>CM065938.1:5000000-10000000 GCA_033459515.1 Theretra japonica | reverse complement strand
CAGACATCAAATAAACGTAGGTATTATTAATGTTCAACCATTAAATTAATATAATGAGAACAATTGTAATTGAAACATGAGCTTCTGTTGAATTTACATAGACTGAATTAAGCAATACCAAAATAATATCTAAAGCAAAATATAAAGGTATACAATCTAATATGATGCGAAATTAAATTAATTTTAAATACGCGCGAGCTTACAAATAATGATGCCAATGTTATTAATGATAAAACGTAATGTTAACTTTTAAAACAAAGCTCTGTCATGGCACACACATTAAAAGAACCACGTTACTATAATATTTATAATTGTAATCTTATCTTTGATTGTTAATGCATATAGTAACTTCTGCATACAGGGTGTATGGAAACTTCTACCAAAAATGCAGGGATGCAATCACTATGTAATATTTTATACATAAAAATCCTATATTTTGAATATCGTATTGACTTCGAATATGGTATTGACTTGAGATCGCTTTCTTTAAACCCCGTGAAGATGGTCAAGATTACGTTAATTTAAAGACTAATTATCGTATGGTCTTTGTGTTAATCCAATAAAGTATCAATGGTTTAACTATTTATAAGTAAATATTTCATAAATCAAATGTAAAAAAATTGTGATACTCTTAAAATAAACACATGAATGATCAACTGATTCATATGATATTATAGCCATTAAAATGTATAATTAATATTATATTATATTAGATACGTTGTGAACGTATACCGCATTATACAGGGTATATCAAGAATGCGACCGAAAACGAAGCCAGGTGGTAGTTTTAGTGTTTACAGACAATGCAACTAAAAATTTCTCAAAAAAGCGACAGGTTTTTTTGCAATTTTTTTTTAATATCATCGTGTTTGGATGGTAAATTCAAATTCGTGTCTTTAAAAATAAAAAAATATACATTATTATTTTGAGAAAACGATGTATAAGTAATACCCCAATAAGTAAAAAACTGCAAGCCTCTGTGGCGCAGTTGGTTAGACGCCGGTTGTGAAACGTGTGTGAAACCGAAACAAATATTTGTGTGAACCACAGGTGTTTGTTTCAGGTCTGGGTGTTTGTGAGTTCGCAGTTCCTGATACCCACGACACAAGACTAGATCTTAGTGTGGGGTCAACACTATGTATGTGACTGTTGGGTGCATTTATTCATTTTAAAAATTTACGATTTTTTGTTGCGAAATTATTTGTTGCATTGTATCTAAACTCACTAATACTTCCACCTGGCTTCGTCTTCGGTCGCAGTCTGGATATACCTTGTAATGTATCCATGTGTATATTAAAAGAAAATATGTATAAATAATTAACACATCTTCTGCCTGCTGGTGAAATGTTATTAAATATTATATACAGTATTACGCAAAACTTTGTAAAGTAATATAGACTTCCGGCAGATTTGATACTAGGATATATGTACATAGAAAGAATATCTTTATGTTAACATACATATTTAGATGTGTTAAAAAGAACAATTATAAATTAAATGGTTTTTGAATTACTGCAACTTGTTGCTCTGCTTTTTTCATTCTCAAGAAGTACGGTCATCCTCTGCTCTTGTTCGACACTTGCACAGTAGGGGAGACCACGGACCAAAGTAACGCGGGCCGAAACTAACAAATGAATTTTTGAAAAAAATATGTTATCTACACTGATGTGCTGTATGACAGACTTAAGTGCCATCAGGTTTTGGTTGTAGTATTTCGATGCTGCAAAAATGCCCCCAAAGTAATTTTTCGCCGTTTTTTCAATTGCGTTTAATTTTATTATGGTAAGTTTAATATGCATGTCATGTGCCAATGAAATAACACAACTATTCATGTTTCCATTATGGCGTAAACAATGATAACTCTCTCACTATTTCTATAGGGTATGGTCATATGTATATTTGTCAAATTAATAATAGTCAAGATCAAGGAAGAATGGTGGAAAGAATAGCAAAGAGTAATACTTCATACGAGTTCGAAATCCAAAAACATGAAGAATATAAAATAGATTCAAAAAGTTCCAGTAATTTTAAATTGATTTGCTATTTGATAAATTTTGTTGAAAATATTTATGATAATTTGGGTAGCATAACATCTAAAAGACTGATTAAATATAAATATATTGATAAAGGAAAGCAATTTAATATGTTTTATTTACAACGTTACAACCAACCCTATACCCTGTTACAAACGAACCTAGGGATGATTGTAACAAATTCCACTGTTTTTATTTAGAGGTCTGAGATATTACGAGTACAAGAGAATTGAAAATCGTTACTTTCGTCCCTGGTCTCCCCTACCAAGTACCAAGTAAATTATAGGTGACTGACTTTTTAATCAGACATAAAATAATGCAGTTCTTAGAGCCTTTAACCGCTTCATGTGTTTAACACCTGATCACGATGTCATAAGTATGTGGCCAAAAACAAGTACACTTGGCGGATCCTGGTCTCGAAACGTTCGAAAACATACGGGATGGTAGTTCCAATATTCCGGAACACAACCTTTCCCCTGTAGGTATACCTGTGGGAGTTACGACACTCAATCGCCAAATGTAGGGTATTAGCTTGGCATTCAGGATGCAATTAAACAACACCAAGAACGATCACATCATGAAACCCCATGGATTTTCATGCTTGAGCCGGAATCCATCTTCTCTTCAAATCTTCCTTTTTGTAACATTTAGCAATGTCCGTTGTTGTCTTATTCAGTGCATATGCGAGCTGATAAATAAACTTTTATAGCTTACAACCTTGTACAGAGGAGCTATAAACGCGTGCCTTAGACACCGCTAGTTTAGTAGTGCGGTCTTTAACAAACTTGGAGCTTGACATTTTGAACAATATCCTTTTTCCAGGCATTGCTTCGTATAAAATCCTACCAAGTACCCGTTAGCCCCTTTCTGCATCACCTTCCACGATATCTCCAATCCATACTTTCTTTCAACATTATCTTGCGATTGATTACTTGGCTCATCAGCCAACATGACATCATAACATCTCCTTAAGTCAAATAGACAATTAAGATATTCGGGTTACTTTTAAATGAATGTGTCCACAAGTAGCAATGCTATTGTGTAGTAAAACTGCAATACATACAAATCGACAAAACGTCGTCAAAACGTAGACCAAGAAGTAGTACTTATTATACATTGAATAGCATTACCATCCAGATCACAAGATATATTGATTTAATATTCCTGACGAAATTTTCTTTTCGCAATTTTTTTCCCTTACGTATTTTAACTTGGACCAAAATTGATTTACAAAATACATTATCACCCGAGCCGTTTTTGACTTCAGTGACAAGGCTTTTTCTACATATTAAGGCGTGCGGCTGACGTATCTCATATTGGCTTTCAAAGTACGATAATAGCACAAATAGGACACGTGAAAATTTCATCATGGGTACAGTAAATTATTTGCTATAAGGATATGAAAGTAGTATGACTCAAAAGGAGCCGTTAAATTATATTTGATGCCTAATTCGCAAGTTTATACTAACGACTATATTTCATAAAGTCAAAATATTTTTGTATTTTATATGTCAATTCATTTTACATACTCAAACTAACTACTAACTTAATTTTCTGTTTAATGTGTTATTCTGTACCGTAAATAGGTACAGAAGTAGGATACAATTACATCGTGTAAGCCAGTTTTCATTACTTTTAGTTATATAAAATAAAAATTAATCTAATTATATTCAACTACAAAAATAATAAAAAAAGATCATACTGATTATAAGATATTAGGTAAAAATTTATAAGACAGCCAGCTACAAAACCAAAAAAATCTTATTTTCTAACGATTATATAACCCGATTTAATGGTGCGAACTATTCACGAAAACTCGTGAATAAGAAAACAATGGGTCCTGTTTGCAGCTTGCAGACACAGCAAAAAAAAACTAATTCAATCCATTACATCCAAATGTAGTCTGATTAAATAAAGGCGTTTCGATGGCGCAGTTGTACTACAGTACGATTATAACGCTGAGGTCTCGGATTCCAATTATGGGGCGCGCAGTTTTATTGAATTTTCCTACTCATTATCAGCCTAGAATCAGGAATTTGTGCCTGACATAGCGATAGGCTCGCCCATATCACATCATGGGACAGAACACAGAAGGCGAAACGTGGGTGTCGTGGTAGTACCTCTACTTACCCCTTCGGTGAAAATGACATGAGATTATGTATGTATGCATCTATGTATATATGTATGCATGCATGCATGTATGTATGTACATATGAATGGATGTATGCATGAATGGGTGTATGCATGTATGTATGTCTGTAATAGTGGCTAGCGTTTAAAACAAAGATATACAATATTCTGTACAGCATGACCCAAGTGCTGCTCATGAATTTTATAATTATTCAGTTGGTTATCGTGCGTCGCTGTCGTCGCTCCACACAGTTCGCTTTATACTACTTTGTTCTTGGCCGCCGAATGAACGTCAACAACAGTGTACATCTGCTCGCCACTGAGTAGGGTAAGCTATTTATATTCTTTTCCTTTTTATTACGTGTGTATTATAATTGTTTATACCAAAAATAAATTATTGTTAACACAATCCAATTTTTCATACAGAATGTGAGTTTAAAAGGTCGAACATAATGAAATGAAAGTGAAATTAAATATTTTTATGCCTACATTAAAATATAAATCATTTCGTTTTTTTGTAATCCAAGCATATGTTTTCAGTATGAGCCATTGAGGACAACTCAAGAATTAGTTAATATTTATACGTATATATAAAGAGTTACTTTTTAACTAAAGTAAATAAAAAAATAAGACTTCCATGTTCGGCGTCCTCTATAGTCGTATTTTAAAGCAGCTTTTAAAACTTAGCACGATAAATAATAACCCAGCCTATAGACATCTCGCTGCAAGGCGATAAGTTATAATGCTTGCCTACTGTGGATTTGCCAACTTTACATACTGTATATATAAATACATACTTACATACATAAACGTCACGTCTTTTTCCCAGTGGGAGTAGGCAGAGGTGTTACCAAGACACCCACGTTTGTCCTTGTGTGTTCCGTCCCATGATCTGGTAGGGGGCGAGCCTATCGCTATATCCGGCACAAATTTCTAACTCCGGGCTAATAATTAATAGAAAAAGGCTATATCACTTTGTCCGACCCGGGATTCGACCCCGAGGCCTCAGCTTTGTGATCGTATCGTAGTACAATCACGCCACCGAGGCAGTAGATATAAATAATAAATAAATTTATACACCGAACAGTCACATACGTACTCCTGACCGCACACTGTGACCGAGGCTTGTGTCGATAAAAAGTATACTATACTACTATCATATCCACCTTTACTACGAGTACTAACACCTAGCTCTTAGCTCTATATTATGTCACCCGCTTTGCTGCGGAGGGAAATGCACAATTATTTGTTTCCAACTCCTATTAGTTTTTTTCTTTCTCATTAATTTTTATGCGGGTTAAAGACAAGCTGTGTCCCTAAGGGACTCGCCGAGCTCCAGAGCTCAGTGCTAATTCTTTGCGTGCTACTGTTGATTCTGGCTGACAGGAGTTCCAGTGGCGGGTGTGTGGGCGAGAAAGTCTCTACTATTCTATCCATTATAGCCCACAAACATATTATTTGCCAAAGGACGATGTGAAATGCTGGATGGGAAAAGCCGAAGATAGGATGAAATAGCGCAATTTGTGTGACCTAGTGTGTCCAGCTGTGGGCAATAAAAGGCTGATGATGGTGTTATTTGACTGTAAATAATTCAATTATTGTAAATCTCCTTTGGTATGCAAGTTTTCAAATAACACTTTCCTTCGCCGTTAAAGTGCGTGATAATTTACTATTAATACACCCCATATAGATGGACTCATTTATTAAAATTGTTGCTTTTTTGGATTTGTTTTGCAAAAAGTTTGGTGGGGAAAGCAAAAATAAGTAGTAAACTGCAAAACAATGTCGTTTTTAATACTTGTCCCTTTGTTACTTTGTAGCCGTATCTTGTAAAATAACTCAATCGTAACATTATAGTTAATCGAATTACTGAAAAATATAAAAATGTATGCCTGAGCGTCGAAAAATAGCATACATTTCATAGAAATTGACCTCAGATTCAAAAGATATTACTTTATACTAATTTATGTAGAAACCTCATCGCGATATGCGTCACGTCACGTCACACATAGAGGCTCTAATTTTAAGTAGAATTTCATGTGAAATGGGATGAATACGAACGGAATTAAAATATAATAGTGTCTGGGAGTTGGGGAGCCCAGGGACGAAAGTAACGCGGGACGAAAGTATTAAATGAATTTGTGAAAAAATATGTTATCTACACGGATATGCTGTATGATAATAAATGTATGTATGTTTGTATCTCTATACGTCTGTATGATTATCCACGCATATCTCAAAAAGTATAAGTCGGATTGCAAAAAATATTTTTGCGTTGGATAGTCCAAATTAGCAGCTGTATAAGTTTCATCAAAATCGGTTCAGAAGTTTTTGGGATAGAGTAGGGTTGCCCAACCTTTTACCCTGTGATTCGGGGTGCAAGAATTCCGCCACGGCCTCCCCTGTCCGTCGTAAGAGGCGACTTAAAGACGCTATCGGAATCGTTGGGCAAACTGCGGGGGCAGTTCGTCCTCGCCTACAATGACTCCGAGATATGCGATGGAGATATCATGCGCATACCCTGAGATTAGTGTGTAACATTCACTAGGAAAATGTGTGCCTAGTTGGTCTAACATAAAAATCAGTACTAATTAGTTTTAATTACTTCAACATTTAAAAAATTAAGAAATATATTTTTTTTAATTAAACCGTCTTCAAAATTGTAATAAAAATATAGATATGTAACTAAACTTTTAATAAATTAAAAATGCGTTAATATGTTAACAATTTTTTTGAGATTGGATATATATATGTAGCTTATAATAATAGCGTGATATTATATAGCTAATAGTCGTCCAGTTGGCACCGACCTCAAAAAAATTGCTGAAATATTTAGGTGAATTTACTAAAAGACTAGCTTTATTTTTATCTTTTAATTACAATTAAAAATACATTTTTTTATTACTTTTTATGCAATTTAAAAAGGCCTGAAAGACATTACAAGAAAATTGAAAATCGTTAATTTCATCTCTGGTCTCCCCTACCATTTTTTAATAACAACTTTTACATTTCTGTGGAACTAAAATGCCTATATGCATGCCTGCGTGTAGTTCGATAAACTAAAATATATTGTTAATAAAGTAAAGCACCCAGACGTAATAGACAGCGTCCGTGGCGCAGTTGGTTAGACAGAGCCTGTGAAACGAGAGGCCACGGGTTCGATCCCCGCACTGAGACAAATGTTTGTAAAGGCGCACAAGTATTTGTCGCGGGTCTGGGTGTTTGAAACTTTCTTTATTTTAAAGTTAAATATATTTTCTAGATTTAAAACAAAAATACTAATACTATAATATTGTTTCCTTATTCAATGTGGGTCGATTTAAAAACGTCACTTTTAACCCCGGTATCCCCACATTATATTTACCATAAAAGCCTACAGTTCAATGACGATCAACTTGCTTTATCATCATTATGTAGATTTGTAGGTGAAAAGTCATCATAAATATTTAGTTGTCACACATGAATATTTATTACAAAGCGTCAGCATTTTAAGTGACTATTAATGTCTTTAGGGTTCCACATAAAATAAAATAAAATATATTTAATGCATTGATATATAATTATTGATATACGATTGATGATTGGCTTCCACCTACAGTAGGAGCCACCCAGTGTAATTAAGTGGTAGTAATTCGATCATGATACATGGTTTTTAAGTCTTAAAGTTATTAAGATTTTTCTCAAAGATTACTCCTCTATAATGTTTGATTGTACTTTCAAATATCTACATGATACCATTATAATTAAATCTATAAATCTAAGTACGACACTAATATTCTAAGCATTCGTATTCAAAAGAGACCCTGGTGTCGTCCGGAATCACCGTAAGTAAAAAAATATACCTGTACTTATATTCTAAAATAAATAGTATCGCAGAAAATAATTAACTTAAAAATAATATACAACATTTCTCACAACAGTAAAGAAATTCAGACATTCCTTTCTAAAGAGCAGTAATTACTTGACCAGTGAACAACAATAAATATATCAGTGTAATTTTAGTTTCCTTTCATGGAAGCAGATAAGCGATAGTTAACTCAATCATAATTCTAACAAAATCTCTTTTTTTATAGATAATTACAGATTCTCTTGATCGAAACATTTAATGACAATTTTACTACGAGTATAGCTCCATTTCATTTTTTAAAAGCTTTACATTAACGACTGTAGGTACTGGTAAGAACTGTGAGACAGCCGTCAGCGTTATAAACCTAGAGCAGTTTCACAAAAAAACAAACAAAATACTACATATTTAGAAGTGAATTGTAGCTAAACCACAAATAAAAAATAAACTTGAAACCTACTTTATTAAAGTTAGTATGTTGTGGGTTTATAATGTATAATAATGTGTTTCGAAGTATACTCGCATAAGCTATTCATGATAATAAATATCATTGTTTTGTTTTCGATTTATTTAAATATAGTAGACAGTGACGAACTATATTTTTGCCTTGAATTATCCAACATCATATGATTAGGTAAAACCTCACAATTCCTATCGCGTGTGCTGCCACTTGATCGATGGTGCGACTAATGAAGTGAAAAAGTTTATTATTGTAATTAACATACAATAGCATATTTTCGACTTCTTAAACTCGGAAAAACTTATAACACTTGGCAGGATACAACGCACTTTGTCGTAAATCACCTTAATGATACTTATTACTTACCACAACTTACTTATAACTTAAAAAGATACAACATTGGCTTGTGGCAGTGATGGATGAATAATCATTCGTGCTTGTTAAACACACTATACTCAATATTAATGATACTACATACTGTAGGTACTCATGACATAAATTTTGATATGTATAACAATACAATGTTTTCTCCATAACTGATATAATTATATAAAACATAAATAATAAATGATAACAAGCGGGAATACTAAGAGCCTATTCCCTATTACCCTTTAGCGTAATCGGACAAAAACTGCGTAAATATGTACATTAATTGAGATAGCAGGTATGCATCGAATACCGCTGCAGTAAGGTACTATTTAACCATACCCAGTAACTCGACACTCAAACACTCGAACACTCGCACAGCTTACTTACTGCTGAATATTGAAATAAACAGGTGACAGTCGCCATTATTGATTAACACTGACTTATGGAATATGGCTTAATGGCTTATGTTTTGTAATTAAGCGATTGTCATCTTCGTGACACTATTACACCTCAATAATATTTCTAATGTAACATATTTTAGTGTTTTTATGTGTGAATACTTGAATGAGTAAGTACATTAGATCTTTTAAAAGAAATATACCGAAGAAAATATAACATGCATATGTCTTTGAACCGATACCACCAAAAATAACCTTACATTAATAACGCATTCACATGTATATCGTAGTATTACAGCTTTTGTATAACATACTATTAATATGGGTATTTCTGTTAATAAAATAGTTTCTTTTTCTTAAAATTACAGGGACCAAATATGACTGAAATTAATGAAGCGAAGGGGCTCATCAAAGAGATGGAACTCAGCAAGAGTAGGGAAGCAAATTGGCTTGCAGTACTTTTCTTCATACACATTCATTTGTTATCACTATACGGATTGTGGCTACTATTTTCTGAAGTAAAATGGATGACTGTGATACTCTGTAAGTATTAATTATTGTAAGACAGGTAGGCGAAAATGGTCGTGAAGTGAAGATAGCTACAAGTAGCGGTACTTGTGGCGCCGCGTTCATGCAGATAATTATAGGGCTTAGAGAACACATTAACCACTTATAGCTCACGCAACAGAACTCTTTTAAAGTACTGCTTCACTTTAACGAAATTGTTTAGGTACTTAAATACTTTTATAAATTAAAACCCACTATTTGTATTCATAAATTATTTGTAGAGCAATTATATGTTCCGTTCCATTCAAAATAAGTTTTGCGGTATTGGAATGTGTAGCAAATTACTCTCAACATCAACAATAATTGTCAACAGCTCACCTTTCATCCCCGAAGTGGGAGGTAGAGGTGACACGAGTTCCATCCACCATTCGCCAAGTTTATTTTCGAAGTGCATACTTTACATTTATTTTTTATTGCATAGGTCCGGCAAACGAGCAAACAGATCACCTGATGGTAAGTGATCACTGCCGCCCATGAACATCCACAACGCTGGGTCATGGATGTGTTACCGGCCCAATTAGGAGAGGAGCGGGATGGGAAAAGGAATGGGGTATTGCCTGCGGTCAAGCCTGCCCATTCATGCTGAGTCACGACTGACAACGGCATGGCTTTACCACTTCCAAAAATTGGGCTAATTTACATTTACTGCACAAGAGCCGCAATAGTGAATATGTCAATATATGAAATGATAATAAATTATGTAATAAAATACTAAATATACTTGTTGATGTTTTCTAGTTACATTTCTCGTCTCAGCGGCCATACTGGGGATGACTACGGGAGCGCACCGTCTGTGGGCACATCGTACTTATAAAGCTCACACTGGTCTTCGTATCGTCCTCATGTTGATCCAGACGTTAGCCGGTGTTGTAAGTTTTATTAAATTTCACTCACGCGAATTAATGAAACGTTTAATAATAATGTTTCATCAGAGGATTTATCATATTGATTATTTTTAACAGAATATTTTTTTTTTCTGACTGCTCGGTGGTGTAGTTGTACCAGGTACGGTTACAAAGCAAAGATCTCGGGGTTGAATCCCGGGTCGGGCAAAGTGATATTGGATTTTTCGATTCATTATCAGCTCGGAGTCAGGAAATTGTGCCTTATATGGCAACAGGCTCACCCCCTATCATATTGTGGGACGAAACACACAGGCAAAACGTGGGTGTCTTGATTGCTACCAAGGATAACTCTACCTAGACCTTCTGGGAAAAAGACGTGAGTTTATGTATGTTTACTTTTTTAAGGGTTCCATATATGACTGGGTTCAACAACACAGACTCCACCATGCACACTTCGCTACAAACGACGATCCCTACGATTACAACAAAGGTTTCTTCTACGCGCACATTTTAACGCGCATGAGGAAGCTGAGCCCGCATCAGGAAAAACTGAAGCAATCCATCGACATGTCGGATTTAGAAAACGATTCTGTTGTTATGTTCCAAAAGGCGTAAGTTTATTTGTCATTTTTAAGTATTTGTATCATTATTTATGACTATAGTACATATCTATGATACCTACTAAGAATATTTTATTATCATAAAACCACTGGCAAATTGTTTCTCTACGTGTAGAACTATGTATGAAAATCTGCTGCCCATTGACAACTATTTTCATAAAATATTAATTCAGAAAATATCCAAAAGATATATTAAATAGTAAAAAAGATAATAAAAATTTCAAGACGTCACAGTTCACCACACTCGCCCAGTGCGGGTTGGCAGTCTTCACATATCTACCATATTATAAACTTTCTATGTCATGCAGATTTCATCACGTTTTTGTTGTCCGTTTTAGTACGTGGTAATTGACTTCCAATACACACATTACTCCGAAAAGCCATAGCCTGATTTAAACCCGCGACCACCGTGAACGTGTCGGCAGTCCAATCTGGTCAATTACCAACAAGCCACCATAAACACAGAAACACAGACCATCTTTATTTAGATATAAATATACATACATACATATAGTTAACAATCCCTACTTTCTTAATGTTTAAAAAAATAATTGTGTAACATTTCAGTGTATACTGGCTTCTATACGGAATATTATTCCTATTGCTACCACTTAATGCACCTCTAGAATATTGGGACGACTCTGTACTGAGCTCCGTGTTTGTAATTGGTTTTCTGCGGTACGGTGTGGTGCTCCATGCAACATGGTTAATAGAAAGTGCTATTTGCCTATGGGGTTTGAAGCCTGGAGAAAAGTGAGTACAAATACAAAAATACATATTAATTTTATTTATCATATCTGTTTCGTTTAAAATTGATTTACAGCTCGGCGAATTACTTTGTGTATTTCAATTAAAAACATAATCTATGTGGTATAGAATGATTTCGAAAAAAGGTATTTTCAAGACTTCCCTCTCACCCATTCACCACTGCAACTCATGTCAGCTAAGATCGACAGTGGTACGAAAATAATCGACTTCGAACTCCGGAGGTCGGCAAATCTCATAGGAACACTAACTTGCCTTTAACCCACATCGAAGTTAATCAAAAAGAAAACAGATAAAGGAGGAGTTGTAAACAAATAACTATCCATTTCCCTCCACGGCAAAGAGGATGATAAATTATTGACTTAAGAGGTATTCTCCTCCGATACAAAGATATACAACTGAAGAAGCTGAATTTGAAATACCACGAAATAAACACCTACATAGCTCCTATAATGCAAACTGCTAAATTTGTTGTGGGTAAAGGTTGACATCTTTATATATTTACTACCGTTTAATCACATATTGGGTATTTACACGGGGCCCCCTTTACACGAGGAGAGTTTCTCCCCGCAATAAGATAAGATAATTTGGCAAGACTAGGGATTACAAGAAACACTATTATCTTATAATGAAATTATAACATAATAATTATAAATTAGTACTATTTTATAATAATTATATAATAGATACGAACTCAATGCGGTAAATAAAGAACACTTGGGGAGGTCATTTTTTTATGCTATGAATGGCGAAACGAGCATGCCATTCGCCTGATGGTAAGCGATAGGACCGCTCATGGGCAGTAGCAAAACCAAACAACACCATGAATAACAAAGCAATGCTTGGTATTTCACTGCGCTCGCCATCCTGAGACATAATTTGTTAAGTCTCATTATGTCCAGTAGTTACTCTGACTACAATGTCCTTCAAACCGGAACACAATAATGCGTTTGGTGGAGGTAATGCAAAAAGACTAATAATGACAGTTGAAGAAGCAAAAATTATATGTGTACATGTAATCGATTATTAATATCAGTTCTGCTTTAATATTAGCAATAAAGCATAATAAATTCTCTACGGTATTTTTTTTACAGATTTCCACCAGATTCCAACTCGGTGTTCATAATTTCGAAGAGTTTCTGGCCACACTATCATTACTTAATACCATACGATTACAAATCTGGCGAGTATGGAACTTATGGTAAGAACAAGATACATTAATTAATTAGTAGATTAATTTGAAACAAGCATCTCTTTATACACAAACATACATAAACATCGCGCCTTTATCGCCATTTTACATCAGCCCACTGCAGAGCACGAGCCGCCTTTACAATCGAGAGTACGATTGAGAGTGGTTAGACCATATAGTCCACCACGCTGGCCTAGTGCGGGTTGGCGGACTTTACATACCAAAGAAATTCTTGCAAATCGTTATGGTATGCAGGTTTCCTCACAATTTTTTCCTTCACCGTTATAGTCCGTGGTGATTGATTATAACCAATACACACATGACTCCGAAAGTCAGAGGTGAGCGCTGGGATTTGAACCCGCGACCTCCGTGAAGGTGTTGGCAGCCGCGTCTGGTCCGTTTACCATCATGCCACCACGCACTTCCGTTGAGCACACAGAGCAACTTTAGTTGACGAAACTATCAATATTTTACTAGTTTCACATAAAACTTGTTTCTAGATAGAAATCGTTTCATCTTGTTTTATGGTAATTGAATATTGTTTTTAGCCTTACCTTGCTTATGTGCCTAGTGCCTACCCATATTTTGAGTATTTTTCCTTTTTTGTACGATGAACGCGAAACTGGTAATTTCCTTGGTCTTCATAGAATTTGGGTGTGTTGAACCTACCGGAAAACAAAAAAATGACGATATTCGCGTTGAAAAATCTCGTAGAGAACTATAACTCGTAGATCGTAGTTCATCACTTTTGATAATCACTATTTATTATTTTAATAGTTAACTTTATTATTTGATCATTCAACACTATAAACTTAAGTGTATCGTTTAAGCAACAATTTTACCTATAATCCCACAGACCAATATGCAAGAGTTAAGTTCTGCGGTTAAGTCGACCACGTCATTTTCCCGCCTACAGTCCTTTATTTTTTTTTCTGTCTGTATTGCAGCAAGGAGCCTTTCGCACATCAGCCAGTGTCAATGTTTTTAAATATCTTTGATAGAATCAACTGGGATAACTTTGACCTAGACCGAAATATTCTGATTTAATGAATGTGCTTCTTTTTTTATGTCCTGATAATAGAACAAGTAGATAATAATATAGTCAGACTTATACGTGCTTTATAAGGTTAGGTAAGGTCAGACGAGTTTTAAGAAACTTTATTTACCTATATTACTTGACTGGCGCATGCGTTATACTGATGAAAGAATGTTGCTAGTCTGCCCGAATAGTTATAATTATTATCTTTATATTAAACTCTGGCCTTATTTTTGGACAGATTTAAAACCTATATTAGCTATCTAATGTTTTGTCTTCTTCGCTCAAACTGAATTCTAAAGCCGTTCGAAAGGAACAAAACATTCGAGATCTGAAATCGTTTTTAAATCTGTCTATGAATAAGGCCGTTTTCATTGTTATTAATTGCTTTGGCAACCTTATGTTTTACCACCGGTGACGAATCAACTAAGGCACCGTGGCTGCGAAAAGTTTCAATAATTACCTTAGTACATTCATTTTAATTTGACAAATCGTGATCTTTTGGTATAAAATATCCACATGACACATGGTTTATATAAATGTTTATGAACTTGACTGTGTGTTCGAGTTTAATAAAGTCAATAATATAGCTTATTTATAGAACCTTACATTAATCCTTGTGTCCTTTGCCTGTTTTTTTAATATGTTATCATTTTCAGATTCGGGCTGTTCGACCGCTTTCATTCGCGTATGGGCTGCACTTGGCCTAGCCACCGATCTTCGCACTGTAGAAAGCAAGACTATACAGAAAGCATTGGCAGATGTAGCGAAAACAAAACGTTCTTTCCAAACAAGTCTAGATGAAGCCCTCAAGGAACAGTATCTCCCTGATCAGCACTACTTACGAAGAGGGTAATGTTACCCTTAGGTCACTTTATATATTTACCTAAATGTTTTAAAATTATTTATCTCAATTTAACTTATGTTATTCTAAGGTTATTCGATCAATAGGTAATAAAAGCCTTTTATAATACATACTAAGCTTTATTGCTATGTGTTATTTTCTGCCTTAGAGTATTTATAATATAAAGGGAGCGCTGTAATACATTTTGCGTCTTCAAAAACGATAATTTATGTTCGTAATGTTGTTAGCACTGCTTTATTACTGAAAATTGAAATAATTTTAATTTAACAAGAAATTGCTGTAAATTCCGTTGGTAACCGAAACAATGTTTAGTTATTATCCTTCTAAAATAAGTTTGAGTGGTATACAATAACCCGAAATCTTTTTTTCTTTTTAAATAATTCATGTATGTTGGACAAGCTGTCAAATGTCAACCAATAGATGGGTAGAAGAAGGTGGCCACCACCCTTTTGAGTACTTTTTTTGAAGTACTAGCGGTCCCTCTTCATTATAGATACTTTAAGTTTTTTGCAATGCTTATAAAAGAGTTGCAATTTTTTTAAACTGTTACTTATCACACCAGCAAGCTGCCGTAGTTACACTACATAGATATATATATTTAATAAGCAAATACAATAATGTTTATGTAATTTTTAAAGTATAAATAAATATATTAAATAGTAGATACAACATGGATCAGAAAAAATAAAAATATTGAAAAACGACTCATCCGTATTATTATCGCCTTACAATAAATAAGTATTCAATATTGCTCTTATTAAGAACCTGTTACTCTATTACCGACTATTCTAAATCCACACATTATTTTTACCTACAATCCAAAGAAAGAACTAGTACAATCCACTTTACTTTTATTATTATGTATAAGGTTCAACTGATACCTATCTACTAACCCATAATACATATGTATACCTGGAATAACATTGAGAATGAGAATGTTACACAAAATCTGCGACTACTCGTATAAATGTGACTACTAAAACCTACCTATTTATCGTTAAATATTTGACAGTATTTTTTTAAAGTAGATTGTGCATATTACCTATCATCTATTGGTATAGACTGTATCTATTCGTAATTTCTAATTAAGCTATTGAAACGTACGTAGAAATTGTTCGTAATATTTCTTGAGTAATTGCTTTTGTTGTCGTCGATTTTTCCAACAATATTCTCCTATGCCTGTAACCAATAAAATGTAAAAGTGACCAACTATAAAAGAAATGGGAGAACTAAATCAGTGTAATTAGGGGAGATAAGGGACCAAAGGAACACGGGATGAAAGTAACAAAAAAATTTATAGAAAAAATATGAACAATCTACACTGATATGCTGGATGACGGACATAAGTAATTTCGAACTCTTCCTTTAACTAATTTTCGTTCACAGAGCTGTGCCATCAAGTATGGTGGTAACGAGTCGGTGCAGTAAAATTACGCCATAAGTAACTTTTCGCCGTTTTTTTTTTCTTATGGTAGATCTTAGATAGGTATCTTGCGAGTCATATGTCAGTAAAATAACACATATTCCTCTTGCCATAACGGTGTAAATAGCAATAACTATCTAAACATGTTTTTAGGATCTGGTCATATGTTTGTCAAAATATGGAAAATTAAAATGTAGGGACGAAGGTAACAACGTGTTACTTTCATCCCTTCATACAATTTTGTTCGTGAAATCTCAAAGGAAATTTTTATTTTATATTTTTAAGTATAAATAGCTAGAAGCGAATCAAGAAAGAATATTATAAAGGGAAGATATGGCAAAAATTAATACTCCATACAATTTGAAATCCAAAAACAATATGATAAATCTTAAAGCCAAAAAGTTTCAGAAACATTAATTTTTTTGGATATTGAAAAAAAAATGATTTTGCTTATGATAATTTGGGTGTAGTAAGATCCTAAATACTGATTGAAAAAAAATATATGGATGAACGAAATCAATTTTTGTTTTTATTTGCAATGTTACAACCAACCTTTTACACTGTTATAACCTACGCTAGGAATAGGGATGCTTGTAACAAATTCCACTGATTTTATTTGGTCATTATTGCTAAAATCTGTAATACGAGTAGCAGTTGCAAACAAGTTGGTGTTAATGTTAATAGATAATAGATATCCGAAACACCAATATATCATGTAGTAATTAGTATTTTGTGATCTAATAAGGTTTCTGAGAGATTACACGAAAATTGAAAATTGTTACGCTCGTCCCTGGTCTCCCCTACATGTTAAATGCCTTCATACATGCACTAATAAGTAAAATTTTGTAGTGTTTATGCAAATAACCTATTAACTTTCTGTTCTGTGCGTGGCAGAACACTTTATGAAATGACGTCAGATACATAAAAGCTGCAAAACACCCGACACTCAGCGCCCTCGAGCCGTTTTATGTGAATTAGTTATTACTTGGTATAACGTTAAGAACCGTATAGTATACGAGTATATTTTAACATGAGCTAGCCAACTTAATAATATATTTGGGACCATGATTATATATTTTTTAATTGCAATTAATGACGAGACGAGCATGCTATTCGCCTGATAGTAAGCGATACAACCGCTTATGGCAGTAGCAAAACTAAACAACACCATGAACTACAAACCAATGCTTGGCATTCCACTGCTCTTGTCATCCTGAGACATAAGATGTTAAGTCTCATTATGTCCAGTTGTTACTCTGGCTACAATGCCTTTCAAACCGGAACCAAACAGTGCTTTTACACTGTTGTTTGGCGGGATGCTCTAAGCAAGTGATGGTTTTTGGTCCTATCTCATTTTGAGACGAAAATAAGCTCGGTGACCTGTAGACGGCTTTAGTGGCAGTTCCGTGTAATCCCTCGGAGACACACGCGTTGACATAAATGTATTTATTTTACTTATTAGTTGTGCAGGCGTGCGTTTATGTAGATAACATATTATACAAACCTAAAAATAGTGCTGTAACAAAACCAATTCCAAGAAGCAAGAATGCTGATCGGACATCTGTAAACCTTGCGGATGCGAACCCTGCGACCGTGGCACAGTATGGCATGTCGGGAACCAGGGTTGCTTCCAGCCGCGCCAGCGCTCCGCCACTGCGCAGCTGGAGAAGGCTGGTAGACACGACACTCATTAGTAAGGCTTGATTGCATCACCTAACTTCGACTTTCGTGTTACGAAATAATAAATATAATTTCGGAATTTATTTGAGTATTCATAGAACAATAACAATTTTTAATCAAGAATAATAATACGAGTAATAAAATGGTATACTTCTTTGATACATTTCAATAATAATATCCAATATAAATAATAACCACATACCTTATCAGTAAGGGCTTAGCATAAGGCGAGCGTCGAGCCAAAGGAAAGGCTAGGTGGGCACGCGTGGAATGTACCGGTAACTCACGTACTGCACACCGGCCCCTCGCCTGACTTAGAGATCTGGAAAAGAAACCAACCATACCTCAGTGAGTATCAGAGGAACCTATACCTAGAGTCTAGATAGTAAATATCGTTTTAGCGCTGAAATTAAGCGCGTTAGAATCCAGGACGAATTGCTACCCCAGGCCATATGAAAAATATGGACTTACTCTTCTGTTAGAACAAACGATAAATAAATACACCTAACAATCACATACATACTTTTGGCCCCACATTAAGATCAATTAAAGCTTGTATCGGGGATATTAGGAACTACGAGAGACTTTTCGCGAACCGTGCATCGCGCAAACATTTATCTCGGTGCGGAGATCGAACCCGCGGCCTCTCGTTTCACAGTCAGCGTCTAACCAACTGCGCCACAGAGGCTGATAGAGTCGCTATCGGCCTCCACACAATTCAGTAGTAAGGTGGCGTCTATTACTTATAAGCTCGGCAAACTAATAGTCGCAACTCGCCATACATTTTTGGGGATATACGCGTAAGCGTGTATTTATTTTAATAATCCGTTGTAGATAGAAGTACAACTCAAGTAAATCACTATCAACATTACTAATGTTATACTTAATTATCCATATATATAACAGCGAAATGAAATAATATTAAAGATTTAGTGATGAAATAATATCACCTGAGCGTAGAGCGCGCGGTTCGCTGTCCAGCAAAGAAAGCATAATCCTGAGTGGCAGCCCGAGCCAACCCGTCCTCCGCAGAAGACACTAGGTTCTCGGCGTCAGAATAACCTCGGATGTAAAACGCGTTCAACAGAGTATCTTTAGTAGACTGCAACAAAGTGAACAGTAGGTACAAAGCTATAAATACTATCTAGATATCACCCATAAGAAAATAACAATCATACACGATGTCCTATACCCACATTGAGAACTTGTTTGTGGATATAAGAAAGTACGAGAGATTTTTTGCCTATATTCTAAACAAACATTTATCTCGGTGCGTGTATCGAACCCGCGGCCTCTTGTCTTACAACCAGCTTTTTAGACAACTGCACCAGCGAGACTCTTGACTCCTTATATTTAGAAAAAAAAACAACAAAATACAAAGAAATCAAGTTTCACGAGTATATAACACTGTCATCGTTTTAGTAATAATTCAAATTGTATTCGTCTTAACAATTTCTGCCAAAACCCCATCTAGTTTCAATAAACTAGATTCATGATGGTGCCTACAAGGTGGAATGACGACCTGGTTAAGGTTACAGGAAGTCGCTGGATCTTTGGGGGAGGCCTATGTTCAACAGTAGACATCCTGTGACTGAAGAAAGAGAGAGATATTCATGAAACATGACTGCTTATTACAAAACATGACATTTATGAGGAACAGCTCGCATGTAATAAAAATAACTGAATACCATAAGGTACATCTGGTCCGCCCCATTTCTGATATATCCAATCTTAAAGTTGGGCGAGTGCAGCACGGCGGCGACGGTGTCCACGCTGGCCACGCGCACGGACAGCACCGACGTGATGAACGCCGCGTACGCGTTGTACGTCACCACCGCGAACAACAGGCATACTAGCAACAACACACTGGCCGCTGCATTCAATGGAGACCACGCAGAACCTGGCAAAAAATACAATACTAAACACATTGGGAATATAGATAATATTATGTATCCAGACTGCGACCGAAAACAAAGCCAGGTAGTTCCAGTGAAACTAAAAATTTCGCAAAAAAGCGACGTTTTTCTTTAATGTATCATCGTGTTAAAGTGATATATACATAGTTTTTCTAATATATATATTTTAAAAGACGCAATGGACGCAAGAGTTAATGTTGAAAAATTCTTATACCATTTCATAGGTAACTAAGTAACTTATTCCTTAAGCGCATTATATACTCATTTATTGCGTAGGTATTATATTTAACAATTAACATAAAGTGATGATATTATTGGTCAATTAAACAACAAAACAAAAAAAAAATACACCCAACGTCACATACATACATCGTCCTAATCTCACTACTACTCTACTACTCTACTCTACTAAGATCGAGTCTTATCTCCTGGGTATCAGAAACTACGAGAGATTTTTTGGTCTCACATACATCCAGAACCGAAACAAATGCCTATGGTTCACTAAACATTTGTCTCGTCGCGGGGATCGAACCCACGACCTCACGTTTCCCAGACGGCGTCTTACCGACTGCGCTACGGAGCCTGTCAATTGTAAAGTTATATAAGCCTTGTAAGTTTTTAAGTAGCTTTTACGTAATACGTCGGCCTTTAACAGCTTTATTAAGTTTATTTAGTTTTACGAACATTCATTGGTGATATTAAAGCGTGATGTAATTTGCAAATAAAAATCAATAATATCTCTTATTATTTAATAATTATTACTATTTATTTTATTATTACTTGCAAGTTCAATTGCTATAACTCTTTGACCTGAATAATTAGTAATGTTAAATTCTTATTTCTAACAATAATTAGGTAACGAAACGGTTTTACAAAATGCTTCCGCAAAATTTTGGACTAACCTAGTATGTTTTATCACATGCAATTAATACGTGAATGAAATAAACATTTGTAACAGTTTAACAATTAAAAATATATTTGCTATCACGTTATCTTATGAGTATCATATTATTACATAACATTTGGGCATTAGAGTTCAATCAAACACGTAATCGAATTCAATATTGTCATATGACTTATTTGAAGTGTTTTTGTATGTCTGTAATATGGTGGAAGTAAATTACTTATTTCTATTCTCTATGTTTATAGCTTCAAAGCTTCAAGGGGAGGCTTCAAATCAATATGCCAGCAAAAAACTCACGATATAAAGGCTTTGCCTCACAGGACCCATCACCCATGCCTGCCTAGCGCCACATTGTCTTTGACGGTGAGTAGCAACCACAGAACAGATGACTGCGTAGCGATTAGCGACGGTACTCTTCAAACAGAGCGTCCGTGTCTCTCTGTTTATTGTTTAATATTACAGTCGCAGGCGTAATTAAGAGGAACATGAGTAGTCTGTATTTTTATTTGTGAATGAGGATACATATCTCATTTATTTATTTGAATAAATGCGATATTATCATGGGTGGTGTAGTTGTACTACGGAATGATTACAAAACTAAGGTCTCGGGTTCGGATCCCGGGTCGAGTAGTTATATTGGATTTTTCAATTCATTATCAGCCCGGACTTAGGAATTTGTGCCCGATATGGCGATAAGCTGGCCCCCTATCACAACGTGGGACGGAACACATAAGGCGAAACATAGGTGTCCCAGTAACACCACTACCTACCCCTTCTGGAAAATAGGCGTGATGTTTATGTATGTATTTATTTGAATTATTTTAAAATACCTGAAGTAACATAAAAAAAATCTTTAAATTCATTTTATATTAAAAATAAAACCTAAAAGAGTCAAATACGTATTTGGACATCCCGTATTTACAAGTGTTGTGGAAAAAAGGAACTACTCGTAGCTAGTAATTCTGCGGACTCTGATATGTCCGTAGATATTACTTTTTATGCTTCGATTTATAAATCGGTGCATAGTCTCTACGTCTTTGACAATTACATAGATTATTTCTTGGACGGTCCTGGATGCTAATACTTTTGGACTTATGCCTTTTTTACTGTTCGACCAAACTTTCCGTTTCAGCTAAAAAATGAGTTTCGGTTTAGTTTCGGTTTCGACTGCCATCCAGCTGAAGCTACGACAAAAATCAAAGCTGAGTTGGAGACGTTATACGCTGTGACCGGTCGTGTCCAGAACAGTCCGCTGTGAGTGACGAAGGCTTAAGTGCAACGAAGGCGATGCGGACAACGATGTGGAAAATGAATATTTGTGAAAAAATAACTGAAAAATTTAAACACCCAGAGCGTTCTTGTTAATCTAGAATCTGAAAAAGAAGTAGTTGTCATCACCATAATTGACACCAGAAGTAACAACTTCTGGTGGTGATTGCTTCTCATCAGAAATTAGGCGAATTATTCAAGCCTAATTATCGCAACCGAGGTTACATTACAGTATTATTTATCAGTAGCGCAGTTACAAATTATTATTACTACGATTCTAGTTCATTTCTAACTTTAAGAAAAGTTGCACCTAAATTCTTGTCCGCTCGGCCGACGAGTGTTTCCAGTGAGCAACTATTTAGTGCTGCTGGTCTGAATAAACAATCTGAGGGGCGAAAATATTGAAAAATATTTCTGACTTTTTATTACGTTTTGTGAAAATTTAATCAAAAGTTAAAAATTTAATCAAGTTCTCGATAAAATCCGTAAGAATTCGTTTTATTGCAATCTTATATTACTATAAAAAGTCAGAAATATTTTTTTATATTTTCGCCCCTCAGATTGTTTATTTCGCGTAAACCCGAGACACCATTATAATATAAGATTGTTTAAATGCGTATACTGATAATGATCAGTCCATTGTTATTATTTGTTGTATGGTGATAGAGGGGACATTTTGATTTTATTTTGGTACCAGTTTCGTATCGACCAGGGACGAAAGTAAGGCGGGACGAATGTAAGAAATAAATTTGTGAAAAAAATATGTTATCTACATTGATGTGCTGTGTGGTGGACATGAGTCATTTTGAATTTCCCCTATTCCTATGTAGCCTTCACAGCGCTGTGCCATCGGGTTTTAGTTGTAGCGAGTCGATGCTGGAAAAAAACTCACAAAGTAACATTTCGCCGTTTTTGCCGCTGAAAAATGTTGATTTTGAAAATAAATGAAATTAAATTCGTCTATTGGTCACATAGACAATTAAATATGACAAGCTGTTATGACAAGTTAATACACATAAAACTTATTCTCTATTTACGAACTATTTGTTTAATATTATTTATTATTATTTTTTATACTTCTCCATTAGTGTTCTTATACACGAGCGGCAAACTGCCAACGACGGGGGCAACTGTAGCCGTCGACATCTGTCGGCGGCAGCCGTCAACGCATCGGCGGCAGCCGTCGACCAATAGCGACGCTTGCCGTTGTTTGATTTTGTAGCGTGACGCGTACGCCATTTTGTCATTAGACTGCGAATAGTTCAGGAGTGCGCGTGCGTTTCTGTTTCCGCATGATGGTATCTTGACGAGATATTGAATCTTTCAAAACATCGTTAGTTCGTCAAAAGAAGCAATGGACATTCGAAAATAATTGAAAAATTTTTGCTCGTTTCTTCGTAATAGTGAATAAAGTGTAAAAAATGTCCATCTTGTTCTTTATTCATTAATATATCTTGAACCTACATTACACGTGACCTTTTTCTTTTTTGTCGCCGTCGATGGAGTAAAAGCAACAACAGTGTTTCCTCTTCGGAATACATTTTACGACTGGCTCCTAAACAAAGAGAGTAGACGACGGCTGCCGCAAAGCTTCGACGTTGCCATGTCGACGGCTGCCGTTGAAGTGTTGACGGCTGCCGCCGACAGGCGTCGACGGCTGCAGTTGACTCTGCCGTTGGCAATTTGCCGCTCGTGTATATGAGCCCTTAGGTTTATTTATTTATTATTATTAATTAACTTTTATTTATTTATTATTATTTTTTGTTTATATTATATTTATTATTTTTCGGTAGTCATAAGTATAATATTTATTATTTTTTACGGTATTATCTATTTGTTTTTTTTAGGAAGCAAAGAAATATATTATTTACTTTAATCAGTGTCTGAGTGGACCATGAGTACGTATATTAATAACGGTGCGTAGATAGCGGTTTACTGTTACCACCGGATTTAACGTGGCCCTTCCTGAGAAGACCAGTTTGTTTGTGAGAATTTGGATAAAGTAGGACCTAAAAGACAGATTTTTATAAACGAATGATATTTTTATTTTTATTATAATATTACAACTATCTTTTAAAACTCTTACAACCAACCCCAGGGGTAGGGATGATGGTAACAAAATACACTGTTATTATTAGGTCAAGTTGTTGTTAATATATAGCCGAAAGACCAATATTTCATGTGTGGCAATTGTTTTTGTGACGAGATATTACAAGTAAACTGAAAATCGTTACTTTCGTCCCTGGTGTCTCCCACGACCTTTTATGATCATTAAGTTAAAATTGAATTGAATTGCATGTGAAGCAAAGTCCATTAATAAAATATTGTTTTAATCATTTTTTGTATCTTCGTTATTCATAATTATTATAAATAAAAATAATATTGAAGTCTTTTATCGAAAAAAATCTCATGAAAGTAGTTCCTGAAAATAACGTATAAAATTGGTCCTGATATTTGGAAAATTTAATATAAGTTTGAATATAATGGTTAAACGTAGGATATCGTCTGCAACTTTTAATCATTATTTTCTGCTCAAAAGGTTTATTGGCTACTTTTAATACATTTTGTCATAACAATCAACAATTACGATGAAAAGTTGACTTTTTAACCTTCATAATGCTATCTAATAATGACGTAGGTGCTTATATTGATATTGTAGTGACCTCTATCTACTTTTGTTTTAGTTTACGACCCTTTTGATTGTATAATTTCAAGCGGGTAAATATTCCCACAGTAAGTTTTTTTCTTTTTGTTACTATTCAGATGTTAAAAATGTGAATCTGCATGAATATGCAAATAAAAGTATTTGCATTTTACACAGTATAACAATAGTCCTTAATCAGTGATTTGGTATTCAAATATTTACTTTTTAGTTTTTAAAATTACATTGTCATGATCATAGATCAAAGTGTTAACTGATATTGCATGGCTGCATAAATTATAGGCATTGTTAAGTATTGTCACGTGTTAAAAATTATATACTACCGTAAAATGCTTTTATATACCTAATGTGACGTTAATGCGACGTTATGTGCGATTAATAAAAAATGCGACTGTAAATGATGTTATAAAAAACTACCTCGTTCCCGACTGAGTAACTACAACAACCCCGCAATTTTGAGTGGGAAATAATTAGTTTGGGTTTATAGTGTTCATTTTCTTGTTAATATATTTTTTCGAACCGTTTTATTATCGTATAACTACAATAACTGTCAGTCCTTTTTCCATAAAAGGATCCCAGTTAATAAAGTTGGAACTATCCAAAAACCTGAAATAATGTAGAAAGTAAACAAAAATTAAGAGATCTCATTTGTATAGTATTATTGTTAAGCATTCGTGGTGTGCTCTTGTCTATATTATTTGTACCTTGCTGGCAGAGTATTCCAATAGACCAAATCAGAGCTTCAGTGTAACCCAAAGGGCGAACATTTCTGCGTACTTCCGAAGTCACCTTACTGATGACCACAGCTGCGAATGACGCCATTAATGCTATTGTAACTACGCAACCGACAAGCTTACTGCTGAATGGCGCTAGAAATATGTCGCGCACTGTCGATGTCTCTTGATGGCGAATGTATATGTTGCACCTTAAACAACAACACAAAATCAATATAACTATTTGGAAAATATAATTTCCCATCAGCCTGTAACCGAGAGTTGATCACGGACTCTCAACAACCGGGAGTACGATTGAGGGGGTTAGGACATATTACACCACGCGGCGCTGGCCTAATGCGAGTTGGCGGACTTTTCATATCATAAAACAATTTGTTAACATCTCCACGGTATGCCGGTTTTCTGAAAGCTTTCCTTCACCATTAATCTGCGTGGTAAAACAATCAATAGGTACGTGACACCAAAAATTTAAAAGTGTGCCCACTACTCTGTAATTCGAACCCGCGACCATCGACCCGACACATTCGATTTATTACCAATAGACCACCATGCACGAAAAGAAATTGATTAAATAATAAAGCAATATAACATTATAATTCCAACATGACTAGCTTTCAAATAAAAATATCGAATGTATAGGAAAGTAGCGTTATTTCTTTTAACTTAAAGGCATAGGCGCGCCAAGACTTTTCGCCGTGTAGCGGTTGCAGTTGTTGCAGCATAATGTCGTACAGACAAGTTTTAGATAATAGTTTTCGCCTACAAACTTTGTTACAAATTACAATACAATAGAATGACGCGACGCCGACGCGACGTTACGTCGCAGCGATGATCAGAGTGCAACCAAAAGTCGTAGTTCGCGCATATCCTAAATTACACAGTAATTAAATTAAATTACACAGTACATTTACAATATTATGTAGGTACTGCAATACACATTAATTAAACATATTAATTACCATACACCCCAAACTTATTGATTTACATAATATATTATTGCTCGCTTTAACTATGAACAAAAAAATCGTGAGGAAATCTGCAAAAAGTATTTATTTATTCCATGGAATACTAACAGCAACTAAGTACCAACAATACAATAGTAAAAATAGTTAGGTCACATACAAGCCAACAAACCAATAACGCTGGTAACGAACCGGATAATATGTTTATATCAAAGCCAGCTTCTTAGTGATTACAGACACAATGGAACTAAAAATTTCTCAATAAATGCTCAATAAATTCTTTTGCAATTTTTTAAACATCGTGTTTGGGTGGTAAAAACCTATTTTTTGCTAAAATTATAATATAAATCTTTGCGTCCCATTGTGTCTTTAAAAATAGAAAAATTACATTATTTTATGAAAACGATGTATTTACTACCTAAAATAGAATAGTAATATAAAATAAAATAGTAAATACGACAATAAGTAAAAAATTACAACAAAATTGTCGCTTTTTTGCGAAATTTTTAGTTGCATGTATATAAAGTTGCTAATACTACCACCTGGCTTCGTTTTCGGTCGCTATCTGGATATACCCTGAATAATCATAGGAGTATGTTCCTATATTGTAACTGAAGTACAAAGCACTTTGGTGGTGAAAGAAAACATCGGGAAGGAAACCTGCGTACCATTTACAAGAATTTATATCGTATGTGAATTCTGCAAACTCTTACTAGGCCAACATGGTGGATTCTGACTTAAACCCTCTCAATCGAATCTTCGATGGTGAGGAGGCCCGTGTTCTTCAGTGGGACGTATATGGTCAGATATAGACACAGACATATTACACAATAAACAGTTGTTCAAACACATTTGGAATAACATATATAAAGTCTTTTCACTCTCAAGTCACAATGGTCGTCAGGAGGAACTCGTACTCAATAGTAGGATAGTTAAACAGCAAGACTGTCGTAATATTTTTTTCTATTTGAAATATTACTTACATTGTCTCAGCTACAGGAAAAATGAAATCCAGGTCTTGATATCGAGAGGTGTGTGCAGTGACAGGCTCCAGCGCCAGGTCTACAGAGTGACCTATGAGAGCTCCAAGCAGACCAGTCCATGTTCCGTCATACGTGCGGAAACCAAGCTTGCTATAATACCGCAACGATGGACTGATGACAAATAATACTTAACTCAAAACTAGTTTGATTTTAATAAACATTAACAACAATTATATGACCACTATCAATAACTACGATAATGCGAAGCACAAGCTAAACTCATTTAATTCGGAGGATTATAATGACTAGCGAATAAAGGGAACTTGCCTCTCTATTAATAAGTTACGAAAATATTGTCAACTTGTAATTGTTTCACTTACGTCGTATTGAGTCGCATTGTGACGAAATAAAGGACATCGTCCAGTAGCCCTGGAGCAGACGGACCCTCATCATCTACAGAAAGTGTCCCATCAAAGCTTGAATTGCATCTGCCTACAATAAGTTCCTCGCCCAAGAACTTGCGTGCTTCTACTGGGTAAGGAATCTTCATTTTAGACATTGATTCTTCTTGACTCCAGGTACCTGATTTATTAGAAATTATAGCATAATATGTAATTCTTACATTTCCTTAAGTTAGTACAGCTAGGGCAAACTATTTACATATAAATTGGTTGAATCGCCTGCGTGCCAATACTCTACATCTGACTGTGCGTACGAACAAACTGCACTTTATATACTTTGAGAATGTGATCGCTGGTCCGGTGAACGCAGTATAATGTTGAGCAATATGCATTTATCATCTGGTGTTGCATACTACACGGACCTCGAATCTAGGAAGAGCTACCGTGGTTTCCGGCGCTTTTGCCATACTTATTATTGGACCCAAATTTAGCAGCTTACGCTACAGGACCCATGTAATTGTTTATCCTGTGGTGCTTAACATCTGGATTCTCCATTTTTATATCTTTATACGGGAGAATAATACCTGTCGGCTCAATATTTAGTCACCCGCTTTGCTGCGGAGAAAAGTTCACAACTATGTGTTTCCAACTCCTTCTATTCGTTTTTTTCTTTCTGATTACGTTCGATGCGGGTTACAGACAAGCTAATCCCTAAGAAACTTATCGAGCTCCGCAACTCAGTGCCAATTCTTTGCGTGCCACTGTAGATCCTAATAGCTGACTGAAGTGACATTTTTATTAAATTTTTGAAAGTGGTAGAGTCACGCTGTTGTCTGTCATGACTCAGCATGAATGGGCAGACAGCTTGACTGTCGCGTTTCGTTCGGTGAGTGAGATTGCCGGATGCCCAATACCCCTTTCCTCTTCCCATCCTTTTTCCATCCCGCTCCCCTCCCAATTGGGCCGGCAACACCCATGATCCAGCGTTGTGGATGTTCATGGGCGGCAGTGATCACGTACCGTCAAGTTACCTATTTGCTCGTTTGCCGGACCTATGCAATAAAAACAAATCTATTCCTGATAGTTTTTGATTTGACCTTGCGCGCTTTTGTAAAATTCAAAGTACAAATGCGTTGTCCTATCTACGTAAACCTCACAACCAATCAAATTACTTATCATATATAATTTAAATAAATTGTGTGTTATCTCACCTAATAAACTGGCATATAAAGTAGAATTGGTGCGCACTTTAAAGTATTGCAAAATATATAATAAATTCCCATGTTGTCCGTAGTCTTCACGCTGTAAAGATTGGTGGCTGCTTAATGATAATTTGCTTATGTTTGTCATTTGAAAGTTTCCTGAATAGTTGTAATTAATGCCCGATTGAAACAAAGGCAGAATGCTCCCAGATTGTTTGTATGTTTGTGTCCTAGAAATATTTTTGAATCTTTCCGAATTCCGATAATAGCCTCGATCATCAGTATTGTCGTGATCTTCACAATAAATGCAATGTCGCCGCCTTTTATGATTCGATATTGAATCCCCACTTCGAGCTACGTTTTTCCTCTCATATATAAAGTTGTGATCACAAAGTCCTCTTGACATTTTCGCCTTGTGGCTTGGATACGCCACGGCAATATTTTGATCGAAGCGAATTGATGTAGCATTTAATATCATATTTACATTCTTAAAATCTTGATCAGACCTCGCAGTTAAAATCCAATCATACGACACCGTATTCATTTCCAAATCATGCAACTATAATAGAAATAGAAAAACTTGGTTCGTAGTAACATATTAAATTAAACTATTGTAGTGACACCGAAACTAAAGGTTAATATTTTTAGACAATGGGAATATTATGTACACTGACCTTGTTTATAAGTTTCGTTAATTCCCCAGATCTGTTTCTATTGAAACTCGGATATATTATGATGATGCCAAGTTTGGTGTGTAAGCGAGGATTACTGAATGAATTTATAGATACTGCCACACCATTTAAATTTAAACATTTCATAAGCCTCGTTGTGCTCCATTGACAAGCTATAAGCAGTGACTCAATTAACAACACAAAAAATATTTCAAAAAATCCATATTTTATATGTATAGTAGAGTAATAAACGTTAGTCTGTGTAGTAAAGTAGAAACACTGCATTTTTTTATTAAGTTAATATATTTCAGTTAATTTATACAAATGAACAATTCTCTGAGCACTTTTCCATCCATTCCACAGCCGGTAGAAAGGGTAAACGACGATCAAAATTGCTAATAAGCAACTAGGAATACTAGTTTTGAAATAAATAAAATGTATTTCTTTTTAATCGAATGCAACAGCAATCTGTTTGGACTGTCTTTTTAATTTCTTAAGATGGCATGTCCTTTACCTGCAATCTGTTGCTAGACAACCCCGGAAGTTGGCAATACCAGGTGAAAACTATATAGACAACAATTTGATATACAAATATGTTGTACAAGCTATAAAATAGGCAATCAAAGTCTGGGGCTCCGTCTATTCATATTAGGAAGTCTTAGTAGGTAGAAGAATAAATATTGATTGCATTTTAAATTAGGTACATAACTAATTTGCATTAAAAATTGACGTTAGAAACATATGTAATAATTAATGTAAATTAAGTGGTTGGCAAAATATAATAATTGTCATAGCGGTGAATCACAGTGATCAACATCACTTACAATATCAAAGCTAATTTAACGAAAAAACGTGATCAATGTACGAACTCTCATTTACATCATATACACGTAAGAAAAACAAACGTGCTCACAGTCTCACTTCATATAAGTGCGCTGCAGGCATATTCAGTACAGCAGTTCGTCTTACACCACCAGCACCGGATTGTGAAGTTTCATGTGATTTATTTTAAGTGTATTTATACTATAAAGTAAGGTAAGCAAATATTATATATTACTTAGGTATTACCGGAGAATTTTGCTGATCGCACAAAATGCTAACAACAGCATTAAATACATTCAAAATTGTATAGCACATTTTTAAACAATTATTATTTATTGACACGAGTAAGTCGATTATGGTCATACTTGGATTTCCAAACTCTACCGATATAGACCAGCATAGATATTTCCCATTATTGGGAAGAGAGAATAGAAATTAAATTCAGAAGTCTTAATTCATACATATACGCAAACCAATGCCGGATAGTGGAGAAATTGATTTTAATACAGTAGTATGCAGTATTAAAGTATTCTAATTTTATTCTCCAAAATTAAAAAAAAAAACAAAAATTATAGACTATAATAATATTCCGGGTATATCCAGACAGCCAGGTGGTAGTATTAGTGACTTAAAACACAATATACAGTCATACGTACGTTTAATTATAAAAAAAAATAGTAGCGAAATGACACTTATTATTTGTTATGAATAGACTTGTAATATTTTTAAATTATTCATCTTTACAAGGATATATTTTATATACTACTCACAAAAATTAAAGGATAGTTTTTTTATCAAATTTTTAAGGTGTTTTTTGACAATCTGTATCTTAGACAAAATTGATCGTTAATAAATATGAAACCAAGAAATTGGAAGCATAAAATGTTTTTTAGATCTGCGCTCTATTTCTTTATTGCATGCCTGGTTAATAAACAATCGTAGGAAAACCAACGAGAAAAAGAAATCCAAACTTTTACTCGTTTTTGACACCGTGCATTTACTTGGGTGATGGTTATTTGGTGACATCATCATAAAGTTCTAGTAGATAATTTAATTCCTTTCAATTTTGTATACTAGAGAACTCCGTAGTATGATTTGGAGCTGACTTATGGTAAATCAAAGCAAAAATGGCCTTTCTGACTTGGACTCGGGATTACTCCAGAAATAATGATCATGCAGAAAAAAAATTGGAGTTTTGTAAACTTCAAAATATGCTTTATAAGCTGTTATTAAAGTTTTGTTATGTAAAACAGTATTACTTAGTGAAATTGTTGACTGAAGAAGAGGCAAAAATAGGGTTATTTAAGGATATTCGGAAAACTTTGCATATCTTTGGATAAAATTGACAAATTAAGAATATCGTCAGTAACTTTTCTACCTTACACACTTACAGTTACACAACAGTTACAGTTTACAGTTTACACTTACGCACTTACAGTTTTCTAAAGACGCCCTAAAAAATTAATTGCTACGACTTGATTATGTTAGTGTTCGATGGGTTTAAACTCAATGTATTCGCCAAAAACCATCATAATGAGCAATTTTCAATTCTTATTAATTTTTTAGTTCAAAATTTTGATTTTTTTAGTATTTACCCAAAAATTAAGTTACAGTTTATAAGTTTAAGATTAGAAGATGGAATCGATTACATTAATATTATTGTTGTTATTATATAATCAGTGTTACCTTGCTCGAGATGAGGTGTGTATACATTAGCCTGATGCCACCCGCGCCATATCGCGTATTCCAGTGAGAAAGGCAGGGCTGCTCTCATGGATGCTGGACACTCCCCATAAACCATAGCCGGCATAAGCAAAAACGCAATAATTTTCACACACGCCATTAGTGTTATTGTCTCAGTTGCTTTAATAATTACTCAATTTATTAATTAAAGATAATCGATAATATGTTTAATGTTTATCCAATAAAATATTTAGTAGGTATTTAAAAAAAATTACGCCTGGGCACAATTAACGTAAAATAAGATCTAAGATCGTAGAAGAAGTCTTATGTCGTAGGTATCAGAAACTACCAGGGACATTTTGGTGTCACCCACACCTAAAACAAAAATATGTGAGTCACGCAAACACTTGTCTCGCTGCGGGGATCGAACCCAGAGCTTGAATAGCCGACAAACGTTGACAAACCATCATAGATTCGAGCGTGTGGAAATCTCGTTAGGTTAGCTTAGTATGGGCTTGCAAACACTTCAATTAACTAAGCGTTTGTGTAGACTTGGAAATTACGGCAGCTGGCTAACGCGTGGTTGCGGCATACTACTAATTAGCTTTTAACCGGCCCATCATTTTAATATTTTACCCCTAAGGACATGTATACTCCACGCACTAACTTACAATAATAATAATGTTATGTCAACATTCTAAATATATAAGGTCGCTACCGGTCACATTGGTCTTTGAAAGTTGAAAAATGACTTGTAAGTACTCATGGTAGATTTGTACTCCTTTGTCCATACAGGCAATATTGGAATTATAATGATTGTTCGTAAGTGAAACCATACGACAGGTGCTATCAATCTGAAGCCATTAATCAACTGTCGTGGCCGGCTATAATACATCACAATACAACAATTCATACGCATATGAGAAATGTTTCAATTTTCTTATTGTCATAATGATGTAGCTTGTGACACACAGATAAATTAATTAATTGGTAGCAGCATATCACGAGAGAATGTATCCGTCTTTGCTCATAAAAAGTGTTGTATTTTTTTCTTAGCTTTAAATTAAATGATACCTATAGCTTTATTACATAAATACTTTTGTATGTAATTATTTGGTGCATCGGATCAATGCAAAGTGCTATAATTCACCTGCGATTCTCTGATAGCACTATAATATGTGCCTCAGTGGTCTAATTTGTAAGATCCGACATTCAATTAACCTGTTAGAATAATAGACTCTTGGCTTTCCTACTATCATATCGCGAGATAACTGATAAGGCTTTTTCATCTATTTGATGAATCTCTTATTTTTTTCCGACTCATACATACGTTACTAAAATATAAATGGTCTTTCGATTTTCAGGTTTTTTTAATAATTATTAAACTTAATATTAATGTTGTTTCAAAATAAATAAAGGACAGAAAATATATATTAGTTATATTTATATTACTATCACAATATTTTTTTTGTTTATAATTATGACAACTACGTTCATATTATTAAAATTTCCATTTACAAAAACCAATTATAGACGTAATGCTTTCTTGCCTCGTTCTATTAGTAAATATAATGAACTTCCAAATGATTTGGGTATAGATTTATTCTGCATGAGCACTTCTGTGATTAGACGTAAATTAAGTGAACAGTTTTTCAAAGAGATTTAGTTTTTAGTTGTTTATTATATTGTTTTGTTTATTTCTTCTGTTTTCATAATTCATAATTATTTGGTGTAGGTAACTATAATTTAGTAGCTATTTGTGAAAGCTTGTAATTAGTTATATTGTTATTTTATTTAGTTACATATTAAGTTATTAGTCTGTAAGCTTTCCTTGTATAAATAAATAAATACGTGAATAAAATTAAATAAGTAATCCGTAGACATGAATCTCCTTCAGTTAAATTTACGAAATTCGTTAAGAAATAGTGAACACAGACATCATTAGATTTTACATCCGTGCAAAATTTGAGGCTACATTTAAACGGTTCAATACATAAAAAAGGAATTAAGCAACTGCAAATTCATTATTATATTTTACTACTATAAAAAACAAATATCAATGATATTTCGTAACATTTTATGTGAAGCAAGAACAATTTGTTTGTGCTCAAATATTTTGAATGCCGCCGATATTATAAACTTTAAAGTACATTCAAGTCATCATGAGCCCTGAAAAGACTTCGAACTGTATCGTAACTTAAAAATGGGCACCTACTTCTACTTAACGCCGAATAATTATAAGAAAAAGGTATGAGACGAGACACGTCAAATGATGTGCGTTTGACATAGTTTCTGATATTTACGTCATGATACTTGTAGGTATATTTTTATGGGGCCAAGATTATAAGGGTGACTGTTGAATTAAAAAACTGACTACTGGAAATTAATACTTCACCAATTTTTTAATTCTAATTGTATAAAATAATATAATATTATTTAACAAAAATAACCTAATCAGTCATAGGAACAGGGGGGTTACTCTATTATCCGAAGCGAAAGTCTAATGTTCGGACGTTCCACGTAAAACTATACGAATGAGGCTAGGCACTCCACAAAATGTTCTTATCTTCTATTGTACGTCCTAACTATAGACTCACTTCGAAGTGAATGATAAGTATCATAAGGAATAGTGTTGATTTTTATAAGTGGAAAGCTTATAACTTACTACAGACGTCGAACGTCCGAACATTCGAGTTTCGTTTCGGATCATAGAGTAACCCCCCAATCTCCACAGTATTAGCAAGTCTTTTAAGGGTATACAATTTTATAACAAAATTTTCACTCACATGAAAGCCCTATCTATAAGAGTATTTAAATCGTCCATAAACGACAGCGGTGCAATTAAGGTTATTTTAAAACGGAATACTTGGAGACTGTCCCGCTCTCACACCCGCCGCTGAAATTCCTGTAAGCGAGGATCAACAGTGACACTCATTTTAATGACAGCGAGCACTTAAGCTTGACTTTTACCTGTATTGCAATTAATCAAATGGTAAAATGAATAAGAGGAGTTGGAAACATTTTAGTTCACTTATTGCCGTAGCAAAGCAGGAGATAAAGGGATGAACGAAAGAGGAATCACGGGAATTCCTGAACACAAAGTTCTTGTAGTATACAACTCTAGATGCTATTCGTATACTATCCAATATAATTTCCTCATTTTGCCAAAGCCTACACTCCCGATATGACGAGCGGACTGTTCATATTCGTGATAAGATGTTAAACACGGGCATGCAGACGAATCAACGAACTCAAATAATCTATCGAGTCTTAAAACCTCATGTGAAATTAGAAACGTTTTGTCGATATTTTCGTGGCGCGACTCTGCACTACGAAGTAAAGATGAGACGTATTTACGATACCAGGTTTTAAAACCAGGTATTCACTTCGAAGTACGGCGCCCTGGTACGAGCAGAAAATACTTACAAGTATGAAAGTATTTCCATACGTCGATGCGCAGATAGCTCTGGAGACTACACATGAAAATACTTGCATAGGAAAACGATCCATAAACTAATATAAATAAGAACCATAATCGTATCTGTCAATAACAAATACATTTGAACTTCAAAGTATTTTTTTATTCATACTATTTTGCTCTTTATAGCCATCACATACGGGTTGAAATCCTATGCAAGTATTTTCAAATTTAGACGGCGCTGCACGTCGATGCGCGAAAAACTTGGAACACTTTACGTAAAAATACTTTGAACTTCAAAGTATTTTTTTATTCATACTATTTTGTTCCTAATATGTCATAAAATACGGGTTGAATTCCTATGAAAGTATTTTCGAATTTAGACGCCGCTATAAGTCGGTACGCGACGAACTCGGAACACTATATATAAAAATACTTCCGTAGAAAAACTATCCTTGACTTCATATAAATAAGAAACTCAATCGTATTTGTGAATAGAAAATACTTTGAAATTCAAAGTATTTTTTATTTATGCTTTTTTGCTCCTTATTAGTTACGGAATACGGATTGGATTCCTATGTAAGTATTTTATAGACGCCGCGCCGCGGCTGGGACGCGAAGGGTTGCCGACTCATACTTACAAAATACTTTCAAGTATTTTAGAACCTGGTTTTGAACCCTAGTATTTTTACGTACTCATACTTAGAAGCCCTGGTACTTAATTATGCAAGTATATCGCATCCCTACTACGAAGTCGGCTGGAAGTACACCCGCGAGGAAAGGCAAAATAAATTAGTAGCGAGCTGTAACTATTAGTCGCAAGTTATATACGCCTTATCCCAGCATATCAACGGTAACCGTTGGCTCTAGAATCTTCATGAAATGCGCCATTTTTTTTTTTACTGGCCACGGACATATTTTCAGTACGAAGACGCGTCAAAGTTAAGAAATAAAAGAATTAAATATTGGTCCTATGAAAAAAAATCATCATTTCTTGAAATAATAGACTTGTTTTGATTTGATTAGGTATGTATTTCAGAGTTCTTAAAATTATCCATTTAACATTGCAAAACATCAATTAAAATTATAAAAGCCACGCTGTTGTCAGTGCTGACTCAGCATGAATTGGAAGACTCATCCGGGGCGGTACCACTGTCTCACAGGAACCCGTCGTGAACCGACAGCAAAGCTGTCGCGTTTCGTTCGGTGAGTGAGAATTTCGGATGCCCAATTCCCTTTTCCTCTTCCCATCCTTTTTCATTCCCACTCCTCTGCCAATCGTGCCGGCAACACATCCATGATCCAGCGTTGTAGATGATCATGGACGGCAATGATCACTTACCATCACGTGACCTGTTTGCTCGTTTGGCAAACCTATGCAATAAAAAAAAATCATGGTGAAATAAAATGCACTTCAAAAATAATTGCTTGCTAAGGTATAATACTTACAATGTCAATGATTGAATTTAGACTCAATAACCATGACGTTAAAACGCATTATTCATGCAAATAAGGATTCTCGAGGAGTAGCATGCGTTGTAGAATATTAGTTTGTAATAATGACGGCTTCGCGACGTTGTGTATTAGCTTATACTGCAAAAATAAAGAGTAAACAGAGATATTTTATAGTCACTTCCGTATTAGGAATATTTATTATGCAAGTCGGGGAAAAGACATGTAATATTTTTGCTTGGTTTGCTAGAGTTTGTACTCAACCACTTGATCTATTCCACTGACCAGTGCATTATTTGCTGCCTTTGTGACAACTAGCTTTTTTAGTCTACTTTGAATCTGTTTGTAAAAAATGAAAAATATATTTGGCTAAATTCATACTAATGTATGGATACTGATGTATAGACACTAATATATCTACTACATTACGTAGGCACAAACATTATAATGTAGCGATGTCGATATGAACTTCAAAAACAATCTTTTCAAGCAATGTAAGGTATAAAACCAATCTTTATTGTTTTCTGCCTCCGTGGCGTAATTGTACTGCGGTGCGATACAATTACGCCACGCAAAGCTGAGGTCTCGGGTTCGAATCCCGGGTCGGGCAAAGTAGTATTAGATTTTTCTATTCATTATCAGCCGGAGTCAGGAATTTGTGCCCGATATGGCCATAGGCTCGCCCCCTATCGCATCGTGGAACGGGACACACAAGGCGAGACGTGAGTGTCCTGGTAGCACCTCAGCCTGCCCCTTCTAGGATAAAGGCGTGATGTATATGTATGTTTATTTTATTTGTTTAAATATAACCAAATTCTAACAGAAAATATATATGTGCCTATTTCTTTTTGTTTAATCCCTAAAGTGTATCGAACAACCTAAAACTTTTGTATTTTCTATATAAGTGGATATTTTTAGAGTGAACAAAATGGGTCCGCTCACTGTGACAAATACATCGGTTATACATTCAACAACAATGGAGGATCAAATAAAACACAAACAAGAAGATAGTCAAAACAAGCCCAACGCCAAAAACTATAAAACGACGTGTAACAAAGATCCTTACGACGAAGTGTTATTGAACGATCCTTTTTTTCTCGCACCTCTACGTAAATTGGAGAAAAGTTTAGGATTCGTCACGCCAATATTGTGGAAGAACTCATTCTTTATTATATCTTTCCACGTGATAACCGTGCTATGGACACTGTACGTTTTTAAATGTGGATTCAGGACGTTCAGATGGCCAACTTTTCTCTTTGGTAAGTAATTATTGCATAATATTTCTCACAACAAGTTAGTTCAAAACATCTCATTCGTCATCATTTTCAGCCACAACAAGTCCACAGATTTATATAGGTTCGCCCCAAGTATAATCACTAATAAGATCTGCGAATACTCGCCTCGTCTGGTAAATGGGTTGAGACACTGTTGCCCTCCGTTAAGTACATAGCTTGACCACACCATAAGATAGGTGATCCACCATCAATTGGCCTCTAGAGCTTCGTCCGTTGGCTAGCAGAGTGCACCGCGAGCAGTTGAAATAAACTTGGGCTCTGGAAGTTGACTTGTTTGATAGTGCAGCGCTATTCAGATAGAGTAACGGTTGACGACAGAAAAGTATTTCTCACCAATCACCACTTGCCACGTTATCTAAGGGTGTGTGGCCTCGAGCCAATCAAGTTAACTTAATGTAAAACTGGTAGCAGCTTAGTTGTTACCCTCGTCCCGTCAGCAGATTACTAATGATATCACAGAAAATCTGAGAATTGACCTGCGTAATAAATGTATTGCTTATATAGTTTTGTAATTAATCTAGTGACAATTTATTACTAAATCTAAGCGATAGCTATAGAATAAGGTGTAGAAATTAATATGTTTGCACGACAGCCTACGTGGTCCAGTTGGTTAGACGCCGGCTGTGAAACGAGGAGCGGTGGGTTCGATCCCCGCACCGAGAAAAATAATAATATAATAAATTTTAAAGATTAAACCGAAAGTTTATTTTAAAAGATAAATTTGCGATCAGGTTATTTTCGAATTAAACTTATTTATACCTAATAAATGTGGACTGGAATGAAGTGACAATTTATTGCACTAGGGGAAAGCTAGGCGATACCGCTCGAATTAAAATGTTAAAATAACTAACAGATAAGCACAGTGTCGGACGCCCACCTACAAGGTGAGGGACGACCTGGTTAAGGTTGCAAGAAGTCGCTGGTTGCAGGCCGCTTCCAACAGGTTAATGTGGAGATCCTAGGGGGAGGTCTATGTCCAGCAGTGGATTTTCTGTGGCTGAAGAGGGAAAGACAGAGAGAAGTAATAGCTGGGCATAACGAATACCTAACATCTTGGGATGATGAGCGCTGTGCACTGTGCAGTTCTATGAAGTGCACCCTTACCATCTGGAGATTTGTTCACCTCGTCATTCTCGCTAGTTAAATATTTAATATACCTAGTATTTAAAATATAGCATTGTATACCTCATGTTATGACATATTATATACCTCTGTTTAAGGTACTAATCAGCTTTATAATTTCAGGATTTTTCATGGGTCAAGTGGCAGGATTCGGCGTCACCGCAGGGGCGCACCGGTACTGGTGTCATCGTTCATACAAAGCCAAGTTGCCATTACAAATCATCTTAGCTTTGTGTTATTCCGTAGCAGGGCAGGTAAAATACATTACATATATTTATTTAATAACTCACACTAACTTTGTTTTTGAGGCTTTGCTAAGTCAACAGTTATATTCAAAAAGAATTTCACACAACCTCCGCGGGCCATAGAAAAGGCCTTTACCCAATACTCGAAATATCTGACACACGATACGCTATAAGACCTAAAGGCCAAAGCCTGGATGGCACTGAAATGATGTTTTCTATGCTTTCCTATTAATTTATGGCGCGACAAACTTACTTAATCCTAGATGGCATTCATCTCAGGTTCAGTTAAAAACAGTAATACATGTGTCGGCTCAACCGACACATTGTGTGTGTGACACATTGTGCCACCGTAAGAAGTGACTTGACTTTAAATAAGAATTTCGCCATTATGGTTCGTTCGGTGAATGAGATCGCCGAATGTCAGAGGAGGAACTACTGCTAGGGCCTAAGGTCAGCAGTAGTTCCTATTTAAATTAATATCTGTCCGGACAAAGAAACCCAAACATGATGGTTAAAAGCCTATCGCAGTGACTCCCGCAAGTGTGTCGCACTTCGGGTACAGTGTATATCCGATTTCTAGCAGTATGCAGTAATTTAATTGACTGGAGCGGAGTAATTAATGTATATCGAATATTTATATTGTGCTGGACCTACTTGAAAATAATATTTTTACAACTTTTTATTATTATTCACGCCTCATCATTTTTAATTTTGCGTTTGAATGTTTTTATTTTTATTCTTGAGCAGTTATGTATTTTAATTAATAAAAATATAGTTTAATTTAGCTCTGCATACGAAATAGAGTTTGAAATTGCTCATTAACGTTGTAAAAAGATTTTAATCATTGATTTCCTATACAGAACACCTTATATGATTGGGTCCGCGACCACAGAGTTCACCACAAGTTTTCCGAAACTTCGGCTGATCCACACGACGCTAATCGCGGCTTCTTCTTTTCCCACGTCGGCTGGCTCATGATGAAGAAACACCCGGATGTTCTCAGAGAGGGTGTTAAAATAGATATGAGTGACATTACCAACGATCCTGTCGTAAAGTTACATACCAAGTAGGTAATAATTGAATACATAATACCTAATCCCTAATAAACACCTCTAAAAGAGCCAATTAACTTACATCAGACAAAAGCAGGTTTAATTATTTTTATGTGTTTTTACCTTAAGTATGGGTAATAATAATAAAGAATTATTGTTTTAAGAAATTTAGTACCTAATAGTTTTTAATAATTAAAAATTCTGTTAGTACAATAATCGTACAATAAAATTAATAAATATCTTCTAATTGCATTCTAACACTCATTGCAGGTATTTTCTCCCGTTAAAAATTACCTTATGTTGGATTGTGCCGTCACTGATTCCTGTGTACCTATGGGGTGAAGATTGGGACATTGCTGTTGTATCACAAGCATTTCTGCGGTACATGCTTAGCCTTAATTGTACGTGGTCTGTCAACAGTTTTGCACATCTTTGGGGCAACAAGCCTTACGATCGGTAGGTACAATTTTATTTTAACTGTTTTCCGTTACCATTCCATATTTGTAAAAATCCGTCACTTTTTATTCATAAAACCACGACAATAACTTGGTTTTTTTATTCCCTACTGTGACATTGCGTAACTTTATTAGTGCACTAAATGTTGTAGTATTAAACACAAATATAGACCCACGAAACGGGGCTCCGGTTTTGTGACTGTGGGGATGGGATGACTGTTATTATACAAATAAAAATAAAAACCATTAACATTATACATTAAACAAAAAACTAAACTATTACTGCTAAATATTAAAATTAAACGAAATATAACTTCTAAGCATAACTAAAATTATCTAAGATAAACAAAACAAAATAACCTCCACTTTTACCTACTTACATAGAAGAAAAAGAAAAATAGCCACAAATAAATAACTGTGAGAACAAGGTTATCAGGTGATATTTTAAATTTATTTTTTAGTCTATTGTTACGAGGATCATGTCAACTATTGTAATGATTACCTACCAGTGCAAACTGTTCATTATACAATTAAGATAATCATTTTTTAATGGTTCTGTCTACATAAACTGCTCTCGACTGCTATTCTGTTTGTAGCCAATCAATATTTATGCTTTTGTCTAACGGATAAAATATTACAGATTTTAAACAGCTTAAAGCAGTGTTTCTCAGCCTGTGGGTCGCTAAGTCTTATTCAAGGGGTCGCCGTTCTTACAGAGTATAGGTATTAATAATAAATATAGGTACGAAAATGAGAAAAATAAATAAACATAGTCTTTTAAATTACTAATTTTTTGTCTATCTATGGCACAAGGGGTTGCCAGAAGTTTTTAACCTGAAAAGAGGTCGCATGTTCAGAAAGGTTGAAAAACATTGGTTTAGAGTAATAATAATGGCAACCCTTTAATTTTTTTTTTCCTCACCAGTAATTTAAGGAAACGAATTTTGTAGGAAATGGTTTTTGTAGGTTTTCTAGTTTAGTTTATTTAAGTGTGGTTTGAAAGTTAACCCGTAACAATCAAGAGCATAACTCAGAATGAAATCAACTAGGGGCATGTACAATAATCTTATTGTTGTAATGGAAACTTTGAGACTCAAATAATAGAATTTACCTAGTCATTTTATTACATCGCTTTCCACTAATATAATCTACTCGGTACATGAAGCAATCAGGCGAACATATCTATTTTAATACCAAAATATGTTACACAATCTGTTCTATTAAGTAATGGATTTTGAATAAATACACGCAACAGTCACATACATAGTCCTGACCCCACATTAGAATTTATTCAGTCTTGTATCATGGATATCGGATGCTACGAAAGGCTCCGGTCTTTCAAACACCCAGACCTGAGACAAATACTTGTGAACCTCACAAACATTTGTCTCGGTGCGAAGCTCGAATCCTCGGCCTCTCGTTTCACAGTCGGCGTACAGCCAACTGCGCCACGGAGGCTGTCAAAATTGAGATTTTTAAGATTCTTAATTGTTAAGGAAACATAAGTATTAAGTATATAAAATACAAAACATCTGCCAGATTTAATTGTCGATTGAAAAAATTAGCTTCAAATAATATTTTATTATCTATGGCCTAACTTAAACAGATGCTGGCCTACAGACTAGTCTAAGACCCCGTGAGCATCAGCGATTTAGGGTTTTCATAGCGCATTCAGCGACTTCAGTCTTTGTATTAAAGTTAAAAGATATCGTATTATGGGTTCGTTATGGTATAGAAGTTGACTTTTTAAGCTTCTTCTGGAAATATCAAAAGGTGTTTACTCGGTAATGTCAATTAACACCCTAACTCGTTCTCGAACTAACTCCGACAAACGTTCCTCTTTATAAAATTGTACCTTTTTTTTTTTTTTTTTTTTTTTTTTTTTTTTTTTTTTTTTCATGGGGAAAATCCTCTTGGATACCCGCCTTAAGCAAGGTATGACGGATTTTTACCGGCTAAAAACCCCATGTTACTCCATCAGCACTTTGGAGAAACTTTGGGACCTCAAAATGAACACGCCAAAGTTTCCCCAGCGCATTGCTTAAGAAAAGCACCACTCGGAGGAAATTTACCTCTATTCTCTCATACAGGATATGTACATATACACACACACACACACACACGCACATACATATCTATACACATATACATACACATGTACATATATACATGTATTAGCCGGGAGGATTTCCGCCCCGGGCTCGCCGCTCTCGTCTTCGAGCAGGAGCAGCCTCCTTTTTAACCATGACGGTTTCACTAAAGGAAGCTACGGCTTTCCACTTACTCTCTCCTGACAGCATTGCCATTACGACAGCCGGCAGGGTGAGATTTTGGCCGATTTGGTTGATAAGTACTCGCCTCTCGACCTCCCATGCAGAACACTCCATAAGGGTGTGTGATGCGGAATCCTGATCTCCAGAACTACAATGGAGGCAATTGGCCAGTGCTTCCCGTCCAATCTTACTCAGATAATCACCGAAACACCCATGTCCTGTAATTATCTGAGTAAGTCTATAGGTGAGTCGTCCCTCGTTCCTTTGTATCCAGGCTTCGAAGACTGGCAGGATAGCTTCTATGACTCGTTTATGTCTGTAAGGCTCCTCACAGAGTCTTGACTGCCATGTAGCGAAAGCATTTCGCCGTTCCTGCCGCCGTATTGCCACCTCGGTCGCCATTGTTGGCTGACCTTCGCTTGTTTGTCGCACAGTGCGTATACGGTTGTAAACCTTCGCGTCCATATTCGCTAGTATGTCCAAAGGAGGAAATCGTGACAATACTGTCGCCGCCTCAAAGGATATCGTACGATATCCTCGCACTATCCTGATGGCCATCCTGCGCTGTATTCGGTGTAGTTTCATCCTACAGCGACGAACTTTTAATCTGTTTGACCAAACAGGCGCGCCATAGAGAGCCATGGATCGAACCACTCCCGCGTATAGTCGGCGAACTTCCTCCCTCGGGCCGGCAAGATTGGGTAATAGCCGGTGCATAGCACCTGCTACCTTCTCAATGCGCAGAGATAGACGATCGAAGTGTTCCTCAAAGCCCCAACGTCCGTTCAGAATGAGCCCCAAATATTGTATATGTGGGCTCGCCTGAATTTCTGACTCTCCTATTCGTATTAGCGAGTTGGGTGGTGCCCTACCTCGGCGTTTCTTATAAAACCATAGAGCTTCGGTTTTATGAGGTGCTATTTGAAGACCCAACTCGCGGATCTTAGCAATAACGTTTGCCACCCCGCCTTCAGCGAGCTCTTTGGTCCTCTCAAAGTTGCTCCCGACAGTTAATATTAACGTGTCATCTGCAAAGCAGATAATACTTACTCCATCGGGGAGAGCGACACGCAGGACTGCATCGTACGCAATGTTCCACAAGAGTGGTCCCAAAGCAGATCCTTGTGGAACTCCACAATGCATCTCCTTCCGCTTCACCTGGCCGTCTTGACCCAGGTACATTATGTACCTGTCGCACAGATAATCCCCGACTATGGCTTGCAGGTAGGGCGGCACAGAATGATATGAAAGTGCCCCTCTAATAACATCCCATGATAAAGAATTGAAGGCGTTAACGATATCCAAACTTATCCCCAACGCCACTCCACCTCGAGATACAGCCTCGTCTGCTAGAGAGCGGACGCGAAGAATAGCGTCAATTGTAGAGCGCCCCTGCCTGAAGCCATATTGATTTTGTGATAAATCAGGGCCGACACGTGACAGATGTTCGCAGAGTCGAGCGGCGATTATTCGTTCCAACAATTTCCCAGCTTCGTCAAGCAGACATATGGGTCGATAACCAGCAGGAGAATCTGCAGCTCTGCCTTCTTTTTTTAGGAGGACCAAGTTAGCCTCTTTCCAAGTACGAGGAAATGTTGCAGTACGAAAACAACTGTCAAACAATCGCCTTAGCCTGTCTCCTAATGCATCTAGAGCTAACACCCAAGCTCGACCGGGTATCCCGTCTGGGCCTGGCGCTGTGTTTCGGGCTTTTAAACGACGTACTGCACGTTTAAACTCTATTTCAGACACTAGTAGTTCGTCAGACCAATCCATTGACATAACGCGTCTTACGGGTGTTCTCGAGGGAGTCACTATACTTGTAGGAAATAGAGTAGATATTATTCGTTCCAATAGATGCGGGTCTAAAGTTTCCGTGAGGGGTGGCATCCATGGACGGAGCTTACCCAGCACCATCTTATAAGGTCGCCCCCACGGATCCCTGTCAAGTCCCTCCAGAAGCTCATTCCACGACTGCAACTTCGCTATTTTAATAGCATTTTGAAGCGCTACTGTTGCCGTTCGATACTCCCTGTAAAAACTTTCTATGGCATCGGATGTTATTTGCCTTCTTCTCCGAGCTCTGGTGTATTGCCGTCTTTTTCGTAAGCAAATAGTGCGCAGCTCAGCAATTTCTGCCGACCACCAGTATACTGCCTTTCTGCTCGCGCTTTTAACTCGAGGCATTGATGCATCACATATGCGAGTCATTGTGGTCCGGAACCAATCGACCTCGGCTTCAGGACTAGACACGTGCAAAGTGGAGTTCGTTAACCAAGCTGCGACATTGGCTGTGGCTTTTAGCATGTCTTGGTTCAGCCGCTTAAGAGACCAACGCCGTGAGGGACTACCTCTACAACGACTGTAACCGACCTCTCCACGACGATGGGTCACCTTGAACGTAATGAAACGATGGTCGGAAAGTGTGACTATTTCCTCTGCGACTCGCCATGCTGACAACATGTTCATCGCAGAGGAGTTAACCCATGTCAGGTCGACTACAGATTCTCCCTGCCATCGCACGCATGTACTCACTGACCCCTGATTCATAAGTCGCAAATCCAGTCCAGCCGCCCATTCTTGTATGATCTCTCCCCTTCGATCGTCTCTGCGGTTGCCCCAAACTCTTGAGTGAGCATTGAAGTCACCCAAAACGACCGCCGGGCGAGGTAAACACCTGCGGATGCAGTTGGCTACATCGTCCAAGAATTGCTCGTATTCGATCGTCGATATGTTGGGCGAAACGTAGCACCCAATAATCGCCATAACGCCCCATTGTACAGCAATAAAACCCTGTCCCTTTTCAAGTAAAACACATGGTGGAGTACCGCGATCTCCCCTCCAATAAATGGCAACGGAACCCTGTTCATCCACAAACCACCGAGGATGATCTGGGACGCTATAAGGCTCCGCTACTACTGCTAGGGCTATGGACCACTCCGCAATGGTTTGCAGCAGCATGTACTGCGCATTACGGCAGTGGTTCAGGTTGCCCTGTAGGACTCTTAGGGGCAGGAAAGTCCTGTATCCATCGCCTCCTCGGTGACCACTTTTTCAGGAGGGAGAACCTGCTTACTGCTCCCGCTCTTTTTTGTTGGTGGGCCACATTTTTTCCCCAGTCGATGTTCTGAAGGGCAATTCATATCTATGCAAAGCGGACATTTTAGCGTCCGAGAAGAGCACTGGTTTGCTCTGTGACCAGGCTCGCTGCAGGCGTAGCAGCGATTGCTTCTATCCACATCACTAGTACATTTGGCCCCTACATGTCCTTTCTCAAGACAGCGGAAACAATGTAGCGGTCTGGATTCTAAAATATCTACCCTTACAGTCCCCCAGCCTATGCGAATGCGTTTAGATTCAGCAATTCTTTGTACTGCCGTAAGAGGGCATCTCACCCAGCAGGTCCCCATTGTTGTAGGCGTTTTACGAATGTCACCTGTCTTAACGTATTCAACGGGACAGCCACCCGCATCTGCTACCGCTGCCGCTACTTCCTTAGGAGTAACTGCATCGTCAAGATCCCTCACTCTGATATCACGGGTCTTAACTGGCCGATTTATTCGGACATTTTGGTCTTCCACCACCTCCCGCATTCGCACAGCTAGCTTCTCTGCTTTAATGTCACATTCTGGACCTGAAACCGCGACAAGAAGGCCACCAGTAAGAGTTCTTTTGAAGCGGGCATCGTCGATACCAAGATCAGACAATCTTATCTTGGCTTTGACTTCTTCCGTAATTGACGCATAATTCATTGAAGACTCCTTCATTATAGTGACTGTAACAGCCGCAGTATCCAGTTTTACACTTTGCTTTTTCTTCTTCTTCTTCTTCGCTTTTGGTCCAGTAGGTTTACCTTTTGCTACATTAGCACCCACAACCTGCCAAGTTTCCTCAACAGATTTTATCCTCTTTACTTCAGGACACAAAACTGGAGGCAGATCTATGACTGGTGGATGAACAGGTCCGCCTTTTTTGGTCTTTTTCGTCTTTTTTCCACTTTTCTCCACCTGTGTGGCCTGAGGCTGTTGTATTGCAGTAGGTGCACCTCTTGTTCGTGGAGGACTGACCTTATGAGCAACGAACTCAGTCCTAAAAGCTGCAAACTGACTCTCTACCAAGTCCCTTACTTGCTCCATAAGTCTCTCCTCACCAGTAATTGATGACCTTGGGAGAAAGGATGGAGTCGACCAAGGCACGCTATTTTGCCAAGATGCTACATTTTGCCCTCCGAGTTTCGTCATTTCCGTGGCAAGTTTGGAAAGTTGCTGACGCAATTCAACTACTTCGTTTTCCAACCTTTTCATTTCTATTGTGGATCGTCGCGTTAGCTCTTCTGTTGTCACCTTTAGCCATTGCATGGATTCCTTAAATTCACAACCATTGTCACCTTTAGAGCTACGGAATTTTTCAGTAGCCTTTTCAATAGTGTCGAGGTGCTGCTTTATGAAATTTCCCAGTTGGTCGCTTGGATGCGACTTCACTATGTTGCTTAAGTCACTAGAACTGAGAGGTTTCTTCTTTTTTGCGCCAGAAGTCGATGGAACAGTAAAAACTTCCCCTTCAGTATCGACCTCAGTCGTAACTACTCCTTCACCATTCTTCCTAGCCGCAACGACTTTGCGCTTAGGTCTAGGTGAATTAGCTTTAGTTGGGGGCCTACCCCTTTTGCGCGTACGAGACTTGTCAGATACAGTCGACGCAGACGCCAATGACATACTGGATGCATCTGAGTCACCAGCATCAGTTTCCGTAACCGAAGTACGGACGGACGTGCTCGGGTATGCATGCTTATCACGCTCTTCTCGTGCCAACACTACAGGTGCTGGCACCACATTCTTCCTACTTACATCTAAATTATTATTTTTAAGGCTCATAATTGTTCCCACGAGAATGGCGGATATAACTGTCCATCCGGGCAGTGCCCCCTGTACCCGGATAAGCCTATGCGTAACCCGCTAGAGGTGTCGGCTGGTACCTTAGCGGGGGACGCACTAACAACTGAACTACCCATCAGCCATGCATCCTCTTGTGGTGCGCCGCCACTTAGGATTCGGGGTAATTTTTTATAGAGGTTTTCTTCCTCGCAATCCGGCCGATTAAGGCAAGATCCTCGATCCCAATAAAGGCTGCGAGACATGACCACAGCACCTCATATTGGGATTGCGATATCAACGAAAAGTTGGTTTCCCGACCCGCTCTCCAGTGATGATACTGTAGAGCCCCGCCCATAATTTCTCCACAGTGCACTCTGCTAAACAGAGCAATAGTGGAAGAATCCTCTTTTTGCTGGTTTTGGTCCACGCCGTTTCCGGTAACCTCCGAAAGAAGGCCGTTCCCCTATCCGCCACCCAGGAGACGCGCCCGATGGGAGACCAGCAGCTCCACACGGGTTATAAAATTGTACCTACAGTTTTACAATGTTAACTTTAATGAATTAGACATAATCGCTAATTCCGCCTATTCGTTCAGAAGAAAAATATTGTCAGAGTATCTAAATGATAAATTATTAATTAAGAGTCAATGTAGATTATGCTTGATTTAATAACATGGAAAGGTGATTACACACACACTAATTTGTTGAAATAATAGATAGTAATCCTAACTTATTGTCTGTCAAACATTGTATGATAGTGTTTGTAATGTTTTTCAACTGTTAACTCATATAAGTAATAAAAATTTAAATATCTTAGTTTTTGTCTAAATAATATTATTCTACTAATCTTACTTTTAAAATCAAACTAAGTGTTACATTAATACCTTATTTCTTATTATAACTTAGTATCTACCTATTTCTCGTAATTATTTCAATTAGTGTTAAATGGTGTTGATGGCATGATTAGCATAAGCACTTTAATTAACTATTGTTTCATTGACTTTGTATTGTCATTGTTTGTTTACCCAAATAAATAGAAAATTAATAATAATATTATCTTCAGATTCCTGACACAAGAAGTCCATTGACGGACATAGATCTCCCCTTACTGACTACTGATCATACTGGACATTCGATTTTGACAGTAGGTATTACATTTTGTTTCTAAAGAATCTTGTCATCAATTCCAGATATATAATGCCATCTGAAAACAAGGGCGTCTCTATAGTGGCGATGGGTGAAGGCTGGCACAACTACCACCACACGTTCCCGTGGGACTATAAGGCTGCCGAGTTGGGAATGCCTAACAACGTCACCACAACCATATTAGACCTCTTTGCACAAATAGGATGGGCATACGACTTAAAAGAAGCGTCGCCAGCTCTCGTCAGAGCAGTCGCAAAAAATAGGGGTGAAGGCCAAAAATAACAGAATGATAAGTTGATAATTAAAATTTGTAGATTTTAATATTCTCCTTTTAAGGCAACTGTTGAATAAAAAATGTGTTGGTTATTTATAATTATTATCTAATAAATATGTTATACGTTGCACAGACCATACTCATTTATCCCGTTTATAGTATAGCCTGTTTACCTAAATCCGGTTTCGACCAGACCGGCATAATTGCCGACCGGTGCCACATGGCCTATCTGAAAACATAAAAGAACCCAACTACGACCAGTAAATATTTAATTGGGACTGCACTGTATTTACAGCCAGGCTTATGTTCTTACTATACGATTACATTACTAGATATTAAAAAAATCATAATATATGTAGGTAATGTCTGAACTCATAGGTGTTCTTTTGATTGGTAAAATCAAAGACCATCAACATCGCCCCTGCTCCCCTTACCTCTCTTCACTGCGCCTGTACTCATATCGCAATCAAGGATTCATTTATTTATTTTAACTTTATATACAATTGTATACTTAGGTATACTCGTACAGGCGGACTTAATACCATGGGCATTTTCTATCAGTCATCCTTTGGAAAGAGCAGAGTTGAGATAAAGTTGAAATTTAGTATACTAAATTGTACATTTTATATCACATCTACAAATCGGATTTAACTATAACTCTGTTCTGCCTCTACTCGCCTCACATACTTTGGCATTAAGTTGTTGCATATTAACCCAAAATAATTTCAGTTATACATAGTCTCATCGCTTTTTAGGTCATACGCTGTAAAACTTATCGATGATAGAACAACAAAAGTCCTACAATATTCAATAATGTATCATAAAAACCTTCGCGACACGGTTTGTCCAACGATTGTAGTAAAGTCATTATAAAAATGTTCTTATATTAACATGTTGACTGCGACCCATATAGAACATGTGTTTTGTTCATGCGCATCTTTCCAGCTATCCGACTCCAGACATTTAATTTACATCACCTCAAGTGGACGTTCGCACAAAGTACTAAGTGGGAGCAATAGTACCCTAATGTACGTGATTACTACCGATGGAGTTGAAGTCGGACCCTGCTTGACCGTAATATCTGCAAACGTGCGGGGCGGGAAGACAGTGGCACTCGGATCCACCATACCAGCCCTTCCTGGAGTCCCTGAAGAAGTGCTTAACAACTTTCCTCTTGTCAATAAACGACGTGTTATTTTCGTATATTATACACTCGAGCCGCAATTATAAATAATTTCGTGGGCACAGAAATTCACATGTCTATAGTACCTGTTACGATCTTATATGTATTAGTTGGTCGCTACATTAAAAGTTTTGGTAGATGAGCAATTACGTCTTTAGGCTGTTGAATCACATCAAACAAAGAATGAAAATATAGTATGTAGTATGTACATATGTAATATCATGCAATAATGACTATGTATACTTAATACTATTCGGAAGGTGTTTCAAATTATTTATTTAATATGTAACAGATCCATGTTATCTCTTTTCTTTATTTAATTTATCAAAAGTAAGACAAATATTTGTACAACAAATGACACTGTACAAATATTTGTCCGTTTAACTATGCCCACATACACGAAATAAAAATAAATATATGTCATATAATTATAATAGCAATAATTATCATCAATCTCTATTGTTAACCATACACGCTTATATTACACAAAATGAAAGGTTCGTTATATTACTTTTAAACACTTTTAATTTTTGTTTTAACTTGGAAACAACATACATATTTTTAAAATAAATCAACCAATAATAAATATAGATTATTTTACTCTAGCAAAAGCCTAAAATCTTATAACACAATAGGGAATATGCATATATTGTTGGGAATACTGTAATAATATCTGTGGAGCAGTATATCTGAGATAATATTAACGAAAAGAATAATCATTGTGATGTCAGGGACACATAAACCGAACTAAAAGTATTTTTATTCCATGCTTCTAGAATATTTATGTCAAAACTAACATTTAATTCCGTCTGAACAATAACGCTGAGTTTTGTTATTGTAATGTAACGTTGCATTTTTTTGTTCACCAGTAGTAAGTACCATAAGTATAATAATTCTACAGCAATAAAGATCAGAAACAAAAATACTTAGATTCACATATTCCCTATTATCTTTAAAAAAAAGTTAAGTGCATATGGATGAAGCATACTATAAAAAAAAGCATTCACAGCACCCAAAATTCTACATCTAAATATAGACATTACAATTAAATACTTATTCTGACTTTTAAATTGTATACAATAGTTTTAAGCATGCCGATGCTACATCATGAACATCGTGTAACATGCCGATGTTACATGATGTTCTATCATTACTGTTTTATATAGTGTAGTACATATTAGATAGCTTTATATATTAGCCAGCTTTATATATTACTGCCGTGCTAATCCAAAAGAGTCTATTTGCTAAAAATACCAAATCCTGTTTTAGTGTATTAATATTCTTTGAACTGCAAGAAGTCAGAACGTGTCGAGAAAAACACTGTATCTTCACTAAAAACTGTTTTCAGATGATTTGAACATCTAATAGCTTTTCCCATAAATTCCTCATAATATCCTTACCTGTGAATAATATTGCAAAAAAAACTTATGGCGGTAAAGTTAAATATGCAAGAGACTAACAAAAACTCGTTTGTATCTAAAATAAACATAGGCCCTTTTTGCTTAGCATGGCAGTTCCTGACTTGGAAAATTTTAACATAATTTATTAAATGCTTAAATTGACAAAGAAGCAATCAAGATAAATGGCAGCTTTTAACTATCCCGCCCGGGGATACCCACCTCAGTGACTTGTGAAGACGAAGATCTACAGCAGCATGGATTTTAATTACACGGAGTTAAATCAAACTTGGTAAACGTCTAATTTCCCTTCCCTGCCTAACGAAATTAATCCAAAATCACAATAAATAAGACAAGTTTCAAACAAATTACTGTTTTCTTTGCTCCGTAGCAAAATCGTGAAATAAATAAAAACCTACAACAAAAACACTACAAGAGTTAGGCTCACAATATAATGCACGACAGATTACATTAATCGGAGTTCCGTATTCCGGTTAATAATTATTAAACAAATGAAAAAAGTCACTTCACACTGAAACTGTTCAGTCAGTATAAGTATAATTTTACGAGACGATAAATAAACAATATTTTTTACTATTGTAGACAAATAAAACCATCCAATTAAGTCGTAGGGCGAAATATGAATAAATGCACTCGCTAGGGGAATTGAATATTTATAAAAACTTTTAGTATATATGTACTCATAGTTCTAAATAGTACATAGTCATAAACATCACACTTTTTATTGTTTTATATAAATAGCTCCATTTTATATACCGTGTCACTTTAAATTCTATTGGATACATCCTAATTCCAGAAATAAAAATATGCTGAATATATTTGGGATCTATAAATGTAATTTTTAACTTCTCATACACAACATGTAATCAATATAAAACATATATAGCCCCGCGCATAGATTTAGTATAGGTAATATATAATCATAGATTGGCAATGTAGAAGAAATGTAAAGTTTTAACTGTCTGTGAGAGCGAGATGCATTAAAGAGCTGTTCACTGTGAAGAGGCTCAATATAAAAACGAAAGAATTTTCGATCTCACAAACTATCTGCCTTAATGCGGTGTTTAAGTACCTCGGACCATACTGGCAAATTATACTAGCAATATAGCCGTAAGTCAACGTTAAAAATCGCCAGTAAATCAATAGAGATATCATCAATATTATTCTGTCTTAATTTTCGGAGGCGTTTCCTTAACAACCTGTATATTCTTAATATTTTTTATAGCATTGGTCCGACAAACGAGCAAGCAGGTCACCTGATGGTAAGTGATCACGGCCGCCCATAAACATCCACAACGCTTGGATCATGAATGTGTTGCTGGCCCATCAGATCGGGAGAAGAGCGGGAAGGAAAAAGGATAGGAAGAGGAAAGGGGTATTGGGCATCCGGCAGTCTCACTCACCGAACGAAACGCGACAGCTTAGCTGTCGCTTCACGTCGATCTCCTGTGAGACAGTGGTACCACCCCGGACGAGCCTGCCCATTCATGCTGAGTCATGACTGACAGCAGCGCGGCTCTACCACTTTTAAAGATTTTTAATTACATGAATTCGATACTAAATGGGAATATATTGAGAGGAATAAAAGAATGCTATCACATTCAATAATAATGTAATTCCATTAGGTGCCAGGGTGCACCCTTCTGATTATTTTTGCACTATATTGGTATTTACATCTGTCATACGATGAATTTCAGTTGCTCGTACAGCGGTGCTAGGTATATCGATAATAATCAATATGATAATTGCGAGAATGCATGGTGCAGCGTTTTCTAGTACGCACAAATGCACTTTTCGCGCACTTTAATATAATTTCATTTTGGTCTCGCTCAACATTTTGCATTGCCAATCTATAACATAGCTACTGCTTCATACATCAATCATCTCACGACTCCTTTTAACCACTTATAAGAAGTACAACAAGCATTATCAAAGCTAATTTGCATATAGATTATGAAACCAAGCTTTAGTTTTATTGAGACAGCAATGTTCTACCGACCAACAGTATATGCATTATAATAGCTATATAAAATAAAATAATTAACAACATATATTAAACTAAAATTTCTTAGCTGTTTTAAACGACTCAGTCTATTTATAAAATTGTGACCTCAACATTTCAGTCTTCAGTAATAGAGAAAAAAATCTTTTTCTCTTTAACACTATTGCTTAATATTTCATTACCAAAAATTATTTTCGCCTCTTTCAATGGTCTAACATTGTCATCCCTTGAAGTCTTCCTTTTGAGATTAACAGTTTTGTTTGAATATATACCATCGCTAATGTTTTGATCGCTACTGGATATCTTTCTCTTTTTTGTCTTTGCAACTACAAAATCTAAGTCAGAAGAATCATCATCAAAATCAGCATAAATAGGCACAGATCTCCCACTCCTAGTTGATCTCATAGGCTGCATCCTAGAAGATTCTTCTAAAATTTGGATTGAAGGTGGCCAGGCAGCAAATTTAATGGACTGCCTTGCTTGGAGATAACTGTTGATAGACATCAGTTTAATATACACTGCCAAAGTCCGAGCTTTTTCAGCTTGTGTTATTGTTCCAGGGAGCAGGCTCCAAGGCATCCTCCTGTCTCTTACATTTAGATACTTCCTCTTCATACATTTTTTTGAAGGACTTTCAGTATCTTTTTGTTCAGTCTGAAACAATGAACCAGTTTAGAAGATAGAATAGTGTAGGATGATAGCCAAAAGCTTCCTTATGTTTGTGCTAACATAGTTATTTTACACACTATAAATATAATCAACTTTGAATCAGAAAATTACTTTTGTAGTTTGTCTGGCCTCTTCTTCATCCTTTAAGCTGCTTTTGGAATTATTAAGTGCCTTTAGCAGATCGCTCATTTCTTCTTTACTCAAATAATCTTCTTCAAATCCGTATTCTGTAATTCAATAATAATGTGTTTAGTTTATTTCTGATTTGAATTTATAAAAATGTTATTTCTTAGAATCCTCATTCTCTTAGCCTAATTTCACAAATATGTATTTAAGTATGTGAACCTTTTGATAACTCTACAGAAACGTGCTGCCCATAAACATCTATGACACTTGGATCGTAGCCGTGTAGTGTTGTCGACCCTGATGATCCCTTTAAGTCGCCTCTTACGATGGACTGGGGATACCGTGGCGGAATCGTTACGCCCCCGATCCACAGGGCAAATAATAAATTAACGAAAGGGCTTTGGTGGCAATGTCTCAGGGAAGAAAACCAGCCAAAAAGCAGGTCGTCTATTGATAGATCGTGCTATATCTTTTGATCATCCCCTGCGCCACCACTCCTTGCGGTTGACGCAATAGAGCAGCACAGCGTCTGCTCAGCCCAAACGGGACATCCGTATAAAGCCATCGATCGCACAACTCCCGTTACCCCGTGTACAATCTCGGACAAGGGACGCCGAGATCATCGAGGTTGGGCAGCAGGCTAGACAATGCGCCTGTTGCCTTGACTAGTTTTGGTCTTAGGCTTTTAAACTTGGCATGAAAATTAAACTGGCTATCGACTAGACGACAACTCACTTGCCAGTGCGAAACGCAGCAAGTGTGACGGCCTCCTCGAATACCAACTGCTTTAATGACAACAGACCAGGCGCGATCACAGCCGCGTACAGCCTACGTATGTTTTCTGTACAGCTTATGCAGCACATATATAACAAAAAGAAAAGTGCCTACCCACCACCTCGACAGAATCAGAGTATTCATAGAAGCTCAGTATTTGTATAAAATTGAGAATCTCTGAATCGATATTTTGTGAATAATTACATACTCGATTTACGATATTTACGATATTTAATTACATACTCGAATTACATAATCGATACATCGACATAACTCCCTGAGACTTTATGACACCCCGGCCTCCAACTTAAGTCCAACTAAAAACCGTTCGTAGTACCCGTCTGGTAGCTGTATACTGTATGGAGTTGTTTACACTTATCGGGCTTAGATATTGTTCCGAATCTGCCAGATATTGACGATCAATTTGCCATCGAATGTGCCCGATAATAATTCGGTCCTGCGCGCGCGCGAATTTATTAGGAGCTTATCCACATTATGGGCACTTATACATATGTATTAATTAATTGCGTGAAAATTATAATTGGCAAGTTTATGAATGCAATCAATAAGGTGTTATTTGTACAAAATGTTATTGTTTGTTATCAATGAGAATATAATAACAAACAAAAACATTCGAATAACATTCAATTACATGCGAAAGCCAGATACTTAAATTATATTCACACTGGTTTCTCATTGACATGTCTATTGTAGCTCACAAACACGTGTTTTACCAGCCGCATTATTTTGGGGCTGTCACACATGTGGTGTTTTTTTAAAGGCAAAATATACCTGAGCCACAGTGACAAATAGTTTTGGCATTATAGCCAATGTGTTATGCTTTCGCCACACAGCGAGTGGGACGGGATTCGAAGGAGGCACATCTCTATGTGGCGTGTTACATATCAAACAATTCATAACAACTCCATACGACATGTCGGCGCCGCACTTGCGTTACGTCGCCCTGTTCCGTCTACTATGCGGCAAAAGCATTAAAGCAATATACAGTGCTTTGATTGCTTTTCATTAATTAACCCATGAGTGACACACAGCCCAAATCTTTCACTTCACTTTCCTACTGCATAATATACATAAACTCGCGCCTTTTTCCCGGAACTGGTAGGCAGAGGCGCCACCATGATAGGAACATTTTACCTTATATGTTCACTCCTATGGCTTGATAGGGGGCGAGTCTATTGCCATATCAGGCACAAATTCCTGACTCAGGGCTGATAATGAATTGAAAAATCCATGATCACTTTGCCTGACCAGTCTTGGTGTTCCTTATATGGTGGATAAACGCCATGAGTAACACTTGAGATGGTATGGACACATCCTAAGAAATCCACAGGAGTATGTCGGCAATATGTGCCTGAGCATCAATATTTCTGGACCTCGACCAAGGGGTAGACAAAAAAGTGCTGGCTCAATGTCATCAAGCAAGATATGAGGGTCAATGGTGTTACTATGGAGGATGCCAAAGATCGAGCGAAATGGAGGAGAATTAGCTAGAAAGCAGATCCTGGCACCAGCCGGGATAACACCAGGTAGAAGAAGACTTTGGCTGACCTGGGATACAAACCCAAGACCTCAGCTTTACTATCATACCATAGTACAACTTCACCACCGAGGCAGTTGTTGCGGTCTCTTCTATGGATATTGTTGATAATGTGATTATGAAAAACTTAGAATCATAATCAAAATATTAAACTTTTTGGGCAGTACCCAAGTGAAAAATCATATTATGTGAAGTATTTTACTGATAAATATATTAGGTATAGTAAAATCCCAAACAATAATTAATCCTAGAATTTACCAGTAGATTCATGATTTACTAATGATGATCACAGAAGATTTGCGACTTTTAACACTAAGATTTAGTGTATCATAAGATTTAGCATTGTTTGGACTTTTACAGGGACACGATTATTCTAAGAACTATATTCATAGAGTGTGATTAAAAAACACATGAATATGCTGCCATTGTTTATATATTTATGTATTTATAGGTCAAATCAAATAAAAAATATATATATCTCTTTTTGGATTTTATTCTTGGGACCCATATTCTTGTTTGTCCACAATTGATTATTCACATGAACTATGTGACTAATATACATAGGTTAACACAACAACTTAGACTTTTACATACACAGTTTTCTATGAACAATTTATACCTATAATATTTATCTGGTGTTTCAATGAATAAAAATTAAAAATAGATGATTTATTTGGGCTTACCTGTTTCCTCAGCATTTCAATAGTTTACTTAACTAATACATGCTCTACTTTACTAATACAACTAATTAATTACCAGTTAATTGCTTTTTCATCTGTTTCACTTCAGAATCGCAGCTATCATCAGAAGAAATAACGGGATCCATTTTATATTATTTATTTATGTAAATTATGAATGTATGAATAGTATTACGTATGATTACGCACGCATTGCAGTTACATTTTAAAATTGTAAGGGTAATTTAAAATTTGTGATTAAACACTTCAATTAATAGATATTAATTATCACAATAAGGCAATCATGAAAAAACTTGTATTATGTTTATTTGTTTGCTGACATTTGACTACACTCTGCAGTTTGCTTGTCATCAAAAACAGTGACATTCGATTTTTTATTCTCGCTTCTCATGGGAAGGCAAAGGGTTCAAACTCGTACAGCCTCGGTATTTTAAATATGGGCCGTAAAAACGAGGACTGACTATGCACTCTCGATAGGACGCTATTACTAATGTAGTAATCTGTGCAGAATGCTCTCATTAAGTCTCGTAAATGGTGTTGTGTAATTTCAATGCAATGATAATTTCAATTGTTCAGAAAAATATGAAAAAACTCTGAATATTGTTCCGATATTTCCTCATTTTGAATTTCGAACGAAACGAAACATTCTAAAAATTGCGGTAAATCGAAAATCAGGGGAAATAACTACATGTAGTATTAGTCGTCTTGTTTTAACGTATTTTATTATCCAATTTATGCCAAAACTGAATTCTTTTCACCGACATGTATAATAAAAAATAATCGGAGCCTAAATTTCATGATAGTATTCTATTAAGAATTTTATAGAATAACAATTTCAAATCCGAAATATTAAGTATCGATATAATTAAAAACAATATCGATATATCGATATTTCTTCGACAAGTCTTTTCGCTCAAAACTCAAATCTGAAAATTGAAATCACTCAAATGTTTGCTCAAATGTGTATTCAAGTGGTCGAATGTATGGACGTACATGCCTACTTTTAACTAAATAATTGTTGCTTATTTTAGCTATCCAATATCGTAACATTGAAGTATTGTTGTTAAAAAGTGTAATTGTTCATAAACAGTGTTAGAAATGAATAAATCATTTAAATTTAATTCACGAAATGGATGTTAAGGCATCATTTAATTGAATACAATCACATCGTACAATGGAAGAAGAGATAAGATGCTTTGTTTGCAAGGAGTTCTATCGGGAACCAGTGCTTCTTCCATGCGGACATGCGCTATGCCGCGCTTGTGCCGTAAATTTGCAAATCCACGTCCACGAAAACGAAGGATCAACAGCATCTAACGATTACCAGGAGGCCGACAAAGCTTCCGTGTCGAGCGAGACGGACAGCGGAGTAGTATGTGGATCAAGGCCTAACAGTTACGCGGGAACCCCGGCCGCTCCTGTATATCCGTCCCCAGTGTTCAGTATAACGTGTCCATTGTGTAATAAGTTGGTTTATTTAGACGACAATGGAGCTGAAGGGTTGCCTCCATTCCGAGTTATGCGGACGATCGTGGAGCGCTTCGGCGGGGTGACAGGAGCACCGCCCGCTGAGGAAGCATGTCAGATGTGCGAGGGCGAGCGACGAGCGGCGGTGGTGCGGTGCGAGCAGTGTTCGGTGCGATACTGTGCCGGCTGTCGCGACGCCTGGCACCCCACGCGTGGGCCCCTCGCACAGCACGAGTTGCGAGCTCTAGGAACTACTTGTGCAGACCATGGCTCCCCTCCAGTACTGTATTGCAATACTTGCCTGATACCTATATGCCAGCGCTGTCTTGCTGAAAGACATTCTCCACATGAGACACAACCATTAAATACTGCAGCTAGATCCCATAAGGTATCACAGTTTCTACTTATTTTCTTCTTTTAAACTATTCCCATTTCTAGGTTTGATGAGTTGAATCTGGTCTGTTTAATATTGTTATCCTGGTTTTTGTTATAATAATTCAAGCATTATTTCAAAATATCTTAGTAACTCCCTCTCAGTTCCTAAAGCAATAACACATTTTGATTTTTTTCAATAATTGTATTGTATTTTGTATTGTGTCAGCCCATATAGGACCCACTGCAGGGCATGGGCCTGCTCTACAATCGAGAGTATAATTCGGAGTGGTTAGGCCTTATAGTCCACCATGCTGGCCTAGTGCGGGGTGGCGGACTTTTACATACCATAAGAATTTATACAAATCTCTATGGTATGCAGGTTTCCTTCACCGTTTTCAATAATACAATGTAATAAATACAATGGCAACATCAATGAGTCATATTTCCTTATTTCAGACTGAACTCTCACAATCACTTCACCAGTTGTCAGAACAAGCCAAAGCGATGACTGAGTACATACAGCGAGTTAAAGGATCCGGAGAAAAAATTAATGTAAGTCTTCCTAAACTTAAACAGAATGATAATCATGAACTAAAAACATCAATAACTTAAATTAAATATAATTGTTTCATAGAAATATGCTGAGAACAGTAGTGAAATACATGTGAACTCAATTTATGCTTATTAATTGATTTGATATAATAAATATACATCAAATGTGTTTTTCTCCCTTGCTCTTCAGATTTGAGCTCAATCTCCAATTACCTTATTTTCCAATCATCTATGTATATGCAGATGTTTTACAATTAATTAACTGCCAAGCATCAGCTGATAGGGTGAAAAAGGCTATAGTTGCAATTTACAAGGATCTAATCCATATTAAATATTTCATTAATATGCATGGCTTGAATGTCAAAAACCTAATTCATTGTTATTGGCAGCACCGGGACGATTTCCAATAAATGCATGGTATTCACTTTATTTTCTAATATTAAACTCATTACCTACTATTTTATTTTTTATGTTTATTTTTTAGTTGGATCTTTTACCAATATGTCTTTTGCATTTTTTTTTTTATATGGCTATCATATCTGAGGAAGGCAGCAGGCATGCTAATTACCCACTGAAAAATTCTTTAAAAAGCTTTGATCCTAAAATTCCTGGTAAAGATATTGAGTCAAACTTTTTAAGTTATTGTATTGTCATTGGTTTTTGGTAATTGTAAAAATTTTCTTATTGATCTGAAGTTTTGAAGTGCTCAAATATCGAGATTAAAACTTCCGTTCCATACACGCAGATTTATATTTATAAAACATTATATATTTGAAGAATTCTCTTCCTTTTTTGTTTTAATTCTATTAAAATATATTTCTGTTACATTGCTGAATCCATTTTAATACTTTGACTACATCAAACTAAATATATGTAAAATTATAAACTATGCAAACTAAAATGAATAAAACCCTCATATTTTGTCACGAATGCAATTAATGAATATGTGAAATAAGTTGGGTAATTAAAAAAATGTTTTAACATTTTTTGTCATGATAACTAATCAATTCAAGCATATAATTAAAATTGCTTAATTTTCCGCAAATAAGTTATTTCTCACACCACATGATATTTTACCAAATGGTAAGCATCAGAACAAAAACCAACAGTACACAAAAATTCATTGATTAGTACTCATTTTTAATGAAAATACAAAGATAAGACGTATTCTAAATGGCCAATAATTAATTGTTACTTTTTACCATAGGGTATTGTGTATTTGGCCTTGTGATATACTTGCGGCCCGTCCCGGCTTCGCATGGGTGCTAAAATCTTTTGAGTCGAGACACATTTCGCGTACTAACTATTTTATATTTAAACTCAACTTGACTGGCGTCCTTTATACTGCATTTCTCGCCCCGCCCTTTACATCAGGTGCTGTTCCGTCTCAATCTGTTCCATGGCTCAAGGTAGTTGCCTATCTTGGCCTCTTATATCCAATTTCATCCGCCTTATATTCTATCCAGACCCATCACTTTGAGCTTAAACAGTAGCCAATATACATATTTGAATTAATTTCTCATCCCACCGGATAACTATATTTTCGGGGAAAAAGTACCCGATGCTTAAATCCAAGGAATCAGCTACCTCTATACTAATTTTGATTAAAATTGGTTCGGCCATTTGAGCAGGAAGACTTCTTGATCATCCCACAGGAACACTAATTTTTTTCGGGACAAAAAGTAGCGAATGTTAACACATTTAATCTGGTTAAACAACCAGGGTATCAGCTACCTCCATACCAAATTTCATCAAAATTGGTCTAGCTGTTTGAGCGTGAAGAAGTAACAAACACACAAAATTTCACCTTTATAATATTGGTAGGAAATAGAATTATACACTTCACAATATGTGAAATTGGCCACGAAACCAGTGAAGTACAAATATCGTTTACCATTGTATAAACAAAAACTTAGTCAAAACGTAAATTGAAAATAAGTATTCATATTATGTACTTTAACGAATAACCTGCTTACTGTTATCGAAGATATAATTTCTACATATAACAAATTTCTGGGAGTGTCATTTGTAATAAACACAATGATAACTTATCAGATATATTATTTAGGACGTAACTATAAACAACAATAGAGGATTTCATACTACGCACAATAGCATTACAAATATAGATATCTACTTTATGATCAGTACGAACGCTACACAATACAAGAATATTAACCAATCCCAGCCCTCATTACGCCGGTTTGAATTAAAGTCTAACCTCCTTTTAATCGTAGAGCTCTTTTATTTTTCAACGACAAGCAGTATGAATACACATAATTCAATAAATATAGACTAATCATAGAAAAGTAGTACCTGTATGGGATTTGTCCGAGTACCTAATGGATATTAACATTATTGTGTACATTAATAAGTAACATCAAATATTCAAATTTGATGTTACTTATTATTCATGTAACAAAGCTTAAAAATAGAAACTATTCTTTAAAAAAGTCTGTGGTTGTAAACAATCTTTTCGATTTTAATGTGTGGTTTGTAAATGAACACGCAGTTATTGAGTTTCGTAACTTGACGCCATTGAGATGTTGATCCAAGGCTGTTGTTGGCTAATTCACCATTATGAATAACTATTGCTGTTCGCAAAACAAGTTTTGTATTAGTATACATATCCATCCACACATTGATTTAATACAATATTATATTTGATATGAACAGTGGTATCCTATAAAATATTGTATATTGCATTGATCGAATCGAATATGGCTTAACAGCTATTGTAAACCAAGAAACAATACATGATATTTGTATGAGAACTTTAATTAATTTCCGGTTAATGAGATTCGATCAATGGGGGAGGTCCATGTACAGCAGCGGACTTACTGTGCTGAAGAGAGAGAGAGAGAAAGTAAGAGAATGAGATTCTAATATTAATTTATTTGAATGGTATCAGGAATCCTGTGAAGAATTTGAGAAGCATATAAACCAATCATGCGCGGAGGTGACCCGCGCCATAGAGCGGCGCCGCGACGAGTTGATCCGCGCGGCTCGCCACTCGCGCTCGCAGGCCGTCGCCAACATGCGCTCCCTCACCTCGCACGCCGCGCAGAAACTACGAGAAGCCACGGCGCTACTACACTTCTCCATCGAGGCCTTAAAGGAATCCGACAACGCAGCCTTCCTTCAAGTGGGTTCTGTGGTGATTTAAACATTTTTCTATTACTGCCATCACTTTATGGAAACAATGACCTACCTTCTTGAATTAAAAATAGAAGTAAAGGGAAAATTTTTTGTTTAGGATATTGAATTTTATAAGCACAGGATGTCGCTTGACAATATTAATTGCTTTGCACTTGACTGTTACAATTAACGGTTGTTAATTGGAGGTGAATCTATGGTAACCCTAGGTGGGGCACATTCTTTCGGCGCGCGCGCAGGAGACGGCGGCGGGGCTGTGCTCGTCGCTGGAGGCGCCGCCCGCGCCGCCGCCGCTCACGCTCGACGTCGAGCCTGTGCTGCGCACCGTCAAAACCATCAATTTCATTGAATGCATACGTAAGAGCTTATTTACACTATATTCAATATTACAACATGTTTTAAATTGATATAACACTCATACTCTTATTTCCGTTGGAATGCAGCTACAGAAAATAATATGAAACTACCAGGTAATATAGTCATTAGTCATAAATAATTTTATTTTTATTAACGAGTGTGATTAACTCTATGTGTCCAAAAAACTACCTCGCCAGTTATTACCAACCCCGTATCTCTTTGACGCTTTAAATATGGCCCACATTTCGTAATATCCAAGATAACGGTTAAATTAACGATTTAGGGCGCAGGTAGAGCAATAGCACGACCAACAAACTGGCGGTACGATAATCGTATCCGTCCTCATAGCTACTAACGTAAACAATTGGTTTGAAATCATCAAAACAGTCCACTTCAGTGTTGCCTTTCGGCTTCATTGTTTGTATACCTGGATATAATTAGCCCAGTATGGATTAACCTGTCTGGACTACTCTGCGCATCCGTCAGACGCACTGCAATCAGTTTATCGTGCTAGTATGAACAAAGCATGTAGTTGAACGGCGTAGTTAACATCATTGGGGAAGGCAGTGGACACCTGCAACTGAAGAGAGAGAGAGAGAGAGAGAGAGAGAGAGTAGGTGGTAAGATGTGCAGATGAGATGTAAAGCGTTGTGTGCAGCGCCGGGCGCGCCGGCCATGGCGGTGGAGGCGTGCGCGGCGCGCGGCTGCTCGTGCACGCTGGCGTGGCGCGCGCCGCCCGCGCCCGCCGCCGTGCGCGGCTACGTGCTCGAGCTCGACGACGGACTCGGCGGACCCTTCCGGGTAACATACATGCATACTTATAGTAGATCGTACGCGACAGGTCGAGATTGCAATCGGGGTATGACGTGACAATTGGGGGAAGGTTGGTTGTTGTGTATTGAAATGACCATGGTAGCTTTTGAAGCTAAAAAAAAAACATTAATTCATTATCATTCTTACGGTTTATTACGTTCATTCAATCCCCTCATAATAGATTTCCTCATTTATCTTCCATATGCAGACATCGATCAATTACAAATTACAGATAAAATATCTTGTTATATTGCATATAATAAAGTTGACTTAATTATTTTTCCTCTTATATCATAGCATTGTGAAAAAAATATCTATATAAACTACTTGAAACCTGATTCTACATCATTAGAAAATTACCATGCCGACCTGTCGCGTACAGTACATACATATTACCAACATACAAAAATTCACGCCTTTATCCCAGAAGGGATAGACAGAAGTGCATCCAGGATAACCACGTTTCGCCATGTGTGTTCCGTCCCATGATGTGATAGAGGGTGAGGTTATCGCTATATTGGGCACAAATTTCTACCTCGATTGTAGAGGAGGCCCGGGCCCTGTAGTGAGATGTATATACCTAGTCAGGTCATAAATTCTGTCACATGTTTAATATAAAATAATTGAAACAAGTTTATTCATTATGTAACCATTTATATACCAAAATGAACTTAACAAAACATAGATTCTTATGACACTAAAGTTTATTCAAAATGACCTCCGTGATTTTAAATACAGGCCTTCACTCTGCGCGGCCAGTCGTCTATCGCAGCACGAACGAGGTCCATGTCAATATCGGCGGCTGCCTTAATCAAGGATGTCTTGAGTGACTCCTAATTGGGATGAGGCTTTGAGCACACCTTTTCCTTCAAGTGTTACCATATCTTGTAATCTAACGGATTCAAATCTGGACTGGAGGAGGGCCAGTCTTCGTGCCGGATGAAGTCGATTTCACGCGCCGCCAGCCAGTCTTGTGTGCTCTTCGCTCTATGAGCTGGCCCCGAATCTTATTGGAATACCCAGTGCCTGTTATTGAACATGGTATGAGAAACAGGTTCCGCAAGGTTCGTCAGGACTTTATTTTGATACACAACTGCATTCGTTTTTACACCTTTCTCACAAAAATGTACCTCTGTTAAGCCCCAATAAGAAACTCCCAACCATACCATGAGCGAGGATGAAAAATGACCTCGTTGGACAGGCGGAATACGGTTGCTCGCTTCTTCACTACTGTGTGCGTACACCTTATCATTTTGTTTGTTGTAGCTATCTTCTACGGTAAAAAATTGTTCATCCGAAAAAAGAATTTCCCGATATTTTTTTCCTGCGTACCGCTTCAACAAAGCGCGGCATCTCTTCAGTCTCAGGTCCATTAGACGAGCATTCAAACGATGTCCTGTTTTTCTTCGATATACTCGAAACCCTAAGTCTTCATTTAACACCCTTTTCATCGTGGTTCTGCTTAACCCCATTTGAAGGGCCAACAGTTTCTGCTTACGTTTGGGATTTCTTTGAAATCGCGCCTTCACAGTTTTTATCACTGCTGGAGTCGTAACAGACCGAGGGCGACCACTTCTTGACCTGTCATCTACACTAGAGTCTTCATTGTATCGTTTGATGGTACGATAAACGAATCTTTTGGTTATATTAAAATTTTTCAGTATGTCAAAAATTTGAATTGGCGCGTAACCGCAACGATGCAACGCAATAACTGCAACACTGTCTTCTTTAAGCGTCCACTCCATATTTTAAAATGAGTAAAATTCTAAAAAGTATACATTTTTATTTTCATGAACAATTCGAAATTCGAATTCAATAAACTTTTTTGTGGCCAGCATTCTAAAAGAAAAGTTTTTACTGTGTGACAATACTTATGACCTGACTGTGTATGGGCTGACATAGATACAGCCTACTAACACTTTACTTGAGGGTGGTGATTAAGCCTTTACTATTTTATGTACCATTTTCAATAAGGGAAACTGCTTCGAAGATATTAAGTGCGTGACAAAAATATGTGAAATCGCAATTTCAATAAGATGTCTACGCCTTGGGAGTGAGGCGTTAAAGTAGAAACAAAATAAAACGGATTTGAATTAATAATTTTGAATCAATGTTTTTTTAAAATTACAAAGTGAAATGTGCAGGAGGTGTACTGCGGGCGCGAGACTGTGTGCACGGTGGACGGGCTGCACTACGCGTCGCTGTACTCGGCGCGAGTCAAGGCCTTCAACGGCGCCGGCGAGGGACCCTACAGCGAAGTCATCGGACTGCAGACATCGCCCGGTATGTCAGCCGCTGAGTCTAGACGAGCTAAACAACCATAGATTAACAGTACATTGTCCTGTAATTGAGTTCACTAACATTATAAGATTCTCATCCGTAAATCTCAATTTCGGCTATCAAAAATTCATCAAGGAGTTTGAAAGATCTACGGACGTTTTTTCATCTCATAATGAATGTTGTGTCACGTTAAGAGTAATGGTTCGTCTCTAATACCGAGTATGTAGATGGCAATACTAGTGTGTGTGTGTGCGTGTGCAGTGGCGTGGTTCACGTGGGACGCGCGCGCGGCGGGCGGCGCGGGCGCGGCGGGCGGCGTGTCGGTGTCGGCGGACGGGCTGGGCGCGGCGGCGGCGGGCTGGCAGGCGCGCGTGCTGCTGGCCGACCAGCCGCTGGCGCGCGGCCTGCACTACTGGCGCCTGCGCCTCGACCGCTACGACGCCGACGCAGACCCCGCCTTCGGCATCGCCAGGGCCGACGTCGCGCGCGACAAGATGCTCGGTCAGTCTCCAATCACCACTCCCTTACTAAACTATACATTCATACGATACATTGGTGCGAAGAAGCGTGGTGTCGTATCGCCATGCGTGTGTGTGTAGCGGCGCAGTAGTGTAGAGTGTGGTGCGCAGGGTCGGACGCGCTGGGCTGGGCGATGTACATCGACGGGTCGCGCTCGTGGTTCGTGCACGGCGGCGCGCACGGCGGGCGCGCGGCGGGCGGCATCGCGCGCGGCGCCACGGTGGGCGTGCTGCTGGACCTGGCGCGCGGCACGCTGCGCTTCACCGTCGACGACCGCCCGCAGGTACTGCACTGCACGCGTACTTTTATACTCTACTACATTTTTACCGCAACTTCGTCTGCACGATTTACTCTATTTTAATTTAATTATTTTATTACCAATTTTCCTCCTTACAACAACTAAAACATAAAAATATTAAATCCTTGTAATTTGTCATTATTAATCTACGTTAAATAGATAAAATTTTTATTAAATCGCTTCTTAAAATGTCTACACTTCCGTACAAAATTTCACCCCTCCTCTCCACACCAATTAATGTGACATTTTAAAACCCTGAACCACTTACAATATTTTATTTGCGCGGAACCCTGTGTCTTCGATATCTGAGTTTTCGTATAAAATTAGCTCTTAAATTAAATATTTAAATTCTTGTTAGATAATCTATATCACCCCCATCTGCCCCCTCTAAATCTACACATTTAATTTTCTTCCAATGAAAGAGGTGGTGTGGACATAACTGACAACTCACAAGTTGGAAGTGCGAATTTGATGCGCACATTTAGAACCTTCATGCTCTCGTGTTAGCTCTAAAATCGCAAGTTGGTGCGCAACGGTCGACACGTTATTTATCGCTCAGTTTAACGAAAACTGTAACATTTTGCGAAAACTTGCTGTCCTGAGATATCTCCACAAGAAATTTAAACGTGTGTTAACTGAATGAAAATGAAAATAGTTAATAAGTGGTAAGTCCAACACCATTTAGATTCAGTCATTTTTTTTTCTACCACCTGGTTCAGAATGCGGTTTTCACTAGAGAAGAACGGGCAAGAAACTCTAGTGTTGCTCTTTTCAAAATCAGTTCGTGATTATTACAAAAGTTACAAGTTGGTTTAAATCAGAGCAGTTCATTGATAATTTGTTATAATTTGCAAGTGACATACATTTTTTATGTCACTTTTTATATGAACTCCAACGACATGTTCTAAATTCTGTTGATGAATTAACGTTTAAACCTCTTTCAATCGCGGAGACGGACGTGATTAGTAGTTGGACGTGCAGGGATTTATACATAGGGCATCTTAATTGACGTATCAGCGCACATTTAAACCTACTGCAGCTGGTTAAACAGTAACCTATTAGCGTGGGGCTCTAGCTCTGCTAACGAGCAAAAAGTAGGTACCTATTTATTGGGTTTGCTTTATCATATGATATGCTTTAAGTTCTAGAGAGCAACAATGCAATTAGCCTCAACGTGTTGCTCTGTACATAAATACGCGGACACCGAAATCCTGGGTACGCATACGCATAATATGCTGCACACTGCGACAGCCCATAATCCCTGTTTAACTGATATTATAAATACCTTGGGAAATTAGTATTAGGGCCTCGTTCACCATCTTTGTGTAAACTGTTAATTAGTTTATTTTTGATTAACGTTAATTACCAAGTAAAAATGCCGAGTATCTTCCGTCGATTTCACAAGTGAAAACAAAGTATCGAGTAACAACGTGCTGGTTAAGTGAATGACAAGAAATTGAACGAATCATTCGTTCAATATTATGTCAAATGTCCCCCGCCGTACCCGCTAATGTGTCAACTTTTTTTTTCTTAAAAAATAAGACACGGGGTGATATTTGAACCTTATTTTAACCATCAAGTAAATACGCTAATTGGTAGACGATGTGACCAGTAAGGTACGGATTGGTGCTATCATATGATTAGTGTTACTGGAACGTCGTGAAATTGACACGTGATGTTACGGGTAGCTTTAATTGATGACTAGCCTACTTGACGCTTTACTTGAGGGTGGCAAAAAAACGCGACGATTTTTTTAGTAATGTTTTAAATATCATTGTGTTTGGGTGGTAAATCCATAGTATTTGCTAAAATTATTATTTAAAGCATTGCCTACTATAGCGTCTTTAAAAATAAAAGGGTGTAAATTATTTATTTTGGAAAATGTATGAATTTACCACCCAAATACGATGATGGGAAAAAAAAACGTCGTTTTTTTTTTGCAAAAAATTTAGTTGCATTGTGTCTAAAGTCCCTAAAACTACCAGCTGGAGTCGATTTCGGTGGCAGTCTTGATATACCCTGTACGTATAAATAAATCCATAATATATGTATTGCAGGGCGATATAGCGTTCACGGGACTACGCGGAGCGTTCTACCCCGCCGTGTCGTTGAACCGCGGCGTGGCCATCACCCTGCAGCCCGGCCTGCCGCCGCCGCCGGACCTGCTCATGGCGCAGCTCACCATCGAATAATATCCGCCTACAACTCTGCTCTCACTTGCAATCCCGCCCATTCTCCTTTCAAGTCTAAATTAAACTAGTCGTAGAATTCTACATTTTTACACACATACTGATTTATTTTATTATTATTGCGTACCTGCTCAAGCATTCAGGTTCAGCAGGATAGCGTGTTCTTCAAACGAGGACCGATGTACTTGTTATAAATATTACTTGGAACAATATTGTACACATAAAATAGTAGGTAATTAATTACTTGTGTTTTTAAACATTCAACTTATCTTAATCCGAATTCGGTCTGATCTCAGTGATGTAGGGATTATTATGAATAATAATATGCCATATTATTTAAATAACGAAGAATAAACGTTAGGTGCTAAATTTCAATAACATCGTGTGCATCATCGTTCTGCCGTAAGTAATGCAATAACGCATCGAATTTATACTTATTTATGTCTAAATGTTGTAACCGCTCCGTAGAATAATATTCATATAAACATAATATATTGATATAATAGACAGAATTAGCATAAGAACCGTATTTTATCTAAAATACGAAATATAGTTTGCATGCGCCAAAAGGAAGTGTATGATCGTAAGATAATATCGATGTCATGTCCAAAACGCGGTTTAATATTTTAATATCGCACAGACGAGTCATTCCGACTGAACTTGGCTGCTAGTATATTGAAGTAGTTAGGTTATTCAATTGTACTTAAACAAGGCAGGTATCTGGATTCCAGTCAAGAAATATGTAGAATAATTAAGAAGTAGAAGAGTGGAATCCATCTACATCATTTCCGTTGCATTTCCATTACTTTTACGGTGATCAGATTTAGTTTACTGCTATAATATTTTTATACTGCTTATCGTTTTGATATGAAGACCATAACATAATAATAGACCGCTTTACAATATTGACCTTGTGGATTTTTAGACTTGGTCGTTTCTGTAAATGGGTATAGCGGATCGGTAGTTAATAATACAAAAATTACAGAAAATCCCAGTTGATGAGGAGATTTCCATTTACACACAGCAAAATGAAGTATTGTAGATTTAACTGTCCTGAGTATATTATTATTAACTATAATAACGCCTTTTCCGTTATGGATCGCTTTTGTCCAGCACACTTAATAGTCGGTGATCGCTACTTGAGCTAGGTACTTTAAAAGGGGACCTGAATGTAACTATGAATTCCAGCGCTGATTTTGTGTACGCCATATCATAATTTATTATTAAATATTGTTTACATATAAAATATGTAGCGCGTTTAACATATACGTAATATCAATCTATGTTCGTAAAATATTATGAAAGCATGGAACTTCACTTTATTATAAGAAAACATATTTATTGTCATTTAAGGTTTGTTTGTGTGTTAATTTAAAATTATAATTTTATATATGTACTTAAATTGACTGACTTTCATTATACACAATTTACTTACAATTACTTTTGATTTTTATTTGTAATTTTATATTTTTAGTAGTACATTAACATGTTTAGAAGTTGTGAAGAAAGTGTCCATCATAAAAAAGAAATAAATTATAATAATTAATACATACCATTATATTTTATCCTTAAACGTATACCAGTGAATTTATCAAGTAGGCATGGATGGCCAAATATTATAAAAGGAATCGTAAAAAAATACTCAGTCACAGACCTGATGTTGAAGCACACCGAAACGGTAAACTTGGATTTTAAAAAAAATTAATATTCCTAGCGAACAATCAAACACAATGTTTTTGACTCGATCATGACGAATCATGATCATCATCGAATCATGACTCGATTCAAAATTGTTGCTACTAAGGATCAGATACTGGAAAGTGATGATATACTGTTTAAAAAGTTAATTTTTAGCAAAATAATACCTATTTTTCTTGCGTTACTTAATCCTTGTCTTATCATCACTATGATGCTGGTACAGATACAAGATATGATATTTTAATGAAAAATATTTTTTTGCTAAAAAAAAGCAGTAAAACAAAATTTAAAATTATATAACGAGAATAATACGATTTTTTTCTGATACATCATCAAAGATATAATTATTAGGTACTTACTATAGTCTGTCTTAGATGAGTTTCCGTATTACCCAAAATATTTATGGCGTCAGTTATGGATTACGAGTACTGAGTGATCTACTACTCAAAATATTTGAGCATTGTTGGATTCATGTACATATTGTGCGTGTCAAATGTCTGCGTTTTTAAATTTTAACACGTTATCGAAAATAACGTTTTTAAAAATAACGACAAAAGTAACAGCGATATTATATTGGTAAGATATAGTTACTATAGCTGATGGCGCACTGGAAATGATCCCGATATGTTGACGCGTCAAAATAGCAAAATCGGTATTTTCCATTTTTTCGTTAAACATCTCCGAACATATTGAGGTTCCAGTTATAACAATAGAGGCATTACAAACATTTCAAGGTATCTCTACTGATCCCCCAATCACGAGGCGCACAGAAAATCCTGTGGGAAGTTAACTACGGTTACAGAGTTTTGACTAACAACTGGGCTTATAAAAATCCATAGGCGGTGGACCAATATTAAGGACATAATTATATGACACTAGCGGTCGGGCCGGCTTCAGCTAGTTTTTGAGTCCATGCCATATCAACAACATATTAGTTATTTTGCGTACTAACTTTTATATTTAAATAAATGCCCGGCTCAGCTCCGCCCGGCTGCAGAGTATTTTACTCTAGTCAACATCAGAATCATATTAATAAATCGTGTATTTTATGTTGTTTCAACTTTACGTGACGACCGTCTTCCCATCCCGTTACTTTCCGTCTCGTTACATCTCGTCTCGTTGCATCCTATCCTGTCCCGTCTTTGTCACACTACGGCGGAAGGACCCAGGATTATATGAAAGAGAGAAAACGGGTGACAGCAAAGGAGAGGAGGGGATCAAACTGAACAATTCCTCTGAGCCTTCACCGTGATACAGACGGTAGAACACGCTTAGAGAGACAACATCCCTCCGCAACTGTAGCGACTCTTAAGGTGCTCGTAACGTCTGCATCTTTTACAATGCGGATGGCCCCCCGCTGCAATCCATCCAAGGCATCGAATAAGTACTGAGCGGATCCATCCTAGAGGTGCGACCAGTATTCCATACCCGGCCGAACCTGCGCTTTATACAAGGGGTGTAGTTGACCGGGCGTGAAAAGCCGACGCACCTTGTTCAGGACTCCAACCCTGCGTGATGTGGCAGATATTACGCCCTCGATATGATTCCTTGGATTGAAATCACAGCGGATATCCACACCAAGGATAGAAGGTCATTCCGCATTGAAAGGGGAATACCCTGAAGATTGGGGAGGGGAGAGAACGGGGATTTTTTGCACGGGAACGCACACAGCTGGGTTTTCCTGGAAATGAACTCAACCATATTCCTGGAACCCCATGTAGAAATGAGATTCAAGAACCGTTTGAGCTCAATGACAAGATCTTCGCGCCCACTCAGTGTCGACACGGCATCCTGGGGGCCCAGCAGTATCGCCGATGAACCGTGCTGTCATCTGCATAGCAATGAATATTGCCGTGCGACATTTTATTGTACTGTATCAGCCCATATACGACCCGCTGCAGGGCACGGGCCTCCTCTACAATCGAGAGTACGATTGAGAGTGGTTAGGCCATATAGTCCACCACGCTGGCCTAATGCGGGTTGGCGGACTTTTTACATATTATAGAAATTTATACAAATCGCTAGGGTATGCAGGTTTCCTCACGATGTTTTCCTTCACCGTTATAGTGCGTGGTGATTGACTATCAATACACACATGACTCCGAAAAGTCAGAGGTGTGTGTGTGTGTACATTTTATTGATATGCAGAATAAACATGGTGGGCGATAGCACCGAGCCCTGTGGAACTCTGGCATTTACCGACATGAGCGCCGAAGCGTGTCCGTCAACGACAACTCTCATTCTACGTCCATGCAGAAAGCCAGAAATCCACGAACACAAGTTGCCGAGCAGACCGTATGCCGGAAGCTTGGAGAGAAGACCACGGTGCTAGACCCTGTCAAACGCTTTGGCTATGTTGAAGCTCACAGCAAGAGCCTCGCCACGTCGGTCAATTGCTTCACCCTAGCGATGCAGGACAAACGCTAGATCACCCGTTGATCGGTTGTGACGGAAACCGTATTGTCTGTCACTGACAACGAGTGATCCTTCAGGTAGCGGACCAATTGAGCGTTTATGATCCGCTTCATGACCTTGCACATCACTGAAGCGATAGCGATAGGGCGATTATTGGTAGGGACCCTACCGTAGGGCCTGACCGATCACCCTTTTTGGGGATCGGTTGCACATTGGCCTCCCTCCAAGATTCCGGCACAACAACTGTACGGTAGGACGCTCGGTAGAGGCGTGTCAGTGCAGGAGACAGCTCCGCTGCACAAGTCCTTAAAACCACCGCCGGTATTCCGTATAGTGAATATTGATAAAATAATAAAACTCTTTACAACAGTGAAATCATAGATGTAGTGTTTTATACATGTATGAGCGAAATGATGTCTTTAGATATACAGGGTATTTAGTGACTTTAGACACGAATGAAGTAAAATTTTTACAAAAAAATGCGACGATTTTTTTGTAATTTTTTTCTATCGTATTTGGGTGGTAAATACATAATTTTCATAAAAAAAACAATGTACACCCTTTTATTTTTAAAGCCGCTTTAGTACGCAAGGCTTAAAACTATAATTTTAGCGAAGTCTATAGATTTACCACCCAAACACCAATGATATTTAAAACACTACAAAAAAATGAACGTTTTTAGCAACATTTTTAGTTACGTCGTGTCTGTAGTCACTAAAACTACCACCTGGCTTTGTTTTCGGTAGCACACTTGATATACCCTGTTTATTCTGTTTATGGTATCATTTGTACTATCGCCTGTCTTTGTTTCGGCAGTTTGCCTATATAAAAAGGTAAAAAAATAAAAATAGAAGATGGCGTGAAGAGTTTATTTTCTCTTTTTTTGGTCAATATTTCAACAACAATATACTTTAAATCAGAAAATGATCATTGATTTTAAAACAATGACACTGCAAGTATAAGTAAATGTATAATATTTTCGCGGGCATGATTTGTCCAAACTATATAATTTTATTATAAACACTTCATAAAATCTATGTGATATGCTCTCTATTTTCGTTACAAGTACCATAAAATAATATTGCGCATTTGGAGATAAAATACCAATTATTAATACAGTACTACTATACCCACTTGTCAAATTATCAACCTGTTCTGTTCATTTTCTTAACAAGTTAACACACAATGCACGAGGCAGTTGATACTAGTGAACACGATTGCCTCGAAAACACAAATTAATCTTTTTCCAATTACACAATGGCACCCTGGACATTACAACATTACAACTTCTTTAAGGCCTTTTATTTTATAACATCTTATTTTCTCCCTAAAAGCTGCATAAATTATCGTATTATAAACACATTCATTTACCTCAAGGTGGAAGACAATTATAAAAGTAGGTACAATTTCAATATTCATCTCAATACAAGTTAACACCAAATGGCCATCATGAATTGATATCACAGATATATTTGTAAGAATCAATTTCAGTGGATCCATTACAAGTTCATGTTACCAAATTCAAAGACTAAAGCTGCTTACATTTTATTACACTGTGGATCTATCACTAACCAGTAATGTAATATGAAGTAGTTGAATCATAGTGAACTTTGTTGTACATTATGATCATCATATATACACGAAATTGACATTTCACGATAACCTTGAAATACAGGAGACAAAATTAAAAGCAGTGCCATTTTTTGAACTTATGAATTTCGTAAGTAGTCTGTAACATCTGGTTTTATTTGACCAAATTTCTTGGAAATACTCTTCACTTGAAGTCCCGAAAGTTTTTTTTCCCCAGAGAGCAAAAAAGCTTGTTGTTATAAGGAAAACTCAAAGCTCTCTAAATTAAAACCCCTAGATGTAAGAATGCTCTATATCTTCAAGCCGCAAAAGAATAATGCATTCTCTTATCTCGTTAATTTAGTCACAGATATCAATCTTGAACAAATTTCCAAAATTAAAATTACTTCCCCAATAAGGTAAGGAAGGCAAGTCAGAGGTAGAATTACTATTGGAAATTTCCTACAAAATATTCATGTGCGAAAGAAAAATCAACTATAAAATATGAATTATTTTTCAACTCATGATCATTGCCGACCAAAACCTTATATCCAGCTGTTAAAGCACTCGCCCTAACTGTGACTATCACTGCTTTAATAAAAACAATAATGTAATGACAATTAATACACTTCAGCTACGTCATTGCAACATTTACATTCACTGAGAACAAATTATCATTGTTGAACCGTTTCTGTATCACCACTTCTTTTTACCGATTTATATTTGTTCAAAGTAAGTTAACGTCACTTTGACCTTGCTGATATAAAAAACGGCTTGATGCGACTAGGTATTATTTCAAGCAGTCAGAAATAACACCACTGATGCTGATTTTAGTAATATTCCGAGATAACACATGTTGTTTGAGCTAGTCTGCTTACCTATCCATATCAGACAAAATGATGTTTTTTTATAAAGAAAAGTAAACCTGTGCTAGCTCAAATCGTTTTTAATTATGGATAGGCATACATATTGATACCTGTGGAGTCTACCACAATTTATGTATGTTCTGACAAATTTAGATAGACTCCCACAGTTAATATTCCGATAAATATTTTAGGTTTTAACAATGAAGTAACCCACGCACAGTATCCAATATGGACAAAGAGCGCGTTGTACCTACTGTAAGTCCTGATGTTCGTTTTTTATATACACTTTAAAAAAGTAACCCATCGCGGGTTAAAGTCTTTTCACGATAAACTATGTACACGCACATTTTGTTACAATAAATTCATTACACTTTTTACAAATAAGTTTTTTGTTTTTGTAATTTTAAACTATTTCCATTCACAAGTCAGCAAGTCCAGATATTGGTAGCGTGCGTAAAACGCGAACGCATGACCTTCGCATGGCGTTACTTGTCTGCCGAGTCGTCGTCCTCGGGGCGCGCCACGTACAGGGCCGGGTCGATCACTTTGGGGATCGGTTTGATCTCCGTGCCCAATTCTTGCTCAATGCGGTGCAGGGCGAAGCGATCGTCATAAGTGATTAGATTGATGGCAATTCCCAAATGACCGAACCTTCCGGAGCGACCGATGCGGTGAAGGTATGTCTCAGCCATACGCGGAAAGTCGAAGTTGATCACAACATTGACGGCTTGCACATCGATACCTCTGGTGAACAGGTCTGAACACACTAAGTTACGGCAGAGTCCCGCACGGAAGTCATGGAACACGCGATTGCGATGCGCCTGCGCCATCCTCGCGTGTATGTAATAGCAACAATAACCCAACTCTGTTATCTTCTTTGCTAACAGTTCCACTCGTTGAGTGGAATTACAGAATATTATCGATTGGTTTATTTGCAACTGAAAAAAATAACATTGTTTATAAAAAAATGCATAGAATTACATGATTATATATCTGGTTTCTTAGATTTACGCGAATGTTACACATTAAAATAAAACAAATTCTTACGAATTTATTGGGATACAATCAGTAAGAATTCGTTTTATTTCAATATTATTTCTGCTCATGTTCGCTCGCCACTCAATGTGTGCGTGTCCTTATGTATTACACAGGTGTATTTTTCAAATGGACGTGGAGGGGCAAATCTGAAAGTATGAGGAATATTGAAAAATGCCGAAAGGAGTTACGAGCCCGATTTTGATGAAAAATGTCTGCATACTTAGTTTTTTTATAAATTAATATGCCTATAAATAATAACTAGAAATCGAAACTGATGATTTTGAAAAAAAAAAACAAGCTGTATTATCACACCATTATTATCACATAGATAATGTTGCTAATAGGAACCAATTTCTGGGAAGTAATGTCATATTAGAGAATTCAAGGAAAGTGGTCATTTTTGGCAAAATAATATTTTCCCAGTACCTCATTTTAATAAAATGGATTTAATTAAATGTAATAGTACTGACGTACCGAATATAATGTCGCCTATGTGGATTCTTCACTGTTAATGGTTTTTAAATAAATATTAATAATCTTTAACAAGGAGGTAGCTTTATCAATGTAAAATAATAAACCCAGGCATTTGGAATGAAGCATTAGAAATGACAGTTTCAAACAATTTTAAGTTTTTTTCTGTTGGTTCCATTCCCAACACAAGGAGCCTTGGTGTCAAGGAGGGAAAAAAAACAAATATTTTGCTGAAAATGACCTCTTTCCTTTTGTTTAGTGTATGTCATTTTTTAAAGTATTTGATCCCTATTAGCAAAATTATGAGTGTTTTTTATCATTGGGTATATTGTTTTTTCAAAGTTCCAAGTAAGCAGTTGTTTTCGTCAAAATCGAGCTCGTGAATCCTTTCAGCGTTTTCGATATTTCTTATAATTTGGGATTTGGCCATCCACGCCCAAGGCCCACTTAAAAAAATCATTTGTATATAGAATTGCTGATACGTTTTTCTGTCCCCGAAAGCCCTATTGTCAAAATAATAATAGTATTTCTCTGCAGTTACAAATTTCACATTTTTAATTATTCGTATTTTGCTAAATGTATATTGTTTATATGATGCTAAAGTTGCAGGCAATAACTAGTGTAAATATAAGAATACAACTAACCTTGGAGAAAAGGGTGTTTAAGCAATGTACTTTTTGTCTCTCTTGTACAAATGCATAATATTGTGTGACACCCTTTAGTGTAAGTTCTTCCATTAGATTTATTTCATAGGGTTCCCTCAAATGCTTCTCCATGAACTGTTTAACACTCAGAGGGAATGTGGCAGAGAAGAGCAAGATCTGGCGTTCTTTCGGTAATCTAAAGACAGTTGTGAGTCAGTATAAAATACATTTATTGTACACTTAGCCTTATTAAATACAGCTGTATCACTGACCTTGATATAACCATGTCCAACATCCCTTTAAAGTCTTGAGAAAGAAGTTTGTCTGCCTCATCAAGAACCAGCATCCGACACTGATCCATTTTGGCTACTTGTTTATCCATGAGATCAATCATTCTACCAGGTGTAGCTATTATTACTTGAACTGAAAACAAAACAAAAATATCAGAACAACATGGTTTAAATGAAGTATCATTTATTACACAAATACAGGGTTTACCAAGATTGCTACCAAAAACGAAGCCAGGTGGTAATTTTAGTGACTTTAGACACAATGCAACTAAAATTATTGCAAAAAAAGCTTTTTTTTATTTATTCTTTCTTATCATCGTATTTGAGTGGTAAATACATACATTTTCCTAAAAAAAATAATGTACCCCCTTTCATTTTTAAGGACGCTATAGTACAAAAGGCTTTAAATTATAATTTTAACAATAACTATGGATTTACCACCTAAACACCCATATTTAAAACATTACAAAAATCGTCGCTTTTTTTGCAAAATGTTTTGTTGCATCGAGTCTGTTGTCACTAAAAGTACCACCTGCCATCGTTTTCGATAGCAGTCTTGATATACCCTGTAGTATTCCAATATTTTTGTGGGTTATAATATCTCTTTACCATTTTGATAAATACGCATTATGTCATCTCGGAGATTTGTTCCTCCTGTAGTAACCATAACACGAATGTCTGTATGCTTCGCCAGTTCAATACATATTTGTGATGTTTGGAGCGCTAACTCCCTAGTTGGTACCACAATTAAAGCTTGGATAGCATCTTTTTTTGGATCCACCTAAAATAATTTCCGCAGTATTAAATCAGAAATCAAAATTAATACATTTTATGAGGGATAATGAAACCATTGTCAGCTTATGGAGTTATCACTTATAAAAAGTGAAGGGGAATCCAAATATCTCATCATGTATTTAATATAAAATAATGTGAATTATTATAATTTATCATTATGATTGCAATTGTACAAAACATAGACAACAATAATAATTTATAGCCATTAGCAAATATGTATCATATCATGTTTAATTTACATTAAAAAAATATATAGAAATTCCATTTTGATCTAATTTCTAATAAAAAAAACTTGTGGTCATACCTGTTCTAACACTGGAATACAGTAAGCGCCGGTTTTACCAGTTCCATTTTTAGCTCTCGCAAGAATGTCTTTACCACTAAGCGCAATGGGAATAGAAGCCTCTTGAATAGGAGAAGGTTTCTCCCAGCCTTTTTCAAATATACCCATTAGCAACTCTCGCTTTAGGCAAAATTCTTCAAACTCATTACCTCTTGTGTCTGTCACATCCTAAAATACAAATTAAAACTGTTTTATTATACAAATTAAATAAATTGGGACAATATTAATACATTGAAGGTCTGAAGGTTTTTTTAAAGTGTCACTTCATTAGTATGTATACATTATACAGATTATAAAAACAATAAATAAAAATACACCCAACAATCACATACATATAAATAGTCCTGACCACACACCCAGACCCAAAACAAATACCTGTGGTTCACACAAATATTTGGTTTGGTACGGGGATCAAATCCACAGCCTTTTCACAGCCAGCATCGAACCAACTGCACTGCTGAAGCTGCTTAATTATTATTATTTATTTTATCACCAACAAAGGAGTTGTGCAAGCTTCATAAGAATCTGTGCATGTGCAGAGTAGATACTATATACTCAAATAAAACTAACTACTTTTAAAAACTTTTAAATAAAAATAATATATAAAACTACCCTATAATATGTTTTAGTAATCAAATATGTTTTTTGCTGTTATGTATACTTTTTAAAGTAAGGTACCATTTAAAGTTTGTATTTTTATCATAGCAAGTTTGCATTAAATAATAAACATGAATAATAAAATAAAAGACATCATAAAAAAGATTAAAGTGAACAATTAATTTAAAGTAATTATTCTTGTTTCCTACACATTGTTATACTGTCCACAAATAATTCATAGTAAGTTGTTATCAGCTTATTATATTAAGTGAGGCACTGCAATGTAATCGACAAGTTTATAACTAATAATAAGGGACAACAGACAATTGCTAATTAAACCAATTCTATTTACATAACAATGAACTATAAACAGTATACACCCATAGCTTAAAATAACGTTGTTACTGAATATTGCAATTAAGTGATTTAAATAGTTAGTAATAATATAACTTACACTAGTCTTTATTCTTCTGTCTTTTGGGGGTATTTTTAATTTTGCTTTCCATCCGATGTCGTCGATACTTTTATCGACATCTCTGCAAAAAGTCCGCAAGCGGTTATAACAAAGCGATACGGGTTTCCATTACATAAACCAAACAAAGCGACGCATACGTACCCTTTATTTTGACTGTTCATACTATTTCCGACGTGATTACTTGAACTAATTCTATTTTCGGTCATCATTTTGCCAAATTATCCCAGGAGGGACGACTAAAATTAGAAACTTATAATCACAAATACTTGTCCAAGTCCAACACTAAACAAATTTCACGAAAAGTCACTTTTATATACATATGCTATTAGAGTTTATCACGTTCACCAGGTAAGTTCGGGAATATCTGCAACAAGAAAAGATAACACAATGTAATAAACATCGGAGATAGTCCAGTACAAACTCAAGTATCTATAGGTAAACGAGATTACTAGACGCGTCAACAAGCTAAGTGGTACAAATAAATAGAACTTTTCTCTCTCACAAATATACAAGCCAACTAGCAACTATACCCACACAAATCTGGTCCCAATATTGTAAATTATATTACAATTTAAAGTAAAAACTAATAAACAACGATCAGGATGATTAGAACGGATAAAGTAAAGTCATAGATTTATCTTGAAACTTTAATATGGCCGCCATAGTAACATTGACAAGTCGTTTATGTGAGATCTTTCTTAATAACTTGGTATTTGAGAAATTTTTCCGTTTAATCTGCCTTAGAACATAAGAACAATAATTTCAATAAACTGAAATATACGTACCTTGATAAAACTTTATAAAAGACGAAGACACTCGATACACGACGACGACATTACAATAGTTTGCCAACCAAAGATAGATGTAACTGTTTTATGCAGTTGGCAATATTATCATGATGTTTTGCAGATTGGGTTGCTATTACTTAGCAAACCGTTTTATTTTAAAACAACTGATATGTAAGATTTTCTTATAAAATTTACTTTTATAAAATATCTAATATAGTTCATTTAAATTTATTACTCAATAACGAAAATTTTTATTACATAAACATATACCTAGAGATCGGCAAATGGATTAAATACCGGGGTTGTAATAAAGCCGGCAATACACTCTTGACGGGGTGTTCGGGTCAGGTCTCGGGAATATTTCTCGAGTGAGAATACCCGGGACCTCTATAAACATCTATTTAGGTCAGTAGCACATGTGTTCTACTATGAAACGATTTGTAGAATTTTCTTCTGAGGAAGCGATCTTCACACAATTATATCCCACTATGTGCAAATAAAATGAGAAGTAAAATTCAAAACCAGTCCCACCAAAAGTGAGCTATGTTTTAAAAAGGTCTACGCTTTTTATTAAGAACATAAATTATGACCTATAATGAAATAAATATATACACATAATAATGTATAAAAACACTCGGCGCAATCGGAGAGACAGGCGTTTTAATCTTGAATTTAAATTTAAAAACTAGCGGATCGAACCGGCTTCACTCGGGTGCAGACGCTTTTTGAGTCCAGTGCACATCAGTTAAGTTTTATAATTAAAGTCAACGTGACTGCCGCACTTTTTACTGCTTTTCTCGTTCCGTCCCGTAACGTCTCGTCCTGTTCCATCTCAAGTTGTTCCATGACTCAAAGCATTTAATCTTGTCCTCTTATATTCCAAACTCTTTATTCTTCTTCTTCTTTCGTGTCAATGACTCACGTGATGTACTTTTATATAAACCTTTACAGTTTCCCGGTCCAGTAGTTAAAAAACTTATGCCTTTTGAGTTTAAAAAAGTAGCAAATATATGTATTTATTTGAGTTCCTAGCTCATCCCATAGGATCACTACATTTTTCAAGATAACAAGTATCCTACGCTTTAATCCAGGCTATGCATTACCTCTATACCGCATTTCATTTAAATTGGTCGAGCCATTTGAGTGGGAATACTCCTTGCTCATATCACGGGAACACTACATTTTTTGGGTTAAATAGTAATCCATAAAAAATGTGTAGATCCAGGGTATCAGCTACCTGCGTGCCAAATTTCATCAAAATTTGTCCAGCCGTTTGAGCGAGAAGAAGTAACAAACACACAAACTTTTGCCTTCATAAAATTGGTAGGATGTAGGATAAGGAGAGCATCGGGCAAAAAACTAATCTGTTTATGAAATTGTATACAATGTTGTGACCTAGTGTTAGTAACCATATCCATTTTTTTATAAATTATGTTCTCGACACGTACAAATAATATATGAATCACCTTTCGCTTTAAATTTGCCCTAGTTTTACGGAATACCAAAGCATACGTCTACTACACAAGATCCAGGCAATACAAATATGTGCTAGAGTGTACTCGGGCTTAAAAAAAACGATAAGCGGAGCCAGTGAGAAATATCTACACTCACGAGATCACTGTTATTGGTCCCAATTCCCAACAACTTTGTACACGGACAACTTTGGGGCATTTCACTGAGAGTGTACAGCCGGCGTAACACACTACAAATGGAAAAAAATGTGTGTGATAACATTATGTATTAGTAAAAGTAGAAGAGTGGCTTTAAGAATGTGACGTAATTTTAAACAGTTATTACCTTATTCTACTAAGTATATTTCATGTTAATGATTTTTTTATGCTTCTCTGTTCGGGATATTACCTTTAGCGTCTAGGCTTTTCACGTGACATGCCTTCACAGTAATGAGTGACATTGTTATATTATCGATATCGATGTTGGTCTTAGTATCGATAAATATCTATATATTACGAGTATATATCACTGTTATATATTTTGTAATATCATTTTTTTGCGAATTCTTGAATAAATGAAAGATTGATTAAAATGGATGAAGCGAAAGTAGTATATGAGAATAGAGTACTGTTGGTCACGAAAAAATTCTAAATGTTATTTGTGAATTTTTAGCACTATTGAAAAATATCTGAATATTTCGACAGCCTCCGTGATGGAATAGGTTAGACACCGATCGGTTAGACCACTGCAGTGTGATAACTAACAAATGTTTATGTGACCCATTAGTATTTCTTTCGGTACTGGGTGTTTGTGGCATCGAAAAGTCTTTCATAGTTCCTAATAACCCTTTAACAAGGTTAAAGACGACTAAAAGTGCTTATTAAGTTTCGAATTAATAAGCACCTTTACGACTCAGGAAAACAGTTAAGAGTGCACGGGATACATTTTATTATGTATGTCACTCTTTGGTGTATTTGTTTATTTTCGCGAAATTAGGAATTTGACTACGTATTTATATTTTCAGAGCATATGGTCCCATCTGACAGCTGAGTGGCGATTCCAGAGTAAATGAACAAAAATGAAAAACGCCAACTTATCTAATGCCAATTCTTATAACGTAATTTATTGTTCATAACTATAATAGACAATAGACACTTAGTCACTAGAATAAAATAGATGCTATTAAAATTTGTGACTTTAAAGATGTAAATATCAACAAGCAACCAACGCGGCTTCACCCAGGTGCATTTAATTTTTGAGTCCAGTTCACATCAGACATAATACATTATTTCCCGTGCTAACTGTAATATGTTTAAACTTAACGTGGCTACCGTCCTTTATAATTCTTTCCCATCTTGTTTCATTACATCCCGTCCTGACCAGTCTCATTTTGTTCCATAACTTCTGGCATGCGATTCTGACCTCTTGTATCATATATCATATGCCTTATATTCTATCCAGTATCCAATCCCATGGAGTTGAAAAATACCTTAGTGTTATGTTTATTGTGTACAATAAAAAATAAATATATAAATATACATATTTAAATTCCTTGCTAATCATGTGATTGATGAAAGTGGATGAAGCGAAAGTAGTATGTCAGGATCGAACAAAGTGGCGATCCATAGTCTCTGCCTTCCCCCTATGGGATACAGGCGTGACGATAATGTATGTATGTATGCTAATCCCACGGGTTCACTACATTTTTCGAGATAACAAGTATTCTACGCATTAATCCAGGATATGCATCACCTCTGTACCAAAGTTCATTCAAATTTGTCGAGCCGTTTGAGCGGGAATAATCCTTGCTTATACCACGGGAACACTACATTTTTCAGCCGTTTAAGCGAGAAGATGTAACAAATACACAAACTTTCGCCTTTTTAGTTTTAGTAGGAGAATTCACTAATATCGATAAATATCGTTATTTGCTCATCACTTGTGAGCTGTCAGCTGTCAGCTGTCACAATATGTCATTGTTAACAGCAATAATGCCTTATCCGAACACTGAAGACTGAAACATTTTACATAAATTTTATTATTCAATTTATGTATGACGTTGCTTAAAAGTTAATTGGCAAATAATATCATTAAAAAAATACGGCTTTTTTCCTTTGTTACACATTTTTTTGTTCGTAGCTGTATCATCATGTAAGTATCTGTTCTATAGGATAACTTTTATTAACCATACCTTTTATCATAATACGAATATAGGTACATACTGTATTCGATATATAAGATTTTTCGGCTATCAACAATGCACTATAGGGATGTAGAGGCATGGCCTGGGGAAAACGGATCAAATTAGATGCAATGCAATGGATCACCATAACATTGTATGAAGAAACCGTAATATATAGTTATTAACATATTAAAATTTGTAATGAATGATTTCTAAATTATTGGAGAAACCATGACATTAATTCTATCCAGGCATAGAGAGGTCAGGCAGATGTATATTATTATAGACATGGGTGATGATAGATATTTTTTATCACTGATTTTTTTTCAGGACTGAATATTGGAAATCTCAGGCACGAAAATATTGTGAGTTCTGTAAATGTTGGTTTGCTGATAACAAAGTGGTAGGTAGTTTTATTATTCAATAAATATATATAATATATTGAGATAAAACACTCCAAATTAGACTTTATGTTGCAGTCAATATCATTCCATGAAAATGGTAAGCGCCACAAAGAAAATGTTCAAAAGCATATCTCACAGCTTAGCAAAAAGAGTGCAAAGGATTTCAAACAAAAAGCCAAAGTTGATAATGACATCAAGAAGATGGAAACTGCAGCAATGGCTGCTTATTTGAAAGATGTACAGAATAATGCTGATCTTACCTCCCAGGTAATATTTAAAATTATGCATATTATAAGTATTACAAAGATGAAAATGTAGTTCTACTAGTAAGTTAATAATAATAAATGCACCCTAACAGTTACATATATATTCTTGATCTCACACTTCAATTGAGTCTTGTGTTGTGGGTATCAGGAACTATGAGAGAACACACATGTTAGTCTTGGTGTGGGGATAAAACCCGGAACCTCTCATTTCACAACCGGTGTTTTAATAAACCAGACCACAGAGACTATCTCTGTGTATATATTTAGTTTAAGTATCTATTAAAGACATTAGTTATGTGATATTGTAGTAAGCGGATAAATAACTTTTAGCAGAAGGAAAAACATATTTGAAGCTTAAATTAAGATATGCTACATTATTTTTTAGCTTTATTAACAGGTTTAATTTTACTAGTTTTAATTGCAACAAATGTGTGGTGTCTAGTTTAGTGATTTCTTATTATTTACTACTATCCTTCTTTATTATCCATATCCATGAATGGAATGGGATGGCTAAATATTGCAGATTTACCTAATCTAGAAATAAATTACACCCTAATAATGAGTCATGCTGATATTGTTGGGATGTGAATCCATTAGATTCACAACTGACTTAACTTAATAAACTATGCTATAATTATGAGCAATTTTGGCATGTCTAATCTCTGCAGCTGTTTTATAACAATGTGATTCAATATTAAAAATTCACTGCATTTTCTATTATGAAATGTATCAGTAGATGCAAATGTAGTGAGAACTGACATTACTGTATTATAATTTTAATTTCAGTGACAAGTTTGACAAACATACATATTTCTGTCTATTCCAGAGCATACGTGAGATAATAGAAAAGGAAGGTGGGCCAGGGGGACAAATATCTCTAGTTGTCAACAGCAGCAGTAGTGCAACAGACAAAGCAACAGCTCCTATATGGCATGAAGTAAAGAATGATGATGGCTCCTCATACTTCTGGAATACCATAACTAATGGTAACTATGTATTAATAATAGTTTTTCTGTTTGCTTCTCTTTGTGGGTTTGTGCATGACAATGTACATAGTTGACATGCATAATATGTAAATTACTGACGGTACCAATAGTTTACGACACATTATACAGGTCAGGATTGTAGATGGGGACTTTCAATATGGTTTGATTTTGATAGGATATTATCCACTTGTATAGTGACCATCATATGCGATGGTTAAGATCTTTTCATAGTGACCCTTAAGTTTATCGCATTTTGGGCTCATCCTATTAATATCTGGATTTAGAATAATGAGGCTGGCATAGTGATGTTGAGTAGAAAGAGATATTATTTTATTAAAATTGTCGCATTTTATTGAGATTTTTTTTAGCTGCATCGTGTCTGAAGTCAGTAATACTACCACCTGGCTTCGTTTTCCGTTGCAGTCTGGATATTTCCTGTATAAATATTCTTGAAAGCGAATAATTATTTCAAGTCAAATACACCTGCTTGTACAGAACATTCATCAGTATAGGCTAGTACGAGAGTGACTTGAAATTCTGAATTTCCAAAAGTAAAATTAGCGACTGCCTCGGTGGCGCAGTTGTACTACAGTATGATTGCAAACCCGAGATGTCGGGTTCGAATCCCGGGTCGGGCAAAGTGATATTGGGTTTTTCTGTTCATTTTATCAGTCCGGAGTGAGGAACTTGTGCCTAATATAGTGATAGACAGACGGAACATCGCGACGGAACACACAATGCGAAATATGTAGTGCGAAACATCTTAGTAGCACCTCTACCTAACCTTTCTAGGAAAAAGGGCATGACTTTATGTATACATAAAGTATACATCATAATGTATGTTGATTGTTTATGTATTTTATAGTAACAAAATTAAGCCGTTATTATTTTGGTACAGAAACCACCTGGGACACACCAGATGAATATCTGTCCATTGCAGATCAAGAAAAACAAAAACTAAAGGAAGAAGAAAAAAGAAAAAGAATTGACAAACAAAAGTAAGTGGATATACATACATTATTTTTATATGGGTATATTCCATGTTTGCGTTTTTATTGGAATTTGAAATTGAAATTCAGTGTCCCTATTTATTTAGGTTGGAAAAGCAGAAAGAAGCCATAATGGAAGTGAAAGCTCACATGGCCCGTGAGAAAATGAAGGAGCTGGCTGTAAAGAAAGATGAGCCTCCACCAACTATGAGTAGTGTGGGGAGCGTCAACTACGGACCCGCCCCGCGCGCCACCAAACCTTACGGCGCGTGGACACCTATAGTCATCAAGTATGTACATGACACATCAGAATAAGGCGCACTACACAAGCGACGCAATTGGGTTGATCACTTCCCCGGCGACACTTAACAACGTCATAAAATTGTTCCGTATGGCATGTCGAGCTGCTGACATGTTGCCGACAAACTTTACCGACTTGCGATGAGTGACGCCGCCAACTAGCCCACCGATAAAAAGTTGCCGACATAGGCCAGTGGGTCGGCAAATTTTCTTTGTAGTGCGCTTAATATTTCATAATATGCAAAGTTCTCCAGTACATTATACAATATTCAAAACGTTCAAAACTCTGGGTTACATAAAGTTTTATATATTATTGTTACAGGAAAGTAGAAAATATAGATTTGCAGTTACCAAAACCTGACAAAGTAGCAGCCCCTCCTCCTGTAGTAATGGAGCCAGAGCCGAGAATACAATTCAAAGAGAAAAAAGTAGAGTCCCTCGGCGACGGGCCCGTCGAATTCAAGAAACGGAAATTCAACAACCCAAAAAAAAATATGCGACAAAAATTAGACGATGACTAATTCACATACATAAGTACTATTAAAATATATTTTTGTAAATACAACTATTGTTTTTATTACTGTCGATACTGATTACATTTATTTATTTATTATGCGACACTAACATTATGCTTACAATTATTCAGAACATATGTATACATACAGGTATATTTTTTTCTGGTAAACATAAAAATTATAAGTGTTGACAAATTTACTGAAGATTAACAGGGAAGCAACTCCATACACAGACACAAAATAAACAACAATAGGAAAGTCAATAAAATATTTACACTAAAAGAAGGAATAACTACATGTCTACGCTCACGGGATTCTACATTACATGGCTTAGAGAAAAGTGCAGAAAATTAATATAGAACGTACCTCATTTACATTTTTATGGCAAATATTACATTTGAATGTTTTATGAGTATAAAACGTTGTTTTATCTTCTAATTTTGCATATTCGTACAAATGGACGTAGTCAGGGGCAAAAGATAGTCAGACTTAGGGGCGTGTAAATTGATCCAGCAATTTATATCAGCATTAGTGTACTATTTTAAATCTGGCAAGTGGCAACCAGGATAAAAAATGAAATATATTGTAACGGGTATTTTATAAGCGATGAGTAAAGCAATCCATTTTGGTATGGCGATGGTGCTGGCAGTTATATTAAGAAGAATAGAATAAAGATTTGAATACAGAACGGAGTTGTCAACGGCTGGTGGGAAGGACGGACGAGTAGGAAGATGTATTACGCAGTGATTGTTCAAGAGTAAATGTTGTAGGCATTAAAATATGCCAGTTGTGTGTAGTGAGCACTTATATTCATGTACATGATGTTGGAAAAGAATAGAGGAATTATGATTACACAATCGTCGTATTATTTTGAGTATTAATAATATTTATATTTTTTGAATACACTTTACGCGTGACGTCACCGCAATTAAAATATAGGCTTGATAGAGATAGTGTAATATTCACGAGGGCCTAGTACAAGTTCACACAAGTGCCGTAGAAAATATTGTTAACATGTCTGGTGTGCACTATGCAAGTTTTCTCACGGTGTTTTCCTTTACCTATAAAATGTGTGTTAATCAATACACACATGACTCCGTAAAGTCTGAGGCATGCTCTGGGATTTCAACCTGCGACCATCATCTTAGCAGCCCTGACCGGTCATTTACCAACAGGCCACTACGCACTTCTAACCTGATTTAATAATTATTATCTTAATGTGAACATTTTGCACATATCGCCCATCGTATTTGCTGCATCAGAATAAAAGCAGCCAAATTCTTATTACTGAATACACATCCTTTGAAAAGAAACTTGTCCGTTAAAAACATGATTATTAAGCAGTTTATAGGCAGGTATGTACTTATGCAGAAACGGTAGATACGGCTTTGGAGATGTGTGAGACCGCCTACGGACTAGTGGGTCAAGAGGCCTCGCGCCTTGAAAGTTTATGGAACTTTTTTTATTATTCTAATTGTACGGCATATGAACAAACGGTTCATCTTATGGTAAGTGATTACCGCCACCCATGAGCATCTACAATATTGGATCGTAGGTGTATTACCAACATTCCTAAAAGGTAAGACAAAGGGAAGGCAAACGCTTTTGACCTCCGGTAATCTCACTTACCGAATAAACAACAGCAAAATCGTCACTACGCTTCAATATTATGTGAGCAGTGCGACAGCGATACTCCGGTCGAGCTACTTGATATATTTTGTTAATTTGTAAGAATTTCTATTGTATGTAAAGTCCGCAAACCCGCACTAGGCTAGGGTGGTGGACTATACGGCCGGACCCCTTCTGAAAGTAACATAGTTATTTTAGCCCTTACATTTAAATTTACCAGATTTTGGGAAACACATGATCATATTCTAAAAAATGTTAGATTGCTATCATTGTTTACACCGTAATAAAAATATGCTCAGGTGAAAAAACGGCAAAAAGTTACTTTGGGTGTATTTTTGCAGCATCGACTCACTACATCAAAAACCTGATTGCACAGCCCTGTGGTCTGTGTTGACTATAAACACATACGGTAATAACTATATAATAACCATTCTTTACAACGACAGATTAAAAAATCTAGGCTTTGGTTTTGACATCTCTTTCTTGGGGTCATCAGCTGTGAGACTTGAGTAGGAAATTACTCGCCTTGGCTGGTTCTTTGGGGAGAATGCATAAATTTCTACGCTTCGCCATAAGAATATCGCTGGTTAATCCCTCCTTTTTTCCATTCCTGATTAAGCGGATGCCAGTTATCTTGATCTCACTGAAGAGCAACTTAATAAGCGTGAGCGTGTTGAAAATGTCTGAAAAAAAAAACGTCGCTTTTATTTGCAAAAAAATTAGTTGCATCGTGTCTGTAGTTACTAAAACTACCACCTGGCTGCGTTTTCGGTAGCAGTCTTGATGTACCCTGTATGTATAGATTATGTATGAAAAATAAAGATAGAAGAAGATTGTGATAACACCTAGCGGGAGGTCATACCTACAGTAATTGGTAGAATATTAAAATAATAGGTAGGTACGTTGGTTAAAAGTCTCAGGTCTCTTTGTACCTCAGATGATATATGTATTTTGATTATATAAGCATTTTTCATTAATAAGTTTTGTCTCTCTGATACAGGGTATATCATACGTCATACGTGCAACAAAGTCCATCCAATTGCTAAACCACAACGGGGAAACGTAGGGGAATAATGCCGACTGCCTGAAACACTCACACGATCATAGAGTATTACCTACATTAAAAAACACACGATTTAGGCGACGCGACGCGGACGGCCTGAGCCTAGCAGTAGCAGTGAACCTTAGACCTTAGCTAGGCAGATTTGAATAGACCGATAATTGATATTAGTTTTAGAATAAGGTGCACGCTGCGGCATGAATACCTAAAGTGCTCGCTGTGAGGCGGTGTAGCATTGACCCTTATTACACTAATTAGGTAGATGTTTAAATCATTATTAATTCATTTTGACACTAATGATGCGTTTATTAAGTTATGTTCAAATATATTTTAAGGGATTTTGTATTTTTGCATTAAATAGGCAAGGGGCACACTCTTATACTATCTTACCTATACGTAATCTATATATTATATACAGAGGTAGATACATATAAATATAAATATTCTTTTGTTACCTATGCGTTTTCTAATTTCTAATTAAGTAAGTAGCAACACCACGATAGTCAATCACCACGCGCTAAGTATAACATTAAGGAAAACATCGTGAGGAAACTTGCGCACCATAGCGACTCGGAAGAATTTCTGTGGTATGTAAAAGTCGCCAACCCGCACCAGGACAGCGTGGTGCACTATATGGCCTAACCCCACTTAATAGTTCTCCCGATTGTAAAGAAGGCCCGTGCCCAGCATTGGGACGTATATGGGCTGATACAATATAAAAAAAAAGTAATGACACGTTTATTTATTTAATTACAAAATTTTAATGTAGCGATGTACATATTTGTTCTTATTGAATTAAGCACACACTTGTCACAGTTTGTGCAAAAGTCCACGTAGAAGTATATATAATACGTGATAAACCGCATGACATATCAATCCCGGAGATACATAAAAATAGGCTCGGGTTTTTTACAGTCATTCATCCATCGAATCTTCTACGCTCCCATTGTTGAGTCGGTGATCCGGGTTCTATATGGAAATGACGTACAATTAACGTTAATGCGACATTGTGTAGGTATATACAGTATTTTTACGGACATGATTGCGCGTTGAGGACGGTCCGCCACTCATTAGATTTCCAGTCGCGACCGGGACTACCTATATAAAGGGGCAGAAGGATGAGATGCCAGTAATACGTTATCATCGCATCATCCAGCATTGTCTCGTCTAGCGCCTTCTAGATCGGCTCAGTGCTTCTTATTCTACAACTATAAACCAAAACATTCATCATGTTCAAATTGGTAAGTCACATTATTATTCGTCATTATTGATGTTCAAAAGTTTTGGTATATTCATTTATATCAAGTTAGTCACAAATGCATGTTATTTTTTTCCTTTTTGATAAATAATGACATAAATATATTTTTATAGGGACCCACCCAACTACATAAAATAAAACCCAAAATAAAAGCTAAATACACAAAACATAAAAATAAAATCATAAATAAAGTAAAACCAATTCGATAAATCTTAAAAAAAGAATTCAGGTGTTTTATAAATGTTCTAAGTAAAAATTAAAGATGAAAGCGATGAAAATTGTAAAACAATTGAACCGTATCTTTTACTTTATTTTTAGTGTCATTTTTATTTCTGAAAAGCATCAGTAATTATTTTATTGTGTAATATCTAGACGAAGTCTCGGAAGTTCCAATTTTTTTTTATCATATTCGCCAATCAATAAATTCCGACACCGTAGCCTGTAAAGTGTCAGAATTTAATGAAATGAAAAAAAACTATAGTCTACATAATAATATATTATTTCTTCATGGAAAATAAGTATTGTCCCGATTAACATCTCATAACAAAATTGAGCAATTGCCTCACCTTTAAAATTATGTTTTTTATTCATTTATGAATCCTCAAACTAAAAGGAGAATCCAACGTAACGTTACTCATAAGTAAGAAATGTTATTTAAAAAGTATAATTGGAAAACAATAAGTTTAAGTAGAGATCATCTTTGATTTTCTGTCGCCGAAAGCTATGTTGTGTGTGTGTGACTAATAAGAATAGTTTTCCTTTTTTTACTTTTTATTACATTAGACATGTTAATACTATGAGATTACGAGTGTAAAGGCTCGCTGTTTATACTATAAAAGCATATCTCAAACAATGCGTTAAAATTATATTTTTTGAATTTTATTCGTAGTTTCAAATTTCGCCACACGCTAACTTAAGGTAGGTGACACAATCTATAGGCGTTGTTTTTTTGCAGGTGGTGTTGCTTGCATTCGCGGCTCTGCTGCTCATCAGCCCTGCTGTGGCTAAACCTCAGGTGTTGGTAGACTACGGGTACTACGCGCCGGCCTACTACAGCACGCCCTTCGCATATTCTTACCCGTACGCGTATGCGTACTCATACCCACTAGCCTACTATTAATTCTATATTTCCTTACATACTAGCACCACCCACCCTGTCGCCAGATAGATTGTTATTAAAAATAATCAATATCATTGATGAAATTAGAATGGCAAATCTAGTATTTCATATCAAGAAATGCGTGTAATTTCATTGTACGGCCATTGAATTATAAAATTTTAGTCAAAAAGCTGATCCAGCCAGGTTGATACACAAGTATGAAAAGTTATGTAAAACATAATGTATTGCGTGTATTAACTCGGTTATATTTTGTAGAGTTGTGGAAATTTGGTAACGAGCTTTACAAATCACCCAGACTAAGCAAAGTGCATGTATGAATGATTTTTTTTAATGCACTACGTACCCATTTGTGATAATGTATTGACCAATAATAATTTATAATTAATAAAATATAGATATTAATAAACATGTTTTTATTTTTTAAATAATCCCTGATTACTGCACACTTAGGTAATTTAAACTAAAAAACAATGGACATATGTATATTGAAAGTATATTAACTTCTGCCCATGCCTCAAAAGCACAAGTCACAACGAATCCTAATTTTAGAAAATAAAAGAAAAATAACTACACGGGCCTTCACCAGATTGTCAAAATAATGCGAAGAGCACAGAAATGTATTCTATCATAGAGCCTTGATAAAAAGGAACCCCCTTGTACTCGTAGGTACGAGTATAATGTAGATGTGGTTCTGCTGAGCCTTACTATAAGACAATAGAATAGTTGACCATGCTTGATTGTATGTATTTTACTTAAAGACACAAATACTCTTTAAAATAAAACATTTCTCCCAAAAAAACATTATTGTAGCTTGTTACATAAGGCAAATATTAGGTAATATTTTAAAAGCGTAGTGGGGACATCTTACTGTAAAGCAAAACAAGTACGAGTATAGTGATATCACTAATTTTGTTGTGCATCACTTTTTTACTACAATAGGTATCTAATCAATAATCATATATTTGATACACCAAAGTGAGCCAAATATATTGTTTTGCTGGTCACATACAGAAATAATTTCATGGCATCGTTGTTATTACGAATAGGTTTCTGCGTAGAGCTAAACGAAATATTACAACTCGGCCGAAACCAAGCGGTGCGCTAATTAGCTTATCTAACTATCTCTATGCAAAGTGCGTGGTGGACTGTTGGTAAAGAAACAGACGCGGCTGCCAAGTACTAACATGTGCACGGTGGTCGCAGGTTCAAATCCCAGGGTACAATTCTGACTTTTCGGAGTCATGTAAGTATTGATAAATGATAGTCAATCACCATGCACTATAAAGATGAAGAAAACATCGTGAAGAAATGTCGATGGCTTTGCACATACCAGCAAGCCCGGTGTAGTTTCGCCGTTCCAGCATAAAAACTGAGATGATCATAAATTGCCAAACATACTTATTTCGAAACCCATTTTCTACCTTTAGGGATGGAATTTTGAAAACGGCTGAATTAAGTGTTTCTAATTTATAATTATATCGAATAATTTTTATAGAAACTTTAAAATAAATCTGACCAATCGTGTATTACCAATATTCGCGATTGTAGAGGAGAACCGTCCCCTGCAGTGACATAGAAGCTGAGGCTGATACAGTACAATATAGTACAGTTCAGTGTGTCGCCAACCCTTCCTCCTCCCTTAAAAATCGAAATCAGAAATAAAATATAATCTATACAATATGTTCTTAATGCCTTCTCGAGGCATCTTCTGTTTGTTGTCTCTATACCCAAATTTTATCAAAATTAGTTCATTAGGTTATATAAGGTAAGAGTTATTTTCGCCTAGTTTAGAACATTAGTGTTAATTAGTTTCAGTAATTACATTTGTAAAATGCATACCGTAGTAAATTCAAAAAATTCTACGGTATTTAAATTCCGCCAACCCGCACTAGGCCAGTGTAGTGGACTATATGGCCTCACCACTCTTAATCGTACTCTCGATTGTAGAGGAGGCTCGTGCCCTGCATACTTTTAACAGATTATATATTATTTATACACATTACAATCAATTAAACCAATTCTCGTATATTATGCAACCAATTAATACATAAACCACAGTAGAAACAAAGTTGTGTTTCATATTTATTCATTATGGAAGATGTCGATCTAAATACTCATCTAGAATATTTAATTAAAATCGATATTGTCATGTTAGCCCACACAGCATACGTAACTATGTAGGCGTTATACGCCTGTATGTTGCATTCATGCATCATGGGTTGATCATCGATTATTTTTATCTATATTCAAAATTGACCCTCTAATTCATTCATACTTACGTGTTACTACGCGCGTAGAAATTTTATCAGGCGCCCGCTGCCCACAGATGACATACGCGATGATACCATAATTATGGCATGTGCAAGGCTATACGGACCTGATCACATTTGTATGCTGAATTGTGTTCCAGTGTTTTGACAACACAATGCTAATCCGCCTTGGGAATTCCGCGTGATCTAGCTAGCTAGCTATTACAATTCAATCGCAACCAAATATAGACAATGAAAAGAAAACGCATTAAATTAAATAATCATTATAATTGTATTGTTACGGAGTACTTCATATCTACATACAATAAATAAGGTAGGTACAGTAACGTTCAATGGAAGTGTTCTAGTTTTACAAACACTTACACAACACAGTCATTCTCGTAGCAAATTATAGTATTACCTAACAAATAATAATGGTTTATTGCTGCTTTTAGGTTATACAATACAAAAAATAATGGTAATAATATGTTCACCTTTGTACAAAACAAATAAAACAAAGAATTCTACCGAAGACTGTAATTCCCAAGGTTCAGTTTCCGTACCGTGACAAATATTAATGTGCGGTTCACAATTAATATTTGTTTGGGAACTGCACCCAGGTATTGCAAGATGTCTCTCGTTACTGATAACTTGTATCTTAGTGTAGAGTCAGGGTTATGTGTGTGACCGTTGGGTGCGTTTACTGATTTCTGTATTATACTGGTATTGTCTTACAGCATTATAATTCAAGAAATGCCATCCATATTTTCCATTTTATGTTCATGTAATGGGATTAAAATTATATTAGGAATAGTAAAGTAAAGCAGCTTAGAATATTACATTGTTTTTATATAAAGTTTACTACCGCCTATACAGAATAAAACTGCACAAGTCACAAGGCAAATGAATCGAAACGAATATACATACTGTGAATATAATATCTATATAAACAATTTTCTACGCATTACCTACATTTAGTATTGATATCTAAACATCATTATATTAATGATACACTCTTTATATTTTATCAATTACGCTCATGATAATTTTCATTATCGTGAAATTAATACATAATATTACATTCTGAAGAGGATACGAACAGTTCCGATAGTATATTAGCACTAATTATCCATTTATAGCACAACACCGACACCATTGATTTATTTCATTAGAGTGTCCTACACAAACGGCCAGCAAACCTACTGGGACGAGAATTGGAGCCACTCGAAGGGTCATCAGTCCACACGTTTGATAATGTCACAAGAGAGTGTCACAGGGGCCGAGTTAGGCAACCTCCAGGTCGGAGTCGGAGTCGTCGGTGTAGAGGCGAGGCGCGGGCGCGGGCGGCGCCACGAGCGCGGGCGGGGAGCGCGCGGGCGACAGCGCCTGCCGCGGCAGCAGCGCGCGCCCGCACGACCGCTCCTCCTGCAGCTTGCGCAGGCGCTCCTGCTCCTCGCGCTTCTGCTTACGCCACTTCGCACGACGGTTCTTGAACCACACCTGCACAAATATTAACTCAAATTTACACTTTACATATTATGCATCCTAAACCTAGGTATTCCAAATATCTAGGACCTTTGTGCTTGTTGCGTGCATTATGCAAAAGCTAGCTAGCTTTATTCCAAATTCCAATATACGTAATTTTATTTTATTCCATAGACAGCAAGTAAATCATGTTTTTTAAATATATTTATTTTAATTCTTACAATTGGTGCGACTATTGGTGCGACACTTTTTTTGATTAATTTATAAGTAGGTACTATATAATAATACACGCAAGTAGAGCCACGGGCATCAAGTATGTATCAACAATTCAAAAATAATATCTACAGATAAAATATAACCGAACAGTTGGATGTTAATATACACATATTATTATTTCGAACATTGTGTGACCGATACAGAAATATAATTTTCCTAAGCTGAAATGTAGAGCATGAAATCACACCACAAAAAATCAAATACAAAATGTATTGACGTATTCAGAAGCCGATATTAAATCCGTCCGCCTGTTGTGGGGCTGTTTATGATCACTACTTTATAACTCTGTATAACATAAGATTAGTCGCGGACAATTGAGACGGCCCAATTTTGTTGTAAACATTGTTCACAGGACTACCTACATGTTTAAGTGAAAAAAAAACGCTTTGTAGAATTCTGGTGAAGAAATCATTGATATTTGGCGGTAAGCTTGGCGAGTCCGTCGGCGCTTCCAGTCGAGTGGAGGTGCACAAACCCGTAGTGTTCCCACTTCCCAGACTGCGGGTGGCCTCGGTAGCAGCCCATTGTGGCACCTCGCCGTCACAACACCAAGCGCTCTCTATTTTGACTATTTCTATTAGACTTTTCATTGATCTCGACATGTTACTTTACTATTCATTCCAAAATATTCACTCGAGCCGTTTCATATCTTCCGCTTGATTGTGATTTTCTTACTAACCTAATTTAATTGTATGTCGAAATGTTCACAAAGCCGTGAAGTTTCGTGTTCGGTATAGCAATGTATTAAACGAACAATAAGTAGTTTGAAATGTTAGTCTTTATTTAACAAGAGGACTTGGTAGTAGGAAAGGAAATCGTTATTGAACTTGTTAAAAACATAAAGTTTAAAGGCTTTCAATCTTGGTCAGGTTGCATTAAGTTACAAAATTTTGACATTTTTGAGCCTTCTAAATCTGAATGTATTAAGCGCGAAAAACCCTTAACTGTGGTCGTCTTTGGTGGACCAAGGTAGAACAGCCATTATATTAAATGGCTAATTAAATTTAATAAAAGTCATACTAAAAGTAACGAGTCATTAGCTCAAACATAACCATTATAATAAGTATTTAAAATAATAAACGCAGAATATTTCCTGACCAATATATATTACAATAATCTGCCCATGCAGTCACGATATTAATATTAATTGTAATGTCAAGCGCAGAAACTGGCTCACAAATCAAATCATTCAATATTAACCATGGAGAAAAACCCATCACAAATAAGTGGCTAATACATATTAATATATTACTACTCGTTTCGTCACTTGCGGCTCCCCCAAAGATAATTTGTAAAAAGCTTTAAATTAATCGTCAACGATACGTCCATTGTTGAAGTTAATTGCATTACAAGAGGCGGTTGGTAGCCGACAAAAGCCCCATTAAGTTTCGGTAGAGATTGACTGGGTTGTCGGGGCTCGCCCGCGCCGCCCATTTGACACCACTCGAGCGGCAAATATGCGCTGCCACTGGCAGACTGTGCGGCGACTTCTTGCACGCACACGCTTGCCACTCCGTGCTCCTGCCGCTCGCCAACACTCTTTTGTTGGCATCACAGCACAATGAGATTAACTCCGCGCGCCTTTGTACGCCGCTGATTGTATATTGTTAAGTCACTCGTTGTTTAGTATAAGCAATCAGTTTACCACTTATCGAACATATTATGCATTGATACTATTCAATTGTTCCTTATTTTCGTAATACTAAGGTATTGAATCGTTAACTTAGCCCTAAAACATAACCGATGACTGCATTTAGCAATTGGTATTAACAAAACTGATAACTTAAATATATTATATTTATAGATACCCACTACTTTCTGGCTCAGCTTGCTCCCGTTAATGATGGTGTTGTGAATGCATTTAGGTTATCAGAGTATACAGGAAGCATTAGTGTAAACATATATTGTATTTCTAAAGACAAGGTAACTTCTCTCCAATTCCTTAGAAAAGTAACAAATTTTATTCAGAAAAAGGCACTCCTTTTTTCTGCATGCTGTTTGCAACATTTTATGAAAACGGGTATAAAACTGAAGGCGTGAAAGCGTAACAAATGAAAAAAAACGTGTACATAAGTACACACGCAAGAAGTTATACTTCTTTGTATCTTACAAAAAGGTGACGATTAACACGAATTTTTACAATAGCCTATATCCTTCAACATCATTTATAATTTAAAATCACATACTCACATGTATATTTAAAAAAGTTAAAAATATACATTGTATTGTATTGTATTGTATCAGCCCATATACGACCCACTGCAGGGCACGGGCCTCCTCTACAATCGAGAGTACGATTGAGAGTGGTTAAAAATATACATACTGACAATTAATCTCAAATCTATAAATGCATTTTAATTTTACGATAAAATTTACTTAAAACAAGAATTTTTCACTTACACTACATATTTGGGATTATACATCGAATATAAACGTACTTTTCTTTCTCCACAGATATAATTAAAAACTTTTTTTTCCAAATGCGCCCAAAGAGGTAGAACTTCAATATACCGAATTATGAAGGACCCAATATTAGGTTTTAAAATCCAAATTCTCAACACTAGCCAGTTGGAACTTATGTATGTAGATGAATGACAAAATTGTGGTATGATGAAGGACAAAAATTACGAACCTAAGATACTGGGCACTAAAAAAATCTCCGTCGACCTTATGCGTTCCTGGTACTTGAAGTGTGAATAACTATCTAATTTTAAAATCATCAATTTGCTAATATCGCCTATAGAACAAAAATATCTCCACCAACATCATGCATTCCTGGTAACTTTATCATATCACTTTAAATTTCTAAATGTGCCAAAAGAAGGTATAACTCAATAAAAAAAAACAAATGAATAAAAAACTAATTGGAATATAGTTACGAGCTATTATGGAAATTTGACAGACAGTTAACAGCTAACTTCATCATGTCGATGTCGAATCGTAAAAAAAATACCCGCATTTTCCAAACGTCTCGAAACAAGGATTACTTTAAAAATCACATTCGCATTAAAATATTAGTAAGGACTTTTAGAATTTTAAATGTGACATCGGATAACTCTATATGTGCTCTACAATGGTTATAAATCTCAATGTGCTTATAGTTGAAGTGAATTGTAAGAGGCTTAATAAATATTGAACTAAGTCACGAGGTATGTTAATCAGAGCATAAAGAGCTTTTCAACTCTCGAGGTGGAAGTTAACAGAACGGCGTGGCGCACAGGCGCATACAGCACTATGTGCTATGTGCATAATACGCAGCTGCTAAAATCTTCATGCGCTCTGTGCAATATCCCCTATTGTTTTAATAGCAAGCGTCCGTATAGAATTCCCAAATTCCATTGTACGTGGAAACTGCACCGTTCTGCCACTGAATTCATTATTTCATCGGTCGCTCCGACAGTGCAAACAACCAATTCAAGTTAAACCAATCGCAACTACACCTCTCCAACCAAGCGGCAATGCGAATTGCGAGTAACTTTAAAAAGAAACATTTTTCATGACTTTTAAATGTAAAACCAATTCGGTTAATAAATAGACGAGATTACAACTTTAGCAGCGCGTTGTCTTTAAGAATCGTTGTTTAGATAAGCATATGATACAGGATGCAGTGTTTCTGTTGACATACGTTAATATGTTTTGTGTATTACTTCACTTATTGAAATATTGTAAGCGAGAACATGCATTACACAACACATAAAATTCAAGGTAAACAAGGTTTAGGTGTATACATAAAGTGTACACTTTGCGAAGGGAAAATATTGTTTTAGTATCCTGTCTTAATTTAATATAGATATAACGTTAATGATAACATGTCCTTAGTAATTACATGCCAAATATATTTGTTTGTTGTTGGAAATGTACCTAATATTATTTGTTGAGACGATGTATTAGGGCGAGCGGCGGGCGCCCGCTGGCTATACCTGTCATGGCTTAACGCCTTCATTGACGCCTTTCCATTTAATCATAACTATGGAAAGCCGCAATAAATGACTTTAATTTTGCTATCATTTATAACAGATTGAAGAAGATTTTACTGTGACAGGCAAAATAATCAATTCTCCTCGGAGTATATCAAGAAATAGGCAAGTATTGTAACAGTAACCAACAATGCCTAGACTCTGGAACATAAAGTCTGACTATTGAAGGAATTTTCTATCGTCTCTGCGAGAAATGTCCTTACATACAAAGTTTAGTAACTGTAATGTAGATGTGACAATTTTACAGAACGTTTATTAGGTGGTCTGGTTATTAAAAATCTACGCTGTCAAACTTTATTTCATTTAGGAACTTTTCTTGAAGACGTGATCTCTAATAATCTCTCTTCAATGTATCAATAAGGTGGTTCATTGATGAAATATCGAAATCGTTCTCATTTTAAACATTAAATATATGAGTGTAATTGCACTAGACTATAAAACTTCATTTTCGAAACATACGTAGATGTCCACTAAAACTTAAAGAATACAAATAAAACTTGGAATACTCGTGACTTAGTTTCATCTATATCGAGCCGGAAAGATAATGAAGGTAATGTTTGTAAATTTAAATGTCCGTTATAGGTATAAAGGTCGTAACCGTATACCGCTTAAATCGTGTGAACGGCGCCGGTGGGGCTCGGAGCAGCGCGCGGCGGCGGCGGCGAACCGAACCCAAACTTATTGTAATAATGTTGTTAGAACAAACACCGCGCTCCCTCCGCCTTGTTTGAGATTACAATTACGGTTTTAGCGAACTGATTTATTAATGGACCGCCTGATCCGCCCTTGATACTTTAATGTCGATTTAATTTGCATGCGCTCGGCGCTAGCCACTTGCTTCCAAAATTATTAACTAAATGTTCTATAGTAGCAATCACTGAATATTTTAATAAGCTAATTCCGCTTGGACCTTTTTAGGTATACGAGTATAATTAGTTAACTGTAACATACGAATACCTAGCCTCGTGCCGTCATAAACATATTCATTGATTAAGGTCCTAGCAATTTAAAATTTAGTTCGTTTTCCAGGATTTCCGCAGAAACATTAAGACAAATATGAAATAATTATGTGATATTTTTCCCTTTCATCACTAAAAAGCGAGGTAGAGTTCTGTACATGCATATATCATTTTCATAGGGATTTTCAATACCTAGAATAAGTTAGAAATGAAAGCTAAATTATTACATAAATAAGAAAAATTAACCGGTGCCGTGTAAAAAGTGGCTCGAGTGAATATGAAAATGGGACATCTAATAACAATAAATGACAAAACATACTTGTAAAGTATGTTAGCAAGACTTACAAGATCGTAAAGTTTTTACTGTAAAGAGTTATTCGTTTTCAGAAAGAGCCAGGCCCCTAATACTGCAATTAGCTCTAAGAACATCTCAGTCGAAACTGTGGATCGGCAGGGCTTCTGGTAATAATTCCAATGACTAGTTCTCAGCTGCTTTAGTCATATACGAAACAATGGTTTAATGTTTTATGGAGCTGCCACATCACGCTCTTTTATATACTGACAAATAATGTTGCTCTTTTAGCAACACGTATGGTTTGTAGAGTTAAGAGCGTGCTCTGTATGGAATCTTATTATTTTTGTAAACGTTGTGATGTTTTGAGACTTGATACTATTAATATTAAAAGCTAAAGGTAAAACGATACGCAACACTGGAGCGTAATTAGAGAATTTCATTTAATAATCCCAGAGAGTTAAATCTTTCACACCTGTCGCATTCCATTTCTCCATTAGGAGCGAAATGCATTAGTCAATATTACAAACGCCATCCGCGAGTATAATTCCACAAAGGGCACTTCAAATCACACCCATCTCTTTTCGGTTGATGTCAAAACATTACTCCTCTCCACCGCCGGAGGCTGGAAAAGTATCCCCTCGTGTCTGTCACTTCGTATCAATTACCGCACGCAAACACCCACGGGCGGCCGCGGACACGTAACGTCGTATCGCGCACAATGCGCCAAACGAATCTAAATACAATTGTCAAAAGAGCGCTGTAGCAGCATCGCCGCACCGCCGCAGCGCCACAGCACCGCGCCGGCAAATAAAATAGCATTTTAACGCGTCGTTTTCCTGACAATATAACTCGTAAAACATTAGCCGTAAGCATTAAATTCGTCGAGCCGCTCCACCCAAGGGGCTCCCGGAGGGTCGTTCTGCAAACAACGCGCTCCCCTAAACGTTATACTTTGAAAACAATAATTTGTATTGCGTATCGAACGCGTCTATAAATAATAGAGTGATACTTCAGCCGACGACGTGACCGCGATCGCAATTTTGAACTCCATTTAAAATAACAATTCCATTCGGACAAATAAACGTATGAAAACAAAAACACTTGTTCAAGTTAATGTGTTTATGCAACTAAATATAAGATTAACATTTCTATATAAATTTTATGATAAAAAAAATATGATATAGTACACACTGACAAAAAAAATGTTACAAATAAAGTCTAAAAAGGTAGAGTTTGTCACGTTTACTTTTATTAATCGTTATCGTTAAGTATAACTTACAAGCAATGAATAATACTCGTAGCATGGCATCAAATAAAGTTACGCGCATAAAGAATTGACAGATTGTGTTATCAACGTTTCGTTAAACAATGAAAGAAGAGTAACAAGCGTGAAACGAAGCAGAGCGGAGCTCTTTGATCAGTTGATGCCGGCTGGCTGCGCGCCGCTCACTGCTCGCTTCATAAAGGCGTTATTACTTTCAGCCGACGCGGAACTGGAAGCGCACGCCAGCGCACGCGGCAGGACAAAATGGCGCCGCTTTATTACTTAGTAACACATTACCGACCTATCTGTTTTACTATAGCTACCTATTAGCAGATAAGTCCTCCGGGTGGGAGGCTGCAGGATGACAAGACGGACGAGCGAAAGGAGGGCGGAGCGACACGCCCACTTTTTCTTGTTCCTCATTGTGCGAAAGTGTATTATTGTTACTGTCATTTGTACGCGAAACATCTGCTATTCTTTAGTCTCGTTTTATTCCATTTTACACTTAAGCCTAAATGTTATGTACATTTTCTTCAACTCTTTATCAGCCCTCGTCTGTCTAGTTTGTATCTAAAGCTTGAGGAGTGATTATAAGTATAAATATTATTAGAGCAGATTTCAAAACGGCTTATGTTTCATTCGGGATGGCAGCGTAAAGTATATTGGTACGTACGGATAAAAAATATTTTGAAAAAGAAAATGATTATAATGTTATCGTGGGTAGTTAATAACCGCTCTTCATTAGTTTAAAGCAGATCTACAAAATATATTTATTCGTGTTTAGCACGCGGCTTATTTTAATATCCCTTATTATTTATTTTAATATCCCTTATTTTAATAGCCTAATAATTTTCATTAAAAAAGAGAGTAATTATTAGTTTCCAACTGTTCTTTTTCTGTATTGTTACTTTACAAATACTTTGGTTAGTGTTTGTAGGTAAGCCAGTGTCCGTATTGTTTTCAGCGAGCTAAGGCACGCAGAGTCAGTTCACCGTTGTTCCTGGCTGACATGAGCTTCAGTGGTATGGGAGTCATAATTATAACAGTATCGCGAATTTCTCAGTGTGAATTATGTGGCCAACATTCGCCTATTTCAATTTTCAGACACCATGTTTGGTAAACATTATACATTTATCAGACTTTATGTAACTTAGTTCTGTGACATGCACTGCTAACTTATAAAAATCCGTCCCAATAAAATGTACATTGTAAGAAGGTTATAGAATTGTACTCTTTATTTTATTTTCATCCTTTCTTTTATAATTTTTACATACATATTATAAAAATATATAAAAATGATAAAAAAATGATTTAACCTACGGTGGTGAAGCTCAAGACCCAAGTCAACAGCGTTAAGGGAGACAAAGTAAGGAGCCTCCTCACAATGCGCGCCGTGTCCAGTAATACTGCCTTCTGTATCTAACTTTTGATCCAACAGCCAATTGAGAGCCTCTGTGGATGTTGGTCGAGGCTCTTTGGTATCAACCCATGAGCAGAAACGATTATACTTATCATTATTAATTGTGTTTTATCATATTATTATTATTATATAAATAATTATTATCAATTCCATTGTTTTTATAAATTGGCATAGCTTTTGCACAATATACGGTAGCTGCAGATAGACAACTTTAGGCGTATCAGTCGCTTAGTGTCAAGGACACTAAGATTCTCTACATTATTAATTTACAAACTATGAACGTGCTCCCACCCTCCCCATCGACTCTATTTAAGGTTCTCCTGCTCCACCTATACTTATGTGCCTAGTCGCTGCTACCTGAATTTTAGGAGAGACGATCGTCTGAAGGATCAAGGACATAGCATCTCATACAGGCGTCAAAGAAATTCGAATCGTCGGTTATGATTCCTCGTTTGTAGAAGTCAGCGAAATCAATCTAATATTTACAGTTATCATCTAACACTCTTACGGTGGTAGAATGTCCTAAACTAAATAAAAAACAATTATATTGAGTATTTATCCAATTTTAGCGAGCTAGCACAAGTTATATTGGTACATATATAGGTAGCGGAGGTTTGCAACAAATTATTTCAACTATCGAAATAGATTCCAAAGCTTTACGTGAAACTTATGCTATTATGTACTCTCTAACACTCTAAATAAGAACAAAAAAAAAAAGAAACGCGAGAATTTAAATCCTTTTAATACCTGCGTATTATATTTGTTACAGATACAGCGCCAACGTTGCATATAGATTATATATTTTAGAGATTAGCGCCTGTTAAAATTATTACTACTAGTTGCCAACTTAGGCTTACGTGCCACAACACTCAGTAACTGCAGGTATATTGTACGCTCTTTGTCTTTTCTCTGTCTTTGTGAAGAGGTACCATACCATACTCATGAGAGTATGGTACCTCTACACAGCTAGTACACGCTCAGTTAGATAGCTGTGATAGAGTTTATATTCTATCACTGCTGTCTTACTGAGCGTGTTTGCGGTTTGGCATGAACTTCATAATATTTGATAGTCCGGTGACTTGAAGCCAACTACGCTTCTTACTACTATGTCCTTTATTATTTATTTTATATTCAGTATACCAATGGGCAAATATTGTGACCCAATGGGTACCTGATGGTCGACAACGCCGCGGTAGACCTAAGAAACGCGAGCCCATGTGGCCTGAAATCTCTTTACAGCGCGAACTGTGGAGGGAGAGAGGGAGACCTCTGCCCAGCAGTGAGATGAGATCTCTATCTCATCAATTACTCTTAATTAAAAAAAACATCAATGAGCCATGGATATAAAACCAATGGTAAGTTCTTAAATTTTTATTCATCCGCAACAAATTAAAGACCGAGAATGATAAATCAAACGGCTTTGCTTGATGCTGCAGTATATACTGAAGATTGTTGTTGGCAGTGGATTTACAGAGCCTCAAACATTTTGTGGGTGAATCGCTATGTGTACAGGTAACATACATAGGCAAGGTCGGGCGGCCCGTAGTTATCCCAGATTTGTTGGTACCTCACGCTAAACTTCTGCCAACAATCGAGATAGTGTGACATCATACGACGGACGCTGGTGACAAGGGGTCACGACCCTCAGAGTTGAAAAGAACGACGCGAGAAAGAGGACCTCACGCCATGCCTACTTTACTAATACAAACCGAAGTTATCTCACACATAAAAACTTCAAATTAATTCATAGCTGGAGAATCAATATAGTGTTAAGCTGTTATAACATTAATAAGTATTCCGAAAAAACCTTTTGTTTGTTCGGTGATTTTTAATCGACTGCAGTCTTGAAAGCGTGTGGTCGGAAATAAAATATAAGTTTCAAATGTCTATATTTCAGATATGCGCTTATTTTTTATTACGTTTGCTGTAAATAAATGATTAATAAAAGACATTTGGATATACTTTTACAAGTCTCTACTTTTATTTTCTATGCTATTACTATTCCATTAGGAACCGATTGTAAAAATCGTAAAAGCCAATTTCACTTTGATTTAGGGTAACTTAAGTCCAAATTATGCTCCAGAATCCACGATTATATCAAATTAATATACCTAAATAAAATTAATTACCTTTTAACGACTTAAGGATGATGTCACTAAATATAGATACTATTTTGGTAAATAGGTACTACACGCACAGTTACAAAGACAAGTAAAGTTCGTGTTTTTTTTCTTATTGTTCTTTTTTCATAATCCCTAATTATACAGATTGTCGAGGATCTTTTAGCGTGGAAATCTCAGAACTATGAATAAAGTGCGAATGCGTTGTTGTCAAAATATTAGAAATTGTTTTTCTCTATTTAAGGAAACGTAACATTACAAAACATAACATTGTTTGAGATATGTTTTCTTAATAAAACAACAAGCTTTTATACTTGTAATCTAATACGAGTAGTATTAACATGTCCAATTAATGAAATGTGAAGAGAGAAAATCTGTTTCTAATATTTTGACAAAAACGCATTCGCATGCCAAAAGACCGTAGAGAATCTTTACATTAACGTAGGTAATAAGATGAAATGTAGGTAGGTATGTAATAAATCCAGAATTGAAAAATAGACGCTTGTAGTAAATATTTTCTTTTTTATTTTCAGCTCCGCCATTTGCCTACAAAATACAGCCATCCTGTTGAAAATCATCAAAAAACAAATCCTTTTATTTCATCGTCCTTAAATTGCAGGGCCTAGTGTACATGTAATATCAATCATAAAGATAATGTAAATAATGTTAGTTAGTTACTTATAAGTCTTTTATTTTTAATATGCAATAATTATCAGAAATTACTTGTCATGTCCAAATTTAAACCTCAGGTCCATATTATATTTAAATGATATCGATCATAGCTTTTTAAGAGACATCCTTTCAGCTGGAATGGACTTATGATCAATTAAATCAGCCAACTACCACACATACATATGTATAACCATGTCTCAACGGTTATATACTAAACTTTGAGTAGTGATTAGCAGCAACTACGGACTTTTTGGTTTGACAATACCCAGAATCGAAACGAATATTTGTAACTTTCACAAATATTTGCTCTCGCAGGATGGAACCTGCGACATCTCGTTTCACAAATAGCTTTATAACTAACTGCGCAACACAGACTATCAAGAAACACCAATGGTTTTACGGATTACATATTGTATGCATGTCGTGTTTTCATTAGATTATTCTGATTTAATTAAGAATCTCAATGGAAAACATAAAGCCGGCGGTAATGAATGTAAGCCATCCCAGATTTAATCAGACAGTTGTCGGAATAAGATCAACATTGACATGGAGTCGGTGCGCCCGAGGCGCGCCCGCTCTCTTCCCGGCGAATGGCGCAAGTCTAGATTACAACTCCGTTTCATAATTAATTTGTGCAAAGAGTTGAACGTCTAAGAACACAATAGGAGATTGCCATCCACCCTTCTTGTCTCTTAGTTTGCACAAGCGTACTTCACGTTCAATATTTGCTTCATATATTTTTTACAAAATCGTCGGAACTTTCTGAATATAATTCAACTGAACACACAACATGGTTCATTTGTTACTTACGATTCATTCACAGAGAAAATATATTACTAAGTACACAGTTTCGAAACGAAATCTAAATTCACATGATATAGATAAGAACAACATCAAAATTTCAACAAAGAAAACCATGCAGATTCATAGACTTCGTCTCTCAAAACCAAAACTAGTTTTGAATCAATATACCTGTAGAAATGGGTATTATTTACTCAGTTACATCTGATGCATTATACCTACTTATACTTTACTCGACGCCTATACGTTGCAAAAATAATAAGCGCTCAGTCATTGCCAAGAGTTTAGAGTTTAGACAAATCAGTTAAACTGTCTTACCTACTGATATAACAGCAGCTACTAATAAACACAATTTTAATACTATTATAAAAGCCTTCAATTAGAATAGAAAGGAGAAACAAAACATTGTGGCGAACCGAGCACAATTTTAGGCAAGTGTTGTGATACTAAACAAAGGCTTTTTAATAATGCAATTTCCAATTGGCGCTGCGCAAATACTAGGGGCAACAACGAGGCCGTGTGTACAACAACGAAAAATACACTTTTACCGTCTTTTGCTCGTTATTAACTGTAGCAACACCATTCTAATATATGATATTCATTTTGCAGATTCGTGACATGATACCTATCGGAGGAAAAGTATAATTTGCTTTAATATAAAAATGTAAGCATAACAAACTCCATATGGATATTCCCATGCACCCCTTAAAGTGTTTCATTGCCGCAATCTTTTATAACAGCAACATAGAACATCGTGCAATCCTAAAAGTGTTGTTATTTAAGGAGTCGGATTGTTAAATTAAAATGTTACGCTGACAAAAGAAACGAGGGCTTCACACAAAGAGTAACTTTAGTTGATTACCCAAGCTGTAAGTTACACAAATCGGAAAAAACTCCGTTATCCGGGAAAAAGCCGTAGAAGTGACCCTCATTAGCCGTATTGTTGTGCTTTTATCGTTCCCTCGCCCGCGATTCGGGCCAGCATAAATAAATCAAATTTAATTAACTCAGATTAATTTTCGCGGCGCCCGCGCCCGTCTCCGCCGCGCCGGGCGTCCCTTTTTATTTGCCCTTAGGTAAAATTCTCCTCTCTTGAAAATTCCACCCGCCCGCACTGATTTACTATGGATTCCTTAATAAAAAGTTTACACTAAATCAAATTTTATATCGACCTTAGCTCGCCGTCGTGTTCGCAAGCCTTACAAGTTGATTAAATTAACTTTATTACATTTATCTCTTAACTCATCGACAATTGGGCTTCGTTTATAAGGATAACTTACAATATTTCGTGGCTTTGCTTAAATTGGGGTTGAGTATTTACACTTCCACCAACTTTAAAATGGAGTTTATACTCAAACCATTTTTAAACCCCCATAAGACAAATCCGCGATATAGATTTAGCGGCCTGATCCGGCTTGGCCCGGGTGCAGAGTGCAGACACTTTTTGAGTCCAGTCCACATCAGACAGTTTATTTCGCGTACTAATTGTTTTATATTTAAACTCAACGTGACTGATGGCCTTTGTACTGCTTTTCTCGTTCCGTCCCGTGACGTCCCGTCCTGTCCCGTCTCAACCTGTACTAGGTTGATCACTCAAGGCATGTAATCCGTCCTCTTATATCCCATTTCATCCACTCCATAATCTATCTCAAACCATTTCTTTGAGTTTGTAAGAGTAACAAATATACATATTTGAATTCCTTTTTTATCCCACGGGAAAACTACATTTTCGGGATAAAAAGTATCTAGCTTATGGGTTAATCCGAGGTGTCAGCTACATCCATACAAAATTTAATTAAAACTGGTTCTGCCATCTAAGCGTAAAGATGTAACAAACACACAAACTTTCGCCTTTATAATATTAATTCCTATTAACTTACTATGTAATAATATTACTTATTACATAATATAATATAATATATGATAATTTAACTGCGTGGTGGCCTGTTGGTAAACGGACCAGACGCGGCTGCCTACATGTTCACGGTGATCGCGGGTTCAAATCCCAGGGCACACCTCTGACTTTTCGGAGTCATGTGTGTATTGATAGTCAATCACCACGCACTATAACGGTGAAGGAAAACTTCGTGAGGAAACCTGCATACCATAGCGATTTGTATAAATTTCTATGGTATCTAAAAGTCCGCCAACCCGCATTAGGCCAGCGTGGTGGACTATATGGCCTAACCACTCTCAATCGTTCTCGCGATTGTAGAGGAGGCCCGTGCCCTGCAGTGGGTCGTATATGGGCTGATACAATACAAAAAAAATATGAAAATTTACTATCCTTAGTAGGATTATATCCTACTTCCTACCTGCAAATATGTTTATTTGAATTTCTGACTCATCCCAAAGGGAAACTACATTTTTTCGGAATATAAATATATCTCTATGTAAAATTTCATCTATATCGGTTAAGCCGTTTTAGCGTGAAAACGGAATACACATAAATACACACTTTCACATTTTATAATATTAGGGATATTAACCTACTACCGAGTCACTCTTTGTAATCTGCATTAATAAAAAGATTTTTATATTATTCAAGTGAGGCCAACATGAGTTAGTTAATTAGAAACTTTATACGGCTATGGAAAAGTTTCATATATAATTTACGTACTTTGTAATGTCTGCGCACGACCCTGTTCCAAAAATTATAGGTACCACAAATTTTACTTTAATGGCTCTTCAACTCCCATTGATTTAGCACTGTTGTTATAAAGACGTCAGGTAATTATGTAATATAAATATAACAGGATTGCATAAAATAATTGTTTTTAAGGAAAGTTCAAATACGATGAGGGTTAAGAATTGCATAGTGTACATTTAAATGTAAGTATTAATAGTTTTATAATTTGACTTATAAAAATAATGGTTTCTTAGATTAACGCGAATGTTCACATGGAAATAAAACGAATTATTACGGGTTTTATCGCGAATTAGATTTAATTCATTTATTATAAAAAATAAGCAAGAGAAGAAAAGAGACATGGGACCATGAACCGACGGAAAATATCCCATTATTACAACGAACCACATTTGGGAAACCACCAGCCCAGCGCGACGGAAACAAACGAACTCTTTTACAATCACACCGCAATGAGAGAGAAGAGTATGAATCTGTTTTTTTTTTAATTACAACAATGAGTTGGGATATTTTTTTCATTTCGAAAGGTTTGCAAAAGGACAACGCTCGTCATTAGGCCATTACCTAAAGCTTGATATATTTGTACCAACATAACGGTTGAATGGCTAATAAGACCGCTGCATACAAATTTCATGAAATAATTTATTTAAATGTATGTAAATGCACATTTTCATATAGAAAACGGTGTCGGGCCACGTCTGATGTAGGGTTCCGTAGTTGCCCGGCATCATATTATGCTGACTTAGAAAACGTTTCTTCTTTAGAACTATGAGCTTAAGTTTTAATTGAGCTCACCTTTTATCATCTAATAATACATAAACATTGTTGTGTATATGGAATATCCAGGTGAAATCATAGCTTTGTAGTAGTACTAACAGTATTTGAGTTTAGCCGCAGATATACAAACAGAGGGACGGACATGGCAAAACTATAGGTACGGGTTCCTTATTGACTATGGAACCTTAAGAATTATCACAACTTAAGAGGACAAAGACATTGTTCAATATGTAATACCTATTAATCCCTTCATGGCACTTGGTCCTTATTATTAATATTAATATACCGATGTCCCATATAAATAATTAAAGACGAGTTTTTTGCATTAACGTACCGAGACTACTGAAAATATTTTAAATATATTTGAGCACTACAGAGCGTGGTATAATGAAGTTAAGGAATGTGCATTCGTGCACTTATTTTAAAATAATACAAAATATACACAAGCAGTTCTATATAAACACGAGTAGAACACAAAGTAAATTCCTGAACTGCAGTTTATGAACGATATCGCTGTGTAAACTGAGCCACACCTTATCGATTTTAAAACCTTTATGTCTACAGGCCGTCATAGCGATTTGCGCAGTCGGGTGCGGATAAGTATGTGTGTAAACAGTGTTTTGGCTGGTGACCACCTCCCGAGCTCGTCTGGGTGGCGCACCGTCGAGTGGTCGGCACACACTCCAACTACCAACACCGGTAGCCCACAAACATATCCCGAATCACTTTCAACATCCCAAATTCTATCAAGAGTACGTCTTTCCTTTTAGTTCAAACAATTACACGGCCACATTGCAGTCATCTTTCGTAAATATTTTATTACTTGTGCAATGATCAATATTGTTTGTAGTGTATTTTAGAGCAGAAAATACAGCGCGGCGGTTGGTTGTGCAACCTGTTTATGAATTAACTGTATTCATTAAAGTAATTTATTTAAGCCACGTGATTTACTGTTATATTATTTTCTATTTTCAAAAGATCTCAACGAGGTTGTAAGGCTAAATAACTATTGTCAATCGTGATACAAATACCTACATTAAATACTTAAAAAAAATAATTTCTAAGTGTTGCTTTTTCTTTGAAATCATATTAGAACACTGAAAAAATTGAGGCACAAGCGTGAAAAATTGATGTTATGGTTGAAATAGTATGACCTACATAAGAAAATCTCATTAAAATGCTAGTGCAAAATAAAATTAATTTGTAATTATGTGTAGTCGACTGTTGTGCGACGGAAAAGTCAGCAGCAATATAATGTTTTGAACATTCTTAAATAATATTTTGTATTGATTTTGAATTGCCGTGCTTCATAAATCAATTTATCGACGCCTGCACGAACATTATAATAAAACCACAACAATCAGAAGCCCCTAGATAGATACAAGTACTTAATTATACCAGGCAGCACTTATTCATTTTAAATCGTTGAATAAAATATTATTATTTAGATATAACATAAATTCCTCATAACTAAGTAATTGAATCACAGACACGTGGCATGGCTTCTGTCCCGGCCACCCACATAGTTAAGTTCTAGTTAAATAGAAAAAAGGCGCGTCATCATTGTTGACATATTGGCCCTTCGCTACTTTAAATGTTATGGCTTGTTAATCTCACCGTGAACGTGGATAGCGTACACGGAGCACTCTGCTATTTACCAATCTAATTTTTACAGGTATTTAGTTTACTTCAACATTCCGAAACTTTATTGTCCTATCGAGTAATCACTATTAACCCGTTATTTATAAACAATAACTAAGTCTGGACTAAAAACTCTTTAATACATAAAAACTTAAGACTGTTATAAATAAATATTGCAATAAAACGTATAGATTTTATCACATTTTTTATAAGTTCCTAGTCGCGGTACAAAAATTACACAAGGAGTAAAATCGAGTACTAATAAAAATATTAAGGTGTTATGTTTCATGTTGCGCAAGTACCTACTAAACAAAGAAAATGAAACGAAGGCTATGAGCAACCGGTCACTTATTGGCTCGATCTATTATCCGGTGACTACAAATATGTGTCACCAAATATAGATGTTTTTTAATAACTTACACTTTCCCACTGGTAGGCCAAAGGTTTCTACAACGCCTTTCATTTCTCCCTATCTGTTTTAATGTGTACTTTATTAATGTCGCGTAGAGACTGTCTCACTTACTAAACAGGAAAACTATAATTTTTCGTCCATATTTCTACTGCCGATTACATCAAAATGGCACAGCCGTAAATGGAATATATTTATTAAGTAAAAACTAAAACCTTACAGAGAGCTGTAAAAATATATAAATATCTAAGGATTTGCGTGTAGCCGATAAATGTTTTGAATATTAGAACATTCCAGTCCACAATATCCATTTTTATTTATGAAACAAGGAAACCTTACACTACAAAGTGAAACACTGTATTTCCTTTTCTGCGCGTATTAAGTATTAAGTAGATTTGTTATTTTGTACTTACCTTTGTAAAGACTTTTGTGTATTAAGTAAATACAGTGAATTATGTACCTACATAAAAATAATATAACATACCTAACAAGGTAAGTACGAAGTACGAACTGTATTCAATAATTAAAAGGTAACTGTGTTACTTGTAAAAGCGTAAGCCATGCTTGTATTTATAATTAATTTTTCGGTAACTTTAATATCCGATATGTACAATAATAAATTATACATATTTTATGTACATATTTCAAATTACAATTAATTACCTATACACCACCAATCAGAAGTTTTTTTGAAAATACTTGTTACTATTCTAAAATGTGTGTAAAATTAATGTTACTTTGACGGTGACATAAGAAAGTATTACATTGAGATATGTTATCATGATTAAGGTTATTTTGTGAGAATAAATAAGCGGAAGTTATACTGACCATAAAATTGTAAATTAATTGAAAAATATATCAAACAAATAACAATACAGTACGCAATTACCTATAACATTATTTTATATGATATGCAAATATCCACATTTAGTAGCAATAAACAAAAATCAAATTAAAATAAATTTGCTGTTAGAATTAAAATAAAATCACTGCTCATTTTTTAACTCAAAATAATTAATATTTAAGTTTCCATCGAAAATATTTTAGGCCTTTTTTATGATGCAATTCTTGTGGAGATGTCCTATTGAATGAAATACATATTAGACTCAGTGTTATAATATCACTCTCAAGCTTTTCAACTTCGTTTGACTGGCACGAAATGACATTTCTTTTAAAGATTATCATAAAATAATGAAAAATCTCCCCATTTAATCTTGCTCTATACCTTATTTTTTTAATGTTTCTATACCTACAATAGTGTGTGATAATAGTAGTATACTAGTAAATTAGAAACTCTAAGATGAAAGTGGATTATTTGTGTTTATAATATTTCTATGAGGTCCATATACGGTCGGATAAGACGGCCATATTAGCCAATAAACTAAACCGCGGTGCCACCGATTTTAGCCGTGCAATGCGACGCCGATCATTCCGTTAAAAACGTAATCAGAACCATCATTTCCTTAATCTGTCGACTGTCACTCTAGCTATATTATATAAACATAGATACGTACCTCCACCCTCTCTTCCTTAAGGTCGACCCTCAAAGCAAGCTGTTCTCTAAGAACAACATCTGGATAGTGCGTTTTATCGAAGGTACTTTCTAGTTGTTCTAACTGTTCTTCGGTGAATATGGTTCGATGTCGCCGCTTACGCTTGGGCGGCGGGCCCGCGAGCCCGGCCAGCGCGGCCGCCGCGTAGCCCCCGTACAGGCCGGCGTATCCGCCCGCCCCCGCCACACCGCCGCCGACGCCGCTCACGCCTGCAAACCAAACCTGCTTCAATACTCCAATAATATTATAAACACCTTTAAGATAAACAGAGGCCGTTCAACAGGCTAAGATAATTTTATAATTAGTTCACGAATCACGTCAGCATTAAATAGATTAACGGTTGCCGATCAATTGATAGTTTATTCCATTGAGACTTCAAATGTATGGGAGTTGACATTCTTATATCATATCTTCTAACTATCCACAAATGCAAGTAAAACGTGGAATTTGTCGAGAATTTGATAATTTTAGTTGACTGAAGGTGAACAGTAGTAAACAATCCACGATGGAAACCTGCTTGCTCTACAGATTGTACCAAAGTCCTAGAGACAAGAATTGCGGTTTTCATTACTTGTTAAAATTTTTATAAAAGCACATAGCTGTACGATCCTTATTTATAAGGATGATTAATCTAATCAATTATTTTATAATGTTAAGCGCATATCCGACAACATTAATACATTGACATTATGGTTTAATCAATACAGGTAAGTTAATTTTCCTTATAAAACATAACATGACAGCCACCCGTAAAAATACCTTACAGGAACTTCTTAAGAGTACGTAAATATTGTTGTACAAAAGAAACAATCATCCAGGCCTAAAGACATATACAGAATGTAGGTAAAGTTATGAAGAATTATAAAAAGCCGTGTAGAGTAGGGGACATGTCAACACGAATAAGTATTAAGATGCACGCGGCAGGCGATGCGTAAATATCCAAGCTTAAAGTCCCTGAGCACCCTAGGCGCTACAAGCGAACCGTTCAAAATATTAACGCTACAAATAAAAATTGAATATTTTTGCATACTACCGAGCTCGCCGGAGAGGTATTACAATGTATTATTTCTTAAAGGAATATAAAAGCTTTTAAGGCCCGGGGCACGTTGCTAAGAAGACGCTATCAACGGCTTTCCACACGCCACTCTGCAACCACGCGACCTTCCGACTAAGCTTTATCGATTTTCAGTTCAACATACACTCGCAGCGAAACGAGTGTAGCAAAAATCATGATAAAGGAAATTGTGGAGACAATGCTTCATAAATTATGCGCTCGGCTCCCGTACGCTACTGAGAAATGAATAGGGACCGGGGAGTTATTTGCTTTTAAGATAAACTTAGCGGTACTGAAACATTTGATAATAAGTAAGAACTTAGAGTTCATCCATGGTCTGTTACCGATCTTTTTACGGCATAACACTTGTATGGTTTTTGAGGCAATCAATATCTAAAGTTATTTGAATATTACAAAAAACTAGATATGTTTAAGGTTGCATTTTAGTATTTATTGAACATTTTAATCACTGTTTCTCTAAATTAATATATTTCTATAGCAATAATATTAAATATTCTTTTAAACTTAAGGTAATGATTGCGTTGGCTTATTTTAAAAAGAAATATATTTATTGTGAATAATGGAATGAGGAATATAAAAAGGAAGAACAGTAGTCTTTAGATCGACTTCTTGGCGTGTGGTTGGTCTGATTGTGTAATATATATAGTTTAGATTGATATTAATGAATTGGAGCATAATATTGTTATTGAACGAGACGAAGTTTTGATCCAGATGCAAAGAGAACCGTATGTGAACCTGAAAGCCATTTCTTACATATGTATCTATGTACCTCTACCTAAAAATTGATCGTCGATTAAAATATACCTATCTATAGTTTTGTAATTATGAAGTATGTTTTGTAATTAGTTCGAAACCTTATTTTTGTCCCACATGTATTTAGGGGCAGCCTATCATATTTGATTAATTTTGCTTAATACTGCAAATTGGGCCCAACACAACTGCTTTATAAACCAAATAATATTATGATTGCGTGTTTGAATTATTACTGTCATAAAAGCATTACTACCCTATTTAACGCACAAAATAAAAACTTTAAAATATCTCACGGTGCTGTGCAAAACAATCTAATGTGGGGGCGAAGACCCTAAAATATTTCTTCCGTTAATTAAAGATAATTAAGCTTTGTGGTAGATCACTAATTTAAAGCACGAATGCGTTGACTCGTCCGTGGCGGTTAGGCTGTCTCACAGGAACCATGTTCGTTCGGCGAGTAAAACTGCCAGTGATCCTAAAGCAAGTGGTAGGATATGCCTGTCCGCCTGGAGAGCTACTACAATAAGCTAAGGTTAAAAACTCATTATAGATACCCATAAGTGTCATATTTCGGGTTTATCCTGTGTATAACCAGATGTAATCAGGGCGGAATGATGTCGATCAGCAAAAGGAATTTCTCACGTCGCGTCGGGTGGATACTCAACGCATTTACTCACATCTCAGGGTAGTATAAAAACTGCTTTTGAAATCGTAGTTTTATTATTATTCATATAAGAAAATTTATAATTCATTCAGAATTATTCTTAGTGACAAATGAAAATACTGCAACTATTGCAAACTGCACAATAGCTATATCATTTAGGTACGGACAGAGACAGAGCGGATTTTCTATGTTGGATTAAATGCTAAAAATCATCCCGCTCAATCTATTTCAATTAAATTTGGCACAAATACGCAGGCTATCTTGTAAAGACACAGGACACACAGACACTTTTTATACCTAATTTCAATATTTAAGGAAAGAAAGATGGTTGCAAAGTGTGGTTGTAAAATTATAATATTATTATTTAAATTTATTTGGAACTTACTACTCGTATTAAATTCCGTGGCTATAATTTGTAAAACTGGTATCTCAATTATTTGTTTAATTCTACCCATATAGGCAGAAAGTTAAGTGCAAACTTTGTAAAAGCAATAACGTCCATCTGGTCAAAATTTGGCATGCTGGCGGGGCAAACAGACTACACTGGTAACTGCGCGTAAATGCAATGCTGTTCGAATAAATAATTAGTCAAGCTTCGTTTAAAGGTCCCGAGGGTATTGGGAGTGGGGACCGGGGAATGGGATGATAAGGTAAGTATCTTGAACCTTATGTTTCGGATTAAAGTGGTGGTCACCACGCTACTACTCTTATGACGGAAGGGGTGGAATTATGCGACAAAAAATTGCATCCGTTTTAAGCCGGACCGGGCAGTTAATACTTACATAATGAGCAGCTGACTTATGTTATGCCTCACTTACGTTGGTGATTTGAGTTCGATGCGAGGTGCAATACTATATTTCCGACAGGGTATGCTATAAAATCCACATGCGGGGACTTTATGGATCACCGGAACTCAATAAAGAAATATTTTGATTTTACAGCGTGCAGGGTAATCGGCACACATAGCGGAATTGTAATTCATAAACACAAAACCTTATGTATGGTTGAAATCAACCCGTTGATATTGATAACCCGACTTCGATTACGAGTATATTTAATTATTATTCTGTACATTTTCATTTTATCAAAATAAAAAAGCAAACAGAATTGTGTTCATTATATGGAACTACGTGAAGTAAAAATATACCTAGGTATATTCCTCCTCCTTGCGTCGTGCTCCTCAATGTTGAGGGTCGTGACCTTCCGTATGCATCGTTTTCATCCTAACGAGTTTTTTCCATTTGGTTCTGTCCATGGCGGTGTGAAAGGCGATGTGGAGTGTAGAGTCAAGAGTGGTGCGGATCTGGTCAGACCAACGCATTGGATTCCGTCCACGAGGTCTTCTCCCATTTACTTTGCCGGTCACAATCAGCTTTTCGAGGTTGTCACTGTCTTTCCTTGCAATGTGACCGAAGTATTCTAGTATCCTGCGTAGACACTCAGATGAGAATCGCGATGATATTTTGAGTTCTTGCAATATAGATGCGTTGGTCCGAAATGCTGTCCAAGGGACACGCAGCATCTTTCTCCAGCACCACATCTCAAAGGCGTCAATGCGTTTGCGATCTGCAGATTTTATTGTCCAAGTCTCAGCGCCATACGAAAAGATCGAGAAAACCAAGGTCCGTACCAGCTTGGTTTTGGTTTTTACGGAGATGTTGCGATCCTTCCAGACTTTTTCAAGCTGAGACATGGCGCTTTTAGCCATTCCAATTCTTCTGCGCAATTCCTTCTCGCATGAGCCATCTTTGCTGATGTTGGAACCCAGGTATACGAAGTTGTCCACTACTTCCAAGTCCAATACACCCGAAAGCTCCAACTTCCCAGTTCTGTCCACCACCATGATCTTGGTTTTGGATCTGTTTACGGAGAGTCCCATCTCCTCGCTAATCCGTTCTATTCTGTGTAGGAATGCGGCCATTTCCGACTCATTTGCTGCAAGAAGAGTGGTGTCATCGGCGTAGCGTAGGTTAGTGATTTTCACACCACCAACCGAGATGCCACCCTCCCAATTCTCGCAGGTACGTCTCATTATGTATTCCCCATAGATGTTGAAAAGAATGGGCGACAAAATACATCCCTGGCGTACTCCTTGGTGAAATTTAAAGGGTTTTGACGTTATTCTGTCAACTCTTACGACTCCCTGACTTGAGTCATACAAGGTGCGAAGTAAGGCGATGAGATGAGCGGGTACTCCAAGCTCTTGCAGGACTCTCCACAAGCAACTCCAGTTGACACAGTCAAACGCTTTGCTGTAGTCGACGAAGCACATAATCACCGGCGTATCAAACTCGTATGCCTTCTCCACGAGCTGCCTGACATTGAAGATCTGGTCTCGAGTTCCCTTGCCCTTCACAAAACCCGCTTGCTCCTGCGGAATTTGCGAATCCAGATAGTGGTGGATGCGATTATTGATAATGTGGAGCAGGACTTTACTGGCATGTGAGATGAGAGACAAGGTTCGATAATTGCCACAGCACTTGGTTGATCCCTTTTTGTGCAGTGGAAGAATCACAGACTCCGACCAGTCCCGCGGCCAGTCACCGTTCAGCCAGATGCTTGAACAGATCCTCAAGAGTGTCTCAACACCCAATTCACCCATGGCAGTAAGCGCCTCTGCTGTTATGTGGTCGCTTCCTGGGGCCTTCCTCTTCTTGAGTGAGTGTAGAGCAGTAGATATTTCGGAACGAAGAATCATAGGTTCCAGTTCTAGATTTCTCCAGTCCAAGCTAGTTCCAGGTGTTGAGCAGGGATCTGTGTACAATTGCTCACAATAGGCGCGCCATCTTTCTGCAATGCGATCAAGCTCATGTAACACAGTGCCATCGGCATCTTCTATGACCCATGACTTAGCCTTGAACTGCTTGGAAAGAACTCTAACTTTCTTGAAAAGGTCTGCAGTTTGTAACTTGTTCGAGTGTCTCTCAATGTCGTTGCAGATGTTCTCAATAAAAGCGTTCTTATCTCTGGGACAGCTGGTTTGGACAGCTCTGTTAAGCTCAGAGTATTCGGCCATTAATTCTGGATCTCGCAATCCAAGTGTTTTTAAAACTTTTCTGCGCTGAATGAGATCCCATGAAAAATCGGAGATCCAACATTTTTTCTTCCGTTCTGGCTTCTTGTTTTTAGCAATCTGGTCCAGTACATTATTGATATGACCTTTCAGGTACTTCCATTGTATGTCAGCATTAGCGTGTTCTTGTGGTGGATCATCATTCAGTTTGGTATCTAGTACCTCTCGGAAGATTGTTTGTTCAGAGGGATCCAAGGTCATGTGCTTTGATGGTTGGTGTCTAGGCGCTTTTAAGCGAAGCGAGAAATTGGCCAGGAGCAGGTTATGGTCGGAGCCGCACTCAGCGCCAGGAAAGGTCTTCACATTAAAAACTGACGATCGCCAGCGAGTATCCAGGATGATGTAGTCGATTTGATTTCTGTATCTATCGCCTGGAGATCGCCATGTATATAGTCGCCTTGGATGATGTTTGAAGTACGTGTTCATTATACTGAGATTCCAGTCTATGCAGAACTCAATCAGTTTTTCACCCCGTTCGTTCCTATTGCCAAGTCCGAATTTTCCAACCGTGCTTCTGATGTTATCATCGGCAAGTGTGCTACCAACTTTGGCGTTCCAATCACCAAGGATCATTTTGATTTCCCGCCCAGGGATTAGCTTCATCGTCTCCTCCAGTTTCCCGTAGAAAGCTTCAATAACCTCGTCTTGACCTAGTGCCGTCGGAGCATAAATTTGTATAATATTAAGCACACAAGGTTTGGTGTTCAGCTTTATGGTCAGAATTCTATCAGACACCGGGTTATATCCGAGGACATATTTGTTTATACGCGGTGGCAATATGATTCCGACTCCATTCCTGCTCGAATCTTCACAACCTGAGAAGTACATGGTGTTCCCTGTTGTGGTGGTGAAATGGCCATTACCACGCATGTGTGTTTCACTGACGCCCAGTATGGAGATATTAAGCGACTCCATCTCCTTCTCTATGATGGTGAGTTTACCCGCCATTAGCAGACCGCGGACGTTCCAAGCGCCAATACGATGCTGAGTTCGTATTGAGGTCTTCTCGCTATTACTGGTAGTGGTACCGGTAATTTATACCGGTAGGTATATTAAGGTACCTATTATTTGATTAAGCATCCTTTTTATAGATTGGAAATTATAGTATAATTATAATATAATTTAAAATATTAAAGTTGCAACCTCCGTAAGTTTAGGCATTGTGCTTATGAAAAACTTTCCAATGAATATAGCTTTGCCAAAAATTAATAGGGTACTTTTCTATGATTGACTTTATTTTATTATGTATTACGAACGGTCCGGGACGGATCCGCCTGTGTGTAATTATTATTTCGCTTCGCTACACTCCCCTTCATGCAATTCTCATTGATCTAGCATGAATTAATTTTCTCTTCCTTCCTTAACAGAACCACGCCTGCCGTTTTGATTAGGTGCATTATTGCGATGACCAACCACCTCGGGGCTCGGTCCCAATCATGCGGTAAGAATTTTTTATAGCATAGGTCCAGCAAACCAGCAAGCAGGTCAGATCACCTGATGGTTAGTGATCACTGCCGCGTATGAACATCCACAACGCTTGGATCATTAATGTGTTGCCGGACCATCCGATCGGGAAGGAAAAAGGATGGGAAAAGCAAAGGGGAATTGGGCATCCGACGCGGCATTTATAACTAGCACAACAGCGGGGATGAGAGCCTTGTTTTATCAACCTTTAGATAATACTTTTTGCATCATCATCAGTGCGAGAGGAATAGCGACGGATTGTAAAGCGAGCCACCACCCGAAAAGATGACCACGACCACTCTGTCAAGAGTGTTAGCGACTGAGAAGTGTTAATTTATAATGTATTTTTTAACGAAAGGAAACTGGTGTAGCTCCTCCTTCCGATACCCAGGGCGATGCCGAAAGGAGGGTTATCAGGGAAGTCGGTATCACTGGCTTTCCATGTTTTTAACTTAAGCATTACTCCGGCCGACGCTCGCTTTCCTGCTCAACCGTCGCTATTTCAACCGGCCTTTGGGATACTCAATTCTGAGACCATTGGTTAATTTCCATGTTTCTAACTATAAAATATAATAAAACTTTATATATAAAAAAAACATACATACAAAGCTCTCCCTCTTCCACTTCCTTTCTTAAAGATGAAATTTCCAAAAACCCTTTCTTAGCAGGAGTTTATATTATGAAATAAACCGTTATAAATATTAGCTGAGTGTTAGTATTTAAGCAATCAGGACAAACGCTTCTGTCTTGCTATTTTTCACAAATAATAAATTACTCGTATGTGTGTATTTTTGGCAAAACTTATTATTTCATCTTTACTCATATTTATTAATTAGATGGCATCAAAGTTACAACGAAGCTATCTGAGTTTTGTAGTACCTTCATGTCAAACTTTCGATCTAACTACTATGTGTGGCTTAAGATTTTAATTAGTAGGGGAAATCTACATCAACACTACCCACCCAATTGTTAGCAATATTTACGAAATTAAATAATAGAGAGCTCAATGCCAAATATCCATACGGGTTCATATTCACCTGTGAGGATGGTTATCTCTGTCTCGTCAACATAATTATGCCGTACCGACTGGGCGAATCCCATGTTACAAGGCATGAACCCGACACGCGACACATCGCAAATATGTCATATCACTATGATGGTTGCTATCCGAGCTAGTTGCTGGCCTATGCGAATTATATCCCCACATGATAATATAATCATTTGTTTATTTACAGACAACATAATGCCGTTTTTATAACTAAAAACGGCATCGGCAAGATCTAACGATCTTGTTACGAGCTTTGGTTCTAAGTTTGTCTCTATTGTTTTTTATTGATATTTCCATTTCGTTAGGTTTTTGTAGCTTAAAACTGAACGAGATTTTCGTCTGAAAATAAAAAATAATTTATTTGATGGGGATATAATATTCGTAGATATGAATACGTAACATTGTATTATTCCGAAATCAACCAAAGTAGCTTCAATTTTCAGAAGGTTGAGAAGTATAACTTTTGTCTGCCGGGAAGAGGTGTTTGACAGGGAGTGGTCAATCAATAACTGTACACAATGGCACATTTAACCGGCCAGCCCTCTAAAGCTGCGTACTATTTGTTTATGGTAAGGTACGTGATACCGTTTTCTAGTACCACCTATATTTGTTCAAGTCGGTAATTCTACAAGAAAGAAAACCCGGTTTTATTTCATCTCACATCAATCACTCTAGTTAGTCTGAGATTTTCATAGTTTGTTTTGCGTAATAGTGGATTTGTTTTATTCCTTTACTCCAATAAAATGCCTCTGGACTCAGCTGGAGGGGTCATAGCTGTGGCACTTGCAAACGGGTTTCAGCCATCATCAGAAGTGACAAGGATATCCGAGTGCCACTATATACACGATATCACCGGACGCTACATAGCGACCGGTTCCTGCACAAGAAGGCCTGGACGCGGCTGGAGGTGTGCATCAGAAAAAGGTGACCGTTACATCGTTTCGAACGTTCTACGTACTTTGTTCACAACTACTTCCATACCTCATAATCACTTGTTTGAGGCACGAAATGAAAGTCGAGGTACAAAATATAATAAATAAAAATAACGTAAATAGACACTTAATTTTTCATAAAGAAACTTCTCTTATTTTTAAAAACTTTCAACCAAGTCCATACTTTAACAAAAACAATAAACCAAAATCAATTTTTGAAAATGCACATATTAGGTATGGGTGGACGTTTAATTATACCGCGTTATTATTATATTATAACTATGCACTTGTATATGAAAAACTATAATCAAAGAGAAAAATAAATATTTGTTTACCCACTACCAGTCATCTACACAGTAACAGTGACATTAAACTCACAACTTCAGAGTTGAACATTAACATTGTAACTTTCATACCGTGCAATAATAGCGCTGTTGATGGATCTAATAAATTAATAAATAGCGTAAGATTGATCTAAATCTGCTCGAAAATAGTGTTAAATAGCGCAGAATATATCCTACAGGCCCGTGCGCGGCAATGATCCAATTACATCCAACAAAGTCCTTGTTAGCATTGCTTTACAGTCTGTCGTCTCATCCAAACTCATTATAATACACGAATGTATAGTGGATATATTTTTTAAAGTACCTAGTACCTATCGTAGCAAAAAATCAGGCCCAAGCTGTACTCCTATTCTCGGTGAAAAGAGAACAAACTCCCTTTTGCATATTAATATTAGTTATTTGCTCATAAGCTCAATAGAGCATAAGGTATACTAATTTACAAATATACAGGGTATATCAAGACTGCTACCGAAAACAAAGCCTGGTGGTAGTTTCAGTGACTACAGATATGATGTCACTAAAAATTTTGCACGAAAGCGCGACGATTTTTTATTGTAATGTTTTAAAATATCATTGTGTTTGGATGGTAAACCCATTCGTTTTTGCTAAAATCATAATTTAAAGCCTCGAGTACTATAGCGTCTTTAAAAATAAAAGGGTGTAGATTTTTTAGGAAAATGTATGTATTTACCTTAATACGATGATAGGAAAAAAAATAGAAAAAAATCATCGCTATTTTTGCAAAAATTTTAGTTGCGTTGTGTCTAAAGTCACGAAAACGACCACTTGGCTTCGTTTTTGGTAGCAGCCTTGATATACCCTGTATATTAATTTGGGAAAACTATGAATTGTGGAGAAAGTCTGTTAGTCTAATGCGTTTCTTTTCCATTAGAAATATTTGTGGAGAGGTCTCAGGCCTTCAGATCTTCTCTCAGGATGTTTTCTTCCACCGTTTGAGCAAACGGTGATTAACAAAGAATACAAACATAACATTGAAAAAGATTTAGTGTGTGCCCTGAGTCGGAACGTCACACACACCTCCGGCTTACCTACGAGTATACAGCGTATTATCCGACTTAACAATTTATTAGTCCGGTCCTCACTCGGCTAGATTCTCGCTTGCTTATTGTTCGCAATATATAACGTGCAGTTTTAGATCATCATATTAATTATATCTTTGCTAATAACTTCCCAGCTGTATGTTGATTTTTATAGTGAAATGATAAAATGATTGATAATTACTGATTCGACTGCACCTCGTGGTAACTCGTGGTAACCAACGAGATATTATCTTTCGACTATCGACACAATTGTACCTGGTCCACTTGTCAGATAGTTTCAAGAATTATACAGATTTTATCGGTCCATTGCACATCTTTCTGTTCTTTAATTACTTGGTTATCGACCAGAAATATTAACTGTAGCCTTGGATAATTGTTGTACAACAATAGTTACTGATCTTAAATGCATGCGTTCAGAATATTATGGTACCCACTACCTTAAACGACCCATTTGTAATTTCCTATTATCATATGCTTTTTTTTTCATCAAAACGCGTATTCGAATCTTCATAATACAATACGTAGCGGTATACCACAATCGTCATAGTAGTGATTCAAATTCGACGTCGGACCCTTTATGTTTGATAGATATCGAAAGTGCTTTATTGCTACGTGATGTGTGAACTACGGCCCGCGTAGCTGCGTGGACGCGAATTTCGTAGCTCGTAGCTTTTAATGTAACATATTGTCTCACATATTGTAACCGACTATCAAAATTTTTTACATTACAAGACAACTTTTGCCTTTCAACATGTAATGAAGAAGAATAAGAAGAATATTTAGAACATTAGTATTTACTAATCAAACAAATTTAATAAAGACGGATCTAGATTACAAGCTAGTTTAACGTGCGTATGTATTATCCATTCACATCATATTCGTAATTGCCTGTCGATGAAGATCAACCACGTTTAACACTTTGAGGATGCAATGTATAAAATAAAATTTTCAGTAAATAATGTTAAGCGAAATGCATGCTTACAGCTAGTAACTACACGACTAAAATCTGCATGCACCAAACTGTATGATACTGACCGTGAAAATATTTTCTGTGAGTGACAAACGTACCAAAAAGGTCGTGAGCTCTGTGGAATGGCGTGTTGGCCAGGTGGTGCAGCTGCAGCGGCGGCATCGGCGGCTGCGGGCGCGGCGCCAGAATGCTGTCAATAGTGAACAGCGGCGCCGGCGGGCGCTCCGGCAGCGCGCCACCCAGCAGCAGCGCCGTGCTCAGCAGCGCGGGCGCCTCGCGCGGCCACGCGGCACCGCCGCCCGCGCCGCCCATGCCGCCGACACCGCCGCCGACGCCGCCGCCAGCACCGCCGACACCGCGCACGCTCTGCGGACTCGCCACTCTGCCTGCTGCGCGCCACGCACTCTCACCGCGAGCCGCGCGCTACACTCGCGCGCGCCGCGCCGCACATCATCACGCACTTACTATACTTAAATCGTGGATTTACACTCAATCGCATGTATGATCATCTACTTTAATATTCCCTAAATGTATACGAATAATGAACCCGAAACAACTGGGCACTGCACACAAAACGTCAGTCGATGGAACAGTACGGCAGCACGGAAAGATAGACAGCGGCGCGAGATGCGGTTCCGATCGGTGGATTTGAGAGAGTCGCGTGGAGCGGGCGCGGCGCGGGTGCGCGTCCGGAGCGCGGCGCGTGTGTGGGGTGCAGGAGGGCGTGCGCCGGGGCGTGGTCGTGGAGGCCCCGCCCCTCGCACGGCTTAATCATTGTGACAAAGCGATGTTCCCAAACAGTTCATGTAATAGTAATATGTGTATCCCCCTCTAAAAGTAATCTGCTATTATCAAATCCATAGGTATGTTATATACCATGACTTCAAATTGAATGGCGCGCGTTACTTTCAATTAATTCTGATTCATATGAAACATACTTCGCCCAATATGAATGTCAAGTTCTTTACTTAATTACTGTCACGTAACATGTTTTAAAAGTTGTGAACTCTTACAGTAGTTGGTGGTGTTTATTTTTAGAACTTTGGTCGAATTTGGTACTATTGAGATATAATCTAGATGGATATTTTTTGCTCTGGGTAAGGTCATAAAGGCGTCCTACTCCCAGGCCTTCCAGCCCGGCTCGTTCCGGTTGTCGCAGCTAAGTAACGGAACTAACAAATCCTACGCAGCATGCTGAGTATTGAGTTATTTCTCAATACTCCTGACTCCTCAATGATCATCACACGCTTTATAGACTGCACGGGTGTCTCAGGGTGGGGTGCTATTTTATTTTCTTCGATCGCCCGTTTAAGGTGTTATGCACTTTTCCAGTAAAAATAAGCCGTTAATAAAATCATTTTAATTGTACTCGTAGTTGCTCTCTACATATATCAACTGTTGATATATTCGGCTCGAATTTCTTATCCCACATTGCATCAGTTTGCGTTCAAACCACAGAAACCAGATTAATTTAAAATTTATGTATCGTGACAAATTAAGATTAATGTACAATTAGAAAATATTGGAACTTTCCCCGTCGTTAGACATTGTTTGTTGTGGCAAGCGCGACCAATGTGTGGTGCCAGCTTTACTTGGCGTAACAATATAACAGTATGCGCGATCTACTTGCGCCTATGAATTATGACTTTATTGTAATATTCACAATTAATGAACATTCAGTTGAGGTAACAATTACCCACATTCAAATTGGTTATATCAGTTGTACATATGTTCTACACCCACTGCATTCCACCGCGAGCTATCAAATCATTCATGGAAATAGCGTGTGCATAATCATATGTGTCTGTTATGTCGCTTAAGTAAAGGTATTAGCAGAGAGCTTTACGAGTAGCGAGAAAACATTTCCCGTGACGTAATTGACGGGAAAATGGGTGTGAAGCAGCGTACCAAACGTAATTTAATACCATTTTTTATGGTATGCGCAAGTAGGTACTTCTTTCAGATTTTAACGTCGTGGGCTCAAACATATGATTCCGACAACAAAAGACTTTTGTCTTGTGTGGGGTCGATAGCAGTCGTCGCTATGTATGTGAATGTACATATAGCTCAATCGTGAAGTATAAAGTTAGCACAAATTGGATCTTATGTCTATACGGTTTGCTTTTTTACTAAGCTTCATAATACGTAAGCATGTGCATATTCAACAAAACTGAGTTAAATTTAAAGTTAGCCCAGTAAATCCATTTACAAAAACATTAGTGTAATTGGGCGGCTAAGCGCCACCTACGTAGCCCCGCGCAGCGACTACAGACTCGTAAGATTATCCGCCTTCTCGTGGGCGCTGCGTCGTGGGTCGCGCGCTGTGCTCACTGCTCGTCATGCGGACGCGCCGCGACTCGTATTATCACGACAGCCTTTTTGTGACAATTGTGGAGATGTGAGGGATTAGCGATGTCTAACCTAACAGCGAACAAATGGAGACGGGACTTGTTTTGTCAAATGTTACGCCCGTGGCGTTTCACTACGTGTTCGCTTTTTTGCAGCTTATGAGAATCGTATGGCAATAACAATTACCCGCACCGTGATAAAAAACTTACAGCTTTCTCAAAAGAGCCATTGGAAGCAAACAGAGAATCAACAAAAAAACTTCAACTGCCTTCAAAAAGGCTAGTCGCGTGAATCTCTTATTGACTCTTTGCAAGACTCTTATTAATTTATTACCTAATGCCCTGTAATACGGACGCGTGTATTTTAATTCTATTTGAAGCTTGTTACTTAGCTTAGCTTCACCGTCGTCCGTGTCACAGAATACCGACGCGACGCGTCGTAGATTTGCTGTCGTATTTCGGTCATGTAGTACGAATGCCGAAGGGTTCCACTTTGTATTTTCGCCTCCGAGCGGCCTGATATCATTGCGTCAAGTGTGGAACCTTCATTTGAATTGCATTGAAGATGCAAATGATGGTTATCTCTGCTCAATTATCCTCACTCCGTTGGTTTAATTGTTGTCGTGTTATCGTCGTTGTTACAGTGTCAGCGCTATGAGTGACATGGTGTTGTGTTGGTGTGCGTGCGGGGAGAGCGGCGCGGCGGGCGCGCGTCCGCCCGGCCGTGGCTCTTCGCAAATATTGACAAAGGTGGGAGCACCGAGCAACGAAACCCGAGCCTATTTCTGTTTACCTGTAATTGATGTAATTAGTCGTGTCGGCCAGCTGGTCCGATGAAATCTCCTAGCCAATGTTTGATCAGTTAATATAATACTTTCACGGGCCGGAAACGTCTTAACGGTGTTCTATTCCGGCAAATATTGGTCACTCGACGATGCGTGACACCAACTTCAGATTAACTACTGTGTTACTTCAGCTTCTTCTACAACTCATGCGGTTAAGGGTGTAATCTATTTATAACAAATGTTAAGCACTAAATATAACGAATCAAATGCAATTCCTACTTAGATTCTGCAATAAATTAAAAAGTACAACATAAAAATAATATGGATCTGCCATTATACGTTAAGCAGCATTGTTGATATAAATGCAGTTAAATACTGCAAATTGATATCTATGTAAAACTCAATAGTAGAAAATGTGACAGATTTGTAGGGACGCGACAGTAAGCAGCTGCTATCCCATGGTACCAGCTAATGGAAAATTAACTCTACATAATACGACGATTATCCGCGTATGACTTAATACAGGACGGTCGCACAAAGAGCATAAGCATTAAAATAGCTAACAATGGCTGGGATTATCCGGGCCAACCTGAGCCCCGACAATGTGTTGTTTAAACCGCCTCGCTTATTATTTATGTGGGGAACTCAAATCAATCGGGCTTCGGTCCACATGCGATATGTCTGCGCGCCTTATGTATTACCTACTTAACAGCTTTGTGATTTGTTGATTTGGACTAAAATTACCTAATTTTAGGACTAAGTGTGCGCATAGTTTATCCTCAGCTTTGTTATTCTAACGGTTTCAAGGCTTTTCACTAATAAGATGTGGTTAAATGATTCTGAATAGTAGGAGAAATATTAAGTATTATAATAAAAGCCAAAGTCTGCTCAAATGTATTCGTGTTACATTTTATTCTTGAACAAATCGCCTAAGGAAAGTTATTACTCTAGTAAGTAGGTAAGGTTTTAGGTTACTCGACATAAGCCATAGTTAAGTTGAAGTTTAAATCACTCGAAAGCATGGTTAGCCGTGCAGTTATTTTAAATATATCTGTATTATTAATTTTTACCCAAATATTACACTGCTAATCGCTTCGATCAGTTTATAACCGGCCTTCAATTCTAAACTGGTACAGTAATGAAGCTAGATTCAAACAGCTTTGTATGCCATTAGTCCTATAAATGAGTCAGATTTACATAACTATCTATTTAGAATGGTAAGTTATAAAAGTGTATATGCACTGTTGTGTTCCGATTTGAATGGCATTGTAGCCAGTGCAACTACTGGACACAATGAGACTTAACAACTTATGTCTCAGGATGGCGAACGCAGAGGAATGCCAAGCATTGCTTTGAAGTTCACGGTGTTGTTTGGTTTTGCTAATGTCCATGAGCGGTCGTATTGCTTAATATCAGGCGAATGGCATGCTCGTCTCGCCATTCTTAGCAATAAAAAAATCAACGCTATAAATTTTATACCATAAGTTTCAACTGTAGTCAAAACACATTGCAATAATCAATGGCAATAATTGTAAAATTGATCCTGATTGATAACTTTATACTTATTAGACAAATAATACAGTGTTAATAACTCAACGTCAAATGTAAATACACTAGTAAAAGGTTTAATGAATATTACTAATCCCAGGTCAGGCAAAGTGATATTGGATTTTTCTATTCATTATCAGCCCAAAGTTAGGAATTTGTGCCCGATATAGCGATAGGCTCACCCCCTATGAGATCGTGGGACAGACCACACAAGGCGAAATGTGGTTGTCCTGGTTGCACCTCTGCCTGCCCCTCTGCGTGAAAGGCCTGAGATTATGTGTATATAAATATTATTAAGAAATTCGTCTATTATATATTTAAACTATATTAATTATGTAATTGTACGTATATATATATTTGTAGTTATAATTATATTTAATTTATTAGCGTGTATCTTTGAGCCATGCAAAATGTGCTCTTGTGCAGTAGAGTGAAAAATAATTTAAATTATTTTTACACCTAGTCTTGCTATTGTATTTCAATAAATTAGGTATATTTTTTAATTCCTCTACAGGTTCGTACCATATTCATCTGTTCTGTGGGTTTGTACAATTGTACGTAATTCATAAAGTATTGATATTAAGAGCAGGAATAATGTGATTATCGTCGGCGGGCAGTAACAAGATTGCGTGATGTAGGGCTAGGCTTCTTAACTTCTAATCTACATAAGTACGACGCCCTGCTTGCATAAGAGCATTAGTGTTTCTGTATTACTGGAACTAGAACTCCACATGCAGGAAATTTATCTAACCTAATAGGTTTGCTTTGTACTTGCGTGTGTTTATGTCAAATACACTTCCAGAGCCTCCGTAGCACAGTTGGTTAGACGTCGGCTTTGAAACGAAAGGACGTAGGTTCGATCCCCGCACCGAGACAAATGTTTGTGTGAACAACAAGTATTTGTCGTGGGTCTGGGTGTTTGTGAGACCGTAAAGTCCTCGTAGTGTCTGATAGTTATTTACTTATGTGATATCCATAATTTTTAACTTGTATGGTCGAGATGATATTTGAGAGCTACAATTTAAGGCAACCAACCAATTACATGAATAAAAAGACAAAATAAATTTTAATACATTTTTATTATGCGGTCCCGTGATGATAAGTTATGCAAAAATCTATACATTTATTATATTTATTTATTTTATCCTTTATTGCATTATATAGAAACAATTACAGTAAAAAAACAACATAATAATAACAGTACAAGAGGCGGCCTTATCACACTAGGCAATTTCTTCCAGGCTACCTTTGGATGGATATATAAATAGGAAAATGAGAGGTCAGTCTAAGGTGTATCTCTCTCTATCTTCTCCAAGGATTTCCATACATTTCCATTTAAACGACTACACAACAATATTATTCAACAACAACGATAAACTCATGTGTACTATACAAATACATAAAAAATACGTGTAGGCAGGTGCTTTGACACTATACAAATATAAAATCAATCAGTATAAGCAACGTCGAGCGAAAGTGCACTGGAAGGCCGCTGTGGCCTTGAAATCTTTGCGATATTATGAAAGTGCACCGTTAGAAAAGTGTTCACCAGACCGTGTCGCTCGTGAACTTAACTATATAGTATATACAATATCTATACTGATACTTGCTCACCTACAAATACATGGCTATTCACCTAGTCCTATACAATCTTTTACGTCTACATTAATATACCTTTAATCATTCATAGGTACACACAAGCTGCAATGGTCAAGTAAATTAAAAAGATGTGAAACATGTTTAAATTTTATAGTTCTAATATAATCAACCAAATAAGTCTTTTTTACATTCAACCCCTTTTGTAATTATAAAAAAATGTTTTACCTATGTACACATTTCATTATATGTACTTCATAACAAACTTATAATAATATGTATAAACTTATACCAATATGTATTTTAATATATTTCTAAGCTGTGACATTTAAACATCGGCAAGATTAGATACCCAATTAGCAATACAATAGTGGCTTCGAAATGGTAATCACAATTCAATTCGGTGCCAATAACCTATATTATATTCGTATAAGTTAAATAAAAAATAACTTGTTTTTTTTTTTTATTTTATGTTTAATTGATATATTGTATTAGTCGGATACAATGTAAAAGGAGAAGCCTTTGGACATAATTGTCTTATTAAAATATGATATGCGCCATGCGTCGCTCTACACAATCCTATTAGCAAAGTCGCTTGGGGCTGCAGTCTGCACTGACCGCTGTTTTATGTCTTTATTTAATCATCCGTATACGCGTGTTTAAGTAGGGCCGTGTTATTCCTCGCACAAAACTATTTTCTCTGGTAAATAATATGGCGTTTAACGAAATACTCCAACAACCAGACATTCAGGTCCGTTTGTGACTGAAGAGGAATCTAAATTTCCAAAGGCGATCCGGAGCGATGAGACTATACTGCTCGTAATTACTGTCATCAAAATTATACAATATTACTCATTCATCAGCTTAAGCGTTATCCCGGCCGGTGGCAGAGTTCGCCTTCCGGCTAAGTCTCCTCCATGTCGCCCGGTTTTCATTTATTTAATAACATAATTTGGGAACAACACCATTGTCAAACTTTAGTTCTTTATTTATACTGACCGTTATAAAATACTTTTTGTGTAAAATGTGTACTCATAGCATTCCTATGTTTTACAAAGTATACATTATAATAGGTACATTCTATGACTCTTTAAGTAAACAGGTGCATAATATAATATAATACAGAAAACTGAGCTGTTTGCAATGCCAGTGAACTCATAAGCGTGCATAATCAATCTGAATACTCAAACAGATATTTGCCGTACAAAAAATACTCCACACATAAACCAGACAAGAGAGGGGATTACAGGTGTTTAGTCATTCGGAAGAATTGTTTAACGCTATCCAAATAACGGCCTGCGTACACCAAACGAGCCGCTAAGCAGATAATTTTCGATCGATTCGCGCTTACGAACTGTCAATCAAGTGTATGTGAATGAGGAGTATTCGTGAGTTCACAACAATGCTATTCATGGCGGCTGGGGTTTCCGATCTCCACACAACACGCATTCGACCGTAACTCGCTTTAAATTTTATACTGAATGAAACATTTATGGATTACAAGTCTTGGAGGATTATCATGTCACCTACTGAGCTATATTGCCATACTGCATTCAAAATTCCCTTCTCAATTAGTCAAAATAACAACACAGTACTGGCTTTGTATGGAAATAACCAAAATAAAAACAAGAACGCCAATTACTTTAATATCATCAGAGCGCTGGAGCGACACAAGCGTCGTTTTTTTACTTCGTCCATGAACTAGTGCAGCGGGACTCTTGCGGAATCATTTGTCCACCGCCTTAGACTGTGCACTACAAGTCTCTAATATAAATAGGCAATCAACGTATCAGAGGTCAGTTACAACCGGACTTCCTCTCAACAATTACCTCTTGGGAAGTGCTCCAGCAATACTAAATATGAGAGTACTTTTAGTGGTAGGCGTTTTATGCCTTGCGGCTTTTTGCACCGCTGACGAGGCCGAGGACCTCGCAGTGGCCGCCAGTGGGCACCACCATGAAAGCGGTGGCGGGCACGACCACCATGCGCACCATCACCACGACCACGGCGGCAAGGGCGGAAAGGGACACAAAGGACATCATCACCACCACAAAGGAGATCATGGACATTACGGTAAACACCACCACGAAGGACATCACCACGAAGACGGAGGCGGCCACAAGAAGCACTGGGACGAGCACGACCACCACGGCGAACACCATGAGCACGGACACCACCACAAGGGCGGCAAGCACGGACACCACGAGCACCACGACAAGGGCGAGCACACCGACGGCTACCACAAGAAGTACCACAAGGATCACTTCCACAAGGACCACCACTTCCACGACGGCCACCACGACGAGGGAAAACACCACAAGCACGGACATCATCACGGACACCACGAGGAGCACGGCGGCGGACACAAGAAGGGCGGACACGGCCACCACGGACACCACGAGGACCACTACGGCAAACACGGCCATCACGACAAGCACCACTACGACGAGGGCCACCATGACCACAAGGGACACCACGGCCACGAGGGCCACCACCACCACCACGCCGGGCACGGCAAGAAGGGCGGCCATGAAGGCCACAAGGACTGGGGCTTCCACCACGGCAAACATTAACATGCGTTCTCATAATTGTTACGACTTGTCACTTGTTACTTTTAAGAATGGAGATTGTTATTGTTGTTTTTCATATTTTTGTACGAATTAAATAATTTTCTTTGATTTATTTCATGTTATTTATTACTTTATCATAATTACTGCCTAGTAATACATGCAATAATTTTAAATACATTACACCAGGCATTAGGTAAATTCTTAATACACTACACCAGGTTAGGTACGAATATCTTTCATCAATGTTGAAGTATATTCAGCAAAATAAAAAAGTTTAATCTACAAACGATATAGGTACCTATTATAATATATAATCTACAAGTATTTTTAAACATCGTGTCTATTCAACATAAGGGTGCAAACATGCTGAATAGAATTTTAACATGCTTATGTGTTCATTTAGACCAAATTTTCAAATATTTTTTTCTAATATAACAAATCAATATATACACGTATTTCAATCACTATACATAGTCATTATTATTTACTAATCCCAGAATTGGAAGAAGAAAAAACTTGTAAATGACAAAGGGTTTAAGTAATGCTACACCTGCGTAGCGCGCAATATGATAAATAATGTGTAAATGCACTCTAATCACACCGTTAAAAAAGTAAGTGGCTATATTCAGTAGTAGATTAATATCCACAGAAGTGCGTGGTGGCCTCGTGGTATCGGACCAGACTCGGCTGCCTACATGTTCACGGTGGTCGCGGGTTCAAATCCCAGGGCACACCTCTGACTTTTCGGAGTTATGTGTATATTGATAATCAATCACCACGCACTTTAACGGTGAAGGAAAACATCGTGAGGAAACCTGCATACCGTGGCGATTTTAAAAGAATTTCTACGGTATGTAAGTCCGCCAACCCGCACTAGGCCAGCGTGGTGGACTATATGGCCTAACCACTCTCAATCGTACTCTCGATTGTAGAGGAGGCCCGTGCCCTGCAGTGGGTCGTATATGGGCTGATACAATACAAAAAAAATCCACAGATGTGTCGAAAATATCGCACCCGAGTTTTCGCGTAACGTCTAACAGCGCGCGGCGTTATGTCGATTAACGTATTATCTTATGGCAACATCTGCGTGATGCTGAAATTATTGTATTAATGATGAACATTGAAATAAAGCGTTAGGACGCAGCTGTGGCAGTAACACAACAGAACCTCTCATGTCTACTTTACAAAATATGCTTATATTTTGTTTATTATGTAATATAAATAATAAAGAATAAAATCTTTACATAATATAATAAATTTGTAACCGATCGATGTCTGTACATGGAAGATATTTGAGAAAATCTGTTATATGACTGTATGTGCATACATAATAGAACCCAAAACAATAATTGTTAGAATTTTAGTCTGTCTGTTTGTCTGTGCGATGATCTCAGAAACAGCTAAACGGATTTCAATGCAATTTGGTATAGAGATAGCCGACACCCTAGACCTAGATTAAGACTTGGCTACTTTTTATCCCAAAAATGTAGATAGAGTTTCCGTGGGATGAGGAAGGAATTCACATATAAGTACTTGTTACTTTTTAAAATTCAAAGCGATGGAATGGGACTGGATCACATGCCTTGATTGACAATAAGACGGGACCGGGCGGGATATAACGGGACGGGACGGAAAAAGCAGTAGGTACAAAGGACGGCATTGAGTTTGAATATGAATAAAACAGTCGGGAAACTATATGTTGTGGACTGGACTCAAATAGTATCCGTACCCGGGCGGAGCCGGGCCGATCTCTGGCGTAAAATATGTTTAACGATAACCGTAGTTAGTCAAACGCAAAGTAAATATTTATTATAGGTATACCTGCTCTGTGTTAAGAATAAACACATGCCATTAAAAATCGAATATCAAATGTAGATATCTATGTTTTATTAAAAAGGTTTTCTAAAATGTGTTTCTAAAGTCCAGACCCGCTTTGCCTCACGGATTTACCCGCATAGTTCGTAGCGTGATGTTATATAGCTTATAGTCGGGCAGCTGGCACCGACCTCAAAAAAAATGTTTGTATAAATTTATGTATTATAGATTTATCAAAATATTAGTTTTTTTCTCTCTCTCCCTACACTTTTGAAGCCAGTTTAATTTTTTTAAATTATTTTTTAATTATTTTTTTTACTTTAGCAGTAATAATTTAAACTAATTTCTTACCCTTTTTTTTGTTAAGGCAACTATCTACACGTTTTCCTAGTGAATGATACAAACTTTACTCTTAATCTCACGGTGTCCTAATGTGTGCGCTCTGGTGCGCCGCGCCTCGCTGTAGAAAGTAGAGGAGGGCGCCGCGAAGAAATTCTCTCTCTCTGGATTTTAAATTTTTTAAACCTAAAAAACTAGTACCATATTACTTTCAACCAGTTAGATAATTTACGGCACCGCGACAAAGTAGTAAACATGTATGTGCGCCGCAAATTGAAAAAGGTTGAGCACCCCTGCTCTATTTCAAAAACTACTAAACCGATTTCAATGAAACTTACACAGCTCCTCAGTTGGACACCTAACCTACTTACACTTAATCAAACGCAAAAAGAGTTTTTGAAATCCGACTTATAGTTTTTGAGATATTTATGGACAAACATACATAGTAGGTACATACATTTATGAAATTTGGCAGACGTGTTCAGAAGCTGATATAGACCAATACATCCAAAAATCGTGTATTCTGACAAAATTACATATGTACATACACATCGAATTGATAATTTCCTTTTTTTGAAGTCGATTAAAATGTAGTTTAGCGTCATTGAATTCCACTCAAATTTATTTTAGGGACTAATAATTAAATTTATATTCGATTATAACCCACATTTAAAGCAATTTCTTATTCAATAACAAGATATAATCAACATAATTTTACAGAAAAATATTCATGTGTTTGAAATTTTAGGACGCCTTCTAAGTCAGTGTTGCAAGTAATTAAAATTTGGTAAATACCGAAAATATTCCGGAATCATTTTTATGTAAAAATAATAGAATATATAAAATATTGGCATTTGAATCGAATTAAATTCTAATAAGACAAGGTCAAGTTTTCGTTTTCATTTATTAATTAGTATATTGAATTATGATAGCCAAAGAAAATATCTTAAGTTTTTGAAGATGCAAATGTATTACAGGGCTCCTTCTATAATATAAATACTCTAAGGTTCAAGTATAAAACCTTTTCTCAATTTCAATACACCATATGAGAATATCATTGATCACTCATTTTTACTTGAAAAAATAAAACTATACTAAACAATTCTAAGCTAACTGCTCCTGTTGGTTTATGTAACTGCTGGTATTACATTACAGTATTTCGTATACAACATAAGCAGTTAAAATAATATTATAATAATAATTGTACCTTTGGCATCTAATGGAATCGACGACCTCTCTTTATAATACAAAATGTTACGTAGGTTTGAATCTATTTCGCTTCATGCAAAAAATAACAATTGACTTAGCTACGTAAGTAACTACTTGCCACTTTAGAAACGGTAACCAACGGTACTTTCGATGTGTACTTCTACCAGTTAAGTATTTATATTTTCTATACATATACATAATAAATTTGTAACCGATCGATATCTATACCTGAAAGATAAATGAGAAAAACTGATATCGGGGACTATATTAATGTAATAGGACCAAGAACATTGATTTTTAGAATTTTTATCTGAATTTAAGGGATAACGATGATTGCTTTCAATAATTTACAATGAATTTACACCTTTTTTATTGCGATGAATGGCGAGACGAGCATGCCATACGCCTGATGGTAAGCGATACGACCGCTCTTGGACAGAAGCAAAACCAAACAACACCATGAATTACAAAGCAATGCTTGGGGTTCCACTGCGCTCGCCATCCTGAGACATAAGGTGTTAAGTCTCATTATTTCCAGTAGTTACGCTGGCTACTGCTGTTTGGCGAGAGAAATATACATTGCATTGTTACCTACCCAGGCGGCCACTCAAATATGTGAGACCTACCACCAACTTACATTAAATACAAATTAGTCCGCTCAAGTATCCTCTAATCAGTTAGTGAGGGTCAATCGTGATGCATAATGAAATGAAACCAAGCAGGAGCACGGAACTCCGGGGAGTCTGTGAGGTACCAATATTATACTACGCAATTCATTAGAAAGGAAACATACAGGATTTTTTTTTAAAATGAATGATTGTCTAGTTATTTTCATAAGAAAGAGGGAATCAAACATCAGGCATAGATTGTACTATAAATAATTTTATATTTATATTTAATAATTGCTTTTAATAACGAATATAATTAAAAACTAGTTTCTGTCCACAGCTCCGTTTGCGTGGTTATCTTTATAAAATCCCATCCCGTCCCGTCCCATTCTCACTTAACATATGTAATCCAGTCCCATCCCATCTATTTGAGTACAAAAAAGTAGCTAACATATCGGAATTCCTCCCTCATTCCACGGGATCACTACATTTTTCGGGATAAAAAGTAGCCTAAGTGTTAATCTAGGGTGTCAGTTACCTCCATACCAAATTTCATAGAAATCCATTAAGCCGTTTCTGAGTTCCTCGTGCACAACCGCACAGACAAACTGACAATCAAACAAATAAACAAACAATCATTGCTTTGGGTTCCACTACGTTAATACATTCCGTCCATAATAGTTTTTCTTGCATATCTTCTATGTAAAGACATCCATGAATTATATTACTTATATGTATGTGATAGAAGACAGATATGGGTAGGCTCATCCGAGGCCATACCACTGTCTCCCAGGAAATCAACGTGAAGCGACAGCTTTGCTTTCGCGTTCCGTTCGGTGAGTGAGATTGCCGGATGCCTAATACTCCTTTTCTTATCCCATCCCTCTTCCTCCCCGCTCCCCTCCCAATTGGGCCAGCAACACATCCATAATCCAGCGTAGTAGATGTTCATGGGCTACAGTGATCACTAACCATCAGGTGACTTGTTTGCTCGTTTGCCGGACCTATGCAATAAAAAAAATAAAGATATACAAATGAGCTGTGCTTTTCTTTTCATAACACGAGGCGACAGAATTCCACCACGGAATGTATCCTCAGCCTGTCTAAAAAGCGACTAACATGTACCTTCGGGGTCACTCAGTGTACTCCTGAAGCAGTGCGCCGCAACGAAAGTGATTCGAAGACGGGTGTCGGCATGCGCGACCTGTGTCAGTTGCAAGCGCCCACAAACGAACGACCGTCCGAACTAAGTTATTAGAAACGCACTGTCCCACCTAGACGCCTGCTGCCACTTGACATGCCGCAAGAAATTCTAAATTTGATTATTACCACCTACAAAATGGGTCCACATAAATTCTTTCATGTTTTCACGCTATACAATCTTACATGCTATAGTCGACAGAAAGCTCTACCGTGCACTGCTAAAACACAAGCAAATCTCTGGGCCCGCTATGATTGTTTCCTGCAGAACATAGTGAGGTATCCACCCTATTAAGTACGTACCTCGTACTTTAACTAACTATAAAAAAACACAAAATAAATCAGCAGATATGAAATGTAAACAATAATAGATTATATTATCATGGTTTTAGGCCTAAACAAATGTCGCAATGATCACAAATTGCAACGCGCGCCGAGCACGCCGTTCGTAGCGTCCTTGTCCGATGGTTTCACCAACTGCAACCAACAATTATAATGATATAAAATGCTGCCTCTGGCAGCAGTAAGTCAGTTCCGTGGCAGTATCCAAATATTCAACAAGCAGTTAACTGCAAACAACTCAAAATGCGGACACTAGCCGCCCTCGTCCTGTTGGGATACGTTATAGTATTCTGTTCTGGTCGCGAGATCGATCGGAAAGAAACGGACCTTGTTGCTGCGGCAAGTCACCACAAAGGTCATCACCACGAGGAAGGAGGCGGTAAAGAGCATCACGCTCATCATCACCACGAGCACGGAGAAAAAGGACATAAAGGTCACAAAGGACATCATCACCACCATAAGGGCGAACACGGTGACCATCACAAGCACCATCATGAGGGACATCACCACGAACATGGAGGTGGCCACAAGAAACACTGGGACGAACACGATCACCACGGCAACCATCACGAACACGGGCATCACCACAAGGGAGGAAAACACCATCACAAGAAGCACCACGACAAGGGTGAAGAAACCGAAGGCTACCACAAGAAGTACCACAAGGATGAGTATCACAAGGACCACCACTTCTACGACGACCACCACAAGGAAGGGAAACATCATAAGCATGGTCATCATCACGGACACCACGAGAAACATGGAGGAGACCACAAGAAAGGCGGACACCACCACTCTGGTCATCATGAACACCATCACGGCAAGAAAGGACATCATGATAAACATCATTACGATGAAGACCACAAGGGACACAAAGGCCACCACGGACACGAGGAACATCATCACCATCACCACGACCATGGCAAGAAAGGTGGCCACGAAGACCATAAACATTGGGGATTCCACCACGGCAAACACTGACAACCTTTATTTTAAGATAATTTGTTATGTATACTTTGTTATATTGTTCAACACTTCTGTAAATAAACAAACTTTTTAATTTTTACTTAAAAATATCTTTTAAAACATTAAACACTGCTCCATGGAATTGATACGGTCATTCTATTACGTTAGAATAATAAAATGCATAAAGCAAGTGGTAAAACAAATCAGTTACACTTATTATTTGTCGGAATTGTCGATCTAACGGAACTAATTCTGTTTGACCATAGCCCCAGACCGATGTCGTCACAAAGTCACTCGTCCAGAAATCTATAGCAATGATTGCCAAAGATTTCCGTAATCGACAACAGATGAAAGCGTTGTTATCTATAAATTCTAAGGCAAGAAAAATTCGTGTCACTACGGTCATTGCTGCGCAAGCAAGTACTTCTAGGCTTCTAAAAGGACCAAATCAGGTGAGTTCTGCGTATGAATTTGAATAAGTACTTTAGTTTTATAAATTATAATACATGTTATCATTTACAGATATGAGGGTCCTACTAATTATAACATGTGCACTAATATCAACACAAGCTCGCAATGTTGGCGAAACGAAAGGCGAAGCATTGATTTCACAAAAAGCAGAAACAATCGCAACTTCTGGAACAGATCTATCCGCCGCTGGCAGTGAACCCGCGGACCAGGCGCTTGCAGCCACGGAACAAAAGAAATCTAAGGATAGTCATCACGAACAAGGCGGAGGTCACGAGCATCAAGCGAAACATCACGAAGACCATGGTGAGAAAGGAGAAAAGGGATACAAATCCCACCACCATCACGACAAAGGCGAACACGGCCATCACGAGAAACATCACCATGAAGGCCACCACGACGAGCACGGCGGACACAAGAAAAAACATCACGACGAGCACGACCACCACGGTGAACACCACGAAGCCGCTCACGGACACAAAGGAGGTAAATTCGGCCACAAAAAAGGACACAAGAAAGGCTCCAAGACAACTGGCTTCCATCACAAATCGCATAAAGATGAATACCATAAGGAACACAAGTTTTACGACGACTTCCATAAAGGCGGCCACCACCATAAGCACGGCGATTTCCACGGACACCACGACAAGAAAGGTGGACACCATAAAAAGGGTGGTCATAACGAAAAGGGACACCACGAGAAGCATCACGGAAAGAAAGGTCACCACGACAAGGGACACTACGACGAAGACCATAAGGGGCACAAAGGTCACCATGGACACGAAGAACACCACGCGCATCATCATGACCACGGCAAGAAAGGCGGACATGCGGGAGGCAAAGAATTTGGATATAGCCATGGGAAAAAGGCCTAACCAATACATTACGACGTTGTTCCTCTTGTTATACTTTGTTTTTTGTTGTGATTTTAAACGAGTCAAATATCATATGTGATTATATATGTAATATACAAAAATGTTTTCTGATGTGTATTTTATGAATAATTTTAACGAGTACTTACTTTTCTTATAAAATTACGAAGGAAAAAATAATGCGCATTTAAAATTATAACTACTAGTCTAAGACATAATAAAGACTAGTCATCAAAATGAATAAAAACATATCAACAAATAAAAACAGTTTTTGCTACACACTTAATTAAAAAACACTTCTCCAGTTTTGTTACACTGGTCGACAAAAATCTTTAAATACTATATTTTCAGCTAATAAAATTAGATTCACTGATAAAAATTTATACATATTATATCTGTTTGTATTGCTCATATTTAGGAGTATTTTTATATATTTTTGACGCATCCACATCTAATAACTATCTAAAATTAACTTAATAGGCTCCATATTCGTAGAAAAGTTAAATGCGTAATTTAGAAAAACAATCATAAACTCCTCGCCAGATAAGTGTGCGCGCTACGGAGGTCGCTTCTAATGTTGCAAGCTATGTGAAGATTATAAACTCCTCAAGAATGAGAATTGTTATACCTATAGCAATTGTAGTAACTCTTTTATCAGGCAGTCGGCAGTCTCGGATATTATTTTAATGCTTGGAATTATATTGTCAAAGGATTAATAGCTTCTGCCCGCAACTCCATTTGTGTGGTTTACTTTATAAAAAAAAATCTCATGCCGTCCCGTCTCGTTATATCCCGCTTGGTCCCTTATAATTCTCACTAAAGATATGTAATCCAGTCCCATCCCATCCATTTGGGTACAAAAAATCCTCCCTCATCCCACGGGATCACTACTATTTTTCGGGATAAAGAATAGCCTAAGTGTTAATCCAGGGTGTCAACTACCTCCATACTAAATTTCATCGAAATCCATTAGGCCGTTTCTGAGTTCATCGCGCACATCCGCACACACTAACAGACCAAAATTCAAAAAATCATTGTTATAACGTAATACAACCTGTATTACGTTAATATAGTATGATGAGGTAAATATAGTAATGATGAGGGGTCCTATCAGTTTTTCTCGTTTATATTCCATGTACCGACATCGGTCGGTTACAAAATTATGTGTAAAGATTGATAAAATATGTTAGAACAATAAGGTTCACCCAGTATTCAATAAATTTCAATCACATTAAAGTAGCTCATAGGTTTTCCGTCGTCCGAATGCGTTGTTGTCATGCTGTTGTCAAAATGTTAGGAACAGCTTTCTTTCTCCACGTTTTATTATATTGGACATGTTATTACTATTAGATTAGTATAAATGCTTGTTATTCATATTGGGAAAACAAATCTGAAATACTGCGTTAAATAGATGTTTTAAAAATTTTATTTGTAGTTCCAAATTTCGCCACACGCCAATAGATTTAGATGTCTTGTAACAATATTGTTCTCAGTTATGACCAGTGTCTTTTCTGTTCAGAAAAATATCCAATGATAAAAGAAATATATCATTGAAAATATCAGTTGTCAATATTTGTGCCATCCTAGTTGCAGCAATGATGTTTTACAAATAAATCTTAAGAGTTGCAGTGCATACTGAACAAATTATTGAACATACATGGTCTACCTGAAAAGGCGAATGGATGCATTTCTCAAAATTTGCAACTTAGGTACTTGTTGTAATGATATACCACTTGTCTCACTCTCATATCAAGATTGTTATAGTTGGAACATCAGTGTAATTGTAATTTTTTTTACAATGAATGCGACGATCAACTTTCAGTAGCCAAAATATAGATTAACACTACAATAATTTGACAAGACATATTTAACTTGCTAAAAGTATCAACAATAAAACAAATAAAAATACATTACAAAACATTTATTTTGTAAAGCAAGAAAACTGGATGACAATCTACAAAAGTGCCATGAGTGGAGCAAGATGATCAAATTCAATTTTCTCAGTAATGTTCTTAGTTTTGATATTCTCATCCTGGTTGGCAATAAAGATGAGATTACCTTCATCTCTCCATCCATATTTCTTAACCCAGTGCTTCAAAGTAACATCTAGAAAAGAAACACACCAATAATTATTAATTACCATTGACATATTAATATGCATTTTTTTATTACCTTATCCTAAACCTACACTTACAAGAGATATAAACAGCATGACATTTAATTATATTGTCATTTGAAAGTATTTACATAATCTTGCCTCACATATTACTTGTCTCCACAAGATAAATAGTTCTTTTAAGGGTCAAATTGTACACTTCTTTAACAAACTTGTAAGGGGTATATCAGAGAACTTCCAATCAATAAGTTTAAAAACATAATTAAAGTTAAGCTGTGTAAAATAGAATATTATAGAATCTCTCACTATACGAAAGACAAAACAGCTTGGGAATAAATTTCTCAATTTCTACCAAATTGCAACAATTGATTAATTAATATTATATACTGACATTGATGACATGAATCATTGTAACTATAAATAGCTCTAAAGAAAAGGAAACAGAAAGAAAAAAAAGAAGGCAGTTAGTGTTGCTGAGGGAGTTTCTTGCCCTGTTTCTTCTTCACAGCTACAACACATTCAAAGTGGTGGTAGCAGTAATTAACATTTCAAAAGATCTTTTGAAATACTTACCATCAATGCCTCCAAGCAAGTTAGCCAGGTTATTCTTGTCAATCGTTTGGAAGGTTATGCCCACAACATGGCACACAAATTTTCTAATTGAATCATGGAATCCACTGATACGACTGCATAGTTCTGGCATCTGATGAACTCTATTCCAAAACTGAGCAAAGTCACATTGCTCTAAAATGTCAGCTAAATATTTGATCTGTGAAATTGTTTCATTTTCCACCTAAAACATTAATATGAATAATTTCAGGTATTATAACATTTAAGTGTTTATTTATTTCAAATATTGTGTTGAGCGCTAACTAATCCTGTAGCCAATAATTGGCAACAATCTGTCACACACCTAGTTACAAACATACTTGTCTTGTCTCATGGGTATCAGAAAACATGAACGATTTTGAGGCTCTTTTACAGACTTGATACAAATATTTGTCATAGTGTAGGTATCGAACCCATGACCTATAGTCTTAGTCGGGTTTTAGGCAACTACGTAAAAATTCTGACAAATAATGATATCAAATAAAAAAATTTTTTTTGCTTATTTACTATTTTTTGTATTAAATCCCATTGAATGCTTTAACATTGAGTTAATGCTTACCACAGATTCAAGAAGCAAGCACTTGCATAAGGTAAAATCCGTGTGTGGGAAATTGGTTAGAGCCTTCAAGAGGATCTGACATGTAATGTCGGGATTGAACTTCTCGGGGTTGAATTGGTACAGTTTCAATACAGCTAAATTAGCTTCCAAATCGTAGGTATTATCACGAGACTGCATTTCCACATATCTCTCCAAAGTTTCCAAATTAGCTGGATTATATCTGCAAAAACATAAACGACGTTATAATCCACGCAAGAAACAATGATGAATGAGTTCATATACAGCAACTAACTCACCTTTCTATACTTTTAAGTATAGTGGCTACAGTTTGTTTCATTGTTTCAGCCATAATTTAGTGTTATTTTTAATTAATTATGTTTTTAATAAATTCCAACCACTAATAACCCCAAAAATAATCACGCGTGACGTTTACATAAAGACTTTTTAAATCTTAGTTGTCATCGGTTTAAAGCATTGCAAGTACACAGCCAAATCCCATTCATAATGATATTATGTAATGCAAAGTTTTTTTATCTGTTACTAATTAAATATTTAACCTTATCAAAATATTATACAAAAAACATAAACATTCTATAATGGTTGGGTTCGAGATCTAGCAGTGAATTTTTAAAACGGGAAACCAGAAAATGTTTAATACGACGACAAAAATATAGCTTGGCAAAAAAATGTAAAAATAAATAGAGGCGCCACTGAGCCATTTATATGGCATCACTTTAAAGCTGGGATTTAAATTTTGATTTTTATTATTATTAATTTAATGATAATTAAATATCAAAAGTAATTATTAAACGTTCTAGCTGAAAAAACTTCAATAAAAACGTCAATTTCGATGCGAATTTTAATTAAAATTCACAAATGTGAAAGATGTGACAGTGCTGCCAGGTGAAATAAAGGGTTAGTTCCGTTTTTACACTTTTTTGCCAATCTGTAAGTACAGTGTATCTACCATAAGTTAAGTATAGAAACTGTCATCTATTTAACGGATTAGAGCCATAGCGCACTGTCGACCAAAACATAGGCGACCAGGGCCGCGAGAACAAGCGGAGCGTAGTGTTTCTTGCACATTCGTGCGGAAAGGTCTTTAAAGAAACTGCAATATTAGTGTTACTAATGATTATAAAGAAAACAAAAGAAAATGAACGTACATAGTATTGGGTATATTTTTGTTGCGAGAACGGAGATTAAAAGAAAAGCTTAAAGTATTTTATAAAAACGTTAGAAACCAACCCTCGTAATCCACAAAATGTCTGTACGTTCCTTTGATGGACTATTGTGTCTTATAAAACCATAATATGTATCTGCCCTGACTTTCAAAATTCTATTTCCGATATGAAATCAATATGGACACACTGAGCCATTTTTGTGCTCGACATTCAGGCGCCTCGGAAGTCACTCTCAGTGTGAACGCTTCCATTTGAACTCGTGCTTTTAGTCGTCAGTCGCCTGTGTGTCGCCACTGCACGGCGAGTCGCCGAATCGCTCGACTGGAGCGACCGGCGACTTAGTATGTACGTACGCTCCTATACATACAGTAGGAAACACACAGTCGTCGGCGACCGGTTGACAATGCGCAATGGATCTCACAAAATAATCCATTGTCTAGATCCTCATAAGACGTGTTCGTCAGCCGCGTCCGTTCAATAATTTATTTTCGGCAAAAGAATGGACCACTAAGTTTAGGGTATACATATTTTGAAGCTGGTAACACTGACGTAATCCGTCATTGTGTGGTCTGTGCTCTTTGGTTTACTTCGTAATCTGTGGTCTGTGGACAGATTTCAGAATACAGAAATGTCGTTTGATGGCGGCTGTAAACTGTTGTGTTTAATATTTTTAAAAGTGTGGCCCATATCTAAAAGTTAATTAAGTATCATCATTAAATCATAAATAAATGTATTCCATTTAAAGATACTTTTAAGAGAACTGCATAAGTTTGTACAGATAGTTTGACTGACAAATACATATTTGCGTGGACTGTAGAATAAATAACCACCTTCAAAATGGATCAAATGTTGCCCAGTCCCTACAATATACCGGGAATAGGTACCCCGTTACATCAGCCTGAAGAGGACCAGCAGATTTTGCCAAATGCTATGCAACAACAACAGCAACTACAACAGCAGCAACAACAGCAACAACAACAGCAACAGCAGCAGCAGCAACAGCAACAGCAGACGCAACAACAGTCTCAGCAGCATTCTCAGCCGCTAGGGTCCTCGCCGCTCGTTGGATTTGGCACGTTGATTATAGGCACGCCGCAGAGGAACATGTACACGTACGCTCCCACATCCAGCTACGCCACGCCGCAACAGATGATGCAGCCACAGACTCCAGTAAATTAATCTCTTATTTCTCTCAATGCTCTCATATAACTGCGCCAAATTTGTAATAAACTGAGCTTTCCAATTGTGTCTGCTTGCAATTATTCTTCACTTATGTGGGACAGGTGGTTGGTGCACAATGATGAAGTGCAAATGATTCCACATATTACAGACTGCTCTAAATTGGGAACCATCACATCTACAGTGAAATGGAGATTTGAATTTGTTACTTATTAAAATGTAAATTTAATATTACAGCAAAACATGATGTCTCCACTGATTACCGGAGGTAGTCTTGCAAGCCAACAAATGTTGAGCCAAGGCAGTCCAGCACCAATGACTCCTATGACACCACATTCAGCAGATCCTGGAATACTACCACAACTACAGTGAGTACCCTATGTTAATCTTCCATTAATTATAATTATTTATATAATTTATATAGTAAAAGCAAAGCGAGTGATTATCTTTGACATTCAATTTTAAAAGTATTGTCTCTTGACTGATTATAAGTCCCATAAATCCATACATGTATCAAAGTATACTAGAGTAAACTGAAGCCCATCATACACTTTTATATATTATGTACTATGTTAAAGTATTTTAATATCTTTATAAAATTGTGGTGAACAACATTGAGTATTCACCATGTTAATAGAACACCAGTCCACTCAGCATAGACTACATAGTTGCTTCCTTCTATTCCTACATGTTTCAAATATGAATTATCTACTTTTATGGCATATCCTAAAATTACAATTGTATTATATAGTTATACTGAGATAATATTTAAATCAGTTACATTAGTTAGTGATGATAAAAATCTCTTTATTTTCAGAAACATTGTGTCAACAGTTAATTTAAACTGCAAACTAGACTTGAAAAAAATTGCATTACATGCTCGTAATGCAGAATATAATCCTAAACGATTTGCTGCTGTCATAATGAGGATAAGAGAACCCCGAACAACAGCTTTAATATTCTCATCTGGCAAAATGGTGTGCACTGGGGCCAAAAGTGAAGAAGACTCTCGACTTGCAGCAAGAAAATATGCTAGAATCATTCAGAAACTTGGTTTTACAGTAAGTTTTTATAATATGAAATTTTAATTGTTAGTACAATATTATTTAATAGGGAATTTGTACATGATTTATATAATATATTTTTCTTTAAATTTTTTGTGCCTTATATCCACATTAAGATTTTTAAATATAATTTATTTTTGATTAAAAGAAAAATTCTTAACAAATGCACAAAGTAAGCAAGAAACATACAGTACTTGCAATGCAATTTGACATCAATATGTATGACAATGATCAACTGTCAACAATGTTATATCAAGAACAGTAATTAAGAGGTGAATAGGAATAAGGTGTTATAGACTTGGAGATCATATTTGTTTCAACTATGATTACTATAAAACAGCAAATGGAAATATTTTTACAAATATTTTATAAGAAAATATTGTACTGAGAACTTAAGTAACTTTCTTTTTTAAACAGAGCAGCATATTATTTTTAACCCTGCAGCATTAGATTTATCTCAAGCTATTAAATTTGGTGTCAAAAGTTATGTGTAATATCAAATTTATTTGTAAGCTTGGTGCGATAATATGTTCCTTTAATTATTTGGGGGGATATATTTAAATTTGTAAGGAAAGTTGTAGAAACCCATTTATCTTGCTGGATTAATTAGGAAATTTCGTAGTCTATACATCTATATCTATACTCCATACTTATAAATAAAATTGAAGTGTCTGTTTGTAAAGTCAAAATAGCTTTTTTTTCAAGTACATATCGTTATTTACACAATACCTATCACGAAAATCTACTTAAAAATGTTTTGTCTGTCTGTGTGTCAGTTTGTTTGTTGCCGCTAATTTCGAGAACAGCTGGACCGATTTTGACGAGATTTTCACTGACCGTGAAATTGTTCCCGAAGTACCTTCCTCACAAAAATAAAAACCCATAAAATTAGAGGTTATTTTTTAGATAGTATATTTTTCAAATCTTCTAAGACCATGTTAATGCTCCATTATATTTGACGTTACGTTATAAGCGACTTTTCACTATTAGTACTAAGCATTTATTTATTTTTATTTATATACACTTTAATGCTCAGAAAAAATTAAATAAATACAGCCAGAAATCATTTAAAAAAAGTACAATTGGCGGTGTTATCGTGTAAAGGCAATGTCTTATAAGACAACCAAGGGATGGATATTGCTGACATGCATGTTTGGGTAGTAGTTTAAGTTGATGTAATAATTTTGACATTAATTTTCAGGCAAAGTTTTTGGACTTCAAAATACAAAACATGGTTGGCAGTTGCGATGTAAAGTTCCCCATTCGTCTTGAGGGTTTAGTACTTACACATGGACAATTCAGTTCTTACGAACCGGAACTTTTTCCTGGACTAATTTATCGAATGGTCAAACCTAGGATAGTGTTGTTAATCTTTGTGTCTGGAAAAGTTGTATTGACTGGTGCTAAAGTGCGTGATGAGATATATGAAGCATTTGACAATATTTATCCTATATTAAAAAGTTTCAAAAAACAATAAAATTGTTGATTTTTGTTTTGTACATAATATTTTTGTAAATTAAATATTGATAAATCATGAACTATGTCTTTTCATGGTAAATCCTCCGTAGCCATTGATTTAAAAACTAAGGATAAGCCCTTCAATACATTTGAAGTGAAAATCGCGCTACCTATTAGGTTTTTTGATAACTACGTCAAAATAAAAAAAAACTAATACTACTAAAAAAACATACTAAAAATTCTTGAAGTACCAACACTCTCTATAATAAAAATACTCTCAAGAGTAGTAATAACATGTCCTATTTTAAAATATGTGAAGAGAGGAAAAGTGTTGATCGAGTTCAACGATATCAGACTTTCAAACTCACAAATCACCATCGAAAATGAGTAAAAACAACCGTGAGTCATCGAGATGTTTGTACAATCGAAATTATCATCTCCAAGGAATAGAATCAGTTCCTTGATCACCTCGCTATCGCTACCATAGATAAACGAGCTATAGATCGTTTACACTCTTCTGGCGGCCGAATGCGTTGTTGTCAAAATAATAAGAATAGTTTTTCTCTCTTTCCTTTTTTTTATTATTACATTGGTACATGCTAATACTATTAGATTTATTTATTAATTTTTTATTCTTAATTAATGGCTTTTTCACTAAGTGAACATGTCGCCCTGATAATGAAAGTACTTCTATAAATATAATACTATTAGATTACGAGCATAAAAGCTTGTTATTTATATTAGTTCTACCGACACTTCGATATCTACCCAGTACCCACAATCATTGGTGAAGTGTTTCCCCGGTAAGCTACCTACCCGCAGCTATGTACATGTTACTCCTCCTGTTTATTTGTCTGTGGTCTATCCCACCAAGACTATGTAGGTGCCAGGTGATGCCGTCAACTCAGCGAACAAAAAGTTTGGAAGTGGTCTCTACCACTTCCAAACTGGAGGACAGTTCCAACAGTGTGGAGGGCCACAGTGTGGCTCTCCACACTGTTGTCAGTCTTGACCATATATATACTCTTAATGGTAATCAAAGTTCTGAAATATAAAATAATGCTTTATATTACTTTATTTTTATTAAGTTTATTTTAACCAAGAGTTTAGGATATTTTTAGCCTTTGTTTTTTTTCCAACTCGTCCTACCTCGTTCCACTTGGGTTTGTGATTGAAGCTTTCGGAAAAAAATGATTTAAAAAAATTAAACCGACTTCAAAAGTGTAGTAAAAAGAGAGAAATAAAACTAATCTTTTAATTACTTTTATTTCGTAGTTTTTTTAATTTCCATAGCAATAATAAAAACAAATTTCTTACCTTTTTTTGCTAACCCAACTATCTACATTTTACTAGTAAATTATAAAAACTTTACAACTTTACTCTTTATCTCACGGTCTTAAAGTGTGCATGCGTCCTGGTGCACCGCGCGGCGCGCCGTAGGCCGTTAGGGAAGAGCGTCGTGAAAAATTTTCTCTGAATTTCAAATGTGCCTTTTTATCTAACTAATATAATTTTACATTTCGACCAGCTAGATAGATTAGGGTGCCGAGAAAAAAATAGTAAACATGTATGTGCGCCGCCGATTGAAAAAAGTTGGGCACCCCTGCTCTATTTAAAAAACTACTGAACCGATTTCTATGAAACTTACATAGCTCTTAAGTTGGACTACACCTAATCCAACGCAAAAATATTTTTTGAAATCCGACTTATACTTTTTGAGATATGCGTGGGCAAACATACATACATGTATCAAATTTGCCACACGCTTTTAGAAACTGTTAAGACCAACATATCCAAAAATCGTATAATTCAGACAAAATTACATACATACACATTGAATTGATAATCTTCTTTTTTTGAAGTCGATTAAAAATAGTTTTTTTTTTTCAAAAATTACACAACCCTAACACACCCAAAACTATTGTAATCATCAAGTGGAATGAGTGTTGAGCGTCGCGTCGTGAACGCTTAGTGGAACGCGGCTAAATTGCGTGACTTCATCTGTCAATGTCATAAATTGTTTACAAATTACATTTTTCAACCTATTTTAGTGTATTTTAATATTAATAATTGAAATACCTAGTTAATTAATTTATAGTAATACAAGTTAGTAATTTGAACATTCTTTATCAATTCAAAAATATAATTGTTTTTAATAACAATAATGAGAAAAGATCTCGAGAAAGAAGCTAGTACGCAAGTTCTACAAAAGTATGGAACGTTTTTTAAGACTCAGTATCAAGAATTGGCATCGATTTGTAAAAATGAAACATGGCATGAAAATAAAACCTACGTGCCTATTCAGCTGGTCATGGCACCCACCGAATTGATACCGATTACAGAGTTAGTCGCATCAGACAACACTTTGATGACTAAAGTTCTGAGCGTTCTAACATCACTGTGTGTTGAAGTTACTAAACTCAAGAAAGAAGCTTTTGAAAGGCAAGTCTGTAAATCAATGTTCTTGTTTTAAAATTAAAATTTACCAATGAGAAAATAAAATACATGTGACATCAAAAATTAACATACAAAATAGGCTTTCTAAGTAACTACACAAGCTGAAAAATTAATCATTATCTGATTCTAACACAAACTGAAATTTAGTCACAGCAATTAAAACAATTATTTTAATATAAATGGATGTATGAAACCATAATAATATATTAAGGTCTTTATATTAATTTTTAATATTATGCTTGAACCTTAGAGTATGTTTATTATAGATGGAGCATTACATACTTAAAAAACATAGATAAAAATGGTAGTGCCGGGTCACTTTTTTCTGCCCTCCTATTGGCTGACATTTGACAGGGTGTCCAACATAAACAAATTATTTGAAAAAGAAAAATAAATAGGTAGTTTAGGGCCATTAAATCCCACTCAAACTCATTTTAGACAGACAATAACAAAATTTACTATTGGTTAACAATGGAATGTATAGAAATTTGTTGTTCAATAATTACTTCAATTTTTGCTATTATAGCAGGGCTGCCAGAATTACAAACAAAAAATATCGACATTTTTGAAAATCAAAATGTATGACAGCAGTCTCTCTATATTATAAATACTCAAAGGTGTGAAAGTAACTATAGATTTACAATTTGATGATGTGTATGTTGAACATAATTGAAATATATGAAGGGATTGCCCCTAGATTCACTGATTCCTGGTAAGTCCCTGGTAGTCTATCTGGCATCTTAATCTCTCAGATAAAACAAAAAATTCAGGTTCACAAGTTCTGAATAGAAAGATTTGTGCTCGTAAATTTTATCAGCCAATTCAAGTTGTTATTAAATTCTTTGTCTGGCAGATTAAATAAGTTTTCTCTAGAAAAATATTCATAATATTCAATTATCAACCTTTTACAATTATCACCTTTTTATTCAGTGTTGCATATCATTGAAATTTTGAGTGTTTAGGGGGCTGAAAACTATCTGAAGACTGAAACTATATCAGTAACTTGTGAATCTGGCCCTAAATCTCTCCACATATAAAAAATCAGATTAAAATTACTTCTCTGTCTCTCTCCAGATACAGGAAGTCTACTGCTTAACATAGGTCTCCCCCATGGAGCCACACCACTCCACACATAAATCTGTTGGAAGTGGAAAATTCCATCCATCCATCCATCAGCCAAAGGAAGTCCACTGCTGAACATAGGCCTCTCCTAATGATTTCCACAGTGACCTGTTGGAGGCAGCCTGCATCCAGCGACGTCCCGCGACCTTTACCAGGTCGTCTGACCACCTAGTGGGTGGACGTCCCACGCTGCGCTTTCCGCTTCGTGGCCTCCATTCGAGAACTTTTTGGCCCCATCGGCCATCAGTTCTCCGTGCTATGTGCCCCGCCCATTGCCACTTCAACTTGCTAATCCTCTGGGCTATGTCGGTTACTTTAGTTCTCCTACGGATCTCCTCATTTCTGATTCGATCTCGTAGGGAAACCCCGAGCATAGCCCTCTCCATAGCTCGTTGAGTGACATTGAGCCTCCTAATAAGGCCCATAGTAAGAGGCCACGTCTCGGTGCCGTATGTCATAACTGGTAACACACAACTATCGAAGACTTTCGATTTGAGGCACTGAGGTATTTTGGACGAGAAGACGTCGCGTAGTTTCCCGAACGCTGCCCAACCGAGTTGGATTCGACGATTGACCTCTCTCTCGAAGTTGGACCTGCCTAACCGGACCACTTGTCCTAAATAGACATATTCGTCTACAACTTCGAGAGTCGAGCCCCCAACTCCGATGGGGGTGGGCACAACATGGACATTCGACATGATCTTCGTTTTGTCCATGTTCATTTTAAGACCCACCTGTTGGGAGACTCGATTGAGGTCTTCGAGCATAGTGCTAAGGTCTTCCAGCGATTCTGCCAAGACTACAATATCGTCGGCAAATCGAAGGTGAGTGATATACTCGCCGTTGATGTTGATGCCGAATCCTTTCCACTGCAAGAGCTTGAAGGCGTTTTCCAGCGCGGCAGTAAACAGTTTCGGAGATATGACATCTCCCTGTCTTACGCCTCTCTGTAGTGGAATAGCCTTCGTGCTCTGATCTAGTACTCGGACCGACATGGTGGCGTTGTTGTATATACACTTCAACACTTCGATGTACCGATAGTCAATGTGGCACCGCTGAAGAGACTGTAGCACAGCCCAGGTCTCGATCGAATCAAAGGCTTTCTCATAGTCCACAAACGCTAAACAAAGCGGCAAGTTATATTCCTCGGTTTTTTGTATAACTTGCCGAAGCGTATGAATGTGGTCTATGGTACTAAAGCCTTTTCGGAAACCGGCTTGTTCGGGAGGCTGGAAGTCATCAAATCTGCGTTCGAGACGATTTGTGATGACCCTCGAAAACAGCTTATAGACATGGCTCAGGAGCGAGATGGGCCTGTAGTTCTTCAGCAAAGTGTTATCACCTTTTTTGAAGAACAGTACCACCACGCTCCTGCTCCATGCCTCTGGCGTTGAGCCCTCGAGGAGAACGGAATTGAAAAGCTTCTGAAGGACTTTCAGCATCGGCATACCGCCCGCTTTCAGAAGCTCTGAAGTGATTCCGTCCACACCCGGCGCCTTGTTGTTCTTAAGCTGTTTCAGGGCCATCTCAATCTCACACAGGTTGATGTCCGGGATATCATCGCTAAAGTGTCGGATCAACTCGGCTCTCGGGTCTTCGGCCGAGCTAACAGCAGGTTCGGCAACCGAGGTGTAAAGCTGTCCGTAGAACCTCTCGATCTCCCTTAATACCTCTGCCCTCGTCGACACTACGCTGCCGCCGTCCGTCTTCAGCCTAGACAACTGGCTTTGCCCAATAGACAAGTCTCTTGCAAACACTTTGGAGCCTCCGTTCCGCTCAATTGTCTCTTTTATGCTCACAGTATTGTGAGCACGGACATCGTGTCGCAAGGACTTCCAGATCCGTCTATTGAGCCGCCTATATGCTTCGGCGTCATCGGAAGACTGCAGCGCCATAGATCGACGTTCGGCCATGAGGTCGAGAGTGTGGATCGAGAGTTTTTGAGGTCTATCTCTACGGCGAGGTCTAAAATACTTAGATCCCACCGTATGGACAGCTTCTACCAAACCGCTGTTTAGCTCGTCCACTGCAAGGTTTTCTTTGAGACAATCAAAGCGATTTGCCAGTTCAAGTTGAAAACTCTCGGGGTTTTGGACATGGGCGCGAGTAGGTCGGAGCGTAGATTTCATCAAGCGACGCCTTTCTAATTGGACATTGATGTTCAATGTGCCTCTAACCATTCGGTGATCACTGCCGGTTTTCACCCTGTTGATCACAGAGACATCACTGAACATCCGTCTATTCGTCGTCAAGATGAAATCTATCTCGTTTCTCGTAGAACCGTCAGGACTCAGCCAGGTCCATTTCCTGTGAGGAAATGGACTGGAGTGGAAAATTACTTAGTATATTTCAATTGTTGAACTTTGTAACCGTTTCATTAATGTGCATTTTAGGCATTTTTCTTACCTGTCAGTGTATGAAGAATACAGCAATAGTGAAATGAGTTCACAGATGGAAATGATATGTGCCCTGAGTGCGTTTGCTACAAGATGTGATGACACTCTGAGGAATTTGTGCAGTCAAGTGTTTGCTATTTTCACAGAGGGAACTATTAATTTGAGTAAGTCATATAACTTATACTTCAGCAGTGAATATTATCCAAAATCAATTTATGTTTCACTGGCTGCCTGACTTACCTTTGCCTGAATGCAAATAATCTTTTACTCTACTCCAGACCAAAATTCGTCAGAGAATATTTTTCTCAATTTGTGTGTCATTTTTGTCTATTGGTCATGACTGCCTCAGTGGCGTTGTTGTACTAAGGTATGGTTGCAACACTGGGGTCTCGGGTTCGAATCCCGGGTCAGGCAAAGTGATATAGGATTTTTGTATTCCTTATCAGCCTGGTGTCATGAATTTATGCCCAATATAGCAACGGGCTCACTCCCTATTACATCCTGTGATGGAAGAGGCAAGGCGAAACATGGGTGATCCCGGTAGTCACCAAGAGAACCTCTGCCTTACCTCTTCTGGGAAAAAGGGCGTAAGTTTTTGTATGTATGTTATGGTCATACAGTGATGTTATATACTATAAAGCCTATAGCTTTCCTTGACAAATGGGCTATCAAAGACAATTTCATAATTTTAACTAGTAGTTCCTGTCATTAGCACAGTGAAATATATAAACTCTTCAGCTTTATAATATTAGTATAGATTGCAATTTGTATACAATTGATATTTGAGCACAAATTATGGAATGAAAACAATTCATGATACTGAGCTGGAGGGATATTGTTTAACATCCAAGAGGGAACTGTAATATTTATATTACACTACAAAAATATGTACTTTGAAGCACTAAATGTATGCCTGTTTTATTCTTGTAGACCAGTTTTATTGCTGGTATTATAATTGCATGTATTTAAAATTTTCTGGAATCAATGATTGTGAATCAGGAGGATCATAGAAGTTTTCATGTACCATTGTCCTTGTAACAAGCAAGTGACTACAAGTTCCATCTTTGCTATGCTAGCATGTGGCCTTATTACTTATAGTGTGGTGGTTGCCTTTTGTTAAGAACCTTGATTTTATTATACTTTACAAAATTGGATAAAAAATAGTTAAGCACATGTTGCCACTATTTGTCAGAGAGTCACCAGCCTTTCGTTTTCTGTATCACCCTATAAAATCAAAATAATTTGAATAATATGCCTGTTGACTGACTAGTGATGTATGCTATATCACCAGGTCGATATAGCATGCACATCTCAATAAACTTAGCTACCCATTAAATAGTGTCCAAGTACCTACTGTACGCGACAGGTCGACATGGAAATTTTCTAGTGATTTGGTATCACGTTCCAAGTAGTCTATATTAATATTTTTTTTGCAATGCAATGATAATATGATATAAGAGTAGAAATGATTCAGTCAAGTTTATTATACTATGCAATATGACAAAATATTTTATCTACAATTTTAACTAATTGATGTCTGTGCTTGGAAGATATATGAGAAAAACTGTTATGGCGAACTGTATGAACATAATAAAAACGTAAAAATTAAAATGAATGATTGTTCTTTTCTTTAGCTTTAAAAGCTGCCACAGTCATTCCAATACACAATGATATAATACACAAAGAACAATGTGAGCGGTATCGAAATACATAACCTTGGTGGATGTGGAATCGTGCAGCACTAAGACTAGGACAGTGCGGGCATGTGCGGGTGTACGGGGCGTCCCCTCCACCACGCATCACCTCATACTCCCATTGCCATTTCGACTGTCGCGTACTATAGTTATGTTTATGTGTAAAATTGTAAATGCAATTTTATATGCAATTCATGCAATAATAATAACAATATGCGGTTTGAGATGGGACGGAGTGGCATAAACTAAATGGATTTTAAGACTCCCTGTGTAAGTATTCTGCCTTCTTATAATATTCACTAAATTACTACTTTTCTTCCAGATGGCATTCAATTACACTATGTGATTAATCATATAGGAGAAATGTTCACAATACTTGTTCTTCTAGAAATTTTGATATCTGGCACATCATTAGCTACAAATTGGAATAAATACTGCAAGTCTTTGAAGTTACTGAGTCAAAATCCAAGGAAAATTGATTTATCTGAAGATCAATTTAATGCTTTATTGGGAGCTGTTAATAATATTACATCAAAAATCATGAATGATGATATTGTGCACAAATCATTACAAAATTTATTGACATTAAGGAAAAGCTTAGTGGATAAAAACTGTTCATTAATAGCCACAGAATTTTCTCAATATTTAAAACAAGCTGTAGTCAATCTTGACAAACTTGCGCAAGAACAACCAAATGTTGATAATATGTACAAATGTATTAAAATCAATGCCTTGTTTGTCTTGGCCTCACATTTATTCGGAAATATAGACAAGAAAATTTTCAGATCTTTGACTGAATTAAATACTAAGGTTTGTTTAAAATTTTAATTCATAATATTATAACATGTTACTATAACATAAAATCAAGAAAATATTAAATTAAGTAATTCAAATATTGTATGTATTTCAGGCGCACAGCATCCATGTGATTGGGACAACAATTTGGTATCCTGAGCAATTTCTCCAAAGACAAGTACCTTCATTATTCGCTCGAAATGAGAAATTGTCACAGACTATGTTAAAAGCTCGTCAAGCGTACATAAACACTAAGAAGGCGAGTTTACCTCGTGATGTTGCTAATGTGCATGCAGTTTGCACTCAATGGGTTTTAAATGTAGAAAATATATTTTTCGCTGACCATCACAAGCTCAGCGCCGCAGAAATGAGTTTGCACGCTAGAACACTTTTGGATGGATTGGCTATCGCCTCCAAAACGAATCATGCAGTTCTGACATTAATTAATTTGCATCTATCACTTGGGATTCCGTTACCAAAAAGTATGCTAATGTCGCTCTTTGAAATAATGGACATGTTAAAAACAATTCAAAATGTTATTTCTCGCAATCGAAACCAAATAATTTCTTCAACGAATATGGTAATCCAGCATCTATTATTCCAAGCCGCATCATCTATATTAGAAGTAAAAAAGACATTGGTATCGGACAAAAATTTTGCTAACAAAAGACTGGACGAGCTGACATGTATTGTGATCGCTGAACGGGCGCTCCGAGGCGCACCCACTACAGAACGCACTATTGCTGCGAATATTGCTTTGAGCTTTATACCCGATGCGACATATTTAGAAGATAGCTATACAAAACTTGCCATATTATTGGAAAAAATTCAAATCTTAACAGATTTCTTAAAATCAATGGAAAAGTTTTACGACTGTTCGTGGTTGTTGTGGCATCAAAATGTAATACCAATTTATTTTCAACAAAACTTTAATATCCAATTGAATGCTTTGAAATTGAAATACTTTTTTATGGCAATGGAAAATTGTGTAGTACAACTGCACAAAACTGACAAACAATACGGGATTAATAAGTCAGACGAATTCCTCAATACTATTAAAAGTATGATAGATAATAATATTTTACAAAACACAAGTCAAAATATAGAAACGAATCTGCGCTTGCATATACATTCCCATTTACAACTAGACGTTGTGAACCCTTTTTCGTTTGAAATGACGAATAAGTTATTGCTCATTGCAGATAATTTCAGAATTCAACAAATTTACATGTCTGTAGTGCCATCAGTGGAACACTATCTTTCCACAATGTATTACAACCTGACGACTGTCGTCTTATCAGATTGGAAAACATATGGCGAGATGCGGCAAATGGCAAAATTTAAATTCAATCTCAAAACTGTGCAAGATAATCTACCCACACAAACTTTAGAACAAGGCTTAGACGTATTAGAAATTATGCGTAATATCCACATCTTCGTATCCAAGTATCTTTACAATCTAAATAATCAAATTTTCATTGAAAGAAGTAGTAACAACAAACATCTCAATTCCATTAATATCAGACATATAGCAAATTCTATAAGAACTCATGGTACGGGCATAATGAATACTACAGTGAACTTTACCTACCAATTTCTGAAGAAAAAGTTTTTTACGTTTTCGCAATTTATGTATGACGAACACATCAAGTCGAGATTGGTTAAAGACTTGAGAAATTTTAAAGAGACTGCTGACCATGATGGAAAGATGTATTCCTATAAAAACGCAGAAAAATTTAACAAAGGTATAAAGGTGCTTGGATTAACTGGAGACGGTCAAAGCTACTTGGATCTGTTTCGCGATCTCATAAGCCAGATAGGGAACGCAATGGGATATGTTCGGATGATCAGATCGGGAGGTCGGCACTGTTGTTCAGATGCTACCATTTTTTTACCGAGTCTTAATGATGTTCAATCTTTCGAAGAGCTTTGTAAAGAAAACGGTCTTGGGGCGAAAACACTACAGTCAGCCGAAAATTTGGATCATAACATCAACAATCTGATTTCAAATTTCATTCAAGGAACTGAGTATTTTAAATTACTTGTTGATGTATTTGCACCAGTATTCCGAAACCCAAAAAATGTGCACTTAAAAAATTTCTACATTATTGTGCCACCTCTAACATTGAATTTTGTAGAGCACATGATATTGTCTAAGGACAAGATGTCGAAAAAGAATAAAGTAGGTGCATCTTTCACCGACGATGGTTTTGCGATGGGCATTGCGTATATATTAAAATTACTGGATCAGGTAATTCTAAAACTATATGTATTACTTTACAGTATAATGTGTCTTGGTTTCTCTCTCTCACTCTTCCTCTTCAGCCACAGGAAGTCCACTGCTGAACATAGGCCTACCCCATGTTTCCTCATATAGACCTGTTCAAAGCGGCCTGTATCCAACGACTTCCTGCGACATTAACCAGGTCGTCCGTACACTTTGTGAGTGGGCGTCCGACACTTCGCTTGCTTGTACGTGGCCTCCACTCTAGAACCTTTGGCCCCAGCGGCCATCAGTTCTACGTGCTACGTGCCCAACCCACTGCCATTTCAGCTTGCCACAATTTCCAACTGGTTTATGTTTTGGTTATTGTAATTTTTTATTAAATAATATTTTTGTATAACTGTAAATATATTCCGTCTTTCAGGATTTCAAATCTTGTTCCTACATCTGACATAATATTCATTTTTGAGAACATTTACTCATGTTTCACACATTCTGTAAATCTGTTATTCTATTTCTGTATTTAATTTTTTTTGTAGGTATGTTTATTATGATTGTCATTAGCCCACGTTAATCTATTTCTAAACATATTGTTGAATTCTGTCATCCACCTCATTGTATATAATACCTATTGTATTTTTTTTTCAGGATAAGAATTTCGAATCCTTGCATTGGTTCAATTCAGTTTGGAAGCACATTATAAATGAAAGGGCATTACTTGAAGAACAAAAATCTAAAGGATCAGTACAATTACAGCAAGCTTTAGCACTCACTGAGAAAAAACTGAAGACACTAGAAGAAGAATATAAATTGCTTTACTACAGCCTTACAAGTGCAAGAATATTTTTTCGATAGTTATACACAGTCCGTCATTTATTGCCTCCGCGGCAATTGGTTGGACGCCCACTACGTAACAAGAGACCATGCGTTCGATACCAAGATAGATATTAATTGTGAGTGGTCAGAGTGTTTGTTGCGGATCTGGATGTTGATGAGCCCAAAAAGTCTTTTGTAATTTCTGATACCACTGACATAAGACTTATCATAATGTGGGGTTATAACTACGTATAAAGCCCGTAACAGGCGACCGAACATGGTCCGGAGCGAACCGCGAACTTGGTGCGCTCCGGACCATATTTGATCGTGTGGAGAGCATTCCACGCTACATTATTATTGTTATTATCTGTGCGGCTGGCTCGATCTGGTACATGCTATAAGTAATTACTAATTATCCTCTCGCTTGCTGTGCAGAGCGCACCGCATTACGGTGGTGCGGCCGCACCATATTCTGTTTCGGGTTTATGACTGTTAGTCTTGGGTGTATTAATTTATTATTTTATTTTCGCCTAAGTTGTCACGATAGGTCTTGGGCGAAAGGCTTGAGTTGAGTCCGAGATAGGATCTGAAGTACATACGGTGTATACTTCTGTTTTGAATTAAACGATAGCAAAGTCCAACAGAATGAATGATTTTAGCTTGATGTAAACTTATTATTTTTCGTAAATTTTCATAAAATCTAGTTTGGTCGCTAATTTACTTAAACAGACCCATGCATCATGGAAATAAATGTTTCTCGTACATACACACATACGTATATAAACTCACGTACAATTGGTCATTCATAATAATAATGTAGCAGCAAGTTTAACATTAAATAAAAATATTTGTTTCAGTGTGGGTGCGTCACGTTTCACAGCCAGCGTTTAACCAACTGCTCCACAGAGGTTATCAAATTAATTTAATTGTTTAATGTTTCGGTGTCGTAGCCAACGTGAAGAATACTTCTATCAAGCATTAATTTTATGATTACTAAACTAATTATGTACTAATGAGTATATTAAATTTTATTTGTATGGAAATGTAAAATTATATGAAATAAAAGATATTTTAATTGTGTTAGTTATATTTAATCATTTGTACTATTGATAATTTGGTGGATTTCCACCAGAGCTCCATACTCAAGATGATCTTCTAACAATTTTGCATGTTCCATAATATTTTTATCAGCATTCTCACCTTGTAAGTAAGAAACAAGCCTTTTGATAGCTTGATATGCATCAATACCAGATGTAGACTGAGAGTTCCTTTGAAGTGGTATTTCCTTTGTATACTGTGTAGATTGTGATTGCAGTAAATTAGTGCACTGAACTTTATTATCACAACACACAAATTTATCTAATGTTTGTGAACTTACACCGGCATATAAATTTATGTCATGCATTTTACACCATTTTGAGAGACTGTGATGATGATCAACATTATCATTTGATTTAAAATAAAGACTGCCTTCTTTCCGTGGCAAGGTAAGGTGCTGGATGTAAATGCTTGAAACATTGTACCATGCACAACTCATCATGTGTATATCATCTGCAAAAGTGAATTGCTCTATATCTTTGTTACTCATTACTGTTCTAGTGATTTGTAGTTTCCTATAATGATATTTAAAAGACTGCACTATTTTTTCAATTATTTTAGAGGCATAACTTATTTTTGATGTATTTATTAGCTTTATATTTTCAAGTTCAAATTGTTCTAAAGCTTTTTCTGGTATATCTAATAATAAAGAGACTGTCGAATTTTTCATTTTCAATTCAATATCCCATTTTTTCAAGTAATTAAACATTAATGCATAGTTTATTTGTGGACAATCACAGTAATAATAATTAACAGGTAAGCTGCTCAGTTGCATATCTGACAATGAATCTATTCCGGCTACAGCTAGCTCTCTTTTGTCTGTGCCAACTGAATTAGTCACCATCAAAACAGACACATAATTATCAGCACTCAACCCATTAACATATTTGTTAAAGTCAAATTTGTAGAGTAAAGCACATGCCATTCCAAAGTATACATCTTTGACATCTAATTCATGTAAAAATAATAACCACTGATCCATGTCTTGTGAAGTGCACTCAATACCTGAAGTATACTTGGCTATATTGTATCTTATTCTGAAGTCCAGTAACCAATTGTCAGTACATATAGCTGCACAATCATCTTTTATAGCATTTATAGACTCTCTTGCTTTATTGTGCAGTTGTTCTTCTGTTACAATGTTCCCAGTTTTCATCTCCTGCCTCAGCCAGTCTACAAGAATATGATCTAGGTTGGCACAGCGAGCATGTTTTTCTAATAAACTGTATTTCTGTGTATATTTCCTCAGTATGGATTCTTTTTGTTTGTAAATGTATGATATAGTTTGTATGTGGACACCAAATTTTTTTGCAACATCTGATTTACATTGGCCGTTGTCTAGAGCATTAATTACTTGGAGTTTCTCCAGTGGATCAATTTTGTTATATCCTTTCCTAGGATAATCTTGTATAAATTGAGAGGAATCTTGTGCCGCATCGCAATTGGACTGATAAAACGACATTCTTTGTAGTCTCTTGTTTTGTTTATTATGTTTGTATAATTATTACATCGGTAGTTTACTATTATTCTTGTGCCTGGCGCGCCCTTTTTGTCGTAGAGTGTATTCTCGTAGGGTATTTAATTACAGTGATTTTTTTCTGACGTCAAATAATAAACCGTTTTCCTTTTTTATATCTCCACGGCTATTAAAATGATTATTTATTTGGTAAAATATGAAATTCCACATAAAACATTGACAACTGACAATAATAATTATTTGACAAATCAAATAGAATTGCCAGTTGCCATTTCCAGTATAATAAATGTGATGTAATGACACTACTGGGCTAACTTTGCTCCAGCCTGCGAAATTAGGCCTTTTAAATTTGTTTTCGGCTAAAGATTCAAGGTCACTTTCGGATGACCTGGAATGTTCTAGCGCTCTACAGCCATGTCCGTTAGCCGCAACTTATATTTTTAAGAAAAAGTCATGAACATTTTCAAAATTGAAAAATAATGGAATTACTGAGGTTTATTGGAGCATATTATATTGTGAAATTGATTTTGTCCAATTATAATTTTGATTAATTTGCTAATATAAACTTCATACTGTAAAGTCCAAATTCATGCGGGGGATCCGGGATCAAATGTAATGGCTGCTATTTCGACAAAAAGTCTAAAATCACACAATTTTTTGAGGTCGGTGGTATATTAAGGTATTTTATGGCCGCCACACACATAACGATATAACTGTGCAAGCTGAGTTTGCACCAGTATACTGGAACGTGTGTGGGCAAATAACTGCGCAAACTTCAAACTACGACGCTCTTTTTGACAGAAATGATGTTTGCGCAAACCAGACTTGCACAGTTATATCGTCACGTGTGTGGCGGCCATTAGGTTTATTAAAAGATTTGTTTTATTTCTCTCCTTTTATTACAATTTTGAAGTCGGTTTTAGGTATTTTTCTTATTACATGTTATTTGTTCATTTTTTTAATTTCTAGGTATAGCAGTAATTAAAACCAATTTCTTACCATTTTTTTTTGCTAAGATAACTATCTACACGTTTTCCCATTGAATGATACAAACTTTACTCTTTATTTCACGGTTTCCGTAAATGTGCGCTAACAGTTTTCAGGGCGCAATTTTAAATTCTGGATTAGTCGCATGAAGCCACATAGTTCATATTATAGTTCGGATTTTTTTTGGGTTAAAGAAGACAGGAGTCAAATATGAATATTGCTTACAATAATGTAAAAATGGTGGTAATATTTTTTATTGTATTCCTTATTTTTCTTATAAATCTTATTCCGATGGTGTAGGATGAATGATGAATAAAATGAGAAATAAACCAAAAAAATAAGCCTGATTTTTTTTAGTCATCATGAATTTCTTGCCCGTACTTGGACCAAATCGACTGATCTCCTTCAATGATTAATCATGGATTCTATTAATCTATTGTCAATTTTCAACATCCGTTGTCTTCGTCGTGTCACAGTATGTCCGTAACGCTCTCGTAATGCTTTCGTTAGTTTACCCCCCAAGTCATGCGTGCCTAAAGAAGTTTTACTTCAAAAAATATGTCTCGTCAGGAAGTAGTATGAACACCTCAGTTTCGACGCGCTAGTGGGACATCTACCTCATTTTGTATAAATAAATCATTGGAGAATTGTAACAAATTGACTTTAAAAAAAAATTTTGGAATCTACAAAGCAGTAAAAAGATTACAGAAAAGGAATTAATTCCGGAAATATTACTCAAAACTATTTGCTGCAGCTGTGAAACTGGATGTAAGTTTAAAATGTGGCTGCGGAAAACATGGTTTAAATAGCACAAATTGATGCTCAAATGGTCATTGTTCTGAAAAATGCTCCAATGTGGAAGAATAAACCTACGAGGAAGTTAATGATTGAGATGAAATTGTGAATGAAGAACCAATGCTGACTGGACATAATATTGGAGATGCAGACGGCGATGGTCTTGAAGATTTTGGAGATCTAACAGAATGGGGAAGGTGTGTCGAATCTAACGATGAAGAAATACGTTTTCGTTTCAAAAAGAATTTTGTTTCTTTGCATTTTCTGAGAAAAAATTCCACGGTAATTTTTTTTTTATACCAACAGAAAGTAAATATTTGAAAGAACAAAAATCCTACCGACATTTTTGAAAAAGCTGATTTATATTGACGTGAGAATTTTCGATTGCAAACACAGATTGCAAATTAGGGTGCTTTTTCGATATTAAGTCAAAATACTGAAAAATAAATATTGAAAATAAAAAAAAATTACAGTACGTTTGGGGAATAAATAAGAAAGTTTTCACCAAATGTCGTGAAAAAAAAATCGATTCTTTAAAAGATGAAAATAAAAACAAAATTTTGGTTATTTGAATTTTTCACATAATTTGTGGGGTTATATGAAAAAAGTGTAACAACAAAAGTTGTAATCCTTTTATTAACCGACTTCGAAAAAAGAGGAGGTTCTCAATTTGTCGGAATCTTTTTTTTTTAATGTAAGTTCACCGATTACACGACGACGCCTGAAAGGATTTGGAAAATTCTTTTTTTGTTTCACAGGTGGTCCCATAGGAAATTGGTCAAGACCTGACGAATATCTTCGGACCTAGAGAGTAGAACTCCTCAAAATTGAATAGGATTTAAGTGGTTCATTTTGCATTCGGTTTACTTTAAGAGTTAAAGTATAGTAGGAAAGAGAAGAAAGAGTGGGATCTGGGTAAGAAAATTAATATCATATAGTATTTTCAGTATACATGTAAATATTCAATATCTTCGACAGCTTTAAAAAGATTTTAGTGATTACTTTTTCATCGGAAATAACACATTGTTTTCCTTATGTGACCACCTCACCTCTCCGTCGTTTAAATGCTATCAACACTAAAAAAATATAAAAAACTTATTTTTTTTAATAAAAAATAAAAACCGTCTTAAAACAAAAACACTACAAAGTATAAAATAATGATTATTTCAAAACACTACAAAGTAAGAAAAAAATATATTTCACTGTACTTGTAGATGTTGATTAGTTTGCTTTTTGACTTTACTAGCCAGCAAACCAAAATACATGCGTAACATATTGAAGGCGGGTCGCCAAGTCCAAACACGTAAGACCTATGCATTATTTATAATGAATAAATTAAGTACCTATTAATATATTATGTCCTACAACTTGGCATTTAACTTTTTTCCTTAGGACTTGTAGTTTTACCGGAAATCGACATAAACCTTTTTTTACCCTTAGAAACTCGTCCACTTCCACTTCCTGACATCAGATCGCCCGTAATTTATTTTTTCTTTCATTTTTGTTATTTTTTCTTCTGTTTCCAATGGGTTTCATTCAATTTTTTTTACTTTTTACCATTTTCAAAGGCTTTAGTACCTACTATAAGGCTGACACCAACCTCATACATATTATTTTAGTTTTTTTTAAGTTCTTATTTTTAATTACAACTATTATTTCCCAGAATTTGATCCTTATTTTGACACTATTGATTGGGCGTGGATTAATGCGTGTTTTTCAAAATCAGGTTCCACATTATTGATCCAATATCCCGTTTAAATTTTCATCAAAATCCACTCTGGGCGTATTCTCCTTCAGGCATCAACGACTCTGGCCGTCTTCTGATCATTGTGATTTCCTAAGAAAGGTGAAATTAATGCTTTTGTGTTATCATTTTTTGCTGGTCATCCCCAGTCGCTTAAATCTGCACAAAGAAAATTCCTGCCAAAATGAAAAAAAATAAAAAAATGCAGTATAGTATTTTATTTGTATAGGTTACATACATTTTGTTTTCAATGACAAATGTAATGATTTTATTACGCTAGCTAATACATTAATGTTTTATATTGTAATTTAGTATGTAGTAATTACGCTCTTATAAGTCATAAAAAGCTCGCAAATATATTACACATCTACGAATGTTTTTATGGCTTTACTTAAAATACGTTATAAAAAGTAGGTAGTCATGCTTAGTATATTAAAACTTATTCAAAAACATTACTTAATAAAGATTTTTCCATAAACATTTCTTCTGCAATACCTTTATATACATATTGTTTTTCTAGGCTTTTCAATGTCAAAAGTAATACTAATTCAAATATTGACAACACATGCGTGAGTCCCACGTGTTACTACAAAACATTAACGGCCTTATTCATAGACAGTTTAAAAACATATAATAACTAAAATGGATTTTAAAGCTGTCTTTGAATAAGGCCATTAAAATACAACTAAGTAGTCATTGAGTGCACAGGAAACTACAGTGACTTATGTATTTAATATGTCTTAAAGGACAACTGAAGATTTCTCTTTACGAGTTAAAAATACAAAACATATATAATTTTTATTACTGTACAACAATAAAACGACACAAGAAGTAAATATATTCGACAGGGGCGTCACTAGAAAGGAAAACGACAATCCATTGGTACGCGGTGCGCAAATGATATACAATGATTTTATTGTGGTGTATATTGATGCCTGATGGTCAATCACCAGGCAATATAACGGTGACGGAAAACATCGTAAGGAAACCTCTCGTAGTGACTTATAAGAATTTTTACGGTATGTAAAGTCCGCTAACCCGCACTAGGCGTGGCTTAACCCCTCTCAATCGTACTCTCGATTGTAGGGGACGCCCGTGCCCTACAGCGAGGGACGTGTATGGGCTGATACAGATAGAGATATTAATCGGAGGGAAGGTGTTGCACCACGTCAACAGTGAGGAGCTGGTCGGCGGGGGAGGCGGGGGAGGCGGGGGAGAGCAGGCGGTGTGGTGGCGGGTAGCGGTTGAAGATGTGCACGTGCGTGACGCGGCGTCAGTCGGCCTCGTGCTCGTGCAGCTGCGCCAGGAGCGCCGCGCGCCGCGACTCCAGCTCCGCGTCGCTCCACGCCGCCGACCCCGCCAGCCTGCATTGAGACACAGGTCTTGTTCACGGTGTTCTTTCTAGCATTTTTATGATTGCGGTTAAATGTATACCGCCAACCCTTAAATACTTTGTTCATCTTTATCTATTTATTTCTGTAGCGGTTATTAATTATTTTGCTTGGTGTTGTATTTAAATACCCGAATGGGTTAATAAAATGAAACTTAAATCTAGTTGTCGATTATAGAATCATTATTCGAACAAAGAACAATACTATTTTTAATGGGTTGTACCAGGGATTTCGTAACCTGGGCCCCGTGGATCCCCGAAGTCCTTCTTTAAGGGCTCCGAGTATAAAGAAAAAAATTAAGTCATAAAGCGACATCAAAGTCACGTTGTCCTTTACGCCGCCCTGCGCTGTGGCAAGTAGACAGTACTTAGTACCCACCATCTCATTACAATTTACCAGATATTCACATATCTATGTGAGAAAAATGGACTCAAAATATGACATTTCAAACACAGGTTTAAGTGTTTAAATTACAAATGTCCGTGAGCCTTGCCTAGGTTGTGGTAGCGGGCCGCGACAAGAGGGGGGGGGGGGGACCTCGTTGTATAATGTATACCTTTCTTTCTTGTCTTTCTTATCCTTCTTCTTCTTGGGCTTGTGCTGGTCGTCTTCGGGGCTGCTGGGTGCACTGCGCTTGGACTTCTTGTTTTTGTGGCGCGCCGGCTCCTCGTCGTCCGTGATGCCTCCCTCCTCGGGCGTGGGGGATTTCTTTAAAAATTAAACGTACACAATGAATCAATAAATTACTATGAGTTCGAAATGTTGAGAGGTTTGTATGGTGCGTTGGTTCATTGTTGTGTAGGTCATAGGTGCGTAGGCTTACATCGTTAATGTGTATGCTAGTTTCAACATGTCCATACTTCGATTTATCGAATTTTTGCGTGAAAGAATTTCGAATTACCGTGTGTTTTTGGTATTCTTGAATTATATTTTCTCTTCGAAGTATCGAGTGGACCAAAAACCATCGAATTTTTATGATTTACCGTGAGTTTTGCTAGGGACCCAACATTAACTTCGAATTATAGAGATTTGCATTATCAAGAGTCGACTGTATGCCCAATAGACACTTTTTTATTGCATAGGTCCGGCAAACGAGCAAGCAGTTCACTGATGGTAAGTGATCACTGTCGCCTATGAACATTCACAACGCTGGATTATGGATGTGTTGCTGGCCCAATTGGGAGAGGAGCGGGAAGGAAAAAGGAAGGGAAGAGGAAAGGGGTATTGGGCATCCGGTCATCTTACTCCCGAAACAAATACTTATGGATCACACAAACATTTGTCTCGGTGCGGAGATCGAACCCGCGGCCTTTCGTTTCACGGCCGGTGCCTGGCAAACTGCCACGGACGCTGTCATTATCACTCAAATTACACTTAAAGCTTAACTAAGATATATTGTTAAACAATAAACTATACACATGTAACATAATAATATGTAAGTACTGGTGTTACAAATGGGCCAACGATGGCAGTAGGTACAGGAATGGTTGAGTTTATAGCGATATCACGTCGCCACGCGAGCAGTTCAGATTGGAGACTAACTTTGCTAGGCTTATTAAAAATGCGGTACATTTTAAATAGCATCGAAAATTATAACTACTTTTAAATAATATTATGAGCATGAGTTCATCGTATAATTCAGACCTCATCCAACGGGTCGTTATGAAAAAGTCGTGTGAGGAGGTCTATGTTCAGCATATCACTTCATATAGTTAAACATGACGATGATGACCAACAAATGTTATCAATTAAATATATTATTTCATTTGTGAAATGACTAACAGCCAAATAATTAAGATGAGAATGAAATATCGATTATGTGTTATTTTTAAAAAGACGTCTAATTTCGAAGATTTTTATATTTAAAAGTAGTAATCGTTTTAAAAGTAAAAGTCCGCCAACCCGCAGTGGGCCAGCGTGGTGCACTATATGGCCTAACCACTCTCAATCGTACTCTCGATTGTAGAGGAGGCTCGTGCCCTGCAGTGGGTCGTGTATGGGCTGAAACAGTACAGTACAATAGTTTTAAAATTCATTGACACCATCTTGCTGGGATGGAGTTTAATTCTAAATTGACCAATAGGTATATGAAAAGGACTAACTTGTTGGACTCGGCCAATTTACAAAATACTTCCTCGGTGGTGTAGTTGTACTACGGTATGATTATAAAGGTGAGGTCTAGGGTTCAAATCTCGGGTCCGGCAAAGTCATATTGGATTTTTCCATTCATTATCAACCAGGAGTCAGGAAATAGTGCCCGATATGGCGATAGGTTCGCCCCCTATCACATCATGAGACGGAACACACATGACGAAACGTACCTCTGTCTACCCCTTCTGCGAAAAAGGCGTGAGTTTATGTATGTATAATCGTGCTGGCATGAAGTCTAAATTAACCAATATATGAAAACGAGTAATTTGTTGGACTCGGACAATTTACGAGATGAAAATATGAGAATAATAGTTGCTTGTGTACCGGAACGGGCGAGTGTTTGCGATGTTTCTTCTTGAGCTTCTTGTGTTTCCTGGCTTCGTCGGAGGTGGCGGAGGCGTGGCTGGGCGCGGGCGAGGCGGAGCGCGCGGCGGGCGACGCGGAGCGCGAGCGCGACTGCAACACAACCACACACTGCACTACTGCAGCCCACATTACATTATCTATGTCTTCGTGACGGTACTTCCATACAAGCCCAAAAGCCCGGCTTGCCCTATTTAATACATACATACTCGGTACTGGACACACACCATTACATTCAATATAATTCAGTCATTTATTAGAAAACATCTACAATTTTTGAATTTACCGCGTCGTGTCGCGGCGCGCCTAAATGAAGCGCATGCGACGAAGCGCCGAAGCGCCGCACGAAATTCATTCAATAGGTAATAAAATAAAAATAAAAGTATGTTGATTTCACAGGCTCCCTTAAAAAAAGGAATATCGCGTATATATCTATGTTTTTCTCTCTCGAGGGCTTTTACGAGGCTTTTGGCAACGCGCTCATACTTATGGGTCAAATGCTATATAATATATTATACATAGTTTGTATAGCAATTTGTACTACACCAAATGCCCGCCTTCGTGGAGTGAACATCGAACGTTTCATGGTCGTCAAGTTATACATACATAAGCTCACGCCTTTTTTCCAGAACCCCTTCAGGTACGCAGAGGTACAACCAGGACACCCACGTTTCGCCTTGTATGTTCCACCTTGTATGATCCGTCCCACGATGTGATAAGGGGCGAGCCTATCGCCATAGTGGGCATAAAATTGTAGTCCCGTTATATATTTTGTTACTATTGTTTAGTAAATTTTATTTATTTAGTTATTAAGTTGGTTCATAATTGAAAATATTTTCAATCATTTTAGTACAAGTAATAAGGTAATTGTATATTTTTTAAATGTTTACTGGGCGATACTGTACTAATTGCTACTAACTTCGTATGTATTTTGACATTGTGCAATTGTAAATAGTTTTGTTATGATTATTGTTTAGTTTCTTATGTTATTTTTTATACTAAAATGAGTTGTATTCGTTTCCTGTGATGGGGTGGAATGTGATGGTGAAAGTATTCATTGCCGTTAAAAAAGTAAATTCATTCAATTAAATTGAAAAGAAATTGGCGCAATAACTACGCCGGGTTTATGCATTTCTTAAATTCGTGGTACAGTTCAATTGTATAAGTACGTGATTTGATTTCACACACTCTCCTTCAAATATGTTATCAAACAATCGTGTTTTATATGTTTTCCAACGACAAGTTTTGTGTGATAAATTATTTGGAATTATTTAAAACAAATTAGTTTGTCTCTTCAAAAGACATTCTATTAGTTGTAATTCACAAAAACATAACATGAATGTATTTATAATAATTTCTGATCGCAATTTCGTTAACTGCGAAGTCAAATACGGCACCATCGTAGCTATGCTTGTGCTATTGTAATGCCGGGTAAAAATGCAATAAAAAGTTACGGATGCATGTCCACAAACAATCTAGGTTACATAATTGTTTTATTCATTGATTTAAAAATTAAGGATAGGCTCTTCAGTACATTGGAAATATTAATAAAATGGCTATGAAAATCGCGCTATTTTTTGGAACAACATGGAAACAAAAAATGTTAAAATGCATAATATTAAATAAACTTATTGTAATAGATTTTTCATAACGGTGATAAAAATGGTTATGGTATGGCGTGCTTCAAAAAGTCTTTAAATAAATTTATATCAATGGTATTTATCCTAATATTGTATAGATTGTGTGGTCGGTCTAGGATTGCTTCGGTGGTGTAGTTGTACTACGGTATGCTAGCAAAGCTAAGGTCTCGGGTATGAATCCCGGTCAGGCAAAGCTATAATAGATTTTTCTATTCATTGTCAGCCCGGAGTGAAGAATTTATACCCGATTTGGCGATATCCTTGACTCGCTATCACTTCATGGGACGGAATACACAAGCCGAAACGCGAGTGTCCTGGTAGTACCTCTGTCTACACCTTCTGGGAAAAAGGCGCAAGTTTATGTATGTATCTTGTGTGATAGGTCTACCGTCGTAAATTCGTTTTCTTCTTTCTTAGTACATTTTTGCTTCAAAATCAATAGTTATTAGACTTTTAAAAAAATTAGGCTGCCCTAATCCACAATCCTAGGCACGCCACTGCTATGTCTACTATTATATATATGCATTTCACCAGTGTGATTGGGCCTTGTCTACATGACCGCTCCGCTCGTCTCAGCTTCCGTGGGAACGCAGCTTAAACCATATATCTGTCGCATAGTTTCGATAAAAACCACAATACGTAGTATACAATACCAGAGATGCGGAGTGTGAACGCTTCTTCTTTTTTGATCTCTTTGTTTTGCGCGACTTGGCGTGATGGTAGTGCAGGCAGCTCTCCTCTTGCTCGTGCTGGAAGTCCTTTAACAATATCATCGCGAATATTAATACTATTTTAGTTTAGATAACATGAAGGATTAAATCATACTTTATGTAGGTGTTCTTGTAATGAATTTCAAACCCAATATTTTTTTTATAATTCTACTAGCGGCCCGGCCCAGCTTCGTCTGGGTGCTTAGATGTTTAGACCCCACTCCACACCAGAAATATCTTATTCCCGTTCAAAATTTTGTACTCCTGAACGCAACCTAAGTACCTACTGTCCCTTTTCCTATCGTATCCCATCCCATCTCATCTGGCTCCTTTTCTTTCTGTTACATCCCGTCCCATTATTTTCCATCGAATGCAATTCGGATCCGACCGGTCTCATCGCGTTCGTCCCACTTTATCCCATTTCATCCCTTAATACCTAAATAGGCATGTTGACAATTTTTTGGAATTGCTTTTATTTTGTAGATAGGCCTTATATAAATACGAAAATATGACGAATATAATAAACATACGCAAACACAAATACTTTGCAACATTCCTGCTAAAACTTTCCGCTCAGCCAAAATTCTGACTACGAAATTGATTTTTTGAAGTATACCTAGTAAACTACTTATTTCTCAAATGTAAACAATGCAATACTCATAACGTTTTTCCCTTCTTAGTGATTTCTGTTGCTTAATTCCTACCTGAAACAGCGCTAAGAATGTTCGTCAAAAGAAACCCCTTTTCGTCGCCTTAGGCTAATAAAGAAGACTATGCATTACCTATTGACTGCCTCGGTGGCGTAGTGGTACTACGGTACGATTGCAAAGCTGAGGTCTCGGGTTCGAATCCGGGTAGGGCAGTGATATTGGATTTTTCTATTCATTATCAGCCCGGAGTCAGAAATTTGTGCCCGATATAGCGATAGGCTCGCCCCGTATCACATCGTGGGACGGAATATATAAGGCGAAACGTGGGTGTTCTGGTAGCACCTCTGCCTACCCCTTCTGGGAGAAAGCCATTAAGCCATTATTTTTTGTTTGCAATAAGGAGCTGAAATATATATTTTTATAGAAATAGCTTCAGCGGTTTCGATTTTGCATATAAAAGTCCAACCCTTATTTTAACCCCTTTAGGGTTAATTTATATATTTTTATTTTTAAATGAGTAACTAAAGTGCAAAGTTTAACATCTTAACTTTAACGGGTTAGATTTTTCCATACAAACGTTCATCCCTTATTTCAACCCCTTCAAGCCTTTTCTTCACAAAACAAAGTAGCCTATGTCCGTCTCCTGGCTCTAAGCTATCTCCTCACCAATTTTCAGCCATATCAGTAAAGCCGTTCTTGAGTTATAAATAGTGTAACAAACACGACTTTCTTTTATATATATAGATTTGAGTATAAAACAAAATTTTAAACACTGTCTATCCAAAAATCCCAAAGTTGTGTGCATTAGCCGCAGCACTTGTTTCAATTATTTTGTATACTCACTTTATATATTCTGATTCGGTCCTCTTCGTGCGGCACCGCCGCGAACTCCGGCGCGTTTAAGTCAAGTTTTTCTTTGACTTCGTTCCAAGTGAGCAAATGGTCCACGTTGGCATCGGTTAAAGCCCATTTAAACGCACTTTCCACCTTTTTTTGAGCTTTGGATTCTTCTTTTTGTCTCTCCTTTTTTCTCGCCTCTGCCTAAAAGAAAAATAAATAAGTAGAACGAGTTCGTTGCTTTGACCCATGCTAGTTAGTTTGGAAGAGGCGCCGGCACCTTCTCGAGCAGCGAGTTGTATGTGAGCTTGACGTTGCCGGCGTCGAGGGCGGCGGACTTGCTGTCCTCGCACACCACGGTGGCGAACTCCTCGAACGACGTGTCACACTTCACCTCGAAATCTTTCTCCTTCAATATCTCCTTTATGATCTTCTTCTCGTCGTGGAAACGTGCCTTCAAGTTCTCCACGTAAAACTTGAATAAGTCGAGGGGTGTGGACCCACTTTGACCTGCATTATCGAATTATAAAAATAAATGCGGGTGATAATGTAGTATTGATGATGAGTAAATACATCTAATTAAAAATAAAATAACTATAGACAATAATTAACTCTTGCCCGGAACTACGGCTGCTTCATGCTTTATGAATGGCATTATTTTATTTTACTATCCTATTAAAATAAACGTATTCATAGTATTTATTGCATATGATTATTATAGAATTATAGACTCTTGTTACAATTTTGAATTTTTCATATCAATTTTTAATCTATGTTCGAGAATTGAATTCTGCCATCTGTCACTTAATTTTCAGGGCTTTCTTGTGCGGAACTATAAAAATTCCCTAAAGCAAAAGAAATTTAAGGACCCTAATAAACTCCAAAACCTCGCTAGTATAATTAATATAGTTACTGATTTTATTCCTAATTTAAAGCTTTTTAACAACTTAATTAGTTTTTTACTTCGTCTAAACAGACAATGTTATTCAGCATAACGTTAGTTACGTGACAGTTAAATTCACATCAAAATAGTTTCAATTCTTATCGAAATTAGCCTGAATCCAGAAATTGTATTGACTGATATTAATGTATAAATATCCAATAAATAATCATATACGTTAGATTCAGTAATGATTTTCACATTGCAAAAACGCACTTTTGCGATGTGAAAATAACGATTTTAATTTACAGATAATGAAATCTTACCAAGCATAGCTGAAAAACGCATGTCGGCTGAAATGACCGGATACAGCTCCACCCACAACGACATAGAGGTCAACTTCCCTTCCTCATGTAGACTATCCAGTAACGCCTAAAGAGAAAAAAAAATCAATAACATTGTTATTTTATTATAATAATTGAAACACAAAATAAATAGCCTCAAAGTTCATACATTACCAAATGTCTGTAATTTTTTAATAGATTTATAAAAAACATTTTATATATTTTCAAAACTATCACTACCTATTAATTGATAATGAAAATTACAGATTTGTATGAAGATTTTTAAATATATTTGTACAACACCATACAACCCTCGGGTACTCTTATATGTTTTTTATAGCCAAGTCGCTTATGAAGTGTGTTAGTATATCAATGTCAGGGAAACGCTTCAAAAAACAAAGCTAGACAATGGTAATTCTACCTTTTATTGTGTGTTATGTATTTATAATACATACAGAAATACAAACTCAGCATTAGTCGTGCTGCATAAAAAACACAGTTAAATAAATACGAAAAATATATACCAAAAAGTTGTCTCTGTTCTTTCTCTGTTGTCTCTTATTCCGTTTTTTAATCTGTTCTCTTTCTTGTTGATATTCAGCTTCTAAATTTCGTATATGCTGTTCAAATACTGTAACATTAAAAGAAGCGAAATTTAAACATGCAAAAAATATTATGTATGCAGCCTAACTACATCTTGACGTCCGAATGTTAGTTGGCAGCAGACTTGTTAGCTCATAAAAACAATTAAGGTACGGTTGCAAGGAGATTAATTATATTTACTGACTGTGATACCACTTTCGTAAATAACAAACGTGACTTAATAAGGGAAATGTTAAATCTTATGACTTGATAATGCGTGATTTTAAACAATTTAAACTAGTTTAAAGAAGGTAATTCTTAATAGCAACCATAACTTACCAATAAGAGCATCTTCCTTGTCCATGCCTAACAAACTAACGTCATTTTTGAAAGCAGAATTTTCCAACAGCAACACCTGAGCTTCGCTCCATGTACTGCTGTATGTTATTTCATTCATATTTTCTAAAACCTAAAAAGATATAGTGCATTATTTGTCATATTCATAACATTTCAACAATGTTTACAAAATATGCATGTTGTCCGTATTAACTGCTGGCTATCTATCTGTACGTACTATGTACCAGTTACAGTTACATATAAGGAGCGCAATTATGATCATTTTGAATAGCGTTTTTTTTTCGTTCGACTGGTAAACAAAATAATCAGGACTTTAATCAATACGAACAAAACCATTCTGAGATGTTTAAAATAATTCGCGGGAGCTAAAAATTAATACAAATATTAATTTTCCGACCACCAGCGTCCCTACTAAGATACTATAATCACATCTCACAAACACCCAGACCTGAGACAAATATTTGTGAGCCTTACAAACATTTGTTTTGGAGCGGGGATCGAACCCGCGGCCTCTCGTTTCGCAGCCAGCGTCTAACCTACAGCGCCTCGGAGGCTATCAGGGGTTGAAGACTTTGCCACGCTAGTCGCGACGCCAATGTAGGGCCGCGCACTCACCGCGCCATAAGCAATCTACATAAGGCCTTATTCTAACGTAAATAGCGCAATCACAATACTACATCGTCTTAGCCACACACTTAGAAAACCCCTCTATTTCTACAATTATGGTTTTTTTACATTTAACCATATATCTAAACTATTCGAAAATATGTATACCAAAAGATTCAAATCATGCAAAATGAATCCATCCATCCATCCATCAGCCAAAGGAAGTCCACTGCTGAACATAGGCCTCTCCTAATGATTTCCACAGTGACCTGTTGGAGGCAGCCTGCATCCAGCGACGTCCCGCGACCTTTACCAGGTCGTCTGACCACCTAGTGGGTGGACGTCCCACGCTGCGCTTTCCGCTTCGTGGCCTCCATTCGAGAACTTTTTGGCCCAATGTATACAAATATGAAATAACTCACTTGAGCCAGCATCTTCATGTTCCGTTTCTTTAATGTTTTAGCTTCCTCTTTTTCCCGTTTAGCTATTGTGAATATACAATCCTCGAATATATCTCTGCGATCTGATTCGGGTACACACCGCCATATCTACACATTATGAAACAGAAATACAACATTTAATGATAATTAGAACGCCGGGCTGATGCAATTTACCGTTTAACATATTTGTAGTGAAAAAGTTATAGCATGAATAGTGATCTTTAATATACTAAAGTTGATTGAAAAGTTGGGGCCTTAACAGGAAAACAAAATAAATTACATACAAAAATATTTTTATTTCTCATCATAATTTCCTCCTAGTTCATGCAATACTTCCATCTGTGTTGCAATGTTTTTTTTCCCGTTTTAAAAAAATGATTTTTGAAGGTTTTCAAAATACTGGTTGAATAAAGAGTTCTTTTTTGTGGCCAGCATTCTAAAAGAAAAGTTTTTACTGTGTGACAATACTTATGACCTGACTGTGTATTTAAAACATTACACATTTGATGAAAATTTCTAGTGAAATTGTTTTTTTTTAGGTTAATGAACAGGTCAAAGTCGGAAGGTGCCAAATCAGACGAATAAGCCAGGTGGGGCAGCAGCTCAAAACCACAATCACGAACTTCAACCATACTTTCGACAGACGTGTGAACGCGTGCATTATCCTGATTAAACAACACTTTCTTTCTCAGTAATCCTCGACTTTTCTCTTTTATTTTTTCACGCAAACGATGCGTCGTTACTATATGCCTAGTTTATAGATAGTCCACCATTATGACTCCACGAGCATCTCAAAAACTGATGCCGTCTCTTTGCCAGCCGATAAAATTGTCTTTGCTTTGTTTGGGGTCGGTTCATCAGATTTTTTCCACTACTTGGACTGTTGTTTGGAGTCTGACGTATAGTGATGGACCTAGGTTTTGTCCATAGTGGCAAAACGGCCCAAAAAGTCCTGCGGGTCAGATTCAAACATCCCAAACAGTCGCGAAAAATCTTTAAACGACTTCTTTACTGCTCCACTGAAAGCATTCTGGGGAGCCACCTAGCGGATACTTTAGAAAATCCGAATTGATTAATAATTGTGTTCTATGTTCGCTCATATGAAAGGCCTGTAGTGTTTGCAATATCTTTTATATAAAATCTTCGGTTTTTCAATATAAGATCACATCGTAAACGTGGCAGGCCGGCCGGAGCGATGGTCACGTTCAATACTATCTCGTCCACGTTTAAATTCTACTATCTATTTTTTTACAGTGGTATACGATGGTCCGGATTCTCCAATTTTTTAGTCATGTCATTATATACCTCTTTCGGTGTCAATCCTTTTTTAAGCAAATACTTTATCACCGAACGTTGTTCAATTTTGTCCATTTTTTTAAAACTGCACACTAAGTTTCGTTTAGTACTTTATAACTTAAAATCACAACTTCTACGGCAACAAAACTGCATACTGTAAAAGCCAAAGAATGTACAAACCCAATGAGGGTAGTATTTTTAAATTAAATAGACGTTTGGATGTCAGGCCGCGAACTTTTGCAATCAACTCCCGTATTTGTAAAAAAAACAATGGTATAAATTGGACATTTGAAATTAGCAAACACTGTGGAAGCAATATAAACGCACAATGGATAAAAATATAGATCGTATTGTAGTAAATTTAATGATCATGACAAACCTCTAAGTTGTTGAACATTTCTTCACATTTGTAGTATTTTGTAAGCGACGTGACGCGATCACAACTCAAAAAGAACTCTTCCAAATTTTCGCGATTTTTTTTAGTCTTTAATCTGGAAAATTAAATGTATACAAATTAGTCTGGTCATGAGTTAAGATACTAAAAATTAAGGGAAATTAAGCTTAAATTTTAGAAAAAGCTGTCGCGGGAACATACGTTTCACTTTCAACCCTACTGGCTACTTCTATCTACATAAGCATTTTTGTTTTTATAACAAAATAACCAGCACAGCCACGTCAATCATATTGCTCGCTCAGAAATATTGGTGCCAAAATTCCTTTTGAAAACAACACCTTCACCAATGGTCCCTCGTTTGCCTTTACGCCTTGTATTTACAGTCAGTTTACTTTTAAAAAGTATGGAATTGTAGATGGCGTGCAGATGATCTCAAGGGCTATATTGAGTATACGTAGGGTATACGTTCGCCAATGACTAGTTGCCTAATAACTATTTAATTGGCTGTAGTGGAAGTAGTTCAAGTTCGGACACGCACCTCTGCTCCTCTCTCTCGTCTTTAAGTTTCTGCGTCTTGTAGGCATTGAAGGCTTGTTTCTTTTCATTCAACTTTTTGAATGTAGCATACCGTGGGTCTTTCGATATAATCTTAACACATTGTTCCCAAGTTGCATTTGATGAAACATTCTAAAACAAAAATTAAGTGACTTAAAATAATGATTATACATAGAACAAAAATATCATCTTCGTTATATATTTTGGTCTTCTCTTTGTACTAAATTACGTTATGGGAATTTACGAAAGTTTGAAAACTCACTCTATCTCTTAAGAGTTCCTTGAACGCTTCAATAGCTTCTTTCTTATCTTTATATAGCAGTTCTGGTGGTTGCTCTGAATTGTCAGCCGCATTGTTGGTGGGCGGCGCCGTTATTTCCTCGAGCTTAACTGAAAATAATACACACTTCCAATACCTCCCCATCATACAATTATAGCTTATCACAAGCGGCGACTATGTTCCCTGGACATATTGGTATATGGTACGGGGATTACAAATTTATTCGTGTTTATAAGGGATACAAGGGTTTCTATGACCCACAGTGGGATTTACATGATCTAGTTAAATATTATCATATCTCCTTCGCATTTGGTTAGAACCCGACTATGAAACGAGAGGTCACGGGTTCGATACCCGCACAAAGGCAAATGTTTGTGTTATGTGTGGCCCCCATGTAGTCGTTTCGGGTCTGTGCGTTTGTAAGACCGAGAAATTTCTCGTAGTTTCTGATACCCACGACACAAGATTTAATTCCATTCGTTACTTATTCGTTTGTTACAAAAATATATGTAGGTTCAACATTATTTAATTGATCTTAATATGTGGTCGGGACTGCGTATGTGACTGTTGGATGTATTTATTAATTATCATCATAAGTTATGAGACTGCACGAACAGTATATATGGGGTATAAAAAGCGAACTCACTGTCGTCAGGAATGGGTATGTTGGTGGTGAGCGTGGCGTGCGCGGGGAGTGCGGCGTGCGCGGGGTGCGCGGGGTCGATGGCGGCGAGCGTCTTGGCCATGGCCTCGTCCAGCGCAGAGCTGGCGGCCGGAGACACGGGCAGCGGCACCTCGCCCGGCGCCAGCTCCAGCCTGCACCACCACCAACACCGTCTCACTTACACTTCTTTATAACCTTCAACTCACTTTTATCACACATCTTTACAATGGCTTAATCATATTCATAACCGTGCATACTGTAAACTCACATACACACATGTATATTTATGGACTATTGCACTACAATACATATTTTTGCATAATGGCGTACTCCTTCGTCTTTAAAGAGGACGCATTTGTGGCGAGAACGTTATAACATTTATTATGTCAATATTATTTTTGATAGAAATACTTGATGTAGTTTTATATCCTTACTAATGATCAAATGAGTACCTATTATGCAAAACCGATGCAAAAAACGCGTCAACTCGATAATATTCATTTAGTGTATTAACTAGCTAGATTAACAAAGATGGTTTAATCATGCTGTCAAAGATCAAGTAAGCACGCGACAGATCGGCATGGCAATTTTCTAGTGATGTAGTATCATGTTCCAAGTCGTAGATTCCAAGTAGTTTATAATTCATAACGATTTTTTTTTGCAACACAATGACGTAAGAGACAAAATAATTAAGTCAAATTTTTAAAGGTACGAGTCTCCTAAGCTATGCTAATATGTAAATATCACTTAGTATGTACTTTATTATAATGTACGTATTATTGATTATTAATATTATGTGACTCATCGTTGATTGTTTTAACTTTTGCAATGCTTCTTATCTTGTGAACACCCATTTCTTACATAATATTTCAAATCCATCAAGTATATTAAAAAAATGACTGGTATAAACCGCCAATTGGCGATAAGTCCACCGATTGCAACACTTTTTTTAAAGTAAAAATTCTTTACGCATGCTTGACTGGGGGAGTAAGGTAGTGAATGCGTGACGAGGACGTTTCGAAAAGACGTGTGATGGGGCGAGGCCAACGGAAGTTGAAAATTGACAAATTTTAAATAAAACGGGTTTTCATCTTTCAAGTACCAAGAAGGCATAGAGTTCATCATACTATAATTTTCTCATCTACTTATGTTCCAACTGGCCAGTGTCGAGATGTGGGTTTACAATAATACCGATAGAAAATGAAAACCTAGTATTGGGTCTTTCATAAAACCATCTATTTAAGTAACATCTCTTTGGGAGCGTTTGTAAAAAAAATGTGTTCAATTATGTCTGTGGAGAAAAAAAAGTTTATTTAGTCACATATTGAAGGCGGGTCGCCAAGAGCCCAGCATAAATGCCGTATATTAATTTAAGTTTCTACGTGTTTGGCAGTTGGCGACCCGCCTTCAATATGTTAGGCATATGTTTTGATTTGATGGCTAGTCAATGAAATAGATATATTCTTTTACTTAGTAGTACTGTTTTGTAGTTTTGTAATAGTGAGTGGTGAACAACAAAGTATAATAGAATAATTGGTGAAGACCTTATCACAGTTAAAGACGCTCACTGTCTTTAACTATGATAAGGTCTTCCTTACTGAGCAGCTTCTTCAGCAGCTATTTTGTCTTTGATCTCCTGCAAGTCTTTGGGTATGACCCAGCTTGATTCCTTTGTTTCGATGTTATGGTAATACAAACGGCCAGCATCAGTCGTGTACTCCTTCCATACGCATGCTGACAATAGTTTCTGCAAAATAATGTTTTTTATGTAAGTGAACATTATTTAGGATTATGTAAGAAATACCTTGTAAGTTATAAAAAAAATTGGGACTTATTTCAACAGGCTATGGTATAAGCTTGCAATTTAAAAATATATACACACCCCAACACTGATAAATAGAATAGAAACCTTTAATAACATTTTGCCAAATAGACTGACCATGTGTAAATAAGTTTGTATGGGCACCTTATTAGAACTATTCTACAGACATTTGGTTTAAGACCTGAGCCCTGAGTAAACAACTTACAATATTGTGTATAACAAGATTGTTTTTACAATCATGTAACGTGAATGACGTGAAGCGATAGCTTTGCTGTCGCGTTTCGTTTCGTGAGTGAGATTGCTGGATGCCCAATATTCCTTTCTTCTTCCTATCCTTTTTCCTTCCCACTTCCCTCCTGCTTTGATGGGCCGGTAACATATCCATGATCCAGCATTGTGGATGTTCATGGGTGGCAGTGATCACTTACCTGCTTGCTAGTTGCCGAAAAAAAAATACGTAAAAGACGTCATCTGCTTCATTAATTCAACAAGGAATTTATATGATAATGCCTAGCATTATTAGAAACAGCATTCTGTAAAGTATAGAGTCTGCACAGGGCATCAGTTTATAATTATGATTATACTTTTACATCTACATTTTTAACAAGTGTGGCCATGTTTTTGCATTTTTTCCAAAGTGCTGGCTATTTTAGGCAAGTTAAATCCGTACACACACATACATCATGCCTTTTTTCCAAATCCAATTTTTTCCAATCAAATTTCAAACCAATTGATGTCTGTGCATAGAAGATAAATGAGAAAACTGATATGGGAGGACTATATTAACGTAATAGAACCCAAAACAATGTTTTATAGAACTTTTGTCTGTTTGTCTGTGCGGTTGTGGGCGATGAACTCAGAAATGGCTTAATGGATTTCGATTAAATTTGGTATGGAGGTATTTAACACCCTGGATTAACACTTTGGCTACTTTTTATCCCGAAAATTTTTGTGGTACTGTGGGATGAGGGAGGAATTCCGTTATACGTGTTCCTTATTTTATTTTTAAATGGATGGGATGGGACTGAATTACATAATTATGTTGAGTGAGAATGAGACGGGAAAAGGCGGGATATAACGGGACGGGACGGGATGGGAAATTTTTTATAAAGATAACCACGCAAATGGAGTTGCGGGCAGAAGCTATGCGAACCCGAGACGCCAGAATTGTAATCGTATCGTATACGGACATAATATCTTTCATAACAACATAATAGTCACCAGCTGAAATTTTGTAAATTGTATAGATTACAGAATAAATAAGGTGTATCTGAATGTGGGCTGTTTCCAAAAAACAAATGTGGAATTTGTATGTCGTCAGTGTACAGCTAGTGGCTAATGAAGTTAGAATAATTATAATTAATGTGTTAATAGTAGAAGATAAAATGTAACTAACCTCTGCAGGTGTCTTCAAATCATCTGGTTTTTCCCATAGACTCTGTTTTGTAACAGAATTGTAATAGTATGTGCGGCCATCTGGAGCTCTGTGCTCTGACCATGGACTGCTCTGATTTGCCATTGGTGCTATATCCGGAGCAGGAGCAGTTAAATCCTTAAAAAATACAATTATCAAATCAGAATTTTCATTTTTATATTACCATAAATAAAAAGTATGAAAATGTATTGATTTAAATTTGGATTCTAAATTTATGAAAAACTGAACAATGATTAATTCTAGAATAGGGTATTTTATTTACTATTAGTGAGAAAAAAATAAAGACAATAAGTTTATGTAGTATAGCATTAACCATCAGAACATGTTAATTTCAATTTACAATTTCAAAGAATAATTTTTGTGATTCGTTTTAATTATATCAATTTTTTTATCGGTCATACAAATATGCGAAAGCGAAACGGTTATCGCCAAGATGCATACCGAAATTATTAAAATATTAATACGACATAAGTTATGATACAGCTAGGTTCACATTTATATCCCACAAAGGCCTAGGACCTAGGTTATGTATTAGGATAAATTTATATATATTCATCATAATGTGTACATGTACATCATGCATAGTGGGTGAGTGCAATAAGCTAGAGTGCAGCATAGCCCAGTGCCCACAAAATTGCAGCAGTCATCAAAGCGTAGAATCAAATCACAAAATATATATATTTTTAGTTTTATTTCTACATGTGTAACCAGTAAATAATAAGTTAAATAATCAATGTTTAATGTACCTATCTGTATCACATTGCAAGTGCACTTACTGGTTTATATGAAGGGAATCCTGGTGGTGGCATTGAAAATGATGGAATCATTTGTGGGTACCCCATTGTTGGTGGCAGGCCACCCATATTTGGTGGCATTCCGGGCACTGGGGGCATAGCTACTGCTGGAGGCATTGGTGCAGGAATTCCACCTAACATTGGAGGTGGCAGAAGAGGTGTTGTTCCTATAAGGCCTGGAGAGCTTGTTCCTGTACTTGGTGGTTCCTGCAATAATTTTAAAGGTAACTTAACTATATAATGACCAAAATTCATAACACTAAAACCAAAATTAAGCACCACAGAAAAAAATCATGCCTTTTGTATTTTTTCAGTTTTATTTCATTATCAGTGACATTACCAATATTAAATTTCAGTTCTGCATAATATATACATACATATGCATAATTTTACATATCATCTGATATAGAAATGGATGTGAAATTGCTTCAATTGATTTTTAACAACTTCAATCACTATGTTTATGTTATTACAAAACAATATTGTTTAATAAACACCTCATTGGTCTTGTGGCTGTGGAGCATCAGGTTCGTGATTCAATTCCCAAATTGGGCATTACACTTGAACTGAGTCACTTGAATAGAAAATCTCATGACAGTGGATTTAAAGCCGATGAATGGTAGTTCATTGGTCTTATCCCTTATGTGATCCTAGGGTATCACCAATAACATAAGTGCTTATAAAACTAAAATGGAGGTGTGGATTGTAATTAAATATTGTGTAAATTATCAAAATGAAAAATAGTGGGTGGTGGAGTGTTGGTAAACAGACAACCTGCCAACATGCCAACATTTTCATGGCAGTGCGGGTTCAAAGCCCAGGGCACACCTCTGACATTTCCGCGAACCACCTTAATTGTACTCTCAATTGTAATGGAGGCCTGTGCCCTGCAGTGGAACATATATAGGCTGATACAAACATATTAAAATGATCATGTTCACTGTATTCTAAAGTGAATGCACTGTAATAATCATGTAGACTATGGATGCCCAATACCCCTTTCCTTTCCCCATTCTTTTTCCTTGCTGCTCCCCTCCCAATTGGGCCGGCAACACATTCACCATCACTTACCATCACGTAACCTCTTTTCTCGTTTGCTGGACCTTTGCAATAAAAAAAAGACACAGAGAGCAGAGCCCGGCTCAGTTACATTGGACATTGAAGAAGTCAGATAAATGTATAAAACTTATAATGTCCAAAGTTAATTACTGAGCTATGAAGAATTATCATTTTGTGGATGTGTAAGTAATTAAAAGGAGAATAATATATCATTTACAAAAAGTTTCGGCATTTTCAAGATGAATAGTAGGTTATCCCATCCAATCAAAATAAAAACTTACCATGATTCAAACCACAAGTGATTGTGTTCTTGCGCGGACAGATTTACGATACCCAACAATACATTCGCTTTTTTTCCTTATTTTCTAAAACAGCAAATTTGTAATTTGTATCACAATTTATGATAGTAGCAATGAATACACCACTAACCACAGCCACTAACTACTAGCGTTTGAAAGTTGATTAGCGTGACACTTGACAGCGTCAAATGTTCAAATGTCAATATTTGAGGCCAAAGATATGAATGGACATAGTGAATAGACCACCATAGAGTTGCCATAGAGTACGTAATCACTACGTTGTAACACCGTAGACAGAGAATACTATACATGAATTGATATCTTTTGCCGCATTCACACAAGAAGGAGGACAAGATATGTCGATTATGTGCTAAGAAACGAGACAGACTGATAGTATTTTTTGTTACATGCGCGTGCCCATATTTTATTACATTTAGGCCCCATTCGCACTGGCGTTATTTCAAATTCTAGGCTGTATGACTTGGACCTTTGCCTTTCCGTTATTGAAAAAACAACATCATCCATCAAATGTCAGACATTAGACAATCACGTCAACTGTATTTTTTTCGAAAATATATCGTCAATGTGAACTGTGAAAACATAAAAATACCTGAATATTAAGCAATGAAACGCTAATAATGATTTCATATGTAGCCCAAGTGCTAAATTTATTTGCGAGAACTGTTTTATACACAGTCCATGTGTCGTCGCTTATTGGAAAATTTATAATAATTTTAGCAACATGGATCTCATCATCTATTCTCAAAGTATTAGATGGTTTTGCCTCGTTTATGCAAATTGTATACGAAGACAATGTTTCGATATTCACAGAAGAAGTTCCAAACTCAGTTAACATCATGACTGAGACAGTTCATGATCAAATATATGGAATATGGAGGGTGATATCATCACTTTGCCATGATGTATATAAACATCTTAGTGCATTCTTATTGACTGTATCACAATTAGCAGATACTTCATTTTTGATAGTCTGCGAAGTATTGTTCATGTTTATTAAATTCTTAATATTTGTGGGTGACACAATATGGTTAATAGTAACATTTATTCCTGTGCATGTGCCACAATTGTTAAGGTCAGTGCTGAAGAATATGACTGACGCAACAGTAGAGGTCATCATAGACTCATACATGGCTCTCCTGAAACTCACAAATTTTTTAACAGAAGTACCTTTGGAATCTTTTATAGGCCTAACATTTGCAATTGTTCTAATACGCCTTTGTATACATTTTAGACAAAACATATACATGCAAATTATATTATTTTATTGGTCATTAATCAGAAACTTCCTGTATCTATATCATGCATTTTACAATTACATTACCAATTCTGAAATAAGGGTAATATCTCGAGTGGCTAGTGGTGGAGAATTAAGAACAAGAGATGTTGATTTAGTGTCGCAGGACGTTGGTAATGCAGATGGAAATCAAGCAGATTCATTGTGTATTATATGTCAAGAACGAGTGAAATGTGTGCTGACATTGCCATGTAGGCATATATGTTTGTGCACAGAGTGCTGTAGAAGACTTTATGGATACCAACGAACATGCCCTATTTGCCGAACTTTCATTTATCATTCTGTGACTGTCTACTTGTGACTATATGATATTGGACTACAAGGAAAGCAAAACATTCCTTAAGGAACCAAAAGCTGAAAACATTGGCAGTGATAGCAACCTATAAGAATTTGATTCGACTGCTAGGCAAGTAGGTTTGTTTTAGTGATATACAAAATGGTCATGTGTTAAAGATGAACTAAATGTACAAGTGTTCTCATAAAGGTAATTTTCTTGTAAACTTAAATTTTTGTGTACTAATCATGTTATATTCCATACCAAGCATTTAGCATTTCTACTAGAATACTGTTTTATCAAATTGCATTTTGATTTAACTTACATAATGGATCAGTCACAATAATTATAGGCATGTGCTATTTTGATGCTTGTAAAATATACATTTTGAATAGATATCAACCTTAAAATTCAGCCATTTTATGTAAATATATGTGATAAATAAAAATACAATATATTTTTTAAACTTTATTCTTTGTAGTTTAAAAACTGGAATTTAATTTTAACTAGAATAAATTTCTATATTCTTATTTTCTTCTTTACTTGGTATACAAATTAAAATTTTGTAAATTGTGCACAAGATATGTGTAGGAACTTGAAAAGGCTTACACTGGTAACAGTGAGTTACACCACAAAACACACAAATTTTGGATGACCCTTATGGATAGATTGGGGAGGCCTAGTAATGCACAAAATATTTAACTCGAAAATGGGTGTTGTGGATCTAAAAATTTTCTCATCATTTTTATTACATAAGACACAGTATCAACATTGCCAGGGACTATGTGTTTCTCATTGTATATTAAAACATATTGAGTGTGTTACTAGTCTTGTGCTAGCACTTATAAATAAATAAAACAGTCATATCACTACTGGCTCATCTCTTGGTAATCTTACACCCATCTTAAAAGTAACTTCCTTCAATTACACATTTATACACTTAATTACATACTTATAACTATTTATTTAACTTTAATACTATTTAACTTAATTAATGAAAAGCAATACTGATGCTTTTAATATGGTACATACGGTCATTGCATAAAATTGTGTTTGCTCCAACTTATTAACTGCAAATTAAATGTACACACTATGTATAAATGTGATTATCAAGTTTTTGGTAAAGCTACATATTTATTAACTTGTTTGTCATGAAAGTCTATTCCGAGACATTCCTAAAGTGTAAGTATTAATTTCTAAGCCGTCTTCTATACTCCTTCTATGCCTTGCATTCAAGTTAAGATCTTTGAATGATATTTGTACATCTTTAAAAGCATTCAACATGAATACTGCAATGGTCACAACAAAAAATCCACATAAACATCCAAGTATATTTTCAAATTTCATATGCTCCCATTCTTTAAATAAAATACCAGAAGCTATGATGACTAACACAGTAAACATCACATAGTACACGGGAGTTACTACACTAGTGTTAAATATATCTAGGGATTTGTTCAAGTAATTCATTTGTATTATAATACACACAACTGCACTAATCAAAAGCAGCCAAAACACACTGTGTGAAAAATTATTTACATGTCCATTTATAGTCTCTCTTACACCCAAAGCCACACCTTTGCAAGACACAACAGTTAAACTTCCAATGGCTGAACACAATAATAAATATACAGTAACATTTTTATTACCAAATCTTGGGACAAATATAATATTGATGATAAAGCTTATAAAAATAATTGATGCTACATATGTAACAAATAAATAGTCACATAACTTTTCTACTAACTCTTTAAAATTTTGAATTTCCTCTGATTTTGGTGAATGTACCACAAATATAATTGATCCAATGATGCACAGAAAACATCCAATCTGAAAATCAATTATTGAATGAAATATATACTCATAAATTCCACTTTAAATAATATTTACTGAACACGACAGGTTGGCATGGCAATTTTCTAGTATGTAGTATTATGTTCCAAGCAGTTTATATATATATATTTTTTACAACACAATGACATGAGTAGAAATAATTAAGTTTATTGTATATATGCAATATGACAAAATATTTTATCTATAATTTGTAACTGTTTGATGTTTGCACATGGAAGATATATGAGAATGATTATTATGGGGGGACTGTATGAAAATAATAAAACCATAAGAATGACAGAGAATTATTGTTTTTTCTTTAGCTGTAAAAGCAACTGCACTCATTTCAATGTGAGTGGAGTCGAAATTGATAACCACAGTTGGTGTGGACTCATGCAGCACTAAGATTAGGGTGTGCGGGGTGTCCCCTCTCGTACCTGCATGTCAAACCCTGATTGCCATTTTGACCTGTCGTGTACTATAATTTGTAGTTAATTAAGCATTTATACCTTGCCTATAAAGTTGAGTTTTTCATTGATATATCTTGACGAAAGTACTGCAGCTACTAGTACACTAAGTGCACCGAGTGGAGTAACCAATGCAGCTGGAGCAAATGCATATGCCAGAAGATTAGCTGCTTCACCAATACCCACTGTCAACAAAGATTCTCAATATGATTTAATGTAATTAGTTATCTTACCCTTCAATACAATAACTTAATAAAATCTTACTTGTAATCAATCCAAGCCACCACATCCACTGTTTGAGATATGCAAATCCCCCAGCTGATGCTCTTAAATTTCCATTTGAAGAAGTTTTCATTAAAGCGATTTTCTTTATAATAAAACTAGATCCAATAAAAATACTGGAACTTATAGCAAGTCCCAAACCAATGGCAAAAGACGTATTTTCATAATCTGTTTCAACTATGGTTTCTTCCAGATTCTTCATTGTTATGAAATGCTTGATGTTAAGTTTAGATGTAAAACTTAAAAAAACGAACCATATGATTATTGAAACTTTGAGGCAAAATGTTACTCATTTAGAGACATAGACAATGTTTGTTTACATTAAAAGATAATATTTTTTTACAAAACATACTTAAAAACATAAATCAGAACTCTCAACTCAGAAAACCGCTGGGCGGCGGGCGCTGAGCCGCTGACAGATGTCATTACTTTTATAAATTGTAATGTACTCTGTGGTCGATACCTACTCATTTGGCTTCGTAGACAAAGACTACCCTAAGAGCTATTACGCACTGTCAACCAGTCTGGCGAAAGTTCTTCGAAGAAGCTGCAATAGTAGCGTTAATAATTATTTTTAAAGAGAACAAAAGAAACGTAAAATAGTATTGGGCACATCTTTGTTGCAAGAACGGAGATTAATAGAAATGTTTAAAATATTATATAAAAATGTTAGAAAGACCCCTCGTATTTTTTTTTATAACGCAAGAATGTCTGAGCATACTTTTGGACTATTGTGTCATATAAAATCATAATGTACGAGTATAACTGCGCTGATTTTTGGAATTGTATTTCCGATATTAAGTCAATATGGAGACACTGCGCGATTTTTGGGCTCGACGTCCAGTTGCCTATGTGATATAATTTGCTTGCGTCTTTATTTATTAATTATATTTAAATAAAATACAGTCTTGTAAGTTGTAATTGGTAAAAAACAGGAAAAGGAATTAACGACAACATACAAATGAAAAAGGTAGCTTCGAACCATAGAGTAAAATGTAAACTCTTCATACTAATTCCAAGCATACACCACAACCTCGAAAGTCGTTCTGAGTGCGAACCCTTCCATTTGAACCCGTGCTTTTAGTAGTCGCCGGCGACTAGCAGTCGCCTGTGTGTCGTCACTGCACGGCGAGTCGCTCAGGCGACCGACGACTCAGTGCGTACACTCCTATAAAAACTGTAGGAAATCACAGTCGCCGGCGCAATGGGAACTCAAATGTCGCGTCCATTCGATAGATACTACGTCCAAGTCTGGTTATGTCTGAGCTGGTTACACTGGGCATAGACAAGATTTCTCGACGTGTAGTTGACGTCATCAGCTGTCAAATTACTTGAGTAGGAAGGTCGGGACCTGCGTAAACCTTTACAAAGATTGCTGTCAATATTTTAAACCTGTTGTGAGTTGGAGATTCTAATTCACAGTACAATACAATAATTACATTTCCGCAAGAAAATTTAGATTATAATGCGATGCTACCTCGGCGGCGCAATATTGGAGGTGTGAGTGAACGTCACATTGAAAGTGAATTAGACTCTTACAGCAAGCTCGATAAAAAAGGTCTTCAGCATACCGAACATAAATTGAACCAAACTGTGCATACATTGCCTGTCAATAATTACTTTGAAGTGCAATCGCAAGAAGAAGATATCGTATTTAAAATACTTGAAGAGTTTGTGTTTGAACCAGTAATGGCAGCGAGAGACAGGACAAATGAATTCATATCAACGGTGCGAAGTCTTCAAGGCCGAACGCTGGCCAGGCCGACTGTCAGAGATGAACGTAAAGCGGCAGTTCTAGAAACATATTCTCAATTCATGAGTATGGCAAAAGTTATAAGTAAAAACATCACCAGCACATATGCAAAGCTAGAAAAGTTAGCATTGTGTAAGTACATGCATATTGACTTTAATACTTATTAGTATGTAATGGGTATAAACTTACTAATATTATGTATTTTTAGTGGCAAAAAAAAAATCATTATTTGATGATCGACCAACAGAAATACAGGAATTGACATATATAATCAAAGGAGATCTCAGTTCCTTGAACCAGCAGATTGCCAGACTGGGTGAGATGCCCAGGGGACGTAGAAGCATGCACAGTCATTCCTCAAGTGTTGTTCTTGCATTACAGTCAAGACTTGCATCTATGAGTAATCAATTTAAACAGGTAACTTCTTTTCATTTGGTTCTTGCATTTCTTAGTTACACCAAACATGTTAAAACTGACTAAATTATTTCAACAATGCAGGTTCTTGAAGTCAGATCAGAAAATTTGAAGCATCAAAATAATAGACGTGAGCAGTTTTCAAGGGTCACACCTATAATAAAGGAAGTCCCCTCCTTACTGCAAGATGAAGTGAGCATAGATTTAGGTGAAACATCAAGTTTACAAGCCCAGCAAGTAGCATTGCGAGATGACACAGATTTATATGTACAGCAAAGAGCAGAAACAATGCATAACATTGAAAGCACTATAGTTGAATTGGGAGGCATATTTCAACAACTTGCACACATGGTAAAAGAACAAGATGAAGCGATAGGTAGAATTGATACCAATATTCAAGAAGCCGAAATGAATGTGGAAGCAGGTCATAGAGAAATATTGAAATATTTCCAAAACGTGACTGGGAACAGAGCCCTTATGTTTAAAGTATTTGGTGTTTTGATATTCTTTTTCATTTTCTTTGTTGTAGTTATGGCTTAAAATAAAATGTAATTATATCAGAAAGTACGTAATCCTCATTAATTTATTTTAATCCCTCATAAAAGCTTAGCAGGGAATAATTGATTTAGGGTAAAAGAAGCAACTGTCTTGTTACATTTTATTATACTTCTTCCTTATTGTTTAGGCTCAAATCCTTAATAATATTATAAATGCAAAAGAACATTTGTCTGTCTGTTACTTTTTCACGCCTAAATCACAGGACTGGTTTTAAGACATTTGATGCAATAATAGATAAAACCCTGGGAAAGACATGGTCTATTTTTTTGTGAAGGAAATCAAGACCTTTGAACCATTGTAGTTAGAGATGTAAAACTTGGCACTTTAGTTACTTATTAAAAAATAATTTTTTTTGCATATATTGTTCCCTTAAAACTCACCCTAAAGGAGTTAAAATAAGGTTTGGAATTTTATATGGAAAATTGAGCCTGCTGAAGCTATTTCTATGCAATAATTTTGAAAAATAGTATTGGGGTAGAATAAGGGATGAAATATTATTTAGAAAATCTGAACCATAGTAGTTACAGATTTCAAAATTGGCACTTTAGTTACTCATTTGAAAACAAAAATATCTGTATACTCTGTTTTCTTAAAATTAGCCCTAAAGGGGTTAAAATTTTATATTTAAAATGGAATCCGCTGAAGCTATTTTTATGAAAATATAAGTTTCAGCTCTTTAATACAAACGAAAAATAATGGCGTGCAATAATTTTGGAAAACCAGTATTATGGGGGTAAAATAAGGGTAGAAATATTGTGCGGAAAATCAAAACCGCTAAAGCTATTGATGTCAAAAATTCATAATTTTGACTCATTACCACTAATGAAAAATGATGTAATGCACTATAAAAACATCTAGTTTTCTCTATTAAGGGACGAAAAGGGATTATGAACGAAGATTCTTAGCGCTGTTTCAGGTAGGAATTAATTAATAGAAATCATCAAAATGGGAAAAATGTTATGTAAATAATGCAATTACATTTGAGAAATATGTAATCATTGATTTAAAAACTAAGGATAGGCCCTTCAGTACATTAGGAATAACAATAACATGTCCGTAAAAATCGCGCCATCTATTATATTTTCGTGTAACTACAGAGTAAGTTAATCAATCCATTTGGAGCGAATCAGTCGACGTAGCCTTGTTGCAACGTCGAAGTTAAAATAAATTAAATAAACTTAATTTGATTACTATGTATATCCATAAATCAGGAAAAAATATTTCTTAACATTAAATATGATATATAGTTAGAGTTATGTATAAAAATAATAGGCAAAATATAGTGTACAAATTAATAACCGCAAAAAAATATTAATAGTGGAGGATGGTCTTAAAATAAAAAGTAATATTTTAATGAATGTTTTATTCAGTAGCTATTGTCCTTCAAATAAAACGATTTTTTATAACTTTTGTCTCTTGCTGGTTCCGGGCATATTTTCCATATTGTTGTCGTGATGTTTTCTAACATTCGTATATTTTTCTTTTACTGATTTAATCAAGTATAATTTATGTCTTAGTGTTAAATGGTTCAGCACGTTGTTCTCATATGATATTACTCCACACCTCTTTTCTCACAGGATCGGCAGGAAATCTGAAAAATAGGTAACATCTTAAAATCCTATTTTTTGAAGCGGAACACATTTAAATTTGCATAATAGTATATATTATTACTGATTAAAAATATGTCAATTATAATCCGGCCGCTCAGAGAATGCGTTCCTGACACATGTCAGTTGATCATTAGTAGTGATGGGAATTATCATTTTGCTAAACTTTAGAATTATTCCCAGTAAAAGTAGCAAGTTAGAATAATTGGATACTTGACTATTTTCTATAAAGTGTTTTAAAATCTAGGTATAATCATTCTTTAAATCTTCCAACCGTTAATATATTTTTAAAGAGATCTTTATAACGAATAAACATGTTTTTCTTTATTACTAAAAATATTGTCACCAAAACGGTTGGTCACGTGACTTTTTAAAATTTACGTCACACTTTACAATTGGTGAATGATCTTAGTGGCAGAAATTAATAAAATTGTACATTGTGACGTCACACGCTGCACAAGGACAGCCGATCTTGTTTTGTTACATTTAATCAATAAATAAAAATTCACAAACTTCTTTCAGATCATTATAATATTTACAATGTATATAAATGTAAATAAAAATACCAAATATTATTGTCTTTTACTAACTTATCATAATAATGCAACACATTTTATATTTTATTGCCACAACCGTCAAATATCCAATTGTCTGCATTCTACATTTTCATGTCGTTAAAATAATAAACAAAACAACAAGGTGATAATTATATTAAAAAATAATAAGAAAAGGAGGCGCCACTGAGCCGCTTAAATACTATCACATTATAGATCGGATTTTAATTTTGATTCTTATTATTATTAAATCAATTATAAGTAAATAATATAAGTTAATATTAAATGTTCTTATTTAAAATATTTTAATAAAAACGTAAACTTCAATGCCAAATTTAAATAAAATTCACAAATGTGAAAGATATTATATTGCTGCCAGGTGAAATAAAGAGTTAGATCCGTTTAATTATTACGTTATACATTATTAAAAACACAAATGTATTATTTTATATTATAACGGAAAATAACGTTATAATAATCTGCTATTTTTTGGCCACATCACTCCAGAAATGAACAGTTGACATAACCTTGTAACGCGTGGTATGAACTTATAAATATAATATTTTTATTTTTATTAACCGTCAAATTTAGTCCAAAGTGATAAAATTTAACCTAAATTTACATATTATTTAATTTTTTATGATGTTTTATTTCGTAAGTAGGGTAAATAAATAAAATTGTTCGATAATGTATTTACATTTGTTGTCGTTGCATTTGCAACGACACTTCAAAGTTACGTCGTCCGTTCAACTGACATGTGTCAGGAACGCATTCTCTGAGCGGCCGGATTATACATCAGTTCGACAATAGCTTTGGTCTACACGTTCCCAAATATGCGCGCTGTAGCGCGGTTTTATCATACAAGATAATACATACAAGTTATATATCGCGCAGAATACACACGCCGAATGTTTTGATGACGGCCATGAAATCGTTTTTTAAACAATGCTAAAATATGATAATTTAACTTAATGTAATAGATTTTTTACTTACCGGTGATAAGAAATGTTACCTTTATTTTTAGAAAACTTTGTCATTTTTCTTGCAAACGCACTATGTAAGCATGATGCACATAGGACCCTTATATTAATAGTTAATGCATAGGTCCTACGGGTTTGGTACTTGGCGACCCGCCTTCAATATGTTACGCATATATTTTGATTTGTTGGCTAGTAAAGTCAATAAATAAACTAACCCACGTGTACAAAGCACAATGAAATAGATTTTTTTCTTACTTTGAGGCATTTTTTCATTATTATTTTTTTACTTTATAGTATTTTTACTCATATACTATACCTAATGCAAAAATAACCACTAAAATCCTGCTCAATTTTGAGGAGTTTTACTCTCCAACTCCGAAGATATTCGTTAGATCTTAACTATTTTTTTTATGAGACCACCAGTCCTGTGAAGAATTGACTTGAAACAAAAAAAGAATTTTCCAAATCGGTTCAGGCGTCTTCCGAGTAATCGATGAACATACACAAAAAATGCCGACGAATTGAGAAACTCCTCCTTTTTTTTAATTCGGTTAAAAAGATCTTACAATATCAAAAAAATATAATTAGGTCCTTAAGGTATCTTGAACTAAAATCTAATATTTAGAAAACTTTCACTGACTTGTTTTAAGTACGTGGGCGGAGTGTTGGTCAAAGCCTAATCAACGTTTACTTTAAATGGTATTTCGAGATCTTCCCTAAAATTGGGTAATGGTTTTGGTCTTGCCACATAAAGCATTGTATTATTAGCATGGTCTTTGAGTGACAGCTGCACCTGCACACCTCTCCTTAGTTCATGCCCAGGCTCTCTGGATATTGATTGATCAAAAACCCTGAACCACTTCATATTTTTGTATACATATAAAATTTAATAGAATATTCAATACATCTGTACAATTTTATTTCGTATGTTGAAACCGCCAGCTGTATTGATATCGATGTGACAATATCGACTTCATGCACACTATCACAACTCCGTTTTTGCCTCACTCAAAATGTTACATTGCCGATCCACGTTATACGTAGGTACTATATCTAGGTATACCCTATGGTATGCGCCAGTATACACTGAGCTCAAGTGCTGTTTAACTTTAAAACTAATGAAACTTTTACGTTGCGTGAATTTCATTTGAATACCAAGTATGAATCTAACATAAGTATACAATGTAAATCCAGGAAGTCGCTGGATGTAGGCCACTTCCAACAGGTGACTGTGGCAATCCTTAGGAAAGTACTATTTTTAGCAGTAGGCTCCATGTCGCTAGAGAAAGGAAGATTTTAGATCGATTTGCAGCATGCTAATTCTTTACGCTAGGTATCAATTTATTTATATATTTATTTTAATACTTTATTGTACACCACAAAAAAAATAACAAAACAAATAGAAATACATTAATACTAAAGACATGGTTACAACGGCGGCCTTATCGCTACCTGCGATCTCTTCCAGGCAACCTTTGGATGGATTAAATTAATTGAATATAGAATTAATTGGGTAGTGCAAAGAATGGGAAAAAAAATACAAAAATAATAATAAAAGTACGTGTATGTATTATTTATAAAACATACAAATAAACTAATATATACCTATACTATATACATACACATATACACACATACATATATATATATATACATACAATATATATAATATAACTATTAACATGATAAAGATGAAGAATGTATATAAAGACGACAAGATAAAAGATTACTCTAGTGACATATAATGTGCTTTAACAAGTCTTTTAAAACTTGGCAGTGTCTTAGCTTGTCTAATTGAAAGTGGTAATTGATTCCACAAGCGAGCAGCATGGACAGTAAACGACTTGTCAAGGAATGATGTGCTATGCTTAGGAATCTCAAGCGTTAGGTAGTTCAATTTAATGATCAGTGAAACAAGAACATATTTTCAATAATTGTTTATTAATACAAACTTTTTGTCATCGACCATTACATAAATTCGATGGTTGGTAAAAAATGCAAATACATAGATTAATTTGCAAATAAGTAGTTAACGAACTTTGTTTTGAATAATATTTCGACGTTTTGTCTCCTTATTTCAGTCTTCAATATTTTTGGAAAAATAATATTAGCGTTAATCATCTAGTAAGATAAACGACGCTATTTAAACGTCTTTGCTTTCGCTACATTATGACGGATAACTAAAAGCCAATCATAATATTCCACGGCAGAACTCGCGCGGGTAGATATCCACAGGACAACTAACGTAGTATGTATCGTTGTCAAGATGATATTCTTCAACACGTCTAGTATTTAAAGACACCGCCGAACGTCCTAATAAACTTAACTTTTAAAATGTTGAGATTAAAGCAATACAATTCATCATTAAGGCAAAATTAATCATGTAAACTCTAGCCATTAAACAATTTAGGATCCACAGCTTAAACATTCGTCTTTGTTTTGTAAAGAACAAGTTATAGCAGCCATGTTAGCTTCATCCGCTTCGGCCTTACCATTTACTTTACTTTTGACTTTAGACTTGTCTACGGTAAATTGAATAGCATTCGCTGCAGGTTTCGTTCGTAGATAGTACATTCCAGTTTTCAAGCCCATTTTCCAAGCGTAGAAGTGAATGGAGGTTAATTTGCCATAATTAGGTTCAGCAACATGAATATTGAATGATTGGCTTTGATCTATAAAAGCACCTCTGTCCGCCGCCATTTGAATTGTAGTCTTGACTGAAATTTCCCAAACTGTTTTGTATAAATCTCTTATATCCTTTGGTATTATCTCAATGTTTTGTATGGAACCATTGTTATGAATAATGAGATTCTTCATGTCTTCGTCCCATAACTCCGCCTCTGTCAGATCATGTAATAAATGATGATTAACAACTTGAAATTCGCCAGACAAGACGCGTCTTTGATATATATTCGAAGTAATTGGTTCAAATGACTCATTGTTGCCTAGAATCTGAGCTGTAGATGCGGTAGGCATAGGAGCAACTAAAAGGGAATTTCTGAGGCCATGTTTCGCAATTTTTTCTTTCAGTATGGTCCAATCCCATAAGTCAGTTGGCGTTTTATCCCACATTTCATATTGTAAGATTCCTTGACTTACTGGGCTGCCCTCATAAGTTTCATAGACACCATGTTTCTCAGCTAATTCACAGCTTGACTCGAGTGCACCATAATAGATGGTTTCGAATATTTGTTGATTAAGTTTTATGGCTTTTTCACTATCATATGGAATGCGCATAAGAATGAAGGTATCGGCCAATCCCTGCACTCCAATACCGATAGGTCTATGTCTCATATTAGATTTTTTAGCTTCAGGAACGGGATAATAATTTACATCAATGATTTTGTTTAGGTTTTGTGTTATAATTTTTGTGACCTCTTTCAATTTCATAAAATTAAATGTTTTATCTTCATTCACAAACCGGTTAAGTGCTATAGATGCTAAGTTGCAAACAGCAACTTCATCAGCTGAAGTGTACTCTACTATTTCTGTGCAGAGATTGCTACATTTAATGGTTCCCAAATTCTTCTGGTTACTCTTGCGATTACATGAATCTTTATACAACATATAAGGCGTTCCTGTTTCGACTTGAGCTTCTATAATAGCCTTCCACAAAGCCTGAGCTTTGACTTGTTTTACATATCGTTGTTCACTTTCATATTTTTCATACAATGTTTCAAATTCTGTTCCCCAACAATCTGCTAGACCTGGGCAATCATGGGGACACATGAGGCTCCAATTATCGTTGCTCTCAACTCTTTTCATGAACAAATCAGGTATCCATAGAGCATAAAATAATTCCCTGGCACGTACTTCCTCCTTCCCCGTATTCTTTTTCAAATCTAAGAATTCAAATATATCTGCATGCCATGGTTCTAAATATACAGCAAAAGCTCCTGGTCGTTTGTTGCCCCCTTGATCTACATACCTTGCAGTGTTATTATACACACGCAACATAGGAACTAAACCATTAGAGACTCCATTTGTCCCAGCAATGTATGTACCTTTGGATCTTATGCAGTGTACATGAACTCCAATACCTCCAGCAGATTTGGATATTAAAGCACATTGCTTTAAGGTGTCATAAATGCCTTCAATGCTATCATCTTTCATAGCAACCAAAAAGCAAGAAGATAATTGTGGCCTCGGCGTAGCTGCCGAGAATAAAGTTGGACTGGCATGTGTAAAATATTTTTCCGATAGTAAATTATATGTATCAATTGCAGCATCTATATCTTCACCATGAATTCCTATTGAAACACGCATCAACATGTGTTGTGGTCGTTCGGCAACCTGCAATTACATATTAGTTTTAATTTGGTCATTCTAACGTGTGGAAATAATGTAAATGAATATTTCTTCCTGTGAAATTATATTTAATTTTTAATTTCCTGTGAAATTATATCCGACTCAGGCAGAGTAATTTTTATTTATTTTTTTGCTAGACACTGGTAAATTACCAAATATGTTATGTATGTATTTATACATACTCTATGGATATATCATTCTTCTTAAAAATTACATTGGTTATTGTTTTATTACTATATAACATAAATAATAGTTTAAAAATCTAAAAAACACGCTATGACAAGAGAGCTAACTAAAAAAGTACCTAAGAATTGTGGAAAACGAGTTTCAGATTAGAAAATAGAGTGAAATACATTCACTTTATGGTTAAAAAGCTAGGGTGCTTGAGGATAAGAGCGTGGTGATATAGATAGAAAGAGATAAGGAAGTGCGTGGTGGCCTCGTGGTATCGGACCAGACTCGGCTGCCTACATGTTCACGGTGGTCGCGGGTTCAAATCCCAGGGCACACCTCTGACTTTTCGGAGTTATGTGTGTATTGATAGTCAATCACCACGCACTTTAACGGTGAAGGAAAACATCGTGAGGTAACCTGCATACCGTAGCGATAAAAAAAAAAAATCTACGGTGTGTAAGTCCGCCAACCCGCACTAGGCCAGCGTGGTGGACTATATGGCTTAACCACTCTCAATCGTACTCTCGATTGTAGAGGAGGCCCGTGCCCTGCAGTGGGTCGTACATGGGCTGATACAATACAAAAAAAAAATGAGGATAAGAAATCGTTTTAAGCACCCCACGCTTTGTAACAACAAAATGAATCTATTTCACTCAATTTTCTAATCTGAAACTCATTTTCAATTATTTTAAGTATTTTTTTAGTTCTCTTCATAAAGCGTGTTTTTTAAAGAATTATTTATTTATCTCACTAAAAAAGTCTATCTACGGCTATCTTATTAAATGAAGACAGTTGTGCGCAAATTACCAACTTTTAATAATAATAAAAAAAAATGTGAAGATTTTTGTTAAGGTAATGTCACATTCTTTTTAATCAACTTCAAAAAAAGGAGATTACCAATTCGATGTGTATGTATGTAATTTTGTCAGAATTGCACGATTTTTGGATATGTTGGTCTATACCAGCGTCTGAACATGAGTGCGCAATTTTATAAATATATGTATGTTTGTCCAAGCATATCTCAAAAGTCCGATTTCAAAAATTATTTTTGCGTTAGATTAGGTGTACCTAAGTATTCCTTAAGTTTAAAAGTTTTTAAAGAAATAGGTTCAATAGTTTTTGAGATAGATAGGGTGCCCAACATTTTTCAATCCGCGGCGCACACTACATGTTTACTATTTCGTCGTGGCACCCTAATCTATCTGATTAAAATGTACAATGATACTATTTAGGTAAATAGGCACAAAATTTAAAATCCGGACATAGAACATTTTTTTCGCGGCGCCCTCCTCCACTTTCTACGGCGTGGCGCACCAGGGCGCACAGTTTGGGACACCGTGAGATAAAGACTAAAGTTTGTATCATTCACTAGGAAAATGTGTAGATAGTTATCTTAGCAAAAAAATGGTAAAAAAGTAAGTTTTAATTACTAATACAGAAATTAAAAAAAATTATTAAAAAAAATTTCGACTTCAAAAGTGTAATAAAATGAGAAAAATAAAACTTATCTTTTAAGCTACGCCTCGCGGTTTTACTCGCATAGTTCGTAGCGTGATATTATATATGTATATAGCTTATAGTCGCCCAGCTGGCACCGACCTCAAAAATTTGGTTGTATATTTAGGTATTATAGATTTATTAAAAGATTAGTTTTGTTTTTCTCTTTTTATTACACTTTTGAAGTCGGTTTAACTTTTTAAAATTATTTTAATTAAATTATTTTAATGTCCTTAATAATTATGCAAAATTTCAAGTCAATTCGATGTTTTCAAGTGCTCGAAAATCGACTTCAAAGATTTCGTTACATACATACATACAGGCGAAGCTAATAAAAGCGTGCTAAATTAAAAAATCTAGATTCAAGCTATAATTTCGTAATGTGCTTTTTCATTATTTATAGTAATATGTGTATCGTATAAAATTTGCCGTGGCTAATATTACAATACACTACAATGCAATGAAGATATTCAAAAAAACATACCATTGCTAATAAAACAATACATTACATATAATGTACGAACATCATACCATGGATAATCTCACAATTTGTTTAATAAGATTAATTCATGATATTGTAATGCATTAGCCACGGTATGATTATGTATGCATAAGTAACCAAAACTAGCATGGAATCTTTCAAGGGATATGATATCTCCTGGCAAGAATAATCATTCTATTTATTTAATGCTTATACAATATACAGTATTACATTTTTAATAATATAGAGTTATATACCTTATTGTTTATCTTCAATAAGTATGACCGCTCCAAAGTTTTAAAGCCAAAATAGTTGTACTTAAAATCTCTGTCGTAAACAATTGCAGAATCCAATCGTTCTTTATGTTTGGAAATTATGTTATAATGAAATTCAGATATCATAGGACTGCGCTTCTTAGTGTGTGGATTTATAATATTATACAAATCTGTCATTACATCTGAAACAAAAAAATAATTATTGTATTACTTTATTATGTCTCTTTATTTGCATATTCTTCTTTTAACAATTTATACATATTAAAAAAATATGGACCCTCCAGTGGCATAGTTCAAGACAAAAGACCAAGATCCAAAATGGCCAGCAATACTGGCTTCTGCATCTGACTCTTGACCCAGCGGCCAAGTGAAAGCCTCTGGAGATGTTGATTGTGGTTCTTTGGTATAAGGCCATGAGCAGAAACGACAATCAGGTTAATAAGAACGCTTATGCATTGTTTTTCATGCATTGAGATATCTTGTGTTTCTCCTTATTTACAGGAAATATAGTGAACGACTATTTAAACATATTTTTTTTATATCCTTATAGTTTACTACATTAAGGCGAATAAAATAAAAACTTGTTTTTTACTTCAAACCCTCTGTAAACTCATAAAAAAGTAGGCCCACCAGATGCCTTAGTCGCTTTAAAGCAACACGAATGATAAGTCGATATTCATTTATTAAGATAACTGTAATTAAATGGCTGCAATCAATACTTGTACTTTCAAGTAGATATTATTCTGAGCAATTTGCACAATTAAAATAATTTCAGGTGAACTTCCGAAAAACGCATACCTCCGATCGCTATGAAATTTGATATAATAACGTATTTTGACTTCCTAATCACGAATATTATAACGAAAATTTGTTTTAAATAATGTAAATTTCGAAGAAAAATTAAAACACCGATCTTCCATTGTACTGATTGTTGACTTTCATAACACAAATCGCAATAGAACGACCCGTGGCGGTCAAAGGGTTAATGAATAATCAGTTACCTGAAAAATGTTTTTTGGTTTCTTTATGCAGGTTAGATATAGCCAGCCTGGCCGCTAACACTGCATAATCAGGATGGTCCGTGGTCATTGTGGCTGCAGTTTCTGCTGCTAAATTGTCAAGTTCTACAGTTGTAACTCCAGAGTATATACCACTTATTACTTTAAGGGTAATGCAAACCTGTGAAATATTATGTGCAGTAGACATAGAGACATAATCATTATCCATTTTTAAAGCTTAATGTGAGAATTGCAGGAACCTTTAAATGAACCAACAAAGTTAACCATTGGTATCAATTCTACTCATAATAAACTAGACTTTTTGGAAGTAGTAAGTCCACACTGTTGTTAGTCATGAGTCATGACTCAGCATGAATGGACAGGCTTGCCCGGGGCGGTACCATTGTCTCACAGAACATCGACGTGAAGAGTCAGCTTTGCCGTCGAGTTTCATACAGGTAGTGACATTGCCAGACGCCCAATACCCCTTCCACTTCCCATCCTTTTCCTTCCTGCTGCCCTTCCGATATGATAGGCCCGCAAGTGTCTATGATCCAGGCGTTGTGGATATTGTGGACAGTGATCACATACTATCAGGTTAGCTGTTTGCTTGTTTGCCGGTCCTATTGAATAAAATAAATAAACCAAAAAAAACAATAAAATATGAGTGACATAAAGAGCATGTCGGATCCTAATGCTAGTACTGCTTATTCTGACCTCTTCTATGGAAAAGCATTAAATTAAACTATTTTACTGTTACAATATTCTGGTTTTCATTGTGTTCTCAATTTATTAAAATAATAATTTCTTTAAGAGCAACATGAAGAACCAGAAAAATAAAAAAAGACATATAAATAAGTAAAAATTAATATGGCTTAAAGTCAAACATATGTTTATTATCTTATACTTATATTTAAAGAGTTCAATGAATATACTTCTCTAATTCTGATTTAATATCTGATAATATAAACACATATTTATACCTAATAATGTAGGAATCAATTAATTAAACCAACAAGATGTTCAATGCAACTACAGCTGATGATTGCTGAAGAGGAATACATACATATTTTCTCTGCAGGCAATTTAAATGTAGGAAGGGTGGCACTGCTATCCCCACTATCACCTTATCTTATCTCGTTCGCCCACAGTCTATCGTTTAATTACAGCCAATGCACAAAAACCATTGCTAATTTACTCAAGTGGCGCAATATTAGTATTAATGAGTAAACTTACAAGTATAGTGTTTACATGTTTTGTCGATAAACTTTCCAACTAACATGCTGAGTATAGGTATAACATGCAGTGAAATTGCATTTCAATTGTTTGATAGCTGATTAGATAGTCAAGATGTACTCTATTAAAATATCAAACTTGGCCACATTTTTAAATTGGCACAAAATTAATAATATTTAAAAATATATTTCCAACCTGTATATACTATAATCCCGGTTATCTAACTTAATTACCAGGGGTAGACCCGATATTCAATTTTGTTTTAAATTTTAAGGTATTAATTGTAATATTTAATAAGACTTTTGTTATTGTGATTTACAACCAATTTGCACAATAAAATGTTTAGTTTATTTATTTACGGACATCCAGTCATACCCACATTAGAACTTTTATCAAATTTATTTATTTTAAAATTAAATTATTTAAAATAAGAGGGCAGTCTAAGGTGTAAATCAGATGATAGTAATCTAAAATGATTAATATACATATGTATATATACTTAAATAAATATATATAGTATATACATACAAACACATACATAATAATATATAAATATACAAATACATAAACAATCAACATATATCCTAACATTTACGAAAAGCTATGAATGTATAAAAGATATTCCTCAGCTAAAATCTTGTAGAGAGGGAATGGTCTTTGATGTTTTTTAAATGACGACCGTGTTCGCGCCTGCCTTATCTCAACTGAAAGTGAGTTCCACAGTTGGACAAAAATACTATGAATATAAATAAATATGTATTATGTCTACAACTTCTTATCATTAATAAATTTTAGCACTTCAATTTTAAAAGTACTCATTGAATCATCTACTATATTTTCCAAGATAGTTGTAGGACCTGGATGACCTGATTCTTTTATATTTGTTTTAGATTAGTTCTCGATAATGGTGTACACCTCATGGGTATTAATTGATGACTGTGTAATGGGGTTAAGTTCAATAGCGAATTAAATTAATGATTTATAAATACTCAAAAAGAATAAACTGTCAACACAATAAAGGAGAATGGGCATTTTGGTACCCTTGTCCGATCAAAATGAATTTCCCATAAATAGGTCTTTTCAACCATACAAAAATTACTATGGCAAGAAACCCATATGAATTGTCAGTTATGAGATATAGTCTTAAGAAGATGTCGATATTTAGATTGAAATAGAATTTAAAATATGCTACATTGCTGGTGTTCCCTTGAAATGTGAAAATAAAACAATATTTTTGTTACTTATTGGTAAATAGAAATGAGACTATAATAGATATTCAAAAATTTTGTACCTACATGTTTGGCAACACTTCCAAAGACTCGGGACAATATTCCTGTGTGCATTATACTATACATTATGATATATAGGATATACTGGACACAAGGATTTAGGCTTTAAAGAGCCAGCAATGTTTTGAAATAGTACCATTACAAATAATTAATAGCACCTAATACCTATATCTGCACATTTATATACTTCTCTCTCTCTCTCTTTAGCCACAGGAAGTCCACTGCTGAACATGGGCCTCCCCCATGGATCGCAACATTGACCTGTTGGAAGCGGCCTGCTATACTATACTTTAACATACTATACTATACTTTATATACTTACATACAAAACATTATACAACTTACTGTGCACTTGTTTTATTACCTAGATAATGAAAAATTACTAATAATTTCAATAATAGCATCCTGGATGCAGGCTGCCTCCAACAAGTCACTGTGGAAATCATTGGGAGAGGCTTATGTTCAGCAGTGGACTTCCTTTGGCTGATGGATTGGATTGGATTAATAATAGCATGTCAAAATGGAGAAAATTACAATAAAAGTGTGTGTATCTATCTACTCAATTACTGTGGTCGGACAGTGAATCAGGACTAGTGTCATGGTTATTCAAAATCTACATAAAAATACCTTTGCAATGGTGTATCATTCATTCCGAATGATGCCGGTACCAGATTCCATAAATATTGCCCATTCTCCTTTCATATGTCAATTGTATGACATGTTAATTTAAATAAGAATGTTTGTAATTGGCAAAGTATAACCACAGATTTTAAAACAAATTGTAATATTAGTATAATTAGAAGATAGCGGGTACAAGAGAGGATGGCAAAGATCAGAAACAAATCATAACTAGTCACCTTACAATAATAAACTCAGTTTAAAATTATTTATGATCAACCATCACCAATTAGAGCTGCAACTTATAGAATCTAAATAATCAGGATTCTATTGTTAGTTTGGAATGTTGTTTAGATAAATAAATAAGTTATATCAAACATATCCATATTAAATTATGACAATGGATTAATATGGGGGAAAAAATATAATATAACACTTTAGACTATACTCCTTTTTATTCTACTTCGAAAAGAAAAACAAACCATGTTAGCATTTACTGATCTTTTTTAATTTTTATTACTTGAATAATAACTAAGTAAATACACCTACCGGGTCGACGAAATCCATATTCAAACCGTAACAAAGTTTCTTGATTCGTGAGGTGATTTTATCGATGTGCACTTCCTCCATCCTTCCACCTGGTAATATTACAAATATGATCAAATAAATTAATTCCTTATTGGCAGCGGTAACTTGGATTCACAAAGTATGGATACAATTAAAATAAATACATGGGTACTGAAAACTTACCTCTTTTATATACATAGAGTTTATTCGCTTTTCCAACCATTTTCAAACGCTTGCTTAGTTTCTAGCAAGATTCAATAAAAACTTTAATATATTGAAACCGGGAGGATTTCTTATAAAACTTTGCAAATGCTTTGCAAACTCTGAACACGACACACTTGTGCTACACAAACACAATGAAATCCGGTAATTTGACGTTGAAAATAGCGGGAATTTATTTATCCCTTCATTGGCGCGTTCCATTTACGAGATCATGCACTGTCGATAATGTCATGTCGATATTGATAAAGCTGGCGGTTTCAACCACAGATATAGTCATAAATCATTTAACTCATTTATTATAGCGAGATCCATGATATAACCATACATTTACACACAAGAAGCTCTTTAGGCCATAATTCCACCATATAATTCAAGACTTCAAAATTAAAGCGAAATATGAATTGTCATCGATTATTTATATCGATAACTTAATATCGATCGAAACTGTGAATAAAACCCTAGCAAACGTTGGTTGAAATCATTAATGTAGTATTTATCATAGATCGGCAATGTGAAAGACATAGAATGATTTAAATCATGTGTTAAAGCAAGACGCCTTATGTGAACTTACACACAAGAAGGTCTTTATACATCAGTTTCAAAATAGGTCAAATAAGCAAGCGACAAGTTTTGCTTATTTTCAGTTATTTATTTCATATTTCAGTTCTTAGTTATTTTTATAAAACGTAATATACATTTTGATGGTTATGCAGTGCTTGGATGTGATTCATCTAAGTGTACAAACTCGAACAATAACAGTTTTCACAAGTACTTAAGAGTCACTTTTTTCCAATGCTGTTTAGTGGCAATATTGTAGAATTAAAAGACACATCTTGTGTGCACATCGGTAGATAAGAATATAGTAATTAATTATATACATGCGCTGTAAGCATTCATTGCCTATAAAAAATAATATCAAATACATGAATTTGTATTAATTTCGATCAATATTTGCTAGGGATGGATTCACAGTTTCGATCAATATGTTTTCGATAAAAATAGTCAATGACATTTCATATTTCGCTACAATTTTATAGTCTTGAATTATGATATTAATTCTACACTATCAGTTATTACTTCACTTTATTTTTACACTATTAGTAGTATAAGTAGGGATTTAACAAAAAAAAAGGATGTATTTACATTAAGATTATAAAACTAAGTTAAACATTTCGTTTTGACCGGATTCTCATGAGCATTGACGAACCCGGTCAACTTTTGAGCGCTGTAACAGCGTTTTAAATGAATCAAATTAAAAAAATATACAGAAAAAAATTCCTCAAAAGACCATCTACAAGATTGGTCTAAGGTATTTTTTTTGTAAAATGTATACAAAACATTTTTTTATAGAAATTTTCTCACTTTTTTGTTTATAACTTTTCTTATTTTAAATTAAGGGCAAAAAGTTATATGAACATATTCGTAGGCAAAGCGATTCGCTACAAATTATGTCTAGGATTTTTTTTTGTAGGACGCATAGTTTCCGAGATATCGCGAAAAAGGTATTTGTACCCCTTTTTCCAAGATGGCGGCCGGAGGACAAGGGCGGCAACCCCATAAACTTGGGGTTTAGCTTCTATTGACCCAAATGACCCAAAGTAAAATTGCGTCCTCTAAAAAATGCAAAGCTCATGTAACATTTCAATGGACTAGTTTATTAAATCTATGATGTGTACTTCTGTACATTTAAAAGAAAAAACGAAACTTCCGTTTCATATGCATAAGGAGGCATGATAATTATATGGCTAAGTAAAACATCTTTTCATTTTTAACTTTACATTGTGGAAATATTTATAATTTACATACTGACGTGTTACATTATTATAGCTAAATAGTAATTAGTAGTAGTTAACTTATTCTATAACTCCGTAATACAGGATATATCACATCAACAGCTTCTTTTATTTCATTCATGGATTTACCACCTGAAAATTTAAAATAAGATTTAACATGGAAATGAATAAAAAATAGCTTTACTGAATTGTGAATGTATCAGAGAGATGAGTTTATTGGTGACCATTTACCACAGATTTAACAATGAAGAAAAATACAGCGAGGAACCTTGCATACTATAAAGATCTTAATAAGATTTTCCATGGTATTGGAAGGCCACTAATATGCACTAAAGCCGGTTGGCGGACTTAAGCCTTAAGACTTAAGCTTAAGCCCTCTCAGTGGAACTACAGATTGTAAAGGAGGCATATAGGTACACAACACTGTTGAGTTTACAGGCAGAAACAAAAGAGTATAAAGTACTCAATTGTGACCATACCTGTTATGACTAATTTCCCATTAACAAATATTAATAAGACCACTCTAGGTCTGACCATCCTATACACTAAGCCTGGGAACAGTTCTGGTTCGTAGTTTGCGAATTGGCCATGTGCTTGCTGAAGGGCCTCTAATCTAATTGGGAATTTCAAATCAGCAGATGCAATAAAGTTTTGAATTTTGAAGTCCAAAAATAGTACCTGCAATCAAATAAATAAATAAATAGAACCAAATTTATCAAAGAAAATCAACAAAAAAAAATTAAAAACGTACAGGAAATCCAATTTTCTGAATGATTCTAGCAAATTTTCTAGCAGCTAAATAAGAATCATGTTCATTTCTTGTGCCTGTGCAAACAAGTTTTCCAGATCTGTGAACAAAAATGGTATGTGATAAATTAGAATTGATACTGATTGTCTAATAAGTCCTTGACACATTTCTTTAATAAAAATTTAAAAAAGACCTTGTTAATATGTACAGTGTGTCCCAAAACTACATCATATTACTCTGTACAAAAAAATCGGATCCTATCTCTAATAGTTATCAAGTAGGTAAAGTAACATTTTTTAAACAACATTTGACATAAAAATTTTAAATAAAAAATGTACACTCATTTATTTTTAGTAAATTTAATAGAAGTCAAAGAAAATAACTAGGTAGATTATGCAATAATATACTACAAACCGGAAGACCAATGCTGTTGATCGAGGGTCGTTTATTCTCATAACAACTCCATTAAATCTTGCAGGGTTATATTCTGAAAATCTTGTTCTACGATAAATTTCTAATAATTTCAACTCACACCCTAGATTTACAGTTGCAACACAATTTCTGTAATCAAAAAAACGATTAAAAAATATACCAAGGATATTCAGGCTGCACTGGCCAAGAACCGAGGTGGTAGATTTAGTGACTAGAAACATAATACAACAAAATATTGTGTTCAGTCACAGTGTGGATTCATCCCTATGTATAATACAAAGGCTCTATACATATATGCAAAGTGTATTTAAACTAGAGCTGTTGCATAAGATGTAAATAATTACATTAATTAGTAAAACTAGCAGTTGTAGTTTTAGTCCAACAAAGGTAGCAGAAGATGAAGATAATGTTACAATAATATTAATTTTTATTATACTTATGTGGTTTAGGGGATGATAGGACTTATGAGTTATGAATATTTTTAGTCAGAGCTAAAATTTATATTTCCACATCATCAATTTACAATAGTAGAAAATGTTTGTTGTTTGTAATATATATTATACTCACTGCAATTTAATGGTGCTTTTGGCTTTATTTGTGGCACTAGAGACGGGAGTGAGCGCCACCATGGAACTATGTGGATTCACTGGTTGTGGTGTAAAAGATGCATGTGTTGGTGTCAGTGCAACTTCCCCACTGATTTGTGAGTTTGTTGACACATAATGGACAGGTTGTTGCTCATGTCCACTCTTTTGAACCTCACAATTTATATCAATTATTTCTGATGTTGATACAGAATTGTTTGATGTTTCTATTGAGTCTTTACTGTCGATGTCCATAATAGATCTGTAATTTTTTTATCAATTTATGTTTTACTTATATTTCAAGCTCAATAAGATAGTAAAAAGAGTAAATTTGTTTCAATATACCATTCACATCAGGATAACCTTTGAAATCAAACAATGCAAACAGTAGTAAGGCAAAATAACTCAAGTATAAAATCTAATCACACACTTACAAATTAAATTGTAATGTGTATAGCATTCAATTGATAGCTTAAACATAACAGCCATATTCATTGCCAGATTTAAAACCTATTTTAGTTAACAAATATTTTGTCCCTTTCACAATTTTAGAATTCAGTTTTGAGTGAAGTCGGCAAAACATTTGATAAGTCAAATAGGTTTTAAATCTGTCTATGAAGAAGGCTGTAAGGTGATTGTTAGAGTTATTGGGAAGTTATGGTTTCACTGTAAGGTAAAATCACATATGGTGTAAACCACCAGGCCCTGGTTTCTTTCTCAATAGGATTTAACTTATGAAAATGCTGTCTTATTTTATAGGTTTTCAACTAAATTTCAATTGCAATTCATCTAAATGTTTTTTATTTGTATATTAAACTTTAAGGTAATAGAGATGTATTATATAGGTACTAATATAATATTATTCAAGAATAATTATAAAACAAAATATACTTTTAGTAATGAGTTTCATAAACTTACTTGATTTTGATGAGAAATTGAAGACGCAATATTTTTTGAGTTTAAATCATCTATTCAAACTTGGTATAATAATAATTACATATGAAGTCCACAGAATGTATCAAAATCAATAGAATGCGGAATGTCAACTTGACAGTTGATTTGTTGTTTTTTTAACATAATCTATCGGAAAGGCTAAGGTCCAAGCCATAGGTACAGCCTAGTTTGACAGTTGACAGAGTCAAGCCAAGTGTCAATAGTAATCTGTCAAGGCTGGCGAAAAGTATTAAATAAGTTTTTTTTTATTTATTGCTTAATGGTTTAAATATTAGTTCGGTAAACAATTTCCTATGCATTGTGTGATTGTAAAACCTTACGTATACATAATATATAATACGCCTAATACTTTTCGAAAAAAATAGTAGTTCACGAAAACAATGTGAAAAATTGCAACGAAGTATTGAAGATAGTTTGTATTTAATAAATTGTTATACGCATAGATGTAGTAAACATCTATGGTGAAAGTGGCTCAAAATGTCGTGTCAAGTGGAACAGATTGCAGACTGTGGTGATATATCAAGTCTAGGACGATCGCTTTTCATACCAGACAAGGAAGGTAAGTATGAATTTTACCTGAAACATGTCTTGGGGTCTATTATACTTTATCTTTCATGATTCAAGGTAGATGGGAGTTTGACCAGGTCTTTCAAAACAAATTAAAAACATCAATTGGATATTACTGTATATGAGAATGGTATATAGGTTGTGTAAGTAGTATACAGGTGTCCCAGAACTTGATATAAACCAGTAACGGGGGATAGAACAAAATATGACACCACAGCAACAAAAAAAATTATAGTCCTGTCCTGATAGTTTCAAGAAACAACCATTCTACATCACTCCAACTGTCCAGAGAGCCCGGTATTGCAGGTGTGTGGCGTGCAGGAGAAGTGACAATCGCCTCTTGATTTATTGTTTCCAAAAGCAAATGTAAAAATCAATGTGGTAGAAAAAGATAAAACATCCCTTATGTTATAAATAATGCTATATCTCTATCATGTTTGTGTGATGTCTGTGCAATGTCATTGTAAACAAATCTGACCTTTATCAAATAGTGATAAGTCAATTATTGTATTTTAGGGTGTTTATCTATACATATAAATAAAATTGAAGCATCTGTTTGTAAAGTCAAAATTGTGTTTTTTCTTTAAGTACATATAATCATTATTTACATGATACCTATACCAAAAATGCACTTAAAAGATTTTTTGTCTATTTGTTGCCACTAATATCGTGAATGGCTGGACTGATTTTGGCAGAACTTTCATTGTCACATGGCAAATTTTTGCGGGTGTAACTTAGACTACTTAAATTTTGGAAGACTTATTATGATTCGACACATAAAACATAAAAACCCTTAAAAGTTAAGGTTATTTTTATAAAGATGGTACATCATACACAGGTGGCTGAGTTCATTAGGTCTTGAACAGAGCAGGGAAAGGAATATTTAAATTTTAACTGATTTTGAAGTGGTTAATGGGTTTTAACCACTGCCTCAGTGGCGTAGTGGTAATACGGTACGATTGCAAAGCTGAGGTCTCAGGTTCGAATCCCGGGTCGGGCAAAGTGATATTGGATTTTTCTATTCATTATCAGCCCGGAGTCAGGAATTTGTGCCCGATATGGCGATAGGCTCGCCCCCTATCACATCATGGGACGAAATATACAAGGCGAAACATGGGAGTTCTGGTAGCACCTCTGCCTACCCCTTCTGGGAAAAAAGGCGTGTGTTTATGTATGTAATGGGTTTTAAAATTGTACATTTAAGAGAGGGATGCAGGGATAAGGGGTTGGCGTGGAACTATGTGTGGTAATATTGGGGTTTTAAAACATGAACTTCATAATTGGAATTGTATCTCCTTATCACAAATAAATAATGAGGTGACTCACGGTTTTTATTTTTTAGGATATCCACATTTTAGGGGGAAAAAAGGGGGTGATATAGATTACCTGACAAGAACTTAAATATTTATTTAATAGCTAATTTTATCGGGAGTCACAGACATAAGGAACTTTCATTTAAAAAAATAGATGGGGTTATGCACAAATAATAATTAAATGCTGTAAGTTGTTTAGGGTTATGAAATTTTATATTATGGTGGTGGAAGGAAGTAGTGAAATTTTGTATGGAAATACCAACTTTTTAAGTAGCGGTGAATTATTAGGATTTATTTTTTTTATGTCTTAAGTAGGTTTTTGGAGGAAAATTGTTAGTAATTAAGTAAGTAATTTTACATAAAGTACATCGCGCAGACGAAGTTGCGGGCAAAATCTAGTAGTATAAAAAAGTGTAATAAGATAAAGTGAAGTGTATGATGTTGATAACTATTTTTATATGCAACAGTGTTAAGTAATGTTGCGGGCTGGCATAGTCAGGGAGCCGAAAATTGCAGGGCTTCCGTTTCATTTGATTGTACTCGTTTCTTGATTCATTTTACTTGCAGAAAGAATGTTATTGGTATTTTTGTTTGTTCAGGTCCTATTTAAACCCGTACAATTTGTGATAAATCTTATGTATACGTATAAGTTTTGTGCACAAATTATCATACCATTACGTATTATTATCATTGCCAGCATTAATTAGCTAATTTCCCATTTGCATCGCTCCATAAAATACGATTTGAATGGTTTTTGTTTGAATATTACTTTCGAATAAGACTTAATTGTTATGATATATATTTTTACAGCTTCCAACATAAACAAAACGAAAAAAAGAAGACTCATACCGCCACCCAAACGATGTGGAAACCAGGAAGAACTTGACACATTTATAACAAATAAGATATTATGTTAAGATATGACATTCACATTTTGATTATTGCTATTGCCTTGTTATCTTCTTTCACTAAAAGATTTTACAGTGTTATAAAAATATAATTAGGGACTTAAGGTATCTTGAACCAAAATGTGATATCTGGAAAAACACTTTCACTGACTTGTTTTAAGTACGCGGGCGGAGCCGCGGCCAAAGTTTAGTCAACGTTTTTTTTAATAGTATTAACTCGAGATAAAATTGGGTAATGGTGTTAATCTTGCAACATTAAGCGTTGTATTACATTTTGTATTATGTAAATTCTCTATCTCACTTGGTCTTTGATTGACAGCTGTACCTGCACACCTTTCCCCACTTCATGCCCTGGCTCTCTGGATAGTTGGAGGCTATAGTATACATTAAAAACATCCAACTCTGACCAACACTTTGTAGCATTGTGGCTTGTGGTTGCCATAGTTTATTATTTTAAATGACGTTTTGTACGTCGTGTACAAATTGATCAATAAATAATTGAAAAATTCTTCTTTGAGGAACTCGAATATATTTCTTGAAATATAGACTTGTTTTGATTTAATTTGGTATGCAGTTGTTAAGTTTATCTATTAAACATTGCAAAACGTCATTTAAAATAATAAAATAAAGAAAGCACTCGTCATGCTACAAATACATTGTATTGTATTGTATTGTATCAGCCCATATACGACCCACTGCAGGGCACGGGCCTCCTCTACAATCGAGAGTACGATTGACAGTGGTTAGGCCATATAGTCCACCACGCTGGCCTAATGCGGGTTGGCGGACTTTTACATACCATAGAAATTTATACAAATCGCTATGGTATGCAGGTTTCCTCACGATGTTTTCCTTCACCGTTATAGTGCGTGGTGATTGACTATCAATACACACATGACTCCGAAAAGTCAGAGGTGTGCCCTGGGATTTGAACCCGCGACCACCGTGAACATGTAGGCAGCCGCGTTTGGTCCGTTTACCAACAGGCCACCACGCACTTAGTGTTGTCACAAATACATAGTGTTGGTCAAAGTAGATTTTTTAAATGTTTACTAGAATCAACAATGGCTGTTTCTTGAAAAGTATCGGGGACAGGTCTATAACTTTTTTTGTTGCTGTAAAGTCATAGTTCCATCTATTTCCCATTACTGATTTATCATCTAGTCCTGGGACATCTTGTATATTAAGTATATCTATAATTGCAGTTTTATCTAAAACTTGTTCTAGTCGATTTGTTATAATCGAGGATAACTAATGCCCGAATGAATACTCGAAACGCGATTTAAATATAAAGTTCCACTTAACTACCCGCGTCGTACTTAGCCAGTACATTTAAACGGGACTTGCATAGTTAAGTGATACATAATATTTAAGTAGCGTTTGAGTATTCGGACGTAAGAAACACACTTTTATGTTTGATTAAACTACTTTTAATATATTTGATGTAGTCTAAATATTTTATTTATTAATTCCAGGTAAAAGCATAGTGATTAAAACTATGTGCTGAATAACATTTCAAATGACTTTTACTAAACTTTTTTTTTGTATAATCTTTCAGATAAAAATTGGTTATCACAGTGCTGTGTGTCCTTATCGTCATGTGGGAACTTGCTGGCAGTGGGCTACAGAAACCGGCTATGCTTGCTCACTTCACAATGGATTAGTTCTAATGAAAGCAACACTTTCCTTATATCATGGAGTGGTACTCTGCCGTACGATATCACTGTAATATTAGCTTTGCCTATTTGTCCTTCACAACAGTCTTCACAGGTATATCATTGTTCTCTTTGGAATTAATATTAGTAATACAGTTTTGAAGCAGTACTGACTCTCTTATATAAGGCTGAGGATGAATGCTTACAGTTTCGACAATTATTGTAATTGGTGAAAGGCTGATTCTTGCCATATAACCGTCAAATGTTTTTGTTATATGTTAAAATCATTGTAGTATGATTTTATATTAAAATAGTTTAGAAACATGACAGATTCATTTCTTCTTTTACAGAATGGACCTGACTGGTTTTGCATAATAGTCGGATTTAAAAATGGAAATGTTGGATTTTATACCAACACTGGTCATTTACTATTACTGGAAAAACTTGATGAAAAGCCTGTTATGAAAATTTCTTGCCACACTGGAACTTACGGCACCTTGCCTGATGATATTCACATTCTTTTCCAAACCTGCGAATGTATTATTGGTGGAACAGCTCTGTTCCAAACTTTACGTACAGCCAAAGCACAACTAGCTAAAGGTAAAACAATGTAGTATAGTTGTTAATGGTCTATTTTAAGTACGAAATAAGTAATTATCTACTTCAAATGTATTTATATCGTGCCCTCACGCGCGCCCTGTGCTGCTTTAAGTCAGAATGGATGGTAATTTAAGCATTAAATTGCAGACAAACCATAACTCCCTATAATGTCAAATCAAGACAGTATGTGGGTTTCTATTAATGAATTAATGATTTTTTAGTAAGAGCTGGTATTCAAGATGACTACATGGTTGACAGTCGTAACATAAACATACGCAAATGGATGTTTTGTGATCAAGAAACTATAAATGATGCTGCAGTTGTAGGTTTGGAGTTAAAAAATGCATATGACCATCTTCTTGCAGCCTCCACGTATGGAGGGTATGACATTTGGTAAGAAACAAAAAATATTTACTTCGTATAAATCACCACTATAAGGACATATAAATGTTACAGCTCAGGTACTATATATTATCAGAGAGTGGATACCATAGATAGCAACGTATTCATGAAACATTGTTACCCATTATTATAATTGGTTAGCTTTTTTTTACTTTGATAGCAATTTCACACAGGGGACTGGCGAGGTGGGCTTGCATTTGCCACTGCGCAGTTCTTACAGGATGTATGTACTTATTAGCGACGCTCTTTTCATTACGAGATCAGATTACCTCTAGTCTTAAACTCACATTAGCACTCCGACCCCGATTCGACCGGATGCCGATATTTCATGATACAACTCCACACCAGGAAAAAAATATTTTACATAACATAATAAAGCCAACGATCATTTAAATAATAGTAAATTAATAATATACATATTGTCACCCCACAGGTACCGTTCTGTTCCTCCAGTGAATACTCTGATACTTGGAGCTGGTCAGAAACCGTTTGTAGGTTTCCATTATGCTCTTGAAGGCGGAACAACACCTCCATTACAAGACGTCGCCCGGGCGGTAGCCAATAAAATAAAATCCGCTTTGCCGTAAGTTACTCACATTTAATTTGATTAGCATGCCATGTCCATTTTTACATTTGTGCATAAAAATATATTTGGTCTTGAGTAAATAAATAAATATGAATTGAGAAATGTATTTCAGGGGGTGGCTGGGTGGTGGCTCCACAGAGACTGCTGCGTCTGGTAACGAGCCACATATTCGATCTGAGCCTCTGACTATGCGCTCAGGATTTTACGACACTCAAAGAGTTGGTACAATGGTAGCTGTCTCTCCTGACCGCCGTCTTGCGGCTTTTGTTGATAGTTTTGGGCGCGTTGCAATACTTGATGTTAACAGAGGACATTTGGTACGATTGTTCAAAGGATGCAGAGACGCTCAATGTGCATTTGTTCAAGTAAGGCAATATTTATATATTTACTAATATAATTTCTCCATATCGTGTTTGCAACTTACAAATCTCGTTAATCTGCGTTGTTTTATATTTAGCCCAAATATTTTTAACTAAAAGAAAGCTGTTATACCCCCCTTGCAGTATTATGGAGGAGGTCTATAGCATATAACGGTGTTCTTCGCCGTCCGGCCTGACACCGCTGTATATATTGCCGTCTTGCACGGTTCTTAACAAATCCTTTTGGTGGTAGGTCTCTCATATGGAAAAGGCCGCCTGGATAGGTACCACTGCAATGTCTATTACTCCCGCCAAACGACACTGTAAATGCACTGTTGTGTTCCGGTTTGAGGGTTATTGTAGCCAGAGTAACTACTGGACATAATGAGACTTAACATCTTATGTCTCTGGATAACGAGCGCAGTGGAATGTCAAACATTGCTTTGTAATACATGGTGTTGTTACCTTTTGCTATTGTCCATTAGTGATTAGCGATTTTATAGCTTAACATTAGGCGAATGGCATGCTCGTCTTGTCACTCATCGCAATAAAAAAATCCTTCATACAGGTCAAAACACGTCGGTGGGCGTATCGCGCACTATAGACATACATACATAAACTCACGTCTTTTTCCCAGAAGGGTTAGGCAGAGGCGCCATCATGACACCCACATTTCGCCTTGTAGGGTATGTTCCGACCCACGATGTGATAGAGGGCGAGCCTATTATCATATCGGGCACAAATTACTGAGTCTGGGCCGATAATGAATTGAAAAATCCAATATTGTTTTGCCCAACCCCGGATTCGAACTCGAGACATCAGTTTTGCAATGTTATCGTAGTACAACTTCGCCACCAAGGCCGTCGTACTATAGACGTCACCATATATTCCTGGGCAAGAAGCGCCCTGATTTATTTCCTCGTGACCGCCCGGCACAGAACCATTACTCTCTCTCTCTTCAGCCACAGGAAGTCCACTGCTAAATATAGACCTCCCCCATGGATCGCCACATAGACCTGCATCTGAACCATTACTATTCCCTTTAATTTGGAGGACACCAATGTCCCCACTTACAACAGTTTTCAGGCGCCCTTTAAAGGTTTTGTGGACAAACAGACAAATACAACACCATGCATTGTGTCGTCGAACTCGGAAGGGCATAATATGTAAGAGAGCCTTAGATCGTTTCTTTTCTCAGACAAAAGATGTCGTCACGAATTCTAACGATCTCTTACAGATTACCACAGGGCGGGGTTCGTCTCCGTATTCAACATATTTGTATTTTTTAAAATAAAATGATATTAAACAATGTATGTAATTTATCCTTTTTTTAAATTACATCTCTGTTAATACAACTAAACAATAAAACTTTCCATTGCGTGTTACAATTAAAACTTTAAAAAATCTATTTCAGTTATTTGAAGTTGATCACAAGAAACCGCAATTATCTGTTATCAAAGAAATCAAAAGGGCTGTATTTTTGGTTATATATAACCCCAGAAAGGGCCTAATTGATATAAGGTTGATGCAAACAGGAAATAGAGTTGCTGTGTTTACTGCTACTAAGAACGGTATTCTTATTTATAACACATGCGGGTTAGTTGGAGCGGAGAAAAATTACACTTACAAGAAGCTGAACTTACCAGAATTTCAGTGTATTTTGTTGGACCCAGATGGTAAACTAAAAAAATTTAATATACCATTTTTCTATGCATTAGATGGAGAACATTCTGAAAGATCAAAAGATCTGCATACGCTTAGAGATTTGCGAGAATTTTTCAAAAAATCATTTGATGTATCCGATGAATACGAAAACGAACTATTAGGAAAAGCTTCCCTATTAAAAACTTTAGAATTGCGGAAACATTTTATGGAAATATTGATAAAAAATTATAATTCGTCTCCTAAAATTGCTATGTCTTGTCTGAGAATGTTTTGGAATAGTATGGATGATGAAAATTTAAATGTTCAAGAACAAGAAATAAGACACTATTTTGCTAAACTGGGATTAATAACTTTATTCTATCAACTAATAAACAATGAATGTGACGAACACATGCAAGAACTAATGAATATGTTGCAAACGTTTTTGGAAGTACCAGTACCAGTAACATTTGAAGATGGGGCAAATGAAAACCCTAAGCGACAAGCAGCAAGTGACAGAGAAGATATGTCTCTTTTTCATCTGCTAGAAGATGATAGTTGCATTTTGGAAAGGATGTTAGCGTTGGCTCAAGAGAGCGAATATAAGGAACAACAACAAACGAGAGTTACTTTTGCTGATACCAGCGTCAGTACATACAAAGAATTCGTCTCTTGTTTCATGTTGGATGGAAAATCGCAATACATTTGTCTAAAACCTGATATTTCATCAGAAAAATTAAACAATTTGGCTTCTATAACTTTCAAATCAATTTTCAAATTGAAAGACTTAAAATTGCTTACAAATTATGTCAACGAGTGCAACATAGACCCGAAAGAAATAGTTAAGCTACTAATAATGCAGTTAATGAATATGTCCATGGAAGAAATTAATATTGAATTAATTGAAAAATTGATCGTTGCTTTGTATTACGTATGCAACTGTACCAGTGAAGCTGCTAGCATAGTTTATAATGAGGTATCGCCTTGGTGGGAAAATATTAGGAACATGTTAATAGATATGCCATGTCCTCTGAGGAGTATGATAGTTGCAATGGCGTGTAAAGCAGTTGGCAAAGTATTTGAAATTAACAATTTGGAATGTGAAGAAGACGTTTGGGAATCGGTTACAAAAGAGAACGCTAAATGGGGTATTCTTATAGGAAAACTTGAAGATATTTCTATACTTAGCATCATTTTAATGTTTAAAGATACATTTAAAGGCACATCTTTACCGAAGTTGCAAGTCAGCGACTACAACATAAATCTTAAATATATATACACAAGAGGCAAAGGGTCCGTAACGGAACTAATAGCAAAATGGCTTTGTGGGATGGGAGTAACACCTGAAGCTATAGTTGCTAACGAGTTGATGGAAATCCGAGCCTCCAAAGAAGATCCAAATATTTCCACCGCTATTGATGATAGTGATCCCGCCTTTGTTTTTATTGAAAATAATCGTGAATCAGTCGATGAAAATCCGAGAATCTTCAAGTGGCTATCCTTGTTACGGCGACAATTTCCACTGAGCACTATAGCTGACTATATAATTGCGAACATGTGTTGGGAATACGCAATGGCTTGGCAGAAGTGTATGCAGAATACTGTTCTCCTAGAAGCTGTGATTCATTGTTTGACAACTATGTCTGATTATTTTATACGGCTCGGTTTATTTTCTATTATATGGTCGACTTACATCAAACATATTTTTGAACTTACTTGTCGCTTAGTTAACAAAGTCGGGAAACTGCCGAAGGATCCTTTATCCTTGCAGGAAGTGGGATTTGATAATCAAACAATGTTACAATTTCTTTCCATAACAACAAAGTACCTTAGCAACTTTCAAAAATATTCTGATAATACAGCCAACCAGAAGAAACATACAATACAGTTTGAAAAGATTTGGGATGAAAGTATGCCATCCCTCGTGGAAGTTGCGCAACAAACCAAATATGTGGACGAGAATATATTGAACCTCAACTACCAAATATCAAGCACTATGTATTTGCAATGCCATTTTAATTTGAAATTTTTAAAACCACTTGACACGCTTTACGACATCGATTATCAATACATATTGGAAGCTCTTGCGGGAAATATCCTTAGTAGAGAAGTAAACATGAAAGCATCTGAAAAAGTTAAAAACCATAGAATGAAATTTTTGACAAAACTTATTCGCGCTTCCGTTGAAACAATCAGTACGTCAGATACAAATGAACCATACAAAAGTTACGATTGCGCGGAATGCGGGACTTGGATGGAAAAGATTTCTACATTAGCAGAACTATGGGGTATTGACGATGATTTCATTATACGTCAGCAGGTAAGAACAGAATTATTCTACAATATGTATATAAGAAGTCACGTCATGTAAATGATAAATCTCAATAATCGAATCGATTTTTTGTTTTGACAGGTGGTCGCGTTGTACCATTTAGGATTTGATGTATTGGCTGAAAATATAATTAATTCAACTCAGAATCCAGAGTTACTCTTGGCCTCAATTTTAGCTATAACTATACAGAGATTGAAGCGTAGTCTTGAACGCTCTACTAACCAGCCTGAATGGATAGTCACTGTGCCGCCACATTTGTACAAGCGTTTACAGAATACAGTAAGTACTAAGTACTGTACGGGATAGGTCGTCATGGCAATTTTCTAGTGATGTAGTATCACGTTCCATGTACACTTAGGGGCACATTTAACCGGCCACCTACATTTTGCGGGTTTCTTCAAAATTATGTCATAGTTTTTTAAATTTTATTTTAATATTGCATTGTGTTCACCTTTACGAAAATAAATGAACCTCTGTAGGTAGTGAAATGGTTTAATTAAAAAAAATATAGGAATATGCAGTTATCCTACATAAAATAAAAATTAGCAATATGTTAATTTAAAAAAAAATGTGCTCTAAATTATCGAACTAATAATGTGTATTTCCTCCTCTGGCCCTAATGACCTCTTGCAACCGATTTGAAAGCCCGTCCATTATGTCTTGAATATCGCTTTGGGGAATGTTCTCCCATTCCTCAACAGCTGCAGTCTTCAGCTCACTGATGTTCGTAGGAGCTGGTGTTCGACTCCGAATCCGTCTTTTTAAAATGTCCCATACATGCTCTATCGGGTTCAAGTCAGGACTCCGAGCTGGCCATGGCAATCGCGGAATATTGACGGCGTTCAAGTAATCGGTGACAATTCTTGCGGTGTGTATACGAGCGTTATCGTGCATTAAAACAAAATTATCGCCAATGAATGGCGCGAACGGCATCACGTGTTGTTCTAGGACTTCTGTCACGTACCTGTGAGCATTAATGCTGCCTCTATCGAAGACGACTAACCCTGTACGTGCGTAGTAACAAATGCCACCCCACATCATTATTGAGCCTCCCTTGTAGCCCACTGTTTGAACCACTGCACATTTAGCAAACCGTTCTCCGCGGCGTCTATACACCCGTTGATGTCCATCAGGCCCTCGTAAAGCAATTCTTGATTCGTCAGAGAAGAGAACTGTCTTCCATTGTTCCATAGTCCAATTTAAATGTTCTCGTGCAAATGGAAGTCTAGCTCTTCTGTGGATTGCGGTCAGCTCTGGAACTCGAGCTGGTCGAAATGCTGTTAAATCCCTCTTAGCTAACCTTCTTCTTATTGTTCTTAGGCTCACACTTACATTTCGCACCTCAAACAGGCAGTTACGAGTCTCAGAAGCATTTATGAATCGATTTCGAAGAACGTTCGAGACGATGTAACGATCATCTCTTTCTGATGTACACCTTCTACGACCTTGCCCTGGCTTTCTTGTATAAGAACCAGTCTTGCTGTATCGCCGTATAGCATCTTGAATAGTGGTTCGTGGATATCCAAGCATTTGTCCTACCCGACGCTGACTAAACCCAGCGTCTGCAAGTGCCACAGCCCTGGCTGCTCCAGCTGCGTCAAGTGGCATTATTTTTAGTGTAAATGTAACCACGGCACTCTAACACCTCAATTTTATGGTGGTTTCACGTTTTAAAACAAATTTTTCCTTCACACAAAACGAGGCGCGAGGCTGTCAAATTTCGACTAAGCCAATAAATATTGAATAAAAGCCAGAAAAGGAAACAAAACGTGGGTATGGCCGTTTTATTCATGTCAGATATACCCATTTATTAAGTTATACCAAGTAGACAAAGCGTAAGTTATCATAAACAAACGATATGGAATTCGAGACGAGTGGACGGTTAAATTTGCCTCTGAGTGTAGTTTATATCGATATTTTTTTGCAACGCAATGACATAAAAGTAAAAATAATTAAGTCAAATTTAATAAATGCGATATGACAAAATATTTTATCTACAATGTGTAACTGATCGATGTCTGTACATGGAAGATATAAGTATGAGAATAACTACAATGGGGGGACTGTATGAACGTAATAAAACACTAAGAATGACAATGCGGGATCGAGATCAGTAATCGCGGTCGCTGCGAACTCTTGCAGCACTAAGACTTGGACGGCGCGGGGCGGCCCCTCCCGCACGCGTCATGTCATACCCCGATTGTCATGCCGACCTTTCGCGTACTATAAACAGTCGTAAACCACAGTAACCATCTCTTATTTTACAACCAGCGGCCGATTGCCAACCACCCGGGTACTGATAATATTTTGAGATTCCGTTCTTCACTAAAACATCTTATTTCCCATTTTTGATTAATTTGAAATATGAAATTATTAATATGAAATTCTTTAATTTATTATTTTCTTTTTTAATTTGTGTTCATATTTTTAACTATAATTATTATTATTATGTATTTTCTTTATTATTTCTTTGTAGATTAAATTACTATGTGTTATTATAGGTTATGTAACATTGTTAATTGATTGGACCAATAAATATTTTATAATTTTCCCACACAATCTAATTATTATTTTTCTTCATAAGATTAAATTAATTATTAGCTATAAAATGGTAACTGATTGAATCTCACAAAATAGCCATATTTTATTGTTACGAAATTTTATATGACTTATTAACATAAACATATGGACAGGGCAAAGAGTGCGTAAAGTTTTCCGAGTTCCGACGTATGTATGTAAATGGCGCGGGCAGCCGCTCCAGTGCATCTCCAGTAGAGCGTTACTATATTAAAAACGCTTGTTTGTAGTATGACAGAAAGTTTAATATAAAAAATAGATAATAATCCTTAGAATTGATAATGTAATAGATGTTGTCTTATATTCATTTAATAAATACTTTGCATTTCTATTTCAACGTAGTTATGAAAATATATAATAGATGGCGCGATTTTCTCGCCCATCTTATTGATACTCCAGATATACTGAAAAGCCTTTCGTAAGTTTTTAAATCAATGCTTAAAGAGGAATAATTCAATCAGTCATAATTACTGTTGAATTTGAACTATTAACGCAGTGTGCCCCGGAAAATAGTAATATCCTATGTCCCTACCACATGGCTCGTAGCCATCTAAAATAATGTACCTTGCAAAGGTATTAGATTTTAATTTGCTTTAATTCTAAGTAGCCCTTCACGTTTTTGTTGTGACTTCTTTGAAAGCTTAAAAGCAATATAGATGATTTGATTCGTAAATCATAATATACCAGGGTGAATTTTACAAGTGGGTGTGAATGGCCTAATCCGAAACTTGGTAAAGAGAATATAGAGAAAAATACTGAAAGGAGCCATGAGCCCGATATTAATGAAAACTAAAACTCATGCTTGGATTTTTGAAAATTCAATACCTACTTCTACCGAAGAATCGAATCCCATAATTTGAAAAAAAAAAAAACATTTTTCTTATAGTCCGCCGGGTTGTGCCGGCGGCGGCTTGCGTCGTTTTTTTATAAATAATCCAACAAAATACAAAAGATTCTAAAATTCCTTTACCAAGGCAGAGAGGGAGTTACGGAAATTAATAAAAAATTGAATTTTGCTTAGAATTAACCTCTTTCCTTAATTTCCTATTATTTCATCCTTATTAACAACATTATGGAATGGTTTAATAAAACAGCATGTGTTATTCTTTTTCAAAATCATCGGATTTGATTCCTCGCTACTCGTTAGTTCGCTGTATTGATTTTTCAAAAATCCTAGTATTCCGTTTCAGTTTTTATCAAAATCGGGCTCGTAACTCCTTACAGCATTCTTCGCTGTTCCTTAAAGTTTCGGAATTGGCTATTCACGCCCAATTGCAAAATTCACTCTGTATACTAATTAGGGCTTTTTAATCAATAACATTTGAAGTTTTATAAGCGGTTTAGGTTTAAATTGCCGAACACTTAATCCATATAATTTACAGGTACTGGATACATCAATACCAGCAAACCCCTCGTTGTCTACAACAATATTGGTTCTCCAAACTCTGCTGATACAAATGGATAAAAAATCGTCGGAGGCTGTTTTATCATCGAACATACAAAATATAAAGTTAATTGAGCTTATCATTGAAAACTGTGAGGTTCTCAATAGGCGCAAGTTGTAAATATTGTATTGTATTCGTAGTATCTAATATCGTAAAATAACGCTAATGTTTAGCTGGGTGACTATGCTTTGTCATATCCCAAATGGAAACCTATATCAAAACTTATTTTTTAATATTTACTTGATGTAGGTATAAACACAAATGTATGTATCATCAAATATAAATGTATGTATCATAATACTTTTCCCAGTATTCGTTAATCGGCACATTCATACACCGATACACCAACTGCGCATTAGTGACTGCATTAGTTGTAAAGAAAATTATCCATATAAATTTGAAAATAATAATTATTAATATGTTATGTTATTACAAATTATCTATGTAATAAATTGATTTAAAATATTATTTTTTTTATTATTCAATACGCAAAAGATCTGATGAAATGAAACTAGCTGATGGTAAGTGATCACTGTCGCCCATTAACATCTACAACGCCTGGAACATAGATGCGAGGCGGGCCCATTACATCGTCTGGGGAGTGGGTAGGAAAAAGGATGGGAAGGGGAAAGGGGTATTGGGCATCCGGCAATCTAACTCACCGTAGTAAACTCGACAGCAAAGCTGACGCTTCACGACGATCTTCTGTGAGACAGTGGCACCTACCCGGACGAATAAATAGCTATACAAAGAACAATAATATAAAACTTTAAATTCCTTTAAGGTATAGGTTTCTCGCGACCAAAAGATCGAAATCGCCGTGAATTTCAAGGCGTTTACGCGTTTTATTTTTGTGCACGGAAATTAGATATGCGATTAATGCCCTCTCCTGTTGTTTTTAATGAGCTGTTACAAAATTTGATATTTACTAGCTTCTGCCCGCAACTCCGTTTGCGTGGTTATCTTTTTCTGGAGACTGTCCCGCCCTCACACCCACCACTCCAAGTCCTGTAAGCCAGGTTCAACAATGGCACGCATTGTAATGACACTGAGCATTGAAGCTCAGCGAGTCTCCGGGAATGTCTAACTTGTCTTTAACCCGCAACGAAATCAATCATAAAGTTAAATTAATTAATTAATAGAAGTTGGAAATAAATGATTGTCCACTCTTGTGGACAATAATTTATAAAAAAATGGTGGTTATCTTAATAAAAAAAAATCCCATCTCGTCCCGTCCCGTTTTATCCCGCCTTGTCCCGTCTCATTCTCACTCAAGATATCTAATCCAGTCCCATTCCATATATTGTAGTACAAAAGAGAACAAATATATCGGAATTCCTCCCTTATACCACGGGAACACTTCATTTTTCGGGATAAAAAGTAAACTAAGTGTTAATCCAGGGTGCCAGCTACCTCCAACCAAATTTCAACGAAATCCATTAAGCTGTTTGTAAGTTCATCGCGCACAACCGCACAGACAGACAAAAAATATTAAAATCATTGTTTTGCGCTCTATTGCGATAATATAGTCCCCCCATATCAGTTTCTCTCATTTATCTTTTATATACAGACATCGATCGGTTACTAAATTATTATATGTAAGTACTAGATTTAAAAAGAAGGCGCAACTTAAAAAGTTCAGGCATTTCCGTACAAAATTTTACCACCTCCTTTCCACCACCAAATTTCTAAACAAAAAATGTAAAATTTCTAAACCCTGAACCACTTAGAATATTTATTTATGACTATTATTTGCGCGGAACCCTATGTATTATTTTCCATGAAAGTTCCTTATGCCTGTGACTTTGCATAAAATTAGCTATTAAATTAAATATTTCAGTTCTTGTTAGATAATCAAAATAAATCGAAAAATTGCACTCAGTCACACGCGTGTTAAATACCATGTTTAAATAAATAACCTTTAATTTTGATGCTTTTTATTTTTTTGTCCGGAACCATAATTAGTTTTCCAAAATTTAAGTAGCCTAAGTTATTCCCGCAAAATTAGCTATGTGTCAGTGAAAGTCCCGACAAAATCTTATATTATATTATTATTATTATCGTTTACCTACTACTATCTGTTAATGTAAATATTGATACAAAAATAAAGATTCCGGCGAATTGAGACCCTCCTTTTTTGAAGTCGGTTAATAAAGATATTTGTTGTACAATTAATGGATCATGAATAACTAAAAACATAAGTAATATTAGCAAAATGACTAAAAAAATGATTATCTTTTTAATTAATATAATATTTTCTATTTTTTTTTTGGAACAGGTTCCCGATTATCTGATACATGACGCAGATATAGCTGGATACCATTTCACCCTGTACGAATGTCGCGAAAAACTCTGTTGTGTGATATTTCAAATAAAGGAGGAGGTTCTCAATTCGTCGGAATCATTTTTTTAATGTATGTTCATCGATTACTCGAAGGCACCCGAAGCGATTTGGAAAATATTTTTTTTGTTTCAAATACTTCACTGGTGGAACAAATTAGTCAAGATGTGACAAATATCTTCGGATCTGGAGAGTAGAATTCCTCAAAATTGAGTAGGATTGTAGTGGTTTTTCTTGCATTAGTTAGTATAAGAGTTAAAGTACGTTGGGAGGGAAGGGGAGGGGGGGATTGGGGTATAAGAAAATTAGTATGCATGTAAATATCAATATCTTCGACACATTTGAACCGATTTTAATGTTTTTTTTTAATCGAAAATAACATTGTTTTGCTTGTATGTGATTACCCGTTCGTCATTTAAATGCATATTAACACTACAAAGATACAAATAACTAAAAATTTTAATAAAAAATGAAAACCGACTTCAAAAAAAACACTATAAAAGAAATACATTTTTGTCTATTCATGAACCTAATAAATAAATACATTTAAATAGATTATTAGTCTGTGCTATAGCCTATACTCTATGCTCATAAGTATGATTTATGTTATCTGTGCTCTTAAGTGTCATTTGGCTGTGGTCACAGCTGTGGTCATTTGGGTTTACGACTTGGCGATTTTTATTTTTCATTCGTTTCTTTGATTTTCACATAATTTGCAAAATTTCTGTTAACATTGCAGTAAATAAGTTATAATTGGATAGAATTATACTTCATAATTTTACGTACTAGTCATAAATTACATTGTATAGCTCGTAAGTTTAATATTTGATTGTGTCGAAACTGAATGTATTTATATTAATTTGTCTGATCGATATTACGAATAAGCTGAATAAAAATGAATATGCAGCGCGAGGAAAAACAGTTAGAAGCGACTATACTAGCGATATTGAGTAGAGTTAACGATTTAAAAACAGCAATTCAAGCCCTCATCACAAAATTGGAGACGGAATATGAAACTATTAATTGGCCTACCTTTCTCGATAATTATGCCATATTATCTGGCCATGTAAGTTGAAATATGTTTTTTATTAAACTTATTAAAATAAAATATATTGCAAAACCAGAACATAGATTGGCCTGCATGCTTAAGCTGCAAATGTGAGCTGACCGAATGTCCTATTCTTCGGGAGTATGGAAATGTGTGGGGTAGTAGCAGCTAGGCAAAATTTCCATGCTTTTTTGTATTATTGTCAGCAATATTTTTGCAATCAAGTTTAACATTACATGTAACAGGTCCCATTTAATTTAAACTGTGGTTTTACAACTGGCTTCACTGGCTGTAAATCTTTGTCTCCTGCTTGCTTTGGAGAGAAGTGAACAGAAATTATTCCTGATTCCTAATAATTTTACTTCATTGTGTATTGAAAAGAACTTGGATGTGCGCAGATGCCCACTGAGCTTTAGTGGGCATCATTAAAATGCGTGCTACTTGTCAATCCTGGCCTACAGAAGTCTGTAGTCTGTTGCAGTGGTTGGTGTAAAGTTATGACTCATATGACTTACCTAAAGCCAAATATTCCCAAGATTATTATTCCCAAGTTTATAGTTTATTATTTTGAAGCCAATTGTGCTGTTAATAGATGTACTTGCAGGACCTATTAAAAATCAAATATATTTTCTGTGTGATGTTGTTACTTGTAGCAATTTTAATGAAATACTGCAGTAACAAAATAAACATATTATCGCACTTTTGCAGTTGACGGGTCTCAGTAAGATACTTCAAGCTGAATTAGCAGCGTCATTGCGATCAAGAATAGTATTGCCTTTGCAATTAAGCTGTGAACGGGATGAAGCATTAGCTCGTTTGACAGAGGGAAGGGTACCAGCGTGTACTCATGATCTTGTACCAGATTTGTTGAGAACAAAACCGGAACCTCAGGCAGAACAGCGCCTTCAACAGTTTAATCACAAGGCCAGCACATTAAGCTTTGACACAGCTCAGGTGGGATATATTTGGTGTAAATTATTATTATTATGTTATGTTATGATAATGTTCTAATTGAAGTCATTATTATGATAATTGTTTTAAAAAAATCTCAAAATGCATGGTAAGGTGTCAGCTTGAGTTTGCAGGCAATGGTCTAATAGTGTGTAATGTGTACATTAACATTAATTTTGAGCTTCTGTCTACCTGCCCCTAACTATGTAAATAATAAGCTTGTGTCAGCTTATGTAATTTTACGTTTTACATAATCTCCCTGGATATTAAATATAACTGCCATTAAAATATTTGTTACTGTCACACTCAGAGATATTTAATGCCAACTAATTATTTAAATGTCTTGGGTATTGTAGTTATAGTTCTTTAATCGTCTCACTATGGAATGTGCGCCATTTTAATATTCACTGACTATAACAATTACACTATTGACTAAACTCTGTTATTAATTTCTGGGACAATTTTTTTTATTTGCGATAATAAATGGTTATAAGTCCTTTAAATACAATGATATAAAGTAGACATTTTACTTGTGAATTGTGACATTTATATTTCTTACACTTGTACTATGTAAAATGAATTAATTAATTGATTACAGAAACAAGTGGGACAATTTACAAAAGTGGTGAGTCATGTATGGGAAATTATATCCAAAGGACGCGAAGATTGGGAAGGAGAGTCAATGCGATCTGCTGGTAAATCTGAAATACATATATTCCTTTTATTTATGTTTATTGATGTTATGTTATAATGAGAAAAATAATCCTTATGATTGAGCTTTTTGATTGGTATCGTAAAATTATGGGTTGTTTAACCACATGGCAGGTTTGATTCCCGCTTCTGAAACGCGATTATTCAAAAATCTTTGAATGCAGTTTGAGTTGTTTTCAAAAACAAAATGATGTCCTCTTTCAGTAAAACTGTCTTTATCTACAATATTTAAGGTACTTCCTCTGTGTGTGACATCGCCGAGAGACGCCTTGTATACATACATACATGTCGTTTTTTCTTCCATACAAAGCAAAAGAATGGAACCTATTTCGTAATTATACTAATCTTATAAATGGCATATCTTTTTCCAGGCATGCAACCAACACATAACATCACAGATACACATGCCCTGGTTACCGCAGTTGGCACTGGAAAAGGGTTACGGCCAGGCATGCCTCCAATTGTGCCTCAAGGTGTTGGTGGCCAAGGGATGGGACCCTCTAGGGGACCTACTCCTCAACTAGGCCCTGCAGCACCATCCTTGCCTAAACCGCCGTCCGCTATCAAAACTAACATTAAAGCTGCCAACCAGATACATCCATACCAACGATAAATTAATATTAGTGTATTATAAATTTTATAATAAATAATTGATAAATCTTTAAGCATATTTTGAGTTCCAAATCACTTTCGGCCTTATTCATAGACAGTTTTAAAACCAAATTTAGTTATCGAATGTTTTGTCCCTTTCGAATTCAGTTTGACCGAAGAAGATCGTTATATAGTGATTATAAAGAATTTTGAGGATACAATTTTAGCAAAGTATTTTGTTACGTGTACCACATTCTTGCAGTTGCAGTTGTAGCATTCACATTATCTAATAAGAATTATAAATAATACAATATATATTTCTCCTGCCAAAAAACAGTTAAGTGTTCCGGTTTGAAGTACATTGTAGCCAAAGTAACTACTGTACATAATGAGCATTCACATACTATTAAAGTTTATTCGCAACTAAAAACTTAATAAAAAGAAAATCTGTGGATAAAATACCAAGTGTAGAAGCATTTTAGAATCTTGATAAAATGCGCCAATTTTTTAAAAAACATGCCATGGGCACTATAGTACATATTTTATTTAGTAAGTCGTGTCAGTTGATCAATAAAGAATTAACGAATTGTTCTTTGAGAATCTCGATCGTATTTCTTGAAATAGACTTGTTTTGATTTAAATTTGTTTGCAGTTGTTAAGCTTATTTATTAAACATTGCTAGAAGTAATTTAAAATAATAAATTATGGAAATCACTCGTCACAATGCAACAAAGTTTTGGTCAAAGTAGCTTTTTTTGTAGTGTTCACTAGAATGGCTGTTTCTTGAAATCTATCAGGAACAGGACTATTTTTTTTTTGTTGCTCTGCCGTCATAGTTTTATAATGCCACAAAGAGTAAATTAAAATTGCTTAAATTTCTATACGATTACAGGAACTCGCTTCACAGTACCACTGCCTTGTCACCGGCTCAATTAGTTTATATGCGCGCGTTAAGGTCGCGTTTAGATATGTTAATTATGTGAACGCTCTCATCCACAATCTTAAACAAAACTGTGCAAAATAAACGAATATAAAATAAAACTGCTATATAAGACGTTTTTAAACAATGCTAAATATCTTTGGAATCGTTGTATAGTGATAAAACGGATTGGTAAAGTAATATACTTGCTAAAAGATGTATAAAGTTTAAAAAATGTAAACGGCTTAAAAACCAATTGTTAAAATATTATAAGGGAAACCGCAACAACAACCAAAACGACCGGAATTGTGACATTGAGTTACAAGATATATTTAAAGAAACAGCTATGTCGCCTAATGTTACTTTCCAGGCTGATATACAGGAAAGCGAACCCGAGCAATTTGTTGATGTCAACTAATCGCAAGGGGAAGGGGATAGTCCGCCAGGGTTGTCCTCACATAATACTCCGGCAGCAGGGGCCTCAACCGAACCACCATTAGTAGAACGAGGAAACCCTGCTTCAAGGTTATTGTTGCGAAATTTACCAAAAAATGATTATCGTTTTTTCTGAGTAATGTTTGAAATATGTATTATGTTTGTGATTTGTACAGTATTGTAGTCGTAAGTACTTCACTGGGGGAGGTGTTATGATGTACATGTGGGTAGCTTATATATGCGTACATGCGGGAACCATTTTTCAATTGCGATTACATCAGTGTACAGAGCCACAAACTTATCTGTTCAGGTGGCCATAATTGGAACTAAACCAGTGTTATCAGATATACGGTAATTACTGTAGATGCACATTATTTTTTTTACCAAAACACTGCCAACGGTAATGTTATAGTACCGTGTCGTTTCGACCGTATTTTAAGAAGAGAATTATATACACAGTTATGTATCTTATTTTATAAGATACATAACTGTGTATATAATTCTCTAATTTACTCTAATCTAATTCAAGATTTTTTTAAAGTGGCAATACTCAATTCCTCACTAGCGACGATTCCGAACTTCCGACTGAACAGATAACTTGGTGGCTCTATACTATTAACCGGTCTTTCATTCACACCTGTCCTATACATAACAATCCGTTAGTGGTTTATCATCTAGTTTTGGGACGCCGTGTATATAATAAAACAAGCATTTAATAAATCAGTTATTTTTATTTCGAATAAATAATAAGACATTAAGTGTGCATTATGCACCTTAAACATATAATGAATTGCATGACAGTTTCTAAGGATGTTATGAATATCTTTTTAAAACTGTAATATAGTTGGCAGATTAGAAATAATTTGTGTTATGTTAAATATTTTTTATTGACATAAGCTCACATGTTTGTGTCCTAATAAAATATTAAAATTAGTACGTGGCCTGTTAATAACGGATCGGATGCGGCTGCCGAAACGATTCGCGACTTCGAATTCCAGGGCACAGCCTCTGACTTTTCGGAGTTACGTGTGTAGTGACAGTCTATTTAATTACTATGCACATTAACGGTGAAGGAAACCTGCGTACCGTAGAAATCCGAACAAAATTATTTTATGGTATGTGAATAGTGAAGTCCACAAATCCACATTAGGCCAGCGTGGTGAGCATAATGCACAAAGCCCTCTCAATACAAAACTCGGCTATAACGAGTTTCTTGCTCAGCAGTGGCCGAGTGTGGCCTGGTACAGTAAATTTAATAATTGGACGCAGCATAAATGCCCAAGTAAAATTTGTCTAAATTCTGACATATTTTTTTAATTAAGCTCTATAAGCATTTACTCAATCATTACAATTATAATAAAGAACAAAATTAAAGTATTCGAAAGTAATGGATGTCCTTCATTTTAAATATGGGATGTTAAACCGAAAAAACGGGAACTATTTGCTTCACTGTCCCACGCCTAATTCATTGTGTTTACCTGGAAAGAAAACATAATAAATAAATACAGCCAACAATCGCACACATAGCCCTGAACCAAGATACGAAGTTAAGTGTCCCGGATATCAGAAACTACGACACAGTTTTTTTTTTAGGCAGAGAGAAAAACTGTGCTCTCGCCTTCCGGTACCACGGGGAAAGTCGGAAAGGTAATACCATGTCACTGACCTTCCAAGTCAGCACGCGTAGACATTGCAGCCCAGCCGCGTCTCTTAACAAGTCCTATGTCAACATACCGACTAAAACCCCTCGGTGGCAATCGCAAGCATTACGGGCGGCACTGGACAACCCAGGGTACGAAGCGCCTCAATTTAAGGAAAATCAATTAAACTTCCGATAAATTTACCACCAGGGTACAAGAGAAGCACGAAAGGTACTCACAATGTCGTCGATCTTAAGGATGGCGCGCACAGTTTCCGTGGAGAGCGCCAGCGTGGAGGCCGTGACGTGCAGCGGCTGCAGCACGTGCTCGGCGCGCATGTCGGTGACGCGGCCGCGCCGCACGTTCACGCCCGCGCTCGACCCCGCGCCCGACTCCGCGCCGCGAGCGTGCGCCGCGCGCAGCTCCGTCACCGTCTCGATCGGGTTCAAACCTGCCACACAAAACCGACCTATGCATATCTCCGCTCTCTCCGCAGCGGCATCACCTCACCACCTACGGACAACTACCAACCCGCGTTTTCGGCTAAAGTTGAGGGTACGACTTCGAGTGCGTCGGCGTATGCACGCAGGCAGTAGTGGTCGGCGCCGGGCGCAGCGATGGAGGCGCGCGCCAGCGCCGCCGCGGCCGCCGCCTCGGGCGCGCCGCCGCCCGCCACGAGCGCGGGGCGCCGCGCCACGCAGCGCACGGCACACAGCGCGTCGTGCAGCGAGCGCGCCGCCTCGGCCACCACGGCGCCGCTGGAGCCGCGCACCAACACCGACACCGTGCGTCCGCCTTGCGCCATGCCCGTCATCTGCACGCAATCAATTGTTTTTATCGAAACGCTGTGATGATCGCTTACCGTTGGAATGAAGCGACGATGACGGCCGACACGAACCTTAACGTATTTTCCGCCCGGCTCGTTCATTTCTTCGACGAGATCAACGTTGACCAAATTTTCAGCAGTGAAATGATCTAAAGACGCGATGGGGCGGCATCCCAGAGTTTTGCACACGAATTCGATATCCTCTCGTTCGATATCCTTGATGACCATGCATTTAATTTTATCGAGGAAATGTACAGCAAGATCACTTAATGCATCCCTAGAAAAAAATGCTCATTAAATGCAATACATGAAATAAAATAATATAAAACAAGAGATTCGAGAGAGCGACAGTTTCCGTGGCGCAGTTGGTAGAACGGCGGCTGTGAAACGTGAGGCCGCGGGTTCGATCCCCGCACCGAGACCAATGTTTATGTGAGCCACAAGGAATTGTTTCTAATCTGGATGTCTATAAGACCGAAAATTCGCTCGTAATTCCTGATACCTACGACACAAGACTCTATCTTAGCCGATGAGATTTGATCAGCCAAGTTATTATTTGATGATAATCCTCTGAACTTAGGCTTAGGGCCCTGGGAAACCATATAGGTAACATTTGTTGATAAATACAATTCCATTTGCTTGTGTTGGCAGCAAGGCCACGAAGTACGAAGTTCGCCGTGACAGCTAGTATTGACAACAAGAGTCATTTTTACGGTCCACTGGAGCGTTTATCATGTAAATTACAATATAAATATTGGAATTTATTACTATTAAACAATAGAGGGCAGTAATTTACAATGCATCAACATTGGTGAGTTGAGTTGAATATAAGTACATGAACCAATTTTAAAGGGGAGAAACATGACCAAAAATGTTGTTGATAACGTATATAGGATGCCATAATTTTTTGCTGGCAAGATAAAACTTATTACGCAGCGAAAGCTGCATCCAAAAATAAATTTTGTTATATACATAAAGTGTTGTACCTCAAAATAGATTTCTGAACCAAGAGCACATTGCAACCAGCTTTCTTGATTTGTTTGACAATATTTAATATATACTGACGTTCTTCTTTTAAGACACGATCCATGGCAGCATAATCCGACACAATCACATTATGGTCCATCTGCAATTATATTGATCATTGCGAGACTTTGTTGTAACAAAATGTACTATATAATTATGTTAAAATGATGATTAAATCATTCGGACTTTTATTAATTATTAAATAAAAAAAAAATTGTTTTAGACAACTTACATCAGTTTTCGGCGGAGAAATGCAGAATTGAATAAGACCCACTTTAGCTTTTTCAATGCGATGGGGCCCATTGACATTGGCAGCTCTGTGTGGGATTACCAGCCCTTGGATAAGCTCTGTATCTTCGACAGTACCACCAATCCTCTCAATCACTTTTACGTCACGGAGATCGACGCGTGCACCCACTCCTCCAACTACAGGTTCCATTACTGCAAAACAAATTATAATATGACAAATAACATTGTAAAAAATACATTGACGAAAGCACTTGTATTTTTCACGTGCTATATTACTTGGCAAAATGCATATACATAAATATAACAATATATTTAAAATAAATGAATGAAATCTCTTAATAGCAATAAGATGTTAGTATTCGCCCGGGTAACAAGCATCATAAGCTGTGGTGAAAACCCAGTTACAGTAATCAGTCCATGCAAGTATGTATGTCGAGGCTCGAGATTAACCCGTGTGTATCCGGTGTAGAACATGCTAACATAACTATACTGTGTCGATCTTTTCTTCTCCCTAGAATGTTTTTTATTCTTATAAAACAAAATTACTTCAATGCATCTGATGGATGGTAAGGACACTGTAATTTGAATTGAATATTCAACAGCAAAAAATAGTTATCTACGTTTAACTATTATTCCGGTAAATTTTCATCTTAATGCATATACTGAAAGAGCTGCTATTCCAAAAAATCAGAAATCTGTAATAAACATACATATGCAGGGTCGTAAAAACTACTCTCCAGAGAGTTCTCCTGCTTCAGCTAATAAAAGTCAACACGAAGAAGGAGCGAGTACACATCTAAAGTAAATTCTAGTAGTAGAGCACGTGTAAGAAAAACCAGCTTTTGGTTTTGAAAATTATGCTTATTTTGCGGCAAGGAAATGAATAAAGAGCACGAGAAAACTAAATCTTCGGATCCTCGCCGTAAAATCTTCAAAGTACACTTACATTTAAAGATTTAACGAAAATACCGTTGAATTCACAGACATCGTTATATTTTAGTAATCTGATCTTTGTTTTAAACGATTTGATAAGCGTTTGCCAAAATACAATTTAATATTTTACAGGATAATTAAGGTGCGATTAACCTGAGGTATAGTTATGAAATTATTATCATAAAAAAAATCTGGAGCAACAATATTCATATGCTTAATAGACAAACATCATGAATTTTTAAATAAAGCGTGTTTTGAAATTAAAAATTTAATGAACTGATTTTTTTACTCGTAGTACCTTAGTAGCTGCTAGGCTTTGTAAATAAAAAATAGTTTAAAAAACGCGTACGTGTATGTACGCACGTAAGAAGTTATACTTCTTTTCAAGACAAAAGTCATCACCAACTTAATATACCTATAATTTAATATCACATACACATATGTATATTTACGAATAAAGATGTATTTTCTTTTCTTCATTTTTATTATTTTCAGTTCTGACTCTGAATTTGGATAATCGGAGCAAAGTGTTGTCCCTCAGATATCGATTCAGGGACCAATCGGATCGCTAAATAAAAAGTTCAAAATGTTGGCTACAATTTTCCTTTCTGACTCTTAATTTAGATTATCGAAGCAAAGGGTCTTTCACATATCGAGTTTGAGATTATTTGGATCTATAACAAGAACGTTGAAAATGGCGGCCACTTTTTCCAGGTCTAACTCTGATTTTTGATTATCGGAGCATAGGGTCCCCTGGATATCGATTTTGAGACCAATATAAAACACACGCTGTCGTTTTATGAATAATTAAGAAACTACTTTGAATTTTGTTACGAACTGTCACCGAAGTTTGACGGACAGTTAACAGCTAACTTCATTCTGTCGCGATGTCGGATGGGCGCGCATCGTAAAAATTTTGCCCCCCTTAAAATTCGAAACGTCCCAAGATATGTATTACTTCAATAATTAAATCCTATAAATATTCCTTCATTACAGATGACCAAGGTTATTATGGCTATTTAATCAAATATGTAGTAAAAAAATACTCACCAGCGCGTATAGCTTGAACAGCAATAGGCGCTAGAATAGTAGAGTGCTGGGACACAACCTTCGAATTTAGTGATGTTGCAGCAGCTTTCAGTAGAGCATCTTCATTGGACAAGTCTACAGGAGTAGACATGTTTTCCACTACCTTAAAGGTACCATAGGTTAAAATCGCTGTACAAAGAAAGTCTAGATATATTGGCTTAGAGCTTAGTATGTAATAAGCGCAATTAATAAACTGTATAACAACCTGTAAGGCCATTTGTAGTGCTTTTTGGAATCCATCTGATATTACAGTGGGGTGGATGCCTTTTTGCAAAAGCTTTTCAGCAGCATCTAACAGGGCACCAGCAATGACTACAACTGAAGTTGTACCATCCCCAGCTTCAATATCTTGTGCACGAGAAAGTTCCACCAACTGAAATAATGATTTCAATTATTCTTGGCACGGCAAAGTGACCCTACTGCTAACTGATAGTAAGTGTAGTGTGGACCAAATAGAGTATGAAAAACGATGACTTACTGGTCGCCATAATAATGCTGACCTGTTCGAAACCTAAAAATACAAAAATTTGTTCCAAAACGCGTGACTCATTAAATACGGTTTTACACCAGTTTACGATGATCGCCATTTGGGCAGATTCGAATACCCTACCACAAGCATTAGACATAATTTTATTAATTACATGCCAGCTTCCACCTGCAAACTTTGTTTGCGTGATTAGATTTATTTGAAATTTCCCGTTCCGTCTTGCCCCTTTATATCCCGTCGCATCCTCACTCAACGCATGTAATCCAGTTTCATCCCATTCCATTGAGTATAAAAAAGTAACAAATATATTGGAATTCCTTCCTCATCCCACGGAAACATACATTATACGGAATAAAAAGTCAGCTACCTCCATACCAAATATCATTGAAATCTGTTAAGCCTTTTCTGAGGTCATCCCGCACAACCGCACTGACAAACAAAACTTCTAAAAAATCATAGTTTTAGGTTATATTACATTCATAGAGTACATTCCCCCCTAAAAAAAATTCTCAAATATCTTTCATGTACAGACATCGATCGGCTACAAAATTGATGATTGGCTACATGATGATAAATGTTAATTTTGATCTCGACTAAAAATTATTTCAGAGGTTTAGTTCATTTTAATGTTATCATATTATAGCCCAGTGACAAAACTATCTCCTTAACAATCATTATAATCTCTTACTTACTCTCACTTATCATCTCTTTTATTTACAAAGAATGAATATGTTTTGTATGTTTCTTCAACAAAAAAATAGCCCATACTTAGTCACTTAGTCAACAACATTCGGACAACTGCCAAAGATATATGACATAATATAACGTACAACAGACTCCGTGATGCAGTTGGTTAGACTTCAGCTGTGAAACGAGAGGTTGCGGGTTCGATCCCTGCACCAAGACAAATGTTTTTGAGGCCCTTATGTATTTATTTTGGGTCTGGGCGATTGTGAGACCTAAAAGTCTCTCGTATTGTCTGATATCCACAACACAAGACTTAATTGATTTTAATGTGGGGTCAGGACTATGTATCAGACTGTTTGGGTGTATTTGTATTTAATGCTTTTAGGTGATAGGCCAACATAACTAAACCTACCAACATGAATAAATTTCAACCCAATGCAGCAACCATACAACTAAAGTACAGAAATAGAAGCCTGTAGTTAAGATGCTTTCATTAGCTACACCTGTATGTTTGTATTTAACAGAATTTTTTAAGTTGATTTTCAAGCACTTCAAGATCTTAGATTGACTTGTAATTTTGCTCTTACTTATTAAAAAAGTATGTGACATTGTCTTAACCAGAACTTTCAGAAATTAAATATTTATGAAAAAATAAATTATAGTGAGTAATTTGCATGCAACTGCATTCCTTTGATAAAATCAGATAGAAGTTTGTTTCAGTAAAAATCATGTTTTTCAAAGTGTTATTGTATTCTGTATGAAAATCTTAAAAAAAATTAGTTGTTATTGTCAGCACCCTAGCAAGGTCTTTAACAATAACTAATATGTATGAGAAAATAAGTTTGACTAACTCATTACACAATATAGTACAAGAATAATCACTACGGGCAAATATTTTTAACTTAGGCAAGTTGTATGATGACATATCACCAGGTACATTTGTAAATGCCTACCCATACTTTAGTAGTATCTAGATTTTTGAATATGAAGTCATTTAAATTCGATTATAACTAAAAATGAATCAAATATATATTCTTAATATATGACTCAAGCAAGATATTGTACTTCTTGTTACCATTTTAGCAGCTGGATGTAGAACACTCATTTGCTTCAGAATAGTAGCACCATCATTTGTTATCGTAACTTCTCCATTTGCTGCTTGAATCTATAAGCAGATTTGTCAAAAATTTATAACTGGGATAGCATAGTCAATATATTGTTTTGCATAATAATTACAATGTTTACCATTTTATCCATTCCTCTTGGTCCTAAACTAGTGCGAATGGCATCTGACACAGCTGCAAATTGAAAAGTAACATTTAATAATAAACATATTGATTTCTTATTTGTTTCATCTCACCCAAAAGTAAAATGTTTCGCAAAAATAATAGTTTAAAAATTTCTCAACCTCTCTCTCTTCCACTACTGAATATTGTTAAATCCTTGGGGAAAGCTTATATTTAGTAGCAGTGTTATGTTTAAAACAATCCAAACTGTTAGAATTCATTCTATGCTTACTAGGACTATACAATAATAAATGAATCTAGGATATCATTATGTATGTTGAAGAGTCCATATAAAAACCAATTATCTAAGTACTTTACTGTATCAGCCCATATACATCCCACTGACAATAGAAATCATAGGTTTTTAAGTTACATGTCAAAATATTTTGATTTTCAATTAAAACTCTTGTTGATTCTAGTAAAACTTGCGATTTAGCATTGTTTCATAACACTTTCTTTCAAAAAACCTCTTATTACGCTAAAATAAATAGAATTGTATCTAAAATAATCATTTAAAATTTCAGATGTTTTTACCTTTTGCGGCATTTATGTTGCTTAGGCGAATATCGGTAGGTTTACTTTTATCTTTATAAACACCTGAATTAACTTTAGCCGAATCACCACCAGCTTTTGGAGCCATTGTTTTGTTATTTATATTTCTATTTTATGTAGAAATATCAGTGATTAATACAGATTAAACTGGGATTAACGTCCAACTTGAACGGCTACAACCAAGGAATTCGAATGTCATATGACATTTGACTTATGGCAATTGACAAAAAGTGTTGCCAACGATAGAGTTTTTTTTATATCTTTTCCTATTTGTTGGGAAGGCTAAGGGCACAGACTAGCTAAGGGTATGGCTAAATCAACCATAGATTATGCAATCACTACGTTACATAGACGTAGGACCTTATTCCCCTCCCTCAAGTAAATCTTCAAGTATTTTTTTTATAGGCTAGTCATCAATTAAAGTCACCCGTAACGTCACCAGTCGATTTCACGACGTTCCAGTAACACTAATCCTATGATTACACTAATCAGTACCTTACTGGCTACATCTTCTGCCAATTAGCCAAAGGAAGTCCACTGCAGAACAAAGGCCTCTTCCAATGACCTGTTGGAGACAGCCTGCATCCAGCGACGTGCCGCGACCTTTACTGGGTCGTCTGACCACGTTGTGGGCGGACGTCCTACGCTGCGCTTTCTGCTACGTGGCCTCCATTCGAGAACTTTTTGGTCCCATCGGCAATCAGTTCTCTGCGCTATGTGCCTCGCCCATTGCCACTTCAACTTATTAATCTGCTGTGCTATATCGGTTACTATAGTTCTCTTACGGACCTCCTCATTCCTAATTCGATTTCGTAGGGAATCTCCCAGCATAGCCCTTTCCATAGCTCGCTGAGTGACTTTGAGCCTCCTAATGAGGCCCATAGTAAGAGGCCACGTCTTGGTGCCGTATGTCATCACTGGCAACACACAACTATCGAAGACTTTCGATTTAAGATGCTGAGGTATTTTGGACGAGAAGACGTCGCGTAGTTTCCCGAACTCGAAGTTGACCTGCCTAACCAGACCACTTATCCTAAATAGACATATTCGTCTACAACTTCGAGAGTCGAGCCCCTAACTCGACACATGGCGGGGGGGGGGGGTGACAAGGGGGTGGACGCAACATGGACATGTGACATGATGTTCGTTTTGTTCATGTTCATTTTAAGACCCACCAGTTGGGAGACTCGATTGAGGTTTTCAGGCATAGTGCTAAGGCCTTCTAGCGATTCTGCCAAGACTACGATATCGGCGGCAAATCGAAGGTGTTGCCGTTGATGTTGATGCCGAATCCTTGCTTGAAGGCGTTTTCCAGCACGGCAGTGAACAGTTTCAGAGATATGACATCTCCCTGTCTCACGCCTCTCTGTGTGGAAGAGCCTTCGTGCTCTGATCTTGTACTCGGACCGACATGGTGGCGTTGTTGTATATACACTTCAACACTTCGATGTACCTATAGTCGATGTGGCACCGCTGGAGTGACTGTAGCACAGCCAGGTGTCGATCGAATCAAAGGCTTTCTCATAGTACACAAACGCTAAACTAAGCGGCAAGTTATATTCCTCGGTTGTTTGCATAACTTTCTGAAGCGTATGAATGTGGTCTGTGGTACTAAAGCCTTTTCGGAAACCGGCTTGTTCGGGTGGCTGGAAGTCATCAAACCTGCGTTCGAGACAATTTGTGATGACCCTGACTAGACCGCTGGACCGATCTCGACCAAATTTGGTATGGACCTGTAGGGTCTCTAAAGCTAACCTAAGGCATAAAGAACAGGCCGAGAGGCAGTCCAGGAGCATGGCTTATCGCCTTTGACTGTTTTCCACTGAGTTTTTCCCGCACTTAATCACTTGAAACAGTACTTACAGAAGTCTGATTGAGTCAGTCCAAGTGCCTCCCAAAAGGGGGGGAATCACTGATTCTAATTTACTTTTGAAACAGACATCGTATCCGTAAACGGAGGCAGGGCGATTTGGCAAAGTCCAGATAACAATCTTTGAAATCTTTAAATTTACTAAACTTGTAAGCTATTGGCACTAAATATGTTGTTTTATGGAGGATGTTGGGACAGGAAAGGGGAACAGGGATCAACACTTAAAACAGTTAACAGATCGTTCTGAGGCTACAGGATAGCGAGCGTCGCGGGGCCAACAGACGGCGCGGCGCTTACCTATCTAATCTACGGTTTTATTACGTTAAAATGTGACTGCGATATAACTTATTACTCAATTACGATTTCAACTAAACAATTGTAATAACTTTTTGCTCCATCTTTGCACAAAAAGTGTCACTAGATGCATGTCCAAAGCGGGTGAAACTCGCGCTCGCACTGGTCTCGATGGGTCTCGAATCGTGTCGGTGAACGCTGTCTGTGTGAACGTTAATCTAGCGCGCTTTGTATGGAGCTTGACTTCTGTTAGTGTTCTGTGTCCACGTATATCTAAAAAGTAATAGCCGGATTTCAAAAATTATTTTGCCGTTGGTATAGTCCAACTTAGGAGCTATGTAAGTTTCATAGAAATCGGTTCACTGGTTTTCGAGATAGAGCAGGGATGCCCAACCTTTTTCAATCCGAGGCGCACATACATGTTTACAATTTTGTATGGGCACCCTAATCTTTCTAGTCGGTTGAAATGTACAAGTTTACTAGTTAGATAAATAAACACAATATTTTAAATCTAGAGCGAGAATTTCTTCGTGGCGCCCTCCTCTACTTTCGCCTCGCTGTGAGGCCGCGGTGCCGACTTTAACCTATGTAACATCAGCGGGTAAAACCGCGAGACCTAGCAGGTCAGCTAGCACCGACAAAATAACTGTATATTTAGATATTATACAAAAATATTTTTATTTCTCTTTTTATTACACTTTTGAAGTCGGTTTAATTTTTAATTCTTTTTTTGTAATATAAATATGGCCTTATATCGGCAGCTGATCCCCTCAGTAGAATGCCATAGGGCATACTTTAAACTGTGAAAATAAGCAAGATATATCAGCCTAGCCGTAGCAACGTCAGTAACTTTCTTATTTTTGGGACTGCGAACGCTGTGGTACTAACTTTACCTGATAATCTCTCTAATTGAGGACCCCATGGTAATTTTTTATCTAAGACAAAAAAACTGTAGAACGAAATGTAGTATTTCATAATTTCATTCGATACGCGTGTTTACACTTGTCACGTTTGGTGAAACATAACGGACGCAATATACGGATATCAAATAATAAACTTGGGTGCCGTTTCTAAAGTAAGGAGATGTCGTTCTTCTAGTGCTCTATTCTTTGGGTAATTAAGTACTTATTAGTTATTACTTACAATAACGGTGAATACTAGAAATAATAAGGTCAAAATAATAAAAGTCAGTTAAAATTCGTTTATTTAGTTACAAACTTCAATAAATGAAAAAATACATAAAAAATTATATACTTATGTGTAGTTACTTAATTATTATATAATTATTTATTTACATTTCAGGTGTTGGAAATATTTTCATTAACAAAATATGTTAACTATCAATGAATTACAAAAATTCGTCACACCAATCTTTAAGACATTGGTAACAATCTCCAGATTGCTTGGAACTGGCGTTGCATACATCTTTCATCCATTCTTGGAATAAATCCTTGTCTTTCTTTAAGACCAGATACTGTCCCAGGACTATGTAGGCCTATAACAAAAAATATTAAATTTAGTGCCAGCCTATTTTGAAAAGGTTTTTAAGGAAAGTAATTAATATTCTATACATAGAGTATTTATGATATAAAGAGAGTGCTGGTACTTAAAAATCCTAGATAAAAATGGTGGTGCCGGGCCAACTTTTTGTGCCCTCTTTTTGGCTGATATTTAACAGATTGTCCAACATGTATTGATTGAAAAAAAAAAACAAAAAAAAAATAGTTTAGGGCTATTTAATTCTACTCAAACTTGTTTTAGATGAATATTAACTAAATAAACTTTCGTTTACAAAGGGAATTTAAAGCAATTTGTTGTTAAATAATTAATTCAATTTTCACTAATATAGCAGTGCTACCTTGCTTGCATTACGAACAAGAAAATATCTACATTTTTGAAGACGCAAATGTATGTCAGCACTTCCTGCTTGTTATAAATACTCTACAAATCCATATAATCTCTATACAGCTTAGATCATATAGGTACTAATGTCCGATGAGCACTTCAAAATAAGACCACAAAAAAGAGCTTAAGTTAAGCGCTTAAGCTTAGTATGCTCTAATCATCGCTAACGTTAAGAAATATACATGCCACAGTGCACCATTAAAATTAGTGAAAACATCACCGTAATACAAATATTTTGGAAGGAATATATTTTTTGAAAGAGTTAATGTCAATAACTATTTATTCCATATAATAAAATTAAATAAGCATGAAATATTAATGAATGTTTGTTTGTTGAGATTGAATTATGTAGATTAATTGCAACATTACAATGGAATAAGTATGATATAGCAACTGTAGTGTAGTAAACAACTGTCCAACATGATAAAGTATTGTGTGTAAGTGGATGCTTGCATGCATGTTAGATGAGTCATTACTGTTTCTTACAATAATTTGATTGTTGGTTCCAGAATTGTTGAAATTATAAAAAATGTTAACCTTAATCAAAATTAAGATATCACAAAGATGCGTTATTGTGTTTTAGATAGGTAGATAAATCTTAAAAATAACATTAACACAAGTAATTCATATAAATACATCATATTATGTGGGATATTATGGCTACAATCAGGCCCCAGCTCAGCAATATGGAATCCTCCAAGGAGCAAAGCGCTTGTAATGTTGCTGATGCCTGGTTTACAGCAGTAAGTAAATACTATACCTACACCAAGTCGCATAAATAATACATTGCACAAAAGCTAAGTCCCAATAAATTACCGACTGAGTTGATATTTAGCTTAAGAGGTGCTTTAACAATGATTTACTAACCTTATCAAATCCCGCCGTTTCCAATCTTTGCCCTAATACAGGACCAATACCCGCCAATTCTGTAACAGGTTTTTCGCCCATAGGCTCAGCCACAAAGTTTCTATGTTTTTGTGATGTACTCGACATATTTGACGATTGTTTTCAACTTCAGAACTATGTTGATATTACGGTAAATAAGATAGGTAAGGATTAAATGTGGTTTGACAAACTTATGTGCATAGCCAATGTGACAAACAAACTCTGTGAACAAATTGAAATCAATCAACAATGGTTAATCACCAACGTCTATGCTACATGCTAATGTAAAGATGCGATTAATCATTATATGCGACATTTTTATAACTCGTTGAATGCTAAATGTTAAATTTATTTAACAGACTATGAAAGTAGCTATAATTATAGTTGGGTATTTGACTGTTGTGGAAATAAAATATAAAATGTGTTGGATATGATAGCATAATAGGAAGAAATAATTATAGATATTTTTTACGTTAAGATAAATTGTAAACTTTTTATTTTTCTGAAATAAGATCGCGATTTGTTTATCTGTTCATTACAAGAAACAAAATGAAATCGGCTGTCATTGTGCGTCGTGTGAAGTCACAATTAACATTTTTTCATTCATTTCTGCCACTGAGAACATTTGCGATTTCTGTATCTGTATCAGTCCAAATACGCCACACTGCAGGGTAAGATCCATGTTGAACAATGTTCATATGTCTACAAAAATTGCCCATGGTTTTTTGAGATGGCAGCAATACTCTTATTTAAGGTATACTCTATCGAATCTTCTTGCCGGAGGACATAAAAATATGGTTCACTAGCGGCCCGGCCTGGCTTCGCCCGGGTGCTGATAGTTTTTGAGTCAAGTCCATATCAACAGCACATTATTTTGAGTACTGTTTTATATTTAAACTCAATGTGACCGTCGTCGACAATATTGCTGTTCCCGCCTCGTCCCGTTATATATCCTGTCCCGTCTCATTCTGTCCCTTGGAGAAAAGCATACATTCCTGTCGTCGCTTGTACTTATGTTGTCTCTTGTTCGAGTCTTCGAGTCGATTCGAGTTTGAAAAGTACCAAATATATATCTGAATTATTTACTAGTCCCACGGGAACACTACAATTTTTCGGGATAAAAGATAACCTATGCGTTAATCCATGATATCTGCTGGCCCTATACCAAATTTCATCAAAATCTGTTTCATTAAAAGTTTGTATGTATGCTATATACATACAAAGTTTCGCATTTTTAATATTAATAAGAATCCTTTATTTCAACCACAGAGGCGTCTTATCCAAAAACAAAGCATACTATACCTATATCATTTTGTAGTAGTGCGTGGTGGCCTGTTGGTAACGGACCAGACGCGGCTGACTACATGTTCACGATGGTCGCGGGTTCAAATCCCAGGGTACACCTCTGACTTTTCGGAGTCATGTGTGTATTGATAGTCAATCACCACGCACTATAACGGTGAAGGAAAACATCGTGAGCATACCATAGCGATTTGTATAAATTTCTATGGTATGTAAAAGTCCGCCAACCCGCATTAGGCCAGCGTGGTGGACTATATGGCCTAACCACTCTCAAAAGTACTCTCGATTGTAGAGGCCCGTACCCTGCAGAGGGTCGTATATGGGCTGATACAATACAATACAATAATCATTTTGTAGCATTCCAAGAACAAAATATATTAATAAAAAAGTTCGAGATAGCAGTCAAGAAACTTATCAATTTTAACTATGAATTTAGATAGTCAGTACAAAGGGTGCCTTAGATATCTATTTTGGCAACAATCGGATCAATAACAAAAAATGTTAAAATGAAGGTCTACTTTATTAATTCTGACTACGAAATTGATTAATTCCCACCTGAAACAGCGCTAAGAATCTTTCGATTTTCATTATAATATTTTAACCCCTTGAGGGTTGGTTTTAATTTTTTTTTGTTAATAATAAGGAGCTAAAATATAAATTTTCAGCGAAGTAGCTTTAGAGGTTTCAGAAGTAGTTTTAGCTTTAACCCTTTAGGGTATATTTTAAGAATATTAAATTTGCATCTTTTTAAAATTAGTAATCAAATTGTCAAGTTCCACATCTGTAGCTTCAACGGCTTAGTTTTTTTCAAATATGATTTCCTCCCTTATTCTACTGTATATACTGTACTACTTCTACTATGTTTCCAAAACTATAGTACTGTAAATTATAATTATAGCCGTTTTCTTTTCTTACAAATATAATGAAAACGACTCTTTATAAAAATAATGTGAAATTAATTGCTATCTGCTATATTGACTAGTGCTATGTTAATCATAGATCCACAGACTTGATTAGACCGCTCGCCTTATAGAGCCGAAAACAAATTTTTAGATGCGGCTGATAGGACGCGGCTGAAGAACGCGGCTGATACGTAGGCCCATTGCGCACTGTCAACCGGTCGATTGCTGGCGACTGGTACTTGGCGACCCGCCTTAATCAAGGCTCATAGTGCACTGTCGACCGGTCGCCCAGCAACTCAGTCGCCGGCAAAATATAGGCGATCAGGGCCTGGAGACCAAGCCGAACGTAGTGTTTCTTGTACATTCGTGCGGATAGGTGCGTTACTAATTGTTATAAGAGAACAAAAGAAAAGGAAAGTAAAATAGTGTTGGGTACATCTTTGTTGCAAGAACGGAGGTTGTAAGAAATGTTTAAAATATTTTATTAAGACGTAATAAAATACCCTCGTATTTTTTTTTTATTACGCAAGAATGTCTGTGCGTTATTTTGATGGACTATTGTGTCTTTTAAAACTATAATAATTATATAATGCACTAATTTTCAGAATTGTATTTCCGATAGGAAATCTATATTGAAATACTGAGCCATCTATATTGAAATACGCTTCCATTTGAACCCATGCTTTTAGTTGTCGTCGGCGAGTTGCAGTCGCCTGTGTGTCACCACTGCACAGCGACTCAGTGCGTACGCTCCTATAAGAAGTCACTGTTGCTAGCGACCGAATCGCCAGCTACCGGTCGACAGTGCGCAATGAGTCTAAGTTACGCATATATTTAGATTTTTTTGCTATTTTTTTTTCTAGTAAAGTCAATAAGCTAAGTAATCAACGTGTACAAAATACAATGAAATATATTTTATTTCTTAATTTGTAATGTTTTTTTATTATCATTATTTTATACTTTATAGTAGTTTTTTGAAGTCGGTTTTATTTTTTTGTTAAAATTTTTAATTATTTTTGTTTTTTTAGTGTTGAATGGCATTTAAATGACGGAGAGGTGGTTACGTAAGGAAAACGATGAAGTCGGTTTCCGATGAAAAAGAAATAACTAGAAATCGGTTCAAAGCTGTCGAAGATATTGAATACTCACATCTAGTTTTGTTACCCCCAACTCAGCCCACCCCTTCTTCTCCCCCCCCCCCCCATTGAACTTTGACTCTTATACAATGCCTGGTGCAAAAAGAACCATTAGAATTCTACTCCATTTTGAGGAGTTTTACTCTCCAGGTCCGATGATATTCGCCAGATCTTGACCAATTTTTTACGGGACCATTTGTGAGATATAAGCATTCAAACAAATAAAGAATATTTCAAGTCGGTTCAGGCGTCTTCGAGTAATCGGTGTACATACATTAAAAAAAAATCTGACGAATTGAGAATCTATGGTCTGGATCTGCTTGCTGATAATTTGTTTTCGGCGTATGTCGGCAACATTCTCTGACGTCAACATTCAACATTGGTTCCAATTTTTCCCGCGCGCAGACTGACGAGGCGAGCGGTGTACACTGTACAGTGTACAGTGTACTTCACTGTAGGTACTAGGTTTTGATTAGAATCATCCGACGACAGACAATACATTTAAAATCAATAATCAATCTTTCTTATAGGTATTATTAAATAATTCAATCGAATTTCTTTTAGACAAACAAATTGGGTATAATACATACCTACATAATTATTGTATTTTTTCAATTTATGGTTTTTTGCGAGTAAATAAATATTACCCTGTGCTCTATCTATTTGTCGGTAGAACTCTGTCGTATGTAACATCATGGTAACATTCAGTAACAGTTATTTATGTATTAATTTTGTAAATTCTTACCATGGAGGCATTTTTAATGGAATTAGCTACGTAATAGTGATGATAACCCGATGGAAAGCTTAATAGTTTTGACCTACGTGGTCTTTGAAAACTTGCTACTATTTTGTGTACATACAATTCCATGATTGTCATCGTTTGTGCGCTATCTGTTTGTATAAGTAAGTAATAACATTACGTCCATGTCATGGGGTGCCTGCATAGTAAAAAAGAATCTACCGATGTCTTACATCCAAATGTGTTTCGTGTGGTGAACATAGACGAGAATGGCTCAGATTTGTGCTCCGGCCAATTAGAGATTACAGAGTCTGACATCATTTTATACAGAGAAGGAAGAGACTCAACTGTGTGGCCCTTACATTCGCTACGAAGATATGGATTTGAAGGGGAAATATTTAGTTTCGAATCTGGTAAGTGTTTACAATTTAAATGTGTAATCATTCAGTGTTAATAGCTTTGCTAACAGTAATTATCATAAGAAATAAATCAATGTTTGAACGAAATGGAAATCAATGCTAAGCTACAACTCTCATTAAAGTAAACTGATGCCATTGCCAATGTTTGAAAATAATTATTGTTTCATATATTTTGAATATATTATAACTCTCCAGTTACTTTAGCTTGTCTTGACCAATTTGAGGATATCATTTTTGGTTAGTTTTTGGCATATTAAATTGATTCTTGGCGCAAGAGCTTATTTATGACAAAAATAAAATCATATTAAGAATCAGTCTCAACATTTTATGTTTCCCAGTGGATTTTCAATGCAATTTGACTCTTGCATGTAACAGGTGTAAAACATGTTCATAAAAAAATATTTGGTCCATTGAAATGCTGCTGGTGCTCATTAAACAACTACTATTCTTGTGTTCACCTGTATGTATTTTGCAGTGAATGTAATCTATATATGCAATGCTATCTGCACAGTTCTGAATAACAAACTTGTCTTTCAAATTGCGGCTTTGATTTTTTTATTCTTTTTCATATTCTTCCCTTAACACTGATACCTATTGGAGTGCTGGAATATGGAAATAACTAAATTTGTATATACAGGGTATGCAAAAAAATGATGCACTTGCTAATATAAATTTTAGTAAATAGTGATTGCGTCTAGATTAAAATGCATTTTCATAGCATAATCTGATAATAACAAAGATGCCGAGAAATTAACAATTAACAACAGACGTGTTTACCCTTAACTTATTACCCCAAAGGGATTGAACCTTACAACTGGACGGTCAACTCACCAATAGCTAAGTAGGGATACTTCGCAGTAATAGCTGATTAAAACCACATGATGATAGGCAATAGGAATTTAACATTGAACATTGACCTGTGTACCTTTATAACAAATGTTAAGGCAAAGTCTATGACAGTTTTATTGTTGTTCAAAATGATTTTCACTGTTTATTTCATTAACTATTTAATAAACGACGAAACGAAAGAATAAGTATAAGTTAAAATCTTGTGCTTTACCCATCCCAACCGGTTTTATTCAAAAAGGTGGTGGTAATTCTTAAAACTTTATAAGGTCATAACTCCAAATTGGATAGGTATTATCCAAATATTATTTCTTTATTATCATGTTAATATTATGCCCTTGTATTCAACTGAACAAGTGCGCCATTTTCTTGCACTCCCTGTATAAAAGAAAATTTAAAACAAAAAAGAAAAATGCTTTTTAATATTACCCATGTAATATTAATTATAAGAATTATACCTACTAGTTTAGTTTATGGTCTAGTAAGTAGCAAACTATTTTTTTGATAACTTTTGAGTTACTTAAACAAGTATTTTCATAAACTTCAATTAATTTGAGAAGAATAAGGTCTTTTTCTTTTCATTCTGGGCTAGTACTGGCTTGTAAATTAAACCTTTGAAATTCTGTCCAACATGTTTTCTGATATTGGTTTATTATTGCCCTTGGAGCAGCTGATAATCAACTTTTTTATATATGCATGTAACTTCAGCATACTACGTATGCATAAAGTAAGAAATGTGTCCCTTGGGCTTAAACATGCAACTGCTGTCTTGTATACCCTGTACTGTATTGTATCAGCCCATACACATCTCACTGCAGGGCACGGGCCTCCTGTACAATCGAGAGTATGATTGAGAGGGGTTGGGCCATGTAATCCACCATGCTGGCCTAGTGCAGGTTGGCGGACTTTACCATATATCTATTTTATACAAATCGGTACAGTCTGCAGTTTCCTCATGGTGTTTTTCTTCCCCCTTAAAGTGCATGGGGATTGACTATCAATACTCTCATGACTCCGAAAAGTTTGAGGTGTGCCCTGGAATTGAAATCCACAACCAACATGTAGATAGTCGTATCTGGTCTGTTACCAACAGGCCACCACACACTTCTATTATGTATATCCTATCCTCTTACAACTTTAGCAAAAAAATCATGCTCAAAGCCAATGAGGGATAATGGTTAATGGGGAGAGATGTGTAATTGCTCATTATTTTATTTTTCTTTTTATATTATGTAAATATATTATTAAAATATGTCACAAGAGATACATCAAATTTTGATCTATAGTCTATTGATATTTCTGGGATTATGTATAATATGCCAATGTAATATGTTCATAATTGTTTATGTCTGATTGTAGGGAGGAGATGTGAAACAGGTGAAGGAATTTATGCATTTAAATGTAGAAGGGCGTCATTGCTTTTTCATACACTACAACAACAAATTCAGTTAAGAAATGTGGTTCATGATTCCGTGGCATACCCAATGTCAAGACTTACTCCATCACCACAAGGACGACAAACATTACAAGCGAGTGTAGTTCACCGCTCATCAATTGATAACAGCCAGCATGATAGTATCCGATCAGCAAATATAGCATCACATACTAGTGTGTTAAGAAATAATACACAGTCACCTCGGTCTCCTTCTAGTGCAGACATTCTAGAAGTTATGCCTTTATATTCTAGATCTCACAACAGTTCTAATCATATCACTAATGTTTACCAATTTCGTGAGCTCAAGAGAGAGCATAATAATAACCAAAGCGAAAATGTGACCAATTCAGGACATGAATATTGTAATGATTTAAGCCGAGATTTGGCAGTTCTTAGACATTCATTAAGACAAGAAACAGCATTGAACACATTAAAAGATATTGAAGATGAAACTCGTTACCTCGAGAGTAAAAAAAGGAATAAAAGATTGTCATGCGGGCAAGCAATCAATCCTTTATCACCTACATTAAGTAATAGTAGTGAACATTATGCTCAGCTAAGTGTTGAACAACAGGAGGCAGCACGGCTGTATATGAATATTGTACCAAATGAGATAAACTTATCACAAGTAAACAAACTTGATACCATTCCCACCACACCCCTTACACCAAAGCAAGTAGAATATTGCAATTTAACATTAGGAATTAAGCCAGAACTTAATACATATGCTAATTTATCATTGGGTGAAATGGGTGACAGTGTAAAAAATATTAAGCAGGTGTTAAGCTTATCCACCCACTCAGATTATAATCACAAATTTTCAGAATCTGATACATTTACTTCAATGTCTCCAGTAGAGGAATTAGAAGTGAATTATGCAATTTTAGATATTGATTCTAATAAAGAAATCGTAAAGGTGCCAAGAGAAGTTACTTCTCCAGAGAATAATTTGTACAGCAGTCCTAAAAGTCGAAGTGCAGCATCGAGTTCAACACAACCAAAGATAAGGCTTGCACCTCAAAATGTGGAAAAAACTACTGCAGCAAATATCCCCATAGTCGCACCTTCCGCTACGATAGGATACACTACAATAGACTTTGACAAAACAGTGGCTCTGACATCTGTAGCGTCCGGAACAGACGTCGATGTCGATTGCCATCGCAAAACGCGACACAATTCGTGTAACATGCCTTGTGGAAGTCCCAGTTCCGAAAAAAACAAAGCTAATTAATGGTACAATGTGTTACTATCATGCCAAAAAATATTAAGCGAAGGTCTGACAAAGTCATCCAATATACAGGAGGTCCAACAGCGATGTCACATTGAAGGAAAATCTTAGATATTGTAAAAAGACAATTTAATTGAAAGAAGACATCGTTTTAATTTTGAAAACAATTTAAACTGCATTCATAATTTATTGAATAATCGTATGTCTGAAACAGTAATGAAAACCCCATCATTGTACGATACCAATCAAAAGGATTGATCATAAGGATTATTTTCTCCATAGAACATAGCATCTTAAATAAAAGGAAGATGTTAGGAAAAGAAATTTTAAAATTATTTTTAAGGAATGTAAATTATTATTAGCCCATTGGTTGAATTCTAACTGATATTATCATTTTCTTGGTCTTCCTTTTATTGAAGATGCTATGTTATATGAAAAATGTAAAAAAAATATCCTTATGAGCGTTTTCATTGGCATCTTAAAATTATGTGTTTTTTTATTACATGGCGATTGGCGGGTTCGTTTCCCGCCTCAGACGTGCGATTATAAAAAAAATCTTTGAAAGCAGTTCGGCTTGTTTACAAAACCAAAATTAAATCTTCCTACAATAAAATTGTTTATAATATTTAAGGTACTTTTCCTCCATGTGGCCTCGCCGTGGGACGCCCTGTAAATTATCTTACAGTTGAGAGATAATCAAACTGTGAAATTTGGATATTGTATTTGAAACTTGTTTTTAACAGTGTACAATCTAGTAAGATTTGATTATTTTATCTTAAAAAAATGATTTTAAAGGGCTTAACCAGGATTTAACATTGACAATATCTATAACGCTGTATCTTCTGGTAACGTCGATGTGTCGACGTCGATTCATATTGAGGATATAGTGATTAGCTTTGTAGATGTTCATTCAATACAAGAGCAAGCTCTATTTTTATAAGACTTATAGTTCCTAAAATTTGTTTCTTTTATTATCGCATATTACCGAATGTAGTAAAAATAAGCTTAGAAAATACAAGTTATATCTAATTACAGTGCCAAAGTAACCATTCACCAAAAATCTGAAATGTATATACATAGGTACTTTAATTAAGTAATGTTGCTACTATTACCCTTTGATTGCCAATGTATACGAGTGTAGAAATTCCAAAGTTAAAAGCTTACTTTTAATAACATAAGGGCCTAATGTTCAGTACCTAAGTAAAAAAATATAAAACAATCACATGCTCAATTTCAGTTGAATTTTCTGTGGGATAATAAGTATTAACAAAAAATCGCGGTCACATCTACATTCCCAAATTTGTAATTTTGGTCTAACCATTGGAAACTAGTTGTATAATAATATTAAGTATATTGATTTTAATACTGTTATGTAACCAAATGTAGATTATATGTTTAAATGTAACTTTTATTTTAGTTAAATTCTCTGGTACCAAAGATATTATTGTAATAGGTAGCTATAGTGATTACTATAGACCGGATTATATGCAACATAAGAAGCTCGATATATGCATTAAAATATGCAACATAAATGAAATGTTTTGTGGGAGTAAAAGAAATAAAGAGTACTATATTTTTTTTTATTTCTAATTAAATAGTGTAAATACTAGAAGAATTTTTTGTAACAGTTAATTTGAACACTTATCAAGAGGGAAGTTTATTAAAAAATAATGTAAATATAGCGAAAATATGCAATTGCTTAAGCAAATATACAAATGTATAGATCCGGTCCTTAGTGAGTATTTTAAAACTCAATAAAATAAATAATGTTAGTTGTTTAAATTGTAGTATGTAAATAGATACATTATACACACATATATATTATGTGCAAGTAGCACAATAGCAGAACATGTAAAGGTAAGCCTTACGGCTAGGCTGAGCTGGCAACTGTTCAATAAATTGCGTTTCATTTAAAAAGCGTACATTTGTTTGTTATTATGATGGTACCTATATATAGGAAAAGTACATTATGTGTAATTATATTTATATACAAAATACAAATTGTGTATTTTAAAATGACAAGATTGGTGTTCTATTTTCAATGTGTAGAGACTTATTTTATAATTTGCTCTAATGGTTTTAATTATTATGACAAAAAATAAAGCTTGGTATAATGTTTGGAATTACTCTGTTTAATTTAAAAAGTCCTATTCCAATAAAAATCAAGAAAATATGATACATAACTGAGGTGGATATATGTATATAAATTTTAATTGGTCTTAATAATTTTAAGGAAAAAACCGTAATCAATGGAGACTTTTATAAAGCAAAACATTTAATAATATAATTATTTAGTATATACATATACATAATTGTAACATTTAGTATCACATTGAAAAGGACGATGTCGTAAGTGACGCATAGAGATGAGTCAGAACCGGCACAGCTACAAGTAGCGCCCACGTACTTCGGATCTGGTAACAGCCGTCCGCTGAAATTGAAATAAGGCATGAAATCAGGATACTTTTATTAGGTATATTTAATTACTACTATGTACCTACTATATTGTGCGTAATGGCCTGTTGGTAACGAACCAGACCCAGCCGCCAATATGTTTACGGTGGTCGCGGGTTCAGGGCACACCTCTGACTTGTCGGAGTCAAGAGTGTATTGATAGTCAATCACCACACACTTTGAAGGTGAAGGAAAACACCGTGACGAAACCTGCATACTATAGCGATTCGGAAGAATTTCTATGAGTAGTAAAAGTCCGCCAACCTGCACTAGGCCAGTGTGGTGGACTATACCGCCTAACCCCCTCTCAATCGTTCTCTCGACTGTAGAGGAGGCCCGTGCCCTGCAGTGGTACGTATATGCTGATACAATACAAATATATATACTACGTTAAAACGATGTAATCAAAGGATATTGTTCAAGTCATCTCATAAATCAACAGGTATTATAGGTAATCAATATAATCAATGATAAATAGTTTATTGCATAGATTAAGAATAAATTCTGCCATTTCAAGGACATTTACGAAACGCGCAATCAATTTTGGAGGTGTTATTATTTTAATATTACATTTTATGCTATGCGTGTTTCCTCATGATGTTTTCCATCATCGTTAAAATGCATGATAGTTGACTATCAATACAAACATGACTCCGAAAAGTCAGACGTGTGCCCAGGGATTTGAACCCGCGACGACCGAGAATGTATCGGTAGTCAGGCCACGCCCGACCTGTTACCGACGGGTCATCGGGCACTTTTTGTACTTTTCCATAATTATTTAGGTATGATAGGTAATAAATAGGTTTAGATACGTTAAAACCATACATAAATTATGTGTCTGTGTGTACGTGTAAATTTATTGGTGTAATGAATGTAGATATAAATAAATAAGCTTCAATTATTATTATTGATGGCAACATTCTTAGGTCTCCTAGTGGCTAATGTAAGTTACTATATTGAAGCATTATTATGATACTTGATACATTTTTCATTAAATTAAAACCTTCAAATACGTAAGTAAATAAGCCCTTGACTGCCTCGTAGCACATTTGGGTAGACGTCGTCTCCGAAACGAGAGCCCGCGGGTTGGATCCCCGTACCAAAACAAATATTTGTGTGAACCACACATATGTATTTGTTTCGGATCTGGGTGTTTGTGAGACCGAAAAGTCACTCAATCTTAGTGTGGGGTCAGGAATATGTATGACTGTTGGGTGAAATTTATTTTTATTTATTTTACTTACATATAGTATTTTTGCAACCATCCATGTCAATTTTATTACAGTGAAATTGATATATTTTTAACTATGTAAAAAATATTCATTTAAGTTTGCTGGTATTTAGGCCAAAAGTGTATGGAAGGTGAATATTGTCCTTTACAAACAAAATTAATGATGCTACTATATCCTAGATAACTGATTAGTCGTAGCGTGTAGTTATAATGTAAATTCGGAAATATGTAATATGTACTAATGTACGAGTCCATTTTTGTAACGAGAAAACAGTAAATTATAAAACCAAGTCACATAAGTAGGTACATGTCCCTACCTACAAAGTACCTACACAATCCTGACACCGCACTACGATTGCATTAAAAAACAATTGTGTCCTGTTTCGCGAGGAAATACGAGAGACTTTTCGGTCTTACGATCTGTGGGTCTTACAAACATCCAGACCCGAAACATTTATCTCGGTTCGGAAATCGAATTCGTGCCCACTCGTTTCACAGCCCGCGTCTAACCACCTGCGCTGCGGAGGCTGTCATGCTTGCCGGGGCCCAGGCTGAGTCCCTATCAAATTCTATGGAGGCTTACCGACTAATTATGTGACCGTCACGCCCATGAACACCAGTATTCACTTTTACAGAGTTTAAAAGTACCTTTCGTATCTACGTGGCGCCCAAACAAGATTACTTCCTCAAGTGGAAGACCGCAGGTATCTGTTTATTACTCTATTAAGACGCCCGGTTCAAAGTTCTAATCGCAACCGCGAAATATGAAATAGGCGCTATCGCCCGTTTCGGAATCGCAAAAAGCTGAAGCTTTTTAAAATTAATGCACACATGTTCCATGTATTAAATAACAGCATGTTTTATTTTCCATGTTTTTTTTTTTCAACATTAGGTAGATAATAAATCGACGGGTAACAACTAATAAAGAGTCCATTACATTTTCTTGTTTTTTGATGTAGGTATTTAGGTTTATCATTAAGTATTTCATATTAACATAGATGCACATTACAACAAGTGTTTAAATTGATTAGGTAGAACTATTGAAACGTCTTGAGTGTTCAGTTGTTTATATGTAGGTAACCATGATGCATAATATGATATAAATAACTGATATTATTTTGAAGTTAGTAGTTCGCGTTAGAGTAAATCCAGAAACATATTATTTACAAAACTTGTTAGTATAATCAAAGTTAGTAAAGACAAAGCAAATGGCTCAGATGGTAATGTTAGATATAATGTTGAACACAATATTAATTAAGTACATATTAGGCACGAATTCGCTTTATTTCAGCATCATACGATGAATTTATAACGTTCGGGTGCATGACGATTTCTAGAGATATTCGTTTATTTTTAAATGTATTATAATATGTTTAAATAAATTACAATACCAAAAGATCCAAATAAAACACAAATTGTCCAGACATGGTGTCTGACGTCTAGTCTATGGGCGACATGAAAACTGATATTATGTTATACGTGTCTTATGTCATAAATGTGTTAGGGAGTAGTTTTGGTGCGACCAAGAACTCATCACTATATACAACATTTAAACCCGATACAACGGTTTGGTTACGTCGCTGCAGGGACTAAACCCGCACCCTTATTTCACGGTTCATCCTAAAAACAATTATAATAAAATTATTATTAAAAAGTAGTATTTGTTTTCATCATACTCAATCGGCACTCTTTCTGGACGGTGTCAGCTTACCATAAGGTGCGGTACAGCCACTGTGCCGAGCCAAAATAAAAGGAATCTGCCATTTCTTGGTCTCCCTGTCACAAGTATGTAAAACAAGGTCTATGTTTACGCGAATGTTATACGTTTAATTAATAGATATACACTAATCCAATCCAATCCAATCCATCAGCCAAAGGAAGTCCACTGCTGAACCTATGTTCAGCAGTGTTCAGACAGTGACCTGTTGGAGTCAACCTGCATCCAGCGACACTAATAGTTAAATGAAAAAAAACCGCGATAAAATTCGTAAAATAGTTTTATTTTATGACATTAAAAATGTTAGCCGCGCCGTCACGTCAGTTCGTTATCTTAGTGATATAGTTTTTATAGTGGGCACCTACTATGTACGAAATGGTGTATTTTGCTAAATATTATAAAGTAATAAGATGCTCCAAGTTATACAAGTAATCTTCTTCCTAAAATTTGACTTGTTAAAAATAGCGATAAATATATACCTAACGATATTATTTGTACTTGTAATACCCATCAACATTAGTTCAAGTTTGTAATGTTTTCAGTAGAGGATGGGCACACATCCTATGCTTGGATTTAGTCGACAATAAACTTACGGGAATGTTGTAAAGAATCGAGCGTAGCGTCCATTTCAGTAGTATCCTCAGGCGTCTCCGTCGATGTTAAAGCGCCTGCACGCCGCCACAACCGACAACCAACGCTAAGTTAGTGCACATACATCGACACACAGCTAAGCTTCAACCAAGAAATGCACAAGCATTATAAAGTATTATGTTGGACAACCTTAAAGTATAATCAACAATTAAAGAAAAATGTGCAATTATTCCTGCATAATTATGTGATCTAACTTACAAAAAACATTCGTGCATAACAATTAATAAGTATATTTTAGCAATCGATCCGTTAGAGCTCTTAGTTCATATTTCCTAAGCTTTCTACCAATAAAAACTAATTAAGTGAGTCTACACGTAGGTATAAAATATCACTGTAGGTATGTGTTGTAGCCAAATTATAGAATTGAAAATTGATCACTTCATGAAATTATTCGATATTTCATAAAATGATGTACAAAAATAACCGCGGCTCAGATTATTGAGTTACATACTCGTCAAGTGTCGTCATGAAATTATATATCAGTGATCATACCGTAAAATAGTTAGGTTTTCGAGCAGCAGAGGCTGATTTTTTGTAGATTTTATAGGTTTCGTTTTATAGGTTTTATTTTATTTCTTACGTTCTCGAAGTTAAAAAACGGAGTTATCAATGACTTTTTCTTCGCTTCAATCAATAAATAAAATCAGTATATATTGATTTTAAAAGCGTAGACTACACACCAATTAAATAGAAAAAATATTTTAAAAATGAAATTTAGCGCCATTGGATTCCACTCAAATTCATTTTAGTGGCTAATAACTAAATTTTGTATATTCGATTAACAGCGATAATAACAGCAATTCCTTGATACATAATAAGAAATAATAAACCCAATTTCTACAAAAAAAAAATTATAACTTTAAATATTCCAATAGCTTTTTTCAGTGTTGCAAATGAAATTTCAAAAAATCCCTAGAAAATATGAAATATTGGAATTTGGAACGAATTAAATTATAATAGGGCAGGGGCAAGTTTAACTTTCTATTGATTATTAATATGATATTTATATATAATTATAATAGCAAAAAAAATATTGTACCTCCCAACCATTTAGGCCCGAAACAAACACTTGTGGATCACACAAACATTTGTCTCAGTGTCAGTGCGTAGATCGAACCCGCGGCCTCTCATATAATTAAACAATTTCATGAAATAAGCAAGTACGTCAACAAATTATCAATTCTACGATTTGGCACTACATATACCTTAATAATAAAAAAATCTGTATGTAATCTATCGGAATATTTTTAATTTTATAATGTTTTGTATTATTCTGTAGATTAATCAGTCTATATTAGAGCAATTTATTATATATTGCTCAATGCTATTAGACCGCACTCGACGGCCCTAAATACCTTTTAATTAAGGCTTATAAATCTTTTACGCAAATAATTTGCACATATAAATAATGTTTATATACCTCGCCGTCATACATTTGTGTTTTCAAGATGAGCCTACATTTTTTGTCCGTGGTGTTGGTGGCACTAAAAAGTAAAAAATAATTGTTAATGTAGGGTACTGTACTGTATCAGCCCATAAACGTTCCATTGCAGGACACGAGCCTTCTCTATGATCGAGGGTATAATTGAGAGGGGGGGGGGGGAGCGAGAGGAGCCCACGCTTTTAAATGTTTCTATTCCATTTTATAATCTTAACTCATTAAAAATTCTCCTTTACTATTTACTCTATTAGTACTCCTTTACTATTCACTCTTTTAGTAGTGTATCTTATAAGCTATTATTTATTTTTATTGTTGTTATAGTTTCCAGAAAAAACCTGTAATATTTGGCTCATTATTTCCTATTATTTTGCAACAAATTTGTCTATTTTTTTATGGAAATCGAATAATATCCTTTTTGTTATCTATTAGTTCCCAGAATTAATTTGGATGAAATTAAATACCTTTAAATTTTGTTATTTATATTTATTCGTGCATATTATTATTCCATGTTGTTATGATTCAATTTTTGAATTTCCGGGACTCCGAGACTTTGAGCGCTCGAAGTTCATAACCGGAGATAAAAATGGTGGTGCCAACTGCCGGGGTCACCTTTTTCTTCCTGCTAATCAGTATCAACTGTCACTGCTTCGAATACGTATGAAATAATTGAAAATAAAAAAATATTTAGCGCCATTGGATTCCACCCTATTTCAAGGGCTAATAATTAAGTGTCTACTCGATTACTACAGTCAATTAAAGCCATATCTTCTTTTAAAAAAACATGAAATAACAACCCAATATTACAGAAAAATATTAATATTTTTATAAATTCGAACGCCTTAACATTCAGTATTGCAAGTAGGCAATTGAAAATTTGAAATCTCTGAAATTTTCTGGAATATTTTAAAGTAAAAATAATATAAAATATTGGAATGTGGATCAAATTAAATTATATGTAATAAGATAAAGGCGAATTTTAATTTTCGTTTACATATTGATATATTGTATTACGATGGCAAAACGGCAGTGTAGCGTGAAGATCCTAATTTCATTTTATTTATCTATTTACATAAATAATAGTTAATCAGATATCATTAATATAAGACTGCTACCAACATTACGCATAAAAATGATGGGCTATTTAAGACGAGAATGTATGACAACGCAGTATCTAGACATTATTTATTTTAGAATTTTATGGCTATTTTTAATAACATTAAATATGTCACCTTACGGTATTTTATTAACGTAACCGATTAATGAAATACATGAAATAATACATGCATATTTCACTATTTTTAGATAAAGTAGGTAGTAAGAATAATTAAAATCTGCAAGTCGGGTTACCTGTTGGATCATAAATTTCTGTGTCAAAGAATTCGGCATGTGTGATGTTCGGGTTCATATAAAAAAGTTCACAGCGTATTTCCACACCGTCCACATCGGCTTTACTGAGCGTAGCATTAGCTACTACGCTATAGAACCCATCGTCGTCAGGGCCTTCTAAAGATTCTGTCATGTTTATTTCCTTTCTGGAACGTAAAACATATTTGTTAGTACTTAGGTACTTCTTACATACATAATATATTTTTAAAGAAAGTTGTATATACTATACTTATATACTCGTATATGACGCAATATTCTTTTATCAGCTCTTATAATGTTAATCACAAAGGAGCCTGGATTAAAGGAAGGAAGGGCTAATAAAGAAAATTGTTATCTACAAAATAAAAGCACTTCCAAAAAATTGTCAATATCCCTATTTAGACATTGAGGAATGACATAGGATAAAGTAGGACGGATACAATGAGACCGCTCGGATGAGATATAATGAGACGGGATGTAATATTACAAGTGGCCAGATACACTACAAGCTTAAGCCCACCTGGCACGTACAGCAGTCTAATAGCGCCTATTGTATTTGCAAAAAGGCCGTAACATATACGAACCCATTCAGTGAGACGGTGAGGTCCGGCATAGGCGCGACATCCGACGCTTCACATTCAATCCGCACATCTTCTTGTTCATCCGCATCGGGACCGTCTGCTTCCAGCGAGATGTTCAGTTGGGGACCGGAACCTCGTGCTAAAAAAACAATTAACATTTATTAATTAATGTTTTCAACTTTTTAATTATAAAGTGATACAACTACAGGATTACATTAGGCTTTGAGTGTTCACCGTACAAAGTTTTTAAATTTGTACTTACAATAAACAGCAAGTTGCTGATGTTTCCGTACTTCATCAACGTTGGATACTTCACATTCGTAGGTGCCCGTCGCATTGGGTTGTAGTTGTAATAACTCGATAGTGTCATTTTCCTTTATCACCACGTCTAGAATTAAATAACAAATTAAATAGGATTAAACATAGATATGATCATCATCATGAGCCCGTTGCAGTCCACTGCTGGACATAAGCCTCTCCCAAGGTACGCCACAGAGCCCGATCTGCTGCTTTATGCATCCATTTGCTGCCGGCCCTATTCTGTGTGGAGCGTGTTCTCGAGTGGAGACCACGTCTTAGCAAACGTGGCGTGGAACATCCTCTGGCCAGATGGCGGGACGAATTGCACAACATAGATATGAAAGTTTCAAATATGCAAATACTTAGACTTAAATATAATTTATAGGTACCTACTTTAATATTTTAAACAGTTACCTAGTAGATATATAGTTAAATATTAAACAATATTTTAGTTGTAGTCTGTAGATAGCGAGCGATCATCGAGCATTCATAATAGGGGAGATCACAAATGTATGTGCTACTTTCATCCCCAGTTTCCTTCTATATGGTGATGTGTGAAATGGGGATAATCATATCAACTACTTAGGGTGGTTTTTACTGCTCTACAATCTACATCCGCAAAGAAATAATGATATTTCGCGTCCGACGTTTAGCTTTACTTAATTCTTAAACTTATCCTAAGCAGGAATTATTTTTTAAATTCACATTGATATTAAAGTGTATTACATAAAAATTAATGTTTTTAGCTCTAAATAATTTAAGAATAAATAGCGCTAGGTGATGAAGATTGGATTGCGGGGTGCGACAAATAACCGTTTTTAGAATTAAAGTTGAAGCATGTGACTCGGGGAGCATATTTATCCATCGTTTGCCTTGTTGTAATTCGGAAAGCTTTAAATGAAGCCATATCAAGCTAGCGACTGAGTTATACCTACTTTTAAAAGATGCCAGTATACTGCGCGCAGCAATCAGAACCCTTATGAGAAGTATTCCCATTCTGATTTTACATTAGCTTGCTACTTATCAATTTCTTTACATATTTATGTGCGCCAATGTTTACCTAGTTTATGTTGAGTCGATTCTGCTGGACGTCCCACTATCCTTTGGTAAAGTAGTTTTCTGTCTTCCCCCGTTGCGGGTGTCCACCACCACTTGACAAATAATCCTTTTTCCGACTCATTGGGCAGGAGATCATATCGACATCGTAACTCTGCGTTCTGTCCGACTTCCACAGAGTTTGGCACCACAAATTCAGATATAGACATTTGTCTACTGCCTGAAATAAATATAATGCCAGAGAAGATTAGTTAAAATAGTAGGTACAAGTACCTACGTATAGCATTAATTTATCATTTTTAAAGGACTTTATTATTTTGACCAGCCCCCCGACGTGGCTTTTCCGAGATATTTATGACTAAACTAAAATTATCCATTTTGGCAACCTTTCTTTTTAGATGTTCGCTGTGAAAATCAAAAAGAAAAAAAAATAGTTTGAGGCTATTGAATTCCACTCAAATTCGTTTAGGACGGATAATAACTAAATATAATTTCGGTTACCAAAGGAATTTCCAGCAATTTATTTTTGAGTTATTAATTAAATTTTCACTAATATAGCCGTCTTACCAACATTACGTACAAAAATAAATCCACGTTTTTTAAGACGCAAATGTATGATAGCAATCCCCTCTATAATAAAAATACTCTAAGAATTCGTTCTTATAACTTTGAGTTATGAATAATATTATCCAAGTAGTTTACTTATTTATTATTTTGTCCTATTTAGCTTAAACTTCCATCGCTTAGATTGTAGAGTGTAAACAGACAACTGTAACTTATGCGGAAAATTTGGAACTTTGCATTTTTGAAACAAAAGAAACAAGAAGCTAGATTAATTGCCGCCACACACGTAACGATATAACTAATAATCAGCGCTCCCCCTATATTATAAATAGGTACTCTGACAGTTATTACGCTATAATCAGGATAAAAGCAGCGTCTCTGTTGCTTCAGATACGAGATTAGCCAACAGCATTGTGCGAACGGTGACTCAAAAGTGAGAATTGTCCAGTTAAGTATAGTATGCCACTAATATTATAAAGGCGAAAGTTTGTGTGTTTATTACTCCTTCACGCAGACAGTTGGGCCAAGTTTGATTAAATTTAGTAAGGATGTAGCCGATACTCAGGATTAACACATAGGCTACTATTTATCCCGAAAATGTAATGCTCCTGTGGGATAAGCATACATACATAAACACACGCCTTTTTCCCTGAAGGGGTAGGCAGAGGTGCTTCCAGAACACCCACGTTTCGCCTCGTATATTCCGTTCCACGATGTGATAGGGGGCGAGATAAGCAAGGAATTCAAATATGTATATTTGCTAGTCTTTCCAACTTAAGGGGATAGTTTGGAAAAGAATATAGGGCGGATATAAGAGTAAAATAAAAATAATAAGAGTACAGGATTGCATGCCTTAAGTCATGGAACAAGCAGAGACAAGACGGGACTGGATTTAAAGGGACGTGACCAGTAAATCGGTATTGAGGCCGGCAGTCGCGTTGAGTTTTAAATATAAAATAGTACGCGAAAATCGAAGTAATAATCGTCTCTGTCTCTTATGTGGACTGGACTCAAAAAGAGTTTGCACCCGGGTGTAGCCGGATAATTTTATAAAATTGTTAAAATCTCCTCGACTGCCTCGGTGGCGTAGTGGTACTACGGTATGATTGCAAAGCGGAGGTCTCGGGTTCGAACCCCGGGTCGGGCAAAGTACCTAATATTGGATTTTTCTATTAATTATCAGCCCGGAGTCAGGAATTTGTGCCCGATATGGCGATAGGTTCGCCCCCTATCACATCGTGGGACGGAATATACAAGGCGAAACGTGGGTGTTCTGGTAACACCTCTGCCTACCTCTACTGGGAAAAGGGCGTGTGTTTATGTATGCATGTTAAAATCTCCATCAATTTTTGTTAGATTTATTGTTATTAGGTATTATACATATGTAAATGATTTTTAACACACTTAATGTGACGAGTCTTTATAAAAATAGAAGGCGATTTATTTATTTTATAATTCCACACATCTAAGTTATGTACATATATCGCAGTGAACCTACTATTTGGCTAATGGAAAAGCTACACCAGTTGACGTATGTATATCATATATGGGTGGACGTATACAGGTACACATGTTTTTATATACAGTAAGACATTTCTCCCAAACCTAAGCTGGTCAAACCTATATACGAGCATTGAACAACCCATTCAATGCTCGTATAAAAGTTTATCTAAAGGTAGTAAATTCGTAGACAGCTGGTGTTGGATCAATAGGTAAGTACCTCCTGAATATTTGGTGTTATACACATATATATGTGTATATGTGACCGAAGGATGGCTTAGGCAATAAATCTAAATTACTTGAGTATTATTTATGACGTCACCTTTATGAGCACGAGTGAGAAGGTGGATAAATCGGTTATAGTGACCATGATGTGGTCAACCCATCCAAGCAATTTTTATATTAAAACACCTCATATAAATGCTATTCGAATTAAAAATACCTACATATTTAGCCACCGTGGCGCAGATGGTTGAACGCCGGCTAAGAAACGTGAGGGCGCGGGTTCGATCCCCGCACCAAGATAAATGATTGTGTAAACCACAAGTATTTATTTCGGGTCTTGGTGTTTGTGAGAACGAAAAGTCTCTTGTAGGTCTTGATACCTACGACACCAGACTCGATCATAGTGAATATATTTATTTATCTATATTTTTGTAATTACTGATTACTTACTTTCATGATATATAACAAAATGTAAAGAAAACAATGATTTATTTGTAGACATATTTGTAAGCCTTGTTGTTATTTCTAATACGCAAGCAAATAACAAACGGAGATTGGTTGTTAGCTACTTTGTCCGGTGTGCACTTCATATGCTTGCCTACCTCGTGATCCATCATTTATAGTTAAATAACGTTCAAGATTTTTTCCCGACAAATATCTAGGATTTATCTTTGGAAATGAATAAATAATGTGGCTGTAGATGTAAATTGTAATAACAGGTTCATCGAAACGTGCGTCAACAATTTCTTTAATATTTTTTCGCAATACGTATAATTCTATAAATAATTTATTATTGAAAATTAGGTCATATCCGAATGAATAAGCGTCTATCTTGGCTAACCTTGAGGCGGTCCGGGAATGTTAAAAATACCACCACGACCGAAGCGAGCGCACTGTAGGTCGGACTCGCCTATGATGCTATTTGAACTATTCGTTTCAACATATCTTAACAATAGAGCATACGTTCTTGCGTGATAGCTCGTGCATCAATGCGACGGATGTGAAGAATTGCCAAGCGTTATATTTTTTACGCTGTTACTAAGTATAGGGCCGATTTACATACAATATTGAAAAAAAAGCTAAATTTAATTTTATATTTTTATTGAAGTTATTAGTAGATATATTTTATTTCTTCATATAACTTTAAAAATTTAATATTTCATAATTCAAAACATAAATTTCTAAAATATTTTCTTGTATAATTATGACTTCACATAATACGAAAAATAAAAATATAATGCGTTGATTTGTATCTACTGTTTATTGATGGTTAGCAATATTGTATACAAAAGAAAACCGCGAAATGGTAATAATGATGATGTAAAATTATACAGGCTCGGAATGATAATAATAGCATATCGTTGTTTACGAAGATTTGTATACTTACAGAACGAAATATATTTTACCATATTTACTCACGTAATTGAATCTATCAATAGTCTTGTTAACCATATAATTATTAAATCGTAAAAGTTTCCGCTTCAATAAAACGTCACGTTATTGTTATTGGTACATTTCACAGTAGCACAATGGATTTGTTTATAAACACCATGTAAACGCTCACCTGCCACGAGGCACAGGATCAAGCAACACGTTCGTAACATAGCGACATGGGTGGCGCACATCCAGCAGTGGCGGGAGCGAGGCGCGTGAGATGCGACTGACTGCTGCGATTCGCCGCCCGCCCTTCGGATTGCTATAAATTGGCCTTGAGTCAACGCGAGGTAACCACACTAAATTGTTCCAAATCACTACAGACCGTCTTATATAAACAAACACCACACGGTGTTCTCTGCGACTGTTTCGCTTACTGTAGGCATCTATGTTCCAAGCATAATGTCCAGCATACGTGTGGGGTGACCGATTTCTGCAGATAGACTATGCCAATCCAAAACCGTAACGGATTTATCTATACATTCTCACGTATAAATTATATTTTTGGGGATTAATTATGCAATTAAATTGCAGTTGATTTCATGCACGAGGTACGCTGATGAAAAAGCATATTATTTAGAAAAAATATATTATTTAATACACAGTATCGTTGCATACAAAATTGCCACATGAAAGATACATTTGTATTGGAGTATGTATATTATATATTAACATAGGGCTGGGGCGGTGCTAGAGCGCGAAGTGCGAGAGCAGGCGGTCGTTGAAGGTGATGTGTTTGAAGAGCTGGTGCGGGTGCGGCGGCGCGGCGCGCGGCGGGCGCGAGGCGAGCGCGATGGCGAGTGTGTCACGCACGCGCGCGCGCGGCACGTCCCCGCGCAGCGCCAGCAGGCGCCACAGCTGCTCCTCCGACATGTCGGGGCACTTGGCCACCACGCTGTGCAGGTCCAGCGACAGCATTTCGATGTCCTGGCAGCGCAGCACCTGCGCCCACACACCGCGGTTAATTAATTACTACCCACTACCTCGGCATCGCGCATCTCACTGCCTATTGTATTGAGCTAAACTGATTCCATTCGTACTGACACTGCTGCAACATTTTAAACCTAACAATGTACAAAATGGAAACAATATTAAATCACAACGCGATCGCTATAGGTCATCGTTTGTTGCCGAAAGCGCTGTTGTCAAAATAATAAATGTAGTTTTTCTCTCTTCAGATTTTATTATATTTGACTTATTAATACTATTAAATTACGAGTATAAATGCTTGTTTGTATTATGAAAACATATCCCAAATAATGCGGTAAATAGATATTTTTTAAGTTTATTTGTAGTTCCAAATTTCGCCGCACGCCAATAGATTTTAGTTGATCTGTACGAATCAATCAAAATACCGTAACGTTATGTCACATCAAAATTAAAAAAATCGATATGAAAATGCAGCAGAAACACAGCACGTTTAATAACAAGTTATCTAATGACTACGACTGACCTAAAACACACGACATTGCTCTAAATAGTTTTAGCCATTTAATGGGAAATACAAACTCAGCAGTAGTTATGTAACGAATATGAGATAGTGGAGGATGTTGCACGTACTAACGGAATAATGTGAAATTTAGGTGAAAGATATTTATTGAATTAAATTTTAATATTGATGTAGGTGTACAAAACGATGACTATTATACCAGTTTTAAGTTCTTTATTCAAGTGTCTGCAAATATATTCAATAACAAATGAACCGTAAGTAATGTGTAGTGATACATTAATTTTACACTCTACATGAAATAATGATGAATGAAATAAAGGCCATTAACCGGCAGTGGGCCACCAACACGCTATACAAAATTATAAAAATATTTAAGCTTTAGTCTAAGGCTTCTATCATGTGCATGTATGTCACCATTTATTTCACAGACACTATAAAAGCCACCTGTTAATTATAGGCGGGTATGTTTAAAAAATGGTAAAGTAACAATCATATGCAGAGACTATGCCGTTGAATATAATTTGAGTCTTTTCGACAAACTACACTTCGTACAAACTGCTGAAACGAAATAGGAGTACGTCATTTAGAATAACGTAGTCATTCGCTTTATGTACGTTGTTTCAAAAATTTATTTTATTTCGTTTTATGGCCTTGTTAATGCGACTAACACGAAAGAAACGGCCAAGTGCGAGTTGGACTAATGCCCATAGAATTCCGTGCCATACTATACCGTTCTATGTCATACAACAGCATGTATAAGTTTGTAATCACAAAAAACAACACAAAACACATTTTGGCTTCTTTTTTTCCATATTTTCGTTTTTATGGCTATATTTATTCAATGACACCAGGCTTCTTGCTAAATTGTACAATTCCAGGTCAATAGAAACCTGTAGGGGTAAATTGTAGGTTTTCTTGACAGATTAACAAAGAAATGATCCTAAAGTGTTGAATATAGTTAAAAAGTAAGCATACCTCAGCCAACATACTGATGACTTCGAAAGGCCAGTCGACGTTGACTCCTTCCGGCGCTATTTTTCTAAAGAAGGATCTTATTTGATTTGCTTCCTTCACAATCTTATTAGCCGCTTGTTGGGCTTCCTCAAAAGTTTTAAACGTTACTTTCTTTGATAGCATCGCTGTTATATACTTTTTGTAAACTAGATTTTGAGCCTCATTGATTACGTATTCAAAATTTTTATCCCTCAGATGATTGTAGTCTTGGAAGTAATCGTCAAGTGTGATGCAAATCGTATCGACCGGTATACTGGACGGTAGCCACTTAGACGTGAATAAATCGTCGAAGTGAACTTCTAGATCCAAAAATGCTTCTTCGAGAAGAAATTGGGCTGCTTCGTCTCTTAAATTCTGGAAACGACACGTAACAATTAATTTATGGATTAAAGAAAAAGGCGCAAACATGTATGGACTCCAGCCTAGGAAGCAACGACAATAAGCTATTTTGATCTTTGCATTATCTCTACATATCGATATTTTTATTTCGCGATTTGGCACTAGCCTGAAGATTACTAGGCTGAGGTCTATAGTGGATTACACGGCCTAACCCCTCTCAATCGTACTCTCGATTGTAGAGACCGGTGCCAGTGGGCCGTATACGAGCTGATATTTGATATTTACATACACAGATACTGGTAAGTGAATAGTGGGTAATGGGTATGTACTTGGAAGGTGTTGAGCATTTTGTCGAAGTCAGCCTCGGCGGCGGGGTCGTGTCGCGCGGGCGGCCAGTGGCGCGCTTGCGTCTGCTGCGCCAGCCGCACCATCTGCTCGCTGTTGTTGACGATGGTGATCATGTGGTGCGTGAAGTACGCCACGCGCGACCGGTCCGCGAAGTGACTATTCTGTCGACAACGTAGTACGCACTGCCTTCAGCAACACACTCACTAACCGCTACTGACCCAACGCCTCAGTTATTGGCAGCCTTATTCATACACAATTTATAAACCTGCTTTAATTATCGAATGTTTTGTCTTCATCGCTCAAACTGAATTCAAAAGTCATTGTCTGAATTCTAAATTGAAAGAATGTAAACAAATTGTACAAATAATTACAGTCTAAATTTTAAAAGCAAGTAATATTTTTTTAGATTACACATAAAATGTAAAACGAAGTGACCTGGATCGCGCATAACGTTAAAAACGCAATATTGTCATAAATAAAAAATATTCTATAAAGGCGCGCTTTCTAAGGTTTTTGTAAGGATTTTGGATAAATATCTATTCATAGAGCATAATTGGACCTAGACTCAAATGAAAAAGGCGGTGGGGATATAGTTCCCTCTTCAGAATTGAAATAGTTGCAGCAGTTCCAGCACTAACCTTGAATTGGATGACTCCTTCTCTGTACATGTTGCCGTATCTTGTTACTTGCTCGATACTCAATAACAGCGCTTTGAAAGTAACTTCCTTGCTTATGGTTTCTGTTACCTGTGCAACACATTTTATAATTGTACTGTTTTATAATTTGTTCAGGGTACTTTTATTTATTTATTTATTTTATTTATACTCTTTATTGTACTCTCAAGTTACATAAAAATTGAATAAAGAAATAACATTAAAGTAGTACAATGGGCGGCCATATCGCATTGAGCGATTTCTTCCTGGCAACCTTTGGATGAACAGGAATTGTTGGATTGATAAATAGGGCTCGACGTGCCTCTTTTAGTCTGTAAATATGTCTCAAATAATAATAATATATTTTTAAGTCGTTGCAGCTACAGTACAGTGGCAGCCTCCGTGGTGCAGTTGGTTAGACGCCGGCTGTGAAACGAGAGGCTGCAGGTTCGATCCTCGCACCGAGATAATTGTTTATGTGGCCCACAAATATTTGTTTCGGGTCTGGGTGTTAGTGAGGCCGAAAAGTCTCTCGAAGATGTGCATGTGCGTGTTGGGTGTATTTATTTAAAATAATTATTATTTATGAGGTGGACCTGCAGGTTCTGGTCGATCATCTGGAAGATGATGACGGGCGCGTGCGTGTGGTAGGCGTTGGAGTGCGGCTCCACGTCGGGCGCTCGGTTGCCGCTCCACTCCGCGCGCTCCGACTCCAGCGTCTTCTCCATCCACTCCATGTAGTTTGACTCCATTTTCTAAAATAAACATTTTCTTATACACTCATTTTCTATACCCATAGTCATATGAAACTACTATCAACGATACTGAGATATCAATCAGGGTTCTTAATTAGTTCCAGCCGTAAGAAGCATTTGAGACTATGGCTTTTAAAGATATTTTGATTTCATTAAAAACAGATCTTTTGCTAAGGAAATATCTAAATATATTTACATTCAGCAGATAACGTAAAAAACATACTTACTTGTAAATATTCATCCTGCAGTCTTTGCATTATTTCATTGCTGAGTAACGGTGGCAACGTAGATACATCAATGTTTAGTTCCGAGCTAGCCATCAGTTCATTTCCGGGATACGTGTTCAGTACCCAGGAAAGTAGAGTAACATATTCATTGCCTTCTATGCCATTTTGAACAACGTCTTTTAACTGAAATACAAATTGATTATATCCAAACAATAACACGTAATGTGTCAGACAGTTAGGATTGTCACAACACTTACACTGGCTGACAAACAGGTGTGATACATGTTGACATACTTGTTGACAATGTCGTAATGCGGCGGGAAGCACGGCACACACAATGTCTTCACTACCCTCAAATCTTCTAGAATAAGTTGTCTTGTCAACTCCAAGTATCGGACAAGCCAGAGCTTGTTGTCTTCACGTTCGTCCACCCTTGTGCCTTCTATTCTTTGTGCAACAGCACATTCTAAAACTTCAAATGCTTTGTTCCGCCAATTTTTTGGCCGTCCTGGAGGCATAAACCCGGACTGGCTTTGTTGCTGCAAAATGCAATTTATGTATGTGTATGACTGTAAAAACCTGAATATTAGGGAGTACCAGGATTAACCAACTCTCTCAGCTGATCTTTGTGACCTGTATATCTTTAAATGAAAAGGAGTCAAAACGGCTATCATTAGTATGATATGTTGATAAATGTAAGTTCCAGGAGACAGGATTCACCGAAATTGCCTTCAACAGTCTTAGAAAGTGATTGTTGATCATTTCAACTTATCGTTTTAATGTAGCAGCAACAATATCATCACTACATAGTATGTAGTATAAAACAAAGTCGCTTCCTGCTATCTGTCAGTTCCTATGTATGCTTAGATCTTTAAAACTATGCAACGGATTTTGATGCAGTTTTTTTTAATAGATTGTGATTCAAGAGGAAGGTTTATATGTATAATACATACATAGTGTGTCCCAGTTTGTACGAAAAATAACATATATCTGGTGTACAGTTGAATCAAAACAGCATCTGCACTCAGGCGAAGCTGGAACAGGCTGCTAGTATTATATAAAATACTTCTGGTCATAGACATAACTGTGTGGTGATGTGTTCATAACAGACCTGACCTGGCTGCCAAAACAGTGTTTGTGGTTTTGAGTCCCTGGACACACCTTTGACTTATTCAAATGATGTGTAAATAGATAATAAGATTTTGTATAGTATGTGAAGTCAGCCAACCTGTACTAGGCCAGCATGTTGGACTATGGCCTAGGCCCTGTAAATTGGACTGCCATTTGTGAAGGAGAGCATACTTGGCAGTGGGGGTTTAAGTGCTGATAGACATACCTGCAAAGCCATTTGATCTCTTTTTTCTTCTCTTTCAATAATTCTCAGTGCAGTCACAATCACTGTGGGTTCTTTACGAACTGTATTTAATGTCCTTGCTAGAATCAGTTTTATTTGCTTTTCAAGCAAATTGGAAACCATTTCAACATCTTCAAAGTATGCTTTCAACATTACTTTATCGTGTGATGATTGATTAGGGAGTCTGTGAAGCTCATACAGCAAGTCATCTCTTGAATTTTCCAAATCATTCAGACACTACAAAAAAAAAATTATTACTCTTAATAGAATTATTTAAATATGTGCTTGATAATAATTTTTTTTTAAACATTCATAGTGTATATTCTAATATAATATTCTAAGGGAAGGCAAGGACTTTTGAGTATAGAGTGATGTTGACAAAACAATCTCATTAACATATATATAATGCCTATAGACAAAAAGTAAATTTAACACCTGCATCCCATAGTGGTGGGCAGAGACTATGGATCTCCACTTAGCTTGATCTCGACATATGCATTATTTTGGGTTCAGAGTACTTTTGACTTGGCCCTTGTCTATGTTCCTATCATATTGATAGGTTGAGGTTGATTTAATTGAGTCCACCCCAACCAACTCTCACATTCCCCTCAGGTATTTGTTTAGTTAATTGTCTTTTTCCATCCTCTCTACATGGTGAACATTACATAATGGTGGACAATAAAAAGTCATGAACCTGATGTGCATGTAGCAATTTTCCTTCTCCAATCCATTGTTGAGTTTTAGCCACACTTTCAGGAACTGTGAAGATATGCTTGAGGCTATCCATGGCAGTAACATACTGTGAGTGTCGTGAATCTTCCTCTCGAACCGCTTGGAGTGAAGCCACCAGTGGTGGAACTCCTTTAAGAAGTTCTTCTAATTCATCCATTCTGTTGTGTTAATCAAAATATTACCAATTCAGTCTCAATAAAAAAAATGCCCTTTTGCATACTGCATACATAATTAGATAGTTTCAACATACATTAATAACCAATAGACAAAAGGTTAAAGCTTTTTTAATTGAACTTAAGTATAAAAATGTCATAATAAACTATTTGGGTTAAAATACTTCCAGAAAAGCAACTTATCACTTAATATTTGTGATGTTTAATTAATAATTCAAGTCAATTAAAATATATTTTTATTGAAGAGGAGCGTTTCATTGAACTTACGCTTTTTATACTCACTTTAAACCAATTTGATGTACATCATCTAAGCATTCCTGAAGTTGTTTAAGTCCTACACTCACACCATCTAGTTTTCCTTGAACAGCTGATTTCAACTGAGCTTCAATTGAAGCTTTCTTATGTGTTATCCGTTTCTTGTAGTGTTCAACCTACAAGAAATGTAGTGTAATTACAGCTATAAAAAGATTATACGACATATAAAGATATCGTGTTTTCACCTATATGTAGTGGATGGAAGTAGTCTAATGAGTTTTATAGTGAATTATTTGTTGACTATTTAAAGTATTAAAATACTACCCACTTTTTCAAGTTGGCCAGGTCTCTGCATCATATTCATGACCATTTTTTCCGCAGCTGTTTTAGCTTCTTCTTCTATTTCATCCATAGTACTCATATTTATTGGGAAACAAAGTTTTATACAGGTATTAAATTAAAAAACAACGCTTAAAACTTTATCCGATATTTTCCAATAAAAACACCCATAATCCATAGGTCTAGAGTCAGTCATAAATTGATTTCCTGGCGGCTCGCTCGCATGTCAATTGTCAAAACCTTAGAGTATGTTTATTAGAAAGGGAGCACTGTGATACATTTGCGTTTTAAAAAACGTGGATATTTTCTTGTTCGTAAGTTTGGTAGCTCTCACAGACTAAAAAGTAAAGTAGCACTGCTATATTAGTGAAAAAACTTAATATCTAACGACTATTTTTAAACAAATTCTGTTGGTAACCGATATTAAGTTAAATTATTATCCGTGTAAAACGAATTTGAGTGGAATTTGATAGCCCTAAACTATTAAAAAACTTTTACAAAAAGTCGTGCATGTCAAATGTCAGCCAATAGGAGGGTAGAAAGGGATGGCCCAGTACCACCATTTTTATCTACGTTTTTGAAATACCAGAGCTCCCTCTATATTATCAATGCTCTAAGGTCAAAACAGAAAGCCCACAGACTAAAAAATAAAACCACAGAAATAATACCTACCTTTTTAAAAAGCGAGCCCTAGGACCTAGTTGTGTGCCTAGACCACAGAGTGCATTGCCTATAGCACTGATCACATTTCATGCCACTAGTCTTTGTCAAAGTTGTTTATTATTCAGTGGTCTGTGTTTGAAAGGTGCAAAATCAATTGCACCAATTACAAGCTACAACTAAGTATATTAATTAAAAATTTTCATATAATCTTGAAACTTTTACGAAATATTTATTTTTTCTGAAATTAAACAACATTAGGAGCGCGTTCCACCAAGGGCTCACATTTATTTAAACAGTCATTTGGCCGTTCCACATGACACGTCGACCACGCTCATTGTAATCGCTGCTAAAACGTCTATAATGACGTCATGACTTACGCTCACGACAACCCGTCTCAAGAGGTGGTTCGAAATGAGCGATGAGAAAATAGCGAGATTTTCAAAACTCAAAGCAACAAAGATGGCATAGGTGAAATTTATATTATTTGATACAGAAAGAGATATTTTAGTGGTTTTTATCTGCAGTAGATGCTTAAAGTACACGTTCACGATCCATTCTTCACCTGAACTGGATGAATTACTACTTTCTGTAACATTATTGCGATGCGCCACCAAATATCTACATGAAGCGACGCGACGCCGCAAATGATATTTTGATGTTGTTGCTTTTTCAATTTATCCCATCGGAAAGGCAAAGGTGAATTATATTTTAATTACATCGAACGTAAATTATTTTTAGTGTTATTATCATTTTTTTAAATGTTAAAACACTTGTTATATATTTTTAATCAGTGTCAACCTATTGGTAAACTATTGCCTGCCCTCTCTTTTATCCTTCTTTAATTTCCATCCCAAGGTAGTCGGTAAGAGATTGCTTCGAGTTTTGTACTGCGAATTGCGATCTAATATAATGTTTTATTGTTTGTTAAGCTTATATAGTGTACAATAAAGGATATAAATAAATTAAACGCTCCACAGTGATTTTTATCAATATAAATTATTAAATAATTAATTTAGCTAAATTTTACCAATATTAATCAAAGTTAATTGTCTAGATTTATAAATTGTTACTTTTTAAAGCTGTGCTTTATTTTCAAAATTTATTATTTGTATTATCTCCATCAACGCTCAGGAATAAGTGGAATGGGAAAAATCAAAGAATATACCACTTGGGAAAAACCGTGGTCAGTGGTCGTTGTGAGTGCTTAGTGGAACGCATCATTTAAGCAATAAGCAGTGTTATCACAGGTGTCAGATAAATGTCATGATTCATATATGACGATATAATTGTTATGGCACATAATCTTTCATTAGTTTTAAGCGTAAAAATATGTTTTTAGGACACGTAAGAATAAATATATAGCAAAAATGTGGTCATTACTACTACTATTTATATTGTCTTTAGTGGCTTATTTTATAACTGATGAACTTATACCAAAACTGAAGGATCTATTTATAAAGGCCGGTTTATTTGGGATCGATCTGTGTAAAACTGATAAGAAAAAAATGTAAGTTTCACTATTTATCCAACTAATGTTACTAATATCATATTTTTAAAATGAATAATTTGATATTTTCTTTTCAGTCCAGAAGCAACTGGAGTCATATCAGGATGTGTTTTCTTAATAATAAGCTTTCTATTTATTCCAATAATTTTTGGAAATAGTTTGATGGATACACTACATTTTCCGCATAATGAAGTAAGTATATAAAATTGATTTGTACAGTATATAAGAGATTTGGGGTTTTGGCATATTATTCTTTTATCTCATCTATTAAGAAAACAAATATACAGTTTGCAGAGTTGTTAGCTGGATTGCTGTCCATATGCTGCATGTTATTGTTGGGATTTGCTGATGATGTGTTGGACTTGAGGTGGAGGTATAAGTTGCTGCTTCCCACAATTGCATCACTGCCGCTCCTGGTAGTTTACTATGTCAACTTTAACTCGACAACTTTTATTGTACCTATACCATTAAGGCAATGGTTGGGTATATCCATTAATATTGGTAAGTGTTCAATTTAGATATAAAGTATTTTTCTCATAATAATATTTCAAATAGTTTATACTTTTTAGTATTTTTAAACTCTATTATCAAAAAGGGATGCCTAATTTAAAACACTCTGCTAGCCATGTTGTAGAGTTTTAAATGTGAATGTATCACTTATAATCTATTCATATAATAATTTTATCTATGCAATAAGATGCAGGCTGCCTCCATCTGGTCACTGTGGAAATCATTAGGAGTGGCCTATGTTCAGTAGTGGACTTCCTTTGGCTGATGGATTGGAATAAGATGCAATTATTGGAAATGTTACAATAAATTAAATTATATTTACAGGATTCCTATACTACATATACATGGGAATGTTAGCAGTATTCTGTACGAATGCAATAAATATTTTAGCGGGCATAAATGGACTTGAAGTTGGCCAATCTGTGATAATTGCCCTATCCATTGTGGTATTCAATATAATTGAACTACAAGGAGACCAATACAAAGCTCATACTTTTTCTTTGCAAATCATTATACCATACCTTACTACAACATTAGCACTGCTAAAGCATAATTGGTAAGTTTAATATGTATATTAATTTATGTATTACATAGGGATTTGCAACTGTGATTGTCATTAACACATTCATTAGCTCTGAAACTATTAACTAGCTACTGTGGTGCATAACCAATGTGAATCACATGTTGGACACATTATTAATTGTAGTGTTCCATTCAAAATGGCACATGTGTATGCATCATGTTAATATGCTAATTCAGTGAAGCATTTTTCAAAAAATTAGTAATTTTGTCTATTATTATGTATAGGTATGCTATATATTCAGTATTATAAAGATAGTAGAAAGTATTTGTAAGTAGCTATGTAATTAATGAATGAAATATTCCATCATAGTCAGACAAATTATTTTTATGTTGTGTATAATAATCTAGTCTACTTATAAAATATAAATTAAGTTTATTTTTACATTGATATTAAATTTTAGAACAATTAAATTTGCATCTTCTGGGCAGCTGCAGTATGTTTTTGTTAGTGTCCGACCAAAACTGGTTTTTCGGCCGAAACCGAAACCGAAATTTATTTAAAATGGCGATTATTTGCTGGAATTCGCTGTTTTTTTTACATTTATTTAATAAATTTATTTGGTAAATGTAGAAAAGAACAGTGAATTTTGGTGAGTGGTCGTAATTTTAAATAATTTTAATAAGTTTCGGTTTCGGTTTCGGCTGAAAAACTAGTTTCGGTCGGACACTAGTTTTTGTTTACTAACAATTGTGTTTGTTGACAGGTATCCTTCCAAAGTATTTGTGGGAGACACATTTTGCTATGTATCTGGAATGACATTTGCAGTTGTTGGTATTTTAAGTCACTTTAGCAAAACTGTTTTGTTATTCTTTTTACCACAAATTTTGAATTTTTTGTATTCTGTACCCCAATTATTCCATTTTGTTCCATGTCCACGACATAGACTACCTAAGTATAGTGGAGAGACTGATTTACTTGAGGCAAGTAGGACAATTATAGAAAAAAAGAAGTTGACTAACTTGACTAAGATAATAGTGCAAGTTTGTACAATGCTCCGCGTAATTGATGTAAAAGAAGATAATGAAAGTATAGTAATGAATAATATGACATTAATAAACTTATTTTTAATAAAATTGGGTCCCATGTCGGAGCTCGCATTGACTGTAAAAATCTTAACATTTCAAGTAATGTGTAGCTGTATCGCTTTTATAATAAGGTACCCATTAGCTTCTTATTTTTATGATAGCTAGCAATAAGAAACACCAAAAGAAAGTAAGTTACTGATCATTTAATAAATATATTACTTGCATATTGAACTGATTTGTTCTTAAGAAATTGCCCTGGTTTAGAAATTATTTTTGGACAATAATTTCTTATTAATTGATGATTTCGACTTAAAAAAACACAAGGGACTAAAATGGAAAAAATAATTATTTATATTTTCCAACATTGAATAATTAAGTATACCTAATTGGATGACGAACTGTGTTTGTCAGTGACTTTCTGTGGCTGAAACTGATTCTGATGAAGACTATCAAAAGATGTTTCATCTGGACACTTTTGATGATTCTATCATCTTGCCAGAAATATAGCTGATAACTTCCTAAGCCACCTCGATATCGGAACTTCATATTAGCTTATAGACATGGCGGAACGCGTGTACGGTGTAAAGTATACAGACGTATGTGGTGTGACGCTCCGGTGAAGCGTTGCGTCGAGAACGCCACCGTAAATAGTTGACCCAACGATTTTGATAAGACCTGCTTGTATTATGACAGAAAGTTTAGTAAAAAAAAAATAGATATTGTGTCGTGGGTAGGTATCACCAAATACCAGAGACTTCGGTCTCAAAACACCCAGATTTGAAACAAATATCTATGGATCACACGAATATTTGTTTCGGTGCGGGGATCGAGCCCGCTCATGTTTTACAATCGGCGTTTAACCAACTACGCCACAGAGGCTGTAAATATGGTAGCAATTTTGTCACAAAAAATGTACAACACCTTGGGCCTGTTTAGTAAACGCATTTAAGAGGTTGACAGCTCTAGCCGTCGGAGTATCAGTAAGATTACAAGGGCACAGGAGCAACTGATGTTAACACTCGTCGCCGACTGTCAACTTTGTTAGATAATTCTGAGGCATGTAACGATCTGCTATACTCTATGCGATTGTACTATATTAGCCATCAAATGCTTTATAGTCACTTACTCGTGTCGGTACAAGTAAAATGCGGTCAGGGGACGTCGGGCAGCAACAAAATTCCATAAGTTTCTTGATCAGCTACGCATGTAATTTAATATGGAGATTTGGATTAGTAACCACGCCACGACACTATTCCATTTGGATTTTATTGTTTCTTTTGATACATTTTGGAGATTACGTATTATCTACTAATTGAACATGTGCTTCGTAAATATCAAGATGTTATGACCAAAAGATATTATCTTTTTAGGATAAAGTTGTGTAAGGGCGGTATCGTCACTGTATCACATAGGTACCTACATGCTATAAATTCGTTACCAACGCAATTTATAGCCTTATTAATAAACTCGGATGAGTGAAGGAATTAACTTAGTAGATTAAATTGACTCGATTATTTTGAATAGCGAGGTATTCACGACTTTATTAACAAACACGGAATTACATAGAGGGCTAGGCAACCATCGTATTGTAGTTGCATTATTCAATATTATAGTCAAATTATATATTAGTCAAAATAATCACGTCAATTTTAAAGGCTTGGACTAAATTTAATCCTTCGATGTTATTTTGATCACCATTAATACATTCACCTTCTACGTTATGTAAGAAGCTGTGAACTTATAATTTATTCAATTGTTTTAAACAGTATTTTGTCAGCACCCGCAGGCTATATGCCGCTATCCCCTTTATGGCTTCATCGAATTTAAATCCTTGAAACAGATTCCACCCTATGTATTCTTCGACAATCCTAGTAGTGTCACCAAGCGCACGAAAATTAATCTACATTCAGAAAGAAACTAATTTTAATTTGAATACCTAGACATCCCTTTTTGTTGTAGAATTCGGCCGTTATTGATCTTCAACGTTTTCTCGATCATCTATAAAACGCTTAGTTACTATTCAAAAACATGTTTCCGCGTCGACCATTCATTGTTTTAAATTTCTTTCAATAAAATAATTTTCAATAGAAGTTTTTTTTAAACATTTATGTGTTTCATATTCTTTCTCATCGTTCCCCATTGTCCAAAGAAGCTCAAAACACATATTAGATATACATATATGTAAGTCGTTCACTTATGATAAAATAAATAATTGTAAACATAACACTAGGATGTCCACGACTGCGACCAAGTCACAATGTTGAGGAGGCAAATGGTTCACCTGATGGTAATTACCTTTGTTCATGATCACCTGGAACGGGCAACTCACTGATCACTTTCAAAATGGGAAGTGAAAGGGGTATCAAGGTTCTCTGGCAATTTAAATGACAAATGAAAAATGACAACATAATCGTTGCTCCGCGTTAGTTTTATGCGAGACAGTGGTAACAACCTGTTCTATCTCGCCTATACCAAATGTACTTCTAGCTGAATATAGTCTGTTTCTACCACTTTGTAAAAAGAAGCAAAATCGCTTGCATCATTTGATAGCGATACTTTGACCATCGTATTAATTTAACAAAATTAAAGGCCAGGGAAGGATTTTTTAAATTTTCATTATAATTTATACATTTTTTTCGTCTAATTTACGAATTTACATTTGTTTATTAATGGAACTAAAATTTAAGTAATAACATTTGTACAACATAGTTTCAATCAATGTAGTCAAATACATACTTACATATTTAATTGAACTAGCTGGAAGATTAATTTGTTATATTTTTTGTATTGAAAGAATCTTATACCGATTGAAATTCCAATTAAGTATGTATAAATTTATAAATATTTTATTTCTTTAATTCTTATTTATTAGATACATAGGTTTATACATTTATACAACAAAATATATTGAGTGTGATGCAAAATCAAATTAATATGCGTTGATCATATTTTGAAATATTTAATACGAATAGAAACAATAATATGGTTCAACTAAACTAGAAATTGTGTTGAACTGTCTCTCCTCCTAACAAACTGAATAAAACCGTTTAAAACACATATAAAGTATATACAGAGCCAGGTGCAATTATTTATAAGGTTATTTATTGTATTGGTTCCTCTAAAATATTAATATGCATGTATTAGGTATTTTAATTTGATATTTTTTCTTTGATTAATAGGGAAAATGCATGTTTATTATATTTTTAAATGATAGCCAATATTAATTTGTACACGTTAAAATACCAGTACCAAAAAGCCAATATTTGGTATAAAAAGTAACAAACAGGTACAAGCTTTCTAAACAGATGTGACATCAAACTCAACGTTTTTTTTAGCTTTTTTTAACTCTGAGCAAGCAGGTCACCTGATGGTAAGTGATCACTGCCGCCCATGCACATCCACAACACTTGGATCATGGCTGAGTTGCAGGCCCATCAGATTGGGAGAGGAGCGGGAAGGAAAAAGGATAGGAAAAGGGAAGGGGTATTGTGCATCCGGCAGTCTCACTCACCAAACGAAACGCGACAGCATAGCTGTAGCTTCACGTCGATCTTCTGTGAGACTGTGGTACCACCCCGGACGAGCCTGCCCATTCATGCTGAGTCATGGCTGACATCAGCGTGGCTCTACCAACGCTTGGAGTATTTATATCATAGAAAGAGCGCTGGCACTTCTGAAACGTAGATAAAAATGGTGATGCTGCGCTAGTGTTGTGTAATTTTCGGAAAAAACAATGTCTTTCGCATTTATCAAAAAAAAAAAAAAACATTTTGAAATTTTCGGAAACTTTTCATGACTCAACACTGATACCACTCAAACTCGTTTTAGACGGATAATAACTAAATACCAAAGTTCGCTATAAAATCTGTTTTTAAATAATTAGTTAAATTTTCACTATTAAAGCAGTGCTACCAACATTACGAACAAAATAATATGTTTTTAAAGACGCACATGTATGACAGGCTTACCTCGATAAATATTCTAAGACATTATGGTTATTCACATGATTGCTGTTTAAAGTACTATATACATATTTTTAAATTACAAGTAACATGCATTATACTGTTTCCATTCGTTTATTTTATTTTTGACACATCGAGTACTGAATCAAATAGTGATGGCCTGATGCGTTATCGAATCAATTTTTTATAACAAACGATTTTATTTTTGAACAAGTTTTAATCGATTTAATACATATTTTATTTTTTGCTCCATGCATTGTTTTATAAAACTTCAGGGATATTTAAGTTACTTGATTCCGACGAAACAGACGATTGTTTATAAATAAAAATATTAACAAATTACCTTTTAGTTGTTTTAATTATTTAATCCTTAAAGTACTATGAATTCCAACATGGTTTAACTGTTTATTACAAGTAGGTACTAAACATTTATTTTCGTTGTAATCATTGTAATTATTTTAAATTAAACTCTTATTAAAAGTCACTTCAATACGTATACCTTTATTCATATTAATTAATTTGCAGCAAATACATTCGATCCTAATATTGGGTACTATATTACGTTTAACTGTTTTCATTAGCATTTTAATGTAATTTTATTTCAAATGATTCCGATTGATTGATTCTATTCAAAATCGTTTTTGTTATCTGTGGTCATTCGTTACGAATGGCACAACTGGGCACAACTCTAAGTGGGCGTTACCCGTCAAGAAAGTATCTACTTTTATTTCAAAATATTGTTCTACTGTAATGTCGTACTTTATAGGCGTGAACTGTCAAAAATAAAATAAACGAATGGAAACAGTATAGTTGAGTTATTGCCACAGATTTTAACATCATACACCTGTGACATACACAGAGAACACAATAGGTAAAAAAAGACGTACAAAAGGCGGTCGACGCAATCGCTTACAGACAAAACATACAGTCGAATTGAGAACCTCCTCTTTTTTTTGAAATCTGTTAAAAACGACAATTTTGGGGTACCATGAGGTGTACGAAAGATGGAGTGAGACAAAGAAGAAAATATAAAATTTATACATACATATATTTATGATAAATATACATACATAAAAATCACGCCTTTTTCCCAGAAGTGGTAGGCACAGGTGCAACCAGGACACCCACGTTTAGACTTATGCGTTCCGTCCTATGATGTGATAGGGGGCGAGCCTATCCCCATATCGGGCACAAATTCCTGACTCCGGGCTGATAATGAATAGAAAAATCTAATATCACCTTGCCTGACCCAAACTCAACTTGCAAAAGGTAGTGCTGTTTAATTAATTGTTTAAATATGGGCAAGGCCTTTGCCCACTGTACTGTGACAGGTAAAGTATTCCACAGCCTAGCAGCTTATATAGTAAAAGATCTGTCATAAAAAGAAGTGGAATTCAGTGGGATTTTCAGTGTTAAGTTCTCTGATGACCTCAAGGTTCTTAAGTGCGTATCGTGAAGAAACTCGAATCGGTTTTTGAGATACGGGGGGGAGAGAGAATTAAAAGTATACAGTAAGGGAGAGACAGAATATGTGTATTCCTGCGAAGCCGAATGGGTAACCACTTGAGCTTGTTGCGGAATTCGGAAACGTGATCATATTTGCGCAGTCCTAATATAAATCTAATACAGAAATTTTGTAGACGCTCATGTTTATTAAGTTGCTCCTCAGTGAGATCAAGATAACTGGCATCCGCATAATCAAGGGTGGGGAGCAGGAGAAATTGAGCAAGCGATATTCTCGTGGCGATAGCAAATAATTGCGTAATCTCCGCAGGAACCCAGCCGAAAGGAGTGGTTTCCTTATCAACTCTCTGAGCTGGGGCCCCAGAAAAGAGATTGGCCAAAAAAATTGGTTAGTTTCTTTGCTATGTCATTGTAAGGAATAGATATTACAATAATATTACATTGCAAGAAACTGGTGGTATAAGAGACAAGTTCAATCTAGACATCAAACTCGGGCTACCGACAACAATGATCTGCGTTTTACAAGGGTTAACCTTGAGACCAAACTCCTTACTGCAATATATGCGTCCAATGTCGGTATTAATAGATGATATTACATTTGTCTGTTCATCTGGAAGTGCTTGAGAAAATATTTTTGAGATCATCTGCATAAAGGTGGTAGAAAGAACAAAGATTGTTTTTATGACGGAGTTTTAAAAATTGAGAAGAGTAAGGGAGATAGCACGCCGCCAGGTACGCCGGCAAAAATGGTGTACCAAGAAGATAATTTATCCTCAACACATATTTGCTGCGTCCGAACAGGTAACTACGAAACCAATCAACTGCACCGGGAGATATGTTAAGAGAAGATAACAACAACAATGAAGATAATAACACTGAACAACACATCAAGCAGAGCTAAGACTGCTAGCATACCTCTGCCCATGGTCGAGCTGATGTGATAAGTAATATGAATTAGCGTTGTGGTAGTACTTTGCCCAGGACGAAAGCCAGATTGGAGAGGGTTTAGGAGCTTGTTTTTGTAAAGGAAATCAGAAAGTTGGGAATGGATCAGGCGGTCAAGTACTTTGGAGAGGAATGGTGAAATGGAGATAGGACGGAACTCGCAAAATGTAGAAGCATTACATTTCTTAAAGAGATAAAGAGATAATCATATAACGTAAATATTTCGTAAAGAGATAATCATATAACGTCTGACGCAGTCACTATCAACAGCATTAGATGAAATCAGAATAATATTCTTCTTAAAATCACAAGCAACAAGTTGTTTGAAGTCGAGATGAGGATAATTGGGAGCTTAACAGGAAGAAAGATTAGATAAAGTTTTGTATTTAGTAGCTCCATCTAAATTGGATGAAGAACAGAAATGTTGGTATAAGGAAATTAATTCAATATTTTTAAAGACATTGTCTGGTCGCGATATTCCAACTCCCAATGATTTAAGCAATTTATAAACTTGTGCTTCGCTTCATTGCGTTTCAAGTTTAAAAGCCATAGTGGCGCAGTTGATTACACGCCAGTTGTGGAGCAAGAGACTACGGGTTGTATCCGCGCACCGCGACAAATATTTGTGCAGCCCACAATTTTTTTTTCGAGTCTGGATGTTGGTGATACCGAAAAGTCTCTCAAGACTTAATTGACGTTAATGTGAGGCCAGGACTATGTATATGACTGTTGGGTGTGAAAAAAAAGTACTTTAAATATCCCGTCCATTATATGTAAGAACTTTTAAAAAATGTCTTCTTCAGAAATAAATTATATTCAAAAATATTAATGAAAACATAATTCTGAAGCAATAAAGTTTGTTAAAAAAAAATATTCGTGGCACATGCAATTTCCCTACTTCTGACAACACCTAAATAAATATCATTAACCTTTTTACTTTGATTCAAATTCAAAATTAAAAGCACCATTTAATAATAATGAAATTAAATAAATTCAATGTATACAGTGATTACATAAGTATTTTATAAAAGATTATGATCATAATCAATAGATCTATACTAATATGAGACAAGCATAGGTTATACAATTTTGTAATATTCATATTAATCTGTATTAAAAAAAAGTGTCCAAACAACAATTTATTATGTTAAATACATTTTTTTAACAAATTATGGACAACTATAGCATTCAGAAAGTTATTTTCAATATTAATTATGATATAGATGAGATATTCGTAAAAACAGAAATAATAAATAATAAATAAAGGTTAGGCGCCACACATGACACAAGATCTTAACTACTGAAAGACTGATGAAGAACAGTCATTCATACATTAATATATTTATGCCTGGTTTAACCAAATGTCATATAATATATTGTCTTCTGTATCATTCTCATTTATTACTCTCAATGTTTTTAAGGTTTGGAGGTAAAATGTTAATTCTGATGTAACAACTCCATGTTGTGGACTACCATTTGCTACAATGTTCATTTTAGTTAACTGTTCTCTCAATTTATCTTTGAAATTATCATGTACTTTTTTGTAAATAGCTCTTATTTGTTCTGATGGTAATATATCAATAAGTGCTTCATGTAATTTAACTAAGTGCTTAGAAATATTACGGAATGTTTGAGAAGGAACAGGAGGTTTTGCATCCCACCCAGTCAATTGAGAACATATCATGTTGCTCACTATAACACAAATCTTATTTTCTATCTCTTGCTTATGACTAATTATATCACTCTCTATACTAACAAAACCATTAAGTGACAATTCTTTAAAATGTATTTTTTCTAACAATGCTGTTATTAATGGCAGAAACCACAATATGACTTGCAGAGATCTGGACACTAAAGCGAGATTTGAAGTTGAGATTGTCTTCAATCCAGCACTCTGTATTGCACCTGCACCTAATACTAACTGGCAGCACCGGGAATTGAATAGCCGAATTAATTCTAATATGCAATGAACTAGATATTGAACTATGACTGGTGACTGTCTGGTTGCATCACAATACTCAAGTAAGATTTTTATTAAAAGTTGTACTGTTGCAACAACTGCATAGTTTTCTTTGTTAATTATTAAAAACTTTCCATCTTGTTTACCAGCATCATATTGCAGCACATATGGTATTTCACCTTCTTCACAAATTTTATTTATAACACTTTGTAGTTCATATGGAACATCAGCTGTTTTCCATCTTTCAGTATTAAGTGATGCTGTAATTTGGGATCTTCGTTGTGTATGTAAATTCTGTATATACTTCATAGCAAAACTTCTCAATGCCAGTTTCATTGCATTACTGTGATGCCCTGTGATAGTTTCACATTGATCACAAAAGTCTTCTATTAATTTTGATAATGTGGACAAATGGGACATGTCTGAGAGAACAGATTCTTTGTCTGTTTTAGCTACTATGAGGTTAGCACAACGCTCATTACAATAGTCTGAAAGTGATACAACCATTTTTTTTAATTTTTCTTCGATTATAACAAGTTCCTCTTGAGTCCACATGTCCTCACTGTCACTACCAGTTACATCTTCCATTTGACTGATTTCCATAATTAAATTTGTCAGTGATAATATCCTTCTGAATAAGTTCATCAAATTTGGGGTGACTTTCTGAAGAAAAGTTATGCCTTCATAATGCAATAGCATTGTATTATCAGCATTTAAGCCCCTTAAAACAATCTCAGTACTACCATCTCGTTCCGATATTATTTCTATGAGAGACTGTTTAATAGCAGTTTGAATTGATGTCATTGCTTCAGTTTTAAAAGTGTCCACAAAATCAAACTCCTTTAAACGAAGAATTCCAGACACAATAGATATAATTTTATCTCTCTCAGGTATCTCTGAGTGATCTTGAAGTGGTCTATTTAAATCAGACACTACAAATCTAACAAATTCATTACTTAGCATTTTATGAATTAATCTTTTCATTTCAGTTAGTTGAGGTGAGAGATGACGAAATGCTTGTATGCCTGACAGGCGGGTTGACAATACTTTTTGTGTTGAGCTAATCAGATCCAATGCGGCAACATAATCAGATGTACTTAGCAATAGTTGAATCATGGGTTGTGTTTGTTGCACTGTACTTATTAATTTTAACAATTCATAAACATTACCAAGATTCTGATTAATTCTTGTCAGACTTATTAGTTTCAGTGGGCTCTGTGTTAAATTATCCTTTACATTTTTAATATTATTTCTAGTTCTTCTAACCATATTCACTGCTCGTGCCATTTGTTCCATGATAGTGTCATGCGATAACATGGCATGAAAAAATGCATCTGACTTTTGAGCCACTTGCTTTGATATTTTCATTTCAATAACATCTAGGTATGTGCTCAGGGTTTCTTGCAGAGCTCTTATATCAGAGCTAGTGTTCTCTGAATTACAAAGGCCCGGAAACACTTTACTAAACACAGTTGGATCCTTAAGTGGCAATGCCTGTTCATAAAATATTTCTGGTATTTCGCAGACATTTTCAACTGATGTGGTTTTAGTTACAACAGGCACATTTTCTTGTAGGCGACAATGTCTGCGATATTTCTTACTATATTTTTTACAATATGTTTCAAAATGGGCTAAACTTATATCTGGTAAATAAGGACTAGGGTATATATCTACCTTCTCTACGAAATTGTCACCCCATGTCTTTGTGAAAAAATTGCTCTGCTTACCTCGATTAGGATCATTTAAAACTGCTGGGAGGTTTTGTGAAGATGAATAGAAGTTCCAGTCATCAGTTGGACTCTTGGCATAACTGTGATATTCCCTGATGTGATATTTAAAACCAGCTTTACGAAGATCCCCAAATTGTAGTGATGAACACATTCCATTTTGTCCATATTGGCACAAAATTATGGAGCCTTCTCTTATACTATGCTTTTCTAAAATGTGTCTGCAACAATAATGGATAGTTAAAATAACTAGTATTGGACAATTCGAAGGAATATTTAGATGATAATTCCTAACCTTTCGAATTCTGTAGCTGAAGAAAAGACGAGTCTTGGACAGTGAACACAGTTTTGCCAAGCTGGCTTGATACATGGACTGGAATTGTTCTCCATAACATTTTTGTCTCTATGATACAAAAACAGAATTTTCAATTATACACAATATTTCGACAAATTACGGCAAAAATGTTCTGACGGATTTGGGTTCTGTAATCTGTTCTGACTTTTGACACTTGACAGCAGTTGTTGTTTTTTCAATTTATCCCAACGGAAAAGCAAAGGTCTGAGCCATACAGCCTACTTTGACAGCAGTTTAAGACAGGAGCAAAGAATAGACTCCAGAGGCCAGAGCCCCAGACTATATCAAAGTTTGATAATCAAACTATCGTAGGATTTCTGAGTGACGTTTAATTGAACTAGAAAAGAGATGGTTTTCGAATTTTGAGTTCAAAATAAAACCATTTTTTTTGCAGAATCGATTTAATCGATTTAATAATTTAATCGATAAAAGATTTATCGATTAAATTATTTTCTGATAAACTCGTTCTTCCTGGTTGAATATCAACAGATGAATTGAAAAATCATTGTCACTTTGGCCGACCCAGGATTCGAATCCGAGATCTCAGCTTTGCCAGCGTACCGTAGTACAACTACACCACCGAGGCAGTTTTATTGTTTGTTTGTGTTACCGGAAATGTATGAAATTTCGGAATAGTATATAATTCCGAGATAATGCTAGGAAATACATAAACAATTAATACTTTTGTGTTTATAGTAAATAAAACGTGGTAGTAAAATATCTGATCGTTACGAAACATTCGTTAGGTTAGGTTAGTTTATTTCCAATTTTAAAAACCTTTCTGCTAGTGTAACATTCAAATATAGGTGTCTCCGTTGACAATCCGGCTCTAAAGCCGAAGTGAGTATCATGCAATGTTAGGTGTTTTTCGAAATACGTATCAATCACACCGTCCAGCACTTTAGCTATCAAGGTCGCCAGCGATATTGGTCTGTAATTGCCCAAACTGGACAAGTCTCCAGTTTTATTTTTAATAATGGAAACCAACTAAAGTCCGCATCATATCTTCTGGCAGATATGAGTGCCCGATGCAGAGTGTAAAGAGCATGGCCAGTATAATTGGCAAGTGTATTCCTGCGTATTTTAAATGTTCAATACTCAAAGAGCCATGAGCCGGGTATTTACCTACCACATTTCATGTATTATTATCGGACTGAACTCCTTTGATGTTATACGTACTATGTATTCCCCGTGATGTATTTGTCCCACGCTTATCGATTTCGCTGTAGTCCACAATGAAGATTTGACCAAAAAGCACTCCTTATACAGAGTGATATAGACATGGTATTTAATTTAAACCACATGTTCCTAGCCACCCCAGGTAAATTTGTACCAAGTTTGAAAAAAAAACTGCCTGGTAGTTTTGTCAAAAATCGCGATTTTCGTTTCCAAGGTCTTTGATCAACCCGTATAGGTACGATTCTTTTTACCGCTCAGGTAAGTTCCCGAACTGAACTGAAGTTCAACTAAGCGATGAAAGTACTCTTATCTATACGGGGTGGCCAAAGATCGTAAAAACGAAAATCAATATTTTTGGCAAAAAATCATCTCTGATTTTTTTCGTTTACCAGAAGAAATCCAACGGTGAAATCAAAGCCGAGCCTCACTATGAGCCTGTTTTACAAAACTATTCTACCCTGCCATACGCTTTTTCTTCTTTTTATGTTTCCATCCATCCATCCATCCATCAGCCAAAGGAAGTCCACTGCTGAACATAGGCGTCTCCCAATGATTTCCACAGGAAATTTGATTTGATTTCACCTGTTGGAGGCAGCCTGCATCCAGCGACGTCGCCGTCTTTTTATGTTAACGTATACTTAAATTATGACTTTTAACTATTTTTCTTTGCATACTAACTTTATTACTTCTATGTTCTAAATTGTTACATGTTACACCCCCCACATTCTCTCAGTTTAGAAGTAAAATCTATTTCTCTTAATTTATTAGAACATTTTTGCTGATAATATTTTACCTGAGAAGTGCTCCTCTCTCCTTCGTAGTATTTGGTGAATTATGCTAAAGAGATGCAAAATAAAACTATTGACTTCACTAGAGATAATATGCATTACAGTGTGCGCGTGTGAAAGAGGCGGTAAGATTTCCATTGTCCGCACTACGCTGAACGCTCCTACTCTTTTTTTTTATTAATCATATTTGCCTCGTTTTACAAGTCTTTTAATTTGATGGCATTTGTGTTTAAACATAAACTAACGCCTCATTTCCAGAAGGGGTAGGCAAAGGTGTAACCAGGACATCCACGTTTCGCCTTGTATTTTCCGTCCCACGATGTGATAGGGGGCGAGCCTATCGCCATATCGGGCACAAATTCCTGACTCCGGGCTGATAGTGAATTGAAAAATCTATATCACTTTGCCCGACCCGGGATTCGAACCCGAGACCTCAGCTTTGCAATCATACATAGGTACAATTGCGCCAAAGTAATTTTAAAAATCGATTATAGTCAAATATCTATTGATGGTTCGTAAATAGTTGGGGGCGCCATTCTCGATTTCTCAAGGCATATCATATTGAACTGTGCCGTTTTCCTTCACCTCTAAACTGCTTGAATATTGACTATGCATACACACATGACTCTGAAAAGTCAGAGTTGTCCCCTGGAATTTGAACCCGCGACTACTGTTTCAGCAGCAGCGTCCGTACCGTTACCAACAAGGCCACTAGGCTCTTTAAAAGGAACCTAATTGACTTATATCTGGTGAACACGATGACCGGTGTACCGGGCCCAGACTCAATCTATCTAGTTTCTGTGTGTGATATACTTAATTTTATTTGTATTTCCTTTTTCTCCATCTTATCTTTCATGGCATTATACAACATCGCTGAGAAAAATGAAGATTGAGTAAAAAATGTAAAATTTATTATGAATATTATGTGCTTGTATAAAAATTAAGTTATTCGCAGTTAAAAAAAAGAAAGTAAATTAAAGAAATCTAGCCAACAAATCAAAATATAAGCGTAACATAGTGAAGGCGGGCCGCCAAGTGCCAAACACGAATTACCTATGCCATATATAATAATTTTAATTTTTACGTGTTTGGCAGTTCTTGACCCGACTTCAATATGTCACGCATATATTTTGATTTGTTGGTTAGTCAAATCAATAAGCAAACTAGTTGAAACATGTACAAGTACAATGAAATAGATATTATTTTTTACTTTGTAGTGGTTTTTTATTTTTTCTTTATTGTAACTGGTTCTATGAATGGCGCAAAAAAGGATGATGATACAAAAATAAATCTATCTATACATGTTATAATAAATTTGTAACCGATCGATCTCAGTACATGGAAGTTAAATGAGAAAAACTGATATGGGGGGACTATATTAACGTTATAGAACCCAAAACAATGATTTTTAGTATTTTTGTCTGTTTGTCTGTGCGGTTGTGCGTGATGAACTCAGAAACGGCTGGATGGATTTCGATAAAATTTGGTATGGAGGTAGCTGACACCCTGGATTAACACTTAGGCTATTCCGATATATCTATTTATTACTTTTTTGTACTCATTTTTGTACTCAAATGCATGGGATGGGACTGGATTATATATCTTGAGTGAGAATGAAACGGTATAAGGCGGGATATAACGGAACGGGAGGGGATGGGATTTTTTTAATAAAGATAACCACGCACACGGCGTTGCGGGCAGAAGCTAGTAAATAATAAAAATAAACGCAGATGAAAAAAACGACGAAATGTTACGTTGGGGATATTTTTGCACCATCGCCTTGGTAAAGTCAAAACGTGATGGCTCAACGCTGTGGGCACAACTTAGGTAAAGGGGTTGTTAGAAATGAGTTACATACGCCACACAGCATATCAGTGTAGTATACGGTACTATAACACATTTTTTTCCTAAAATTTGTTACGTTCATCCCTGGTCTCTCCGATATATTTATTTATCCTAATATTTCAAAGCGAATGATATGACAAAAGTTATAAAATTTCTTTGATCTAATCAGAAAACTATTTCAAGAACAACTCAAAGGCACTGAATATTCTCAATGTTGTCAAATTGTTACTCGTTCTTCTAACTATAAACGCTATCTAGTTGAAATATTCTTATCTTAGAGTATCACAATATTTCGTGCGTTCTTACTTCTGTCACATATAACGTTGTTTAAATAAAAAAAAGTTTGTGTGAGTTCAGGTGGTTTATTAACCATGGAAATAATCACATTTAATCGTACGAACAAGTTACACTTTTGTTTTAATTACGTTTCAATAATGTACATTATTTTCATTATTACTACTTAAAATATTTTACATTCAGTCTGTGAGAAATATTTGCAATGATTTTATTCTTTTTGGCAGTGGTAACAGGCACATGACACTGCAGATTTGAAAATTAAATTCCTTTCACCATCTAAGCACAGCACTTTTACCGGCACCTGCAAAAAAAAAATATATATATATATATCAATAACCTTTATGTTCAGCTTACATTTTTTTTAATGCTACATAATGTATTTTTTTAAATGAAAATATCGCTTCATTTAGGTGTAGGTGCCTACTAACAGAATGAAGCTTGACAAATAGTAATGAAGCGTTGAGTTATCCCGTTGTGTACCGGGTAGGTATATCAAGATTGCGACCGAAAATGAAGTCAGGTGGTAGTTATGTAATATAACTAAAAATTTCTAGTAATAAAGCTACGAATGTTTTTAAAAAAAAATTAGGCATCGTGTCTGGCTGGTCAATACATAGTTTTAAAGTATTTGTAATCCTTGTGCACCATAGCGTCTGTAAAAATAAAATAATGCACATTTTTAAATTAGAAAAAAACTATGTATTTAGCTTAGACTTTAGAGTATTTATAATATACAGGAAGCGGTGTCATACATTTGGTCGCAGTCTGGATATACCCTGTATATGTTTCATCTAATTTACCTACGATTAAAATAGAGGAGTGTTATTCATTGAAGCCTATGTCTATGTGCGTACGTGTACATCTGGCATCATACAGAGCTCCCAAACATTAGACCAATTTTATTGCTTTTTAGTTGAATACATCTTTCACGGAAATCACATTTATGCTTGTAAATAAGTAGGTATACTATTAGGTCTAGTGAAATTAAAAGCTGATATATGGTTTCAAAGTGGGTCACATTAATATTTCTAAATAAGTAATGTAATTATATTGTTTCTGTACTGGTAAGACAAACTCACTACAATGCACCTGACGGTTAGCACAGTCCAATTAAAGTATCCACCGACGCCAGCCAACACAATCATTATGACTGATCGTATCAGAAATCAGGATACATATAGGTGAACTTATAACGCAACATACCTAAGTGTTGAGGAATCCTCTTTGTGCGTACTTATGTAGGTATGTGACATTTAGAGAACATACGTTGCTCGTGCCGTCGCAGCTGTAGCTCGGACGCGGCTTAAACAATACAATACATCGGCAATAGCTATAGCTCTCTTTCTATAAATACTTACATCTTCTGCTTCCATGATATTACAGCATTGTCCAAGCGAAGTAACTGGATGTCTTTTGAAACCTAACATGATACTGGGAAGAGACCACGATTCACAATAACCGCGGCAAGCATTTGTGGTAATTTTAAATTCCACGCAGTCTCGGATGCTGATATTCCTCGTATGACCTGAATAAACAAAATGTTCTCTTTGACAATGATACAAAATGCAAAAACGTTAAAAATGTAATTTATTTTAAAAGAGGGGAAAATTACTATTTATGTGACGTTACTGCAATTATTATTTATTAAAATAATTATCTCCTTTTTTTAACGGCGTTTCCTTCTACACAAAATTTACTTAGTTGTACTGGGTGACATTCACATAATAGCAAATTAATGCTATTACGAGTATTAACCCAAATGTTTCTCATCACCCCAGATGACATTGTACAGAATTTGAAAATAGACCTATCCGAGGGGATCTTTTTTGTCAAAATCGTGATTTTAGTTTTCACGCTTTATGGCCATCCTGTAATCCGCATAGATCGAGTATTTGAACCGCTTAGCTAAACTTTGGTTCGGTTCGGGAACATAACTGAGTGGTAAAAAATCTCGTATCTATAGGGATGGATCAAAAGCCTCGAAAATTGAAATCGCGGTTTTTGACAAAATTACTAGGCAGTTTTCTTTAAACATGGTACAATATTAAGCCTGAAATGGTCAGGAACATGTGAATTAAATTGAATAACATGAATCAATATCACCCTGTATAACCATCATATTGTTTGAATAAAATCAGTATTTTTGTTTAAATAAATAAAATAAAGAAATAGGTAGTTAACGAACCAATTCTGTGACATCCTGGTTTTCTCCACGATTCTGAGGCAAAAATATGGCTAAAGAATATAAGCAATGTTATACACCTAAGAAGCATGTTGATGTGTTCTGCTTTCTGTTGGGCTAGCGAATGATAAAACAACAGAGAAGTTGAGCTTTTATTCCTCCTAGATGATACAGGGGTGTGCAACTTTAGGATTTTTTTTTAAATGAAATATTTTGAGGTAGGAAGAGATTTTTTGCCACATACTTTTATCAAATGAACGTAAAGTCGTTCACTAAAGCTTTTCAAATTCGTTTATGTATCTACATTATTTTCACCATCGGTACGCAAGTCGATACAATTAAGCTGGCCTAATCAAAACCAATTCTGTAACATATTGGTTTTCTCTATGATTCTGAGGCAAAAATATGGCTAAAGAATATAAGCAGTGTTGTATATGTTACCGACCAAACCCAATTTTAGGATAAACTAGTTTCGCCTATGCCAAACAAGTTTCATTCGGAACGCTATAGGACAAACCAGTATAGCCTAGGGCCTAGGCCAAACCAGTGTAACATACATATTTCCTACAAATTCTATGCAATTCCGATATTAAACTAGGAAATACATAAAACATGAATGCTTTTCTAAACAAAGTAAATAAAATGCATCCCCCGCAACGAAATAATCGTTAGGTTAGGTTAGGTTAGTTTATTTCAATTTTTGAATATATTTTATTTTATTTTAATCACTTTTGTTCTTGTATATTTTATCTCAACTCTAACCTAGCGTTACCTAATATCCGCTTTGTGTAGACCTCTGTATTCGTACTCATTGGCATCCAGAACACCCGATTTTAGGATGAACAACTGGTTTATCCTATCGGTAACAAGATGAACTAGTTTGGCCTAGGCGATACTATTTCATCCTGAAATCGGGTTTGGCCGGTAGCATATACACCTAAGAAGCATGTTGACGTGTTTTGCTATCTGTTGGGCTAGCGAATAATAAAACAACAGGATGTCGCTGGATGCAAGCCGCTTCCAACAGGTTGATGGGTAGATCCTTGGGGAAAGCCTATGTTCAGCAGTGGACTTCCTGTGGCTGAAAAGAAGAAGAAGAATCAAAATCAAAGATGTATATCCGGCTAAAAGGCTAAAACCTAAGCGCGATACAAGTTCTACGTATGTTCCCAAACCAAAAAAACGACAAAAACACTTATCTAAAAAAATGTTAATAACGTCTGTATCACTGTTTATTCTGGATATAAACGAGAGGAAGTTAAATTTACTTGATAATCGGCATTAGAGTTATGGAGTGTGCAGGGCTGGATGAAACGATCTGTAAATATGCATTAAACATGAACAGCGTTTACGCTACGTACTGTTTACACAAGTTCGTAGGGTGTGTATGAAGTTAACTAACATAAATAAATCTTGAGGCCAGCCATTGCTTAATCAATGTAGGTCTCAGCTAATTTTTATTTCTATTGACTTAAAAAAAACGGACATTATCAATTCACGGTGTTTGTGATATTTTTAGAAATGTGCAGTATTCGCAGATGTTAGACTAGAGGTATGTGGGTTTCTACACACATATACATATATCTATGCAAAACTTTATAAGTGTATGATTCTTGGAATTGCATTTTATTAAAGATTAAGTATCTATATCGTAAAATATGATTCTACTAGCGTTATACAAAGTATAAAAGACGGTTTTGGATAGAATGTAGGGGGATGAAATGGGATACAAGAGGACGGGATTGCATACCTACCTTGAGTCATGGAACAGATTCAGACGTGAAATGACGGGATATAACGGGACGAGATGAGAAAAGCAGTAGTTATAAAGGACAGCAGTCACGATGAGTTTGAATATTAAACAGTTAATACGCGAAATAATATGTGTCTAATGTGGACTAGACTCAAAAAGTTTTTGCTCCCGGGCGAAGCCGGGTCAGGCCGGTAGTAAAAAATATATATATCTCACTTTTCAGCCATTTCGAAGCTGATTATTATTTAATTTATATTACAAATGTATATATATACACTAGCTTCATTTGTGTGGTTACCTTTATAAAAAAATCTCGTCCCATCCCGTTATATCCCGCCTGGTTCCGTCTCATTCTCATTCAAGATATGTAATCCAGTCCCATCCCATCTAAGTGTTAATCTAGGGTGTTAGCTACCTCCATACCAAATTTCATAGAAATCCATTAAACCGTTTCCGAGTTCATATGCGACAACCGCACAGACAAACAGACAAAAATTCTAAAAATAATTGTTTTTGATTCTATTACGTCAAAATAGTCCCCCCATGTTAGTTTTTCTGATTTATGTTCCATGTACAGACATCGGTCGGTTACAAATGTATTATATGTATGATATAATTATACCAGTGTGTAACCAAGTTCGCAAGCGATGCACCATTATTTACATGATCCATTTCAAGCTATTTTTTGTTGCGATCCCTCCGTATTCAGGAAATTAATCCGAACAAGTATTGTCCATATTTGAGCGAAGGTTAATATGAAAATAGCCCTATCTTATGTCTATACAATTAATATTTACCCCCAACCTTCAGTTTCGACGAATTTGCCTTCCATGCCTCTTTTAAGGGTTTAAAGGATTTGCCAATTTTATTAAATATCATCATGTTCTTTCGACCAAACGCAGCATATCACGACTGCGTTTTCATGGAAAAGGAGTCAAGCGGAGTGGCGATGTCTAGAAATCGATCAATCATATGGATATCTTTGTTATCAGGAATTCGCTCGTCTGGGCTTCAGTGGAAAAGCAGCTTAATTCTGTGTTCTGATATCGTGTCTCTGCCCAGCGACGCCATGAACCCCTACCATATTTGATATTACGCAGGTATACGTATTTATTAGAGCTTAGGCACAATATAGAAAAACACTTTTAGGTAGTTCAATATATTTTAATGAATATAACGCATATGAAAGTGTAGGTACGCCGTAGACAGAGAAGACTAAGGTAACGCTAAATTCCATAAAATATATGTTTTCTATTAAACGTTTGTTATTGTATGTGTTGCTAGGTAACAGTGTAGTTAGGAGTCGCACACGTAAACTGGACGCGTCGAGGTCCTAAAACAGAACATCATGGACATTGAATATAAAATTTTAAATTTATATACTACCAAACAATATGATGAATGTTTAAAACTCTGTGCTATTGCTTTGGAAGATAGTAACGATCGTATGATTGAATTCATACGAATGAGAGTAATGACTATTCAAGCGAAGATAGCTGGAAATGGTTATGAGGAAGTTGAATATTATCAGCAACATAATGATCTGAATTCTACTGCTATTGCTAAGACACCAAGAGCAGGTACTACATTTCAAAGAGAAACAAAAACAAATGAGCAGACTGGACCAATCAAGGTAAATTATTTTAATTTGTTTTATAATAAAAATATTATTTTGTTCAATTCAAAGTTCATTGAGTATTTTTTATGTTATTTTATTCTGCATTGTGCGGTGCAAAATATAAAAGTATATCGTAAAATTTAACTTATGACTGTCATTGTACAGAAACGGACAGTAGCCACCGCTACTTCACGTCAACGAATAGGCACAAATGTAGCAGTTTCGCGAAGTGCCAGGACAGCACTTTATACAGCGTCACGTATGTCTCGAGCAGCCACAGCTGTTGTGGGAGGTACTGATTTCAACGTCGGAACACCACTGTCTCTTCGCCTTCTGAGTAAGGAAGACAGTCTATTTGTGCCTGCCGCCAAAACAATATTTGAATATGTTTTCTATTGCGAGGGGGATGTACGAAAGGTAACATAATACATATATATGTTTGATATTGATATTAAATTCGGTCGTTGTTATTATTTATCTTTTTTTTACAATAGGCTATGGATGTGGCGTTCCAAGCACTTAAGTCCGGAGATACAATAGATTGGTGGTGGAATTTTTCATTGGCACGTTGTTACAATGCGTTAGGAATGTACAGGAACACAGAAGACTGTCTACGACAAGCACTCAAGCAGAATAAACACATTTCTGTGTATCTACGTTTGGTAGCAATGTACGTGGGGCTTAATCAACCTCTATCAGCTTTAGAGGTGTGCAAACAAGGGTTATCTATGTTTCATGGATATACTCCTCTTCTTTTAGAGCAGGCTAGGATTCATGATGAAATGGGGAATACCGCTTTAGCTGTTAAGGACTATCGTATGGTGGCTATTGAAGATCCATCCAATGTTGAGGCTATTGCCAATATTGCAATGTATAATTTTTACAATGATCAACCAGAAATAGCTTTGCGATATTACAGGTATTTGAATATTCTATTTATGATCCACATATTTCTGTATCTTTATTAAAACGAAATACTTTTTGCTTTTCAGGAGACTGTTGGCCACTAATGCTCCGGGTCCTGAGATTTATAATAATCTTGGTTTGTGTTGCTTGTATTGCAACCAGTGGGATCTTACAGTGCCATGTTTTAGACAAGCTTTATATTTCTCTACTGATGCCACAACAAGGGCGCACATTTGGTTTAATCTCGCTCACATTGCTTTGGTGAGTTTTTTATTGGAGAAAATTACACGATTTGCAAGTTGAAATAATACACTTGTTCATGTATTGCTATATAATATAGTTTTATTCTTTCGGCAGTCGACTGGTGACATGACTCTGGCTCGTCGTTGTTTACAAGTAAGTCTTGCTACGAATTCTGAAAATGAAGCTACATTAAACGCCTTAAACGCATTGGATTTGCGTTTACGAGCACGAAGAATAATTATAAAATGAAATATGACAATACTACAAATATATGTATTATTGTTTATTTATTGTAAAAGGGTCAGTTAATTACACTTGCTATTATTTATTTAAAGTTTGTAAATAATCATAGATTGATATGTCAAGTGAATCCATGCTGCGTAAATCATCATATTTTAACTTAGTAAGAGAATCCACGGTAGTTTCAGGGTGAGCTAGTTTTTGTGGCATTGTTGCAATAGTTTCCGAAATATTTTCTATGTCTGGTGTTATCCTCGACAAGTATCGAACTTTTACCTGTAGCAAAAAGTTATAAATACATATTAAAATTAATACGCGTGTACATGCTTACTTTAAATAATATAACTATCAAACAAAGTAAAATGTTTTATTTAAATTTTTAGACTCCGAGCAGGACTAGAACTTTGATATCATAGGGGTTAGAGCATCATTCCGAAACGACGAAGAGTTCCAATTTCGCTCGGAGAATGAAACTTTTCGATTTTCTATTCTGTTGATAACTAAAACACTGTCTTAACCATTAAACGATTATAAATATTTGCTATAATAAAAGTTTTTTATGGATAGCTGAGGTTTTATTTTAATTTCCATCACTAGTCTCCACCCAAATTAGACTACCTTTTGTTCACGATGCGCGATACAATCGATACCTAATATTATTTCCGTTTTAACTCTTTGTCCTTTATTACATCCCCGTGCTAAGCTACATAATATAGTTAGAGCAAATGATTGCCTATAATTCATATAGGTATTGATATTCATATAGGTGTAATAAGTACGTTACTTTACTAAATTGTACGGATTAGGACGGTTACGAGTTCTAGTAGGTCTTGAAGGCTCTGTCTGAAGTCCTCGAACCTGTTCATAAATAAATGAGTGTCCGCCCATTGTAATATACTCAAGGCTGGGCAAAATACATGCTTTGTTATATATTAATATACCAATTACAAAATACTCCTTCACGTATATTTAAAATAAAAAATAAAAAAATACAGTTATTTGACCATTTGTATTTAAAATACAAATTAAAAAATACATTTATTTATATGTAGCAGCTATACAGTAATATCACGTTAATTTAGTAAAAGCGAGAAAAAGTGATATCTTATACACTGTCGTTTAATAAATTGTAATAATTTACAAAAATTTCATGTTAATAAAAGCATGATCAATAAATCAAAATATATGCGTATTTGCGTACATTTTTTTTTGTTCAAATGAATTTTGTTCCAATGTATTTTGAAGCCATAAGTATTTGAAATACTATTTACAAATTACATTTTTAAGTAGTAATTGAAATATAAATACAAAATACGTACTTATTTGTATTTTAATTACGTATTTCAATTACAAGTAATTCAAATACTGCCCAACCCTGAATATACTACACAGTGTATCGCATACTAGGCGATACAAATAGGTTTTTGGCACGTATACCTAGTTAGCCTGGGTTAGCGTAGCTTTTACCTCTTTTTCAATGTAACAGGGGGCCAGGTGCGAACTAACATGGGATGAATGATCAAATGAAATTGTACTGACTGAAAAGAAGTATTAGCCCATATACGTCGTATGAAATTATGAAAAAATATGTTATCTATACATATGCTGTATGATAACCAACACAAGTCATTTCGAACCACACCTTACTTTAGTTCCATTAACAGTGCTGTGCCTTCTGGTTTTGGTTGTAGCGAGTCGATGCTGCAAAAATACCCCCAAAGTAACTATTCGCAGTTTTTTTCAACTGCGTTTATATAAATTGAATTAGGTTTAATCTTCGTGTTATTTGTCAGTAAAATAATACAACCAGCTAACATTTCAATTATGCATCCCTTTAGGGTTAATTTTAAGAAAACAATGTATGCAGATATGTTTTTTTTTCTTTTTTAGTTTAACATCTGTAATTCCAACGGTTAAGCTTTTCCAAATAATATTGTATGCCTTATTCCACCCACCCACATAATATTATTTTTCCAAAATTATTGCACGCTATTATTTTTCCTTTCTAATAAGTCAATTTTCACAGAAATTGATTCAGGAGTTTCGATTTTCCATATAAAATTCCAACCCTTATTTTAACCTCTTCAAGCCTGTACTATACTGTATCAGTCCATACATGTCCCACTGCAGGGCACGAGCCTACTCTACAATAGAGAGCACGATTGAGAGTGGTTCAAGCCTATTCTGAACAAAAAAAGTAGCCTAACTATGTCCTTTCGCAAGGTGTAATCTATCACTGTATCATATTTCATTAAAATCGGTTCGGAGATTTAGGCCTCAAAAGGTAGCAGACAGACAGAATTACTTTCGTATTAAAATTTTTACTAAGGAAATAAGGATTACTAAGGATTACTTTATGTTTTGAAGCCGACCCATTCACGCTGTAGCTTTAAGCAGGTTCATAGCCAGACTGTAGCACTTACAATATCCTTGCTACATTAATGATAATTGAAATGATTATTTTTGCTGGCATTTTTATTAGTGAAACGTACTTGATTTTTTTTATTGCTGTGAATGGCGAGACGAACATGCTATTTGGGGATGGGGTGGACTAGGCAAAACTGATACCAGGTAGTAGGTGCACCTGTTCTTAGTCCGTAAAAATACGCGATCCAAATACCTGTTCCACCTAGTATCAAATACTACACAGAATAGAATATCGAAATTGAGCGGTTGTCATTTAAAAATATAATTTCATTTCTACTATCGGTACTTACCTCGTCCAATGTGCTTGGAGCAATTCCTATATTTTCCCAATTATCAGAATCTTTCGGAACAAATAATGGTTTCATAAAATTAGTACTCTTTTCTTTAAAGGGGATACCATTTCCAAAACCTATATTGTTTAACATCTCTTTGGTACGTTTCACTAATAAGGACTCCTTAGAGGAATGAAATATCAAGTACGCATTTTGGAGTAAAGCTACACTTCTTAATGTTGAGCATACAATTTTTTTCACTTCAGTATCTGAAATATAAAAAAAATAGTTTTATTGTTTACTTATTAGTGTTGATTCATTAAGAAATATAAGTATAATTAAAATGTCATATAAAAACACTTTGTTGCCAAAGTATAGAAATGAGAGATTATAATTTTATAGCATTTGCCACACAATTAGCATAAGGAATGAGACAATATAGGTACCTAATAGACAAAAAAACTTTACAAACCGTAATTTTTAAAAAGATCATATTTTCCGCCTATTATTATAGGTATTGGCTTGAGATCTGTTTTCGAACGCAATTCATTCATTGCATCGATACATCTTTCGATGGTTGTCCACAAACGTTTTGGTTTATTTAAATCCAAAACTATGCAATAAAAAAAAGTTTCTTCTAATGGTATGGTTAGTAAGGTATTATTCAGTGTTTCCAATTTTCCCCCATATTCCCAAATATGGCATATAGATTTTTCTATACTTTGTTTAGAGCTGGATTTTCTTCCAAATGAATATTCTAAGACTAAGGTCTCGCGAGGCGTGTCTGTTTTATTTAAAAACGTGTTAATTAACGTTGACTTCCCCTGTAAATTAAATTTTGTTCATACGCAGAGATAATGTGAATATAAGATGAAATAGATTAATGCTTACTACGTCTTTACTACCAACGAAGAAAATGCTCCGGGAATTGTCTCCATCACCTCGTAAAAGATTTTGTTCAATAATTTCAGTTGCTATTTCTGGGATTGATAGCATTTTAGACCCCTAAAAATATAAATAAGTACAAACAGTGCAACCATCTGGAACATCAGAATGTTTCTGAGATACCTACATGAATATGAATCTGTCGTGCCATTACTAAATTTATAGATATTATGTTTTTACAATTTGGACAGAGAGTTAAGAGAGTATGTATTTTTTTAGTTTCCCCATTTTAAATGAACCTTCATTAATTTTAAATATCACAAGATATATATAGGTCTATTCGGGTAAATCCGAATATTGGGGAATTTCGATAATTACTAAATTGTTATAACTAATTTCTTTAAAGGAATATGAGTCAACCGAAGAGGGCGAGCGAAAAAGCTAAATCCTGCCGTATTTAGGAAAATTAAGTGATTATCGGAATTCCGCAAAATTTGGTTTCACCCGAATAGACTATATTTTATCAAACAATAGGTGGGTACCAAATTATTCCATAAACTATATTACTAGCAGATACAAGTACATATACCTACTATAACTATTAACTTGTAATATTTCAATCAAAAAATATTATTTAATTTACTATGTGAAAGGGGGTTTCTCACCAATAATGTTTTGTTATAATCTCAGGCGAAACAGTAACTTCAGTAAATAACAACTGAGACTTGTTTCGTTTTTGTTTGTCACTATTAGTTACCTAGCAACATAGGCCTGAGCAAAATGTACATTGGTTTGTCATCGGAATATTATTAATGGAGTATTTGAGTCAATTTGAGTTCTGTTAGGTCGGTGTTTTCGATTGAGTTATGCAGTATTGTGGGTTAAAGTAATATTAGCGCGTGGGGTGCTATTGGTTACAGACCGAACACTTTCGGTCGAGACAATGGTCATGGGTTCCAATCTTAGCACATTTTTTTGTTTCCTGGCACGTCGAAGTGATGTGATTAGATTGCACTTGACGGTGGGTTAAGTTCAGGCGAGATAGAGTGTCCAGGGACGTAAGATAAGTTTCTAGTTATTCCTATCCAGTGGACACAATTATGCGGTATTGGTTCAGATATACAAAAGCCATGATGGTGACGGTAAAATGACGTATGTTGCTCGCCACAAGCAACGTTAAGCAAGGTCTGCGCTAGAGGAGCCGAGCACCAGTGGAGCACCATTTTTTTGTAGACATCGCCCATCCGTAAAATGTCTAAATGTTCAGTCGATTTGATTTGATTTTTTGATAACATTTGTTATTGTTACCATTTTTAGGTAAAAATGATAGGACTTAATTAACATAAATAAAATAATGTATAGACGCATCTACACATGTATCACTAACGTCAATTTTAAGAATTTGAAATGTTATTTTATCATAAATAATAAAAAATTATTACACATTAGATATACTAAGAGTATTTATAATACGAAAGGGCTCCCCCTTTCATACATTTGTGTCTTCAAAAACCTAAAAATTTTTTTGTTCGTAATTTTGGTAATACTGCTATATTGGAGAAAACTTAATTAATTATTAAACTACAAACTTCTACAAATTACGTTGGTAACCGAAATCAAATTAAATTATTATCAGTCTAAAATGAGTTTGAGTGGAATTCAATAGCCTGATTTATTTTAATTTTTCTTTTTCAAATAATTCCTGCATCTAGGACAATCTGTCAAATGTCAGCCAGAAGGGCAGAAAAAGGTGGCTCGGCACCACCATTGTTATCTGTTGTTGTTTGAAGTGCCTCCCTCTATATTATAAGCATAGGTATATACATAGAGTATTTGTAATATAGAGGGAGCGCTGTGAAACATTTGCGTCTTAAAAAACGTGGATTTTTTTGGCGTAACGTTGGTACGCACTGCTATATTAGCGAAGAAATATCTAATTATTTAACCACAAATTGCTATAAATTCCGTTGGTAATAGAAAATAAATTTCGTTATAATCCGTATAAAACGAGTTTGAGGTTAATTCAATAGCCCTAAATTATTTGTTTTAATTTTTATTTTGAAATCAATGTGTGCATGTTGGACAACCTGTGAAGTGTTAGCCAATAACAGGGCAGAAAAAGGTATCCAAGCACCATTAACTACGTGTCAACGACGAATTTACTAAATAACAGTTTTAATTTGCTTTCGTTTGATCCCGATAATTTTTTCAAGATCCCACTTTGTTAGTAGATGTAATTTCCGCTCCTCACGATTGTTGTTTTGACGACCTGACATTCAAATGAAACAAAGTTGTTACTTGTCACCGGCAACAACGGCAATCGCTGTACAGCATTATTTTTTTATAAATTGCGTTATTAACGATGCTAGAGCGCGAACATGTGTTTCAGACATAGAGTCGATAGATAAATCGTCAAAAAACTCGTAAATCGTTTTAAAGCCCCTAAGTTTTCTTATATCCAATTCCTTTAGTCGCTTATTGCTTTGTATATTATATCATTTGTATATACTATGAAATTTGTGCACCTAGGGCCAATATATCTATGGGAAGTGGGCATGCGTCTTTAATTTATCACAGACTGGGTCAAAGTTACTATATTCACTTGAGTTTAATCATATTGTAAAAAAATGGCAACACATGCTGTGGTGTATTATATTTTTAATCTATGGGATAAGGCAATGGCGATATTGACGAATGGTTTTTTTTGGTGACAAGAATTTTGTCAAATATTATTGCTGAATTGCGTTTTAACTCCATTATAAGATTTTTACCATTTTGGACGTTTTCTCTGGAGTTAGAGGCAGTTTTTTGGATATCGATGATTACAATAAATTGATTTCAAGCGGTAAGATATTAAATTCGTCACCTTCACCCATGTCCTCACTCAGATTATATTTATTTTGTTGTGCATAATATTCATTCAAAGCTTGTTTGTTGTTAAATTTTGGAAACACTGAAAGTAAAATACTATTAGCTTTATAACTATCACCATGGTTTTATAAAATATAATTGTGTTTGTGATACAAAAGAGAAAGGTGCATTGTCTATTTGACTTCATATTCGTTAACCTACATAATATAAACCTTATTATATTTATAATGTTCTAACATAAGCGTGTAATGTCCATACGCAAATCGTCACAATGTTAAACTTGTTGCATTAAATCCATAATTGATTCTGTTACAAAAAAAAAAGAAAATTGTCATTTTTGTTTTGATTACATCTTGTTTATATCCCATTAATGATGATAATGTTTTATAAATATTGGACGTAAAAGTTGGGATGTTCGGAATTATTTAGGTGTTCAAAACATTGTAATAATTTTTATTCTATTTAATTACAGGTGGTCTGGACCACTAACTTGAGAAGGTATGATACTTTATGCTGGTCTGATTTGTGTGTGTGTGTTTATTATCATCAAGTTAAATTTTAATTTTATGATGTAAATTTTGCTTGAATTGAAGACATTTGACATTGTGTTAAAAATATGAGCTCAGACTGTTTATTAAAAAATGTGTGACAAATTGGTGTGCTTTTTGCAAAGGCCTCTTCTTTCGAGTTTCTGTCATTTTAGGTAATCTTTTTCCAATATAGTCCCAAAATTAGGTATATATTGCATTATCATCCTCTTGTCAATCTCTGATGTCTATGGGAGGGATGACTGGTCTGTATTAGATAAATAGAGGTATGTAAACATATTTACATTGATTAATTGAGAAATGTGCATAAAATAATATTCAATATTATTATATCACATAGAACTCTTACCTTGTTTTCTTTTTTATTTATGGTAAAAGCCATAAAAGCTCTTTAAGATATTGGTGTCTAGCCTGAATTGGTATGAAAAATTGAAAGAATTGGATATAAATAATAGCACTAAGGATTAGTTTATGTTAAAACCAAAATTAAGTAATAAGTTCAATAGTTGTAGAAAAGTGGTAGATGTTCTTTTTGTTATAATAAATATTTTGTTAATTGACAATCTATTTTTCTCAGATACAGCGAGCTAAATTCAATTCATTTTCTTGAACTAGAGTGCTAACTTATTATGTGTATATTTTTCATAGATACTGATGAAAATGCATAAATAAACAATTTTCCCTGTCACAAAGTGGTTCAAAACAAACAATAAAAAAAAAATACAGCCTTATACATACACATACATACTTTTCTCCATGAAACAATAATGCATGCAATGTGCAGAGTGTGAGATGTATTAAGTGTGTATTGTTGGTGTTTAGATGGCAGAAGTGGATCCAGAGACACTGCTGGAGTGGCTGCTCACAGGTCAAGGCGATGAGCGGGATATGCAACTCATTGCTCTAGAGCAACTATGCATGTTGCTGCTCATGTCGGACAATGTTGATAGGTGCTTTGAAAGGTATTTGCAGTAGTTTTACATTTTCAATGAAAATGTAAAACTACCTTAAGTGCAAATTAATTTGCACTTGTATACTAATTCTTAATAATATTTTTGCATTTTATAACAAATGCCATAAGGGAGAGAGATTTGATATAACTATATATAACATAAAGCGTTTTCAGCCATTTGTGACTAAAGTTCTAACTCAAAGTAAAAAAAAAAGTGAGAAACACCACTTGTTTTTCTACATGATGTTTTATAATCTTACATTTACTTATACAATGTATTTGAAGTCACATTGTTTACATAAACATGGTTGCAATTTTGTGTGTTTCATAAGTGTGGTGTTAAGATTTAATAATGTTTGTTCTTTGAATCTTGTTAGGGGTATGGTACCAATTGTGAAGAAATACCAGATGTAAATGCAGAGATACATTTATTGGGCAGGGTTTACATACATTCATACTTACATTTTACATACCCCTTTTGGCCTCCCCCGGTCTACTGAAAGGGGAGCTTAATAGCTTTTACTGTTGGACACAAAAATAAATAAAATTGGCAGGGTAGACAGCGGAGTGTGACCGCATTGTTTTAGGGGCGCTAATAGGATGTCGTTTTGTATGATCTATTTTATTAAAAATATTTCTATGCACCCCATTTACAGTTTACATACATCCTTAAGTTAAAGTAAATGGATTATGTTGCAAATCTTATTTTTTGCGGCGATCCATGTATTTTTTGGGAAATAAAAGTAGCCTTTGTGTAGTACAGTCTATAAAATTAGCTACCTATAGTAAAAGTACTGTCAAAATTGGTCCAGACATACTCAACATTAGCCAGGACAAATATACAAACATAAAGGACATTGGAAAATCGGTCTTTGGAATTAGAATGTATGCAGTCCTAAGATTTATTATTTGAAACGGTTTATGAATCAAATATAAAAAAAAAATTAAAAACGATATTCATATGTACATAACATATGAAATGAAATGAAAATATTTATTGAACCCATAAATGTCATACATTATTGAGTCAGTCACTTTTTCCTTTTTCACTACCGCCCGGTTTACAAGCTTGTTTTCACCAGAGAAGAACGGGCAAGAAACTCTAGCATTGCTCTTTTCAAAAGAAGTTTACAATACAGTGATTATACAGGAGTCGCAGCTTAATTGAATTTGGAGCAGTTCATTATATAAGTTATACTCCTTTTCAAGAAGGTCACTATTATCACGAATTTTTAAAATGGCCTGTCCTTCAACACCATATATAATTTAACATCACATACACATATGGGTATTTATGATTAAATATTTAAGAATTAAAAAAATAATTGGCGAAAATTAATCTCAAATCAAATCACATAGTGCGTGGTGGCCTGTTGGTAACGGACCAGACGCGGCTGCCTACATGTTCACGGTGGTCGCGGGTTCAAATCCCAGGGCACACCTCTGACTTTTCGGAGTCATGTGTGTATTGATAGTCAATCACCACGCACTATAACGGTGAAGGAAAACATCGTGAGGAAGCCTGCATATCATAGCGATTTGTATAAATTTCTATGGTATGTAAAAGTCTGCCAACCCGCACGGGGCCAGCGTGGTGGACTATATGGCCTAACCACTCTCAATCGTGCTCTCGATTGTAGAGGAGGCTCGTGCCCTGCAGTGGGACGTGTATGGGCTGATACAGAATCTCAAATCTATAATACACTTTCATTTTAAGATAAAAGTTACTTTTATCAATATTTTTTCATTTAGTATACACACATGTACTTATTTATGATTAAAATACTACAAAAACATTTTTTTATTTAAATCTTTTAATTATATTAATATGGTATTACAATCATTTAAAAGTGTGAAACAAGAAAAACAAGTATTTTATCTTCAGGCTCTTTAATATTTTTTATAAACGCAGGAAACTCCTGGAAAAGTCATAAATACATTATAAATTAACTAGAATTTACCCGCAACGGTATTTATTTGTTTGATCCCGCGTGATCAGTAATGGCCGCCTCACACGTAACTATATGACCGTGCGAGTCTGGCTCGCGCAAACATCATTTCTGTCAAAAAGAGCGTCGTAGTATGAAGTTTGCGCAGTTATTTGCCCAACGCGTATCATCATGCAAGTATACTGGTGCAATCTCAGACTTGCACAGTTATATCATTACGTTTGTGGCGGCCATAACACTTTCCAAATAATTGAAATAAGTTCAACATTTGAAGAGGTTTAAATGAATGAATTAATCATAATTTAAAGATCAAAATGTTTAAACGAGTTCAGACTGTCAGTTCCGTGGTATTTCTTCACATCTCTACCGAACTACATCTGCGATAATAACGATATAATATTATATCGATATACGTAATGAATAAACAAAATATTTATATTGTGTCGTATTTTTACTATTTTAATTTTTTTATGGTTTGTTTAAAGCTGCCCACCCCGAACATTTCTACCAGCGCTGTGCAAAATTTTTTTGGACGAGAGTGCACCAGATAATGTCCTAGAGGTCACAGCGAGAGCTATCACATATTATTTAGATGTCTCCGGTAAGCCAATGACTATTATTGCCGTGAATTTGAATAATAAATTTTATTTTTTTCGAAAAATAGACTTAGAAAAAAAATCGTGTTAATTGATATATTAAGCTTTGTATTGATTATTGAGTATTATTTTTGAGTGTACTTATTCATGCGTAATATTGAAATATTTGCAGCTGAGTGCACGCGGCGTATTGTGGCCATCGAGGGAGCTGTCAAAGCCATATGTAGCAGACTGCTTACTGTTGATCCCAATAATCGCACCAGCAAAGATCTCGCAGAACAATGTATAAAAGTGGGTATAGTTCGTTTTATACAATTTTTATGGATAAGTACATTATGGGGAGTAGTCATTATGTTTCCACTCGTTCTACATGTTTGTACACAATACTTACTGAATTATTTTATATAAATACGAATCATGATTTCTTGTTTGTTTGGCTAGGTGTTGGAGTTGGTGTGCACTCGGGAAGCGGGTGCTGTGTGGGAAGGCGGCGGCCTCCCCGCTGTCTTACATTTCATCACTCACCATGGTACCGCAGTGCATAAAGATACACTTCATTCGGCTATGGCAGTCGTTTCCAGGTACGGATATGTATAGTCGTATACCATTTTTTTTTTCATAAATACATAGATAAACTCACGGCAATGGCTCATTGGGGTAGGCAGAGATTATGCAGCGCCAAGTGTCACGGACCTTACATACCTCTTTCGCTTCATCAACCGTCATTAATTTCTTCATACATACTCGTTGGTGTCGGGGTCTTCGTATTTTGTCTTTCTTTAATAGGTCGCCTATTTTATTGTCATAGCTCCGCCTGGGGCCTCCACGATCAACTCCACCGTTTATTTTCGCATCATAAAATTCTTATGTTAGTTTCGATTTTCTTTGCATCCGTTCTTTCAATAGGGCAAAGAAGCATTCCCTTCCTAATCTTGGTCATTACATCCTCTTTCAATATACATTTCTCCGTTTGTGAAGTGAAACTTCTTCAGCATCGTTGTGATTTGAAAATTCTATGAAACGAAAAAGCGACCCCAAAAAGTGACAAATACAGGTCTATTCATAAATGAGATGTAGTCTGCGAAAGAATGAGATAGAAAACAGGTATACAGTGTTTACGTAATTTACGTTTCCTCTTTCGTTCTTTTTTTTCCCTTTTCTTATATGGAATGTAATATTTTGTATTAAAATATAAAATTATTTTTAAGATTGGCAAAAATATAAAAATAAACCTTATAATTATTATCTTAATACCTCCGATACTCTTCATTACTTTAGGTAGTGGGTCCCTCATATGTGAGAGGCCGCCTAGGTAGATACTACTGCAGTGTCTATTTCTCCCGCCAAACAGCAGTGTAAATGCACTGTTGTGTTCCGGTTTGAAGGACATTGTTGCCCGAGTAACTACTGTTCATAATGAGGCTTTACATCTTATGTCTCAGGATGGCAAGAGCAGTGGAATGCCAAGCATTGCTTTATAATTCATGGTGTTGTTTGGTTTTGCTACTGTTGTAATAGTATTTTATTATCGTATCTGTGGGTCGATCACCATCCTATTGAGGAACGGGCTCGACCTGTCGTGACAGTCGCAGCGGCTGAAAACGGGTAGGAAGTCATCATCATCTTATTCACGTGCTGTATAATACTATAATGAAAACGTAAGAAAGCTGTGTTCCGTGGTGAAATGATACTTATAGAGAATTCAGTAGTGTTGTTCTTGACGTTTCAATAGTTGTTTGCTGTAATAATTTTTGTGGGTTCGTTCGGAGCGGGTGTAAGTGGGGAGTAGAGTAATGTTATTGTGTGGTGGTCAGAGTGTGCGGTAAGATGGAGCCGGGAGATGCGCGCGTGGGCGACGCGGTGTCGTCGTTGTCGTCGCTGCTGCGGCACGCAGACACGCGCGTGGCGGACGCGGCGCTGCGCTGCTTCGCGTCGCTGGCGGACAGGTTCGCGCGCGCGCACGCAGACCCCGCGCCGCTCGCCGAACATGGTAACTGCACCTCAAATTCAATACCTGCATTTTGCCCACTCGTGCCTCTACTTTTTTATATAATATTTTCATCTGCCAACTTTTATTGAAAAGTTTAATTTAGATAGTCATTATTGTATCTTCCAATTGATAATATTTTCTTTAACTTTCGTGATCAATGATTGATACTGGCATAACTCCGTAGAACGACGCGATATCAGTTATGTTTAGAGATACAATTTTTTAAATAAAATATTTGCCAAATTATAAAAATGAAATAATCAATATGCATATGAAGTTTATTATTTGTTTATTGTTATATTAAGAATATTTAAAGTTGAGAATGCCATATTATATTTGTATTAGTATTTTGATAACTTTCTTATATTATTCATAATGGCAATCTCATTGACTATGATTTAACACTATGTATGTAAAGTTGATGAATGCTATTTCAATAAGAATGGTTTGTTTTGTGCAGGTCTGATACAAGAGCTAGTCAGAAGGTTGGGCAGCACTGAAGGTGGCGATGACAAGTGTCTGGCGCCGTCGGTGTCGACGACAGTCAGTCTCCTGTCCACCCTTTGCCGCGGATCAGCGCAAATTACACATGTATGAACATTACGATATGCTTTGTTGGTCATTTACGTCATTTAAACATCCATTTCTGTCATATATTTGAGATTCACATTGCGCATCGATAATCAAAAATATTTGTTTAAAGTTTTTTCAATGAATGTTTTACACAATGTATATTATGTTTATAAAACATGATGGAGTGGTGTATGGTGTGTGTGTGTGTCAGGATCTGGTGCGGCTGGACTTGTGTGCGGCGATCGAGAGCGCGGTGCAGGCGGACGAGCGCTGGTGCTTGGAGTGCATGCGCCTCGTGGACCTGCTGCTCGTGCTGCTGTGCGAGGGACGACACGCTATACAGTCGTAAGTGTCTTCATATCTAGAGTTTATTTACATTGCACATTTTGAAAGCGTACATTAATTATGTTACGTTAAGTGATAAACATAGGTACTAGCGGCTCGACCCGGCTTCGCCCGGGTGCAGACACATATTATTTCGCGTACTGTTTATATCTAAACTCAACGTGACTGCCACCCTTTATAATGCTTTTCTTGTTCTATCTCGTTACGTCCCGCCCTGTCCCTTTTCAACCCCTTCCATGGCTCAAGATATGTCACTTTGTCCTCTTATATCCCATTTTATCCGTCCTATATTCTATCCCAAACCATCCCTTTGAGTTTGAAAGAGTAGCAAATATACATATTTGAATATCTTTTTCATCCCACGCGAAAACTACATTTTCGAAATAAAAAGTAGTCTATGCGTTAATCCAGGGTACCAGCTACCTCACCGGGTGGGCGGCAAGGCCTGCGCTGCCTCCTCGGTCCCGCACCGTACACGCGGTGTGGGAGCCGAGGTTGCGACGCGGCCGCAACCGTCCCGCCCTGAGGCGATGGAGATCGCCCAAAACTAGATGGATCTTAATTTCCTCCAGGCGAACATCAACCACTGCCAAGGAGCACAGCACATGCTCGAACAGTCCCTGGCGCAGTGGTTGATTCACGTGGCTGTGGTCGCCGAGCCATACTCTGTCCCTGCCCGCGACGACTGGGTAGGGGACCTTGATGGCTCGGTGGCCGTCTTCACCCAGGGCGCCGCCGGCTCTCCGCCCTTCGAAAAAGTAGCGAAGGGTGCGGGATGCGTGGCGGTCCTGGTGGGAGGGGTGTGGATAGTGGGAGTCTATTTCTCTCCCAACAGGTCCCAGGCGGAATTCGAGAGTTTCCTCGCGCGCCTGGGGGCCCTGGTACAGCATGACAGCCAGCCTCGCCCCGTGCTTGTAGCCGGCGACTTCAACGCCAAATCATCGGCTTGGGGTTCGTCGGTGACCGACGCGCGGGGCGAGGCCCTGGAGGAATGGGCGATCTCCATCGGGTTGGTCGTCCTGAATCGGGGGTCGGAGAACACGTGCGTGCGGCACAACGGCGGTTCGGTGGTGGACGTCACGTTCGCCACCCCGGCCCTTGCCCGCCGTGTTCGGGACTGGAGGGTTTTGGTTGAGGAGGAGACGCTGTCCGATCATCTCTACATTCGGTTCAGCGTCTCATCCTCCCAGGTCTCCACCCGCCAGTCCGGTGGGGGTCCGACTGCCCGATTCACGGGCGGCCGACGTTGGGCCGCGAAGCGCCTCGATGTGGAGGCCGCGAAGGAAGCTGCCATTGTTCAGGCGTGGCTCCCCGTACCGGACGGGCCGGTGCGGGTCGAGGAAGAGGCGGAATGGTTCGGGGTGGCGATGTCGCGAGTCTGCGACGCGGCCATGCCCCGGGTCACCCGCCTCCCAGCGAAGCGCCAGGTGTACTGGTGGTCGGCCGAGCTCACTGAGCTGCGCGCGGCTTGCCAGGTCGCGCGCCGCCGACTCGCCAGGCACCGTCGTCGTCGGACCCGTAGACCCGGCGACGATGAGCAGGAGCGGCTTCTTCTCGACCTCCACAGAGAGGCGAAGAGAGCGCTGCGGGTGGCCATCGCGCAAGCGAAAGCCGCGGCGAACGAGGAGTTCCGGAGGTCTCTGGACAGAGATCCGTGGGGGCGTCCGTACCGTGTGGCGATGCGGAAATTCCGCCCATGGGCGCCCCCTCTGACACAGAGTCTCCGGACCGAACTTTTAGAGGACGTCGTCGCGGCCTTGTTTCCGGCCACCGAGGAGTTCACTCCTCCACCGATGGCGCCACGTCCACCGGCGCCATCGTCGTTGGTTTCGGTAAGGGATATCCCGGAGGTTTCGCCGCAAGAGCTAGAGGCGGCATTGCTTCGGCTGCGGAGCAAGAACTCGGCCCCGGGTCTCGACGGGGTGCCCGGTCGTGTCTGGGTGCTGGCCGTCGAGTCGCTGGGTACGAGGCTCCGCGGCCTTTTCTCCGCGTGCCTTGAGCAGGGCATCTTCCCGTCGCGGTGGAAGACGGGCAAGCTTGTCCTGCTCCGCAAGGAGGGGCGACCCGCAGATTCGCCCTCGGCCTACCGGCCGATCGTGTTGCTCGACGAGGTGTGCAAGCTCTTCGAGCGCGTAGTCCACGCGCGCCTCGTCGAGCATTTGGAGGGTACGGGCCCGGATTTGGCAGACTGCCAGTTCGGGTTCCGGCGGGGCCGGTCGACGGTCCACGCGATTCTGCGGGTGAAGGCACAAGCGGAGCGTGCGGTGTCCCGGGGTAGGGTCGTGGTGGCGGTGTCTCTCGACATCGCCAACGCGTTCAACACCATGCCCTGGGCCTGCATCGAAGAAGCACTGCGGTACCACGAAGTGCCGCCCTACCTTCAGCGTCTGGTGCACTCGTACCTTTCTGACAGGTACGTTGTGTATCCGGGCGCCGACGGGTGGCACCGTAGGGAAGTGTCGTGCGGTGTTCCACAGGGCTCGGTTCTTGGGCCGCTCCTGTGGAACATCGGCTACGACTGGGTGTTGCGTGGTACCAACCTTCGGGGCGTCGCTGTCGTCTGCTATGCAGACGACACGTTGGTGACAGCGACGGCCAGGACGTTCCAGAGGTCCGCCCTGCTCGCCTCGTTCGGTACTGGACTGGTGGTGGGCAGGATTCGGCGACTGGGCCTCACGGTGGCCCTCAACAAGACCGAGGCCGTGTGTTTCCACGGTCCTCGGTGTGGGCCTCCGCCTGGGGCCCACATCACGGTGGAGAGCGTGCGGATTCCCATCGGCTCGAGGATGAAATACCTCGGTCTCGTCCTCGACAGTCGATGGGATTTCCGCGCGCACTTTGAGGAGCTGTCGCCGAAGCTGGTGAGGGCTGCGGGCGCACTGGGGCGCCTGCTGCCCAACACTGATGGTCCTGGCATCCCTTGCCGAAACTTGTATGCTGGAGTCGTGCGGGCCATGGCCCTCTACGGGTGTCCCGTTTGGGCCGAGTCCCTGGGCGATCGTTGCGTCCGCCTGCTGCATCGTCCGCAGCGCATGGTGGCGCAACGAATAATCAGGGGCTACCGCACGGTCTCGCACGAGGCGGCCTGCGTATTGGCGGGAACTCTGCCCTGGGTGCTGGACGCTAAGACCCTCTCGTCGGCTTTCTTCCGGCGAGAGGAGGCGTCCGGGCGTGGGCAGAGGTTGGTCCCCAGAGAGGTCGAGGCCATGTTGGCCTCCCTCCGCAGGTCCGCTGTGGAGGAGTGGCGTTCCAGGCTGGAGAACCCTAGTGCTGGTGCGAGGACCGTCGCGGCAGTGCGACCTGTCCTCGAACAGTGGCTGGACAGGCGCCACGGTGCGCCGACATACCGGCTGACGCAGGTGCTCACCGGGCACGGCTGCTTCGGTGCGTACCTGTGTCGTATAGCCGGAGCGGAGGAGTCCGCCGTGTGCCACCATTGTGGCAACTGCCGTGAGGACACGGCCCAGCACACGCTGGAGGAGTGCCCAGCCTGGGACGAGGAGCGCAGCGCTCTCATCGCGGTCGTGGGAAGTGACCTTTCGCTGCCGGCCGTGGTCGCCGCCATGGTCGGCAGCCGGAGTTCGTGGCGAGCCATGCTCTCCTTCTGCGAACGTGCCATGTCGCAGAAGGAGAGCGCTGAGCGGGATCGGGAGCAGACCGATCCCGCTCGTCGCCACAGGAGACGTAGGAGGCGCCGGGACAACAACTAACCCGGCGCCGCAGGGGCCACGCGGGGCCGCCGTCCCTACCTTGGCGGCCCCCGAGACGTGACGCTACACGCGTCATTCGCCGCGTCGCTAAAGCGGCGGTGCACAAAGAGGCGGTCCTGGCGCGTCCGTTCATCGGTATCCCGGGGCCGTCTCTCAAGTGCACCGATGGTGGCCGACGCGGGGTTTTTAGTCGGTATTTCGGCGCGCAGCTTATGGTAGGGACCCGACCCAGCGGCCGCCCGTCCACATCCACGGGCGGCACAACATCTCGCTGGGCTCGGAAGGCGCCGGTGAGTCCGACACACCCTCGCCCCTTCGGGGGTGGGATGGTCCGTAAAGGGATTTTCCCCGCGAGAAAAAAAAAAAAAAAAAAAAAAAAAAAAAAAAAAAAAAAAAAAAAAAAAAAAAAAGGTACCAGCTACCTCCATACTAAATTGTATTAAAATTGGTTCAGCCGTTACATCAGGAAAACTCCTTGGTCGTCCCAGAAGAACACTACATTTTTCGGGATAAAAAGTAGCCTAGGTATGAATACCCTGTATCAGCTACTTTCATACCAAATTTCATCAAAATTGGTCCAGCCGTTTGAGCGTGAAGAAGTGACAAACACACTTTCGCCTTTATGAATTATATTGTAATAGAATATTAGTAGGGTTAATATTTTTTTGTTTATAGCTACATATAATACATACTTAAGTGTAAGTCGACAGATATTTTGACGGTTTGTTGTGATATACAATACAGCGGGAGCAACCGCAACGGCGTGGGCTCGGGGCCGAGCGGCAGCGGGGGCAGCGGCGGCGGCGGCGGCAGCGGCGCGAGCGGCGAGGGCTGCAGCGGCGGCGGCGCGCGCGGCGACAAGTCTCACCGCCAGCTCATCGACTGCATCCGCGGCAAGGACACGGACGCGCTGCTGGCCGCCGTGTCCAGCGGCGCCGTCGACGTCAACTTTACCGACGACGTGGGCCAGACTCTGCTCAATTGGGCCGCCGCGTTTGGCACACGGGAGATGGTTGAATTTTTGTGTGAAAAGGGTACGAAACAAGTAATTACTGACAAGCGATGACGTAGCTTCTGTTAAACGCTTAATTTCGTTTTTAGAAATATGTGTAACATATCCTTCTCCTTGCATCGTTCACCTTAATTCTGAGGGTCGTGACCTCCAGTCACCAACTTCCGTCGTATGTCACGCCATTTATCTCGACTCTCTGTGTAACATATACGCATTGTTAATATACAAGATCTATAATATCATGACGGATCCTTCAAACATATTAAAAATATACTCACGCACCTAAAAACAATGAAAAATATCATAAATTATGTTTAAAATATTTTTGCAAATCGTTTTAGAAGTTCTTGATAATTGAAGTGTTAACGTAACTAGCGGTCCGGCCCGGCTTCGCCCGGGTGCAGACATTTTTTGAGTCCAGTCCTCATCAAATACATACTATTTCGCGTATTTACCGTTTTATATTTAAACTGAAATGCTGACTGCCTTACTTTATAATGCTTCTCGTGCTGTCCCGTCTCAATCGGTTCCATGACTCAAGGCATGCAATCCTGTCCTCTTATAACTCATTTCTCTCGCCGTATATTCTATCCCAAACTACCACTATAAGTTTGAAAGAGTAGTCAATATACATATTTGCATTCCTTGCTCATTCCACGGGAACACTATATTTTTTGGGATACAAATAGTGTATCAGCTAAAAGCTATCTTCATACCAAATTTCATCGGAATTGGTCCAGCTGTTTGAGCGTGAAGGAGTAACAAGCACATAAACTTTCGCCCTAATAATATTAGTAGGGAAGGATAGGATAGGATTAGTAGAATTTTGTTAGTTACCTTTGTGTGCGGTCATATTTTTCGCAACGTTCGTTTAGCGGACGGTGCTTCCATTACAAAGGATTGGGTTGGAGATTGCGTACCAACGTGTTTGTATTTAAAAATTAATCTTTTAGTCGGCTTGAAGTTAATATAGATCAGGAGATATTATAGTAGTGAGGAGAAAGAAATGTACGTCACAAGTAGAATGGCACCTGTTTTTGTCTTTGAGCGACTGATGCCAATGGGGCAAGCACTGCGCAAGTATCTGCATTTGCAGTGCCCATAGATCTTCTTTGCGATGTTCGCTGTAGTATATTTCAGGGATGTTAAAATATTGTAATGAATATTCTGTAGTACATAATGTTCGTGCTCGTCGTGTACGTGTATGGTATTGGTCTACCAACTCCCAAGGTAAACAAGGATCCAAGAGGATTTTCCTCATGTTAAAAAAAAGGTGTTTGGTAAGGTAGTGTGTTGGTGCGCAGGTGCGGACGTGAACCGCGGGCAGCGCAGTTCGTCGCTGCACTACGCGGCGTGTTTCGGTCGGCCCGCCATCGCCAAGGTGCTGCTCCGCTACGGCGCCAACGCAGACCTCCGCGACGAGGATGGCAAAACGCCTCTAGATAAAGCGAGGGAACGACACGACCAAGGTGCTTACCATTTTTATTGAAATAAGCTATTTGACTAGTTCCTGGAAATCATCTCTCATTATGAAGCGGGGTCTACAGAGTTTACAAATGAAGGTTATTTTTAATTAATATTAACAATTTCATTTAAAAATAAATTTATAAAATACATTGATCAACTGTCAATACGCTCTGTCGGGATATATGTCGTCCATGTCGTCACCAGCCTGTAAACATCCGTTCCACACATTCGTTCTGATTTGTTCGCATTCCCTCATTCCACTTTTAAGTCTGTAGCTCATTCCCAAACCAATCACTTTTTGGTTAGTCTGTGTTTAAGACTAAGGAGCATTCTATTGTAAAAAAAAATATTAGATATAAATTTGACTTTTTAATTTATTAGAAATAATGAGTTAGAAATGGTGTGCAGTACCCTAATGCACAATACAACAATAAAGACGCCTGTTGTCAAAATATTAGAAACAGTTTTTCTCTTTTCACAGTTTATTATATTGGACATGTTAATACTATTAGATTACTAGTATAAATGCTTGATGTTTATATCAAGAAAATATATTTCAAACAATGCGGTATATAGACATTTTTAAAATTTTATTTATAATTCCAAATTTCAACACACGTTAATATATTTTAGGTGATTTGTATGTTTACTAGTGACGCCATTTTCAATCCCATTCTTTTCCGGTACCTGAATAGTTCATACAAATGAATGGCGTCCTAGTCAATCAAAATCGTGTACGATCACGTGGCGCCAACTCAAAATAAATTAAATTTTATTTGTGGTTTTTAGCTAAAGTATAAAATATTTTTAATGTTACATACATTAATTGAAACTTGTGTTAAAATTTAATAATGTACACGGATGAAAACAAATAAGTAATTATTTTGCATACTGTCAAGTAGCCTATTCATTGAAGAAAAATAAATTGTAGGGATCCATTTAACAGACTATCGTCTTTGGCCATTCATGCAATTTAAAAAAAATTGGAAACATGTCTTTATTGTTTGCAGTGTGGCATATTATAAGCATTCTACAAATCTTACGCAATTTTCTTTTAATATCCTAAAACTTTAATGGAATTAAAGAACTTTTATCAGGCTGAGACATGTAATAACCGACTTCAATATTGAATATGATTCGTTTTAGGGCACAGAGAAGTGGCTGCTATTCTTCAGTGTCCCGGCGAGTGGCTGGTCGTGGGGAACAACGATTCCCCCTCACCGTCCAACGACGATGATTTCCCAGAGACTGGCGACAAGGAAATGGCAGCGATGTATTTAGAGTAAGTTATAAATCCGATGTAAAAAGAAGATTTCCATTAGTTTTACCTATGGTTTGTGTGATAATCCACACACATCAAAGGTGAAAGAAATCTGCATACCATAGATTTTCAGTAATTACTACGGTGATTTTTTAAATTTTCAGCTTACGTAGCGTAGATGGTTAGATGCCGCACCGGTAGTGAAACGAGAGGCCTTGAGTTCGATCCCCGCAATAAGACAAATGTTTGTGAGACCCACATATTTGTGTTGGGTGTTTGTAAGACATAAAAGTCTCTCATAGTGTCTGAATTCACTCAACTCAAGACTTAATTGATCTTAATGTGGGGTCAGGGCTATGTATGTTACTGTTGGGAGTATTTATTATTTAGTTTATTACCTTTGTACAGAAAACAAAATATATGAGACATGTGAAGCATAGAGACGGCAAGGTACAGGGGGCTTACTCTATGAATCGAAACGAAACTCGAATGTTCGGACATCGCACGTTAAACTGTACGAGTGTGCCTAGGAACTCCACAAAATGTTCGAATCCTCTATCGTACATCTTAACAATAGAGTTAGTTCGGAGTTTATGATAAGTGTCATAACGCGCAGGGAATAGTATTGATTTTTACAAGTGGAAACATAACTTACTTCGGATGTCGGAGTCCGAACATTCGAAGTTGGTCTCGGACCTTAGAGAAGCCCCCCAGTAGTGAGGTGTATGTGCGTGCGCAGGCGCCTGGTGCCGGTGCTGTGCGCGCGCTACCTGGGCGCGGGCGGCGCGGGCGTGCGGCGCGCGTGCTTGTCGCTGGTGCGCAAGATGGTGCACTACGCGCCCGCGCGCCTGCTGCGCCGCGCCGCCGACACGGCCGCGCTGCTCACGCAGCTCGTGGCCGCCGTGCTCGACAACCTGGTGAGTGCCCCGCGCCCCGCGCCCCGCGCCCCGCAGCGTGTGCGAGCGCCGACTCAATGCGTGTGTGCGCAGGGCGAGGCGGCGAGCTGGCGGCGGCCGCGCCCGCGGTTCCTGCGCAGCCGCTATATCCGCCCGCCCGCGGTAACGTTCCGATGGTGTGATCGTACCTTTCCTCTCGACTGCACTCCGTCGGCTCTAAAAATGTGCATTTGATCGTATTCGAATTATTTATTTTTCTATGTAACCGCAAAAACGAAGTAAATATTTTTAGAGCCGTAAATGCGTTTTAACGACATGATCGAAAGAAATGTATAAATTATTACACGTGACCACTGAGTCACACGATAATGTCGTTAAGTTCAGCTTTCAGTATGTAAAAATACATAATAATTTTTATTGTAACATCGACTAATAATTATAATGATACGACTAGTATTTTCATGTTATGTTGCCCTTTCACGAATGCATTTGTGTAAGACATCACACCATCGAAACTTACTTGCATCAAAACTATCCTATTTTGTGTTGTGTGGTTGAGTTGAAATTTTTATTACATGTTTTATTAAAGCCCGTAATATCTGTGCGTGCGTGTGTATGTGTCAGTCTTGTAAATTGCATATAAATGAAACGTTTATAACCAACCGCTGGAATCTCAAATGATAGAAACAGAAATACACTTCTGATTTTCATTAATAATACAGACATTATTTAGAGTTATTTTCGGGTACTATTATACTACTTTAAAAAGGAAATTACACAACATAATTTAAAGTCACTTCATATATGGGATGACCTATAACGACATTGCAGAATTAAGTACTCAAACACGCAGTGAATCTATTAAACATACTTTCAAAACTTTGAAGTTATCGACTTACTCAAAAAATATTTTCGTTTCTATTCCTATCGTCTGAGTAACAGATCAATGGGCGAGTTGTAAAAAACACTTTATTCCTTATAGTAAGAGGTGGAAAATAAATAAATATGTTATTTTATTTGTTTACATAATATGCATATATATTCATGCAGTTTCTATTATCAGGAGATAAGAAAAGATGTTGTGTATGTAATCCATATTTAATCTCAAGCTATGAGGAATAAGCTTCGACTTGTCCTTGTGCTGACTACAACTAACTTTGTTTGACTCCGCTAGGGTGTTATGCAAACCTAACAATAATAATTAAAAAATATCTGTAACTTTAGAGGTTCGTCATATTGATTGAATTAATTGTGTATGCAGGATGACGACGACGGTCATTTAATAGTGCTGGGTATCGCAGAGGAGCTAATGGTAAAGGCGTCCGATATATACCTGGAACAATTTGCAAGACTCGGCGTGTTCGGCAAGGTGGAAGCGTTGGCTGCCGCTTCAGCTTGTAATTTGTCTACCGATGCGGACAACTCAGATGCATCAGGCAAGTACATAGAGATGGAGTAAAGTGTGTGTTGTGGAGGGTAGTGTGGAGTGTAGTGTGGAGTGTAGAGCGGTGATGTCGCAGGCGGTGTGGGCGCGGGTGCGGGCGCGGGCGCGGGCGCGGACGCGTCGTGCCTGTCGAGCGGCGTGGCGTACTCGTGGGGCGAGTGGGCGGTGTGCCGCGGGCGCGACGCGCTGTACGTGTGGAGCGACGCGGCGGCGCTGGAGCTCAGCACGGGCAGCAACGGCTGGTTCCGCTTCCTGCTGGACGGCAAGCTCGCCACCATGTACTCCAGCGGCAGCCCCGAGCACCAGACCGACAATACCGGTCACTTGCATTTATATTACTTATCTTATCTACTTCATTTTTCTCTTATACTGTTCAATTCACCGTTTGTTCAAACAAAACTCCTTTGTTTATGGCGGTCCGTACGCACCTGTTCAGCTTCTTGCGTCTGTTTAGTTTTCACGCCAAAAATAAATAAAAAGTAAATTATTAACACGCGGACTGTCGACCTTGTTGTATTCCTGCGCATACAACCACAGTGAATGCACACTGTCCTGTATTCCCTATCGAAAAGTTTGATTATACCGTGACATTATATTATACAGAAAATCGCGGCGAATTTATCGACAAGCTCCAAAGAGCAAAGGCTTCGGTGAAGAATTCAGTACCGCAACCGATATTATCCAAACCCGGACCGACTAAGCTGATACTGGGCAACTGGTCTTTATCTTGCAAGAAGTAAGCCTCATAAACACCTTGTTTTATACATACACCACAAATTAACTGCAATTATAGTACTGATGGAAAGTACAGTGTGATCTTAATGGTTATTCACCGAGGAGATGTTGTTATTCTCGATGGATATAAAAAGTCGAAATTCAATAATAACAATCCGAAATGCGACACACTTTTGTGTGTCGCTGAAATGCTTTTCAATATAACAGTGGTGGCCGCTGCCAGACTACTACGGTTGAGACGGTGTATTTGTATTATACCTTCAACAGTTTACCACTTAACCGACGTGAACTCAGTCATTTTATCGTGTTTTGTATAATTCATGGATACTTACTGTTTTCAGAGAGAAAGAGCTACATATTCACAACACTGATGGTCAGCAACAAACCACGATATTAAGGGAGGATATGCCGGGCTTTATATTCGAATCAAATAGAGGTACTCGACATTCGTTTACTGCTGAAACATTTTTAGGTAAATGTATAATTAACAAATAAACAATCTATATACAGACCGTATTCATGTGTTCAAAACATAAACAAAGAATATCTGTAAACACCAGGACCGGAGTTAGCGAGCGGTTGGGCAGATCGGAGGCCAGTCCCCACAAACATAACGACCTCCAACCAAAACAGATCGCGAGTGACAGCAAAAACCGAGGCGCTCAAGTCCCAGGTAACGCAAATTCCGTTCGCACGTCCCCCGCGCAGCTCGAGCAGAGCCGGGGCCAGCGCGGGCGTGCAGCAGTACATTGGTTGTTGTGTGCAGGTGTGGTCGCGAGCGCGCGCGCTGTACGCGCGGCACCTGGCGGGCGCCGCCACGCGCCAGCCGCGCGCGCCCGTCGCCCGTCTGCGCGCCCTGCTCGCGCGACTGCAGCGCCTCGCCACGCAGCCGCAGCGTACGCACCACCTCACCTCGTCTGTCCTGTCCTGTCATACATACATATATCCAACTTTACATTATTATTCCGCTGTTGCAGAAGACTGGCAGCAAGACCTGAGCAACTCGCTGGACCAGCTCGCCGAGCTGCTGTGCGGCGACGAACATTTATCCGCATACGAGTTACAGTCGTCGGGACTCGCGCCCGCATTGCTTCAGGTTCTTTCGCCGCAAGCGAATGGTGCGCAGCAGCCTGTTTAAAATATAATAATTTAATGCTTTTTACAAAACATTACCATGTTGTGAAGAACGTGAAGTAGCAAGCTTCCGAACTCACACATAACTCCGAAAAGTCAGAGGTGTGCCCTGGGATTTGAACCCGCGACCACCGTGAATATGTATGCAGTGTCGTTTGGTCCGTTACCAACAGGCCTTCACGCACTATGACGGTAAAGGAAAAGTTCGTGAAGAGACATGCGTACCGTAGAGATTTTAAAGAATTTCTACGGTATGTAAAGTCGACAATACGCACTAGACCATCGCGGTGGACTATATGGCCTCTCAATCGTACTCGTGATTGTAGAGGAGGCCCATGCCCTGGAGTGTGACGTATAAGGGCTGATAAAGATACATATACAGTATAAAAGTATTTGATGCAAGAATAGTAGTAGCATAGTATTGGTGTGTGATGTATGAGCGGTGGCGTGTGCGCAGACACGGGGCGGCAGGCGGCGGAGCGCGAGCGGCTGGTGCGCGAGTGGGTGTGCGGCGGCGGCGGGCGCGCGGGCGGCGTGCTGGTGAGCAAGCTGGTGGGCGTGCTGGAGAGCGTGGAGCGCCTGCCCGTGCTGGCGCCCGCGGCCGACGCGCCCCCGCCCGCCGCCGGCTCGCTGCACCACCTCACCAAGAGGATCAGGTGACCTGTCCTCGCTCTTATTACTAACTATTACATGACAATATCTCACACCTTCAAACATACCGAAACGCATCGTAAGCGTAATATTAACACGCACTCCGACTTATTGTTTAAGATTGAGAGTCGAGCGTGCGACCGACGATTCAACGGAAGATTCCACCAATAACTGCAATAACGCCGGACGCAACCTTAAGGTGGAAGCCTTGACGACCGTTCGCCAGCTCGAGAGGTTCCTAGCGAGGTCTGTCGCCAGACAGTGGTATGACATGGACCGTTCCACATTTAATTTCGTGCAAAAAATTAAAGCCGAGGCGCCCATTACGTTCACTTATGATGTGAGTAATTCGTTTAGGAATTTTTAATATATATATACCAAACGATTTGCTTTATGTGGTAATATTTAATTTGTAGCATGACTTCGACGAGAACGGCGTGCTATATTTCATCGGTAGTAATGGGGGAACGTGCGAATGGGTGAACCCAGGCGCTCACGGACTCGTCAGTGTGTGGTCATCTGACGGACGGCAACTGCCGTACGGTCGCGCCGAGGACGCTCTGTCGCGCTCGCCGGAGCCGCTCAACGTGCACACTAACGATGACCGGCGAGCCTTCATCGCACTCGACTTAGGCTTGGAAATTATACCGTCAGCGTACACGTTGCGACATGCACGTGGTTACGGACGTTCGGCGCTAAGAAACTGGCTATTTCAAGTGAGCTTTTCATCGAGTGTTTATTATTGTAAAATAGCGAATGTTCACTGGTAAAGCGCTTCGTTAACTTGGAACATGTACGTCACGTGCAGATGTCCACGGACGGAGTGACGTGGAGCACGCTGGCGGCGCACACGGACGAGCAGGCGCTGCACGAGCCGGGCAGCACGGCCACGTGGCGCCTGCGCGCCGACGCGCCCTACCGGTACCTGCGCATACAGCAGAACGGCAAGAACGCCAGCGGACAAAGCCATTACCTCTCGCTCTCCGGCCTCGAGCTGTACGGAAAGGTATTCGATTGCTATCATCCGAGTTCAATTTAGGTAATTTTTGAGCAACGGCAGCACAAAATAGTATGTTTTTTAGGTCGTGGGAGTGGTGGAGACGCCACCGCGGCAGTGCGGCACAGTGGGCGCGAGCGTGGGTGCGGGTGTGGGCGTGGGCGTGGGCGCGGGCGCGAGTGGCGGCGCGGCGCGGGGGCGGCGGTGGTCGCGCGGCGCGCGGGGGCTGTGCGCGGGCGCGCGCGTGGTGCGCGGGCCCGACTGGAAGTGGCGCGACCAAGACGGGCCGCACCCGGCGCTTGGCACCGTCACGTCCGACCTGCACAACGGCTGGGTCGACGTCAGGTGAGACACATTCGTTGTTTCTTTAAATTGAACATCTGTATTGCGGTGTGAGCAAAAAAACTGACCCGCTTTGAGTACAGGTGGGACCACGGCGGTCGCAACTCGTACCGGATGGGCGCGGAGGGCAAATTCGACTTGAAAGTGGTGAGCGGCGCGGCTGGAGTCGGTGGCGCGGGCGGCGCGGCGGCCGTGGAGGGCGCCAAGCACGGCCGGAAGAGCCACTCCACACCTAGCTTGCCGGACGCCACTGCTATCGACACGCAGGTATAGGTTAAAAATATAATAACAGAACGTTAATGCAGTAATTTCAGCTTGCATTATGGAATGAATATTGCCGAGATAATAATGTTGACACGTTGGCTTATGCAGGTGTCTGTGGCATCGACGGAGCAAGCTTCCTCGGCGGACAACATATCTAGTGAAGAGATGTCGAGCAATATGTCTCGTCCGAGGACGCACGCGACTGATCTCTCTGCTATAAATAATTCTACTCACCACATTAACTCAGGTATGATAAATGATAATGTGATGTGAGTAGATAAGTGATGAATAATAATGGAAAAGGTATTAAATTAGAACGTTTCTGAGGTGCTAAATACAACTTGATGGAACCAATTTTTAACACATTTCTTATAATGTACCGATGTGTAAGTACCTTCGCATGTTTTGCAAGAGTATACAGTACAATACCATTTCATGTAATATTTGGTTATGCATAATAGGTTATTTGACTATGATAGATATATTTTATTACTTTGTATACAAACACAAATAGCATTAAAATAAACAATTTCTGTGAAAACAGTCTTAAATTAGCTTGTAACATGAGCCACATATTAGTATTTAAAAGAAAGTGGTAGTGTAGTGCGGATATCTTACCGTCTCTTTCACATACGCGCACTGTAGTGGATAATTAAGACTAGTAACGTCACTAGTTTTGTTTTGCGTCCCTTTTTCTTTTGCTCCCACTGCAAGATTTAAAGCGTTTATAACTTGTTAATTTCGGAATCGATTTGCAAAATTCTTTGTTTGGTACATTTTGGATATGGATACCGTTTGATAAATACAATAAAAAAAAATAGAGTCAAATACCCTATTCTGTACGCGTTGAGTTTCAGAGGTAGTATGCTGTATGGTGTTATATATAATTATGAATATAAAGTACTTTATGTATTTTAGATCTCGCAACTATAGTAGAGTCGTTGACTCTTGGAGGAGAAAGTAATAACTGCATGGCGGATCTCGGAAACACATCGTTCACCAACATGGAGATGGGACCGACCAGTATTACCGACATCACTAAACCGTATCCAGCCAAAGAACCAGCACCGGAGACTATCTCTCAGGAGGTTAGATATTAGTTTTGTATACAGGGTGTTTGTGTTAATGGGCGTGGAGGGCCAAATCCGAAACTATGAGTCATATCGGAAAATGCTGAAAGGAGTTACGAGCCCGATTTTTTTGAAAACTAAAAAAATTATATGCCTAGCTAGGAAACAAACTTGATGATTTTGAAAAAAAAAACACATGCTCTATTATCACACCATTTGATAATGTTTACAGTCTTGATAATGTTACAGTTTTGTTCCACGATGTTTAAATAATGAAACAGTACTAAAACTATATATGCTCCAATGCAGTGTGAAGATAATGAAAGCGGCGAAGGTCAGTACGGCGACCACAAGAAGGACGGACAGTCCGGTGGCGGCTCAGGAACTATGAGTGCCAGCGAGCCGGACCTCACTCAACAGGTACATGTCTCCTCATGCTACCATCTAGACCAATATAAATAATATTAATATTTATTTGTTTAAACGCGCTAGCCTTTAAAACCACCGTCTATTATTAGGACTTAAAATATATTTTTGTGTATGATAGATACATACATGAGGAATAATCAATTTAGCATTAGGCTTCACTTTTGGTAAGACTTTAAATATCTCCAGCTTCCGGTATAGTTGTACCGGATACGGACAGATTGAAGAAGAATTCAATTGTGATTAATAGTATGCTATGTTATTTGCGGTAGGGTGCCGCACGTTTGTTGGAGACTCTGGGCGTGGGCCGCGGAGCTAGCGCCGGCCGTGGCAACAACCAGCAGCGGTCCAACCGTGCCAACCATTCTACTAGTTTATTTCCCAGGTAATGGCCATGAAACAATTTGAAACAACACGAAATGATCACACATGTGTCCAAGCTGTTATGGATAAAAATACATGTTTATATGTTAATGTTAATATAAGTATGTATATGAGGGAGGACACACTTGGGTTTCAGTTTGGTTCGCTTGGCGCTGTCGAGTAACTTCCCCGGCGGCTTGTTGTCCGCGGCGCAGAGCTACCCGTCGCTGGCGCCCAACGCACAGAACGCTCTCACTCTTTCTCTCACCTCCACCTCCAGTGAGAGCGAGCAGGTACTCACTCACCTGTCTTTCACTTTGTTCAATATTATAGAAACATCCAATTTTAGTTGGTAGAACATTGTCATGTGCTTTTTTTCAGGTATCGTTAGAGGATTTCTTGGAATCATGTCGTGCCCCCGCACTTCTAACTGAGTTAGAAGATGATGACGAAGGGGACGATGCTCTTGACAGTGACAAAGAAAATGAATCCACATACCAGGAGGTAGTGAGTAAACTTTTGGTGATTATTGTTTTTTTTTTGTTTTTAAGTAGTTTTAGTGAAGTCAGATTTGTTTCATAACCACAATCTTATAAAAAACAAAATATTTTATTTAATCAGCTTGATATTACTAAGAATTTGAGCCAATATAACGTTTGATGCGAGTGTTTTGCTAGTGTTTGTATTGTATGTATACATATCTACATTTCACTGATAAATATTTGTATATATCATTAATACTGCATGATAATAATTGTCTAATCAACCAACTTACTAGTAAATATAAAGCCTCATTTTTGACGATACTACTACACATGTCATCAATATAATGATGTCGAATCTCATGAGCTCCATTAAGAAGTTTAGCATTGGTCGAGGTGGATGGTGTGATAAGTGAGTTGGTGCACAGGTGTCGCGCAACCTGCTGTCGCTGATGGAGGAGGAGGCGCTGGAGGCGGTGCGCGGGGGCGGCGCGGGGGCGCGCGGCGCGGGGGGCGCGGGGGGACGCACGCGCCGCCCCTGGGACGACGACTTCGTGCTCAAGCGACAGTTCTCGGCGCTCATCCCCGCCTTCGACCCGCGCCCCGGCAGGACCAACCTCAACCAGACTGTCGGTCAGTGCACTGTACCACTTGGCGACACTTTACTAGCTTTTTGATGCAAACATACTCGTTTTCGCAGCATCCTCGTCCGAAATATATACACGGTGAATTGTATATCGGTTGTTATGTATTAATGAAACTGATCTAAAAAATATTGCCATCAATATTTCTACTGTATGTTACCGTTAATGGCCATCTTCACCACTGTTGCACAGTATCACGTTCATCATTGAACACGAAAAATATTTTATGTATATCTTTGCTTGTGATTACTTCATTTGATTTGGGGCATTATTTTATTTTTTTATACAACAACCAAAACTTATTTTTTGTGTTCATCTTGTGGAAAACACATTAATTTACTTTTCACTGTAAGATTGAAATATATAAATGTGGTTTATAGATTTAGAGATACCATTGAACTACGACTCGGACGAGGACGACGAGAACCCGAGCGAGCCGGCGGCCGAGGAGGTGCCGGGGCTGCCGTGCCTGCAGCCGCGCGCGCCCCCGCCCGCGCTGCGCCTCACGCTCGGCGCGGGCGGCGCGGGCGGCGCGGGCGGCGCGGGCGGCGCGGCGCTGCTGCTGGACCGCCCGCACTGGACGCTGTACCGCGCCGTCGTGGCGCTGGCCGCCAAGCTGCCGCACGCGCCGCTGCCCGACCTGCACCGAGACACCACCTACACGTACCCACTTGCTGTTCTCATTACACATCATCATCGCGATCCGCCTCACTGTCTCAAACGCGCCATTCAATTATAAAATCATCACAGAAACACTTCACCTCTTATATCGTTTTATATAGTTTATTTGCTTTGAAACTATTTCATATTATGTTAACACTATGCCTTTATTTTAGATTAACTTACAAAGAAGTTGATGGTCCGTCGGATGCTACCGCGTCCACGAGTGATAGTGAGGATGACGAGCCCGGTGATCCAGGTAATGCCTAAAATAACTTCCGTATGATGTTTAATTTTAGTCGATTTTCTTTTATCGTCGGTATTATCGAATGGTGTAATAGTATGGCATGTGATTTCTTTCAAAATTATCCTGTTCCATGCCTCGCTAGGAAAATTTATTTTCTAAAAATGCAGATAATAATAATAGATGTACCGTTTTAGTTTTCATCAAAATTGCGCTTGTGACTCCTTGAGTATTCGCTATTCCTTATAGCTTTGGCCATCCACGGCCACTTGATAAGTTGTAAAAGTGCAATAGTGATATGAGTATGTGTGGTGCAGAGCTGGGCATCGCGGGCGCGGAGGGCGCGGCGGGCGCGGCGGCCACGTGCTGCGTGCGCGTGCTACGGCGCCTGCGCGCGGCGGCGCCCACGCTGCCGCCCGACGTGTTCGTGTCCACCAAGCTCACCAACAAGCTGCACCTGCAGCTGCAGGACCCGCTGGCGCTCGCCGCCGCCGCCACGCCGCACTGGTACTGCTCCCTACTGCTCCCTACTGCTCCTTACTGCACTGTTTGCATTTTCTATATTTTTATTGTACTCACTCTCATTGTGATTTTTGTTTATCTGTACAGGTGTCAGCAGCTGAACGACTGGTGTCCGTTCCTGTTCCCCTTGGAAACTCGACAGATGTTTTTCGCGTGCACTGCATTTGGCACGTCACGCACTATAGTGTGGCTGCAAGCGCAGCGGGATAGAGCGTTAGATAGACAGAGGTTAGTTTGTGGCTATATACTGCTGCGGTATCAATTAAACGATATTCAATTAGTGTATAAACATATTCATTGCAGAGCGGGCAACACTGTGTCCCCGCGACGAGCCGATTTGGAAGCTACCGAATTTCGCATGGGTCGGCTAAGGCACGAAAGGGTCAGAATTCCGCGGAATTCATTATTATTGCGTTCAGCCATGCAGGTGAGCGGTGATCGTGAATGGTGATGGTGAGCTCACAGTGTGAGTGGAGGATATTGATTGACGTGTGTTTGGCGGCGTGTTGCAGTTGATGCGCGTGCACGCGACGTGCAAGTCGGTGCTGGAGGTGGAGTTCGCGGGCGAGGAGGGCACGGGGCTGGGCCCCACGCTGGAGTTCTACGCGCTGGTGGCGGCCGAGCTGCAGCGCGCCGACCTGGGCATGTGGCTGCACGACGCGCCGCTGCTCGACCACGACGCCGCGCCGCTGCACCTCGTGCTGCCCGACGGTGACGCCTCACACACTTTACACACATTACACACATTATTTCATTCGTATACATGCGGTCGGCCTCGACTCCTATCCCATTATGAGTTTTATAATTTGTAATTAACATTTCCAGAAAAACCCCCCGGCTATTATGTGACGCGAATAGGCGGTCTCTTTCCGGCACCGCTACCGCAAGACTCTCCCGTCTGTGATAAAGTATGCAGATATTTCTGGTTTTTAGGAGTATTTTTAGCGAAGGTAACATTTGATAATTTTACATTAAATTATTTTTTAGTTTTAACTGTTTAATAATTATTTTCGCAATACGCTGTTTTAGGTTCTACAAGATGGCCGTCTAGTCGATTTGCCGCTTTCGGACGCATTTTTACGAATAATGTGTGGTGAAGAACTATCAAATGAGTATTTGGAAGAGGTGGATCCTATCAGGCATAGGTCTATATTTTTTCTAATTTCATCTAATCAAAACATATGGAATAGTTTGCGTTTCCCTATATTTGTTAAGTGTTTGTTGTTGTGTATATTATTTTTTGTTTTCGGTTTAGGTTCCTACAAAGAGTATTAACTGCAGCGGAAACATATGATAACATAATGCGTGATTCTACCTTGGACGCGGAGGAGCAAGCGAAGCGAGCGGCCGAGATAATGGTGGACGGCACCACATTCGAACAACTCTCCTTAACCATGACGTATGTGTCGTCACACCACGAACCCTCGGTGGCCATACAACCACTGTGTGATGGCGGCGAGAACATCGAGGTGAGTTCGGTGCAATGAAGGCGGCCTAAAAACTACCTCCCGGATCGAATACAAGCGGGCTTGTGGATGTGTGCAGGTGACGGCGGAGAACGCGCGCGCGTACGCGGAGGCGAGCGCGCGCTGGATGGTGCGCGGCGGCGTGCGGCGGCAGACGAACGCGTTCCGGCGCGGGTTCGGGCGCGTGTTCCCGGCGCGCCGCCTGCGAGCCTTCTGCGCCGCCGAGCTGCGCCTGCTGCTGTGCGGCGAGCAGGGCCCCGCCTGGACGCGCGACCACCTGCTGCAGTTCACCGAGCCCAAGCTCGGCTACACCAGGGACAGGTACGACATCTCTAATGCTTACTTGCTTTCTCTCACGCGAGTACCGAATTTGTCACTTGTCATTAAAGTAATGTTAAGATCACAGTTGAAATATGAACCAAGTGTTAGTGGTACTTGTTTGAATTGCTTGTGATTATGCTTATGATGGCTATGTCATGTACTTTGCCAGATTTTCTAGAGTAGTATTATCCAGTTTTGTATTGTTGGAAATGGCAAACCAAGTGTCAGATTTCAAAATATATTTTTCCTAACAGTCCGGGCTTCCTGCGACTAGTGGACGTTCTTGTAGAGATGTCTCTACGCGAACGAAAAGCGTTCCTACAGTTCACTACGGGTTGCAGCAGCTTGCCGCCCGGAGGCCTCGCCAATCTCCATCCCATGCTTACTGTCGTCAGAAAGGTGATACATAATACCTTATTATATACATAATGTTTACTATATGATGAATGAACATATTTCATGTAAGTGATAACTGGTGTTTGACCAAGGATTGATTTCTGGCCAAAACGAAGTTCTTTAACTGGCTATAGCCATAATTTTCTGCCAAAGTCTAAGGTTTAATATCTAACAAATTCTGTTGAAATTGGCTAAAAGAATAAAAAAGTGAATGGTTCTAAACAGTTGATGATAATAGTGTTTATACATGAGATGTTTAAATTATGTACATTGCGAGTGGTCAGAAATAATATCATTTGGCATTAATGTGAATGATGATATTGAATGGTTTTGAAGGAATTGTTAGGCATTTGAGGTGTAGGTTGGTAGCACTGTGGCAGATGGAGTGAGTGATAATATGTTTTAAAGCGTGAATAAAGGGTGTCCACCCCTGCCACATGTTATTTGTTAGCACATAGTTGTCGGTAAACACTGCAGTATTGTACAATAATGTATAGTTAGCAATAATATTAATATATAAGACTAAGGGCCAGTTTCACCATGTCCTGATAAAGTCACTGAGCTATCTGGCACTCATCTGTCAGATAAAATACAAAAGTCGGTTTTACAAGTTTTGAATTTACTTACTGGACTTTATTAGGACGTGGTGAAACTGCCCTTAAAGTAAGTTAGATGATTGATTATTGTTTGTTAGACCTTGTAAGTTGTATGTAATAAAGTGAATTTTGTTATTAAATTGTGTCGGTGCTTGGTGTGTGTGGCGCAGGTGGAGGCGGGCGACGGGTCGTTTCCGTCGGTGAACACGTGCGTGCACTACCTGAAGCTGCCCGAGTACTCGTGCAAGCAGGTGCTGCGCGAGCGCCTGCTAGCCGCCACCAACGAGCGCGGCTTCCATCTCAACTGAGGCCTTCTGCACTCCACTCTCCACTCTCCACTCGCCTGCCACCAATGGCCTCCTTTATTCAGCGCTACGATATTATATTATATTTTTATCATATTCTGGTATTACTATGCTGAATGTTCGCTAAGAAAAAAAAGCGTTTTAAATTCGATCTATACGATTAGTGCGGAAGCATGTTGAGAGAACGGATTGTATGTATAAATTAAAATATGAGGTGGTAGTGATGCTTTTCGGTGATCGGCTCTCTGTTTCGATGACTGTTGAGATGTTTGATGCGAGGGCAGTGTAAAACGAATCCACAAACAAACCATCACACGCAATATATATTATGGACAATCATTCTGTGAGTCGGACACTGATGTCCCGTGTAACTCACCACATTTTATTCTAAGTGCATATAACTTTAACAATAAACACTAATTGTAACAGAAACCTTAAATAATTTACAGTATGTGGCGTTAAGTTACGTCCGTACATATTGTTAACTAGTTGCCTTCTTTGCAGTTTATAAGGATGTCGATAAAAGACACGTATTAATACTGAAAAAAGTTAATTTTAGCATGAAGCGACTAAGTAACAATGTTTATGATCTATGTAATACTTTTGGAGTAGTGATAGTTTGGTATGCTTTAACTGTGTGCGTCTTTTGTGTTTTAGTAAGTAATTTTATTGCGATAGTGTGGTTCCCGGATATAAATAATAGCTACTCATTTTGTTGAAATTAACATCTGCACCCGACTGATGATTCGACTGATATGATATTCATTGGTTAAAAGACTCGATTGCTCAAAGTCTATTATCAAATTCACGTCATAACTGTGTTTTATGAAATGAGACAGTCTCGGTAAATGTTCATTTCAGGATGATCTAATCAATACCCTTTCGAGGAAAACGTCGTCTCCGCTTGTTGTATGATCCAAATGTGATGTGATGTTCAAATGATCCAAAGTAACACATTGTACTAGGCTGTTAGCATTGGTGATGCGCGTGATTTGTTTAACGTAGGGATTGTTTAATTTTTAATCTCATTGCAGAATTTTAAATGTTATTATTTTATTGTAGAAATTAGCTGTTTTATGGCAAAATTCGTACAGAAAATTTGTTTTCGAAAATCAGTGCACGTGATGTGTTTATAGAAAGCGATAATTACACCCGTACGCCGTGCGGTAAGAACTTGTCAAAAGATTTCAGCGTGTGTAACACTGATAACGCGTTTCTTCAAAAGATTATATTTAGCTGTGTTCCTTTAGTTAAATAATTTTGTCAACTGAAAGTTGGTATAATATTGTGATTTACTATATAAATACTTTACGAATTAAAATATATTTAGTTTAAATTTAATAGTTATTTAGATTAAAAATATTAACAATATTGCGTCTTGTAGTACTCCCATAATTGTTGTTGAGGATTGTATCAATAAATAAGTAAAAATTTAATCCTTGTTTTTTTTTTTATTTTAAATTGCCTTTTGTAAACCTTAATAGCATTAAGATTACCCATTATAAGAGCAGAAAAACTTTAGAAAGAGAAAAGCAATCATGCTTGGGCGTCGAATCTCATATTATGCCTGTTGCGTATACTTTCGTAATCCACTCGCCTATATAAATGGGTCTAGTGAACGATACACCACTTGTTTCGAGCTAAAAACACCTCGTTACATTTCATGATGTTGTTATATTCGCTATACATCTATCGCTAATAGTCAACAAAAACATCTTGAGGATACAGGCTTGCTTACCTGAAAGACTTCCACAAGATTTTGAAAGTTAAATAAAATATAACACCATACACTAGGCCGGCGTCATGAAATAACACCTAGAAGATCCTGCTCGCTAGTGGGATGTACAGGGATTGATATAAATTAAACAAATCCTAAATATGAGCATAATGCGGTATCAAGGCTAGTAATGGTTGAATTCCATAATTTCCTAAGGCGTAAGAACAAAGTTTTCGTATTGAGACATCGGTTTCCGCAACGCACAGGCTTCACGGCTTCGCTCTTTGCAACCTTGCCGTTTTACACAATTTTCATACAATACAAAGCTATCAATATAAAAACATAGCCGCCATTGGATCTGGCATCAGTCAGCTGCTTCACTCGTTCGAACAATGAGAGCTTTACTAGTATGCTGCGTCGCGTTTGCGGCGTTGGCGTTGGCCACATGTAGAACTACTCGTGAGCGGCGGAATACAGATCTGCAGGAGGCAGCCAGCCACCACGGCGGCAAGTGGGATAAGGGCGGTGGTCACGAACACCACGCTGATCATCATCATGACCATGGCGAGAAGGGACATAAAGGTTATAAGGGTCATCACCATCACGAACACGGTAAGAAGGGCCATCATCATCACGAGGGACACAAAGGACACCATGACGAGCACGGTGGCCATAAGAAACATCACCACCACGATGACGGGTATCATCACGAACACCATCATGGTGACAAAGGTCATAAGGGTCATGGACATCATGAAGAAGGTCACTACCATAAGGGACACTCCACTAAGGGGCATCATGGTGTTCATAAACATGATGAATTCAAGAAAGAAAAACACTTCCATGACAAGCACCACGAGGGCGGCCATCACGAGCATCACGGTGGACACCATGAAGAACACGGACATAAGAAAGGCGGAGGATTCCACAAGGGTCACAAGCATGGTGGTCACCATCATCATGAACATGGAAAGAAGGGCCATCATGAAAAGGGCGGACACCACCACGACCATAAAGGTCACCACGAAGAAGGAGGACACCACGAGCACCACCACCACCACCACGATCATGGAGACAAGGGAGGACATGAACACCACAAACACTGGGGCCACAAGAAGGGTCATTAAACAACCTGCTACCTATACATATAGCTGCGAGTTGATCGAGCCGCTATCGCTATCGCGGTTGCTTTAATTAAACTTATGTTAAGTTTTGTTGACTGTGATGGAATGTTTTTGTTAAATATTTTTAAATTAAATATCACGTTAAAATATCGCGTTTTCTTTTAAGTGTTGCCACTTGTAATTTTAACAGAATATAGTATTATCTGCAATGACTGGTTAGTACAAAAACAAACTTATCAATTTCACGGCACGTTTCGACAACAAAGTTACATAAAATTGTTGGCGGTGGACCGTTGGCAACGGCTCCCGGCGAGATAAGTAACTCAGCGTTGAGAAACTAGAGCGGTGCCCGAGATTGGCCTACATTTTGGTGAGCAACGAATTAGTTGTGGTTGCAATCAAGCGTTTCCTATAGAAAACGCTTGCAGTCACTGAAATTGATAACGTTTCTCAATGGAGTCTTTGTTAAACCTGCGTTAAAAAATAAGGAATAAGTACAACATACCCAATCATAAACTGCCATTATAAAGAGTAGGGACTCGTTTTTGTTTTCTTAACGTGGAGGGCGTGAAACGATATCGTCATCAAATTAAATGACAAATAGATTATTATACAATTAGTTGATGGCTGACATATTCTTTCTCCGACTAGAGATCTCATATCAACGATTACAAAATTTTGCTACTGTAGTTGTATTCTTGCACTTTTTTTTAATAATGTTATGTTTAATATTTACATATAAGGGTAAACTTTAACGATAAAGGAAACATCATGACAAAAAAAGAGATCTTAACAAGATTTCCTAATGGTATGTAAAGTCCCCAAACCGCAATAAGCCCCGTGGTGGACTATTGTCTAACCACTCTCTATCAAACGTTTATTGAATCGAATTTTAGAGGAGTCCGCTGTTCAGAAATGGGCGATTAAGAAAGTATCTTTACTTATTATTTTATTTTATTTATTTAATTAAATTATCCAGTGGTAATTACATTATATCTTATATCTAATACACTAACAATTTCGTAACATGTTAAATGCTCTACCTGCAGGCGCCAATGTACAGTATCGTAATATTTGGGTCCTTCTGGTGACATTGTTTCAAATAAAGAACAATTCCTAATTATGCAAATCCATTTGCATACATAAACACACGCTTTTTTCCCAGAAGGGGTAGGCAGAGGTGCAAACTAGACACCCTCGTTTCGCCTTGTATTTTTCGTCCCATGATGTGATAGGGGGCGAGCTTATCGCCATATCGGGCACAAATTCCTGACTCCGGGCTGATAATGAATAGAAAAACCAATATCAAATATTAATACAACTACGCTACCGAGGCAGTCAGTCATATCCATCTGAGCAGATGGTTATCCATAATTACGTATCTATCTGAGGACTGAACATATGAATTTCCTAAGGCTTAGTTGTAGGCAGATGTGCTGATAGTTCGCCATAATAATTTCGGTTTCCAAAATGATGAAAAAGCTCATTCATTAAATAATTTACTCTTGTTGAGCACGACAATGGATTTGGCCATTATTTTGATTGCGAAGATTACATTGATTACGCTAAAACAAAGATCATGAACGCAGGTGTAAATAGAAACCAAAATTATCTAATTTCCAGATTATAGTGACTAAGTTGGAATCCGGGGGGGATGCCTATGTTCAGTTGCGGACTTCCTGTAGCTGAAGAGAGAGAGAGGGAGTAGCCATGTTTGATATGTGCAATATCAACCAGTTATTTTGGAAAACAGAAAAAGCGCCTAAAAATATAAACTTTTCGTTATACCGATTTTGTCGTATGCAAAAATAAATTCTGCCATTATTATCTAACTGAAACCAAATTATTAAAACTAGGTGAGGTATTGGTATACGAGTATTGCTATTACAAATGTACTTAGGCAAAGTATTTTATGTATTTTTTTCTAACATATATTGAAAGAAAATAGTGTTTGATCGAATATTTGGTTTCCACTTTGGATACGTTCAAAAAACGTAACACATGGCGAAGGCGGAGGCGAATGTCAATGTAATATATATTTTAAAGCAGTGATCCGACACGGCTTGGCCTAAGTGCCAGAAAGTAATGCTCGTTTGAAACTAACTTAACACTTATCCTTATAATTTGGCCAATTTACATGTTTATTAATTTCTAATTAACGGCTGATCCGGATTCTCACGGGAGCGAAGTACTGGTACTTTACCACCCCGCACTACTCCGTGCCACTCCATACACCAATTCACTCTATGCATTCTCTTTTAGTTTTGAAAACTCACATTACCAAAATAAATAGCACTAACGACATCTGTTACAACAAAAAAGACAGTATCTTCAAATATTTTTCAGATATTAATTACCTTAGAAGTTTATGCCTTAGAAATACTCAACTCCCAAGTACGGTACACCATTCCTTGATATATCTTTTAGTCTGCTGCTCGTTTATGGAACACACTGCTTCGGTCAAAATTTAAACCCCTAAAAAATTACCTAAATATGCCAAACGCTTCTACCTAGTTGATACTATATTATCAATATCTCACATGTTTTTTTAAACGACTTCAAAATAAAAATAATTTTAAAAAATTAAACCGACTTCAAAAGTGTAATAAAAAGAGAGAAATAAAACTAATGTTTTATTAAACCTATAATACCTAAATATACAAACATTTTTTGTTTTGAGGTCGGTGCCAGCTGGCCTACTATAAGCTATACGGGTAAAAGCGCGAGGCATAGCTGATCGGCTGGCACAATGTTTGTATATTTGCTGGAAATGTTTGTATATTTAGGTATTATAGATTTAATAAAAGATTAGTTTTATTTCTCTCTTTTTATTACACTTTTGAAGTCGGTTTAATTTTTTAAAATTATTTTTTATTACAGTATACAGTACACTATACAATTAATATAAAGTACACTAATAAGAAAGTGATAGATAATTATATGTTTAATGGGATTTCTTGGTATTATTAACCCTTTAGCTTCGGTTTCGAGTTTCAGCTGAAGATTGCGTCAATAAACCAATACGAGTATATAATCAGATTCGTTTTTTGCTTCAGTTAGAAATCGCTTTTCGGTCGGATACTAGGACACATTTAATGAGAAAACATAATAAAATAATGATTACGCGGAGATCCTTTAATTTTGTCGTTTGAACTTATACCTAAAATTAATATAAGAGCGCAGTTGCATTTTTGTATGATCTAATTAGTCACCAGCGTGAGTGCATTTTTCAAATGTAACATCTCCAACAAACGCTCGTAGATATTAATTGTCAATGATGATAATATAAAGGAAAAAATCTAAGAATTAGATATTGTCCATGTTTGGTCTACCTAAGTTTAGGTGTGATAATGGTTTAATATTAAATAATTGCACAGTGTTTCAACTTTCAATATAAACTACATAAAACATTTATATGATTTTTTTTGAATTTAGATCATGAAACGGATTACTGGACATTCAATTTTAGTAACATGCAAGCAAAGCCGATGGCAGGGGCTAGTTTATGAATAAAAATAAAGAGGCTTTTGCTGAACGAGAGGAAATAAAATATATTATAACATATAGAACACTGTTCGAAAATCTTATAAGTAATTTTTTTTTCGGAAAAGCATAATATGAATATATACTATCTGAATTATTTGGAGTGTGTACCTATTTTCCTATACATAACTTACAGTGAAGCATACATTTGTAACATTGTTGAAAATAGCGAAATCAACAATAGAAACGCTGAAAGTATTTTTTGGCATAAATAATAGCTAGTTTGAAAGCTTTCTGAACATAATGATCAATTATATCCTTACAAATCATGAATATAAAAAGGGAATGTCTACTATCTACTAATGTTTCTACTATTTTAAGAACACTGCACTACTATAACGTATACAGATGAAAACAACTAAATTAAAGTAAACGTCATGGTTTTGCTATTTTAGTGAATATCACGAACGTTAGTTTTAGTAATGCGTGCTAAGTTATTCATACAAAAACAAATGATTAAAACTACACAATGGTCCGTTTGCACGTCATTGCTTATAACTTGCGAGAAATATGTTTGGCACTTTTGGCTCTACGCCATACAAAGATGGTCCTTATGTTAAGTCTGAACCTTCAGCATTGTAACTTATTTGTAACACGTTTGTAAGTTAAAATACCTTGAATAATTGCACACGTTTCTATGATATTCAATTTAATTTGAGCGAATAGTTAGATTAGTTACGATTAGTTTTCATAATATCTTCTTGTAGAAGGTGTCGGATATCTAATAGGAAACATAATATGTTTGGTTTAAAACTTCCATGATGCTATGTGGTTTCATCTAACACAAATGTGTAACATTTCCGACTGATGAGGTTAACAATTCCTGCGGTGAACCTAATTATTGGATATCTATGTAATTACGTGCTAAAATGATTACTTTAACAGACGTGAATAATATGTTATCGAAAACATTGCTCATGAATAAATAATAGATGAATATGAAATGTTCCTTTATTGTCAAAAATGTCCCGTGCGCCCGCTTGCCGCAACTGACCCGCGCGCGGAGTCTCTCGCGACCGCGACGCGTCGATTAGCACAGCTTACACAACTGTTTATATAAAACTGCTGCGGCATTATTATAGTTGTCAATTTTAAGAATAGAGCACACTGTATCGACGCCTAGTGATAGATTCGGTAACAGAATATGAGGTTGACTTTTGCTTTGGGATTTTTATTAATCCTTGTAATTGTCGATTCGCGCCGATTGCCTCCAAAGAACCATGAGGTTCATAACGATAAAGCCGAAGTAGCCGACCAAGCGCCGGCTGCAACGGGCCATAAAAAAGAACAAAATCATGATCAAAACTTTAAGAAAGGTGGGGGCAAGGAACATCATGCTGAACATCACAATGAGCATGAAGACAAAGGACATAAGGCTTATAAGGGTCACCATCATCATGAGAAAGGCGAAAAAGGTCACCATGACAAGGAGCATCACAAAGGCGTATATGACGACCATGGTGCTCATAAAAATGAACACCACCATGAGGATGGTCATTATGACGAACACCACAAAGGAGAAAAAGGCGAGAAAGGTCATAAATATGAAGAAAAAGGGCATTACAATAAAGGACATTCAACCAAAGGACACCATGAGATTCACAAGCTGGATGAGTTTAAAAAAGACAAGCACTTCTTCGACGAAGAAGGAGATTCTGGACACGAGGAGAAGCATGGAGGATTTCATGAGGAACATGGTCACAAAAAGGGAGGACACTTTAAGAAAGGACATCATCATGGGGACCATCACGAACACGAGCATGGCAACAAAGGCCACCACAGCAAGGGAGGGCACCATCATGAACATAAGGGTCACAAAGAGAGCGGTGGTCATGACGAGCATCACAATCATCACGATGATCATGGCAAGAAGGGTGATCACGCGCATCACAAAAAATGGGGCTATAAAAAAGGACATTAGGACATTCTCTCTGAAGAACGATATTCTGTTACACCAAATCAATCCGAGCGTTGTTAAGGCATTGTTACTTGCATTGTTATTTATTTATCGACGATGCCCAATTTTACCTCAAATATGGATAAGTACCAAATTTTAGGTGAAATTGGTCGAAAAATTAAATTATTTGTTACGTTTAAGGAATATGTACACGTTTTTAATACATGTTTGTATTTCTAAGTGGTTATCATTGAAACGTGGTTGTTTTTAATATATGAACAATTTTGCAATACATTTATTTATGCTAATGCATTTTATTTCTGACAGACCCATAATATTTTAATGAACCTCACCCTCTCCTCTCTGTCATGAAGTGGTTACAGTTATTTGTTGAATTACTGTTTCATTACAGAAACCTAGCAGCGTCGAAGTTTACATTGGTATTTGGCTTCTGTATTTTTATATCATAAATTATACTTTCAAATTTAAATTTCTTGTTAGCTACGTATTTCTTTGTTATGCATATTATGCAGTTTGTTTTACAAGTGCTATAAAGACTATATCACTTAGATATGCATTTAGCGGACTCGTAGTCATACATATTTTATAAACAGCAAGAATAGGGAACTAGCTACACGATTTTCTGATAGTAATATGCTAAATTCGGCTCGCTGTTCAAGTAGGCACGCTTTTAAACTAATTAACGTTCATAACCACCACTTAGGATCCTGTGGCTTTCACGCCGTGATAGCTAGTAGCTACTTACCTACCTACAGGCTACAACTGTGTAAAGTGAATAGGTAATAGTGAATAGAGTCTATACATCTGTCGTTATGTTCTGATGTTACCCTGGTGTTTATTTTATATGCTGTTAGTGAGAATAAATCTTCCAGTTAAAATTTACGTATAAATAATCTGTGACAATAAAACCCAGTTACAGAAGAACAAAATTGTTATTTTGTTCTTAACTGACCCTTCGTGTAAATAATACATTTCAGTGCATTACCTTGTAATCTAGGTTACGAGCTGAATTTGCTTGGTGAAGCTTGGAAACTAGAAGTAGGAATGCATTTGTGTGACAAATCACAGGTAACGTAGATACCTATGTCGGAAATCCCGACCAATGTAAATTATAATTTGAAAAAGATGCAATATATTAACAAACGCATTATTTAGTAGCTTAATATAGTAGCTTACGTGGTTATTAATTCCGAAAGCGGGACATGTACAGGCTGATCTTCTTTCAGTTACAATCGCCTTGCTTCGATGTTCACTGGATCGGCATAACAGAATCTAAAGTGGGTATCACTTTTTACTGTACGGACAAAGTTCAATAAAGTTTTATTGTCATTGTGAGCGTTATAGTTTGTGCCTAAATGTATTAATATGTCTTTGTAGGTGAACTCGACAATAACATAACACATTTGTATCAAATTGCATATTATTATCTACTCTAATTTAGCGGTAAGCAATTGCGGTCCATGTCATTATTTGCTAATTTCACAGACTGTTCAAGTTGATTAATTTTAGCTTATATTGCAGTGGGTTTTGTAGCCAACATCGTTATTTGTATAGAACAAATAACCTACTTTATCGACAATCGAAGTTGCGCATTTTTTTATTGAAATGATAAATTTGATTACAGACCATGATACAAAAAAACCTAAATATAGGCATTTGTGTTATATGTATAAACAAATTACATTCTCTCTTTACCCACAAGAAGTCCACTGCTGGACATAGGCAAGGATCTCCACATTGATCTGTTGGAAGTGGTCTGCATCCAATGACCTCCTGCAACTTTAACCATGTCGTCCGTCCATTTTGTAGGCGGGCGTCCGGCACTGTGCTTTCTTGTATGTATAAAAAAAACTGTATGCACTAACCTATTCGAATAAAACTCACTACGGTTAGCTATTTTCAATTCTGCAGTGGAATTAAAATAGTATAGACTATTTTAATTTTGAGGATAGCCTCAGTAAGTTAAGGTCCCGCCTCTCGACATCACAATGTCGGCCGGATTGTAACTGGATGCTCATTGCTGAATCTTAAACGCGATCGAATCGCGATGGTCGCTATCCCTGCGGATGCAAGTATTTGAGCACCAAAAGCAATGCCTATAGCATTCCGGCAATAGCACTTTCTGAGTGAAACGCAATCTGTTGTTTCAAGTCATATTCCCAGACTGAGTTAACCCGTATTGGTATAGTTTAACGAGCTGCAACAGGAAGTTTTAAAACCCATTTTAGTTATCGAATGTCTTGTCCCTTTCGAACGACTTTTGAATTCTGCTTGAGCGAAAAAGACAAAACATTAGATAACTAAAATAGGTGTTAAAACTGTCTGTGAATGAGGCCGTAAAGAGTTTAAAGCATTTAAAATGGTGTTGCTACTACCTCATGTTCTTCACAATAAAGACATTATGAAGTAGAAAAATAATCACTATTTATTTTCAGTTTCTGTAGATATCACACGATGGCTTTAATGATAATATTAATATATTGTACAAATCACATCATCCTGTAAAGCATAAATTGGGACGGCTATAATCCTTTGATAAGGCTTTTACACTAATTAGCGAGTGAGTATGGAGCTTAGTGATGTCGCACTTCACTTTAGATTTATGGGTGCTGCCGCTGTCACGGGTAATCCTGACCAGCGTGAGCAGGAGTTCACATTACCGTGGATCAATCACATCTAGTCTGATTTTAGTGCGTGGTATTTTCTCATTAGAAATATTTTTTCGTTTCATTTTAATTATAAATAACATGGACATACCTGGGTACCCACTCTTTCTTGGTTTAACAAAGGGACAGGTAGACATTAATCAACTCAATACATTTGCATTTTGAGAGGATCAGATTAATCAGTCTCGAATACCATGACCGAATATTACAAAAGAAATTATGAGTGATTTCAAGAAATAACATCAAAGAGATTTGCCAGAACGAAATTGAATTGAGTATTTATCTGATGAACACAACATCCTTTGACCTATAGGGATGGTAATAATTTAATAAAATCAATATGATGATTTTGGGGATCTTATGAACTTATCGTTTCTTAAATTTACGCGAATGTTACACATTGAAATAAAACAAATTCTTACGGATTTTATGGCCAATTTGATGAAATTTTACATTTTTTAATTTCCCGACGTTTCGTTCACTTTACAGTTTTCGTGGTCACTGGGCGGACTGAGGTATTAGTCATCCGCTTAGTGATTGAAACGTCGGGAAATTAAAAAATGTAAAAATTAAATCAAATTCGCGATAAAATCCTTAAAAATTCGTTTTGTTTCAATCTTATGAACAATCATGAATTTCAAAGGGTGCTGATCAATTCGTGATAATATTTGAGAAATATGTAAATCGATGTAAAGAAGCATTAATATTTATGAAACGTACTGTTACAGATGCTACAGTAGTATTTCTTACCAGCCACTGGTTGACAGAATAGTATTTTTCTTGAACAGGGATAAAACACTAGAAGACAAAGCGTTGGGTGTCTATTTATTTATTGGGAAACTCAACAGCTTATACATAAACAGTTATGTCTAATTTTATCTTCATATTACAGTATAAAGCCAATAACAGAGTGTCTGTCCACATGTTAAACAGAAGACCCAATAAAGTTCGCAAGATGTCGTTGACTCGTTGTATTTAGATGTATTCCAACAGTTTCGCCTGGAAATATCAAGGAGAGACAAAACTATGTGTTTTTTAAATACCTGTAGGCTTGGAACTAGGTGTGAACCATTGCTGTTTTTGCTTGTTGAATTTCTTATGAGTAGGTATTTTAAAGTTCCAGGTAGATAATAATCACTATCCACAATTGATTGCGTTTTTTATACACGAGCTGTGAATGTCCTGCGAGCAAAAATGTTTGTAAAAATGTGCAGTTCCGGCGTTCTGTAAACAAAAACTTCGAAGCTAGGATATCAACGGTATGCCAGTAATTTGAAGTTTAATTTTCCCGGTAATTGTATTGGTTTCTTTACGCATTCGAACGCAAAAAAATACGTATTTTATTTTTATACAAGCGGCCTGGGCTGGCTTTTTCCGGGAAGCGTTTCCCAAGAACAGGATTGCTCTAGATTAACAGCTTATTGAGGAGTAGGTTCAAGTTCATTTTAGGCATAGAATGCCTATTACGTCAGATATAAAGACCTGGGTCTTTGTAGATGCTGTTTGCCTCAAATTGCTCATTTAACTTATAGTCGCTATTTTGTCGAATGATCATTTATTAAGTGTTTATCAAGCTTTTCGTCGAAAAGAACATGTTCATTCGCATTATCAGCGGTCATTCACACAAAGACACTAGTGGCTACAGTGAAATATTTTTACCTCCACAATTGGATGCAGGCTGCCTCCAACAGGTCACTGTGGAAATCATTAGGAGAGGCCTATGTTCAGCAATGGACTTCCTTTGGCTGATGGATGGATGATGATGGATGAATTGGTAAGTTACCCTTTTTATCTGCGAATCAAAAATTAAAGTAAGTATTTTAAATTTTGGATCTAACCGTCAACCGAACTCCACTCCCAGGACAGGTTACTAAATCTTCCTTAAATTTTACGATTTACAGGTTGTCATAATAGAGATGAAATTAGAAACGGGGTAATATATTTTCGATTTAACCTCCGACAGTTGCTAGTGAAAGCAAACAGAACAAAAGGAGTGTCTAAAAAGCGCCTCGTGTAACTGAGAAGCATCGAGTTCACGTCTGTGATCAAGTTGCAAAATTCACTCACTTAAAACTTTACGCGCTTGCTTGCCGTCGACTTATGTTTGATGTGGAATCTGTTCTGTTGTGGTTTTATTCGAAATAAGTCCTTTCGGCTCCGCCATTACTATACGATTAAAGACTTAAGGCACGAGATCTAAAGATGGTGGATGATACATGATGAGACCCTTATAAACTTATCTCAGCAACAAACACCCGTACGCATACATTCTGTTTGATTTTTTAATATTATATTTTTATAAGGTAACTATAGCGAAGGTTTATAATTAGCTATTAGTTAATACAATATGAATATGAATTTGTTGTTGATAGGGATATTGGATAGATATCACATAATGCTATATAGATAGAGTATCATCTACTTACTGTTATTTGTTTAATAGATAATAATATAATTAACAACTCAAAAATAATATTAAAATGTATTTTTTTAATAAACTAGAAGCACAAAATGAAAGTAAAAATCTCATTCCTAGACACCTACTGAGTCTATATTTCAGCTTGACACCAGAGAAAGACGTCTCTAATTAAAATATGTAAATCTCCACGTCTTGCCTGCGGCTTTCCAGGCGTTGAAATCAAATACTATCCTTTGTGAAACAGACTTCAATTTGAAATACGAATGCTTTATATATTCTAATAGGGACTGTGATTCATATTTCTATTTTATTTTGTGCTGGTGCATTTGCTTCATTCATAGCATAGTATTATTATATATTCAAAGTATTATCAAAAAGCTGGATTACTCAGGTATATTAAATTTCCTGGAAACCCCCAATAGGATGGGCCTGAAAATCTGATGAATTTTTAGAAACTCATGATTTTTTGTTTACAAAAATTGGAATACATTACCTAGATCTACGAAATACATCTTGTTGCACACATTTTTAAAGATTTTGTCTTTAAATAATTGACGCAAATTTATTGGAACAGCGCGCGTGGAATAGAGGCCGTTACTTTCAAGACATCAGCATCTAAGTGGGTAAAAACGGTTTGAAGTAAGCCGTATTTTTAAGGTATCTTCACAAACACAAATTGGAGTCAGGTCTGGACTTCTGGTAGGGCTTAGAATATTTCCTCTGCGCGATATGACTTTTTCGGAATTGATTATGGGTTGTGATTCATTACAATTAATTAGGTTATAGATTTAAAGTTTTTAGTTCCGAAAAGAAAAAATGTGACCTGCTTAGATATCCCTCAGAGTTGTGCGACTTGTGCGAGAATGCGTTCTGTGCAATGTTCAACATCATCAATTGCTTCATCTTTTTTTATTAACTTTCGCCTTCTCGCAGATATGATTTAGTGGACAACTGGTAGATTCAAACGTCCTGACCTTGACCTAATAATAATCCCATTGGAACATTGATTTAAATTGTGTTATCTGATTTTTTTGTGAAACAAACCCCGAAAGACATTGCAAGAATCACTCTTTTTATAATAAAACGTCCCCTTTCTACCAGGAGGCGTCTCAAAATTATGGCGGCGGCTGCCCTCATAAGATTTTGGTCATACACTGCCACTGGTAAACTGACTTTTAGACGGAAGTTAGGTTTTCGTATTGATAATTAGATATATATGAGACCTGTAGGCAGATATATTTGTATTATACCTATGTTTGACAAAAGATACGTTTGAATATTAATTTTTTAACATTCTCTACTCAATGTTTGGTTTAGTGATTAATAAAAGATAGAGTAGTCAAAACAATGTTTATTTACAAAGTGATACAAAATGCAACATCACAACAACAACATGTACAATGTATATATTTAATAAATAACTTTTTAATGGCTTAGTGTCCCTTCTTGAATCCCCAGTGCTTATGGTCTTCGTGGCCTCCCTTCTTGCCGTGGCCGTGGTGGTGATGGTGGTGTTCGTGGTGACCGCCCTCGTCGTGGTGGCCCTTATGTTCGTGGTGGTGTCCTCCTTTCTCGTGGTGTCCCTTCTTGCCGTGGTGGTGCTCGTGATGACCATCATGCTTGTGTCCGTGATGGAAATGACCGCCCTTCTTGTGACCATGCTCATGGTGGTGCCCACCGTGGCCTTCATCGTATCCAGACTCTCCATGTTTGTGATGGAAGTGCTTATCCTTCTTGAATTCGTCTACTTTATGTACTCCGTGGTGACCTTTGGTGGAATGACCTTTGTGGTAGTGTCCCTTCTCTTCAAAGCCGTGTCCTTTTTCACCCTTTTCTCCATGGTGGTGTTCATGATGGTGGCCGTCGTCGTGGTGATGATGTTTTTTGTGGCCGCCGTGGTCGTCATGATGGCCTTTGTGGCCTTCGTGGTGGTGATGGCCTTTATGGCCGTGTTCATGGTGGTGATGTCCCTTGTAGCCTTTGTGTCCCTTGCCACCGTGGTCGTGATGGTGGTGGGCGTGGTGTTCGTGGCCACCTCCCTTTTCGTGTTTGTTTGAAGCGGCGGGTTCTAGGTCGGCTTCCCGTTTTTCTCTCAAGTCGCGAGATTGTGCGGCCGCCACGAGGGCGACGAGCACGCCACAGCTCAGGAGTAGCGCAGGCTTCATCGTTGTGTTCTGTTCCGTTGTTACCCGTGCTGTGATACGTGTTAATGTTTACGACTACATTTTATAGAACATTGAGTACGATTTTCTCGTCGGCAGCATTAGGCAATGATTGCACTGCGTCCCAGGTTCTTGCACCTCCGCTGTCAAGGTCAGCCGCCCTTGCGATACGAACAAACGACAAACATAATTTATTTAGTGTCCGTTATTTAATATTAATAAGTTGGAAACGGACTTATAATAAGGAAGGGATTGTTTACTGTATTGTTTTGTGGTACCTACCCATTCTTTTGAAAACTAAACTTTGTAATAAATAATAATAAACTACTAAAATTGTATTTAAGTGTACAATATTGATGTTTGTGCCTAACGGAGTTTATAAATAAAATAAGAGTAGATTTTAGACGCCTCAAGAGATTAGATTTTACTAGTCACAAGAATTTATGAGCATAATATCAGTGCGATGTAAATTTTATAAGAAGTTCTGATTTATATTTGAATTAATTTCATTTGGTGGGGCCGACTGAACGATATCTTTATCTCAAAAAATGCAGTTACGGTATACCATTGAGTCTCATTGGAGTATTTAATTTTATAAATAATGCGTATGTACATTAAACGAGAAGAACCGCACCATATGAATACTTGCAACATTCCCCTAGCGGGTAAATTGACGAGGGCGAAGCGTGTTTGTAGTTTGTACGTAGTGTTCGTCACTGGAAGTGGACGCTTATAATTAGGATTCCTCGCTTTATTGCGGAAAATTAAATATTTTGTAACAATCTTCAAATTCTATTTACCAACATGCCATCCAAAATTGGGAAAAGCCAAGAATACAATGGCATGAATTGCATTGTTTTACGTCGCTTTTTTGTACCTCTATCTGTCTTTACCGGACTCTTGTAAGGTTCAAACTTGTTCAACCAAATATAATATGCGTGTTACTGAAAAATCTTGGCGTATTAAATATGATTATTTGCCTGAGTCAACATAATACGTTCCAACTCCACTTAAACCTTATTTCGTGAATAGACATACTCGTTTAAAGTGGATTATCTGACTCTGGAAATCAGAAAGTCACCCCTCCACGCGCCATGTACACTCCCATTAAATTCAGGAGAGGGCACCAAAAGAATGATTACTTTTGTTTTCCAAAGTAGTGTTACAAAATTAAAAGCTCTCAAACAGAAGGTTACAGAGCGCATTATTAATTTAAATGCAGTGTGTTCTGAAAAATGTTTCTGATTGGTTCTTGTTGTAGTCTATAAATAAACAAATAAGCACCGAAATTGAGAATAGTTCAGACTACCGAACTCCATCGGTAACAAAATAAGTTGGTAGTGCTATTCAAAATATATATTTTATTGATGCGTTGCGAGTAGGTTGAAAAGGCAATAACTGCTCCTACTAATATCAATATTTAATCGAGGCTCCCTGTATTGACATACAATACGATCTGTTCAATCAAATAATGTATAGATACGTGCATTAATATTTATAGCTTTTTTTGTTTTTTCCAAATGTATTATAACACACTTTAACGGTGAGGGAAAACATCGTGAGGAAACCTGCATACCGTAGCGATTTTAAAGAATTTCTACGGTATGTAAGTCCGCCAACCCGCACTAGGCCAGCGTGGTGGACTATATGGCCTAACCACTCTCAATCGATTCTCTCGATTGTAGAGTAGGCCCGTGCCCAGCAGTGGGACGTATATGGGCTGATATAAATAAAAAAAAATAATCATAAAACAAACTTAAATATGATCATAATATGTATCATTGATTAATTATAGTTGATTGATCCGATAGCCAAGTAAGAGACATGATAGATTATAAAACATTATTTTTATCGTTATATTGAGTAATTGATATAGTTTCTAACATATGAAACATTTAATCGGAGGTTAGTGATCTTGACCAAACAGACGAACAGGGCTTCGTTTGCGTGGAAAACCCATCAATAGCCATACATGAATATTTAAAGCTTTTCCAAGAATTGCTTAAGTTAAGCTAACGTTCAATTTTAATTTTATATGCACTGACTAACTAAAGGTTCGGAGTCTTAATTCGGTGTTTGTTCTTATTACAGTTGGTTTAAGTATATTTGGACGGGGCTCCGTTTTTAGGATGGATAGCTATTTTATAATAACTATAACTTTATTTGAGGATCGCGATTGACTTATATCTTATAGAAAGTTATGAGATGTACAATTATAAATTAATCACAAATACCGTTTAGACTCACGTAATAAATACGGTATTTCATTATTTTACTCAGCAAAAGGGACATTATATTATATTGCATAGATGTATGTACCAAGTTTGAAGTTAGGCATCGTTAACCCATTCTATAAAGGAGATGTCTGTGGTTTGATTGACGTACTATTCAAGTACTTGGCAACCTTACTTGAGTTACCCTTTTTCACTTGTTTTTACTTCTACTCAACTGTCAAATCACAATTGTTGTCCTCATGAATTTATTCGCCTTACAAAAGCTCTTTTATTATACTGCCCCTATATTATTTGAAGCCACTCCACATAATTATGTATTTTTCTACAGCTCTATGTTATTGTGGAAGTGAAAAGTTACATTGGTAAATGAAAGATCGGGTATTTATTAGTACGAATAATTTTTCGTGCTTCTATTAGACCAAGAACATTAGTCTGTATCACATTTTCCATAACTGAACCAGTATTCTTTTAGATCTGATACTAAAGATTGGATTTATTTAACTGTTTACTATGATGTTAGTTGAAACGTATTATTATTTCTTCCTTCAGTTTCATTGTTCGTAGATTTTTATATAGTTTGCAATGAAGATAACAAAAATACCACGACATGCGGCTGGCGGTGGCGAGGTGGCCGTAGAGGAGGTAAAACGAGAAAATGTTAATATAGATGCACAAAATAATTTCATCTAAGCAAAGCCAGGTGGGGCCACTAGTTGCTTGTTACGCTAGTTACAAAGTTTCTGCGGTGAGTTAAAATTGTATCACCCGTGTAAACATTTTGTTGAACACTCGTGTTGATTGATTAAACACGGGACGGCATGATTATAAATCTCAGAAATTTTAAATCTAAAATTTGAAGAAATAATAAATAATTCGTATAATTCGAAGTAATTATGATAATTCGTGGTAAAAAATTACATTATAAAAGTGTTAATGGCGCGAAAATATAATGTATAATTAATGCCATAATAATGATAATATAAAACTTTTGTTTATTTTCCTTTATTGTTATAAATTACTCACTACGGCCAAAAGAAAACCACAATACTTACCTACAGAATAAATCTTTAAAGGACGATACTGTTAGGAGGCCGAGTAGAGGAGGTTAGCCGTAAGGATTTATATTGATAAAAGGAATTAGGTATAGTAAATTTACAACAATTGAATATTTTTTATAAAATGTAATTAATTGATATAAAAACATAACAAAAATACATGTCTCTAAAAAGTCAACAAGTAACAATGACCGACTAGAGCCAACTAGTCCCGGTTTAGTGTCCCTTCTTGTGTCCCCAGCTCTTGTGGTCTTCATGACCTCCCTTCTTGCCATGGTCATGGTGATGATGCCAGTGGTCGTGGTGGCCGCCCTCTCCATGGTGTCCCTTGTGGTCGTGGTGGTGTCCTCCTTCCTCATGGTGTCCTTTCTTGCCATGATGGTGCTCATGGTGGCCGCCGTGCTTGTGTCCCTTGTGGAAATGACCGCCCTTCTTGTAACCGTCCTCATGATGGTGACCACCATGATGTTCATGGAATCCTTTCTCGCCGTGATGATCATGGAAGTGCTTGTCCTTTTTGAACTCGTCGTGTTTCTCAACACCGTGGTGTCCTTTTGTGTCGTGTCCCTTATGCCAGTGGCCGTGCTCGTCATGACCGTGACCATGGTCACCTTTCTCGCCATGATGGTGATGGTGGTGGTAACCCTCATCGTGGTGATGATGTTTTTTGTGTCCACCGTGCTCGCCATGGTGTCCCTTGTGTCCTTCATGGTGGTGGTGTCCGTGCTTTCCGTGGTGATGTTCATGGTGGCCCTTGTGTCCCTTGTCGCCATGTTCGCCATGATCGTGGTGGTGGTGACCGTGGTGCTCGTGGCCGCCACCCTTATCCCAATGATGACCGGAGGCGGCTGTTTCAAGATCCGCAGACCTCTTTTCCCGAATTTCCCGGGCTGACACTACGGCTGCGAGGGCCAGGAGGCCGAAAGCCACTAGTAGGCTTGTTCTCATGGTTGGTGGTGCTAGTTGCTGTTGGTGAATGATAACTTCCTTGGTGGCAATGATTTTATATAGTAGTCGTGGCGGCGCTTGGGTAAGCGAACCGTCGCTGGAGTCAAGGTCGCGTAAACTGTTCGCTAGTGATTTCTACTTCCTTCCACTTTCAGCAGATTTCAATGTTTATATTACACAGTGATCCGTATTAAGCATCAACATTATGGAGACTAAATGTAGAATTATGATATTGTTTTGGCTTAAGTCAACAAAACAAATTATATATGCAAAAGATTTTAGGCGCATAGTCGCACGCTTAAAAAATAAAAATAATTTAAATAAATAGCATAGCGTGTGCATATTCTGAGATTCATTTATTATCATGTAACTGTAAGGCTGTAACATCGGCAACACTAAAAATATTGTTCTTTGGGTTTTTATTCCGGCAGTACTTTCTTCTTCCGCAGCACGCAACTGTAAAGTTAATACAAATTCTTTCTATCTCAAGCTGGTTTTATTTAAACTGGGTGTTAATCAGGCCCTATGGTAAACCTCAAGCTAACCTAAATGCTACGAAAGCTGTTTCACAGGTTGTAATAATTATAATAATCAAGCCATAATACGCAGCCGGTCCCATAATGTTTTGCCCTCATTATGTTATAATAGAGAAAGTGAAATCAAATTAATTTTTATATTTTGATGAGGCCACCACTAATACAAGTACATTTCTAATCTCTATATGCCTTCGTTAAAATAATCGAAATATGTACTTTCAAAACCACTGAAAACAACGGCCTGCAACTCTTCATTGAAAATGTTGTTCCCCTTAAGCCCCGTAAAATAGTGTAAAGCGCAGCGTAGGACGTCCACCCACAAGGTGGTCAGACGACCTGGTAAAGGTAGCTGGACGTCACTGGATGCAGGCTGCCTCCAACAGGTCACTGTGGAAATCATTGGGAGAGGCCTGTGTTCAGCAGTGGAGTTCCATTGGCTGATGGATGGATGGATGGAAAGCCCCGTCTAGAACTTGGAAATAAATAATAATCGAATGGAGTTGTAAGGATGATTGTAAGGATGAAGCACCCTTCCAAACACGGCGCTGTGAACGAGGGCGTTGTCGTGGAGCAACAGGACACCTTTAAACAGCTTGCATCCTCGGTTCTGCTTTACTCCATAACCTTCCGATTTTTATGTAATTAATGAAACACAATATTCGTCGTCGTCGTTGACGACTGTGTTGCCTTGCTTAAAATGTACCATCAAAACACTTAGAAAATTCGGACATATTGTGCACATGAGTATTTTTGTACGATGTTGTTGCCTTTCTTCATGATAACGCAACTAAATTAACACTCGCTTACGTTCTGAATTCTCATAAAAGATCGTAGTATCATCAATCACACGATCAAATTCTTTGATTTCTTACACGATGAATGATGTTTTTTAAGTATTGTATTGTATTGTATCAGCCCATATACGGTCCACTGCAGGGCACGGGCCTCCTCTACAATCGAGAGTACGATTGAGAGTGGTTAGGCCATATAGTCCACCACGCTGGCCCAGTGCGGGTTGGCGGACTTTCACATACCATAGAAATTTATACAAATCGCTATGGTAGTCAGGTTTCCTCACGATGTTTTCCTTCATCGTTATAGTGCGTGGTGATTGACTATCAATACACACATGACTCCGTAAAGTCAGAGGTGTGCCCTGGGATTTGAACCCGCGACCACCGTAAACATGTAGGCAGCCGCGTCTGGTCCGTTACCAACAGGCCACCACGCACTTTAAGTGCCTATATCTATCTGCAATTTCTCTAATTTGCAAAACATGGGTGTCACTCGAAATCTCCTTTTCTATTAGAGCAATCATTTGTAACAATGTGATTTTTATAATTCATAATTTTAATTATCGACTTGCAATATAAAATAGATAAGCTAAAAAACTACGTGCGTGCGTGGTGGCCTGTTGGTTACGGACCAGACGCGGCCAGCTCTGACTTTTCACAGTCATGACGCATTAGGTACGTAGGGTAGGCCATTGTAAAAATAAGTGAGTATTATCTTAAAAATAAGTATATAACTTCTTACGTGCATACATAAGTACCCCCAATTTTTAATTTTTTTTAATCAGTGTTTTATATACATTCCAAATTGTCGCACGTAAAATCATTATTTGATTTATCACCGCAAAAATTAAATATTTTTAGAACTTTATCAACTTTCTTGGTTGTAAATTCCTTTCTAAATGTCATGTTTTTGAATGTCAAGCTTGTATGAAGTATTAGTCTTTGCTATTTTCTTTCCGTTTTATTATTTTTCCTCACTCCTGGGTATTATTACTTATAAATATAAAACAAACAAATATGCTTTGAAATTTTACGATCATTATCATATGATGGAACGGTATCACGGGATGAAAGTTAAAAGTTGTTACTTTCACCCCTACATAAAAACTTTCTCGATTTAAACAAACACATGACTGCCTATATTATGTTAAAAAATCCTTAGATAGTTATCATTGTTTAAATCATAATAGAAAGAGGAATAGTTGTGCTATTTTTCTTACACTTGACACGCAAGATTAAATCTACCGTATTAAAATAAACATCCTTGAAAAAATGGCTACAAGTTTGGGGTGTTTTTTCAGCATCGACTCGCTACAACCAAAACCGATTGCACATCGCAGAGCGCAACTTAGATAACAAGAGGTTTAATAATACTCTTTTTGATGATGAAGCAGTTATACAGGGTTATTTTGATTTTAGTGTTCAAATTGGAAATTCAGAATAAAAATACAAAAATAAAATGAAATACAAATATATTTTTTTCAAAATACTCCATATTTTTTATCTTTACAAAACGAAGTAGTTAGATAATACGCACGACCATAATAGCCCCATTGACATATCAACCATACTCAAACACCAAACACAAAAATTACCCGTGACTGTTGCTTGTAGCAGACGTTGAGTATAATTTGACCATTGATTAGGATGTTATGAAAAGGAAATAAATGACGTATTACGGGTAATTTTAAATATTTTCCACCATATTATAATCAGTATTCTATTCAGTTCAATAAAAAAAAAATTGTCGGGCCCTGAAAAATAACCCTGTAGGTATATTTAGATGATTTTTTTTAAAAAGTATTTGTTACATCCTACCGTGTCACTTTCATTCTTGGTCTCCAACCTGGTACCAATTTAAATGTTCTTGCAGACAAAATATCAAAAAGACTTTTTAAAAATGAATTCCAACGATTAATAAATAGCCTGTAACTTTAAAATAAACCAAAAATAAATTTTTGGTTTGACCGTTTTCAAGGAATCTAGTTACAGAATATCTCATGGGAGACTAGGCATTGGTGTTAATCACAATGAATTAAAATTGATGATGCAAAAGGATCCGTATCAAAATACAAACTGGCAAACTGTTAGCCGCAAAGTTTGATGTTTGAATTGTGAATACCAATAATATACTTTTTTTTTACTAGAACGTAGTAAAATAAAACAGTATCAAAATATTTATTTCATGAATAGATTAGTCAGTAGAAGGAGGCATGAGTTTATGTACTGGCATTGCCTTATTGTGCCGATGCATAGAGATCATCAGAGATGACGTGATTTTCAACAGAATTGTGTCGTTTCAAAAATGACAAGTGTCCTGCAATAGAATTAATAATAAAACAGCAATTTTATACTTTAAATCTTATGTCACTGGATATGGCAGTAATAAAAAAATTATAATCGCAGTAGCAAATAATAATTTATTTCCGTATCACAAAATATTAACAATAACAAAAACGCATCATCTTATTTAATAATGAGGCCATTATGGGTCTATTCATTTGTGTCCTTTCTTCCAGCCCCATCCTTTGTGGTCCTCGTGACCGCCTTTGCTACCGTGGTCGCTGTGATGACCCCAGTGTTCATCGTGACCGCCTTCATCGTGGTGTCCTTTGTGATCGTGATGATGTCCTCCCTTTTCGTGATGGCCTTTTTCGCCATGCTCATGTTCATGGAATCCGCCATCCTTGTGCCCTTTATGGAAGTGACCTCCCTTTTCGTAATCACCCTCGTGATGGTGGCCGCCGTATTCTTCTTCGAAACCGGATTCTCCGTGTTTGTCATGGAAGTGTTTGTCCTTCTTAAACTCGTCTATCTTGTGAATACCGTGGTGTCCCTTGGTGTCATGGCCCTTGTGGAAATGTCCCTTCTCTTCAAAACTATGGCCTTTTTCACCTTTGTCGCCATGGTTGTGTTCACCGTAGTATCCATCGTCGTGGTGGTGGTATTTCTTGTGACCGCCGTGTTCGCCAAAATGCCCTTTATGCCCTTCGTGATCGGAGAAACCTTTCTTGCCATGTTCATGTTCGTGGAATCCTTTGTATCCTTTTTCATCGTGGCCACCACCCTCGCCGAAGTGATCTCCATGGTGTTCACCGCCACCACCCTTCTCCCAATGATGAGAGGCTGCTTCGTCGAGATCAGCATCTCTCTTGTGGCGAGTATCTCTAGCGTAGCCTATGGCTACCATCGCCACGAAGCAAACAAGAACGATGGTTCTCATCCTGCGCTGTGCTCCTGATTCTATTGGGCAACGATTGCTAAATGATGCCTGTTGCAGCTGTCGCTCAGTTTTTATAGTATTGCCAATAATACAGTGTACTTGTTAGTTTTAATGTCAGGGTGAAGAATGGCGGTCACAGGTACGACTGACCTGAATTTGATTTTGAGCCATTCATGTCGGTGTCATGCAAGATTTCTTGCATTACCGATTGTGTTATAATGAAATTAAACTTGACTGGACACTTTAATTAGAGTAAATAAAGAGGTAAACGTAACATTTGTAATAAAATAAATCGAATGTCTGCGTTTGTTTAAATGTGTTTTTGAGTTATTTCAGTAAATACTGTAACAATTTAAATTAAAATTATTATATGCATTCATTAATTTTATATTACAATCCAGTTACAAGTTCTAAAACAATATTTTTTAGATGTGCGAGAGATAGCAGATGCCACGAATGTCCCAAGAACGACGTCACGTAGGCATACATTATATACTCGTATATAATCAAGATGAAATATGCGAATCGAAGTTTAGATTTCATAGGTGATAGCTTTCATCCCACGACGAATATAGTAGATTTATGAAACGCGGCTTTGCGAGTAATTTTCTTCTTCCTCAAAGTAAAATGATTATTGATTAATTGACCGTTCAAACCTATAATTATTGTACTGTATCAGCCCAGATACCCACTGCAGGCCATGAGCCTACTCTAAAATCGAGAGTGTGGTCGAGAGGGGTGAGGCCATACAATCCACCACGCTCGCCTAGAGCGGGTTGGCGGATTTTACCATAGAAATTCTACAAATCAAGCAAATCACGATGGTATGCAGGTTTCCTCTCAAGGTTTTCCTTCATTGTTATAGTGTATGATGAGTGACTATCAGTACACACATGTTTCCGAAAAGTCAGAGGTGTGCCTTGGGATTTGAACCCGCGACCACCGTAAACATGTTGGCAGCCGCGTCTGGTCCGTTTACCATCAGGCTACCACGCACTTCAACTATTACTTGTCACTTTTTCTGAAAGGTCAATTTGAATAATAATATGTAAATACTCCCAAAAGTCATATACTTCATCCTAACACTACACCAAGACAGTCTTGTGACGTGGGTATCAGAAATTACGAGAGACTTTTTGTTCCATAATCTCCCAGTCCCGAAACAAACACCTCTAGGTCACACAATATTTGTGTGCGGGGATCGAACCCGGTTCTCTCGTTTCACAGTCGGTGTCTAACCAACTGCACCACAATAGCTCCGTGATCACAACTTCATCGGTAAACGATGTGACAATGCGCTTTCCCAAGTAATTTGCATGGTAAGGTCAACGTTTTTTTAGAAAAAGTGCATAATGAATGTTCCAGAGACGTAGACGAGATCAATGTGATTAAATGATTTATATGAAACAGGGTGACTTAGGTTTAAATTTATTCTGCATAAGAAAAGAAAAGAACTTAAGGGAACTCCTAACAAACAACATTATAACATAATTATGTTAAGAATGAATTAGGGCAGCTAATGTATTTTTTGAAAATATAACCAGAGTGATTTTTGAGGCGCTTAATAATTTTACTGAGTCCTAATTAAAATACCATAAACATGGATACAAACAAACATACATATATTATTGTTCATGTTAGTTCATTCACGAATTTTAATTTTAAATCTCTAAAGTAAACTTATTAGTTTACTTATTATAGGCTTTCCGCTTCATCATCTTTGAAGGCAGTATTGTGTATTTAAAACACCTGTTTTGGTGAGGATCAATGTAATGACATCCAGAGATGATGAACATAAGCCTGATGAGGCGCTGATAGTGGACAGGAGCTGTTGATGAGACAGCTCGCCGTTTTCACTGCAGTCAAGGCCGTTCGGTGTCAAGGTGGTGTTGCGCAGCGGTCGCCCCCGATTCTTTCATTATAAACATTTTGTCTAAATTTTCTTCAGATCGATTTCTTTTGTGATTGTTTCCGGTCGGTTGCGCACGCTTCGTGCTCTCGGTGCCAATCTACTACATACAAATACGGTATTGTAACGGACACGGCAACGCTGCTACTGTGTAATTGGATTTTAATAGAATTGTAAATTATTAAGACATATTTATAAAATTAGAATATCTTGCAACGTTACAGTACTGTGTCACACTTGCTCTTTTTGTGTTTTTTTGAGTCGAATTTAAATAATATAAAACTTGGGAAACAATAATATTAAAACATAATTTATAATTAATATAATTGGTCTCAGGTCTGATTATAATCATGTATGTAACACGGTGAGTATTAGGTGTATATGTCTACATTTAGCTAAATAAGTTTTGACTCATTTTGAATATAATTTTTATTTTTTTCTCAATAATGACAAATAATTAATGAAGCAGATTTATGTAGGTAAAATTCATTAATCCACTCGTTTTGTTATAATCAGAAAGGGAGAGCGGGGCTAAAAGTTCCAGGGGTAAATTGTCCCATTGTAATTATCGCCATGAGGAAAAAAACAATTCAGTAAATATTTATTTACTTATTTATTGATTAATATGACGTGCAATGAAAGGTTGCAACGCATCGATAACAGTTACTAGAGCCAAGGCAATGGGGTCTGGCACATGGGATCATGAACGCCTGTAGCTCTAACTCCCATTAGTAAATATGTTCTTTCCTAAAACTTTTGGTTTAATTCACGAATTACGCGATAAACAACACTTAAACCTTAAATGATTAGGCTATTCAAGATGTTAATTACTTTACATAATTATTATTATTGAGCTTCGATTGTATTCCATAGTTAAATTGACCACTTAGTATTGTTTGGTTTGTAATTAATATAGGAGTAACAATTTATAACTCTTCCGTTGTTGTAAATTAATCCTCTAAAACATCACCGATTTAATTACATACATTTTATTTTATTTACTTATCATTTATTGTGCACACACAAAGAAACTACAATATACAGATTAACAATATAATATATAGATATATAATATTTTTTTACACTGTTATTAGATCTCGTATCAACTTGCCCAAATTTTTGAGTAATTTCTTACTTTTTCAGCTTCGGATTATAATGTTTTAAAAATTAAGAATATATATATATATTAATATATATATATTAAAGCGGAAAGCGCAGCGTGGGACGTCCACCCACTAGGTGGTCAGACGACCTGGTAAAGGTCGCGGGACGTCGCTGGATGCAGGCTGCCTCCAATAGGTCACTGTGGAAATCATTAGGAGAGGCCTATGTTCAGCAGTGGACTTCCTTTGGCTGATGGATGGATGGATGGAAAAATTAAGTATAGAAAGACGTTATGAAAAATCACCACAACTGTTTTTCTTTAATTTTAAAGTTGAATTTATTTTCCTTGTTTTAAATCTACAACATTACTTTTAAAATCAAGTGTCCTTAACAATCCTTGAGATTGATTTTAAGATGGATATTTTAGCTCCGTCCGCCTATACTCCGAATTGAAAAATGCAGTGAATATTTGCCTTATTATATACAAACAAAGTAATATTAAATATACCGAAATTTTAATTTTAAGGAAACAAGATAGAAAACACAATAAAACTTGATCTAAAATATTTATTATTTGTAATTTAAAATGCCTAATATACGAGTACATTAATCGCTGTAGTATTGGTATATATTTAATTGACAATGTATTAGTCGTATAATAACACACACTCACATTGTCGGGTCACGAGCGTTTGTTAGATATTCTTATGTTGTGTATCTTGGTTTCAAACTCAATAACTACAATTGGATCGATGAAGTGGGTTGGATAGCTCTCCAAACCTTTTCTCATTTTGTTGAAGATATAATACCGTTGAGATGAACAACTCATACTGTATAGAGGACAAGTCGTACATGGAAAGAAGGGGTAAATGTACATGATCATTTCAAACGTATATAGAGTGAGGAACAGCTTGTACAAGCCACGTATTACGCGATGTAAGAGTTGTTAAAAAATAAAATATTAATGTGGAGTTCGTGTCATTGAACAAACATAGAAATATTTTTAAAGGTATTGAGTTTAATATGCATATAAATATTGCGTTATCGTTTTGTTGAAAAGCATAATATTTAACTTTCTTTTTTGAATTGTAAGTTTTAGCGATATACGCACTCACTATCAAAATGAAACGTAAATTCACTATATCGTAATTCCTGCACTTATCCAACACTTGCATAGAGTTGGCGCAACATGACTTCATGGATCTTGCAGAACGATTTAAATAATAATTTTATGGTCGGTCCGTGCCTGACATCAACTCTTTAGAGAAATATTTTCGTAGTTCATCGCACTGCACTGGTACACTCACATATATATTTGAAATTAACCAGCTGGGGAAATCCCTATGACAAAACCTTTCTTCAGGATTTTTAGTTTTACTCTTGTATTTATTTGAAAATAATTTTGTATATATATAGGTACGTGTACATTGTGCATTACCACTTATGTGCGCTTTAGTTACTACTATCGCAATATTTAAAAATGTATCTTAAATTCAATATCAAGTTCATTTCTATAGTTATTTATAATATTATCTCTTATTGCTTAGAATAAAGTTGACTTTTCAGCTTAAAAATAACATAGTTTTAAATATCGTCAACTAAGAAGGTGTTGTTCACCAAGGTGCGCACGTGAATTTGCATGGATACGAGCATCTTGAAAAGGGTTTGTATATGTCAGCTGTAATTTGAATAGATTCCTGCACCGCTGAGCAGAGTGCTGAGGTGCTCCGTGCTATACTTGTTTGCCACTGCAGCAAACTGGGTGCTATAATGGTTGGTTCTGAGACTCTATTAACGTCCCATTCAACCCGAATAATCGCTGTTACATTATATTATACAATATCTAATGTCTAGAACAGTTTACTTGCGGCAAGAATAACGTCTTTACGTTTTGAGTTATTTTTATTTAGTCTTATTATTATTATTTTTGTAGCGATCTATGGAGTAGGCCTATGTGCAGTGGACTTCCTGTGGCTGAAGAGAGAGATTAATATTAACAGGAACAATGTGGGTACTGATGATTTAAGTAATTGATTTGGCAATGGATTACAGATTAAATTTCTGAATGTGCTGTCCTGCCGGCTTCACAAGCGGGCATAGAGCTGAGTCGAAATCGACATATTATTGCGACTGTCGACGTCGGTTTACAATCTTTCATAAATACCTATTACGGGAAAGCACGGTAAGATAGAAGGATTGACTTTATAATATTCAAAAAAATCGAGATACAAAAAATATTTTATTTAAATCAGCTTTGAAATAGTTAAAATATGTACAGTGAAAAATAATTAACTAATACAAAATATATAATCTGTACTCAACAAGCACAAATTATTTACAACAGTTATCATCGAGCACCCTACGCTATTTTTTAACCACGATACAATTAATACCAAGATAAAATTAATGTAATTGACTCCATGTTCTAATCTTAAATTGATTGATAATTAATTTTTACTTTTGAGTTTAATCTTTTACTACAGCTTGTTTTTTCAGCTTAGCTAAATACACCCTACATAGAGTCATGTGTCGTGGGTATCAGAAACTGAATATCTGTATCTCACAATTGTTTCTATGTCGAACCCACGGCTTCTCGTTTCACAAGCGGCGTCTAACCAACTACGTCACGGAGGCTGTCTATTATACTGTTTCCATTCGTTTATTTTATTTTTGACAGTTCACGCCTATAAAGTACGACATTACAGTAGAACAATATTTTGAAATAAAAGTAGATACTTTCTTGACGGGTAACGCCCACTTAGAGTTGTGCCATTCGTAACGAATGACCACAGATAACAAAAACGATTTTGAATAGAATCAATCAATCGGAACCATTTTAAATAAAATTACATTAAAATGCTAATGAAAACAGTTAAACGTAATATAGTACCCAATATTAGGATCGAATGTATTTGCTGCAAATTAATTAATATGAATAAAGGTATACGTTTTTAACAACATTACTATTGCCGACGGAAGTGATAAGAATATTAACTTAACATGAGTAAATGGTTTATTTTAATATAATTATTAAATCAAGTAACTTAAATATCCCTGAAGTTTTATAAAACAATGCATGGAGCAAAAAATAAAATATGTATTAAATCGATTAAAACTTGTTCAAAAATAAAATCGTTTGTTATAAAAAATTGATTCGATAACGCATCAGGCCATCACTATTTGATTCAGTACTCGATGTGTCAAAAATAAAATAAACGAATGGAAACAGTATACTAGATACTATTCACTACGATTTACGATTTTTTGTTTATTTATATAAAATCGCAACGATTGTTAGGATTTAGGATGTTCGGGTGGTTAGAATGTAAGAATAATGGCTATTAGTGTAATAAAAGGTCCCGTCGAACACCACGAGTAGTATCTATCTATTTATTTATTTAGTAGTATCGCAATAGCATGACGAATTTTGCAAGCGTGATGGAAAAAGGAAACTTTATACATACTATAGGTATAGGTGTACATAAAAAACACCCAAATAAAAATGAGATTATATTTGTGTTGTATTCACTGTAGTTCGAAGATAGTCCTATACATATGTAGATATAATAAAAATATTAGAATCAGGCAATCATATTCGGCCAGATAGCGATTGGAATACCTACGCATGTGTGACACGTACTGAGTTTAGCTTGTGTGAGTTTTGAACTGTCGTCCTTTGGAATCGATCAAGCCGGCATGTGTCGATTGGCGAGAGATAATAATTTCTTGCTGATGAGTAGTCCTGAAAGTCTCCAGCGCGCACAAGGGAACATTTTCGTACACTTAAAGAAACACTGGTCTATCTAGAAATGTAAAATATCACTGTTATTACTATGTATAATAAAGTACCTGTTTAATTTTATTTATTCGGGGGCAATGCAAGTGACTTGTATGTGATGTAATAAAGTTACATATTTTTGAATTCTAAGCCTCCTAAAAGATTTTACGAAGATATGTTTTCATAAAGTTGCATTTCCATTATTTTATGAATGAACATTAGCAGCATGGCTTGACAGTATAGATATATGGTGTGATGTGTATAATGAGCCGGAGCTAAAGCGTAGATATCGTTATAAATAGTGGAAGTTTGAGTAATTTGAATGCGGGGCCCGGGCGGCCACCCGGCGGAATTGGTGCGACGCCACGCGACGGAAGCTATTAATGAAATTGGAATTGTCGGCAGCGTCGTAGCTTCTTGTTCTCCCCAATTGATTTTCATAGACGAGAATTGTCATTCCGCCAGAGAGCCGATGCCTCGGGGTCGGCAATTGTCGTGATATGAAAAGCAGGTGGATCGGCCTTACGTGACTTGAATAATAAACGGCTTGTTATCGTCTCTTTCTAGGCCACCGACGTTAAAACATCTCCCTTATCTGCTTTTTGATATTCTTTTTGAAGCATTCATTTTAGAGTTTTAATTTAGTCTGTTTTCCCCGGGGCCCTGCGCTGTAATTGCACGGAGCCGTGCCTGTAGTCTGTACTCTCACCTATTGACTAAATGGTTATTGCTTCCATTTCTTGCGACTTGCATTTTAGATTGGAGCCCCTGAGCGCATTTTTAATATCAATTTTGTAAGCGAAACTCGTCTTAATATTTTATCTTAACGTAAAATATATTCCTGTTTTTATAAAATTAATAGAAGATGGAGTTTCTCATTCTGCTTTGGTTTTATATATTTTTGAGATTAGTAAACCGATTTGGATACGTTTTTCTTATTAAAATGAGTCTATTGGGTCTTAAATAAACCGCCTATCTGGTCCTATGTAAATATTGTGAAGGGCTTATTACGGACATAACTACAATTTCTGGATGGATGTAGAAGGTAAACCAGTTTGTGGACACGTGTACAGATAGTATTTATTTTGTACAATTATAGTACCCCGCCCATTGAAGTTCTAGAGAAAAACAATAGGTACTACTATTTGATGGCGATTACTCATTATGTTGTACATATTTAAAATTTAAAAATTATTGATCATTATTTTTCTATTGTTAATGATAAAGAGAAAGGCAATAATATAACATAATATAAAACCAAGTTTATTTACGATTCAAATGTTTTACGATTTAAATGTTGATTCGAATCCGGGATTATAAGGACTACTATAAATCAATATGCAAACTAGAAATGGAGTGTGTAATGAAGTCAGAAAGAATAAAGAAAGAGAGCCGCTTAGAGTGTGCACTCGTAGAGCGTGGGTCGGGCGGCGCGGCCGCGCACCCGCCACTGCGAATGCGAAGCTATGCATTTCTCAGCCCGCTGACCCGGAATGTATATTTAATTGATTTTAGTATTGCGTCCCGAATGCTAACGAAGCCAGAATTTCGATGAGAATTTTGATTTTTTTGCACAATAGTTCTCAAAACTGCACACGGTGAAATACGGCAGTTTATTAATATATTCTAAATAATATCGTTAGTGTATATCGTTAAACGTGTACGTAATATAATAAACATGTATATATGTACCTACTCACACGTGGTTGTGATTAATTAGATGAATAATGAAAAGCCTATTTAGTAAAACTTATACACATGAAATTGAATATTATAATACAAAACGTTCCCTTGAACATGAACCGAAACAAAAACATATTTTTGAAACAATATTAGATTTCATTGAATGCATAGTTGAATGTATTGGTAGGTCGCCGGTCGTCACAATTACGACGGCCTGCCCGAATCTGGACGTGTACAAACGCTGAACCAGAGACGCTGAAACTTGATGATGATGGGTTTTTAAGATTGTGTATGCGGATGGTGAACATCTTTTGGAGATGCTGATGTTCAGCAGTGGACTTGATCTGGCTGAAAAGAGAGAGGGAGGGTTGTCGACCGGCGAGAGATAACCATCTCATGTTGATGGACATTTATTACTCTATCTGGCAGCCCTGCACTTGCCAGCTGATGCATTGTTATAGTCCTTTTGTCGTGCTTTTCGTCTAAGATTAGCCATTTTTTCCGGTCCTGGGTGAAAGAAAAATATCACGTTTTTTCTGATACACATTGCACATGACATATCTAAATGTGGGGTCAGGGTTATGTCTATGACTTTTGAATGTGTCATATTTATTATTATTTATGCTGTAATATGTGGGGTTCTGAATCCTATTTCTCTATAGCAAGCATTTGATAAACAAAGATTGGAATTAGTCTTGGAAACAAGGGGTCATTGCAACTTGGACTGATCACTTGGAGATATTGAGGAAGGAAAGGAACCTAGATATTTGGCATTTCATAACTTTATGATTTTATTAATTATGAATAACTTTTTTTTACTCTAATGAATGGCGAGACGAGCATGCCAGTTGCCTGATGGTAAGCGATACGACCGTTCATGGGCAGTAGTAAAACTAAACAACACCATGAATTCTAAAGTAATTGGCACTCCACTGCGCTCGCCATCCTGAGACATAGGATGTTAAGTCTCATCATGTATAATAGTTACTCTGGCTACAACGTCCTTCAAACTAGAACATAACAGTGCGTTTACACTGCTGCTTGGCGCGAAAAATAGAAATTGCGGTGGTGCCTACTCAGACGGCCTCTCACATATAAGAGACCTACCACCAGTAACTTACTTTTTTGTTTTTTTTTTATTTAATTTTTTATAATAACTTATTGTAGCAATTAGCAATACACCATGTCTGGGTTGTAGCTTGCGTAGCGTTGTAGAAAGCGTAGAGGCGTAGCCAATTCTTATACACACTATGTAAGAACGGATTAGTGATTACCGTTACACGTTTTGATGTAAGGATGTAGAGGCGGGTCAAATAATTTTATTATGATATGTTCGCACGTGTAAGCTTCTCTTGTGTTATTCTGTGATTTCGAGATATACTGTCCAGTGTCCGTGAATATTACGTTCTGAATATATTTTTTATATATATTTCTTCGAGTATATACTCGTACAATATACATTGGTAGTTTGAAGTATGTGTAGCTTTACTAGAAATAATAATTATTATAATCTGATAAGTGAAGTGTAGTTTAACATATAAAATGTAGATTTTATATTAAGTCTAGAGAGGTAGCGAGGTAATCGGGGCAAATCTCGAGAGACGCTCTGCGATCTTGCACCAATTGCATCTGACAGCTTCAAGCGATGTTTACGATTTTGAGGTTAAAGATATTTATGCTATAAATTGTTTGCAATCCAAAATCACATTAATGTCGGTAAAATATGAGACGTAGATTAAACAATATATTTTTCGCCACAGAGTATAATGTACGTATATAATTTTATTTATCTATTTTTATATTTTGCTGTTGATTTTCTGTGAGTGAAAAAAAAGGTAAAATATAGCAATAGGTAATTCTCAATTTAAGGGCACAAATTTAAATTTGAGCCATCCAGTAGGCGGCAATTTTTAAAAACGTAAGAGTGTCACAAGCACCGGGGCAGGTATTAATGGAGTCTTAAATGGAGGTGAAACTTTAGCCAAGTCTCGTTACGGCGGCAATTTGTCAAACAAAAAATATGACTAAACTTTCAACCCAGAAGCGTTGTATGACACGACTTATATAAATAACCGGAGCCCGGCTCGCGACCGACCGACCGTTAGTTTCACTTTTATTTTATGGGACTTTTTATTTGCGAGCACTTCAATTGTTTGTCAAGTACGTACCTCCACAATATTTGCACATACCCAGGCTTCAGTTTTTAGTTTCGTTACCACTACTCAAACAAATACATAAGCGACATTTTACTATTCAAATTTTCCACAAAATTCTAAAGCACGGAATTTTAATTAGTGTGAAACTCCTCTATGTCATAGATATATATCTACATTTAATCTATATGTTTATGAGTGGAAGTTTCTCGGAGTAAAAATATTTTTTACAAATATAAATTGGAATCGTCTGTACCTATTGGCTGTTCTCTAATGAAAGTAATAAGTATGATACAAACACTCAGCGATAGCTCTCAAACTAGTAACTATCTATCGCACAAACATTTAACGAATTACTCGAGGATTACTAACTTATTTCATTAAGAACTTCGCGCTCGCCAATGTTATTTTGGATAAATCCCAAAAGTGTTATCAATGTAGCTTTGTTCACGTGGTTATGGTATGAGTTACTTAAGCATCTTGTGTTTATAATTTCTTTTATTTAATCACAAGGTAAAGGAATTTCGGTGAATCCTCTGAGGAATTGTTCAGTTTGATCCCCTCCTCTCCTTTTCTTAACAGAACCACGCGTGCTGGCTTGCGAAGCCATAGCTTGATGGTCCAAACCATCTCGGTGCGAACCAAAAAGTAAGCAAATTATTTTTTGTGCCGCACCGTCAAGCTGTGGAATTGTTCGCCGTCACACGTGTTCTCTCCTTCCTATAATCCTGGATCCTTTTGCCGTAGTGTGAAGAAGCATCTCAGCAGGCCGGCATAATTGTATCGAAAGGCATGGGACCGCCGCCTGATGCCATTCGATACTCTGTCTGGACGGCATTTGCGCTTACCATCAGGTGAAGTGCAATCATTATGCCGTGCCAGTGTAAAAAAAAACATAATAAACGAGCAATGCACGTCAACTCTACAGTAAGTATATGAAATTTATCAATCCGCATTAGGCTCTCTTCATCTGAGACCTTATCTAGTTATGGTGAGGTTGATGCGTGATAGCTAGCGGGAAACAATAACACACTGCTATACTATACTATAGGGTATGATATATCTTATAATGCTCCATTGAACCCACGTATTGTGATTAAAAACACTTCAAAGACAATTTATTTTGATATAGGTAATAGTTGTGGATCATTTTCGCGTCGTTTTGGTATATATTTAAAGTACAAAGGAACCATTACACTAATTTACCTTTCTTTGTTAAGGTATTCTGTGTGGCTTGTGTGTCAATCGTCCATTATTAACTGGCTATCGAAACTACTGTGTCGAATCAATGATGCTACTACGAAACACCTATTCGATATAGCCATCGTGCGATTCTTTGTATTATAATATACTTGATATCAATTATGGATGTCAATGAATATTCTCTATGCGACACTTGTCAATATTGTTGAACCGTTCAACAGACGCATGAGTGAAAAAGAAGGCATTCGCATTGAAGGCATTGCTAATAATTTTATTACAAGCTTCTCGGTGTTAGGCGAAATGTGGATAGAATTCGCATGTTTTCGAAATTCTTATGGGCCACTTAATTCAGATTGCTTCATTGATAAAGTAAGCAGTATTTAGCTAATAACACAAATGTAACTTTGAAAATCAGTGATGTAATCCCTGGCTTTACCTTCCTGTTCGATAGAACGGTAATCACTCAACAGAGCCATGAGAGAGGACTGTACTGAGATATAATTCGTAATCACATCTTCTTAATTTTAATTCGATATAGAATAGTTTAAATCACTACCGAGAAAAATATTATTCATTTCGAATACTTATTATAATTTGGACGCGTATTTCCTGCAGAAGTGTTTTATTGACTGAAGATTTAAGGGATAATGAAAATCGTTTGCTTTTAAACTACCTAGTAGTTATATGTTTAGACACTTGTCAAATTATAAATCGGGTGCGGTGTTGTGTACACAAGTAATGGAACCGATCGCGCCGGTTCGGACGTTTCACGAGTTTCCAGCGAAAACTTTGTTATGTCGGTTAAACTTTCATCTGCTGTGAATACTTTCCAATTAGTGAACAAGAATTTCTCAAATGTCTCCTCAACAGCTCTGAACATTTATAGGGTTACGGTGATCAGGAACGCTCATTATCTTAATGAACTTTTCTTTAACCATTCACATTGATCAATATCTTATATATTTTCCAATATATTGGTTCAGTTAATAAATAACTGTTCGGTTCGGTTAATATATCACTTAATTAAAATCCACAAGGAAGCGTTCAATTTAAGTTTCGCTTTCAGTTAAAAGTTGTGCCTTAAAAAAATCAATTTCCAGTTCAATATATTAACGTGGAATTGCTTGAACACTTTAATAGATCTAGATAGACACGAATATACCTAACAAGTTAAAATATATCTCGTTTTACGCAAGACGATGATAGCAATCGCCGCCTTACTCTAAGTAAAACTTTTGGTTATTTGATTTCATTTTGATTCCATTTCGTTCTTTCTGAAATTTTATTGATAGCTAATCGAATTAAAGTAACTGGAATGTTCAATGAGTCGTGAAATCCAACTTTATTAAAGTAGCTGTTTCTAATATTTTTATAAAATTGAAGCTCATCAAGTGCCATTAAACAAAAAAGGTTAACAACCAGAGGAGAAAAAGTACTGAAATATGTTGTCTTTAGGTATCTATATAAACTACACAGAAACAATGATAATGAGATTTTTCATTATCGTGGAATGAATATAGTTATTGTTTATCGATGTAATAATTAACGACAACGTTATTATTATCGTAATAATACAATCCTATTTTAGTCCTCCATTGGATGACTAGCAAAATATGGATATTCGTATTTATATTACATCATTAATTATATTAAGATGTCCTTGTTGGTAAAATACTACGTCGTGATAATATAATGTTTCCCGCAGAGCAAATTAATCTCCTCTGCAAGAAAAAGTAACAATAAAAAGTAAGTTGAAAATGATTTTCAAGATTCGAACTCAAATCGAAAAGAAAATAGATAATCAATGTCTGCGTACTTAATATTTTATTAAAATCAACTTCTCAAAGAAACCGTAAAATAGCATTTGAATTTAAGTCGCATTAAAAGTTTGCGTGAGCAGAGTTCGCGGCACAATGGGGCCGTTGGAAAAATTCTAATTACTTTACCGAGTTGGGTTGGAATTTAAAAAAGTTACGCTTGCTGGTCGGCCATAGTCTTGACACACAAACCACTCGGCACCAATCATTTTATACACATTATGGACGTTATTTATTTAATTAAATTATTATACAAAACTAGATACACTTAGTACAAGATTATCATTTTTATATAAACACATATTAATAATTGTGTTTCAATTTGTAATGTAATGTTTCCTAACAGCTCTTCTATTTAATATTGAATTTTGCACAAATCTGTGTATTTAACGCGAGAATCACGTCGGCTGCTCCGCTCTTTTATTGTCTGAAAAATTGTAGGTTGCCATTATATACCACTTCCCTAGATCCGAGATCGATGCAATGTAACAAATAATGAACTTGAACAAACTCCAGTAAACGCTTAAGGCTCAGAAGTGTTGGCAATTTAGAGCAGCCGGCGCCGTTTGTTGCCGTCGTTTTTCTTGCCTCCCTGTTCAATAAATGTACGTCTAAGTGCCTTTCTCAATGTTCACTCCATATTACACGATCATAATTATCAATGTTATTCAAGTTATAATAATCTTCACTATTGCGCAAGCACCTGGCTACATATAATAATCTTTGTTTTCCAGTTCAATTTAATCTTAATGCTTTTAAGGTATGAATGTGCGACTGATTCTTGCTGTTTGTTGTGTTCCTGAAATTGTGAGCGATTTAGATTATATTGTATTGGTTGCGACTACTATTTAATGTATGTTAATGATTACAAATAATGATTTCATATCAGATAAGTATTTAATATTGTATTATTATGCAATGGACAAGAGAAACCTGCAAAATTATTGAATATTCTTTAAGCATATATATGAGGGCTTTTATGGAGAGCGATTGACTCATCGCTTTGTAAAAGAGTGATGACTGGGCCGCCATTCCAGGGTCGTTTTACCTAGCTGACCCACTGACTGCGAGAGAGACCTACTCTGGTACCGAGTCATGGATAGTAATACGGTTTTCGTCCCACGCAATACATTGCCGCCTCTAATACTCGTGTGTGCGACAGTTTTAGAGGAGCTTTTGTTGATATGCTGAAATAAAAATATCATCAGTTATCATGCTGTAAAACATTTAAGTTATACATTCAACATCAGAGCAATACAATAATAAAACTAGTATCAAATGACCTTTTATGTATTTTACGTTTTGCATTACTACCAAAGTACTTTCATGCTGAAACTAGATTTGAGGCATCCAAAAGCGAGCCAAGAGCTTTGAAATCCCAAAGCCCCGATGTAATATTGGTAGCCAGTGGACCTACTAACATTTCTGAGACATTATTTTTCGCTTTCGTACTACTGCTCAAAATACTAAAGATAGGAATGAATCCCAAGGCTTTATTGAAATTTCAATGTGACAAAAGCAATTCATCCCGATGAAAACTAATTTTCTGTGAAACGAATAAAGAATTTCAACTCAGTTTTACACTTTAAAATTTAAAGCAATAATTTTATGTGCATCATAACATTATAATATTGTTTATTAGATTTTGTAAGTGGTTCGGTGTGCTGAGTTAAAGTTGGTTTGCCAGACAGTTTGCTTCGTATGACGGCGACGTCACGCGTTGCCTACGTAAATTCTAATTAATAAGGTGCAGCACGGGAAAGTTAAATTCACTTATTTACTCGAAACTCGTTCGGCTGCAGCAAACCCATTTAGCGAGTAAAATTCAATTGTCGGTTTTAGGTAACAATGTACCAACGTTTATATTCAAATGAAGGCTATTGTGGGCGGCCGGGAGAATTTTGACATATATACTATAGAATTTCCTACACAAGTGAATTGTAAAGGGTGACCAATAGTTTTTGCGATTCATATTGCAAGCGACATATTGTCCTATAATCGAAAATGATATGTAAAGCGGGAGTGAAGTAGGTGCCGGCGCAGCGCGGAACAAAGCGTGTCTACCCCGTGCGAATTAAAATCCCAAAAATACTTTTGGGCAGGTGTTTTGCGTGTGTTATGTTTTATATCTATTATCCCGCAACATCCGTCCGTACCTACTTTCAGACCGTTTCATCTTGCGCCCGAGCGGGTCAGCGTAATTTATTACCTATTGTGCGGATATTTCATTTATCACGGTGAATTCAATTTACAGAACAATTAATCATTCCACAATACTTACTCGCCGACAGCGGACTGGTTGTCGGGCGTCGGAGACGGCGCCGCGCTCCAGCAAAAAAAATACTCTCAAAAATACACAGATGCTACCTAAATACTGATTTAACACCACACTAATCTCTGTTTTATATGGAAACAAGTTTTATTCGACAAATTACAACATTCATGGTGGCGTAATCCTAGACACTGAAATTGGCACCAGAACACGGTTTGGATTATCATACATGTGAAGTTTTGGCTACCTCTGTGTGTCGGCAAGCTAAATCAGTAAATGGAGAACACGAGAATGATTAAAATACGCTCAGAGCTGAGATAACCGCCCGGTGTGTTCACATGTGTTATTCGAAGATACGTGTTCATTTTAAGCTGGTAGTTAGCATTCAGTTCCGTTCGCTTGAATTGAATTACTCTCCCGGCGACCTGTAACCTCGCGTGCGAAGGGATGTTAAATATGAGTGACATAACGTGGTTACCCTAATTGCGATCTTTTCAAGATTAAATTTACATTTACGTGCAAATTATACACTTCTATTATTAATTAATTAATGTGTAGTATATATGAATATTGGATGACCAGTCAATGTTAGTCAGAGTGTACCCACTGTTATAAGTAGGTAAATTAAGGTTTTATTTACCATATTGAGCAATGAGCTAACAAATATTTCAACGGGATATCTGTAAAGCATTATCTAATCCGCTCGTTGCAGGATAGGAATTTTCACGAACACGCTGCTGTGGTGTTGATTGTTGAGGATTGGTTGCTTGTCCCATAGAGCTGCTTGTGGGAAAAAAAAAAAAAAAAAAAAAAAAGGTTCGTGGCTGGCCCAGCGGGCAAGCTCCGACAACCATTACCGCGGCGACAACATGCTCGGTTTAAGGCATTCTCAATATGCCATAAGTGATAATTTTAGCCAAACCACATTAGGCCGGCGTGGTGGACTACATAACTTAGCTCGTCTGAATCATATTCTTGATTGTAGAAGTGATCCGTACCCCACGCGAAAAAATGATTAACTAAGGATACTTGAAAAAAAATGAGACCAATTTGGATGTAACGGGGAAACGAAGAATATTGTCTGCAATTTTCTTACTTCAAACAGTTGAAAAGAATACTGAAAACTGAAAAACAAAGGGTTGCGATTTGATTTTCTTAGCGCTCGGAATGTTTGAAATTACTGCTTTCACCATGGATGCCTCACCTGCAGCGAGAAATGTTATATTTTATATATTTTGTTCTTGTGAAAACAGACTAACAAACATACGCACATACTCTCTTTAGCTACACCGTAGCCGTAATAACAATAATATTAACAAGCGACATTAAAGTATTATTTTTATGCGGAGTTTGGTCGTCATGGAATCTTTGTATTTTTTTTATCAGCCCATATACGTCCCACGGCTGGGCACGGGCCTACTCTACAATCGAGAGAATCGATTGAGAGTGGTTAGGCCGTATAGTCCACCACGCTGGCTAATCTTTGTATAAACAAGTCTAAATGTACACATTATTTGTTAGTTATATATTAATCATTGTTATCCCACCAGAAAATTACTTTCATATACGTTGAGCCATTACTAGTGGCTTAAATGTCCCAACTTTAGCAAATACAGCATTTGTACCTATCTATATTTTAATCGACCATAATAACTATATTACACAATTGATATTTATTTCTAAATGTTTCAAATAAAATTTAGATGGTCGCTAAGTAGAAACTAAGTTACAGCTAAGGTACACACATACATAAGGTGTACACATACAAACTGTATAGGTAACATACATACATAAACTCACGCCTTTTTACAAGAAGGGGTAGGCAGAGGAGCAAACAAGACACACACGTTTCACCTTGTATTTTCCGCCCTATGATGATATAGGGCGAGCCTATCGCCATATCCGGTACAAATTCCTGATTCCGAGCTGATAATGAATAGAAAAATCCAATATCATTTTGCGCGACCCGGGATTCGAACTCGAGACCTCAGCTTTGCAATCATACCGTGGTACAATTGCGCCACCGAGGCAGTCTGTATATGTAACATTAATTAATACGAGTTATTGATACAAATATCATAAATAACCTTTGTTTTTGGCAATAGTAAAAAGTCAGTGTACAGAAAATTTAATAAATTGGCTCTCATTATGTAAGTGCGATTACCAGATAGTATAGTTATAAAATGGTGTATTGGCAAAATGACTTGACGGTGTATTGGCAAAATGTTGTCTGTTCGCAATTAACGATGCGACGCGTGTTCCAAACAATGTGCTCTATGCACATGTTGCTGAAAACTTTTAATGAAGAACTTATTGATTTCAATTTTCTTCGAAGTTGAAAAGTAATTGTTAATTATGAATTGTGATTATTTGATTATATATATTGAATTATTACTGTACCTAAGGTAAAGTGGTTTTAATTGTCCAATGTGGCTTTGCGTTTGAAATGAAATATATGATTTTTATTAAGCGTTAATATGAAGCTTGAATTTAGTAGTATAACCTTGTTCGGCCGTATAAGCACAGTACAGACTCAAGGATGAATATTTCTTGGACTGAGGATCAGTGCCCTGATGACAGACAGATTTGTGACAGATATAGGTACACATAGTAAAGAGAATCTAAACAGTAATGCAGGGCTACTATAAAATGTATGTGCAACCAGTTCATAATATATGTTTCATGACTACGAACAACAAATGGAGACAATCTAACGATCCATCTGGTCGCGCAAACCCAAATAACTGCAAACCACGAGTATTACGCTGTTCCAAGAAGATAGGAGTAAGAATATTTATAAACAAACCTAAATTCTTTTTTTCGCTGTACCTCGACATTGTTGGACGACGGTTTTCCCCCGGGACGTCCAGAACCTGCATCTTTTACCCACGAACAAAAATTGGGTTCCCTAATTCTATAAATGTCTATGCAGAAAAGATTAAGTATTTTCCTTATAAATGTAAATATTACGAGTACTTATATCGGAAATTAACGATGTATTTTATGAAATCTTTGAAATTATTAATTAAGTGTAATAATCAGCGTCATATTGTGAACTTTCTAGGAATATCGTTTTCACTCGATCAGAAATAACTGTACGAACCGAACTATATAGCTACATTAATAAATAAGAAGAATGTCTATATCAAATTTAAAATAATGTTATATATTGTGACTTGTTTTCAATGTTAACAGATGAATTAAACAGCCCTCCATATTAAGGAAATATCTGAAGGCAACGAACACACAGGGCGGAGTAAGAGAAGTACGTTTGTTTTATTTAACAATGGCATTCGATTACAAACGTCCGTAGCCGGGAGTGGTTGCCTTCGTCAGCCAGAAGTGTCGTTAAGTGCTTCGGCCGCGCCGCCTCTGTCAATTACCGTTGCGAGCCAGTAATGACCCAGAGAGACCCTTATTAAAACTTGCTTCACCTCGTTCCACTAAAGTTTAAAGTAGCGATGCATAATAATTGTTCCATCGATTATTATATCATCGCGTAGGGGACGTGTGTAAATTATTCGAGACTCGAGAGAGACCTTTCAGCTTTCTGAATATGTTATGGTACTTATTTGTAATGGCGACGAGTTTACTTTAGACTTTATACTGTAAAACTTATGAGTGTAAAGAGCAAAATAATATTTATTCTGAATGTAGTATCTCAAAATTTCCTCAATATTCATACATTTTAATTTTAATTTGAAAGCGAATAGCAAGTCTTTACTTATAGAACTAATATAGAATATATATCATGCTGAGTGTGTAGATCCTTGAACTAGGCCTATGTTCAGCAGTGGATGGAATGTATTAATTTTACATGTACATATAAGCAACTTATATATTTCAGCATATTTTTATTGAGATTTAAATTGAATTACATCTAATAAACGACCGCATGATAAGTTAAGAATTATTTACAAAGTTACGTGTTTAAAATAATGAGAAGTCGAAAAGTAATCTTTATAATGTAAAGAATATTGTGAAACTTTTACGGCCGTGGCAAAAGAAATAAAAAACCCATTACATTGCGTGTTTCTTAAGTACTATTATTCGTACGCGCATTATTTTTATCGAAGAAATACCTAATGTTATTTACACTTTCAGTAAATGTGTAAAATATGTTGATACTTAAGTCGAAATACGCTGTGAATATAAACATTTTAAAAACTTTAAAATGCAGGCCGCTTCCAACAGGTCAATGTGGAGATCCTCGGGGAGGCCTATGTTTAGCAGTGGACTTCCTGTGGCTGAAGAAAGAGAGAGAGAGAGAGAGAGAGAAACTTTAAATGTTGCCAAATATAAATGCAGCATGTTATATTTGTCTTAAAATAGATGCAAGCTTAGCGAGATGTGTTTGTGCCTAACTGCAGGTCGTTAAAGCTGCTGTACGAATGGGTCCTCTGGACCGGGGTGATATCCAATATTGTCCCACCGAAACCCAATATATCAAATCTACTACTCGTATTGTATTCTGTTCATTATCTTCATCATCATCAGCCCGTTGCAGGCCACTGCTGGACATAGGCCTCTCCCAAGGTACGTCAAAGAGCCCGGTCTGCTGCTTTATGCATCCAGTCGCTGCCGGCCATCTTGTGGAAGTCGTCCCGCCATCTGGCCAAAGGACGTCCCGCGCTACGTTTACCAAGACGCGGTCTCCACTCCAGTATTCTGTTCGGTGAGTGAGATTGCAGGTGATCCAAAAGCTACTGGCTAAAACCCGACTCAGTCGCCCATGTGTGTCGAGATTCGAGTTTATTCTGGGTATATGCGCATACAAGTAGGTTGGCATAATTGTGCTGATCGATGATGGATGAAATTTGAATTAAATGTTTTAATTTGTTCACATATCTTATATTTCTTTTCCGTAGCCTATGCCATGCTATCTATTGTATCTATTGTTGGTAGAATCAGAGTTTAGTCATTCATTGCACTTTGCAGTACTTTGTTAATTGCTAATGAGAAACGTAGATACTAATACAACAAAACTTTTTTTAATAATTAAGTTATGATACATCAAATGTAATTTAGAAAAAACTGTCTTCTTTACATTGGGGAGCTCGCATTCAGCGCGGTGTAGGTATTAAAATTTATTTAGCATCTGTGAAAGGTTGTAAAAAAAAAATTAAAACAATACAAGGCGAGGAGGGTGGCCTTCTGAAAACAATTTCATTGGCAACTTTTTATACACCCTTCCCGCGTACGAGTATATACAGAACAAATATTCACTTTAATCTAAATAAACACGAGTAATGAATTTATACAAACATGTTTTTTTTTAATATTTGAAGATAGATGGTAAACATCATAGCGTCAATGTGAGTGCATATTTTCATAAATTTATACCCAAGCACATGATGCCATTTCGGTCTTTAGGAGTTACTAAAATAAAAATTAAAGTTCAAACACTGACACCAACTTACGTCTTTGAGTCTTTCCGGGAGTAACTGAAAGCGAGTTTAACTGATTTTTTTTTCTCAGGTCTCTCTAAACACACGCCGAACCCATTTGGCAAAGAGGCAGCTAGAACTATAACAGACTATTAATATGCATCCTCTTGTGATATCCAATCCAATCCAATCCATCAGCCAAAGGAAGTCTACAGCTGAATAAGCCTTTCCCAATGATTTCCACAATGACCTGTTGGAGGCAGCCTGCATCCAGCGACATCCCGCGACCTTTGCCAGGTCGTCTAACCACCTAGTGTCTTGTCGTCTTGTCCTGTTGTCTTTTGATATACGATATAATTAATTAAAGCACAAGTTGAATTCTAAAAATATTATTCTGCTATTCAATGCCAGGCTTCAGAAACTATTGTAATCAATGAATATTCGTTTCTAGACGAAAACAGAAGATGTAATAAAGTGACCAAGAAGTCGTTGAATCCAAATCGCTTGCAAGTGATCACTGTGGAAATTCTTGGAACAGACTTATGTACACCAGTGGACTTCCTATCGCTGAAGGAAAAGAAGAAAATAAAGCATAATAATTACAAGGTTACAAAGGTTACGTTTCTTGTCATTTTTGGTACAGAAATGGTGGTACGAAAAGTCAACACTCTTACCCTTAGACTATTTAAAACGTAGAGGGAGCGCTGTCATACATATGCGTCTTCAAAATGTAGACATTTTTTGTTCGTAATGCTCGTAGCACTGCTATATTAGCAGAAATTTAACAATAAATTGTTACAAATTTCTTTGTTCACAAACGAGTAAAACGAATTCGAGTGGAATTCAATAGCTTTAGGGCTATGGAATTCCACCTATATTCCATCTATATTTTTGTGTTTTTATGAAATAATAGTTTAAGATAATTTACTGGCGATATGATTCGTCCCATGAGGTAAAGATATCAGGTAAAAATATTTTAAATAAATCAACACGCTACGTTTAAATAGGTGTGGAATAATACAAAAGTGAAAAGATACAGTTCAGTACACGTGAGAGATGAATCTAAATACGTAAAGTACCTTCAGGTGTTGATTCGTATTCATGACCAGCTTCTAACACTCAAATATGGCGTAGTAAATCTGATGTGATTTGAACCGCAGGTAAACTTGTACTCAACTATGCACTACCCAATTTAGTAGATTACGCACGGAAAGCCGCGAGCGCCGTGTGCGTCTTACTTTATTTTGTTTCAAACGATGTGCCACGAGATACAGTTGAAGGTTAAATAATAAAATAATTGTAGGAATGAACATTTTATTTCGTTATATTCACATTTATTTCATGTTAGTCCGCTAAAAATAATTTCAACTTTTAAAATATCCGTGGGATGACTGACATTTGAAAATATGGTAAATTAGAACTATATAGTTTATTTTTATATAATATACTAGCGGCCCGGCCCAGCTTCGCCTGGGTGCTAAGATGTTTATACTCCACTCCACACCAGAAATATCTTATTCCCGTTCAAACTTTTGTACTCCTGAACTCAACCTAAGTACCTACTATCCCTTTTCCTATCGTATCCCATCCCATCTCATCTGGCTCCTTTTCTTTCTGTTACATCCCGTCCCATTATTTCCCATCGAATGCAATCCGGATCCGACCGGTTTCATCGCGTTCGTCCCACTTTATCCCATTTCATCCCTTAATGCCTAAATAGGCAAGTTGTAAACTTTTTGTAATTGCTTTTATTTTGTATATAGGCCTTATATAAACACGAAAATACGACGAATATCATTTAAAAAATACGCAAACACAAATACTTTGCAAAATTCCTGCTAAAACTTTCCGCTCAGCCAAAATTCTGACTACGAAATTGATTTTTTAAAGTATAATGAACTACTTATTTTAAATTTAATTAATTTTATAGCGTCAACAACACGTGGTAATTATACTGTTAAAATGTAGCTTATATGACACGTTCGTAGATTTACCATAGCAGCGCCATCTATTGATTACTTACTCAACCCAGTCGAAAGGTATCGACATCTGTTAGAATCATTTGGAGTTAACAGATGATTGTGACTGTCAAATAATAACAGACAAATAATTAGCAATAAATTAAAATTGCGACTATAATTTGAGATTTAAACTATCCTATCTCTCAAGTTGGATTGAACTGCACATGGTGTGCAAATTTTATTATAATCGGTTAAGTAGTTTAGGAGTCCATTGAGGACAAACATTGTGACACGAGATTTATATATATTAAGATAAGATATCCCTGGGTATATTATATACCCCTTTGTGGGTGAGTCCGGTTAGCACTTCACGATGGTTTCATACATTTTTCTACGCATTGCATTTTTTGTTCCTGAGCCATATTAAAGTATATATACATATGTTTATACTATAAACAAGTATACGTATAAGTAAAAAGTAAACACCCTACTCCGTTCATGCACAGAGGTAAAAAAGTGACTTCGATATAACCACAACTAAATCATACAAAGCCGGGCTAGCAATAAAATAAAAACTCTTCAGGCATATAAATGTTGAGGGTCACATAAAGAGAACAAATGTGATGCAGGCCAGTTTTATTAGTGTCATCGGATTGTGTGATCGTAAGCACCATGTTTTATTGCATCCAGTGCTTATTGAACCGGCCGCACACGGAGAGGAAATCTGTGAGCCCTTCCAACCTTATATTATACTTGTCGATAAGCAACGCTTGGAGTTGGACTACATCCCACCGAGCCTTAAGCTCGTTTTAATTGGGATTCGTGTTTCTGACTTATTGCCTTTTGTAATTGCTAGCGGGAGAGTACCTACAAAGGAAATAATGGGAGGATAGTACAGATTAATATAGTGATCTTTGAGCTTTATTACGGTATTCTTTCCTGAACATAATTTAATAGCCTCTGTGGTGGAGTGTGCGAGTTATTCCTTAGTATTTTATATGAACGCATATAATTGTAATCATAAGAAAATGTTGCAAAACGTTATAGGTTTTATCACAATTGTAGAACAAATAATACGGCCTTTTTCTCAATATATTAAGATTTTTCACAGATCGACTTACCTAACGCAAGAAAAATGTGTTAGATTTTTTTTGGAAATGCCTAGTTGCGCTCAGTTCGTCAGTGTTGGGGAATTGCAATTTAATTCTAGTTTCTGATTTTACAATGTCGGCAGCGTGCGTGGCTGCTAAGTCAGTTTATTTGTTTGTTCACTGATTAAATTAATAATTATATTTTTAATTAACGCAGCGGTTTAATAACATTCTTGCGTTTGCGTGCTTGTACATGTTTTCAAAATATTTGTAAATATATTACGGTATATGAATATCTATAGGTATATTTTGGGGCTATTCTTAAACCACGGAGATGTTTTAGAGCCATATGTGCGCACAAAGCAATTTCTATAAAAAGGTTTGTAGAAACATTGCTAAAACTTACAAAGTTACTGGAACTTATTTAATATATTTCATATAATTACAAGGAGCAATTTCTTAATCCACTTAGGGTTAAGTAATGGCTCGTCGAGACTTTCTTATGAAAGTTCACGTCACTTGAGGTGTTCAAGAAAATACCCTAATTAACCCTCAAAAGTAGCCAAATATTTCGTCAAAAAATATTCTTTCCATGTGTTTCGTTTTGTTCCTAACAGTAAGTAGATATATTGTAATTTATTTATAATAAATTCTTATGGAGAAATAAATATCTCAAACTTAAAACTCTCGTATGAGACCGGATTAGTAATTGAATCATTAGACAACAAGTACATACCCTATATTTTTCTTTTTTAGGATATAAAGAAAGTACTTACGTACTTTATTTATGTTAAGAACATAGGAACTTTATTTAACCTTTGACTAAACGAGTTGTTCTGCTCTTGACATCGGAACCTTGTAATTTGTGTAAGTTGTAATTTTACCGATAAGCCATCTATGCAATTGCCAAAATCCTCTACGGATATATTTTTATTTGTGGTTGGACATGATACTGCCGAAAGATGTTTATGATTTGGTATAAATAATTATACAATAAGCATTTAAACAATGTATTTTATGTATTCACGACTAACTTACCTACTAAATGGCCAACACTGTTATTAACTTGGAAATATAGGTATATATGTATACTATATAGTGCCCGATTCTTTTATCAACTGTTTTATGAAATTAGTTATAATATATAAATTATTTAATTATTATTCTTGAATGGAGGCCACGAAGCGGAAAGCGCAGCGTGGGACGTCCACCCACTAGGTGGTCAGACGACCTGGTAAAGGTCGCAGGACGTCGCTGGATGCAGGCTGCCTCCAACAGGTCACTGTGGAAATCATTGGGAGAGGCCCATGTTCAGCAGTGGACTTCCTTTGGCTGATGGATTGGATTGGATTGGATACAAATTATTTATGTAGTGTGTTCTTATTATTAATAAACTCTTAACTTGGAAGTAAAATTTATTGTTATGTAACATATAGATTGATGAAGAATAATAGATGCATATCGTTTTACTAATCCTTCGAATAGAATTTAAAAGTGAATAGCGTCGGGGGCGTAATTACACCCCACCTGGTACTAAAATAGATTTGTGCACGGAAATTGTTAAATTTCTCAGAAGGAGTTCTTAACGATATTTTCTGCTACGTTTTTCCTTCGAAGAATCGCAATGATACACAATATTTTTCATTAAAAATTATAAAGCACATTTCTTGAGCACGAAAAGGATTTTTATAAAATTAATATTATTTTATTATTTCTCGGTTATTTCGTGCATTTAATTTATATAAAATTAACGCTGTTAAGTGGGGAATGTCTGCACATATACTTATTTAAATAAATTTCACCAATTTTTTTTACGTTTTATAAAATTAATAGTGGGGATTTATGATGTGTGTATACTAATCTTTGTATCACAAGTAAAGGGGTTCGATTTATGAAACTCTTTACTACCAACTAGGCCGACTTCTGGTTCTTACACCAAGGTTCCGGCAAGTTGACAGCCTCCGTAGCGCTGTTGGTTAGACGCCGGTTCTGAAGCGAGGGTCCACGGGTTTGATCCCCTCACTGAGTGAAATGTTTATGCGGCCCACAAATATCTCTTTCAGGTATGGGTGTTTGTAAGACCGAGAAGTCTCTCGTAATTTCTGATTCCTACGACATAAGACTTAATTGATCTGAATGTGGGGTCAGGGCTATATACGTGACTGTAGGGTGTATTTTTTTTTTAAGTGGTCACTAGACGCACGTAGGTAACTATTGCCGTAATTTAAGCTACGTCAATCTCAATTCCTTATGGAAGCAGTATAGATTGTTTTACCAGTAATTTATTTTTAGGATATCAGTATGTACCAAGATGAAATTAAAGTTAACGTTACTTATTATTTATATTATTGTTATACTATATTATGTGTATTAATTTGGCCAGCAAGTAACCGTTTCCATGGATATGGTTAACACAGCGGAAGTGGTAGAGCCACGCTGTTGTCAGTCATGACTCAGCATGAATGGGCAGGCTTATCCGGTACCACCATCTCACAGGAAATCGACGTGAAGCGACAGCTCTGCTACCCTCCCAATTGGTCCGGCAACTCATCCATGATTCAGCGTTGTGGATGTTCATGGGCGGTCACTTACCATCAGGTGAGCTGTTTGTTCGTTTGCCGGACCTATGCAAAAAAAAAAACCAGGGATAACGCAGTAGCATTCCCGACCTTTGAATATAGAGGCGAAGGGTGAGAGCGGGTTGTGGTATTGTTGGTTCTCCACTTCATTAATTAGCAATATCTGAGCAATTTTAGATTGCCTTAGCTATTTTAATGTTTATTTATTTACACTTTATTGTACACCAAATACATAAAAAGTGGACAAAATTACAAAAAAAGTATATGTACAAGTGGCGGTCTTATTGCTCAAAGCAATTTCTGCCAGACAACCATGGGATGGATAAACTAGCAAAAACGAAAAGTTGGGGCAGTTTCAGGTGCACGAATATTTTTAAATAGAGCTATTAATATATATGAATACACATACATACATACATAACCATTATACATATATATACACAATACACACATATGTGCATAAAATATACTTACATAAATATATATATATAAAAAGGCAATATAATTGAATAACAATGTACAAAGGAAAATGTGAACAACTGGACAATGTCTTCATAGAACCTGATGATAATATTCTTTGACCAATCTTTTAAAGATGGACAGACATTTGGCCCGTCTCACCGTTACCGGCAAAGCAATGTGATAGTTATCCAGGAAACATTAACCGAATAAATAGGTACATATGAATAATAACGTCCTTTGGTCAATGTGATAAATATCATATTTTCGTTAATAGTAATAAACCGTTCGAGGCGCTTCTCGTTTGTGAATAATCTATGAGTCGCATGTATGGAAATTTGCTGTGGCGGTAGTTCAGGCACTGCGAGGGTTTACCGTTTCCTTCTAAATATTTTTTATGTGATACTATCGACATGTTTATTACCTATGTCTGCCTTGTAGTAAGGGGCCACAAGGTTGAATGATAGATTCTTTTGGACGTTTCGGGGCATATCGTGTATAGTTGAGGTAATATGCCCTTACCGAAGTTCCGAGACGACCGAGACTATACTATGTGGTATTGCACCGGGTGGCTGCGTAGTGGTGTCGGTTGAGTTTCGCTAGCCCGCATCCCGGTACCTAAATGTGTACGACATTAAGAGTTCCTAACATTCAAGTGCTAGACATAAGCCTCTCCAATGGCATGCTACACTCGACCTTCGGCTTCTCTTATATATTTTTTCTATTCTCTTGAATGACGAAACGAGCAGGCGATTCGCCTGATGTTAGCAAAACCAAACAACACAATGAGTTACAAGGAAATGCTTGGCATTCTACTGCGCTGGCCATCGAGACGTAAGATGTGAAGTCTTATTATGTGCGGTAGTCACTCTGGCTACAATGTCCTTCAAACCGGAACACAACAGTGCAAATTTACACTGTTGTTTGGCGGGAGAAATAGACATTGCGGTGATAACTACCCAGGCGGTTACCTCAAATATTATGAGAGATCTACCACCAGTAGAAACCTACCACTGGTAATTCGTAAAGACAATAATGGTAGGTACCTCTGGTTTTACCTGACTAACGCCTCTGAATTATACCCCCGTCATCCATGGTAGACTATGGTAGGGAACCATGGTACCATGGTATCAGAAACTTCAACCAGTATTTTGATAATTGATGGTGGTAGTCAGTTTTTATTAGTATTCTCAGTAAAACTGATTTGATAAAACGATTGTCTGTTGTCATAAATTATTCATTCTACAAATACCATTGCAAAGTTTTGAAAGTTTGTTACTCAAACACGGCCAGTCGGATATGGGTCAATTTTGTTGAATAGATATTGGTCATGTTCTGGTGTTTGTTGTAGGGAAATGCAACTATCCGTGAGGATAACATTCAAACTTTATTACTCAAGCGGAACCGCGGCTAAGGCAGTTATTAAATCACTGACCCATCGAATATCATTGTGTTTACCGGGAAGAAATGAAACCTCTTATTTAGTATAATTAATTCATTGCCGTCCAACATTATAATATGGTGACGTAAGGACCAAACAAACACAAAACTTTATTAACAAAAAAAAAATACAAATACACCCAACAGTCATATACAAAGTCCTAACCCCACACTAAGATCGAGTCTTGTGTCGTGGGAATCAGAAGCTACGAGAGACTTTTCGGTCTCACAAACATCCAGACCCGACACAAATATTTGTGGACCACACAAACATTTGTGTTGGTGCGGGGAGCGAACCCGCCGCCTCTTGTTTCACGGTCGGCGTCTAACCAACTACGCCACGGAGGCTGTAATTTGTTTTGCTTTCATTAACCATTTTTTCTAGATTTATTTTGTATTTTTAGATTTATCTGTATCTCGAAGATGTGTATCGTACATACAATCTACCATGAGGGCTACTGGCGACCACTGTCTTGTATTATTAATATTCTCGGAAACTCTTTGAAGTAGTAATGAGATTAAACGTGATATTTTCACTTCGTTTTGTTAGTAGATGTAGGTACTTAAATACATGTAACCAAAAGATGTTTCTAACCATTACCATGCATAAAATGTTTTCTCGGAATTAACGTGGCCAAGGTATATATACCTAGCTAGAAAGATGGGATATAAATATGTAACTGCTAACTATTACTGAAATCAAGAATTTTTATTACATAGGTCCAGCCATAGATAATACAATATATAGCAAACAGGTCACCTGGTGGTAAGTGATCACTGCCGCCCATTAACATTCAAAACGTTTGGATCATAGGTGTGTTGCCAGTCCATTAAACCGGGAGGGGAGCGGGAAGGAAAAGGATGGGAAGAGGAAACGGGCATTGGGCATCCGGCAATCTCACTCACCGAACGAAACGCGACGGCAAAGCTGTCGCTTCACGTAGATCTACTGTGAGAGAGTGGTACAATTTTATTTAATTTGATGTCGTTTTTAGTTGTTTTTTTCCCGCACTAGGCCAGCGTGGTGGACTATATGGCCTAACCACTCTCAATCGTACTCTCGATTGTAGAGGAGGCCCGTGCCCTGCAGTGGGTCGTATATTTGCTGATACAATACAATTAGTTGTTTTTTTACAGATGATACAAAACATATTACCAAACTTGTTAATTTCCGGGGGTAATTGATTACAAATTTAGTTACTAGTCCTCAAAATGAATTTAGGTAGAATTCATGCTGAACTACATTTTTTTTAATAACATTCATGCGCACTTTACAATGCCACAATTTCGTAAAAATATAGCCCCGGCACTACTATGTTTTAAACTTTTGAAACTCTGTCTATACGATGGAATAGAATTGAAGTCTACATTATCTGATATTTAATTTAGCACGAGTTCATTTTGGCATCAGACTGATATTAATCTCTTTAAACAGTGAGCTTAGTTATCTTTATTATTTAAATTTAAACGTATATTTTTTATACCAAATGTTTTACTTCTTAACCTATATATTATCATAATTGAAATAAAACAAATTCTTACGGATCTTATCGCGAATTTGATTTAGTCCTCCCCGCGACCACGAAAGCTGTAAAATGGTCGAAACTTCGGGAAGTTAAAAAAATTAAGAATTAAATCAAAATCGCAAAAAAATCCGTAAGAATTCGTTTTATTTCAATGTGTAATATTCGCGTAAACCTAAGAAAGCATTATGTTATTATACTTAATGTAGTATGTAATTTATTTTCTGGTACGTGTTATTATTTTTATTTATTTATTTTTTCTACGGGGTTAGGAAACTTTGCACAAAATATATAAGGTTGTATGTGCTGCTACTGGCCCTATGTTGGGAGATGCATAAGAAATAAGAACATAAATGGCGGTAATGACCTGCGCGCGCGCGGCATCGGCCGCTTATTGCGGGGTTATGAGAAATAAAAAAAAATGGTCGACATCGGTTTTTTAAACAATGAAAGTTATAAGTGATGTTTGTGTTTTAATTAAGAAATGTGTGTTTTTTGTGTGTTTCTATGGCAGTGGCAGAAAGGGGTAAGTTTAAAGATGCAAAATATTTGATAATATTTATACGTTCTACCTGTGCACGTACAAAGATTATTAACTGAGGCGATGATAGATTTGAAGATTCGGTTAGTAACTACGAGTGATATCTACATATTTCTCAATAAGTACTTTATGTTCAATCTGGTAAATTTAACAGAATTGACTTGTTGTGATTGCATAGCCCATCAGTGTTTCGCATTTGCAAGAAGATATAGTTAATACTGATATAGTTGTATGGCATTGGACTAGCAACAAAAAAATAATGGCTTATCTGATGGTAAGATTTAAGAATAAGACACTTTCGTATCCATCCATAATTTTAATAGACTAGGTATGGCCTATGGGGTAGAATCACAGAAAATTATTATAAGTAGTTAATGAATTTGTCTACGTAATAATCATTATCTTCTTCTATATAGAAGTATAGTTTTAGTGTAGAAAAGGAACATTCTGTACTTAATCACAGGCCGACAAAATATTTACGTTATGGAGGGCGGTCTTGAACGGCGGTTATCATCAAAATATGGCGGCAGCGTGTCAAATAGCAAGCGCTTGGGCAAACGCTCATTCTAAAACGTAAAATATAAAACGGAAAATTGAAATGCAGAAATAATAATAGCTAAAAATGTATGAAGTGTGTGTGTAGCCACCAAAGAATCGTATATATAGGCTGGTCGTGACACACGTGGCTTGGCACCGGCTTCAAACATGTGGTGTCGTTGATTTATTCATTGTATACAATATTTTAAGATTTTTTTATGTTTAATCGGTTACAAAAACGAAACTGTTGGGTCTACTCTATTTTAATGACAAAGGCCATAGGCCCACTAAAAGGCCATATGGGTACTAAAATGGCCGCAAAACTATATCTTGATTTGATGATCCATTGAGAATATGTTGGTACTGATAAGATAGTTTAGTTTAGCGAGTTTCAACTCTCTGCTTAAGTTAGTTTTCGAATAAATTGAAAAGAAATGAGCAATCATAAAAATGTTTTTTTTAAACGGCTTAATCGCTTTAAATTTCTGTACATCAGATGGATGTACCTAAACCATTTATTTGAAAAAAAATAGCACGATCTTAAGTATGGTTTTTATGTCGGTGATTACTTACAATCTTTTATCATATTTACCGCTAACTCTTGTAATTAGAACTCATAGGTACGCTATGCTGCTTAAATCAATTATGCAACGATAATCTCCCCTATTGTAGTCAACAGCAAAATTGTTGTGTAGTGTATAATAATATATTATCCGGCGGGCAGCGCCACGTTCCGTCCACCCGGCTTACATTGTCCAGTATTGTTTAATGATTAATTGCTGCGAAAATTGAAACGCCTTGATAAATGAAACACCGACACAATATGTTACAAATCGCTATGGTAAACGCCCTTCAATCAGGACGCTCCCGATTGTTTCATCACGGACGGCCACCGAAAGAGGAAAGGAACAATTAACATACGAAGGACGGCCGCCGATTGAGTCAGTGTACCGTCACAATACAATTTCACTTCCATCCTCGCTTTGATAATAAATCTAAAAAAGCCTGTCCCGTGTTCGTTTGTGATTCTTGCAGTAAAGTACTCGGAATATTGAATAAGATAAACCTTTAAATAAATATAGTAATTATAAAAATATTTATATATCTTAGTGTCTCACTTTCATCTACTAACAAATTAAATTATTTGTATCTTTTTTAAGCTTGTTAAATGAAACAAAAAAGCAAGATACTATTTCTCTTATTTCATACGCTAGTGTAGTACGCTAGTGTAGCTAGCACGGGATTGAAAGTACGGAGAATTTGTATGAAAATAATAATTAACAATTTAACATTCAACTTGTTATGAACATTTTATTCCATCAGGTTGTAACGGGACATCAATTGTAACTGGTAAACGGGCAAAGACGGGCAAGGCTAATACGTCATTATAATTCAATTATTTTTGCTGGAGTCAGTAAAGAGACGTAGGGTGCTTTTGTTCTCTAAATATGAAATTGTTGGTAAGTTAACATTTTAAAATTATTTTCCCCTTTTACACATTTTTATACTTTTCTTGGTTACTTTTCTTCTGCTTCTGAATTCCTAGTAAAATAATATTTTATAAAGCGTCTTCTACAATTTTACATAAAATGAAGTTTACTGAAAATATTTAAATGCTTTCTACCGTTTTAATGAAACATGTACTCGATGGTGAGTATCTATTGTGTGCTCCAGTACTGCTGAGAGGTCGCCACTTGCGCCGCAAATATAAACGCTATGCATTTCGCCAAATGTATTTGTCGAGTGATTATTTATTAGTTTATTTTCCAAAGTGTAATATACGATGACGTTTAATTTTTTACTGTGCTTTATAACTACTGGACTGTGTGAAATGTTTGTTGTTTTGCTGGTAGTTAGATATTCAAATCCATCTGGATACCGACTATCATGCACAAGACTAGAAAAATTGCTGGTCGATGGTGTACCTAATCCGTGTTGCACGAAACACCAGGTGTACTGTTATATTTGGTCCGAACAGTGATAAAAGAGAAATCTAACAACTTCAGCTTAATAAAGTCAGTATTAATCTGCATGCGGGGTTAAATCATATTCATATTGTATTTAAGTTTAGTCATGTTGCCGCGCGCCGAGTTCTTACTAAGTTTTTATGGCTGTTGGTATTACTAGTGCAAATATTTGCAGATCGGTAAACCCGTCTAGTCTGTACGATATAACAGCTTAATAATTCGCCTTTCGTTTACCCTTGACTCGTGCTGCCCGTTCATCGTACAATGTGATTATAATAAGCAAATTTTCATTAGTAACATTTCGTTTGACGATCATATGACTTCGTCTTACTGTACAGTACTGTATCAGCCCATACACGACCCACTGCAGGGCACGAGCCTCCTCTACAATCGAGAGTACGATTGAGAGTGGTTAGGCCATATACTCCACCACGCTGGCCCAGTGCGGGTTGGCAGACTTTTACATACCATAGAAATTTATACAAATCGCTATGGTATGCAGGTTTCCTCACGATGTTTTCCTTCACCGTTATAGTGCGTGGTGATTGACTATCAATACACACATGACTCCGAAAAGTCAGAGGTGTGCCCTGGGATTTGAACCCGCGACCACCGTGAACATGTAGGCAGCCACGTCTGGTCCGTTACCAACAGGCCACCACGCACTTAATGTAAGTAAATCATAATTTGGGTATCAAACAATCGTGCGTTTCGCTTTCACTTCGTTTCTGGCCGTAACCTCATTTTCCCTTTGCGAGAGAATAAGCAGAATATAAAATAATTTTCATCGGACTCTGTTTATAAAGGAAAATAAATTAATTTTTGAAACCCAGTGTATACTTTATAATTTTATCGGGGATGAAGTTCCGTAGGTACACTGCGAGCTTATTGTGTGTTTTCGCTTTTATTTTTGTGTGTCGAAAGTTTTTTTCCGGCGAGTTGTTACAAAGGGAATTCTTGTACCAAATGAAAAAAAACTGGCGTTTTAAAAATGAATGAATTTGTGCATTAAAGTCGTGACATTGGGTTGTTCGACCCGCGTCGGCCGAGAGCCGGCCGCTTACCAGGCGGGCCGCCACACTACGCCGCGCCGCCGCGCCGTCGCACATCTATCGGTCTCCACTCTCCATTTTCGGCAACCGGACGTCTTGATTATAACATAATTGAGTGCTTCCGTCGGCGTCGTAGTCTTCTTAGGAGCACCGTTTCGAAACATTTGTATTTTTTCACGTTAGTAAATCAAGCGCACAGAACAACGATGTAGTTTTTATGGAGAAAATTTTAACAAGTTAAAATATAGTACCTGGATGACCGAGCTTTGCTCGATATTTTTTTTTTTTTACAAATTGTGTTTTTTGGAAATTTTCGTTATTTTCATTAGCTAAACGTTGGGCCGCACGCTCTCGTGAAACATCTAAATCATAAGACCTTTCTGCTCGTCTAACGTCAGTCAAATTTTGCAAGCATCTTACTTTAGCAGCACGTGTGGGACAAGCAGAAACCTGATTTTCATGACGGTATCCTTGAAATGAGTCTTCTCTGTGAGAAGTTTGAGAATCCTGATCAGTTTGATGACGATGCTGTTCTAGGTGTTCTTGAGACGAGTTGCGGCTTCGTGAAGTTAATTGTTTATAAGCGTTTTTTTCCAAGATCGTTTAGGCATTTTTAAGTGAACACATGCATTAAGAAGACACAAATAATATTTAAATAAACAATTGATTTTCTTAGTCTAACCTCAAAGCAAACACTCATTGACTTCGTGTTACTTAACAACGCCATCTGCTGGAATAACTTTATTGCTCACAAAAAATTGTATTATTATTCGCCAATAGATGTCAGGAAGAGTCATATTTTTCAGTTTAAAAACGATCGATAAAACACGAATAAAATGACATTTTCTAAAATGACTTTACTGCTCACAAAAAATAGTATTTTTATTCGCCAATAGATGTCAGGAAGAGTCATATTTTTCAGTTTAAAAACGATCGATAAAACACGAATAAAATGACATTTTCTTAAAATTATTCCTAGCTAGATCGATTTATCGCCCCCGAAACCCCCTATATACAAAATTTCATGAAAATCGTTGGAGCTGATTCCGAGATATATCATTTAAAGATATAAGATATATGTGTAGTGTACTCGTAGTACGCGATATGGCATATGTCGAGATGGCAATCGCGGTATGAGGTGACGCGTCGGGGAGGGGACGCCCCGCACACCTCAAATCGCCGGCGCCGCCCGAGTCTTAGTGCTGAACAGTGCACGAGTCCGCATCGACCCCGTTTATCGATTTCGATCCCGCTAACATTGCTCTTTGTGTATTATATAGTAACTAGTGGCCCGGCCCAGCTTCGCCTGGGTGCTTAGGTGTTTAGACTCCACTCCACACCAGAAATATCTTATTCCCGTTCAAACTTTTGCACTCCTGAACTCAACCTAAGTACCTACTATCCCTTTTCCTATCGTATCCCATCCCATCTCATCTGGCTCCTTCTCTTTCTGTTATATCCCGTCCCATTATTTCCCATCGAATGCAATCCGGATCCGACCGGTCTCATCGCGTTCGTCCCAGTTTATCCCTTAATGCCTAAATAGGCATGTTGACATTTTTTTGGAATTGTTTTTATTTTGTAGATAGGCCTTATATAAACACGAAAATACGACGAATATCATTTAAAAAATACGCAAACACAAATACTTTGCAAAATTCCTGCTAAAACTTTCCGCTCAGCCAAAATTCTGACTACGTAATTGATTTTTTGAAGTATTGTAAACTACTTATTTCTCAAATGTAAACAATGCAATAGTCATAACATTTTTCCCTTCTTGGTAATTTCTGTTGTTTAATTCCTACCTGAAACAGCGCTAAGAATGTTCGTCAAAACAAACCCCTTTTCGTCGCTTTAGGCTAATAAAGAAGACTATGCATTACCTATTGACTGCCTCGGTGGCTTAGTGGTACTACGGTACGATTGCAAAGCTGAGGTCTCGGGTTCGAATCCCGGGTCGGGCAAAGTGATATTGGATTTTTCTATTCATTATCAGCCCGGAGTCAGGAATTTATGCCCGATATGGCGATAGGCTCGCCCCCTATCACATCGTGGGACGGAATATATAAGGCGAAATGTCACCTACATTTCGCCTTATTATTATTCACATTAGTCACAAATTTTAGAAAAATATTTTGTCATATTGCATATAACAAACTAGAGTTAAATATTTTTACTTTTATGTCATTCCGTTGCTAAAATATCGATATAAACTACTTGGAACGTGATACTCAATCACTAGAAAATTGCCTGTCGCGTAAGGCTATAGGTTAAAATGTAAAATTTCGACAAAATAGGTTGGGTACTAGATAAATGTAAAATGGCAATAATTGTCGAAAACGCAGTAAGTATTACGTACATACATTGCGTATGTAGTTACCCATCGGTCGTAGCTAGGTCGTAGTGAGCCACCCCTCGCGAGTGCCTGCCATTCGCAATATCCACACCGTCGCCATTTTAGCTGTTTATGAAATCTTTTCGTTATTTGTTCGCGCAATCTAGATTAGATGTTGAAAGTTGGGCTCTGGAAAATCACATTTTAACCTTGCCAAATAATCTTGCCGATGCATGCTTTATTTCAGAATATAAAAAGACGCGAAGTGTTTGTGTAATAGAAAAATATGGTATTCAATATAAAATTTAACACGTTATATTTATGTCTCTATCATCACAATATTTAAAAAGAGCGTTGAACGTCACATATTTGACAAGTTTTTATGTGGGCATGAAATAATTCTCATTCCAAGTTGCAATATCACGAGCCATATCTGCTTGAAAAATTCTTTGCCTTAAGTCGGAGCATATTTTTGGATGGTAAAATTTGCGGCAATGAATCTTTTCAAAGTTTTGATTGTACACATTCGTTAGCTTGTGCACATTCGTCAACGTTAAAGAATTCCATTTCATCTAACTTTACGCTCCAAAGAGTTAAGATTCAAAGTACTTTTGAAACGAAATTTATCAGGAAGTAAAATGGAAAGGAAAGACCTAATGTATATTTTGTCACTAACAGATAGCTATGCCGCCTGTGAATGTAAGGATTATGCGATATGGATTTTGTTGATAAATGTTGTGCACATTGTAAAGCAAACCGAATTAGTCCCAAATAGTAGGAAAGTAAAATTAACTCATGTTAATGGACGAGTAGGCATTTATTGTGTGGTAAGAGGAAAGCCAGGGGAATTTTAATTAAAGAAACAAGTTGCTATTATTAAAGTAATAATAGAATTTTTACAGTATTAATTATATTCGATGTATTTCTCTTTCTGTCTCTCTCTCTCTCTCTCTTCATCCACAGAAAGTCCACTGTTAAACATAGGCCTCCCCAATAGATCGCCACGTAGAACTGTTGGAAGCGGCCTGCATCCAGCGGCTTCTTGCGACCTCAACCAGGTATCCCGACTACCTTGTTGCGCGTGAGCGTCCGACACTTTGCTTGTTTGTACCTGGTCTTCACTCCAGAACCTTTCGGCCCCAGCGGCTATCAGTCCTAAGTGCTAGATGCCCGACCCACTACCACTTCAACTTGCTAATTGTATGGGCTATATCGGTAACCTTTAATAATTATAATCAATAAATACTTCACTCGCGCTTCGAAAATATCTAGTAATGTGATTGTTGAGAAATGGAGTCGCTAGTTGAACACAATGCCAACAGGTGATAACTTGAAGATACATAAATGTATATAATTTTATATAGAATCCTACTACGAGTACATACCAATTTTCACTCGTGGATTTATCCTACAATTACATGTCAGATTTCAAGGATTTGGCGTAGCTATTTTGAAGCCCATGCTTACAAAGTATTTTCTATAATATGTTTAATAATATTAAAAATCGAAAAAAAATACAGTTCGGGGAATTACATAAACGACGTCTTATTATAGCAGTAAAAATAATGTTTAATCTATGCTAGATCCTTGAGGTCGGCCAGATGAGGCCGTTATTTTGTCAAGCAATTCACAGAAAAATTACACCTGGTGACATAGAGAAGGTTGATAAGGTATCTTCAAAATAATAATATATATTATATGAAGTTTAATAGAAATTCCAGTTTGCTCCATTCGTCAGTTTTAAGCAATATATATTGTACTATCAAGGCCTCCTCTAAAATTGAGAGTACGATTGAGAGTGGTTAGGCCATATAGGCCATCACACTGGCCTTGTGCGGGTTGGCGGAAGAAATATGTACTCAAAGTTAAATAAGTATATAGATAGTAATATTCTGTCTTAAATAAAAACATTAATTAAGACCTTGTTGCCCTGTAGCCTGTTTAGTGAATATCGTATGTGTTAACATCTATACTGATTCTCTGCAAACTGAATGTTGGAATAATATTGTGCACAAGATTTTACTTTTTCCAAGAAGATTTATTCGATTACTAGTCTTTAAAATATTTACGCTAAAAGGTTTCGAGATTATAGTGGTTGAGCGCTCTAAATAAACTAAAGTATTATATTTTAAGTATATAGGGACGACAAAAAATAATAAGTATTTTCGTAAATATAGTGTCTGAGATTATTGTTTTCTGTGACCTATAACAATTTCGTAGTGAAAAGCGAAACCGTTATGGCCAATATCTATATTTGTCGACCATAAAATACAACAATTTTACAGGTATTTTATAAGGCAATACTATTTTCTTATATTTTTTTATCTTTATTTTTGACCTTGAGCAAACTGTCAGACGACCTGGTAAAGATCGCGGGACGTTGCTGGATGCAGGCTGCCTCCAACAGGTCTCTGTGGAAATCATTAGGAAAGGCCTATGTTCAGCAGTACACTTTCTTTGGCTGATGGATGGATGGATATTTTTGACCAGTATAACACCGTTTACATAAATAAATATTGCATTGCATTGCGTTGCATCAGTGCAAGAGTGTGGTGTAAGTCAATGCGCGATCGTAACAAAGGATATTGTTTTTAAGTTATCGATATTTAATGATAACCGAAAATTAAGGATAATATATTTATTTATCTTGGTTTGACAAACAGCTGTAACCTTAATTTAAATAACAACCAGAATTCTTTTATACTACCAATGCGCAGCGCATAGCGGTTTTTAGTCTCTACTATGTATCTAAAGAATAGCAGTTTAAATATTATAAAACTTGAGAAAAAGTGATGATTTGTTGTAATTGTAATTAGCAATGTCTAGTGGGGTGCGAGAAATGAATGCCTTTGTGATTAGCGTAATAACGAGCGTCATTAAATAGGCACTCAAGTAGATGAGCCTTAATACTGTACAACTTTGGAAAAGTTAAATTCGCTCCACAATCATGATTTACATTTCTTTAAAGAGGTACCTATTAAAACTTTTTTTAGATTGCAACTCCTTTAACACTTTCAATTCCAAGTGCAATAAATCAGAGCTAACCGCGGCAGCTTTCACGTTATGACTTCCTCGTAAAATTTACATTTAAAAGTTAATTTTCTCGTTTCCCGGCTTAGGGCAATTGTTAATCTTGGATTCGCTCGTGTTGCCCTCGGTGTAAAAATTATGATCATTATTCCAAGTAGCCCGCGCTCCTTCTGACTCGCTTATGCTCCACTCTCTAGCTACATTTGCAGAATGCTCCGGTTATTATCCCCGCTGGGAAACAACGAGACCTCATCTGATTTGCTTTTTTTCCTCCAAAATCATCGGATAAACATCTACAATAATTGTTGTGTAAAGCATATTTACATTTGCAACGTTCATCGAATAATAAAATTGTTCATTTCACCCGAGGTAGCAATAACTCTTCACTGTAAAGTAGGTAATATTTAGATAATTCATGTTTAAAACATAAATTCTACTTATTTGTATTTCGCCAAAGTTCTCAGCTGTAAAACTTAATCAAGAGTAAAATTGTTCCATGTGAATGAACTAGTGCAAACTGGAAATTGTAAAACATTTATGTTGAAATGTCACGTTACTGTTTAATGTTTGTGCGAAAAGCGAAGTCGTAGGTACAGGAAAACAATACTATACCTGACGCACGGAAATGACAAACTAGGAAAAACCACATAATACGAAAAATTCTGTGACCAAACTGCATAAATACGCAGAATCTAGGTCGTTAGCCGAGAAATCCGGTTACACAAAAGACTTTGTGGGTGCGGAGTATTTCGTAGTACGCAAACGAATTGCAAATGCGGCTGGGGCGCGAGTTTGCTCATCCGGTCGCCAAACAGGCGCTGCCGGCTCCGGCGGCACAGCGGCTCGCACCGCCTCTCATCCACACCACCACCCGAATGCCGATGGAATGCCAACAAAAGCGACTATACTAAATTACTTTGCTCAATCGATGGGGTAAATTGCTCCTTACTCCATATTGCTTAACGTCGCCGCGGCAACGCAACTTTACGACTCTTTGAGTATGCTCATTTTCTAAACAAAATTCGAGTTTATTGTACTTGTATTTTGAACCGTTCTTCATACTAGAGTTAAAATTAGAAAGTATAAATATTAATTTACGTTATGGCTAGTGGTTATAACAGGTAATTACTATGAGGTATTATTATGAATTCATTGATACCAGTCGTTAGGGCGAGAGATTTATGTGGTAGAGCCACGCTTTCGTCAGTCATGACTCAGCATGAATGGGCAGGCTCGTCCGAGGTGGTACATCTATCTCACAGGAAATCGACGTGAAGCTTTGCTGTCGCGATTCGTTCGGTGAATGAGATTCTCGGATGCCCAATACCCCTTTCCTCTTCCCTTCCTTTTTCCTTCCCTCTCCCCTCTTCATTTTAAGAGCCGGCAATACATATATGCACCAAGCGTTGTGGATGGTCATGGGCGACAGTGATCACTTACCATTAGGTTCCATCACTTACCCGTTTGCTCGTTTGCCGGAACTGTGCAATAAAAAAGTCACCGAAATGCAACTCTAAATGTACTTATAGGGGTAAGTACGTAAACAAAATTGCATAAAAGTCAATCTAAATTGATTATGACAGGGAGCGAGAAGATGTATTCAAATTCAGAATCAGTAGCCATAACCGATATTTTTCACGCATGGACTCACGGCTTTCAGAGGGTGCTTGACACAAACACAATTTCCTGCTTCCTTTAAAAAGAACTAAACTTAACTGATTCCATTAACGTTCCTGATAAATACTGTTTAAGATACTTCTATATTTACTGCGAATAAAACGTGAAATTTCAAAGACACCGACAATTTTATTCTCGTATAGTGAAAGTGGGTGTTGCGATTAGTTTTTTTTTTTATCAGAAATCAGAAATCATTTATTTGCACAAAATTTACGTACAATCATTAGGTCTTAAATAATACATAAGTAGTTCCAGTACATGTTGCCATGTGGCGTGCAAAAGTTAGTATTTAGAGAACTTAAAAAATAATAACATAATTATGCGTCTTATACTAAAATTGCTATATAGCATCGAAGTAGAATTTAATATAAAGTAAACAGGAAAAAAAAACTACACAATTATTATGAACTATTTAACTAAAATAATATACTCTAATAATAATTACAAAAAGAAAAAAAAAACATTAAAACAAAGTAACATTATCTAACTGAATCATCATTAAAAAAAACTTATATGGAATAATAACACTTATCTAATAACAAATTTGTCAGTTTGTTCTTATAATAATTTATGGGCAATTCTTTTAGGTAATGTGGTATTTTATTATATATTACTGGTCCCATTGACAAAATACTTTTTCTTAGTAATGTTGTTTTGTAATTACCGGTATGTAATAAATTTTATTGCAGAGATCAGCTAGTATTTATTTATTGCGTTGACTGGTGGCTAGATTTATTTATAGAACCTACGAACTATATACTTGTATTACTCAATATTAATTTCAAATTGATATAAATAAATGAGGGTTCCGTTTTTTCGTTTTAATACGGAACCCAAAAAAATAACAAGTCAAATACAAAGGGGTTTCGCGAGGATCGGTAACAAAACAAAGCATTCGAATTTTGTTTAGAAAATGAGCAATGAGCATAATCCGTCAATTAGACTTTCCGCGGTTTACGTTCACTGAAATATAATATCTACTTTTACGAGTGCTATGGTCGCCACACAAGTATCGATATAACTGTGCAATAATTGTGCAAGTCTGAATTTGCACCAGTCTCTAATCGAAATGTTGTATGAAGTTTGCGCAGTTATTTGCCCACACACGATCCAATATGCTGGTGCAAAGTGTAGGCACAGAAGTGTAGATACAGACGGTTTTATCAAATGAATACTACGAATGTATAGCAGAAGCAGAGCAAAGCACAACCTATTTATATGCGGGTTTATGTACTGCCTGTCTTTAGTTTACATTAACGCAATGAATAAATACAGCGATTAGGTACGCGGATTGTTATAATTCTAATCGATAAAATAAATACGGTGGCATGAAGCGAGGAAATTTCAAAAATATCGTTTATGTTGGCTGGTCATTGGTATAGTTAAAATTATATATATCTTGATGTACTGCAAATCTTAAGCCATTTCGTTTGGAGGCTTCAAACGTTACCAATTGGCATGTTGTAATTTCGCATGGCTATGTACATTTTCCTCTCCTTGAACGTATTAAATTTTCTCCTTTATTCGGGCGTCCAAAATATTATAGGAATTTCTCGTTTTGAGTGTAAAATGGCGTGTTTCATTATTAATATTGGTCTCAATTAGAGCGCGAGAGGCATGCGGTGGGGGCTGTCACCATAACTGAGCCGAGTTAACCGCCACTCCGAGAGTAATTACACTGAACTTCATTTAACTTCCGCAGCTCAGTCCAAATACCAGTACCACTAAGCACTGTACTTACTTTACTTAGCCCGTAACAAAACGATGCAATTTTAAGTAACGGTCCGACGGGATAAGTCGAAAGCTTAATGTGTATACTTCTCTAAGTCAACTTATCTATTGAACGTTTCTAGTAAAGGAGGAAATTCAAATCCGCAAATACGTCAATGACAAACAGTTTGCCTTGCGGTTCATCATGAATTCCTGCCTTGTGAAATATTAAAATCAATTTTGTGAAAGATGCTGCTTAAGGTAGTCGCTTCGCGTTACTAAACGTTTCAACTATGAAAACTGTTATATTAGTCACGTGTTCCACCAACTCCTCTCTCGAGATTAGTTTTGTTAGTATTACGTAAAGTTACATCTAAAACCATCTCATAACATTATACTTGATCTAATATTTATATTTGAGACGTGTGTATATCTTATTGTCGTGTTATATTCCAAATCGTAACGAATTAAACTATAATTATTATTAATTGTTCTCTTTAGGTACGTTTTCAACTCGTCGATAAAAGAAAAAAATAAATAAGAGAAAATAGATATTTTTTAAAATTCTACTCAAAAGAATATCCCCTTATATTCTTACACCAGTAGGTACGCAGGTACTTCGTCAAGGCTTGTTATGTCGATACAATTTCTAATACAAATTATGCCGTACCCTTACTCTGCAAATTTAGAATAACGCTCTACGAGCTCTTAGAGCTCTGATGAATTGTCCCATAAATTGTAGCTTACGCTATCCTTCGTGCGATGCTTCAGAACATTTGGTGCCACGAAAAGTGTTCTATTTTTCTTGTATAATATATAAGACTCGTTGTGCGCAAAAAAGATTTACGAATAAGTTTCCATATTTACGGGCCTCGTAGAGAGGCTGCCGTTTTTTATCGGTCATTTCAAATCCAACGTATATATAAAAAGTATCAATGTATGCCATAGGATATAACTTAGGATAATGAGTGTAGTAGGTAATTTTATAAGGAACTTATTATAAGCCATTGCAAAGTAATAAAAACCTTCAATCAAACATTTGCCGGCAATTATTTTTATAGGTACTACGAGTATAAGCAACCTTATTCAAACAAACTATAACTTGGTTTTTAAGAAAAAATAACTGTAACGCGGAACATTAATTAATTTTTTTATATAAGGCCTTCACCGGAGTTAACAATTAAAAAAATTAGGATAACTATAATAATATTTCAACATTCCGAATAACGATAACCTTGTAAACGCCGAAAAAAAAAGCCTAATTAATTAGATTTAGTATACAAGGTTACCGACGTGGGATGTCGACTCGATAATTATTGTCCTGATTGTTTTTCCTGGTCATGGATATCGAGGAGCCATGATCAACACGTTCAGAGGCGCTTAATCGGCTATTGGGTCAATAGTAGATCTAGAAGGCAGTGTAGCTGGACACGGCACGCATTATGCATAGCTTCCTTATTTTAGATCTTAGCATAGCTGGCTCGAGTTTTCAGCTTCGCCACGGGAGGGTTAACATTTCTTTATATATTTTTAATTTTATATATGTAAAAAAGGGTTATTCATACAAAGAGAAAGATATAAACGTAAAAAAATAAACTAAATAAAATAGATGAAAAGCCTTTTCTAAAGCCCGTAACATATTCTACAAATACAATAGCTTGTAGACCGTGTCCTAGTGTTAATTTGATGATAAATCAAGGTGGTTCTTGTGTTTGTCTGCCCTGTCTCAGGTAATCTAAACATCAAAGATACTCCGTCACTGTGCTCTTGTTCTGTACCTAATGAGGATATAACGAACGAAGGGGACGAAGCGATGTCACGTCTCGGATCGTTCGAGAGGAAGATTTTCGTTACCTAGCAACCAAGTACGTGAACAGAACAAATCGAATTTTATTCTCAGGCTTCACTATTTTAGATAATTCCAGAAAAAGGTCGCATTTCTACTAACTGATGCCATACTAAAAGGTGGTTATGTACCTATTTATAGTTTCTATTACTATACTAAACTGTCGACTGCTTCGGTGGCGTAGTTGTACTACAGTAGGATTGAAAGCTGAGGTCTCAAGTTCGAATTCCGGGTCGGGCAAAGTGATAATAAATTTTTCAATTTATTATCAGCCCGGTGTCAGGAATTTGTGCCCGATATGGCGATAGGCTCGGCCTCTATCACATCGTGGGACGGAACATACGAGAATACGAAATGTGGGTTTCATGGTGGCGCCTCTGCCGACCCCCTTCTGGGAAAAAGGCGTGAGTTTATGTATGTTATATATTACTATAAATAGCAAGGGACTAAACTGTGTATGTTTTGAAAAGAATATTTTTTAAAGCGCAGAGTAAAAAACTAGGATTACCGACATAGACACAGCATACGGTGCGGAGAATGGTATAGAGTACTTTTATTCCGTAAAATCCGCGGTTCCCGTAGGATAGACGTCAATCTAAATTCAACGCCGGGCCAGCTAGTGAGCAAATAAATGTGACGAAACTCAAACATAGATAGCATTCTGATTTTAAAAAAGTTTCACAATCATATATTTTTAACTCAATCGGATATGTAAATATGAAACTTTCTGATATCATATTCTATGACAGGAAGCTTTGAAGAATTTTATTAATGTAATTTAAGCTTTCTTATAAATGTTTCTGAGTATCCGAATAAATTAAAAGATTTGTTATCATATACTCGTATACAAGTGCCGCTTATTTAGAAATAATATCATAAATCCGAAATTGAGTTTGCGAAATCGGAAAGTACGATTCCATGTTTCGACTGTTCAACCGACCATCCCGCGATTTTGTGCATACGTTGTTACTAGTTAGGATAAGAGACAGTTGTTGCACAAATAAGTACATATAGTATTTTTCATTAGGAAACAAGTACCTACTGTTCCCGAGGGATAGGACAATAACTATTAGAGGGAAATACGAGTATGTGTTACAAAACTAGGGATATATCTTGGATGAAAATTTGATTTTTACAAAAAACATTGCATCCGAATTACCTTCACCACCCGGGAAGCCGCGAACAAAATCTAGAAAAAAATAAATACCTTTACAGCTTAATTGCTATGTAATCTTAAGAGTATACGGAACGAATTGTATATAATAATAAATTAATAAATACACTCCACAGTCACATACATACTTCTGACCTCACATTAAGATTAATTAAGTATTGTGTCATCGGTATTAGAAATTACGAGAGACCTTTCAGTCTCACAAACACCCAGACCCGTTACAAATATTTGTGGGCCAGACAAACATTTGTGTATGTTCATCATTTGTCATAAACGCGAGCATTCAGTATATTACGCACCTTTTAAAATCATTCAACGTGAAGTAACGGGACTATGTTTATCAATTCGCGTTCGTCGGATATGTAAGTTTACATCGGTACTTATGATTAGTGTTTGTAATTTCCAGTGCAGGAAATTACTAGCTCAGTCTACTCGACGCAGGCTGCAGCGTGCATCCGTACTCAAGTAACGAAACTGCCAACAATGAAGCTACTATGTCATTTCGGTAATATTAAATACACGCTGTGTTTATCTTTATTAATTCACACATTAGTAGTTTATTACTGTTTATCCAGAAAGTTTTTTTTGCATGTATGAATCGACTATAACGATCGATTATAACCATCATGACATAGTGTTTGTTAGTTTACGCAGAAATGTTGAAGCTAATCTATTAAAAAGGTAATTTTAAAACGAGAGAACATATTAACTAACACTAAGATTATATAAGAGAAATTCTTTAGAACAACATTGAGTAATGTCCATTGTATCACGGTGTGGGGCCAGTACTATGTAAACGATGATTGGTATTTATTGACCTATTATAATTATTAACTAAAATGGCTAATAAAAATAACTGGCAACTTTAAAGTAAATATGTACAACGTCAAGTTATTTGATGAAACGTGCTTTATACGTTTTTACTATAGAGACTGATTAATTATATTAATTGTCGATGGGATTATAATGTTAAACAAAAGATAAGCCTCAAGCACAACAAGAACTCAGATTGAGCTAACACAGTTCACTGATTTTTCATAAGTTGTATTTTAAGACGCCAATGTTTGGACAAATTCAGTTTAAAATTATGCGCTAAAGGCACCCCGGGAAAATGTTTTTGACACGGAGAAGACGTCAAAGTGTTGCTATTGCCGAAATATTGAACGCATAGGCATTGATTTTTTTCTTTGCAATTAACATGCAAGTTTTATTCCGAATTTTCCCTATATAATATAGGTCCTTTGCAAATAGTCTGCGATTTATAAACTCGAGCCGAAAGCCTTTAGGGTTTTGGATAGGGTCGCGAGTAGACGGAGCTTAGACTTCATTTAGTGGAAGTTTTCCAATTTGATATTGATATTCATTGAGACTTCGTCCTTTCGGCTGCAGGATGAAATCAAGCAAATTTCTGGAAGACCCTGGACTTATCCAGGTCCATTTCCTGTGAGGCGGCTTCTGGAGAAAAAGAGTTCAACCCAAAATGTCTTTCCATAAAATTGGCCAGCATCTAACCTTTGCGGTTTCTTTGTCCGTGTCCAAATTACCCACTTTTGTCTCTTCATCGTTTATATTGCCGAGCTTTGCGTTGAAATCCCCCATTACAACATTATAGCGTTGGTTATTATTTTTTTTATTACGTTTGGCAGAAGTGGACTTCAAGAATTTCAGTGGTGCAACAGATTAAGAAATCATCTAAAACCGTTTGGGAAAAGTTCATATTGATCACATAATCTAAGTAGTTCATTCTTATATTTTAGGAGCTTAGTATCCTTTTCTCTTGATGTTTTGTTGATTTTTGGAGTGTCGTGTTTGAAATAACTTGTTACTAGGTATTATCTATAATCGTTATGAAATGAGGAACTCAAGCGAGGGCTTATGATATAAAATAAATTCCTCACAAAAATCTAATCAAAACAGAGAGGTCCTTTAATAAAATAGATCTTTGAAAATAATAATCTTGGGACCATACAAAAAGAGTAACAAAATAGGCAGAACAATTTTGCAGTATACCCCTTTCATTATTAAGTGAATAGTCCATCAAGTGAATACATTTTAATAGTTCTCGCCAGGAGAGTGAAGGCCGCTTAAAATATTTGTTTTAGAAACACGCTCGTCATTAGCACTAAATGTACGCACCTAATTATCTGGAGCGGGCGCCGTCAAGGATGTTTCAGTAATAAATTATGCGAGGAGACCCTTCATACAGGGTTGAGCAGTTTTCGGGATTTTGGCTTAAGAGTGATAATGCGACCGTCATATGGGTACCGTTAAAACTTATTACCTGTTGAGCGGCCTGTCCTTGGACCTTACCACATTGTACTTTAATATCCCTTGAAAGAAATATTTTACCAACACACTCTTTGCAAAAGGAAAATGATTAATATTTAAACTTGGTATCTGAGGCTTAGCTTAGCCATTACATAAATTATGACAGTGATGGCAAGAGCATTGTATCTAATGGTAGGTTTAGACGAAGCCAGCGCTGGCTGCCAGCACTGGCTGGAATAGAGCACCGCGCCGGCTAATTTGTCAAGCCAGTGTCCTCCGCCCGCGTGCCCCGCAACCCCCGCGCCACTGTGAGGACGCGTGTAGACGAATCGCGCGATTCACTGGCGAATATCCGTAGATTGTTTACGCGTTTGTTTTTGATATTTTCTGCGATGGCATGAAAATTGAATGAGGACGAAATATTAAAACTTGTTCAACTGTATAAACTTGTTCTAGCAACAAAGCGGAAGCTCCAATTACTCATCTATCGCTTAACTTTTTCTCACCCAAAGTCTTTTATCCTTTACGATTTCTTCGTCTAATATATTGATCAACTGTTCTCTTAATAGAGCAGATATGTTCTTTATTCATTTATCTTTCAACCGCCGCCGCATTTGTACAGAATTCATTTTTTAAAAACATTAACCGTGTGCTCACTCCAAGAATATTCCAGGAATGAAATGGATTCCGTTAGCCTCATCTAAACAACACGGGTCAGGCCAGCGCAAGCTTGTCTGAGGACTGTCGTCAGCGTTACTGGCTTCGTTAAACCTTGCCTAATATAAATATAGTTTTTTGTCATAAATATTTTTTTTGTCAAGATGAAAGCTTCTAAGCTATAATATTAAATAGGTACATCGTGCTTACAAAAATTAGACGAAAGAATCAATTTTACTAACCGTGATTTAATTATATACGAGTTGCCTTATACTCGTAGGAGCAATGATCGCGCACCAGTCTACGCTTTTATGTAAGCATTTAATTGATCATTATCAACCTAGTCATGAAAAGGGCGTTGCAGATCTTTATTTATTTTTCCTTTTAAAAATAATTTTTGTAGCTAATGTTATATGGCCTTTAGTTTATGAATTTGTTATTTTTGGCGCCGAAACTGGTGAAAACCTATAAATATGACAGGTCCTATGTTTATTCGAATTGAAATTCGAAAATTTTAAACATGAAGTAGATTGTTCGATGACGATTCAAGAACCTAACCGAAGCGGTAATACGAGTATTACACAATAACCTTCAACGGCGCAGAATAAAACGCCAGTCATCTGTATTTATGGCTCGATATTACCCCTTAAATGCAGAAAGTTTTTACAGTGTCATCGGACAGAAGAAGCTCTTAAGGCTTCTGGCTATACCATGGCAGGAACTAGCTCAAGGGCCCTTCTAGGATGTACCGATCCACGACCCTTTGTCACGGAGTCCTCTGTACATTGCTTAGGTGTAGATGTCTGAATGCATTTTCATGATAAAAATATTCGAAAACTCCGTGAATTAATATTTCATACGTATAATTTTTAAATGGATTCATTCGCCGTGATCTATAACAGTGCAATTAACTTCATTACCGCTGTAATGTTATTATGTTCCAATCACCTTTGGAATGGTGGGTAGCATTAAACCACACAAACTTGCATGAACAGATCAAATAATTGATAGTTTCGTCACGGCAATGTAAGCATTGTTGGCTCTGCGGTCTAACGGCCTGTTTCGTATAGCGTCCAACGATATGTAGGTTCGAACCCAACTCATAATTGTGTTTTTTGCATTTTTTTTAAATCTTTTTGTTAATTAGTGTACACCCCGGAGGGGGAAAGACAGAACGATCTCAACAGTGACACGAGAGTGACGCGAGACGATCATTTTATGTTCATCGTTCATTTTATGATCCTTGGTAAAAAGGTTGAAGTCTAATCTTCCTGTTGTTCCTGTTTTAAGTTTTGTGTTGTATACAAAGGGGTGAGTGTTTTTAATTGTCAGCTAGATTAGTATTATATAGCAAAAGTGTGTACGAGTTGTTAATGACGTTGCATTTACATTGTCTTAGCCTATAGACATGCCCTTTTGGTGAAGGAGGTTTGTGTCACAAGATCACAAGGAGCCAAATGATAAATCCCTGAGACATTGGGCTAGCCGAGGTTGGTTTTGGCAGAGTTCCGTTCCCTAAGACGACGAACAAAAATTCTCCTGGCGCTCAACTTTAGTTTTTAGTTAGGATTAGCGTACATTTAAGAAGTAGCATAGTTTTTTTGTTATGTTATTAAACACGTTGATAACAATGAATTATTTTATTGAGAACCCGTAACAAATGGCGCCCAACGTTAAAATTAAACGGGTTTAGAGCGATAGTATTAGTGCATTAATTTTTCTTGATTACCCACCTATCTACTCGTATATATGAATTGTTACTTACATGAGATTTTGATTAATATACGAGACGTTTTCAAACATGTTTTCGTATTATATTTAACAATATTTTGTATTTACTGAAGTATTTTTTATTTAGTTTAATTTTAAAATTACAGTTAATTGCATGAATTCTTGTAGTGATCATTTTTTTACTGAGTAAATTTTTAGTCTTATATATTCATATTCTGTAGATTTTTAGTTTATAGTTTATATTTTGATGCTGTTGTTTTTTTTAATTTGTTTTAACTCAGTGATTAGTGATATATTTTTAAATAGCTGTATAAAGGAGTATTTGATTTGATTTTTGATTGAATACTATTTTGCTGTAATCTGTATCTGTGCGTACAAATAGGTAGTTAAGTTAATACTTTATTGTCGTGTTTGTTCATTTTTGTATTCATAATGGATCCTCAGTATTTATTAAAAGATGAAGTGGAGTTTGAACTTGCATGTCGTGGCTATACACAACCAGGAGGATTGGCCTCTGCATTAAGAAGGATTCTAAAAAAAATGATTCATGTTGAAAGTTTGGAACAAGTATCTTATCAAATTAAAGCACCTCAATCGTGCATAGACACTCCCGGAGTTCAGTTGGAGATTTGTGCCGATAAAATCAACACTATTTTGTGTTATATCTCTGAATTAAATGAAAAACCTGACAAACAACTTTACAAACGTTTAGTATCACGATTAATTCATGTCGTCAATAGATTAAAACTTATCAAACCACATGACGATTTGGAAGGAGAACGACAAAAAGTTCTTTTGGACAAAACTGCCTTATTAATAACCGACTTGGAACAGAAGGATGAACTAGAGGATAATGATGACATAACTCCGGAAATGAAACAGGCATTACATAGCTCGATAGGTGAGGACACTGAGAAAATTTTAAACGATAAAGTTGACACAGCTGTTAATGTAGATGCTACAGTTCCTTCCACCTCAAAATCCGAAAATAATGTTATTTCTAAAGGTAGCTTTTCGAAACAAAACTTAGAAAACAAAAGAGTTAGCTTTGCACATAATGATTTAGATTTTTCCGCTTTGAATAATGATGAACTTGCACATTCTAGACTATTTAATTCGACCGTACGTGAACCAGATCAATTTAAAAGAAATCCTAAATTGGTTCCAATTAATCAATGGGGCATCCAATTCTCAGGGGATAATACCATTAGTGTTAATGCATTTATTGAACGTGTCAATGAACTAAAGGATGCTAGAAATGCCACTGATGAGGATTTATGGCGACATTCTATAGACTTTTTCAAAGGCGATGCTTTGATTTGGTTTCGAGCTAATAGGGAATATGTACATACTTGGAATGAACTTGTAATTTTACTAAAGCGCACATTTCAACCACCATATTATCAGGAAGAATTGTTACCAGAAGCTAAAGCTAGAACTCAAGGTAAAAATGAATCGGTGATCATTTTCATCTCAGTTTTACAAAATATGTTTAATAGGCTTCCTAATAACATCTCGGAGACAGAAAAATTAATGATTATTATGAAAAATTTGCAACCTTACTACCAAAGAGCAGTATGCAGGGACACATTTACGTCAATTGCGGACCTAATAAATGTTCTAAGAATAGTAGAAAGAACTAAAATTAATTGTGACAATTTCCAAGAGCCTCAAAATAAAATTAATTCTATTGAGCCCGACTTAGCGTATAAGGAGACGTCATGTGTAGCAAGTGGTCAAGACATTTTTGAAATAAGTAATAAATCCACAGGTAGGAACAGCATAAAAATCAGGTGCTGGAATTGCCGCGAATTAGGACATGTATTTAGGTCATGTACAATTCCTAAACAACGATTATTTTGCTACAAATGCGGTCGTTTTGGCATTACCTCTAAGGATTGCACTTGTAAGGGAAACTCCCTCGGGGAAAGCATAAAACCTGCCAATTGAACTTTCCCCTTGATAGGTATAGCAAAGAATGGCAGGACTGGTTAGCATTTTTGCGTCATTTCATGTCCAAAACCGTCATATCACCACTAACATTTAAAAAACAATTCGATAATAGGCCATATATACACATAACAATATTGAATCAGACTTGTAGTGGTTTATTGGATTCGGGAGCCACCCGTACAGTAGTCAATTCAGATTTTGCCGGTACATTGAAACGACTAGGTGTCAAAACACAGAAACTTAAATCGATGGATATTTCTACTGCGGATGGAACTAGTCATAGTATCAAGGAGTTATTTGATGTTCCAGTACAATTTAATGCTCAATTTCACATAATCCCGATGTTACTAATGTCAGACTTGTCACAACCACTAATTTTAGGTAAGGATTTCTTTGACAAATTTGGTATTTCCTTTAAATTTAAAGATGACACCTTGCAACTTAATCCAGCAATAAACACTATTAACCATCAATCAGTAGCAATAATATCAGAAGATGATTTAAATGAAAATGAAAGGCTCCGGCTTGCCAACATTATTACGGAAATAAGAAATAGTATTGGGACAGGATTAGGCAGAACTAAAATCATCAAACATAAAATAGATACGGGTGATAGTAGACCAGTATATCAAAAACAATACAACTTTTCACCATTTATTAAGAAGGAAATAGAACAGGAGTTAGATGAAATGTTAAGAAGAGATGTTGTGGAACCATCTTACAGTCCTTGGTGTTCGCCCATTGTAATGGTTAAAAAAAGTGATGGTAGGAATAGGCTTTGCTTAGATAGTAGGCAACTCAATAAAATTACAAAGCGTGATACTTATCCCTTACCGCGAGTTTCTGCAATTATAGACAATTTGCGAAATGCACAATTTCTCAGTACCATTGATCTTAAATCCGCATTTTGGCAAATTGAACTAGATGAATCGAGCAAAGAGAAAACAGCATTTGCGGTACCTGGTAGAGGTTTGTTTCAATTTAAAGTCATGCCATTCGGTTTAGTAAATGCTTCACAATCTCAACAAAGGTTAATGGATATTTTGTTTCATGCTTTAGAAGGAAAGGTGTGGGCTTACTTAGATGACATTGTCATATGTTCAGAGACGTTTGAGGACCACATAAAAGTTTTAAATGAAGTCAAGAATATTTTGAAAGACGCTGGGCTAACAATTAATATAGAAAAAAGCAAATTTGCACGAGCAAGCTTACGATTTTTAGGATTCATAGTGGATAAGGATGGGTTACGTACAGACCCTGATAAGGTTTCAGCAATAATGAATTTTTCAAGGCCTAAAAATATGACTGAACTGAAAAGGTTTATTGGAATTGCAAGTTGGTACAGAAGGTTTGTCAAGGATTTTGCCACAGTAGCTGCTCCATTGCATAATTTAACTAAGGGTAAAAGAAATAAAAAGTTTATCTGGACTAATGAAGCTGAAAAAGCATTTGTACACCTCAAAACCTTACTTACCTCTACTCCGGTCATGTCATGCCCAAACTTTACGAAACCCTTTGTAATACAATGTGATGCATCAAATAAAGGAATTGGATCTGTATTATGCCAAAAGTTTGATGGAATTGAGCAACCCATCGCATATTTAAGTAGGAAGTTAAATGAGAGGGAACAACGATTTTCAACTTCAGAAAGAGAACTGCTAAGTATAGTTTATGCTGTGGAAAAATTTAGGCCATATATTGATGGTACACACTTTACAGTTGTAACAGATCATAGTGCCCTTAAAATGCTACATAAAATGAAGGATCCGCATGGTAGATTGGCCAGATGGGCAATGAAATTACAACAATTTAGCTTTGACATAATCCACAGGCCAGGTAAATGTAATGTCGTACCTGATGCTCTATCACGTTCTATTAATGCTCTGGCACACAAAAATTATAGAATACAAATTTTGGATAAACATAAAGACTATTGGTACAAGAATAAGGTGGATGAACTATGTAAAATGAGTAAACATAACCCAGGTTGGCGTGTTGAAGATGGTTTACTGTACAAGAAAATACGTCTAAAACAGTTCCCAGATAACTTTAACGATTGGAAATTATATGTACCAAATTCACTTATAATTGACGTTATGAAAATTTGCCATGATGATAGTACAGCCGGTCACTTAGGAATTCGAAAAACGCTTTTTAGGATTAAACAGTACTATTTTTGGCCGGAAATGTTGAAAGACGTGAAAGAATATATAGGAAACTGTGAGACATGTGCAAAAGTAAAAGTGTCGCAAAAACTACCATTAGGTCTGATGGGAAAACATAGAATAGTATCAAGGCCCTGGCAGATTTTATCCATAGATCTGATGGGACCGTTTCCCAAAAGTAAAAACTGCAATACAATGCTTCTGGTAATCACATGTTTGTTTAGCAAATTTGTACTTTTGTTTCCGTTAAGAACTGGCAAAGCTGATAAAATTTGTGAAGTCCTAGAACAGCAAGTTTTACTCTTTGGAATACCTCAGGCAATAATTTGTGATAATGGTAAACAATTTGAGTCACATTTATTTAAAGATCTTACAAAAAAGTATAATTGCCAAATATGGTTTACTCCAAATTATCACCCACAATGCAATCCCACAGAGCGCGTTAATAGAGTAATAGGCACCATGATATCTTCCTATATTAATTCGAAGAAACATAATGAATGGGATTCCCATATTCACGAATTTGCACATGCGATTCGGACATCTGTACATGAAACTACGGAGTATACGCCGGCCTTTCTATTCTTTGGTAGGGAAACTTCTATTTTAGGAAACGCTAACAGGGGCAATCTATTCAATAGTGTCAACAATAATGAAGCTATCACAATTGATACTAAGGAATACTTGACAAATCTTCAATCCAGGTCGGCTGTTTATAAGACAGTGCAAAAAAAGTTACAATTATGCCATGACAAAAGCCTTAAAGTCTACAACATGAAACGAAGACCAGCTAACTTCCAAATTGGTGATGTGGTATGGAAGAGAACAAAATTTCTTTCAAATGCAGGAAATAAATTTATGGCTAAATTAGCACCTAAATTTGAGAAAGCTATAGTAATCAAAAAGTTGTCGGAAAATGTTTTTCAGTTAAATAATGCCTTCGGCAAATATATAGGAGTTTGGCACGCAAAAGATTTAAAGCCCGTAAAGTATATTAAGCCAACTAATATTATGCAGTAAAAAAAAAAAAAAAAAATACGTTGTATTTTTTTCTTTTTGTGGTTGGGGGAATATTATGTTCCAATCACCTTTGGAATGGTGGGTAGCATTAAACCACACAAACTTGCATGAACAGATCAAATAATTGATAGTTTCGTCACGGCAATGTAAGCATTGTTGGCTCTGCGGTCTAACGGCCTGTTTCGTATAGCGTCCAACGATATGTAGGTTCGAACCCAACTCATAATTGTGTTTTTTGCATTTTTTTTAAATCTTTTTGTTAATTAGTGTACACCCCGGAGGGGGAAAGACAGAACGATCTCAACAGTGACACGAGAGTGACGCGAGACGATCATTTTATGTTCATCGTTCATTTTATGATCCTTGGTAAAAAGGTTGAAGTCTAATCTTCCTGTTGTTCCTGTTTTAAGTTTTGTGTTGTATACAAAGGGGTGAGTGTTTTTAATTGTCAGCTAGATTAGTATTATATAGCAAAAGTGTGTACGAGTTGTTAATGACGTTGCATTTACATTGTCTTAGCCTATAGACATGCCCTTTTGGTGAAGGAGGTTTGTGTCACAAGATCACAAGGAGCCAAATGATAAATCCCTGAGACATTGGGCTAGCCGAGGTTGGTTTTGGCAGAGTTCCGTTCCCTAAGACGACGAACAAAAATTCTCCTGGCGCTCAACTTTAGTTTTTAGTTAGGATTAGCGTACATTTAAGAAGTAGCATAGTTTTTTTGTTATGTTATTAAACACGTTGATAACAATGAATTATTTTATTGAGAACCCGTAACAATGTATAGTGAAAACGCACTCAATTATATTAATGTCGAAAATATTGGCGTGGTGCAAACATATTTCTTGTTATTAAGCATGTACTTCATGTTGTGAGAATTTCACGTTATTTATTAACTTGGTAAAATATCGTACAAAAAGTTTTTATCCATATCGTTTTATTACATTGGTACGTTCTGTAACTTTTTTATATAAGGTAAGGGAGGGCAAGATGAAAGGGGTGCATTATGGGTATGATGGCTGGGAAATATCTATATTTTCCAAACCATGCGACGAGCACCCTTGTTTGTAAGCACACGGATACACAAGACTCTTTTATATTTAACAACAGAAACTCAACCCTGCTGCAGCCAGCTAGCGTCTTGTGCTCGTGGTTCTTGGTTTTGCGGCAATTGATTACACTAGTAATGACTTTTTGTAGTGATATTATTCACAGAATGTAAGTAATTTTACAATTTTATTGTAATACGTAGTAACTTTCAGGGATAGATTGTATATTTTTTTATTAAAAGATAAAAAATATAAAGGATCTTTTAAATTGTTAATGTTTGTATTACTAACAGGCAAGCAAGATGGAAAATGGGCTATAAGGGCAGGATAGAATGATTTGTTTGAGTATGTCTGTTTTAGATGGTATATACACTAGATAGAGCAATAAAGAATCCTGGACTGTAGAAACGATTCAGACAGTGACATTTAAAGCTCAAATTAAATAGTTAAGCTCTCCCTCTAAGAAATATGAAATTCCTATCAAAATTTTACATTTTTAATTATTAACCCAAAACCCACCTAGGTTTCAACCAGTTTGAGTACAATGGAGTTGTAAAGGTGTTAAGCGTGTTAAGTTGAGCAGGTGAACTATTTGTTAGACATAGAAGATAGTGATATATTATGTGTCCATTGTAAAATATAGGGATATCCTACGAGTAAATATTTCATCTTGCCCACAGGGTGAGGGCAAGATGGATTTTCCAGTTTTAGTTGTCAAATCCTTACAGATTTCATATTCAGTATTGATTATTTTTTATTACACATTTTTTAACTCAAGGTCTCTTGCGAAACTAATAGAAAATCAATATTTCTATCGTGTTCTTTATGTATTTTCTGCTTGGTAAACTTAAGGCTTCCATCTTGCCCGCCTTTCCCCTATGTTGAGTATCTTTAGCATTTTTTATATGTACATAATATGTATGTACTCTTTTCACGTGTGGGTTCATAATTTATGGAAATATGTTTATAATAAGTTAGATAAAATTGCATTCAAATACTCGTAATGTTAGTTATTATAAGCGGGATCCTAAAAGGTAATTATAAAATGGCAAAAGGGGAGACCTAATTATAATGGCACAGGAACAAAAAATATCAAAAGCTTATCTCTGGTAATTCTCAAGTAAAGCCGTTTTTAGTGAAAATTTAAAACAAAATACTTTGTTTGTGGCAACGTGAGCAGTAATTTAATTAATTTGTATTTTAATATATGTTCTAAAATTATACATAGGAATATTAATGAATCGCCGTGGAAATCACTGGGAGAGGCCTATGTTCAGCAGTGGACTTCCTTTGGCTGATGGATTGGATTGGATATTAATGAAATAAATATCGAATTGAATCAAGATAAATCTAATTTTCAAGAAAAACAAGCAAATTCTTCATCTCATTATTTTTTAAATTATTTATGAATGAGAAACGCCACATACAGAAAATAAATTAACTATACCCTTTAAAGAAACCATAAACTATATATACCCTTATGGCAAGTTACATGAAAAATTTTTGTATCACTATTTTTAATAGAACATTTGTATACCGTATACACGGCAGATTTAGGACAGTCTAACAATATTACGACTTTACATTTCGGCACTACAGAAAATAATTATTTAGCCTTGTCAAAGAATATATTTATATTGTGGACTCTATAAAACCAACTGTTAATAATAGGATTAATCATGCGTCGTGAATGCGTTTACAAACCTTAATTTTATTTGCGCAAATGCCCATATTCTGCAAACATCTGTAGGGGATACGAAAACTGATCCGTGCGTATCAATCTCGCATCAATTTGCGCAGAAAACCAGCTTCTTCGCCTCAGAGCCAATAGGTCGCCAATGTACATAACCACGGTTCTATTGTAACGTACCCTTGATTTCATACATCAATTATACATGAGCGTGTATGATCGGGATTTGGTGAAACATTTGTTGGCCAGTACAAATATTGGTCTCGATGCGGGTTTCCGAATGCGGTTTAGACGTCGATTTCGGACATACGACATTCAGACAACGGCTATGTGCTTTATATAATTGGCATTTAAAAGAAACCAATTGTGATATATATTTACATAAAAACATAAACACACGCCTTTTTCCCAGAAGGGGTAGGCAGAGGTAGGCTACCAGAACACCCACGTTTCGCCTTGTATATTCCGTCCCACGTTGTGATAGGGGGCGAGCCTCTCGCCATATCGGGCACAAATTCCTGACTCCGGGCTGATAATGAATAGAAAAATCCAATATCACTTTGCCCGATCCGGGATTCGAACCCGAGACCTCAGAAGACTGTAGGGAGTTAAATGTATTAATAATATTATTTATATATTAGAGATTTTATTGACCTAATTATACATTTATTATTATTATTCTTTCGCCTTCTCATTTATCCACGCCATGGTTGTCGGGCAGAAACTGCCTTAGAGCGATAAGACCGCCATTTGTACTTTGGTGTATTTGTGTTGTCTCTATAAATTGTTATTCTTTGTTTATTGTGTACAATAAATAAACAAATAATAAGACTGAAATAATAATGCAGTAGGAGAGGCCGATGTTAGAAAGAGAATTAAAAACACACCGCGTCGGGAATACTTGCCACTTGAGACCAAGGCAGACTCGCTGCGCCGAATCATTCAAAGCTACATACATACGTGTGTATTCATCATGGTTCATTTTATATTTTTTTATTGCAGGGAAAAACATGGGCACGAAACGTAAGTGTATGTATACTTCAGAATTTCTCCCTAGGGCGTATGAAATTCAGTACAAGACAAAACTGTATTTTTTTTCAATTATTCAAGTTACGTTTGATTTGTCATAATGCACAATGGGAAAATAGTGCTAGGTTGCCCCCTTTTCGGTTACGGTGTAGGCATCTTCTATATTACTAACGTAGTAGTAGAAAAAAAAAAGAAAAAAGTTTGTATAAAAATAACAAAACATTAATATCTAATAAAATGTGAAACTGAAGTAGACATTATAACCAATACACGAACTTATCTTTGTCTGTGTGCATAAACCATTACTAACGACATTTCCGCTTATTGTTTTAGTATCGCCGATAAAATGTTAGCTTCTTAATAATGCAATAAAAGATTTTTGATTTGTCGTCCATTGGTAAAGTAATAATCATGATATACGTTAGTATCCCCTATTCGAACGTTACGTATGTCGGTTTATAGCACTCAACATGGCCACATGGCTTTAAGTGGATTTGAAGTAAAGCATGACGGAACATTATTTGAACAATCCTATGTTCAGACTAGGACATTACACGTCTATTCGTTACTAACAATGATTTTTTTAGACAGATTGCTATATTTAACAGCCTATTTTATCTTCCTTTAATTGAGGAAATTGTGGTCGATAGAGGCCCCGTGTACAAACTAAATAAAGTGCAAATTATAATAGATTTACTGTGGCCGCCGGCACTTCCACGCCAACGTGCGCTTTTAACTAAAAAGGTCATCATAAACAAGGCCGTTTTATAAATAAAACTTGCACCACGCATCATTATTAAAACTAAAGATCCAAAAGTGAGTTTGTTTGTCTCGTTTCTACGTTTAAGCTCAACTCGTTAAATTTAAAATCCATGTTTTGGGTACAGGGGCACAAAGCGCCTTTCTACAAACATGCCATATACACATACTTACTGTGTTCTCAAGGGGTAGAAAAATTACTGAAGGACTATAAAATATAGAGTAAAATAACGCTGCCTACAGACATTAACAAATTGCAACATGATATCTGAAGTACAGTAAAAGGATACCATGACATCATGGACGAATGTCTACAATATAGAAAAAAAAAAATCCCGATTAATCTTACGCACGCGGGCATAGCCACGGTCAAAAACTTTGCAATATTTTAAATTAGCTTTTTATAATTGTTGGAAGTGTACCATATACCCTTGAAAATACAGAATCAAGACATTTCTTTAACTAAGAAAATTGTTACCTTTTTAAAAAAAATCCCATCCCGTCCCGTCCCGTTATATCCCGCCTTGTCCCGTATCATTCTCACTCAAGATATGTAATTCAGTCCCATCCCATCCATTTGGGTACAAAAAAGTAACAAATATATCAGAATTCCTCCCTCATCCCACGGAAACACTACATTTTTCGGGATTTTTATCCCTAAGCCTAAGTGTTAATCCAGGGTGTCAGCTACCTCCATACAAAATTTCATCGAAATCCATTAAACCGTTTCTGAGTTCATCGCGCACAACCGCACAGACAAATAAACAGACAAAAATTCTAAAAAGCATTATTTTAGGTTCTATTACGTTAATATAGTCCCCCCATATCAATTTTTCTCATTTATCTTCCATGTACAGACATCGATCGGTTACAAATTTATTATGTGTATAAATTGTAGTAGAGTTTAAATCAAAGGTCACAATACAATCGACCTTGTTACATTTACCTTATTTGCCATCTCGTTTTCCTGTGCGGCTGGTATACATTGGACACCGTCGATGGACAATGAATGCTAAATGAATATTTCCTGTTGTAAAGTCGGCCGCAGTGGATGAGATCACCGCAGGCACGTGTATTTGTTTTCCTTTGTCATTTTCCTTGACAATATCATTGACAACTCATTTTATCTTTGTAATGAATTACATTCTCTGAGATTGGCCTCGATACTTGTAGCGTAGGCATAGTGCGCGTTCGAAAATAAGTATTAATTTACATGTTTTATTTTTTTTATTTCATTTTTTATTTTTTATTGTTTTCTAATTTGTAAAGACCACAAAACAAGTGTTTTATAGTAGTTGCATATTTATCTTTATTTATTTATTAATGTTTACATTCATGTTCAGCAGTGGACTTCCCTTGGCTGATGGATGGATGATTCATGTTTGTGGACTAAAATAGTTTCATACTGCAGTCAACGGTATTTAACTCCACGATTTTCAAGATTTTGGAGCAATGCAATCAAAGTCAAAAGCCTTAACGTTGTGTCTTTTTGTATTAATGTACGTCATGTTGACCCATAAGCTTCCAAGCGCAATTCCAAAATCGTTTTGTTTAAATGTTTTTAAAAGCAATGGAAACGTGTTTTCTGTTGTGATTGTATTGATTTTTACTCGCTGCATGGACTCCGGTTCGTCCGTCAGTAAACAAAGTATGAATATTTTCACACAAAGATAAAAGTTCTGAACCTTGAAATTTGGTATTAATGTCCTGGTTAATTATTTTTGATAGGAACATTATATAATTCAAAATATAGCACCGTCATATTTGGCAAATCACTAATATTACTACGCTTCATTTTCTAGATGTAATTGTTACTTACTCCGGTTATAACCTTTATTAACAATCTTAATGAGCAGAATTATAATAACGTGAAAATGATTCTATTTAATGCGTGTTGTAATAAAGAAGACATGAAACGCTTCCACATCCTTTAATAAACGCGTGTAGTTCCTTGTGTTTTATTACTTACATAGGTATAATAAATTTATTTCGATAATGGCTAAGGAGGCGGGACCTACTTTCCTTATTATAATTTCACTCGACTGTGAGACTTATTAAAATATTGTAAAATACTTATATTAAAAAATCACATTATGCTTAAAAAAGCACATTAAAATATATTATTTCTTCTGGCTATATTTACAGACAACGATGCTGTTGAAAAATCTGTTTTATTTCGGTAATTTAAAATAACAATGCATTTACTTTGCCTTACTTATAAAATATAGCCGAGAAAAATAAACACAATCGCTTCACAGAGTTATCGTGTATTCGCGAGGAACAAAAAGAGCCTTTGATATAACAAAAGTATATATTTTTAAGTTGATATAAAAAATAATAGGTAAATTGCCTCTTTGTTACATCTGTGACGTTAAATATATTGTAACTTATATTTGGTTTAATAAAATTCTAAACATAGATTTCGATTTGGAAGTTGAGTCCGGAGCCGCGTTCGCTCTTTAGTCGGAGGTTCACGTAGGGGAAACCAACTCCTCCCGCCGTGATGCTGGCGATAGCATCCGTGTGGTCGAGGTCGCGAGCTATCACTCCCTGGAACAGCATACAATAACATAATTACTTTCACATTTTATTTACATGCCCTTGAAAAAATATTACAAATAATTGATATTATCGCAAATTTGATTTAATTTTTACATTTTTAAATTCCAGACGTTTCGATCACTTTACAGCTCTCGTGGTCACGGGGCGGACTGGGGTATTAGTAATCCGCTTAGTGACTGTTACAATTTAACTACCCACTACCTATCTAACTAAACTAACTACTACTGTTACAATTTAATTTGTTATAATTGTAATTAAATTTAAATTGCATTCGCGTAAATCTAAGAAACTATTTATATGCCCTTATTGGCGTGCAATTGTTAAGACTGTGCCCGGCGATAAACTGCTAAAGGCTGTAAATAATTATGTAATATTAACTGATAATGTAGGTTTAAACCAGAAGCTGTACTGTTTTTCGTTGATCAGTGAAACTGCCATAGGCCCAGTAGTGTAGATATATGTTATGTTTATCTCCTTCGTTTCTCCTTTTTCACTATTCCTCATACCGTAGGATTTGGTCATCCATGGTCACTTCCAATTTTCATTCCATATTTAAAAGTTAATTTAAATGCAGATAGCAAACAACGGTCAATCATATATACAGTGTTATATGATTTTTATGTGCGATTTCTTAATTTTAGATAATAAATAAATACATATAGGAATAAAATGTAATTTATGGAATATTTTTAGAAGATACTATTGCTTGCGGTGTATCGTGCGATGTCACGATTTTTGTTCTAGATTTCTTGTTCGTTTTTAAATATTCTATTTTTTTTTTATTTAACTTAATATAAAGACAATGTATATAGACGGACTTAATGCTATAGGCATTTTCTGCCTGTCTACCTTGAGATGGTGCTGAGATGACAGAAGTAGGGGTACACGTGCTTATTTGATAAGATATTTATCTATGAATATACATAAACAAAAATAATAATATAACTACATACGAGTAATAAATAAAAATACATATTATTATATAAATATTTACTGCAATCTACCTAATGAGTACACGATACGTTAAACTTTGAAGTCACGTGATAACAATGGGCCAATGTTATCAAATACCATAATATTCATTAAAGACAACCAATATTTTTATTTTAAAAATATTCGCATTATTCGAATATTTGGGTAGAATGAGAACAAAAGACTTCATTATATGAAAAATGAATACCTGCGCAATGTGCGTGCAAGCTAATTATTAAATTCATAGTAAACTTCTCGCAATATATTTGCATAAATATACCGACAATAAATACGTAACCACAAATGACATTACAAAATTATTTCATGCCCTAAAAGCACTGTAATTATTATTACTTCAACTGCATTTATTTGTAGTCAACAAGCATTACATTTTATGACGTTCACATTAATAGATTTGTTGCGTGGTAGTACATTTCGATAGATACCGTAAAATCGTAATACATTTTTACTTAATTTGCCTTTTTCATTTCGTAATGGATCACAATCTACCCTAAACCACCTACCAGATATCTCAGAGATAAGCATTGTTTATAGGCAGATTAATTTCCAATCTGCTTGTTTTCAAGGTGGCAATAGAATTTGATGAATATTAGAACTGTTAATTGGAATTTGATTAATCCAAATGTCGCTCTCTGGAGTAAAATCTTTATAAAAAAGGTTAAATTAAAATTATATCGGTAAGACGAAGTATTTTTGACAATGGCTTTGGCGCATAGCACGAGAGACCACAGCGGAACTAGAGACCGACCGATTCGACCGACACACTAAGACAAATATTTGTTACTTACAAATATCAATTGTTTCGAGCATGGGTGGTGTGGGACGAAATAGTGCTTCTTACTGATTCATACATACAAGATATATTTTACTTTTTTAACATAGGATCAAGGGAACGTGTGTGACTCCCAGATGTATTAATTTCTTTATCAAAGTTATACAACGGGTCGCCCCCTATCACATCGTGGGACGGAATATACAAGGCGAAACGTGGGTGTTCTGGTAGCACCTCTGCCTACCCCTACTGGGAAAAAGGCGTGTGTTTATGTATGTATGTAAAGTTATACAACGTGATTTAAGACGGCAGCAAAGCAGCAGGAGCGGGGCACACGTATGTGCACACTAATTTCCTCTCGAGTGAGTGGAACGATATCCGTGCGTCAGATTTTCACCGGATGTTAAGATGCAAACATCTGTGTAGGTAAATGCTTTCTGACTTCCTTCGTGAATAAACTCGGATGACATGTTAATTTAAATTTTCTTCTATGATACAGTTTATGTACAATACTCAGGAAAGATGAATGGATGTAATAAAGAGGATATTGTTTTCATTTATTTCGTGCTTGTCCTTAAAATACATCACCATAATAAGAAGGGATAATTTGTAAAGAGGACAAAACACTAACTTAATGACTGCCAATTGTAAACGTCATAAACTTTATGAAACTAAGGTTATAATGTATCTGTGATTATATTACTATATTTTTTATAATATATACTATATTTTTATGTATTATTTAAACTACCGTAGTAACGTTGTTTAAGTCGGATTACTATTAAAATAAGCACAAACACTGCTCAAATATGGCGTTTATGGAGGCCTTAGTTGGCAACAGAATCCTAAAAACCAAAGTGGATAAAAACACGAATCTTTTTAGCCCGTCTCATTACTTGCTTTTGCTTGGAGCAAAAAATCCAGTGGCAACGAGACGAAGAAATTCAATTAACGTTCACCTTCAGACGATAAACTTCTCGGAGATATAACATAGCTGAAAATAAAATGTCACTTATTCTTATAAAATGTTTGTTTACCTTTATAATTTGCTGTCCCGGATCCGAGTAGAAAACTTCTTTGACTCTTTTCTTCAGCGGTATGGCATTATACTCGGCTTTCTGTTGCCACAAGAGTCTGTTGTTGAAACTTGTTCCCACTATTAGATCTTTACATTGAACGACACAAATAACCGACAGTACGACGGCGAATAACACGATCGAGTTCTTCATATTGTCGTGAATATTGTATAACGTACGGGTAATGCGTTTTGGTCAGTAGTTTGCGTAAGACTGGTGAGGCGCGGGTGGGTCGGTGCCTCGTATACTCGTTTACCTTATAGGTCTTGCTAATGGGAAAACTCATTATGACTGCTTATTTTGTGTCGCTCAAAGAACAATGAGATTTTAATCATCTTACCAATGGGTGGTGGTTTCTTAGTCAGCGATTACTAATTGATTGATTCATCATAAATACTCTGACCTATTTATTTTGTTTTTGTGCGTGGTTGAAAAAATAAGTATACAGGATGATATTAAAATATGTTGCTTAATTTAACCCACATGTTTCTTGTCACCCCACGTAACATTGTACAAAATTTGAAAAAAATTGAACATGATTTTTAGTCAATTATCGTGATTTCTGTTTTCACGATTTTTGGCCACCTTGTATAGAGACGAGTATTTTTATCGCTTAGCCGAACGTCAGTTTGTTTCGGGAACTTACCTGAGTCCTAAAAAGAGCCGTACATATACGGGTTGATCAACGGCCTTGAAAATTAAAATAGCGATTTTTGTAAAACTTACCAGGCAGTATTTTTTCAAACTTGGTGCAATGTTACCTGGGGTGGCTAGGAACATATGGTCTAAATTAAATATCATATGTCAATTTCACCCTGTATTTGTTTCCTTATGACTATTGTTGGAATTTCTAACCAATACACAAGTTAAGCTAGTAAAAAAATAATAACCAAATAAATAAAACATTTACAAGTGTATATGCTACAGTTGAAATTAGTTCACGAATTATTTTGATGTTGCTGCCGCAGTGTAAGCTATCGCATTGTTTTCACGGAACTTAGATAACCTCAGCGAAGTTTATCGCGTATTTTACCATGTGTATTAGTTACATAGATTATATTGACTTGATATATTAATTATTACATTTTATTTAACATTTTACTTTATATATTATTTTTTAATTCATGTTATAATATTATTATTTAAATATTAAGAATCGTTGTGAACGCGATCCGTCTCTGTGGCATTCGCGGCTTGTCATGCTCGTATATGCGCCTGGGGACGTCGACATAACAATGCCTTTACTTATCCCGGGGGAAGTTTTGGGGGCAATACAAACTGTGAAGAACCTATAGTGAATAGGGACTCGCTTCTGCAAGTCACGTTTCGAGATCTACCAGTGCACGGTTACTTTGTTAACAATACAACTACTATTCTTTGCAGTTACTAAAATAATATTAAGAAATAAAAATATTGATTTATATTTTAGATATGTAATATTTATTTCATATTGGCATCCTGTCAGTGCTCATACTGTCGTAAGGCAAATAAAGAGACCATGCACTTATTAGGATACCTTGTGTGTCAATACTATTACGTCATTCTGGGAGCATGACGCAAAAACATTGCGATCATTTCCAATTCTACTACTCCTAAAGTGGAAAATGACTTTGAATTGTCTAATAGTACGAGTACTTTACAATGAATACGATCGACTTACTGTACGAAGAATTGCGGATGTTTTGGTTCGATGGTATGATCATTGCCTTCCATTGTGGGTATGTCATGTCATTCCGCGATTGGAGATGTGTGTTGTTATAATTTAGACGTATCTACAATAAACAATACTGTTTGCATTAAATATTTTGGATATTTCAACAGAACTTCAGTCTAATTTTATACAATGCAAAGCTGAAAACATTTTATGTGTAGTAAATCTATATACATATTTACATAGTATGTTCTAAGTTTTTCATATAGATCATTGAGGGCACGTGCGTTAGAAGTAGATAGAGGAATTATCTGTACTAAGTTGTGAATAATAACTCAACCAAGCAGGAATTCCGCGTATTTTGCGTCGAAAGATAGGGACGAGTAAAAAATCAAGCATAGACATGTACATTGTACATAGCACGAAAATGTAACAAAAAGCACCATTGTTCACGACACAACATTTCAAATCACTGTTTCATACAAAAACTGGGCAGTTTTTACTTCAGCAATGTTCCAGAGTTGTGCATACAATATTTATAGAGCTTGGCAAAAAGCTAAATGCGGAAATAAGTGAGTCGCTTATCTGCCGGTGAGTTTTGTGTATAGCCCGCCCGACGGCGCGTTCTGAGCATAATTTATTTCCTGCAAAGAAGCAAAGTATGCCGCCGAAGCCAAGAGCGTTTGTACACATTAACGACGCCGCACTTCATGAAAAATCGCTTAGGAGTCATGCTAGTGTTGCTACTACCTACTGGAATTATGAATTCATCGACGATCCAACATTTTGCACAGGCCCCGCTGCCGGGAAGTTTACAATTGACCAGGAATTAAAGTTTAATATTGGTTTCTTCACAGTTGCTGTAATTACTAAGATTAAAGCTATGTAGCAGCAAGTCCAGTAGCTAAAACATGAAAATCCATAGTAAAGCGACTGTGGATCATCGCGCATTGCCGAAGATTCCACTACTCTTGTCACGATATTTTAACGATATTATAATTATTGGATATATTATGTACATTAATACTACAGTGTTGAGTCCGGCTTCGACTGTACCACCTAATAATTATGGCACTATATAATTAAATTTTTAACGGGATTATTTCAAAATGTATATACATTGTTCTTTATAACTACACCCCAAGTGTAAAAAAAACTTACATATATACATAAACACACGCCTTTTTCCTAGAAGGGCTAGGCAGAGGTGCTACCAGAAAACCCACGTTTCGTTTTGTATATACCGTCCCACGTTGTGATAGGGGGCGAGCCTATCGCCATATCGGGCACAAATTTCTGACTCCGGGCTGATAATGAATAGAAAAATCCAATATCACTTTGCCCGACCCGGGATTCGAACCCGAGAACTCAGCTTTGCAATCATACCATAGTACCACTACGCCACCGAGGCAGTGTAAAAAAACGTGCGAAATATTAAATTATATTCATTATAATACTAGTAACTAATTCTTTCGGGCAATGTTAAATCCGATCACACATTTCGAAGTAAGACTGTTCAGATATAAACTGCGAGCTTGGGTTTCGACCATGATCCGTCTGATAAACATCCTTATACCATGGCAAAGACCCTGCCACGACGCTAAATAAATCGCTCTAGGCACTTACCCAATCAATCGTGTGTTGTTGCCAGGGTCAAAAGCCGACTATGAGGAAAAAAAATAGAATCGCGAAAAAATGTGTACACATGTATGGTTTTTATTTAGTTCTTACAATGCGGAATTTTCCAAGGTCTCGGTGAATAACCCATAACTTTTCACCAGTTTATTAGTTTCTTGTTGGGCACAGTATACACAAAAACAAAATTATGCTTCAAATTAATTATTTTTTTAACTCCAATTGTAGCACTAAACCAGAGTTTATAATAAGGAGTTGTTCAAGTTTGACAGTGAAATTTTCGTTTACGACTAGAAATTGTAGAATTAAAACGTGTTGCGAATTAAAGTTGAGAAAGTAAAGGCGAACGGAACATGAAATCTGCAAGTTGTTTACGGGAAAATATGCCAATATAATTTTATAGCCACTAGAAACTTCGAAGTTTAGTTTGTAATACTTTTGGAATACGCAGGCAGCGAGTACTGGGTGAAGTGACGTGGATTCCAATACCAGGAAATAATATTTTATAGCAAAAATCTCGAGGCCCGGTGTGTCTTGGGAAGTGGCCTAACATATCGTTCTTGGATTTGGCCAGTGTCTTGATGAGACATTTCAGGAATAGCTCGTTTCATCAGAAAATGCCTTTGAGTAACAGAGCACAGTGGAAACTGTTGCAAACTTGTTATTTCACTTGAAGGTGATCCACTTTTCATATGTTGCGTCAACTTCTCATTTATAATGTATTAGGTATGTTGTAAGGTATTTAGAGTATTCGTATCTAGAGACTAGACATCACAAGAATCTCTTTAGAAAATGTCACAAAGGCGTGTGTTAGAAATATATAATACACAGGAAATAAAAAACATAATATATTTATTCAAATATAATTTATAATTTATTTATTATATTCTTCATAAACATAAAATAATTAAACACATATATTTTAATTGATATATTTAAATTATAACAGAATAATCTTGGAACCACTTAATTAATGATTAAATTAAATTACTAAAACATAACCAATAATTATACTTATCTGGTAACGGTACTCAGAGTCAGATCTTTACTGACAGCGGGCAGAGTAATGTTCTGTTTCACAACTCGAATAACACTGTCTCACTTCAGGCAATGCTGGTCTTTTTATAACAAATCGAAAACAACCCCACTCTGCCCTACTTCTGACTACCCACAACAATTATAATTTTATTGTATTATGTTTACATGTCTTATTTATATACTGTATAATCTACAAGTTATAAGTTTGCAATTATTACCTTGAGAATAATATAAACGTAATTCCCTAGAACCGAGTTTAAAATTGAATGAATTCACCGTGTAATGCGCAATTATGCGGCTGTGCCATAATGAATATCCACCGTTTTAAGAATCGCGCAGTACAATTAGTAGAAGTTAATATGTACATTTGTAACCCAGATTTAGCCAAAATTTGCATAATGCTTTAACTTGTCACATAACAACACAGGAACCGACACTGTACTGAGTTTAAATTGCATTTTAGTAGTTTGGGAATGTTGTGGCTGCATGTGCGTGGCCGCATTTCAACACTAATGTATAACTGGTAATAAGCCATTGCTACAAATGCTAGCGGACCGATAAATTATATGAATTGTGGCAATCGGGATTCCCATGTAAATCTATACTTTATTGTGTGTACAAAAAGCAGTTAACCTGAAAATATTTCAATATTTGCTTGAATTAAACCGTATTTCACACGAACAGCTTTTATTTGGTTCACTCGCTAAATATAGGTAGGCACACAAGGCAAAACGTGGGTGTCTTGGGCGCTACCAAGGGAACTTCTGCCTACCCTTTCGGGAAAAAGGCGTGAGTTTATGAATGTATGTACTCCCTAAAAATAAGTGATTGCCTGCATAGTGGAGCAAAAGTTTCAATACTCTGTCTTTATTTGTGTCTATATTATAATATGTGGGATTTACTGGAATCGCATTCCCCTTTTTATTTAACTCTGTAATGTAAATCACATAGCATGTTGCGGTTCAGGCTCTGTTATAGTGGTGATCGGTTATTTTTATAAGGTCAGTTGGTTACATGATAAACTGAAATTATTATCAGCAAAACGATACCCAGCAATCCTTTAATCTCTAATACTTATAATAATTAGTATAAGAGAGAGTACGATTAATATTCGGCTGGTGGAGTGCCGTCAGTCACTGTATAATCAGATTTACCGCGCTCGAGGTGACTCCTTCCAAGTAATGTCGGACCATTTCACATAAATATCATCGTTTATCTACTGCTGAATTCGGCTTACCTAATATAATAATATATATACTGCATATTTTAGAATATATAAATTTTATTGACAGAAATGCATTTTTGCTGCACGATCTTTTTTGTATCTAAAACTTATTATTAAGTTTTCACTTTTTATTTCCACAAATATTAATTAATTGTCGTTTATGTTTATTCTCGTTTCATATGTTAAAGGTCCACAAATGTATAAAACACGTCGGGCTAAAACGTAGAAAGCTGGATTTCAACGAGTTGGTTGGAAGGTTTTAAAATCCGCAAAGCGTAATGTAACGTGTTAATTTATTTTGCAGCGAGGAGCGTTGACCTTGAATTTGAAGTAGTAGGTGGGTACTGGGTAGTATGTTGGCGGAGTGGCTGGGAGGGGAGCTCGCGGAGGCAAAGAGGTCGAATCTCTGCGAAGCCCGCCGGGATTAGCGTCAAACGAAGAAAAAGAGACGCGGGAAATAAGCCGTAATCCACGAGACGTGACCTAAATTCTTCCTTAAACATCGACGATTTGATATCCTCGTGAAAACAATTTGATTTTTCCCTTTCTTTTTTAACTGTGCCCTTTGACAGTAAATTGGATTGGTTCGTGTTTTACGCATGAGAATTTCAAGAATCGACTTAAGAATTCATAATTTTGTAAGGCGCCGCCTTTCGTGACGCTCCTGTTCAATATTTATTGGTTATCACCATCTTTTATTAGAAAATAGAAATACACTGTAGTGGTTAATTACTTATTAGCACTGTGGCGTGTTTAGATGACAGCATAATATTTTACAGTTATCAATCAGCCAAAGAATTACCTTACTTGATTGAAGTAATAAGTAACAAAAACCCTTTTCATTGTACTATGACATTAACAAACTTGTAATATTATTTTATTTAATACCTTAAAAGAAGCTTCTTGTTTTATAATTTTTGTAAACAAAAGGTGAGCGGGAGACTGTGGCCAATGTAATCGGGCTAAATGTTAAAGAGCAACCGTTTACATTAACCGCTTTTGTAAAACAAATGAATACCACGCGCAGGAATAGCCTCTCTTAGAAAAAATACTCTTTCCTTTTAGCGACGACAAAATATTAAACGTATTACATAATTAGTACGATAAAATATATTAATAGGCTAGATTAATCATTTTCTTTACCTTCCAAGTATTTTGTATATTTTAGTGGTGTACTGTGGATTTAATGTTCTTGTTATTTTTTCAATGACAACTTTAACATTGAATGGGATTATTCTTTATGAAAATAATATACCTAAATAAATAATTCTATTATAATTTTGAAACAGTTGAGTGATCAGTATGTTCCTAATTTATATTCGCCATATATTGCTGTGATGTGTGAAAGCTTAGCATACAAGTCCTTTGTTATGTCTAATTTTCAGCATTGCAAAACAGAGCATTCAAAACCTTAGTTGTATCTTATTATCTTATGTACTGCGTTTATATTTATGACTCTATAAAGTCGTCGAAAATAAAGTAGGTATACATAGCACCAAAAGGCAATAAATATTTGAAAAGAAAGAAAAGCATCAGTATTGATAGCAATGTTATATGAAACGTGTATTATTGGTTCTTTGTACTGTTTGTTTATAAATTAATACAGTTTTTTGTAAGAAGTGAAACTCACGGTCGATATGGTGTTCAAGCCTATAAGGAGAACAATATCACGAACAAACATAATCATTTTTAAGTTTAATAATGGTAAATTAAGGGTAGCTAAATTGTAACAGTCACTAAGCGGATGACTAATACCTCAGTCCGCCCCGTGACCACGAAAACTGTAAAGTGATCGAAACGTCGGGAAATTTAAAAAATGTAAAAATTAAATCAAATTCGCGATAAAATCCGTAAGAATTCGTTTTATTTGCGTAAATCCAAGACACCATTATAAAAAAATCCATACATTTTTTTCAAAATATTAACGCAAAACGTACCTATCATGTAAAAGTACTAATTGTTTTGTTTAATGATTGAGCTTGAAGTTGTAATAGTTGTGCCGACGTCACAAATATTGTTCACGCGTATAAGATACAAGAGAAATGCTGGAATAAGAACTAGGGTAACAACTTAATCCTCTGAAGTTTATAGACAATCTTTACCGAGTAAAAGCCTGAATACGCAGAGTACTGCTTTAGTATGCGAATATAAAATATAAAAGCGTGATGGCATCCAATTTTACGTAAAGATAGCAAGAAGTTTCACATCAACGCGTGTAAGTTGATGTAATTCATCCAAACCGAGCTATGTTTCAATAACCTATATCTGGGATTAAAGGGTTTTGGTTTTCGTATAATCCGTTCTTATTCCTTCGTAAATGGATATTGAAAAAATTTGATGGGTCCTTTTTATCGGAAACTCTTTTTCAGAAGTGCTCTATTTTGCCTTTCGAAATGACGTCGATTTAAGTTGAATGAACGAGCGAAATCCTTCTACATGGAAGGGGCGGTACTGAGAAGGTGATGAGTTTATATAGTACCATTATTTAGTCGACGGCGCACCTTTGAACCGATAAATTGGCGTCAAGAATAAGCTGCTTCACTTTCCACACACAATCTCCGACCGACTGTTTTGCATTTATTTGGTATTCTCAACTGCTGTAAATCGAAGTAAAGGTAATCTTATTTGTAAAAACTCAGCAATTGCACGACTTATATAAGTAAGGGAACTCAAAATCAAAGCCTTGCAGAATCGGATGGTGTTAAGAATGAGGTAGAGAATGTCCCTCGATAAATCATATTGGGTTAATCCTTTAATTAATTTTCTATCGAGATAGTACGCTCTGTTGAGGATATACATAATTTTGAAATCAATATACCTGGGTAAATTTCCATTACGTCATTTGGGAAATGACTCTCGTAGATTCGTGGGTTCCACCATTGCGTAGTCTTTCGTGTATTAAGACAAGACGTTATTTTATTTATACGTTTATGGTGAAATAAATAAGGATAGTTCAGTATTTGTGTATAAACAAGGATATCCTATGACATTTGGACTTTACATAAATCGAACGCCCGCTATGTCCACAGAGAAATATGTTTATTTGTCACATTTCGGAAATTGAAGTCGCGACCGCTCGCCTCTCAAACGGCTTAATCTAGTTTCGGCCATGTTTCATCGAGTCCATCACAACTTTGAATATTTACTAAAAAGGTAGGTATCTTTACTTAGCAATTTTCGTAAATGAAGAACGAAAGCTGTGTAATGTAATAACTTCACAGTATTGAACTAAAAGAACGTGGAGAATTCATTGTATTACGTTTGTGTTGTGAATTGAAAATATAAATGCGCTATAACAGCTTAAATTTGCAAATCCATATGTTATTATGGAGGGAACCGACCGCTGTGTCTAGAATTTCATTTAACGATCCCAGCTCGACAATAACCGTCCGTGGAATTTAATGGTTTGTAAAGCGGTCTCGATTAAAACTGCCGTCTATGTGGATAAGGTCACTCGATTTACTATATGAGGGTAACTTGTAATGAGTTTATGAGCAGTCCCCTCGATGCTCCCGGTTACCTACATTCCGCAATCCAGCCAAGTATTCGTATTCACAAAGTTAGTGCTTCAGTGCAGAATAGATAAGTGGATAATGCATGCCGTGGTTTCGTGTGTTATTACTTGAATAAATGTAACTCTATCATATTACATACATTATTTTAGTATATGCAATGTATATCATATATTTTAGTTGTCGACGGCTCCGCGACACACCCAAGAAACGCTGGCGAGACGATGCTTTCGAGCCCATGTGGCCTGAAATTTCTTTAGAGCGCGAACTATGGAGGGAGAGGAGGGAGAACTTTGCCCAGCAGTGGGATGATATAGGTGAAAAAAAACTGCAATAGCCGCTGTGTGGCATTCTCGAGATAATGGGTGAAAAAAAAACCCGACAAATTTGTCGTCGATAAATTGTTGTTCCAAATCTAGGTGATGACTGATGCGGACCGGAAAGTCCCTCCTATATCTTGTAATCACGACACATGATACGTATCTTGTTGTACAATGTCGTCTGCTAATATTTAGTTATTGTCATGGTAAATAGGTATTATTTTAGCGGAGTTATCGTTAGTATCTAGCTGCAAACGCATTCAGCATAGAATTGACCGCAATTTAATTACTATAGACGTGGCTTTGTTCCGGTAATTAATGATATAGCGGTTTTTCATTTGCTATTAAATAGAAAGTTGTGTGTACAAAGAGATCAGATATATCCTAAGTTTATATTCGTAATATCGACGTCGGGTCAACGGCACTTATTAGCCGATCGCTGTCTATAAATATTTAACTGAATTACATCACAAAGATATTTTAGCCGTAGGCCGAGGTGACTCGAGTTTCCGTTTAACAATAACTATTTTCAATTTATTTCGAACGCCACATGAGCGTGTAAGTTAGGAGTTTCTTAGCCCAAAGTTCATATATTTAAGACGTCATTTACAAATGTTGCAGAAACAAGGTGCAGAAAGTTAGACAGCAAAAGGGACATAAATCAGGAGGGAGTGTGCGCCAGCTGGCACACTCTGAATAGTTCTGTCGAGTGTCGACCACGTATGACATTCGATTACCCTTGTGTTGGCTGTTGGGTCAGCGTACAACTGCTTGTCTACAGCATAGTTATATTTCAAGAGGGTATTATTACCACTATCTATGAATACTGCAACCGATATTACTCGAGGAAAATTATTCGTTGAAACAATCATATTAATTATTTATTGTTTCTGTGAGCGCTTTATATTAAGTACGGGTAGTATCAATGATTTTGTGTGGAATATTACTTTATTTTTGGGATCAAGAATTTAAATCAATTGTCTTTTTTATTTTGGAGAGATGGGAGTGTCGCTTCCATTCTTTATTATGATGAAGGAGGAAAACTAGTAATCATTAAACCTGATGGGATGTTACCATGTACACTCATGAGTCCAGAGGGTTGGTTTTTGTCTAACTTTTTTAATCTACTGACGATTTTTCCGCTCTTAAAATAATATACTATGCTTCAGCGTACTCAATTCTTAAATACTGAATCTCAGTCTGGGGTACTTGTGAAAGAGTTTGTACTCCATCCAGGACGGGCTCAGAGAGCGTTGTTCTTTAATCGCACCATTCTCCTACTAGAGAATTGTATTTTATTCGCGAGTTACCCACGGCTACACAGATTTTTCTTATTAGTTCTATCATACGTGAAATTTCTGACGTCTCTTCTATATTCTATGAGTGGATATTTCCACAAACCTTATATTGTATGATGAAACAAAATTCTCAATATAAATTACTCTAACATTACGAAAACGTAAAACTGTTTTTAATAAATGAATAATTTCCCTAAGCTCTGAAGACTTAGAAGATTTCATAAAAACTTAATTAATTTAAACAGTTAAATAGCTAAACATTTTTTCATGTCTTCCATGTATTTTACACAAGTACATAAAGAATTACACGATGAATATCCTCATACACACGCACACACACACACACACACACACAAATATACACACGCACACGCACTCGCAATCCCACACACACATATAAACTCCATCTCATATATACAATTACCAATTTAATGATTTTGTAAATTAAGAATTCGTATATTCCTGTTTTGTTAAATAATTATTATGGTTATTCCTTCGATTATTTTGATGAAATAAGAATGTTATTGTAAAACATGGGACACATCTCTCTCCCCTCATGGAAGAGGGTGCTAATGTCTGTGACACAGTCTTACCGCTAGGGACACGGTATCGAATAAAAAGTATCGATACTGTACTCATGAGTAGTATCGATAAAAAAGTATCGTACTCGTAAAAGAACCGACACAAAAGTATCGATACCTCAAAGTATCGAGTACTTTTCTCAGGCAGGGGCCAGCCAGGTCCTACGCCATACGTTAAACGTTAGTTTGTACTGTCTATAACTTATTGTATGTTTAACTTTATGTTTAATATTGTCTGTAACTTCATTCAGTAAGAGAAAATGAAAATATAACAAATGGTATATAAATATAAGATAAATAAAAACAACCTGTAAGTAAAACCACAATTTTTTAATCAAAAGTATTATAAATCCCACTCCTCCTCCGTACAATCGCTCAAGAAAAGAAGTTTGTCGAGCCTTTTCGGCGATAGGCGGTTACGGGTTTTACGGTTTTACGGGTTTTTACGGTTACGGCGACCCAAACGCGATCTCACGTATTTTTTCAATAATAAAATATATATATATAAAATGAATAAATAAAAATATATATTCGACACGATACCTGCCAAAAAGTACTTGTTAAGTAAAAGTATCGAACACAAAGTATCGAGTACAAAAGTATCGGTATCGAAAGGAAATCTACTCGATACTATAAGGTATCGATACTTTTTTCGTGTCCCTACTTACCGCACTAATACAGTGGTTAAAGTACACAAATACAATTATGTTAATTTGTTTATGAAATAAAATATATATTTGATGTATAATTTGCATCTCAGAGAAAAAAATATCTCGTTTTCCCTTGAATACAGTTATATAATCGCGTCAGTCTGGAAATAACGCATAATAAAGCTGTTGGAAAAATGCCACTTAAAAAATATTCGTCGGGGCTTCCATTAAATGATCTTAAGTTTTGCAGTTTTACAGTAACGTGAATAATTGGAGATATTTTATTGCTATGAAATTTAAAATAGTGATGGACCGACGGATATTCTTGGGTTTCTTATTAAGTTCATTAGTAGTTGAATATGTTATTGTCTTAGCTATATCTTCGAGAATCAAATGGGTAGGGAAAGGCTATGAACACTTAAACTCTATTGGTTTTGTAGGTCGTCGCTGGATGCTGGCTGCCTCCAACAGGTCACTGTGGAAATCATTGGGGGAGGCCTATGTTAGCAGTGGACTTCCCTTGGCTGATGAATGGATGGATGGATTGTTTATGTGACCGACTCCGCGAGATATCAACTCTAAAAATCTATTTAAGTTTATTGTTTCTCGTTACATAAATTAAATTATATTATCCATTTTCTATTACGTTTTGACCCTCGCATTGGGTATTTTCAACATTGTAAATTTTGCGTTTTATATTTTGACATTAGTTTTATAATAATGTTAACAAATGAAAACAAAACACGAAATGGTTATCACTACTTTGGAGATATTTAACTGTTTCCCCTCTTAATTTTTACTGATGTCTATATGTGTGTACGTATGTGTTTGCGTTTCCTCGTGGTAGTTGGTACAAAACATAATTACGGATAGAATATCAATCTATATAAAAAGTTGTTGGAAATCTATGATTAAAAAATATAAATAAAGGTTGAAAGCGCTGTTTGTGTCCTAACTAATACGTTGAATAATACGAGTAGTTCTTCGAGTTACTTGAGGGCAGTGACAAAGTTTGGTATAAGTTCATATAAGCAATATTTACATACATACATACATAAACACACGCCTTTTTCCCAGAAGGGGTAGGCAGAGGTGAAAACTAGACACCCTCGTTTCGCCTTGTATATTCCGTCCCACGATGTGATAGGGGGCGAGCCCATCGCCATATCGGGCACAAATTCCTGACTCCGGGCTGATAATGAATAGAAAAATCCAATATCACTTTGCCCGACCCGGGATTCGAACCCGAGACCTCAGTTTTGCAATTATACCGTAGTACCACTACGCCACCGAGGCAGTCAAATAAGCAATATTTATTAGTATTTATTTGTTTTCCTCTACCGGACACGTAGTTTGTGAGGCTAAGGCGGCGACATGGTCAAAGTAATACGTCAGATATGAAGTTTATCTGTAGAGCGGAGTGAGGGCATCCCCGCCTGCCTGCCTACATGTGAATAGGTATGTATTTATTCCGTGAAACCGCTCCGTAGTTATGTACCTATCCATGTCGGTGTTGTTTTTGCGGTGGCATCACAAACATATTGCTTGTCAACGCGGTTATTATTCTCTTTTGCAAAGCTTTCGCTCAGTTTCTGAATGGCGAATTTAAAATAATTTTTTGCCATAAATGTTTATTGTTTAATGCAAAAATGTGGTTTTTGATAGCAATTTACAATTAATTCGTGCAATACCGGGAAATGAATTAGCTCGAAAAACAAAGTTGATACAATGAAGTGAAATAATTATTCTTTCAGAGTAAACTTATGTAGGTGTTGTTAATATCATATAATTAATTCTCAAATTTCCATTGTTGCTATTGAAATTAAATTATACTTTGAAAAATAATTAATGTAAATTTTGTTTCATAAATATGCAGAGAATTGTGCTATATTACACACACTGATCATTGGCAATATTACCAACCTTAAGCGGTTTTATGACATATAGGCTTTGCTCTTTGAAAAATATTTGTTTTGTGTTATGGTGCGTAATGTAGAATAGGTACGCCACAGAGCCCGGTCTGCCGCTTTATGCATCCAGTCGCTGCCGGCCCTCTTTTGCAAGTCGTCATCTGGCTAGAGGACGTCCCACGTTACGTTTGCCACGACGCGGGGTCTGTGGCGTACCTTGGGAGAGGCCTATGTCCAGCAGTAGATTGCAACGGGCTCATGATGATGATGATGATGTAGAATAGAATTTTATGTATCTGTATCAGCCTATATACGTCGCACTGTAGGGCACAGACTCCTTTACAATCGAGAGTACGATTGGGAGGGGTTAGGCCATATAGTCCGTCCCGCTGGCCTAGTGAGTGTTGGCGGACTTTACATATTGTAGAAATTCTTCCGAATCGCTATGGTATGCAGGTTTACTCACGATGTTTTCGGTCACCATTATGGTGCGTGGTGGCTGACTATCAATACACACATAACTCCGAAAAGTCAGAGGTGCGCCCTGAGATTTGAACCTGCGACCAGTTACCACCGAGAACATGTTGGCAGTCGCGTCTGATCCGTTACCAACAGGTCACATGTATGCAATTTGAATATTATGTAGTTATGCGATAATTATTTCGATTGTGGCCAGAAATCCTAGATGAAATTCTTTACTAACTTACCCTGCTGCCGTGTAATGGGGCTGATATACTATGAATATACAGCTTCGTTTTATGTTAAATTTATTTTTAGGATTTTTAAGTGTTATTACATCTCCTGTCACCTTGTAGTTTTAGCGCTGGCGTTTCTTGATTGTGGTCCGTGACGCTGCGATTATCATCACCTATACGGACCCTCCTCAATATCGCTATAGTAGGAGCGGTAAGAATTTCGGTTAGGTTTGTCAAGGTTTTGATTATTTAGAGGAATTTCTGAGGACGCTCACGTCAATTTGCCTTTCCGATGGAATAAATGGAAAAAACAACAAGAACTCACGTCAATTTGACACCTAGTCGTAATTATATTAGCTAACATTCATCTAAATTTTATTGGTGTATGGCGAAATTGGAAACTACAATTAATTTTTTAAAATATCTATTTAAGGCAGTGTTTGAGATATGTTTTCATAATATAAATAAGCTATTAAACTCGTAATCTAATAGTATTAACATATCCAATAAAATAAAATGTGAAGAGAGAAAAACTGTTCCTAATATTTTGACAACAACGCATTCCGACGCCAATAAATCGTAGACGATTCAAACATTTCTTTTTAACCATAATGCGAAGCTACGATATATTTTATTAAATTGCAAGAATTGATTCATTTTTTCCTGTTTGCTAGAAGCCATCGTGGAATTGATTTTATATTAAACAATGCAATGCATTTTAAATGGACTAGATTCTACAAATACCCCACCTTTGTGGATCCGGTTTATCCGATACCCTCCATCTTCTTTGTATCCCAAGGGGTATTAGTAAGGTATATTTGAATGACAAAGTGATGCATATTATGTTTATTATAATACTATATACCGATCTTGTTTCTCTGTGGATCAAATGAATTTATGTTTTATGAGGTGAGGAGTGTTTGTTCGCAGTTTCATCTACGTGAAAGACCCGGTCAGTTGGGGCGAGCTGTAAACCGTCCAAAGGGTTACCTTTGTCCAGTTAATTTGTTTACTTCGGTAGTAGAAGCACCTTATAAGTTTGAGCAACCGAACCTTAACTTACACTGATTTACTTAATCATAGTTGCATACATACAGGGTAAACGAAGCCAAAAAAAAACTGTCGCATTTTTTGCAAAAATTTACTTGCATTGTGTCTAAAGTCACTATAACTACCACCTGGTTTCGTTTTCGGTAGCAGTCTTGATATACCCTGTATATTGCGTCATTGGTTCTTTGATAAGGGTGCCATGAATTTAATTAACATAACATGTAATAATACTCGTATTGATAATTATCAGCAATCGGCTATTAATTTTTATTTACTGTGGCTTTCTTGGTTATCTCTTATCACAATGTTACTTCTCTGTTAGAATCTCGTAGCTCATGTATCGATTTAAACAAGATCCCTCACACCGACTGAACTTATCAATCATGCCCCTTTGAATACCTCGGGAGAAACTGTCAAAGATTTATTATTGCAAACAAATATTTTTACTGTGATTTACTGCTGCTATATTTATTTAATTGGTTATATTTCCATAATATAATTTTTGATTTGGTATTAAACACGGACGGAATGACTTTAAAAGTAATTAAATAATGATGATGAATTTGCCATAAAGGATTTTTTTCCGGCCTGTTGCCTAAATTCGAAGGTCCCGGTATTCCTTGCCGTAGACTAAACACAGGAGTGCTGATTCCCTGAGTAGACGCTCTGCTGCACTCTTGCGTCAACCGCAAAGAGGATTGGCGCAGCTGATGATCAGGGGCTATCGCACGATTTCTCATGATTGACTTTACAACCCATAATTTTCTAACCTATTTTTCTTAGTCTTATTTATTTAAAACTAGCGGCCCGTTTCAGCTTCGCCTACAGAGTAAAATAGACTAACAACTAATTAAATGTTGGGTTGAGAGAAAATAATAAAACACATGAATTTATTAAGAAATTGTATCATCCAAACGATTGTTTAGTGCGGCTTAGTAGGCGAACGGAGAAGCGACATGGGGCGCAAAGCGGCTGCGTCGCGTGGGTACATCGGCATTCGGTAGCTATTCTATTTTGGAAATTGTACAGCTGAAATCATTCCGACACTGTTTGCATAAAATGTAATGGCAGATTGCGGCCGTGCGGGAAGTACTCGCGTCGATTCGCATTGTGCCATCTGCTCACATACAGATCCCTTATAAAATGTTACTGCGCATTATCGCACCTGGATATGGCCCCGCCTCGCGGTTATTTCGAAATGTTACCTTTTTATGACACTAATGGAAAATACTGTTCAGCTTTGTAAAGCAGTAACTGTATTTATTTCACGCACCACAGAGAACGTATTTTATTGTGCGTGGACAAAGATGTCCACATCGGACATCCATCGTCGCTGGATGCAGGCTGCCTCCAACAGGTCACTGTGGAAATCATTAGGAGAGGCCTATGTTCAGCAGTGGACTTCCTTTGGCTGATGGATGGATGATTATGGATGGACAAAGATCCTTCATGATGTTATTGTTCCGCAAGAAGTTAGCTGTGATTTCGCAAGATTTTGTAGTTAGTTTCCAATTGTAATCAATATAGACAGTAAGCGCGACCATCGATTGGCGGCGGCGATACGGAATAGTATAATATACTGATTTATACGTATATACATATATGTATGTATATACATATACGCACTAGTGGATTATACCATAGAATAGTTGAATATTATGGCGGAATTTCAACTGTTCTGTGGATTTCAGTTACATTAATTGTTATTGTGTGGATATCGAACCAGTCAACGTCTTAACCAATTGCCGCTATTGAATCTGTCAATATATTATTAGGAAGACTATAATTACTTTAATTGTACCACAATATCGCTGTTAATTGAGATAGTTTTAATTTACATATATTTTAGAAACATTGTTAATAAATGGAAAACACCCGTTCGCATTTACTAAAAACTGTAAAAGAAATATCCAGTATGAAAAAACTCCTTTTTTATAAACTTTCTGAATCGATTACTTTTTAAAATTGTCACTAATTGGTTTTTTATTGTTCGAGAGAGTAAGAGCCTATTCATTGTAAGGCAAAATGTCATGCATCATACATCCGTGTGTACAAAATAACATCAGTCCAATTGTTAGGTACAACGGTGGCAATGAAATTATGGTTTCATTGATTTGTTTAAAACATTTTTTTTAGAGTAAGTGATTTGGCAGTTGATATATGAGAATCAACTATTTTTCGTAAACAATAGGTGACAACATCGTAGGAAACAGGTATGAGTTATGTTATCGAAAAAGTACGAATTCATTTACTTGTCTTGAACTACTGTTTTAATTGAAAGTACTACATGTTACTTACCAGTTTTGCGACCTGCATACAGTAATTGTTACGATCTTTTTATCACAGGTTATAATTTACCGCACACGATTCATATTGTATTTTAGTATCTCATTTAATAAAAGAATTAGAGACCCGCCTTGTGAAGATTATCTTCCTAAATAGATCGGACCTACCAATCGGGATTTTGATAAATGGACTAGGTATCTACTAAGGTCCCGTGTTGCGCGATTAATGAAGCAGCTGTTCGAATCCAATTCTAAAATTAATATAATATGCTCGGTTTTATTATTATTATAATTATTTTTTATTATAAGCCCTTTAAGTCCCACTGCTGGGCAAAGGCCTCCCTCCCTTCCTTCCATTTGTCACGGTCGGATGTTACATGCCACCAGTTCGGAAGATAGGAGTCGAGTTCGTCCCGCCATCTCCTTCTGGGCCTACCGCGTAGTCGATTTCGGCTGCTGGGGAGCCAATGTGTGGTGGCTTTCGCCCAATGGTCGTCGGACATGCGGTAGATGTGGCCAGCCCAGTTCCATTTTAACTTGGCAGCTGTTTGTCCCACGTCGGCGATTTAAGTTATGGAACGCAGCGTTGAGTTCTTTACGATATGCTCGGTTGGTTTAATATAATAGTTAAGGTATTTTCAGTTGCATTGTTTACTTAGTAATAGGAATTTTAGGAGGAACGGCTAAGTACACAGGTCACATAGATTGAGAGAGGTAGAGCCAAACTACATTCAATTGGAATTGACAGCTTGAATGATGTAGACAATTGATGAAATCACCTGTTTGTATAATTTTTCAATATGTAAAAAAGCTTCGCTGTTGTGTTTCAAGTGCTTAGTGATATTGCAGCAAGTTATACCCTATCAATGTCTTTAGTTATGAATATCAAGGTTCTGTGAGTACTTATTATCTGACGACATATACGTTTGTTTGTTGTAGGTTGGTTGTAATAAATTAATTACAAAACACACTCAATATATGTGATCTAATGCGTAGCCTCTTGTTTCACGCCTCTTATTTTCTCTGAGGAGAAATATGCCTTAACAAAACCTAAAGATTAACGATGAGCTTGTTCTACCTTTATTATTTAAAAATATTTGTTTGAAAAATAAATAATCAACTCTAGTGGAATATGGAAACTAACATCAGCTCCGATGCATACGCGCGGATATATTAACTACAGAGATCCTACCAGTTGCACCGATTAAACTACGTCATGCGACCAAGTTGCGAGCATTTCATAATTCATATCGTATACATTATAACAGTTGATATAAACATGCCCCATACATAAATTAAACAAGGATAAATTTGACGTCAGTAGTTTTTATACCAAAAAATATTACACAGATTTGGATGCTATTTTTTTTTACAAAATATAATATTAACGATAATATTATTTTCTTTTTAGTTTGAGCGAATACACACCAAAGTCGTCGGCCCGCCGGCATATGTCGGCTACATTTTGTCGGCGGGGTAGCCGGCGTCTTTAGTCATTGCAAGTCGGAAAACTTGGATGACGACATTGAAGCGGCTCGACATAATATGGAACATTTTATGTCGTTGACGAGCAGTGCGCTCGCGTTGTAGAAATGTCATGTCGGCGGACAACACATCCGGGCGCTTGCCGCCGACATGATGCCTTTCTTATAGGCCGCCGGGTAGTGCCGGCGGCTTGTGTCGCCGGGCCGGCGGGTTTGGTACGTAGAGCGCATTAGTTGAACATGTTGATTTTTAGTTTTTATATTTAATCAATTTAAAGTTTTTAGACTTACTCGTAGGGATCGTGTTGTAGTTAAATGTCACCACATGTCCACTTCTCTATATACTTACGTAATATTTCTCGTGCTGGTAGTATACTTTGCACAGGCAGCCAATTTTCCTTCTGTAACGATACATAAGGTACGTTTATTATGGTACAGTTTTGCTAAAAAAGTTAACGATTTAATTAGTGATCACTGGCGTTTTTATGTGGGTTGGGAAAAGAGAAATATTGTTGAGTTTATTTCATTACTATCAATAGTTACCTATATCCACATACCATTAACATTCTTGTTACCTATCGGGTCAGTGCAGGTGTCCTCGCCATATTTTCTCCACTGAGTTCCACCAACTTGCACGTTGTAGATTATAGTGTAAACTCTAAACCATTCTCAATCGCAAATGACGCCTGTACTCAGCAGAGGTATCTTTGTGGGTTTTTCATCTTCTTTTTCTTTTTTCGTTTCAATGGCTCAAATGATACACTGTTATTTAAATCTTTACAGTTTCCGGGCTCAGTAGGTCGCTTAATTTATGCGTCTGTTGCCTTGATGATGTCCCTTCTTGTGGGTTGATATATTATTGTATATGTAATAAAATATGTATTTAATATTATTATGTAGCGACACACATATTAATATCTTAGTATTAAATAGTGTATTAGCAAATATTTACTTCAGTTAATAGCGACGATATCGTATTCGGTTTGTACCTGTAAAAGTATTGTACAGTTGATAAATAAAATAAATAAATATAAATATTACTACATAATACTATTTTACCATTTATAATCACTGCACAGAATTTAATGTATGAGATATTCTGTCCGTTTGGTATTATTACCATATGTATAAAATTCCACACCACAAGGATTAGTGTAATATTAATCATATTGATTGACATTAAATTGACATATCGAAGCCATAAATCAAAAGGGAGAAAGTTTGACGAGCCAGCTGACTTGGGAAAAGTGTTTTTTGTACCATTTACTGGCAAAGCGTACATGTACATACATACATAACCACACGCCTTTTTCCCAGAAGGGGTAGGCAGAGGTGCTACTAGAACACCCACGTTTCGCCTTGTATACTCCGTCCCACGATGTGATAGGGGGCGAGCCTATCGCCATATCGGGCACAAATTCCTGACTCCGGGCTAATAATGAATAGAAAAATCCAATATCACTTTGCCCGACCCGGGATTCGAACCCGAGACCTCAGCTTTTGCAATCATACCGTAGTACCACTACGCTACCGAGGCAGTCAATCGTACATGTGTTCAAACTATATTCTAGTTGAGCGTAACTATGTGGAATTTGCTACCAATTAAGACGACCCAGGTTGGGTTTCTGTTTGTTGAAATACCGGGGTGATATAATAGCACTTCAGGAGCCGAATACCGTAGATACAAGTTATATAAAATATATATTAGCGGAAATGTTTGTAATCCGTCTTTGTACACAATTCATAGGCAATTTTTAACTATTTTTACCATTTTTACTTTTCCTAGGAAATCAATATATATCCTAAATAGCCATCGGAAATGTATTATATTCGTATTGTCAATGAGTACAGCGGGTATGTGGAGCCATATCTTTCAAATTTTAATAACGCTAACGAATACGGAGGTCTATACAAAGGGATAGTTAGGTTATGTTAGGTTAAGATTGAGATTACTAAGAACTGTATACAATTCCTAAATTTTATATATTTCCGGTAACATATATATATATATATATATATATGTATATATACTACTACAGGTCACTATGTTAACGGAGGCCTATGTTCAGCAGTTGACTTCCTTTGGCTGATAGTTTGGATTGATTGATTGGCGGTTATGAGTCTGGAGTGGGATGGATTATCGCAAAGACTGCGTCGCGCCGTCATAATTTTTAAGTTCTGGCGACGAGTTACTATCAACCAATAGTAACTCATCGCCAGCATTTGAAAGCATGAGGAACTCCTCATTCTCAGCAATAATTTTATATCTTGTAATATTTTGTCTTCATGAGAAAACATGTTAATTATTTACACATTCTGCGAACTTGAGTCCGTATGTGAATATTTTGTTAGAAAAAAACATATGAAGATGTCTTTATTTATATAGTAAGTTTTACTAACAACCCGTATATGAGCAATGTAGGTGTGTAAACAAAGTAATTAGTGGTCAAAGTTTATTTTGCCAGTAGTTTTTCATATTTAATTTTATACGTGAACTTAGTTAGACTAAAGTTATGTGGTAAAATCACTAGTCCCACATTTATTTTTTTAATAAAACGAGCAAACAGTCCTCCTGATGGTGTGTGATCATTGCCGCCTCTGAACATCCACAACGCTGGGATCATAGATGTACTGCCGGTCCATCTAATCGAATTGTATTAATAAGTGCAGTATAATGAAAATAGTGTATCCAGGGCGTGAACTGGGTATCTCTTACCTATCAACACAATGGACATAATGTCAGCTGGCTTCAGTCCGAATTTATACAAGTTGAACTCTAAGTTTAACACTGTCGAGTACGGTGGTCGCTATCCAGGCCTATACGAATACCCTAGCTTTTGGGCCTCCCGAAATCTCATTCACCGAATGAAATGCAACAGCAAACCTTCTGTCGTTTGAAAAAAAATGTCTGAAAAATATGTATATTTAGGTAAAGTTTTAAATTATAAAATAAAAATATATTTATAATTTGTTTTGTAGAACTTAACGATAAGTGTTAATTGTGAACTTAATAGCATCTTGTTTGTAATTGTATTACTTGGTAACTTGGGAAGCAACTAATTCTTATAAGACTTACTAATGGTAGGTAACTCATATGTGAGAGGAGGCCTGAGTAGGTACCACCGCAATGTCTATTTCTTCCGCCAAACAGCAGTGTTAACGCATTGTTGAGTTCCGGTTTAAAGGACATTGTAGGCAGTGTAACTACTGGACATAATGAGACCTTATGTCTCAGGATGGCGAGCGCAGTGGAACACTAAGCATTGCTGTGTAATTCATAGTGTTGTTTGGTTTTGCTACTGTCCATGAGCGGTTGTATCGCTTACCATCACGCGAATGGCATGCTCGTTTCCCCATTGATTGAAATAAAGTATAAATAAATAAATTTGATTTAATTAGCATCTGTACTTGTAGGTATTGGGTTTAAAAAAGTAACCACTACGTAAGCACGAGCTTTAAAGAGGAAATTGAACTAAAAATACACGTAATTAATTCGCATTTCACGGGCCGTTATTGTTAGGATTTTTATTCGTCATTTTATAGACATTGACAGAGCTTATCAACTAGTGTTACTCGTATTATATGTAAGGGTTGGTAGCAATGTTAGTTTTTTTCCTCTTGCTAACAAAACAATGTGCTATACATGTGCTGCTTTCGGGTAACTGAACGTTGCATTGTTTCGTTAAAAAATAATAATAACAATAGGAAAATAACAATGATGTGCATTGATGTATTTTTTCAATTGCCGGAGACCTAATGAATGTATTTCCTGTCTCTAATTATTTAGCATCTTTAATTGCTGAAAACAATCTATATATTCCAGCATTGTAAACGATAACTTTCTACTATAACTATGATATAAAAATCACATTACATATATGTAAATAGTCCATGCTACACATACTCGTATTTCAGCGCAACTTTAATGGATAGTAAAATTATCGTAAGTAAACAAGAATGTTTTCTCGCATATTACGACTTAGAGCAAGAAAATCTGTAGCGAAGTGGAGGCGTTTTATCTTCCTACGTAACACTTACAAGAAAATATTTTTATGTTTAATACAATTAAGAGCAACATAAAGTATATGCGAGCATATTCTGCGAATTACATTCAGTACAATTAAGAATAGGAATTATTAAAATAATGCTATCAATACCCCAACGACATAAATTAGCACAGGAGAAATGTAACACACATCTTTTTATATATATGTACAATCCAATGTGAAGAGGATATTAACAAACCCCCAAAAGCAGAATACATAAGCTCAGAGGATATAAATTCAAAGCTTCATAATTTCATATTTAAATTCATCGCACCTTTCCGCTCCTACGTACTCAAGAAATATTTTTTTCCTTTGATGACTAATTTTATAGAATAAAAAATAAGATTTCTCATAAAGTTTGTTTAAACAACGTCGAATAAAGGCTGTCTACCTCGGTTTCAACTTTTTATAGCGAGTAGGGCTAACGTAATTTTCGCAGGTATAAAACTGGAATATTATATGCTTGTTGAATAAAATATATACAGAAAGGTATATGAAACACTTAGGTCGCGAATGTAAAAATACGAAATCGTAACAGCTACGGTGTTATTTCCACATTACTTACTTGTACGAGATTTAGCTGAGCCGTGGCTCTTGATCCAAATTGATGTATTGAACTGTACGCTGTAATCCAAATCTGAAGAGAATGAATTAAATCTTCTTTGTTAGCGACAACGGCCGAAACTCTTGAATTTCAAACTGATTCATGTCGCAGTAATTGCGTCATGTACAATATCAAAAGAATCCAATGCAAACATTTAGCCGGATTGGTAAAAAAGGTAAAATAGACTGTATTATTATTAGAACGAGAGTCCTTGTTTATGATTTGCGTAATGTTCAATTGATTTAATGTTATTCTGATTTTGTCCTTCCAAAGGCAACTTCCGCCATGTTGAAATCGCGTGAAGGAGAATCGATTGACAACGCAGCACGTAGTTAAATGTTTTTAAGTATATTGAGCTAGATAATTAGGCATCACCTTTAAGTTAATTTAAAACTGTGGGGAACGCCTTGCTTCTTAAGTTTACTCTTCATTTGCGGTCTTTTTTCTAAGTTAACTGAAGTTATGGTAATTATTAAATAATATCTATGTATTGAAGTTTTATACAAAAATGAAACAGAGCAGGCTCATTTGGTGTTATATAATAAAATTTATAGCGACGACTTACTACTCGTACTATAAACTATGTAAATATATTTTTTATTGCATAGGTCCGGCAAATGAGCAAACAAGTTACCTTATAGTAAGTGATGACTTCCGCCCATGAAAATCCACAGCGCGTTGGAAAAAGGATGGGAAGACAATTAAGTTTTTACAATAACTAGTATAAATAAACAGTGGTACACGATTATATAGTTATAAATATGTGGAAGCTTGTTATCAGCAAATTTGTAACATACTTAATGTTAAATATCTATTTCTATTATAATTAGTCTGTAAGCTTTACAAAAAATGGTAAAATAAAATAAAAACAATAAGAGGAAGTGGTACTGGGCATCGGGCAATCTCACTCATAGATCGAACCGCGACAGCGAAGCTATCGCTTCACGTCGATTTCCTGCCAGACAGTGGTACCGTCTTGGACGAGCCTGCCCGTTCATGCTGATTCATGACGAGACGATAGCGTGGCTCTACCACTTCCAAAATAAAGTGAATTAAATGAAGATCCAATAAAGTGAGACCTGATTTAATATGATGTTAAACCTAAAACAGATGGATAAATAGATAAATTAATTATATGTATGATTATTACATTGTTCATTATATGCTAAATCTACTAGCATCATATTTTAAATCTTGAACTGTAATGTCAAAGTCTACGTCCAGTAATACAGGTTATGTTTTTTGCTACAGGATTTTATATATATATATAATACGGTTTAAAATAGGCATCCAAAAGACTCTCAGATAAGATTACTATTTGGTCAAATTCCGCTGAACTTAGATGGAAATATTAATGAAGTCGGCGGGCACTATGATGTCGGATGCAAGAAATATATTCTAGTATACACATACTTAGTTGCCAATTAATATTCTACTTAGACAGCGCGCGTGAAACTTGTATTGGGTTCTGTGTATTGGGTACATGAATTACGACTAACATAAAGTGGCATTCATATCATCTTTGACATGTGAAGCTCTATATAATATCTGTCCATAACTACTTAAATACATCACTTGCAGTGCGATCCAAATGGAATATCGACTGTCAAAAATACAAGCGGTCGTGTAATAATGATAGCATGCTCGACACCGGATATATGTACATGAATCGAACTCGAAACGCGACGCACTTGCGTGAATCACAATGCGGTTATTTCACCTTTTCCGTATGGAGACCACTATCCTCGGGAATAAAATATCCACCAACCAATTAAGATTTCATCCACCCATCAGCCAAAGGAAGTCCACTGCTGAACATAGGCCTCACCCAATGATTTCCACAGTGACCTGTTGGAGGCAGCCTGCATCCAGCGACGTCTTGCCACCTTTACCAGATCGTCTGACTACCTTGTGGGTGGACGTCCCACAACACAACGCACAATACGTGCTACAATTAAAATTTATTAATATTAAACTTTGTCAGGATAACATTATGACCTAGTGATGTCGACACTAGGCAATGCCTGTTATTTTGGCCATCGACAATAAGTAGTTATTAGTACATAAGAAAGATTAAATAAACTTAAGCCTAAGGCCACCACGCTATATTTGATGAAATTAACATACCTTTGAAAGAAATAACCGTAGGCCGTGGGTTTCAATGTTTGTAAATTTATAGCGCGTACGGGCGAAGGTTTTTCCTCAAATTATCAACACGTGTAGATTTTATTCGCAGAGGTGCCCTTCGAAAACTTACATGTCTTAAACAGTTGTGCGTAATGCGCGGCCGACCCCCGTCAACCGTTGACGACGGTGCCGGCGGCCAGGTGTACTGTGCCACACAGCTCGTAATATTGACACACGAATTGCTAATGCTTCCGCTTACTAACAAATCAATCGGGAATCTCTTTTAAACATTTCCATTGATTGATATTGCCGGTGTTATGGGGAAGTTGTTTGAATTTTTAATGGAATATTAATAACTTCTATCGTGTTTCAAACTTGGTATAAATAAATTTGTTGTTCGTAAAGTGTCAGGTCTGTTAGGAATTAACTGGAGGCGGCTGCCAATACGGTGGTTGCGAGTTCGAAGCCCAGTTCACACCTAAGATTTTTCGGAGTCACGTGTGTATTGATAATCATTTACCAGGCAAATTAACAGTGAACATTTCGAGGAAACATCAAATCATAGACGTTCACAATATTTTTTAGGATACGTGAAGTCCGCCAGCTCGCATTAGGTTGGCGTGGTCGATTAAGACCGAACAATTCTTGAACTGTCGGTTGCGGCGAAACCCAATTTTATTAATTTATACTGTAGGTCCGGCAAACGTGCAAACAGGTCACCTGATGGTATGTGATCACTGCCGCCCATGAACATTCAAAAACAATCCCTTGGGTCATATTATATGTTACCGGTCTATCATATTGGAAGAGGAGCGGGAAGGAAAAAGGATGGGAAGAAAAAGGGTATATTGGGCATCCGGCAATTTCACTTACCGAATGAAACGCGACAGTAATGCTGTCGCTTAACGTTTGTCTTCTGTGAGACTGTGATACTGCCTCGGACCATCCTGCCCATTCATGCTGAGTCATGACTTGTAACAGCGTGGCTCTATCACTTCCACAAAGCATGCGCAGAATATATTCGAAGCATTGAGTACTTTTTTACAAAAACACTACAGCAATATGAACTTATATTATTACAAATACACAGCATATTTAGATTTAGACGGTAACTGACTTACAAAATAATATTTTCCGAGAAAGGCAACAAACAACTCAAATTCAAGTAATTATTCCTCTCGACTAAACTTAAGCCCTTTCACAAAGGGGTAATTTGCCTTAAAAATGAGAATTGCTTCTTAAAAAAACGGCAATGATTGCGACTCGAAGAATTCAGGACATGAGACATTCGAAATTAGTACGAAGTCGCACAAATGATGTTGAGACGTCGAGTGCGACGTCTGAGCGTCATTTGTGCGGACTTCGACTTTGTACCCACAAAGCCTTGGTCCATCGTCCGCTGGCCGCACAGCGAATTTATTTAAATGAAATCATCACAGTTTATTCTACTGTGATGGCGGAACGGGCGTTTAACCGACAAGAAAGCGCCGCAAGACTCATTTACAATTCCAATTAAGGGCAATTCTCATTTACTTTTGTCCTGTACAGTAACGAATCCGAGTGGAGCCTTTCCGCTTGTCGCAACATAGCGCTGTTAATCGCCATCTCTTTAATTGCCACCTCTTGGCCAAATGCAGCCACTATCGATACTCACGCGTTTATATTAACTATTATTGTATTAACGCAAATGAAACGTAAATAGGATTCGGCAGATTACTGTCCAATCGTATTGCTGTTAAAAGCACACACAATATTATGTTGCACTTAACTACGCAAGTCCCGCTTAAATGTACTGGCTAAGTAGTACGCGGGTAGCTAAGTGGAACCTAATATTTAAATGGCGTTTGAGTATTCCGGTGTAACTTTGTTGATTGGCCCTATTTTGTATTCATGTTACTATAATTCACAATAGATTTTAATGCCATCATATATTGACGATCTCAGTTTATTTTCAATCATGTAATAACACGTTTTCTATAGCTTAGATATCAAAATGTTAACGTTATTTTCTGTTACAGTCATTCTTACAATAATAAACTCAGCCCCAAATTAAGTAAATTAGTTGGGAATGGACCGGCATGATGGGACGGAGGTAGCTGAGGGCACCCACCCCTTACTTCGATTTTACACTAGTATTGTGTTATTATAGTTAGTAACTGCTTGCTCTATCTATGAAGGAAAACATCGTGATAAAAGTAAACCTCAAACCTCCTTCTTCTAAGATGAATTTTTAACGCAAGTCAAAGGTACAAACATAGATTAAGTCTGTTAAGTAGGCTAGAGTCCAGCTATATATGTCGGAAAGACTCTTACCTAGGGCTAAGTTTACCTACATAAAACCTCCTTTACTTTACCAACGGTGTAAGTACTGTAGTCCATCTCTCATCAATCATCTTTTGCCCGTCCATACAATTTTTCTTGTAGGAATTTATAACACGTCCCACTTGCGTGGATCACTTTATTTGGTTTGACACTTCAAATACGATTGTGAATAGACCCATAGATGAATAGATTGATTTTTAAATATGTGTTTATTGGTAATTGGTAACTGGTAGGTAAAAAAAAACTGGTAGATCTCATAAGTGAGAGGCCGCCTGGGTAAGTACCACCGCAATGTTTATTTCTCCCGCCAAACAGCAGTGTAAATGCATTGCTGTGTTCCGGTTTGAAGGACATTGTAGCCAAAGTAGTTACTGGACATATTGAGACTTAACACCTGATGTCTCAGGCTAGCGAGCGCTGTGGAATGCCAAGCATTGCTTAGTAAATTACGGTGTTGTTTGGTTTTGTTACTGTCCATAGGTAGCCTAGCATCTTTCATCGATGGATACTCTGTTTTATTTCACGACACTTGCTGTCAGAGCCACTGTAATCACTTTATCATATACTCTTTCAAAGAAAATCGTAGATTTAACATTATAAAGTTACTTAATAGCGGCCGACATTTACATTCTCCATGGTTCGATAAGCGATTTAGGTCATCGGTCTCAATCGTAGCAGAAACTCTATAGATTGCTGGCAAATTGCTATATTACAGTGACCACTAAGTTAAAACTATCTGACCACTGAAGCATATTGCGCACGGTCCTCGCTCATGCTGTGGGGAAGGGCGTCTGTAATATTATTATAAACTGTACTGTCGCATTCTCTTAGATATTTACACAAGTATATTCATAGTAATGATTTTTTTTTATTGCAATGTATGACGAGACAAGCATGCCATTCGCCTGATGGTCATACGTCCGATCATGGACAGTAGCAAAACCAAACAACACCATGAATTACAAAGCAACGATGGGCATTCTTGAAATTGGCCGCAAAAATAAAATATACCGGTTTGAAATTCCTTCGGGTCAATATGATTCAGCGTCACTGTCGCCGGGTTAATTAAATATACCGGCAGCTTAATTCATGTTCGTTTACTAAGTTACAAGTTAATATGTATTTTTTTTGTAATTGAACCTCCATCGTTATAAAATCAATTCATCTCAACCATAGGCTATTCAATTAGCTATTCAAGTAGAATTTCTACGGTATGTAAGTCCGCCAACCCGCACTAGGCCAGCGTGGTCCATATGGCCTAACCACTCTCAATCGATTCTCTCGATTGTAGAGTAGACCCGTGCCCAGCAGTGGGACGTATATGGGCTGATAAAAAAAAATAGGCTATTCAATACGTTAATGAAGTTTACAAGATAAAGCAGAAAATAATCCGGAACGTTGTCATGTCGCGTTCGCGCTATTATCCTGGCGGCCTCGCTCCGTTGACACGCTTCTGTGACGTCACGTCCCACCGCCTTCGCCTTACAACATATCAATTAAGTGATTTCTTTCACGTGAGCCGTATTTTATATCAGCTCGGGTATGTATACAGGTATATTATAATAATACGGTAGCGAGTTAGGCGTATTATACTCGTACATGATTGCACGAGTCGTCTAGTTGGGGATTATATATTATACCATTACAAATTCACAGAGAATTGACGTGATTGATGCATAATTATTTGAATAGATCCACCAATTCTACAGTCTTCAAGGTTGGTAACACATTTTCGAATTATACATCGTTTACAGGCGATTGCATTCTTAAACTCACGCCTTTTTCTTATAAGGGATAGGAAGAGGTGAAACCAGGACACCTACGTTTCGCCTTGTATTTTCCGTCACACGATGTGGTAGGGGGCGAGTTTATCGCCATATCGGGCACACATTCCTGACTCCAGGCTGATAATGAATAGAAAAATCCAATACCACTTTGCACGTCCTGGGATTCGAACCTGAGACCTCCGCTTTGCAATCATACCATAGAACAACAGCTGCCCCACCGAGGCAGTCGATTGTAATAAAATTATTCACAGTCGAGTGAGTCGCTGGCTCATTTGTCTATAACATGTATGTAAATATTTATTAGAACAATTACCATACATAACAGTAAACAGCAATATTCTCAATGTCATAATATATTTGTGCTTCAAAAAGTAAAGTAGGATAGGACGGCTTAACTTTTAAAATAAGTTTTAAATGTAAGTTGAAAATAATCGAGTCGGCGGCAGGTCTGACTCAAATCGCAGTGGAAGAGTGAAGCTGAGGGATTTTCTTAAAGACTCCGGTCGCTTCCAATAGATACTGGTATTTGCTGAATCCTCGATTGGAAGCTTAGACATTCAATTTAACTTACAGTACGCTAACAGAGATTTGTGATAGCGCCGTAATATATGGGGGAATACTTAAGAACACGATTGCAAATAATATATATATATATATATATATATACATCTATACACTTTGTGTACGCAGAGAAGTGATTCATGAGTGTCCAGGTAGTAAAACATCCAAATACCTAACCCCCTATTGATTTAACTTTTATGTTCCTGTGCTATGTTTCCAAGTGTACATTAATTCAAAAGCGGTTTGAACTTTTATGAAATTTTACCATAAATGAAATATCTAATTAATTACTCTACAGCAGATATTATTTATGTTTCTGTCCATTATCTGGTTTCAAACTAATTACATCGGTAGCTTGGTTTTCCTAAAAAAATATCTACGACTGAGTTTCTCAATATTTATCTTCAAAACATTAGCCATTTCCGAAGCTCGGTTACGAGTAAGTGACATTAAAAATGGTTATTTCAAGTAAAGATCAGACCTGCGAAAGAAACCCAGGCATAAAGATTCGTAGTTAAAAAAATGGAAATCCTAATGTAAAACATAAAGATACACAAATATAATTGAAATGTATATGTAACATTTTCGATGTTACTTTTCCACATACATTGTGTAAGCCTACGGGCAAACAGTTGAATACAAATTACAAATACAAACGTACCATTCACCGAAATTTTGTTATACTTTTTTTCTCTTATTGCTTTATATTGTTTGTTTATGCTTACGTACTAATCAAGATTTACCTTTGTATTCCCGAATGATGACCGTACGCAGGAAAAATTGTTAACGTATCAGTTTATTTTTCGATACAATCTATTTTTATCGTTTTCTTGTATTCGTTTAGTGTTTGTTCCGAATATATATTTAGTGATAACTTAATGATAAGTGAAGCAGGCGACAGTCTCTTTCTTTTCAGACAACTAATTTCCATATTTTCCAATTAATAAAGATGGTGACGCATTGTTACGTTCGTATAACTACCGTGTCAATCAGTCGGAAAATTCTAGGTGCCACCACTACTATTGTCTTATAGAAATGCGTCGTGATGAAATAACTCAACCCGATATGTGGTAGTGACTCAAGTAGGCCGCATTTCAGGCTCTGATTGTGTGTATACGGTATTGAACTGTTGGAATTATTATGTAATTGTTTATTTTCCGCAGGTGTGTACTCCACCTGGGTAATGGGTTACACTGCAGCTACTATTGGGTGTAGTTCTTTTACTTTGTCGTGCCTGCATATTGAATATTTTACTAATGTACCTAAAGGGTAATCTTTGTGTCTAGCGAGTAATGTATATTGAATGAATAGATGAGTGCGGATGAAAGTAATAAATCTATGAAATATATTTTACTTCTATGCCTGGTGGCTTGTTGGTAAATGGACCAGACGCGGCTGCCATTATGTTCATAGTGGCCGCGGGTTCAAATTCCAGGACACACATCTGACTTTTCTGAGTCATGTGTGTATTGATAGTCAATCACCACGCACTATGTAAACCCGCACTAGGCCAGCGTGTCGGACTATATGGCCTAATCCCGGTCAATCATGTTTTCGATTGTAGAGGAGGCTTGTGCCCCACAGTGGGTCGTATCTAGGTATACAGTATTAATAGGTAGGTATACATAGGTATACATATGATACAGTATTAAATCTCCGATACGGTGATCAGAGTTAAGTTGAGGGGGTGCTGACAATAAAACATGATGTCGGAAAATGCACAATTGCAGATTTCAAATATTTTTTATTTAAAAAAAAAAGGTTTATAATAGCGTTTAGCGTACATGAACCCGTGACAAATATACTACGGCGTTTGAATTAACTGTATGCAATCATAATAATTATAAGCGAATTGTGATTCTATAACTAATAATATGATTATTAGTCATAGTCATGCAACGTCTATTTGTTGCTTTAATCAATTTCAAATGTCCGATTTCTAGGTCTGATAGAATCCGCAATCCAGATCCCCGGCCTAGTTATAATTGGATCTACATTATCTCTGTATCCTGAGCGCAACACGCCTCTACGTTGAAATTCAGATACCCTACCTAATTACCTTAAACCACCTCCGTAGTATTTTGGATAGCGGCGTCCGGCGACGAGTTAATATTAAACACATACTCGCGTTACCTTCGCTCCCGTTATGTTATTCCATTTCTGGCTAAGAATTTGTCATAAGTAAAATTTTCATAATATTTAGTAACATTATTAGGTTTCAGATGTAGTAGTTTATATTCCTTTATGAATAGAACGCGTTGGTGGAGATAAGAGGTTAATTGCCTAATGCCTGGCTGCCTATCTAATCGCGATGGATTTTCACAATATTATTTTTCACACAACAGCAAACTAGCATGACGCTGTTCTAACCAATTACAACAATAGCGATGTGTCCAAGGTCTGATTTAGAGCAGTACTTAATGATTCCTAAAAATATCGTTTTAAAAAAGCATAAATTAGAAAACAGCATTAAAATTGGTTGTAAAATGTAAGATATTAATATTTTTATTATTGCGGTGGGGACACTCGTTTTCTCTTTCGCACGCATGCACCTTATGGAAGATGACGTCACGTCGTGCATGATGCATCCTTTTCTATTACTCCTACCACCAGTTTTATATATTTGTAACTAGTTTATTATTAAACGGATTTTAAAAATTCTTCCTGATAATGACGTATAACGTAACTTTTCGATATAAACAAAAATAAAAGTTGAGGACAGTTGCCTATTACCACAGCAGTTGTGGCGGCAGTGTGGTTCTGAATATCTTCTTTACCATTAAACATTTATAATACATAGCAATGAATTTTAAAATTTGCCAGCAGTCAGTATTTTTAAAATAAAACTGGAGTCTAATGAGAGCATATTATTATCTCTTTGGTACGCTTGCACTGAAATGGCGTTGACGTCATTCTTTTTTTGTTACTTGATTAGTGTTCCCAATTCCAGGTAACTAACTTGCTTCAATCAGTACAGCATAACAACATATTTTAATAAGATGTGCGTGTTAATAAGATGATTTATGCATATTTTAGATTACGTATATGTCTTTTCTTAAAAATAATCTCAAAATACACCCAAATACACAATTATCTTCAAAGGTTCCTTCCTTTTCGTAGTAAGTACTAAGGCTTTCGTAGGCTCTTTCTAATTACAATGTTAAACAGCGGGACAAATAATGTGTTTATCATTTGTTGTTACATGAGCAGTTTTTTTCGTTGGAAAATATTAGTGATAGCTATAGCTGCAAAGGTAGACAAAGTGTGTCGAGTCGTGCTTAATAATGGCAACTTAGTGGTTCTGCAAACGACGGTAGGGCACGTTTGCGGTTGCCCTTCAAAGGGTCTTAATCGGCCAATAAATCTTCTTTTATGCGTAGTGTATACGACCGAAGACAATACTTTGCGTTTATTTTTTTATAAAAATCTTTATTAGAAAATAATAATTGTTTTAGATTCGCATGGTGTTTGATATTTGTCTTTTTTTCATAGACGTTAATACTAGTAATAGCCATAATATACGATGTATAATTATATTTGGAAAACGTCGGACTAATGTGTCTATTAAAAAGTGTTAGTTTATTTTAGACTGCCTCGGTGGCGTAGTGGTACTACGGTATGATTGCAAAGCTGAGGTCTCGGGTTCGAATCCCGGGTCGGGCAAAGTGATATTGGATTTTTCTATTCATTATTAACCCGGAGTCAGGAATTTGTGCCCGATATGGCGATAGGCTCGCCCCCTATCACATCGTGGGGCGGAATATACACGGCGAAACGTGGGTGTTCTAGTAGCTCCTCTGCCTACCCCTTCTGGGAAAAAGGCGTGTGGTTATGTATGTATGTAGTTTATTTTAATACGAACTAGTTTTTTATGTGTCGTGCCCGTTTCGTTAAGTGACTGTTTTCGGCGTCAGGTACTTTTTTTCTTTGTCTGGTAAAATACAATATTTGTGCACCACTTAATATCGATTCATACCAATGATGTTTTAACTTTATACTTACGAGTAGTGTAGTTTATTAAGTAAACTGTTTCAATACTGACCGCCGTGTTATTTTAACTTGATGCCTAACAATATTTGCTAATTGTATTCTATTATTTTTTTTGTCAGTCTTTAAAAAATAAGCAACAATATAAAATATAAGTCCCACGCAATACAGAAATAAACAAATACATCTAGTATTTTAACTTCCGATTAATTTATTAACATTATTCCTCTGTTATTTATTGTGTGAGAGCTTTTTTTTTTTTTGTTCAAGAGGAAAAGCTATTAAGCTCCCCTTTCGTTGCCCCGGGGGAGGTGGAAAAGGGTATGTCAGTGTCTCTGGCCTTCCAGCCTGGCACACTGCGGATTTGTGGCCAAGCTGGATCCCTACCAAGCCTACGCCAGCATACTGACTAAAAACCTCTTGAAAACCGTCACACGCATTGTGGGCGGTACTGGACATCCCAGGGTGAAAGGCACCCCGATTTACGTCCGCGTGACCGCCCCGCGCATAACCATTTCTGGTCCTTCTTTGATGTGGGGCCCGGATGAACCCCACTTCCGACTATTTTGGACGCCCTTTTAGGTCTTATGGGCGTCCATGACAGAGACGAGGCACTGTCGTTCGCCTCAGAGCCGTTACAAGTCAGGGCGCACCGCCCCCGCAGTGTTCCCAGTGACTCTGATGGCCCCTTTAGGTCGCCTCTTACGACGGGCAGGGGATACCGTGGCAGAATTCTTACACCCCCGGACCACAGGGCGAATTGTGTGAGAGCTAAGCTAAGAAAAACAACAGCAGTGACTTTTTCTAAAAATCGTGTGGTTATATTGGCTTTACTTATTTATAGAATATAAAAAAGTATTAAATAAAAAAAATACAAAAATTCGTTTTACATTGAAATTAGTTTTTACGGATTTTATCGCGGATTGGGTTTTATTTTTACATTTATTAACTTCCCGACGTTTCGATCACTTTACAGCTTTCGTGGTCACGGGGCGGACTGGACGGACCACGACAGCTGTAAAGTCATTAATGTAAAAATTAAACCCAGTCCGCGATAAAAAAACTAGTTTTATTTTAATGTGTAACATTTGCGTAAATATAAGAAACCATCATGAAATTCGTTTTAGTTATTTAAACACATTATTTTCTTACCAAGTTTCTTAAGTAACATTTGCTTTATTCTGTAGGTACTTAATTAATGTTATTATTTATATTGCACTAAAAAGAAAAATAGGATTTCTTTCTATCTGAAAGTTCTTTAGAGATTTTTCAATGATGCGTTAAATCCACTAACCCGCATTAAGACTTTGTGGCTTAAAGCCTCACCCTCTTACGTACCTATTTTCCAATCACAAGTTATTTTTGAAAAGCTTGTCTATTCATAGAACTATATTGGATTAATAATTATTTTAATCAGTCGTAGGCAGTGATCGCACGCCTGCGAAGTACAATCGATTGGGATTACCAAGCTATGATTATTTTAGAACGGCTCAAGACCTTCTTGTTCTCATTAACGTCTCGTTAGTCGATAGTTTAAGTTATGTGACAGGTACCTACTTCTATTTCGAATTCGCCTGTTTTGACTGACATTGACTCCCTGAATACTTAGGCGGTATTAGAGGTCGATCGGTGGCGGTCTAAATTCGATCGTACTAATTCCTCTTTAAACTAAAATTATTTATCCCTGTCTCTCTCTCTCTTTAGCCACAGGAAGTCCACTGTTGAACATAGGTCTCCCCCGTGGGTGGCCACACAGACCTGTTGGAAGTGGCCTGCGTCCAGCGACTTCCTGCGACCTTAACCATTATTTATCTATGAAAAGTATTTGTATACACATAAATAAAACATTTATACTGCTTTTATAAAAAAAAGAAAAAAAAACATTTAAAACAATAACAACATTTACAAATATACAGCAACAAAGTACTAACATTTTTGGTTGCTGTAAACAATACTGAGCTTAATTTGAATTTGTCCCCCAGCGAACGTAAAAATTATCGCACCAAAAAGCAATGTCGCTTATGAAAACGACGAATGGTAATCACAATTCGTATACTGTGGCCAAAAGCGTTGATAGAGCATACCTCATATAGAAGTGTTGCCTCCATCTCAATAACTTATTCGCTATTTTAGAAGACCTGGAAATCATTTTATTTAAAATTATACGAAATATGGCGTATCTAGATTGTGCATAATCTATCATACGTTAACGGAAGTGTACGTAATCCATCATTGTATACAATTCCTAGAAAATTTGTATAATTCCTAAGATAGATAGGAAATGTATGATTATTTTTACAATATCTACTTTTCTAGAAATCTATCCATTTCCTAAACAGCGATCAGAAGTGTATTACACTCGGGACGTCAATTAGTACAGCGGGTATGTGGAGCATTCCTTTCCACTTTTAATTACGCTAACGAATACAGAGGTTTAAACAAAGGGTTGGTTAGGTTAGGTCAGGATAGATATTAATTAATCAGAAAAAACGTGGATAAAATTAAAAAAATATATAAATAGTTTAAAATAAACTAATCTAACCTGACCCAACGATTACGGTTTCTTAGATTTACAGGAATGTTACACATTAAAATAAAACGAATTCTTAAGGATTTTATCGCGAATTTGATTTTATTTTTTACTTTTTTTATTTCTTAACGTTTCAATCACTTTACAGCTTTCGTTGTCACGAGGCGGATTGTATACTTACATTTCCTAGGAATTGTATATTCCTAAATTTCATACATTTCCAGTAATAGATACATACAGACGGGATATGTTAAGCTTCTAGACAATCGCTTTTCTTTACAAAATGGAATTTATCTAAGCCTTAGCTGCGGCGTGGCTGCAACTGTCGCCGTCAGTTGTCTGAAACTTTTTTCTCTTAGAAGTTGGATTCATATTCGAAAAATATGTATTCGTATATATGTAAATAAAAATTCTAAATTTTTTACGTACGATTTGTGGAACATAAAAACGATTATAATATTATGCTTCGCATTGTTCAGAATCGTTTATTATGTATGAATTTAGAAAACCTATTATAAGCCTGCTTTATTTTACGCCAACCGTAGTAGGTATTATGTTAACCACACATTACCAAACGATGACTAATTTGATTAGTTAATGACACAACAGACAACTAAAATAATATATATAAACTCATTCTGACACTGTTTCATACACACATTTAGAAAAAAATAGCGAACTGCGGGTTATAAGTACAATTTTGTTTATGTAGTATTTTAATATGTACGTAGGTTTTTACAAAATTCATAAAATCTAATAAGGCGTTATAGAAACGACTTATGAATTTCGCCACAAAAGCAGTAAATAATAATTGTAATATAAATAAACGAAAATTGTAATACTATTCATCCGCCCAAGAAAAAACCTTGTAAATCTGGATCCTGAAATTCTTTCTTCGCATTACCTACGAGGAAACATAAAAGTGGTCATAAAGTAATAACGAAAATGTTAACTCTGAGTGTGCTGACCTGCTACCTTGTTCCCCAAAATACGAAAATACATAAGCACCCACTAATCTTATCTGCGTTCTGTTAATTTTACAAAATTATATGTATATATAGATATTTATAAACATTAAAAATTTAATTAAACTAATGATCCTGTCACACACATTGCGATAATTAGTTTTGACAATAAGCATAGAAAGATCTTAGATCACATCCAAGTAGCAGAAATAATATCGAATATCACATTGCAGAAATATACCCAAATAAAACGTTTATAAAGGCCAGAGAAGATATGGCAGCGCGCGACAATAATCTTCAACATAATTCCCAGCAAGTGCATTATCTCAGTTAACCTGGCTCCATTTCCACTCAAATCTCTCAATTTAGAATAAAGCGCCGAGCACTTGTCGCCGGACCTTTGCACCTTTAAAACTGAGCTGATTTTTCCCCACAGGGTTTTTTATTAGTATAAATGCGTCATATTTTCAGACCTGTTGCTTTGCAGGGAAGAATAGTTGGACCCATTTATAGCATTAATGGTGGAGGAAACGCTTCCCGTTTAATTTAATACGCTTCAATTCTTCGCGGTTTTTTAAAAGGTTCAAGGAATCATGGAAAAAGAATATACATTTTTCAAAGAAGATAAAAATGAAATAGATTTCGGAAGTCAATATGAAATGACATGTTGAATATCTTTACGAGGCGTAAAAAGTGACAAGAGCATTGTAGGGCATTATGGGACATCTAGTTCATTCCCTAAGTTACAAAATTGAATCCTTGTTCAACAGGTAATAAGATACGATGACAAGGATCGCATTATCGCGCACAAGGCAAAATCCCAAAAGTGGCTTGATTTATTTCCCCAAATACCCTTGGCGGTACTCTGCTCGCTGGGAATTATATTTTAGCTCGGTAACCGCCCTTCTGCAAATGTTGGTTTTGCTGATTTTCAGCATTTAGGCACGTTTGTAAATAATATTTAGTTAGAACGCAGTTGTGTCGATACTAACTGCTGTATTAGCCATGCGCTGGTGTTTATCTAATCTGCAGGTACCTATTACTGGGCTGTCAACTGTCAAGAATGAGTAAGTGTAAAATATTTTCTTCGTTTGTTTTCGATTACCATGTGTGCTATAGGTTTTTTTATTGCATAGGTTCGGCGAATGAGCTAACAAGTTACTGGAGGGTAAGTGACCACTGCCGCCCATGACCATTCACAACGCTTGGTTCATAGATGTGTTGCCGGCCCTTAGAAGGGGAGCGGGAAGGAAAAAAGATAAGAAGAGAAAAGGAGTATTGGGCATCCGGAAATCTCACTCACCGAACGAAACGCGACAGCTAACCTGTCGCTTCACATCAATTTCCTGTGAAATAGTGGTACCAGCCCGGACGAGCCTGCCATATTCATGTTGAGCCATAACTTACAACAGCGTGGCTCTGGCACATAAAATGATTAACCTACAGTTAGTATGGCTTACAGATAGGTTGAATTTTTAAAGCACAGTGTAACCCAAATGTCTAGCCACCAACGGCCCGATAATCTCTTACCGATATGCAATGATGCCACCGTACTTAAAACTCAATATAGACATGCTGAAGTTGAACATGACATGCATACTTGTGGCGGTCACTGTGATGGAATCTCTCCTACCGTGAGGGCTGTGGAATGAGCTACCTGCCAAGGTTTTTCCAAAAGGCTATAGCATGAGGTTCTTCAAAAAAGGTATGAAAAGGTTTTTGCAGAGTTGGCACCACGCGAGTGACACCTCTGGTGTTGCAGACAATAGGCTACGGTAACTGGTTACCATCAGGGGGGCCATATGTTTGCCTTTTTAGAGGTATTAAAATAAAACCATGTACAGCGGTTGGTAGGCTAGATGCGCATATTCTACCACCAGCTGAGTTTGTAGTCTTTGTATTCAATTAAGTAGTTAATGATACTATTGCGCATTCATAAATAATCCAATATATATTAGATAACTCCAAAGAATCTTTTATTTACATAAAGATTTTTTCGGCAGATTCACTGATCCTATCTCAAGTAATTTATATTGCTTCGAATGGTACCGATAAATTTTAAAATCTCCTTAAAAGGATATGATATGAAGTTAATAAGTAATTCAGTATATTTTTATGACTGTGCTCCTTGTTGGGTTACAAATAATTCTACTCTCGGATTTGGGGCTTATAATAACTATTGTGGAAATCTACGGTTTTATTATTGATGAATTATGTTAGCAAATATTTTCTGTTGGATACGCTTCTTAGTTTGTAAAGATGTTCTTGAAATAAGCATTGAGAAATATATAAACCACTATCGCAGACTATCTACGAAGGTACTTCGTTTTGTAAGAATAAGGCAACGACACCAATTACAATGTAAAATATGTATTAAACATAAAAGTCAGTTCAATAATTTTGACTTAATAAATGTCTATTCTGACTTTAAACTTTTTAGAGTAGAGATTGAAACATTTACACATATTTTTTAAACGTTCGTTTCGGTTTACCGGAAGAACTCATGACATACGAGCGCAAAGGGCTTATACTATCTTATCGCGGGCGCAGTAAACTTGCTTCGAAAACTCTACTGGGAATACACTTGTTTGAGAACGGAGAAGACAAATGGAATCTTCTGCGAGTTTCAGCAAAAACATATCGTACTATTATTTTTATTTATTTTACGCACTTTGATTTTCGGTATTACTCGCCCATTAATAAAATGTACGTTATCAATATATAAGACATTGTAAATCAACATGAGAGATTATACAAACCTTATGAAGGCGATTTTATAAATATAGTCATGTCTAGGTAGACTTACAAAATATTAGACCACATTACACTAGCAGATGTCACATTTTATTTATTTATTTGTTGACATAAAATCCACAGCCCTTAATATTACTATACTACCCTAAGTAATTTAAGCTGTGACATATGTCCTTCTGCTGGTTTCGAGTATTTTTTTACTTTCTTTAGTAGAGCTTTGTATCAAGTTCGCCCCAATGGCCCTACGTGACTTGTGACACGTCCGGTCCCTGAATTTCCAAGAAAACCATACATTTTAGAAACGACTATAGCTAAATATACTTTTGCTTTGCAAAAAATATAGATATAATTAGAATTGTAATGTGTTTATTGCATAATATATTTCCATAAGCTAAATAATAACAAAATTTACGAATAAAAAGTATTTATAGTCGTTAGCATTGCTTTTGGATATTGTTTATTTGGATCGTCAATTTATTTAAGCCAGACAACCTCCGTGGCGTAGTTGGCTAGACATCGGCTGTGAAACGAGATGCCGCGAGTTCGATCCCCGCACCGAGTTAAATATTTGTGAGGCCCACAAGTATTAGACTCGGGTCTGGGTATTTGTGAGACCGAAAAGTTTCTCGTAGTTTTTGATACCCACGACACAAGACTTAATTGATCTTAATGTGATGTATTTATTATTACTTAAACAACAATTAATTCGCTTGTTATTGATTTACTAATTGTACATTATGATTGTATAAATTCAACAAATATTTACTTTCCATGAAAATATTTATGTACACCAAGGTCAATAACAACCTCTCTAATAAAAGGATGTGTGTATTAGACATATTTTTGAATGGGGCTATAAATCAAAGAGTTGACCTGTAAAAATATATGTAGGCAATTCTTTTTATTGTTATTATTAAGAAAATAGACTTAGTAGCTTATATTTTAGAAATATTCCACGATATCAAACACTAGGTGTTAGGGTAACTCTCCTGAAAACGAAAGTAGCTGATAATACTAACTAAATCTGATACCTTTGATGACGGTTTAGAAAATTAAAACGATTGCGGGGAAAAAAGTCATCTTGTTAGAACGTTTTATTAGTATTTACAATATAAGGTTATGACACGACATCACAATACATAATTTATTTTATTAAAAGTACAAAATCTGTATAAGAAGCGTGAATTAATTCGATCCGGCGGCGCTGAATGGAAGCTCTTCAGCGAGTGGGCCTGACCGCGCTCATGTCGGAATTTAATTGAAACGGGCGCATTGGAATCTCCCGCGGTCGACATATGACGTTTACGAAGCTCCGCGTAATTACCGACATCATACCCGTCAGATAGAGTGGCGTCTAGTGGTCACTCCGAATTTACGAGGGGCTATGCGAAATTAACTCGGTGTTGGCGATCGACTAGCCAAGTACCTTTTCAATTTTTTGCCTAAGCTACGACCAGTTTTAGCGGCAGAATTAAAACGATAAACTGACAGTAGTAATGGTGTATTTCACCCTTTTTTTTAAAGTATCTGATTTGTTCCTAAGTTAAAAACATACTAGTAAACATTTTTTTTTAAATTCCATCGGCAAGTCCCAAAAAAAATATTCTTAATAATCAGTCACCGGTGACCAGACGACAGTGCGTGACAGCTCTAACGTAGCTAATGTAAACCACGACGCTGTACTTCAATTTAAATACGATAGTAATTACGATAAGCTACTGTTCCGGCTAAAAATACTTTTAAAAGGTATTTAAATCTCGTTGCCGGTCTATGGCTACATAGACTTTTGTACCTCATGGAAACGTGAAAAGTTTCAGGCTATTTTATGAAACCGTAAATAAGTCTTTATGGCCAGGCTCCATGCGGAAAAATACTTTCAGGACTCAATATAAGAAAATTAATGATTTTTTTCTTCGTTCCGAACTAACTGGAATAAATGTCAATTTTTAGAAATGGCTAAGTTGAATTTATTCTGTTCATAACCATTAATACCTTCGTTTCAGGATAAAACTAAAGGACATATTTTGACCTGATAACTGTGGAAAATTTTACATAAATTGTGCATTTAGCAATAATAATTATAATAACACATGTTCTAATTTGCTATAAATAGTAGAATCCTTAAAATATAGTAATGTATTGTATTATTATCAAATATACATAGTAATGTACGGTAACATTTATTACTCAACAATTTTAGCAGACGTGAAAGTTCATGTATCTCGCGCTTGGTAGTGGGTTTTGTGAATGAGTTGGGTCGGTCAATTTTTGTACTAAATATATTGCGATACGAGGCAGAAATATTGGCAGCATTCATCGTGCTCAACATTCCCGAAAACAATGTGATTTCAAGACCATAAATTGTCGATGGATTGACGCGGCAAATTGCACACTCTAACGAACGGTGTGAATAGAGAACATCTGGATATGCCTCTTTTATAAACCCGCTTATGAATATTCAATAAGCCAACATTAACATTCATCGGTAAATATTAAAGTAAGGCTTAGTGTCATATCAAAGAGTTGTAAAATGAAAAGATATTTTACATAAAGAACGGTCCAGATTTAAAACCGAGTGAAATATAAGCCGGCCTAGGTAGGTGGTCGGCGTGTTTCATTCGTGCATTTAGTCATTACGAGCTTCAATACACTCGATTGATAGCAATTGAAAGTAAATTGCATTTCACAGTCTATAAAGTATCTGTTTGTCCCGGAAAAGTTTGATAAATTCAATTTTCGACTGGGTAACTTCCGTGTCTGGGCGGTTCACGCTTGATACTTTTTGAATAAATTGGCCGCGCGCCGAATCGATAGTAGTATGTATAGAATTGGCAAGTTATCGAAAGGAAACAACTTTTCCCAGCATATTGAATCAGTAATATCCGTATTCTTGAACTTGTTCCTAGTTCCGTTGTCAAAGTATTATTTTTGTGATTGCATATTTCCCTCGTTTAAGATAATATTTTGATACACCAGTTCGGATACACAATAGCGATATTAAAACATTGAAGCAGCCATTAAATATAATAACTGATTTGAAATAAAGGTAAACCTTCAAAATGAGATGTGGACAAGAAATTGTAAGTAAGTCAATTTGATTTTTATAATTACATTTTTTTCCGAACCTTAACGCCATCATAACAAAATGTGACAAATTGATTATTATGAAATAATTTGTTACACATTGAGTTGTACAAATAGAAAAAGTCCGTAAATACCATAGAATTATGTTAAATAAGATCTTGGCAATACCTGCTTGACTAGTATTTAATTTCATTTAGATAACAAATAAAATCGTCCAAATAATATAGTGGAATTATTAACTTATAGTAAATGATGGATTCATCTCATTGCCTCCACACTACTCATAAGAGAATGAGATGAATATAGAATGGACGAACAACCCAACGATAATATAATTTATATCTTTAACAAATAAAACTATTGTATATCTATCGATTTAAATATAATACGATTCATGAATGTACCTAAGTCAATCAATTACAGCTCTGCTAATACAATTGAATATTCATACGCTTCAATAGCAAATTACATTAAAATGACTGATTCCATCGGAGTAGAACTTGGCACGGAAATAGCCCGCGTTCTGGATTAATAGTAATAACGTTTAGACCCTAGATTTATGTGGATAGCACAGATATTTATCATTGCTGAAACATAAACGAAATATTTTTTATCATGATTGTAAAATAGAAACTATTCTTAAAAAATAGTGAGAACAGTCTTAGTAGTAAAACTGTTTAACCTGCCAATTTAGGAAATTGGTCATTCAATTCAGTTTTTTGGTAATATAGCAATTACTGAGTCGCGGATATTATTGTTTCGGTGTATTGGTTGAGACACGTTAAGCGCCTTGTGTCTCATTATTTGCAGATAATTTATCAGTTATTGGTCCTCGGTGTAGCCAACTGAAACAAAGTTTAAGATAACAATGTTCCATTAAATTGTTTCAATAGAATCGTACGAAAAACTTTTTATGCATTACTCCATATTATTCCATATACATAAGTATAGCGTAGACAACGATTAAAAAAAATCTATAAATTGGTACAAATATGAGGATTGGGAATGTGTGATTTAAATAAGGCAATCCCGAAAACAATTCAATTTGGATAGTGTTCAATGAAGGATTAGTGTATGCGGTCAGCTACAGGCGTCCCTTTAAATCTGATGCAGGGTAGAGAGCAGGTCTAATCAGCGCGGGTTGTTTCCCGTCTACCATTCGACGCCCTGAATCAAGTAAATGAGAAAACTTTCTAATTGGAATTTCAAATAGGCCTCCGTTTATCCAGACGAGAGCTGTTCGCGGTTCGACGCTAACATGCTGGCCCGCATTATAATTTTCTGTGGATTAGGTAATTGATATGGGGTTGGACAAATGTGCTAGGAACGTGACTAAGCGTTGCGCCTTTTGTTATAAATTATTGTAGAGTTCTAAAGCTATATGATTGCTTTTTAATGTTGTTGACTTCTGAATTTGAAACGTAAAAATATGTTTATAGCCATCCTCGATAAACAGACTTTTGGTTTTGCGAAATCGTATCGGATTAAAAAAACACAAAAAATGTTTGCCGTCGAGCCACACTGCAGTATAAACAGGGTGGCACCACTGACTCACAGAGAACCGACGTAAAGCTATGTTATTATTGTGTTTCGTTTGGGGAGCGAGATTTTCGGAAAGCCAATTTGTTAGAGGTAGGATGTACTAATCAGCTCGCCTAGAAACAACCGTAGGTACATATGATCAGTGGTTATGGACCCACCGTAGTGACTAACCAACCCTCTGTTAACTCAACAGGTCTATAAATTTTTTTATTTACTTGCGTCCGAAGTGTGTGGTGGCCTGTTGGTAAACGGACCAGACGCGGCAGCCAACATGTTCATGGTGGTCGCGGGTTCAAATCCCAGCACACCTCTGACTTTTTGGAGTCATGTGTGTACTGATAGTCAATCACCACGCACTATAACGGTGAAGGAAAACATCGTGAGGAAACTTGAACACCATAGCGTTTGCCATGTGGTATGTAAAGTCCGTCAACCCACACTAGGCCAGGCACCACCCTGGCCTAACCCTTCTCAGTCGTACTCTCGATTGCAGAGGAGGCTCGTGCCCTACAGTAGGACGTACCTGGGCTGATACAGAACAGTACTTGTCCCCGTTAACTTGAAAATCATATACGGCAATTAATGTATAATAAGGTGTTATGGACGAATGTATTGAGATTATGAGATATATTGGCATCAATCAGGGGATCGATCATATATCATCTAACACTAATCACCCACACATTTGCGTGATAGGTTACGCTAATAAAGATAATATTAATTATACAACAACCTACATGGATTATTAAACCTAATGCAAAAAGATATAATGGAATCCTAGTTTATTTTGCGGAGTTTTATTCTCCAGATTCGAAGATATCCGTCAGATCTTGACCAATTTTTTATGGGACCACCTGTGAAGTATACGCTTAAAAAAATATATATTTCCAAATCGGTTCAGGCGTCTTTTCCCAGATATTCAGCACACGTGTCAATGTCATATAATATTTCGAATCAAAACTCAGAAAAAAGATGTCTCACGTAAAAGCCGAATCTAGGACTTTAAGGCGTACATCCAATATACTAGACTATTGGACTAGGGAGGCGACACATCCAGAGTACTCGTTTTCATATTAAGTATTATTAAATCATTTTGATATATGCAACTCGTGAAAGAGCATATACGTTCGTACCGTCATCGTAAGTCGTACCGATTTTCACAGGAACCCGTCGCGTCGTCCCTAACAAACGTGGGATGAATTCATAATTTCCATACAAATTAAATTGATATTTCGGTGTTGAAGTTAAAGCGATTGTTATATTATAATTGAAGACCAAAGGGACTATATCAAACTTTTTGAATAAATTCCATTTTTTTGGTATAAGCATGTACGTCGAAAGATAAAGCATAAGTAAATAAATAAACCCAACAGTCACATACATAGTCCTGTTCCCACATTAAGATCAATTAAGTCTTGTGTCGCGGGTATCAGAGGCTACGAGAGACATTTTGTCTCACAAACACCCAGACCCGAGACAAATACTTGTGGGCCTCACAAACATTTGTCTCGGTGCGGGGATCGAACCCGCGGCCTCTCGTTACACAGGCGGCATCTAACCAATTGCGCCATAGAGGCTGACAAAGCATAAGCCCTAAACATTGTGCAATTGAGTTCCACGACTGTTTTGAAAAAAATCCATATGCACCATAAAAAAATTATATTGCATTTATTATACGTTTAAGACATGATAATTATACATAGTATATTAATTATTACAGTGCGTTCGAATAATTATACGCGTGTCCAGCGCTAAATAATCAGCAACCCATGGTTGGACATAGACCTTTTATTTTTTCTACTCATTCGTCTAAGATATTTTTCGGTAGATAATAAATAATTAAATTCATTTTAAGTATATAATTCTTATAGAATGATACCTATATAGTGTATCACTAAGCCGTGCTTTCGATCAGATCCGAAATAAACGTTAATCGTGTTTCGCATTCGGCGCGGGAAAAGTGAGTCGTCTTTTTTGAGCAGAGAATGGTCGTTACCCCAGACGGCTTTTACAGCGGCGCCGGCCAGGTGGACGAGTGCTTAAAACGCTTCCACTAGGAACCCATTCATTCCTCAACATGCTCACAGTATTGTGACCTGCGCGGTGCGCACTCACAGTACACAATATAATGCGTTTTTACACAGATGATTGCGAAACTGCAAACTGCGAAAATACTATTGGAATAATTCCTGTGTATAATTAAGTTTATATCGTGAATTCTATTTGTATATTCATAAAAATAGAGCACCTATGTCTAGATAATAAATATAATAAAACTTGTTATGATAAATTAAATTAATATGCCTTATAATAAATAAATATATTTGAATTATAATTGCATTGTAAGCTTGTAATTAGTAATTACAATTTCCAAAATAAAGCTTGATCCTTAATGATATTATGTCTAAGGTTAATTTTTATTTCGTCCCTTTATTCGCTTAACAGATTTTGTTTGCTTCCATGAACGGTAAAATCGCTAACATAATAAACTCATTAAGCAGATTAAACATCGGAGGTACGGTAGCGGTGATGAACTGCGTCGGGAAATTAGGCCGATGAATCAGCAACAAATCTCGCGCATGTATAAAAGAGTTTCGTCAGAACATTTGCGTTACATCAGAGACGTTGTAAAACTTGTGCGGCCGATGGTCGAGTAAGCTCGGAACGAAATTGCCAATCCTCTTTCACAATGGACCGTAAAATGGTTTTCCGTTTTTGCCCGACCGAGCGGAGCGCTGCTCGTTGATTCACCGGACACGTCGCCCGGTGGGCTATCACTAGTTCAAGGAATTTGTGAAAATAACTCTTTATGCTACAAACTAAACCTGTCATTCTCGCCTGTACTTTCAGCTACTGCGCAGGAACACTGCTACTTTGTGTGTTATTCAAGCCAAAAGTCGGAACTTTATCAGACGGCCATGAAATAGTATCTGCAGCGAAAAATTATGTTCATATTATTTTTTGTACTAACTATACGTATTTTTTTTAATTATAATAAATCGTAGGTAACTTCGAAAGTTGAATAAAAAGAACCGTTTAATAATGCGAAAGGTTTTAAAGAACGAAAAACTGCAATATTAAACAAAAATGTTATAAATGTTGGAAACTTCATTGCTTTAAGTTTAGCTATATTATTTTTCCTGATTTTAATTGTATACTTTGTACTGTCTGTTTCCTTTACGTGAATAAATAAATAAAATTTCACGTTGGTAAAATGGTAAATCTTTAAATTCCAGATAAAATGTGGCTAAGAATAAGTAATATTATGACGAAGGCAACACATTTCAGCGCTCGGTCCGCGCAGTACAATGCGGGACGACACAAGTGTATAAGCCAGTTGAAACTACTGTTGGTGACAGCTACAGGCAATATCTTTGCTCCACCAGGCCAATATCTGTAGTGGTGCAAAAATAAATGATACTCGGGAAAAAATTGCACTTGGAAAACAATCTATTCTTATATTCTTTTCTAACAATGTGCCTTCTCTTTTGCGGTCGGCTTTAATATTCAATTTGCAATGCTTACCAAGTAAAGGGTGTGTCGCAACATATACGATTTTACTTATTATATTGTCTAAGAGTGGTTAACCACTGGTTGGCCTAACCACTCTCAATCGTACTCTCGATTGTAGAGTAGGCCCGTGCCCTGCAGTGGGACGTATATGGGCTGATACAATACAATACAATTGTCTAAGAATAACATATTACATTTAACATATCTATTGCTATTATTGTAAAGGTAAATAATTACGGGTAATTAAACGGGCAATTTAACGTCATAATATCATTTTATTCCATATTTTACGCATATCTAAATTTACTTATAACAAGGGCGAAAGGAATTTAGGGCTATGCCCTAAGGGGATATACTTGAATAATTCTTAAAAAATACCTCATAATTTTGTTACAACTTCAGTTAGTTGAGTTCATTTAATAACAAATTGTGTTCATGTGCTTTTAGATTAGCAACATGAGGACAAATTGTGGCGTTGAGAGTATCCTTACTAATATTATATCTAAATCCGAAAGGGAGAGTATTTGTTATGCTTCCAAGCCTTCACTATTCAACTCACAGATCTGTCGAATTTAAACTGAATATCATGAAATTTTTCAAACACGTTTTCAGGTTTACAGAAAAGGGTATGCGATAATTTTTATTCCTAAGTACAGTTCCCTAAGAACAGGAAAACACCCATTAGACAGTTGCCCGAAAAAGAAACGGTAGTCCGGCATAAATCCGCGGCCCACCTACATCAATAAATTGCAACTTAAACCTGCATGATATAAATAGGGATTCGTGGTACCTTGAACGAAAAATCCGTAAATCTAAATACATACCAATATATTAACTCTACAATACCTATAAAATAAGGCAATACTTTTTGATCGAAAATATAGTTTCTTACAATCTACGAGATAAATACTGATTAAGCTGTTAAAAACTTATTTGTTATTGATTTTTTAAACATAGAAAGATAGTTAACGTGCTATATTTTCAATCTCTTAAATGGCGAAAAATCTATATTAGACTGTTGGTCGAAGACAAGACGTCTTTAAAATATCTAGAATGTTTTTATTTCGTTAGTATTTAACTCTTTGGTACTAATATTATTTTTAGAAAATTATTAATCTTATGAACAGCGGCCAAAGAAAGGAAGAAAACTAACTTTTTCTAAAAGGCAAATTATAATGACAAAAGATTGGAAAGCTTACCACTTTCAGTTTCATCTAAATAGATGTTTCCTCAGAAGAGATGTATTTAGGTAGCAATGGACAGTTTTTGCCGCTGTAGCGATGGTATTCCTTGTCGAAAACCGTGGCTATTCATGAACTATCGCTATACTTTAATAGTGAATAGTCTTTTCTAGTGGTCGACTGCAGCGGTTCGAAGGTAGCGGTATAGCGGACGCACTTAGAGAAAATCACGTATCTAGAACAGCAATGTGTATTGTGAATTGAAAATTGTATACGTCTCAACGGATAATATAAGTGCTTGGGTATATTTGCAGGTAGACATCATAGATACGCTGTCAACTCACATCGGTGATCAAACTGATTTACTATACAACACTAACACTACTGGTGTTCCCATACTTCTATTGTAACTAAGTATACAAAATACATCCTACATGTATTTTGACATAGAAATGGTAAATTTAAACCAACTTGTTTTTGGTTCGTACGTGAAAGATTATAATTAGGACGCAGTGCTCTCATTAAATTTATTTACTTTTTTATCATTAAACTTGAGCGTAAATGTGGATGCACATTCTTTCAGTCGTATTTATTTTATTCGTAATATTTATAATTACACATTACAGAAAAAAGTGCAGTATAAATTCTTCAGTAGCAATTTCCGTTACAAATCTACTGATAAAATAATTTGAATAGACGATAATCTTAATATAGAGCCGATGTCTTAATCTTCCTACTGTTTATACTGTATCAGTATGCAATTTTAATACAACACGATAATACTTTAAACAAAAATATTTTTTTGTAAAAGCGAACTGTCATTTCGATTGGGCTGTAACTCGATTGAATTTTATTTTTAATAAACAATTTATTATGTATTATGCATCATATATGAAATAATTTCTTTACAAAAACAATAAAACCACCATGATTTGTAAGTTGCGTGATATCTATCTGTTTAATTTACATTTATACATACTCATAAATAAAGTTATAAATAGATAACGCTATAAAATTCACGGAAATAAAAATAAACAATAATATCAGATTTTTACTAAACATGCCAAAACCGGGAGAAATATATTTGTAAACTATGCAAACACCCATTTACATATTACCCGGTATCTAGTTGTGATACAACGCATCAATCAAATTCCTTTATTTACACAATTTTCGCGTGTATGTGCATGGTTTGCCAACTATTCGTTTCTATACGGAGAGTCAAGTTTAAAATTTTATCCATTGTTTATTCATATACTTATGTATAAACCATAATATCATAGAAGAAGATAATATTTTATATGATATAATAGTTTATTTCTTTTTATAATATTATTCACGTTAGTGTATACGATTACGTTACGGTTTTGCGAGCGCGAAGTATGAAAAACATATTTCTATAATTATGTATATAAATTTAATCTTACATGATAAAATAAACTTTGTTTTGAATAGTGTATAATGTCTGTAACCGTTCTATTCAATAAATGCATTCATTCATGCGTACACACGCACACACACACATACAAAGATAGGAAAAATATCTGACAGCCTCCATGGCGCAGTTGGTTGGACGAAGTAAGCTGAGGAACAAGATTCCGTGGGTTGGGTTCCCGTGCAGAGACAAACATTCTTATGATCCAAAACTATTTGTTTCTCTTCCGGGTGCTTGTCTGAGATCTCCCTTTTAGCTCGTTATACCCACAGTACAAGTCTTGTATCTTTGTGTGATTATCGAGTGTATTCACTTATTTACTTAAAGGAGACAGAGGGAACTGTTAACTTTGAATAACAACCTTTGAAAATAACCCCAATATAGAGAAACTATTCGTGAATTATCCACAGGACCACGCATACCCGTGAACTATTGCTAATAAAATACCGGCAACAATTATCTCATTTTTACTTAAATATAAAAATCTTATAAAAATATCCATCTGCTTAGGCATCAATCCTATAGTATCACCACAATATCATAACATAAAATCAAGACAGGAATCGTTCCTAGAACCCCACCATAATCCAACGCACATTATTTTGCTACCAGAATAATGAAGCGTAAATATATTTCTTTGAAAATATAATGATATTTTAGTAATACTGTGATTAACTGAAATATAAGCATTTCTCGGTATCAATAATATCTGGTTGTAATATTGTAATTACTCGTTTCAAGTATTCGAGGAAAAAGTATGCGTTAATCCCTGTAATGGCTTTGCCGAACGCACGAATGGCTGCTACCAGAAACTTGGTAGGTGCAATACAATAACATGATGAAACGGAGAACAGTGTTTTTTTACCGACTCAGTTTAGTAGAATGCTGTTACTCTTACGACTTTTATCCTCGGTCGTGTTTTACGATATCCGCAGGAGTATATGGAACAATCTTATTTTTAAGTCAAAACCGGCACGCCACTGTGTAATATGTAGGTATTTGCACCCGCTTGAATATTTAGCAATAATATAAGTACATAGCACAATGCAGCAGATTTCGTGGCGCAGATCAGTAATAATATATTCCATCGAGATGACATGACGGCTTCTGTGTTTATAATTCTAGCATTTAACATAAAAATTGCAAGAATTATAAAATTAAGAATTATATATACCGATAAAATATTTTGAAATTAAAAGCGGTACAGCAAAAATCTATCCTACAATAGGAACGTTTTCATTAGGACGGCGCAGTTCCTAGACGCGGACATACCACATGCAACTGTTCTGTGCATACCGCAGTCTTATAGAATACCGAGAACGAAAGTCTTTGCTGTCGTGCCGCTGAGTGAAATATACAGTCTTTTCCCCTCTCATTATTTTGTATCTCATTTTTAGGCGTTGGCCACGCATCTACTGTCCAAGTGCTGTGAATGATCATGGACAGCAGTGATCACTTACTATCAGGTACCTCGTTTGCTTATTTGCTGGACGTATTCATTAAAAAAACAACCCGCAATAAACTCGCTAAGCTTGTAATTGAAGGTTTGTTACTAATTGGCTGAATTTATTTGCGTTAGGCCTCTCGTCCGAGATTATGTGGCAAAAATACTAACAAATAAATCTGACGCTCCAATGCAATTAAAACTTTGAACCGTATAAGTTTTTGAAACTCTGAGATTAAAATATTAATTAAATAAACAAACCATAAAGCCTCGATAAAATTTGATGTCTACAAAGCGTTATAATACAGTTTTTAATAAGTTTTATAATATTACATAATATATTATACAAAATATTATTGTGAAAGTAGGTATCCATGTACAATTTACTAATGAATATGGGTAAGGAAATACTAGGCCATGTTTCTGAAACAGTTAAAAACATGTAGTAAAGTGTCGGAAAAAGTAAGATATACTTAATACCTCAATGGACTTAACTGGACTGGCCTGGACTTATTGCGCATTACTTACCTTTGGGTTAGAGTAACATGCATGTTGCGGATAGATTACATAATTTTACGACCGACTGCCTGTCTTCAAACTTATACTATTTATTATTGTTATGTCATAATATTTACATTTTAATATTGACTTTGATTATTACATTTGCACAATTTAGAGGAGGCCTATGTCCAGCAGTGGACAATGAAAGCTTGGAAGTGGTAGAGCCACGCTGTTGTCTATCATGACCTAGCATGAATGGGCAGGCTCATCCGGGGCGGTACCACTGTCTCACAGGAAATCATCGTGAAGCGATAGCTTCGCAGTCGCGTTTCGTTCGGTGAGTGAGATTGCCGGATGCCCAAAACCCCTTTTCTCTTCCCATCCTTTATCCTTCTCGCTCCTCTCCCAGTTGGGCCGGCAACGCATCCATGATCCAGCGTTGTGGATGTACATGGGTGGCAGTGATTACTTACCATCAGGAGACCTGTTTGCTCGTTTGCCGGACCTATGCAAGGCTGATGATGGTGATGAAAATGTACTACTACGCAAAATTCACTTCATTTTACGTTACTTACAAATAATCATATGATACATTAAATATTTACAATGCTTTGTCCTTAAAAATTTAACGGTATGTCATATAATGTAACATATATGAGGCAAGTTTATCTTTATAAGTAATTCTACATAAAAAATATCTTGGTAAGTAATAAAATGTTATTGATGAAACATAGACCTTAATATAGAGCCGCTTCCGACCACGTCTGCAAGGTGGAATAGCTCATCGTGATGGCGTCCTGTGCCGTCGCTTCGCTCATGTTCCCGCCCGCGCGCGGATGACGTTTGCCTCAACATTTCCACTCTGTCTTTTATTATGGCCTCGTAAATTGCTTGGATATTTTATTGAATGTCAATAAATAAATGCAGTAACAGTTAAGGTGGTTTTGGGTGAATTTATATGTCAATTCATTCGATGCGTTTTAAAATATCTGAGGATTTTATTATGAGAAAAACTGACAAGGTTAAATTATATTTTACTTTTGTTAACTATAGCCTATGTCTCTATAATGACTAATTTATGCCCCACTGGGCGCGGGACTACGATACAATTTAACTCGGTTAAACTAGTACTTAGCAGCCTTAAAATTAGAGCGGGTTGGTGGACTTCAAGCATCTTTGAATTTATTGTGGAGAACATTTTAATAAGGAGTTCCTTAGCGATATTTTCCTTGTTGTTTTGGTAGAATATGTTTATAAAATATATTTTATTACAAAATATTAGTTGTTTAGAATATATTAACTACGAGTGCACATTTATTAAAACTTGATATTGTTAGTGCTGGAATCTGGAACCTGCTCTTCTTCAATCCATTTAGTTCTTTTTCAGATAGACAACCCAGTAATGCAGTATGAATTATTCCGTAATATGTCACATGAAATAGCCAAGATTGCCATGACTTATTGGCTAAACAGTCCGACTGTTGTTAGACATGAATCTTATTAACGTGCATCCACATAGCAGGTGTCACGCTGAGCGCTTAGTGTTCATATACACGCTGCACATATACTCTACCAGGCGCCACAGTGAATAAACTTACGTAATGCTGTGTTGACTATAACAAACGCGTGTGCATACCCTATAGCCAGGTATCCTGGCATGCAGACACATACCTAACCGCTAGGCATGCAGCGTGCCAACTGCGGTGTGGCTGTACACTTACAGTTTATATAAAATTTACTGCGGTCTACATTTATTTTTATACCGTACAAGCCACAAACATACGCAGTTAAGCCTAAACGATTTCAACCGCATGCGATTCAAGTTAATGGTCAAACAATATCGGCAAATGGCATATGCATTATTCGCAACGTTTGTATATTCGCCCCTGGACAAAGAAACCATAATAGAAAACGGAACCCAACCGTCATTCACATAAAGCGGTGTAGTTATCTTAGATTGTAGTCGCCTATAAATACATCTAAAGCGGCAAGTTAACGTGATCGTATAGCTATTTACGTGTTTAGTACGCGTTCTGTAAAGAAAAGATCGCGTATAGTAACGGAAACATATCTGAAGTATCCGTAAAGTTCGGGCGTGGGCATTCGGGTCACGTCGCAGTAACAACGGCAACGATCCCGCGTACCTCGGGGTTTGTTGTGATATCGCCGCGCCGGTTTTTTCACAATACCTGACCTCACTAGCCGGAGAGATTCCCGTAACGTTAGTTTGTACAGATAGCTCCGCCAACTTTATGTTCTTGTTTTTGGTTTAGAGCCACGTGCCGCCAGCTACGTGCCCTTCGTTTTATTTGTCTCACTACTGTCCTTTACGTCAAACATTCTCGCCTTTTGAATGTTAATTAGTGTCTTTCATTAATCAAATTGAAAATGTCTCGCACCGAGTTGTTTTGTTAAAATGTTGAATCGCCCCTGTTGAAGTAGCTGCAATACTATGTTCGAAGTCAATAAACATCTAAACTAGAAAATAGAGTGCATAAATAAATAAATTTGCGTAATTTTTTAGCTAACTGCATCGTAGTGGCTGTCCGGTGAGGTCCTGTAATGTGTAACATAATATTATGTATTTTAACCCAACTAAATGGTGGAAATTTATAAAAGTTATTGGGTGTTTTTAAAATTGGTGCGTCTTGTTTAATAGTAACAGTGACGAATTATTATTATTTAAACATCAAATAAATATTTATGAAATATAAAGACTGCCTCGGTGGCGTAGTTGTATGGGTAGGATTATAAAACTGAGGTCTCGGGTTCGAGTCCCGGGTCGGGCAAAGTGATATTGGATTTTTCTGTTCATTATCAGCCCCGAGTCTGGAATATCTGCCCGATATGGCGATGAGTTCGTCCCCTATCACATTGTGGGAGGGAGCATGCAGGGCGAAATGTGGGTGTCCTCGTGGCGCCTCTGCCTACCCCATCTGGGAGTAAGGCGTGAAGTTTATGTACGTATATAACAACGATTATTTAATTTATTAAATTATCAGACATACAATTACTTTGGGCTACATCTGGGACGAGCTGAGACGTGAGGTAGTATTTCATTCGACGAGTGAGATTGCCGGATGCTAATAACCCTTGGCTTTTCCCGTATTTTTTCCTTCCATTTTAAAAGAAAGCTAACGCTCCTGTTATCCAAGTGTGGTAGACGTTCAAGGGCAGTGGTAATGACTTAGTCAGATCCATCATGCAATTTAATAATAATTCCTCAGGAACATGCCGTTGCAATATTAAATATCTAAAATATATAAATAATAAGCTACAGATACCCGAAATAAATACTTATCATTACATGAATACATAAAGAAGAAAGCATTGTTCGAAAGTAAATTGAAAACGGCTGATTATTTCATCAAGTACTTAAATCCATACAATCTACATATAAAATCCTTAACATTTTTCTAGGTTAAGCTTTAAGGAACCACTTAAGGAGATTCGGGTAAACGAATCTTTTCACTAACAGGACCCTTATTTAAATGCGTAAATTATAATAATATTTTTTGAAGTAAATATATTTTACAAAGGCAGAAGTACTTTAGGAAATAAAATCGTATTTGCATACGAACTTCCAATTTAATTGCACAGGTAGTAGCGCCTATGAAATCAGACTTTATGAACACATATAACAATCATTCATGATACCTACAATACTCGACCAACACCTGAATGTTTATGCGCTTTGTGTTGACATATCAGAGTCTAGGTTTTAGGAGTTACAAAAGACTATGGTAAATGAACCTCGCAATGAAATCTGTTAGTGTATCGCATTAATATTTAAATGACTGTAACATACATTTAATATTTAATTTAAATTATATACATTTGATTTAATATTTTTGGACCCCAATATTATAATATTATTACTATTAATTGTTAGAATAAAAATGATTTGACAGATCATAACTAAATATTTCTTTCACCATACAATAATTTATCATTACAAATGAACCACGTCATATGTTAGCGTCGAAGTCGTATTTGTAGAACGCTGCCGGGGACGAAAAGTGTACAGAATCGTTGCCGTTAATATATTTCAATCTTCACGTTTTCAGAGGAAAGGCAGCTCATATGAGAAATATTAAGGTTTAGCGATCGCCAGCAGCTGACGCGCGGCGCGCGTGTCTTACTCGAAAATAGACCCGACGCCGAGCGACCTTCTTCACCTTCAAAATGTATCTATAAAGTTTATACTCTTACACGTGATAGTGTCCATCTAGTTACAAAGCAATTTGTATGTCGTATACTATAAGCTAATTGGTCAGTTTACAAGCCCACGTCGATGTATGTGTGCAAATATTGGGCGCTACTTAGAAAGCTTAGGTTCCCTTATTGTGTTTAGATAAGCCACTGTGGAGTGTCTTAATTGACTAACAATACATACATAACTCCGAAATGTCAACGGTGTAGCGTGAATTCGAACCTATGAGCAAGGTCGTAGCAGTTCGCATCCAGATCCTTACAAACAGACCACCGCGCACTTAACACAGCAAAGAAAACAATTTCTCGGGTAAAAATCTCAATCTCAGAAACTCAAGTACTCAATTAGTTTCTTAGACCATTCAAGCGCAAACAAGTCACTCACAGAATTGATAAGTAAACATCGATATCATCGTAATATTATCTCGATGTATAGAACACTCAGTGTGACAAGTAGGTAAATGTATCAGGACGTATTTCACTAAAGTGGCCGTTCGACACGGCACCACACCTCGACATCGTAACAATGTCTCCTACAGTTATTATTCGGAACAAATTATATATTTAGCAATTACTCGAAACAATTGAACTCCCCTATACCCGCGCAAGCAGGCAATAGATACCTGAAAAGCTAGTCGACGCGAGAATTGTATTCGAAACAATCCAAAAAAATGGTTACAAGATTATCAATTTCATTATTCAACTTCTCGGCAAGTCCAATTCTACACCGTGAATATGTAGGCAGCCGAGTATGGTCCGTTACCAACAGGCCACCACGCACAAACATACATATATTTATAAAATTGCGCACTCGTGTTCAGACGCTGGTATAGACCAACATATCCAAAAATCGTGCAATTCTGACAACATTACATACATACACATCGAATTGGTAAGCTCCTTTTTTTGAAGTTGATTAAAAAGAATGTGACATTACCTTAACAAAAATCTTCACAATTTTTTTTATTATTATTAAAAGTTGGTAATTTGCGCACAACTGTCATATATATTGCTTAATTGATATTACGTCAGTAACGACAATCGCCATATTGGTGCATATTATAGCTTGGAGGAAACGTTTCGGCAAAAATATATTTCGTGTCTCGCGCGACTGAGCTCGTTTGTCAAACGAGGCGGCGGTGAGGTGGCGAGGCAGCCCGACGGTGCCTCCAACAATCTGTTTGTCCAGCTGCCACCTTCCTCCTTTTAACAAGAGCTTTACTTGATATCCGGAAATTTATTTTTCTCACAATTTGTCATGACTCGCGGTCACCGCGGCTACAATTTATGAACAATTGGGCACAGTGGTTCTCGCAAAAATAACATGTTTTTGCGCAATTAAATTACAGCCGTATTGAGTTTAATCCGATGGACGCAACCATAAATATTCAACGTAATTGTTGCCGCACTCGGTGCTGTGTCTCCGTAAATAATAATATGTGTGACTTTATTTCGAAACGTGAGATTCGACAACATTCAACAGAGATAATACTAGCTTGCTCAACTTGAAACAATGACAGACATGTTGGTGACATGATCAATAAACTTGAGATCCACTATTCATTGTTTTCGCTATTGGAAATAGTTGAGTAGCCGCCACCTCGACGACCCGTTGCGCACAAACAGAGAGCCCTCATCAAACCCTCGGTTATCCGGCCCTGACGAAACTTTGACAACTCTATAGCCACAAGTGCAGGCGTTACGAGCTCACGAATCATTATCTCATTGTTCTCTACAAACTCAAAATACGTCGTTTACGGCAACGCTTTGTTCTCCAAAATTATGATCGTACCCTCGGTTATCCTTCACCATTAGTAACATTATGTCTTCGGGTATTAGCCAAGTTATACGGTTGATATCTTGTGTATGATTTAGCCGACAACGTAACACATGTAGTTACCTGCGTGAGTACGTCTCCGGGTCTACACACGTGTCATTAAGTTAATGATCTAAGACGACGCGACGTTTAAAATTATTCTCAATGGTATTAATTAACGTAAACGTAATTGTATGAGGTAGACGTGTTCTATGTTACATAATAAACAATTTAAATATTTCATAAATGCGATTGTCAAAATATATTCGGCCTGACTCGGCCTCGCCTAGGATTTTTATATTCTAACCCCGCGATCCATTCTAAGCAGTAAGTACTAGTCTACTCCACGCATACGTGGCCGCCTTCCGCGTCGCATCCACGAAGCCACTTCAATCTAAATACGCCACATATTTGTGTGACCGACTGGCACCACATTTATTAAACAATTAACTTTCACAATTATGCACTGCGTTGGCGAAACAGAGTATACCGATTCTTCATTCTGGGCTACTTCGCTACATTCAGCCATATTAAACACACTGTAAACATATTTCTATTAAAAATATATGTTACCTGCAAATTATAACAAATTATTAATAAACTGCTCTGATTTAAACCAACTTGTAACTTTTGTAATAACCACAATAGTTTAAACAGGTTTTGAAACGAGCAACACTAGAGTTTCTTGCCCGTTCTTCTCTAGTGAAAACTGCTTTCCGAACCGGATCAAAAAATGACTGAATCTAAATAATGTTGAACATTTTAATGGATTCAATAAATTATTTTCATTTTCATAAATATCGCGAGAATTTTTGTTCCGCGTTAACTACTAACTTATTAATTTAAACGTTTTTATTACACATACTTTTTTTAACCGCACGTTTTATTCACCACACTCCGAGATAACTCATAGATAACTGGTTTTTTTACTACACCAGACAATTTACTTAATAATTGTTAAATTACTATGTCAATGTAATTATTAAGAATACTGTAAAACTGCGTCAAAATCTGTTCATTAGGTATTGCGTGAACAAACAATAAACATTCATACATCAATGCAAACATTTACATTGACGATATTAGCAGGATATTACGGATTTTCTGCCTGCCCATATTCAACACTCACATGGGGTCGGCGCAACGTAAATTTTAACTCTTACTGCAAATTGATTTGGTTTATACAATCTCCTTTTTTCTTGACATCGACCCTTTCGGAAATTAGATTTTTAATTCTGCGATCCTGGCTCAATGGATTTGGAAAACTTTACACACTTTTGAAATTAATGTAAACAACTCTCCACTGGAATTTCAATTCAGTTTCGCCCATCCACGTTTCGCCTTGTGTGTTTCGTCCCACGATGTGATAGGGGGCGAGCCTAATGCCTATCGCCATATCGGGCACAAATTCCTGACTCCGGGCTGATAATGAAAAAAAATACGATATAAGTTTGCCCGACTCGGGATTCGAACCCCAGACCTCAGCTTTGTAATCGTACCACAGTGCAACTACGCCACCGAGGCAGTCGTATTATTCACCATTTTAATTCATAGAGGACTATATATTGTGTCGAAGTAAAATATACCACACTTAGTCTTAACTCATTTAGCGGGTTTACTGTTAATTTGGTAATTGCAATAATTGCGGGTAAAGACTATCCTATGTAGTCTATTCTGGAAAACGTACGTATGTGGTCACCACATAATATTATTCATGAAGACCACATACATTAATTATTTATGCAATGAAGTATGCATAGCTTAGAACAAAAAAGTAATTCAAATAAAAGGAGGTATTGAAGTTGAGCTACGTATATAACGTCCTGCCATCATTCTGAATTAACTTTGGATGAATCCAGGATAGTATGTCGCCATAAAAAATCCTGTTTTAAAATCGAAGGAACGTGTGCGAGTAGTTGTTTAATAGCAGAACCTGGGGTTAATAACAGAACCTAGCTAGGGGTTAAAATCTTCGTTAGCACATTGAGAAGCTAAATCAATATATTTTTTGTTTAAATGTAATTCTTAAAATATTTTTTGTCTAAAAAAATAATACGCTATATCTAATAAATGATCAAATCAAATCATTAATGGAAGACATTCTCTTAGCCATTTAAGAGTTTTATTCGTGCACAATTTTACTACGAAATTCGTGCATAGAGAGCATTTAAAATATGTCGCGGGTTGGTTAACACGTTACGATAAGTAAAGTGTAAAATAGTGAAGCGCTCGTCTGACCGGCACACAAACGCTGGTAATCCTGCAGTGCATCCATCATTCTGTAATCCTGGCTCTAGCTCACCACCGCTCAAAACGGCTATAAAGGGGCTTTAGACGATTACTTGCGTAAATGCTTCTTACTCCCCCACTCTCATTATAATTGATAATTAAATTATTTTCAATTACTTGTGTGTCTTGGTTATGTTTATTGTGCAATAATGATCGTATGCGTGTATTAAATATATTAAAACAATAGATCTATGAGATGTTTTATTCGATTTCTATTTAATTTTCTTTTTTGTAGAATTGAAAATAAATCGAATTTATAGGAACAAAATCTAAACAACAAGGTAGGCAGTAACTATGGTCTATGGGCAGCGGTGGCCGCTTTCCACCAGGCGGGCCGCTAGCTCGTCTGCCTATAACGACAATAAAAAAAATGTTGATATATAATTTTGTTATCTTTGTAAAAGTGACATAACCTTCCAATTATGCGAATAAGGTGGCGTATTTTAATGCAGCCTAATGGAGTGATTTATAAAGCGCCGCACCGGACTCTTTAAAATTCAAGTCGTAAAAATAGCAGCCTGTAGCCTGACAAATTTGCGATCGATCCGGACTAATATGAAGGCTAAATTATTCTTCCTGCTTTTAAAGGCAGTTTTCGAAAATATTTCATTGGTGGTACAATGACACACGGAGCCTGGCCGGAATCTCGTTGGCATGCATCGATTTTGTACCCAGAGTTGTACCCAGTTCAAATGCTTTTTTCGATCAGATTAACAAACTGTAAACGATCTTGTACTAACAACCTTGCGAACAGTTATTAGCAAATCAAAATCTTTACACATGAGATTTAACTAAGATGAATTTGGATTCAACATGCGAAAACTATCCACGATTTCAAAAATAAATTAATTTTAAGTATTATTATTATTTTATTTACAACAAATAAATATTGTTATTAGACTAAATTTAAATAAACAATAAAATACTAACAACACTTTGCCAAATTTCCGATTGAAATAAAAATCTGATTTCATGTGTAAGAGTCCATGCGGAAAACGCGGAGAACACTCAACAACAATTGCTAATGTGCTCTTCATGTAAATAATTGCAATTTCTGTGAAATGCTTCCATTGTAATTGGGAATTATTATGTGTGCTCCAGGAACTGGCAAATCGTTTGTATTATAGTATTAACCATTTATGTGAGAGGCCGCCTGGGTAGGTACCGCGGCAATGTTTATTTCTCCCGCCCAACAGCAGTGTAAATGCACTGTTGTGTTCTGTTTTAAAGAACACTGTAGCGGAGTAACTACTGGACACAATGAGACTTAACATATTATGTCTAAGGATGGCGAGCGCAGTGGAATGTCAAGCATTGTTTTCTAATCCATGATGTTGTTTTGCGAATGGCATGCTCGTCTCACCATTCATTGCAATAAAATAAAAGTCCCAGTGCAATGCAAAGGCTTATATTCCCGCTATACTTTTCTAACAGTAACCGGCTTGTAGGAATCAATATTTCCAATGGTCGTGTATGAACATGCCTGGGATATACATTAGTGCTGTTATCAGAATTAAATGAGGGTAAAGATCATCCCAAAATGAGATTGGCCACGTAGAACTGTTAAACTAAAATCGAAATATACATAGGTACATAAAAATCAAGCGTCTTTATTAGGTCTTCAGAAAACTAGCGTTTGTGTGCACGAATAAAAAGTATTTCTACGCTGTTTTCACAGTTGTTTTAAAAATATTCGCAATGTTCATTTTAAAAAAGAAATAGAAATCCAAATCTGTTTTATGTATATTAAAATATTTAATTCAGAAATAATATTTGTGTCACGACTGTATCAACGAAGATAGGCGTCACGTTTTATCGAAAATCGGGCTTAAATCCAGTCCTAGGCGAATCATGTTTTCCAAATGACTGGAATGCTTACACAACGGACCGTCCATCTGGAATGAAACGCTTATATTTCCGACCCCCTAGACTGGTAAGGTAGCTTATACTTTATTCAGACCAAAGTTATTTTAAAAGGCCGTTTCCGTATCGCAAATATAAAATATATCTGGTGAGTGGCGGAACACGTGCCGGCCACTCTGCCTTAAGCCTAGATCTAAACTAATGCCGGTGCATAACCCAGAGTCATCATTTATTTTGTGGAATTTCAGACCACATAGTTAATTTAAAAAGCCAAACCAATATGTTAGTTCGTGTGAGTACACAAAGGCTATATCCTTCATAAATCGACTGTCTCCGAGGCGCAGTTGGTAAGACGCAGCCTGTGAAACCAGAGGCCGCGGGTTCGATCCGCTCACCGAGACAAATGTTTGTGTAAACCTGAAGTATTTGTTTCGGGTCTGGGTGTTTGTGAGACTGAAAAGTTTCTCGTAGCTCCTGTTACCCATGACACAAGACTCTGTCTTAGTGTGCAGTCAGGACTATCTATGAGACTGTTGGATGTCATTATTTATTTATTTTATATAAATAACTGCCTCGTAACCAGCTTGTCAACTATGAAAAATGAAAATCGTTATTTCAGGCTTCGGTTCATGTTAGTTCCTCCTTTTAATTACCATTCTTTTATTTTCGGATGCAAAAATCATTTTCCGACATTGTTGCCTGCAACGTCGCGTCGCTCCGACACTGATATTGCAATTCACACTTCACATTTTTGACTTAAGTTGTTTAAAAAATATTTACAATACTATGAAGTCATATCATGTAATTTTCAAAGTATTAATAAAAAAGTAACATGTGAAAAACGAATTTAGAATTTATGGTTTTTTATATATTTTTTTTACCTTTTTGTCTGTGTCTGTATGTCGGTTAAAATGTACACATACAGTTATATATTATATTATTACCATACTTCCATCTGTTGTTGAAGTCGCCAACCACAAAGGGTTGCATAGTCTCATCTAACGTCCAGCAATAAATACTAAATAATTATGTCTTATTTATTTATGATCTTGGTTATACATCTTATGATATTCAATATGTTCATAACTACTTTTTATTACATTTAATAAATCATTTTATAATATGCCAATTGGCAATATATTATTAAAAAATATTTATACTCTTGGTAGAAAATATTTATGGCCGTTCTTGTTTTATAAATTGGCAAAAATATTATATTAAAAAGCATCTTAATACTCCCGGTGTAGATAAAAAGAAGTAGATACTATTTTTTATAATAAATAAATAAATGACATCCAACAGTCACATACATAGACCTGACACTAAGATCAAGTCTTGTGTCATGGATATCAGAAACTACGAGAGACTTTTCGGTGTCACAAACACCCAGACTCGAAACAAATACCTGTGGTTCACACAAATATTTGTTTCGATGCGGGAATCGAACCCGCGGCCTTTCGTTTCACAGCCGGCGTTTAACCAACTGCGCCATGGAGGCTGTCAAATGTCTATAGATTTTGAAGAATCGGTTCACTGTGTTTTAACAGTAATCAAAACTAATGCATGGTTTGTAAGCAAAAACCCCTTAAGTTCTCATTCAGCCTTCGTGGCGCAGTTGGATATATTGGCCGTGAAACGTAAGGCCATAGGTTCGATCCCCGCTCCGAGACAAATGTGTGTGTGAACCATAAGTATTTGTTTCGGGTCAGGGTTTGTGAGACGGAAAAATTTTGCTCACATGATGGGAAAATGATGACCAAGCATTTTTCTTGCGAAAAAACAACATAGACTGTACATATTGTAATGTACTTATTGAATTTTAGTATTGTATTTTCATTGTAAGCGTTCGCGTTTACAATCACTAACTTGTTGGGAGATAAAACAAATGTAGCAACGTACATCTATCACCGCGGAACAAAACGTACTAGTATAAACAACCGCCTGTTTGTTTTCAATAAAACTTGGAATAACGATCGTTTTTCTGCTATTATTCTTATGAATTATTCATAACACTCTGAAAAACTTTACAACTTTATTTCGACTAACTTCGTGCAAACAAAGATTTGTTCCCGTTGTTGAATTATTCGAAAATGATATCTGTTTTCGTACTCCGATGTGTGTTATTATATTACCTACAGGAAAAATATTTCCTGTTATTTCACGTGGTTGAATTTATTAAATATTTCTAATTTCTAACATGAAGTAAATAATGTATCTTTCTGAGACACATATACATCGATTTATGACTGTATATACACGTACACGTATATCCTAAGTTTTTCACTAGTCTATATTCAATAAATAATCAAGATAAGCTCTTATGAGATAACTTAAACCGATGGTACCAAACACAATTTGTTGGACAAAGAGTGATGTAGCTATTAGGCAAGGGTCAACCAAGTTTAAGCTGGAAGTCCGGTGACACCAGCTTAGTACCTCTTTCAGTCTTTCCAGTATGAAGGAGATTTTAACCAGCTTTTCCTTATTAAAAACGTCACCTATCTATCTACATAGTCTATATAGTATTTGTATTAATACAAAGCATGATAATTAGTTGGCTTATTTGATTACAATGACACAAGAAACATTACATCTTATTAGGCATTGCAAAGTCCTTCGGAGATAAGTTTGATCGTATTACCGCTCATATTTTCTACATCTGTAACAACTTAATCTACAGTGAGTTAAGGTTACTACACAATTGAAGCGTTTTCCAATCCATGCATTACTACTAACAAACATCATGACCAAAATTTGCATCGTTTAAGCGCAGCCAATACTAATATATTAAAACTTACTTATACGCTCCTAAATCTCGTGAATTCATCGACAAATTGCATTGCTTAAAATAATATTTCATACTTCACATAAATACACACCACGCCTTTTCCCCAGAAGGAGTAGGCAGAGGTGCTACCAGGACACCCACGCTTCGCCTTATGTGTTCCGTCCCACGATGTGATAGGGATCGAGCCTATCGCCATATCCGGCAGAAAGTCCTGACTCTGGGCTAATAATGAATAGAAAAATCCAATATCACTTTCTCCGACCCGGGATTCGATCCCGAGACCTCAGTTCTGTAATCATACCGTAGTACAACTACGCCACCGAGGCAGTCCAAATAAAATTGCAAACCAAAATATTAAATCATATAGCACAGGTTTATACATTATTCATTTTTCCCAGAAAAATCAAGACTTATATTGAAAATTTAACATTTTAAAAGGTTTTCTATCTCATTACAATTCAGAATGTAACTTTGAGTTAGAACTTAAACTGATTATAATGTCCACGGTATCCCAATCACGTCGCCCTTTAAACTGTGCGGCTCAGACTTGGCGGGTGTTCTTGTTTCGTCTTAACATGTCAACGCGACTAGACTAACGACTAATTAATATACCAAGAACAAATAATTGTTTATTTATGTTTCAACTTCACAATTCAGTTTGGAAAAATAATTAACTTCAATTCACTGACATTTTATTGCTTTATCAAGTTAAACCTACAGACTTGTATTGGTAGGGCGCTAATATGACATATTATGCCCCAAATATCAAAAATCATTACGTCACATGACATGCCTAGTTTTGTAAATGTTGAAGTGTTTATTTTGCTTTAGACAAATGTACAATAGTTTTATTACGTATACATATGACTGTGGCGTATGTATATACACGTACGAGTATACTTATAATAAAAAAAAGCAGCATCATCATTAGCATATAGCGGTCTATTGTTCGACATATACCTTGTCTAACACTTACCATTTCTTTTTTGTTATATAGTAGCGGGCAAACGAGCATACGGATCACCTGGTAAGTGATCACTGTATCTTCGACGTGTCGCATCTAGCTATTGGCAGGGTCGTTTCGGAAATCATCACTCCGTCTAGCTGGAAGTCCTATAGTCTACACTGTACTCGCCAAGTCGTGGTCTCCGTCCAATTGTTTTAACGGTCATGTATCAGCGTAATATGCTCTAGCAGCTCGATTTTTTACGGGGAATGTTAATCTTGCTACACTTCCATTTATATTGTGCCACAACAGAATGGAGAAACAACCAACCTTTTGTCATTGAAATTGGCTTCATACATGTTAATTGGATTAAAAACAAATGCAAACGTATTACGAAAGGTTAAATGAATCTGGAATTACTATACATGGACTGAGAAGCAAGCGTGCACCACGAGATTAGCAGTCTATTTTGTACGGGGAATAAAATTACAAGAGGTGAAATAATCCTCAGGGCCCACCACTCAGCTTTTTTGTCTAACAGGAAAAGCTATTAAGCTTCCCTCGGGGGAGGCCAAAAGGGATATATTAGTGGCCTTCCAGCACGGCACACTACGGATTGTGGTCGAGCTGAGTCCCTAACAAAACCTACGCCAGCATCCTGTCTAAAAACCCGTTGGTGACCTACACACGCGCTATGGGCGGCACCGGACATCCCAGGGCGAGAAGTGGCCCGATATATGTCCGCGTAACCGACCGGCGTAAAACCTTTGCTGGTCCTTCCATTGTGGGGGGGGGGTCTGAATGCCCCACACTTACTACTATTTTTGGACGCCCGTTTGAGATGTTGGAGGCGTCCGCGAGATAGGCTAGCCCTAGCCCATACGCTCTATCGCATACTCGGAGTTACAGGTGAGGGCGTACTGCACCCACAGTTTGCCCAACGACCCCGATGGCCCCTTTAAAGTCGCCTCTTACGACGGGCAGGGGATCCCGTGGCGGAACTCTGGCATCCCCAGAGCACAGGGCGAGCCCACCACTCTGCCTACTAATATATTATGCTAACATTTCGTAATCATCGTGGGTGTCCATGGACGGCGATGATTTCTTGCAATTACATACCGCGTGTTTATTTTTCAGTCCTGTGTTATAAATAAGTGAGACACAAACGAAGTATTACAGTTGACAAATGGCTTTATAAATAAAAATAAATTCTGTTACAAGTAATAAATCAATAGACGTGACAGCAGGCAAGCTGAAATTCGGTTAACCACTACACATAGAGAACAAATTGATGATACCAACTTTTATTGCGTGTTTTCTTCACAAGATTATTTTCCCGTATAGATACAAGAAAGATTCGAAAAAGTTTACACTCACTATGAATTCCCAGAAGGAGGACGTGGGTAAAAATCGCCTCAGAGAGTTTGTGTATAACAAACGTGCCGATTGCGATGTTATACCTTTTTGTTAAGTTTCATGTTTATGCAACTACTTGTGTGTGTGTGTGTGCGTGTATGTATGTGTGTGTGTGTGTGTGTGTGTGTGTGTGTGTGTGTGTGGACTGTGGAATGTATGTAGACACAGTTGAATTCGTTTATTATGACTCCGCTTATATTGACCAACCGCTTAATATGACGTAATTACACAGCGAAGTGTGGTTTTTATTTAAAATCCATTATAACAAAGTCGGATATAATGTCTTCGCTTACAATAACCCTTTTTTTCATTAAAAACAATTAATTATATTCGGTTATAGTGATCGCCATAATGCTTAAGACCTTTGGCAGTATTCGGGCATGTCACGTGACGCCCGACGACGTTCACAGCAATATTGAAAATGATAATTTGTCCACGGCGATATCTTCTTTCCACAATAATATACTGTTAGTACAATATTAGTAAAAAACAAAAAGCCGACAAACATGATTGATTTCGTATGTAATAAATGAAACATATATAATGTATGTACTTATTATGTGCAATATTTATTTTGGTTTAATATGCTGTGCTTCTCTCTTTGAAAATAAATACTTACAATATACATAAATGTCTATATCTAACAAAAACAGAAGGTTGTTTATTTTGTACAATATGCTTTGTATGATGTTCGCTTAGTATGACGTGTTCGATGTTATTTTAAACGGATTCCACTGTATTTACCCAGTGGGCGTAGAAAATATATTACAAGTTATGTATTAATATATGAATTTCATGTTAACTTTTTCGTATTCTAGGTGTAAACGTACTGCGTAGTTTATCCGATACATTTAAATTTGGTACTGTTATGCGGACTCTCACGTACATACATACAAAGGTTTCTGAAATGGTTCATCGCACAATATATCGCAAGTGTACGATGAAGTGTCAACGGTGTAAACGAAAACTACCTCGTATTTTATTCTTACGACCTTATCCATACACAAAAATATCTACTTTACTTATCGCATGTTTTGTCCCTTTCGAAAGACTTCAGAATTCCATTGGAGTGAAGAAGACAAAACACTCGATAACTAAAATAGGTTTCAAATCTGTGTATTAATAAGTGCTGTGCTAATTATTAAAGTCGATATCGTATTATAATATTTAAAAAATATTAGCTGAAAAATAAATAGAAACGTATAGATACGTATTAGGATGGGTCAAAATATATAAGTATATTTTTTACTAGTACCACCGAAAATCAGTTGCTAGGCATCTGTAAAAAATATATGAGCTCTTTAATTAAATGGGAATGTCCTTCGCATATCAACATTCAGCAGTGGGCTAGAATATCCACTGAATGGCGTCCCGAACACCCAAAAAGACGACGCGGCAGACCTAGGCGTAGGTGAAGAGTCGCAATCGACGGGTTTCTCCAAGATTGGCCCCAAATCGCACAAGGCCGCACAATCTGGAAGGAAAGGGACGAGGCCTTTGCCCAGCAGCGGAACACTATCGGCGGAATCAACTTTAATAATTATAAAATGAAATTATTAAACCTGCAATACCATTTATATGGTAAGGCTTACGAAAAATACTTAACCTTTTTTGTTGAGTCCAGCGGTAAATTTCTTACAAAATTGCACGAGACATTTTTCTGTACGATCATTTAATAATGAGATAAAACAATCTATCAGTCTGAGGAAAAATAGAAAATTGTAATTCAGAGCTAGTACCTTCTCATTGAAATTATTATTATATAAATAATAATATGATGTTTTTTTAAATTCTTTGCGACCGAATTATAGAGACATTAGTAAAAAATACATAGAGTACCGCAACACAAAAAATATATTGAATAAAACTAAAGAAACACAAGCTCAACATCTTCAGCATGCAAAATCAGTATTAAAAGCTGGATAAACATTTCTCTTTTCACTGAGATATTGCAACATACGTGAAGTGAAATATATCTTACCTCTGACGTTCGGACGTAACATCAATGTGTGTTTATCCGTTGTAGCCGCAGTTTGAATAAAAACATTTATCAAACGTGAAATATACGATCCGATCCAACTGAGGTTTATATATAAGTGGTAAGTAGATATGATTACATGGTTTGTAGCTTATATTTCCATAATGCCATCTGAAAGTAGAGAAACAATTAATGGTATAATGTTAAAGTCTTATAGACTACCCTGAATTAGACTAAATCAGAACGTATTTTACAAATTACGTTACATTATTATGTCGCTTCGAGCAAGAGCCCGTGGCCGCCAGACTTTTGTTATTGTATTTATGTTATTTAGAGAAAAATAATCCTTATGATCGATTCTTTTGATTGGTATCATAAAATGGTCAGTGTTTTTTTTACCACTTGGCGGGTTCGATTCCCGTTTCAGACATGCGATTATTCAAAAATCTTTGAATGCAGTTCCAATTGTTTTCAAAATCAATATGATGTTTTCTTTCAGTAACATTGTCTATTTACAATATTTAAGGTACTTCCCCTCCATGTGGCATCGCTGTGGGTCGCCCTCATGATAACACCTTTTGATAGTTGCCATGACAACGTTGGATAAAATTCATTTTTTTTTACTATAACGCAGGTAAAATTACATATTATTAACGTTTAAATATATCGTAATATTTAATAACTTGTAATTTTGCCAGCGTTACAGTATAAAATCTGAATTTTATTCAGAGTAATATTAACATAATATAATATTGTCACATATGTTGCTTAATTTAACCCACATATTTCTCATCACCCCAGGTATTAAAATATAAAACTTTAAAGAAAAAATTGGTGGTGTTTTTTTTGTTAAAAAATGTGTTTGTATGTTCACGATTTTTGGCCACCCCGTATTGATATGAGTTTATTTTATCGATTACCTGAACTTCAATTCGGTTCGGGAACTTACCTGAGCCGTAAAAATAACTATTACATAAACGGGTTGATCAAAGGCCTTGGAAACTATAATCGCGATTTTTTACAAAACTATGAGGCAGTTTTTTTTTAATTTGGTACAAAGTTACCTGGGGTGGCTAGCAACATGTGGTTTAAATTAAATACCATATTATGTTATTGAGGTAACTATCAAAATGTGTTTCTTTTGTAATCGGACACTATTGATGGTTCTCTCATGTTGTCAGACGAATTGAAGATGATAACTTCACTATAATATGGCTGATAAAGCCACCACGTTCAGAACTTCATAAAAGCTGATCGTATGATGCCTATGTTAAAGGCATGCGCTGGCATACTTTCAGCTTTTACAAAATTACAAAAGTCTGGCTGCCACTGTCGTCTATTGATGGTTAATTATTACAATGGGGGATATAACGGCTGGATTATGAATATTAATATATATATGCCGCATTGTGTAATTCTAAATAATACCTATAAATATGTAGTTGTCGATGAAACAGGATATTACATGCGTCCATTTAAATAATAACTAAGACATGTGATTGGCGGACCAGATCATTCAGGTTTTGAAAAATATATAGACTATGATACATTGACAGCCTCCGTGGCAAAATTGGCTAGACACCTACTGTGAAATGAGGCGCCGCGGGTTCGATCCCCACACCGAGACAAATGTTTTTCTGAACCACAAGTATTTGTTTCGGATCTGGGTGTTTCGAAAAATCGAAAAGTCTCTCGTAGTTTTGATATCCACGACACAAGACCCGATCTTAGTGTGGGGTCAAGACTATGTATGTGACTATTGCGTGTATTTATTTATTATTGATTTATTTATATACCAATACTTTTTTGTGGTTATAATAAACTGCAATACTGTAGGAAAGATCAATATTTGACTGACCTATGTATAAATCCTAGGCTGCTCGTACGAACAAAGTTTTCTTTGAGCTATGCGACCGATATTTCGTTTCCAGTTATTGTGAGGTACTCGTGGGTTATTTTGTCTGTCTGTGGTATATCACTTGCCATTGCTTACAGACCTCGGCTGGCTGAGCTTACGTCATAACAAAAAGTAATGTGAACATTTTGCGCAAGCTGTTATATTAATGGTGAGCCTAGTTTTTTGAGTTTTTACAGTAGTAAGTCGGTTTTGTACTGCTCTAGAAATATAAACACAGACCGCAAATCTAATAGAAAAAGAAATATGTTTATTTTTTCAATAAGCCATTAGTTACGATAAAATCTTGTGCGTTTGTTTCCTCATTTCATCTCACATTTGAGCTTATTTTAGACCCTTTGTGACAGGGTGACCCTTAATTATATCAAAATTGTTACAACACTAGACAACTGTTTTCGAATGAAAATTACATTTTGTTGTTTCGTACAGCGATGGTATTATATCGGAAATCTTTGCGAGGGCGATTTCAATTACTCAAAGTTTTAACTTAAACGGCTTAACGGAAGAAAACCAAACAATTTCTCATTTTAGAATATAAGATTTGATATCTATGAAAAATATTGTGTGATCAGGGATCCTCTGCACTTGACCATCAGAATACGTTTGTTATTTTTGCACCTCTGCTAACTTGTACGGGAATACGGGCATGAGCATGAGTATGTATATTGTATGTATGCATCATGTATACAGGGTGATACGGACACATATGTTTCTTTATTTAACCCACATATTTCTCACCACCCAAGGTGACAATGTACAAAATTTGAAAAAATCCGGAGCTGATTTTATGTCAGAAATCGTGATGATAGTTTTCACGATGACAAATGGCCACTCCATGTAGATACGAGTATTTTCACAGCTTAACTGAAATTCAGTTCAGTTCGGGAACATACCCGATCCGTAAAAATAATCGTACCTATACGGGTTGATCAAAGGCCTTGGAAACTAAAATCGCGATTATTGGCAAAACCACCTGGAAGTTTTTTTCAAACTGGGTACTATATTACCTACCTGGGGTGTCTAGGAACATGTGATTTAATATATATCATATGTCAAAATCAACATGTATAACTTTGGCAGTCAACATAATAGTATTTTACTCATCATATAACGCAATAGAAGTGAGCAATTTACACGCCCACATAATTTCTATCACATCTAATGGAATAAGTATTTCCCAAAGCGTATGCTGTTGAGTTTTTGTCGACTAATCAATCACCCTTATTAGCAAAGCGTGGCCCATATATAATTTATCTTGATATTGTTTAGGGTACCTCATCTCAAAGGGAAACAAAGAACCCAGAATCGTCGTCGAGTTCGACGTTCCACGTCCGTCCGTAGCTATTTTTAATTACTCTTGCCTTATTGCCTCTACTATTGTGAAGGTGTAACGGTATTAAGATGTAATAATTAATATAAAACACGTCCTGTGATCTAAGTGAACTCAATAAGCGGTATGGTTACAACGGTGTGGTCTCGGTTTCGAATCCCGGGCCGGGCAAAGTGATATTGGATTTTTCTATTCATTATCAGCCCGGAGTTAGGAATTTGTGCCCGATATGGCGATGGGCTAGCCCCCATCACATCATGGGACGGAATACATAATGATGGATTTAACACAATGAAAAGAAGACAGGGCAGTCTAGAATATAAAAGAGACAAGCTCCAACACAAACAAAAAAAAAAAGGAAAATTAACAAATAGTTTATAATTTATATATACACAATATATAATACATAGTAATTTACTCCTAATATACATATACATACATATATATATAATACATACGTATGTATTATGTTTTCGAAGACACTCAAGGTGCTTTACTGCTCTATACTAATTCTTTTGGTCTGTCGTTCCTGCCTACAGGAGTTGTAGCGGCTTGTGTCGGACGGGAACGCTATTGTAGTATTATTCAATCTGGTACGGAACCTTAATATCGCGATTCTATTCGCACATGGCCGATTTTTTAGGTATGTGAGCGACGCGTTAAGTGGCTCTTACGCGGAGCCGTGTCGCCGCACCGTGATTTCTCACACAGTAATACCGTTTGATGTATCTGCTCGTCGAACCCGATAGAAGACTTATGTGCGTACCTGTTTAACTACCAGCGCCGACATAAATCAATGTTGGACATATTTCACGCGTATTTCCAGACACATTTGCAAGTGCTCTATTGTGAATGAACGCATGTCATTCATGTTTAATATATTCTTTGAATATTATATAATATTACGTTGAATGCTTTTTGAAACTTTTTGGTGGTCCTATTTTTTGTATAATATAAATAAAATTAAAGCTAAAACAAAAAAGCAAACTATGTATTATAATTACAAAGGCCATGCGTATGTTCCCATAGAAACAACTGAATAAGCTCAATATTAATCACATTTGGAAAATATTAATGGCTAGAAAATACATCAACATAATTTTTTAAATATACGTAAACAGCTTTATCTCCCTGTACCACGCATTAACATTAACATTTTTACAGCAGTTTAAATGCAAAATTAAAATTGTTAGGTTTTTGTATTCTTGATACCTACATATGTATGTCACAAAGCCAAGAAGTTATATTTTTCTAGCGTCTTGATGACAAAGATGAAAGTTTCTGCACTTGGCATGCTCGTCTATGCATTTTTCTGATGCGTCTGCCGTCAAAGAAACATTTCCCAACGTAATAACAAAACTTTCTTCCCACTTTTCTACTTCTTGTGGACTATTTCTTATTTAACTTTAAATCCGAATGCGGTGCGAACATACTTTAACCATTACTAGGAAATTGTCGTTGATTCATAAATATGAGTGGATGGATATTGATTGAATTCTCGTATCGGCACTAATCATATTTGGACGGTCGACAAATATTTGTTCTGAGTTTGTAAAGGATTAAGAGCTCGTCATAATTTCTAAGCCCAGGATATTTTTAGTAAGGGATCGCTGGCATGTATTTCATTTTAGCTTATGATTTAATGTTTCTGTCAATCTTTGAATCTCTTACATGTATGTACGAGCATTATCATACGTTTTCGTTACGAGTAAAAAATAATAATACGGTAAGTTATTTAATATTTACTGGCTCCAATGGCCAATATGAGAATGTTATAAGATTACATTCAATATTTCTCAGTAAAATGTAGCTTAACTCGAGAAATAAGATTTAAAAAATCTTGCTGCCCTCTAACTAAGCGTTGTCTCGAGCGGGGCTGCTCCACTTTAATGCTCAGTCGTATCTACTTTGACCTATGATACTCCTCGTATTGCAAGACAAAAGCTTTTGAAAAATATCGCAGCAAATTCAGCCAGTCTTCAAAGGATAATGTTAAATTGTTCGTATCAAACAGCTATATACGAGTATATACAGAATTTCTGATGATTGCTTCCAATTACTTTGTCAATCTTCCTCAGGACACGGTTTCCTATTAACACTCAAGCAGTGACGAGACGTATCAATTACATAGCACACACTCGTTACGCCTTGTTAGGTGCCTACGTTGAATTAATTTGCTGCGTTAGATGGTGCAGAAAATTACAAAATAATATAAATGAAAGGTTTATTTACATTGAAAAACGGATTCAAAAGGGTTTACTGTATGATTTTATAAAGATATCGCATATATGCAATAAAAACTGTGTCAGTAAGAAATCTATCATTTATAATCTATTTATAAATTAGCTTCCTCTAAATCTAGAACGATTGAACGATTAAAATATTTAAAATGATATATATAATTAATATTTATAAAACTCGCAACTCCAATTTTATTTCCAAAATAATCTACCACTCGTTCAGTAAGAGCTACATTCATTAAAGTTCATATTCAAAACATCGTCTTCCTGCCAATTAGAGCAGTTTAACAGCACGTTTTTATCTTCTTTAATTTTACTTCAACACATGCACTTTACAATTTTCGACTAGTTTTAGTTTGGGAAGGATTTTGTATATCGTCCAAGTACCTGTTTCGGGAGATATATCGACGAACTTAAATATCAAGTTGCGAATAAATCTGAGCAAACGCATGTTTTTTTCCTATAACAACATTACAACTTCCTTTCTTCTTCTGTACTATACTGTATCAAACTTTTTATATGTCCCACTGCTGGGCACAGACCTTCTCTACAATCCAGAGTACCTACGATTGAGAGTGGTTAGGCCATATGTGTACTATATGGCCATCTGCATTGCTCCGTGTACAATATTCTTAAAAATTAATCAAATCTTTTTCCATTGTCTACATTATCAAAGTACCGATAGTTTAATACCATCCTAGGACCAGTCAAAATACGATCTATGTAGTTCTTTAAATCGTTTTGAAGTAACATGCATTCAATATTGCTATTCTGTCATGTTTATTTACGAGGTAAAGTCGATTATACTCGTATGTGACATTTTTAATACAATCAACAATATCACCAACTATACATATCACATATTCTTAGGCAGATTCATTGTGTTGACATAAATTATTCATGAATCTATAATATCAGGAGCTGGCACCGTCTCGATACATCCTTTAGTCAGTTATTCATGGTTTAAACCTATCTCAATGTGCTAGCTTATTATGATTTACGATATGGTTGTATCTTGTGGCTATAGCAACGTTCTTATGTATGCTCTATCATTGTTAAATCACACATGCATTGGCATCTGATAGTGACACCCTGACGGATTGCTATTATCGCAGCTGCCAATGAACGTACAATGGTTCTTAGGTCTAAACACGCGTATTATTTATTGCGTGCTAAATCATTTAATGATAACAAATCTCTTTGACATGAATAAAATGCGGATATTACAATAAAATAATAAACACTTTGTGTTGTTAATTGGTTGCTTTAGATTCATAATAATACAAATAGCTTAAGCACAATGTTTCTCGACGAGAGGTATAGGCAACAAGTAAAGTACAAATGGTTTTGAACAGCTTCTAATAATTGAAGTGCTAATTATATTATCTGTAAAGTGGGATCAATAATTCATAACTGGATGTGACAGATTAATTGTATTTTCCCGGAAAACGGCCACAGATTTTTTCTCGCGCCAAATAGCAGTGTAAATGCACTGTTGTGTTCCGGTTTAAAGGACATAGTGGCCAGAGTAACTACTGGACATAATGAGACTTAACATCCTATGTCTCAGGATGGCGTGCGCAGTGGAATGCCAAGCATTGTTTTAAGTCATGGTGTTGTTTGGTTTCGCTACTGGCCATGAGCGTCCATATTGCTTACAATCAGGAGAATAGCATGCTCCGCTCGCCATTCATCGCAATAAAAAGTATTTAAGTACTCGTCATAGAGATGCAAGTAGGTGTGTCTCATTTTGGGTCAATCTAGTGTATCTATAAAATACAATCAGGCCGATCAATATTTGATGGTCAAGAGAAAAACATCTCATCTCACTCTACCCGTTCCTACATTAATTACATAATATGAAATATTAGGTTTTTAGATGAAGAGTTTTATGGTATATGCCATAAAACTCATACCATATACCATATACCAACAATGTATTATATATACCATAATACATTGTTGTAGAACAATACATTTTTAAATTGAAATACAATTTAAAACGTCAGTAATTTGTAACTAAAGAAAATCATTCGTTTTGAGCAATGAATATAATGTATAGACATCTATCAATATTATTAGCCTAGTTTATGTTTAGCAGAAGACTTTCCTGACTGAAAATAATATTGTGAATATATGCTGAAGTCGGGCGGGGCCAAACATAAAAACAGTGATACCATCGAGACAACATCTAAAGCGGAAAAAACTGTCTTACATCCATCACAGACACTTTATTCCCTCATATACTGATTTTATATTACGCTAAGATTGAGTTTATTTGTTTGATACAGCCTATACGTGTAATAGTATGTTCGGCTCAGAGCCCAGGTGCCGTCATTAACAGTCCCCGCAATTCGACGGGTTTCCATAATAGTACATCATTATGGTTAAGATGGAACAATGGTATACGGTTGTGCAATCCATCACGCGTAAGCGAGCCCCGACAGACCACTTAGCCACTGTCCGCCACCATCGGATGTAACCCTCCGCCAACATCCGTTATATACCCCGAATGGTATCTTCGTGTGTAATGAGCGCAAAATGAACAAAGGAATACACTTCAATCACTTGCTCTGTACCGACTTACACTTTGTCCAGTCAACCGTTCAGTACTACTAGCATGCGTGTTGTACAAACTTAACTATAAATCAAAATATAAATATTAACTCGCCACAAAAATGCATAGCACTGAAATATGGGGCCTTCTGTGTCTTCGGGCAAAGTATCGTTTACTCTTGCGGGGGAAATGTTCAATATTAACAGATTAACTCGGTCGGGGATCCGGCTTCATAAAAATAAATTCCAATATTCCCCTCGTTGCTCTCATAACTCGTAAGAAACGGCTCTCGCTGGAAAGTTTAAGGCGGACGATTGGAGAATAAAAATAGCGTTTATACCGTGTTAAATTAAGTTTTTATTGAGGAATTTACGCCGTCCCAGTGTACTAAAATATATTGCGATATTATAGCAATCAAAGGTGGCGTATCTGGTGAAAAAGTGTTCATAACATAATTGTTTAATCGATGGCTCCAATGTATAGGGACGCAACTGCCGCTTAGGCCTTTTTTCAATTATATGGGCTATTGCTTTAGTTTACCCTATTCTATGATATGAAAAAAAAATTCGTTGGCCAGATCCAAAATAAAATTTTAGGCAAAAAGGCGGATGTGCACAAGCGGTTCGCTTACAAAGCCCAATAGTACGATTGGTCCATGTACGGAGTGAAAAAATCGAGTCGGGGTGAGGCCATGTGGCGGAAGTGCTGTTTCGGTGGTAGTAATAGATTCTCATTAACTACCAACCTAAAAATTACACCTAATACAACGTGAATTTGTTTTATACCACATACGCCCATTTACCGTGTTCACATTACACTTAGATCTCTTTACCATGAAAGTCGGTCTCGAAATTAAACATTTAAGTACTAAAATCCAAAACCATTATTACAATTTGGTAAACATTGTACTGTGGTACAATGTTTACCAGTTACCAATGTTTGCAGTCATTAATAAAAAAAAAGTGTATATAGATATCGCTAAAGCCGCTAAAGCCTTTTACATGGAACGATAAAGTATGAATTAGAAAAATACATAAGAAAATGTTCCTACTATATCAATAACATGACACGTCCATCCTGAATGCAAAATTTTGTTAAAAACGTTCCATTACTTTATTTATTAAGATCTAAAACGGTATTTGGATCATCCCAAATACCGTTTTAGACACTTAAAATTGCTCTCCAGTAAAAATTGTTTTTTTGCAATTTACGTTGGAGCAAATAGCAATTGATTGTACAATTAACAATATCTTTTCAAAACAAGACAGATGAGTTTTAAGAATGACGTACATTCAAGGTAATAGGCATTATAAGAAGTGATTACATGCTTAGTGGATTAGCAACTTGATGTTCTCCGTGGTAGGAAGAAAATATGAAAAAGGGTTATTTTCTATATATTTCTAACGCAAGCACTATAAAGTGATTTCAACCGCGCGACCACAAAAACACTCTCCGAGAAATGTTGAATTTTAAGCAAAATGACAAAAGGTTATTATTTATGGGAGTTGCGAATCTGTGAATGAAAGTAATATTGATCATTATAAAATACCTCTAATAACAACGCAATAAGCTCGCCCCCTATCACATCGTGGGACGGAACACACAAAGCGAAACGTGGGTGTCCTGATTGCACGTCTGCCCACCCCTTCTGGGATAAAGGCGTGATGTTTATGTATGTATAATAACAAGTATCTTGCAATTGGAGTAGAAAAACTCTACTTTATCCATTCGCGTATTCATGTTTTTTAAACCAATAAATTTACTTTGATAAATAATTTTCCACAGTGACTTGTTGGAGGCAGCTTGCATCCAGCGACGTCCTGCGACCTTTACCCGGTCGTCTGACTACCTAGTGGGTGGACATCCTACGCTGCGCTTTCCGCTACGTGGCCTCCATTCGAGAACTTTTTGAAAATAATTGGGATAGGCCTCCATATTCAGCAGTGGATTTCCTTTGGCTGATGAATGGATGCTGATGGAAATACTTTTCAGGTATTATAATACCATATATCCTACGCTCATTTCAGCACGTTAATTTCCTAACTTTTAATCTTGCTTGACAAGATGCTGATAGGAAGAGCAAAGCCGCTTAGAAATAGTATTGATAAAGAAAAGAACAAAATTAAGCAATTATTTAGAGCATTCACCTAAGTACAAACTGTAGAACATGCTTAGAATGGCGATCTCCCTGGGCAACCGTAGCTAACATTGAGTTGTTGGAATCGTTTGCATGTTTCACAATGCAGATGACCGGTCGCTGCTATCCATCCAAGTCTGAAGGGTTGGGCAGAACAGCTCAAAATATACGAGCAGTATTCCAGGTCCGGCCCTGTTTGCGCTTTTGGCGACGTCAAATTATCTTTCTCTCTTTATGTCTGTCTGTATGTCTGTCTGTATGAATGTATAAAGGAAACATATTCTTCTTAATAATATTCAACTCGAAAAAAATATTATCTTCTTTAGGCATGTCACATACCCGGTCGTAGAAAAGCAAAAGAACTAGTATCTGCATTATAACTCTTACGCAACTATATTAACTCTTTTATGAATATAACTCTAGAAAGACTTGACTTTATTGTGGAAATTATTTACTTTTACAATATTCCTCAACAAAGCGTGCCAGCAATGTATTAATTCTTCCTCCATTTCCTTCTTTTGTTGTACAAAATATAATATTTACAAAAAGCCAGCGTAAATGGGACTATCTGTTTGACGAATTATTAAAATTTAATCTGTTGGATTTCCTTTTTTTATTTTGTCATACGCTTATTGAAAAAAAAAGAGTCATAAAAACGAGGCATTGAACGACAAACGCTTTGACTCAGGCGATACTCGGAATGTCTTTGCTAAAGTTGGGACTTATTCCAATGAAGGAACTTTGAAAATCCAGCATAGTTTTACTTAGACTAGTGACTTACAATGACATTCAGTTCCCGAATATGAAAGATGTTAACGTGCATTGGCACTTTAATAATTATGCTCATAATTTATGAGCGTACTATATTCATGAAACTAAGTAGATATTAAGTTTATAGAACGGCAAGTTTGCAGTCAACTCGCTCCGTACATAAAAGTTAATTACATTGTGACTGAATACATTAAGAGAATATTTGGAAGTAGTGCAAAAATATTATAAAGTAATGTATTAAAAAGTCAAGAAAATCGTATCGAGACTTAGATCGAGACGGTATCGAGACCTTCGTTGTTATTGCTCCTTCATATCTGGCTGATTTAAAAAGTTAATTAACAGAAAGTGAGACCACAGCTTTAATTAACATTTAACTTGCCCTGGATAAAGTCATATAAACTGACAAATAAAACCTGTATATTCCTAAAAGTAATATGATGGCACGTTGTAACAATTGTACTTAACTGAAAAATATGGTATCTGTTGTAAAATATATGTATAAACATTATTCCTTTCTATATATTATTATGTCTGGTTAAACCGACAGCCTCTATGACATAGTGGCTTAGATGCCAGTTATGAAACGAAAAGCCGCGGGTTTAATCGCCACACAACATATGTTTGTGTGGACCATAAATATTTGTTTCTGGTTTAGGTGTTCGTCTTTCGTAGTTTCGTTCGTCGTTCCTAGGACGCAAGACTGAATAGATCTTAGTATGGAGATCGAGTTATATACGTGACTGTTGGGTGTATTTATTTATTATTTAACTGGTAGCAAAGAGTGTACTTTGAACCACATCACAACTTTTTACTCCACAGATTCTTTAACTGTTACCAGAATATCCTGAGAGAATTGATCATGAGGTAATCTGCGTACTATATTTATTTTTACAAAAGAATTTATCGCCCATGCTCGCACCTTCTTACTCTTGATTGAAGAGAAGGCAGTTGTTCAACGTTGGACCGAGGTAGATCGATAAATCACCAATTATTTTATTATTGTTTGTATATTCTACTCGTTACGAACATCCCCACTTTGAATATTCCTTTGTATGTCAAGACCTACAAACTAATTAGTACATCTTGAGACCACCAGGATTCAATAACACGCTAAAGGCGTGGCCAACACAACAACGTAACCGAGTCGGATAGCAAAATCCTCTGCTTTGCGCACTGATACTATTGTGAGATATATTATTAATTAAGAGAGTATATTCCCACTCAAATTCTTTGTAAGTGACTTAAATCTATATGTATACACATAATAAATTTGTAACCGATCGATGTCTGTACATGGAAGATAAATGGGAAAAACTGTTAGGGTCCCTATATTAACGTAGTAGAACCCAAAATAATGATTTTTAGAATTTTTGTCTGTTTGTGCGGTTGTGCGCGATGAACTCAGAAACGGCTAAATGGATTTTGATGAAATTTTGTGTGGAGGCAGCTGACACTCTGGATTAACACTTAAGCTACTTTTTATCCCGAAAAATGTAGTGTTCCCGTGGGATGGAGGAGGAATTCCGATATACTTGTTACTTTTTTCTACTCAGATGGATGGGATGGGGCTTAATATTACATATGTTAAATAAGAATGAGACGGATCAAGGCGGGATATAACGGAACGGGACGGGATGGGAGTTTTTTATAAAGATAACCGCAAAAACAGAGTTGTAGGCAGAAGCTAGTAATAAAATATTTTTATACAAGTTTTGAAAAACCAATGAACCATAACACGCAGGCCGCGGCTACCTTATGAATTTCCCAAACCCACATAAACGACCTTTCACTTTTTATTAAATTGAAATAAACTTTAGCGTTGTAGTGGTTTACGGATGAAATTAATAAAAAATGTTCTGTATCTTTTTTTTTATTGCAATGAATGTCGATACGAGCATGCCATTCGCCTGATGGTAAGTGATACTATCACTCATGGACAGTAGCAAAACCTAACATCACCATGAATTACAAAGCAATGCTTGGCAACCCATCTCTACCCCACAATAGAGTAATCGCTTTAAATATTTAGCGACACGTCCAAATATTTATATCGATTGGTTAATTTCCAGCATGTATCCCTAAGGATATGGATTAAAATCGTCTATTAATTTCGTTCGTTAGTTGCTATAAGAGCTGTAGTAACTATAGATGTAAGATAACTACAGGTAGTAACTGTCATCCATCAGATGCAGCCACGCAGTCACTAAGCAAGGAATAAATGTGCCAAATGTAAGTATAGATCGTATCAGCTCATATACGTCCCACTGCTGGGCACAGGCCTACTCTACAATCGAGAGAATCGATTGAGAGTGGTTAGGCCATATAGTCCACCGCGCTGGCCTAGTGCGGGTTGGCGGACTTACATACCGTAAAAATTCTTCAAAATCGCTACGGCATGCAGGTTTCCTCATGATGTTTTCCTTTACCGTTAAAGTGCGTGGTGATTGACTATCAATATCAGTATAGATAATGTACAATAATATTATATGAAAAAAAATCATTGGAATCAACTGCCGCAATTCATTCCAACGATGTATGAATATTTGACAGTTTAGGCACTCGATCTAAAATACAACGGTGTTATGGCCATTTATTAGAATCCGGACGATAACGCCGCTGCTAAATAAGAGTTTGAACACCAATATTCGAGAGTCGCCGCTGTCTAGAGAGATTTTAAATTTACTGCGCATTTTTTCAGAGATTCTTGTTTAGACTACCACTGTTTTGCATGCATCCATATTTATATGGTGCTGCACTCTGCAGTATATTTGTAATGTACGAGTATTTTTTATTTATTGACAGAGTTTTATCATAAAGCGATATATCACCCTAGTAATGTATTATAAAATGCCAGAAATTTTAATCTTTTTTTAAATCTAGTAATGCTCCAGCTATTACTTCATTTCTTTATTTTTTACTCTATATGAAATCAGAGTACAAATGGCGGCAGTATAGCTCAAGGCAATCTCTTACCGACTACAATGGGTTGGAGATAAGAGAAGTAAAAGATAGGACAGCTTATAGTGTACCAGAGGACAAAGCTTATATGATAAAAAATATTATCCTTAAATACAGTATGAATTTATCGGTGGCAGTGACCATTTACCAGGTGATCTACCTTCTTGTTTGTGGAACTTATTTTTTTTTTTCACTGATGGTAGGTCCCATAATTGTGAGACGCCGCCTGGGTAAGTATCACTGCAATGTCTATTTCTCTCGCGAAACAGCAATGTAAACGCATTATTGTGTTCTGGTTTGAAGGACAAGGAATAGCTAACGTAACTACTGGAGATAATGAGCATTTAAAGCAATTTAATATGTCTAATGAAAATTATAGTCCTTTATTCTTATCTATAAAATGTCACAAAACTAACAATTTATACAATAATTGAGTATTTGAGTATAATTACTTACTCCGCTTTGTATTATTTTTACATAGAGATACGAACCAATGAAAGGTCATCTGTCAGCTAGTTATAATTAGTGTCCGACCGAAACTAGTTTTTCAGCCGAAACCGAAACCAAAACTTATTAAAATGATTTAAAATTACGATTATTTACTAAAATTCACTGCTATTTTTTTTACACTTACTGCTTCGGTGGCGTAGTGGTATTACGGTATGATTGCAAAGCTGAGGTCTCGGGTTCGAATCCGGGGCCGGGCAAAGTGATATTGGATTTTTCTATTCTTTATCAGCTTGGAGTCAGGAATTTGTGCCCGATATGCCGATTGGCTCGCCCCCTTTCACATCGTGGGACGGAATATACAAGGCGAAACGTGGGCGTTCTGGTAGCACCTCTGCCTACCCCTTCTGGGAAAAAGGCGTGTGTTTATGTTATGTTATTTTTTTACATTAATTTAATAAATTTATTCAATAAATGTAAAAAAAACAGTGAATTTTAGTTAATAATCGTAATTTTAAATAAGTTTCGGTTTCGGTTTAGGCTGAAAAACTAGTTTCGGTGGGACACCAGTTATAGTAAATTTTATAGCTATGGTATTATAAAACGATATAATGAGAGGAGTATGAGCTAACACAATACGTATCGGTGCAAGCGTGACGACACAGGTTTCGTATTGTCGTTTCGCCGGAGCGCAGCGCCGCCGCGCTGGCTTCCATAACGCGTGAGCCATGTTGTGCTGCAAACATAATAATCGGTTGCTCACCTACTTAAACTTTCCACCTATCGAGGCCACAAACTATTTCAATTAATACTTATACTTTTGTATGCATTCTGGTGTTGGGTTTCTTACTCCTTATATTAGTGGCTGCTTTGTTATGTTCTTTCACTGATAAAAAATAAGCTAAATAAAATTAACCTACAAACACTAAAACATGCTGTATCCATGTATAGTGGCGGTCGTGATATATAAACTAATGAAACATTGATTTGAACAAGTTTATTTCAACTCTAGTTGAAAATGAATAAACAAAAGTAAGGAACATAAATATTCAACAAAATATCAAAAATTACTGCAGATTTGCTTCTTGTGATACTGTTCCGATCAAATGCGACTTTTTTTGTTCCAGAAATCCCCGCCTATTTTATCACAATAAATATAAAATTCTCCAACTTTCTAATACTTGAAGGTTGTTAAAGTACTTGCTTGTGTACCCTATCAATCACTAATCTACATTCATAAAACAGTGCAGGACATGCTCATAAAGTAAGAAATGAATGCAGACTACTATTAAGGATGTGTATGACAATGTATGTATGTGTGTGTGAGGATATAACGCTGCGCTCCACATCTAATGGTCCCGTCGCAAGTCAACAAACCGACGTGCTCTGCGTCGCCTATCGCCTATAATCCAGATACCAGTGGCGTTGGATATTTTCATTATTGAATTTTTGCTTGCATTTTTCAATTCATTCGAATCCGAGTGCCGAGAGAATAACCGCCGGCATTTCCGAGAATCTTTTACTTCTTAAAGGAAATTTTAATTTGATTTTAAGAGTCTTAGTTTTTGTAAGAGCTGCCTCAAAGACTTTTGCATTAAGGGCGTAACTTCAGTACGTATTGTTGCAACTTTTACAACTAGAATAACTTGGATTTTGCTTTGGCCAGAGAGAGGTACGACGATTTAATTAGTGTATTTCATAAGAGAAGATAAATCTTCACGCATATTATCAAGTTGATTAGTAAATCTTCTAGTAAAAATAAATAACCATAACAAAAGCTTACACATTATGTTGTGTTTTGGAACATAGCCGTAATATTCCAAAGCGGCGCTGGCATGTTGCATCCGAGGAAGATATGAGAGTAATTTAATGCTCTTACTAGTAAGAAATTGGAACGATTCGACCATTAAAAACGCGCCTGACGATGATGATTATTAATTTTCGTTAATGTTCAAAATACCTTAGGAATAATTAAGTTCGTAGTACCCTGTTGACAACAGACACAACGACTACTGTGTCGATGTACTGACTGAAGGCTTCTTGCCTTAAAAAAAGTGTATAGCACTCGTGGGCAGAATTATAGCACGTGTTGAAGGGCGTTGGTCGTCACTCAATATTAGATGACAATGAAAGATGATCTGAATACTTGTTTATCCATTCTCTGCTAATATAACATTACTTATTATCATTAAATTATTCGTTGCCCGTAAGCTCTTACATGGTCACAAAGATCTTTAGACTGTTGGCAATTTTAAGAGAATGAGGGTGATTTTTTAAAATGAGCAATACATATTTTTTGTAATTTTACGTCTTCACTTAACACGTACATCTGACGTTAAATTAAAAAAAAGGTAACGTAAATTACACGACCCTAAAAACGTGACTAACTAAATTATAATTGTCTAGCGTGACTCTACTTTAAGTAGAGCTGACCATTTCTCGCACAACGAGAAAGTTGAATGTAGCGACCAACAAGGCGAAATTTAATTTAGTTGGTTTTTAAAAATGCACGTCGGCCCGTTTCCGGGTGGTGCACAGCTACACTGGTCTCACAACCTATTAAAACTGTTTGAACTATAGTTTCTTGTTGTGTTTTGTAGTTGGGTTTACGAAATGTATGATCACTTGCATTTGTGAATTAAATGACTAAGAGTTCAAATTATAATTTATCACAATATTAAGAATCCAAATGTTTTGATTGTAACTTATATTTTAAGACGCAATTTATTTATTCCAAATGATAATACATTTTAGACTCAAGGAAAGACAAAAACTTTACGTGTAATTTACTAAAAATTAACATTCTTCCTAAAAACAATTCTACCTGTTTCTGTTCTAAGCCCTATAACGCCTATAATGATAATGCCTATGCGAAAACGCCTGATATCAAAGAAGTTTTCGTCCTTACTTTGCTTTGAAAAAAAATTATCCGCTGCTAGTTAGGTCCATTAACGGAACACGATATTTTTGAGGATGTTTCTATCTATCACATTACAGTGAGGTAACCGTCATTGCTAGTTACTCTGTATCTGCTTCAGAACTTAAACGACTCCAAACGTTATTTAACCCATAATGAATACTGGTAATTTTTGGGTGAGAGTCAACGGTAGAATTCGCTCTATACACTTCCTGTACACAGGCTTACGGCCAACTGACACTAATAAGGTAATTCTACATCTGTGTAAAAAACAATAATTTCGGATCCAAAGTGTAATGAGTATTTTGATGAGAAAAATCTATTTGGACGCCGTTATTTATATGTCACAACCGCTATAAGGGGGCATTTTTTATTGTAGAAGAAATAGCAAATTCCAAATTTAAATATAATAAAGGCATCAAGTCCATAACTTGCAATTTGTATACTCTTTACTCGACCATAAACTTTGTACAATATTAACTACAATATTAGTACATAACATTCACCAATAGAATTCGTGTGACAACTTCGACAACACATCGTATCATAAATGAAGGCTTAAGTGTTAAGTGGAAATGTGTCGACGTTTTCCATTCATTATTGACAAGGTTAACGTCACTGTACTCTGTTTAATCTGTAAAGTAATTAATTATTGACAGTAAGGAGACGTGCGAAATTGGGCTTGACGTTTCAGATCATTTAAAATATATTGGCGTGTGGCCGAACTTTAGAACTTCAAATAAGTTTAAGAATTACCTATCTATCGCATTGTTTGAGCTATGTTTTATGATATAAACAAGTATGTGTACTCGTAATCGAATGGTACTAACCAAAGAGTATTTTCAATATAGAAGGAGCGCTGTCATGCATTAGCGTCTTCAAGTGGTATACTCCATAGCGATCGTTTCCTTACTCCCATTTAGCGGACACATTTGTTCATCTATTTTCGATATGCTTGTCTTATGCATAAAAATAATGCCTTTTTTTTCTTACACGAGGAAATCCCTTTACGGATCCATATAGGTATGTCGGACTCACCGTCCTAATTCAAATTAGAACGTCCTACGGACTAAAACCCCGTGATATTCGACAGGCTTCGTGGCGTAGTTGGTCAGACGCCGCCTGTGAAACCAGAGGCCGCGGGTTCAATCCCTGCACAAACACAAATGTTTGTGTGGCCCACAAATATTTGTGTCGGGTCTGAGTGTTTGTGAGACCGAAAAGTCTGTCGTAGTTTCTGATACCCACGACACAAGACTTAATTGATCTTTATGTGGGGTCAGAACTATTTATGTGACTGTTGGGTGTATTTATTTTATTATTTATATCCCGCTATCTTCTTTAAAATAGGGGGCGCGGGTTAAAAATAATGCCTAAATCACTGCCGTGATTTATGCATGTCGCGTTCACTTCTAGAAGGTTGTAAGTATTTTGTATGCTCTACTGTATCGCTGTTTTTAAGGAATGTCATTTGTTTGTAACCAGTTTTGTGAACCAAATAAATTAAAAAAAAAAGTTCTATAGAGTTTCGCCCATCTCCTTTAAAACGTTATGTTTAGCCAATTTAGTAATGAACACCTACGTAAAACGTTTATTAATACTTCATTGCTTTAAATATTTATACTTGAGCACAAGTTTACTTATTTAATTAAATCAATAAAAAATACCATTTTAAATTGTAAAATTTTTCCATTCTGTAATCTACAGACCATGTAGTGCCACTAATGTTTTTTGTGGTGGCCTGTTGGTAACGGACCAGACGCGGCTGCCAACATGTACACGGCGGTCGCGGGTTCAAATCCTAGAGCACACCTCTGACTTTTCGAAGTCATGTGTGTATTGATAGTCGATCACCACGCACTATAACGGGGAAGGAAAACATCGTGAGGAAACCGGCATACCATAACGATTTGTGATAATTTCTATGGTATGTAAACTCCACCAACCCGCACTAGGCCAGCGTGGTGGACTATATAGCCTAACCACTCTCAAGTGTACTCTCGATTGTAAAGGAGGCTCCTGCCCTGCAGTTGGACGTTAATACAGAATGTTTTTTGGTGTAGATAGGATGATTTATACCGCTTATGCAAAAATTGACAGAAGACTTATATGAGGAATGGAGAATGACAAGTGAACCCACTCTCTTTACACGTATCTTTGTATCCTACCCCTTAACACTATGTGGCTACGTGATTAGTGTGATATTACTGATGACCGATTCACCCCATGTTATTATAACGCGATCGATAAATCTCATAACGCACTAGTTATTGTTTGCGCCAGAGAAAACAGAACTTATGAATATACGGTTTAAGAATAACTGCTGCCTTTATTTACCACGAGACATTTATTTTGTATACTAGCGGCCCGACCCGGGTTCGCTCGGGTGCAGACACTTTTTGAGTCCAGTCCACATTAGACAATAATATATTATTTCGCGTACTGTTTTATATTTAAACTCTACGTAAATGGCGCTCTTTCTTCTACTTTTCTCATTCCGCCCCGTTACGTCTCGTCTTTTCCCGTCTCAACCTGTTCCAGGGCATGTAATTCTGTCCTCTTATATCCCATTTCATCCGCCCTAAATTCGAACCCAAACCATCCATCCCTTTGAGTTTCAAAGAGTAGCATATATACATATTTGAACTCCTTTCTCATCCCAAGGGAAAGCTACATTTTCGAGATAAAAGGTAGCCCATGTGTTAATTCAGGGTGTTAGCTACCTTCATACTAAATTTCATCAAAATTTGTCCAGCCGTTTGAGCGTGAAGAAATAACAAATACACACCTTTCGCCTTTATAATATTAGTGCGAAGTAGGGAGTAAAATTATATTTATCTAATATATATAAATCTCGTGTCACAATGTTTGTCCTCAATGGACTCCTAAACTACTTAACCGATTATAATAAAATTTGCACACCATGTGCAGTTCGATCCAACTTGAGAGATAGGATAGTTTAAATCTCAAATTATAGTCGCAATTTTAATTTATTGCTAATTATTTGTCTGTTATTATTTGACAGTCACAATCATCTGTTAACTCCAAATGATTCTAACAGATGTCGATACCTTTCGACTGGGTTGAGTAAGTAATCAATAGATGGCGCTGCTATGGTAAATCTACGAACGTGTCATATAAGCTACATTTTAACAGTATAATTACCACGTGTTGTTGACGCTATAAAATTAATTAAATTTATTTTAAAGTTTTAGCAGGAATTTTGCAAAGTATTTGTGCTTGCGTATTTTTTTAATGATATTCGTCGTAGTTTCGTGTTTATATAAGGCCTATCTACAAAATAAAAGCAATTCCAAAAAATTGTCAACATGCCTATTTAGGCATTAAGGGATGAAATGGGATAAAGTGGGACGAACGCGATGAGACCGGTAGATGGGAAATAATGGGACGGGATGTAACAGAAAGAAAAGGAGCCAGATGAGATGGGATGGGATACGATAGGAAAAGGGATAGTAGGTACTTAGGTTGAGTTCAGGAGTACAAAAGTTTGAACGGGAATAAGATATTTCTGGTGTGGAGTGGAGTCTAAACATCTTAGCACCCAGGCGAAGCTGGGCCGGGCCGCTAGTATATTATATAGTCTTTTAGTTTATTACTACTGAAACGTATTCAACAGTACTGGTACTTACCTCATATCATAAAAATCAAAATTTCGATCAACAAATAAGTTAAATTCAATGACAAATTTAAATTTCCTTTAAGTGATAACACTACTCAGAAAATGGTACAGTCAATCCGAATACAGAAACTGTATAAATAGACTAGATTCGTCAGGTGAAAACTGAAATATCCGTCCGAATCTTAACTTGCAATTTGCTGTTAATAGTATGTTTGTATCCAGCCGGCTAGGGACTACCAGACTCGTCATAGTGACTCAAGTAAGTGTGTTGCCTTCCCGGTTCGCCATGTGTATATATTTTTTTATTGCATAGGTCCGGCAAACGAGCAAACAGGTCACCTAAGTGGTCACTGCCGCCCATAAGCATCCAAAAAGCTCGATCATGGATGTATTGTTTGTTGTGATCCCAAACCTTATTGAATCCATAATGAATACTGGAATTTTGCGTAATTAAACGGTAGAATTCGCTCTATATACTTACTTCCTGTATAAAGAAACTGGATCATGGATGTGTTGTTTTTTGTATGTCCGGATATAATGACGTCAACAGCTTTGTATGGACCGGTAAAAGTGAGCTCCGACGTGTCGGGAGAAACTCTATTTAATCAGCGCTGCACTTACCATCATTTGCCTTCTTTTCATTGCTGTGAATGGCGAGATGACCATGCCATTCGCCTGGTGGTAAGCAATACGACCGCTCATTGATAGTGGTAAAACCAAACACCACCATAAAATACAAAGCATTGCTTGGCATTCCACTGCACTCGCCATCCTGAGACATAAGTGGTTAAGTCTCAATATGTCCAGTAGTTACTCTGGCTAAAATGTCCTTCAAACCGAAACACAACAGTGCATTACATTGCTGTTTGCTGGAGAAGTAAACATTGCAGTGGTACATACGCAGGCGGCCTCTCACATATGACAGACCTACCCCCAGTGCCTTGTTGCCACTTTATCGTGCCAGTGATAAAAAAACACTAAACTCCAAAAATTCTTAGTGTGCAGGCCCTACTCCTCCTTGCATTGCATTCGTCAGTATTCGTCCGGTATGCGTCACTTACTCTCGAACTACCTTTCTTCATCTGGTTTTGTCTCCGGCGGTGTGAAGGAAGCTGAGAACCTCGAGTCACATATTATATCAATAATCCATTTCCACAAGCATAGATATAAACGCGTATAGCAGGTGGCATATACATACTGTTTAAGGTCAATTAATGCCATACATATTAATTGGCATACATACCTCTGGGATTCCGTAATTGACGCTCCAATTTATGGGCAAATAAATTATACACTTCGACTCGTTTAAAGTATCTTCTACCACCCCTACGGTAATTATTATGTACGTTGTGGACAGATTTCACTTATTATTTTACACAATCACACCCGTATCATCACTAATATTTCAATAGAAAAAAAAACGTAAAAATTGTACTGCCCAATCTAGAATTCGCAGACATTATTTACTAATTCCAAAATAGTAATCTCGTAAATGTTTTAAATGTGAATATGTTAATTTTCGTACAATTTTGCATTAATGACAAACTAGATTTTTTATAGACCACGGCTATCATATTAGTAGATGAAAAAATTGCTACTGTGAGTAACAGTGAAATTAGTGATGTTAATGCAGTGCACTCATATTGCCGTAAATTTGAAAATTTACAATCGAAATTATTGAAATTGCATTCAATTAACAATCTGAAAACAACAATACATTTAAAGTCGTGAAACCTTTAGACGACTTTTTAAAATATATATTAGAGCTTCGTTGTTAAAAATCTACTTAAAATTTTAAACTTCACGAGAGAAATTTGAAAAAAAGGGTTAATTACTATGCAGCAAATCACATACAGCTCATGTAATTATGCATGACAGATACCGTAAATTATCAATCTCCTGATACGAGATTGAGCATAGAAACTAAAAGGAAAATAAACTAAAAGTTAAACAAACTCTATTTCGGTTTAACTCATAATGTTGTCTGCATTATGAGCTTAAAGCCTAAGTTATTTACCCCCAAGTTGACTGTATTGCAGTCGGTTTTTATTTTATTTTTTAAACTTTTTGTGTCCCGTAACCTCCTATGAACAAAAAATGTATTCTTTTATTTAATATATTAAATTTATGATATGATAAATACGGTAAAAACGTCTTGTATGAGGTCCGACACACACTTAGACAATGAGTGTGAAGAAAGAAGGAACTATGAGTAAAAATACTTCACTGTATTGATTGCCAATGTATTACTGCTAATTATATTGAGGCATATGTCTTATATTTTTAATGTCTTTCAATTTATATCTTACTCGAAAGGTTTTAATAAAAATATTAACTACTTAGCCCCATGATCTGCAATTTTGTTTTTTTAAACATCTATTTAAGTACACTCGAGTTTTTCAGACGAATCTAACGATAGCTTATTGATGAAATCTATTCAGCCGTTTACAAGATACGGAATAATATGGTGGTTTTATCTGTGCCCCGCTCTTACCCTAGGTACAAAATTAAGAAAAAATTTCATACTTCTTTTGCCAAAACTAATTTAGGCCTACAATCACCTTTGCACCGGATCCTTGATCAGTACAACGTACTCCAATACCTTTATTCAGACATTGACATATTTTCTAATTCCTTTCGACTCTTTAAACAAAAATTAATTGAGTACAATTTAAAATAATAGTCTTTTTTTATTACTACACTTAATTTAACTCGTACCTCTGATTTACTTTTTCTTTTATTTTAATTCGGTTTAGTTTTAGGTAATCTATATATATAAAAGAAAGTCGTGTTTGTTACACTATTTATAACTCAAGAACGGCTTTACCGATATGGCTGAAAATTGGTGAGGAGGTAGCATAGAGCCAGGAGACGGACATAGGCTACTTTTTTTGTGAAGAAAAGGCTTGAAGGGGTTGAAATAAGGGATGAAAATATGTATGGAAAAATCTAAACCGTTAAAGTTAAGATGTCAAACTTGGCACTTTAGTTACTCATTTAAAAATAAAAATATATAAATTAACCCTAAAGGGGTTTAAAATAAGGGTTGGAATTTTATATGCAAAATCGAAACAGCTGAAGCTATTTCTATAAAATAATATATTTCAGCTCCTTATTGCAAACAAAAAATAAAGGCTTACAATAATTTTGGAAAAACATCATTACCGGGGTAAAATAAGGGTAGAAATATTGTACGGAAAATCAAAACCGCTAAAGCTATTGATATAAAAACTTATAATTTGACACCAGTAACGAAAAATAATGTGCACTATAAAAACATCTTAGGTAATGCATACATAAACACACGCCTTTTCCCAGAAGAGGTAGGCAGAGGTGTTACCAGAACACTCACGTTAAGCCTTATATATTCCGTCCCACGATGTGATAGGGGGCGAGCCTATCGCCACATCGGGCACAAATTCCTGACTCCGGGCTGATAATGAATAGAAAAATCCAATATCACTTTGCCCGACCCGGGATTCGAACCCGAGACCTCAGCTTTGCAATCGTACCGTAGTACCACTACGCCACCGAGGCAGTCAATAGGTAATGCATAGTCTTCTTTATTAGCCTAAAGCGACGAAAAGGGGTTTGTTTTGACGAACATTCTTAGCGCTATTTCAGGTAGGAATTAAACAGCAGAAATTACCAAGAAGGGAAAAACGTTATGACTATTGCATTGTTTACATTTGAGAAATAAGTAGTTTACTATACTTCAAAAAATCAATTTCGTAGTCAGAATTTTGGCTCAGCGGAAAGTTTTAGCAGGAATTTTGCAAAGTATTTGTGTTTGCGTATTTTTAAATGATATTCGTCGTATTTTCGTGTTTATATAAGGCCTATCTACAAAATAAAAATAATTCCAAAAAATTGTCAACATGCCTATTTAGGCATTAAGGGATGAAATGGGATAAAGTGGGACGAACGCGATGAGACCGGTCGGATCCGGATTGCATTCGATGGGAAATAATGGGACGGGATGTAACAGAAAGAAAAGGAGCCAGATGAGATGGGATGGAATACGATAGGAAAAGGGATAGTAGGTACTTAGGTTGAGTTCAGGAGTACAAAAGTTTGAACGGGAATAAGATATTTCTGGTGTAGAGTGGAGTCTAAACATCTAAGCACCCAGGCGAAGCTGGGCCGGGCCGCTAGTTTTCAATATATTTAATTATATAAACAACGATCATCTGTGCGTCATTTATTTGTACTACCTTAATGTTATTCCATTTACTTTTAAGTTTATGATTGTTATGTTGGATTATTTGATTGTATAATTAATTTCTATTATGAATGTTGTTTCACGCCTATAATTGGCAAGTAAACCACGTCTAAAATTGTGTATTGTGTTTAATTTGCATGTTTTGCCTATTTTCTGTTCGTGTGTCATATAATAATAAATAAATAAATAATAAAAAAGATTACAAACATTCAAGGTAGACGCGAAAAATATATCCCTCCCTGGGCAGGTGGATATAACTGACAGCCCCTCTGGCGCAGTAGGTTGAAAACTTTGCTGTAAAAAGAGTGAGGCAAATATATATAAGATCAAAAAATATTTATTTTGGGTCAGGGTATCAGCAAAAATAATTCGAGTCAATAGAAAAAATAAAGACACTATTTCCTGTAGTCTAATTGCTTAAACTTGAAAAAACTAAGTAAATTTAAACTATTAAAGACGTTTTTTTTTATTTTGTAAATGAACTTGAGAAGTGCATTTTTACATAAAAATAAGAATTATTAAAATACATTTTTTGAAATAAATCAATATCAGTTAACCCATTTATTATCGTTTGGTATATTAATCTTAGATTAATTAATAAACCGTGGGATGCTCGTTGTGAAATCGCTTAAACGTTGAAAATGTAAGCAGGTTTTCATCAACTAAGAAATTTCATATACCTTTAATAAATATGAGATATTATGAGGAGCTATTTATTGGTACACGTGGCTCCACTCATCAAGAATTTCTCAAAATGAAGTGTCTGTAATTATTCAATCTCGGGCCTTGATCTCCTTAAACCTTTAATTTAGATTTTAATATAATGAAGATACTTCAATCTATCTCCTTATCAAAATGATTACGTTGCGATTACAATTAAAATTAATACGTTGTGTAATTGTTATGCTCACAATAATGTATAATGTAAGGTTAACAGGATTTCTGACTGTTTCAAATGTACTTTATTTTTCTAGTAATACTCGTATAATATATTTATACCTTTTTCTTTTAGAATTATTTTCTATATTTGTGCTTTGCGTATGCTGTATTTATTCTAGATTAATGGAAAATATAAGTCATTTAATTGCTATTATAAATACATAAGGTATAAATAGGTAAAAGCTTATTTTCCTTCAAGAGTCCGTTACACTATGCATTGATAAATATTAATTCCAACGTAATGTCTCCATTAGTTTTTGAGAAAAAATGTCCTAACAGCCGGACAACAAAGTCGAAAAGTAAAAGTTTCCGACAACAGTTTTGACAAACGTTATGAAAATGAGAAAACATAATATACGCAAATATTTCTTATCTACTTTCCGCTAGTTAAATGATAATCGCTAGATTTGGAAGTGGATATCCACAGAAGATGCCTTCAACAATTTATATTTACACTAGCGGCCCGACCCGGCTTCGCCCGGATGCAGACATTTTTTGAGTCCAGTCCACATCAGACACATATTATTTCGCGTACTATTTAATATTTTAATTCAACATGACTGCGGTCCTTTTTACTGCTTTTCTCATTCCGTCCCGTTGTAACCTGTCATGTCCCGGCTGTTCCACAATCTGTTCCACGATTTAAAGCATGCAATCCTGTCCTCTTGTATCCTATTTCATCCGGCCTTTATTCTATGCAAATCCATCCCTTTCAGCTCAAAATAGTATTAAATACCTATATTTACATATTTGAATACCTTGCTCATCCCACGAGAACACAATATTTTCGAGACAGAAAGTAGCCTATGCATTAATCCAGAGTATCAGCTACCTTCATACCAAAGTTCATTAGAATTAGTCCAATCGTTTGAACGGGAAGACTCCTTGATCATCCCGCGGGAACACTACATTTTTCCGGGATAAAAACGATAACTTATGCGTTAATAAATGGTGTTATTTTTCGTTCATATGGCACATCAGAATCTCGTTTTTAATTCGACATCCCACTCAGTATGAAAATAGATTGCTAATACCTTACGCTTATATTTAGGTAGCCGTAAAAATGTATCCTATGATACAGATCCTAATATCATTTGACACCTTAGTTAACATCTTCTAGCGTTAGGGTGATCTTCTAGCGTTTGTCCTGCATCGCTGGGGTGAAGCGATTGACCGGCGTGGCGAGGCTCTTGCTGTGAGCCTCGACATAGCCAAGGCGTTTGATAGGGTCTGGCACCGTGGTCTTCTCTCCAAGCTTCCGGCATACGGTCTGCCCGGCAACTTGTGTTCGTGGATTTCTGGCTTTCTGCATGGGCGTAGAATGCGTGTTGTCGTTGACGGACACGCTTCGGCGCTCATGTCGGTAAATGCCGGAGTTCCACAGGGCTCGGTACTGTCGCCCACCCTGTTTATTCTGCATATCAATGATATGTTGTCGCTCGGCAACATTCATTGCTATGCAGATGACAGCACGGTTCATGGGCGATACTGCTATGGGCCCCCAGGTTGCCGTGACGGCACTGTGAGCGGGCGCGAAGATCTTGTCATTGAGCTCAACCGGTCCTTGGATCTCATTTCTACATGGGGTTCCAGGAATATGGTTGAGTTCAATGCCAGGAAAACCCAGGTGTGTGCGTTCACGTGCAAAAAATCCCCGTTCTCTCCCCTCCCCAATCTTCAGGGTATTCCCCTCTCAATGCGGAATGACCTGAGTATCCTTGGTGTGGATATCCGCTGTGATCTTAATCCAAGGAATCACATCGAGGGCGTAATATCTGCCACATCGCGCAGGGTCGGAATTCTGAACAAGGTGCGTCGGTTTTTCACGCCCGGTCAACTATACCGCTTGTATAAAGCGCAGGTTCGGCCGGGTATGGAATATCAAATGACTAGTAAGGTGCTACAATAAAAACAGAAATTACCCAAAAATAGACAGTAGTTTATTTTTAAATATAATCAATATAGATACTTTTCGGGATTCCTCTACTTTTATGCCGCAGTCAATGAAAAACAGATGACGCAATTTAAAAAAATCAGAATACAAATTTCGTTGACCAAAGTTGTCATTTGTGAAGACGTTGCGCACAAAGTGTAGAGTGGAGACCACTATCTAAATGTAGTGGTGGACGTTACAAGTTTAAATAAAGCGTCTGTTTGTGAATGACGCCTGACCAAGTAGTAGTCAAGCAGAAAATCGGACTTAAGGTTCCATATGGATAACATTTATATTATCACATCTTTGTTGTATCAGATCGAAACCATTTTTTTTTTCGATTTAAAAAAATATTGAGTGGGTATGCGAGAATGCGGGAAAAATAAGCGCAAAATACGAGTATTATGCTTCAATTGTTAATATGCGTACCAACTAACTTTTTACCATTAGACAAGAATATTGTTATCAAAATACCGTTGTTAATTTATCCATTAAATGTTTTAGCATAATAAACGTTACCATACTCAAATTATTATACAATTTATTTTTGTTTAACTGAGTTTCTCTTTCATTGCCTGTTTTTACCACAGATGATATTTTCTTTATTCTTTATTTCTCTGCTTGACTCCAAGTCTACATCTAACACACCAGGCACAATATTATGTCTAAATAAAATAGAATTGAAAGATTTAATTTTCCTTTGCACTTTGTTCGTATGAAACTTTTCTCGCTGTATCACGAAAGGGCAAGAGGAAAGTGCGTAATAAAAGGTTTCATTATAATCAAGGGTGCGGATAACTATTTGGGTGAAGCGAGCTAATCACAGCGGTACTTAAGCCTTTCCACGCCTTAAGTTATGCAAACGAGGAAACTTCAAGATTGTAAACTGGCTTAGACTCCATCCCATAACTTTGATCGTCTTCAAAGTCAAAAGTCAATTTACTGCACTGTGAGCCGCAATCTTTTCGCTACTGATACTCTCTGTTTCATTTAATGAACTTATAAACAGCAACCTAATCGAAAACGATACAAGTTTTAATTTTCCTTCGGTACATTTTATGAACAGTGTATTTTATAGTAAAAGGTTTTTGTACTATCGCAGAAAAGATTCTAGAATATTTAGAGGCATACCAAGTTCTATTTAATTGGTATATGGTGATGTTATAAGGCTTATTATAAAGAATTTTATTGTCCTAAACGGATGCAATGGTGACAGGAGAACAATCTCACTACGTTAATGTCAGCGTTCTTCGGGCCGTGTCGGAAATTAAACTTCCTTAAAGAAGTTTATTGCACTTTTTGTTAACTTGTTTCCTAATTAATTTATAGCAACAAGTATCCTCTAAATGTTGGAGATAAATTTAAACACAGCCTCATACCATGAAACAATGAAAAGCTTTCAAGTTACAATATTAAAAGAATTTTATGATCATATTTCTTGAGCTGAGTTTGAATATAATCTCTTTAAAAGATAAACGTGTCTATTTTTAGGTTTACAAAACTTTTAAAACCACTTTGTGAACACACTCAATTTATAATAATTAAATTGGAGAATTATTAACGATCGCTTTGTTCTTAAACGGAATTTATTTCGCCAAGTTTTGTATACGGCAGGAAAAATGGCTAATTACGACATTAAAAATGTTGCTTTAATTTCGTCGTCGTCAATAACGCCTTGAGCAAATTTAATTAACGCACCTTGATTTAACACTGTTTATATTTAAAGCAGAAATACAAACGAAAACAATGAAGAATACTTACAAACACCGAACTGTCATTTCCACTAATTAATATATTAGAGAAAATAACAAATCAACAGAAATATATACCTACTTAGTTGTACTAATGAAATTATTGAATCGATTCGACCGAATGTGCTCAAACAAAAATGTTGAGTGGTATCGGTTAAATTTCCATTAACCTTAAAGTTAGAGAATGTACTTAGTAGCCACGTCGTGTCACGTTTCGATACACTCTGTAAACAGAAGTTGGAACTGTCGAGAGGTAGACCTTTCGGACCATTACACCGGCCGTGGCTTCGGCTAATAGCGGCCCGCTAACTTCTACTCACGATAAATCAGGATAATAGCCTAGACTTGCGACCTTTATTCAATAATAAAATGTTACCATCTTTTATAACATTACATATAAATATCTCGGGAAAACGAGCTGATATGTCATTTGAGATTTATAAAACCATTATCGTGACTACTATAATTTTTCTTTATAAAAATAAGTTATATATACTGTATCAGCCCATACACGACCCACTACAGGGCACGAGCCTCCTCTACAATCGAGAGTACGATTGAGAGTGGTTAGGCCATATAGTCCACCACGCTGGCCCAGTGCGGGTTGGCAGACTTTTACATACCATAGAAATTTATACAAATCGCTATGGTATGCAGGTTTCCTCACGATGTTTTCCTTCACCGTTATAGTGCGTGGTGATTGACTATCAATACACACATGACTCCGAAAAGTCAGAGGTGTGCCCTGGGATTTGAACCCGCGACCACCGTGAACATGTAGGCAGCCACGTCTGGTCCGTTACCAACAGGCCACCACGCACTTAAATTATATATACATTGTGCAAATTGTTTACGGTATTTCAACTTATCATCACGGCTTGATACATTTAGACATTATTTTATTTTGGAAAACCCGTAACTTTATTCGAAAGCGGTATTATTCTAATACTGGTATATTGAAAACACTGGATATATTTAAAATCTTGTGTATTTCATAGGTGCATGTTAAAAATCTAGACGAACTTGACCCTTAACGGATTTTCTTCATCATGATATAACGAATAGTCACGGGTATACCCAGATGTGGCATACAATTTTATTGCGTATTATTAATGAGAAAGCAATGATTCGCACGGGAAAGTTAAGCAGCCTGGCGATTCATGTTTAAAGGTTTATGGGTACCTATTAGCTGGACACGGCTAGGTTGTCGGAAACGCAATGCCAAGTGGACAATACATGAACGCCTCATTCGAAGTAGAGAATAATATTAAACTGGTACTAACACACAATATACAGCCTGGTACATTTAACAGAAATTGGATGTCTACTTTTTTAAATAGTGGCACGACTTAATGACTGCAGTGCATGTGACCTCACGAGACTTTTATCTCTCGCCAGTCGACACAATTATGCGGGCCTAGTCGAGAACTAGATACACGTCGACAACAACAACACGCAACACAATCTTAGTTTACACTCAACATTCTGGTTTTAACAAATTCAGCAAGCAAGTCTCTCCCGCTTAAATTTAACTAAATTTAAGTTATATTTTGCCTTTTACTTGAAAATTCAATTTACATCTTATTCGAGATTATGTTTACTTGAACGTGTTATAATACGATATTTTTATTTATATTAACCACAATTTTAACATAGAATCCCTTGCGTATGAATTCTATTAACGTTTAGATTTCTAAAAGCGCCTTATAACGGTGCCTAACTATATTGCAAATATATTTTATAAAACAAACTGTTATTCAGCAAATAATTTTGGAACTAAAACGAATAAAATGTTAGCAAAATTGAAAGGATAAGGATTTATCCATAAAGTGTAGGAGCGCGGCAGCCGCTAGCCAGTTACCCCGCAGGGCCGCGGCTTACGCGTATGAAATCGCCGATACTAGTGGCATAAAGGAAAGGATTGCGACGATATTTGAGGTTCAAATATTTGATGATCGACAAAGAACTCGGCGCGTGTATCGACTGAGCCATTAATCACCCCATTATTGTACGACGTGCCACAAAGCGCAATATTCCCCTCTTCTATCGGCAGAGCTTTTGACGTATACACATATTGTTGCTTGGCTGAATCTATTTTAAGAATGGCCATACGGAAATCAATAACTGCGAACGAAATAGCAATTAAAAATTCACAACACTGCCGAATGTATCACTAGTCGTATTACATATCTATAGATGTGGGTTTTATGATGTACATATATTCCACATTTTAATTTGTAGATATATGCGAAGCCATTCGTTATCAAAACTAAATGTGATTTTTGTGCACAATATGACGGATACTTTTATTTAAGGTATACTTTATTTCACATTTCATATCAAATGTTTAAAAATATCTAACATTAATTACTAGGCCGGTCCAATTTCGAGAGAGAGTTATATCGTCAAATCCAACTCGGATGGGCAGCATTCGGAAAACTACATATTAAAGTCTTCTCGTCCAATATTCCTCAGTGCCTAAAGACGAAAGTATTTAATGTTGTGTTACCAGTAACGACATACTGACTCGAAAACGTGACCTCTCACTATGGGCCTCAAAGGACGGCTCAGGGTCACTCACCGCGCTATGGAGAAGTCTATGCTCGGTCTTTCCCTACGAGAATTAGCAAGCTGAAGTGGCAGTGGGCCGAACAAATAGCACGTAGAATTGATGGCCGCTGGTATCGAAAGGTTCTGAAGTGGAGGTCACGTAAAAGCAAGCGCAGTGTCGGACGCCCACCCACAAGGCGGGCGGACGATCTGATTAAGGTCGCAGTAAGTCGTTAGATGCAGGCTGCTTCCAACAGGTCTATGTAGCAATCCATGGGGGAGGCCTGTGTTCAGCAGTGGACTCCCTGTGGCTGAAGAGAAGAAGAATTACTAGGAAACCTAAATGTGTATGCCACTTGCTATTGACACTAAGCAATGCTTAGTAAGCACCATCGGAAGAGGAAAATAAGCAGTAAGTTTAATTTAATATTGATTGTCTTCGATCAAATATGTGTTTATATTATATCAATTAAAAATACTTCATACGCCTTACAAAATTGAATAGCAAAGAGGTCGTTCTTTAAATTGCTCACACTATTCCAATCGATAGTAAATAGTTTATGTATTTGGTATGAGGAACTCGCCGTTCTCACGCACATGTGTGAATAAAAGTATCTGTGCCTCTCGTTTGATTTTTAGGATCATTTGCCAAGCTCAAAAGCGCTAACAGAATGTATGGACTCGCTTTCTTTTACCGGAGACCCTTGAAAAGGTCTTTATCGGTCCATAAAACTTCTTTTATGCTACGCGAACTTTCTGTAGCGAACGGTAACTTGTTTGATGGTCACCCTCGAAAATAATTTCGTAAACCCTCCTTGAGCTTCACCGATCGACTAGCAACTTACTGCCGATAAAATAAATTCTTTATAAAATAAAGTCTGTTATGATCCTTTTCACTTTCACTGAGCGCCGAAGAACGAGTAATAATAGGATGATCCGAAAATTAATGTTTCCAATACGTCGTATTTTCAGAACTTGCTTAAAACAGTCCCTCTTTCGATATACGTACATTGCGGACGTAGTAACAATTTTCCTTAGGTTATTTCCTGAAAATATGGTTACTTTAAAAACGATCACATCAAAGAATTTAACGTAACATAATTTGGATTTATGTCGCTTGTAATATAATCGACAAATAATTTGGTTGAAGTAACTAGCACTCTAAAAATGATTTTGGATTGCTAATTGATATATTAATTATTTTTTGAACTCACATAATTAAATATACATTGAAATTAATTTCTGTTCACCGTAATATAGGCACATTCTCATAAACTCACCTTTGTATTTATCCACAATTTCAGTTGTTATCCTCAATCAATATTTTTTGTTTGTCTATTAGTTTTTAGTGTGGAGAAGTAAACGTATTTTTCAGTGAACTTTCATTGGTGTGCACCAGACAGTTTTAACCCTGTGGCTGCAATTACAACATATTGTTTGTAGCGCTTTTTATCCCGCAATAGTTTGATTCCCAAGGGAAAACGGGTGCTTACAACGTGAACGAAGCTCTGAGCAAATATTACTGAAACGTTTTAAACAAAAGAATAACCATACTTTTTAAAAACATGGCATGTTAATGCATAATGCAAAATTTCATAAAAAAACGTTCCAGTAGTTTAAAAGATATGATTCAAATACCTTTTTAACACTTAAAACTGCTCTCCTGTAAAAAATGGTTTTTGTAGTTAGAGCAGTTTACGTTGGAGCCATCGATATAAACATGTACATTAACCTTTAATTTACTCCCGCAAAAAAAGGCTTGATATAGTCAAAATAATATCAAATAAACTCGTGTGTGTACATCAAAACAGTTTAAAAAATATTATTTCCGCAAATTTTTACGTGGAGGTTATAAAAACTAAATAGTACGATGAATAATTATCATATTATCTATGAGACCTATGTGGACTAGCATAGATTAGTTTTAATGGAATACCCTAAAACTTTTTGGATATGTTAATTTAAAACATTTGGCATCCGTACATACGGACGCATGGAAATGGGGCGAAATGAAACAGTGATTCTTTAATCCAAGCTTACCGATGTCTGTTTCAGAAAATCAGGATAACATTTTGTTTTTATTTTCAGTTCAATTTTGCCCAATATTGATAGTGGCGTTAAACCCGGTGATTTATTATTTAACTTCATCAACTTAATTCTCATCAATTATAGTGCAATAAAATATAATTGTTCTGATTTTTTTGTTGTGTTGTGAGTATTATATAAATGCGTGGATATATTATTTGCGCTCAATAAAACAACGGCTTAAAAAAGTTGATATTTGAATACACGTTGATTAAAGCTCTCGTTAACCTACAATGTCCATGAATGAGTTTCAACGAATGATAATGTTTCACGGTTGATTAAGTTTGATAAGGAAGTGATGTTTGAGTTTGTTCGGAGTGGATGGGAGCGATTTCGTGGTCCAGTGGCCGCCACACGCCGGTGGACAGGGACAATGGCAGCCGGAGCAGTGACCTCGCGTCTCATCGCACAGACATACCAACACCATTGTTTTCGATTAATGCGAATCAATCTAATCCTTTACACAAGAAACTACCAAAACAAAGGGGCCATCCTGTTTGTAATGAATCCACCGATTTAGTTCCAGTTATTGCGCGCTCACTGGCCATGCATGAATGAATAGCCGCATATTAAAAACTACTCGTGTGCATATTCGATGCTGTGTATTATAACATTTTATATATTCATAGATTTGACAGCTTCTAAATTAAACTCAATATTCAACATTTATTCGTTTAAGAACACAAATATATTTTTTTCCAATACAGCGCGAAAATCCGGTGGAGTGCTCGCGGATAGTAAAACAAAAAACATTGGAATCAAAATAAAGCTACATGAAGTGAGTTCTGCCTGTTAGAGCATGCGAGAACAACAGGAATACTATTTCGACAGTTTGTCACCTCGTTTATTGTACGATGCCAATTAACTTACATTTCTAACAACATTGCCATGTTGTACCTAAGTAACTAGTTTAAGAAACTACTCTTTGAAGTTCACGTTTTACTGCTATTACTGGTAGGGTAAATTTTATGGAACAAGCAAGAGATGCGGTGACACTATACTCGTAGGCCCACGCTCACGCCAGACGCCAACATGCTATCCATGTACGAAACGAAAAAGCATAGCCCGGCACACTTAAAATGCTCGGTCCAAAAAGGGCCGAAATCCATTCGTTTGCGGAATGGATTTCTTAATTAGTAGCCACTTCAGGGAATTATCAAAGCATCTATTTCAGCTTCACTGCAGCTGCCATCACAAAATTGCGACGTGGATTACGAATAGCTCAACGGGTTTTTTGAGACGGTTACAATTTTCGTCGTCTGCTGTAGTCGTTCATCATGCTGGATTCGAATCCACGCGATTCCAACACAATAGCATCGTGAAAATGCGGTCGACTGAACTATTATACAGATCGTTGCCTAGTCCCCGTGGAAATTACACTCAAACAAATTTTAATTAAAAATAATTTGCAATAACAGAACAGAAATCATTCAGCGGAATCAATGAACACAAAAGATTTTATCATAGGGCCCTGCCGGTAATGAAAGTTAATTTTGTTCTGAAAGACATAAAGTACCCAATAGGTCGAGAGGAAGCGCTTGGAGCGGCGCGGAGTCATTGTTTGTGTTAAGTGTAAATTAATTACTTTTTGGACTGCGGTTGCGACGTCGCGCGCCTCTGTGCGTCCTCGTGCCTCTTGCGGGACAAACCAGAAATGAACAACTTAGCAAAATTACTTCCACACTTGACACCCAACAAATTTAATTTTGCTACGAAACACACGGAGATACTTTCGCCCTACTTGTGTATTATAGACATCTTCAATGGCTTCAGAAAGTATACATTACATATCTTAGTCATAACATTTTCTATGGTCATATTTTCGCAGCCTTCGTGGCGCAGTTGGTTAGATGCTGGCTGTGAAACTAAAGACCGTATATTCCACGCACGCACTAAGACAAATGTTAGTGTGATTCACAGGTATTTGTTTCGAGTGTAAATGTTTGTGAAACTGAAAATTCTCGTAGCTTCTGATATCCACGACACAAGACTCGATATTACGAGTAGTGTGGGATCAGAACTATGTATGTGATTGATGGGCGCATTTACCTATTATTATTATAATGGAAGTTTGATTGATAAAGCGCACGTAAACCCTGTGGCGTGATTACTTAGCACGCATGCCGTCAACTATGCGCACACTGCTCTGTAGGCGCTAGTAAAATGAAACATGCTTAAATCTGTTTTATTTTTTGCTCATACGACGCTGTAACTTTCAAAAGGCTATAAGTACTTTATGTTTTGTGTGAACTCGTACGAAACTGTGGCACCATTTAACCGATTTCGTCGCCGTACTCATTGAAGTGTGAGGCATATATCATATAAGTCGCACGTCTTTGAATTGAGCAACGCTATTTGTGTGGCAAAATGGATTATAATTGAGTCGTGGGAGTGTGACGTCATGTAATATTTCATTATGCAAAGGTTAGTAAGGATAATATTGTGTTATAAATATTTGTAATACTATCTACATTTTCAGTACCTAGCGTGGGAGGCGATAGGCTAAGTTATAAGGTGAACTGTTAAATTGATTGTTGATAACACCGTAATTAATTCCAATAAACTTGAATCTTTTAGATCACACTAACGGCCCTTATGCTCTTAATTGCCCCTTTGGATTAAAAGAATGTGGTGTGTGAAGGGTTATATTAAAATAAGCTTTATTGAATGAAAAAATCTGCTTGCAATTTTTTTTTTGTAGTACAGTGGTTGAGGTGCCTACAAAACTAGAGGCAACTATATCCTTGGCGATCACACAACAACTGGAATACGACACTAAAGTACTTCAGTGAGTTTAGTCACAGGACGTCGGAAGTTCACTGTATATAGGCTCGCCCCAAGGATATCCATAGCGATCTGTTGGTATTTAAATTTTCTTAACTCCTGCGGTATCGTTTTGACTACAAGTAATAATAATACATACATGAATAGGCAATTAAAATGATTATTACAAAGTGTAGCAGAGCTTCTCTATTTAAGTTTGTGCTAATTAAAATATTTACTAGCACAATTATTGTTTGCAATTCGAGAAGAATAATGGTGTTTTTGTTGTGAAGATGTTTTGTGTTTATTGTTATCTAGTAATTAATTTAATTTCTTGGCTTTGTTTAAAATGAACAAACCAGATTGTCTTGCCCGTTCCTCTGTTGTTTGTTAAAACATATTTGTTGTTTATAGATCAAATATGGACTATAGATGGATATTATGTTATGGATTATTATGTCAAATATGGATTCAAGTACCTCTTTTTCATGGAGTTAAATAGTAACCTAAAATTATGCAATGTTTATCTACCTTGGTAATACAGAAAGCGACAAAATTCTACGATGTAATTTGTAGGGTTATTCAGTCCGCACAATTCGATGAGCGCATTATTTGTTTTATCCCTCATATATGTGTTTGAATCCGTGTGTCTGTAGATGGAATTACGAGTAGTATTAATTTGTTCTCCTGCCGACCCAAGACAGTAATTTCAATGTAACTGTTGGTAACTATAGGGCCTAATATTCAGAATGATCCCGACGAGCAGAAGACTGTCCTGCCCTCACACCCACCATTGCAACTCCTGTAAGCCAGGATAAACACTGGCACGCATTGTAATGACACTGAGCATTGAAGCTCAGCGAATATCCGGGAATGTCTAACTTGTCTTTAACCCACAACGAAATGTATCATAAAGTTAAATTAACAGGAGGAGTTGGAAACGAGCTCCCGACGAGCTCCCCAATGAAGGAACGTCATGATTTTGACTTTATTTCGCATGGACTTCGCTGGAGGATAGGTGGCGCTATCTCGCCCACGGCCCCGACAGTGCTCGCGCCGGCGGGCGAGATGGTTATCACTCACCGCTCGATATAATTATCCCGACCTGCTCGAAACCAGGGGAGTTACTCTATTCTCCGACACGAAGTTCGAATGTTCGGATGATCGACGTCTACGTATAAGATACAAGTTTTCCACTTCTAAAAATCAATACTATTCTCTATGAAACTTATCATTCAACCAGAACTTAGGCTATGGTTACGACGTACGTTAGAGGATTTGAACATTTCGTAGAGTATTTAGGCACACTCGTACAGTTTTACGTACAACGATCGATATAATGATAACGATTCGTCATCGTGTCGGAGAATAGAGTAACCCCCAGATATACACGGATATGGACGCCGAATGCGACACATTTACTCAAGTCGCTTTGTCGGTTTTTTAACCATCGTGTCTGTTGGATTTTTAACCAGTCGGGTTAGAAATCCTCACATCAAATAAAATGTCTTCGTGATTCAGAAGTAATCTTACTGAGAAAGTCAGCAAAGAATTTTAACCGGTATTCTGGCATTGGATTTCCTAGAGACCCAAACTGTTGGAACATTCGCAAGTAGCCGGCCAGATAGACCAGTGACACCAGCTTACTGCTTGCAGACTTGTTCGGACAACTGGAGGAAGTGCTTAACAGCTTTCCTCTTGTTAAAAAACAATATTCACCTTATATTTCAAGCCTTCTACGTGAAACAATATTTGTATAGTTTGCTTATGAACAAATTCTCTATATCTGATAAGGTACAAATGGAACTTTGCTGAACAAAGTTAGATACTACAAGTTGTCCAGGTCTCGATTAAAGCTCTCTTTGTTTTCTTACTACGTCACTTGCACAGAACAGATGGACACATGCTTTAATTAGTGTTTTCAGTGTGATTTCGACATTATTTTATCTTTCACAGAATGCCTCAGATATTCTTCATCGTCCTTACTCTACACTTAGGTGGGGTTAGGGCGTTTCCTTCGACAATGACGCGCGCTTTGTTAACGGGTCCCTCTAGAATTAAAAATCTGTATAGCGATTGGTATCAGAGTGTTGTTGAATATAATATTCCACGGAACCTTTTGAGAGTCTTTATCACAAAGTTTCACGAACATAGTTCACGTTTCTTATGAATTTGATTATAAGTATATTCTGAGGGACGTACCAAAAAAATATTTCCAGGCCACGATTTTGAGAATCACTTTATAATCCACCATGTGACTGAATAACATATTAATATTTATTTATATTATATTTATATATCCAGGCTATTGCCTTGATACTTAAAATTGTGCTCGTATATCACAGGCAAGAAGAAAATCGTTATAATAAATAACTAAACAAGAGGCTTATAATGTATTCAGTTGGTTTAAGGTGTTGTCTATTGTTCGCAGCCTATCGTCAAGAGGCGTGCGGCTTGAAAGTTTGATTACTCGTCGAAATTAAGCGATGAACGGTATTAAATTATCATTAGAAAGCCATTCGCCCGGTGACTCATTAACTACGCTTCTAATGAGTGATTTACGTTAACTGGAGTGTGGTGTGTCACATTCGCTACGCCACGTGATTTATGCAACGTACGCCACGTAAAGAAGCCACCACACTACGCTTTATCGCGTCCGTAAACAATTTATATTGTCATTGTGACGAGGTGTTTTTACTCGTTCCCCATGAACGTTACGATCTGCGACGCATTTCGTGGATCTGCCTTTTATTATTCGCACTTATAGTTAGTGCGTATAAAACGCAAAAACACGCCTCACTGTACACTCGTTTCTTGTAGTCGAACTGATTTGATTGCAATATTACATTTTAAAAATCCGTAGACGCGTATGTGTGGAAGCATCTTTAGATGATTAAAGCCTCACCTGGGTCGGAACTGAGCAACCTGTAATAAGAGAGCTTTCAGCCATGAAGCTGGGCACATGTCCCCGTTACCAAAATTGATGCTTTTACTTTTCCTTCGCGTTGAAGGGAATTAGATAAATCGCTCAGCGTTCTGGTTTTGATGAATTACGGTTGACTATTACCGAAGAATTTCGGAAACACAAAATTGTAATATTACACACTAAATAAATAACCAAAATAGATTATTCCATGGTATTATTAAAGTTTTTAGTAAATTAACAAAATTCGAGGTTGTTAATAAGGATTCATTTTTCATAAACAAGATGCGTGCACAAATTAATAACAGTTGAGGCTTGTTTCTGGGAGACCGTAAAGTGTAATCTAAATGAATGAATAGTACCCAATACAAATATAATAAACTGAGACCTAATGATTAAAACGCCTACTGGGGTTACAATAAAATATGTCCAGAACGTCTTCACTGTGTGTGATTCTGCTCTTTTAAATATACACGAAACTCACAATGTTTAAAGCTATATTTTTGAGGTATTACCAAATCATACGCAATTGAGATTTCGGTCGTGATTCACGAGTCGTCAAGACGAATTCGATTATAATGACGGTACGGTTGAGCGCGTCCGTCGCCACGGCGCGGCGCGGCGCCGTACCGAACCACCCGTGTCCGCCGCGTCCGCCGCGCCCGCCGGTCCCACAGCATAACACTTAAACAGAAAACTCACCCGAAAAAAACATAAAACGTTCCCTACCAGCACAAACTGCGATAGATAATCGCTTTGGCGACGGTACAAAAGGATGCCACGCTCGCAACAAACGCGAAACATATAAAACTCTTTACAACCAGCTTGTGAACCACATTCATTTACGTAGCAGCAGAGTGTTAGCATATTTCGCGTACAATCAAATAATTTTACGATCTGCTGTACATATTTGGAAGTTACGCGCACGGTGAACTTTGTGAATCCGTATTGAGTGCGGCTTCGAAGCAGTCTCGTTATTCTGTGTCGATAATGAGCGTCGATACGGCGCAACGACTGAATCACATGACCCTCCGCTTTCGTAGCCAAAGAAATAATTTACTGCGCTGTCGATAAAAAATATATGAACTAAATTTGTCTTGGTAACGATAAGGTTTGGACCGTAACAAAAGTTTATCGCTCTAGTAAAAGGACAAGCAACCATTAAACCCTGTGTCGTTCGCCGCACAGAGACCTTCCACCACGTGTATGTGTCAGCACTTGGCCCAACACTTATTTAATTCACGACCTAGACATGTGACACATATTTTATTTAAATCCACACGTGCTTTATAGTCATGGGTTTTAGATATGTAAGTACTGCAAAATAATGTCATAAGTGAATTTAATAAAATGTATTTTTACAAATTAATACTGATTAATATCAGGAAATTAATGGAAATAGATCTACGACGCGTATGAAGTTCGACATACAATTAAATCAAACTACAACCCACAATTAATTTCCAATTCGGTATTGTTTATATAAAGTATTTTGTTACACCGTTCTACGAATCCGATTGTTGATGAATTCGACTTCTAATCGAGGATTTCTAAATGACAAAGCACCAATCTATAAACCATAGTCAGTTGAAGTCGTATATATATTTTCATTGATCCCATAAAAAAGTCGCGGCGCGATTATGGAGGCCATGATGGTCTTGCCATGGTCCCCCATGTTTTTAAAGTTACTTCGTTTTGAAGCATTCGTTCCATCATTTTAGAAGGCTTTTAAATTTTGGTTTTAAGTTGATTATGTTTCTGAAATCTATCCACCTCCTTATGTTATGTACTTAGCGCTTACTCACAGCCTCCGTGGCGCCGTTGGTTAGACGCTGGCTGTGAAACGAGAGGCCGTGGGTTCGATCCCTGCATCGAGACAAATGTTTTGACGCCCACAAGTATTTGTCTCGAGTCTGGGTGCTTGTGAGGCCGAAAAGTCTCTCTGTAACGTAGACCCGTTGTAAGCGGCCTGCATTCAGCGACTTCCTGCAATCTTAACCAGGTCGTTCACCTTGTCCATGTTAATTTACTTATAATGTAATTATATAATTACAGGATTTGCACGGGAAAGTATTTTTAAATAGCATCATTATTATTGAAGATAATTATAATTTAGGCTCTGCTGTAGTTTCCTAATGATAGCACTAATGGCGTATACTTGGGTACACCAACAAAAAACAACATCAATGTTTCTGGCTAATTGCCATTTAGCATCCGCAATGCCTTGAAGTCGTTTAAAAAATAAAATAAGAGTAGTTACATTACATTTTAGTATTTGAAAATTATAATTAATAATATGTTTAAAGATATCTCTTTAACAATAACAAAACGTTAACTTTAACTGAACTGACGCCATAGTAAATGACGGCTTAAGAAATAATTGAGAGCCTTTAGAAAATAAGAACAGACTGACGCACTTGAGTTTCTGATCGAATTTTGTAATCAAAAATTGTCAAAGACAGCCGCAGTAAAAGTGTTAATAAATTATAGAAATTTAATAAAACATCGTAAAGTGACCCTGCTCGTCTATTAAAAATGTGTATTTAATTTCACTTAGAAGTCATATAAAAAAACTAAGAAGGCTTAGCAAGCTCAGATATTTCTGCTTTCAATATAGTTTCAAACAAAATTTATTTTATTATGGCTTCCATCGAACATATTGATTAAATAAATTGCCCGATATGGCGACAGGCTCGCCCACTATCACATTATAGGATGAAACACACAAAGCGAAACGTGGGTGTCTTGGTTGCTACCAAGGGAATTCTGCCTAGCCCTTCTGGGAAAAAGGCGTGAGTTTATGTATGTACACATGTACGTATGTTAGTGCGTATCGGTAATGAGTGAGATTACTAATGATTAAACACCTTCAGGAGGTCGCTGGACAAGGACTGCTTCCAGCAGGCCGTTCGTAAAATATTTGGCGGGGATCTTTTTCTATCACCATCATTAGCATCATCATCAGCCCGTTGAAGTCCAATGCTGGACATAGGCCTCAGTCAAGGATACGCTACAGAGCCTAGTCAGCTGTTTTTCCGCCAGCAGACATTTAATAGACACCCAGTTGCTGATGACGATAAAACAACTTTCAAATGACAATTAACTAGTCATTTGATCTGTCAGATAGAATGAAGAGAAAGAAAGAAAGAAATTGATTTATTAGCTAAAGACACAATGGACATAGTGATATGGAAATCAACTACCTACTACAACGAACAACAAAGTACAATAATAACAAACACAACATTAAAACAAAGAAAAAAAAATTAAAACAAATAGAAAAAAAGGGGAAAAACATTATAAACACAAACAAAAATTATAAAAAAGCAATTTATATAATTATAAAAAATAAACAAATTATACAATTATAAAAAAACAAACAGATGACTCGTTGGTTCGTTTTGTCTTTTCACTACTTTATAAACAAAGGTCTTTCTTAACGAATTCGTGTGCTAATTTTTTTATTCCACTTTACATTACTCAAAACTACATTAATTACTCACTTGTTTCTCGAGATTCTTAAACTTGCGAATCACGTTAAGTTGCGATGAAATTAAAAAGCTTCACCTCGAACCTGTGACTAAAGTTGGTAAATGACTTTAGTGACGAACATTTTTTAAACCCGGTTATAAAAGTGAATATAATTCAAGTAGCATTTAATATAATTGTTGTTATTAAACTCACTGTAGTAAATATTTTTCTTTGCATAAGATATAAAAAAGTATATCAACGAACTACCCAAGTATACATAAACACACGCTCTCTTCTATCAAACTGTAGATACTAAGAAGGCACCAAGTATTCCACTTAGCTTTAAGCTTAAGAGTGATTTCTGCTACGAGTGATAAGCGAGCGGCTTTTGTAGAAAAGAACTGTGATTAACAACAGTTTGTATAGCATTTTCGCTGTCTCTTCATTTCTTTGTGGATTGTTCTCTTAATAATGTTTACTCCCAAAATAAGTGTTGTTTCCTGTTTGGTTTATTTGTCATGTAAATATGATACCAAAATATTGAGATTACTTAGGAATAAATCGTTGGAATTAAATAAAATATCTAGAACTTCAAGACTCAAACCGTTTTACTAGGTAGACAGACACAAACACAAAGCAAAAGCAATAATATGATAGGATGTGGAACATTACACAGACATATTATAAAAAATCATATAAAACCAATACAACCTACTCAACAATTATGTTGATAAGAACAAAAATATATTTTTCAACACTAAACTATTGACTATTAAGGATAGGTTTTAAATTTAAAACCCCTGGAAAAATGATTTTTTATACAATTAATATAATATTCTTTATTTTTTAATAATTAAATAATTAGTAATATGAGTGTCCGATGTCGTAGTTTTCACAAACTATGAGGAATTTTAACAAGATCTACGTTCTATGTGTCCAGTCCACCAATAATTTAATTATTATAAAATTATTCCAAGTTGTTTTCACGGACGGGAGACGAGCACAAAATCTGATTACATCAAATACCACGTTAATCCCATAATATCCTTCTGAGCGTGATATCTGCGGTTCAATTTCGCGGTCTTATCTTTAAGGCTACTTTTAAATTCATACTAAGTACACATCGCAAACCCTGTTACTGGTATACAATATGCATATGTATATGGTAAAATCATTTGAACCTCTACATAAACTCTCATCGATATCATTCTGCAGCAGTAGAGGCAGTGGACCTCACATACTAGACCTTACTAAATGTACGCTAAATATTTTTCGCCTTCACTTATCCGCTCTAAGCCAGCTATTTTAAGAATACTGTCGCCTTGTACAGCCTGAGGATATTAGATATAGGTACTTACCATACTTTGTTTGCCAGGCCACGGGCTCCCAAACCACAGAACAGTTGTATTTTTTTTTTATCAGCCCATATACGTCCCACTGCTGGGCTCGGGCCTACTCTACAATCGAGAGAATCGATTGAGAATGGTTAGGCCATATAGTCCACCACGCTGGCCTAGTGCGGGTTGGCGGACTTACATACCGTAGAAATTCTTTAAAATCGCTATGGTATGCAGGTTTCCTCACGATGTTTTCCTTCACCGTTAAAGTGTGTGGTGATTGACTGTCAATACACACATAACTCCGAAAAGTCAGTGGTGTGCCCTGGGATTTGAACCCGCGACCACCGTGAACATAGGCAGCCGCGTCTGGTCCGTTACCAACAGGCCACCACGCACTTAACAGAAAGAACAGTTGTATATGGTTCCCAAACAATATAGTACACTCATTCATTATAGGGAGTCACGCCAAAAGACGAACCCTAGTTTAAGGAATAATATAAGAATACTAAAGAAGAAGTCGGGTTTGGCCGGTAACATACCATAATGGTGCGGCAAAAGTATATGTTGGCATTTGGCGAACCTTTGGTTTCAGGCCGAGATGGTGTTGAGCACCAGGCTATGGTTCCGTAAGCTAGAATCTACACATTTCTCATAAAAAATGGTGTCAGGATAGATATGTAGGCATATGTTTTTACCTGGGTTATAAATATTTAACTTAGTTAAAAGATTTTGAAGAGATTATAATAATTGTTTTTATTTCTGCTTGATTCATGAATTTAATTGTTAATTTATGTAACTACGTGTCAATGGAAACCATGAGGAGACACGCTAAATCCGTTTCTAAAAGGTACTTAATAAATATTGATTACTCGTACACTGACTTCCCGTCCCGTCGACATATTGTCAACATCAAGTCGGTGCAACAAACCCTTGGGAATAAGCGGTTAATTCCGAGCTCGCGTCGAGTCAACACCTATTCTTGTAAAAAAAATTTGACAAGTAAAGTTTTATACAAATATCCTGAAGTGTCGTTTCTGAACAAGAAGTTCGTCTTATTTTCTTCGGACAGTAAGCTATCTAGATCGATCATACACTTAACAAGGGACAGTTTTTGTAATGTTTTAATTATCATTGTGATTGGAGCGTAAATCAATAGTTTTTGCTAAAATTAAAATTTAAGCCCTTCTGTACTATAGCGTCTTTAAAAATAAAAGGGTGAACATTATCTTTTTAGGAAAATGTATGTATTGACCACCCAAATACGATGATAAAAAAAAATACAAAAAAAATCGTCTCTGTTTTTCGCAAAAATTTAGTTGCACTGTGTCTAAAGTCACTACGACTACCATCTAGCTTCGTTTACGGTAGCAGTCTTGATATACCTTGTGTAGTGTATTATCTATGGCTACCATAATTGGAAGAAGACAGAGCTATTAGTGTATAAATAACGATTTTCTATCGGTATCACACGCAACTCAGCCAATATATTAGATTCAAGTATGGAACTATAAAAATAACAGTTGATTTCTATGGGCATCATTCTTTATTAGTTGGCAGTTTGGAAGCGTGCGCGTACCTTGCGCCTACCAATCTATTTATCTAACTACCTTCGTTATGGTTTCCGCGAGCAATATTTGTGAACATACCAGGAGTGATAAGCACACGGAATGTTATTTCTTTGTTAAATGTTTCGGAGAAAACCAGCTTACTCACATTATGACGTGAAAGTTTTAGAATAATTATTATACCCAATAATACTAATACTTTTTACTGATTATAAGTTTTCACTTCTATGGGAAATTGTTTTATATTTTAATGCATCTTTCGTTTTAGTATGTACAATCTCGCCGTATTGGATGTAAGATAAACATAATAATGTTTAAAACTATTTAAAGTTTGATGTCTACTTGTAAAGTATTACGGCTCGAGATGGCAGACTGTACTTACTCAACTCTTGTGTCTGTACAAGGGACAGAATTCACTGGAATATCTCGTCAGTGTAGAATGCGTAGAGTTACAAGTAACTACTGAATGTTCAGTACGCACAGGCTGAGAGTTTCTTGTATGTTTTCTATTCTTTTGAATGGTGTGTAAGACTTCATAATAAACGATATCTAATATGCACAGAGCTCTTATTAATGACGTAATAGACATTGTGAACGATACACTAGATATCAAAAAATATTATTGGTTTAATAATTTTCCTATCATAGAAATACGTCACATTTGCATTGTAGGAAGTGGTTAGGACTCAACTCTACGCGCAGTGTCAATGCGACGTGACACGCTACAAATTTAAAAGCTAGTTTTATTTGGCCAATGGAACCACCCAACGACATCCTGTGTTTTAATGAACATTCTGAAGTACAAAACAATATTTTTACGTCGAACGTTTGCCCGTCTCCTCATAGGATCACATCACCTATGACGATATAATGATTTTATGAGTAAGGGAGTAATAAATTGGAAACATCCTCGAGAAGTCAGATGTGAGTTGGCGACGGATGCAATTTCAAACAATTGTCCAATCTACTGCCGGTCAGAGATTGCTGTCGTTTAACAATAATAAAACTGATAGCTTAATAACATCCTCTTTGAGACAAAGGCGCTCAAGATTTATCACACTGAATATAATGGTGCGCCATAGGATGTACGAAACAAATATGTGAGCTGAACATATATACAAATTCTATAAAGTTACTTAAAATTACATAAAGATATATTTTACGTTTAAAAAATTATATGTCGTCATACATGCTATTTTCTTTTTACTCGTATGTTTATACTACAGGACATAACGCAGGAAGAAATGTTTAGTAGTTTAATTAACACTCATTTTGTTTACACTGCCTCGGGGGCGTAGTGGTACTACGATACGATTGCAAAGCTGAGGTCTCGGGTTCGAATCCCGGGTTGGGCAAAGTAATATTGGATTTTTCTATTCATTATCAGCCCGGAGTCAGGAATTTGTGCCCGATATGGCGATAGGCTCGCCCCCTATCACATCGTGGGACGGAATATACAAGGCGAAACGTGGGTGTTCTGGTAGTTCACCTCTGCCTCCCCCTTCTGGGAAAAAGGCGTGTGTTTATGTATGTATGTATGTATTTTGTTTACATTTGCGACAGTAGAGCTATTTTGACAAATTTTAGTTTCAACTAATAACAATCAAAATGAAGTAATTTGTCATATAAGAGATGCCAAAAGGAGTCCAATTCTTTTTGAAGGATTTTTGCAGAATTTTATTAACAATTAATTTTATCATGTCCTACAAGATTTTTAAGACAAATGAAATTAATTAGAAGGCATTAAATATAACCTTTATTAAATTCATGGATTTCATTGCATAATCTGTATTTGAATCAGCCCATATTGATGGCTCTAACGTAAACTGCCCTAAATGCAAAAACCAAATGTTGCAGGAGAGCAGTTTTAAGCGTCCACAACTGTATTCGGGTCACACCTTTTAAAATACTGGAACGTTTTTTTATGAAAGTTTTCATTAAGCATTAACATCCCATGTTATTTATATACTCGTGGTACTAATATTTTCTTGTGTATTTCTAATAAATTTAGAGATATTACACATTCGCCATTTTACGTCGTTATAAATCGGCTGCATAATATTATATGCGCACTCGTGATACTTTAAGCTTGCTAGCTTGGATCTATGGTTTGCACCAAATAGAATACAATTTGCCGTTATCGAATACAGACAAACCAAACCAAGAATAGCTGTCGTGAAATTAGCAGTCGTCGCTAATGCTTCATCTTTATCGGAATTTAGATTAACGTAACTATATTTTATTAAATTACCTCAGTGGCGCAGTTGTATTACGGTGTATGTATGGGAGCAAGCAAGGATATAAATTTATTGTACCTCAATTTCCTGTACAACCACGCCAGCCGAGCTAATACATTCATAATACTACAGTCCAAAATGGATGTAACGACAGTCTACTACTTCTAAGAGCCGGTATTTTTTGGTATCAGCCCATATACGTCCCACTGCTGGGCACGGGCCTACTCTACAATCGAAAGAATCGATTGAGAGTGATTAGGCCATATAGTCCACCACCCACCTACCCACCACCACCACCCTGGCCTAATGCGGGTTGGCGGACTTTTACATACCATAGAAATTTATACAAATCGCTATGGTATGCAGGTTTCCTCCCGATGTTTTCCTTCGCCGTTATAGTGCGTGGTGATTGACTATCAATACACACATGACTCCGAAAAGTCAGAGGTGTGCCCTGGGATTTGAACCCGCGACCACCGTGAACATGTAGGCAGCCGCGTCTGGTCTGTTTACCAATAGGCCACCACGCACTTAAGAGCCGGTATGACTAAGTATCAAAGAAATACGGTTACATTTTTTTCAGCAATTAGATTGACACCTTACAAAATGGCAGACGCAAACGGGGCTCGGTTGTAATTTACCGGTACTGGATACTCAGCCTCTCACCCCTATTTCATTACGGACGCCTTTAATGCTTACTCTTAATACTTTACTAAGCCCTACTTTTATTTAATGAAATTTCGTCTTCTTTAATTTTACATATACAGGGTATAATATAATATAATAAATAATATAGTATAATACGATGATAGTAAAAAAAAATACAAAAAATGTCGCCCTTTTTTGCCAAAAAATTAGTTGCATCGTGTCTAAAGTCACTAACCACCTGGCTTCGTTTTCGGTAGCAGTCTTGATATACCCTGTATGTATATTCACGTTTATATCTTTGCATGCTGAGTTTTCATGTACCGATGTCATGAATACAATGTTGCAATATTTAAAATCTATAAGATTTTGAACTACAATGTCAGCGGTATTAGATGTAATTTGTTCCACTTTTTATGGGGCATGCTATGCTTCCTTAAAATATACTAATATTGTTCCACGTTATATCTAGAGCAAATTAATATAATGTATCGATTATACTAGATGCGCGCAATTTTATCCAGATTAAGTTATTCTGTTAAATTAACATTAATCTAAAATTACATCTACCTTAATCTGTGTTTCACTATAATAAACGTTGTGTTAACAATTTAATTGTTTTGAAAAAATATTTTAAATGCTTCACGTTCAAAGTTGAAACCATAAATCAACGTGTTTGCAAAAGCGCCATTGCACGTGTCGTTAATTATATCGTCAACACGTTTTTCTTTGAATAAATGATACACGATTATAGTTTAAAATTGTTATCAGGCCTTTGTTGAACCATCACACTAACGATTTCATACATTTTTTCCAATACCGCTGTGTAAATTAAACTTCAACAGAAAGTAAATCGTTTGATGAATGGCACCGCAAGTGTAGTGGCCACGCAACACTCTAATCAAAATTAAGAATCTTCCGACGTCACGCAATCGCTACCTTTTTAGGGCATGCAATAAGGCACGCTACGGTGGGGTAGGTAAGGTGTACCAATAGTTTTCTACGAAGCACGAAGTCCGCCTAAGGTTTTTAAATCGATAAAAATTTACTTATGCATACCCGGCTGGGCTCAATGCCACATGCAATGATGGATCGAACACTCTGCGACTGGGGTTAGTTTTATTGCTATATTTAACTAATCTGTTATTGTACACTTGAATAAATTATTGATTTCTGTCTTGTACTTATTGGGAGATTGAACCTAAAAAAAAGGTTACAAAATACTTGTGTAATACATATATTTTCTTGTGCTCGTCCTAAAGCTGTCCCATGCCTGAAATACTGACAGTAATCACCTCCAAAATAGTCCTAATTATTAGGGATAAATCGAACAGATTTCCCGTTTATGTAAAATGTAAACGTACCTAGAATGTCTAATGTCGCTGGATGCAGGACGCTTCCAACAGGTCAATGTGGAGATTCTTAGTGAAGGCCTATGATCAGCAGTGGACTTCCTGTGCCTTAAGAAAAAAAACGAAGAAGAAACGTACCTAACTATAATAACAGTACATTTAAAAGAGTAAATATTTGTTTACCATAATAAGCAAACATTTTAATTAAAACAATTAAACCGTTAAAGCTCATATTTTTATTGTTTTTTTAAAGTTTTATAACATATATCATACATCATTTCTGACAAAACAAATTGCTCTTTTTGTAACTACGTTTAGTTTTCAACCATAATTAATTGATGGTTTTTTGTTTTTATTTTCCTCACACCTTCCCTTTATTGTAACAAAAATCACAAGATTATACTCGTAGATACTCCATGCATAATAGATATTTAGGTTTACGCGAACGTTTCACGTTCAATATCCTGCTTGTTCAGTCAGATATACTCGTATTGAAGCACGAGTTGCTCTCAATATCTTTGCTACTACAAAGGCTTTATAAGGCGAAAAATATGTCCGTCGATTAGGAACAAAAGTTGTAAGAGTAGGAGTCATTCGTAGGCCGATATCTGGGGCGTGGGCCACCACTCGCGACCAATCTGTTTACGTAACAGCCCCGTTATGTTCCGAGAGGGTTCCCGTACTAGACGTTAAACATATTGCCTCATAAATCGTGAGAATCCCGGCAAAAGCTGTACAACCGTACCGGTGTCGATTTGACTACGTTTCCTTTACGATTTCATTACATTGAGCGATCGAACTTTTTAAATTATCGCTAAAGAGAAGTCAAAAGCACTAGCCAATACATCTAAGATTTTTTACGCATCATCAGAAATTATAAGCTGGTATATTATAATTTTCTTAATCAATATTTCGAGCTTATTTATTTATCTCTTTATTTGAACTTGGTTATTAGACCGCACACATAAAAACAAAAACTAAAACACATATTGAGAAAACAATAACTAAAACATGCCGAGTTTTAATAAAGAATATTGCCGAATATCTAAAGAATGGCGAATAGGATAAAAATAAAATGTAGTTATTTACAATATTATAAAGCTAGATGTTGGTTTATTTATTGTATTAAACATTATATTTCAACTCGTACGATACAAAGTTCGTAAGGGTGTACTTTGGACATCAAAGTAAGTAATTGGGTACTGGTTAGGGTAAATTTCTTAAATAGAATCCAGTATAAGTATGTAAAGGTAGAAAGAATTCATTTGTAAAGCAACAACTCATTTGTAATAAATGTATGATGTGCGAGCATCGCACGGCTGCGTGGCTCGCAGCGAGTCACCAAAATAGAACACAACTAGACATGAAATCTCTCCTCAGTCGCCTTTGTGAAAGCACAAAGAGAGATAAGAATAGAGCGGAATAACACAAAATATTACGTGCTACAAAATAAAAGCCTTGGCGGGCTATGAACACTATAATTAAATAGTAATTATCACACGAAAACATTTTTATCAGCTATGTTTCAAAGGCGTTACTCACAAACTAGGTTATTGTAAGTTTTACGGGTAAGTTAGAGATTAGACATCGAAACGAACTCGGGGCAGGAAACATGTTTAGTGCTCACCATCACGCCTCTTACAACTTGTAAAATTGCTTTTGTTGTTCAATAAATTAGAAATCCTTCTCGTGTATGCTCTGCCACATATTCCCTGATGTTTAGGAGTCGTGAAAGACAATTATACGCGTTGCTTCCGTATTCGAGCAACAACAACAACCTTCATATTTATGTTTGTTTTATTATTAAGAGTTTATACAAGTTACTTAGCCCTTGAGCTTTAATAGAATCAATGTGGTTTCGCCAACATTGACTTGCGATTTTAAGATAGCGCACGACATCTCATTTTTTCATAATTAAATATTAGATACCTTTACTTTTCTCAATTTATTATTCACAAAGTTTGTCAGGTACACTTTTTGCGTTAAAAAGGTGTTTACTTATTTAAAAATTAGTTTATTCTGAACTTCGTTTTCATTTTTATGTATACTTAATTTTAAATACGGATGCGCTATCCGGTCTGCGTCGCACTTACCATAAAGCGAGTTATATAATTCATCAAGAATTGCACAATTTATTCTGATGCGTGCTTAATGACTTACACTAAACACATATTTTAATAGCCAGAATGGTGAGTCGGTCAGTTTGCACTTTGCACCCATAAAGAGGAGTAACGCCAATCAGAACATATTATTATGAAGCAGCATTGTACGACCTTTAACTCCCTGAGACATTCGACTTTAAGCTTCATAATGTATGATTACATAAAAAAAATATTCAATAAAAAAAAATCGTACTTACAAATTAAGCACAAACTGAAACACAGTTATATTTAAAAATGTTGTTTGCCGGCAGAAATAGACAAAACCGTGGAGCCTTCCCAGACGATACCACATTTCGAAATTGACCTCTCCGTCGGTAAAATTACTTTCACGTGTTACATAATATATTACATTAAGTATTAATGCTTTTTATTTACAATAAGGCAAATAATACACTTTAAACGCTATTCAACGCTACACGTCATATTGTTTAATCCACATTTTAAATACATAATTCTAGCACTATATAATTTTGTTTTAATATATTTAGTAATAATACATAATACATCGGGGAGTAGCTACAATAGAATATAATGGGTCCTTTCAAAACCTCTGATAGTAATTGGCAAGCTTGAAACGCCAATTTTTCTGTCAACGTTCCTGACTAAGATTACTTTGAGAACTCGATTACTTTGAAAGAGCCGCAAAAACTACTTAAAAAATTCGATTAGTTTTTCGCACTATCTGCGCTTAATGCAGCATTGTCAGACGGGCTGAAATGCGCCTCTTCATAGCGGAGGTGAAACGACGAGATAACTTGGTGTGTTTAACCGCCGGTCTCTATGTCCTTTCTATCTTTGATAAAAAGTTAAAATTGTTATCTTATCCTGCCATTCTGGAGAAAGATTGCCTAAAATGTCACACGCTTTGTGCGGTGATTACTGATATAGATATTTGATTTTAAGATTTCGTGATATGTAATGATCGAGCTATGCGACATTTCACAAAAAGTTAAAATGCTATGTCTAGTACATGTCGATGCATTTTTATATTTCAACGAACAAATTTATTTTAATTTTAATTTATGATGGAGTAGTTTGCATTTTGAAAATATTATGGCACAATGTAAATTTGCATATTTCATTTAACCATTTGCATATTTTATTTGTCAATCTCTAGTTATACGTGAAGCAGTACTATTGGCTTTGTATGTCGCTACAGTACTCAAAGTATCAAGCCAAAATGTCAATTACAAAAGATTTAGGAAAATGTACGTATGCGGATCGAATCCCATAGAGAAGATAAGTAGAACGTATTAGTGTCTGACATTTGAAAGCACATTGCGTCGACTACAAACTCATATAGTATCAATTGACACGTTTTCCCCGAATCGAAAGATCAATCACTTTCGATACTCACACCACAAGCGCCGCTTCAACCCAATTACACGTTATTTCAATTTCTTACGAAATCCTGTTAGATGTACCCAGCTCCACTTTTCAATCAACGTTTGTAAATTTATTTCACAACATTACGCGGTAATGTATTTGAAAAAGTACATTCAATTTTATTAACATTATATTTTGAATGTAATAATTTATTGTCGGGAAGCATTTTGGTTTAATAGTCATCGAATTAAAATTTTAACATGAATTGTGTTCGTTTCTCCAGCGAAATGCACGAGGCATATCAAAATGCAATGCTAAAAGAAAATAGCGCAGCTGAGTTGTCGGTCGCGGTTCCCAGGCGGAGGTACGTACACTCCGATAAGAGCGGAAGTGAGGCCAATGTTCCCACCGTCAACTGATAATACAACGCTCTTTCTATGCTCGCTGATAACCCGTGATAGTTCCATAAAAACTAATCATTTCACGTTACATTTGCAAATGTCTAAATGATATATTCACTGCTTCGTACCTTTTTTTTATCAGCCCATATACGTCCCACTGCTGTGCACGGGTCTACTCTACAATCGAGAGAATCGATTGAGAGTGGTTAGGCCATATAGTCCACCACGCTGGCCTAGTGCGGGTTGGCGGACTTACATACCGTAGAAATTCGTACCTTCTAACCTGCTTCGTACCTTAAAAGATACAAATCGACTTTCTTTATTGAACACACTTGTTCCTTATTTGTATAAAAGGATATTTGTATAAAATAAAAGAAAACAATAAAACTTAGCTTTTAATGTTTACATTTTAAATAGGTCTCTTGGTAAAGTGCATTAAACCTAAGTGGTTCAATATACTTCAAGCACTCTTGTACAAGCAAGGGGAGATCTGTGCCTAGCAATGGGACGTATGAACGCCGCGCATGGTATTTCGCGAGTAGGTACTTATTTTAAGCATCTACTCTGTTTTCATGAAATGACTCAAGAATAATGCGCAATCTATGTGTGTTTAGTGCAAGGACTCTAAATTATAATCGCAAGTGTAATATTTTTTTTTGTTTTTTTTATTCATCTAGTACCGTATTTAAAATTATCAAAACATCGGTTCTACGAATATAATCCCCAAAAATATATTACTATGATATTCGATGTCAATTTTAATAATGCGCTTAAAAACACTCGCAATAAGCGTTTTTCAAAGCTTCTGCAACCATTAAAGACGAGATTAAAAGCGGTCTAAAATAAATTAATTCAGTTTCCAAGACTTCTATCGCACAAAAGAGTTGATAATTTTTTTTGCGCTCCGCCTGTCAATATCAGCGGTAGTTACGTTGGTGGTAAATGGTACGCGGCACGAATAACCATGAATAGAAACCTCGACGGCTCACTCAAGGGTCCTTGAGCCAACGGGAAGTGTGAAGCCACTGAACTCACAAAACATTACGATAGTTGCCCGCAGGCTAATTAAAATTACCTTTATTAGCTTATTTAGGCGTAGAATTTCAAACATTGTTACTATACTTATGAAGAGTTGTTAAAGACTTCCAATCTGCCGAGAGACGCTTAAGAATACGAATCCCCTTCCGCCCTCCTTTTACTTATCTCGAGGGGGTCGTTACAGGCGACCGAGGATTTGACTTTATTAATTAATTAGCACGGCCTAAATCAATTACTTCTGACTAATTTTGTTCCGTCACAATGTAAATTCAACATTGGAATAAATAAGATATCTCTTGATATTATTGATGACTTTCAGCAAATATTGTTTACGACTTGAATAACAAGAACTCCAGAAAGCCGTAAAAGATACGATTAATAAATAATTGAAGAAAAGTAAGTTTCGTAATCAAACAAACAATACGAAAATGGTAAAAAAATTCTGATCTCAAAATAAAGACTGTATCCTAGACTGGGTCTTGACGGATGCCCAATACCCCTTTCCTCTTCCCATCCTTTTTCCTTCCCGTTTCCCTGCCAATTGGGCCGGCAACACATCCATGATCCAGCGTTGTGGATGTTCATGGGTGGCAGTGATCACTTAGCATCAGGTGACCATCCAATAAAATATATTTCACTTGCAAATTATAACAAATTATCAATTAACTGCTCTGATTTAGTAACCACCAATTACCAATTTGTAATTTTTGTAATAATCACGATATTATAAACTGGTTTTGAAAAGAGCAACACTAGAGTTTCTTGTCCGTTCTTCTCTAGTGAAAACCGCTTTCCGAACCGGGTGGTAGCAAAAAATTACTGAATTTAAATAATGTTGAACATTTTAATGGATTCAATAAATTATTTTCATTTTCATTTCATTTCCTTTAAAAAAAAACTAGGTATGTATATTTTGTCTCAATCTTGGCTGCTTCCCATCAGCGTTTATGGTAAATTCAAATCAAGACGTCTATATTTCGTATTGTGTCTCTGAAAGGTATGTTTTAATAGCTATTTATTGTGGTAAATAATGTTATTTCATGACCAATTTCATCTAAGTTAGATGGTCAAATTGCAGCGCAATTAAACTTCTACTGGTATTTTGAGATGCAGTTTGGTTGTACCTAAAATAAACAATAACTACGCAGGTACAGCCTTTATGTGATGAGTAAAGGCTTCTCACTCAGTGCCTCTGTCTCTCTCTCTATCTCTCTCTCTCTCCTTTCAGCCACAGGAACATAGACTTCCCCCAAGGATCTCCACATCGACCTGTTGGAAGCTGCCTGCATCCATCGACTCAATCTCAACTTACAGCTAGTACGCAATTGTAAGTTGCCTTCAAATCATGCTCACGTGGAAAAGTTTTTCCCTCAAATATACCAAGTACTTTTTATGTGAGATCTTTTCTTACGCTTCTGTATTAAAATGAAGTAATTACTTCGTATGAGGTAAAATATAAAAGAGCTTTGTTTACTCCCAATTAAATTAACCTTTTTACATTTCTGCTTTGTAAATAAAATAATATTATCCTCTACTTTGCGCTATAAACACGTGTATGTTTATGTACCAGGCATTTCTTACATCTCAGAAAGGACTGCTACTCTACTGATAGCTGTTGAGACAGTAAAAAAGGAATTAATAAACATAATATAGGTCTACGCTCTAAGTATTTCATTCGTACTGTAAAACACGTATTTGATACCATAATTACAGATTATGAAAATTAATTCTATATATTAAGTGGTAAGAAAACAAAATGACAAAGCATAGGCCGGGTTATAATCGTTTTAATTTAAAGTCCATTTTAATATCTCGAGTGTGCAATTTCCGAATTATTACTCTTTCTATGGACACTTACTAAAGAATATAATGCTAGTATACTCTTATTATACAATATATATATATATATATATATATATATATCAAATAGCTAGCTCAAACGAGAAAAAGGCTTCTACTTTTAAAATAATTCCACTCACATAAATCCAGGCTGGATACATAATTAAACAGAGAAATATCGCGGTGTACAGAACAGTCTATATTATTTCCTATCGAAATAGCCGAGCTCACAAGCAATAGTGGTAGCAGTCTGTGGTCTAATTATGGCATACTTAGCTTAAAAATGTCTGAAAACAACTTAGAAATAGTTCAGCCAATATACTTTTCGGACTTACTTGTGTGTGCATGAATGAGACAGTGCTACGTGAGTTCCGCCATAGAAAACGTAGCAGTTACTATCAGCGTACGTGAGGAAACGCAATCGAATTGGTGTCGTGTTCACAACGATATGATAGATTTATTAAATTACCACGACCATGTCGCGTAAGAACATGTTAAAATTTCTCGACGGCGAAACGAATCGAATAGAAAGCTTTGACGCAGCCTTATTTCTGACAATACTGGGAAATGGTGCACCACAGCACCGACTTACATTTTTTTCTAAGTAGTACAAAATAAACGACAGAGATTCATAATATAATTTACTAATTAGATATATTTTTAATAGAGGTTACGCTTCATGTTTACAATTTTAAATATTATTGTCAGGTGTATAAATACAAATAACAGACAAATGTAGAGCAATTACCTCTACATTTCACTAATATCCAGAAATAGCAATGATTTTAAGAAAGAGATTAAGTAACTGGCCGAAGGTGTTAGAAAACACTTTGTGAATTAAATAATAGTATATATAAACATGCATTTAGCGAACACATGGCAATGTCCTGTTAGAGCGTTTACAAAGCCGATCGGACTGCCAAATACGTAGAGCGAAGTTATCTTCACTCGATTACCTAAAACGCCGAGTTGTAACGTCTCTTCGCAGCTTGCGCTGTCAATTTGTTCAATTGAAAAACTGTGCATGTGCTTAAAATCCAACGTTCATTTTGTACCGACTGTGGTGTAAATTTACCAAATTAGCGGCTATTTTTGGACTATTCGACAGCTTGCCCTGAAAGATAAAAATAAGTAATTTAAAGTAGAGTGAATTTTTTTACGTTTGCTGGATTTAAAATTGCGAAGCACGTTACCATTACTGCTCGCGTTACGTTGTCGTATTCCTACCAGATAAGTTTGAATACCATTTGGTATAAAATTAAATCCCTTCCCATGCCGTCTCGGTCTGCGCTCGCCATAATACTACATAACTACAACGTCATTCATAATTTCATAACCCCATTGGCTAATCAACTGTTGTCATTTATATTTTATTTTTTAAATTCGAAACCATCTTTTGATCTCGTCCCAAAAATACTCCTGCCATGCATTTTACCGATAAAAAAATCGTAAATGTGGGTGCAAATAAACATAAAACAATTATAATTCAATATCACCAAATAAACATTTACGGATATTTTTGAACTCTTGTACATACATAGGTTTTAGTGTTTAATATAATACAAATTTCGCACCATCCATATTAAGTACGTGACTTTGGTTTTACGGTCGTATAAGTGCAAGTTTTGCAATTTATGCATAGACTCTCTAACTACTCTTTTTTGCTAACTTGTTGTTAAATTCGTCGGATACAGCTCGTGTAGTTTTATATATACCTTTTTGCACTACCTCCTAAAGTCTATGCAACACCAGTTCAATGATGAAAACGTCAAGAGGAATAACATTATTTAATTTTTAAAAAGACACAAATGTATATTATGTACCTATAATACTATATAATGTAATAACTAAATACTATATAATACTTTACCATTTTTAAATAAATAAATAATGTGAAATAGCTAGATAGTTTTGTTCCACTATTTTTTCATCAATACGGAAACTTCAGCGAAAAAAAAACAAAAAGATGTTCTTAAGCCGGACTATTCATAAAAATTTGATCGGAACTTTCCGCTCTTCAATAGAGAATAAGTATAATATGTACAAACAAAAAGTTTTCGACTTGAGTTCCGATCCATGAGAAATAGATGCCTGTTCGGCGAAGCTTCTACAGATTACGGAACCATTTACATATGAAACGTTTCAGTGAACTGCACTAGAATTGTTGTACTTTTATCCGCGTGCGCTCACATACGACTTATTCGATAGAACTGTTTTATGTTAAACATATGTTGATACTTAACAGCCTCTTGAACACTTTGTTCTTTTTGTTTCGGTACTTGTTTTAATGAACGTGTAAGTCAGTTAAAATAAGGTATTATGACAACATATCTGGATATTATCTGTCAAATTGTGGGTATAGGCTATATAAAATCGATTTTAACTAATAAATTGATGGGGAGAAAACATAAAATTGACAAATGAAAATAATTGCACAATAATAGTGTTCTATGTGAGTCTACGCTCCGTTTCGTGTAAATAAATAATAACGCCGAGTCTCCGACAGAGTGGGCCAACAAAATAGATGGCCACTCCGTTTCCAGTACACCCATCAATCTTTCCGTGCATTCCCATCGATTGTGAGTAATTTTCATATTACCTTTTGGTGTGTTTTCGCAACCTCTACTTGTTGAAGATGACCTAATTTGTTCAATAGAATGTTGTTCAATAGAATATTTCAACTATAATAATGTTGGTGTTAGGAAAAACCCAGTACTATAAAATTAAAAACGTATACGAGTAGTCTATTGTCTATTCCTCTTATACCTGGCTCGGTGGCGTACTTGTACTACGGTATGATTACAAAGCTGAGGTCTTGGGTTCGAATCACGGACGGGCAAAGTTATATTAGATTTTGCTATTCATTATGAGTCGGAGTCAGGAATTAGTGCCGGATATGGCGATAGGCTCGCCCCCGATATCGATATCACATCGTGGGATAGAACTGATACGGCGAACCGTGGATGTCCTAGTTACTACCAGGAAAACCTCTGCCTACCCTTCCTGGAAAAAGAGCGTGGGCTTATGTATGTATGTATGTATTCCTCTTATAATAAAATAACAATATATCGTCTATAATAGAAAAAAATATATTGTAAAGGCCAGAAATATAAAGTACACAATACTCATGATCGACAAATCATATCTCATTCTATGCATATTTCTGTTTTTAAAATAATTACAATTCACTGCCAGCGGCTCAGATCTTTAGCCCTGATAGGGATTATAAGTACCTACATATAAAAAATATATTTGGTCAAAAGACAATACAATGCGGATGAATAATACACGTTCCTCAACCTTGTAACATTTGTTTTAACAATCAAATAGATGCTAATAACTACAAATGAAGTGAAAGGTAGTGAATTAGCTCACCAACAACCCATTCTAGAATGAAGTATTGATGTAATTGTATACAATCTAGGGCATGAATACCGGAATTCCGAAATTACGCAATTCTGGAATCTCGGACCTACTAGAAACTCGCCTGATTCCACGCTAATGTTATTACTAGAGTCGGTCTATATGTACGTTTCATATGAACTTCTGATGTATTCAAATGGATCACACTAGTCAAATTGAAATAATTAATTAAACACTTACGGCCTTATTCATAGACAGTTTTAAAACCTATTTTAGTTATGGAATGTTTTCTCCCTGTCGTACGACTTTTGAATTTTGTTGAAACGAAGAAGACAAAACATTTGATAACTAAAATAGGTTTTAAAACTGTCTATGAATAAGGCCGTTAGTATTACCGAGCAAAATAATTCTGTTCGTCACATGTATGTATATTAAAGCAAAACGTAGATTCTAACAAGTACTAAATTGTTATAATCAACAGAACGGTCATTGTGCCGTGCCAGAAAGAAAATAATTGATTAAAGAGATTGATAATTGATAAAAGATCGAAATTTAACTTGTCATGTTTACACATTCTAAGTTATGTTGGAGTATTAAAAAGATAATTCATGGCGATATCTAGAACGGTAATCAAGAGTGGTACATTGAAGAACTGCCACAACCTTTGCCATTTGTTCCCATACTCGATTTACACGAGCGCGACGCACACCGCTGTGTTAGTACGAGTACATAATTAATAGTAATTGTTGTTGTGAAATGCTAAGGGTCAGATGAATCAATAAAAAAAAAACCAATACAGTATACATAATTTGATGACGTTAATGTTTAAGTTTTCAGCCGTGGTGGCCTGTTGGTAAACGGACCAGACGCGGCTGCCAACATGTTCACGGTGGTCGCGGGTTCAAATCCCAGGGCACACCTCTGACTTTAGAAGTCATGTGTGTATTGATAATCTCCACGCACTATAACGGTGAAGGAAAACATCGTTAGGAAACCTGCGTTATGTAATAAATTCTATGGCGCAGTTGGTTAGACGGCGCGCCGACTCTGAAACGAGAGGCCGCGGGTTCGATCACCACATCGAAACAAATGTTTGTGCGACCCTCAGGTATATGTTTAGGATATGGGTGTTCGTGAGACTGAAAAATCTCGCCTAGTTTCTGATACCAGACCATGCCCGACACAAGACTCGATCTTAGTGTGGGGTCAGGACTATGTAGACGTAACTGCTGGGTGTATTTATTTATTTATTCTATTAAACCGATACCAGAGCGGGGCTCACGTCTCTTTCAATCCTATTGTTATATGAGTTTGCACAAATATGGCCTTCTGCAATTTCAAGCCTTGATCAAATACGAGATAAATGTTTTAATGAAGTATTCATTCGCCCCAGTCTTATTCGGAGTCCTTGTTGGTCTAATTGTAGCGAATATGGTTTGCGAAAAATGAAATCCTGGGATTAAATCGCAGGTTGAGCAAATCACATTGTGTCTTCCAGTTTGATAAACCACATACATATGTATAATTCTGTACCAAAAGTGCTCACCATTACTTCCCCTCTATCATCTTTGGGACGGAAAATATTCAGCTGTGGGCGGCACTAGTACCCTGCCTACCCTTTCGGAGATGCAGTCGCGAGCCAACATTTACATGTGAAATACTTCTACATAGGCACATAGTGTTTAAAACTAATAACGCTCAGGCAAACGGTTTAGATTGAATTAATTACCACAAAGTTTTTCTTTTACAAGAGTACTACCGCCTGTGACAGCACAGTTAGTAGCGATTCCTAATGTAGGTCACTTTAACTCTGAGCTTTAACCGGAACGAGTTCCATTTTCAATTAAAGGAGTAAGAATTAGTTAACCGCTGAATGCGTATAGGGTCTCAAGCTGTATGTACTACGTGTATGTTGTATGCACTATTTATGTAACATCTACATAAGAACGTGTTGAGCGATAAATATATTGATTCTTGAATTGCGTAGTCTAAAATGATATACATACATAGACATCACGCCTTTTTTCAGAAGAGGTAGGCAGAGGTGCAACCAGTACACCCACGTTTCGCCTCATGTCTTCCGTCCCATGATGTGATAGAAGCCGAGCCTATCGCCATATTGGGCGTAGTCTAAAATTCATATATAGAGAAATTATATCTGAATTTCCGTGGAGCACTATAAAACGTATCAATTTAGAAAAATGCTACATAAATTACACCACGATTTGGTTTCATTTCTAAGACTTCTTTGTATAATGGATATAACTGATAAACTAAGATCAAAGAAAAATAAAAAGTTACGTACATATTTACGGAGTCTCTACCAGTCGAAATTTGAATTTAATTAACTATGTAATACATAAATGAATCGACAAAAGGGTCGTCGTCCATTTCTTTACTACTAGAGTTTAGATATCAATTTTAATTTCGAAATTTAAATCGTTAGAGTAAAAACAACAATTATTAGATTTTGCACCTATTCGACCAAAAATAAATGGCGACCTCCATTAGAATTACTCGCCTGTAATACCCTTCCATTAGAGAATTTAGTTTAGGCTATAGTTCGTCCGTTGGCTCAGTGCCGATACGTTTCAAAATGGATTTAGACATAAGCCATTCTAGTGCCAGAATTTTCAAGCCAGCCACAGCCTACAGGAATGTTCACATAGCTTAAGAATTGTTTTGACAACATAATTACTTTCTCTTAAATATAAAAAAATAGCTAAAAATAGCTTTTGAATCCTGCTCTACGAAACTGTCATTTTGAAACCTCGTATGAATATTATGACATCAGTGAAATTTATGTAGATTTATGTAATTCAGATCGTAGTATTGATCATTTTATTCCACGATTTGTTTGACTGTTTCACGATATGGTAGTATGTAATTCTATGAAATGTACTAATGGCCAACTTGCACTAGGCCAGCGTGGTGAACTATATGGCCTAGCCCAATACCATCGTACTCTCGATTATAGAGGAGGCTCTTACAGTGGGACGTATATGGGCCGATACAGTACAGTACTAATGACAGTACTATCAACTCTCCAACCTGGCTACGACATATAAAATTCACTCATGGGCAATCTTTACATGTGCGCTCCTTTTACATTACACAATACAGTTACATCACACTAAACTACTGTCTGATAAAGCCGCCTCTTGTACTGTTATTATTTCATCTTTTTACCAAAATTCTTTGTTTAAAGTGCAATAAACATACACACATACATATATATACTACCGCCTTTTTCCCAGAATGGGTAGGCACAGGTTCTCCTGGTAGTAACCAGGTCACCCGCGTTTCGCCTTGTTTGTTTTGTCCCACGAAGTGATAGGGGACGAGCCTATCGCCATATCGGGCACAAATTGTGCAAATATAAAGTGCAATAAAGGTTTCAATAAATAATAAATAAACTACTAACAACATAACATCAGTCGCCATAAACGAATTTAATTTAAACGAATCTTATGTAAGCATTTGTTTTCTTTTAGTAATTTACAGTCGTGTACAATTGTACCAAATAAATTTATATTACTTATTAATTTTAAGTTGTAGTACCTATTTAATTTTTATCTATTTTTGTCCCTTCAACTGTTATTCATATTCGTATAAATCAATACATTATAATGTTATGCATGCCTGTAAAATACGTAAATAAAAATAAATAAGGTGTTAATTTTTATTTCCTCTTAGTGTAAGTTATTATATGCGTAATGTAGGTATGCTTATTAAATAAAATAAACATTACTTTTCTTTTATAAATAGGTAATAGGTGCCTATATCTTCTTAAAATATAAACCAATATAATATTGAACGTTATACTATCCAATACAGGATTCAGATTGAGTTACTAATTACGCCAGAAGGATACAGTTACGGAAATATCAAGTTGCTAACTGGCAACTAAATAACAAAGCAAAACTAATCGTATCTATAAACTTATACCTCAGAGTATTTACGATATAGAGAGAGTGCTGGTACTTAAAAAATGTAGATAAAAATGGTGATGCCAGTCCACCTTTTTCTGCCCTCCTATTGGCTGACATTTGACAGGCTGTCCAATATGCACGCATTATTTAAAAAGAAAATTAAAAAATAATAGTTTAGGGCTATTGAATTCCCTTTAAACTCGTTTGAAATGGAAATTTACTAAATATACTTTCGGTTTCTAACAGAATTTATAGCAATTCGTTGTTAAATAATTAATTCAATTTTAACTAATATATTAGTGCTACCAACATTACGAACAAGAAAATATCTACTTTTTTGAAGACACAATTGTATGAGACTGCACCTTCTATATTATAAGTACTCTAAGATTTATGCATGTATTCCTACATAAATATGTTATGTCAAGCCTGTATACCTGAAGGAGTGACCAAAAGTGTTACCGACAATACACTGAACTTATTTTCGGGCGAAACCAAAACAAGCCTACTGGGTCTATTTGGTTAGATCCATTCCGAATTAGGTCGCGTCGTATTAATGAGATATAGCGCTAAAATAAGCCCCCTGAATTTGTCCCGTCGACTCTTTGCTATAAAAAACATGGCAAATGTATGCACTTACATATAACAAGAACTCCATTTCTGCCGCGAAATTAATGGCGGGAGTGACTAAGAATCCCAACGCTTTTGGACATATGAGAGGAGAACGGAGCTCATATTTTAGCCGCCGGTACTCCATTAGTGAAGCGGGAACCCCAACCAATATGGCGGGGCGAATCTGCAGTGACAGGGGCATTCACCCCGCGTGCAACCAACCCCTCGTTTTTGTTATAAAATCAATATATTTGGGACAGGGCTTCCTACTCGCAACAATTTATAAACTTACATTACAAATAAAAGATGAATCATCTTCAAAAGTTTCCAAACTTCAAACAATCGCCAACCCTAAATGTAAAAATCAAAGTTGCGCCAAAGCGAAATTAATTGTCCCCCATTTTCAGTTTCACGAAATAAAACGAGGCCTCTTTATGAGTATTATCATATTTAAATGGCGAGGTCGCATGGCACTGGCTGTTATTAAACTAAAAGTTGTGACTAAACTCAACCCACCGTTAAATGCCATTGTGATTAAATAATTTTCTTTTCTCAAAGTGCGTCACCTATTGAGTACATCCGGTTAGTCAGATGTTAGTCATGTTTCACAATATTTAATATTGTTTAAACTCCTCTAGTTGTACGAGTTACGTGCCGACTACCGAGCAAAGATCCCTCATAAATGTGACCTCATACTGAAGCTTCACGTGTGCTTGTTTTTGAAACAAAGCCAGACAAAAAGAGAACTTTGATGTGCGAAGCTATTGAATTTTGCCAAAATATTATAACTAATTATGAAATTTATAACCTAAATACTGGCTAATATTTTTTATATTTTATTGACTACAGTACATCAGTTTGAATTGTTAATTACCGTCTTTTGAGTCCAGGAGTGAGATATGCGTCTGACGGCAATCCTAATGTCGTCCGAAGACGGAACCAACGAGCGGCAAATGAATACAGGAATATTGCTGTTAAAAATACACATGTTCATTCAAAATATCAGTCAGGTACGAGTAATTTGATTTTTTTATTTGGGCAGTGGATAAAGATTCAGTTTGTTAGTTGAGACTGCATTATAAATGGGCCAGACCAAAATGGAACTACTGTTTTAAAAACCCGACGCTGATGTTTGGATTTTACTATTTGATTTTCTTCCTTTAGTCTTCAAATATTGTGGGTGTTTAAGAGCAGCATTGATTATTACATTATGTGGTAAGTTTAAATGCTAGTTCGTTTATCGATCTCATTCTATAAATACAAATAAAAAGTTTTTAAGCCACAGAAAGGATTTCCAACGTGGTAACGTCAAATGCAATTAATTGGGTTGGAAGGCTTAACGTACTCTCCCCATCGCTGTTCGTCCCGAGTTTTAGCTCAGGTTCAATCTAGCGCATTATTCAGTACTACAAAAATACATTTTACCGACTCAACTACAAGCGCGTTCAGACTAATGCGATTCTTCTCCCATCTGACTTTCACGATGTCCTCTTGCGGGGTTGGAGTAACATCACTTATTGGATGTTTGATGTTTCTGTTGGTCGCCTAGCCAATACCAACCTATACCAATCAGTCAATCAACCAACACTCATTCAGGAAAAGGGTTTGGCCTTAACCAAGATGAAAGACAGATGTACTTCGAAAGACTTGACATTTTAAAACTAGTGGATAGCTCGCATGTATGGAGAATTCCCTTTAACACTTTACTTTACAGTACCAGCCAGCGGCAATACTGTGAGTACACAGGTAAGCCTAAAATGTCAGATATGTGCTCCAAGATCAAACTTCCAAATGCCATGTTAGCAGACTGTTCTGCAAAAATCTAAACTATTGATACAGGTATCAATGTTACACCCATACGTCATAAGTTATTGCTTTTATAAATACATATAATATTAATAAATATGTAGACTCAATACCCACTAATAACATACGTGTCGTGGGTTTTAAAAACCACCAGATCTCTACGATCCCACGACACCAAAAGCCAAACTGGATACAAATATTTGTTGCTCACACAAACGTTCGTCTCGATAGTCGGCACTTGGCGAGGCTTGTTCCACATCCGGATTCTCGCCCATTACGCCACCCAACCTGTCAAAAACATAACAATGTGGCATTTCTTTAATACTTACTTTCATTCCGCTTTGTCATTCTCGACGCAATATTTTCTTTTCAATAACATGTATTTTCATATAAACAATTAGAAGCACACATCTCACTATAATATTATTTTTGGTATAAATTAATGTTTTAAATATACGAGTAAGTTAACTATCTTCAATGAAATTTGTTATATTTTTAATTAACATTGTACAATTTTAGAAGTACACTGACACAAACACCAATAAACTATTTTATTATATTGTATTGTATTAACTTTTGTATAAACAATTACGAATTCTGAAAAGCAATCTTCATAATATAATAGAAAGATTATTTGCAGAAATGTTTATACGGACTTGGTATTAACTGGCGGGTTCCCGGATACCATCTACCGCGTATTATATTATCGCGCTTGTATAAAAGGAAATGGAGCAATAAGTTTTTTATTCTCATCTATCAATCACAGGAAACTGAATACGAGTTTTCCTTTGCAATTTATGTTTTAATATACTCGCCGCACCGCGCCATTCCTTCACTACTTTGTGATTGAAATATTGCAAAAAAGTTGCTGTGTATGAAGCACCGCTGTTATTTTAATTATTTTTAGAGCCTTTATTGTGTCCTATTGTTGGGCAAGGGTCTCCTCTTTTTCCCTGGACTTGACTCTGTTCTCGGCGAGTTTTTGCCATTTTGGCTCGGATACATCCACCGCATCTTCGGTCTTCCGCGATTTCTCCGGCCATTCGCGGGAATCTAGCTTGTAACCATGGCGACAAGTTTTTGATGCATTCCAGTCACATGCCCTGCCTAATTCCATTTCAACGACAAAGTTTATTGTGAGTTATTTTTTCCATAATATAGGTAATATTAACAAGAAAATGTATTCGCTGAAATATGTACATACTGGTACATATTTTCTAAAATACATATTTCATTTACCTTTAAAGGTATTAATATCATTACTACAAATAAATATAATACGAATCTTCTCTGCTGAGATATTAAGGCGCTGTGTATTTAAATAACAAAATAAATGGGCCATGGTTACATATTTTTACATGTAAATTAATGCATGCGCTAACATTCATGCTGTGCTGCCCGCGATGTGCCATATTACCAGATTTATAAGTAAATGGAAATAGGTATATGTACTACTCGTACAATCTCGACTCATTGACATTCATTATGACTGGTTCGATATACGGTTGAAAAATAAATGACAGAATTACATTAAGCGCCGCTGTAAAGGCCCTTCCTTATTATGGCCCATTATTAGCAACTATCGACAATGACGATAGTGTAGACGGCTTTATTGCCTGTAATAAAATTAGCCATATCACGACAGTTTTGAGCAATAGCGCAATAATTCGCAATTCTAGCGAATCACCGCAATTTGGGGATTCTGGGAATACGGTTAATCATTATTAGCGTTTTTGTAGCAATCATCGGCATTCCAGAAAGAGTACCCAAAATTGTCTGTAGGCTGTAGCTGGCGTCAATTCAGTAGCTTTGGATTTTTTGGGTGCATCAATAAAGCATGAAGTCTGAGCGTTTTCCTGTGGTAAATTATAATAATTTCTGCTAGAACTTTGAGACTCTAGGTGTTTTCGGCAATAGTGGTGATTAATGACGTAGTGTTTCAAAGTATAATAAAATAAATCACTGTAGCCCTATAATGAATAAACTAAACATACCTTTCTAATAAAATGCAAATTTAACAATGTGAAAATAAACATAGAAGCTTATTTTCTTATGATCTATGTTAAAAAAAGAAAAAAGATACAAGCCAAGCCTTGAATTGCTTTCTCTTATGGTGTATTTATTTTCATAATTTTCGTCTTCCTGCACCAAATACAACCATTATCTAAATATTAAAAACCTCGCAATAAATGTATTATATTTAGAGCGCGTGCGTAATTTAATAAAATAATTAAATATAAGAGATGCGCGGACACATGTTACCTTGTCCGCTGACCGCGGGAGGCTGGCGTCGCGTCGGCCGAGTCGATATGGCAGTCCTCCCAGTCAGAGCTTGTTCATACGAGCGTTTCACACGCGAATTGAGGTACTGTATCAGCCCATATATGTCCCACTGCAGGGCACGGGCCTTCTCTTCAATCGAAAGCACGGTGAAGAGGAGTTAGGCCATTCCACCACGCTGGCCTAGTGCGGCTTGGCGGACTTTACATAACATAGAAACTCGTACTAAATATCGCGATGGTATGCAGGTTTCTTTACTATGTCTTCCTTCGGCGTTATATTGCGTGGTGATTGACTGTCAATACACACATGACATGAAGTGCGTGGTGGCCTGTTGGTAAACGGACCAAACGCGGCTGCCTACATATTCACGGTGGTCGCGGGTTCAAATCCCAGGGCACACCTCTGACTTTTTGGAATCATGTGTGTATTGATAGTCAACCACCACGCACTATAACGGTGAAGGAAAACATCGAGAGGAAACCTGCATACCATAGCGATTTGTATAAATTTCTATGGTATGTAAAAGTCCGCCAACCCGCATTAGGCCAGCGTGGTGGACTATATGGCCTAACCACTCTCAATCGTACTCTCGATTTTAGAGGAGGCCCGTGCCCTGCATACAATACACACATGACTCCGAAAAGTCAGAAGTGTGCCCTGGGATTTGGACCCGTGATCATCGTGAACATGTCTGATCGGCCGCGTTCGCGTCTGATCCGTTACTAACAGGCCACCACGCACGACGCCAGTCGCAGTACAAGATCTCAACTCTTATTGCGACCCTTCAAGTATTCAAGATACTATGCGCCAATTATTATTTAAGACATAAATCTCTCAACAATTATGTGGTATAAAATTTGAGTTTTATGTAAAAATGAATTGACGTCTCGAGAAGTCGAGTAATTAATAGGGAATATGCATGTGATACAAATATTATTATTTTTTTTTACAAACTGTATCACTTTTTAACCAACTGCAAAAAAGGAGGAGGTTTTCAATGCGACTGTATGATTTTTTTAATGTTTCTACTTACTCCTAACTTTGTACTGGGTCACCCGATGTTGACTTTTTTTTAAAGTTGGTGCTTGTCATTTCATCCCATAAATAATGGTGAAAATCTGATAAATATCTTCGGACCTGGAGAGTAGAACTCGTGAAAATTGAGTAGGACTCCAATGGTACTTTTTGCATTGGGTTGAGTATACAAGTTAAGCTACAGTGGGGGAGATAAGGGGAAGGGGCAAGGGAGGGTGAGAAAATTAATATACATGTTCAATACTCAATATCTTCGGCAGCTTCTAACCGATTTTAGTGATGTCTTTTGCATCGAAAACATACTTTAAGTGAATGCCAATAACAAATTAGTGCTCTTCTAATCCGAAACTTTGACAAATCTCGAAAATCAAAACAACAACATGGGGCAAAACAACATTTACCCATTTGAAAAGTCAACGGCCAGACATCTGCATTAAAAAATACTGTGTTGTAAACTTTACCGAAGCGTTTCGAATAAGAGATTTGTAAAAAAGATATCATTAAATCAATGCACGTACCTATTATTGGTAATGCACCATTCGTTGTTTTTTTTCATGTCTGAAAAGTCAAATTTCCCGTAAGATTGCGAGTATTACTATTTCAGAAAATACATAATTAATCCTAACGCGTGATACTCAGCAAAAACCTGTATTATATTATAAGTAATAAATTGTATTCACTAACGATATGAGATTTGTGATTCAACGTACCGTGTGATTTGTGATTCAAACGAATTATTATTTCACTTAAAGGATTACAAAATTCAATAAAAAATATTTTAGATCGACGTATGTGGGATTGGACGGGATTCAGGTGTCACACGTTCGCTCAACGAACACGGTAATTATAACTGTTTGTATCTGCATAATAATGTGGTTAACGCGAAATGCGGTCTAAATACAATTTTCACACGGTGAAAGCTCTATCATCACTTCCAAAATGGCGAGAAAGTACCTTAACGTAAAAATAACAATGTTAATGTTTTCCGATTTTAATAAATTGATGTTGCACGACGTGTCAACACGCTAGGGAGCAGCGCTCAAACACGTTATAAGCATGATTTTTATGTTCTAATTCCCGCGTGATTTAGAACAATTATATTTGTGTTCATATAAAGACATATCTCCTTCTTATGCCTGCCCTGGTCCACTCACAGAGTATCAACACAGAATGATTTGACTCATAATTTTACAGCCGCCACATGCCTAATTTCGTCACTTTCGGAATACGCCTTTCTGTCTACAACGCTGGCAGTAAAACATTTGGACCAAGTTAGTAAAATCAATTAAGTGGTAAATGTAATTTTCTACGTAGATACCGTTAAGATAAATAACGTCTAATACAATGCCTAAAAAGGTTAACAATATATTATTTAATAAATGTATATATACATATTTAATAAACTATGTCTAGTTGTCTACTCTTTTAAACAAAAACTAATAAAACATGCAATGTCTACGTCTATGATTTTAAATCTATGACAGGGAATTCAAATGGATGTGCTCATCGAATCCGATCAATTTGAAACACGTTTATAGTAAGTATAAAAGTAACAAATGAGCTAAATAACGAGCCAGGTGGATGTATTTAAGCCCGTGAGGGTGATTATGCACGCTAACGGCCTTCCACACGCTAACTTTTGCCTTAAAAATGTTCACTATTGACTTATACTTAAATGCTTAACATCGTTTCAGAGCACTGACATAACCCAAATAAGTTCGCGAGCTCCAAGCCATGCCGATGCTGTAGAATCCAACCCAATTTTCTTCCTGTCTCGTGTGTCTTGATTAAATAAAAAAAAATACGCTGAGCGCATTTCTGCAAAGCAACCAATTTAGTTTTCTGGTTTTAATAAAAGCGGTGTTTTAGTGATTTTATTACATTTTAAATGAATATTCATCAGATTTTATCGCGTTAACATTTCACAGGTGGTGATTACGTAATAAATAAAGCAAAAGATGTGAATAATATACTCGTCGCTTTATAAAATGTACGAATATGTACTCACCAGACACTAGACACTACAATTAAAAAATATATAAAACGCACTCAGCTAAGTTTAGACCGATTTCATTTATTTTTCTTTTTCATAAAATGGTTTCAACTTCTATCTAATAAAAACTTATTTATCGCATTCAATAAATACACCTATTAACGAAAAATATACACTCGGCATTCGCTCTTATACCATTCCAATAAAAGGCGTAACTTAAATCAAAAAGTATTTGATTTGTTAGTCATAAAAATAAAAGCAATATTTAGCAGACTCCGCTCAGACTGTTGATGCAGTATATATGGACGCGAGAACCATAAACAATATTTATTACACTACACACAGCAGTGAATGAAGCTTGTTCTACCGCCTATTTCTACAACTGCACTTATAAGAAGTGATTAATAAAAGTACTTAAATAGACTTCAGGCGAAATAGACTTAATTTATAACCCATTGTTTGGTTAATAAAGGCAGCTTTAGTTTTATTGTATCAGGCTCATTTAGCTGACCGATGGGGATAGCCCGACCCTCAACAAAACTGTATTTATAATCCATGTTAAATGTATTTACGCCAAACAATTTCCATGATAATGCGGCGAAAATTTAATAAATTAAAGTGACTGATTCACGCAGATAATTGTTTGAAGCGTCATAATTAAAAAGCTATCGTGCCAATAACAACCGAAATATGCTTAATATCCCTATTTATAATGTAAATTGTTATAATACCGTTTTTTGCTTAAAACATAATTAATACGAATTATTATTTATAAAGTAGAAGGAATGTTCACGCTAGCACGTATTTTTAAATGCAATCGCAAAATCAAAACTTAATTTTAACCTCGAAATTAATTAGTAAAGAAAACAAAAAAATATTTTTTTGGAATTGACTTTCGAATGTGGATCCTCACAAATAAAAACCATTACGAGAGCGAGTCAAACGCAAAAGTGACGAACAGACTTATTTTCATGTAAAAAAAACAATGATAATTCATTTTTTATGAGTAAATAACTATACGTGAACTGGATTCTAATCTATCTACTCTCGTATATCATATTAATGTTATATCTAAAAATGTCTAAAACTATTTTTACAAATTTGTAGCTAATTGTGTTGAAATGAGATGTCAAGGTCCTATACATTAGCTGGGCCAACAATTACCAATTACCGAATTACCTCTTACAAGCCAATCGTTTTCCAGGGAGCTGTGTATTAATTAAAGAGCTACGTAACTCGTAAAGATCCTAATTGTCGCTGCTAATGAAAATTGGGAACAAAAAATTAAACAAAGGGACAGGAACTTTTACTGTACTGTACTTTTGGAATAGTTTTCTTTTCACATGTTGTCGCATTTCGATACTATTGAGCTTTCAAATACCTAAGACTTAGGTATTTGCTTAGGTCCTAAGATACTAAACATGCATGACACATTTGACTTAATTGATATAAAAATATTGTCTGGATTTGATATTTTCCTTAAAGAATGTTTTCTCCACCCAGTTGGATGATCCTATAAACAAAAGTCAATCTTTCTCCTGCTTAGTTCTAACATTGTTTCGCCAACGACGCTGTGAGTGTATATTTCTTTTTTGGGTGACTGTACGTATGCGCATTGCTATATACCAGTCAGTGAAAAGCCTCAATAAAATATTTGAAAATAGCGCACACTTTTTAATTACTGTGATGTTTAACATTAATGATAAATGTAAAAGCACTCATTTGGCGTGTTAACACGAGCCTTTTGTAAACAGAAGCGGCGCGTGATGTGTCGCCCGGCGCGGCGGCGACGGCACGGCCGGCGCGGCTGCACCCCGCATGCTCCGCCCGATGACTCACGTAGCGTTTCTTTATGATCTGTCATTTTCAATATCTCACTGACATTTTGCAAACCCACATTACTTTGACTTTTAAATTTTCATCTTGGTTTCTTCGAACGGATGTTTTTGCACAGCTGCGGCAGCAAGAGGGTAATCAATTTACAAGTCAATATGTATATTTACATATGGTACACTGCATCCGTTGAAATACTCGTGTGATATTTATGAATAAGGTGGCAATAAATTCGTTACGAGTATTAAAGTCTGTATGTTGTAAGCTGCATTCAAAATTGTTACCCGAAAATTTGTGAATACAATATTATTCTTTAATAATGAGGGAACCATAAGAGTTGCTAAAAAATATATTAAGTATATTTATTTAAATTAATCGAAACTTAATATATTTAAAAATATATTAAGTTTCGATTAATCGACAAATTATAAGCCATCCACGTTTCAGATTCAGCCAGCTTCACCCGAATTGTGATCGATGAAAGATAGGTCTCCTGCCGACTACTCTAATACTCTATCTGGCCTCAACTCAATTAAAAAGATCTGTACAACCTGCTTTTTTATAGCATAGGTCCGGCAAACGAGCAAGCAGGTCACCTGATGGTAAGTGATCACTGCCGCCCAAGAAGATTCACAACGCTTGGATCATGGATGTGCTGGCGGCCCATCAGATCGAGAGGGAAGCGGGAAGGAAAAAGGATGGCAAGAGAAAAGGGGTATTGGACATCCGGCAATCGCACTCACCGAACGAAACACGACAGCAAAGTTGTAGCTTCACGTCGATCTCCTGTGAGACAGTGGTACCACTCCGGACGAGTCATGTTGAATCTTGGCTACAACAACAGCGTGGCTCTACCATTTTTAAAATACTTCCTATCAGTATTTATAATGGTGATGCTCACAGGAGGATCACTTTGAGTAGTTTTGTCAGATATTAGGTAAGGGCCGACCTGCACGGAGACGATGACACCACAGCCATGATACTCTAGTCCTGGCTTGTCTCTTCACTAAAGGAGTGTGTTTGATTGATTGAAACTATTTGTCATTTAAATTCTTCCAAAACAGGCTTGTAAGCCCCGCAATAGAAGGTTTCGTAGTGCTTATATTGAACTCCCAAAGTCCATCTAAAGTACAGATGGAGACCAACATGGAGTTTCACAAAAAAAAACGAAAGTTTTAAGGAAAATAATATTTTATGTAGAATACGAACAGTAGACACTACACCAGCAACATTCCAATTTCGTATAATAAATATTCCAAATATATCAATCTGATACCAATTGATTACAAGACACGCGAAATTATTGAATTAATTAATAGAAAATTACATTGCCTCTTAATGTTAAGCCTCTTAATTATATCATCAATTATAATACCTTTGAGAGCAAGATAATTGCTACTGAATGTAGGTTTGTCGTGTCTTTTACCTACTCGAACCTTTGCGTTAATCTACGTGATGGTAACATACCGTACTGTACTTTATCAGCCCATATACATACCACTGCAGGGCACAATCCTCTTCTACAATCGAAAGTGCGATTGAGAGGGGTTAGGTCATGCAGTCCACCATGCTGGCCTAGTGCGGGTTGGTGGTAACGTAAGTTTCTTATATGCATATATCAGAAAGGTCTGGACGCTGCAGGTCGGGTGAAGTTTTAAAACGCCGAGATAACGCCAATTTAAAATGAAAAAAATAGCCTTTCATAGTTTTGCGCCCTACAGTACACATTTCTATATTAAACATTTCAAGTAAAACTCAGAATCGTATTGCACATCTTTACTCGTGGCATCTCAAGCCCTTTACGATTACATAATCCTACAACTTGGTGTATAAAATAGGCTCCTTAACTTCAAAGAGAAAAGGTATTATCACTCTATAATTCTCGTAGGTACATATAGCTAGAGAAAGTACCAACGACTACGAAACACTCGTAACGTAAACAGAGGTTCCACTTCATTAATTATATCTATCCCTAGGTGATTTAATACAATATTGAAACTCGGATATCGACTACCGCATTATTGGGTAAGCTGTGGAATAGCCTTCCGGCCTGAGTTTCGTGCCTCGTGTAATATCGATTCTCTATACGTACGAAATATAAAGAAGTAAATGTTACGGCGGTGATTATAGAATTAGAAACGTTGTTTAGCTCTATTTATATTCTAGTGCAAGAAATGAAATGCTAGTATGTTGCATTTATTCGATGTGCTAATTTTCATAAGACTGAATTTGTTAAATAGTTAATGACATCTTTACTACCGTTAAGCAATATTTAATATGTAAAAAAAGCAATAAAATATGTATAACTTTAATTTTTGCATCAATAATATCGAATCATCAACATCATCAGCCCATTGCAGTCCACTGCTGGACATAGGCCTCTCCCAAAGTATGCCACAGAGCCTGGTCTGCTGCTTTATGCATCCAGTCGCTGCCAGCCTTCTTGTGCAAGTCATAATATAATATCGAATGTATATAATTATATTTTAAACAAGTATATCAGTACAAGAAACTGTATTGTAAAACCAATCAATATGGGCAAAGAACATACATTGATAAGTTTGTAAAAAATAACTTCAAACATACACGTAAACAAGGTGCGAAAGAGATTGTAGCTAAGTCTAAACGCAGTGCTAATTGTTGTTAAGACGGGGACCCAACTGGGCAACTGACCACCGACCGACTGGATAAGCGAATCCCGGTCTTAGCCTTAAGGTGGTTAAGCTAAGTCCCGGGCGCGTGTATTGAAACACTACTTAATACCTCCCCTCGTTCAAACAAACTAATGCTGTGTTTACCAGAAAAATACTAGAAAAGATACTCGAATACTTCCTACACGTTAACACATATTTGTGGAATATTTCACTGTTAATACAACTTTAATGTGGAAACTTAAATGTACTTGGGGGATAAAATGCAAACTCTATTCCCAGCTTGTTCAATTCATGTAGGTTCGGCTATCCTCTTTAAAAGAAATGTATATTTTTCTGATATGTTTTTAACGTCAAGTAAACATATAGTATACAATCAGAAAGAACTGAACGCACGAACGAGGGAAACGGTTGGAATCCAAAAACCTAGATTCTAAGTAAGCTAAATCTATCGGAAAACACTGTTTCAACCAAAACGCAATTACATTAAAGCAGAAAAATATACTTTTATCTCGGTCAGTAATGAGCTTTAACAAATCTACGGCCAGAAAATAGTGTTAGTATTCCAGCTTACACGACTAGTAACCGAAAGTACTGGCATTCGGGCAAATTTTCTATAAAATTTTTGCACGTAAAATCTACATCAACTCCTCGCCCGCCGAAAAAAAACGTATTGAACCAGTTTTTCTAAATAGGCTTCCCGGCTTTAGCGGTCAACACAATACCGCCATAGGACAACCTCTGAATACTTCGTGAATGCTTTTATAAGGAACAATTTTTACCCGACTTCTCGGAAAGGGGTCGTTTAAGAACCTTAGAGATATTGCCTAGGATTCTAAAGACTTCGTTAAGTTTAGCAACGACGTAGTTGAACGCGTACCAAGAATAATGATGTATAGTATTTTTACGCTTAACTGTGTGATACGGGCTGCTGGAGACTATCCCGCCCTCACACCCGCCACTGCAACTCCTGTAAGCTAGGATCAACAGTGGCACGCATTTTAATTACATCGAGCATTGAAACTCAACAAGTCTCCGGGAGTGTCTAACTTGTCTTGCAATGAAATCAATCAAAAAGTTAAACTATTAGGAGTTGGAAATATATATGAAAACGGGCTGAAAATGGTGTCACCTTGTAAATGTACTCTGGCCGCACGTCAGAAACAAGTTCCATAAGCAATACTCAAGCGCAAATTTACATACGACACGGTCGGACGCGTGACACACATGCACACAATGCTAATAGGTATATATTACGAGTATATGTATGAATGTATACCTACCTAAATTAAAACTCTACTTACCTGTTATCGGTATTCCAAAATGTTTATTTTTTATAATTGGTATAATAACATAATACTGCTTCTTTTTGAAAAAGTTGTCATATAAGCGAAAATTACGATATTTATACATTTCTTTGTACCTCTGAGTGTAGCTAAATGATTGCTAGAAAGTCTATTACTTCTTTGTAACAATACTCAAGTTATATATTACAATTTGATGTTTGTAAAGCAACTCTACGTAAAATATTAAAATGCATAAAGCATCCATCTGCAAAGGAATTTAATTAAAAACGAATCCACAAAGGGGAATAATTCAATTCACTGAGAACTAAATATTCAGTATAGTCGTTTAATTATGCCAGAAGTTGTCAATAACGGAAAAATAAAATCAATTTTCATTGGCAACGGCGACATCATGCGCTCGGTCGCCGATGCACTTTGCCGCCAGCTATTTCCATCGAAATATGTTTTTTTCATTCCGCTTTACAATGTTCGCACCGATAATAATCGATCAATGTTCTGTCAGTTTTCATTTCACAATAAGCGTGAAGATGCAATTAAACGATGTGTGTTATTTCATAAAGCGTCCCAGTGCTCTTGATTTTTATTGTCAAAATATTCGTAAACCATGTCATTAATAACGTACATGTGATTTTACGAAACTGTTAAATTAATGATTGTATTTTTTGAGTATAACGCAGATTAATTTACTGAGCAGTATTTATTTTTCGTATACTCATAATACTCAATAGTTATCAAATTATGCTTCAACGTAGCATTTATTAAATTAAAAACATATTAATAAAGTACGGGTATTATATTATTTAATTTAATAATATTATTCAATTCTCGATTCGAATATTGGACAATTGACTTCTTAGCCCAATAAAATAATGAACAGGGGTTGATTTTTATGCAGCCTTATCTGACATCAGGTATTATAATGTAAAAAAACGAGTGTGCTTTGGACCACACAGCTGAAGTAAAACTTCTTTAGCTACATCTATATAATTGATAAAATTCACTTTTATCACGAACTTTTACAATGGCCTATCTATAATAATATGGTGGTGAATACCATATATTATCTTTAATCACATACACATATGTATATTTATGAGTAAATATTTTTAAGAAAAAAGAATACGTACCGACAATGAACCTCAAATCTATATATCTATGCACTTTAATTTTATGTTAAAAGTGACTTTTGTCAAGAATTTTTCACCCACACTTAATATACGAGTACAACGAAGTTTGACAAATACTTTTCATACTAATGATTTAACAGGTGTCAAATATGAATATTGCTTACAATAAATTATATGTCCTTATTTTTCTTATAAATCTTATTCTTATGGTGTAGGATGAAAACAAAATGGGAAATAAACCTAAAAAAATGAGCCTGATTTTTAGTCATCATGAATTTCTTGTCTGTACTTGGACCAAATCGACTTATCTCCTCCGATTATTAATCATGGATCTCCATTGACAATGTTCAACTTCCGTTGACCACGTCGTGTCACACGACTTCCGTAACGCTCTTGTCATGCATTCACCAGTTTACCCCCCAATTCAAGCGTGCCTAAAGAGGTTTTACTTCAAAAAATATCTCACGTATCATTTAATTGCAATTACCGATAAGGAAGAACGAACACAATAAGATACAAATGATTGAGAATTACTCTCTTACTACAGTACTGGTATCGGCTGCACGCTTGATATATCTTTTAAAATGCAAACATAAAATATATATATTATATACATACTAACAGGCTAATAAAAAGCGGATTAAGTTAACTTTAAACTATAGATAAACAAACACTACGACTCGAAATATGACGGCAATGATTACATGTACAGAGAGCGCGCCTCGAAAACTGTACACAATTGAAATATTCAGCTGAACAATCAAGATCGCTGTGCCCGAGTTCCCATTGTTGCGTACGGCGAAACATCATTATTGTCAGCGAAAGTCCCCGCTTTTACGAGAAGAAAGCGCAAAGCCATTGATGGTAGGTAAATAAGATTGCTGTTGTACAAAACGTTGCTTATTTCAGTTGTCCTTGTTTTCCTTCTCTGAATCAGTTTTAGGAGCACTTATCTCTTGCGTTTCATGGAATGTAGTCTTTACGAATTGTCCAATTAGATAATGTTTGTAGTCTTATTATTTTTATACAGCTACTCGCTTAAATGACGATGATTTACTTCTTTTGTTGATTAATTGTATTAATAAAGTATTTTTTAAAAGATTGTTACGGGAACATAATAAGATACGTGTAGAATATATTATTGAAATAGAAAATAATATTGAAAAGTACTAATAATTTTAGATACATCATTGACCTAAAAAGGATTTCGACGCGCGAAAATTTAAAAATGAATGAATGATACCAAACGAAAATGAAAAGCAATATCATAATATCTATATCTCAATAGTTTTACTCGCCACATCCGAAAACCTAAAAAAACATGTAACCTAAATCAAAGTAAAAGGTCGTGCATACGAGCGTAAGGCATCATTCATAAAAAGCATCGGCTCGTTATAATTACCTTGTATCTCTGTGAATGATTTTAAATGCTTGGAACGCGAGTGGATGACGCCACGCTGCTCTAATGCGCTCGCCACAAAATTCTCAGTTGTACCAAACCCGTTCACCGTTCGGCTCTAATAAAAAAAGCTGAATCGAACGGAAATGAAGTAATGTTAACCGGTTTTCCTCGGGTGGGTGGTGAGCCTGGGCCTTTGTGCCTTTTTTGTCGCCACGACAGTGACACTCCTTGCAATGGATTTCTAAGTCTTTTTAAGCTCGCCTTTGCCGAGAATAAAGGAATGTCATTCAATGTTATACGTTGGATACGAGTTACCGAGTTATTGCATTCTCTGCACGGAGCAAATTGTTTTATAGTGTATGTTAATGTAAAATATGTGTCACAAACGTCCATAGAGTTGAAAATAAAATCGATAGACTTGCTAATATCGTAACATTTAAGTTTTGCCATGTTTAATAATTTCTGGCATGCTTTAATGAATTAATCGATCTGTAAAAATCTTTAACTGTAAATTTAACGCATGCATGTGAAATGGCGTGCTAATAATTATCAACAGTAATTTTGTTTGAAAGGCCAATATTCCAAAATATATTTTTATAGACGGCATTTGCTTTATACAGCATTTGTAGGCCAGTAGTAATGTTGTGAAATTCTGATTTTAATCTGGTTAGGTCTGCCTAACAGTTTGAGAGTATTCAGAAGGTGAAATAAATTCAAACAAAGCATACATTTTACAATCGCCTTTTTTATTTTTCTTTTATAATGCTAAATCTCTTATTTTTCCAACACAAATTTACACATTCATTATTGTACATTAAACAACATTCATCGTGCATTACATAATATTATATTAATATCCATTATAACTATTGTTCAATGTCTTTGGATAGGACGACTACACGCGTCATCCACACGCAATAATAGGTATTTCACATTATTTACGCAACTTCTTGTTTGGGTTTCAATAGTCATGATATAATAATACACAGTACCTATTATTAATTATTTGGCGATCATACACAATAAATGCTCTTTCCTTTATCACATAATAATTTACAATTACTAACATTCTTCAACTAATCAGTCGCGGATCTTTCACTTTTGGATCCAATGTAACCTTCCATTATTTATCTAAATAAATTATATCATACAAAAAATATTACACTAACAACCTGTGTAGGTATAAATTACACATGCCTTAAGTACAGAATTTCTAATTTAATTTATAATTTACAATTCTTACAGAAATCCTCTATATATATAACAATGCATTGGTATGTTTTAAACATCTGTGGCACAGCCATCTTGGAAGGCGTCGTCGGCGGACGGCCTGGTGATGGTGAGCACGCGCTTGAGCGCCGAGACGGGCGGCAGCACCGGCGGCGCGCGCTGCCACACGCGCAGCGTCCGCGCGCCGCCCACCGGCAGCCCGTAGTCGGCCGGGTACGGCGCGTCGTGCTGCGCCGGCACGTTGCTCGCCGCCGCCGCGTGCGAGCGAGGGAACGTGCGGCTCATGAAGCCCAGCTCCTCCTGTGACCCGTCCACGCTGCAGTTCTCTATGATAGGAGTTTTGTCGTTGTAGTAAGTTGGAATGGCAGAACTGACGGTGCGGGACAAGTTATTTGACTGATTCATTTTCATCTGATCCCACAGACCAGACGGATACAAGGAATCCGAAGCTTCGCGAGCGTACTCTCCGCTTCCTGGTCGCGTGGTGCTATCCGGTCTCGTATCGTTGATAAGGTCGGGATCAATAGAAGCAGAAACTGTTGGAGAAACCACTACGGGTCCTCCCGACGTCACTATACTTCCTCTTCCTTCGTAGTGATTTGTAGTGTAGGGAATATCATTCGCCCTTGGCGGTTTCAGGACTGGATTACATTTTGGGTCGTTAAAATTGTCAGTTTCTTGCCTGTTAGCGAGAACGGCAACTTGGGGCCGGTCTGTAGCTGACGGGTGAACCTCGTTGCCAGAAACGACTCTATCTAACGTATTAGGTGTTTTACTGTCGCATGGTGGCGTCGGCCGGAAACGTACAAAGGTTATGAGTAAAACCAGTGATATTACTACGACGACTAAAAACAGCGCCGCACCCAAGCTAGCGATTTGTGCACTTCCTAATGATGCCATCCCCGCTGCGATCTGTGTGATCTGTACGGTAAAATTTGCTTCCGCATTTCCACCTTTGTTTTCAGCAACACAATAAAACTCATTGGAGTCTGATTCTTGCGTGTTAGTAAGCACCAAAGCAGATTTCTTTTTCGCTTCGCCGTCTTCGAAAATATAAATTCTCTGATGCGAATTAAAATTGCTTCCATTCTGAAGCAATCTTCCATTCCAGTACCAGTTGATATTGGCACTGGGAATTGCTTCCGTTCTACAAGTAATAGTAGTATTTTCTCCTACGGTGGCCACAACATGCCGACTGACTGGTAATATTTCAGGTTTACAAGCAAATTCTTCAATAGGCAGTTCCGAAAATGGTTTATTGGCAAGTCTCGCAGGCGCGGAACAACTAGGGGTAGAAAGCAATTTATGTTTCGCCAGCCATAACTTAAGTTCTCGCAGCCGACAATCACAAGTCCACGGGTTGTCGGATAAGTCTATAGCCCTTAATTTCTCTAGTTTTTCTAACGAGTTCAGCGGCAAATCACGCAGTTTGTTATGATTTAGCTTTAGAGATTCCAGCGAGCGTAAATTTCTAAACGCGTCGGCAGCTATATCCCTAATGTCACATTTAGAGAAATCAAGTTTAACGACGCTGCCGAGATTGCTCAAAGCGTCAGAATGTACTTTTAGTATTGGATTTTGAGCCAACGTAAGGTCTCTAAGGAATGGGGCATCCTTAAAGCTGTTTGCGGGTATCTGAGTAAGTAAATTATGAGATAAATCTAACTCAACTAAGTTAGTCAATCCTTTAAAGGCTCGATCGTGAATTTGACCAATATTACAGTTACGCAGATACACTCTCTGAAGGTTAACGAGCCCTGTTCTAGCAAAGGCTTCCTGCGGTAATATCTGCAAATTGTTTCCTGAAAGGTCGAGCACTTGTGTGGCGGGGTCCACCGGCTCCGGCACCGTGATAAGGGCTCTGTCCACACACTCCACCGTTTGTTTGCCTCCTTTCCACTTACACGCACACACTGCAGGACATGATCCGGGAGGGGCGACACCTGCCAGTATAGTTTTGGTCATCATCACACTTATAGTCACGATTAACCACTTCATTTTGATCGCAATCCAATTTTAATACAGACACTGTAACATTGTTTTTATACTAAAACTTCACACAGTCAATTCTGGGTACCGTTTACACGAAATTTCAAAATCCAATAAATTTAGAATTATGCGGCGGCAACACGACGATATCGTATCACATCACTGCTCGAGAAAGTTGGCAAGCGGCACATGACGGCACGGTACGCGCCCACGATGGTTCTCAGACAACTGAGAGGGAAGATCGCCCGATCGGCTCAGTAAAGAGAACTAAACGCATGCGCGACGACGGCGCCTGCCACCCCGCGCGCCCCACCCCGCGCCCCGCGCTGCGGCTCCTCGGCCAACGAGTCGGCTAGCCCAACTCCGCTCGAACAGTTGAAAGAATTTTAAAAGTGTAATTTTCTACCTGGCTGTGACCGCAACCGATTATGCCGCTCGCCGGCCCGTCACGTTCATTCATAAATACGAGCGGAGCGGGGGGCGATAGTTTCAATGCGCCGAGATGTATCAAACAATATCCGTGCTCGCTGAGCTGCAGCACGCAAACCGCTCCGATTGTTATACAATACAAATCTTTTTGTCGCAGGCACGTTGGGGAACGATGTCAGGTACTGGATAAATTATTATTGGAGCCCAAAGGGACGCAGGTACGCGACAACATTGTAACAGGATGTGTCTCACAAAAGAACGAGCCGTTTCCATTCACAATTTCGCAGAGCCGGTCTTGTGTATGACGGCTTAAACAAATTTGACTCAAGTTATTAGGTAAGGTTTATTGAAAAAAAAATTGTAACTGTATGTAGCGGTTCAGCGTCCCACTTTCTGCTTCATAAGTGCACTCTAGGTATAAGCCATAAGGTGCTGGAACTGAGAAGCCTAAAAGGAAAGAGAAATGAATAAAATTATTATTGTTTTAAATTTATATATTATATATGTACATATTTCCATTATTTTTCTCAGTTTATTCATAAGTGTTATCTGCAGCATTAGGCTTGAACGGTTGTTGCAAGTTGGAACATGCAATGCTAGTTACAGAAATGGAAAAAAATCAAAGAGAAATGGAATAGTGATAGCAAGACTCAATCCAGCGCAGGGCTTCGGCACGCGGTGCGGCACCCGGCATGCGCCTGCCACGTTCGATCCACCATGTGCAATAGTGTAGTGTAGGTGCGATGCGTGTCGACGTGTTGAACGCTCGTCAGCTGTTCCCGCAGCTGGCGAGTGGCGCGCGGCTGTCGGCTGGCTGCGCGACGCGTGTTCCGCCCTCTGCCATTCACAAACACTAATAAGGCGTCCGCGAGCTTTCTAATTTAATTACCAAAGGCACTTCGCGCCTTGCAACTCAACAATAATGACTATTATATTATAATTTAATAATGCTATCATACCTTGTAATACGCTCTTACGTCTTTGTACTCTGAACAGACTAATTCCTTGTAACTCGGAGGAGTTGCCACCTTGCGCCTTTGAAACACATGTACATGGTTCATACTTTATGAAGGTACTTATAGATTTTATATGTGGCTTATACATAGAGCATCATTGTGCCAAGTAACATAATTATGTACTTACATCGCATCAAAGGTACAAATTATTGAAGGTCTAATGTAACTTCTTGTGTCTTTAACCTTTAAGGGACTTTAATTCTCTGAATATAACACAATTTACAATATAATATGTATGCTAACAGTACATTTGCCAAAGTAGCAATATAACTAATTCCAATATAAATAAAAAAATTAAAACCAAAAAAAATATCCAACGAGATATCTCACTCCACTCTTGCTGTATTTTGCTAATTTTTAAACGTAATAAACATCACGAAGATACGGCTTAAGCCAGTTAATCAACAATTAACGTTAGTAGAATTTTGCTCCAGAATGAGAGATATCTATCGCCAACCACACTTGTCAAAATAAAAAAACGCAAAAATGAATAGTGATAATACATTAGATTTATCCAGAAAACCATTTCATATCTGTATTCCAAACTTATTTCTCTCTGGACATAAAGGACGTGAACAATAAAATATGAGCAATATTACCGTTTAATTGCCGGTTCGGCAAACGGTTGCGTAAAGTAATAATTGTAGGAACCGCTTATAATATAATACAATACAATATAGTTTCAATACATAAGTATACAATATTCACCCGGAGTTGCAAAACATTTTATTAATCAATTTACCGAAAGATTTAACTCGTTTTTGACCACCCGCTGTTATATTAGTTTAAACACAAACTTATTTAATGTTATCTAATTGCACATAAGTAATTCTCCGAAAATGTCATTTCCTCAAATATCTGACTTAGAAATCACACCAAGAATCTCACGGTTCTAAAGCCAAATATGATACGGCAGTGTTATCTTTTGCTGTGGAAAGTATTTTGCAATAACGACGCGCCCAAGTTCTTAAAACCATGACTCATATTAACTAAAGAATAATATATTACTACAAAAACAAACATGATAAATAAAAGCAATAACTTATAAGATAAATACTTAAAATATTAGTTGAAGATCTGTACGCACTAACATTAGTGACGCCGATATAAAAAGCAGTCGATTTTAATGATATCGTCTTGCTTGCGTGAAAATGTTTAAACTCTGGAGAATAATTGCGAACTTTGAATAAATTAATATCAAACGAATATGAGGTGCTTTATTTATCCTCGTGGCATTTCACAGAAGTCAGACTATTAACCAACAGTATACACTCGCGTTGGGCGTTATCCCACGAGAGTAGGAACGTGTAGCTGTCTGCTGTCCGTCTCTGCGCTATACAGAGGAGCACCCAGGCAACACGTGCCCACAGATCTTATCACACCTCACTTACAATGAAACATAATATATTCATACATTATTCACTAGGATCATGCCTGACGACCCAATACTGCTTCTTGAAAACAACCCAATGTAACATACCAAGATAATATAATATTATAATAATACAGCCTCTGTGGTGCAGTTGGCTAGACACCGACAGTGAAACGGGAGGCCGCAGGTTCGATTATCGCACCGAGATAAATGTTTGTGTGAGCCACAGTTATGTCTTTCGGGTTTGGGTGTTTGTGAGACCGAAAAGTCTCTCGTAGTTTTTGATACCCACGACACAAGACTCGATCTTAGTGAGGGGTCAGTATGTATTTGATTGTTGGGTGTATTTATTTATTAAACTAATATGCTATATAATTTACCTAGTTATAAAAATTCACTATACTTATAGATCACTTATAAAGAATTCTAATTTTCTTTTTTCAATGAGCAATATCGATTTGAATGCTTATGGACATTACATATTAAGTAAGACATAGCCAAATTCAGAAAACGCGGAACAGAAATAATTATAAAGAAATAATGAAAATGAAATGAAAAGCTATTGATGTACACTTAAGAAAGAGCAACATGTTTCAAAAACAATAACTTTGCAGCGAACAGCTGAGTCGTCTCATAACAATTTGGAAAGTTATTACGAGTACCATCATAAGCAATACGAAATGTAACTCGAATATACTGTTAACGTTAAAATACCAACAATAATTATAATTTATAATATATGATTAATTTCACAAGCAAATTGAGAACCATGACCGTAACTAATTCATTCAAACAGTTTCTTGAAACCAATTAGCAACCAAAATTGTTTTCGCCGTCTCCACTGTCCAATGTTTAGTGCGTAAATGTAGGAAGCAATTTAATATTTTTAGCGCGGATATTGGGTCTTTAATCTGAGAATTTATTCAGCTTTGAATCAAAGGAACACAACCGGTATAAAAAAGTGACAATTGTTCTCGCTCTTAATGCATATTCAGCATTAAAAATTAAGCCAGTTTTTGTCAACATCCACAATCTTGCATGAATATTCATATTTGGATAGGCTGTCCGAACGGAGTGCCACTTTCCTTTATTTTTACATTTCTCTTTCGCTATACGCTAATATTTACTTTTTAAACTAACTTATGTTTGTGAACTTTTCTGTGTGTGAAGCGACGCTTGCGCTATTATGTCAAGCGTGGATACATTCAGAATCCAGTGTTTATGTGCCGTGAAGTTGCACCAGCATACTTAGTGCGTACTAACGGATAATGCAATCATATATTTATAGAAGATGTTATTGTCTCCGTGGCGCAGTTGGTTAGACGCCGGTTATGAACGAGAGTTCGCGGGTTCGATCCTCACTCCCAAACAAACATTTGTGTGATCCACAGGAATTTGTTTTCAGTGTAAGTATTTGTGAGACCGAAAATATCTCGTAGTTTTTGATACACACGACACAAGACTCAACCTTAGTGTGGGGTTAGGATAGTCCAACAGGCTAGTCTAGTCACTTACATAGTTATGTGACTTTTGGGTGTATTATTATTATTTATTTAATATCGTTGATTAATTCTATTAACGAATACAAAATGTTCTTGGATTTTCCACTCTTGTTGTCTATGACGCCATTGAAAAACCTAGTGAGACTAAAAGTTACACGACGAAGGGTTCGTTCTCAAGTACCCGTCAGTCAAGTCCTACAAGGACATCTACACGATTATGCTATCTAGATGTTACCACCCAGGGGAAAAACATATTGTTTCCCTAAACAAATATTTTCCTAGGTCTGGTAATTATCGATTGCGACACTCAAATCATGAATGACTAATTTTTATATGATGCACATTGCACGATACATGTAAAAAAAAGTATTGGATGAAATATTGGATTTTCTATTCATTATCAGCCCGAAATCAGGAATTTGTGCTCGATATGGCGATAGGCTCGCCTCCTAGCACAGCATGGGACGGAACATACAAGGCGAAACGCGGGTCTACTGGTTGCACCTCTGCCTACCCCTTCTGGGAAAAAGGCGTGAGTTTATGTATGTATCTAAAAAACAGGTCATCTCTATTAATCGGTCATACCACAATATTTGCATTCCTCTGAGTAATTTCGTCTGAATAAACGCGATGCAAATGCGTTTATAAATTATCTCAAAACATGTTTCACTTAACAACACATTTTCCAACATCTTAAACACTGACAAATGACCAGTTAAATATCATTTGGAGCCATTTGAAAATGTATAAAGCTAGGCATCCGCCTAATTGCACGAAATTCACATCTGTACATTTTTTTCTCAAGCCTCTTAATTACCGCGGAGCGTCGGCAATAATTAACAGTTAAACAAGCGTCCCAATTTAATGATTATGAGTTAGTTCCGGTGGTCAGTGGCCGCCGCTGTGTGCGCAAAACCTTCAATTTGATCCTACACGATACTTGAAGGATGGAACAATTGCGGCGTGTGCCCAATTACTCCGAGCTGTGTAATACCATCGCATTGTATTAAATTTGTTGCTGTCCGCAATTAACTACAGCTACTTTATTTTTGTACTTTGACCTATAAGCACGGAGATTTTTGTCGGTCGTGTGAAACAAAAACAAATGTATGCAAATGAATATTTACATATTTTTCACCTCCCGATGACATTTTGCCGACTACGGTCTTGTTTTGGGGCCGCGCTGAGTCGTAGTAGGTAACGCTTACATATTATACTTACATATTTTTACACTTGATTTTGTTTGCTCTGAGGAAACAGAATTACATTATATCATAATTAAACAAATTTATTTCTTGTTAGCTCCCCACACACCATTATACTCGTAGTTGGTAATACCCTGTCGAAACATAATGCGACAGTATTATGTATTAGTATTATGAGTTTCTTAGCTCTCACATAATGAAGAACTCCAATCAATATTATTACCTCACACTGCTCTCTGATGCTCATTAAATATGATGAAGTGTCTCAATTATTGGTTAATAACTTAAGCAAAACAATACGATATCAATAAATATGTATATTGATTTATTTTTTTGTAATATGAATAAAAAAATGAGGTATTTCTTTTCATTTATATAAATTATAAAGTTAACATAAATACACGTATTTGTATGATAAATAAAGAGCGCCTAAATATAGAGCAACCTGTCTGCAAACCTAGACGAATTAATCAAATTTCTATCGACCCGTTTATATTTGAGCAGTCTGTTCACTCTATTAGATAACTGATATCTCGCGTACTCTTTAAAAATTGAAAGCACGTTATTAACACTTCGTAAAAATCATTCATTTAAAGCTCAATGGAAAATGCAAATTTAAAATCGGCCTCTTGGCTGTGAAAAATAAATCACGAAACGTAGTTATTACATTATTATAAATAACTAGTATTGCATTTCGATAAATTTGATCTTTGTAAATATATTTTCAGCATTCATACCAAAAACACAATTTACCTGCTTAAAAGGTAACCGATTTCATCGCCCCAACTGCCTGCAATTATGATCCGGATTATGTACCTTTTCAAAGAGCTTTTAATATGATTGTGAAAAATCTGATTCATCAGGCCTCGACTTGAGTTCGTCATTGCCGAATGAAGATTATCAGGAAGGTACTGTCTATAAATAACATATGTAGAGCGCAGGGCCGATAAGGTTTTTAATGGCGGTACTCGGTAAATTAAAAAGCATAGTCTTACTTCGACCTCGTCCGGCGTCCAGTCTGGAATTGTGCCGACAATTTGCATTTTCCAACGCCCACATACACAATATAAACGGTTTTGTAAACAGTACGCCGCGCCGCGCCGTTCTCAATTTCGGAAATTCCTGTGTTACATGTACGGGCAGTGCGAAAAATGTTTAAAATGGCCTTGAGAGATAATAATGTGTTTTTAAAATTGTTTGAAACGAACGCAGGCATATGTAATGATTGTGAAAAGGTAGTATCTAAGTATATTAATACTGTTAAGTTGCGTTGTGAAAGAATAAACGTAGAAATACCCTAATAGCTATTTTTTCTTAGGTAATGAAATAATTATAAAATATCGTCCAATCAACTGAAAAATATTGTAAGGACAATATTATTCAAGTATGCATAATAATTGTACATTCATTAAATGTTTCTCCACAGAGTATTTCGAAATGAGTCATGACCGGAATACGGCGTGTACCTACAACGCTAGTCAGTATAATTACACTTCTTCCTCTTAATCAGCTTTATAATGTTTTCACTTTTAGATTTAGGGGGGGTTACTCTATGATCCGAAACGAAACTCGAATATTCGGACGTCCGACGTCTGAAGTAAGTTATAAGTTTTTAACTACTAAAAATGAAAACTATTCTCTGTGATACTTATTATTCAGTCCGAACTAAGTCAATTAGTAGGACGTACGATAGAGGATTCGATCGTTTTGTAGAGTACCTATGCACATTCGTACAGTTTTACGTGCGACGTACGAAAATTCGAGTTTCGTTTCGGATCATAAAGTAACCCCCATAACAAAATACCTCTTAGTTTTTTTTGTAAGAAATAATGAAAAAAATGTTGGTCAGTCGAACTGTCTTCCGACTATGTATAGTTAGAAATAAATTAACACAGAAAACCTTATTACAAAGCCGGGTGGCTTAATAGAAAGCACCTAAGGAGACCTTCACTAGAAATTACATCAACCTTTTCTGTGACTGGGCGGCCGTAACACAATCTCAAAGGTATTTTTAATTTGCCTATGTATGCGTGGACTTTTTATTTTATGTTTCTATATGTTGTTTATGAATTCTAAGCGGGCTACTGAGCAAACGGAGTATACGCATTAAGTTATTTTGTAAAAGTTTATTTTAGTCACGTCTGTTTTAGCCAAAAACAAATTAGTCCACCACTGATTAGGTGACATCATGCGTCCGTTGTGGTCTAGTGGCAGATTCTTTAAGCTGCCACCTTACCGTGAGGGCCTGCGTCGAGGCCCCTAGACGGACAACCCACTTTATTACAAAATATGTGTATGCATTTTCCGGCAGTGGCATATGAGCGTGACATCGCAATAGACTTGATATTATCAAGTCTTGGGTCGTTAATTGAGAATACGAGTACCACATGTACCACCTCTGCCTACCCCTTTAACAACACAGATGCGGTGTGACGATTGTGTGTGTTTGTCTTGTATTAAGAAATCTCGATACTAAATCTAAGGCATTAATAATTATATTACAAGAATGTATGATTGTAATTCACTAAGGGTCTAAAACATGCATGCTGCCGAACTATTGAAGTGCGCACTTGAATTAATTAATACTTTGAATAACCGACCACTGTTCTGAAACGTGAATGTATGTTAACTATACAATATCCCTTCAAAGCTTTCACCCCCACCTTATTTTCTTTAACTTATAACAAAATAAAAACAGACACTGTGAAATGTATGTCCAGCAGTGGACAAAAAAGGCTGATGATGATGATGACGCCCATGTACAAATATGTACTTTTGTTTATGACGATTATAAAATATTTTCTTTGTATCATAAGACAGTAATCATTGACTTTTAAAGCTCGGTGTTCAAAAGGTCTAAACCGAACTCTGTCGAGCGTTTGCTACCTGTTCTATGCATTCAACATGAAGTCACCTTAGCTGTCACGTTTCGTTCCGTCAGTAAGATTGCTAGATATCCAGAAATTGTCAATCTTCCTCTCCTCTCATCTCGACATCTATCCGCCATTCTCAGACGCCAATATATAACGCATTCGGAATTGTAAAAATATAATTAACAGGTAAATTATTTCAAGATATTTTCCTAGAAAAGACATTTGTTACGCAAAAACCATAAAACAAAAAAGCAATAACGCAACAGTGATTATATTGAGGCAATATTAATCTCCACAAACATTTCTAGTTTAGCACGCCATTACACTTCCAAATTATTCATATCTCGTATCTGTACAATAAAGATTTGTGCGCTGAAGCCATAAACTTGTCCAATATCTTATAACTCTCGTTCCTAAAGGGTAATTCGCAGATAATATACTCCCACTGACCGAACAAAAGATACATTCTAGCCGGTAAACCCTGCCAAAAGGCCATTTTGAACCCAATTCATTCGCTTCTGTTCCATTGAGTTTAGACACCTCTTGTGTTTTCGTTCATATTTCTATAAGGAATATATGAGTCACTCTCATCTCGGCAACGTTATATGACGCACATTATAATACACAAAAGAGCTCAGTGACTAATTCTGTTCAGCTACCAATTTTATTACGTAATATTATCTAATGCTATTTTCTACCTGCACTCCACGTGAAATCAGGGCAATATATGTCGTTTTTTATTCATAATAATTTTAGTGTATCAGCCTATATACGTACGTCCCACTACAGGGCACGGGCCTCTTCTACAATCGAGAGTACGATTGAGAGGGTTTTAATGGGTTGGTAATGCCTCTAGGATTTAGACACTGTACTAAGACATTACTTAAAAACAAACTATGTTCGCGGCTGTTAGTTATCAGTATGAACTTCTACTCAGTAACTGTCACTAAATATTTTATTGTAAATTATAAAAGGATACCGGCACCTCACAAACCAACGTAAATCCATAAAGTACGGAGTTTTTAGTCAAGTTCGGTATGTGTAGTACGTACAGATAATGTAAGCACACATTTTGTTGAACTTTTAGGTTAGCTCGGTGTAGGTTTTTTTAGCCGCGCCGCAACATGCCTACGTCACGACTATTTGCCATTCTCATTGTGAACAAGTGTAGCACTACGCAGAACCGACGAGGGAGGACAAAACCAACATCCTTCACACCGCACCGCGTATTTATAATCCCACATTCACTTCCTGTTTTTTGTCAGAGGCGCGTTTGAGAAGGAATATTCCTGAGGTGCTAACGTGGAGCCTTAACATTGTTAGCGTTATATTATATGTACTCTCAAGCTTGTACGATTACCTTCTAAGTTGTAATTAAACCTTAATCCAATTTAGTGAACGTTATTAGGAGTATAGCTACGAGAGAACATTAATCACTTGTTAAGTATTATATACACATCGTTTATATCATGATATCGAGACGCCATCAAAAATAATTGGAGTGATTCAACGACGAATCATTTTTCGTTTCGTACTAATTCCTTAAGTAGATATGTACCAAAGGAATGCTGAATTATATTATTTTACGACCTCTCAATTTTTAGGTAAATGAGTAGGTACCACTAACCAATCTACTTACATGTAACAGCGCTATAATATAAATATTACTCTTCTTGTGGAAATACGAAATGAAGAAAGTATTTCTTCGCAAACATCATGTACGTTTGAAATTTGCAAAGAATCACAGAATAGATTTAATGCGACATTGAATAACCAGTAGCTGGTACGCAAAACGAATATAAGTCAGAGCAGATTACCGACCACCGAGCATGCCTGTTAAACCATATGCAAAATGCGTGCATATAGCAAATACTTCGCACGTGACCATAGCGGGATAGTTGGCAAATTTCGCGTAACTTTCAACGAAGTTGCTGTCCGCAATCGCCACTCGCCACTCCTCGCCGCCTACACGACTCGGGACGGATCCAGCCCAGCTGGAGGGGGGACAATCTGTATTATCCTGCTTCTTTTCAGAAGTTTTATCGGTCTAATATTAATAATAATAACCATGAGGTGTTGTTTTACCTCCTGGGAAATGTATATTCTATGTCATAAACGCATTGGTTTTATTCTAAAAATCGAACCGAAAAGTTAGATAAATCTACTCTCTATCTAATCTACAAGTATTTCTGTAAAATTATTGCTACTTCTAAACTTCAACGTTAAATATATTATTTATCACAAACCTTAAATAATTTTTGCTCAATGATCACTTACTCAATAATATTTTGCATCAGGATCAGATATATACTTACAACAATTTTTATCCGACTAATAAAGGTAATTTGGAGGTTGTTGCTCCGTCTGAGCAGAAGATTCTTAATATTATAACTACTAATGCGGCCACCATTATGAACCTCATTTCTTTGCCCAATTATAGCCTCTTCAGTAAGGTTATCTAACGGTCTTCATTATCTTTTACTTGTAGATTTTGCCATCATCATCAATATTTCGAACGCTAGATAAGTCCACTAACATAATTCCCAGAAATTATTTCACATTCAAAAAGGGTAGTTGTAATGTTCGCAAACAAAAAGTCTTAATTTGGCCTAGTTCGGAGGGGCTTCGTGAACCCGTGACTGGCACCTCGATACGAACTGGTACCCGCTGTGTGGTGTGCAGCGTGTACTGTGTAGTGTGTGGGTAACTACCATGCATTAATGAGATACGCCAACATATTGCACACGTTTCTTCACCATATAAAAGACCTCGGTAATTTAAAAACTTTCACCCACAAATTACGTTTCGTGCGTGACTATTTAATAACGTTTAGGATTGGCAAAACTTTAAATTATACTGGCGAGAACCTTTCATAACCTTTCGAAAAGTCAACGGCGTCACAATTGACAAAAGGCTTAAAATAGACTGCCATATCTGTCCTGAAAATCGACCCGCACCTATATTACATTGTCTTGACCTTAGTGACCCTCGGGTATCTGAATTCCATATGAAATGAGAGCGCCTAAAATAAACAGGAATTGTAGCAAACAGCAACATCAATGGAGTGCTTTAAACGCCAAATCTGATTGAAATCAATTTCTGTCGGGGTTCTGTTCCGTAATAGGTCAACCAAATTGGACTTATTATTTGTTTTCTTTCCGAGTCAGCAAGTTTACACCAGAGGCTAGCTCTTTCGCAAATTGGCCTGCAATGTAAGTTTGCGAGCGTAAAATGATATCGCGACTTCATAGGACAGGGACTCCGCTGAAATGATATTACACGCAACGCAAAATGCACTTTAACTCGATCGCTTTACAGCTGTATATTGACTGGCATAAATTAAACTTGGTTACCCAATTTAAAAAACTATGAAGGAATCATGTGACCTAGAAACAGATTTTGTTCCTTTTAGACTCTGATACTAGGACAAATAATGTTAAATATTTTTACACTTGAGTTTTGCTTTTGTAAGTTGTGTTAAAGTTGTGTTAAAGTTGAGTTGTGTTAAAAGATTATTTTGCCGTCGATACCTGATTTTTAATATTTATAAAGGTATGTATTAAACTATGTATGTTTGTATGTTTTTCCTTTCTGTGTGCAGTCAAGAATAAATAAATAAATAATAATAAAAAAACTATATGTTTATTTCAATACTAGTATTTAACACAGCTGATAGTTGTCCTGTGTTGTGTAAAAATAACAATGTGTATCGTTGTTAAACTAGATTTGTGATAAAGTATCATATTTCCACATTGAGACACGTTTCAACACGCTTCATCATGTTCAAGGAACTTGTTTATGACGGTCGTACGACCCGAAATATTGCAAAGATAGGACAGGTTATAGGTGATACAATGTTCTAAAAATAAACTGGTTTATATTCAGAAATCTATACTTACCCACTTTTATAATTTTTATCATTATAATCACAAAACATGTTTCAATTTTTGCTTTTAATGTACAATAGCGCGTTATGATCAAGGATTACTCATATATAATTAGAATGTTTTATGGTAAATGCTTACAATAATATTTATTATTATTAATTTTTGTTTAGTTTAACTACTACAAAGCTACTTTGTTTTTTGCTTTCAAGTTATTTTTTTTTTCTCAAGAAATAAATGATGCTATTTTTTTATTTTTATTATGGTAAATGCTGGTAAATGCTAGTTAAAGGGCCTCTAAAGTAAATAGATGATTGTCCATCTTCAGTCAACAGTAGAGTGCCGTGAATGTGTTAGCTTTGCTTAAGAATACCCACAGCAATCTTGATGGAAGCGGCCAGCATTTACCTCCAGCTGTACCAACTCACACATTTCACAATGGTCCCATTAAGTAATACGGTAGTAGTAGATGTAGGTAGATATGAGAAGAATTAATAATTGCCATTTTTGCTATTTAGTCGCAGTTAAATCATGTAGAGCAAGTATCTGAAAAATAAAATATGTAGGTACCTAGTGCCTACTACTAATGATAGTCTCTAGTAGACTACGTGTAACGCTCGCAAGATTGGAAACAGCATTAAAATTTCACATGCATTATTGATATACCACATATGTGCGAAACTGTATTCAGCCAATCTTACAAAGAGGTGAGTACCTAAGTAAAAATAGAAACGACGCATTTCCGGCTCATCCATAATGATACGGCCATTGATACGGCTCAACGTATTAACCGCATATTTACATATTGCTATGAGTCAGTGATATCGCCACAAAAGCTCGTTTGCATAGCGATAAACCACACGGCGACAAAGGAACAAGGTTGAATCGACAGGTTAATACAAGTCTGTGCGCGTGGCTGTGTGCCGCCAGCCGGGCCGCGCGGACCCACAGACATACAGACATACACATCGAGACAGGATGTCTCGCACACCATCACATGCCCACTAAGTACAAGTGTGTATGAATTGCTCACTCACTCGTGAGGTGTGCGAGTAGCTCGCCGCCGCTTAATGTACCAACAACTACGTAGTTATGTTATCCCTCAGTTTCAATGGAAACAATGTCGGCCTCGCTGCCGAATTGTTAAATAACACATTATGCATGTACTCGTGTTATATCTTAATCTGGCCTCGAGTAATGTCAATATTTTAGATTAATCTTCTTGGAATATTGTTTGATATCTACATATCCAACATGATATCTCAAATTATAACAAGAATTCCGTCGCTTTCACGAGTGTTTTTGACAGGTTACAGTTTCAAAAAGTGAAGAAAATGTCAAGAATTAACATGGTACCTACGTTAATTTCCTTCACGGATATTGATTTTTATCGCATTTATCTTTTATTTTTCTCTATTTACTTGTACCACGGTTATTTTAATAGCTGCCAGTATAGTAAATTTGTGTTGTCGTCAAAACGGTCGCTTGCACATTATCCGTTACAGTCGTAGAGTTACAGAGTAGCCAACCTAAATTAATTGGTTAGTTCTACGGAGAAGGTACAATCATTACAGAACTTATATGTAAGCAAATTTACTGTCGTGTTTCGTTCAATCAATAGCACAGCCGAGGCGGAATAAATATACTATCAATTCCATTCTTTATTCTCAAGTCCAAGAACGAAGCTATTCCTCATACGATGTAGGTGTTTATACTCGGCGGTAATCATTACCACTGGGTGGGCTGCGCTGCTTGATAGTTTGCCGCTTTTACCTCTACCTTAATAAGTTTTACATGTCCAATAAAATAAAATAGAAAAACGAACAGCCAGCCAATGATATCATAGTCATCGATTTAGGCAGCTCGGCCAACCGAAATGATAGCGACAGGGATCTCTCGGATTTGATATAACATTAAGGACACAACGACAACTGTAACTTATAAGGGTTTTAGTAATGTTTTAGCATCGTGCAAGTTATTTTGCCCAGGGCAAATAAATGTTACAAAAATGCTTGTTAAAAGGACTCCTTTTACTTTAAATATTGTTGATTAGGGAGATACATCGATTTTCGCAGCCTTTCGACTAAGAACGAAGTGTAAATAAACGACATGTTTTTTTTACTTATATAGATTTAAATTTGATGAGCCTCAGTAGGTACTATCATTTATCACCTTTGTCTAAATATTTACAAATGAGCATATAAAAAAGCAAGTATTTTTGTTTGTTTTTAATAAATAAAAAAATGAATAGTGGGTTATATTAGATTCAATCTTGAATCAAGTATAATCCTAATCTAAACGAATAGGTACCGCTTGACGTTTCATACTTTTCAAATTTAAACTACTTTGTACAGGCGCTACTTACACAATTTCAATAACATTTTCTGGAAAACCATGGAATTATGGTTACTGTACAAAGTTGAAAAGTATGAAACGTCAAATGGTACCTGTTGGTTTAGTTGGATGTCATAACTATTAAGATTAAAGCACATTTACATACAGGCATGAATGGGAACGCACATTTTGAAGAAATGGACTCAACGATTCTAAAATAAGTAGCTGAAACTATTATCGCCAAATATGATATTGTTATCAGGATAAACTATTAAATTGTATCTGTCATTATAACATGCAGACTCTCAAATATCGAAATCTTGAATCCACCAATATTTTAAAAGAAATCCATCGACATTAAGTCCCTCGCCGCAAACTACACGGAATCGAGTGGACTCGACGCGACAAGTCGGTGACTGCGTTAGTGATAAAATGTTAAATAAATATATAAATTACCTTCCACATTTGTGGGTCCGGACCGTGAGATCACGCCATTGATAAATACTGGCCGCAGAGTCTGAGTTAAAAGGGAAATTGTGTTGGAATGTGTACAGTGGTCAGGGCTGGTATCCTCCCATCCACGGACATTAACTTAATAACCCCATCCTTTATAGTTTTTACTGCCGAAGGCGTCAAGATCATTTTATTGTTGCGCACGTTGTTTGAACACGTCATGTGAAAATTTCCTCTATACCAATCCTACTCAATTCATACAAATTGTAAACACTTCGATATACAACAAAATTTAAATTTTAAATCGATGCCAACGGGCGATGTTTTTGTTTTGTGTCGCTTTGTATGAGTTTTATACCTGGTAGTGGCGACGCCAATAATATTTTTAACCGCCTAGGTATGTTTTCTAGATAGATTATTATAGCTACATTCCCTTTTCAAATATTGTTTTTTTAATGTTGATGCGACACTTATGGTATTTAACAATTTTAAATTATTTTAATTGACTCATAGATATCTACTTGCAGCTAAATACATACAGCGTGACTCTACCACTCCGTATATAAATTCTTGAAATGTAATCAGTTCTGCAAAAAGGATTATGTAATTATAATATCTGTTGGTGCGCAAATAAACACATTCTATACGTTGTGTATTCTATAAGGACTGCTTAGTATAATAAAAAGGTAAGGTTTTCAAAGGGCCAGCCCTGCCCGGGTAGTGTAAATGTGAACCCCTACTCACAAAAGTGGCATTGTCCCCCACGCTGGCCGAGCTTCTTAAATATAAAGAATCAAAATTTTACCTTCATTCTCAGTATATACGTAATAAACTGAATAAAAGGTAAACGCCCAAACGGAACGTTAGGCTTGAATGCCAGGAGGCAGGCGGCGCGGGCTTCAAACATTTATGAGTACATTACATTTATAAAAAAGAAATACGCGTGGTTCAAATGCTTATGATGTCAAGTAAAATGTGCTTACAAACAACAAAGCCGTTCTTACTGGAATTATATCCTTATTATTATATGTTTTAGCGCGCGGCGACAAAGCTGTCTAAAAATAGACGACAGTATGAGATAATGGCTTCTAAGACACGGAGCAAAGCTACATACGATGATTACATTATTCACTTATCCTTTTTATCAACAAATTATAATATTAATCACTTAAACTATGAATAAAGCTGTACCAAGTTAGAAAATGTGTGGAGAAATATGGAGAAATACCACAACTGCTAATTAATACCTGCTCAAACTAACGCCAATTCCCTTGATTACGCCAGTGCCTACATGTCTAATTAATTTGAACGTGGATAATACTAAGGCCTTTTGTCTTCAAGTCATTGCATTGACGTCACACATTAATTAGCAATTTTCACAGTACGTTTCACAACCTGGCATACCATTAATATCGAAATAATTAAGGGAATCAGTACTTTAACTTGGAATAAATTAAAGTAGAATGATATAATTCTCGACAATGACAAGCGTGGGCAAGTTGCGAAGAAGCTACAAAAATTAATTATTCTAAAGTTTTCTTAGAAGTTTTGCCTTTCTTCGAGCACATTTTCATTTAATTTACGACGTGATGTACCTACCTACTATGCGATTTGCGAATGACTTTCCAAGACTTCATTCTTCGATGTATTTAAACATATTTTAATAAATGGGCCTTAACTGTCTGATACTTGTGATTTGCAACAAACAGCCGCAATCACGACTACTCATCAGCCATGCAATTACAAACTTATATTAACGATGTATAAAAACCAAATATTTTATTGCGCTTTCACACATAAAAGCATTTCCAAAACTTATTAGTATGCACATGAGGCAGTGTCCATTAAAAACATTAACTACTTTTATCATAAACAAAACTCATGCATCCGGCGTCCGCGTAGCTCGTCGCTTCAAAGTAACGGAAATAACTTATCAGATACGCTGCCGCCGCCGTCGCGCGCACACTGCCGCATTTACATTCGATGTGACGGCATCGCCCCGTGTCGCTCCACGCTCTGCACTCTGCACTCTCCCGACAATAAAAAATACTTAGGCAGTAGGCAGTAGACACAGACACCAGCTGACTCAACCGACCATGCCAACAAGATGTACAAACCGCGAGCCTTTCTATCGTCCGTGCAACACAATGACGACTACCCCGGATTATTTTTTATGTCACGAACAGGTAATATTAGTAGTGAGGGGCTCCAAACATCGCGCTATCGACTCGCAATAAATACTTAACACCTACATACCTACCAACTGGTTTTTACCGACGTTCATGTAAGGAGCGTTCGTAATTTACACGGTACACATACTTACATAAAATCACGGCTGAAATGGGTAGGCAGAGGCGTAACGCGTTCACCCACGTTGAACCAATACTCCCGTACCTTGATGTACAGAGCATATTGGGCTTGATTTTTTAGAGCAAATTATGTTCCAACCGAATAAGTAACATTAGACAAAGAAATTGTTAATAATAAATATTTTGTTTATATTATAGCAATGTAAATTTATAAAGGTAAAACATAAAGATGATTTTACCTTATCGGTATCTAAATTAAGTTATAATAGATATATTCGTAGATAATATACTACGAAATCTATATCTAAGACGAGCTCTTAATCTAAAAAACAACGGAGTTCCAGTAACTTATTAATATAGATTGGCCGTCGTGGTGAGAACGTCATAAACGGGCTCATCAAAGAGATGGCCGTAACCCTCCGCAAGAATGTGTAACATGGAAACAATAGCGCGACTAGTGACTAGTGAGTAATCGACAAACAGTGTTGAAATCTCTAGCTAGACGGCAATATCGCAGCGGTGCTATGTGATTGGCGCGCGCCGTGGGCGGCTGCATAATGAACCGCCGGGACCTGGAGGTGGGAGGGGCAGGTGGGTCCAGGGGGGCGCCATGCCGCCGAGCCGCCGCCGAGCCCGTGTCTCGTCCCGTTTGACGCTAGATTGGAATCCGTACGAGCCAGCGCCTCCTATCGTCAAATCCGTCAACATCTCCGTTCGAGATTTCCGGATCGTGATCTATTGTAACGTGTTGTTGTTATCCCATTCATGAATTTATATTGCGCGCCGTTGTTTTGGACTTATATTCTTATATGATAAATGCTGATACTTATATTGATGTTAAACCTATTTTATTTAAACAATAATATCACGGTAAAAATATAAGCATGTATCAAAGAGTATACAGAGATCGCGTTGATAATTGCTGTGAAGAAATACAAGAATTTCCTTAAAGAGAATAGGAAGTGCTCGCATTTTTTGTCAGTATGCGAAATATTTATTTTTATTTTTAGTTATAAACAGCACACATATTCTATAATATCGGTTCATATATGTATATTATTTTAAACTTCTCAAATAAACTATTAAAATACTAACGACTTTATTCATAGACAGTTTTAAAACCTATTTTAGCTATCGAATGTTTTGTCTCTTTCGAACGACTTTTGAATTCTGTTTGAGCGAAGAAGACAAAACATTCGATAACCAAAATAGGTATAAAACTGCCTATGAATAAAGCCTTAACTGTATATGCTACTCTAAAAGCCGGAAAGGCTCAATCTCAAATCTACCACGTCTTGGTGGCAAAATTCGATAATGTTCCGTGAGCACCATCATTTATTTTGTACTTTACGTCCGTACACAGTATGTTAAGGTGTATTATGGACAGTCACAGCATATTATAATAATTATAACACCTTTTTTGCATGAGGGATATTATCGATATAAAAATTAACGGTGATCGCAGAACATATTGTACTTTCCCATTCATTTGATTATTACATATCTAATTAATAACATACTAATATACAATATTACTCTGATTATACAGGGTGTTCAACGGTGATACCACATGGAAGGGAAGTATCTTAAATATTGTAGATTCAAACTGCATTCAAAAACTTTTGAATAAACCCGTTTCTTAGGCGGAATTGGAACCGACATGTAGTAAAAATAAATCATCTATCCTCATTGAGATATTATACTAGAGGGGACACTGCAAACGAAATGTTTGTAACAAAAATGAACGGTACCGTACCGCTCCTTCTGTTTCTGTCTCTGTCACGCTTACGCAGTAACATCATCTTCGCTCTCGCTTCACTGGGTCCCCGTGTGCACTGACACGGGAATCCTGTACCAGCACAATGCGCAGTGATTTTGTTCCCGATATCCGCTCTAGTACAATACCTCAATGCCTATCATTTTTTTATTTATTAAGGAAAACTTACAACTAGCATAATACATGATAATAATATGAATACTAAATATAATCATATACTGAATACTGAATACTAATAATAATTTTACGATACCAATCAAAAAGCTCAACTATAAGGATTATTTTACTACAAATAACATAGCATCTTAAATAAAATGTACTTCGTTATTTACGGTACTTTCCCTCCCTGTACCATTGTAGGACGCCCTGTATATGAAACATATGCGAGTAACAATATACACCTACCTATTTCACTCGATTAAGCGTCATCGGCCGGACCGCGGCGCGCGGCGCGTGACCAATCATTATTGTGTATTATTCACAACGATTTCAAAGTGCCTAAAGAAGTTTGCGCCTTAAAAAAACTTCAGGTGTGCATCACTAAAAATGTCAGCAGAGCCATGATACATTTAGCAGAAATACGCTGAAAGCGATGCCTGTTACAAAAATATATAGTTTGCAAAAGCAGAAAAAGCTCTGGCAGAGAGATGCACGAGTGACCGGTCAAAGCACCCCGGAGCGAGCTACTTTTCCTCTCGATTGCGGCAAGCGTTTCCGCCGGCCTTCCGGCAAAATTCTACACTCACTTCGAATTTTCTATATCTTGTAGCTTGATTGCTGGAATGCGATTTTGATATATTCGATCACAATGTTATATTGAATATAGAAATGTATTGATCAAATAAATGACACTGATTTAAAACATTTCCGCTTCCGCTTAGGTTGGGTCATATTTAATGCCAATAAAAGAGACTTTATTTAAAACTTTAGGTAAGTACATAATCTTCACACACAGTTATCCTCACACAATATGTATTTAATGAACGGGTCGTGGTAAAATACTTCTTGAATACCAAGAAAGTGATGTATTAGAATAAGAATGTTGTTCCAACAATGCTGTCATTTAAAGGTCAACATGCAGGGACTATAAAGCAAGCATTCCCGACGGAATGCAGTCGTACACAAAAACGAAAACTGATTGACAGTCCCGTGCAATTATATTAAATAATTGGGCGGAAATGAATTGGAAAAACAATTCCTTTATCGGTACATCGTACATTCCGATAGCTTTCATTTTATGGAATACGTTTCGGAATTTATTTGAAATTGGAACAATGAGCTACTAAGTACAGTTACGAGATAAATGTATGTTGTAGTGATTGTACTCTTAGCAAATTTTTAGCTTCAGGTCACGTGCACCAAATATCAAAGACGAAGTTACCTCGTGGGAAGTTTCCGATCGTCGACATGGGTAATTACTAATTATATTAATAACCATTCTCTGATACCACGTCGCTCTATTCGCTTTGTATATGCCATATCCATTATGGTTATAAATAAAGTACTGGATTTGATAACAAGACCTGGAAACCCCCTTGCTGTTTTGTTTTTAGGACGTGTATAAATTATACATACAATTAATCGGAAATGAAAAAATCCAATGATTATAATGATGAGATCAATTTATCATCGGAATAAAATGTTGATCCCACCAGGCAATCTAATAAAGGCTCTTCACAATAAAATTATATTGTATTGTTGTCCAGTGTCCATTGTTATAGTATTGTGTAATCGTTATGCAACCCTTACAATTCCATAAAAGTATCGTTACTGAGTAAAAGTGTTATTTTAATGTCCGTCAATTGCCGATGAATGCATCTGATTGGTCCGCGTAGAGCGCTCCGCAGTGTGTTAATTAACTTTTAGTTTAATTTTACATAGATTTATTACATTACACAAACTCACGCCTTTTTAGAAGGGGTAGGCTGAGGTGCTACCAGGACACCCACGTTTCGCTTTGTGTGTTCCGTCCCACGATGTGATAGGGGGCGAGCCTATCGACATATCGGGCACAAACTCCTGACTCCGGGCTGATAATGAATAAAAATCCAATACCACTTTGCCCGACCCGGGATTCGAACCCTAAACCTCAGCGTTGTAATCATACCATAGTACAACTGCTCCACCGAGGCGGTTTAACTTTAGCATGTTAAATAAACACAGTGTAGAGAACAACAAAGTTTAATATGGAATATTGACACTTTATAAAGGTACCGAAGCGTATTGCAATACAGAACGTTAGTTGACGCCAGGTCCGCTTCGAACATGCTTCCAACGCTGCACAACGGTGGCGTATGCATTGTGGAACTTTAATCAATTGCATTTTTCTTTAGGTTACAAAAATAACTTGTTACTCTGTTTAAAATTGCAACTAGTAACGCTGTCCATTTGATATTTGTCGAAAAGGCTACATACAATATATAGGTATGTAGCACAATATATTTTCTAACATTAATGGTAGGTACGAGTATATAGGCACTAGTTATGTGGCAGTAGGAGTAAGGACACTATATCAATATACAGGGTAACGAAGACGGGTACCGAATACTAAGCCAGGTGGTAGTTTAAGTGACTACAAACACGTTGCAACTAAAAATTTTGTAAAAAAAACGCGACGATTCTTTTTCGGTAATGTTTTAAATATCATTGTGTTTGGGTGGTAAATCCATAGTACATACATAACCACACGCCTTTTTCCCAGAAGGGGTAGGCAGAGGTGCTACTAGAACACCCACGTTTCGCCTTGTATATTCCGTCCCACGATGTGATAGGGGGCGAGCCTATCGCCATATCGGGCACAAATTCCTGACTCCGGGCTAATAATGAATAGAAAAATCCAATATCACTTTGCCCGACCCGGGATTCGAACCCGAGACCTCAGCTTTGCAATCATACCGTAGTACCACTACGCCACCGAGGCAGTCCATAGTTTTCGCTAAAATTACAATTCAAAACCTTGCGTACTGTAACGTCTTTCAAAATAAAAGGGTGTACATTATCTTTTTTAGGGAAACGTATGTATTTACCACCCAAATACGATGATAGGAAAAAGATTACAAAAAAAAAAGGTCGCTTTTTTTTGCAAAAAATTAGTTGCATTGTATCTAAAGTCACTAAAACTACCACCTGGCTACGTTTTCGGTAGCAGTCTTGATATGCCTTGTATAGCCACTTCGACCGGCGTGGTCACAGTCTTGTTCAGTCTGTCGACAGCGATGTATCAGCAGTACTTGCCTTTTCGCCTGCTCTCTCCTTCCGCATACCCATCTATTGGCAAAGACTGGTAATGCATCCACTATACTTAAGCATTGTGGATGTTTGCGGGCGCGGGGCGGCAGTGAGCACTTAACATCAGATAAGTAGCTTACTCGTTTCTCGGACCTTTGCCTTTTAAAAAGTACCCCATATAAAATGTACAGGGTAATATTGGCAGATGTGCGAAATGTAATAAAGAAAACATAATAGTGCATAAATATAACAGAATTATAAATAATATACGAAGCAAAGATGTTACCTCATCGGGAAAAGTGGTTCACGAAATGACCAAAGCAATCGATCATTTGTAAATTATAGCTTAAACTGAATACAGTAGAGCTGTGTTAAAAATATAAATTAACAATTAAATTACGTTTATTGTTATACAAGTTAAGTAAACCTATGCAAGCATTTATGTGGTTGGCATGGAAAATTCTAGAGCTTGGCAACTAGCGCAGCAACACAATATGTAAAAGTACAACCCTAATACTCTAAAATTAACAATATCCGCAACACCCTCCTCTTCATAACTATATGAACAAAAAAAACTACTTACATTAATAAGTATATATTTCAGGGTATAATAAAAAGTATATTGAACTGCGCGCATGGCTCCAACGAGAGAAGGTTTGTCCCAATTATTTATTATTCAGATGAGATATAAAATATTTCGTTAAATTAACGCACTCATAAAGCTTTGAAGTAAGTGCAATATAAAACATTTACAAAACGCGACTCCTCTCATTCCATGGATTCACATGGGACAATAAATCCGCGCATGGGCTGTCTGCTCGCAAAACGGGCATTTTATTTGTAGACGTGACGTAATTTAACGGCCCGTTGTAGTCGCGTACGGAACTTGAACTTTACCATGCTTTATCTAAACGCCGTACGCTTTCTGCATTCATGTTTTTGAGAATAATACCGGACGGGGTCGAAGCCACAGTCGTAGCCACAGACGCAGTAGCCCCTTTAAAAATATTCCCCCATTGTACTACGAAGCACAATGAGCTTGTCTCTGTAATGTCTCAATGTTGTACGAACAATGAAGATCTAAAATATTTTTAACAACTCTGCAGAATTACCTTTTGTTCTAAGATATTTGATTTCTTAACGGCGGTGCGCGAGTTTGGTAATGCCTCATTGCAATTAGACCACACTGAGTATTCAGGGCTGGTTGCTTTTAATCCTTTAAAAACCTCCAAGTGTAAGCGTCGCCGTCTCTGCGAGCCGCAATAACACTAACTCTTATAAACTGGGATTATACCACTCTCTGTAACACGACTTAAATTCAAATATGCACTTGCTTAAAAATGCTATATATTTGGAGAGCGACGCCAGTGTGAGACTGCCTGAGTTTCAGTTACTCTGGACGCTGTTAAACGAAAAAGAACTTTGTTATGAAAGGAGCCAACGTAAAGTTTAGTTTCAATTTGCCCGTGCGAATGAAGACGGCCAAGAAGCTTAGCAAAAGCAGCTCCGTTGTACAAATTAACATACAGAGTTAATCAGGGTATTTAGGCGGTTGCGCGTTAAATATAATAATAAGTTATTTTGACAAAGTCTACGCTCCGCCACACGATAAAAACCAGTGCATTTGTGCAAGGATAAAGAAACACCATTTATATGAGAAAATCACAAATGCGGCGAGCCTGCGAATAAAAAATTGCCTTTCAAGAACAAAAGTGTGAATGCAATGCGGCTGCCACGCGATTTAAAATGAAATCTTAAGTCGGCACGCTTTATATGTAGGTTGGTTTAAGACGAAGAAGTTTATTGTTATTTGCTTTTGAAAATGTATTAGGTATTACTGTACATGTTAGTCCGGATATTGCATTGTATTGATCTTTCTTTTTCCAATATGCTAGTTGCTAAATAAAATAATGTATTTGCAAAACTTATATGCACATAAAAAATATTAATCCATTACATCTTATCTGTATAAAAATATTTTCTCCCGTAAATAAAGACTAGACTAACATAATGACATGAACAACAACATAATTTAATAATTAACATTACAAATCATTGTCTATTTCGATTTGAACCCATAAAATATCAGTATGTAATTATAAAAATATAATAAATTTGTAACTTATCGATAATAACTTATAACTTATGTCTGCACATGGAAGATATTTGAGAAAAACTTTAATGGGGGGACTATATGAACGTAATATAACCCAAAACAATGAATTTTATAATTTTTGTCTGTTTGTCTGTGCGGTTGTGCGCGATGATTTCAAAAACAGCTCAACAGATTTTTATGAAAATTGGTATGAAGGTAGCTGACACCCTGCTTTAACATCCAGGCTATCCCGAAAAATTTAGTGTTCCCGTGGGATGAGGAAGGAATTCCGATATATTTGTTACTTTTTTATACTCAAAGAGACGGGATTGGACTGGATGCCTTGAGTGAAAGTGAGACGGGACAGGGCGAGATACAACGGGACGGGAAATTTTAAATAAAGTTAATCAGGCAGACGAAGTTTGCGGGCAGACGCTAGTAATAAATATGCTAGTAATATAAGCTGCTTTAGTAAATAATTATGTTACATACTACACAGATATCGAAAAAATGCCCGGAACGCTATATTAAGTACGGCAGATAGTTGGTGGAATCCAAATTTACATAAACATGCAATTAAAGCGAGGTAAAGGACATCCTACTGGCCCGATAATATTGAAGAGGCTACGGAAATTTTCATAAACGTCAACATACGTACCGCCACCACAGTTATTGCTTTTTGAACAATGCCTTACTTACTATATACGAGTTATACATATTATCATTTCATCACTATTTTATTTATTCGTTAAACAATATTAAGTGTCAAGAGAAATTATACCCATTAACCGTAATTTAATCCGCTTTATATATTGCAATAAATTTACTAAAGTTTGTTTTGAAAATTATATAAATTGTAATGAACATTAAACCGCTTTGTGTCATTAATACTTAAAATGCAATATTGAAAAAGTCTTCAAATTTCACATTCAGAAAGCGGAAACTACGAGCTCTTTTAAAAACTGTTCGCGCAGTAATTGCAGATTTTCATAGCGAATGTAAAACGTCACAAACATTTCACAGCGAGACGCTTTTAAAATCGAAATGTAATATCGAGCACAACCGCGGAATAGTAAACTTCCTCGCGGGAATTATTTACAACAATCTCCGCTCACAAATATCATTACCACAGTTTCGCTTTGCTAAGCTATGTGAGCTGCACTCTGCACTGGTCAGTGTACATGTGAGCTTCATTCATAGTATACTTCCTAATCGGCTTCCTATTGACAGCTAATTCTATTTCAAGGAATATTTCCACGGCCCCTTTACACGGGCTAAATCTCTTGAATCATAAACGTTACTAAATGCAGATGTTAAGTCCAAACATAGTTGACCTTTTCCACAGAAAGTCACGTCACTTCACCACTCTTGTGAAGGCACGTACCCATTTTACGTATTCACTCCGTTCGATGCATTTCGTGCTAGCTCCTCGGCAGGCTACAAATAAAGGAAATAGCTGCAGTACCTGTTGGTATTTCTTCATATTGCCCTTTATTCGTATGTTATACGGTTCAAAATTCACGAAGGCTTCACTTATTTGTGATTTCACACGGCGTGACGTTCTCATGCCAAACCTTAATATAAGAGACGATTGACGACATGCCCTAGCCCTCAGACCAATAAGGCCCATTCTCATAACGTGAAAGGGTAATGAACGTAACAATATCATAAAAGCGGTGTAGTCAACTCTCAAGCGGTGATACGTGGACGCAAGAATTTTCGTCATAATTCCGAGAAGTTAACGGACTCTCGGGAATCACTTTCATTTTCACTTAGTGCCACCGACTGCTCCATAACCATTAAATCCTCTTGTTTACGGCCCTTGGCAGGTTCAAAGGCACTGGCCCTCTCCCCACTTGTCTAACTTATTCACAGGACGGACTAAACAGTAAACAAAGAGGAAACTGTTCGGATGAAATATTTCTCGAATGAGTTACGCAATTTTATATCGTCGATACATATTTTAGGTCCTGACACAATTTAATGCCTCGCTTCGAAAAAACTGAAACATTACATTTCAGTATTTCTTTTATGAAATTTTATTGATCCTTGAGGCGTTAATAAGAGTTCTTTCGTCCTTGATACACTCCGCTTTAACTTTATTCCGTGTCATTTTTGAATGAACCACAATAAAACGAAAAGGTCTTGTCTTGGGGTTATGAAATAATTTAAAACAGGCAAACCCACTCAGACATCATGGAGTTGAACAGCAAACATCATTTTAAGAAATGCAAGTAATTAATTATGTTGGATAAAACCATATACAACCCGTTCTTTTTCTATTTTTTCCTGGATGATATATAGCGTTTTCCTACAATCACGAAACCAAATTTATTTTATAACTTTTCAATTTAGCCTCTCTAATATTTTCTTATTAAAGGGGATACGTATTTCAAAAACCATTTTTTTTGTAGTTCTTCTCTCCCTCTCTTCAGCCACAGGAAGTCCACTGCTGAACATATGTCTCCCCCAAGGATCTCCACATGGACTTGTTGGAAGCGGCCGACATCCAACGACTTCCTGCAACCTTAACCAGGTCGTCCGTCATTTAGTTCTTCATTGATCTATATTTTATATACCGTGTTGGGGCCATTGCACTAAACTTAGCATCCACACTGGTTTCTTGGATTCACGCGAATGTTACACATTGAAATAAAACCGTGACCACGAAAACTGTAAAGTGCTCTAAACGTCGGGAAATAAAAAAAAATTAAATCAAATTCGCGATAAAATCCGTAAGAATTCGTTTCTTATCATCCCTATCTGTTTATATGGTTTATCATATACCGAAACTAATTTAAAGCAGACGATGGTGCAATGTATTTTTCAGTTCTCGTGTAAACATAACTTTTTTAATTCTCGTTATACTCCATGTTGAACTCCGATACTTATCACTAGTATCATATTAATAAAGTTTTCAGACAAACTCAAACAGTTATTTTCATAAATTTTATTAATAACTTATTTTAAACAATCTTATTATATATAGCCGTATTTCTACAACATACATAAACACAAGCCTTTTTCCCAGATGGGGTAGGCAGTGGTGCTATTGCTACAAATTCCTGACTCCGGGCTGATAATGAATAGAAAAATCCAATATCTCTTTGCCCGACCCGGAATTCGAACCCGAGACCTCAGCTTTGCAATCATACCGTAGTACCACTACGCCACCGAGGCAGTCAATTAGAATTAGTCAGTATTTCTACAAGATGTACATAAATGCCTATTATGCATATTAAAGTGATCTATGTTATGAGTAGGTACAATATTTGCATGCGATAAACGTAGATATAGAAGATTACTTTAACTTTACTTTCAAATTATTTGATGCAATAATTAGAATTTAAATAAAAATAGAGCAAATGTTTCATACATATTTTAAGCTAAAATGTTACAATATTTTTGCACTAGCGCGACAAACTGAATTACATAAATAGAGTAGCCACCGGTTGAAACAATTATATCTGACTGATTAAACCGGGTCTATTCAAGGTGTAAACAAAACCTGACACATGGCTGTGGCACCTTAACATGTTTACCACCATTAACCATTCAGTACGGTGGTTGCTATCCTGCCGGACATGGGTAACCTACCACCAGCCACAATAGGAATAATAACCAATTGTTACATTTATCTCGGCCCTCATTATTCCCACAGCTGGGAGTCAGCCACTTACCACCTTATCTGCGGGGAATAGGCTAGTGTCCTCAAGTTTTATTATGGTTTATATCGAAACGTTACGTTGTGCATAATCATAATCATGAAGAAATTTTAAAATAAGTTTAGTAATAAGTAAGCTATGATTGCATAAAAGTTGACGGAAGGAGTAATAGAAAAGGACGGAATATGCACGACGTGACGTCATCCTCCATAAGGTGCATGCGTGCAAAAGAGAAAGCCAGTGTCCCCACCGTACTATTAAAAATATTAATATCTCAGGCATTTTACAACCAATATCGATGCTGTTTTCGAATGCATGTTTTTCTAAGCGATATTTTAGGAACCATTAATTATTACTCACAATCAAATATTGGACATATCCCTATTATATTTTGTCCACTACCTACAGTGACCTAAGCTGGTGCACAGTTTTCTAAACAATTTTCATGATAATGAACTTTTCATCAAGGTAGAGCAAAGCGTATTATGCTAGATTAACACAATTATACTTACAGTATAATTAAAAAATAATATAATATACCGGAACGACTTACCGTAGTCTCTTAGGCATGCCTGATTCTTACCCACTACACGATATTTCGTAGCTATATAAAAATATACATCGCAACAGGAGCTTGAACCCTTGAGCTTAGTAATTTCGCCTTTGTGTCATGGAGAGGTATTCGTATCTCATCTCAAATATCGAGCACGTAGCAAAGTCATAATTTCACGATGAAGCACCGCATGGGCAGGGTGCGCGCCCTTTGCAGTGGCGAGCTTGTGATTCACTGCTAGTTACCCACATACATTCTATATAGCGCTAACTTTTTTCCAACAGATTCCACCTGTGCACAGAAAGGAAATGAAACAAAAAAGGTCATTACCACGATCGCGCGCTGCTTGAACGTGATCACGTAAATTGCTATCGATATTACAGAATCCATTAATTATTTACCGTATCTGTCTACGAACACCTGATATTTAATGCGTTGAGATACGTAACGCGAAACTAAACTATACTCGCTTACGTTGCTAAATTACAGGGGTAAGCGTATACGGATATATTGGCGGTAGCTTTTTGGAAAGGTAGTAACATCAAAAAGACAGAGTTTCGCAAAACTGTCTCCCAATTGAACATTGCTTGAAGTTACAAAAGGTCAAAACAACCAGTGATTGATAATTTATGTAGCATATTATATATGTTTACACACGTCCATCCCACACATGCGGTATAATGCCGTATTTTCTCAAATTTCCTGGGAGAGATTAGTACAAATAAAACCTAAACAATCTATCCGTACTTTGAAGTTTATAATTAAATTTGAATCACAGAGTGTATAAACAAACACAGTGTAATACAACAGCTCTGGGAAGCTTAGGTTATACAATTTATGTTTTTTTCGGAAGCCTTTTAACTAAATGTCATCTCTATGGACAAATTAAAACTGAGTGGATCTTCCACTATAATCAATAAGAAGAGCAACAATATATAGTAAACACTATTTTTTATTTAATTCGCCATCTCCAATTACGGCCGACTTTACCAAATACACTATGCATGCTATTTAATGATATGAGATTTTCAGAAATATCAGCATTGAGAATCAAAAGATTCAATGTTGAATTAAATACACATGATTGCACACTGATTTTATAAATAAACAAGCGACAATCCAATCATACGACAACTACAAACTATTCTCAAAGAACACTCGGCAGGAAAAAAAGAACAACTTTTAAAACAAAATAACTAAAAACAAGCAACAAAGTAAACATTGAATTGGGTAACGGCAGATAGAAAAAGAACAATTCCGGACAAACCACCGAGACTTGAACCCAAGTTTAAGTAATAAAGCTCTCCTAGCTATTCTACTTAACTGCAACCTAAGATGGATCTCGGCAGTCATTAGCGAATAGTCTAAAGATTCTAAACTATCTCATTACCATGAAAGCGTTTCGTTGTTCTTATTGCATCCTTCCATCTTACTCCGTCAACTTCGAACAACTAAAAGTAAAATTTAAATATTTCCAAATTGGCACTGCTTAGAAATTCATATTTCAGATGTAAGACAATGACTGGAAAGAAGGTGTCCATAAATTAAGGCGTTCTCAGTTCTCGAGAGGCGAGTCTCAGTTACCCGACACGATATAAATAATTGGCCGACGGTAAAATTTATTGCGCAGACAAATTATGACAAATATTTTTCATGCCGAAGCGTTTCAAAAAAAATCTTTACTAACTATTAAATTTTGTGCTTTGGTGCAAAAAATATTATCGTGAAAACTAATTATACCGCATTAAAAACTCGGTTACCCCGACCCTTCGCTATTAAACAGGCTGTAACCTAATTACCGCGCAAATTACATAATTAATGCGCTAAGTGTTGATAGCATTATGTAAATATTGAATGATATTACTGAAATAATTAGGTTACTAGTGGATATCCCTACAATGCCTCTGCACTCAGCTCCTCACAGTTCAGTAGCTTACAGTAGGTAAACTCCATGCATACAGATTGCGACAAGGCTTCTTGATCCAAAAGACGGATTGCGGTAGTCGAGCCTTTAATGAAAACGGGAACGTATTTTGTTTATCTTGTCATTCTATTAATTAGGGACCTTGTTTACAGTTCCAATAGACATGACAAGTCTTAAATACGCCCCGCACGGTTGAACTTTTATCACTTTAATTCATTTATGTTTGTGAGTAGAGAGCAAATTGCTTTGAGTACCATCCCTATACCCACTAGGCACATCAGATCTTTAATTATCTCGGCTCGAATTTGTACAAAAATTAAATTACCTATCCAAAACACGCATTCGCTTAAAACAAAGTTGCCGGTTTAAAATTGGAATACGAATTAAATGGATATCCTGTGGTGTGGAATGAAGTAATTAAGCGCAATCATATAACAACTTTTTTCTTAATTTTATTTAAGCGTAAATACTCAGTAACATAAAAGTATTTTTATGACGATTTCCAGGTCACATTTTTTAAATTAATTTTGTGACCGAAATTGCAAACTATTATGAGTGAGTTTATAGTGCGCATCGTTCAGTCATTAATAATTATTCACGAAAAATAAAGAGTTGAGTTTATTTCTATTATAGTTTGTATACACATGAACTTAATCCACCATTTAAGACGTGTTTCTAAACGCGCTGTTATAATTTTACAAATATTCAAAAAACACAACAAAGAAAGGATCTTGATAAACTTTTTGTTCCAGTGCTTCAATTAACAAAGTAATTTATTTGCGCCAAGCGTAAAACCTACTCCTTTTCCTCTTTGTAAAAAGCTGACCGGTGCAAATTTGTTGTTAATTTTTCATTACCCTAAGAAAAAACGCGAGGCGAAATTCCGCAAAGACGTCGTGTCAGATTGATGCATGAGTTCGTGTTTTTCTTTGTGCCCACACCATCAATCTTACAGATCTATTAACGTCCTCTTTAGTACCTCTCCTAATTATCTGAACAAACCAAGCTTAGTGCGAGCAAACAACAACATATTAAATTGTTTTGTTTATCATACACAGCGAAATCAACAGCTCACGTAAACACGTCGATTATATACTCGTAGTTCGTGAACGATACGCAATCCGCAACTCGCTTATTGTCCACCAGTCTTCCCCGAAGTGGGCGAAAACGCCCCGTTGTGGGCACTGGTCAGTGAAGGACCCAGAAAAGATAGTGAAGTGTTGCAGCAGTCTTGTGGAAGCGATGATTGTTTTGTATTTTCTACTTCTAATGTTTTAAAACTTCAGCTATAATAAAAAAGAATATGTGCTACCATGTCGATTATGTGAATTTTATTTCTTAACTATATCTGTATAAACACGAAGTCCGTTATAATTAACTATCCTTCTATATATCTTTCCTATCCTACTAATCCTACTAATATTACAGAGGCGAATGTTTGTAGATTCGTTACTTCTTCATGCCCCAAAGACTTTTTTTATGGCATAGGTCCGGCAAACGAGTAGACAGGTCATCTGATGGTAAATGATCACTGCCGCCCATAAACATCCACAAAGCTGGGTCATGGATGTGTTGCCGGCCCAATTGAGAGGGGAGCGGGAAGGAAAAAGTATAGGAAGAGGAAAGGGGTATTGGGCAACCGGCGATCTCACTCACCGAACAAAACGTGACAACGAAGCTGTCGCTTCACGTCGATTTCCTGTGAGACAGCGGTACCGCCCCGGATGGGCCTTTTTTTTTTTTTTTACGAGGGGAAAACTAGTTATGGTTTCCTTCCCGCAGGCCTTGGGAAAGGCGCGGGAAGGGTATGTCGGGGTCACCGGCCTTCCAGCTCGACGCGCGGATGTTAATGCCGAGCTGGGTCCCTAACATCTTACGCCGGCATACCGACCAAAACCCCTCGATGAGGCCCTCTTCATGCATATCAAGGTGACTGCGGTCTCTGCTAGCGAGGCTCGCCCAGTATTATTCCGCAGCCACCTTATGCTTTATAGAGACTCATGGTCTCGCCCGTCTCTATGGGAGGGAGCGTGTACGCGCCCTTATTTGCCTTTTAGGCGGCCGCCCCGGGATCACTTTTAGTAAGGACGCGCCCCAAGTGCACCCAGTGATCCCAAAGGCCCCCTTTAGTCGCCTTCTACGACAGGCTGGGGATACCGTGGTGGGATTCTAAATGCCCCCTTGCCACAGGGCAGTGGATGGACGACCTGGTTAAGGTTGCAGGAAGTCGTTGCATGCAGGCTGCTTCCAACAGCTAACTTGTCTACTATAGTCATCATGTCACCCAGTCATGACTGACAACAGCTCGATTCTACCACTTTCAAGACTGGACTAATTTTAACAAAATTTCGCATGTAGGTAGCTAACACCCTGGATTAACATATAGGTTACTTTTTATCCCGAATAGAATGAGTGTTCTTTCAAACTCAAAGATAGAGTATGGGGTGAATTAAACGGTTCGGAATGAGACAGGATAGGACGGGATGTGACGGGACGGGACGGATAAAACGGTACAGAGGGCGACAATCACGTAGAGTTTAAATATAAAACAGTACCTACTACTCAAAATTATACGTACCTGATGTGGATTGGACTCAAAACTTATCTGCACCTAGGCGAAGCCGCACCGGGCCGGGCCACTACTATAAAATAAATGCGATAATTATCGGCGAGAGATATTTTTGTGTTATTTAAACGATTAAGGTTGCGGGTATATGTGATTTTGCGACTGATGTCAGGTTATATAAACCTGCCAGCTATTGAATAAAATTCAGTCGTTAACGAGACTCCGACGACGCCGGTCGTCGTTGAGGCTCGCACTATGTCGGATATCCGCAATGTGTTTGTAGCAGATAGTGCCGTCATTATATCAAAACAAAATATAAACAAAAATAAATAAATTAATCGCGATCGACAAAATAAATAATGGTGTTTATATCTGATATGAAAGCTGCCTTCAGCCAAGTTGCCAGCCACATCTATGATTATCAGCAACACAGTGTTCACATGTCATCTGGTAAGTGATTTTTATTTTCTTTTCAACAGATTTCAAAAGGAGGAGGTTATAAATTTGACTCCTAAACATTGAATAGTATTTTAATGGTTCTTTTCGCATTACATACATACATACATAAACACACGCCTTTTTCTCAGAAGGGGTAGGCAGAGGTGCTACTAGAACACCCACGTTTCGCCTTGTATATTCCATCCCACGATGTGATAGGGGGCGAGCCTATCGCCATGTCGGGCACAAAATCCTGACTCCGGGCTGATAATGAATAGAAAAATCCAATATCACTTTGCCCGACCCGGGATTCGAACCCGAGACCTCAAGCTTTGCAGTCATACCGTAGTACCACTACGCCACCGAGGCAGTCGCATTAGGTGCAGTATAAGAGTTTAACTAATGAGGGGGTGAAAGGGGTGACAAAATAAAAACATATATAAATACTCAGTGTCTCCAGCAGGTTTTAACTGATTTCAGCGGTTTCTTTTTCATCGGAAAGAACGTATTGACAGGTTGGCCACCTAACCATCGTATACTGTATATAGCAAAAATGTAGCTGATTGCTGTCTGTACATGGTTTATCACGAAAACCATTATTGCGGGACTTTATTAATATAATGCTACCAAAACAATGATTGAGTTTTTGTCAGTGTCTGTGCGTTTGTGCGTGAAAATCTCAGAAATGGCTGAACCAATTTCGATGTTATTTCGTCTTAAGGTACCTGACATCCTGGAATAACACATAGGCTTTTGATCCTGAAATATGTAGTGTTCCCACGGAATTATCATTGCTCATCATTCAAATATATTTTGTATTTGTGTTTCTCACTCTAAAGGATGGGATAAGGTCGCTTAATATTAATTTAATATCTTTGACATCAGACTTAATTCCATGATAGAGAAAACTGAACCACGTATGGAACGGAAAAGAGATTGCAGTGTAATTGGTAAAATGCGAGGTAATAAAATATATTAAACACTTTATTGAAAACCGTTTTTCACGTTTCACGTCACTCTGTGCTTTCTCTCTTTAAAAAAATCGTTCCCATGCCGCTACGAGGCATCGGTAAAGACTTCAAAGCGCACTAAAAAAAATCAGGTGTGCTCGCTGAACTTTGCGTCATTCATCGACAACATTTGGTTGCGGAAAAAAGTGAAAGGCTGTTTCAATCACTGCAATAAGTAATCAAAGCAGTCGGTAAAACACGAAACAGCTCTGTAAAGGACAGATTATTTAATTAGCTTTGTGATGCTAATGAGGAAGATGTCAGCCGATTGCTATTGCAAACAGGAGTGTATTCGTTCATTCGCGATCAAGAGTGACTTGTTTGACTCAGACTATTGAGATGTTTGATATATTTGAAAACCAAGACACAGTATTACAAGGCAACGTCAACAACTCGAAAATTGACATTGCCTACTTACCTGACTTGTATAGGTTGTTTAATCATATCAGTATTCAATTTCGAGGTGACGTGGTAAATGTGATAAAAGAACGTTGCTGCTTCAGTAGCAAATCTGCAGGGTAATTCACGTAATTAAATAAGTTTAGCTGCAGTGCAGTTGCAGTAAAGTTTCGATCAAAACAGACCTTTTTGTATTTGTATCTCGTAATTTTGACAACCGCTGTCAGATACGCTCGCGTCAAGTTCGCGTCACGCGAGCGGTTTAGTGTATTCTACTGCTGCGTGTTTTATGTGCGTGATTCAGATCGCAACTTGATCGGTATTCACGTATAAGCTTCTTGCATACGACTGACGTACAGTTGAGGCGCAGCACACGCGCAGTTTACGCATAGCTTAGGTGCCGTTCACGCGCAGCTAAACAATTACAAGAATACCATTTTGCACTAAGACGTAAACTTCATTGCAACTGCACCGCAACTTGATCGGCGCGTCAAAAATTACGTGAATTAGCCAGCTGATCTTACTAAGGATAATACCTGCAGACAGGTTTATATCCAATTTTTTTCTTATAATCGGTTGCATTCTTAGACAACGACGATCTGTTTGTTTAGTACCAAGCGGAACCTCTAACATTAAAGTTAATCTGATAAAACATTTGTAGGATATTATTAAATTATAAATTATAGGGCCACACAATAGCAATAACATGCCAACTGAAAGGTGTTTCAGAATTGTCAACTACCGGGAAAACAAAAGTCAAATTTAAAAATGGCTACCAGGAATTTTGACCGCAAAAGCCAATATGCGGCAATTGTATTCTAGAATTCGATGGCTTGTTCAATGATTTTTGATAGCACTTCTATTGCCATATTTCTGCGAATCTGGATGTAATGCTACGGCAACGATGAAAAAAAGAAATATCATTTGTAAGTACATAATATTGCGTATATCTACCAATCACGGTGACTTATAAATGACGGTAAGTACATTGGAACGTCAGTACCGAACTTATTAAAAATCATCTTATTAATTATCAAATTAGTCTAAAATTTTATATTGAAGAGTTTGTTTTAATCTTAATCATTGTATTTCTAAATATTGTAAAGTTTAATTTTAATTTCTCTTAGTAGTTACAAGTCTCGTTGAAACTGTAAGTACCTAATTAAATGAAAGGAACGATTGCGACTGGATTTTTTACATGATGTTTAGTTAAACATTTTGAGAGGCGCCAGAAAATATAATAGATTGGCAGCCTCCGTGGCGCAGTTGGTTGGACGCCGGCTGTGAAACGGGAGGCCGCGGGTTCAATCCCCGCATCGAACTAATTGTTTGTGTGAACCACAAGTATTTGTTTCGAGTCTGGGTGTTTGTGAGACCGAAAAGTCTCTCGTAGCTCCTTATACCTACGACACAAGACTCGATCTTAGTGCGCGGTCAGGACTATGTATGTGACTGTTGGTGGTAACGTGTATTATTATAAGATAACAGTGATTTATTCCAAATACCACTGCCATCCTTTTATGTGCTGAATCCAAATCCGGTAAATATGACATTAAAAAAAACAAGATTCAGCTCGTCAAGATAAAGATCGTCTACGGTCTTTTGGCGTCCGAATGCGTTGTTGTCACGCTGTTGTCAAAATATTAGGAACAGTTTTTCTCTCTTCATATTTTATTATATTTGACATGTTAATACTTTTAGATTACGAGTATAAATGCTTGTCTTTATATCAATAAAACATATCTTAAACAATACGTGAAATTGAGAAAAATTGTTAGTAATATTTTGACACCAGCATGACAACAACGCCAGAAGATCGCAGACAAACTATACATAAAATGCGAGCCTTTGGAACAGGCCCCTTATATTTGTTTAGCTGTCTGTGTAGACAGGTACCTACGATATTCATAAAGTGAGCGGTAAACGAAATAGGTCAGAGACGTTGTGATGTACACAAATTTGCTTGGCAGATCAATTTAATGTTCTTGGCAATACGCAACTTAAATTAATCTAGACAATTACATACATATTCTTATTACACCGCATATTTAAAAATAAAATAGGTCAGTACATCCACATAGAAACGAATGCAATAATATTACAATATTACTTATGAAAACTGAGCGTTAAGTTCAAAGCTCTTAAAAAAGAGCAAGAAAGCCATAATCTATATCGTCTACTATATTTTTTAAACCGCCTATTTATGTTTGTGGTTGCACTGACACTAAAAATTTTAGGACTAAAAGCAATAAATTGAATTTTCATAACATGAATAAATATCGCTTGAAAATGTCTGTCACGAGATTTTACCACTGCACTTAAATATATTTTAAACGCAAACTTATTAGGTCGTGAGGACATATACCGACTGTGTGCATAAATAAATATATTCAACTATGTATACTGCGAATATTCTTACTGTCGTTTTTTATTTAAATAAAGATCTAACACACTGGTGAAAAATTCCTTTTGGTACAAAACAGCCGCTTTATTATGTAACATACGTATGTAAACAACGCACACTATCAACGCAATTGTCTTCAGACTCCGAACATTGCGCCAAGATTTATCTACATTTTGTAACGGTGTTTACATAGCATTATCTATTCTCTTTACTTGTACGAAGATCTACGTAACATCGGTAGGATAAGAAGAATCCATTCTACGAAACCCTAAAATCGTCGTTGCAATTGTGGGGGTTTGTCGCGCAAACAGGCAATAAATGCCGCCTGAATAAGCCAAAACCGAGATTGCCATTCTACTATTGTCGATACTGCTGCGTTTTATATAGAGATTTATTCTTTTTATTTAAACGAACCGTTTATGTAAAACATTCTTTCCTTTGTATTGATTTCGTTTCTGTTACTGAAAGCATTATTTTGTTATTCGAAGATTCTGTCAGAATGCCTAACACGTTGTATTAAACATTTTACAAAGAAACTCATTAATCTATGTAATGATTCATTTCTAAAAACGTAATTATGGGACTATTAAAAAAGACACAATGGAATCGGTATATAATATTATACTCGTAATATGATAGAATACGAAATAATTAACTTTAAACCGCTACGCTAGACAAGTTTATCGAGGCGTTCCATTACCGTAGACCTTAAAATTACGTTTTGTCACACAAATTCTAAATAAGATGAATTTTTCGTTCATAAAGATTTCGTAGAGATTACAATAAATTAAATTAAACAATTCCATGGTCTTATCTGCAAGAGAAGTAGTGTCCGTAATATTGTAAGTTAATGTCACTCTTAAGATTGTATCAGTGCTTAAGCCCCTTTGTGTCGGCTGCTTTAGCAGCCTCCCAACCTGTAACACTATAATTAGGTTACAAAACAAATCTGAGAGGAGTCAGTCAGATTCCAAGTTGAAGAAACGAATTACGGAACCAATTGGAAAGGGAAAACTGCAACTAATTACTCGCTCAACGCAAAACAATGCGGGAAAATAGAACGTTTCACCCCTAATACCCAGTATTAGAGGAGGCCTTATTGCATGCTAAATAGCCGCCTGCCCACACAATAACACTATCTAGCCAGTGTCACCTGTTATGGAGCGCAATTAATTGGATTCCTCTACATTCACAGCTAAATCATACGCCTCTAACAATAGCGTCGCGTCCAATCTAAAACTATTATCGCAGCTTAATAACCCTTATTGGTATATGATAATTAGAAACTGAATTATATGCAACATATTATTTGCTTTCAAATTGCTTATTTTATTCGTGAAAAATACTTGACACGCATCAAAAAATATATTTTTGTAACATAAATGCGAAAACTTAACATTTTAAGTTACAACAAGCCATTGCTTGAAGATAACAATACTAGATTGTAAATAAATAAAAACTAGATATTCTATCTAAGAACCTAGGGAATATAGTGGGAATATAACTAATTTTAAATTGAAAATTAGCATAATTTGCAAATCTACATAATCCGGTCTCTATTGAGAAGAAAAATGTTTTCATACCGTGAATAATTATAACAATACTTTTCTTCTTTAAGGCCGAAAGACACTAAACACTATTCCTGATAAAGCTTGGATAAAAATATAAAAATGTTGGTTCTTTAAAATTATATGGAAGCGCGTAAAAGGCTTACGTTTATCCTGAACGCGTCAATCAGAGCCGTTACGCAACACAAAACTGAGCAGAAAAGCGCAACTCGTCAAGAATTACATTTTCTTCGGCTTATAATATTAAACTGGCAAAGTGTAATTGAAATTAACTATATGGAACGTCGTTAAAGTGATTTCTCTTGTTATATCTATGCATAAGTCACATCGGGCTGTTTTTCATTTTATTTAATAATAGTTAATTGACAGCCTCCGTGGCACAGTTGGCTAGACACCGACTGTGAAACGAGAGACCGCGGGTTCGATCCCCGCGCCGAGAGACGAGACAAATGTTTGTGTGAACCACAAATATTTGTTTCGAGTCTGGGTGTTTGTGAGACCGAAAAGTCCCTCGTAGTTTCTGATACCCACGACACAAGACTCGATCTTAGTGTGGAGTCAGGATTATGTATGTGACTGTTGGGTGTATATATTTATTTCTATTTATAAAACTTGCATTTAATTCTAAATAATAAAAAATCAAATCATTTAAAATAAACAATAAATTCAGTTAATGCCTTACCTTTGCTTATACTGAAGCGAAAGTATTCCTTCACGGTACCCCTGCCCCTTAGAGGAGTCGATCTACATATGTAATGTAACTTATAAATTAAAAATAAGGACTGTACACGTGTACATATTGAACAAAGGCATCCATGTTCTAACAAAAATATCAACCCTTGGCCGCGTGCCAACGTGCAGAAATTCATTTGTTACAATTTTATAGCGAATCGTACTCGAATTGAACAAAACACGGATTACAGACTTTAAATCTAATGAACTGGCTAATCCATAAATTGAAATTGAAACCTACAGCTCGCTCCGTTGCTTTTCATTACTTCTTTCCAATAGTACAATATGTTAAAGTATGTATTAAATACTAATTTATTTAAAACACAATAAGACATTCTTACCACTTAATGTATTTTTAAATTTAAATTCTGACACCTGACTGTAGTAATGACAATTAATTAAATAATATAAATATATACAATATAAGTAAAGGAGAAATAAATAATTTTGCCCAAACTTTAAGTTAAGTGTAAGAGCATTCATTGTACTCAACTTAGGTAATATACATAAGTTGCGCAAAAGAAATTTCCATCGCCTGATTCAAAGTAAGTTTACAGTGGTGCGGTCCAACAGCACATAATTCATGCCACTCAGTGAAATATAATGCGGATGTTCTCATAATGTACGACGAGCAACTTAATCCGACTGCGACTTTTTCCCTTACAAATATGTATTTAATGCTTTGAATACAGATTTGTTGAATGTAGATTTTTGGCAAGGAAAATAGACATAATATTCGCAAAATTTGCGTTATCGCTGTTTGTGTTTGATAACATTTTTATTTCTCAATATTTTATTACACACATCATTTAAAAATATCAATATATTATAATTGAACTAGGTTTTTCTTGATTCTCTAAAGATTTATTGCCAGTTATTACAAAAAAAGCTATTTATTGCATATAATGATAGATACTAATTTATATATTCTATGCGACATGGAATTTTAAAGCAGGGCTTAAATAATGAAGCCGTTTATAATAATAATAAAAAAAAAAATTCAGGCAACATTATCCAATCTGTTAGTAACGAATTTAAGAACTATGTTAGTATCTGATTAAAATTGATAGAGATTTTGACAAATTTATAAAATTATCTATAAGCGGTCCATTTTCACAGCACACTGCTGAAGCGATCTCATTTATTTTTCACCTGAAACTATGTTCACTGAAATATGTTAATTAAAAAAATGGACGCTCTGTTGAGAACTTTAAAAATAGCGTAGAGTACAAGCTCAGCCACAAGATCAACATTTTTTTATTTAACAGCGATCTATTAGCATCGGACCGTATTCAGCGTCTTCCTGAATCGTTTAATAGATTCGGTTTGGTTGACCGTCCACTTTGTAGATCCGACGCTCTGTTTACGCTTATCTGGTCTCAATTGGAGATCCTTTCGGCCCCAGTGGCCGTCAGTTTTCCGCGCAATGTTTCTGCTGCCACTTCATCTTGCTAATCCAACATTTGTAATTAAAATAAAACATTGTATGTATTATATAATAGCCAGTGTAATTGTATACAGAAAACATATAAAAAGCTTAAGCAAACAACTGTTATAAGGACTCTCTTCAATCATGTATTATTGCGAAGAAGCTAGACGCCGCGCTCGTGTTCGAACTTAAATCAGTGCAGAAAATTTCCTGTCGACTTAGTCAAAGATGCCATACAAGTGTAGCTTAGAAAACTTTAACTACAGAATATGGTCGTGGGTTTTTGATTACAGCTTATAACATGCTCAAAGAATACACAGGTATTATTATAGAGAGGACACACAGCTTCACTGTAGCAAAAATTCTCTCTTTAATTTTTTATCTTAATTCTTTTAATGTTTTAAGGTATCCTAATGAATAATTAATATATTTTAAATATTAGTAAATAATTACAACTATTTCTTTGAATATTATTTTAGGTAAGTTACCGTAGTAATTATTTATATAAGTATACCTAGATTAGATTAAGTCAAAAGAAAGTTTTAAAAAATGGAAGCAAAACAACGTAATATACTGAAAAGTGCAACTTGTTCCTTTAAATATAGTCGCTGTTTAAACCAGACAGAACTCAAGAAGCTTTTGGGAAAGTTAACTAATTGCATGTGCAAATATTTGTTTGTACGTAAGAGTCTGAGTCGTTCCTAGACAACTAGTAAAACTTTACCAATTACAAATATCTTGAAGCATACAGTGCCGAATACGAATAGATCTGAAAATAACACGAATTATTTTGTGTTTTATAAATGTTTTTCTTTAATGCTTTCGTCATTCTTCTTGTGACGTAAGTGTCGAAAATTTATAATTTATTTTCCAACATATAATAAGAAAAAAATATTGTTCATTTTGTTAATGCACATGGGGTGTATTTATTTCTCGGCGGCCGCGACGGCCTCAGTAACTCATATAAAGTTCCGGCGTAAAAACGACACAGCCGGACAGCGGCCGACGATATCGCCCTACGTGTGTGTCGTGTACACTGTGCACTGTATACCGCGCTTTATTTACAAGTTCTAAGGCTTCACTCACCCCGCTCACCCTTCTCACTCTTAAAGCTTCCTGTAAACTTGTTTACAACAAAATAGCTTTTCAAACCTTGTCTTTCACATACGTGCCGACGTGTTGCCTCATTTCATTTGTATCAATATTTTATAACTTATTATTATGAAATTAATTTTTTTACCCCCTCTTCGTCATGGTATTTATGAGCACTACAATAGGTTTTTGAATAGGTTTATATTTCACTATTTTGTTATTCCCATGTGTCCCAGATTAATTGACACAACTTGGCGTTATGAAAGCTAATGCTTATGTAATGAAATTATTTTCTGTCAAGAAATATGCAGAACAATAGCTGAACGACTAACGTGGCCCATTGATCCGGTACCCACCAACATTCACCACTCAAATGGTAAAGTTTTTAGAGAAAGAATCAAAAGAAAATAAGCGCAAAAAGAGCCTTCGAACAAGCCCTCAAAAATATCGTAAAGAGGCAGTTTTATGCTCATTCCTTTGTTATTGCTCAAGTCGACACTACAATGCTCAGCTTGCAATAAAACTCTTGAAATTGAATTGAACATTTTACAAATCGCTTAGATGAAACCTGCGGGATGAGTGAAGTGCATAGCTGTACTTACCAACTTGTTCATTCATCAACACTTTAGGACTACGATACAGGCTACAGTAGCTTTAATTACAGTGTTCTTTTTTAATAGACGCTTATAAGACCAAATATTACTTAATATAGTATTATGAATAATGTTAATATTTGACTTTTCAGACTTAAGTGTGAATTAATTTTCGATTATTACTTTACCGGAAATATACATATCCTGCACACGACATACCATCGGGATATTTTTTAAAGATTTAGAATAATTTCTATTATACAAGAAAACCGCCAACCTGCTATAGGCCAGCGTCAAAAACTACAGCCTAAACCCCTTTAATCGATTTCTCAATTGTAGAAATCCCCTTCTAAGCAGTGCGTGTTATGGACTAATGCAGTACAAACATCTTACAGGAACAAAATATGAATACTATGGCGTTTATCAATGTATACAAGGAGAGTTGGGTGTGCCACCGGCCTTTACTGTCCTAGCTTAATATTTCATCTAAAAATGGCGGCGGATAACCACTAGCTAATTCACAAAGAACACGAGATAATAGACGCTACGAGCCACGTTTCTCCTATGATTAAAATTCACGGAATACCTTCGCCACCCAACTTACTTATTAATTTCCCGTTATCCATTCCTTGTAATTAAAGCACATATTTCAATAATATTAATAGTTTTTGTTGTAGGGTTCATTTATAAACATTAAATGAAAAGACAAATTAGCATAATTAAGCTGGCCTTTTACTGTTAATTAGCTAAATTGAATTTAATTATCCATTGTGAACAGCACGTACCATGAATATGTTACGGTAATTTCCTTAATATCAAAGACAATAGCTCACACCTCGCATACTCTAATATAATTTTGTTCTAAAAGAAGCGCAAATAAATATACATTTCATAACATTGAATTATTCTTCTACTCTTCTATTGATAGGCAATTACCACGCACTATAACTGTGAAGGAAAACATCGTGAGGAAACCTGCATACCATAGAGATTGCATAAATTTCTATGATGTGTAAAAGTCCGCCAACCCGCACTAGGCCAGCGTGGTGGACTATATGGCCTAACCCCTCTCAATCGTACTCTCAATTGTAGAGGAAGCTCGTGCCCTGCAGTGGGACGTACATATATGAGCTGATACAATACAATACAAAAACAAATGTTAGCTTCAATCAAAATAGACCAATCAGTTATATCGTAAATTCATGAGTATATTTATTTGCTATGTTGCACTCGGTAAGTTATCAAACATGCTGCTCTCGGTTTGCGCATAGTTTGTGTTGCGTACAAACAGAAAAGATAGTTTTGTATTTCCATTCTGTAGGGATATCCCGGGGAAATGGAGTTCTCTTGGGAAAATAGCTATCAGCAAGCGCGAGGAGCCGCAACTAACAACTCTTATTGTTATGGTTTTCATTGCATTAGGTCAAGTTGGAGTTTTACTATCAAGTACCCCAGAGGCTAAAGAGGCAGTTTTCTAAGCCGCTGGATTGATACCCCTTCAAAAAAATCTATATTTGAACTATAGTTTTTTTTTTCTGTCCGGCAAACGAGCAAGCAGGTAACCTGAGTCAACTGATCATTACTGCTCATGAACATGCACACCGCTTGGATCATCGAAGTGTTGCAGACCCATCAGATCGGGAGAGGAGCGGGAAGGAAAAAGGATGGGAAGAGGAGAGGTATTGGGCACCCGGAGCTATCATCCATCAGCCAAAGGAAGTCCACTGCTGAACAAAGGCCTCCCTCAATGATTTCCGCAGTGACCTGTTGGATACAGCCTGCATCCAACTATGTGCATACGAAATTCGTCTTTATAAAATCCCTGCGCATGGAGTACTAATTCTCGAAAGATACACGAGGAAGATTTTTTTAAAAACTAAAACATCGTTGTAAAACAAACTCTACAAAATCCGTTGTATAATTTATAAAGCATTTAACAATACAGAGAATGCATTGGCGTGTATTCTGTGTGATATTGTCTCCGAAGATGTGAGCTTTGGAAGCAATAGCGGCGAAGTGCACGTTTACGCCACCACACGGCCGACGCCGCCGAGACATGCCTCTGCATGCGTGACAGGGCATTTTTTTAAGAGCTTCTAAAATACTCGAAAAATGCTCACACTTTTCACTTAACTATCTATAGAATATGTGTCGTAAAAACAAAGTACCCTTGCATTTCGTGAATTATAATAGTTTGAAGTATATTTTAAGTCTACGCAATAAGCTGCTTATCCGTATCAGCCCATATACGTCCCACTGCAGGGCACGAGCCTCCTCTACAATCGAGAGTACGATTGAGAGCGGCTAGGCCATATAGACCACCACGCTGGCCTAGTGCGGGTTGACGGACTTTACATACTTTGAGTAATTACAGTTGCGTCGTGGATCATATTTAACTAAAGCTAGAGATTAAACCAGTAGTGTCATAAAGCTGAAATTGAAGTTTTTAAACATTCAGACTGACACCGACCTTATAAATATGTTTTAGTTTATATGTTATAATCATGATTTGAATACATTTTATTACAGCAAACGAGAAATCTGGCTGTCTGAAAAAAGATAAGTAGTGACTGATGCCCATGAAATCGCACCACACCAGCGGAATCGTCAGCGCGTTACCGGCCTTCAAGAAAAACGTAGACTCTTTTCTTGAAGTTTCCTTCGTGTAGTCGTTCTAGAAGCGGTCTGAAAATGCTGCTCATAAAGTTGTATAAATGCATCAAATTCTATAATGCGTAGCATCTAAGTATGGCTTGGAGTCTAAGTGTTTAAAAGTGAATCATCAAACGGTAAAGAAAATATTCTTCTTTCAAGGAACAATTTAAATTAATTAAAAATAAAGGGAGGTCGGGGCAGTAGTCGCGAGGTGCACGCGGCCGCCACGCCGCGACGCGACGCCGCGCTGCTCAGCCAACTCATGCCAAACTAATTCAACTTGTGCGATCATATGACCGCGCTCCCTGGAATTATACCCAGCTTGTAGGTCACCGGCAGCGCCAACTGAAAACAAATTATCCTAAACAATTTCACCTAACTTATATTAGTGTTTTTATAACTCGACTAGAAAACAAAGTCAATATACTCATGTAAAATTACGTATTCAATGAATAAAATTGTAGAAATGTTAGAGCCTGGTTGCAGCTCGTTAAAGCTGCAACTTTAATGGGTCAGATCGAACGGGTTGGTCTTGCTGTTAGATTTGCGGTTGTGCTTCTTTCCCCGGAAAGCCTATAGCTTGTCGAAAGATATTTGTAGGTATTTGAACGGACAGCGAATACCGTACACGATGGTGAAGAACCCGTCATATAGACACGCTCAATTATTTCGCGTGTGTCGAGCATGGAGATGTAATCAACTCTCGCCTGTGGCCACTGGAAGTGAAGAAGACCGCATTTCTTCACTATACAAGTAGAAACAATTTTTTTTTATTAATTCAAAATTGTAATAAAAAGAAATAAATAAAAGTAAAATTTTATAAATATACAATAATTAAATAAGCCAACAACTTTATTGAGGTTGGTGCCAGCTAGATGACTATAAACTATATAACATCACGGTTCGAACTATGCGGGTAAAACCGCGATGCAAAGCTGGTCCCAAACATTAATGCGGGCACCGACTTCCAACATATCCAAAATCTATGCAATTCTGACCATATTAAGTTCATACAGGTCAAATTGATAATCTCTTTTTTTTTTAAGGCGATTAATAAACAAAGAAAATGCGATATTATGCAAAGATATACACAACCTATTTTTATCACAAAGGCATAAATATTTTTAATCAGTTTCACCAGTATTTGACTTTGGTGAAAATCCAATTTGCTTCAAACATAGTAATATGTTTGACATTCCGGAAATTACTAATTTCATTGATATCATAAAATTGAAAACATTCAAAATTACAAGTCTATTTACTGCTGTGAAAACTCCATAGTAGCGGTTTGACAAAATATGTCGATAGGAATATTATGCAAAATAATGAACAGTATGTCTATCCGCTTAATATTGTGCTAACATTTGACACATAATGTACGCTTCACTTTGATTGAAACGCATTCAACCACAGCCAGAATTATAAGCTGGCAACCCAAAGGTCGTTGAACGTGTTTTTTTACACAATAAAGGAAAAAAAACGGAAGTTTTTGCAACAAGCTCGCTGAACACGAATGACATCGTCGGAATCTTTGCAATCACTGCTGGCGCTTTGCCGATAACAAACCAAATAAAACTATGGCTCTACCTCGTTCTGAATTTTCTTGCTCTGAGCCCGTATAAAAATCAAGGGCCCTTTGGATTCTTTAAAAGTTCGTAAATTAGATTGGTCACTGTACATATATACCTATCATTTGAAACTGCAATACGCGAGCGTCGTAGAATAAGGCTTACGGCATTCGAAAGTAAGATAACAACTGCTTTGAACCTAATGAGATATATAATGAGCAAATACAACTCATAAATAATGTAGACAAAATGTATATTATGCATCTTTTAATATAATTCTTCAATATTCGTACAAACTCTACAATAGACTTTTCTAGAAATCCTTTTTTTTTCTAATATCACTAACGAGCAAAGGCACATTAGTTGAATTTCAGAATAATTATATTTATATTTCAATCCACGTTGTGTCTGTTTTTTGCCTAACAAAATGTATTTAACTTTCACTAGCGATGCTAAGTACAATTTCTACAAATACCTACTTATAATTAATTAAAATTGTGGAAGAATAAGGTGCCTACAGTATAAGTTAATTACACTAATGAACAAGGGAAGGTGCGCTCAAAAAATCTACCGCAAGATCACTCCAAAGTCTTTAGAACGATGTTCTTCGCGCGGTTCATTAGCGCCTTCACTTAAAGCTTGGCTCACATACATATTATACAACAACAATGTAATTATTAATTTGTATAAAACATGCGTTATAAAATGACAAAAAATTGTTATAAAATAATATCAAAATTCTCGGTATTTTATGTTATTTACTGAACACTATGGACATTCTTTACAGAATAATAACTGCAATTTTGTTTCATTCATTGGTTATTTTTTGCACCATTAGAAATTAGATACATATTTTGATATTATGATATGGTGATAGTGTATTTAAATGAATTTTGCGTTGTATAATTCAGCAGCATGTAACTCGACGGGGATGAATAGAGTAGCTGCTTCATTAGTGGTCCGCCGCGCAACGGCAGGATATAGACCGCATTTTTTGTCTTTCTTCCAAAGACATTTCCTTATAAACGTAAGACACTTCGCCATCTCTTTATCAGCCACCATTATTAGATATTTAAATTATATTTATTTTTACATAACACAAAAGTACTATACGCAAACCCAAATAAATAATTAAGTGATTGTGTAAATCAAAAGTAAAAGTTAGGGAAAAAATGTGCAACTGATTTTAAACCAATTCGCTTACAGTTTGATACTTATTCAATACATTTGGAAACTGTTACGTAACTGTAAGATTGAAACATTGCCAGAAAGACGTTTATAAACGCGATTTTATTCCCAAAGGAAATGAAAGTAGATAAAAATTCCGGTTGCGAAAAACATGCGTAAGTACTTAGAAAATTGTTGTAAAACCAGTGTATTTCCGGAGCTATTTGCCCTGGCGAAGGGATGAGTACTCACACGGTGTAATCCGTCCATCATACCATGCAAATTGAATCACGTCTCTCATCTGCTCACATGAATGTCTTTCTGGAAAAACGTTGCTCAGTGCGCCGCGCGCCGGATCAAATTATATGTGTGCCGCTTGATTTGCCTTATTATATAGAAAAATATATTGTACTATACATATATGATCATTAAAACTAATTAAGATATAACTTTGCAGTTATTCTAAACAACCACATCTCATTTTTGACATTAAATAAACCACGAGTCGTATTTAACAACTGGAAATTCGTGTTTACATTTGTAAGACATATGTAGAATATCCATGTAACGAAAAAATGTAGTAAAATCGCCTGTTAAAATGTTTGTTTAAGGAATAAACACGCGCACACATCTTTATCCTCGCCTAATTATCTTCGCTCGGCAACAAAAAAAAACATAAGTATATATTTTTTGTCGTTGTCATTTTCAATAAGATTTGTAAGAATTTAATATGTTTTATATTTTTAATATACAAAACACAAAATTGATCCTCGCTATGCTTTCAAATAACATACTCAAGTATCGTTATGACAAGCAAAATAGAGAATGTGTAACATGCACCTACAAAACTAGGCGGGTACAGAAAGTTTCATCAAGCATCGGTAGTTGGACAGTTGGCGGAACAAAGAGGGGCAAGTTGCAGGCGGACGAACTCGAATCTTACTCGTATCAGAAACTAAACGAGATCTCGCTGTATTCGTAAACAATGTACGTCGGACAGCGCCCGCCATAAAACTTTTAACATGCAAAAGTGGACAACGACCTTCGCATGCGGATGCTGGCTATATTAACATTAACAGTGCGGTTTAAGGAAACTCGGCTAACGTTCTTAGATAATCAGATTTCTATATTCGAGAGAAGATTCATTGAAACATTTTGACATTAGTTATTTTTTGAATATTCTTAAATATTACCCTGCCTAAGGTTTCAAGTTATGAAACTAATTATTGTTTGAAACTGTGATTTAATGTGATTAACAATATTATGAAAGAAGCAGAGGTAACACACGCGCCTGTACAAGAAACGAATTACCTGACCACACCAGCAGTAAATTATAAGTCGCAAAGAACCAAGAAGCCAGAACAAATGGCCCAAGTTAAGTGAAATTAAGAGAGAGAAATCGAGTTCAAAATCAACCAAAGCCCTGGCCGAGCCATTAATATTCCCCAGCGCGTAATACGCGTTTCTACAATAGATCTACATTGGTGCCCGTGTACGCAAACTCGTTGAAAAGCTTCCGAGAATTTATTTAGACACGTATAATGTACCGGCCATAAAATATCGTTTGGTTTTATTGCCTCGCCTAATTTACGAAACAAATTCCGTTTATTGCTTACAAATAATTACGATTCATATATAATTTATGAAATATCCTAGGTAAATTATTTTAGTTTTTTAACAAACAATTTTGTATTTTCGCTGATTGTTTGATTGCTATTGTAAAGTTATCAATAAATGGTGTGCTGGTGGCTAAGAATCTCCGAGCAGTATCTGCACGCCAGGTGAATTTTCATGGAAATTAGTACCTACTTCCCATTGAATAGATTCCACAAATATCGTTTCACGTGTACACGAAGCTTGAAAAGTTCTCAACGTGGGCGTACCTCATTTAATTTATTTCACTAACGCTGGAATAAAATCAGTTGTGACTGTAGGTACTCCCTCTAACTCTCGATTAAAGCTTTTATCGGAGGACTGATTAAGTGTCGAGACCAGGATGGATTTATTGTAAAAGTTGGCCGTTCGCTGAGGTTAGTGATTCAAGCCTGCACACTTTAGTCGAATAATTGTCTACGTGATCGGAATGGTGGCTTCCTGCCGCTTTTAATAAGATCAGATAAAGAACTTAACTTGTTCATGAGCAGGTGCATGCGTAAACCTACACTCAGCCCTAATAATATAGGTAATGTATGCTAAAATTGAATAATTAAAGTTAAAGTTAAGTTTTCATTACAAGAAATATATCTACTTGCAACATACATCATTATTATAAAGTATTGGTGAGCTGAGTAGTGAGTAGTCTATGCGTAAATCGTGTTTGAAAACCAAACGATGTAAATCCAATTAATTGCCTACCAACTTGAAAATGAACATGATGTGATGTTAGATACTATGTGATCCAGAATTGTTAATGAGCTCAATAAAATTAAAATAAAAAATACACACAACATAAAACATGAACCACAAATTGGATTTAACTTTTATCTACAAAATTTTAATCAAGTATTATTTATGTACCTCATCGTTAACGAATGCACGATTTTATGCGTGCTATTTTTTGTATCGAGGAAAATAAAGAGCACGTTAGGTTTGTATTTATTACGCTTTCTTTAAACGTTTACTGCCAAGCGTGAAATGTCGATACTTTTCGTGGCGGTGGCTGCAAATTGTGACATAATATATGGAAAACGTTCAAAGCATTTCCATAAAAAGACTTGTTTTCATCCCGCGAACACCTAACGAGCGTTATATAGATAGAACCGTTTTAAAGAAATGGCTCTTATCCCACCTTGACTTACATCTTTAAAACATATACAAACACTTGCTTGCTATTCTGCTATTTTTTCTTTAACGTAATTCTGATAAAATACCGGTGTTTGAAAACCACTGCGATACTTGCATATTTACGCATCTAAAATCATCTAAAACATGTGTGTTTATGCACTTAACTTCAGAATAAGACGTTGCCGATTTTATAAAGAAACATATATTTTCTACTAGTACGTTGTACTAAGGTATGAATACAAAACTAAGGTCTCGGGTTCGAATCCCGGGTCGGGCCAAGTGATATTGGATTTTTCTAATAATTATCAGCCCGGAGTCAGGAATTTGTGCCCATTATGGCGATAGGCTCGCCCCCTATCACACCCTAGGACGCAACAGACAAGGCGAAAAGTGGGTGCCTGGCTACTACCAGGAAAATCTCTGCCTACCCCTTCGGAGAAAAAGGCGTGAGTTTATGTTTATGTATTTATTTTCTTAAGTTTCATTAAATATAAGTTTTTTGTGTCAAGCTTCTGCGCAAAACGTTAAACACAAGTTAATTGTTATTCTTGGTTATGTAATGGGGCATGGAGTTATATTATGTCAATGTGCAAACATCTGGATAAGGGAGCCACTGGATGCATCAAGCAGCAGACCGGGCTCAGTGGCGTACCTTGAGAGAGGCCTATATCCAGCAGTGAACTGCAACGGGCTGATGATGATGATGTAAACATCAGCCTAGGTTTTCTTTTACTAGTAAAATATTTATTACCTAATAGAAATACTGGTAGTATCTGCAATAAAATATATTTGGCGTATCCTTAAAAAAGGCTTGCTAATGTTGCACCAAAAAATAATAGAAATGGGACAAAATATTGATTAAACAAATGCCGTTAGGGGTTGCAGTGTGGCCACGCATCTGTAAGTATTTAGAACTGAGCATACTTAGTGCGTTGTTAAACGACCCAGACGCGGCTGCCAACATGTCCACGGTGGTCGCGCGTTCAAATCCCAGGGCACACCTCTGACTTTTCTCGGTGATGTGTGTATTGATAGTCAATCATCACGCAATATAACGGTGAAGGCAAAAATCGTAAGGAAACCAGCATACCATAGCGATTTGCAAGAATTTCTATGGTATATTAAGTCCGCCAAATTGTTATCCGTGGCAGACAGGTTTTAATCAAGCTATAAAATAAACATTGATTACATTAAATCGTATCGTTCAAAACGATCAATCAAATGACGAGCAGGATGCTATGCAGATTGAAATACCCCCGTACCGACTGATTCAAAGTGTTTGCTACATATCTAAAATGATACTCTAGTGAATAGTTAAGCAACAAATTACACCGAAAATTATTAAAAGCAGGTATTTATAAATAAAATGTGAATCGCAAAACATATGAACACTTGGTCCACTAACACATAAATCAGAACTTGGTAGAATTTATTAGAATAAACTTATATGCAACAGTTTCTTTTACAGTAATTCTCCCGAGGCAGATAAACAGCCGTTCGTCCGTAAAGCATAGTTTATATAAATCGAGTACAATTCCGCCGCAAAAGTGTGCGGTAAATAACTTGGCCCGCACCTTATACATAACCACACCGTTTTAAACATACGACCTGCAATTTGCAGTAAGATGCAACTATTATGCAACAAATACGTTCCGTGGTGCATTCTCAGATATAGCTAGCGGGTAATTTGTTCACACATGTTATTTTAAGTTTTTTGTAAATAAATTACATATTTTCCTAAACTGTTCCATTGCTTAATAACACGTTCAAATATTATTACATGAGAAATTAAAAAGAATATGACCAAATACAATATTATATTTTTTATAAAAGAAAAAAGAAACTAAGTTGTTCGTAAATTGTAAAACAATAAGATGTATTGGTTTCTTAGATTTAGCGCAATGTTACACATTGATATAAAATAATTAAAAATATTTTTACGGATTTCATCGCGAATTTTATTTAATTGCCTCATATCGGGCTACATATTACAAATAATCAATTCTATATACAGGTCGAGGGCGTAGCTATGGGCTCACCTGTATCTCCAGTAGTCCCGATATTTTCACGGAGGATTTCGAGAAGATAGCCCTAAATACAGCCTCAGTCTCACCAAGGTTTTACAAACGGTACATAGATTATTCACAATTTTACTATCTGACAATATAACTGCATTCTTAAATCACCTTAACTCCATTAATAGTAAAATTTAATTCACTATGGAGTTAGTAAATAATAAATCTCTTGCTTCCATAGATATTTTAATTATCCGTAATCATGATCACTCCTGAAGGGCTAAGCCATACTGTGTACCGTAAAAAGACCCATACAGATAAGATAAATACTTGAAATGTGAATCTCACCACCATCTAAAACAGTTAGTTACCGTGGGCAAAGATTTGTTCCAGAGAGCACGAGGAGTCTGTGACGAGAAACACCGGGCTATAGAGCTGCAACATGTCAAGCAAGCGCATGCAAGCAAACACGATGCTGTCACAGAGATCGACTGAAACCAGCCACAGTTGAACGTGTCCTTGTTGCACTGCCATATATGAGGAGTCAGCGACAACATTGGCTATATCCTGAAGCCTGCCTCTATCAAAACTTACTTCAAGCCGCCCAAGAAGATAAGTCAATTCCTACCATCTATCAAGTGCCGTATACCTCTTCAGGAACCGGGTGTATACAAAATAGACTGCGATTGTGGCCTCTGCTACATAGGACAAACTAAAAGAAGTATAGGGACCCACGTTAAAGAATATATAGCTGACATGAAACAATGACGCTCACTAAGTCTGCAGTTGCTGAACATATAGAGGAAGGCTCAAAACATTATCTTAGATTTGACACGCCACAAACCCTTACAAAAGAACACATATTCTTACCCAGGATGTTTCGGACGCTATTGAAATTAATAAAACATCCTGGAACCCAATTATACATTTAATTAAGTCGGAACCCAAAAGACCAACTGCCAGACCTCAAGACATTGTGAGCTCCTTCTGCGTAGATCGGATCACATACAACTAGCTTTTTTTAATTTACTTTTAAATTTTAAAAATTGCTAAATAAGGTAGCTTTCGTAACATTCATTAAGCGGAGGACTAACAACTCAGTCCGCCCCGTGACCACGAAAGCTGCAATGTGACCGAAACGTGTCGGGAAGTTAAAATATGTAAAAATTAAACAAATTTCGCGGTAAAATCCGTATATAATTTTATTACAGTAAGTTGTGCAAAATATAGTTTTGTTATTTTTTTCGATCGCGAATCAGACTAGCCTTTACTCGGTTTTGTAAAACACAGACTTGACAATGGTAAGTGGTCAGTGGTTATTATTTATACTCACGATACCTGACCATCGCAGGTGCGTCGCCGGCCTTACAAAAAAACTATTCACTATCCGAAGGGGACGCGACAGTATTAGTGTCTTTCTACATTGTATCCATACCCTGACCGTATTTTAAATGTATCAGTTAAAAAACTATTCTGTGTATCTACCTATACCTATATACAATTGTACAATCTTATTGCCTATGGAACTTCTCGGGACAGTAATGCAACGGTATAGTGTGTACTGTGTGTGCAGCATTCCTTAATAAACAAAAACAAATAAATAAAAACATTTTGTATGCTTGATACATACGTTCATAGCACTGTTATGGTATGTTATGTTATAATAACTATTAATTACTTAATTCGGTTAGCGTTATGTGCGATTCCATTCTATAATTTTATTGATGTAGCACTATCAAAAATCCAAAGTTCTTGCATGCTATTATCGAGAACACAAGACCTACCATTTCCAGTGATCATCCCTAAGATACTTAACACTTGTTATTCCACTAAAGCAGTAAAAATCTGTTAATCATTACGAAGTAAATATCATAGTCGCAAACATTTGTAACATAGTAATAATTAAATAAAAATATTCGAGCACATATGTATATTATTTCTTTCTCCGACTTCTTCTCTACAATAATAATATTTCGCGGCGATAGCAACATTACTTAACCATACAAATTATTCATAAGGAAAATAATTACAAAGAAAGGGGAGCGGCTGTATATTCAGTTTACAAAAACATTTATATTCAGATAAATGTTGGTGCAGATTTTTAATACATGAACTAATTACTGAGCAACGAGTGTAGCGATCTACCTGCCATTACATACCTCCGCTGAAGCCCTTTTATTTCACTTATAAATAAAAGTAAATAAACAAAATAAAAACAAATATGAAACACTCATATTTTGCTGTTTTTATTTTTATTAAACATACAATATACAGAGCTCATGTACTATTCATATCGTCTATCGAATAATTTCTTCCAAATTATTTCATCTTTAATTACAGATCCTTAACGTAACGAACTTCAAATGGGCCACAACCTTAGCTTTTAGCTTTTGCGGGTGCCTATGTATCAATAAGTCTTAAATAAATAATCAGAAATAGGAGCGGAAGAGCCTAAGTACGGGACATTAACAAGGGTCCAGTCCAATTTTCGTCCTGTCCACATTGATATATTGAGGCGCTGCCGTCCTACAGCGGGACGTCGGGTCCGTCCGCCGCCAGTACCACTCGTTCACTTTTTCGCTCTACAACCAAGCATTCATTTCAATGGTTTGATTCTATTAGTGGCAGATTTAACGTACATTACCACAAACCGAGATTTTACTTTATAATTATGTCTGTAAAAAATATTTTGTGTACTTAACGTATTTTATATACAATATTATTAAAATAAAATACTTAGTAGGTACATAGGTACACCTAACAATCACTGACGTATGTTTATCCCACACTAAAATACCAAGCTTCCTATCGTGGGTATCACAAACTAATACTAAACTTATTGAGCTCACAACGCTCAGACCCGAAACCAATATTTTTTGCCACAAAAATATTTACCCTGTGCGGTGTTAAGCCTACGGGTCCTTCTTCCACAGCACAGACTCTCAACCGACTCCGCTACAAACTACAAAGGCTGTCGACACAATCTGTATTTAGAAACAATGAAATCATTTCCAACGGAAGTTGTTTAAAAAGGCAACAAATACAAAGCGTGCAAAGCGAAGATTCTGCCCCTGCAAACCAACGAAGTATGAGGTTACCGGTGCTTTAAAAATTCAGAGTGTACCAACTCGCCACGCTTGCATTTTTCGAGAGTACTAAAGTCTGCTTCGTTTATATTAAAGACCTCTATCTATTCGTTTTATCCACCACGAAATATGCTTTCACTCTCGTCGGCTCTTCATCGTAAGAGCGGCTCACTACAGCTTCCTTGTGAGCAAAATAACATGATATTATCACAATTTTGCTTACAAGACGCTCAGCAGCGGCTACAGAATTATTTTTTCAAATAGGCGATGCAGATAAGGAATAGGCAAACATATTTTCCTTCCTACATGAATTTATTGCGTTATATTTAAAGGTAATGGCGCTCGGCTAGATAAATAAGCCTATTAATAATTATGAAATACAATTTTAAACAGTTTTTATATTTCTACGTTCCCATTTTTTTTTAAACAGCAGCTACTTCTTGGATGCTCTCTTTAGACTACATACGCAGGAACCCATAGCTATTTTTTCTTAATCTACGCCTTTACCAGTTTTTATTACTCAATAGCAGGCATTTGTAATGATTATTATATCACTATTGTAGGTAATTGCTTAGGCTATATAAATTTTAGATACTGTGTTGTCAATGATAGCATTTGCGTCATGGAAAAATTATTGTTTCCTCAAAATTAACATAAATGTTACAAATAAAATGAATAACTTTTATTTATATAAAAATAAATTGTATTTCTCCTCACATAATTGTTAATTTGCCTTAAAACTATGGTTACATAACGTATTTGTGGGAAGTTGATGTCTGCGATAGATTCTACCCTGTGGTGCATGTCATCAAACTCTTTTCTCAACAAGGAACTATTCACAAACATAAGGGTGATATAATATTTACAAGTTTTAATATAGAATCAAATAATTTATACTATACTAGCGGCCCGACCCAGCTTCGCCTGTGTGCAGATATTTTTTGATTCCACTCTACACTTGATAGATGTTAATTTTCGTACAAACTCTTGTATATTAAAACTCGATGTAGCTATCCTACAGTCCCTTTTCTTCTCACTATGACCCAATCAATCCCGCTCCGTCCTGTCTCTCCCCGCTCCGTCCTGTCTTATCCCGTCCCTTACTGCCTCGTCCCATCTCGTCCCGTTACTTCTCATCCCTTCCCTTGCCGTCTCATCCTCTCTCGTCGCATCCTATCCGGACTCACCCCGTGCCTTTACATTTCGCCTTATCGCAATCTTTCAGCTACCCTAGTAATTTCGCCTATGCATTTAGAATATCAATGCGGTCATCGATGCACTATTTGCTCACGGATGCTCACGGCACACACCGTGATCGCCGACCGTTGATAACTGGAAAGAAACTTACGGCCCGCCAGCCGCTGGGCCTCCGCTTTTTAAATCTCTAATATCTCCTAAGATTTTAATGAAAATCTGTTAAGGGCAGCTTTGATCAACATTAAATGTCCTACATATGTCATGTATTCAATTGGATAATGAATTATACTGTTTTGTATAAAATACCTTGGTAAACAGTACATATTTTTTTATTATATGTAAATCGCGGACTTTTTATCGATCTTTTATGATATACAATTCCGTAGTGTAAGTAAGCATAAACACTAATAATAGGCGAAAACTGTAGAGGGAGTAAGGGAAGGCTTATTGTTTGAGAGAAATAGGAGACCATCTTCGTTGTCATCCCTACTCCCTGCTGTTTACAGGGTGAGAAGTGACACCGGTAGACACATGGAGGGGATAACTTACCAAGTGATAATTGATAAGTTATCGAGCGGGATAAAAAATGATTAATTACTAAAACGACTATTAAAAATTAGGGGTTGGTGATAGAAAGGTGAAAATTTAGAGTTGTATTCATTTTTTAATGCCACATTATATAAAAATAAAAAAAAAATTGTCTAAAAAATAAAAAATAAATGTTAGGGGTGGACAACCCTTATCACTTTTTTTTTATCAGCCCATATACGTCCCACTGCTGGGCACGGGCCTACTCTACAATCGAGAGAATCGATTGAGAGTGGTTAGGCCATATAGTCCACCACGCTGGCCTAGTGCGGGTTGGCGGACTTACACACCGTAGAATTTTTTTTAAAATCGCTACGGTATGCATGTTTTCCTTCACCGTTAAAGTGCGTGGTGATTGACTATCAATACACACATAACTCCGAAAAGTCAGAGGTGTGCCCTGGTATTTGAACCCGCGACCACCGTGAACATGTAGGCAGCCGAGTCTGGTCCGATACCACGAGGCCACCACGCACTTATCACTTAGGGGTATGAAAAATAGATAGTAGCCGATTCTCAGACCTACTGAATATGCATATAAAATTTCATAAGAATCGGTTAAGCCGTTTCGGAGGAGTATGGGAACGAACATTGTGACACGAGAATTTTATATATTAGATTTAAAAATATACATTCAATATATATTTTTTTTTATTAAAAACCGACTTCAAAGAAAAAGTAAGTAAATAAATAAGTAAGTAAGTAAATCACTGAAAAGTAACAAATAATTTATATTTCAATGTACTTGAAAATGTTGATTAATTTACTTATTGACTTGACTCGCCAACAAGTCATAATAATATGTGCGTAACATATTGAAGGCGTAACATATTTGTGGCGTAGTTGTACTATGGTATGAGTACAAAGCTGAGATCTCGGGTGTGAACCCAAGTCGGGCAGTGATATTGGATTTTTCTATACATTATCAGCCCGGAGTCAGAAATTTGTGCCCGCTATGGTTACAGGCTCGCCCCCTATCACTACATAGGGCGCAACGTGGGTTTCCTAGCTGCACCTGTGCCTACCCAGTCTGGGAAAAGATGTAATGTTTATGTATACATGTATATTGAAGGCGGGCCGTCAAGTGCGAATCATGTAGGACCTAATATGCCTTATATTTATTTTATTTTGTGTTACATTTACTGAAGTTTCTACGTGTTCGGAACTTAGCGACCCGCCTTCAATATGTAGGTACTTTGTATTGGATTAATTATATTTTTTTTTTTTTGAAAGCTGGTGCTTGTCGCGTGGCATGTTTTTTTTTACTTCTGTCGACTTTTTTAATATTTTTTTTCCAAATAGTTTAATATAATAATTAATTATAGTATATCTGTCTCATTTATACAAAGCTTACGGGACATGTATTTTATGAGACAATTAATAACTGCTTTCTTTCGAATATGGCAATATTTCGTTCACTGACCACTGAAAGTCAGCTGAATCCGCAGCTGCATTTAGTGTCATCCACTGTCAATTGGCGTAAACAAATCCTCACAATTAAATAATTTAGAGTAATTTATTACTATTCTCGTTTGTTATGTTTGTTTATTAGTGTCGTTAATAAGTTTTTATAATGAGTGTGTTTTTAGGGGCGGAGCCGTCGCTTTTGGTCATTCGTAGTGCTGCATCTCAGGCACAGATTACTTAGTACTAATGTCAGGACTCACGTCACACGTGACCCTATGCGTTATCCTCTGTATAAATTCATGAGTTTTTGAAGAGGCAAATGTATAACAGTGCTCCCTCTATATTATAAATACTGTAAGGTTTTAACATAAAAAAATTAAATTTTTTCTTGTCCATGGATACATGTTCTTCAGACGCATACATATGCTGCGTTCCACTTGACGATCACAATGTCCACGCTCACGACCGCGATTATTCCCACAACAATCGTGATCGTTAAGTGGAACGGCGAATTGAGTGTTGCGAGCACCGTGATCGCCAACTGGAACGCGGCCATAAACTGCCAAATGTGAAATTAGTGTTGCCAATAGTTAAACTGGCTTCTCACCATTTCAACATAAAAACCACCAGAAATCTACTAACAAGAAGTGGCGGGAGTTTCTATTATTATAAACTATAAAAAATGAATAAATAATAATAATGTTTTATTGAAAATGAATTATTTATTTATTTTCATATAATTTCTTAATTAATATATCATCATCAGAAGAATTATTTGGGGTGGCAACTGGCACCATCATTTGTTTTCCCTTAAATGTGTTTCTTTTGTAACAAATTTGTTTTATGATATTTGATGGGAATGCTACATTTTCCAGTTGATTTTAGGTCTTATGTCTATATTATTCTTAATATAGCCTTTTAAATATGTGTTTGGATATATTACTGCCTATATTAAAATTAAGTAAAATGTATGAAACAATTTTTAAATAAAAAAAAACAATTATGGATCGGAATTAATAGTGGATTGATATAATCTTTTCAATAATTTTCAGCAATCTCGAAACCACTAAAAGCTCCACTAACCACTAAGCGCCATTTTTACCCACCAGATTTAGTGGAAAATCCACAAAGATCAAAGTTAGCAACACTGCAGTCAAATGTGTCAACTGTTACGCTCTGTAAAATATAGGATGATAATTGTGACAGCTCACGCCTATTAAGTTACGTTTTTTTTTTGTTAAAATCTCATACAAATAAAAACTGTACTTCATGGACGGGTACCGCCCCCTTAGAGATGTGCCACGCATAACGATTAACCACAGACTATCAATAATCGGATTTGAAATGAAAACAATACATAACAAAAATGTAAATTTAAAAGTAACTTGTTTCTTAATTGGCGAAATATGTTCCATTTACTGATTACATTTAAAAAATGTGCATTGAATAAAAGTTACCAGTAGTATAGCTGTTAGTATATTTTCAGATGTTATTCTAAAGAATGGAAATAAAAAATAGTATCTAATGACTGCACGAGTGTAACAAAAATATTTCCGGTCCGGTCCGTCCGGTACCGGACGGTTGTAACACACGGTTGTGACACAAAAAAATTATTATAGAAGACTGGAGCGAGATGTCGACTTTGACAGCGTTTGTGATCAAGAATTTATTATTAACGTAGGGGATAGTTCTAGTGAAACTAGTGATGATGATGATAATAATGAACACGATTTAGGTTGTACACCATTATATTGAAATACATAATTTAAAATTCCTTGTTTGATTTTACACTAAGGGCCGTATTTCTTACGTTAATACGGCCGTTTCACCGAATAAAAGTAGGCACGAGCACGAGTCGCCACTGTGGGACGTATTGTAGTATTAGTAATAACTTATTTTTAAAGTAATAATAATAAATAAAAAAAAAATAAAAAACTGTTTTATCAAATCCATACATTAATTACGCAATTATCGATAACAAGATAGAAAAAATAATAATCGAATAGATTCATTAACGTTTATACACTACCCTCATCCCTACTGCGATCTGTCACAATTATCATCCTTTATTTTACAGGGCGTAGTACTTACTGTAATCACAATAATGACGATTTGAATCATATTAAACTTGAATGTCCTGTTTTTGGAATTGCCCGTTTAATATTTGGAAATGACACATATGACAGCCTATCACAGACTTCTAATATGCCAAATAATGTAATTAGTGATATAAGTTTACCCCGCCGATTGCAGGATTTGCTATCTAATTTTGAAATATATAAAGCTCTTTATAAATATATTAATAATACTGTAAAGAAAATTTAAATATTTGATGTATTTAATTTAATTTAGATAATAAGTAAGCTGTTTATTTAAAAAATGTATGCGTCTGCAGGACATGTATCCATAGACAAGAAAATAAAAAAAAATGTGTCAACTGTCATTTCTGGTTATATTTGTTTTATCTTCTAAGCGTTAAAAGCTTGTATCATGATTTTTCTTATTTATATAGTGTATATAATGTAATTAAAGAGCATCAAAATGGATGAGCGCGAAATGTATGATCTGCCCTATTTAATAGCCTTCAAACCCATTAGTGACGATTTCGCGAATTTTAAGAAAATTGTCATAACAAGTCAGCAGGTATGGTTTATTAGGTTTTTATGTAAATGACTAACGTTTTTGAGTTTTTGAAAACTAATTTGACAACACCGCCAAAGCCAAAAAACAAGAAGTGAACCGAACTACTTATTACATTATGAGCCAGCTGGCTTATACTTACATAGCAGACTCCAAGTTCCCCTTTAATCGATCAATCACATATGCTAGGTGTTAAAGCTCCATTATCGTAAAGATGTCAGAAAGTAGCGTCGTGTAAACATTTGCCATAATACAATAATCTTAAGTACAACTGTTTTGCATGTGACAATGCCTCATTTCACAAGTGGCTCTCAACTAATTTTGCCCTGGAGTTTGTCAAGAGGCCTATGTTTAGCAGTGAACTTCCTTTGGCTGATAGATTGGATTGGATTGTCAAAGAATGCTTCAAAAGACTACATTATTATAAAATTATGTGGACATTAGTTGTTATCTTTTTATGATATTTCAGCACACAATAGGTCGAGGACGGGAAAATTCTACTATCATACCAGTCTTAACAATATCACGAAACCACTGTAAACTTATGAAAATGGAGTCTATGGAATGGCATTTGTTTGATTACAGTACATGTGGTATTGAAATAAATGGCATTAAAGTTGGGAAAGGTGCACAAAAGAAGCTGTGCAATGGAGACATCATAAAGATGCATCCAACAGATGAATTTACCTATAAATTTGTAATACCCAATGATAATGAATATAATGTGCCAAGTAAAAGGATAAAACTTGAAAGCAACCCATCCAATACAGAAATGATAAACAATGTTAAAGTTAAATTTGAACAGTCACAGAATTATGAGCTGTTACACATTGAGCAAAAAATGGAGACTGCTAAACAGATGACAGCCAAATCAATGATATTGAAACAACAACTTCAAACGGACATGGACAAGAAAATAGGACAACTTATAAATGACTATGCTCTACAAATAGAAAAATTGACAGGTGCAAAGAATATAGTGGACAAAAAAACTGATTTGTTGATCAAAGAAAGAGATGCACAGCTTGTTATCGTAAAACAAGAAATGGGGAGCAAAGTAGCTGAACTTATGGTAACATTATATTCTATTTAATAATACTAAGTCTGACAGATATATATATTTTAGATTAGATAGATATATTTTTTCATCTCTTAAAGTATGACTCTCTAGATTCAAAGCATGAGTTATATAATTGTGATACATTTTAATGCCTGCAAAAAAATAAAAAAATATCATAAAATACCTTATGCTTTGTGAGTATATGTCTGTGGGTAGAAGTTACAACAACCTATACAAATGCAAAGTAAAGTATCATAAGCAATGGCTGTAGCATTATTTTAAAATCAGTTTTTAAATATAAATAAAAATAAAAATTTTAAAAATGGAGTCATTCAGTTTATTTCTATACTAATCACATATGATATGACTATTTTTTAGGAGCAGATTAAAAAACACAATGAAAATGAAGCTCAACTTTCCAAGGAGAACAATTTGTTGAAAGAAAAACTGGAAAATGAAAGACAAACGTTTTTATCTGAATTGCTTCGAGAGAGCTCCTCAAAACAAGATATGTTGGAACAATTGGAAAAAAAGATACAGGAACAAGAAAATATAAGAAAGAAGGAAAAAGAAGAATTGGAAGATATGCATAGAAAAGAGAATGAACAATTGAGACTAGCAATGGAAAAAGTAAGTTATGCTTTTATAAAATCTTTTATTTTTTCTAATAAACATGTGACACTATTTTAATGAAAATGAACTAACACTTATAATTAACACATTTTAAAACTTATATGTCAAATTAATTTGATTATAGGAATTAAAGGAACTTGAGGAACAAAAGAAACAACGAGAAGCGGAATTGAAGAAGGAACTAGAGATTATAAAGCAAAACCTAGAAAAACAAGTGAAACAGACTGAAAAACAGGAATTAAAAGCTAAACAAGAGCTCATTGAGAAACTGCAGCAGATGCAACAGCTTAGTGACATTGAAAAAGTCAAGGTTGAAAAATTGGTGAGGATGTCCTTTCTTCAGGATCTTATTCTTAAGATATTGGTTGTTGAAGCTATCAGTCTCTAGAGTTTTAAAAATAATTTTAATTTGGGATATGTTTTCTTATATTAATACTCCAAATTAACAGCATGGTGTTCTGGCAGAAATTGCATTTAGCACTTGTACTTTGTAAATGTTTTGCCATGTTACCTTTTTGTAGTAACATTGTACAATTAATTATTTAAAAAATAAACAATGCACAAGCCTTGTGTCATAAAAAATAGATATTGCAAGAGGCTATTCAATCTCAAAGTAGCTAAATAGACAACATATTTGTCTCACTTCAAGGATGAAAGCTCCTATCTTATTGTTTTCAGCCAGCAATGTAACCAATAGCGCCAAGGATACTGTCATATTCTTAGTGGTGTAAGGTACATTCACCGTATCTTCCCAATGATTCAGAAATATTTATTTATCAATATTGTTAGCTCTTGTATAATTATTCGCTAATGCTGGCCTGTATTTTATTAATCTATATTTGAACCCACATTGCGCATATGTAATGGATGTCAATAAAATACTCATGTCAAGATATGCAGTTAACATATAAGTATTTACAATCATAATTCATTTATTTAAGGAGAAAGAAAAAAAAGAGCTGAAGCAGAAACATGAGGAAGTTCAAATAAAAGCAAAAAAGTCCATCATAGATTTAATGGTAAGATATTTATCATACTGACTAAAACGTCGGGAAGTTATAAAATGTAAAACTTAAATAAAATTCGCGATAAAATCCGTAAGAATTCCTTTTATTTCAATATATATGACAAGAGTTTTGTAAATTCGTTTTGCAGGATCAGGTGAAGAAAAAACAAACAGAAATCACAACTTTAGCCACAGAAAAGATTCAAAAGCAAGTTGATGAATCCAGTGAAGTCATTCAGAACCTCCAACAAGAACTTGCTATGGTAACAGATGGTTGTGCTCTCTAGTTTAATTTCAGCTAGAAATATAATGGCTGTTCACAAACACTACTGATTATTACAAGAAACCAATTGCTATAAAAGCATTTTATTTTTTATCGCAATTTGTATTCAATTCATAACAGCTTTAATCTTATAATTTAGATGTAACTTCTTGCGGAAACATTTGGCTTATGATTTCACGCTAGACCATTAACAGAGCGTTATGAATTGAAAGTAAAAAATTATAACCTATTTCACGGTCTACAATTAAAGGAATGCCTGGTTAAGGTAAATAGTGGTAAACACACAACATAGTTACATTGTACTACTGTAGAAATAAGGAGGTTCGACCAGGGTAGTACCACTGTGACGCAGAAAACCGATGTGAGGCGACAGTATTATTGTCGTGATCCGTTGAATGAGTGAGATGACCAAAGGCCAAATACATAAGGCCTCGTCAAACAATGGGCGGGACTGCATGGCGACGCGATGCTGGCGGATCGTCGTGAAAGGTTGTATGAGCTGATATGGAACACGTCACAGCATCGTCGCGTCGCCGTTCCGTCGCGCCGGCTGTTTGGCGAGATGTTTAATTCCTCTTTCATCCTTTTTCCTATCCTATCCCTTTCCATTATCCATCATACAGTAATTTTATGACATTATTTTATCCCTAATTTTAAATTAATATATTATAACATAATCTTACTCTATTTGTGATTTATCAGGCCAATGACAAACTGAGAGAGAAGGAAAAAAATACGACCTCCCAGGAAGTTTACGTGATTGATCCAGAACAGGGCACATCTTCAAGGAATTCAGTTTTAAACGAAGTTGGGAATATAATGGAGAATGAATTGCAGTGCAGTGTGTGTGCCGAGCTGTTCATAAAAGCCACCACGTTGTCGTGCTCCCATACTTTTTGCGCATACTGCATTACAATGTGGAAAAAGAAAAAAAGAGAGTGCCCAGTTTGTAGGTAAGCATTGCGTTGCTTTCAAATACTTTACATATGAATTGTTAGCATCCTATCCAAGTTTGATGATCTGGTACGCACGATCATTGTGTTAATATGGTGAAAATCTTATTTTGATCTTTTGATCATTAAGTAGTTTAGTTTGGCTTAGAAATGTACTCAAATACACATTATTACATTAAAATTTTAGTTACGGAAATAAAATAAGTTGTAATATTAGTTTTATATTTTATATTGTTTATAAATTATAAGTTTATATCCTTTTTTTTAGAACACCAATAATAACACAATGCCGAAGTTTAGTTTTAGATTCATTCATTGAAAAAATGGTACAAAATCTTTCTGAAGCAATGAAAGAGAAAAGACAAGATATGCTCCAGTCTCGAAAAGGTATTTATGATTTCTAGTTATTTCCTAAATGACTCCTAGGTTGTATTAGTCTAAGGCAGTGTTTTCCAACCTGTGGGTCGCGACCCCCGGGGTGTCGCGAAGTCTTACTCAAGGGGTCGCCGTTCTTACAGACTATATATATTAATAATAAATATAGGTAAGAAAATGGAGAAAATCATTATTATAGTCTTCTAAATTACTAACTTTTTGTCTATGGCACAAGAAAGTCGCCACGAGTTTTTAACCTGAAAAGGAGGCGTGTGTTCAGAAAGGTTGAAAAACACTGGTCTAGGGGGCAGAAAAAGTCTAAAGTAGATTAATGGAGCTAAATAATAGATTTCCAAATCACCGACGGCACAAGATTTGAATCTTAGTGGAGGGTCACCGGGCAGGGCTATGTATGTGACTTACGTGTGTTTGTTTATTTACTCTATAAAGTGAACCTGGACTAATGATAAAATAAAATTTGCTGTCATTCCGCCCTCTTGCCGGCAAAGGAGAAGTATCTCACATCATGACGTGTCATGTCCCAATGCAGCTATACTATTTTGTAACGTGGTATTACTGCATTGTTTTAACACCGTTATCGAACTATTTTAACTGATGTTCAAAATATATTGTGTCTGACAATGCACCTCAAACCATACATATTCTTATCTGACTATTATCTGTAACTTCTTAGAATAAAATATTTTCTGCGATGTTCGAACAATCAACAAAATAATAAAGAAACTTTACTAACACATAAATATATTTCGAATTTTCAAATATAAAAAATATAATAATCCGGTGACCTGGGTTGTCACAATTTCCAGCAAGTTTGACCACAAAAAAATGAATTTGTTGTTAATATTATGTATTATTAAGATTGATATTTAAAAAGCTACATTTAACAACTAGAGAGTAATGGCAAAACTAGACGGTAGGCTATTACAAAACGTTTGCAAACACACCGAATAAGCGAAAATTGGGAAAGAAAGTTTAAGTCCTTGGCTGTTGTAAAAGCAACGATATACAGGGAGCGCAGGAAAATGGTGGACTTGCTCAGTTCGATACAAGGGCATAATATTAATATAATAATAAAGAAATAATATTTGGAAAATACCTATCCTATCTATATAAATTTTAAGAATTACCACCACCTTTACGAATAAAACCCGTTGGGATGGGTAAAGCACAAGATTTTAAAATATACGTATTTTTTCGTTTCGTCGTTTATTAAATAGTTAACGAAATAAACAGTGAAAATCATTTTGAACAACAACAAAACTTTCATAGACTTCGCCTTAACATTTGTTACAGAGGTACTTACATAGTAAGTATCTTTTTGGCGTAATACATTAAGGGGAAGCACGTGTGTTGGTAATTGTTAATTTCTCGGCATCTTTGTTATTATCAGACTACGCTATGAAAATGCATTCTAATCTAGACCAAATCACGATTTACTAAAATGTATATTAGCAAGTGCGCCGTTTGTTTGCACAGCCTGTAGAATTAAAAAGTAGCGATCTATTTGATAAAATAGATTTATGGCGCTGTATTGTTTTCAGAGGAGGCCGGTGGGAGCGGCGCTGATAACAATCGGTATGCTTATTACTATTATTATTTGTTGACATTATTACATGAGAGGGAAAGTAGGCAACTGAAATATAACAAAGCGCGTCATATGGAAACTTATATACCAAGTATCCACGAAGTCCAAAAAAATCCTAATCCTGTCCTGACCTGAAGTCTACCTGATCGTTCGAGCATCGCAAAAATTACATTCTGTACTTTATATTTATATTATATATATATATATATATATATATATATATATATATATATATATATATATATATATATATATATATATATATATATATATATATATATATATTTATATTATATATATATTTCTGGCACAACTGCTGCGATTATCATACTCGTATTATACATATATAATTAAATCTGTCTTGGTATGTGTAACATAATGTCATCCAATGCGTGCTATCATACTAATAAAATATGTATTCAAGTCTGTATGTGTGAAAGATTCTAATTTAAAAATGTATAGGCATATTAAAATAAAAAAAATGTTCCTATTGGAGAAGAGTAAAGTCGATGATGTATGGGTTGTGGCCATGGCCGATGACGGTTATTATTTCATACATACATACAAAAACATGACGCGTTTTTTCCGAAAAAGAGTAGGCAGAGGTGCTACCAAGACACCCATGTTTCGCCTTGTGTGTTCCGTCTAGGGATTTCGATACACGGGACCACGGCACATTTTTCGAGATTCAAATCCAGGGTTTTTTCAGATGTAAATATATCAATTAACAATAGCAATAGCCCATACATTACGCACAGTTTTAAATATATTTTTGATTTGTTTCTGTGTTTTAAGAAAATGTAACTACCAGAGAGATAGATAAAAAAGACTGAAAATTAGATTTGGGGATATTACTCCATGGAAACCCGAGTTAAATGCAAGAAGGGCTTTGCAGAATCACTAGGAGTGGCTCAATAGGCAGCTTAAATACCATAAAACTCAATGATTATGTTCAATTGCCTACTTTTGAGGAATTGCTGGTGGTTAATGTGGTTATTGCTGTTTTTCTGATATACACTTTTGGAGACAAAAACGGAAGGAATTAATTTGTACACATAGTAAGATGCTGTCAATTTCATAAGGATTTTTACATTAATTTAGATTATTTAGAACGCTAGTGTTCATTAAGATCAAAACAGTAACTGCAATTGCTTTAATCTGAGTAAAAATATATTTTTACGTCCTTTTTACTCGCTTTTGGTAACATTTCACAATCCCTGGATCCCGAAATTGCAAAACAACTTCGGGATTGAAAACCCTAGTTACGTCCCAGAATGTGATAGGGGGCGAGTCTATCGCCATACCAGGCTCAAATTCCTGACGCTATTATTTCAATGCCTAAGAACACGCGTGAGTTATACTTGGTGGATAGTTCAATGTTTAGACGCCTCAGTACGCAGTCAAGATGCTGAATTTACAAAAGTAATATTGTATGAATATTATCTATAGATGACGATCTCCGAATCGCCTTACCAGAGCCTCTGTGGGGAAGTTGGTTCAGAGCTGGCGGTGAAACGAGTGACCGCCGCTTTTGTACTCGTTCAAATGTTCCATGTTTTGAGGGTAGTTCCCGACATTCAAGACACAAATCTTGCCACATTTTTTACTGGCACGCTAATATGAATTTATGATAATTGCCTAGTGGCCTAATGTAGGATCGAACGCGGCTGCTGACATCTTGGCCGCGGGTAGAAAGCCTAAGCCCTAAGGCATACCTCTGACTCTTCTGTATCATGTCTGTAATTATTAGCATTATCAATTACCACGCAATTTAACGGTAAAAGAAAACATCGTAAAGAAACCTGCATCCCATAAAGATTTTTAAGAACGTCGACGGTTTGTGAAGTCCACCAACTTGTAGTTAACCAGCGTAGTGGACTATGGCCTAAGCCCTATGCAGGAGTGTGCATAATATATGGGCTGGATAGTGGATTGCTATTGGCTCGGAAGTGCAGTGTAATCCTAACAAAGTTTCCACCAGCGTGAGATGTTTATCTTTCGGCGGTCCACACAATATGCCAGCCTGATTGTTTCTGCATGTAAAAGGAGGATGAACGCGAAACGCGATACTTACTCGGATCACTCTAATGGGTTTTTGCCATTTGTGGTCGTCGCAAACTAATCGGGGTACGCATATCCTGCCAACAGCCTACGGTAGGATTGGGACTGTATATTTAAAATTTATTTACAGATCAAATGGAAGCAATGACTTGTCGGAAATCAGCGACTTCGACTTCTCCGAGGAGGCGGGGCCGGAGGAGAGCGAGGGGAGCTCCTCGGGGAGCGCGTGAGTGCTCCACTAGCTTCATCATACATTAACGGCCTTATTCATAGACAATTTTAAGATTTCTTACGCCCGAATACAGAAACGCCAATTAACTTTTAATTTGACTTAACTAGCTCGAATTCGCTCTTAAATTAACTACACTCAAATTTAATCACGACCAAAAGATCTTAAGCAATGAATATTTAACGCGGTCCTATTCATGCGATTCGTATACTCAAAAGCCACTTAAAAGATTGACAGCTGTCAAACAGTCTAATTTTAAGATTTAAGCACCCGTCGTTTTAAGTGCGCCTGTGACCACTCTTAAATTTTTCTGTGTCGATTAAATTTTGATAAAAATGTCTCTTTCGTCATTATCATCGCTGTCTGATGAAGAAATGGCTTCGCCAAGGCGAGTTATACAAGAGAGAATGAATGCCTTCGATAAATACAACGAAGAATAATTTCAATCGAGGTTCCGCCTGAAGAAAGTAACTGTTCTGCACCTGTGTTCTTTGCTTGGAGATAAGATAGAACCCAGTACTAATAGAAACCGATCATTAAAAACCTGTGATCAACTGTTAATTGCATTAAGACATTTCGCGACAGGCAGTTACCAGAAGGTTATTGGAGACGTATTCCGTGTGGAACAGCCGACTGTACATCGTAAAGTCCACAAGGTAGCAGTAGAGCTGGCTAAATTAAAAAATACTTATATAAAAATGCCCAACGATGAAGAACAACGCCAAATAACTAATGATTTTTATGCGATCGGGGGATTTCGGAGAGTGATTGGAGCTGTAGATTGCACACGTATAAGGATCAAATCCCCAGGTAATTTTTACTTAAGTTTATTTATTTATTTGGTATTTACACATACACAAATATATGATTTCTCATTTTAACTACATGTGGTTCTATAATGCCTAGAATATACTTTAAATATCAGTTATAAATTGTTATCTTGTTTTTGTAACACTGAACCTACTTTGAAACTCAATTTATACTGGAACAGTCTTCAAGTATAATTATTTTTTCCTATATAGAATCCAATTTCTAATTTAATTTATTTTACATTCAAGAATCTTTTTTTAGAATAACAATAATAATTTCTAGAGCTCTAGTATTTGCTTGTTTTCAGGAGGACCACAGGCAGAAACATTTAGAAATAGAAAAGGCTATTTTTCTTTAAATGTTCAAGTAGTCTGTGACCCAAAGTTGAGGATAAGGAACATCATAGCCCGATGGCCAGGCTCGGTGCATGACAGCACAATACTTAATGATTCTCCTTTATGTGCAAGTCTAGAAAGGGGAGACTATGGGCATATGTGTCTGTTAGGAGACAGTGGTTATCCCTGTAGGAGATACCTATTGACACCATTAATAAATCCTTGTACACCGGCTGAAGAAGCTTACAATTGGGCCCATACAAAAACTAGAAACATTGTGGAGAGGGTTTTTGGTATTTTAAAAGAAGATTTCCTTGTCTGCAAGTTGGGCTGCAAGTATAACTAGAAAATGTGCCTACCATTATAGTGGCATGTACTGTGTAACATAATATAGCATGTTTGCAAAATAATGCAATGGAAGATGATATATTGGAGATTGATTCACCTTTAACATTACCACCAGTTTCATATAATGTAACAAATGAGAATTTTATAACAAGAAATAACATAATAAATACAAATTTTACACCTTACAGTGCAATTTTATTAAATTACGATTAATTAATGCAAATAAAAATTTGTTATGTTTTATTGTAGTATATTTATTTTATTAACATTACTAGTAAATATTATTTTATATTTCTCCATATTTCAATATACTTCTATATATTAACAATGAATATTTCATATATGTATTATTAATTTATTACATATTAACTAAAATTATCTACATTCTTCACTTTTAGTTTAAAATATTATTTCTTGATCAAATGTTTTCTTCTGTTGACACTATTTTGTTTCATTCATCTTAATGGTGTATGTATAATCAATTTTGTTGTTTGGGTATTTTGTGCATCACTATCTGCAAAAAAAAATGTATTTAAGTCAAAGCATGTACATTAAAGTTTATATTATGTCTTTTCATTTTATCATATATTTGTTGAGCTTACCCACTTATTTGGCCTGTAGCTGATATACATGATTAGTTCTTGGAGGTCTATACTATGAGGCACACATAGAACATGTATGTACTGTACTCCACTCCATATCCTAAAACAAAAGATAATATTATATACATTGTACCATACATTGCATTCCATAGCTATTTCATGTCCTGCCATCAACATAGCTTACCAAATATTAAGTCATGAATGTACAGTCAAATAAAATGTTAACCTTGTCAGCTGCTATGAATATAATAAATTAGTTGCAAAACTGCAGATGTTCCAATACTATTATTTTCAGTAGCAACGATTCTTTATAGTACGTTGCTTCATGTTCTCATACAAGTGACGTCGTTGAGCCCACGTCCGAGGGCCGCTCGTTGCAATCGTAAAAATATGCAACTATTCGATTTAGATTATCTATCACATTACCTATAAATACATTAAAGCTTAATAGAAAACTTATAAACTTACCTGTTTTTATTCTCCAGCTGAGTTTCTTTTTCGTAAGGTGTTTAAATAAATTGTCTTTTTGTTTGGTATCTGTAGTCATCATGTGGTATTTTATGTAATGAAAAATCAACCAATTCAATGAAATATTGTTGAATTCCAAAACATTTTTCAGAAATCCGTGTATATGTATACCGATTACCGAGTGCAAATAAAAAAATGTAAAAATCAATAAAATCTTATAATTATTTCACATTACACTAGCTTCGGAAAGAGGAACATAAGTTTTTTCTTCCATATAATTTTATCAACAATTAAAAAAATAATAATATGGGAGTATTCATCACAGTTTTCAACATATACTTTCGAAATATATAAATGAGTCAGTAATTTATTGAATTAATGTAAAGGATTGAAATATACATTTTAAGAAATCATGTATGAAAAATATTGTGTTAAATGAAACGTTTATATTTATACAATAAAAATTGCAACTGAAAACAAACTTTTCGTTAATCTGTGGAAATTTAACTGGATCTTAGCTAAGTAGAGCCGTTTTTGAACTAAATGGCGTTTGTGTATACCGTCTCGAAATTTTACGGAAACTTAAAATAACTGCTTCTCAAATGAGTCCGCTGGTTAAGTAGCGTTTCTGTATTCGGGCGTTAGTGATAGAATGTTTTGTTTAGAATTCAAAAGTCGTTCGAAAACGGGCGAACACTCAGTAACTAAATACGCAGTAGCGCAGCGCGCTGCGGGGTCAGCAGCTTCGGGAAGTTAGCCGTAAGGTTTTCGCCTCCGCTAGATCCTTGCGAAGGTTGCACAATTTTCTACCCATTACCACGAAGATTTCCCTTGCACAAACTCTCCTACTCCCCATCCTTGATTATGCCGATGTCAGCTATCTAGATCTCACCGAGGACCAACTTAATAAACTTGAGCGTCTTCAAAATTTCTGTATTAGATTTATATTTGGTTTACGCAAATATGATCATGTTTCTGAGTTCCGTGCTAAGCTCAAGTGGTTACCCATACGACTTCGTCGGAATGCTCATATTCTTACTCTTCTTTACAATATTTTGTTTAATCTCCTCACTCCCCCTCATTTTATGGATAAGTCGTTTACAGTGCAAGCTGTTCGACTGTGGAACGCATTACCAGTTGTTGTAAGACGGGCTGAAACACTCCTTTCGTTCAAAAAAATGGTAAAAGACCACTACCTTTCTCTCTGAACAGACATATTGATTAATATAATTTCCTGCTTTTGAAGTTATAGGTAATTTATAGTATGTATGTATGTATATGTATGTATTTATATGTATATTTATATTTATAAGAATTGACATGTGTATGTATATTAGGAGTAAATTACTATGTATGATATATTGTGTATATATAAATTATAAACAATTTGTTAATTTTCCTTTTTTTCTTTTGTTTGTGTTGGAGCTTGTCTCTTTTATATTCCAGACTGCCCTGTCTTCTTTTCATTGTGTTATATCTAAAGATGAGACGTATTTGCGATACCAGGTTTTAAAACCAGGTATTCACTTCGAAGTACGGCGCCCTGGTACGAGCAGAAAATACTTACAAGTATGAAAGTATTTCCATACGTCGATGCGCAGATAGCTCTGGAGACTACACATGAAAATACTTGCATAGGAAAACGATCCATAAACTAATATAAATAAGAACCATAATCGTATCTGTCAATAACAAATACATTTGAACTTCAAAGTATTTTTTTATTCATACTATTTTGCTCTTTATATCCATCACATACGGGTTGAATTCCTATGCAAGTATTTTCAAATTTAGGCGCCGCAATATATCGGTGCGCGAGGAACTTGGAACACTATACATAAAAATACTTCCATAGTAAAACTATCCTTAACTTCATATAAATAAGAAACACAATCGTATTTGTGAATAGAAAATACTTTTAATTTAAAAATGCTTGCATAGGAATTCAAACCGTATTCCATAATGAATAAGGAGCAACAACGCATGAATAAAAAATACTTTAAAGTTCAAAGTAGACGTGGTGGCTGGATTCGCGCCGCATCGTGTCGCTAGCATCGCAAGGCTCGGGCTTCGGCGTGAACTAGCGGGTGGGTGCCCGAGTATTCCCGACTATGGCCGAATGCTTGAACCGAAATATATCCATATTGTACTTATTTCGAGTATTGACCCTTATATCTATCACCAAAAGACACATTATTGCGTGTATGAAAGTATTTGAATAGAAATGTTTATATTTGACGAAGTAAAGGATTTTATTGTTTTTTTGGTAGTTTAGTTGTTATTGCGAAGTAATCACGTCACCTGCTAAGTGTTGACCGTGACCTAATTTTTTAAAGTTAATTTCGCGTGTGCTAAGATAATTTACAAATATGTAATACTAGTGTATAAAGACAATTTTTTAACAAACTTTTAATTATTAGTGATTTAAGACATTTTTGGATTTTTGAATTGATCTATATAAATTGTGTTAGATTAAAATTTTGAACTTCAAATTAATATCGTTTTAAGACCATTTTTTACTTATAATTATTAGTGTATCTGGACAATTTGTGGAATTTCAAGTTAAATGGAGTTCTTTGGTTTAAGACAATTTATAGTGTTGTTTTTTTTATAACAATTTTGAACATTATTGCGTAGATTATTTAACATTGAGGAATGACGATTTGTAAACCGTAAATAATATTGTGTAAAACCATAAGTATGGCTCCTAAGAAAAGTGTGGCGTGGGACCATTTTGTAGACAAAGGAGAAAATAAAGCTGAGTGCAAGATGTGCAAAACAGTTATATCATACAAATCAGGAGTGTCAAATCTTACTAAGCATTTACAGAGAAAGCATATTTCTGTAAATCTAGTAAGAAGGGAAGGTGATGTGCATCAACAGGAGATACAGGCGATTGCTTCATGTAGTACACAAATACCACCATCTGGTACTCCACTGCAAATTACCACAACATCCACTACAATAAGGTCAAATCAAGCGACTATGTCAGCATTCCTTCGTCGCGACTGCAATAAAATAAAAAAAGATATTGACGATCATTTAATGAACTTATTTATATGGGACTTACAGCCATTTTCGATAGTGGAAGACAGGGGGTTTCGGGAATTAGTCAAGTTTGCTTTCCCAAATTATATCATGCCATCGCGAAAATATTTTGCCAATAATTTATTGCCGGGGCGTTATGAAGAGGTGAGAACAACGACTAGGACAACTATAAATGAAGACGCCAAAAGTATATGTTTAACTACTGGTATGTGGACGTCCAGAAACAATGACTCGTACCTAGCGGTCACGGGTCATTATATTGACAAAAATTACATTTTAAAATCGGTGTTACTAGAATGTAAAGTACTGGAGAGCCGTCACACGGGGCTTCATTTAGCCGAGGAATTGAGAAAAGTCGCCGAAGAGTGGAATGTAACTGAAAAAAATCTTCTGATAGTGTCAGATAACGGTGCTAATATTAAAAGCGCGATTAGTCAATTGGAGTGGAGACATTTTGGGTGTTATGCACATACCCTAAACTTGGCAGTTCAAAAAGTAATAGGAAGTCGGTATATAAGCGAATTAATTGGTAAAGTGAAGATGATAGTTTCGCTCTTCAAACGAAGTAACGTGGCCTGGAATAAATTAAAAAAATACCAGGAACAGGCCAATAAATTGGTAAAGAGACCAATCCAGGATGTCCCTACAAGGTGGAACTCCACATTCTATATGCTTGAAAGATTTGTGGAATTAAAAGATGAAATAAAATGCGCGCTAAGTAATTTAAATACACATAATTTAACGACACTGACGAACCAAGAATGGGATATTTGTAAGTCGTTACTCTTAGTTCTACAGCCATTTGAAGAAGTGACGAAGGAAATAAGCGGCCAAAAATATGTGACTGGGAGCTCGGTCATTCCCTTAACAATTGGTCTCACCAACGCTCTAACCGAGATCGCAAGTCCAGCTTATCGCCAAGAAAATGGACTTGATGTTTTCCCAGATGCTGTCGAAATGTGCCGACAAGATCTACTCTCAGAAATACGCACGCGGTTTCCTAATTTGGAACAGAGCAAAACCTACACTGTCGCAATGTTTTTAGACCCGAGGTATAAATTGTACTTTGGCAATGAAATTATTGCGGAAACAACAAAAAAGCATATTGTGAGTCTAGTAACAGCAATTATCAATGAGAATGAAAGACTACAGTCTTCAACATCAACTTCCGATGAAGACATCCAAGGAAAAAAATCTAACAGTCTATTATGGAAGCATTATAACATGCAAATGAAAAATGTTCGCCCAGCTGGAACAGCAAACAGTAGAGCAATCATTGAAACTCAACGGTATCTGGATGACGCAGTTTTGTCTCCAGACATGGATCCATTGGAATGGTGGCGAATAAACCAAACTATATACCCAAATTTAGCGAAACTAGCCAAAATTAAATTAAATGTTATGGCCTCTAGCGTACCATGTGAACGGTTGTTTTCGGTAGCAGGGAACATTTTAACGGAGAAGAGAGCTCGACTGGGGAGCAGGAAAGTCGAACAGCTATTATTTTTACAACAAAATAAATCAAAATAATTACAAACAAAAAAAAACAAAAAAATTAATAAAAAAAAACAAACAAAAAAAATAAAAAAGTATATATATAATTGTGTACATAAATAAAATGAAATCTTTTAACTACGCCTGCTAATACAAATATTCTATTTTAATATAGGTAATAGTTTAATAATAAAATACCAAAACACAGAAAAAACTTAGCAGACAGTCCTAAGCCTGTGATTTAAAAAGTAGGAAGGAAGGATTTTATTTTATTAACAAGAAACTTAAATCGTAATTGTGACTAAAAATCTTAAAAAGTTATAATTTATTTTATACTTTTTACTCCTTATTCCTTTCCTTAAGACACACGGTTCGAATAAAAATTCAGACGCCACTATACGTCGATGCGCGCTGAACTTGGAAGTATTGAAACACTCCATATGAAAATACTTTCATAAGAAAACGATCCATAACCTCATTTAATTAAGAAACATAATCGTATTTCTGTATAGCAAATACGTCAAAGTATTTTTTATTCATACTATTGTGCTCCTTATTACGCACAGAACACGGGTTGAAATCCTATGCAAGTATTTTCAAATTTAGACGGCGCTGCACGTCGATGCGCGAAAAACTTGGAACACTTTACGTAAAAATACTTTGAACTTCAAAGTATTTTTTTATTCATACTATTTTGTTCCTAATATGTCATAAAATACGGGTTGAATTCCTATGAAAGTATTTTCGAATTTAGACGCCGCTATAAGTCGGTACGCGACGAACTCGGAACACTATATATAAAAATACTTCCATAGAAAAACTATCCTTGACTTCATATAAATAAGAAACTCAATCGTATTTGTGAATAGAAAATACTTTGAATTTCAAAGTATTTTTTATTTATGCTTTTTTGCTCCTTATTAGTTACGGAATACGGATTGGATTCCTATGTAAGTATTTTATAGACGTCGCGCCGCGGCTGGGACGCGAAGGGTTGCCGACTCATACTTACAAAATAATTTCAAGTATTTAGAACCTGGTTTTGAACCCTAGTATTTTTACGTACTCATACTTAGAAGCCCTGGTACTTAATTATGCAAGTATATCTCATCCCTAGTTATATCCATCCAAAGGTTGTCTGTAAGAAATCGCATAGAGCGATAAGACCGCCATCTGTACTGTTTTTCTTTTTTTATTATTTTTTTGTATGTTTTTCCTTTCTGTGTGCAGTCAAGAATAAATAAATAAATAAATATAAATAGGTTTTAAAACTGTCTGAATAAGGCCGTAAGCTTTATTGATTCCTATAACTACTATAACTTTGTTCAAATTGCATGGAAACCAAAGCAATTTATATTTACAGTCTTTTCGGTTATATGCCTGTATACATACAATTAACAATTATTTATTGTTACTATGGAATTCACTGTATTTTACATTTCCCAAATTGTAACAGTAAAGCAATTCATATGCTCAATCACACATTACCTACTCAATCACATTCTATCAAAACACCAAATACTTCTAGTACACATTTCACCACCACATTCACCGCCCGTAAAATATACGTAATGGAAATAAAAAACTCACACAAACTATTATCGAGAAGGTATCACATATTATCAAAACTCGCTTAAATTTGAACTTATGTTTCAACGTATCCACCTAATGTTAATTATTATATTATATGGAAAAATGGCTAATAATGCTATAGATAAGTATCGGACTTAGATGCCTATAAAGTGTTTAAGTCTTTTAAAATCGCGGTACAGGAAACTCATAGGTATGTAAATAAATCGCAAAGTCAATTAACGGCACTTCATTTAAATATTCGGAGCTTAAACAAAAACTTTGACAACCTAGTAGTATTTTTACACAATTTAAAAACAGAATGTGATATCATAATATTAACAGAGTGCTGGTTACAAAAATTACCAGTCATACCCAAATTAAATGGCTATAATGAACATTCTACTAAAAATAACCACAATCAAAACGACAGTATAATTATCTATACAAAGTCTTCATTACAATGCTCAATTTCAGAACCAAAAATACTTGATGCAAGTTCTTTGATATGTAAAGTCGATGATGATATTGCTTTCTTGGCTATTTATAGATCCCCATCCCACACTCATATTGACAAGTTTAGAAACAGCCTCGACGAGACTGCAATCTTTATCAAATATAGAACACATTGCCCTAATCGGTGATATCAACATTGACATTAAATTAAACAACAGCGATAAACATTCTCAAGAGTACCTTACATTCACAGCCTCTCATGGGCTGTTACCAACACATATGTTTGCTACTAGATTAAACAACTGTCTCGACCACGTGCTCCTAAAAAACAACCTTTTAGCGACTACTTTAATCATAGACATACATATTACTGATCATCTACCTATAATAGTTCTCCTTAACTTAAATAGCCAAAACCAAAAATTACCACGTACCGTTAAAACAGTGGACTTATCTAGTATATAAGAAGACATTCAAAGCACAGATTTTACACCAATACTTCTAGCTAATGATGGCAATGTAGCAACTAATATTCTTATGTCCATACTCAAGAACATAATAGCCAATCACAAACGTCTCTTAAAAGTCCCAAGAAAAAATCGAAACATAAAACCATGGATAACTCCAATGATGCATCAGAAGTTGAGGTCACAAAAAGATAATTCAATTTTAAAAATAACTTACACTAGGTATCGTAATTTTTGTAATTCTTTACTACGCAAGCTTAAAACGAATTATGAGAAATCTGAATTCCTTAAACGAAAAAACGACCTAAGGCCACCTGGGATTTCATAAAGTCTAAAACACATACTGAGTTTGTTCCCTTACCACCAGTAAAACTTCTAAACATTGATTCATGTCAATATAAATCAGCAAACATAGTTAATGAATTTTTTGTAAGTATAGGAAACAAATTAGCCACCACAATATTGCAACGTAACACACATTTGCCAACCACCCCGAGCATTACATCACTTTGTCATTCCATTTGTATATTAGAAACTGATAATTCTGAAGTAGAACAGATCATAAAAAACCTAAAGTCGGACTCTGCAGTTGGGATCGACGGAATCTCTACCAAGATACTGAAATTAGCATCCAACACTTTAGTTCCACTAATCACACACACATCTGCAACCTTACCATCTCTATTGGCGTCTTTCCGAACGCATTCAAAACAGCCTTGATCCATCCGATTTACAAGGCGGGTAACAGGGACAGTGTCAACAACTATAGACCAATATCGGTTTTACCACCGATATCTAAAATTTTATAAAAGATCTTAAATAAGCGTGTACTTAGCTATATTAGAACCAATGACCTATTATCCAAAAATTAGTTCGGTTTCCGGGCCGGTGTAGCTACAGAAGATGCGGTAGTTGCGTTGTCTGAGACGGTGTCCAAGCTTTTGAATAAAAAACGAAAATGTCTTGGAATTTTCCTTGATTTGTCCAAGGCCTTTGACACTGTCTTTGTCCCCACCCTCTTATCCAAAATGGAACACATTGGTATACGTGGTATTGCACTTGACATCTTTACTAGCTATCTTACTAATAGATACCAACATGTTAAAACAGGGGATGTAATCAGTAATGGAGCAAAAATCGAATATGGCGTCCCACAGGGGAGTATCTTGGGCCCGACATTATTTCTTCTTTACATAAATGACCTATGTTGGTTGCCTGTTCCACATTGCTCGATATTCACTTATGCTGATGATACAGCTCTCTTAATACACGGTAAAGACTGGAATGAAACACAGTATCGTGCTCAGGCAGCAATAGACGCCGTGGCAGTTTGGCTAGCCAAAAATCTCCTGACGTAAAATATAGAAAAAACTAAAGTATTTTTTGTAAATTTTGTATTAGTAACCAGACCCAACCAAATATCCCCATTTCAATAAAAGTTCACACTTGTCATCATTACACTCTCTCTCTCTCACACACACACACACACACACGCACGCACGCACGCACGCACGCACGCACGCACGCGCACTCACACGCACACGCACACACATGCACCTGCATACTTATCAGAGGAATTCCATAGCAGATTAAGAGCTCGAATCATGTAAGTTAACACTTCGTTATAGAATTGCTAACACAATATGTCAATAATATAATTATATAAGAAACTTTGTGGAGGAACACTGTCGCCCAAAATACAGGCTACGCCTAATTTGGGTGCCAGGGGACCAAAACCTATCTTTGTATAAATTATTTTGGGAAGTAAATAAATAATAAATAAGTAAATAAAATATTATATTCCTTAAAACGTTCCCTACTAATCAAGGAGGCCTGTGGCAACCACGGGTAATATGTATATTCATGATAGATACATGGAATACTAATTGCTAGGGCAGCTAGCTAGTAGTTGACAGCAATCGAATCATTGTGTATTTATTTATTGATTTGTTAAAAAAAAACAAATGGCTGCTACACTTTTTTATTTAACAACACTAAGGAACATGAATAACTACTAAGCATAAAAAATGTGTTTTAGGACAGAGAAGAAAAACTGTACGCGACAGGTCGAAGATGGAATTTTTCTAGTGATGTACTATCACGTTCGAAGTAGTTTATATCGATATTTTTTTGCAACGCAAAGACCTACCAGTAAAAATAATTAAGTCAAGTTTATTAAATGCAATATGATAAAATATTTTATCTACAATTTATAGCTGATCGATGTCTGCACATGGAAGATATATGAGAAAAACTATTATGGGGAAACTCTATGAACGTAATAGAACCGTAAAAATGAGAATGAATTATTGTTTCTTCTTTAGCTTTAAAAGCTACCGCAGTAATTTCAATACACAAAGAACAATGTGAGCGGGATTGAAATCGATATCCGTGGTATATGCGGAATCCACCACTACCGGTGCAGCACTAAGACTAGGACGGCGCGGGCGATGTGCGAGTGTGCGCGACGTCGCCTCCTCCACGCGTCACCATACTCCGATTGACCGCCATATCGACTTGACGCGTACTATAGTAACTATTCTTTGTAACCCTGTTTAATAGCCTATTGAATTGTAATATTCGCAGCGACTTGGACGACGAGAGATACAACGACAGTGGTGATACCGCGTCAGATTCCAGTCGTGGACTTGACGATGCTTCCGATACCGACTACTACTCCTCAAGTCAACTTAGAGAGTACAGTAAGAATCACCTCATACATTATCAACGCTTCTAATAACCTTGTAACAGTGACACTTTTTTTTATTCCAAAACAGTATCAATAATAGGCTAGTGTCCTCAATTGTTATTATTGTTTATATCGAAAGGTTATGCATAATCATTATGAGGAAGAATTTTAAAATCCGTTAAGTATTTTACAAGTTACAAATATATAAAAGTTGGTGATAGGAATAATAGAAAAGGATGCAACATGCACGATGTGACGCCATCCTCCATCCATCCTCCTTCTCTGTCATTTTACAACCAATTGCGATTCTATTTTCGAATTCATGTTTTTATAAGCGATATTTAGGAACCATTAAATACTGCTCAAAATCAAACCTTGGACACATCGCTATTCTTTATCTATCTTTTATCTATTCCAAATACAACTTTGACCTTAGTTTCTATAATGTTAATTTATCTACTTCCATTGTTTATTAATAGCTTACATGTTACATATTATGTGAGTGGTAAAGATACATTAAGATTAGTGACATTAAACTGCAGCAATTTTGCTATAGGTGAGCATATTATAAAAATAAATAATAAAATAACAAGTAGATACCTTTGAATATCATTTTGCGCCATTTAGAGTGCGAACTTAAAAGCATAATTCGCGTATAAAAGCATATTTTTTCAAGTACTCAAACATGATCAGCGAACAGGTTAAACGCAGTACTAGATATGAAACACTTGTATTTATGGTACAACATTCTCCCCTCTTATTTTAATCGCATATAAAAAATAATTACTACCTCGGTGGCGCAGTTGTACGGTACAGTTACGGTATGACTATAACGCATAATTCACGGGTTCGAATCCTGGATTGGGCAAAGTGATATTGGGTTTTTCTATTCATTATCAGCCTGGAGTCAGGAATTTATGCCCGACATGGCGATATGCTCACTCCTTATTACATCGTGGGACGGAACACACAATGCGAAACGTGGGTGTTTTAGCACCACCTCTGCCTATCCCTTCTGGGAAAAAGGCGTGAGTTTATGTATGTATGTATAAAAATACTGTATTCTTATCTTGCCAACCGGTTCCATAAATACTACTTGACATCTCCGGTAATTTATTTTAATATTAAACAGGAAGGTACATCAGGCACATCACGAATTCAACACAGCCTACTGGGAGATTTTACGGCGGCTACGGCAGGTGCTTCGAGTGTGGAGCGCGAGGACACTGGGCAGCCCAATGCCCTTTTAGATGACTTACCTATAGTGATTTTGTAACTACTCACTGTATCATAATACAAAATAAAGGTACACAGCACATACATTCTTTCCGGTGAAAAATAAATCACTAAAATCGTCCAAAAGCTGCCGAAGGTATTGAGTATTTACGTGTATATTAATTTCCTCACCCCTCCCCCTCGCTCCTACCTCCTCTTCTTTCCGCCACTGTATTTCCACTTTAAACTACACCTAATTCAAGAAGAACCATTGGATTCCTATTCAATTTTGAGGAGTTCTATTCTCTAGGTCCGAAGATATTCACCAGGCCTTCCCAATTTTTACGGGGCCAAATGACAAGCACCAGCTTTCAATTTAAGAAAGAATAATCAAAATCGGTCCATCCAGCTTAGAGTTATTTGGTAACAAACATAAAAAAAAATACACTCGAATTTAACCTCCTCCTTTTTTTGAAGTCGGTTAGAAATAGATATCAAAGATTTTTGAAGCACGCTACAAATTGTGGGTCTACCATTTTGAAAGTTCCGTAGGTACTGTAACTGTAACCAAAGTATTGTTTAAATTCAGGGAGTTTATAAAATAGGTGTTACTTTCTTTCTTATACCAATTTTGGGTAAAAAATTAGCGAATAGCGATATTTTTACTTTTTCCACTTAGGTCACCAGGAGCATTATTTATAATCAAGAACAAAACTGAGGAATAGTGACTGACCAATTACCCTAGGTAATCGTGGATATCATACGATTAATTAATGATGAATAAATGAGTATATCTTTGTTTGTATGTCTTGTTAAAATTATTAATGATTGAAAAAAAATTATGTATTTGCCCAAAACTGATATTCTGTGCAACTGGTAAATAACAAAAGATGTTCAATATACATATATCGTAAATATGTGTTACTAATTTTAATCACAAAAAACTTTGACGTATCAGATCAACCAGTTGTAATTTTGCAGAGAGCATTTCAGCTTATTATGTCATTAGGTACTACGCGTGATGACTTATCAGTGTGTAAATCATAGATGTAAATATAAAATCCACTTTTGAAACAAAATTATTTTATTCATAATTTATTGAAAATATTCAGCAATAAAAGTACATCAATCATTAATAACAAAGAAATTAAGTTGTGCTCTACAAACTACAAATTCATTTTACATAAAAATTATATCAATGAAAAAAAAATACATTTAATAATTACCAGAGGTAATCATTTGGAAAAAGATATAATGAAATCTTTGAACTTCAAGGTTCCTATTACAATTATTTTGTTTGTCAAAAATTAAATTTTAGTTCTTACATAATATTACATGCAAAATGCTATGATGAAAATCTTAAATATAAATATGTATGTATTTAATAAATATGTGCTGAAACAAAAATACTTATGCATTTTTATTAATTTGATAATATATTAAAAAAGGAATTAATTTTTTATTGATAATCATATAATTTTGACTGCAATAGAGTTTGTCAAAAAATCGTATTAAAGTCGTCAGTAAAAACTACAAGTGTAATAATTATCAAGTAATGTAAAGACTAAAGAGTAATCAACAATAAGAATTTACAACCATCAAGGTATTCAAAAAAGACAATAATAAATATTGATAAGAATTATGTCCGAGTCGCAACATTCTCTTGCCAAACTGCTAGACTTGACTATTTTACTATGAGAAGCATTATATGTAATATACAGCTAGACAAATCAATCACCATAATAAAGATATTGTGAAAATGTAATATTTTATAACTGCAATATTTTTTGCTAATACACATTTATATATAACTACATCAAGAATAGACATAATGAGGAGTAGATATAAAGGATTTTTTAAGTTTATGGAATGGTATTACACACTTAATTGATGCTAAATAGCAACAATGACATTTACAAAATTCACATATAGAATAGTGATTGGTGTATAAGTGATCCTTAATATACATATTTTCGTATGCAGCACTTAATACTTTGAGTTTGAAATTTCGATAATTATATAAATTAACTGTTCAAAACAGTGGCAATATTAACTAGAAAAGAAATTAACTAATATTCACACCATTAATAACAATGGTGGGTATTGTAGGACTATCCCAAAATTACTACTGACTTAAAGTTAACATAATATTATTTCTGTTCAATCTACAAATTATAACACACAGCCTTTATTGAAGCAAGTACTCAGTGAAAAATAGTGGATATAGTTTTCACTAAAATGATAGTATGCAGTAATTCTGAGGTAGCCAAAAATTATAGTTTTAATCGTTTTTCTTATCGCCAACTTCTTGTTCTGATTCGGTAATAGCTGGTGTGCCATTTTTGGCAAGTTTTTGCTGCTCTTCCATCTCACCAGAGAAACCAAATTCGTTAACACGCTTGTGATCCACCTTGTACATCCAACGTTGATACAAGAAGATAAAGAACACAATATCTGAAAAGTGGAATATTGGGTTAAGTATAGAACAAAACTCTATAACACATTCACACATGCCTCATGCCTTATGCAACTAGTTTTTGGAAGATCCTTAGCATATTATATTCTAATTACTAATCAATTATTATCACAGTATTATTCATCTATGAAAGCATTATGTCGAATTTTAATTAATACTAGATAAAAAAATACAGCTCACATATAAGTTATCAATTAGATTTAAACTGGTAGAGGAGTGCTGTAGCTTATTCCTACAGTATCAATGGTATGACATAAGGTCAGATGGTAGCACTGCTTCAAACATCAAGTAGCAGCTTTGCTGTTTGATTTTGTACAGTGTGCAACATTGCCTGACCACCCACACCTTATATAACTTGGCAAAAAAGAGTCTGGCGTGGTGACAGGAGATACTAAAGAAAATAATTGTGGCAATACTATTAAAAACGTCATTTTTGTGTGCGCAGATAAATTTTAACACGGATTTCTGTAATTCTAGTACGGTTATTGCTTGTTTTGTGATTTGAAATGAACAAAAGGGCCCATTATCAACAATAAATAAAAATAACAAATATTTAATCATTTTACGTCGTAGTGTTGGGTTGCCATATCAATAATAAAATAGATCTATCAGCGCCCTCATTAAATCCTTACTCTTTTTTGCCACACTGTACAATGATGGAAAATGTACTGTAGTGACCAGACAAGTGTGCGGTGACTGGTGTGTCCCAGTTAAGCTGGTGTATATCCAGTTTCAGGCAGGCCAGTATAATTGTAGAGGCCAGCAATCACAGGGATATTCTGTTTAAATTACACTGTACTTGTAGCCACTTTGACAGTATAAAAAGACTACTAAATAAAAAATACTGAGGCAACTACATCATGTAATATTATTATAGAACAAGGTTGTTTAAAAGCTTGTTCCTTTTCAAAAACCAATTAATCCTTGCTCTAGAGAAGCAAACATTATGCTATTACATAATATAATTGTACTCACCATCTCTGAAGCAGCCTAGTCTGTACATTGTTGGCATTTTGATAACAAATGCAAAAATGTCATCAATAAATGTGTTAAGGAACTTGTATGTCATCATACGCCATGGCAGGTGTGCTACTGACTTGAGCTTGTAGTTGATGAACAGCTGGGGAGTCATCATGATAAAACCAAAAGTCAACAAATACCCATACATCATGTTCAATATAAATGAATACCATCCCTTATGCTCCTGATATAACAAGGAGTAAACACCATATCCAATCAGTAGTGGGAAACAAGCCCATCCAAGATACTGGAACGCAAGCATGTCATATTGTTTAGTACTAGACTCTACATATGATCCTTTGTCAGTAAATGTTATTTTAGGTATACCAAATATTCGGTCCTCTCTATTGATCTTTACATCCATTACTTTATTAATCTTCCAGATTTCAATAATCAATCCAATGAAGCATGAAATTCTGACCATAACATTAGTTTCATTATCAAGCACATAAAGCAGGACCACAGTAGACTGAAAAACATTAAAGAACACAGATCTCACTGACAAACCCTCCAAAGATTGTCTGTTGTTCCAAAACTGGATGTCATTTTTGAATGCCAACAGTTCAAAAATAGAATGCAGTATGGACACAGTAATGGTCAATGCCAATAAATATGGAGATGTGTCCAACAATAATTCTTTGACAGTATCTTGTTCTTCATCTTGCTCCTCCGCTCCCAGTGCAGAGAACATACTCAGTTTGTCCCGCATTGCTTGTGCAGTGTAAAGTTGCCATTTGAATAAGCTTAATGGCTGATATGTGAGCTGAAGTTTTAAATTGGTAGTAGTTTTGTTAATAGGGACGTAATCACGCATCATATTCCAATAATCATTTAAGAACACAGCAGGTTTGTATTGCTTCCCTTCAGGCAAGAAGTATATAAATTCGTCTAAGGGTGGTGGTACACTGCCTTGCATCCAATTGGTTTGATCAGTCACTAAATTGATTGTCAGATTGGGATGCCAGTGTGAGACTATTTCCTCCTTCAATGTTTCTGCTTTCTTTATCTCCTCTTCAGACTTTTCAGTTTGGCCAGTTAATAAATTATGAGTCTTTAAATACCTCAATTTCTTATATTTATTCAACATCTTTTTGCCATAGGCAATGTATGGTCCAGCATAATCCTTGTGCTTAGGATCGGGAGATTTTCCTTCTTGTACTATAAATACATGAAGATATATAGAACCATTGTTTCTCAATGCATGTGAAGGGGTAATGTCTGTAGAAAACGAAAATGTCCCATCATTATTTGGACCAGAATTCCAATCACCATAGACTATGCCAGTGTGTGTCCAAATCAAATTCAATTTTTCAAATTCTGCATAATATTCATAATCTGATAAGTAGCAGTATATGTCTAAGTTGGTTCCGTTGGGGAACATGTTGGTCGCAGGCACACGAACATTGCCAGAAGGATTATTTATGTCAGGTTTAGGTGCAGAAGGTTGTCTGAACATTGATGTAATGAAGTAAACCACCAATGCCCTAATTATAAGGGATTTGGTAATAGCAAAAAAAGATTCTAATTTGGTTGGCTGCATCCTCCGACGCTCCTCGTCAATTTGTGCATTGATCTGGAAAGCATAACAAAATATATAGGTCAAGAGTGATTACGTAGAGGTTATATTTTAAGTGTCGGTAAGCAAACTACATTATTTCCTCATTACTTATTGTATGCGATATAGTAGTTATAATTACTTACATCCGTAGTGGTTTCAGCAACCTCGTTGCTCTCGGCGACAGCAACGGTATCATCGCTTGTATTAGCACTAGGCGAACTCGAAGCCATTTCCAATTTTATGTGTTTATAATGGCTAATGAGTTAATTTTATTGTATCCTTTTGTCTCGAACACCATTAAACCATTAGTGATATCCAGTACCTCTTTAAACAGTGCAAAATATCCGATTCTGAACTATCACTCTGCTCTGCCCATCATGACAGTTCTGTAAAAATGTTACCTACCACAAAAGTTACGCAAACTAATCAATATTACTCTCTTATGACGGCTGTGCACTCTTGAGTCTCTCAAATATACTCTCAATAAAATAAGATAAATGCTGTCTTTACTCGTAAATATTAATTATTATTTATTAGAGCTCTGGCCCGGCTTTATCGTGTGCAAATACTTTATGATTCCAAGCCACATCAAAAACATATTATTTTGCGTACTAGGTAATTGTTTTATAAAACAATTATTAATTATTAAACGCAACTTAACTGCTGTCCAATAACCAGCTGTAGCTTTCCTTAATCATTGGCTGTAATTCAATATCGGAATCACAGACTAAACAGTAACGGAATAAATTGCATATACAGTCCCGTTCCGTTACACCCCTTCATTTATACAATGATTTTATGTAACGATGAATAAAATTAGGGTAAACTATTGGCTTTAAGGAACAGGTAAAAGTAGGTATCATACATACATATATAAACGCACGCCTTTTCCCAGAAGGGGTAGGCAGAGGATACCCACCACAGACTACATAGACAGAACAGACGGTCATGTCAGGAACATTGGCTTTGGACCGTAACGAAATTTGCGAGAATAGAATATGACATAAGTTATGCTTTACTTATTAGCTGTGGAGTTCAGGCAATGGAAAAAAACCGTGCTGCCTAATAATAGTTTTGTTTGGTTTTATAAAAACCTTACAGCTTTATAAAAATTTGCTAGTTGCGACCCCTTTTCCTGTATTTATACTTTGAATTGTATTATTATAATTTAAAAAAAAAACAATCTGTTATTTATTCACATTTTTATTTTTTATTTTTTTCTTAAATTTAAGCAACGCCTTTTTTTGCATTGGTCCCAAATTCGATGATTCCGCTCTTGATACGTCAATCCCTTTTAATATTTTATTTATAATACTGCACCAATTAAAAATACATAATTTTATACTTATACTAAGAAAATATTCAGCAACTAGTTCTTTATGAATATTACAATCCAGATAATCAAATGAATATTTGGAACTTATTTTTTCTTTTATTTTTAAACTTATATTATTTGTATATCCATATTGTTCCAAATATTCATTTGTAGTTTTTATGGTGTAACCAAAACTTATTACAGCATACTCGGATGGGTAGGTAAGTTTTTTTTTACCATGCAAACTTTTAAATTCTTTTTCTTTAATAAAAGCATGAGTTGAGCTTTCTGTTGACAACAAGTTCTTTTTACATATTAAACAATGGTTGACTTTTGCCAATATTTTTCTAGTTACCCACCCAGCCGTGTATGCCCTCGAATGTAAATTGATTTTTTCCCGTGTTGCTTGTTGCTGAATATTTTCTTTACAAATATCCGTTTGTTTGCTGACTGATTCAATTAATGCGGCGTCAGCCATTGGTGCAGAATTATTACTGTTGAACAGCGACTTTATTTTTAAAATGCTTTGGCTAGCATCTTCTTCACAATTAAAATTTTCTGAATGAAAATTAATGAATCTCGTCATGAGTAACGATTTGAACGTATTTATAAATGCATAGGCATTTGGGTTATTACATCTATAATTGTATGCCCTCACTTGCCCAAAAAAATTCTCAATTATGTCCGAGTTGAAGTATCTAGGCCTCATAATTATTACATTTTTCGAGGCCATTAAGTTCCACAACCTTTGGAAACTTTTCAGGGTTATTACCCAATTTTTGATGGAAGGCACACTTTTTAAACTACCATTTTTTGAAAAAAATTTTATGCCTTCCAAAATTTTTATTGCGTCATTCCAAAATTCATGATGGGCGGACCTAGCAGAAATTGCCTTGCGCAAATTTTTTCCCTTCACTAGTTTTCCTTTAGTGTTCACGCCATTGACGCTGTCGAATAGGTCGTCGAAAAATGCGATTGCTTCTGCTGTGTTTTTCATACTATGACTCACTGGTCTGCCGTCGGGGTAAAAAGCTGAAAACAAATATAAACAAATATAAATAAATATAGAAATAAATATCACGGGTATTCGTGGCGTGGGAGACACAATTATTTGGCATCACGTTTAATGTTTGCAAATATAAACGTTTAAGTTTGGAGACACCTGTTCACATTATTATGTACATAAAAGGCTGCCACGCAATTATAATTTCCATTGCATTAATTTCACTGTGTCATGAAACAAAATCTATGCTCTTTGTACCTTATGGACACCTGAACTTTTATAAGCATTCAATTCAAAAACATTTTAAATGGCCTTCATTCTACTATAACATCGGTCCCAGATGGCCGCGTAAGCTTAATGTCAGTCATTGTATTCGATTATTTTAATGGCTGTCCAACAAAGTCCTCTTTTGTTTATTCGGCACACCTTTATATACAATGATTAGGTGTAAAAACATTTAAAATGAACATAATACTTATATTGCTTCGAACCCAGATGGCCGCGTAAGCTTAATGGTCAGTCATTGTATTCAATTATTTTAATGGCTGGCCAACTAAGTCCTCTTTTGTTTAATCGGCACAACTTTATGTATAAAAATGTGGTGTCTAAAAAACATTTTAAAATGAACACAATAGTTCTATTACGTCGTACCCAGATGTTTATTTCTTGGTTCGACAGTTAATGCAGCATATGTTGCGTATATTTTTAGGCAAAAATGTAGCAATATATATTTTTAACATATACATGGTATATACTCACGAAAAGCGGAGGTGTACGACAATGCTGCTGACACAGACTTGCTTATAACGCGTACACAGTTCTTCACCTACAACCAAACATCGCAAATGAATTAAATCGTTACGCCCACTCACGCCTCGAAGATACAAGAGCCCTCCAGAGGTCGTGTAACTTATTAGCAAGCCAAGCAGTAAGCTAAAAAAACACTGGATATAAATTAAAGTCTAATCGAAAACCTCACAGAAACTGGATTAGCCAACCTTGGGGATTGAACCCAAAAATTCACGATTCGCAATCTTATTGTACTCAGTACCCTTAAATGCGGCAAAAAATTGAGATTTAGTATTATATTAAGATATTTTATAAGTTAATAAGCTGAATAATAGAATTCAAGTAAGTTTTTTTTATTGCTATGAGAGGCTAGACGAACATGCCGTCCGCCTGATGGTAAGCGATACGAATGCTCATAAACAGTAGCAAAACCAAACATCCTGAATAATAAACCAATGCTTGGCATTTCACTGCGCTCGTCATCATGAGACATAAGATGTTACGTCACAATATGTCCAATAGTTACTCTGGCTACAATGCCCTTCAATCCGAAATACAACAGTGCATTTACACTGCTATTTGACGGGAGAAATCGAGATTGTGGTGGTACCCACCCAGATGGCCTCTTACATAAGAGAAAAGCATCATAAATATATATTTACGTAAATCACATTATAAATATTTACTGTATTGACCAAATGGATTGAATCCATTAATTAAGTGAATATATAAACATGCAGCATGAATTCTAATCTGGAAAGATTGTAATATTTACCTTCATTTTTTTAATTTTTTCTGGTATTATGTGTTGATCTGTCAATTTGTGCAGAATCCTACTTTCGCCGTGCTTACAATCCGCATTGTAAACATCTACTATGTCATTCCACCTCACTAATTTCCCTTCAAACATCATATCTTTTGTTAAAAGATTATTTCTGATTCCTTTGATTAGGTGAGGTGGATCAAAAATTATGCTCAAAGAATTTCCATTTAAATGAATAGTGTCATCTGTAACAGAAGAAATGTTGCAAAATATTCTGTTCTAATAAAATATTACAACTTTGCAGATAGATTAATCTTACCAATTGTATCTCCAACATTTAATTGTTGTCTCCTAGTGTCTTCCAATAAGCTATTGATAGCAGCTTGGAAGCTTGTTCCTTGATCTGACACTAGAGCAATTGGTACAAGCCCAGTATCAGTTACTGCCGCAATAATATTTTTAATAATGTTCCATAATTCGAGGCTGGAAGTGGCACCCTCACAAAAATAAAATGCCACGGGTTGCTGCCACTTAAAAACAGCTCCTCTCAGCATAAATACGAGAGCATGATCAGCAAATTTATCTTTTTTTTCCATCAAATGAACAAAACCCACTATATTATCTTTATGAGTTGCGTATGTTAGTGCAGTTTCAATGGCCATTTCATCATAAACAACAGTGCAATATTTTTTTTTGTAATCCCATGATTCCACCTGAAACATAAAATAAAATTTGAATATAAACTACTTCATGGATCATATATACATTACACTTTTGGGTTTTTTTTTGGAAATACTGTGTTGTACAAATTTACAACTTAATTTGTACAGCATATACATTTTTAACTATGTTCAGCAATGGTCTTTATGTGGCTGAAGATGAAAGAAATGCCAAAGAACTTATAAACAATGTAAACAAACAAATACAAGGAATGCAGGGAGTAATAAACTTTTACACTAGATTTTTTTCTGAAATACTTGATTATGCTTATAGCATTTTGAAGCATGGTGTAATGTATTATAATACATAATATAATAAATTACATATTATTTATAATAATGTGATACTTTACCTGTTGTTTTATGTGATCAAAAATTCTTGGATTGATGCCTGTGTCTATATCTAACTGACTAATTAATTTTTTTAGTGTTGTTTTTGACGGAAGAATAAATATCTTCTGTAAAAATTTGTACGATTTTGGTCCTTGTTTGTAAATTGAGAGAGCTATGAGTTTCTCTTCTAACGAAAATCTAAGAGCCTTCTTATTCTTTGCACACAAATTAATTTGCATCCACAGTATTTTTTTTGTTAATGGATTCATTTTTGTAGTTAGATCCTCTAAAGACTTTTGCTTGCTAAAGCTGATAGCCTTCTTGGCTCTGCTTGCATAATTTGTTATACGTCTTGCTTTTTTGTATTCCTTGTAGAATAATTTACACCGTGGAGACAATGTATCCACACTTTTTATTAGCCTCCTTCTAACAACCTTTCTGGGTGTTATGCAAGAGGTAGCTGAAAATACAAACAAGTATTAAGTGATTGTAAAATATTATTGATGTTATAAAAGAACAAATTAAAAACATACTAAATTTCATTGATACCTTGTGGAACCTGGGTTACAATACTACTTGATGCAATAGCAGTTTGAGGGCAGTTCATAGTAGAAGTAACTGAAAGGAAACAGATAGAAAAGGAATTTATAAATAATTCTAATACTTGTTTCATTAAATTTTATTTTATCACAATTATCCTTCAAGATAATCAAAATTAATTTTGGTTTTACAATATAAGCAAAAAATATATTCTGGATCTCATTTCTAATCATATTTGAGAACATGCAAAAGTTTTTGATTGAATATTTGTTAAATATTTTTTCCTGTACATTATTAATTGCATTTAAAATACATTGGTAAAATTTTTATTGTAGTACATACCATTTATTTCAGATCGTGCCACTTTATTCTGAGTACATTTTGGTATTTGTGCATAGGAGTGATCAATGTGGCGTTTCCTTGCATAGGTGTGATCAACACTACACGTTTTTGAAACTGAAAACGACAATAAATAAATAAACAGGTACGTGTGGCGTAGTAACAATATTTTTGACGTACTTCGAGAAACTTACCAGTTTCTTCAACAGCCGTTGACGAATTTCCTGAAGTAATTTCTATTTCAGTGAATAAGGTTGGATAGGCGCCACGTTTTAAGCGATTTGTCGCCGTGTTGACAAATCTTTGTTCGAAATGCTTATGGCAAACATACATATTCTTCGTGTCCTCACAATCACTTCCTATGCACTGTAACCACCACGATCTATTTTCTTCCCTTGTGGGAAATTGATGTAATTTAACGTCCTGTCGTAAACTATTACACTTGGGTACACAACACTTGCGATACATTGTGATAAATGTCGAAACGTTACGGGGTATTGCTGTATTTGTGGATTAAAAGAGGCGGAATTTAATCGACGCAAACACTTCTCATCAACACGAAATAAGCAATGACCAGCAATGACCAGCAATGACGATTCTCCGACATTTTTTGACATTTGGTTGTCAAAATGGCGACTTGTGTTGGCGGGGGTGATACCGGCAAGGGAGGGGTGTGAATGTCACTATGAAATCTAGCATTGACGTTTTCTATGAACCATAAAAAATGTACTGACATTACCTGGCGTGATACCCACGTTTCGCCTTTTAAGTTCCGTCCATTGATGTAATATAAAACATAGATCGGCAATGTGAAAGAGACAGAATGATTTAACTCATATATTAAAGCAAGATACATGATATGACCATAAATTTACACACAATAAATTAGCCCTTTAGCATCAGTTTCAAAATATGTCGAATAAGCGAGCAACAAGTTTCGCTTATTTTCATTATATATTTCAGTACTTAGTTATTGTTAATTAAACGTATTTTATTATGGTAAATCGTGCAATGCTTGGATGCGATTTATGCAGACGTAAAAATCTGAATTATAGTTTTCACAGGTAAGGGCCCCTTTTTTCCAAATACGTGAATTTGTAAAAAAGTTAATTTCAAATAACAATTGCTAGGGATAATATCACAGTTTCGATCAATATATTGTCGATAAAAATAGTCGATGACAATCCATATTTCGATACAATTTTATAGTCTTGAATTATAATATTAATTCTACATCAGTTATTACTTCACTTTATTTTTACACTATTGATATTTTCTAAATATTTATAATAATTCGGGTGCGTGATTTACTATTTCAACTAACTGTGCTACGGAGGCTGTGAATGTAATAAACAATAGTATATTACACATTAATAGATAAAAAAATGATACTTCTATGCGCCATTTTATCATCGTTGCCTTAAAATGTGACATCGAAAAACCTGAAACACGTCATTATTTATTTACAATATGTAGATAATTTTATATAAAATATTACATCTAAAAAGAAATTTCCTAGCTTGACTGCCAGCTATATCGATATCGATATGATAAATTCGACAGTGCATAGCGCAGCGTCATCTGTCAAGCACGCACGCAAACTCACAACCCCGTTTTGGTTACACTCAAAATGTTCCATTTCCGATCTATGTTTTATACTACATCTATGGTAATAGTTGTCCGACTGTGGAACGTCCTACCAGTTGTGGTAACAACTAAGATGAGTTCAAACACCGACATCATATTATAAGAAAAGGTCAACACCACCACCATTCTCTCTCTATCTGTAGTCTGTAGTCTTTACCTATTCATTTTGATCGCGCGCTTACTAGAGGGCGCTGGGGTTATTATTGCACACGGGCGCTGCATAGACGGCGTTGTGGATGTTTCATGGGCGGTAGTGACCACTTACCATCAGGTGACCTGTGTGCTCATTTGCCGGACCTATTGTGTTTTAAAAAACATTCATCTTTGGAACACATGTCTTGCGTGTAGCGCCGACGCAAGCGACGCCACGTGGCTATACCGCGCCGGGCCGGCGCATACCGACTGCCGTATATGTCGTCAGTGGCTAATACCTACCCATCTCACACGCAGCCGTAATGTCCACGTTTTTCCGAAGTGGGATTCTAAATCATTTGGCAGCTTCCTTTCTGATTGAACGTAATAATTTTGTATGTATTAAATTTCATAATGTTTTCATTGAATGATAGATTTAAATGACATTCTATAGTGTATAATCTTGATCTCTAGATCTTGGCCAATTTATGGAACCACAAGTAAAGTATACGCTTTGAAACAAAAAAAAATATTTCCAAAATTGTTCAAGGGTTATCGAGTTTTCGGTGAACATACGTAAAAAAAAGACTAAATCTGCATTATTTCGAATATTATCCGAATACGTGAATAAAAATAATAAAATTCTTATTTTAAAAATATAAACAGTTACTAGAAGTCACAGACCACTAGGAGTCATACACAAACATTAAACCATGACTATATGATATGCTGACGCGATTTTTTTTTTTAATTCTCATAAGATACACAACTTGTTTTCAACTTAGTTGACTTAATTCGACAATACTTAAACTAATTGGTACACAGTGTACGAAATACAGCGTATGTTGATCTGAAATAATGCGCCTTTCATATTGTAAAATAATTTATCAAATAGATGCAGTATTTCTGGTGATTACCCCTTACATATAAACTTACAAACGCTACTTTTCTGTAGAAACTGAAGTCAATACCTAGGTACATAATATATTTACCATAAATATATCAAAAACTAAAGAATGCACGTATGTTTGCGAGTAATGGCAAATAAAGACAAATCAACAAACAGTAAAATTTAAAATGTGTACTCATTGAAAAAAAAAAGACTAATCCCATCCAAGGCATGGCTTCGTAAATTAGAAATAGGTACCTGAAACATAAACTTAAATCTCAACTATATAACACTATGGCGACAATGGGTGCAATAAGCATTGATATTAACAGAAATTAAACAAATTTCCTCGTATTTATCATTTATTTCAAACGCAAAATTGAAAGACTGATAGTTAATCGGACCCAAAATGCATTCGGAAACCTTACCTTAGATGATTAGATTCCCAAACCATTATGAAAAATTAGTTGTTGCAACATTAAACAAAACATAAAAAATATAACTAACAGCAATTCACTTATAAAGTTTTCCTAGAATCTACATGTAATACTCAGATTCTGTTACGCACATGTTGACATCCAACACTGGTTTCCATCACAGAGATTTCATTACCTACACATTTTGATGATTACTTAAAATCATAGAAACGCTATTTCTTCTAGCAACATAAATGTATGCACAATTTTCTGTCTATTATTACTGAAGGCGCATAACTAACTACCTTGCACTTACAAAATATACTTATGCTTATTGATTCCACATCTTCCACTTGCATCCATCACCTCTCAGTGTTCCATGCGGTCCTCTGTACATACTGATATAACATAACTAACATGACACAGTGATATTTTACAAGTGCAAGATACACATACAACAATGGCAACAGTTCACCGAATTATCTAAAATAAAAACTGTTAGTATCATTGGATAAAAATAATACATTAATTTAATATTCACTGACAATATTAGCTGTGAAGAACTATTTACAGACAAAATAATTATGTTAACATTAAGTACCCGCTGGCATACTTGTTACAAAGTTTGGGCCGCGCGGCAAACTTCCCAAGTGAGGTGTAGTTAATCAAAACCGCCAATTAATAGTAATCAAAGCGCTGCACTGCTTCCGGTCGCAATCCGTACACTCGGAAGCAGCCGAACAACTGTTTGTACGAATTCTCCAAGCGCATAGGCAGTATTGTTGATCAGAATCTAAAGAAAGATTGGTCTGCCAAAATCAACACGAATTGACGCGGCTGTTACTATTATGGTACCTGGCAATCAGAATTTGAAAAAAACGATGACATTGCTCATAAACTACAAAAATTAGAATGCAGTCTATTCAGTAGTCTCTCTGCATGCCGCAAATTTAATTGCTATCAATATGTTTTTACGACACGCAGTTACTTTTTAAAAAAATATCTTAAACATCAAAATTAGAGATTTTTAAAACAAATATTCATAATTAGCCTTAGTATAAATGCTATAGTAATAGCAGCATAATTAGAGGCTACTGCCTCATATATATTTTCTTAGATTTGGCTCAGACGCAGTGCGTAAACGCTCATAAAATATACGAAATTAGTGACCCCCTAGCATTTTTTTGAATTCTAAAGTAGATTTTCACGTGCAAGCTTTCATGATACATTGAACCATTTAGAAGTATCATATGAAAGCTAAGTATATTAGTTTATTTCTATTGTGTAGAAGTAGGCATGTTGTTAAAAGGTGAGAAAGAATATTTTTACGTACGTTTTTTATCACCATATTTAAATACATTTAGTGACAAGTCCCGTCAATAAGAACCATGGCATAAATGAACTACAGTAATCAGTGATTAAAATGGGTATAATTCATCCAAACATTTGCCTTGTTTATAACCCGGGAGTATCATTTGCTTTACAAATGATCAATTAATTCAGGCACAAAATTGTGCACATTCTCCATACAAAATTATTAATGTCTGTATTAATAAATACACATACCAAATTAAGAAGTGTTTACAATTTTGCCATCAGTACCAGCGTAATGTATTATGAATGAATAAAATAAAATCAATTTAATTTAAATTGAAAGGTTGTATGACCTATGAATTATTTTCAATGACTTAATAAACACAACTAATATGGATAAAATTTTGTTGCTGTTGAGATTTTTCATATTAATTACTCATCATTCAAGCAATCAATAATTATAATTCAACATATAGTAGAAAGCACATCTGAGAAACCATTTAAAAAAAATGAGTTGTGGGGATTGTGAGTAAATAAACAATTACTTTCAATAGATATAGAAAACAACAAACTTAGTAACAATAGCCACATTTCCAAGCACTTTTCAGTCCTCTTTATTTCTTGGAACTCACATGTTACAAACTCATCTGTCATATAATCATATTATGTGAACTGTTACCATTTTCACACGGAAATGTTTTTCACTTAATCTTGCATCTCTTCGGGCAATTCATGTGGATTTAGAATGCCTGGAACTGATAATTGCACCCTTCTCTTCTCTTCCTGTGCTTGACGTAGTACAAACAAACGCTCTTCCAAATATAAGTCACTGTCATCTTCACCTGTATACTCCTGTAAGGGAAACACAATATTACTATTGGCATCACACAAATTATATGCCCAAGGAAATAATCTGTGTGTAAATCATACAAACAATGCGTTAAAAACACTGAGAATATTGCCAGCTATAGCCTTACAATGCAAATGGGTACCTTTTATTTAAATTTGAATTACTTTTAAGTTGCATTGAAAAAAATAAGTTTTATGAAATAGCAGTAATAAAAAAATATATAATTGATGCGAAGTGTAAATTAGATCTGAGTTAAAAATAGAATATGATCAGTATGATCTCAGTCAAGCTTCAGTTCACCTACGTTTTTTAAGGGCAATTGATTTAATAGATAAATAGTATTAAAGTAATTTTAAATAAAAAAGACAATACAATCTGACACTTACTCTTACTTGTACCAAGAAGTCTCTCAAGTGATCTTTGAAGGCAGGGATGTCTTGGTCCAGGTTAAACAATCCTTGAACTGTGATTTTTATTTGATTATCTGTTAAGTGAGGGAATGCTGTTTTAAGAAGATTAGCCACATATTCCTGAAACAAACAAACATTATTACTACTTCCCCAAGCTAATCTAAATATGTATTATTACAATTTTGTCCCAGCAATATTAAAAAAGATAGTTCTAGTTGCATATGTCAATTACTTATATATTATTTTATCAAGCTCTATAAAAAAATATGATATAAATATTATATTTGAAGTTCTTATTTGTAGTAAAAATATTGATACTCCCATACAAGTTTAATCTAACCACTTTTCCCCCCTAGAGTGTGAAAATCGACACATTTTTTTTAAATTTTAAATTTCTTCTTACCCGGGTTTCTATACTTAGTATCGTTACCCAAGCTTACACAATTTTTTTTTTATTATGATTATAGATAAAACATATTATAATTGACATTACCTGAATATACATGACATTGTCAGGTGCTGGTCCAAGAGGTACAGTGACTCGGCCAGTCTCCACAAGGGAGAACATGTGTGCTAGAATGGTTGCATGCATTGTGAGTCCAGCGCCATGCGACGTATCTGTGACCACACTGAACACATGCTCCAATATGTCACAGAAGTATGTTTGGTAGAAACTTTGTGCAGCTTGTGGATGTAATTCAACATTATGCAGCAACCTGTACAATATCTGTAGGCCCGTGTCTGCCACATTTCTCATAGTATGTTTAAATGCCCAAATAATGGAATCCAACACCAATTTAAATTGTGCTGGTGGTATGCTCAGGAATGCTTTAAAGCAATTTGTGTTCACTGCCTGTAACAGCAAGAAAAATTCTGTTCTATGTTCAGGATACTCTTCAAAATCTTTGTTGATCATCTCTAGTGTACATTCAAACACTGCATCAAATATTTTTGGTACTTCAGAAGTAATTTGTCCTCCAAGTTTATACACAATGGCAGCCATACAGGACAGCACTTCAGGTTCTCGAGCATCTGGCACTGCGGTTCTTTGATAATCTAAGAGGACAGCATCTAGTAAGGGTGGAATAAAATTCTCTAAAACCATGCTATTATCTGTTGACCGTGACACCCAACTAGCAATCAACTTTAGTGTTTCTTTTTTTATTATTCTCATGTTTTTAATAAGGGGCTGTTTATTAACAAGAACCCCGTTCAGTGCTATAGCCTGGTTGATATTTTCCGACATCACTTTGTAAACATTGAGCATGTCTAAATATATTCTTCCCAGCTGCACAACATATGGGTGCCCCAACGCCCGGCAAGCCCGCACATTGGTTTTTAGAATGCTTACTAGCTGTTTTACAGCCTCTGGATCTTTAAGTATATCCACATTGTGTGATGCTTGTGATATTATATCATCCCAAACTTGGTTGGGAAGCAACATGTATTTTTCAATAAGTTGCTCTTGAGCAACTTGATCCACTTGTGCACTGATCATGTAGCCTACTGCTTCATAGAAAGTGTGAACCTGCAGAGTTTGTAAATCACAAATAATGGAGCTAATAGTGCTTAAGATTTCTTCTATAAATGGACATGCTTCTCCAACTTGGGTAGTGACAAAATGACGACGACATTTCAAGGCTATTTTTATAAAAGTGTCACAGGCCATATCTTGAACACCTTCATGAGTCTCATGCATGAATTCAAATAATTTATTCACTACAGTTTTCAAAAATTTCCAATGGGCTCTCAAGAAACGCGGGTACTGTCCAACAACATACATAATATTACTGGCAATAATAGCCTTATTGTCTTTCCCTTTCTTCTGTTCACACAGACCCAGAAGTTCTTTAATTACAATAACTAGAAATCTTTTTTCATCTTCTTCCGATGTTGCTCCTGAAATAGACCCAATAGCCCAACACAGTGTGTTTAAATTCTTCCATGACCATTCCGTGCCATTTACTTGATTTTGCAATTTCTCAGTCATAATACGTTCTGTATCCTGGTAATCTAAATGAGTCAAATATACTAAAGTTTCCCTCATATTTTTGTACAAATTGATAGAGTCTGTGTCCTTCATGAACTCTCTTACAACCTCACCATTTTCATTTTCTACTACCAAAACTTCCTCTGGCTTTGCCATTCTGGATATCATAATGTAGCGAACACTACTAAGCACATCAGAGTACAATGTTTTTCTACATATACTCTTTCCCAATGTATAGTTGGATAAGTGTGGACATGGTACTATTTTATATAAATCAGCAGTTAATGCATGCCAGAACTCTAAACATATTTTAAACACTTCAACATCATCCACCTCAGATATGAGCACAAGGTATCTTAGTACATTCATCAAGGTGTTTGTAAGGCCCCTTCTTTCTATCAGTGCTCCATGTTCTTTTAAGTAAGTGCAAAGAAATAAGGCGAGATTTTGAATAAACACTTGTTCTTGATCTCGACCAGCAGCATATGCTTCCCTTATATTAGTAGTAAGGGGAAGCATAACCTCTAATTGTTCCATTGTCTGCACTAGTAAAGCAACAAACTGATCTTCATAATTGCTTGCAGTTACACCTGCAATTTCTGTCAAACAGCTCAATGTGACATTGCGGAACATTGGCACATTCAGAAACTTGAAAATGAGTGTGCTTATCAATTTCATTTCAAAAATGTATCCAAGTGGAATCCAGTTGAGAAATTTCAGTAGTGTGTGTAATGTTGCATCAACTAAAGGTGCATTTTGTGAATTTTCAAGTACAAACTGACAAAGCTGAAATATTTGATTGAACTCTGTGCACATGGTGTCCTTTAAATGTTTTGCTTTAGTTTGTGTCAGTTGTCCCGTACTGAATACAAACACTTCTTCACTAAGCAGTTTTAAAATAACCATGTTATTTTGACACAGACTTTCATTGGTCTTTGATGCACCTACAATATCACTTATAAATGTTTCCCAATTATGAGGCCATTCTCTTTTTAAAACCTGAATTAAAATCATGTTCAGCTTCTTCAAAAATACTTTATTGTTTTCCATTGTAACGGGATCTGATGAATTTTTAATTATGAGACCAACTATATATTTCTTAATACCCTCACACTGGTTTCGTGGCAATATTTTCCACCTGGTCTGTATGACCTGTTCTAATATTTGTAGAGCATAATATTTTGTCTCTTGGTTCTGGGAATACTCAAGAATAGTGTCAACACGAGTCCACGCATCTGGATGTTCCTTGAGGGCTGTCAGTATGTCCTGAGCGATCCGTTGTTGTTCTCCGACCGTCGAGTACAAGCATCCAACAATGTTATCCAGCAAGTCAATGTCCAGTTTTTGGTTAAAGTCCAAAAGTTTCGAAGCTTGTTGCTCCAAAGTTGCCATTCTGATATTCTTAATGTATATTCAAGATTTGTTCCCTTTATTGAAAACCAACTTAAATCAATTTAAACACATTCATTCCTCACCAAGTACAACACTGAAAAAAAAACAAAAATCTGCATTAGAAGGACTCTACTGTCTCTAACCTCTCTCACATAATAAAGATTCCAACATAGCTTTATCACTATCTTTACACAAGCACATGTTCACAATAAACGCTAAGGATACTGATCTCGGTAAGATTACTGCTAGAAACATATCGGGTTAATCTTTTTTGTAGTGTTTCAAAATATAGAGCACACACCCCGCATAAATTGTCAACGACGATAATATTCTAGAATCACACAATTTGAGTTCAAAATAAAGATAAATGTTCAGTACCCGTGTCGTAAAGGAGGTGAATTTACTATACCAAACAATAAATAAAATTACTTACCCGAGAAAATAATTTGCGGCGCAATCAGTCTAACGCACTACCATACATACTAATCCGTTGTTTTCATGAAGCTTGAAAAAGCTTACACACATATTGTCTATGCCTCATTAAAAATATATTTTTATGATTTTAAAACCCAATTTTTTATATGTTTTATTTGATTTACAGACAAAAAATGATATGAATACATATATAAAAAGTGTTTAATAATTTTAACATTGTTTCTTATGCATGTATATTATGTATGTTTTTTGTGTCATGTATGAACGCCTTACGATGTAATACCAACCATAAAGTGAATGCAAGATGGCTGATTATGTACCATTGACAACGTAGACAGACTTTATAATATTTTTTGTTTGTTTCTTTAAATTCGCTAGATACCTACGATTTTACAGCAAATTACAAGGTACGAAATTAAAATTTTAATAGCACTCATTAATGTCAAAAAATAATAATAACCTCTATGAAACAAGCGAATACGAGTGTTGTTACGTTTGTCCAACGTCAACGCAGCGTCGGCGCTGCGCTGACGCGTCGTTGAGTTGACATTTCTTAATTTATAAATGCATAATATAAATAAAAATACCGTTTCTATAATAACCTACCCTGACTTTTGAGTACGCTCTTGATTTTGTTTTTTAATGACATAATTACTATGGACCAGTATTGGGTCATGAAAATTTCCCGGAAATTTTAAAAATGAAATGTTTCAATTGCTCAGAAAATTTGAATAGGTAACCGAATATTTTTCCATTTTGAATTTCGAACGAAACGAAACATTCTGAAAAATGGGGGAAATCGAAAATCAAGGGAAAATAGAAATAAACTAGTCGTCTTGTCTTAACATATTTTATGAACCAATTTTAGTATATTTCAGCTATAAATCATTATTTATGGCATTTTCTTCCACATGACAGCCATTACATTTAATCTCTACCTTGAATTGAGACTTTACAGTATTACAATTAACTATGTTTACCTACTTTATTAGCAAGTTTAACAATTTACAAACTCCAATAAAGTTAAATAATAAAATTTTCTATCTTAAATTTTTGGAAAAAAAATCTTAAAAAATTCTGAAAAATATATTTTTTCCGAAATTACACAACATCAACATGGACGAAGCTTAGGCCCCATTCGCACGGGCTCTATTTCAACGCGCGTTAAAAAATCGTTGAAATGAGGGTGTTCTAAAATGGCGGCCACTAGGTGGCAGCACTGAGACGTGAGGTACAGAAACCTGTCAAACGCCTTTAAATTAGGGTCAGATTTAATTATTTTTTATTACTAATTTAAATATAGGTATTAGGTACAATTAATATTATTTTCAGAATCGAAATGCCACAATGTCTTGCCGTTCCTATGTCCTCAAAGATAACGGGAGGTTATAAGTTTCCTAAGGATAAAACACTTTTTAAACAATGGCTTGTAGCCATTCGTAGAGATCGGTTTACACCTACAAATATTTGTATTGCATTCTAAAAAGTACCTTTTTAATGTTACATATGTCAAAATTTGGTATAACTGTTTGTAAGCTCACACTTTGGTGCAATTACTCGTCTGGCCATTATATTGAATATTGTGGTGTATCACTTTGTAGAATATTTTTTGGATTTAGTTTGAAGTTATGATGTCTATCATAAACATTCAGCCTGGAAAATAATAATCATATATATATTTTAATTTGGTAAAAATAACAATAAAAGCATTTCTCATATTCTATAAGTAATACCGTTCAATTATTTTTTCCTTGGTTCCAGTTACTTTAGCACCTCTCATTTTGAGCTCAAGTTTTAACTCGGCAACCGTTTTTTTGACCATATTTAGATGAATATGGTTAATTTCAAATTAAATCTATTTAGATTTAATATCGTATATCATCATCATCATCATTGGCAATTTACATCTACGTAAGATGATTAAATAGCGTGTGGTCTGTGTTTGTTGGAGATGTTAGATTGGGACAGTGCACCTACGCTGGTGACTTATTAGACCAATTCGTGCGTATTTGTAACGCACGAATATCGTATATAAAGGTACTTAAAAAGATTGTGTGCAATGTGCAGTTCAAACTGTTTTGAAAGCCCGCCTTAATGATACCTCACGCCGATGTGGCGGAAATTTTCGTAAACACCCTTATAAAACAAATAGAAATCCATTGGTTTATTCACACGAAGGTGATTTTAAAATGCGACGCTTTTTTAACGAGCGCTGTCGGATTTTCGACGTTGAGCGTTGGACGTTAAATGAATGAAGCAAATGGATCCCCGTGTTTTTGTTCAGACGGGAGTTAAAAACCGCCGGCGCTGCAGTGAGTTGGTTGTGTGCTGGAGTCGCGTATTCATCTGTTGTATTGCTTCGTGTGCGCCATTTACAATGATTTGGACCTGCTCGATCCTGAATAGTTAAATAAATACATTAAACAGTTACATACATAATACTAACCCCACACTAAGATCGAGTCTTGAGTGTTGATAATTGGTATGGTTAAATCTCGACCTATATGAAAATGAAAATAATTTATTGAATCCATTAGAATGTTCAACATCATTTAGATTCAGTCATTTTTTTCTACCACACGGTTGGAAAGCGATTTTCACTAGAGAAGAACGGGCAAGAAACTCTAGTGTTGCTCTTTTCAAAACTAGTTTACAATATCATGATTATTACAAAAGTTACAAGTTGGTTTAAAACAGAGCTGTTCATTGATAATTTGTTATAATTTGCAAGTGACATATATTTTTAATACAAATATGTTTACATTTTGTTTAATATGGCTAAGTCAAGCGAAGTAGCCCATAATGAAGATTCAGTATACTCTGTTTCACCAACGCAGTGAATAATTGTGAAAGCCTTATGTAATCTATCAATCAGTTACAATATAAGCAAATCAAACAGACCAGTCTACACAAGCAACACCCGTTCACGAGTATGACGCATGTGCCAGCCATTGGCCTCCTCAACCATGCTACAGGGAAGTGATCGACCCGGCACACGACGCTGCCACAAGCGCAGATTTTTAAACGAGCATGACGTACCCAATCGCTTACAAAATAAAATAAAATATGTTAAGTTACTTAATATAAATTATGACATACAGAGCCCACTAATACCTCCGCTCCAAAATTATATCTATTTATTTAATTTTTATTCTATTCCCAAGCCTTATTATCATCTAGATATTCTAAAATTTTATAATAAGGTTTATTGCATAATTGTTTCTTGATAGTAGCTTTGATTTTTTTAATAGTTAAGGCTTTCATATGAGTGGGAACTTTGTTATAAAGGTGTATACCGTATTCGAACGAAACGAAACGATATAAACCGACATAGCGTCCTTTTAAAATATCTTAGATAATTTATGAAATGTACCCAATATGATTTTATTTTGCTTTTCTGTCTTCTCGAAACATAAATGGGTATATTACATACTTACATAATCGTCACGCCTGTATCCCATAGCGGTAGGCAGAGACTGCTAAATCCTGAAATACTATTCTCGCTTCATTCACTTTCATCAATCTCTTCATGCGTTCTCGTCAATTCAGGGTACTTGGGTAATAGGTATCAATGTCGAAATTGAACCCATAATTTATGTGCACATCGCATCGAGTACGATTAACAATGATTTTTTAGCGTTCATATAAACACAAATATTGGGAAGGGTAAAAAAGCGTTAACGTCGGATTTTAACGTGTCGTTTTTTAAGCTCCCGTGCGAATGGGGTCTTAGAGTACTTAAATATATGCAGGGAGTCCTGTCATACACTCGAGTCTTCTTAAACGTCAATATTTTCTTGTTCGTAATGTTTGTAGCCCTCCTTTATTATTGTTACCAATTAATGAAATTTCCGAAAAAAAAATATAAATAACAAAATAAATGGACATTAACATATTCACACTACTTTGTTTCCGCTATGATAATTCAACATATTAATTAACAAATGAAACCTAAAACTCGCCTTTGCCTTATTATAATTTAATTCAATCCAAATTCCAATATTTTACATATTATTCTATTATTTTTACCTAAAAAATATTTCGAAACATTTTCGGAAGTTCAAAATAGTAATTACTTGCAACACAGAATAATCGAATTCAAAAAAGGAGAAAACGTAAATAAAGTCAAAATCTGTGGTCAAAATCTTCGACAGCTTTGAACCGATTTTAGTGATTTATTTTTCATCGGAAATTACACATTGTTTTCCTTATGTGACCACCTCTCCTATGCCTATCAACCCTAAAAAGATACAAATAATTAAACACTTTAATAAAAAATGCAATCGACTTCAAAACCACCACTGTAAACATAAAGTAAAAAATAATAATCATAAAAAAACAATACAAAGTAAGAAATAAAATCTATTTCATTGACTTTGTACACGTTCATTAATTTGTTTTTGACTTTACTAGCCAACAAATCAAAATTTAAGCGTAACATCAAAATGTTACGCTTATTTGTCGCTTGGGGCGGATCGCCAAGTACCAAACACATAGGACCTATGCATAATTACCTACCTATTAATATAGGGCATACGTCCTATTCTTTTATTACAATTTTAAAGTCGGCTAATTTTTTTAATCTTGTTAATTATATCTTGTTAATTAATAAGAAATTGCTTAAAATGTTGGTTGTAATCAAATATACATTTAATTATTAGCCCCTAAAATGAATTTGGATAGAATTCATTGACGCTAAACTACATTTTTTAAATATTTTTTTCATGTAATTCATGTATTGCAATCACTGATGTCACAATTCATACCGAATTAATTTATGGAAGAAACCAAAATCTGAATAATTACGGTTTTCACAGACACCGGTCACTTTTTTTCAATGCTGTTTAGTACCAATATTATACGATTAAAGATATGAAAAACTTTGTATGCACAGCGGTAGAAAATGATAATGTAATTCGACCAATAATATGTTGTCGATAAAAATAGTCGATGACAATTCATATTAATTCTACAATATCAGTTATTACTTCACTTTATTTTTACACTATAAATATTTGGTTATATTTATTGATATACTAACGGCCCGGCCCGGCTTTGCTCGGGTGCGGAGATTTCTTGAATCATCTTCATATCAGAAGCATATTATTTCTTGTGGTAGGTTTTTTATATTTAAACTCAACTACCACACTGTCCTCTTTACTTCCTTTCCTATCTTGTCCGCTGTTTTAAAGTTTTTGTTAATCTGCTGTATTTTCCCACTTTTCCGGGTTATAGGTACATAATTGTCTTTTTGTATTTTTTTCTTTAATCTTTTCTTGTACCTTTGACATTTTCGATTGCCCATTCAATATCGATTTTTTTACGAGTTTTCTGTTTATACTTAATTCGGCCAAGTCGGGACGCCGGCGGTATAAACTCTACAATAGAGCTCTCTTGTACCTTGACTTGACTTGGATCTAAATTGATGAGAAGTACTCCATCTAATGTTTTAACTCTGGAGAGTCGAACGTAAGACTGCCCTTTATTGATTATATAGAGGAATCTATGTCGAGAAGAGCGCTGTCAAGGTTAAGACTTTGTGATTTGCATATAGTAATAGCATATGCTAAGCAAATATTAAATTGTCCCCAGTAGGAAATTAAAACATGACGTGTTGTAAGTAGTATTTTGAGACCTCATAAGGTTTGTGAGATTGTAATAACAAGATGAATTGAAAATCATTAACGTCCGTCCTGGTCTCCCATTTAATATGCTTCCTCATTTGAATGTTGGTATATAACGTTACTTGAACCCACATTAAGGCATGGTTTTTCCTTTTATCGAAATAGTCAACATGTCTTGTCAGTTTTTATAGACTAGATAAGTATTCATTGTAACCATTGAAACAGTATAATTTTTTACCTACGAGACGTTTTTTGTTTGTGCATTTTCTTACGGTACCCCTATAATATAATGTTACCGGAAAAATGCCCATTGCCCGCATTAAAGTAACATAATAAGTTTTAATTGATCTTAATGTGGAGTCAGAACTATGTATGTGACTGTTGAGTGTATTTAGGCACAATGTCAAAACTAAAAATGATGTCTTGTTTAATAATCATGCCTCTTATGTATTTACTGTAATGTGTAAGCCTTTATACGTTCCACTGCAGGGTAGGAGCCTCCTCTACGATCGAGTACGGTTGAGAGGGGTTAGGCCATATCGTCCACCACGCTGGCCTAGTGCGGTTTGGCGGACTTTACATCCCATAGAAATTCTCACAAATCGCTATGGTATGCAGGTTTCCTCACGATGTTTTACTTCAGTGTTATAGTGCGTGGTGATTGACTATTAATACACACATAGCTCCGAAAAGTCAGAGGTGTGCCGTGGGATTTGAGCCCGCGGCCATCATGAACATGTTGGCTGTCCCGTCTGGTCTATTTACCAACAGGTCACCACGCACTGTATTTATGCTTGTAATTATTATGTATTTATCTTTATATCGAGAGCAGCCGTGGCGCAGTTGGTTAGATGCGCCGGCCGTGATAGGCCTGTGAAAGACTGCTGAGAGGGTTAGATTCCCGCACCGAAATAAATGTTTGTGAACTGTTTCCACAGATCGTTTTGGGTCTGGGTGTTTGTGAGACCGAAAAAGCCTTTCGTGGTCCCTGATATCCACGACATAAGATTCGATCTTAGCGAGCTTGTGTAGACTTACATGTCTGTATAGTGTATTTACTTTATCTATTGACTATTTTCTCCATATTAAGTCTACGTATTCTCACGATGGGCTATGTAGTAGGATTTGCCGAGATGCATACAATATAATATGACAAATTTTCAATTTGATCGGATGATTGCTTGGTGAAATATGTTTTGCGTCCATTAATAATTATTATGCATACAGATTTAAGCCTGTACCTTGGAAGAATCAGAAAGGGTATTAATACAATATTTAAGAAATATTAAACATGATTGTTATCAATAACAACATTGGGGGCATTCGTTAATAGTTATTTTTATGTTAAGTTAGGTACATAAATTACGCGACCTAAAGGGCTCATCGGAATCACTGGGAACACTGCGGGGGCGGTGCACCCTCACGTAGTAGGTACTCTGAGGCGAACGACAGACAACCTCGTCTCTGTCATGGACGTTCATAACACCTAAAAGGGCGCCCAAAATAGTCGTATGTGGGGATCATCATTGAAGGACCTGCAATGGTTTTGCGCGGGGCGGTTACCCGGAGGTAAATCGGGGTGCCTTTCACCCTGGGATGTCCGGTGCTGCCCACAATGCGTGTGACGGTAATCGAGGGGTTTTTATTCAGTATGCTGGCGTAGACATTGGTAAGGACCCAGCTCAGCCACAACTTCCGCGTTGTGCCGCGCTGGAAGGCCAGAGACACTGACGTACCCCTTTCCACCTCCCCCGGGGTATTGAAAGGGTAGCTTAATAGCTTTTCCTCTTGAACACAAAAAAAGTACATAAATTACAATTCCGAAGTTAAGTTAGTCAAAGGATGGGTAATTAATGCCATTCACACATTTTACGGAAATTTTATCTATCTCAGCTTATTTATTAGGCAAGGTTTAAAGTAAAATGTTAAAGGACGGTGTTATGTAGTAGGTGGGAGTAATCTGTGGTAGTAGGTAATCACCAATTTAAAATACTGGCTGTAATAAAAATGTCTATATATGGCACGCAATTGAGTCATGTCCTTCTAAATAAAGAGGAAGTAAATCCGTTAGCCCGATCAAAAACTAGTGCTATTCACTGTTCACCAATGAATAAAACGGTAACTAGCTATTCAACACAGCAGACATAATATTCAACATAACGCTGAAATGATGTTGGATAAACTGGACATAAAAGTATCAAATAGTATTTGAAGTTGGTTTACTACGAGTATTAACAAAAATTGCGATAAAATTCGCTGTTCGAGCAACACGTGAATTGTCTGTTGTAAGATTTGCGCTCAATGGCGTGACAATAAACAATATCGGCCTTATTCATGGACAGTTTTAAAACCTATTTTAATTATCAAGTGTTTTGTCTCTTTTTAACGTCCTTTGAATTCAATTTGAGCGAAGAAGACAAAACATTCGATAACTAAAAGTTTTAAACCTGTCTATGAACAAGGCGGTATAACAGTAGTAACAATACGAGAATAAAGCTATATATCGATATGAAACCGTCTTAATGGGTATGGAAAATTGTTACGTCATTAAAACGCCTTTGTTGCTCCTAAATGTCGCGTGACACGAGACGTTGAAGTATATTACACATTGAAGTGTGAATTATGTATATGTACTAATAAGCTAGGTTTATACTCGTATTTAGTGTCTTCGCTTAAAAATGTATATAATTAAACATATAGGTGTTCAGTTGATTGGCGTCTGGCTTAAGTAAGGTGGCTACTGAAAATGAGTGCTGTCTTGTGTTTGCGGCATTTTATGAGTAATGAGAGATTGTCCACTTGACACAGACACTATGTGTTACTGCCTGTGCCTACGCGATGCAGTGTACGAGTACTGTAGGCTCGACACCACACTTCAGTAACAGTTATTGATAGATTTCCTCTTGTTGATATCAGGTATCTATGTGTCACCATTATGTAGACATATAATTATGTGACATGTAAATATAATTTGTGTTTTGCGAGGGTATTTGGAATAAATCGTTTTTATTTCTTATAATATTTTGGTTTTATTTAATTTCAACTAATGACCGTTTAATATTGAAAAAAGAAAAACAAAATAGTTTTTGTTAGCATTAGGTACTTACAGTAAATGGTCACATTCTTATGAAACGTTCTGAGGTCAAATTCGTATTTTAATTCTGGATAAATGTAAAAAGATTAATAAAATATTAAAAATAAGTTTCACGTAATTTGCCATCTAAAAAGTGTTTTGCATAACACATACCTAATCCGAATAAGATAACGGTTAGAACTGTATATATTCTTGGTTCATCTCGAATATTATACACCATTCTTAAAACGAAGTTAGTAAGTAGTGAACTTTTTAGAATCATTGTGAAAGCGAGATTCCGATATCGTTTATATATTTAAAAAAATCCCTGCTTTAAATTATAGTAAAGTATGCATGTCCAGCTAGTCTTATTAGAGTTGTGCGCATTTTTTTGCGGATATATATTTGGTGGTAAGTTAACACTATAATAAAGGGTTGATTATAAAGGGTTTATTTAACAAAAATGTTTTATTATATTAACATGCCGGATGTGATTGAAACACTTCCGATAACGAAGACATACGATAGCTAGTAGGTACTAAAGATGCCGTTGATGATACATCTGAAAAAAATCGATCCCGGAGAAATAAAAATCTTCATTTGTACCTAATTGTAACTTTTACTGCTGATTTTTTTTCATTTTTAAATTAAAAAAAATGTATTTTTGTATGACATTATCATTTTATTTAGCTGTATTAAAGTGTTGGAGCGTAAATATTGATAAACTGCTTTATTTTATTTGTAAGATGTAGTGTAATGTATCACTTTTTCTAATTCATCATCAAAGTTCCCGTCAGTACTATCGTGTTTTCGTTTTCGGATGCGTTTTTAGAACATCCGGTATATTCAGACAATATGATAACAGTTGGAATAACAATTAATTAAAGAATTACTGGTGTTTCATGCAATATTTTTTTAGTATAATCGATGGCGTATGCACTCTAGGCCTGAGTGAAGTCATGGCTTTTTACCTGTTGAGAAATCTTTTAATTATTTTAAATATATTAAGGGAGCTTAAGCTTTCTAGGTTTTTTCAATGTTTCTGACTGTTTTTCTTTAATTTTCGAGCGCAGAAGCTTACAAATTCGAACGCCAGAACATCTTAGGAAACCAGCCAGTGACCATGATACTGAGATGTATTGTAAATATTATATTAAATTGATTTCGGTTTTTTATAACCGTCTTGTGTATTTTTTTTTACATCTCAGGTGTATTTCATTTAAGTACCTTATAATACTGTCCGATGTCTTTTTACGACGTGGTATCCACAGGTAACTCATTGCCGTACGAGAATGAATATGGGGATGGTTACGGCACAGACTGGATATATTTTCCCGATGGCGACGGAATACCACATTTCGTTAATTTATCAACACAAGTAGAACAGTTTATGCCGAGACAAACGCAACTCATAGACATTGAATACAAACTGTACACGGGGTATACATTTTTATTAATATATGTACTTTTTTATGAATAGTCTATCCCTGCAACAAATAAATCCATAAGCGAATAACACTCTTCATAAATTCGGTAACATTGCAGGAACGATCCAGACAGCTACGCTTATTTGGATGATTACGCCAGGATTCTGGATGACCGCGTTCGTGAACTAAACTTATCCTTATTGCCTTTAAAATTAATAACTCACGGATGGAAATCGTCAACAGAAAAAAGCGCTATAAAAAATATCAAAGACGCGTATGTTCAATTCAGAAATGTAAATGTGATAACCGTTGATTGGAGTTACACGGCGGATTCAATTTTTTATAATTGGGTAGCGAATCAAACAATATCTGTTGGATCTCAGATAGCTGTATTTATGGATGGATTGAACAAATTGTATAACGTGTCCGGGGATCAAATACATCTAATCGGACATAGTCTTGGAGCACATGTTATGGGAATAGCTGCGTATCAAACTAAGTTATCAATCGGACGCATCACAGGTAGATACCTATATCCAATAATAATTAATTCAGTTAAATAAAAATAAACTTTGGTAATGGTGTAATCTTCAATGTATTTAACATTTATGAATCATATTTAATCTATTTAACTTATTTTAGGACTTGATCCAGCAAGACCATTATTTGAATATCCTAGTCGAGATGATTCGGAAAAGTTAGACCGCAACGATGCTAAATTTGTTGATATTATTCACACTTGCGGCGGCCTGCTTGGTATCGAAGCAGCGGTGGGCACAGCAGATTTTTATCCCAATAGCGGAATTCCACCCCAACCAGGTTGCGATAGTATACAAAAAATATTTGGTTAGTAAATTGTGTATTATATTTAGCATATTAATTAAAGAACACAGTTGTGGTTTAAGCTCTATCGATGCTAATCAAATGAGTTAATATGTAGGTACGTATTTGTAGCTACGAGTTAATAGTAATTATGCCACAAACGACAAATTAACAGATATGCTCTCAAATCTGCCAGACAATCATTTTAGTAGGTAATTTTGGGATTAGTTTATCAATTATGCACTGTGTATTGTGTGTCTAACTTGAGAGCATGTTATACCCTTAAAGGTAGGAATTAGGATACAGGGTAGGTGGTACCATAAAAATTGCTCTATTTAATTGTTGACGGTCATATATTTTTTTGTTCACAGAGGCATGCAGTCATGGACGATCTCAAAATTACTTCATAGAATCAATAAAAAATATTAAAGCTTTTCCTGCGTTTAAATGTGAGAGCTGGATAGAATTTTTAGGAAATTATTGTCATCAATATGGATTTATGGGAGAAGGTGTAAATACTAGTATATCTGGCAAATTTTATTTAGAAACTAATCCAAGCGAGCCTTTTGGACGAAGTTTCGATTCTATTTGTATTTCTGGCTAGATTTAATTTTATCCACAGTGGCATCTTATCTCTCAGCTTCGAATAGATACTAATAAATCATTGGTAACCATTGTATTTTATTATACAAATAAATAATTTAAAATAAAAAAAATATATTTTTTTTAAGTTACATTATGGTATTGAAAGGGAATCCCATCCAGTAGGCAACATTTTAGACCGTCGGTTTACTTATTGTATGGTAACACATGAAAATTAATAGGCATTTGATTTTTATGTTAATTTATTCTGAAATAAGTTCAACTATTAATAAATAATAAGTACACCCAACAGTCACATAGGTACATAGTCCTGACCCCACATTACGATCAATTAAGTCTTGTGTCGTGGTCCATGGGTATCAGGAACTACGAGAGACTTTCGGTATCACAAAAAAAAAACCTATGTAGATTATTATTATTTACTTTACTTGAACTATCTCTCTTCGTCAGAAAGACGTCTTTTCGTCGTTTTTTAATTGCTCGTCCGCGGACTTTTGGCCAAACGGGTGGTGCAGAATGAGTTTAATGTTATTCTATTAGTATATTGAAAAAAAAAATCGGACAATTCTGCAAGCATTTAAAATAGCCGCCTTTTGTAATTGTTTATATTATGTAAGGTAGTTCATATCAAGATTTTTTTTAACTATTGTGAAGGGTGTGGGGAATTACTCCAGTGGAGGAAATAATGACGGGTACCTACTGTTTTAACAGTTTGAACTAGCCACTGGGTTTTAATTTCTATGGCTAGGTCTGTTTAATTAGCTAATTTTTCAGTACATGTGGAGGTTAGGTTATGGGTATTTGGGACAGCAATAGTAGATATTAAATGTAGTTTCAGTATTTTATGTAGGTAGTCTGGACTTAAATTTCTGTGTGAGAGTCTAAGATGTTTTAGTGAGAGTGGTTTTTGTTTCTTTTTGGTGAATTCGTTGTGTCTGTTGGTATCCTAAATATTTGTAATCAGTTACACTGTCTACCTGTTCAGAATCATTTACTTTATAATTATTATTTTCGATTTTTCCTGCGTGTACAAATTGAATTTTATACTTCTCGATACCGAAACTCGAAAGTCATACAATATGCTACGTGAAAATTCTTGCGTAATAATATTTATTATTTAATATTAATAAGCTTTAAAAATATCTAGTGTTGAGTTTATATACATTTTCTATTATATTTCTGCAATAGAATTTATAGCCATTAAATATTTCAAGAACAATATATTTATAACAAAATATATACCTATTTATATTTGAATAATTAACTTTTTAGATCGATTTTGGTTGACATAATATTTTTATAGTAGCAATGGAAGTGTCAATTGTGTCATCTGTCAAATGTCAATGACCTAGTGCATAGAGTATACTTATTGTCTGAACGTAAAGGTAGTAATTGAATTCTTATTGTATTTATTAATTGGGCTGCCGTGAAATAATGAATAGGAAAAGAAATGTAGCATACATTAAGCCTGAGGATCCGGAATTTCTAAAGAACATTAAACGTCAAGCAGGTTATGATGACAGGAACCATAAGTTTGATGAGCTTGAAAATAATGATGCCGACTTCGTTGACGACGAAGAAAGTGAACAGCCCCAAGTTGTAGTTATAAAGAAAGGCGATCTCACGGCAGAGGAAGCAGAAATAGAGAAGAAGAGGATTGAAAAATTAGAATCGGAGACTAAAGCCGATTTAACACAACGAGTTATTTTTAAGACCAGTCGTACAACAAACAAAACAATGAAAACAGACTCGCATAAAAGTGACAAAGGAGCAAAATCGAGTGTTAGAAAAACTCGACAATTATTGTCTTTTAATGATGAGGATGATGATGGATCTTAGTTGTGGCATAACTTAGAAATAATAATAGACATATAAGACATACAAATTGTAGAACTCTGTTCTATGACTAAAATAAATAACATACTAACTGTGGCTCACACTTTGTTTTCTCAGGATAAATTTGAATCCTGCTGTAAAATGTCTAGCATGTTATATCTTCAATATGCCAGAGTAACACAAGTGGATCATTTTCTATGTTAGTGCTACTCTGTGTTGTGTTAATTCTGACTTGTTATCCTGAATAGCACCCACTGATCATAAAAAATATTAATTTAATTATTAATTTATCATAGTCATAAGATATTTTAGAAGGCTAAATAAAAAATAGATAAAAATATACTTATTTATTAAACACTTGAAAAATGTACAGAACTTATTAATTACTTGATGTTTTCACCGAGGGTCATCAAGACTTTGTCTTTTTTTAATCTTGACTTTGGATCCATTTGCAGTAATTACAGTGTCATTTCTAGAGTATGCTTGTGATATTTCAATGTCATTTTCATATTCTAAAATTTTATGAAGTAAAAATTTTCTTTCATCTTTTACCATAACAATGCTTTCTTGTATCTTAGCCACTTCATCACACAGTGCTGCATTCTCCTGTAACAGAAAATAATATTGTCATAATTGACATAAGTATTTACTAGCTCTGGCCTATTACATAAGGAAGTAACATGCCATGCACTTAATACTAAAACAGCATTATGTGTGTGTGTGTGTGTGTGTGCCAGCCACCAAGTTATACCACTTATATAAGTAAACCCACACTTGTTTGTAGCTAGATAAAGACAGCATTAACATATTGACTGTGGTACACACTGAGAGAGACAGTGAGATTCATATATTATTTTGCCTACCAGATTTGGACTGCTATTTCATGAATTATATTATTATACCAAGCCACACTGGCGTATAGTTCAAAATTTTGAGACCACAGTCAAAGCATAAGCACAATAGAATGAACACCAAGTAAAGTATTTTTTTTATCTAACTATACATACTTAGGTCACACTATTTGGGCTACAGCCTAAATTGCACTGATACCTCTTTGAACAAAGATTATAAAAGTGAGATTATCTTTTTTAATTTTTTTCTCAACAATTAAGAATCATGGTAGTCAACAAAAAACTAGTAGTAGTGGTATAAAAATTGTAGTATAAAACATTATGAACTTTGATCTTATGCTGCGTTATGAACAATTAAGATATCTGAGGATCCTCTACTCATGTGTGCACTTCAGAATGTTCTGGTTGATTGTGATTTACTTAATAAAATGTTAAACAAAACTAATTTGCAATCATTATTATACCCATATATATAACCTGTGTTATGTTCCATAAAAGACTCTATAATATAAAAATCAAAAGAAATTAAGAGCTCACTGGCCTACTGGTTGCCATAAGAAGATGGATCATTCAAAAACCACTCATCACTGAAAGTAAATCCATGAAATGACCGACACACACATTATAAAGTTATTGTAAACCTTAGAGTATATATAAATATAGAGGGAGCACTGTCATACATATGTGTCTTCTAAAACATATATATTTTCTTGTTCGTAATGTTGGTAGCTCTGCTACATAAGTGAAAAATTATCTGAACATTTAATAACAAATTGCTATAAATTCTGATGGTATTCGAAAGTATGTATATTTAGTAATTATACCTTTAAAATGAGTTTGAGAGAAATTCAATTGTCCTATTTTTTTAAATTATCTTTTTCAAATAATCCATCTATGTTGGGCAACCTGTCAAATGTCAGACAATAGGACAGAAAAAAGTGATCCGGCACCTCCATTTTTATCTATGTTTTTCAAGAACTAGCACTCCCTCTATATTATTATAAATACTATAAGTTGTAAACAATGAACAAAGCTGTATTAACAATATTTATTTGTTTATATTCTTTATTGTACACCATAAAAAACACAGAGATTAAAACTACATTTAAAATTAGTATAATTGGCTGCCTTATTGCATGAGGTAGTGTCTTCCAGGCAACCTTTGGATGGACATCAAAGAAAGGAGAAAGAAAGGGCAGTCTAGGGTGTATAGTGACAGAAGTATAAATCAATAAATAACAACATTACAAATTAAACATACACTAACAATATAAACTCATACAGCAAACATATGTATTATTTAAATTAATAATATTGAAGTTATGGATTACTTCTACTTACAATAATCAAGCTTTTGATTCTCAATTTCATATATTTATATTTTTTTCGATAACGTTTATTTTGATTTTCATTTTGTATGTTGTTCAGAAGATACTTATCAGTCATAGTTGTTTGTAAATATTATGATACCATATATTGTTGATATTATTCACAATGCAGTGTTTAAGTTATTCTATTCATAACTTTAACACTATCAATCTGCTACGGTATCAATGTATTCAGTATTCACAAATCACAAGTGAAACTGAGCCCTGTGTCTGTAATAATCACAGTAACAATTATTGGACACTGACAGTTGACACTGGCATAACCATAGATGTAGTTTTTATCATAGATCGGCAATGGAACATTTTGAGTGAGACCAAAACCGGGTTGTGACTTGTGACAGTGTGCATGAAGTTTGCATGTGTGCTTGACAAATCCGCTGCGCTATGCACTGTCGATTTTATTATTAAATCGATATCGATGTAGCTGTCGGTCTCTAGCTTGGATTTTTTTTAAAGTGTAACCGCTATTTTATTATATTGTATAGTCTGGCTAACAAAAGCTGAACCTAGCAAAACGCGGTAAATTTAAAAAAACAAGATGTGGTAACACTGGCTGTAGTAGGTTTAAATGATATTGATCTTTTTTTCCTAAATATTTTATTGGTATTAAATTGATAAAAAAAACTAAATAAATAGGCTTTAAGTTTAATTGAAATGAAATTTTAAAAAGGCGCCTGTAGTGGAATAATACGAAAACATGAAAATTTTCTTAATAGTTAATTAAAAGTTTATGTTTTTTCACTGATCAAAGAATTTTTAATTGGTAGATTATTGTCATCTTACTTTACTAATATAATATTATAAATGCGAAAGTTTGTGCACATTTTGAATATTTTGGTGTTTTTAGAAGTAAACACAGAAACTGCTAAATAGGTTAGGATTTTTTTTTAGGATTAATTCGATGTAGCAAAATTTTGTATCAACAAAAAACAAGGAAGTAGCATAAATATAGTTAATATAAAAAATATGTATTTTTAATAAGAAGGCGTATTCGTATTAATATTGAAATGTTTAAGTAATTAATAAAAATATCTCCTGTAAATCGTTATGATAAAAAAGTATCAAAATTACAACACCCAACTAACCTATAAATTTGGTTATAACTTAAAAAAACAGTGCTGCAACTTAAAAAATTGTCGGGTTCAGCTTTTGTTGGCCAGACTATACACAAAAATACCTACGTATTATAAATAAATAATGACGAGTTTCAGGTTTTTCGACGTCTCATTTTAAGACAACGATGATGATTAATGATGCATAGAAGTATCAATTTTTTTATTTAATGTCTAATATACTATTGTTTTATTACATTTACATATTCCGTGGCACAGTTAGGTGATATAGTAAATCACGCACCCGATTTATTATAAATATTTAGAAAATATAAATAGTGTAAAAATTAAGGAAAGTAATAACTGATATTGTAGAAATAATATTATAATTCAAGACTATAAAATTGTAGCGAAATATGAATTGGCATCGACTATTTTTATCGACAACATATTATTGATCGAAACTGTGAATCAATGTAAGCAAATGTTGATCGAAATTAATACAAATTTACGTATTTGATATTATTTTATAGGCAATGAACACTTTAAGCGCATTTATGTAATGTATTACTATATTCTTTTCTACCGATGTCCATAAAAGGTTTTTCTTTAAATTCTATAAAATTGCCACTAAACAGCATTGAACAAAAACAAAAGACCTTTACATGTGAAAACTTTAATTTATCGAGTTTTTACCCTTTTTTTGTGTTCAAGAGGAAAAGCTATTAAGCTCCCGTTTCGTTACCCCGGGGGAGGTGGAAAGGGGTATGCCAGTATCTCTGGCCTTCCAGCCCAGCACAATGCGGATGTTGTGGCCAAGCTGGGTCCCCACCAATGCCTACGACTGACTAAAAACCTTTCGATTACCGTCCCACGCATTTTGGGCGGCACCGGACATCCCAGGGTGAAAGGCACCCCGATTTACGTCCGCGTAACCGCCCCGCGCGAAACCATTGCTGGTCCTTCAATTATATGGGGCCCGGATGATCACCACTTACGACTATTTTGGACGCCCTTTTAGGTGTTATGGGCGTCCATGACATCGACGAGGCTCTGTCGTTCGCCTCAGCGTTGTTGTCAGGGCGCACCGCCCCCGCAGTGTTTCCAGAGACTCTGATGACCGTCGCCTCTTACGACGGGCAGGGGATACCGTGGTAGAATTCTTACACCCCCGGACCACAGGGCGAGAGTTTTTACACTTAGATGAATCACATCCAAGCACGGCACAACTAACTAATATGTATTACGTTAAATGAAAATCACTAAGAACTGAAATATGAAATAAATAAATGAAAATAAGCGAAATTTGTCGCTCGCTTATTTGACATATTTTCAAACTGATGCATAAAGAGCTTATTGGGTGTAATACATTTACACCCAATCATGCATCTCGCTTTAATATATGAGTTAAATCATTCAATATCCTTCACATTACCGATCTATATTTTATACTATGGACATTATATTTTATGGGCATAATCATAGATGTAGTATAATATAATATAACATAAATCATTAATTCAATCTACCTAATAGTGTTAATGTAAAGGTCTAATGTTCGGAAAAACATTTGCACAAACAGGAGATACATATATACAGAGTATATTGATATTCTTTGTCTACAAATATTTAGTTTTTTTGTGCGGTATCCTCCTTATTATTTAATAATTGGTCTGGGTGCGGCCAAAATTGGAACGACGAGTTGACGTCATGGAATGTTGCTGACGAGATTTTATATTCTTTGATCCATAGTTCGTAATGATTGGCGGGAACAAAAAGGTTGTCCTGGCAGTCGGCACCACCATTTTTATCTCCTTCTTTTTATTTCGCTCACCCTATCAGTTTCTCTCTCTTTCCTCAGTCACAAGTCCACTGCTGAACATAGACCTTCCCCATGGATAATCTGTTTGCGATCATCTCAACCAGTTAAAGAGAAAAAATTATGTGCTCAAAAATGATCACGGGACGCAGAGGCGGTCAACTTTTTAGAAATTGTAGTACTTTTTTGACCCATGCTTTATTCGTTTTGAACTTAGGTAATTAAAAAGTGGTAGACCTAAGTCTTTTCCATCGAATTATCAGTTTTGAAGGAAGCCCGTGCCGGAGTACAGAATATAAGGTACGCAAAATATAGAAACAGGGGAGTTATTATGTACTTTTGTCAACACTTTATGACAGAAACTCATTATGAATAATTTTTAATTTATTTGGCAACTATTACTAAAAACTTTTCCAAATTACAATTAACAATAGATATATAGAAATATTTTTTTCATTTATGAAATTCTATATAATTATTGCATTTAGAAAATTATTCATATGAAAAAAAAAATAGATTACATTCATTTAAAATTTTGAAAGACCAAACCAACTGACAACATATTCTAATGTCACCCCTATCTACAGGCCTTATTCATAGACAGTTTTAAAACATTATTTAGATATCGAGTGTTTTGTCCCTTTCAAACGACTTTTGAACAGGTTGTGCGAAGAAGACTTAACATTCTAAAATAAGTTTTAAACTGTCTATGAATAAGGCGGTTATTATGCAAAAAACTTAAAAACCACGCCATTTAAAATTTGGAACTCATAGAGTAACATCAAAGTTATGTGACAGATTACATATACAAATTAAACAGATAATCATGTAGTAAGTACATTAAAACGGCCTGCATTTCAGGCATAACATACACAATAGCGTTAAACATACATTATGTACCCGATAAATAAGGAAAAATTAACATCCAAACAGAATTTTCAAGTATAATATATTAACATGATATAAAGTATAGTTAATATCTACGAAAATAAGTTTTTTTAAATTATGCAACACATACATTTCAACCAATGTAGAAAATTACTAGAACATCCTAAAATCAATAACTTACATATTAACAAATAGACCGAGAGCCAGTTGCCGCCAAAGTTTCTCTGCGCATGCCTCTGACATAGGCATCACACGATCAGCTATTATGGAGTTCCGATCGTGGCGACTTTGGGAGTTATCAGCTTGAATGTATCTAGCAAGATGAAAGAACCATCAAAAGTGTCCGGCTGCCAAGGAAACACCTTTTGATAGTTGCCTTAACGACATATAAAATTCAGCTTTTATACCATAAGGGCCCTACCTCACCGAGACGCCATTGCCACGTCGCCAGCTACGTAAGCATGGTTACCTTTGCCTACCTACATTTGCCAATTGGAGTAGACAGTGGCTACCATCTGCCAGTTTAAGTAGTAAATTATCACAATAAAATATTAGCGTATGTCCGTCTTGGCGGCTGGTTGGACACTGAGTGAGTAAGACGCAACTTGTTCGTATATACATTATTGACGACGTTGCCAGCGTGCCAGATATCCAGACTCCACGAAGAGATCCGTTGCTCGTGGCTACGCTTCCAAATTGGCGACGTTGCCGAACCATCGCCAGGTGAGGTAACTGCCATAAAGATTGATATTAATTGATTGGATAGGTAGCCGGCGACATTGCCATGGCGTCTCGGTGAGGTAGGGCCGTAACGCTCGCAAAATTACATTATATTAAAGTTTGAAGATATCGTATATAACATATAATTTCGCCATCTTAATATTATTAAAGCTGAATTTTATATAACGGGACCTCACAATAACTGATCGCGTGATACCTATTCAGAGGCATGCACAAACTTTCAACTTTTATAAAATAACGAGTCAGTTAATCTTTACTAGCAAACACGACGCAATGGATCTTAACACATGTAAACTGGATATAGAGAGTGTAATATTTCGTTAATACTGTGTAAAAATAAAACTAAATTATGCATAGTGTATCCATTCAGAGCACAATTACAAATCATGCCCATGGCGTTTTCAAGAAGTAAAAAAATAAACAGGTGTGAATTTTTTTATTGGGCGTGGATGGCCAAATCCGAAACTACAATAAATAGCGAAAAATATTCAAACGAGTCACTAGTCCCATTATGACAAAAATCGAAATCTGCATACTTGGATTTTTGGAAAATCAATATTCCTAAAAACGAATCGAATGCGATGATCTTGAAAAAAATAATACAAATGTACATTCGCCTAAATCAGTAAGTCGGGAAATTCCTATAATCACTAAATTGTTATCACCTATATAGGAGTCAACCGAAGAGGGCAAGCGAATTGGCGTGGCGGTTAGATCAATGTTGTTGTAGAAAAATATACTGCCGTATTTAGGTGAATTTAGTGATTATCGGAATTCCCGGACATTCGGATAGAGGCGTATAGACAATACAGTATTACTACACCATTCGATAATGTTGGTAATAAGGATAAAATTTTGGGATGTAATGACATAGGTACGAAAAACGAAAGGATAGAGAAAGGCGATAGGCCGATAACGGTACAAGAATTTCCCTAGAACGATATCTGTACTGATATGATACTTTAATTCTTCAAGTTCCAACTCTCTAAACTGGTTTTCGAATTAATCAAAAAAAAAAAAACAATTTAATTATTTTTTTAAACGGTATATTCGATTTAAGTGAAATTTGGTCATCAGATAGACGTACCTAAAGCCTTTATTTATAAAAAATAACCAGTCTTAATATTTAATATAACTATGAAAAACACGCCACACACTATGTATATAATATAACTATTTATTTGATACCCTTTTCAATGTAGAATACCTCCTAAAATTGTCAAAGTTATAGCAGAGGTACGCCATGGTTAAAATAATAGAATCGATTTTATCCACACAAAAGTCAATACCCGCTAGTAAAGACGTTCGTGCGGGCCAGCCAGCTTACGAGTACCTTATGCACTGGAACTGAGAGACGAAGGAAGAGAGTGTTTCATTTGAGAATGTTTGATAGGAGGCGAGATATTTGCAAAAAACAGATTCTTGGGGCCTTTCACCTTTGATATCTCGCGACGTGGCGCTGAAATTTTATGAGATTTTTGAGACAATGTTTAGAATACCAAAATAAAGGTTGATACAAGTTTCCAGCTCATTTCTCATTCCGAGGTTAACCATTTTTTGCCTCATTTGACTGGGCTAACTCGGAATGCAAGAACTACGGAGACAAGATGTTGGGAAAAGGGAAGAAAACATATTATTTTGCTATAAATTTGCTTTCCTTAAGTTTGTCGTACATAATTACCTCCCAGAATGTGATCCATACTAGCAACATTACAAAATCCAGTTTTTGTTTTCATCAAAATCGGGGTCATCCTTTGAGTCATTTTCGCTATTCCATAGCTTTGGATTTGGCAAACCACGCCCACTTGAAAAATCACCCTGTATAAATAGTCGCTGGATGCAAGTCAATGTGGAAATCCTTGAACAAGGCCTTTATTTAACTGTGGACTTCCTGTGGCTGAAGATGATGATAATAAAATAAAATAGAACAAACCAAATCTAAACATCTCAAACATGTTAATGTTTAGACAGCTTTTGTCATTGATTTTATCAATTTTATCAATGTTAATACAATATATAATCAATACCTAAGGTATCTACATTTTCTAAGCGTAACTCGAGGACAAGGCGGCATTGTAACATTCTAATTATAAGATACTTCAAATCATTACCAACCTGATATGTGGTCATTCTTTGTAGAATCATTCATTATTTTTTTATGATTTGAAACAAACTACAATGTGTATTGTTTCAATTGAAAAAATGCATCACATATTAAAGTAAAATGTATACAGGGTTTACAGTTACATATTATGTCTAGTAAAATGCTTTGACTATGTCTTACATAACATCACCCGTTGAGGTTCCAAAGTCACATACCAGTCTGATAGAAGCGTATTTTGTTTAAATGCAACATATATTGTACTCAACGTTCGCGTCTCGCTCGTTTCGCACGCGGTGTGGGTAGTGACGGGCTCTGATCATCGTCATCTCGCCGTTTAGTCGGTGCCTGTGGTCTTTGTAACTGACTTTGTGCAGTTAACTGTAGTTGTAATGCATGAGTGTTCAATCTCTCTGCTAATAGTAATGGTTTTAAAGCAGCCATTTTATGACTGTACAGAGTAACACGAGGTCGACTATTCACTGCCGCTGTTAATTGCTCACGGACACTCATCTCTGCATTTTCCCCATTGTTATTCCATTTGTCATTTCCATTTTCTTTTTCTTCTTTCTTGTCAGTGTCAGAGTCCTTAAGATCTTCCAAATTCTCATCTGAATTGGGTCGACATATAATATTGACTTGGGCTCTCACTTCTGCATCAAATTTTGATATTGTACTCACTAGTGGCTTTGCCCAACCAATATGTAATATGGGAGTTTGACTACCCTCTTCCCATTTGCAAATTCCATCATAAAATCTAAACAAAAAGAATCACCATATTAAATTCGAACTCACATTTTATTTGATAGCTACTGTGGCAAGTTGGTTAAACACCGGCTGTGAAACAAGAGGCCCCGGGTTCGATCTCCGCACCGAGACAAATGTTTGTGCAGCCCTCAAATACTAGTTTCAGGTCTGGGTGTTCGTGAGACCAAAAAGTCTCGTAGTTTCTGATACCGCCAAACACAAGATACGACAAGACATAATTGATCTTAAAATGGATCAGAACTATGCATGTGACTGTTAGGTGTATTCATTCTAACGACATTTTCAGTATAAAGAAAAAAATACCTACCTTAATAGAGAAGCAAAACATTCTGGATCTTTCAATATGGATCTCGCCGAGTGACCAGAACTTTCTGCCTTCATAAGTTGCGGTATTAATTCATTTGCGATTTCAGAAAACTCTTTATATATTTCTTCATCATCCCGGGAGTAATTATAACTGTCAATTACAAAATAATTGGTATAACATTATATTTGTTTAAATTGTTTCACTATGGGTCTCATAAGACGGCTCAAGGTCATTCAATGCGCTATGGAGGGCCATGCTCGGTATTTGCCTATTCGATTCAGGAATTACGAGATTCTTTGGAGAACTAATGTTACCGAGCGATGTAGCCAAAAGGATTAACAAGTGGAAGTATCACGGGTCTGGGCACATAGCGTGCAAGAACTGAGGGCCGCTTGGATCGTATGTTTCTGGCGTGGATGGCACGTACAGGCAAGCGAAGTGTCGGACACCCGCCTACAAAGTGCTCGGACAACCCTGTTAAGGTTGCAGGTAGTCACTGGATGCACTTCCAACAGGTAGATGTGGAGATCCTTGGGGGAGGCCTATGTTCCGTGGTGGACTTTCTGTGGCTGAAGGGAGATAGAGAGAAAATTGATTGTTATAAAGAAAAATATTGTGTTGCCTTCACATCTTATGAAATTAAGTTCTGAATATGTACAAGTATGTTTAGACATTGCAATCAATATTTCATATTTGCCCACTGCTGAGCATGAAACGTCTCTTCAGTGAAAAGTTTAATTGAGAGAGTTGTGTTGTTTAGTGTGTTGACAGACTTCAAATACAATAACAAACCTTTAAAAATGTTTTTTATATAATATACCATAAACATTTTTACAGACAATAAAGTTAGTAATAAGCCTTGGAATATCACCCCACTCCCAACGCCTTATGAGGACATCCTCATGGCAGAAACTAATATAAATACTAACTAGCGGCCCGACTTAGTTCTGTCTGGATGCAAAAACACTTTTTTAAAAATATTCTGTTGCCTATGTTCATCAAGGATATTCTAGGCTTCTAATGATGAAAGAGTTTTTCAAATTGGTTCAGTATTTTCAGAGCTAATTCAAAGCAAACAAACAATCAAATATTTCTTCTTTATAATATTAGTTCAGGTATTAAGAAAGGGCACATACTGTCGAATGACATCCCCAGCACACGCCCATGCATGAAAAGCTTCTTTGTACATCTTGTGACGGTGATAATACCCTCCTTGGAATGTATATGGGTAGACATGTCTGTCTTCATAGTGTGTTCTTGATGAACGAATTGCTTGGGCATATAAAGCAGCAGAATCGGGTCTTGGTGTGCCATCATTTTTTATGCTATTGAGATTGCCAGTTGACAATGATGTGTCTGCATCTCCTGAAGGATTTGATCTCCTCATGTACTCATCCAAATCACCAAGATTCCCAAGCGCCATGGGATATGCATCCAAATGTCCTGTATAAAATGCATAAACGGCAATCATGATAAATCTGTATGTTTTACTTACCATGCAAAGGAAATAAAACACAGCAACCCAAAAATGCAGCAAGCATAATTCTGCTTTGTTGTGTTACTTTATTAACAATTTATGATTTTAACTAACCAGTTTATAAACATGTAGTCATTCAACATCTGTAATTTTAAAACTCACCGTTGTCATATAATAACCAGAGTAGTCTGTGCTGCATTTGTGCTACCTCATGAACATCTATTGTTGGTGTTAATGTGGGATTTATTGATGACACCAATGCAGCCAATTCCATGAGTCTGGTACACACAACGGGCTTACCAGCCACATACAACCATGAACAGGCAGACACACCTTCACCCACCGACCTGCCTCGCTTATCTTCATTGCCTTTACCATGCCAAGTCACCTGCAAAGTGTAACAAGTGACTCATAATAGTTTTTCGACCCCAATTTTCTAAATACGTACATGTAGATAATAAATAAAATATATTATTAAAAAATCTATTAGCCTCATGGCTAGAACTTTATCTGGCCAATATGCAAATCTTAGTAGAATGGCTTTTAGTTTTTGATTTGTTACATCATCATATTTGCTTGATCACAGTGGTAACACATTGACAGTGGCACCAAAACAAACTAATCATTAAGTGTGATAACTTTTCCTTTTTTTATAGCAATGAATGCTGAGACAAGCATGCCATTTACCCAATGGTAAATGAAACAAACTCTCATGGACAGTAGCAACACCATGAATTACAAAGCAATACTTGGCATTCCACTGCCTACACCATCCTAAGACATGAGACATGTTACATCTCATTATCACCAGTAGTTACTCTGGTTGCAATGTCTGTCAAACTGGAACACAACAGTGCATTTACACTGCTTTTTGTCGGGAGATAAAGACATGGTGGTGGTAACTACCCAGGCCGCCTCTCTCATATGAGAAACCTAGCACCAGTATGCAACTGAAACAGTGTTATACCTAAAACAACACAATGTGTGTATGCCTCAGCCATTATGTAAAAAAAATTGAAAACTGTAATTATAGGAATTCACTAGCAATAATATGTGAAATAAATTTTCTTTCACTAGCATGTGAAACAGCTGAAAACTATTCATAATTGAGAGTTATCAATAATAATGTATAACTAAGTTTTAATGTAAATCTATAGAGAACACTATTTCGATAAACACAAAGTGTTGCCCGCCATTCATTATATTTATTCTTTAAATATTACAATTATATTTTTGTAGCATACAGAAGTGAATTAAGTAATGGTAATTAATGTAATAACTTCAACAATTCGAAAATTTTAATATAATATAATATTAAAATTAATATAAACAAACCAATAATTACCTCGGCAGTTTCTGTTCCATCCTTTCCGAAAACTACCCAGGCATGATCTTCCGACAATGCAAGATGAACATCCTGCTTCCCCAAAACCTGACAGCCGGCAGTTACCGCAAACGCAACACCAAAACAATCAAGTTTGTTTCCAGTCAAAAAACTGTATATCGACTGCAAATGAGCCCGGTCTTTGTAGTAACTGCGAGTCAGCGAGTTCCAGACCACATCAGCGACCCGCTTCACCAAGTCTCGAGTTGCGTACGAACCACTGAGCAGTTTGGAGTCGACGCCGCTCCGCATCAATGATACAAACCGCTCGTGAAGAGTTTTCACGTCATCCCATTCTACAGACGGAAATTTCATTTTAATAAACTTATTGGAATGTAAGTTAACATCTTTTTCACTGTTTTTCACATTTGTTAAATTGTTTTCAACTGCGCCGACAATAATAGAAAATAACGCCAAATCCGCCTCTTTCTTGCTGCGTAATTGTTCTTCAAATAGATCACATACTTTTTGTATACTGTCTATAGGAAAGTAGTGTTTGTACTCTGATAATCCTGTCATTATTATTATATTATTTCACATTATTAATTGTTTACAATAGCTCCAGATATTTCGTATGACAACATAGATTTACCGGCTTGGGGCTATTTCTTGGTTAATCATTAATGTCATTGGCAAGTGACATTAATAAAGATCGTCTACAGTCTTTTGGCGTCCGAATGCATTATTGTCACGCTGTTGTCAAAATATTAGGAACAGTTTTTCTCTCTTCAGATTTTATTATATTGGATATATTAATACCATTCGATTATGAATATAAATGCTTGTTTTTATAGTATGAAAACATATCTTAAGAAATGCGTTAAGTATATATTTAAAATAAAAATATTGTAATTCTAAATTTCGCCACACGCTAATAGAATTTAGATGAATTAAATATCCATACTTTAGCCATTATGATGAGCGAAATGCCGGTTAAACCCAGTGTGGGACGTGGGTAAACTAGATTATTATGAAAAATGCATTATATGCATTCAATCGACAATTTGCTGTTTAATTGTACATAAGATAATTGTAATTTTTAATGCTACATTAACACGATTGGTCAACCTCGGCCAACCTCCACCACCACAAGCGTGTAAAGGAGGCGATTGGCTTTTTCGCTTTGGTTTGTCGTCGATCTGCTACATTTATTCGCTGTTTTTTTCGCGGCGAGAATCCCTTTACGGACCATTCCACCCCCGGAGGAGCGAGGGTGTGTCGAACTCACTAGCGCCTTCTGGCCCAGCGACCCGGCGGCCGCTGGGTTGGGTCCCGATCGTAATCTACGCGCCGAAATACCGATTAAAAACACCACATTGGCACCTTCGGTGCACCTTTGAGACGACCCCGGGATAACGTTTACAGAACGCGTCCAGACCGTCTCTTTGTGCACTACCGCGTAGCATCGCAGCTTGGGACGCGTGTTGCGTTACGTCTGCTCCCGATCCCCCTCGGCGGTCTTCTTCTGCGACATGACACATTAGCAGGAGAGCATGGCTCGTCACGACCGCAATGAGAGCGCTGCGCTCTTCCTCCCAGGCTGGGCACTCTTCCAGCGTATGCTGGGCCGTATCCTCACGGCAATTGCCACAGTGGTGGCACATGGCGGACTCCTCCGCTCTGGCTATGCGATACAGTCACGCACCGAAGTAACCGTGCCCGGTGACTCACTGCGTCAACCGTTACGTCGGCGCATCGTGGCCTCCGTCCAACCACTGTTCGAGGAAAGGTCGCACTGCCGAGACGGACCTAGTGCCGGGCTCACCAGACTGGAACGCCACTACTCCGCAGCAATCCTGCGGAGGGAGGATGATATGGCCTCGACCTATCGGGGGACCAGCCTCTGCCCACGCCTGGACGCCTTCTCTCCTCTAACATGTTGTCGGGCGATATAATCGCATTAGTGACAAAGCTCTTTTCTATAGAAAAAAAAAACATGTTGGTATTGAAAACCGATTTTGCTGGTGTCTACACGATGAAGACTGTTGGATCCATTGCGCACTGTCGACCGGTCGCCAGCGACTCGGTGGCCGGCGACTGTGACTTCCTATAATTTTTATTGGAGCGTATCACAGGTTACTTAGATCAAGCATATGCACTGACCGAGTCGCGGGTAACCGGTCGACAGTGCGCAATGGGTCTTCATTACAATTTTATTCCTGAACTAGTGATTTTACCTCATGGCTAATAGGTCTTATCCATCTTCACAGTTTAAAGTTTTATGTAATTTTTTTAGCTATTTTCAGAGTACTTACTTGATTTAGTTTATTCAAGTCTGGGTATTTACTATTTAGATGTAGCCTTAGCAACAAAAATAAATAATATTGTAACATCCGTGCAGATGTCTGATATTAGTATTATGTTAAAGATAATAATATTTATTATATCATATAATCACGATAGTGTTGAAGGTCATTGACGATGTAATTTACCCTATTAAAATTGTATGTTGATGGCAACCAGTGTAATCAAGAAGCTTTATACCCAAAAGTGTAATTCAATGATTCCTGAACGAAATGTCAAAAAATATTATGACGTAGAAAATAGAAATAGGACATAAAAAAGTTTTGATGTGGATTGTTGATGTGGATAAACTATTTTTTTTAATATTCATAATTTAATTACATCAAAAGAATGCAAGCTCGTGGTCATGTTTAGTACGTTCAATATTTGTGCGGCGCTCGAATCAGTGAAAAAAATCTACGATAATAATCTATGTACTGTTTGGTAAGTAACTTTAACTTTTGTTTCACTTCTCTGTTTGTTTTGTAACCTTCATTAATAATTATCTGTTAATACTGTTACATAGACTATGTTTTGTATTTGTTTGCAGTGATAAAACGGATGGAATATTTATGCGATATTTATGTGGGCACTCAGCTTGTGACAGTTGTGCGTCTAACACCGGGAACTGCTTCTTGTGCCTTACGCCTCCGGAACAATCTACCTTGAATAATATCGCGTTTGATGAAGTTTTGACGCAAAGAGCTACAAATGCATCCGAATTACTAACTAGCTTTCAAAAGGCTTTCAATGTGGATGGTAATTTTTACATTATTAGTAATAATACATTTAAATATTTGTAGAGAACCTTGTCACCTTGAAGTTTACTCTATTAATCCTAAATCTTTGTACCAATTGTTGGGTAGGTTATATTTCAGTATTGATATTTACTAGAACTAATCTCAAAGCAACAGATTTCCTCAGATGAAGCTTTTTATCACTGTAAAACAGAATATTACATTGTATTATTTTCATTTTATGGATTTCATACTTGTGCATACATGCCATTTTATTGGCTTTCTTAGTGTTCATACTTCATACAGATATTTTAGATGTGATGTGTATATGATAACAATAAAACATTATTTCTACTTGCAGTACACACATACCAAAGGATTTCAAAGCAATTGAAGTTGGAGAAGGAAATATTTCCAGAATGTATTCAGGCACCAATAAAGTATTGCAATAAAAGAAAAAGTTTAAAACCTTACATTAAAAAGAACAGCAAAAAATTATCTCAGTTGCCTGGGGAAATTGTTTACCCTGCCATAACAAACAAAATGGAAAATTCAATCAACTCAGTGGAACAATGGCTTGAGAAAAATAAAAGAAAATCAATTTCAAATCAAAAAGTAAATAATAAAGATGACAGTGGGATTGTTGCTGATGGCTCTATAATAGATTGTTCACAAATAACTGAAGATAAAGATAGAAATGCTTTATTAGCAGTCTATGAAGCTGACATGAATGAACTGGTTTCTGTGTCATCACACACAGCTGAAAGTGAAAATTGGGGTGAATTTAATGACACTGAATTAACTTTTGAACATCCAAAGATTTTGAAAGAAAATTACAAGGTACCTTTCTTTAAAAAGAGCAGGCTTGCAGCAACTAGTGGTGTGTGTGATACAAATCCTAACATATTTGCAATAAGTACAAATGTATCAGAAAATACTAAAAATATAGAAATCACTATTCTTAACCACAATAAATCCACAAAGTGTAAGGATGTTGTGCAAAAGAAGAAAGCTCATTGTGTTCCTGTACAAACAGATATATGTGAGATTTCAAAATTAAAACAAAACACTGACTATTTAACAAATACAAAGGTTATAAACCAAAATAAATCCATACAATTAAATGTTGAAGATTGCAGCCAAGAAGTATTCACATCTGAAGAAATTTCCAAAGATACAGAAGTAAACATGTTAAGTATTGATAAGAAAATTGTAGCACAAGCTATTGTTATTGAGGAAACTGATAGCGAAAACTCTATCACTGAAGAGGACCTGGTGAAGGAAATTCACAGATTTCAAGATCCAGTGTATGTTTTGTAAAAAATTTAATCTGAGTGTAAAACAACTTATATATAATTGTTTTTAATTTACTAAACATTACTTAATTTGCAGAATCCATGGCGTCTTAACAAGCTTTGACAGTCATGAAGAATTTTTGAAGAGACCAAGGCGTAGACCGCGTGGTTTAACACCAGACAGTTCGAATTCATCAGACAAGGAGAACTTGGATCCTAACAGAGCTAAAAGACCAAGATATGGCAAGAAAAATAAAAAAAAATGATTTGTTGTCCAGAATTATCTCAAGTTATGTTTAAGCATATAATTTATTTATTGTAGAATATGTCAAGAAATTTCTTACTACAAAGTAACTTTATTTGATATACTGAAAAATATTGTGAAATATTTTTTAGATTGTAAATTTCACACAATGTTTTATTGTGTAAGTCTTATAAAGACTTTATATAAGAATTTATCTATTTTTTTACTTACTAAACAACTCCATTCTGGTTTATAATATTTCTAAAATATATTTAGTTAATGTTTTTTAGCTTTGAGGAGAGTCAAAATGATAAACTTCATGATGTCTCATGAAGTTTATCGCTGTCGCCTCCATGGCGCGGTTGGTAAGACGCCGGCTGTGAAATGTGAGGCCACGCGTTCGATCCCTTCACCGAGACATATATTTGTGTGACCCACAGGTATTTGTCTGGGGTCTGGGTGTTTGTGAGACCGAAAAGCCTGTCGTGTTGCCTGTTACCCGCGACACAAGACTTGATCTTAGTGTGGCGTTAGGACTATGTATGTGACTGTTGGGTGTATTTATAAGAGGTTATTGTGGTGACAAATATTTCTAAACACACAATATTAACTGTAACTCCCAACATCCTTAATTGTTGTATCACTGTAGATTCTACTCATTTAGACATGGATCATGATTTCAAAACTCCTTGATTATAAGTATAGGTACTATCACACAGAATTGACATATAGATGTCCCAAATGTTATTTAGAATAGTTAGGATTGTCCTATACAGGAGTGTAATATTCTTATTTATTCACTGCTTTGGGATGATCCAGCTCCACATGTTTTATGTGTAGTGTGTGTACTTTTGACCAAGGCTGTTCTTTGAGTCTGCCTTAGGTACCCAATTAGGATATACTTATAAATACAAAAAATCCGCGCATGGATTGAACTCGTATGATTTGGCGCTCAACACGTTTTGAGTACCTAACTGAGGTAATCAGTTGTTACAGAGTATTAGGTACTGTACAATTTTTTTTTTCGTTACTACATTTTAAAACAAAGTTGTAAAGTGTATTACATTCTATAATTAATATCACCGCAAAGAAACATATGAAAGAAACATTACAAGCTTAACAATTTGGCCCAAAAACAAGATCCACCTGCATAAGTTGCTAGTTGGCTCCAGCAGAACAGAGTTTGTGTTTTTATATATAAAAGAGCATTGTGTCTCCGTGTGCTTGGAGACACGAAAGTTAGTCGCACGGTTTGGGAAATATAGAAAGTTTCCATCTTGCTCAGCCCTGCCATCTTGCCCTTCCTTGTGTATCATCCCATATACGTCCCACGGGCACGGCACGGGTCTCCTCTACCATCGAGAGTACGATTAAGAGGGGTTATAGGGTCATATAGTCCACCACGCTGGCTTAGTGCGAGTTGGCGAACTTTAGAACTATCTGTATAGCGATTTACAAATCGCTATGGTATGCAGGTTTTCTCACTATGTTCTTTATCGTTATTGTGCGTATTGAATATCAATACACATATAATTTCGGAAAGTCAGAGGAGTGCCCTTTTTGATCTGCGACCGCCGTGAACATGTTGGCTGCCGTGTCTGATCCGTTACCAACAAGCAACCACGCACTGCCCTGCCTTACACTATATTATTTGGATGCAGTCGCAAAATGTATTGCGGCCCAGACGCTTACGTTTAATAAAATGAAAAAAAAAAATCTGCTTCAAGAAAGGAAACGCACTACAATAAAAAATCTTTAGCCCATTGCTGAACATAGCTGTGCGTCAGAATAAGGTTAATTATTGCGATGAATGTCGCTCTACGAATATGCCATTTGCCTGATGGTAAGCGATACGACCGCTCATGGACAGTAGCAAAAACAAACAACACCATGAATTACAAAGCAATGCTTGGCATTCCACTGCGCCCGGTATCCTGAGATATAAGATGTGTCATCATGTCTTATTACCTATGTCTAATAGTTGCTCTGGCTACAATGTCCTTCAAACCGGAACACAACAGTGCATTTACACTGCTGTTTGGCGGAAGAAATAGATATTGCGGTGGCACCCACCCAGGCTGCCTACAAATGAGAGACCTATCTCCAGTATGAAGTTAAAAAAAAAAGCTGGTGAGCATATCATTGGTAACGGACGAGGCTGCTGAAACGGTAGCTCTGGGTTCGAGTCCGCAGGCCACACCCGTAACTTTTCGGAGTCTCATTGGTACATCAAATTTAATTAATTCCGTATACATATCAATTATAATTACGAACAAAACACTTTTTATCAATAAATATAATGTTATTCACTTTATTTTCTATTCTTAAACTCGTTAACAGTAGTTTTTTACTTTGTACTTTGTAGTTGGGTCTTTTACCTACTAAAGCGAGTTTTTAGTTATACTATTTTAATTTACATTAATTATAATTATTTTATTTTTAAATATAATCCATTTAGTATATTAAAACGTTACTACATTTTAATAAAAAATACAAATTCCCAGTTCTAGGGGAGACTAGGGACGAAAGTACCAATTTTCAATTCTCTTGTTATATCTCACAGATCTTACTAGATTATAAAATATCTAATAGATTATAAAATGTATAATTGCATGATATACTAGTCCTTCGACTATCAAATAACACCAACTTGTTTTCAATTGCTAATACAATGACCAAATAAATATAATGGAATTTATTACAATCATCCCTACCCCTAGGGTTGGTTTACTTTTTGGTCTGTGGGTTGGTCGTAACATTGTAAATAAAAACATAAATTGATTTTCTTTTAATTAATAATATACTAAAGTGCGTGGTGGCCTGTTGGTAACGGACCACACTCGGCTGCCTACATGTTCACGGTGGTCGCGGGTTCAAATCCCAGGGCACACCTCTGACTTTTCGAAGTTATGTGTGTATTGATAGTCAATCACCACGCACTTTAACGGCGAAGGAAAATATCGTGGGGAAACCTGCATACCGTAGCGATTTTAAAGAATTTCTACGGTATGTAAGTCCGCCAACCCGCACTAGGCCAGCGTGGTGGACTATATGGCCTAACCACTCTCAATCGATTCTCTTGATTGTAGAGTAAGCCCGTGCCCAGCAGTGGGACGTATATGAGCTGATTAAAAAAAATATACTAGCGGCCCGTCCCAGCTTCGCCTGGGTGCAGATGTTTTTAGATTTCACTTCACACCACATACATTTTATTTTTCGTGCAAACTGTGACACCTTCTATATGTATATTATACCTACATATAAAGCATCTTGTTGGGTTATTATCTATTTTAAAAAATCCGTTGCGTAGTTTTAAAGATCTAAGCATACATAGGGACAGTCAGAGCTGAAAGAGATTTGGTTTTATATCTACCATGTAGTGATCATTATTTAGATTATTCAGTATTTTAGATATTATATTACCCAAACTATCATAACCAAATTTAAAAAAAAACTATTACCAACATAATTTATGATTTCTGGAACGTCTTGGATCTAATTTATTTTCTTCATGTTTTTGGATTTCAAACTAAAGTATACGGAGTATTACTCTTTGCTAGTTTTCTGCCTTATCTGTTCTTTCTATCAATTTTCCTTAATTCTGGCTATTATTACTTATTTTTTGTATTGAAAGTACCTACCTAAAAAATCGTTAGATAGTTATCATTGTTTAGAGCTATATGCAAGCAAGAGGAATAGTTGTGTTATTTACTGATACATGACACGCAAGATTAAACCTACTATAACAAAAATAAACGTATTTGGAAAAAAACGGCGAAAATTATATTTATTATATTATATATGTATTTATGTGTGTACATACATACATAAACTCACGCCTTTTTACCAGAAGGGGTAGGCAGAGGCGCCACCAAGACGCCCACATTTCGCATTGTATGTTCCGTCCCACGATGTGATAGGAGGCGAGCCTATCCCCATATCAGGCACAAGTTCACTCCGGGCTGATAATTAATTGTAAAATCCACTATCACTTTGCCCCACCCGGGATTCGAACCCGAGATCTCAGATTTGCAATCGTACCGTATGCGAAGTGTGTATTTATATATTTATAAGTATTGTTTACATAGTATAAACTTTTGTTCAAGTTTCTTGAATTTATGCGCCTACTCATTCCGTTAACACTCAAGTATAGATAACATCTTCGATGTTTTAGTTTCTTCGCTACTGTACAGCTTGCTTATTTCTAACAGTTTGATGCCTTTCTCCTATGGACTTAAAAATTAAGATGGCGGTAACTGAGTAGGCTTATGCAACATAGGAAGTGGGATGTGACCTTTACCAAATGTTTAGGTAGTCCGATCGGTATTCTTTCCAATACTGAATGTAGACTTGTTCATTTTCGATAAGACGACAACATAGAACATGTAGGTAGTAGGTACTACCAACAGAGGCAGGATCACGAAGTAAGAAAAAAGTTATAAATTATACAAAGAGAGTGTTTTGGAGGTATCAGTTTATTGTAATTTGTACTAAATGGTTGTGTTGTTGAGTGGATCACCACCAGCCAGAAGAGCCGCCGCCGCTGGACCAGCCGCCGCCGCCGCCGCCACCGCCGAGTTTCCAACCGCCGCCGCCGCCTCCGTAGCCACCGCCGCCGCCGCCGCCGCCGAGCTTCCAGCCGCTGCTGCCGCCTCCGAACCCGCCGCTGCTGCCGCCTCCGAACCCGCCGCCGCCGCCGGACCAGCCGCCGTGACCACCGCCGCCTGAACATTTACAATGGCGGATTAGCCATACCAGTACTTACGTCATTTTTTATTTCAAATTTTGGACAGTATATTAGTTGTGCTGAATGAAATTTAACGATGATCACCTAATGCAGGAAAGAGGTAATTAAAAAAAAATCGAATCCGCAAGTTTTTTGCGCACGCCAATTACATAGCTGCTAAGCCGATCGGTTGTGTATTAGATGTTCAGTAGGTAGTAGGTACCTACTATATGCTATATAAGTCGGTACATGATAGTTAATTGTTTGATTGTTCTATAGATCTTCTATCTTATGTAAGTACCTACTCGCTACATATTTTAACATTACAATAGCCCAACATTATTTCTACATAGTATGAATATGTAACTATAGAATATATAGCAAAAGTTTATGTAAGTACATAAAATTAAAGACTAATGTTCAAGAGGAACAATTGTTCTCTAATTGAAAATGACCGTAAAATACACAAACAGCACATTATGCCGAGAGCGAGCTTAACGACGGCCACTGCAATATTACGAAATTTTTAAGTTGCAGTCGAGACGCCCGTTGGCGAATGGATGACCCTTGCAAGATCTTTTGGCCTCTAAATGACTGAGTGATTTAATGCTGTCTACTATTTACCTATCCAAATGTTTAAATAATGTCTTGATAACAAATCACCTAGCTATAATATGAGGGTTCAGGGTTATCACAAAGTTTTTAAAACTAAAGTTTAGGAAAGTATAAGACGTAACAAATTTACTGTAGCTTTCTTCCGGTTAATGTTATAGAAAGAGAAATAATTGTATACTGCGATTTGCTATAAACTTATTGACTTTTCTGATGTTCTAAGCCTGTAGATACTAAATATAGTTGGTATGTCGTTGTGCTTACCATAACCTCCACCACCGCCGCCGCTGGAGATGATTTTGATTATTTTGACTTCTGCAAAACAAACGTACATATTATTAGATACTTATGCAATTATTTCGTTTCAGTCGAATGTAGGAAAAGAGTTATGGTATTATTATTATCCTTGACGTATACTACGACAATCATCAATATTAAGGCGTCTACGTAGGTACATATGGCACACTTTAGTCACTTTGGACATATGATCCAATTTTTAAGACATGGTAGCGATTTAACACAAACAAATTTGATTTAATATTTTTAAAGCAAGAAATCATTAGCAAGCTATATGGTAAGGAAAACTTACGTCCACCGCTGCCGCCGCCTCCGTAGCCGCCACCGCCGCCTCCGAATCCACCACCGCCGCCGGACCAGCCGCCGCCGCCGCCGCCGCCGCCAAGTTTCCAGCCACTGCCGCCGCCGCCACCGCCATAACCGCCGCCGCCGCCTGACCAGCCACTGCTACCACCGCCCGACCAGCCACCACTACCGCCGCCGATGAAGCCGGCATGCGCGGCCACCGCCAGGGCTAACAGACACACGAACACCTGCCAAACACACATCGACATCTATTTATTTATCAAACATAACAAGTGGATAACAAACTTACTATTGTATTCAAAAACTAAATTACACAAATTCACGAAAAAAAGTTATTTTTTGTTGTTGTGATATTCGAGTACTTAATTAGTGGATTGGCATAAAACCAATTGTATAAAACAAAGTTGCTGACCAGAGGCAATTAAAAATGTTAACTCTTCTTGTACATTTACCACAAATTACAAATCAATGAAGGTTCGGGAAGTTAATAACTGAATTATCGAATAGATTATCTAGATCTTTGTTTCCCGTCGTCCGGATGTTGTAATACTAATCACGATATGATAACTTAAAAATTGTAAGTGCACTTCTGTAATTGTGAAGTCGTGTAACTTATAAAATGAAAGGAGGAATGAATTATTACGTCTGCAGTGATCGTCTTCAATAAAACACGGATATAACACAACATTCGCATCTTATTTAGTTTCATAACTTTAAGAACTTGTGTGGTAACCAAAATTTATCAACTAAAAAATTTTAATACGATGCAGAGGGATTATATAAATAAGATTTAAAAAAATGCCTTTACCATATTGAAGTAGGTACATATCGAATGAAATCTTTATCAATAGAAAATTTACAAAATTTTTTTTTACTATCGTTAAATTTACATATACAGATACACAACACTGTATTGAACACAACAAAGTACTGAAAAAATAAAACAGAAACCTTACAAATAAGTGTAAATAAAATTGGCGGGCTTATCGCTATGGGCGATCTCTTTCAGACAGCCAAAAATGATAAAATAGATCGTAAGACAATTTATATTAAAATTTAATTTTACAAAAACATTTTTTTCGGTAATTTCAGAAGAACAGAAACAACAAAAAGTCAGTATAACAATGCAAATGAAAAGCATGACAAATTTTATGGGCTTAAACCGATTTATTAATAAATCACAAATTGTAACCTTCATTAGGTACTTATTTTTATATAAGATTTAAATTAATGCAACTTTTGATAATTATCCTAGGTCGATATTATTATTTATTACTATATTTTATTTGGCTCCTCAAAATATTACTTACTTATAATTTTATATTATTTAGGAAAAAAAACAGAGATAAAAAGAAAAATCGACGCGAACTGGAGTTAATAGACATGTAATAAGGTATATGATGTAATTATATTTGTACAAAATATTAGTATTGTTTGTTACCTTCATGTCGAAGCTGTATTGCTAACTGCTTGCTGAGGGTTCGTCGGTATCGCGTTATATATGTGCCGAGGCGTCTCCCACTCGCCGAGCTTTGCTCGCGGCCGCTGATACTGAAGAGGCGAACGGAAGCTGTTCCGCGGCCAACGTGATGCAATCAGCAACCCATTGTCCCTTTGATCACTAATCGGCAACCTCCTTTAAAATTAAAGAAGTGCATACCTGAAAATTTTCTTGAAATAGCATTATTAAATGTTCGGGATTTGACGTCTCCCACCAAACACCCGTGGAAAGAGTTTAGGTAAGGAAAACCAGGGACTAAAGTAACGCGGGATGAAAGTAACAAATGAATTTGTGAAAAAAGTATGCTGTTTACACTAATATGCTGTATGACGGATATAAGACATTTTGACCCCCCCCCCTCCTTTACCTAAGTAGTGTTCACAGTGCTGTGTCATCAGGTTTTCGGTGTAGCGAGTCGATGCTGCAGAAATACCCATAAAGAAACTATTTTTTCAACTGCGTTTATGTTTGTTATGGTAGGTTCAATCTTGCGTGTCGTGTGTCAGTCAAATTACACAACTATTCCTCTTGCCTTAACGGTCTAAACAATTATAATTATGAAACGTTTTTTTTAGGATCTGTAGACATGTGTTTGTCAAAATCGTGAAAATTAAAATGAAGGGACGAAAGTAACAACTCGTTACTTTCATACCTGCATACAATGATGTCCGTGAAATTTCAAAGGATTTTTGTCGTTTGATATTTCTAAGTATGGATAGCCAATATAGAAGAAGAACAACGTAAAGGTAAGTTAAAGCATAAAACCAACAAAGATTGATACTCCTTACAAACTTTACATCCAAAAACAAAAAGGAAAAACTTAGTTGCAAAAGGTTCCAGAAATGTTTATTTTTTGCATATTGAAAAAATGGTTGGCTTTGTTTCTGATAATTTGGGTATAGTAAGGTCTAAACGACTGATTGAAAACGAATATAATGATATATTATATATAGGTAAATATATGTCAACGAAGACAATTTTATTTTCATTTGTAATGTTACAAACAACCCTTAACACTGTTACAACCAACCCTCCGGGTAGGGATGATTGTAACAAATTCCACTGTTTTTATTTGGTCATTTTTCTCAATATCTGTAACAGCTGTTGCAATCAAGTTGGTGTTAATGGATTGCCAAAAGACCAGTATGTTATGTGTAGTAATTAGTATATTTTTATATTTTTTTAATTTGTGAGATAATACAAGAAAATTGAAAATCGTTATGTTCGTCCCTGGTCTCCCCTACTAACATGTAAATAGCGTGTGCAGAGTTTATGAAAAGAAAAACAGAGAAAAAATGGTCGTTTGTCGTTTTAGTTAATTCTTGCTCGACGCCAATTTTAGTCCATATCTTGTGTAATAATAGCGCGTGAAAATATCTTCAATAAGAAAATATATGAATGATATCTTAAGGATATTCTTTCGAAATTTTAAAATATTGGTGATTTTTCGAGACAATCACAAACAGTACATTTTCTTTACAATAAACAACATTGGCTTGCTAACGCAAGTGGGATTACAAGCGAAAGGCTCAGTATTGGCGTTAAATCTTCCTATCTAGTTTGATTGCTGTTCTATAAACGGTTTTTAACTAAAGGCGCCGTACTACGAGTATAACGATATGCAAAAACAAAAACGATTTGATACAAGTTTTGTACTTTATGTTCTTCATGTTTTCACGGTCAAATTACTATATTATTGACATGATGATACTTAAATAACGTGCTCTACATCCCGACTTTACCTAAATATAGATCACCAACTGGCATTAATGATTAATTTTGGCGTTTCTCCGGCCCGTCGAAGCAGGATATCTGGTTAATGCCAGAACTTGACACTGTCAGTTCAATTACCCACCTCATTAGACCGTTAAATGGATTACAATGACGTGATTTTTACACCTAAATGTTTTGATAGTTGGACACATTTTTTATTATTTTAAATTCTACAATGGATGCACGTTATGATAAATTTTACAATTATGTTGACAACTAAAATCGAATCTTCATTGTTTACTTTTTTGTGAACAAATTGTAATTAACTGTTGCAGTAAGTGAACGTTCGCGTCGGCTAACAATAGAAGAACGGTTAATTTTATAATTGTGGAGCTGGGCTGAAAGTAATCATGAGAACATGGGAAATAGAAAAATGTCATTGTGTGGATGACAGATCTTGCTTGGGCGGTTTAGAACCGAGTTATAATCATGGTTCAAATTTCATACAAGAGTAAGGCGGCCAATAAAATATGTACGTAAACTGTATTTTGCAGAATTACATTTATACAATCAATTCATATTGAAAAAATGAATTTACGCTAAATATCAACGCCATTTTGGCGTACCTATCATCGATCATCATATAATTATGGCTTTAAAAATAGTATACGTATGGTTTTATTTAGCTGTGTCGTTAGAATTATAATTATAGTTGCTTTGATAGGTTTAAGATGATTATTTTTTTATGAATTCAAAGGACCTCACAGGAAAGATTTCGTACCCTACGAAATCATTATAAATACATATATAGAAAATATCGTATAGTATGTATGTTTTTGGCAACCTCCGTGGCGCAGTTGGTTAGACAACGGCTGTGAAACGAGAGGCCGCGGGTTCGATCCCCACACCGAAACAAACATTTGTGTGAACCACAGGTATTTGTTTCGTGTCTGGGTGTTTGTGATACCGAAAAGTCTCTCATAGTTTCTTATACCCACGACACAAGACTTGATCTTATTGTGGGGTCAGGACTATGTATGTGACTGTTGGGTGTATTTATTTTATTAAGTTCTCAGTTGAATTGTTTTAAAACCTCACTTGTATTGTATAAGCCACAGTTAGTACATCTATTCAGTTGGCAAAACCGGTTATTTAACATATATATATTATGTAACATGATTTTCTTTACCACTGAACAAACAGTATAGTCGACATATGAGACGGAAATCTTAAACCCTGAACGGAAGCAAAATATCCGTCATCTAGTTGCATACTGTGGGAAAATTGTTGTGTTTGTTTTCTTTACTTATAATACATTGGTACATATATGTACCCACAGAAGATTCGTTTATGTAAGTACTTAGATATGTATCTAAGTAAATAGTTACAAGAATATATTTTTACATATTATGTTTATATTTTAATCAGGCTAATATGTGTAAGTTTACACCATTAATAAATAGTTCTTAATGTGATGTCTGTGTACTAATGCGATGCAAAAGATTAATTATACGCCGCGCAATGTTCACAGTAACTTATTGTTAAAGCGAGTGTTGCACTCTTATACGAAACATCGCAGTTTGCGTTCAACTGCGTGCGATGAAGTAAGTGCCTCCGAGTACATTAGTAACCATCGAGTGACCACGATCGAGATATAAGCGCAAATTAGCATTTCACATTCATGACAATACAACATCTCTTAAGAGGTGAATATTCATGCGTGGGGAAATGCTAAGGAAAATATGAACGCGTACACGTTTTGTGTGAGCCTAAACGGCCCGGTTACGTTTAAATGAGAAAACAAACAAATCAGTATACATAGCTACTAATACTTCATACTTGATCTAGACGCAACATCCGTGGCGAGCCTGAATCAATAAACGTTGCAAAATGGTTTTACGAAGTAAAAAGCGTGGTACTTGGTATCGGCCGCAGGCAGCTAGAATATAATCACAGTTAATATTATTGATTACCTTTTTTAAATAGAACATTGCTAAAATTGAAATCAGTTACAGAGTTTTATGACTCAGCACTTAATAAGTATTGTTCCTCTTCTACTTATTATATTTTCCTATTTACTTAAAAAAAACCTTGTGAGACAATTAATTATAAAAATAGCAGAAGTAAATTACTTATGAAGCGACAGGACGTGTGCCAGACGCTAAACCTTTATGGAAATTATATGCCATCCCGGTGCAATGATGAATAAGAGTAAAATTCAAATGACTTTGCACACCATGCTCAATCGTGGAAAGAACCAATTACCTCACGGTTTACAAACTACAACTTATTTATGTGCCTACTAAATTAAAAGCAAAAGTTGTATTTAAGGATTACATGTAACAAGAAGAAAATAAAAAATACTTTCTTTATGTAGATAGAATAATGTTATGTCAAACTTTATCGTCCAATAATAAAGTTATGAATATGGTATGATAAATTAATTCCCTAAAAATGTAGAACATATTGTTATAATATGCAGCTCTACAAATTATGATGAATGATTATGTATAGTAGGAGTAGTCTTCAATGCGCCAGCTTAACATTAAGTAAATCGTGAAGTAATTGCTTAACAGTTGAATTTCGAACAGTTTTTCAATTTGCCAGCGGGTCCAAGTATGAATTCCCTGTAACATTTGTGTATTTTATTGGAAAGCGATAATTTGGCCACACACTAAATGATGTGGTTTTGATGAAAAGCTATTTATAATCGACTAGCTGCCCATCACATCGTCGCCCGGGTGCAGTTAATGTTCTGTCATAAGTCGGAATCCCAAAGAAGAAATTATAAAACACATTAAGGGGAGACCAGGGACGAACGAAACGATTTCCTATTTTCACCGTTTTACTGGTGCTGACATGGAATTTTGGGTATGAACCGGAAGTGTTATAGTAAATAGTGTAGATATTTTTTTTTTGTATCAAGAGGAAAGTGTCAGATTCCCCGTTCGGTACCCCAGAGGAGGCCGGAGTATGCTAGTGTCACTGACCTTTCAGCCCGGCACGCCATATGGAATAGTGTATTAACTATAAATGGCATGGATGAATTTTGGGCAATTAAAACAGGTATTTAAACATTGTATAATAAATTTTCGTCGTTCATTTGATTAGGAAAAGATTGAATATCTATGTTGAGTTATGAAAGTAATTCTATCATTAGTGATTGAATGCTAGAGCAATATTAACTTCCTGAATTCATTTACTACCTATATATCACAACATTATGCATATTAAGTTACTATTGCATAGTGGAAATGTGTAGATAAGAATGGTAGCTTCTTGAGATTTGGTTCAACAATAACTGTCAAGAATTGCAAAAGATGACGGGCATGATCGCTGTGGAACAACCGAGATTTGCCAATTGCCCTAACCCACTACTCTCCCACGACAGCGGCCGTCCACAAGTTGCTCAACGGACTTCGCTCTTAAAATGGCAACGAACAGGACCTTCCATTGGAAACTTTTCGTTACTTACCCTACTATCTAGCCAGTCTGGCTTAGTAGGGACATAACGCGCTACAAACAGAAATATTATAATATTATGCTGTCCCGAAAATTGCAATTTTACAAACAGCACATCTATATTTCAAAATTATAATTACTAAAATTTGCATACAAAAATAAGATAACAATTGTTAAAATGAATATTCCACCAACATATTTCATAACATAAGATAAGAAAATAATATTGTTAAGATAATCACTGTACATCGCGCGTCAATCATTCTCAAATCGAGGCAACTTCATGGTCGTGCTCCTAATTAATGCCACTAAAAAAATAAGTGGTTTACGTTTAATTATTCTACTAACTATATTATATTTTAGAAAAATATTTTTCCAATCGCTAATAGTGATAAACGATTATTAATTATTAATCATTATAATATAGAGAAAGCCCAATGTAAATGCTTGAATAAACAGCAATAAAGAGCAACGGTTCGAAGTCTGATGGAAAAGTCGTGCCTATAGGTATATGTATGTTCATCTTTTTATTGTTGAGCATCGTTAACAAGAAAGATTTTTATACTCAATCACTCCAAACGCATATAATACAGTCGTAGACAAAAACCTACTTTAGGACGGCACAATTGTATTTGAAGTCGATAAATAACACAGGTAATAGGTATTTGGAGTCTAGACAGTGCCTATTGGACTGAATCGCCATAAGGCGTCGCAGTGCCTGTTTTAGATAATTTCAGTTTAAAGACAATATTTAAAAAAAATACAGTTTATGAAACAGGCCTTAAGTTAGCTTAAAAGAAGTAGATATTTTTACATGCATAATTTTGGCCTTGCCGACATCAAAATATTATAATATACAGACGTAGTTATAATTAAAATAAACTTTCCATTTTGCGCAACTTTTAGTAATAAACAAAAATCATCTTTTAAGTTGATTGGATTGATATAATATCTTTAAAAGCACAATTAATTTAATTTTAATTGTTACGAAATGTTATTTTTACGCGACTGCGATAAAAGGTCAAAAAAAGGTAAGTAAACATTTTTGGGATCTATATAGTTCTATGTATGTATGTCTCTATATTTATATGTAAAACATAAACTAGTTTCCTAATTATTAATTGCATTTTGCTGTAGGCAGGCAACTATTATTAAAACATTTTTTTATTATTGTTCTTACATATGTATCTTTGTTGCATTAGGAACGTTTAGGAAACATACATAGATACGACTCAGCATAATTATTTGGCGGGACCTCACTTTTAAATAACTGTCTGTTTTGAAATGAATGGTAGAACTCAGAGGAAAAAGAATCTTTGTTCCGTGTTTTTCGAACGTCTGAATGTTATCTAACAAAGAACTGTTGTACGAGTATTTCGATGGTATTTACTATTATTTCTGCTGCAGTCCAAGAGTCGGTCGACAATTAAAGTTTTATGCATACTGTTTCCTTGTTTTTCACAATCATCATCTTCAGCCAAGACCTAGGGGTCTGTGGTAGGCCACAGACATTGTACATAGTCCACCCTCATGGAATTCAGTGGTTGTATCCAATCCAAAAATCCAATAATCACTTTGCCCGACCCGGGATTCGAACCTGAACCTCAGCGTTGTAGTCGTACCGTAGTACAACTACGCCACCCAGGCTGTCTTTTGATTTTTAGTAATACGATTTGAAGCACATAATCGAACTAATAAGTCATTATGAATTTATAATTAATGTACATAATTCTATGTCTTATTAAATTACACAACATCTTGCATTGGTATTGGATTATGGTATAAAGTTCACTAAAATTAAGATGTAAATATAAAATGGAGAAAAATGCAAATAACTTCATTCGTAGAAGCGCTTGGCCATAGTAATTGTCAAATAAGTTGTACTATCATAATTATGCATATTATTACAGTATCCCAATGCGTGAGATTCAAACATACCTACTGTTTTATGCAGGTACTTATAAGGTAGGTTTTGTAAGTAGTATAGGATTACAATGTGTGTTCCAGCAACAATTTTAATTATGTGGGAATAGTGTACATAATAAAATACATAATTTTTCTAACAATCCACCAAATTGTAATGTGTGTATCTACATAATACGAGTATGTATTACAAAGATGACTTCATTGAGCATTCGAGTATCCTCCTAAACTGCTACATTTGTTTAACAAATGATGTCCCAATATACATCCCTATATCAGTATCATATCATTTATAAGATGTGTTTGATAGTTGTTTGAGGGTAATTACCATGATTCCATGAATACACTGGTACTAAATTAATAGATATCTACCGTATATTTCACACTTTTCAACTTTGTACAAAGTAGTTTATTTGAATAAAGAATATTTTGATTTTTGTGAGCTCTTCCATGTTCATGGGTGGAAAATATAAGTTAGGTACGAGTTGATTGGGTGCATATCGTTGTTTGTGTCCTCTCTCAGGAATTACTCAAGTTACTCAAGGTTTTATCCCATTGATAAATAATGAGCTATAAAATATTCTGCGTCAACCACGAATTAACAAAGAAGTAAAATGTAATGTATCTATGTTGTATGTCCTTGGTGGTAAATCACGATACACGAATTTATTGTGGTGATCATGACCGAATAAAACCACCAGATAGGTTCAAATTCGAAATTATAAGTAAGCACTGTTAATGAATGTAACCTTGCATGTGCTCATACAATCTAAACCGTATCATTACAGCAATAGTGTTTCAATTAAATGATTTATCTCAAAGATAAAAGTTCGGAAATTTCGTAATGTTTCCGAGTTGTTCGAGTGAATCGTTTTAGTAATTAAGTGATGTTCATTGCAAGGTAAAGAATACATCACATTTCACAAGCGAATGACAAACGACGAAAAGTGCCGATATTAAAGGTTAAGAGTCGTTTTAACACTGGTTTTGTTGACGCCTTTCATGATGCAGCGAATCAACCAATAAGCATAAATTTATAGTAAATAAATACATCCAACAGTCACATACATAGTTATCACCCCACATTAAGATCAAATAAGTCTTGTGTCGTTGGTATCAGAAACTACATGGTGGTATTAGTATGCCGGCGCAGAATCTTAGCGACCCAGACCAGTCGCTATATTTGCAGGCTTGCCAAGCTAGGAGGCTACTGAAGTGCTGACACTGTCATACACCTTCTGCCATACCCTTAGGTACCTGAAGTTTAGCTTAACAGCTTTCATCTCGTATAAAAAACCTATTAAAGTTTAATTTTACCTGCAGATAGTTAATAAGTCCCGCCTGGTAAGATATTTTTGTGTTTTAAAAAAAAACGTGCGCATACATAATATTATACTTCCTATCCTATGAGTCGAACCCCCGATACCTCTAGATCCATTGTAGAAAGATATACATAAGCAGACGAATATTTACATCCGCAGGTTGGAGCTGCTTCCAACTGGTGGCTGTGATCATTGTTGGAGTAAATCTATTCTATTCGGAAGTTGTCTTCCAGTGGCAAATATTCTGAGTGTAGGTACTCGAATCTTTAATTAGTTAATTCCATTGAAAATGTGACTACTTAACTGGTTTCCAAGTCATGTTTTATTCAACTTATTTATTTTTGCTATCATTACATTAATATTTTTACATGAGATGATTGATGATTTTTAACGAAAAACTTCAATTGGAAATAGATAAAAACGTTGATTTCGCTATACCTGAATAACTAACTTCTACAAGTCGTTTACCTAAATCAGCATTATTATATATCAATTTGCGACAGTGGAGCGTCTATTGTCCTGAAGGAATTTAGCTGTCGATGTACAGTCACCGCCAAAAGTAGCTGAACATATTCAAAACGCCAAAAGTCATACACACATAAAGCATCAGAAGTAGGTGACCAGTGTCGGCCACAAAAATTCATGAACACACTAAGGTTACAAAAGTTGGTGAACAGCAAAAGCAACAAAATTGATGAACACGTCAATTGTACATAAGTCACTGAACATTTATAAAAAGTAAGATTGCCGTAGATGTGTGTTCACCTACTTTTGTTGCTTTGTTGAGTATTCGTTGTTATTATTTTTTTTCACAGTTTATATTTTTAGTTTATTTTCTGCATTAATGTATTGTCTTTTACGTTTTTGTGAAATACCTAACTAATATTTGTTTTCGTAGAGTTTAAATGTCGTGTTAGTCTGTTGGCGTGTGTGCTTGTATTAAACAATAAATTGTTATTCTTATAGGTACCTAATTTTATTTATATCGTGCTGTTGGTGTTCCAAATATAATAAATACATAAAATAAGAAAATAAAATATATCTCTGTGGCCTTGTTCCGTTTTAATAAATGATAATGTTTGACAATATTGGCAACAATTTGTGTAAGTATGTGCTTTATTTCAATTTTGTAAATGTACTGTACCTACATGGTGTGTACGGTTTTGGTGACAATTAAAATAAGTAAATACAAAGAAAATATTTGAATTTATTAAACAAAAAACAAATTCAACAATAAAAATAAAAATATTAAATTGTTATAAATCTTGTGTGGCCTCCATTTGCATCGATGACAGCCTGTAGTCGGCGTCGCATAGAAGATAACATATTAGCACATCTCCCCCTCTGAATATGTCCCACACGCGTTCCACGTGGCTTACTGTGCCTTCCTATGTGCGTGGCGTGTCGGGCTCCCAGGCCTGGACAATGAGACCCCATAGATTTTCTATAGGGTTCAATTCTGGACTCTTCGGTGGGAACGGCATCTCGATAATCGCATTTTCGTTATTGCGGAACCCCGCTTGACATCTTCTAGCTTTATGCACGGGGCTGTTCTCGTGGACGAGGTATATTGGCTCCGATACGTGCTTTCTGGCCGTAGGAAGTAATGTGTTTTCCAACAAATCTAAATAGCCTTCGCTATTCAAGCGGTCAGATATTTCCGTCAGCTCACCCAGGCCCGATGCACTCATCCATCCCCAAAAGCCAACATTAATACGGCCACCCCGATCGATTATTCCTAATATTTTCCGGGTTATATCTCTGACCAGCCTCCGTATTTGACTCCATATTTGACAGCCTCCGTAGCGCAGTTGGTTAGACGCCGGCTGTGACACGGGAGGCTGCGGGTTCGATTTCCGCACAGAAACAAATATTCGTGTGATCCACAGGTATTAGTTTCGGGTATGGGTGTTTATGAGACCAAAAAGTCTCTCTTGGTTTCTGGTCCCCACGACACAAGATTCAATCTTAGTGTGGTGTAGATCTATGTATGTGCCTATCGGATGTATTTATTATTAATATTTATTTTCGTCCAATATACCTGTGGTGGATCATTTTTCTGTAATTCAGGCATTAAGTTGCAATTTACTAATGTTTGTAGACCGAAGTCAATAATATTTTAATGATTATTGTTTTGCTGCAAAATACCGTATACCTTTAGACGAGACGTGGACATGGACATATCGGGACATACAATTTGCCAGCGGCTGAAAGAACACGGCTTCACAACCGAGTTCGCTACAATCGAGTTCCAGCAAGAAAATTTATTTTAACACCACGGCACAAACTGAAACGCCTGCAATTTCCCGAAAGGTTCTTGCATTTCGATTTGTCGCAAGTTGTTTTCGCCGATGAAAAAACTTTTCAATCAACGGAAGATGGACGATGCACTCTTTGGCGGTTAACTGGTCAGAGATATAACCCGGAAAATATTAGGAATAATCGATCGGGGGGGGCCGTATTAATGTTGGCTTTTGGGGATGGATGAGTGCATCGGGCCTCGGTGAGCTGACGGAAATATCTGACCGCTTGAATAGCGAAGGCTATTTAGATTTCTTGGAAAACACATTACGTCCTACGGCCAGAAAGCACGTATCGGAGCCAATATACCTCGTCCACGAGAACAGCCCCGTGCATAAAGCTAGAAGATGTCAAGCGTCGTTCCGCAATAATGAAAATGCGATTATCGAGATGCCGTTCCCACCGAAGAGTCCAGAATTGAACCCTATAGAAAATCTATGGGGTCTCATTGTCCAGGCCTGGGAGCCCGACACGCCACGCACATAGGAAGGCACTGTAAGCCACGTGGAACGCGTGTGGGACATATTCAGAGGGGGAGATGTATGTGCTAATATGTTATCTTCTATGCGACGCCGACTACAGGCCGTCATCGATGCAAATGGAGGCCACACAAGATTTATAACAATTTAATATTTTTATTTTTATTGTTGAATTTGTTTTTTGTTTCATAAATTTAAATATTCTCTTTGTATTTACTTATTTTAATTGTCACCAAAACCGTACACACCATGTAGGTACAGTACATTTACAAAATTGAAATAAAGCACATACTTACACAAATTGTTGCCAATATTGTCAAACATTATCATTTATTAAAACGGAACAAGACCACAGAGATATATTTTATTTTCCTATTTTATGTATTTATTATATTTGGAACACCAACAGCACGATATAAATAAAATTAGGTACCTATAAGAATAACAATTTATTGTTTAATACAAGCACACACGCCAACAGACTAACACGACATTTAAACTCTACGAAAACAAATATTAGTTAGGTATTTCACAAAAACGTAAAAGACAATACATTAATGCAGAAAATAAACTAAAAATATAAACTGTGAAAAAAAAAATTAACAACGAATACTCAACAAAGCAACAAAAGTAGGTGAACACATCTACGGCAATCTTACTTTTTATAAATGTTCAGTGACTTATGTACAATTGACGTGTTCATCAATTTTGTTGGTTTTGCTGTTCACCAACTTTTGTAACCTTAGTGTGTTCATGAATTTTTGTGGCCGACAATGGTCACCTACTTCTGATGCTTTATGCGTGTATGACTTTTGGCGTTTTGAATATGTTCAGCTACTTTTGGCGGTGACTGTACATATTAATTTAATTATTATAAACGTTCGCCGCAGAGTATCTTAGTAAATAATTAGGTTTTGTGATATTGACAGACAGCATAATCATATTCTAAGATCAAATAATCAGTATATTATGTTACTTATGATTAATAGGATCTTATTTTATGCATCAGTAAGTTAATTGCTGTCTCATATATAATTATATAAGTACGTATAGTTATAATATACAGTTTATATGCTGGCACAGTAATATTCAAATAATGAAATGAATGAGAAACTTTCTAATACTCAAAAATGATATAAAATCATACACAAGACCACTTGTGCTCCTGTTTCCCCACTCCAGGAAGAGATAGACTGATGTAACGACTAAACTTGGACGAGGTTTTTTCCATTCCGTGATGTAGTAGAAGACGAACTTATGTAATAACTGGCACAGGTTTCAGTCATAAGTCATATTCAAATCATGTAAGGTTTTTAACATCGATATTCTTTGGGAATCGAATTAAGGATTTTACGGTGCATAATCTATATCTACACATTAGGTACACTAGACCAAGAAGGCGACCATAAACTCAAAATCAATCGAGTAGTAACATCATCGTGTGTACAATAATCCAATACAATGTGTCTGATAAGTTCGACCTACACCTAACCCTTACTAAAAACTCGTAATAATTCTAATGGAATTCTATTAGATGCTAACGATATTCAGTTAAATTATTGATGCGACAAGCCTAATATTATTAGATGCGAGGAGATGTACCTAGGTATATTTTGCTCATTAAAATATCGTTACTTATAGCTATTTATCAGCATAAGACAGCGTGAGTAAATCAACCACAAATGATCGTGCGATTTACGTGTAACAATAGTTTATTCTTTTAACAAGAGTAAATCTCGTGTGCGAGGTTACCGCGTGCAAATTTCGACACATTGCCTCCATGTGAAGATTGGAAGATGATGCGAAGGCTGGTAATGGTTCAAATCCGGCCCCCGGTGCGTACGTCGGTGCGCGTCCTGAATACAACAGTTACTGTAAATGTGACTAAATAACAAATGGTTCTCCTAGGGCAGAGTCTCGGGTCACGGACGCGGCTTGATGACAACTGTAATTATAGGCACTCAACTTTGTTCTAGCAACACGTTACGAAATACAGATTGTGTGCATGCGGTATCTACAATCGCTCCAGTTACTTTAAAATCTGTCACACACCTAGTGTTGTAAACGTCAGGCGATCATTTTACCGCTCAGAGAAAGGACCGACTGCTAAACAAACAGTTATTACAGTGCATGATATTGTATTACATTGCACAAACTCAAATATAAGAGCTCTACCTTTCATAATACGGCACATTTGGTATAATCCATCCAACAAACCGTGAGTTAACTTGCAATATATAATTTGGTAAGAAATTAGCGGTAATAACATAGGTATCCAGAACTCGCCATAGAATGTACATAGCGTTACTACTGTTGAGTTATAAATTAAACCCAGAATACCAGGCCTAGAATGCAATAGTCGATCTATTATATCGTCAAAATATTGCAATGCTCATATCGAACGTGTAGAGAAGGAATTATAGCAGAAATTCTAATAATAGGATTTTTCAGAAATTGTAAATGTAGCAAGTGATTCAGAGTTAAATTGATTATCATCGAATTTTTGATGAGAATCGAATATTATATATATATATATCTAATATATATAAATCTCGTGTCACAATGTTTGTCCTCAATGGACTCCTAAACTACTTAACCGATTATAATAAAATTTGCACACCATGTGCAGTTCAATCCAACTTGAGAGATAGGATAGTTTAAATCTCAAATTATAGTCGCAATTTTAATTTATTGCTAATTATTTGTCTGTTATTATTTGACAGTCACAATCATCTGTTAACTCCAAATGATTCTAACAGATGTCGATACCTTTCGACTGGGTTGAGTAAGTAATCAATAGATGGCGCTGCTATGGTAAATCTACGAACGTGTCATATAAGCTACATTTTAACAATTAATTTAAATTAATTATTATTATTTCAAATAAGGAGTCAAATTAGATTGTTTACTATAATGTAATATAACAAAAACTTTAGCCACAGCAACGCGTGGCCGGGTCAGCTAGTATATATATATATATAATCGAATATTAGATACACATTAACTCCAGTAAAATAATTATTTACCTACACAATTTTCGGTTACATAATATTATGCTGGCCATCAAGACCAAGTGTCTATAATACACCTATTGCTTAGATTATTTATAATATAGAGGGAGCACTGGTACTTCAAAAATGTAGATAATAATGGTGGTGCCGGCCCACCTTTTTCTGCCGTCATATTGATTGATATTTGACAGGTGGGTCAACATGCATGAATTATATGAAAAATAAAAACAATTTTTTTTAAGGCTTTTGAATTCTACGTAAACTCATTTTAGGCAGATAATAACTAAATATACTTTTGATTACCAACGGAAATCATAGCAAATTTTTGTTAAATAACCAATTTTCAGAGGCCTATCTCCAGCAGTGGACTGCAACGGGCTGATGATGATTATGCTGATGATGAATCAATTATCACTAATATAGCAGCGCTACCAACGTAACAAAAAAAATATCTACGTTTTTGAACACGCAAATGTATGACAGCGCTCCATCCATCCATCAGCCAAAGGAAGTCCACTGCTGAACATAGGCCTCTCCTAATGATTTCCACAGTAACCTGTTGGAAGCAGCCTGCATCCAGCGACGTCCCGCGACCTTTACCAGGTCGTCTGACCACCTAGTGGGTGGACGTCCCACGCTGCGCTTTCCGCTTCGTGGCCTCCATTCGAGAACTTTTTGGCCCCATCGGCCATCAGACAGCGCTCCCGCTATAATAAATATTCTAAGACCTATTGGTAAGTGCAGTGTAGTGCACAGAGTATCTATCGATACAATTTTACCAGTCTCACGAAAATAAAATATACCTACACAAGGTGAAACCGTAGCACTCAAGTGTTGGACCCGTATATAAGTAAAATTTGCTTAAAATTTCAAAAATCAAGAAACTTCAGATAATCTGGAAAGAACTTCACTATTAATTCGCGGCTATGCCAATCTGTATAACGGTGGTCCGTATAATTGAGGCTCCACTGTAAACCCTGTATTGACAGTCCTTATACGAATTCATTAGCATTTTGTAATAAGTACACGAAGTAATTTTTTCGTTTTACGAAGTAACAAAATGTAGATTTTATAGTATTTTGCATAACTTCCATTAAGATTAAGATTGGGCAATAAACAAATGCAATATTTGTACTTGGCCAACATCATCATTCTACTTACTTGTATTGTTAACTCAACTTTATTTACTGTACTTTAGAATGTAATATGAATCCTATTCAAGAGTCTTAAAACTAATTACAATTAGCGCACGAGAAGATATTACCTAGTACTATTTTGCGCAATAGTATGGTCCATTTTATCTTGCACATTATGTTCACGTTGATGGGCCCACATAAAATGACGTCATAGGTAGCAATTTGGACAATTTGCTCTCAAATTGTACTTTTCAAATTTTTATGTTGATAACGAAAGCTAATTATTATGCAGGGGAAACTTCAGTAACAATACCAAGGTAGGTTTAAAAACCTTGCATGTGAATAGTATTAATATTTTGTATCACGGTCCATCGTTTATTTTTTATTTTTATTTCAAATGTTGTTTTCAATATTCTGTTAGGTAATGAAGAGACCGCTAAATTATGCAAATGTTTAAATATCCAATTCAACGATCACTCACTTCAGGCTTTATTCATACGCTTTTATATATTTATGATTTATTAAATTAATATGATTTGTTTAATCAGTAGGTACATACACTTATTCGTAATGCGATGCAGCGGTGAGCGAAGGCCGTTCGTGATATTCGTCCTTTTATGACGGTTGCGTTTAATTTGCATTATTTAAACTAAGATGTCGGATTTGAATTGGTCAATAATCAATTTAGTTTGGAAATATTTTAATGTATTTTTAACCGAAAGAAGAAGGCGATTCTACGTTCGATTGTAAGTTTTCTCCAGCAATTTTTCTGCCTAAGTTTAGCTCCAAGTTGGTGTCATAGTAATTTCATTGTCCCTTGGAATTCTCAGATACTGTAAGAACCACCCGCATGATGATTGTTAGTTATCTACAATTTACGTCCTTTGTATCTACTCTAAGAATATAAATTACTTTTCGGTGGAGATTGTCACGTAATTTAACGGTGCTTTACTGCAAGATCCCGTTGATACGTGATAAAATGTTGTTATTTTGTGGATCCATCTATACTTACCTACTGCCATGCAGATTGCAGAATAGTGATTTACGTATTCCAATTTCCAATAATCTTTAAAAATCGTCAAATTAATATAGGTTCATGTTTTAAAATAAATATTATTAAAATATATATTTGGCTGTAGCCTGTATCTACTTTTATATAACTAAATAAAGAAACAACAATATACATAATAGGTAATTATTTACAGCTCGAGACACACATGCACAGAAAGCTCTATTGGAATAAGACGTATGGTAAAGACTAAGACAGTAGCAAGAAGGCGTTACTGTTCAACTGTCATACTACGGGGCGCGTTTGACCCAGCACGCATCGTGTGGTGTTGGACTATAGACTATAGTCGGCGTTAGATTTTTCGTTAGTCATTAAGGACCCAGTCTGGCATTCAGATACGCGCGGAATGGTCGCAGCCCCTGCAAGTTATTGAATTAGATATCGGTAAATTCTAATATTCACGTATCCATATAGAACCGAAACATCTTCCCTTTTATATGTATGAAGTGACAAAAATAGAATGTTCTATGTTGTCTCAACTTATTAAGGACAACACGTGCCGCAACAATAGAATAAGGAGTTTCATCCAAAGCTACCCATCCAAAATGTAATTCTAAAAAGTCATAACAGCCTTGACCACAGCATATTATGTAACGTTGCATTCACAGAAACATTCGGACGAACAAGATTTTCAAGAATCTTTCAAACTCTTGATTAGAAAAGTAAATTCACTCATCGCTGTGGTGGTAGGTCAAGTCTTACACGTTACGTCAACGATGGTGTTCTTATCAATTAACAGGACAATACAATGTTGTAAACGTAGCCATAAAAGAAACCAAATACAACTCTACATTAATTTATTTAATCATAAAACTACAATATAAGACTGCGAACTATCGCCTTTTCTTCTTGACTTCATTCCGGCTGCCGCCCATGTCCTGCAGCTGCTGTTTGAGCTCGATGAGCTGGTTGTCGGGCACGTAGCGCACTTCCTCGTGCTCGACGCTGTGCTCGTGCACCTGCAGCGAGCAGCCCTCCGGCAGCGCCGCCTGCGCCACGCGCAGCAGGGTGCCTAGTGCCCAAGCTGGCACGTCATTCACCTGCCGGCAAATACAATCACTATATCCACCTGCAATAATATTTTTACTACTTTACAAACGGCATTCTACTTAACCCTTTCATAAGCATATGCAAAATGTTTTAAAAAGTAGGTTTTGGAATACCGCTGGCAACTGTTTATTTTTTAATAGTTTTTACTTTTTAGCTTACAACTACCAATTACTGGAAACTTATTAGTCATCACAGTTTTATTTCATTCGGTTGATACATTAAATATTCAGCAATGTTTTTTTCTAGTTGTTTACATAGGGAATCAAATACATTACTTAAATATTATGGTAAACTATCGATGCGAAAACGTTGTTTGAATGGAAAGCGTATATAATAAAGGCACTAATTTATAGTATTGCTGATGGCGTATGCGTACATGCTTGCAGTATGACTTGCCTTGCCCTGTATACGCTACACGACTGGACCACTAATATTCTTTACACATGTTTTGAAATCCCATATATTTGACTTGATATATTCACCTATCTTATTGACAATAATTTATAATTAAACAAACATTTTAGTACTTTTACCGGTTTTTAACAGATTCGAGGTACAAAAAATAAGGAAAAAAAAAGGAAATAGTAGTATCGACTTCGAAAATTGAAGATTCGAAGGGATTTTTACTTGCGCAATTTTCTTTCAAAGTGATTAATGCATAGTCAATAGATATAAGTTTCAAGTAACGTTCTTAGGCGAGATAATCATTTATCGCTCCGTCTATTTTTTGGCACAGGTTCCGTTTTCTTATTTTTATCAAATGTTTGTCGTTATCAACTATTCATAAATGATGAAAACAGGAAGGAGTCATATTTTTATGCATCCAGTAGAATAAATTATTGCTAGGTTCACTTTCACTAGCGATTAAGCGACCATGGGATCTATTTTGCAAGAGCATCGTTCATTACTATCGGTGCCCGCCAGCGATGAGGACATGCCCAAAGCTAGGGTGTGGCTTTACTTTAGATCACTTCTATTAAGACTAACTACAAACAAATGAAGAACAACATCACTCCAGACTTGAAAGTTCCACATACACAGTACACACAACGAAGTAAGAACGAATATGACATAAAAATTAGACACAGTGGATATTATGCAGTTAAGGTATTTAGTGATTGTGCCGAAACAATTACTCTTGCATTTTTGAAGCGTGGTTGGCGAGCGTAACGGATGGTTCCCAATGTAATTAGACTTTTGGAACAACCCGCCGCTCTCCGCTTACAATCTAATAAAAAAATCAGAATCAAAGTTGTGACACACTTTGATGTTTACCTTATGCAATGCCGCTCATGAATAACGCGAGATTTACTCGAGTTACGTATACTTTCACTATAACTGTTATGGAATCTTACATGATGCTTATTGAGTTATGAGTTTATTTCTCTTATAGCACACAATAAAATAAAAGTTAATGCCTTTATCACATTAGATAAATGACAGAAAGGATTCGTTTAACAACTATTGTTTTGTTCTTGTAAAATCCAGTTTCCAAGTCAACACCGCTGCTTTTGCAGAATATTTCGGAATCAAAGTTTTAAGAAAATAGAATTTCGGTGGTAGTCCAAGTCCTCTAATACGATTTAGGCAAGTTTGGTAAACTAAACCCTAACTTCAAACTAACGTGTTTTTTATTTAATTTATCTTACGACCTGACGGAATTTTCCTAGGATGCATGTGGTAGATATAACATACATATATGTATATATCACACATATTTCAAGTAATTATTCAAGTGAATCGGTACACACATTTGTTTATGAAGGTCATGTAATTTTCGGTGTGTAATTAACTTTGATTGATGTTAACATCGATAAACCAGTAAAATAAAGACGCAAGTATTCTCACGGCATGTTGAATCTATAGAATAAATATTAATATACAAAAAGGTTGTGTTTACATGCGCTATGACTCACCAAGGTGATGGTACTCGGAAATTGGTTATACTTGTAGCGGGTAGGTATCTCAATCGCATTTTTAAGTGTTTATATTGCACTATGAAGAAACGAATGGTTGTAGACTACTCTTGAGAATGATGACTATAAAGTGTTAGGAAAGGCCGAAGGTTTCTTCGAGTCAAGGTTGGCCCCGTCGACGATGGATAATCACGAAAGGCAGCAACCGCCTTCTTTCATTTGTAGTCTGACTCAGTACGTAATAAAAGTGATATAAAATGGCGTTTATTGGCCGTGTAGGTAATTAAACAGCGCCCATGACAAGTAGCGCAATAGCAAGTACAAATACATTAAACTAAATCCTCCATTCGGTGACAATACAATAATTTAAGTGTAAATAGAATAACATTATGTTTTTTTAACTTTTTCATAAAATAAAGTATTGTGTAATCCCGGCGTGGACTCCAGAGATTATTGCGATTTTCGTTCGAATGGTATGATTTGCACACGGCATCAAACAACATTTAAGATTGAAAAATAATAATGTCATAAGAGCGGTAATAAGAATAATAGGTATTTGTACGCATGATGTAAGTACAAACAAAATAGACCTAGTGCGGGTTGCACTTGCGCGCTGAGAACTTGTACTAACTATTACTAGACTACGAGTATATGATTGCAGTATATCCGAGTTTGCGCGGATAGAGGCCACAATGGTGGCCACAAATCTCATTAAACAGTGAAAGTTTGTCTCGTTTCAGATTGAACCTTGCTGATCGCTAAACCAAGCATCCTTTGTTCGAACAATTCAAATTCATAGTCGAAATTGAACAGTAACTTGACTGCTATCTCTGACTTTCTTATTAATATACACAGTCAGGTCATAAGTATTGTCACACAGTAAAAACTTTTCTTTTAGAATGCTGGCCACAAAAAAGTTTATTGAATTCGAATTTCGAATTGTTCATGAAAATAAAAATGTATACTTTTTAGAATTTTACTCATTTTTAAATATGGAGTGGACGCTTAAAGAAGACCGTGTTGCAGTTATTGCGTTGCGGTTACGCGCCAATTCAAATTTTTGACATACTGAAAAATTTGAATATAACCAAAAGATTCGTTTATCGTACCATCAAACGATACAATGAAGACTCTAGTGTAGATGACAGGTCAAGAAGTGGTCGCCCTTGGTCTGTTAGGACTCCAGCAGTGATAAAAGCTGTGAAGGCGCGAATTCAAAGAAATCCCAAACGTAAGCAGAAACTGTTGGTCCTTCAGATGGGGTTAAGCAGAACCACGGTGAAAAGGGTGTTAAATGAAGACTTAGGGCTTCGGGAATATCGAAGAATAACAGGACATCGTTTGAATGCTCGTCTAATGGACCTGAGACTGAAGAGATGCCGCGCTTTGTTGAAGCGGTACGCGGGAAAAAAATATCGGGAAATTCTTTTTTCGGATGAAAAAAAAATTACCGTAGAAGAGAGCTACAACAAACAAAATGATAAGGTGTACGCACGCAGTAGTGAAGAAGCGAGCAACCGTATTCCGCGTGTCTAACGAGGTCATTTTCCATCCTCGCTCATGGTATGGTTGGGAGTTTCTTATTGGGGCTTAACAGAAGTACATTTTTGTGAGAAAGGTGTAAAAACGAATGCAGTTGTGTATCAAAATACAGTCCTGACGAACCTTGTGGAACCTGTTTCTCATACCATGTTCAATAACAAGGCACTGGGTATTCCAACAAGATTCGGCGCCAGCTCATAGAGCGAAGAGCACACAAGACTGGCTGGCGGCGCGTGAAATCGACTTCATCCGGCACGAAGACTGGCCCTCCTCCATTCCAGATTTGAATCCGTTACATTACAAGATATGGCAACACTTGGAGGAAAAGACGTGCTCAAAGCCTCATCCCAATTTGGAGTCACTCAAGACATCCTTGATTAAGGCAGCCGCCGATATTGACATGGACCTCGTTCGTGCTGCGATAGATGACTGGCCGCGCAGATTGAAGGCCTGTATTTAAAATCACGGAGGTCATTTTGAATAAACTTTAGTGTCATAAGAATCTATGTTTTGTTAAGTTCATTTTGGTATATAAATGGTTACATAATGAATAAACTTGTTTCAATTATTTTATATTAAATAGTATCTGGATGACCGAGCTTTGCTCGGTATTTTTTTTTTACAAATTGTGTTTTTTGGAAAATATCGTTATTTTCATTAGCTACACGTTGGGCCGCACGCTCTCGTGAAACATCTAAATCATAAGACCTTTCTGCTCGTGTAATGTCAGTCAAATTTTGCAAGCATCTTACTTTAGCAGCACGTGTGGGACGAGCAGAAACCTGATTTTCATGACGGATGCAAGTGAGAAGTTTGAGAATCCTGATCAGTTTGATGACGATGCTCTTCTACGTGTTCTTGAGACGAGTTGCGGCTTCGTGAAGTTATTTGTTTATAAGCGTTTTTTTCCAAGATCGTTTAGGCATTTTTAAGTGAACACGTGCATTAAGAAGACACAAATAATATAAATTAACAATTGATTTTCTTAGTCTAACCTCAAAGCAAATACTCATTGACTTCGTGTTACTTAACAACGCCATCTGCTGGAATAACTTTATTGCTCACAAAAAATTGTATTATTATTCGCCAATAGATGTCAGGAAGAGTCATATTTTTCAATTTAAAAACGATCGATAAAACACGAATAAAATGACATTTTCTAAAATGACTTTATTGCTCACAAAAAATAGTATTATTATTCGCCAATAGATGTCAGGAAGAGTCATATTTTTCAGTTTAAAAACGATCGATAAAACACGAATAAAATGACATTTTCTAAAAATGATTCCTAGCTAGATCGATTTATCGCCCCCGAAACCCCCTATATACAAAATTTCATGAAAATCGTTGGAGCCGATTCTGAGATTCCAATTATATATATATATATATACAAGAATTGCTCATTTAAAGATATAAGATATGTGACAGAATTTATGACCTGACTAGGTATTTGGTTCTTGGAATGCTACAAAATGATATTGGTATAGTATGCTTTGTTTTTGAATAAGAAGCTTCAGCGGGTGAAAAAAGGGATCCTTATTAATATTATAAACGCGCAAGTTTGTATGTATGCTGGACAGATTTTGATGAAATTTGGTATAGGGCCAGTATCCCGAAAAAATGTAGCATTCCCGTGGAATGAGTAAGGAATTCAGATATACATATTTGCTACATTTCAAACTCGAATGGATGGCACGGTACAAGAGGGGAAAGGATTGCATGTTTTTCGTCATCGGACAGAATGAGACGGGGCAGAACAAGATATAACGGGACGCGATTGGAAGAGCGATATAGTCGACGGCGGCCACATTGAGTTTAAAGAAAAAACAGTACTCAAAATAATATGTTGTTGATATGGACTGGACTCAAATGTATCTGCACCCGGGCGAAGCCGGGTAGTACAAAATAATAAACTAGCATTGCAGCAGAAAACACAGATAATGTCAACGCGACATGTCACCCGACCCTCGAATAAGCATTGTGATATACGGTCATTCCCTTTTAGGGATACTCAACTTTACTAATAATAATTCACGTATTTACATTATGTTTTCAATTTTGACAGCCTCTGTGGCGTAGTTGGTTAGACGCCGGCTGTAAAACGAGAGGCTGCGTGTTCGATCCCTGCACCGCGACAAATATTTATGCCCATAAGTATTTATCTCAAGTCTGAGTGTTTGTGAGACGGAAAAGTCTCTCTTAGTTTCTGATACCCACGACACAAGACTTAATCGATCTTAATGTGGGGTCAGGACTGTATTTATTTAATAATTCTTTTAAAAATATTGTTGTAGCGACTAAGCTTCTGCGATTATCATCGTTAGGAATTATAACAATTCTATATAAATCGGTGACAATACACAAAAAATATATTTAATCATACTTTAGCTATATCTTTTAATTTATTAAAGTCGATTAAAATATATTACAAATAAATTAAGAATTATTATTATCATTAGAATGCACAAATGAAAACCTTGAGATCAGCATTCTAGTGATTTAAACGATCGTCTGTGTATCAAAATCGCGGAACTTAAACGAGGTCGACTAAAAATAGATCTCTATCCAAAAGAAAAAAAAAACTAGGTCGCGCCCCTAGGGTTGGACGTTTGCCCGCGAAATGCGAATATATCGTTTTAATATGTTAGCCCAGTGTTTGCCAAACATTGTTCTGCCATGGCTCGCTAATTTTCACACTGCCCCTTTGTGGCCCACTTAATACTTAATTTTAAACCCAAGCTGATTCCGTTAGATAGAATAGTACATATTAATTATAAACAGTAATAAGGTTTTATTAGTACTACATACTTAGGTATCGCCTATTTAGGCACAAAATTTTAGTGCGAAGTATGGAGCTGCTGCTTATTTTTTATGAAAGAATCATAGTTTGTGGAAAATGACGAAAGTTTTATCTTAAGGGAATGTTGCGACGATCATTGATTGCGACCCGGTATTTTATTTTGATGGCCCGGTACCGGGTCTCGGCCCAGCAAATGGGAAACGCTGTGTGGCTAACATTAAGGTTAAACAAACGATGAAGTCATAACATTCTAAACTGAAAGTGTATTTAGACTTAGATAATTGTTGGCAAACTATTCATATTATGCTATTTAATCAGTACATATAAATTTCTTGTTAATGTTGTTATGTGACCGAAGTCCGAACCTTATCGTGGCTTATTAAAGCATTGGTACAAAAGGGCCATGTCAACCGAGTCGGAATACTGGCACAGGAAAAACAAAGGCGATGTAACATTTTTGCAACTACCGTACATGATAGTGGCCAACCAGTGACCCTTTAAAATGACACACGCAAGTGTTTGGCGGGTCGAGTTCAGTTTAAGTAACTACTTCGAGTTTTGAAAAATTTTCGACAGTAGATACTCTAGTTAGATTGTACTTCACTCACACTGTGCATTGCAAATAGATATTGCAGTTGCTTTATAGTGCCGGAACAGACCTGGACCAGACCACCAGAATTTAACAATAGTTTTTATTGCACCAACTTCTCGATTTGTACAAGAATGCAAGAAGGCTTTTAAGGATTCTACCATTAGGCATGAGGTAATTGCCTGATGGGCTTACTTGGATTGGCTAATTACAGGCTGATGCTTGATCTGTTGAATCTTGCTGAATCATATTGGTCTTACAATGATGAATGCTCTGACAAAAATAACACATATACATACACAACAATAATACAACAAAGTCTTTGTATAATTATTGTGCTTATAATACATGGCTGAACATAATACCTGTACATTCCGTTCATAGATGTTGAGAAGATACTCTGCTTCTACAACAGTGCCACCGGGTTTAAATCTTTGTGCCTTCAGCTGTTGTGCAGGAGTCGCCCAACTATATATGCATACAAAAGCATATTAGTTTCTCACACAATACATTAGTTACAGTAGTCTATACTCATTTAACAGTTAAAATCATGGCCCCCAACAATTTGTGTGTGGCTAGTGGCTTGTCTGCCAATCTGATTAAGGACGTGCATTTTTCTATATGTACAAAAATCATGAATATAGGTTTTCAAAATCTTGGAAATTTATAATTAGATACTAATACTAATTTTATAAGTTAAATGACAATGTCTAAAACCATGACACTGTATTAACAACAACAGTAAATAAAATGAATGAAGTCTATCACCTCCCTTCATTTTGACCTGCTATTGATTCTAGAATAAAACCTGTCAATTTGAAATATGATATATATATATATATATATATCATATTTGAATATATATATATATATATATATATATATATATATATATATATATATATAATCTGCTACATCTTACCAATCATCAACTTGTAAGCCTATTGCTTCGGCATATCTGTGTATTTGTTTTTGGCAGGATTCTAATAGAACATAGTCATAGCCTTTCAGTTGTAAGTTTAGACAATCATACACTGGTTCATCAGGTTCCATACTCTAAAAATGTAAAAATATATTAAGAAATGCAGGCACATTCTACTAAAAATATTGTGATTTTATAATGGGTGAGAATTGAGATATTATGTGGCTATAATATGTTTCCTTAAAGTCCCAGATATTCCAACAAGTATTCAAAGAAAAAGTTTCACACAGCCTAGATAATGAATGTATTGTGAACAATGGCAATTTTGTCGTCCCTACTACCATGCATACTCACTATTAAGTAATCTGGCTCGTACAAGTCACTTTTCAACCTTTTTTGTTGACATTGCGTTGCTGGGAAGATAGCATTATAGTTTGGCTTTATCCAGTTGTGGAACTTTACCTAAAATGAGGGATATTATTTATATATGACACATATTTTTATGTTTTGGAGTAGGAATAATTTATACTTACCAAATTACCTAATCTGTTTCGCAGCATGACTATTTCTTAGTGTTTCTTTATCAAAAGCCACCTGGTTACGCAAAATAAATAGTATGAGTATTATTCATGTATTTCATTTCATAAGTATTATTATATGTATAATTAATTTACATTTTACAAATTACATTAATTTAATGCATAGTACTTTTATAGAGATTTTAGTGCAAATATTTTAAAACAGAATTAACATTAATAAATATATACCCATCAAACACAGACTAATAAGATAACCATCAAATATTATATTCTTCTAAAGAATACTTAATAAAACTTTTAAATAATATTTTAATTTTTTAACCTAAACATTACATTATTTTTCATATGTCTACCTTTTTTTATGCAACAAGCAAAGCATTACATTCCATACAGCCGGACTGTCATTATACAGTATTACAGTATACTCGTAAATATGAATTTTGATCTGGCATTCAGAACTAAAGTTAATAGACAAGTGGACAGATAATTAGGGTAACTTTGACCCTTAAACGCCAAAGAAATGAGAATACACCACTAGGGCAAGCCAACAGTTATCAGTAGCGTAATTTACTCTATTTGTCAAAGATTCAATAGTTATACCTTTTATTTATGTGGTTTGGAAATAAATACATATCAAAAATTGTTTTGTCAATAAAAAAATCATTAATAGTTAACAATTTAACGTTTGATTAAAGTTTTCTGTCTTGTTTTTACTTTATCACCACCTGGCAGTCGGATTTTGCACATGACAAAAAGAAGAAACCAAAAATAATATGTCAAAAAATTGTCTATGTTTCGCTAAACCTTCGCACTTGAAGACATCAATGAAATGGGAAGAAAAGTGTAAAATTGTAAATTTTGTGTTCCATACGTATATTTGTAGTGACTACGTTGATGGTGAATAATTTAAACTGTTTCGTCTTTGGAACAATATATCGAAGACATGGCATCAACGGGAAGTACACCTTTTCCTAAATGGCAATTGGCCATTCTTCTCGGTGCACCTTTGGCTATCAGTTTAGGTTACCTTTATCTTCGAAATAGATTAGAAGACCCCGAAAAGAAAAAAGTAGCAGAATTAAAAGCCAAGACTACTATTTCTCTGGACAATGAAGATAACAACACAAAAACATCAGAAACTGCACTTGAACGAGCGATGAAGCTGAAAGGCGCCGGCAATAGAGCTTTTCATGCTGGCGAGTACGACAAAGCCATCGCTTTATACAACGAAGCGATTGAAGCGTGTCCCCCTGACCGCCCCGTCGACCTCGCCACGTTCTACCAAAACCGCTCGGCGTGCTATGAAAAACGCGAGATGTGGGATCAAGTCAAAGAGGACTGTACTTTTGCACTGAAACTCAACGAAAAGTACGTGAAAGCGTTCTTAAGACGATCCCGGGCTGCGGAAAAAAGTGGTGACCTGGTCCTGGCCTTGGAAGATGTGACTTCAGCATGCATTCTGGAAAGATTCCAAGTACAGAGTTCTTTGGTCAACGCCGATCGTATTCTTAAAGCTTTAGGCAGACAACATGCACGCGAAGCTCTCGCCAAACGCCGCCCAGTTATGCCATCCAAACACTTCATAAAGACCTATTTTTCTGCTTTCTCTGAAGATCCTATTATGAAAATCCAATTGGATGAAAATGTGAATGGTGGCTTTGCAAAGGCCAAACAAGCTCTGGATAATCAAGATTATGATTCAATTGTTGATGCATGCACAGAAGAGCTAGAATCCAATGGTCAATATAAAAATGAAGCCCTTCTTCTGCGTGCCACTTTCTATCTGTTGTTAGGTAGACATGAGGAAGCCCAATCAGACCTTGGAAAAGTAATTGAGAGTGATGCTCCCACCAAGGTCAAAGTGAATGCTTTGATTAAGCGTGCATCCTTGTTCACTCAGTTGGAAAATACAGAACGCTGCCTTGAAGACTTTGCCAATGCGGCACAGTTAGATCCTAATAATTCTGACATTTACCATCACAGAGGACAAGTGTACCTTCTGTTGGAACGCATGGATGAGGCCACCTCTGAATTCTCGAAGGCTGTTGAATTAAACCCTGACTTTTCAATTGCTTACATTCAGAAGTGTTATGCTGATTATAGACATGCACAGATTAATAAAAATGTTGGTGCCCTCAGTCAGGTGAGAGCAGACTTTGAGCGTGCATTAGAGAGATTCCCTCGTTGTGCTGAGGCATACATACTGTATGCTCAAGTGTTGTCTGACCAGCAAGAGTGGGGACGTGCTGAAGCCTTGTTTGACTCGGCTCTTGCTGTGGATCCAAACAATGCTACTCTTTATGTGCACAAAGGATTGGTGCAGTTGCAGAAGAGCACAGACTTTGATAAAGCTGTTAAATTGATAAACAAGGCCATTGAGATGGATGACAAATGTGACTTTGCCTATGAAACATTAGGCACCATAGAAGTACAGAGGTAAGTAACAACTGAAACATTTCATTATATTTAGATAAATATTTCATGTTCATCAAAGTCTAAGTCCTTATTTTTTTATTATGTAAAGGTTAATTTTAAAAATCTCTCCAATATAAAAACTAATTCACACATTACAATATTTTACAAAGTAACATGTAGAGAGCTGCTGTTGTGCATAGCTTAAACAGTAATTGGTTACACAAGTTATGTACATTTTCAAATATTTATAATTTAAATATTAGTTGTATATTACTTACAGTATAATTTATTGCCTCTTACATTTGGTATTAATTTTATCTGTGTCCTGTGAGTCATTCTTGCAAAATTCTCTCAAATATATTGACGTGATGTATGTGTGTCTTAAAATGGTTCTACTACTATCCAATTCACATATAACTTTGGACCACATGTTATTAAAAATTAAAGCCTTTAATCACATTTAATTATTTTATCAATTGAATAATAAATAGTTTTTGATAACAAAACGGAATGCAGATTTTATCTAATATGTTAAATACCTATATTGTTTTTAGTAATATGCAGGTGTACATTAAAAATGGCACTAATTTTAATTTTGTTTCTTTTCAGGGGTAACCTTAGAAGGTCATTAGAATTGTTTGAAAAGGCAATTTCACTGGCCAAGACAGAGTTAGAGATGACCCACTTGTTCTCTCTGAAGGATGCAGCTGCTGCTCAACTGAAGGTGTCGGAACGCTGGGGTCTGGACTGGACTGTGAGCTAGGCCTGTGCCCATCCTCTTGCCACAAGATCAACGAGAATATTATCTGGCCGTCCAAACTAACAGTTTCTTATAAGATATTATTGCATTTTCAATTGTATTTCATTTATATTTATGCTTTACGTTGTTATGAAAGTTTAGACAGTTTTTGTCACATATTGTTATATTGAGTTAACATCTTGTGAGTAGATAGTTTGTTGGATGTTCATATATTATTGAGTAGACTAGTTTCGCCAGATCGTATTCTCGTTGCATATTTTACCGCCGCCGACTCCATAAACGTCATTAGCGCGACATTAAATCAAACGATTTCATTGTAGCTTACAGAATTGCTTTGTTTCTTTAGATGTATATTTCGCCATTATAACATATCTAGTACTGTTTACACATAAATTGCCATATTACACAAGTCTTTGTGGCTGTACTTAATGTTTTACTTGTAAAATTTAATTACAGCAATGAGCCATTATCGTGGTGTTACCGAAAATATTTTAATTTGCGTTCATATTTAATAAGTTATATTGCAACATCACAAAAAGGAGAATCAAGTTTATTGTAAATATTACGCAAAAGAATCCTTGAGAACGCAATATAAACAAATATTTTCTGTCGTCAAATGTGTGTATGTTTTTAGATGTGACATATGAAGATGTAGTGATCAAAATTTACTTCACATTGAAGTCATTGCCTAAATCTTGATAGCAAAAATTAGTTTTAGAAAAGGTGATGTACATTGCATTTAAATAAAACAAAATTATGTTGAATTGTTGAGTATTCAGTTAAAAGAGTAATAAATGTGTAGATGTATTAATGTACTGGGTTAATAAGTGTTAATTCAATCAAAATATCAAACATTTTCGAATGGCATGAAAATTAATTACTTCTTTCATATTGTGACCAGGGAGAACATTTGGTTCTACATAATTAGAGCTTAAGTTACTGGTCAGGCTTCTATAAGTCCATACAGTAAATTAAATGACTAGTGAAAACATGAGTTAGGATTTACCAAATTTTCTTGTGAATATAATTGGTAGGAATACAATTTTGTTAATATGTCAGTCAAATGTCGTCAAATTATACGTAGATAAGACATTGACACACATTGATAATGTTATCATTTTGTTAAACGCGAGGTGCCGATATATCTATGTGTTCACATACTTTAAATCAAATCTTTTGCATTATATCGAAATGACAATGTTAATTTATGCACTGTGGGGTGGTCGTGTTTTAATCGAAACGAAATGTTATTTAACATTTAGTTTCGTTTCTACTCTGTGTTGTTATATTTAATTTTGGGTCCAAATGATAACCTGCGGATACTATAATCTTTGTGCAAATTTCCCGCGGCCCACGGCAAAGGTAGGTTCTATTGCGTAGGTACAAAGAGTGTGAGGATTGTGCGGCGGTGCGTGTATCATTGGTGTATTCAATACATTTTTCGGCATTTAAATCGTCATTAGTGTGTACCTGTGAAACCTTCAGTACTTGTATAAAATAACGGTTTTGCGAGTAATTATATACGTGTTGCTTTAAGCGAAGTTCCGATGTTTTGAATGCACCTTAAAATTATCAGTTAGATTGTGAATTTAGAATATAGCGCGCAGAGACGGTTCTACAGAGTTGTTACCTCACCGATAGTGAATAGTTATCAATTTATGAAAACTACGAAATACATTATTGAAAAAAAAACGTATTTTTAATTTATTAACCTTTCACAATCCTTTATTTATAGTTTCTTACAGACGAAGGATTCAAGAAGAAAGTGCTATTACATTTTTCATTTTATTACGTAGTGTCATATTCTAAGCTGCAGCACACTAATATGTAATTGATCACACATAGACGTGCGTGAGATTTGCAAAATAAATATTACAAACTGTATTGTTGTAAACTTAGAAAACTAAATAAAGCTGATATAAAAGGCACTAAAAAGCAAAAAAAAATAATTGCGCAAAACACTGACGGAGGACTATTTTCAACTGTGGACTTCCTGTGATCAAAGAAAGTTATCAATGTAGAAGGGGCCTAAGTCCTATCACTTTTTTTTTCCTAGGGAAAAACGATCTATTGCTACCGCTGCTCATTGGGGGAAAAAGCGTCCAAAGCGTACTACAAACCAATGCCGCCAACAGGAAGTTGCCGACATAGGCCGGCGGCTTTCATCATTGCAAGTCTGGAATATTTGTCTCCCAGGATAAGTCTATACCGATTATAATAAGTTTCATAGTCACAATAAAAGCAACATTACATCATTCTAACTATATGTTTTCTCCTATTACTTTCAGCAGAATTAATTGTCTCCCAACTTTAGTTTAGTCCTTACTTTGCCCCTGTCCCCTGCGTTGCCTTTATAGTTATTATCTTCCTAAATCTCAGTTAAATTTCTAACATAAATTCGTAGAAAATAAATTTGCTAACTTATTTTTGTTTCGAAAATAATGTATCTTCTGGAAGCAACAAACTAATTATTTATTAAAGATTGATCATTGAAGACCATCAAATTGGGTTCCTTTTTTATTGAAATAGCAAAGTGGCTACGTTGCATCTAATGGTTAACTGCCCTCAAGAGTCCAAAGGCTTAACAAGTAAATCGAGTGTTTTAATAAATAATTAATAAATACACCCAACAGTCACATATTAGATACATAGCCCTGACCCCGCACTAAGATCGAGTCTTGTGTCGTGGGTATCAGGCACTACGACAGACTTTTCAGCCTCACAAACACCCAGACCCGAAAAAAATAATTGTGGTTCACACAAGCATTTGACTCGATGCGGGAATCGAACACGCGGCTTCTCGTTTATCAGCCGGCATCGAAACAACGACGCCGTGGAGGCTGTCAAATATAAAAGGGTTTTATTTTCTTTTTAAATAGCTACTAATAAAAAATGTGTTTCCTTTCCATACCGCTTTAAATATATTTAAATGAGATGTTTTAATATGAAAAAGAAAAACGTCTAGAAAGCCTTATTTTACATTATTTTAAATTTTATATTAGTTACTAATTTTAACGTTATATTGGCAGGACTCTATGTGAGAGGGCGCCTAGGTAGGTACGGTATCTCCGTGATGTCTATTTCTCCCGCCAAACAACAGTGTAAATGCACTGTTGTGTTCCGGTTTGAAGGACATTGTAGCCAGACTAACTACTGGACATAATGAGACTTATCATCTTATGTCTCAGGAAGGCCAGAGCAGTAGAATGCCAAGCATTGCTTTGTAATTTATGGTGTTTGGTTTTGTACTGTCCATGAGTGGTCGTATCGCTTACTATCAGGCGAATGCCATGCTCGTCTCGTCATTCATCACAATAACAAAAAAGTAAAATCCTATAAATCGTGAAACTGTTATTGGCTTTAGACTGTTATATGAAGATAAAATTGGACATAAATGTTTTTGTATAAGCAGTTGAGTTTCCCAATAAATAAATATAGATACCTATACGTACGTATTTTTTGTAAATTGCCATTTAGCGTTTCTAAGAGGCCATGGCAAAAATATGTATTAACTGACTCATAATGGTGTCATTTATGCTTCAGCAATTACCGCTAATCATAATATTTATTTCAGATATAAAAAAGTCTAATTCACTGTTATGTTATAATGGCACCTTTTCACATAGAGTGTATCGGGAAGATCCGTTGTTTATGAATAATATTTTCAGTTCAAATCGTAGGCTTTCAAGAATACGCTGCGCACTAACAATACCTTGTCCAGGTAACATGTTTGATCTAGTATGTATTATCGGATGAATGAACGATGGCCTCGTTTACAGCGGACCACGCTGATAAATCAAAGGTCCGAGCGCAATGCACACTTGGACTTTTCCAAGTTACGTGTGTAGGTATTTCATAATAGGTAATTTATCATTCATTTTACGCTGAAAAGAAAGATCGTGAGGTCACCTGCAACACGAAATCATTCTTATATAGGCTGCTTATGTATTATTATTGTTATATTATCGCACAGGCAAACGAACAAATGGCTCATCTGATGGTAAGTGTCAAGTGATTACTGCCGGCTTTCAACATCTACAACTTAAAATGAGATAATGCGCCTCCGACAATTTTATTCCCCAATCGAAACACGATAGCAAACTCGTCGGCTTTATTGAAGTAGTTCAGAAGTGATGTGCATTCAATGTGACTCTACAACTCTGAACATGTTGTTATCGTGATGTATTGTAAATTTCAAGTATCACCACTACCTGGAATTTTCGCGACGATCGGTACCTATATTTCTAAAATATTAGGTCTTATTTAAAAAAGCGCCACAATTTATTAATTTATATCAAGGAAAGGAATACCTACTTGTCTTGCAAAGTATTATAACTAGTCATTATGTTGAGAAAACACACGAGGGCTTCGCTAAATGATACAAATTGTAACCTCATTCTCCGGCTCTCTTAATCCAATTAGTTTTTTCTTATAACTTGACATTAGACCTTGAAAACATGTCATCTCTGTAATACAATGTAATCTATCTGTGTTTATTGAATAGTTCCCTTTTATATCTTAAATCATTGAATAATTATCTGAAATGAAGATTATATTATGGTTTATATCTTGCTGTATTAAAATAAGTGTCCAATTGTTCTGCTATAATTGCTCGTCGACGCATCGTGATATCAATGGTTGTGAAGGAGTTTTCGTGCCCTCTCTATTTCAATTCAATAATACACGACAACTTTTAGTAAATTGTAGTGGAGGTAATGATCATCTTATCAGATTTCTGAAAACTTATTTAGGTACATAGATATTTGTTAAAACTTTAGTATACAGTCGAAAACGCTTGAATGGACCTCAAACCCTAATTTTGTTAATGCATCTAATTTTAATACAGCACATGGGTATAGCTTTTTTCAGAACAACAAATTACCAGAAATAACGTAACTAAACGACCTATTTAACGTTGACTTCAGGAATATATTTATGTATTTGACTCATTACTATGTAAAATGGTTCTTTGTAATTGTTGATTCTTTCTTCGGAGATGTACCTACGGACATAGTGAGAAATTATCTATCTAAATATTGCCCCTGTTTAGAATTACGCAAAAAAATGGCGAACTCAAGAGTTACTCCAGACGCACACCGGCCCAGGATTTGTGTGTTTACTCTGGCATTGATTGGTCTGAATTAAATGTTATAGTATCAATCAAAGGACATAGAAATACAAATCAAATAGTTAAAAAATATCGTCTCTTTATTGATCAGAGACCCTCTTTATATTGTAGACAGCGCTATGTGCTATGTAAGATCGTGGTCAGCTCGTGCAAAACATGCTTGGATGGTACAGCGGGGATGTTATCAGCCTATCAAAAACGATTTTCTACCCAGGACCATGACTGTTCCTACAAGAGCTATGACGTGCAGAAATGAGAGGTATCTATGATAATGTTTGATATCGGTATACCGTGATATAAAAATTGGTCCCACTCTATCTAAATGATAGATTTATGTAACTTATAAGTTCACTACGAATTGTGATCACAGACTGAATACTGAAGTGCCTGTGTTAAAGTGATTCTAAACCAGACATCCTCCTCAAGCCGTATCGTATGTTTGTGATGACATTTTTATGCAGTGCAGATAATATATCATCACCTACATTGTACAAACCTAAATAATTAAGTATTCTTTTTTTTCAGACTCCCTGAGGCTGAATACAAGGTATGCCTTTGCAAGGCTGACTGGTGTAACTCCGCCTCTTGTCTTTTTCCTCCTCGACTTCGGAATACATTCGTCAATTTCAAAAAGTATTTCAATAACTTATTATCAATGTTATTGTATCATTAAATAATGTGTGACTAATATAAATACCCGCTGCGTGTCTTCATCTTCGATCCTTTATTATCGAGATTCCATATTAACTACAGAGGATCGCAATAAATGTGACTTTATGGGTTTATAAGCAGCTTTCACTTTATCTAAGGTGCATGTCTATTTCTACGAAAAGGACGGTAAGAAATGTGTGTGTTAGTGGGCCGCGTCCGCTGCGACGCGCGTGTCTTTTTTGTAGACATGCGTCAATCTACACCTACCTACATAATGAGAAAAATGGAAAATTGCTACAGTGAGATAGATTTCTTGATTGGTAGTTATTTTTGGTTTAAACATGATATGAACTTAAGTATTCGGACATTATAGCGTAAAAAGCAGGATTAAGGTAAAACAAAATAATACATCCTATATCAAATATTATTATTAACAATTAAAAGTATAATAAATAAAAAATCTAATTATCTATGTCATACATCACTGGTTTAGTTTTAACACTTCAGTCCATAATAAGATGACACTATTAGGAGGCTTGTTATCACGTAGTCTGTAGCAGGACATCAGTCAGTCGGTGGGGTCACAAACTCCTGCAGTATTAGCTAGATGCATAGTGGTACTAGGTGGACGAAGGTACACACGGTCTAAAGTTTCATATATTCATCAAATATTAGAAGATGCCCCATCTTATGTAATAATATTGGTTTAATATTTGTTTATTTCAGCACCTATTTGTTATTCATCTTTCTTCATCTTGTTCGCTGTTTTCTTCTTCAAGCTCATCGACGGCTTCTGCTGCGTCGCTAGTTACTGCTTGGGCTATGAGTCCTGTAATGCTAGTTTCATTTTTTTTCCCTTCTAAAAATTTATAAACGTATTCCTCTAAAGTATCTTCGTCAAATGGTATTAAATCTTCAATATCCAATTGTCTCTTTGATCGTTTTTCTTCTGAATTTTGATTCGAACTTGAATAATTATTTTCATCATTATCTACTATACCTTTCCTGTATATTTCTACAGGAACATCACTGCCATCGCTAACATCATATTTTATTCCAACATCTGCTTCTTGAATTTCAATTGATCCGATCCCAGTGTCTACAAGTGACTTCAAATTTTGTGCCTTACTTACTCTATTCAAAACGGTTGTGGCGGATTTTTTAATACTTTTATTTTTGAAAGGGTGTAAATGTTTCACTTCGTTAGTTTCATTAGGCTTGGGTATTTCATTGTCTATAGTATGGTTGTCATTAGAAGGTTTTACCTTGGAACTATATGTTTTGACTTTTGAATGTCCTTGAATAATCAAATACATTGGTAAAGTCGGCGATTCCGGCGTCGAGTTCAAATTTTCAGACAACGTAGTGGGCGATATTGTTGTCGGCACTGGCGTAGTAAAACGCATGTGAAGATAAGGATCATGAGTAAATACTGATGGTTTATTAGGAAATGAATTACTCAATGTCTGGTAATAATCCTTCTTAATTAACAAATTTCCATTGAGTGTTGATGGTGGCGGGGGTTGCATAGTTTGCATAGTCTGTATTTGAATGGTGTCATTATTTGGTTTTTCTCGATAAACGTGCTTATTTTCTGAAGCATGGGCGTAAAGATTGTCTTCTGGCCGCTCCGGGCCATTAACCAAAGGCATTGTTATCATAGGTCCTAACATGTTAAGAATATTTCCTAAAGGCCTTCCTTCGGGTCTTTTATTGGGAACTGGAGTTGTTTGATATGTTAACGAAGTGGATTTTTCAGTCGACGTTTCTTGGTAATAATCTTGTGAGTCTGTGGTTGTATCGAAGGTAGTTTCTTCGGTAGGCCATGTAGTTTGACTTTCTGGAGTAGACTTCTCTGTCACAGTCGGAGGTAACACAGTTGGAAGGAAAGTAGGCAGTAGAAGAGGACTAGATGTTACTTTAAGTGGTGGTGGAGATTCCGATGGCACGGGCTTATAGAAAGAAAACGGCGGTATTTGTGTCTCCTTAAAGTCATTACCTACATAATTTTGGGTATCATTTACGGCATCGTGCTTGGTTGTTGTGGGTCCCCATCCTGCATAATCACTACTCACAATGTTATTCAACGGCGATTGTGTTTGACTCACATCAAGAACCCAATTTTGGCTGGTTGTTGACGATTGATATATAAGATTAGCCTCTTGTAGTGCATATGATGATGTTAGAATGGGGCTTCTAGTGGAATTTGTCGCTATTAATTTCGGCGGGATACTTATTTTTATATTCGAGCTATGTGGTGGTAACTTCTCTTCCGGAAGGACAAATAATGACGGCTGGTATCCCGGAATTGGCGGTGGAGGTGGAACTAATATCGTCATGGGGTAATGTTCGCTCAGTTTATATGAGTAATCTTCATACTTCACAGCAACTGGTCTATGAGGAATTCTTTTTGGTGGCGGCGGTGGTGGAGGAAGTGGGGGCTGGCGAGGTGTTACACTAGGTTTTCGGGATGAAACACCAAGCACTAAAACTTCTGATTTTCTTTCTGGATAATGTTCGCGTTCAAGCCTGCCATCGTCAGCCCAGTAATGTACACGCTCCAAGACGGGTGGTTCGTAATCATAAGTCGGGTCGTTTCGTAAAGGATCCCCTCGGCCAGTCAGGGGTTTCCACTGATCGAAGTCCATTCGAGGAGAGAATATGGAGGCTAATCCGTTCGTGCTTTGATTGTCGGTGGCAACTGTAAGAAAGGATAAAAATATGTGAGTTAGTTTGGCGCAACATTTTTTAAATACATATTTTTAAGCTAATAATCTTGCCGCCCACTACATTCTTACAATAGGACGGTAAGTTTGTGTGCCATAATCGAATGCCTTCTGTCCGGACATAACAAGATACGGAGCTGTCTGGTTAGGGAATGTGAAAAAAATACACCAAATCAATATTTTTTAGCAGTTTTATACAAATAAGTCATCCAAAATCTATTGGTGTGTGGTGAAATTTGGAACTACATATAAAATATAAAAAATAGATTTGATGCATTGTTTGAGATATGTTTTTATAATATAAACAAGAAGTATTTATACTCGCAGTCTAATAATAGTAACATGTCCAATGAAATAACATGTAAAGAGAGAAAACTATTCTCATTTTGTTGACAAGGGATTCGCACGCCAAAAGATCGTAGACAATCTACAGTATGTTGTAGTGAGCAGACGCTTTACTGTAAAGATACTATTAAAAACTAACTTACAAGAATCATTGTAGACTTGACTTATTGGGCCACTTGGGTCTAACGACCGGACCTTTGAAGTAAACGAGCGTGAAGACCCTAATGCTGCGACAAGCAATAACACCAACGTCCTGTATATCTGTAACAAAACATATGCCTATATAAATATCAACTTGTTATAAATATTTGTTATAACATATTACATAAATTTACATTTAGAATTTCAGTTAATGTAGTTTTTTGCAATAAAGAGGAACAAAAATAATATTATTTTTAAGTTGGGGAGACCAGGTATGAGAGAGATAAAGGATGAACGTCACAAATGAATTTGTGCAAAAAATATGGCATATCTACTAACTGATGACTAACACGAGTAATTTTGACCCCTTTCCCCCACGTCCTTACCCGAATTGCAATCACTGTGCTGTGCCATCAGAATTATAGCGAATCGGTGCTGCAAAAATATGCCCAGAGCAACTTTACGCCGTTTTCTTCAATTGTGATTTTTTTTCATTGTGGTAAGTTTAATATCATGTGTCATATAAATAAGTAAATACACCCAACTATTATGTACGTAGTCCTGACCTCTCACTAAAATCTAGTGTCGGGGGTATCAGGAACTACGAGAGACTTCTCGGTCTCACAAGCACCCAGACCCGATACAAATACAGTGCAACCTCAATATGTAACGAATCTGAAGGAACTTAGAAAATATACGTTATATCAAGTAATTTGTTACAATGAGGTTTTGTTATATTGAGGTCTGATTGGATTTGTTATAGAAAGGTAACAAAACTTGTATTTCGTTTCTTATCCATTGCTAGTTTAAAAGTTAAAACTTACAAGAATTACAAACAGCCATGTTTATATTACTTAGTATCAAACAATAATATGACAGATTTGCTGAATAACCCGTCGAGACATCAATTTTTGAGAAATTATTTGTAAATTACTGATAAAATTCGATATATACAGGTTATGAGAGGAAAAAATCGTTAAGTTTAGGTCAATTATATTTTCTATCCTTATTCTGGATTGATAAAAAAATATATATAAAAAGGATTTCTAAATGTTTTGCAGCAGCAACCGCCTCAATGGCGCACTTGTACTACGGTATGATTGCAAAGCTGAGGTTTCAGGTTCGAATCAGGGTCGAGCAAAGTGATATTGGATTTTTCTGTTCTTTATCAGCTCCGAGGTCAAAAAATTGTTCCCGATATAGGCTCGCCCCCTATCGTGGGACGGAAAATACAAGGCGAAATGTTTACTTCTCTGCCTACCCCGTCTGGGGAGGAGGCGTGAGTTTATGTATATAGCAGCAAACGTTATAGATTGTTACCTAATTTTACCGTATTGCACAACGTTGCTCCACAAGAGGTAACAGCAGTGTGGATGCGCCATAATAATTAATATGCGTAACGTGCGTGTTATCCAATTACCACGGGCTTTAATGGTGAAGGAAATCATCGTGAGGAAACCTGTTTACCATAGATAAAATAGATATCCTTACAATTTATGAGGTAAGTGCACCGTAGTGAATGAAAGCCTTAACCCTAGTCCCTGTCAATCGAACTTTTGATTTTACATTAATCTCGTGCTCATTAGTAGGCGTACGTATCTTATATCTAAAGGTATGGGGCTTGATATATATCAAATCTAATCCAATCCATCAGCCAAAGGAAGTCCACTGCTGAACATAGGCCTCTCCTAATGATTTCCACATTGACCTGTACTCGTATATACTATTAGCAAAATTTTATTTTAATATCTCTACATTTTTAATTATCAAACTTTTGCTCCAAACTTCATACTAAATTCAAGTGACTACTCACGCACCATAAGCTCGCTTTAATTCTATTCGCTTTAAGGCTTTAATTCGATTTCCACGGCGTGATTATTGTGGAAAGTTTTTGTGTGAGGGTAGCCGATGCCAATCACATAAAGAAATAGGACAAATAACAAACACGTAGTATAGTAATGGCACAAAATATAACAATGAGAGTACATATAACCATTTTTGATTCTAAAACAGTAGTTTCCAACAAAGACAAAAGACATTAGTTGTATATTCTTTACTAGGGGCCGACCCGGCTCCGCCCGGGTGCAAATACTTTTTGAGTCCAGTATCAGCAACATATTATTTCTCGTACCTTTTTATTTATATTCAAACTCAATTATGTCCTTTGTACTGCTTTTCCCATCACGTCCCGGTATATCTCACCTTGTCCCGTCTCATGGTATGTAATCCTATCCCTTCCCATCCCTTTCTAGTTTAAAAAAGTAACAAATATATTTAAATTCCTTGCCCATCCCACGGCCACGGGAACTGTAGTGATCTCGTTTTTCCGGATAAAAAGTAACCTACATGTTAATCCAGGGTGTCAGCTACCTCCATAGTAAATTAATCGAGATCCGGTAAGCCGCTTCTGAGACCATCGTGCACAACCGCACGGAAAAAATTCTAAGTCATTGTTTTGGGTTCTATTATATACATACAGTCCGCCTATAATAGTTTTTCTTAAATATATTCAATGTACAGACATCGATCAGTTACAAATTTATTATATGTAGGGGAGACCAGAGACGAAAGTAACAAATGAGTTTGTAAAAAAATATGTTATCTACACTGATATGCTGTATGACGGACTTTAGTCATTTCGAACCTCCCTGTTGCCTAACTGGCGCTCAAAGTGCTGTGCTATCAGGTTTTGGTTGTAGCGCTTCGATGCTGCAAAAATACTCCCAAAGTAACTTTTCGCCGGCTTTATTTTAACTCCGTTTATTTTTGTTATAATTTTATGTTTTTATTTACAATGTTACAACCAACCCTATCCACTTGTTACAACCAACCCTAGGGGTACGGATGATTGTAACAAATTTTAGTTGCACATTTTTCTCCAAATCTGTAATAGCAGTAGCAATCAAGTTGGTGTTAATTAATAGCCAAAATAACAATACATCATGTTCAGTCATTATTATTTTGTAATTTAATAAGGTCTGTGAGATTTTACAAGAAAATTGAAAATTGTTACTTTCGTCTTTGGTCTCCCCTATAGACAATTTAATTTTACTTTATTTTTGCGTATATTCACGTACACTCTTGCTTAATGAAATTCACTACCTTTTCCATTTTAAATATTAAATGAATGTCAACGTGAGTTTCAGAAATTGTTATAATTTGTTTCGTTAACGATATGTACCTACACGTTACATGGTTTCCGCCCAATTAGAGCGGTGCTCGGCTGTCAGCACTTTTTTGGCAAGTTTGGACTGGAGAGTTGCTCATTAAAATGTCTGTCGGCATGGTAAGATGAAAGAACACCAAAATTTTATGTTTTAACCAATTTTATGTATGCAAGTGCACGATGTAAGCGACCTCAATGACGGTGCTGTAAAATCATGGGCCTAGTTATTTTTTCTTTACGTTAAAGTTAATACTGACGTGTAACAATATTACATCGCCTAAAAGCTCGCATGTTAACAATGAGATATTTTAGTTACTTAACTAACAAATGTAAACTTGACTGGAAAATACCAGGTGACTCATGAAGTCAATTATGCCGATTATAGCTGGGCGACGTACTGACTTTTTAAAGTAAAGCCACAAAAATATATATCCCGATAATAATTTATAATCAGTCGCAAGGAGTATCAACCAGGATACGATCGATGCGATCGCAGCGAAAGCAGCACGTGCGTCGAATCATTATCACTGGCGTTACTCGACGGGAATTGTACTTAACCATTTTGCATCTAATTTGCCCTCTTTCGATTGTCCTTTCACTCTTTCTTGCGTGGTGTAACATGAATTACCATAGACACGCATGTCGCCTTTAAGAATCACCTAATATTAAACTTTGTAACTTAAAATCGACTTTACTTCAAAAAGAAGCCTAATATTTGTGGTATTGTGAGCAGAAAGTGTGTTTCGATGTCTCTGTTCCTCGGTCATGTGGACACCGTTGATTTAATTTCCATTCTTGGCACAAAGGTAGCTCTTGCCCCAAATCAACATGCTCAATTGTATTAACGCACGTAGGTGGCTATTGTTTGACTGTATTTAAAAGAAAGGTGTCCAACATTACGTTACGATGGTGGGTTTTGGTTTTCCAGACATTACTGATTTTACTTACATTACAACGCTTGATACGTCTTACACCATTTGTCAATAAAAAATAACTGCTTTATATAATTTGGGATTAGACATATTAAATGTTTTTGACGAAAAACAGATAATTAAAATTGGAGTGTGCCGAAATTAAATCTGAAGCCTTTAAACTTAAACTAACTAAACTCTTTAAACTTAATGAATACGAGTAAGTCTAAACAATAATGTTGAAAATATAACTTTTAACAAATTTCAATGGCTCAATACTTTCAAAATAAGTTTCTCAAAAATATGTTCAAATAAGCTTCAGTGAGTTGTTGTTAATTGGATAAGTAAAATCAAATGACAGTTTGTTTCTTTATTAATCTTTCCTGTTCTTTGAATGAGCACGTTCGGCAAACATTTGCTCGCAGCCCGTACATCGTGCAACTTTCCATTTCTTGTTAAAAGCATTGTGGCTAACCATATCCTCTAGATTTACTAAGAAAATGAAATATTATCTAGACATCGATGGTGAGCTTCTCAAGTTTACTGGTGAAAATTCCACCTTATGCCCTATAATATGTCACTTTCAAGCGTTACAAGATACGTTCCGTTGGTCGACTCAGGCCCGTTTTACAATTGTCCGATAGAAATTATCCATTAAATAACTCAATATGGGTAAAAGTGGCACAAGTTTATACACTGTACAGTGACAGAAATTCGTTTTTTATTTAACAGAAAAAAATAGTATCGAAAAATCTGGCATTTGTTATAAATGTCAAATAATATTTCGAATAGGTTCATTTCTCAGTTTTACATACACGCATGCATACATGCATACAAACTCACGCTACTATCAGGACACCCACATTTCGCCTCGTGTGTTCCTTTGCACGATGTGGTAAGGGCGTTACTATCGCCTTAATAGGCATAAATTCCTGACGCCGGACTTATAATGAATACAAAAATCCAATATCTCTTTGCCCGGCCCGGGATTCGAACTCGAGACCTTAGCATTGTAATTGTACCGTGGCACAACTACACCACCAAGGCAGTCAAGTCCAAGTTTTAATTAAATGTAATTTATACAGTTAACATCGATCTCAGGCCCGACGCTTATAAATTACCTTTTGGGTCTGCCCTGTATCAGCGACTTCTTGCTACTTTTATCACGGGGTCTCATTACTACCTTGGAAATGGACGTCCTTACGTGGCCTTCACTAAATAACTTATTATTCTTAAATGTTAGAAACTAATTACTAAAATATATGCAACACTGCATTACTTTACTTTGTTTTTAGAATTTAACTTTTCTTGTTATTTATTTTTATCCGCAGCACTGTTTATTGTGTACATTGTACCTATATAATCTAGTTATTGACTATTATTCTACAAGGTAAAATATATAAATAGGTATATGTATTGATCCACTTCGTATTTCATAATTTACAAATAATGATTACTGGACAGACAATCGTCTAAGTAACTAATTTAAGTTACGTCAATGATATACTAAACAAATAACGAGACTTTATTTTTTGTTATTAAGAAACTACATATGTACAAAACGTGTTAGTAATTAAACATTTTACGACATTCATACCGTTACAGTTTTATATTGAACACCTGACTCGGAATTGATCCTGGGCTTGTCCGCAATCCAATCACATATTTTATGAACAAATGCACGGGACTTTTATACTTGTAAGATAACTAGATATTCTGCGCGGATAATTAACAGGAATTGTAAAGAAAATTAAAATAAACGCCATGGCAAAATCAGGCTTCGTCTAAGTCAGCAGTCTTAAACTCGTTCTTACGTGAATTACTCACACATTTCCGAAAAACTTGTATAGCTATTGGCAGTGAAAGTTTTTGAAGTATTTATGTATAAAACTTGAGTTTGATGTACGAGAGCCGCCGAGGGCTGCGGGGCGGGAGCGTGGGAACGCCGCGGCCGCAGACCGACTGGCGCCAGGGCCGGTTTCACGCCCACGCACTCTTTGTACTGCCGCGCCTGCCACTCCTAATGCTCATTATATTTCCTTCACTTCAAAATATTACAAACAATATATTATAGTCTAGATACGTTCAATTATGTAATACTCGGAGGCTGGGTGGGTAAAATTCTGTATTCATAACCACAGAATCAAAGCAATTAATTACAACACAAGCTAAGTGTTAAATAGTCAGTCATTTCATTTCCAATAAAGTATCGATTCAGCGGTATCTATCTAGCAGCGTCGTGTAGGTGAAGAAGAAAAGGTATAACACTTTCACACAGTTGTGTCGTTGACCCGCCGTTAGCACCGACTACACTACCCAGCAGAAGATGCCCACGCAAGTGGCCGCGCCATGCACGCAAGCGAGCCGCCGCCGCGCCCGCACTGCCCACCTCGTATTGTAGTCAATTACTTTTTACACGACATCGAAATTTTATAAATTTATAACACTATTTGGAAATGCAAGATACCATTTTAAATGAAAATTAAATTTAATGTTTTTTTCTTTGGTGCGCTATTAATGAACTTAGTAAAGTAGTATTATGACAGTGACGTAATTAAGTATATAAATAACTTAGAAAAAGAAAGTATTTGAATACATAAATATAATACAATATATAAATATACATTTTAAAAAATGACTGCGACAATAAATATATAATGAAGAATCCTTCGCGCGTTGAAATCTTTTATATTATCGAAATCTTGCTTTAAATACGGACACAAAAGTTAATCTGAATAAATTGAATAAAAAATTTAATAATTTCCTGTTGCAATTAAATTCCATGAATTAAGTTCTTATATTCATCAATGCACAAATATAATTACTAATTTAATATATCTTAATTAAATACACCTAAATAACAAAATGGTATGTAGTTATAATAATAAATTAAATAACACAACGAACGTTATTTACTTGATAAGCAACCCATAAGAATGTATTTATTTATAAATTCTTTATTTTTCACCACAAATGTAACATAATTTCAAATGAACAACGCTTAAAATTGGGGTAACAATCGGCGGCCTTATTGTTATCGGCGATTTCTTCCAGACAACCTTTCTTTATTGATAAAGAAATATCAATGTATTTAAGTAAACAAACAAAAAACATAATAGTGATATGGGTGGAGAATATTTGTAGATAATAATAGTAAACATACCGTATTCATTTTGTCGGTGTCATGTGAGTGTCGAGCGCGGGGAGGACACTTGGTGCGATCACTTCACGATACAGTCGGAGTGCACGAGGACGTTCCGACCCCGGACGCGTGGAGTCCGCGGCGTCTGCGCTTCGTCTGGTCACTGCTGGACCGAGGCCGCAGCCCATTCATAGTGCACGACGCCCGCCGGCCCAAACAACTCGTTCCCCGACCAAAACAAGCCGCGCCGCATCACGCATGTCGCATTGTGTCATTACTTGCGCTCCAAACAACACCTACTTGCCTGTTTAATCTCACGCATTATTTCCTTCTATCATTATAATATCACCGGGATATAATTACCTCATTATCTAGCTTTACAACGACTTTTAGAACATAATTTAAATAAGTAAATTTTTTCACAAAATTTATGTTGTTTTACAGTGACAAGTGAAACATTTTACGCAGTTCAAATATATTTTAAAGACTATAAGGAAAGCCCTATATACGTAATATTTTTTGTTTCTAAAAAAATAATTTATGTAATCCCTTTGAAGTCACTTCATGTTTATATGCTTCCGAATATTAGTGAATTATGATAAATAATATGTTACAACGATACATATAACAACTTCCTTTATTTTTGTGTGAACGATTCGTCACCTTCGCTATTGGATTGAGAACAAATAATATGATAAAAAAAATGGTCGTAAATGCAACTACAGTCAATGACCTCCTTTTGAAAGATTTTCAATATTTTGCGCTTAATCTACGGCGGCAGATTTTTCAATAATTTTACGAACCGCTATTCGAGCGGTCATTGTATGTAAATTTCGGAGAATGGGGCGGTTCTGACGACCCTGTATTAATCATTATTCTGCGACGATTGAAAAACGCTACTTTGTTAACCTCGGTAACCTACTGGGATTGATGAACATTTCTAAGTTATCTATTAATCGATCTATATCTATATATTATTAATTCATGAAGGAAAATTTTGTACGCAGTTTTAAATTTATACTACTTATTTAAGCGTTTATTATTAAGCAATTAGGTATATGATAATTAAAGCCACTGCGCATGCCGCGTATCAATGATCTGTACATGCGAATACATTTCCGGACGTCCCGCAGTCGGCGGCCGACGCACGTAAAATAATGGAAAATGCTTAGCTAACGCCGCGCCGCGCCGTTTAGTATCCGTACAATATAAATAAACGTTGAAAACTAAAAACCTACACACGATCATCGTTCTACAAGTCTCAGGTTTAATTTTGCACTGCTGAATACTCGAAAAGTATAAATGTACACCGATGTGAGGAAATATGAAAACCCTTCATTAACCCAAAATATTTTTATACCTAATTGTATATATTAACAAATAGATAATTACAGTTTAGTATTGGTTATTAATAATCTATATTAACTATATGTGTGCCAAAAGAAATATCATATAATAAATACTAGGAGCTAGTGGCCTGTTGGTTACGGACCAGACGCGGCTGCTGACATGTTCATGGTGGTCGTGGGTTCAAATCCCAGGGCACACCTCTGACTTTTCAAAATCATGTATATATTGATTATAGCCAATCAGCGCGCAGTATACGGGTGAAGAAAAACATCGTGAGGAAACCTACATACCATAGCGATTTGTAAAAAATTCTACGGTGTGTAAAATCTGCCAACCCGGACCGGGCTAGCGTGGTGGACTATATGACCTAACCCCTTTCAGATCGTACTCTCGATTGTAGAGGAGACCCGTGGCCTGCTGTGGGACGTACATATATGGGCTGATACGGGTACAGAAATAGTAGATGTGTACGTAAGCACATAGTTACATCGCGATTTAAAGTTTCTTGCTTTCTATTAAATGAAATTGAAAATAATTTATACATATTTAAATATATTAAATATCACGCTTTTTTCCCAGAAGGGGTAGAGAGAGGCGCAACCAGGACACCCACGTTTCGCCTTATGTGTTCCGTCCCATGATGTGATAGGAGGTGAGCCTATCGCCATATCGGGCACAAATTCCTGACTGCGGGCTGATAATGAATAGAAAAATCCAATATCACTTTGCCCAACCCGGGACTCGAACCCGAGACCTCAGCTTTGAAATCGAACCGTAATACAACTACGCCATCGAGGCAAATTTCTTTATAACTTTTAATCCAAATTTGATTGGTCTATAAAAATAATCATGTTATTGTTGTTCCATGTTCTTGTTATATCTGCTTACCAAAAATTTTATAAGATATAATAAAATATATAGCGTGATTAATCTCTATAACTTATACAATTGAGAATTAGATAATATGCGTGTTGCTGAGATATCATGCGTAAGTATCATATGACGTTATGGTTAATGCACGAGTACCTACCTTTAAGATTGTTCTGTTAATCTTAAAAAACCGGTTAACATGCATTGTAAATGTCCATCAATGTATCTTAAGTGATTGCCTATTTTATTTTAAACTGATTTTGTGTTTGCTTTTAATGCCAATTGACCAAGTTTTTGAGCTAAGTAGGTGCACCTATGATGCATTAATGGCTACTTACAAATTTGTACATCCCCCTCAACATTATGAACCCTCATCATAATACAAACAATGCTTATATGTATTTAATTTATGTAGAAATTATTGTTTAAACAAAAAGAAAGGTAAGTAGGTATATTTTACGCTAATGTACTTCGTGCATTTTTCATAGAAGAGTGATGAAGGTGGGGTTTATTTAATATCTAAACAAGATGTTAAGGATTTGCTTAAACAGCTTTCTCAATACTGATATTGAATAATAAATATATAAGTATGTGTTTGGTTTATCAAATGAAGAAATAAAGCGGCAAGGGTCTACTCCTAATAATTTCTACTTTCAAATTTCCCTTTAGCATTGGGGGTTGTAACAATGAATAGTCCAACATCGACGTCGCTCGATACATAGATACTATTGTATTTTATCCTGAGAAAAGTAATTTACATAACATAAACATAAACACACGCCTTATTCCCAGAAGGGGTAGGCAGAGGTGCTACCAGAACACCCACGTTTTGCCTGTATATTTCGTCCCACGATGTGATAGGGGGCGAGCCTATCGCCATATCGGGCACAAATACCTGACTCCGGGCTGATAATGAATAGAAAAATCCCAATATCACTTTGCCCGACCCGGGATTCGAACCCGAGACCTCAGCTTTGCAATCGTACTCTAGTACCACTACGCCACCGAGGCAGTCTAAAGTAATTTGATCAATTACTAATAGGTATTTACAAGTATCGAAGCCCAATATTTCTTTTCTCCTCCCGTCTTTTTCCCTTCTGTTTTCCTCCGATTGTATTAGCCAGGCAATGCATATACAATGCTAGTTGAACTGCGGCAATAACTTATCGTCTATTAATTTGCTAGACCTGAGAATTAAAAAATCGAATGATGAAACATGATTCCTTATAAACCGCCGTATTTTGCCAGTGCTTGGTTTACAATTCTAGCATTATCTAAGTACACGTACTGTGTTATGTGAAATTTGCAGGTCGTCCATAGTCTGTATGCATACCACATTCATGCTGCCTTAGAAAGAGGTGCCACGACAAATATACAATAAATAGTGTCAGTGAAACGCAGCCTGTGTTTGAAATGTTTAATTAAATATATCTATAGTAGATAAGTATTGACGGATGCAAACGGCATCGTTGTGCAACATCACCATTTTCAATTTAAATTAATATGTTTGCATAATCGATTATGTATTAGCATAATGTGCGATTATTTAATCGAGAATCCTTATATGCAATATGCTTTTGAAATAAAACAGTTTGAGTATTGGTAACAAATTTATTGAATCGTTGTAGCTCCCGTAGTAGTTTTTTGTATGTTTTATGAATAATAGTGTAATAGTTTATCTACCTATGGATCTATCTGTATTGGAATAGTTAGTGAACGGAAAACTTATTCTGGCTAAACTCAAATTAATTCAAAATGTTTTAAAATGGCGGTTATAAATATTTTAACGGTGAATGCATTAATGATCCCTGTTATATGGCGAATTATTGAACTTAGTTTCTATGTTCATCATTACGTAAATTTACCATTCTTGAATTTACATTTTGTCAATTTTTTATCGCGATGTATAGGTACCTATTATATTTATTATCTATTTATTATTTACATATCCGTTTCACATTTACGGAGGGAGAAGGTCTCGGGGAGGGCGTGGGTTAAATTATGTTTTGGTAATATCGGGTTTTTTAAATACATGTTTTGGTAATAAAAACTTCAAAATTGGAATTGTATATCTATACATCTATACATATAAATAAAACTAGCGGCCTGGCCCGGCTTCGCCCGGGTGCAGATAGCTTTTGAATTCAGTCCATATCAACAACATAAAATTATCTCGAGTACTAACTGTTTTATATTTAACAAAGGATCAAAGGGTGCCTTCGGGCTTAGATATAGTATTATGGTAACAATCGGATCAATAAGCTTAAAATCACCTTCAAATGTAGGTAGGTCAACAATATTAATTCTGAATTTTGGACGTATAGACAACTAAAAGAAAATTTTACTTACTTAAATCTCGAAAATAAACAATGCAATAAGTATTACGATTTTCCCATCTTAGTGATTTCTACTAATTAATTCCTACATCAAACAGCACTTAGTAACTTCGTACAAAAAAAGTAATCGCTTTTCGTCCCTTCAGGGCTAATAAAGAAAACTATGTATGACATTATTTTTTATTAGTGGTGATGAGTCAAATTATGATTTTTTGACATCGATAGATTTCGGTGAATGGTTAACTTTGTCAAACGCACTGCTAACATCCATATAGACAGCATCTACTTGAAGAGCTTTATCGATTTCAGTGGCCAGATCAGAAACATAATATGTTAGATTTGTTAGTGTAGACAGTCCTTTTCGGAAACCGTGCTGATATGTACAAATAAATTTATTGCTATAACCTGAAATTTTTAATATGGAATATTAAAATTATGTTATTTTAATATGGATTTAATTAAATATACAGGCTGATATTGACATATGGTATTTAATTTAAACCACATGTTCCTAGCCACCCCAGGTAATATTGTAACAAGTTTGAAAAAAAACTGCTTGGTAATTTTGTCAAAGTTCACGATTTTAGTTTCCAAGGTTTTTCATCAACTCATTTAGGTACAATTCTTTTTAACGCTCAGGTAAGTTCCCGAACTGAACTGAAGTTCAGCTAAGCAGTAAAAAAAATAAAAAAATATTTGTATCTGTAGGGGGGGGGGCCAAAAATCATGAAAACTATATTCACGATTTTTTATCAAAAGTCATATCCGTTTTTTTTCACGTATTGTACAATGTCACCTGGGGTAATGAGAAAAGTGGGTTAAACTAAGCAACCCTGTATAATGTCCACCAAACAGCACTAGGCCAGCGTGGTGGGCTAGATGGCCTAACCCTTATAAATAAAATAAAAAAATGTTTCCAAGTTAAAGTGCATAGTTGATATCTTAACAAAATCAATATGAAAAAAAAAACTTTTTAGTTTTGTAGTTTATTAGAAATATGTTTCATAAAAACATCAAGAGTATCATCGTTATCTGTAATATTGGAATTTCTTTTCCCATATACTTGAATTAATTTCATGTGCTCTTCTAAGTTGTCAACTTCATTGGTTTCGGAATCAAAATATTTGTCTTCAGCATCTTGAGATATTTGTTGTAAATCATCATATTCTTCATTATTATCAATAGTAGTATAATCAAAATCTTCATCTCGCCCTTCCATAAAACTACTATACATTTCCTGGAGAAATTCTTCTCGCAACAAATTTCTTTCAGGAGCACTAATCATTGTTTGTTTTCTTACTTCTGGTCCAAATTCTGGTTTAACATCTAAGCTCTCAAAATCTCCCCACATTTTTCTACTACCGGGACTATGCTTATTTGTCTCATCTGCCGGTTCGGATGTATATCTTGTGGCTTCTAGGGTACCTTCTTCAAGCATTTGTTCATTTTTCTTTTCTCTCATTGCATTATGGTCCACAGTATCCAAGATCAACTTTAGAAAAGTTATATTTTCACTGTCTAGACCATCCCTGTGTTTGATTTCTTCATCAGTAAGATACTGGCCAACAAGTTGTTCATACAAAAGAGGGTTTCTGTACATCATTTGTTTTTCACTAAAATAGTCTGTTTCATTGATCAACTTTTGTAATGCGTTATAACGTCTGTTTCTTGATCGTTTTCGTCTACTGACTTCAGAATGGTATTCTTTTAAATGTTTTACGTAAGTACGGAAAGTTTCACTGTGATTGTTGGATTTTTCAAAATATTCGATGTGGTTAGGCGCTAAGTGTTGTCCAAACTGCATAAGAAATTCTGTAGGAGAGCGGTTGTAAAGTTCATGTGCTGCTTGTATTTTATCACCTGTTCTCACCTCATTTTCATCAACGTGAGAGTTTTTAAAAGAAATGTTGACGCATCTTACTAAGTAATCGATTATATCGTTGATGGGATCGAACTCCGCATCGTCATGTTCTTGATTATTATGAGAAACATTCGCTTCCATATCTTTAAATAACTTGTAATGAAATATGTAAGCTTTTCTTTTTGTCCGTATTTATCATCAAATGATTAATTTGCTAAAAAAAAAACAAATCAAACGTCAAAATTTAAATGTCACATTTCAGATTTTTTTTCTATTATTTCCATAAGGAACCAGCTAAGGTCAAAGACCATGCTGCCAAGTCATAAGTAATTCTTCTTTCTATCATATTTCTTATTTCACCACATGTTCCGTAGACAGAGAATGCTCTAGAGTTTAAACTCATTTACATTATCATATTTCCTTTATAACAGTCATAGAGAATACAGATAAGAAGTTCCAGTAATAAATAACCTGGTAATCAATTCTTTGATTATAACTATTATATAATTATATAAATATATGATATAAATTTCCTGAACCCCACAGTTTTAATTAAAGCTCTTGGATGGCTTTTCAAAGAAATAGTTTTTCTTGTTATAGTTAAATTGTTTTCAACAGTTTTATTCCCATTAATGCTTTCTAATTATTCCTAACAATTATCAAAACAAGTTTACAAAAATTCCATAAGTATTTAGAAGATAATCATTTTTTCTAATCCGTTCTGTTGGAACCTTCTAAGGGCAAAGACCATACTCTCTCTTTCTCTCTCTCTCTTCAGCCATAGGAAGTCTACTGCTGAACATAGGCCTGCCTCAAGGATCTCCACATTGACCTGTTGGAAATGGCCTCCATCAAGCGATTTCACGCAACCCAAACCAGCTCGTCAGGTAACCATAAGACCATACTGCCGAGTCGTTATTAGTAAAACATTATTCTTTATTTTCCGAATTCACTGCACAATTTTTTATCTAGTTTCCTTAACTTTTTGGCCCAGCTGCTTAAAAAGCAACTTTGACGATAACTTTAATTTTGAAAATGTCATCACCATACATTTATGTATGGAATTGATATTTTCAAAGTCAAAGTTATGGACAAAGTTAGTATATGTCTTCTTTTATGGGCATGAATTTTCATATTTAAAAAGTATACCAATAATATAGCAAAACCCGGATGTCACTAATTTAGAGAACATCTAAGTTATAACTAAAAATACGAAATAGCAGCCCCAGCGTTCGACTTTCATTATTATTTTTGATTTTTGTAAATCACATAATGGTTTTGTGAGTAATCAAATCTTGTATTCATACTACGACATCGCAACAATAGTTTTTGCATAAAATGACTACGAATTGAATTCACTGTAGTACATTTAGAAAGCGCTTTTAGAACATTCGCATCAATAAAATGTAAAAAGATTAAAAGTAATTCGCACGGACAGAATTTCAAAGTGTGGAATAAATTTTTACCATTCGGTAATCCTGAATATTTTGTCTCTTTTTGCGGAATAGAAACTAATAGTCTAAACTTAAAGTATTCTCAGTAGGAATAACTGATGTCAACATCGAGAGCCCAACATCGATTATCGATATTTATCGCATTGCAAACATCAATGTTGTTTGACATCGATGTTTTTTTTGTCTATATTGAAAACTAAAATGATACGCAGTGACGTAGTTTATGCTTTACATAAACAAAGGGAACAACATTGCATTAATTGACTTTCTTAAAAATTTCGCTATTTTTATTGACTGATTGAAGTAGTGTTGTGTAATTTTCGGATTTTTTTTAGGATTTTTTTCCGGCAATTTCAAAATGAAAGAATTCAATTACTTAACTTTATTGGAGCTTTGAAATTGCAAAATCTAATTTGTTATTTTGTTTTGTTGTTAAGCTTGCTAATGAAGTAAACATACATTTATTTGTAGAACTGTAATGTCCAAATTGAAGGTAGGGATTAAATATAATGGCTGTCATTTGGAAGAAAGAGTCTGATATCATTATTTATATGGAGACTGTCCCGCCCACACACTCGCCACAACTCCCGTAATCCAGGATCAACAATGGCACGCATTTTAATAACACCGAGCATTCAAGCTCAGCGCGTCTCCGGGAATGTCTAACTTGTCTAAAGACAAGTTTAAAACCCACAACGAAGTTAATCATAAAGTCAAATTAATAGGAGGAGTTGGAAATATTTTCTGTACACTTCCCTCCGTAACAAAGCGGGTGACTAAACAATGAACTAAAGAGGTAAATAACCTCGTATGGAAAGGACTTTTACAACCAGAGAAGCTGGCTGTGAAGCACCACGGCCCTAATTCCTATATTTAATGGAACCTATTATGTGAGCTGTTATACTTGATTCCAGTAATAGGTATAGCAAAAACGCTTGAAAGCACGGAAATACGTTCTAGTCGCAACTAAGTCCCTGTAGTATACAACTCCAAATGATTTTTGCATACTATCCAACATAGTTTTACCTTCATTTTGCCAAAGAATACACTCCAAAAGTATATGATGCGTGGACTGTTCATATTCGAAATTAGATGTTGAACATGGGTACGCAGGCGACTCAACGAGCTTAAATGAGTACAGTTTAGACTTAAAGTTACCATGGCACGTAAAAAACTGTGATGCTCAATAATTGACATCTAGCAAAGTATTTGTCATACGATCACTCACGCAAGGAAAATATTGGTATAGATGCCGTTCCTTCGAAGAAACCTCCCATCTGTTTTGCCATTCATCTAATAATTCACTATAAATAACTGAAAGCGGCTTAAATAATCTGTCTTCTTTTAAAAGTTCACGCGAAGTTAATCATTATTTAAATACAAAATATATTTAAATTGCTTCATAAAATACGTTAAAACAAGACGATTAGTTTATTTCTTTTTTCCTCTAATCTTCGATTCACCCCATTTCTCAGAATTTCTCATTACGTTTGAAATTCAAAATGGAAAATTAACGGAAAAATATTCGGATTTTTTCATATTTTTCTGAAAAATTAAAAAATTTAAAGACTAAAGGAATTCTCGAGGAAACTCGATTAAAGGAATAATAATTGAAACAACGAGGACCCTTATAACTTATTTTTCTGTTGGTGCAACGTACAGACCGCTTTGGAAAAAATCCTTCCGGACGGTGTCGATGTAGCGACATTATCTAGGTATTTCAAGGCTACTTTTTTTAAACTAGGGTATATAGAACCAATAATAATAATAATTTAAAATTTTCATAGGATCTTGTTTCAAATCTCGATCTTTTTAGATAAGTTCAGATCAGCATTCATGTTATCGATAATCTGGAGTTCACGACAGTGATGAATCGATGTTTTCGATGAAGCAAATCGATGTTAAAACATCGATGTTGAAACATCAAACATGATGTTCCTAATTCTCCGTCTACGGAAAAAAAATTTTTGACACATGATGGTTTTTTTAAATTATTTTTGAAAATACACATATCGAAAACATAATTTCATTTTATGTCGGCAGTGAATAAAATTCATAAAGAATATTGTGAAAGTGTTATTGTATTTCTTTAGTTCAGCCCAGTCATGAGAGAATACATGCACATTCCGAAGATTACATGTGAACAATGGAATAAATAAGATTAATTTATTTATTCTACGATTACTGTCCAGTTCGTAAAAAACACAAAAGAAAATGGATTCCTTGCTACATATAACCTGGAAATGGGAAGATATGTGTGGACCCGAAGGCTTCCATCCTTGGAATAATACTACTAAAGACTTTGGGTTATGTTTCCAAGAATTATTCTTACAGATACCCTTGTATTTTATTATAGCAATCATATCCGGATTTTTTGTGGGGTATAGAAAAGAGTGGGTAATTCGCGATAAGCTACTTGAAAGAGCAATAGTAGTACGTAGTTTTGTAGTGCTAGGGCTAGTGTTTATACCTATAATTCAATTGTATATTTTTATCACGAAAGTTGACTACGTACTATATCCTGTTGATTATTTTGCTGCTGGTGCATCATGCTTAGCATGGTTGGTTCACTTTGGGTATGTACTGGCACTAAAGCACCGTTTGGGATTAAGTTCTCGTGGGCCCACCATCCAGCTGATAATGTGGAGTTTAGCCGTTGTCATAAGCTTAGTCGCTCTCCGGACAAGTATCCTTACTGGTGCAGCACTGGGATTCAATATAGCCTCATTATGCTGCCACAGTTTATATTTCCTTACTCTTATTCCAACAAATGACGCAAGACCCACATATTACTCACCATGTCTTGTTGGCTCACAACATTCTCATGTAAGTGTATTTGGTATTATTGACTGATATTAAGACATTAAAACTATATTAAACTAAATAATTATATGGGTTTATGTTGTAAAAGTGATTTGTTTTTGTAGAGTGAGTACACTCCCTTGCTACCTCATGTGGATGAGGGTGTTCTTGGAACGGCAATGCAGGGAAATGGATGGTTTACTAAACTCACATTTATGTGGGTAAACCCTCTGCTTCAAAAAGGTTTGGGGGAATGTTGAAATTCCATTTATTCTAACACAATTATCAATTTTGTAATATTGATTTATTAATTTGATAAAATAGAAATGAATAGTAACAAAGTGACTGTTTGACTGTTAAATATTAACCCATAGCTATTGTGGAATTACTTGTTTTGTTAATGCATACAGCTATTTACATATTACTGTAAATAAGTTATGAAATTACATAATACTATCATGTTACATCTTAGAGAATATTAAAACTTTATAAGAACTGCTACTTATTAGTGATTGCAGGCATCCATATAAGCATATGTTTATTTTAAATGTCAATTGATTGGATATTATAATAAACCTACATCAACATTTCTGTAGTGATTAAGTTCTAGATATCCCCACATAATATTAAAATAGTTGAATAATTTTGTTGCCATTTATTTAAATTAGTTATCAGCTGGGGATTTTAAGCTTTACTATTCAATACTATATTTGAATGCATTTTTTATTCTAATTTTTAAATATAATACTTTACATTAAATATTTTCAGGATTGCAAAATAAATTAAATGATCCAGAAGAGCTGTTTGATATACCATCCAAGTACAGTTGTTCATATGTGGGAGCCAGGATGGAACGGGCTCTCATTGGCAATGTTGATAATTACCAACAGTATTCCGAAGTACCTCACGAACCCTTTATTCAATCAGGTTGTCCAAGAAGAAAATTGTATACCTTATAATAATAATTTGTGTGAGCTTCCTTCAATTGTTATTATGAAATATATTTTTTTAGGATATGGTTCAACAAGTGAAACCGTTCCACAAGCATCAACCCCTGTGACACCAGTATCACGTGTCCTGGTCCGACCTATTCGTAGGCAGAATGTTACATTGCTGCGAGCGTTACACTCATGTTTCGCAACTCAGTTCTATAGTATTGGTATACTTAAACTTGTGTCTGACATGGCTGGTTTTGCAGGCCCTCTTCTTTTAAATAAATTGGTATCATTTGTTGAAGATGAAAGTATTGACGAACATCTTGGGTAAGTGGATTCTTGTAATTAAATAAACTTTAATTACAGCAAGTGCTTATAGGTTCGGTATTTGTTCTACAGATATAACCAAGAACCTAAATTAGATTGAGTTTTTCAAACAATTTCTTAATGTTGTTTAAGAAGAAATGTGGCATGCACTATTGTCATGTGCTCGAAATTTAATGGTCCAGTGATTGTAACATGATGAATATTGTGCTATATAACTTTCGTCACAATCTAGCATCAGTACCAAGCATGTTTAAAGTATTATTTTGCATAAGTGAACAATTTGTTCCAAGGTGATGAATCAATAGCCCAACTGACATATTGCAGGCTCCTCCATGTTTGAATAAATGTAATGGATGCGTTTTTCTTTGCAGCTATGTGTATGCAGCGGCCTTAATGATTGCGACATTAGTATCTACATTCTTTATCGTGCACTTTAATTGGCTAATGGCGATAATAGGACTGAAAATGCGAGGCGCTATCGTCTCAACAATACTCAGAAAAACATTAAGTGTCACTTCAACTACACTTACCAAAAGCTTTTCTGTTGGTGAAATAACCAATTTTATGTCTACTGATACAGATAGAATTGTTAATTCATGTCCAAGTTTTCATGCGCTCTGGAGCATTCCATTACAGGTGTTGTATAAATTATTTCTATGTTATTAATTTATTAATTTATTTGAAATAAAACAATGTTTAATATATGTAGTATTAAGCAACACATGTTTAAAAACAAATGTATTTTATAAAATATAATTGGAAATTAAATTAAATGTTAATTTTATAATGATTCTTTAGCTTATATTGATGAATATTTTTCTCAAACATGAAATATGTGAAAGCAAACATTATAATTTCAGCTGTTCATTACATTATTCCTACTGTATCAACAAGTGGGCATATCTTTTCTTTCCGGGGTAGCATTTTCGGTGATTCTAATACCTATCAACAAAGCGATTGCTAACAAAATTGGTGATCTCAGTACACAATTAATGAAACATAAGGACAACCGTGTAAGCTTGATCAGTGATCTATTGAAGGGTATCAGGACTGTGAAGGTACATGTGTGGGAGGACTATTTCATCAACAGAGTAACAGGTATTGTATTGAGGAGAAATATTTTATTTAAAAAAAGTAGAACATTCATATTTAAACTGTCTGTTTATTTAAAATGTCGAACTGGTTCAAAGTACACATTTTTATTATTTTTTAAATGCTGGAAAATTAGTATAACATATCAAAAGTAAAAATATTGGTATGATTACACATTCGTAGAGAATAATGGAGGTAAATTAGTATTGAGTGGTTGTAAAGGAGTGTGCAGACTGCAGACTGCAGGTGCCGTGGTTGTGTTGCAGAGGCGCGCGGCTCGGAGGTGCGGTTCCTGCGCGGGCGCAAGTACCTGGACGCGGTGTGCGTGGTGCTGTGGGCCACCACGCCCGTGCTGGTGGCGGCGCTCACGCTCGGCACGCACGCGCTGCGCCGCCAGCCACTCGACGCGCCCACCGTCAGTACCCCACACACCATACATCCACACGCTTCACACAATTCACACGTCTCATTACTGTAATGGAAGATTGATGCTCACAAACATACATACTTTTACAATTGATTCTCAACTTCAGCATTCCATTTTATATGACTCATCTACGCTTTTTATTATATTTTCTGTTTAAAATAATAGGTTAATAAGTCGTGTTTAAATAAACATATAAGAAATGTTTTAACATTAACACCCATAACACACGCGTGTGAAATCTTGGGTGTGCAGGTCGGCGTAGTTTCCCACTATAGTATTCCCAGCCAAAGGTAAATGCCTACTAGAAAACGCCTTTGAGGTCATTGAGCGCGGATACGATAGGTTCTCGCAGTACCGGGCTGGAAGACCGGGAACCCTGACATATTATCACATAGACACAATACTTACCCTAAAAAATACAAAACAGTATGTTACCGCCCTTTGACGTTGGAAAACAGTGAGGCTAGAGATTATTGTGTGTCCAACAATACCGAAAACTAAACGATACGCAACAAAAAAGCTGTTTCTTCATTTTCGGCAGTATAGAGCCGGTATTATGTAGGACGATTCCATCTTTAAATACTTGCAGTAACCTAGATGTAGTTTTATTTTGCAGGTTTTCACGACTGTGGCTCTGATTAACATGCTAATAGCACCCTTAAATGCGTTTCCTTGGGTACTAAATGGACTTACAGAGGCCTGGGTTTCAGTAAAACGGATACAGAAACTCTTGGACGTAAGTTATAATTTCGTTATATATATTTTATTGTTTTTAGTACAGCTTTTTTACACACTTATCAATGTTAGCTTCCAGACATGGATACGGAATCCTATTACGATAGACTGAATACCAATCGCGATGAAGACAAAATTATTATATTCAAAAATGCCACTTTTTCATGGGTGAATCCTTCTAGGCAAAAGAAAAGTGTACCAAAAACTAAGAAAAACAAAGGAAAGTCTAAAAAGAGATTATCGAGGGTTAATATCCAGAGATCTGATTCCACGTCGTCTTCCGAAGCTTTAGTACAAGAAGAACCCTTTAGTTTGAAAGACATATCGCTAGAAATTGGTAAAGATGAATTAATTGGAGTAGCTGGCGCTATCGGCAGCGGGAAAACATCGTTTTTACAAGCTATTATTGGAGAAATGGTGAAGAAAAGTGGCGATATACAGATTCCTGAAAGTCTTAACAGTCAGTATCTGCACTGTATAGTTTGCTAGCTTCGGTGTGAATGCATCATAATTTTGTATTGTCATTTGCAGGTTTTGGTTATGTGCCGCAGAAACCATGGCTCGTTCGTGGTACCATCCGGGACAACATTCTCTTTGGAAAACCATATGATGAAGCTAAATTTAAAACCGTAATTGACGCTTGTGCTCTCACTGGTAAATCCACAAAAATATTTATTTTTAAATACTTTTTATGTGTAGTTTGCAAAATTGGTATTCACTTTACTATGTTTGTTTTATATTTATTTTTACATATCATTACATTCTGTCAAAACTACTTTAAAATGATTACAACATTTCGATACAAGTAAGGGCAAAATAGGCATCTAACTATAGATCTCGTGCACCCACACTGTAATACTCGTAGTAGTGACGTCACTATCCTCTATCCGTTAATTCATAATTTGTTGTAATGCCAGGATTCTTCAGTTAGATTATAGATATCTAAGCCTTCCCATAAAAATAATCGGCTCAATGACTAAATTGCAGAGGATTTGAACATATTGGGATGGAACGCGTACGTGGGCGAAGGTGGCTGCACTCTAAGTGGGGGACAACGCGCGAGGATCTCTCTAGCACGAGCCGTGTATCAAGACAAACAGGGTAATTATATATTGATATGCTTTATCCAGAATACTACATTATTTATATTAAGTTTTAATAATAAAATGAATTTTATCCACACCATTTTCTAATCCTTAACTCATTAGCAATTTTTTTAGTTGGACCTTTTAGTAAAGCGTGTTTTTTGGTTTTTAAAACTTTTATTTTTAAATTACTTTTGTATTTGTCACAATAAGGTTTTTTTTAAATCATTATGATCTGTGGTTGAAGAGAGATCGAGGAAAGGTTTTGATATCGAGTGTATCCAGACTGCGACTGAAATCGAAACAAGGTAGTAGTTTTATTAGCCATAACCACAACGCACTTAAAAAATTCGCAAAAAAAACCATGGGTTTTTTTGTGATTTGTTACATAAGTATCGATGTGTTTGGGTGGTAGATAAATACGTAGATTTTTTAAAAATAATCATGCACGCCTTTTTTTTAGAGACGCAATGGAACGCTAGGCTTTAAATTATTATTTTAATAAAAACTTATTTCCACCCAAACACGATGATGTTTAAAAAAATGTAAAAAAAATCGCCTCTTTTTGCGAAATGGTAGGTGCATTGTGTCTGTGGTCAGTAATCCTACCCACCCGGCTTCGCTTTCGGTCGCAGTCTGCATACAGGCAGTATGTGAATGGTGTGTGGCGCAGTGTACTTGCTGGACGACGTGTTGTCGGGCGTGGACAGCGCGGTGGGCGCGCACATCATGCAGCGCTGCATCCTGGGCGTACTGAAGCGCCGCACGCGCGTGCTGGTCACGCACTCGCAGCGCCACCTGGCGCGCGCCGCGCACGTGCTGCTGCTGCAGGACGGACGCATCGTCCGGCAAGGTACACACATCACACATTGCCATTTCACAGCCTTCGTGGCGCACTTGGTTATACGGTGACTGTGAAACGTGGGGCCCTGGGTTCGATCTTCGCTCCGAGACAAATATTTGTGTGATCTACATATACTTATTTCGTGTCTTGCTCTTCGTAAGACCAAAATATATAGTTCCTGATATCTACGACATACGACTCGATCTAATTGTCGGGTCGGGACTATGTATTTTTTTATTGCTATGTATGGCGAGACGAGCGTGTCATTCGCCTGATGGTAAGCGTTAAGTCTCATTATGTCCAGTAGTTACGCTGTGACTGTTGGGTGTATTTATTTTTAAAAATACATGTATATTACAACTTTTCGCCAAGGAACGGTAAAGACCGCGTTATTTAGTAATGTCAGTAATAGTTGACTATAAGAATAACCTTTTGTATTATATTTTAATTTTAAAATATCTCATTTTAAATTAAATATTGGTATATGTTAGGTCCACCAGAAATGGTGCTGAATGACATTGACGAATTGTTACCGAGTGAAACGGAATCAATAGGCGAAGAACCTCCGCGACAACCAGATGTTGAGCTTAACGACCAAGAAGAAATTGTTCACAACATTGAAGAAGAGGTATGTTAAAGAATACATTTGATAATTACCAACCATACTATGTACTCAGTAGGAAAATATCGTGACATCTCGTGCATAAAAACTAAGTTAATCTATCACTATAGTACCCAAGTCGTAGCATGTTTTATTTGAAAATTCTGATATTAGATTTTTTATTAGTGTAATTTTCTTTCGAATACGAACTCACGATGAGTTAATTTGATAAATGGCTCTAAGCCACATTCTTAAAATTATTTGTTGTCAACTTTTTTCAGGAAGCAATGTCGCAAGGGTCGGTGGGATACTGGGTACTAGGGCTGTACATGAGGTCTGTCGGAATATTCCTAACAATAATAATACTGCTCTCATTAATACTCATGCAACTGTCCCAGAATTTCACCTTTGTTTGGCTCACGTTTTGGGTGAAAAGCAGGTCTAACTCCACCTCTATAGACTCCATTCTCACTGAAATACCCCATGAAAACACTACTATCTTGGAACATGGCATCAACACTTTGGACACGATAGCGCACGTTCTGGTCAACACTACTATAAAGATCATGGGCAATATCGGCACGAATAATGGAACTATGAGAAGCGGAGCATTAAAGTCCTTTCCAATAAGAACCACAATGCCACTGAGTGCCAATAATACGCCAGTGTATAATGACGATTTTTACTTAGAAGTGTATTTCGGATTGGCTGGCTTGAATTTGTTGTGCACTATTATGAGAGCGTTCTTATTTGCGTACGGAGGAGTCCAAGCGGCCAAAAGGATACACAGAGTTCTGTTGAAAGTTATTGTTAAGGTAACTTTTATTGTAATATTTGAAGTAGTGTCTTCAATTAAGCTAAGTTATTTAAAACTGTAATGTTATGTGATTTCAGGCAAAAATAAAATTCTTCGACATAACGCCAATTGGAAGAATTTTGAATCGATTTTCATCTGATATATATACTGTTGACGACTCTTTGCCTTTCATTTTAAATATATTTTTGGCACAATTCTTTTCTTTGGTTGGTAAGTAAAGAAATAAAAAAAATACATTTCTTTATAATCAAATATTCTATGTAACCATTTGTATCTAAAATTTCTTTGTATACACGACAATGTTCATAAGAGGTATATCAATTCATAATTGAGAGTATTTAACATGGAAAATTAAATTAAATTAAATATAATTTCAATTGAAATTTGAAAACTTAAACTGTAGTCCACCATGCTGGCCTTGTCTTGTTTGGCAGATATCAAATGCTGTAGGAATTCGTGCTTCTTACCTTTCGTGTGGACTTCTGATTATAGAGGATTCATATACCAGGCAGATGCTGTGTATGGGTTGATGTAAATATAATTTGGTATTTACGTGACTATAAGATGTTTAATTTTCAGGTGCGATGGCAGTAACGTTGTACGGTTTACCATGGCTGTTCTTGGGAGTAATTCCGCTCGCGTTTATTTACTACAGGCTGCAGCGAATATATCGCGTCACGTCTAGACAACTCAAACGGCTGCAGAGTGTCACGCTCTCGCCCGTGTACACGCACTTCAATGACACGCTGGAAGGTAAATGCTCTCTAATCTAAATTATATGTATACTACCGTAATAGACATGTGTTTGTTAGCCTGTATGTACTAAGTATATATTTTTTTTGCTCTGATTTTGGGTGCGAATATGTCGTCATGATAATAGATTATAGTATGATACACGTCTTTTAATTTCTTATTACGAAATTTTTGATGAAACTTTAAAAGCATGTATTTTTTATGGAAATGTGCAATATCAATTGATACACGTGTTCAAATGCACACTGCAGTTCACGATACATCTCAACAAAGGAGACGTCTTGCATATGTATGTTTAAAAATTTATGAGGGTAAATTTTTTACGATGCGCTCGCATCCGACATCGACATGATTAAGCTGTTAACCTATCTCTCATGTTGGATCAAACTGCACACAGTGTGCAAAATTTTATTAAAATCGGTTAAGTAGTTTCGGAGTTTATTGTACCTTACAATGTGAAACGATTTTTTTATATATTAAGATAAATAAATAAAACTATCCAGTGATATCCGGAGTGCACAGTACCATGTGTGGCGTGTAGAGATGGATGATGTAGTGTGGTGTGCGCAGGGCTGGCGACGGTGCGTGCGAGCGGGAGCGCGGGTGGCTGGGCGGAGCGCGGCGACGAGCTGGTGTGCGCCTGGCAGCGCGCGGCGCTGTGCGGCGCGGCGGCGGCGCAGTGGCTGGCGCTGCGCCTGCAGGCGGGCGGCGCCGCGCTCGTGCCGGCCGCCGCGCTGCTCGCCGTGCTGCAGCGCACGCTGCACGCCGCCGACCCGGGTACGTACACTACCGCCTGCACAGTGGCTGGCGCTGCGCCTGCAGGCGGGCGGCGCCGCGCTCGTGCCGGCCGCCGCGCTGCTCGCCGTGCTGCAGCGCACGCTGCACGCCGCCGACCCGGGTACGTACACTACCGCCTGCACAGTGGCTGGCGCTGCGCCTGCAGGCGGGCGGCGCCGCGCTCGTGCCGGCCGCCGCGCTGCTCGCCGTGCTGCAGCGCACGCTGCACGCCGCCGACCCGGGTACGTACACTACCGCCTGCACAGTGGCTGGCGCTGCGCCTGCAGGCGGGCGGCGCCGCGCTCGTGCCGGCCGCCGCGCTGCTCGCCGTGCTGCAGCGCACGCTGCACGCCGCCGACCCGGGTACGTACACTACCGCCTGCACAGTGGCTGGCGCTGCGCCTGCAGGCGGGCGGCGCCGCGCTCGTGCCGGCCGCCGCGCTGCTCGCCGTGCTGCAGCGCACGCTGCACGCCGCCGACCCGGGTACGTACACTACCGCCTGCACAGTGGCTGGCGCTGCGCCTGCAGGCGGGCGGCGCCGCGCTCGTGCCGGCCGCCGCGCTGCTCGCCGTGCTGCAGCGCACGCTGCACGCCGCCGACCCGGGTACGTACACTACCGCCTGCACAGTGGCTGGCGCTGCGCCTGCAGGCGGGCGGCGCCGCGCTCGTGCCGGCCGCCGCGCTGCTCGCCGTGCTGCAGCGCACGCTGCACGCCGCCGACCCGGGTACGTACACTACCGCCTGCACAGTGGCTGGCGCTGCGCCTGCAGGCGGGCGGCGCCGCGCTCGTGCCGGCCGCCGCGCTGCTCGCCGTGCTGCAGCGCACGCTGCACGCCGCCGACCCGGGTACGTACACTACCGCCTGCACAGTGGCTGGCGCTGCGCCTGCAGGCGGGCGGCGCCGCGCTCGTGCCGGCCGCCGCGCTGCTCGCCGTGCTGCAGCGCACGCTGCACGCTGCCGACCCGGGTACGTACACTACCGCCTGCACTTAATTTTTTGGTGTTGATAGGCATTTAAATGGCGGGGAGGTGGTCACACAAGGAAAACAATACGTTCTTTCCGATGAACAGAAATCACAAAAAAATCGGTTCAAAGCTGTCGAAGATATTGAATATTTACGTGTATATTAATTTTCTCAATATCTGTATAATTACTAATTCATCGTTTCCTAAATCCTATAATGTTTATAATACGTTTGATAACATTACAGGGTTAGTGGGGCTGGCGATATCTTACACGTTGTCATTGACGTCAACGTTGAGTAATGTTCTTAACTCGTTCACTGAGACCGAGAGAGAAATGATAGCCGTCGAGCGCGTCGCCGAATATATCAACCAGGTAATTAAATAACACACATGTGATATTACATAGCATATTTTGTACAACTATTTATTTTCTCTTTTGTTTGTAGGTGGAAATTGAAAAAGTCGACGGTAATCCGCCACCCTACGGATGGCCATCTCAAGGAGTTATAGAATTCGACGACGTTTATCTTAATTATACGTACGTTCACACTATTTTGCACGAATTATTAATATTATTTGAAATTACAATGATAGTGGTTATGAACCGATTGATTCGTCCCTAGTACCTAATATTGAAATTTTTCTAAAACTCTCAATCAGTGCTCTTGAATTGTTTGTACCTCGAATTATTGTTTGAGTACATTGATAACACACACTCGACAGCGAGGGTGGTAAGAGCGTGGCGGCGCTGTGCGGCGTGTCGTTCAGCAGCTGGGCGGGCGAGAAGCTGGGCGTGGTGGGGCGCACGGGCGCGGGCAAGAGCTCGCTGCTGCACGCACTCACGCGCCTCGCCGCGCCCGCCGCCGGCGCCGTGCGCATCGACGGCGTCGACCTGTCGCTCCTGCACCTGCACGCCTTGCGGTATGCGCTGCTTCCACTCTACGTTGTATAACCTCTCTCTTTACCAAACTTACTATCTAGTGCCACATCTTGATGAAATTATTTGGCCCACGATCCGACAGGGGTGGCATACCATACGAACCACAAAATCATTTTTTATTTAGATTCCTTATTGTACACCTGGAAAGGACACAGAGGTGTAAACACAAAATTTTAAGAATAGGTCTGATCTAATGCCATCCGTAATATGAATTAGAGTGGTAGTTGTGCTATGATCAGGACGAAACCCCGATGGGTCGAAATGTTCTGGTCATTAATATGTATGTTTTACCTATAATACAAATATGATTTTTCTCACACTACCATGATCATTCATAACATAATTAAGTTTTACGTAATGAATATCACTGTAAAAGAATTGCCCTAAAGATGTAAATATTGTTTAACCGACGACGACATAAACATTGTGAAACGATACAATTCCAGGTCGCGAATCGGCGTGATCCCGCAGGAGCCGTTCATATTCTCGGGCAGCATCCGCGAGAACGTGGACCCGCTGCGGCAGTACCTGGACGCGGAGGTGTGGCGCGCGCTGGAGGCGTGCGGCGCGCGCGGCGTGGTCGAGGCGCGCGGCGGGCTGGGCGGCGCGGCCGCCGCGCTGTCCCGCGGACACGCGCAGCTGCTGTGCCTCGCGCGCGCGCTCCTGCAGCGAGCCAAGGTCACGTCTCATCCCGTAGTAGCGGATCACTTGTCATATTCGCTATGCACACATTCATAATTAATCGGAATTGACACCGATTTTATCGCAAAACATCCGTTTCAGGCGTTGTGCAGTTTTAAACTTTTTTTGACATAAGAAGTAGTAACGTACACGCATAAACTTAGATGTGCAAAGTGCAGTCACAGAATACTAAGTGCAGTCACCGACATTGATACAAGAAAAGAACGGGGCTACCCCGGGCGGGATGATTAATTTTTTAAAATTTAAGCTTATCAGTACGCTTAGTGTCTTTAAAAACTGTCTAGTCTATATGAGTAAAAATGAATCGCTAAATGTGTTGCTAAAGGCCAAAGTCGAGAACGGTAGAACCGATTTGGCTGATTTCTTTTTTGTTGTTTGTTATTGTCTGGAGAAGGATCTTATGAAAGAAACAAATAAGAAAGTCGCGCGGAACTTATGAAAAATAAATTTAACAACGATAATAATTCCAATAGTGCGTGGTGGCCTCGTGGTATCGGACCAGACTCGACTGCCTACATGTTCACGGTGGTCGCGGGTTCAAATCCCAGGGCACACCTCTGACTTTTCGGAGTTATGTGTGTATTGATAGTCAATCACCACGCACTTTAACGGTGAAGGAAAACATCGTGAGGAAACCTGCATACCGTAGCGATTTTAGCGATTTTAGAGAAATTTCTACGGTATGTAAGTCCGCCAACCCGCACTAGGCCAGCGTGGTGGACTATATGGCCTAACCACTCTCAATCGTACTCTCGATTGTAGAGGAGGCCCGTGCCCTGCAGTGGGTCGTATATGGGCTGATACAATACAAAAAATAATAATTCCAATGTAATATCACCTTAATGCTAGTTTCAATAAGGTATATTTTTAAAAAAAATGACGTATGCCGCCGGGTGGTCGCTGGACGGTTATGCGTATAAAACTACGTAGCAAGGTTCTTGTCGAAGTCAATGCGAAGGCCTTGGACTAAAGTTAATTCCTCGCTCATCCGAGTTTATTAATAAAGCCCCTGGTGTGAGGGGAGTCTAAACGTCTAAGCACCCAGGCGAAGCTGGACTGGGCCGCTAGTTCTAAATAATTTGATCAAGAACTTAGGTTCTCCGATTTATAGACATTTGGGCCGGGAATCGTATTCTCAACACACATCCAATAAACGCCTTGTTTAACCGTACACCTTGTATAAATATTTGACTTGTACAATATGCGTGCAGATCCTGCTGGTGGACGAGGCGACTGCGAACCTAGACCACGAGACAGAGAGGTTGATCCTGGAGACGATCCGCTGCTCGTTCGGCGGGTCGACGGTGGTGTTCGTGGCGCACCGGCTGGCGGGCGTGCTGGAGTGCTCGCGCGTGCTGGTGCTGGGCGCCGGCCGCGTGCTGGAGCTGCGCGCGCCCGGCGACGCGCTCGCCGACCCGCACTCGCACCTCTACTCCCTCGTGTACGCCGACTGAGCCTGTAGCCCTATGTACATATCTACTCATAGGGACAGGAAGAATAATGTGACAAATATTTATCATTTCAGTCCAGTGTTGTGAAAAATCGTATTAAAAAGACTATTTGACGATTTATACACAGTCGTGTATATTTGAATCCATTATGTTCATAATTTTAAATTTTGAGAGCTAGATGAGTATATATAAGTTACTGTGTATTATGAATTATTGTAGTATTTTTGCTATTAAGAGTGAATACTAGACTGAAATGACTAGTCACTGAGGATCAGTGTCTTAAGTTTAAATGACGAGCAACATGACGGATTATTTAGTTTGAATTTTTATCAGAAACATTCTTAAATCAAAAAGGGTATAACCAAATAGGTCAAATTGGACGATAATATAAATACGCTATAGAATATTTTCGTTCTATAAAATGACTGGAATATCGAGAGAGAAGAGACAGAGGCGGGAGATAGTAACGTCCTCAGTTAGCATTACTAGTTAACAACAGTATTCACAATGTTATATAATATTGGCCATTTGTGACAATGGGAACTGTTAAACATAAATACATTTTGTTCGAAGCCATTTTTCATTTACACATGATGTTGATAATGTAAACTTACCTTTATTTAATATTATACACACATTGGCAAACAATGAAAGCATACTATTTGTCCGACTGAACATAATAATAACATGAAATAGAATCCCTTGGCCCAGTTGCATAAGTTACTTTGACCATTACTTTAACTTTGAGTTACATTTGGGATGCTGCTGGTTGCCATGTTGTTAAAGTTAATCGATGCAATTCGGCCTAAAAAGACTATTTAAACTTAGCAATAACCATGTCAAAATGTTTAGTAAGTCATCGAGTTGTTTACATTGTGGCTGTGAATGATTGTTGTTTTTATATTATTTTATTTTACAGTTTGTTCCTTGTAGTCATTATATTTTTTTATTAAGCTATTATTTCACACTCACACATAGCTTCATTACAAAACTTTATTATATTTGGTAACTTGATAGTCAATTATTTTTTATATTGTATACTTGCATTCAAATTGTGAAGCATTCCATTATTAACAAACCTGTTTTGGCTTCTTTCACCCTACATTATATATTTTTATAAAGTTAGAATAGCTAAAGGTTCTAATAATCTTATGATGTCCTGTTATGACTTTTTTTTTGTAATTATAATATTTATGTAAATTCAACCAACGTGTTATTTATTTGCCCAAATTTAATTTACATGTTCCGTTCTTCAGGCTTTTTATAAGGAAAATCAATATAATCAAAAATGTCTTCTTCTGATGATAATGGGGCTGGCTCTCCCGGGACACCTAAAATGTTTTATTATGTTAAAATTAAATTGAAAAGTATAAATAAAACAGTAATACAATGACACAAAAGAAATACCAGTTATTCCAATAGGACGCAAAGAATACTCGTTTAAGGTAAAGCCCCGTTCCAATGCATGTGCACGCATTGTTTTATTAAAAACATCACTGCCAGTAAAGTAAAGTATGGCACAGTAATACTGTTCACTGGGTATTAGTCTGATGTCCAGCCTTCGGAATGGTAGGTCAGTCGAAAGCCGGCAAACACCCTGTGTAAACAGATATTCTAGATTAATTAGTATTTAGGTATAAGAATATTATGTATTCAGGGTTAAGATTCAATAAGCCCGTAGATAAGGAGAATTCAATCATAATTATTTTATGTATCTATAGGCAATGCTACGCTAATTATAAAGCGTACTACGTAAGAAACCCGCTGATCCGCTATGACGACAACTTTTTTGGCGGGTTCTTGGCGGGTTCACTCATTGTTATCCGGAAAACTTTGTCGACGACATGACATGAGGAACATTTTTATGTTTGAGCAGATCACTTGCGTCGCCTACATGTCGGCGGGCAACATGTGCAGGCGCGTGTTGCCGAAATGATTCGTTTCTTATAGATCCCAATATAGGCCAAACGACAATTATAAAAATAAATACTTTGCTATTAAAGATATCATTTTTTGTTAAAAATATTGTGAAAAGGTTCCATATTGACAGCTGTGGATCTCGGAAACACTTACCCTTTTGCGATTTTTTACTCCGGGCGCTTTTTCCATTGTTATGTGACAACTTTAAATGAATGGCAACGCAGCTGGCCTATCCCTGGATTTTATATGCCTAAGTATGCACTTGGTACTTTTACCTACCATCAGTCTATAGAACTAAACATGCGCAAGGAATTCAGAACGGATTATCCCGTTTAAAAATTCTGATTTTTCTCACAACTCCTTCCCTTCTGGTCAGGTAAGGTACAGGTAACAAGTAGGTACACGAATAGGTGTAAACTATAAGTAATAGTTACCTATGAAACGTACAATGTGCTATATGTATCGATTTTAGTAACAATTTTACCATAAATTTTGTTTCTCCCAAGGATAAAACGTCTGAAATGAGTGGGTTTAAACATCTAACAATCCTTTTTAGAAATTGTTCCCCATGTTTATTTTTTTTCTTATGCATTTTAAAAGCCGGGTGTGTTATCAGCGCGTCGATATCGCCACTTTCAGCTTTTCCGCGCCTGCAATTTATTATTACCTATATGAGTAAAGACAGTTACAACCAAAAGTGTCAACTTTGCAATTTATTCATCTAAATATTAATTATTGGATAAGCTCACCTATAACTGCCACATATGGTTAACATAAATTCCGAATCTACACTGCGAATCTTTTCTTCCAATATAACCTCAATTTGTTGTATTTCTGCTCTAGGAATCTTTTTTTCGAAATATTCGAAATATCTGGCGAAATTATGAAAATGCATATATTTTAAATGTTAATATGCAAATTATGCTTATATTTGTAACATTTAACAGTTCGACTTACTTTAAACCTATTAACTGATGATGGTTTAATATGTCCTTGTTGTTCTTCAAGTCTTCTAATGTTTTGATTCCACTTTTTGCCAGTTCAGCGGCTTTAACAGGTCCAATACCTGAAATTCTTGTGAGCAGACTGATTGCCTTGGCATTTTCATCAAGGTGAATACTATCCAGTTTCTTTAACTTGCCTGTTTGGAGGAATTCATCAATCTTCTTAGATATTTTTTCCCCAATGCCATTTAATTTTTTCGCTTCCTCTCCGGATTGTATGCGTGTTCCATGCGAAGCGAGTACACTAGTGGCTTTTCTATATGCATTGTATTTATGTATATTCCGACTTACATTTTTCTCATATTCTGCTAATTCCATCAAAAATTCACAAAAATCTGCGTTTGGGTTTTCGTCATTGGAAGGATTTTTACGTTTACTCATATTTTAAGTTTGAAACTAATTCGCTGATTTAAAATTCAGTTGCTTGTTATCTAGGTACCGTCGACTCCTGTAACTTAACATATAAACATGATTAAATTTTTGTTAATGTGTTAGCTAGCTTTCTGTGTGTTCATTGGTTGAATAGGACATTTAGTTCTCGTAAGAATACGACCGAATTTGGCAACAAAAACACCGCCAAAATGTCAGAGCAACGCAAAATATAGCGACGAGTGTGCTCATGATTTTCGGTGCCCCCATAAAAGTTGTAGTTGGTGATGTGTACATTAAAGAGACGAGTTTTATATTTTTACTGTGGTTTACACATTTATCTGATCTATCTGAGTTATCTTTAAACTGAAGTAGATATTTGGCCAGACAATGTTAGGAGAGTATTTTCAAAGTAAAGTTACCCAACTTCGCCTACCCTTAAGGGTGGCAATATTAGAAAGCATTTAACCGGCTTTGATAAGTAAATATAAACAGTAATTAATTAGGTCAATTGCGTTTATATTTCTTACTAGCTTCTGCCCGCAACTCCGTTTGCGTGGTTATCTTTATTAAAAAAATTCCATCCCGCCACGTCCCGATTATCCCGCCTTGTCCCTTCTCATTCTCACTCAAGGTATGTAATCCAGTCCCATTCCATCCATTTGAGTAAAAAAAAAGTAACAAATATATCGGAATTCCTTCCACATCCCACGGAATCATTACATGTTTCGGGATAAAAAGTAGCTTAAGCCTTAATCCGGAGTGTCAGCTATCTCCATACCAAATTTCATTGAAATCCATTAAGCCGTTTCTGAGTTCATCATGCACAACCGCACAGACAAACAAAGATTCTAAAAATCATTGTTTAGGGTTCTTTTATGTTAATATAGGCCCCCCATACTAGTTTTTCTCATTTATCTTGTACATACATTGATCGGCTACAAATTTATTATATGTATGGATTATGTCTGTTCCCAATCGATAATCAATTTCTATAGTATGAAACATTTTTAACATTTGACATTTTTGAACATGGTTAGCCTCCGTGGCGCAGTTGGTTGGACGCTGGCTGTGAAACGACAGGCCGCGGGTTCGACCCCCGCATCGAAACAAATGTTTGTGTGAACCACAAGTATTTGTTTCGAGTCTGGGTGTTTGTGAGACCGAAAAGTCTCTCGTAGCTCCTGATACCCGCGGCACGATACTTGTTCTTAGTGTGGGGTCAGGATTATGTACGTGACTGTTGGGTGTATTTATATATGAAAAGGCAGAATTTTTCTATAGTTAAAACAATATAAATATAAAATACAAAGGTAATATACGTCCTATACAAAAATTATAAAATTGCCATAATTCACCAGCACCAGCGCACCCATCACAAATATTTTATTCATCGAAAATCATATTCTAATATAAGTACATATGTATTTTGGCAAAGGATTTTTCAAACGAATTGTATCGTACATTTAACTCGCGGACGCAGTCACGACGCAGTGTTTACTGTTTATCTCCAGGTAAGGTACTCAGTGTCAATGACATTTTTTTCCTTCATTCTCCCAATGGGAAGGCAAAGGGTTTGCGCCCGTACAGCCTCTTCATTTATACTGAAGTTAGTCTGGTGATAAATTAAAAAATGGGCCGAAGCCAAGTCTTCGTAATAAATTTACATTATTTTTTCCCCTTTCTGGTCTAAACCAAGTCTTCGCCGTAATTAAAAATAGGCCAAATCCAATGACAATTGACAAACTGTACTAATGACATGTACTACATACTTTATTAAGTGTTAAGACTCATCATCAACATAGATGACCAGAGCTGGGAGACCAAGCCAAACGTAGTGTTTCTTGTAACAATCCGTGCTTTTAGTGGTCGCCGGCGACTAGCACTCGTCACTGAACGGCGAGTCCCGAGTCGCTCGGACGACCGGCGACTCAGTGTGTATACTCCTATTCAAACTATGGAAAGTCACAGTCGCCGGTCACCAGTCAACAGTGCGCAATGGGTCTTAATAAGCATGTAGGTATAATAAGTAAGCGTTCATGGTTTTGTAAATCCAAATCTGGCAGGCCGCAAAATTTTTAAATTAATATGAACAGACTTCGATTTGGACATAGTCGTTTTAGAGCTCATCTTAATTAAATGTGTATTGTCTCGTCCCCCATATGCACAGATTGTGATCAAAATGTTGACCAAACAATTAATCACATAATGTTTGAATGTCCGGCGGTGTGTTGGCTTCGGCCTATGAACAAAAAAAATAATGACGACGTGGCTTAGGCTTAAATTATAACATAATGAAGACGTGGCTTAAGCCCTAATGAATTACAAACATTGATGTACCTAGACTACATATGACGAGGCTGTATGGGCCAGAACCCTTTGCCTTTCCAACAAATAAGAAAAGGATTATAAAAAAAAGATGTATATAATCTGTGGGCAGATCAGATTACGTATTTGTAAAATTTAGGTTGTTTACTACATTATTTAATACTTATTTGTTTTTGTGTCGTTGGAAACATAAATATGCAGTATGTTTTAAATCTAATACATAGTGTTCAGCATATTGCAATAAAAAGTTTATTTACAGTAAATGTGATGTACATACTTCAGAAAACTTCGTGATGGATAACTTAACGGAGAAATTATATCAATGTTTTGGACATCGCAAGTTTAAAAGTGAACTTCAAGAACAAGCTATCAGAGCAATTGCTAGAGGTATACGGATTAATATTTAACCTATTAAATGTATTTTAATTATAACAGCTCATCTGTTTTTTTGTATCAGCCTTTTGGCAGAAGAATTTTTATAGTATGCATATTTAGTTCTGGATTTGCTACTGTCAATGAGCGCTTCTATCGCTTACTATCAGGTGAATGGCATGCTCGTCTCGCCATTCATTGCAATAAAAATAAATCAAACCATAGCATAAGTTTTCCATGGTCAATACATAGACATACATAAATCCATTTATAGTGCTAGTAGGCTTTGAAAGGAAGTTGTATATAAATTACTCAGAAGCTCGTTAGGGCTTGGCCTTCCTATTGACTGAAATTTTACAGCGTTAGAATGTGCACAAATTATTTGAAAAATATATAGTAAATAATGTAGTATAGCTCTATTAAATTGAACTCAAACTTGTTTTAGGCGAATAATAACTAAGTGTATTTTCAGTTACCAATGGAGTTTAGCAATTTGTTCTTAAATAATTAAAAATAATAAGCTAAATTTTCTCTAATATAGCATACAGAAAAAGTAGTATTATGGGGGTGAAATAAGGGACGAAATATTATTTGGAAAATTTAGACCTTTGGAGTTACAGATGTCAAACTTTGCATTTTAGCAACTTATTAAAAACAAAAATATCTGCATACTTTGTTTTCTTGCTGTCCCATACAGTACATATATAAATTTCAGTTTAATGATCAATTTTTCAGAAAAAATGGAAAAATTTCTAAATATTTTTCCATATGAACTTCGAAACTTGAAATTTTACTGAAAAACAGAGTGAATCGAAACTCAGGAACAATTATAAATAACATATAAACTGAATGTTTGTTTATTGAATCAATTTGGTTATCTTTTATGTACAAATAACAATACTTATTAATTTTAGACTCTTTATCTCGAAATGGCAGCCATTACTTTTGATGTCTACTGTGAATTTGTACTTTACAGTTCGGATATTTACTGTATTAGTAAATTAACTATTAATCAAGAGTATAAAAGTTTTGAAAAGTTTCCGAGAAATTCCTGTATTTTTTCCGAAAAAATAGAATTTTTCAGAAAATTACACAACACTATGCGCACTATAACATTGACTTTCATGTGTTATTAGAAATTATTATAAAACATACCTACATGTTGTTTGGTGTACCTATCTTCAATAAATTAATAAAATTTTCGTAAACTAGTTTTGAAAAGAGCAACACTAGAGTTTCTTGCCCTTTCTTCTCTAGTTAAAACCGCTTTCTGAACCGGGTAGTAGATCAAAAAATGACTGTATCTAAATAATGTTGAACATTTTAATGGATTCAATAAATTATTATCATTTTTATTTCATTTTCAAATAAAATAAATAACTATACTTTTGCAGGTATTCATGATGTGTTTGTATCAATGCCTACTGGATCAGGGAAGTCCCTATGCTTCCAGTTACCAGCAATGCTGCAAGATAACAAAGTGGCTATTGTATTTTCTCCATTACTTGCACTTATCAAAGATCAGATTGATCATTTAACTAAACTAAAAATCGCAGCTGAGTCAATAAACTCCAAAATGACATCTAGAGATAGAGAAAGAGTGTTAAATGATTTAAAGAGTATGAAACCAGACACTAGGTTTTTGTATGTTACACCAGAGCAAGCTGCAACAGGAACATTTAAATCTTTAATGGAACATCTAGTCAAGTATAAAAAAGTGTCTTATGTAGTTGTTGATGAAGCCCATTGTGTTAGCGAGTGGGGTCATGACTTCCGTCCAGATTATATCAAACTGGGGGATTTAAGAGAAAAATACAAAATGATCCCTTGGGTGGCTCTTACTGCCACAGCAAGTGTAGAAGTGGTGAAAGACATACTAACTAACCTCAAGTTACTTAAACCAGTGGCGCAATATAAAACACCAAGTTTTAGAAGAAATTTGTTTTATGATGTTATTTATCAAAATGTCATTGAAGATGAAATAGGTCATCTTTATGAATTTTTGAAAAAAAGTTTAAAAGAAGACGAAAATGTGAAGCCAGTAAGTTGGTATCTTTTAATTCTATTAATATACATTCATCACATTAAAATCTTACACATAAAACCCATTCAAAAATAAACAATTGCAATTTAAGTGACTTACCTCTTTCATAACTGGCCTTTTTGCTACTTATGTTATCAAGGTTGTTGTAAGCTTATATAGCAATTTGGATTGTATGAGTACATATTATATTTCAGAAAGACAAAAATGCTGTTATTGTTTATTGTCGTACACGTGAACAGACTGAAGATTTGGCTAAAATGCTCACAAAGAGAGGGTTGAAATCTGCAGCTTACCATGGAGGTAATTAGCTTTTGTTTTAATAATGTTTTGGATTGGATTCTCTTTAAAAAAGTTGTGTAATATTTTCTTTAATATATGATTATAATGTATATTAAAAACTTATAATTATTGAAATTTTTAGTGGATTTTATAATATTAGAATGGTTTACAGGTCTGAAGTCGTCAGAACGCATATCGGTGCAGGAGTCGTGGTCGCGCGGCGAGTGCCCGTGCGTGTGCGCGACCATATCGTTTGGCATGGGCGTAGACAAGGCCAGCGTGCGAGCCGTTGCCCACTGGGGCATCGCGCAAAACGTCGCCGCATATTATCAGGTATAGGTGCTTATCATTATGCTTCATTTCTCTAAAAATAAATTAGTAAAGTGAAAACAACTGCAATTCATACATACATACATAAACACACGCCTTTTTCCCAGAAGGGGTAGGCAGAGGTGCTACCAGAACACCCACGTTTCGCCTTGTATATTCCGTCCCACGATGTGATAGGGGGCGAGCCTATCGCCATATCGGGCACAAATTCCTGACTCCGGGCTGATAATGAATAGAAAAATCCATTATCACTTTGCCCGACCTGGGATTCGAACCCGAGACCTCAGCTTTGCAATCATACCGTAGTACCACTACGCCACCGAGGCAGTCTGCAATTCAATAGTAATATTTAATCATAGACAGCTAAATATTTAAAATACGAAACCTAGGTTAACTGTTAGATATGCATACCAGTAGTGCTCTGATATACGACCGCTTTTTAAATACAAAAATATTTTTTAATAGATTTCATCTATTCCATTTCGAGACGTGCAATAATAAGGCGAGAGTGTTGCATTGTAGGAGTCTGGTAGAGCGGGTCGAGACGGTAAACCGGCATTTTGTCGCATCTACTACTGTCGCAGTGAAAGAAACGCGGTTGACTTTCTCCTGAAAAGTGAAGTAGCGCGCTCACGCACACCTGAACAAAAGCAACGATGCAAAAATGCGTACAAAAGTTTTGAAATCATGGTGAAGTACTGTGAAGACGTGAAGTAAGTCCAGATAATTACTAAGCCTCTAGATCTAATATAGTTGCACGAGCTTCAAAAAAAAAAGGCTGGTTTTATGAACTATTTTTTTTCGGGCACGGCACAATGACTGCATTGCACCTGATGGTAAGTACTAATGCCGTCCAGCAGAGTACCTAATGGCATCAACTATGCGTAAATATTAGTTTTGTTTAGGTTCAGTAAAATTAAGTATCGAATTATTCAAATGAATGTTTTTATCAGTGCTACCACAAGTGCAGAAAATACCTATTATCTTTTCTATCAAAATAAGACAATTGTTTCTTGAATTATTTACGTGTTCAAACGCCGTAGATATTTATTTACGCAGTCGCTGACTAGATTCCGATTTTGAAAGATACGTAGTAATAGATGCAATAGTAAAATCACAAATACTGTAACTCAAGAAAATAAGAGGCGCCCCTGCGGAGATAGGATGTGGATCAGTAACGGCAGTGTAATGGTGTGCGTCAGGTGTCGGCACCGCACGTTCGCGCAGTACTTCGGCGAGGAGGCGCCGACGTGCGCGGGCCGCTGCGACGCGTGCGCCGACGAGCGCGCCGCGCGCCGCGCCCTGGACCAGCACCTGCGCCGCGCCTCCTCGCTCGCCACGCACGCCGCGCCGCCGCCCTCGCACGCCGACTACGCGTGCCTCTACGGCGAGGGACGATACGGACAGAAAAGGCAAATACCACACACTTCTACCATCTGTTGTTTGCGATCACTTATATTCTGCCTGCATGCTATTTGATAATGGACTTACAACTTAGGTCAAGATGGACTTACAAGTGCCAGCCTAGGTTAAATGCGTGGTAATATAGTGTTGGTTATTCGCAATGAGAATTTCCACATGGAATATCTGTATATCTTTATAAATACTAGAAGCCCACCCGGCTCCGTCCCGGATGCAGATAATTTTTAAGTTAATTTCACATCAGCAACGTGTTTAAACTCAATCAATGTAATTGTCGTCCTCTGTACTGGTTTTCCATCCCGTCGCGTTATATCCCGTCCTATCCCGTCTCATTCCGTCCGATACCAACCTATTGATTTAAAAAAAGTAACAAATATATGTGAATTGCTTGCTCATCCCACGAGAGGTTAATCGAAGGTGTCAGCATACCAAATTTCATCGAAATCCGTTAAGCCATTTCTGAAATCCTCGTGTACCGTAAAGACAAATAGACTAAAATTCTAACAATCATTGGTTTGGGTTTGGCGCACACCGACTTCAACATGATGAAATTAGTCGTTTACTGTCTGTCAAATTTCCGTTTATGGCCGCCATTTTGAACTTTTTATTTATCGATCCGAATGGTCTCAAAATCGATATCTGAGGAACTCTTTTTTCTGATAATCTAAATTCAGAGTCGGATTTGAAAGATATTAGATATTCAAGTTTATCTGGTACGAATATGATATAAATTCCAATATTATAAATTTATGCCGTGCCATCAAAGGTGATTTCTTGTCACGGCATCGTAGAGCGCGCCAAGAGATCCCCCGGCAGGATGCCGCGACGCACTGTGGTAAGCCACGGCACACCATGACACGCCGCGGACGAGACGGTCCAAGTGGTGGTACATGCAAGTGCTGCCGATGCATACTTTGGCTTGACGCGGCATACCGCGGCGCGTTGCGTCGCAGAATGCTTTGGTAGGCCGCCGGAATGCCACAGTGGCAAAATCCCTTGCCATTCCGTCCGGTGTGCGTAGCCCTTATGGATACCCCATATCCAACGCGCTATTTACCTTTACGATTAAGCTACAATCTTTTTTATATAGAGAAGCGGAAGCATATTATGGCGATGACAGCGATGGATCAGACGGGGGAAGTAATCAACGTCGAATCGCCGAAGAGACCAAGTCGCTTATTATGAAAGAGTTCGCCAACAGAAAGAAAAGTATCGAAGGCCCCCATCAAAATGAAATGGAGTCAGCAAAACATTCTAAGTGTAGAGCTGCCGACAGCACCGGAAACAAGGTGAAATTTCATTACACCAACTTCATGTAAACATATTTATACTCTGTATATGGGAATTTTACTTTAAGGTACCACTTATAACAATAATCATTAAGGTAATGTTTATATTTTTGTTGTAGGTTAACGGATTGACAATATCAAAACGTGAAAGCTATTTGTCGTTGTTAACGACTGCGTTGAAAGAAAATTTTAAAATGATGAAAGATGTCGAGGAACCATCCAAACCCTTATCAAAGCACGACGTTGAACATTGTGCTGTCGACATGGAATATGAATCATTTTCTAAATGCACTGTTGTGAGTTTGTATCGACGCACCATGTCGCGGCTGGTGAGTGTTTGGGAAACTTGGTAGTAATCATTTTAATACGGCAACACATCAATGATCCAGCGTTGTGGATATTCATGAGCGGCAGTAATCACTTACCATCAGGTGACCTGCTTGCTCGTTTGCCGGGCCTATGCTAATAATAAAAAAGCTCTGAAAATATTGGAATTATTCAGTTTTCTTTTTATTTTTAAAGTATTTTAGGCGCCAATAATTTATATCCTTGGTTGATTTCATTTGTGTATATTTTAAGATTTGAACATTTTCAGATATCCTCAATAAAGGCTTGTAAGACTCTTTACCCCCAACTTAAGTCTTACGAACCGAAAAAACGTGGTACACTTGGCGAATTTGTCAAGGAATATGAAACAAAAAAATCACAGGGTGGGTTTGTAAAAGCATCAGAACTGAATGCAGGTAAGTTTATATGTTTTGACACAATATTCGTATCAACTTACTTTTGTATGGGATATAATCTTTAAATAATATTTTTAGATAAATTAGAAGGTTCGTGTGAAGCCAAACAACTTTCTAAAGCAGATAAGGAAGCCAAGCGGAAAGCTAATTCATTTAAAAGAGATCCTTTAACTCAAACAAAACTACAGGTATTTTTTAACAAAGCATCACACGATTCCACAAATGTCTCTCAGGATGGTAGTAATGACGAGACTCTTGTAATTGAGCACAGTAATTGTAATGATACTACATTGAAATTAAACGAACTTGAAGTTTCAAAAACGCAAGTTGATGAAAACAAGGTAGCTGGCGATGTTTCTAAGAATAAAGAATCTTTTAAATCTGGGAAGAATAGGAATAATGAAGAGACTAAGACATTAGTTATAAATATAACTCTTCAAGGTGTATCAAGTATGAACAAGGAAGAGAAAAATAATATAACTAGTATTGACACAAAAGAAGAGAAAAATAAATGTTTCAAAGAAAATTTAAAATCACCTGAAAGCAATAAGTCAACATCAAAAAGAAGTAAGTCAACCTCAATTAAAGCTCTTTTTGGGGAATCGTCTGATAGTGATGCTGAATGCAAAAAATCACAAGAAAAACAAAAATCACCTGATATACTCGGTAAGCACAAGAAGAAAGACTCAAACGATCGCAGTGACAAAAGAAATAACCGACAAAAAATTAAGAAAGAAATAAAAAATTCTAGTCCTAAGCTTGTATCACCAGAATTTGGTAATTTGTCAGACAGTGACTCGGATAAGGAATTAGTGATTGACGAAAAATTCGAGTCTTCTGATAATGACGACAAATTAATAAAAACGTCAGTTATAGACCACGGACGAAATCGAAAAGATGAAAAAGTGAAAGCATATGATGATACTTTCTTTATCTCTAATAACAATAATGATAATAGTCTAGATTTCTTATCATCTGAGGAAATGGAACTAGACTTGGATAAAGCTCACAAACTAAGTATTGAAGCCGAGGAAGTTCTTCAAAAGCTTAAACGATTTTCAGAAATGCCACCAGAACCTATTGTAGAGGAAATACCCACAGATACTGTATTATCAGAACCTGCCAAGGAAACAGAGCATGATGCTAAGAGACACGAATCACAGAACCGCAAACGTAAATTAAGTTTAAATAAAGATATGGAACATTCAAAATCTGTTAAAAAAGTAAGAATTGAAAGAAATTCGCATAAAGAAAAAATACCCCATGAAAAAAATAATCCACTGGATGAAAAAACAACAAAAGAAATACCTTCAAAAAAGAAATCGGAAAAGGTCGATGTGGCCAGCCTGGTTGTGAAGTTGTTGATGCCATATTACAAGAAGAAAAAGATCAAAAGTCGTGACCTATTCAAAGTAACCGCTAGGCATATAGTTCATCAACTTTTAGCTATTCAAGTTACCGGTAAGTAACTGTAATTGTATAGAAGTATGATTAATATCGACCTATATAAAAAGTGATTATTTTTTTTGCAGAAGAAGCAGCCATCGTTGCCTTATTGAAGAAAGCGTTCAGTAAAGACGTTAAAATTGAAACAGAAGGTGACTTATCAGTTAAGCTGAACTTAAGCAAAGATGTATAGTTTATGGAATATTTATTGTTGTAAGCTCGCTTATTATTTATACTCAGTTATCTCATCCTCGTTGCATGGTATACCAGTGTTAATAAGTTTACCCATATGAAAAAGTATATCTCCAGTTACCGGTCGATGGTGCAAGATATATTAATTAAAAACAATAATCATTATGCATATTCGTTCTTTTTATTAGAACCTATGAATAAAAACGCTGTAAGGTTTGTATGTATTATTACTATTATCACTTTATCGTCGCCGTTTGGTCGATTTTCAATGTGTAGGGTATCATACAAATTATTAGGTAGTAATGTTGCTAATAGCTTCCGTATTCCACAATGGTACATAATATTGATGGCGTGAAACTTTGTGGCTCTAAAGCAAATATAAGTCATTTATCGTCGCATTGATCGAGATATGTTTTCTTAATGTAAGCAACAATCATATACAGTCGTAATCTAATATTATGAAATTCTACAATGTAATAAAATGTGAAGAGAGAAACTATTCTTAATATTTTGACAGCGCTTTCGGTGAAAGAGGATCGGATTTTGGTACAACCGTCTACAAAAATACCTTACATACCTTATTTAGCCCCGCCCCTTTTAGACGTTGAATATCTAAAAAGTCCTCCCTTCGTGCTTAATACATAACAGCCGTCAACTGCCAAAGTCTCATGATTATGACTTTCAGTTTCCAATTTGCGCAGAGTTTATGTTTTGTAACAGGATGGGTATTTATTATGAGTATCTTTTCGCAGTGTGATGTGTGCGAATAATTGAATCCCCATAGCTGTATCGCCGCGGTGCTGCGGCCGAATCTCAATTTATAGCACACAGTTTCGGAATAAAATCAATGAATCTCTAACTTCTTCTAAACTGTAATAGTTGAAATAAACATTTTTTTTTATCGCATATGAATTTAATTTATACATAACGCATATATAATGTGTATAGCTGTTTTATTGAAGATATATCATTATTTTATAAGTTAAATTCTTTCAGCCCATGTAGTTGCGAAGTTCGCTCCGCGTGGTGCGGTGTGTTTGCTGTTTTGGGGCAAACACTACAAATACCTGTTAATTATTTCACTTCTTATACGTCTAAGCAAATTCTCAATCATTGCATGCGAAATTCACGTCTCCATAAATGCTTTGACATCCGCGCCATATGTTGGAATTGTACAATTAACACCACAATTATTTTTTTCATTACACGCGCAACACGCTTTAAAATGTTTCGCATCTACATGCATGAGGCATTGCACACCCTTATTGCACTATCTTATATTGTTTATACTGAACAGGCCGGGATACTAATATGGAATTATGGATACTGACTAGTGTCAGTGTCACAGGATGTCAATTATGCAAAGATATGAGCATATTACCATGTCATAACCATCCAATTGCTATGTGAAGAGGTCTGAAGTTTTCGACACTTTATTCCGCGTAAAAAGATTTTGTAATTATCCTAATACAATTTTTATTTACATAGCGCTACAAACTTGGAAAAGATCATAGTACGCATTTCTAATAACTACAATTGTATTTCTTTAAATTTAAGATGCGGCTCTCTCGGCGTATTGGAAATAATATTTTTTAATACCTATTTTAAACTATGGTTGCCATGAGAACGGAACACAAATGATTAATGCTATGGATGCATAGTTTTCTAGCTATTTCCGATTATTTAATAATCGTTAAAAATCACAATAAAAATTTATTACGGTAACAAAGTGGTAATTAAATTTATAATATGCTTGAAATACAATTTTCTTATAATAATCCACTTTAACAAACATACTTAGTAGAAATACATTTTAGAACGAAGTTTAAATTTTAAAAGGTTTCCGTATTTTTAAATCGGCAGTTTCTTGAATAAATATTACGATAATTGTTGGTAAATTGTGTTATATTTTTGAATCAAAACCGTTTTTCAGCTTTCTAGATATCGTAGTTTTAACTGTGTGTTGATATATTCCACCAGGAAAAACGAATTTTAAATAAGATAATATTCTAATCGATAAATCTTTCTGAAAAAATATATTTTATTTTAACCCGATTATTCGTTACCCTTATTTTTTTCCATTGTGAATTAACGTTACTCAGTCATCTTTAGATAATAATTGGAGAGTAGTAAATTTCAAAACATGATTTAATCTGGGTACAAACAATTATTAATATTTAGTTTAAAAATATCTAAGATATACTTAATATTATCGATATATAAATGCAGCTTCAGATTAATCCAATGAAATGTTACAATAATGGTCGATATTTACATCTCGTTGCACGATATTGTTTTTATTAAGGGACAAATATGAAGTATACATATATGGTCTCTAAGAGGTTTTGTTGGGAATTGATTACAATAACCAAATTCAATGTAACACTTCAGTGGATAATATTAAAATATTACACAAGGAAGGCAGTAATTATTTCAAATTTAAATAATTTATTTTTTGTACAATATACCATGAGCATGGATGTACAACAACAAATATACTTACACTAAAAATATGTAACAAAAATAATATTTGTAGGACTGTGTCCATGTATGTAAATAAGCTCGAGATAGAACCAATTTTTTTTTGCCAATGTAACTAAGCTGCGAAGGACAAATATTCGAAAAGTACACAATACACATGTCCGATCAATATGAAATTTGGTAGAATAACGTATTTTAATTTCCTAATCACGAATATCACAAAGAAATTTGCCGCAACCGCCATTTTGAATCTGAACAACTAAGGAGAACCCCCTTTACGTTCAGTGTTCATAATCTCGCATTCCTAACCGATTCAGATTCGTTTGGCACGAGAAGGAAGTAACGCACCATTCTTGAGAAAAAACCAATTAAAGTAACCTCACCTCAAAACACTTGCAACAAGCTTGCTAAATGCTTCTGCAACGTCTCGGTTCTCGACGTTGCGAGAAGTGCAGCCCCTTGGTCCTTACATAACAAAGGATAGACACCCACGTTCACCTCCGCAGCTCTGGTTGCTGCCAGCCTCAGCCGCTGCGGCTCGCACGATTGCCTAGCCTTTGTTACAACGGGGTGCTCTCCCTCCGCGCCTTCGGCTTTTTATACACACTAGGTGTGGTGGCCAAAATACTACGTGAAGTTGGAGTTCCTGAGTCGGTTTTGGGACAGATTCGACATATTTTAACCATAAAGTGGGTACTGACTTACTTCTGAACATAATTTCTCTCTTCACTTTATGGTTAATGATAATGAATTAATTATATACCCTGTATAAAACATCAACTTTTTTTTTTTTAATTTATGGAGGATATATCGCAAATGCGACAACTCCGCCGAAAAATATCAATAAACATTCATAAATATTGATAATGAATGGCACAATACGACTCAACTATTTACGGGTATTTCTTTTTTTACTTTCCATTTCATCGATTTTGCACAACATTTTACATCTTACCTACTCGAACGTCCCGACTTCTACAGAGGTTTGTCAATGTATGTCAACTTAATGTCAGTTCAAATAGGGTATATTTTAACTGTCAATGTCAATCTAATGAAAGCCTTAATGTAAGTAAAAATAGTGTCACATCTGTCGCGGACGCCCATAACACCTTAAACGGGGTCCAAACCAAGACGTAAGTGGGCGCAAATTTGTTCCCCAATGAACGGGAGCAGACATGTTTCGGCGCCGGGCGACGACAGGTAAGGAATCGGGGAGCTTCTCGCCCTGGGGTATTCAATGTCACCCGAAATGCGCGCGACGGTAAGAGGGGTTTTTGATCACTTTTACACCACCTGATGCCAAACGATTCTGTGCTGCCACGGTTCAACTTCGTTTTTCATATACAAAATGACGTTTGCGCAAATTTTAGATATGATATTCGTGATTAGGAGGTCAATATACGTTATTAAGCCAAATTTCATATCTATCGGACATATGCGCATTTCGGAAGTTCACCCTTTGCTAATATCCAACAAACTACTAGGTACCGTTAGATGTCTATTGAAATTGTGTGAGTTACGCTTGTACAAAGTGGAAAACTATGAAACGTCTAACGGTACCTACTAGTTTAGTTGGAGTATAACCTTTATGGTTAAAAAAAATAGGTACCTAATGTACTTTTAATGTAGGTATATCATTTTTTAAAATTTAATATTAGAAACTGAACATGCAGTAACTTTGTGGGCACAGTATAAAAATCTTAACTCTGAGTTAAGAATAGTAAAACTCAAATTACTTTTTTTTAAATGTCACAAAATGTTAGGTTTGCGTGTAAATTGCAAAATGTTTTTCTATTTTATTAGACAGTTTCCTGTTGGAAAACGCCCATAACTTATAATTAATATAATCATAAGTAAACATTGCACATTCTAAGACATTCAACCACGCGCTACTACCTAACCTTAAATCAGGAGAAACCAAAGTAATTAGAGTTCTAGTTAATAATAACTAGAATTAGGAGGTGTTCAAAAATGTACCTTTAAATAGATCCTGTGTTGTGAAATGCCATTAAAGTATTACATGCCATTAAAGTATTAGAGTGTTGCAGAAATCAATGTTACATAACTATAATAACCACCATTCCTATTGAAATCATAATTTTTTTCCAGTTTTCTGGGACAGGCAGTAGTTTTAAGCCAAAATGAAACATTTTGTTAGCGAATACAATACATACGCAAGTGGCGCGGTTGAGAGCGCCTATATGCGCAGCGCGCGCTTGCGCGAGGGCGGCGGCGGCGGCGCGTGCGGGGCGCGCGGGGGGCGGCGGCGCGGCGCACGCGGCGTGTCCGGGTCGGGCGGCGCCGATGACGTCACCAGGTTGCGCGCGTTGCCGAACGACGGCGCCACGCCGATGTTCTCCTGGAACTGGCGCACTCGCTCCACCATCTCCTCGTCGTTCTCAATCAGTTCCTCGATCTGGAATTGTTTTTATGTTGTGCCGTGCCTGTCTGTTCCTCGTGTTGCACGCTTCTCCTACTGTTTTAAGTAGATTGGCGTGTTAAATTTAATTTAGTGTGACGCAGACTAAAACACTGTACCTCTTGTCGATAGTCGTTGAGCAGGTCCGTGGCGAGACGGACGAGGTAGGCTACCAGTTGTCCACCACGCGTTCGCAACCTCGAATACAGTCGCAATACCGCTGGCACTACTACTTCAGCGACGGTGCGTTTCATTTTCTAGAAGTATATTTAATTCTAAAATTATCAACAATTATTTTGATGTGTCTTCTACGGGATATATAAGCAACAAAATAAAATTGCAACATAACGCATAAAAACAATCCACTAATATGACGAAGATGGATGCAGGCCACTTTCAACAGGTCAATGTGGAGATTCTTGAGGGAGGCCCATGTTCAGCAGTTGATTTCCTGTAGATGAAGAGAGAGAGAGAGAGAGAATATGACGAAGCAAAGCGTAGATGATTATTTCTCAGTACCGTCATAATAACATAATATCGATCTTGGATGGAAATTTAGGGATACTATAGTGTATGATACATTAAACATGTCACATTTAAAAAATATTTTTTAAAATTATCTAATGGGAAAAGGTCGCAAATAGCAACTCTTCCAAACAATGACTGCACAAAAAATTCAATATTTCTAAAATAGTCAAAATAGAACTATGCAAATGTTACTACAAATAAAAACAACGAAGCTTGGAGGCGGTGCGTTCGATTAACGTTTACTGTAGTACCTGCTCAAATTTTTCCGACATCTAAAAAGATAGAATAGTAATTTTAATATTGATATTCTTATGTAACATTCACTTTAATTTTTCACGAGTATTCACTGCGTTGGTGAAACAGGGTATACTGATTCTTCGTTCTGGACTACTTCACTTCACTCAACCATATTAAACAGAATGTAAACATATTGTATTAAAAATATGTATATGTCACTTGCAAATTATAACAAATTATTATCAATGAACTGCTCTGATTTGGACCAACTTGTAATTTTTGTAATAATCACGATATTGTAAACTGGTTTTGAAAAGAGCAACACTAGAGTTTCTTGTCCGTTCTTCTCTAGTGAAAACCGCTTTCCGAACCGGGTGGTAGAAAAAAAATATGCCTGAATCTAAATAATGTTGAACATTTTAATGGATTCAATAAAATTATTTTTATTTTCATTTTCATTTTTCAATTGACGAATAAAGATGTAAGAGGTAGATGTAAGATTAAACGAGGGACTTTTGAAAAACAATAAATTAGGCTTCTATGTAAAATGAAAAAAAAAAACGGTAAAAACTTTTAAAATAATTTTGCATAACTTCTCACCGTATGCTAGAAATTTGATGTATGTATGTTAAGTAAATGTGTTCGTGCAATTATGTTTGACAATGAAATTTGTACGCAGACATACAGCGGCGCATTCCGCAGTGGGCGGGCGGCGCCGCGCAACACACGGACAAGCGACACGAGTTTTGCGAGTCGTTGTTTTTAAAGTCAGTGACGTATTTAGCCGCGTGATGACTAACGTTAGCGAGTGCTCAGTTTCGGTGCGTTTTGTGCGCTCAGTTTCCATGAATAATATACAGGTTGGCAAAAAAGAGTACGGATTTAATGAGGGCGCTTATACATCAAATTTATTATTGATACGGCAACCCAATACTACGACGTAAAATGTTTAATTATTTGTTATTTTTATTTATTGTTGATAATAGGCCTTTTATTCATTTTAAATCACAAAAGAAGCAAAAACCGTACTATAATATACAGACATCTGTGTTAAAATTTCTCTGGGAACTTAGCAATGACGTTTTGAATAGTATTTATTTATTTATTTATTTATAACATCGTTACATCGTATTGCAGCAATATTTTTTTTAGTACCTACAGTCAGCACACCCGACTCTTTTTCGCCAAGTAACATTAATGTATCATTTCACAAAAATTATATTAATTATTCGAATCAATAATTGAATACCAACTATAGTAGTATTCAAATTTTGCTCGCCAAACAATAACTTATTCAATAATTCCCTCAACCTTATACTTTAGGTAATACTTACATGAGACACAATGTTGGTTGTAACACGTTCTTGTAAATCATCAATATCTGCAGTCTCGCTGTTGAGTTGTGGTTTTTCTGAAAATTTAATTTACTTTAAATTTTTCGTTTCTTTTAATGAACAACATACTTTTTGGGTCAAATACATAAAGTTCTTAAAAAGTGATAAAAGGCCAATAATTATAGGTAATAATAATTATCAATAACTTATCAAAATGTTATGAAACGCTAGTTGTTCCGTAAAGGGTATCAATGTATGATAAACATTGATTTCATACAAGATTTACATAGAAATAAATTCGCTTGAACACTGCAATCTGAGAGTGAACCCAGTGAGGTTTGGTAAGTGATAGCCTACTGTTAGTAAATCACCATTATGTTTAGAGCAATGTAATTTTACGCGCCACCGGAACTCGGACGAGATTGCGGCGCGCTCTAGCTATAGCAATCGATGCAGAGAACATAGGTAGGCTGCAGTGAGTACTGACTGGGCAGCTTCATGCGCGGGCCGCACAGCAGCGTGATGGTGTCGAGCAGCGCGGCGTGCAGCGCGGCGGGCAGCGGCTCCTCCTCGTCCGACACGTCGGCCGCGTGCTGCACCACCTCGCGCGCCAGGCGGCACTGGATGTTCAGCTTCTGCACCAGCGACATGCGCTGCAGCATCACGTCGTAGATCAGCTGCCGCGAGTCGAACGACAACGCCTCTGCAACCACACCACACGCGCAAAACACATCAATATAAGACAACTTTTCAACGCCCTACAATTACCAATGATTCAAAGTATACTCACCTTCGCCCTCTTCTTTATTGTAATGTACAACGCAGTCGACGAAGTGATGGTAGATGGCGTCTGTGGTCAAACAACACGTCACGTAGTACTCCGCGGGCTCGCGTACGTCGTGATCTTCGTCGGCCAGTAAAGCGCAGTACCTGTCAATTTCGAATGATTTATTAAAACTTGTAACAAGATAACGGTACTTCTGAGCCACGTCGTTGTACGAGTGGGTACAAGAACCGCATTTCCAGAATTCACTTCCGCGAGGAGCTACCGGGCGCTCCCCCACTAACTCCTCAGTTAGGGGTAATAGTTATAGATATTATTGTAAGTATCATTGACATACTTGTAGTAGAGCGGTGTTCGTAATCGCAAGTATCCGCCGAGCAGCAGGCGGGTGAGCGCCCGCGCCGCCGCGCGCCGCATCTCGGGCGCCGACGCCGCCGACACGCAGCCGCACATGCACTCCAGCAGCGGCTCCACGATGCACGTGTACCTGCACCCGCGCCACGTACACTTATACACAGTTATTATTATTTATGTAGACAGTACATAAATAATATGAATGTTGTGCAGGGTTTAGGAACAGTAAAACAATGGTGTACCGCACGCAGATGTCGGTGAGCACGAGCAGCGCGTTGAGCCTGGGCGCCAGCGGCTGGCGCGGGTCCCGCAGCAGCGCGGCCAGCGCGGGCGCCGCGGCCGCCGCCACGCCGCGCGCGCGCACGCACAGCCGCCCCACGCCCGCCACGCACAGCCCGCGCTCCACCGCGCTCCACTCTGCACAGCGCACACGCAATGCACTACCGTACCCACTACAACCTATCTGTACTAGTAGTGGGCGTTATCATACAAATATAAACTTGCAACAAAAAAATAGATCATGGACATCCTTGGGCGAGGCCTACATTTGGTAATAGATTTACTATAATATTATGAAATGATAGTCAATAGTCATATTATGAGAAACGAATTTCAGTAAATGTATTGGTGAATAGATATGATGTGTAACTATAGCCCTCTAAATATCCAGAGAGCCTGATATTCCAGGTGTGCAGCGTGGAGGGGAACTATCAATAGCCCGGTCAATGTTTTTTTTCCACAAGCAAATATATAAATAAACGTAAGAGAAAAATATGAAGCATCTCTTTGTGTTTTACATATCGCTTTATCCGTCCATCGTGTTAGTGTCATGTCAACGCAATGATATTGGAAACATTTTATAAACAATTGCTTTGTAATTCATGGCGTTGTTTGGTTTTGCTACTGTTCATGAGCGGTGGTATCGCTTACCATCAGGCGAATGGCATGCTCGTCTCGCCATTCATGGCAATAAAAAAAAAACAAAAATGTAATAAAACATATTCGCAAACAAGAATAACTTGGAATAATCGGAACTCGGTATAATACAAAAAATAAATATTTACAGGACAATAAAGTATTGATTATTGTTATTGCCTTGTTTTTTGTTTACTAAACTTTTATTTACTAAGGTCGTACATTGTCATCAAATATTAATAGGGACTTGATGTATCTTCGACGAAAATCTGATATCTAGAAAAACACTCTCACCGAGCTTTCTTAAGTACGTGGGCGGAACCGACACCAAAATCTACGTAGTAAACAATAAAAGATTTTTTTAAAAGGTAAAACCTTTCGAGATCTCCCCTAAAATTGGGTAATTGTTGTAGTCTTGCAACACTAAGCGCTGTATTTCATGTTATTCGTAAATTCTCTATCTAGCTTGTTGTTTGATTGATAGCTGTCACTGCATACCTCTCCCCAGTTCATGCCACGGCTCTCTAGACAGTTGGAGGACATAGTTGAAGAAGAGTGTGAGTAGAGTAGTGGTGTGTGGTGTGTGGTACGCACCGCGCGGCATGTCTGCGAGCGCGTGCAGGAAGCGGCGCAGCAGCGCGGGCGCGGGCGGCGCGGGCGCCACGAGCGACACGTCGGCGGCGCGCACCCACTCGCGCACGCAGCCGCCGTCCAGCGCGCGCCGCTCCGCTGCACACCACACTCACCACGCATTACCGCACACGTTTGTTAACTTGGCTTCTTACGATATATTCGGTTTTGGTCCCCCCACGGACAAGTAAATGAATACATCCATCACTTAAACGTATATTTTCTGACCTCACACTAAGAAACCTAGTGGTGAGAAGTATGCATCAGAAAAAAAACTACGATAGACTTTTGGTTTAATTATTGGTTCCCAGCAAATAAAGACGAACAACCAGTTGTATCAGAGCGCGAATCGAACACGCAGCCTTTTGTTGTTTATATTTTAATTTGTCACTCTGATCCACGAAATAGAAAGTATGCTATTCCTCTCATTATACTGAAATTATTATTTAAATTTGCTATTTTAAGGCGTACTACATCATGACGAGAACATCGTAATACATATTGAGTGTATGAAAAAAATATATTTACCTAATTGCATAAGCTCCGTAGCCCACTGCAGGTTGGTAGGATCTAATTGAGCAGCCAACGTAGCACAAGCAATCCTGCACCCTGGTAAATTCACGTAAAAGCTGTTTTACTTATTACAGTTAACTGTGACATGACATAGCTACCTATTTATCCATTTTTCCAACAAACCAACCTGTACAGTTTTTTTATTCTCATGATCGATACGTCGTAGGTTTATAGCGATCTATGATGAAGAAGAAGATTGTAATAATCTTTGCTATAACAGCACGTGAGTCAGAGTAAAGTAGTTTTTGGTTCTTACCATCATCATTGGCAGTAGCGAGTCTCTCTACGAGATGTTCACGTAGTCTGCTTCGCTCTTCTCCGTTGATGAACCGCGACCACGTGCTGATCAACTCCAGCGTAAAGGGCATGAGGCGAACGTCGCGCGTCTGTCAATACAGTGAAAACTAGTTATTGAACAATGTATCATACTTTGTATACCAAGAAGTACCAATAGCATTTTATTACTTTAGAAAAAGGAGGCAGATATCATTTTATGGATTTTTTTGTCTGTGTACGATATACCTGAGATGTATAGAGAGAGCGCTTTGACCTTAAGTAATTATATTTTTGATTTGGACCGTAATGCTTTCGCGTTGGTACTATAATCTAACTACAAGTACTTCATTGAAACGATTCTTCACGGTAATTAATTCCTCATAATAATATTTTAGAAATGTCAACGAATATTATGAAATGTACGAAATTGAAGAAAACAAAAGTTGATTATGTTTTGTCTGAGTGAATATTTAGTACGATGAGTTACCTTGTAATTTTCGGCGAGTGTGTAGTAGTAGTAGAGCACGAAGCTGACGTTGGAGTAGTCGATGTGCCGCGCCAGGCACGTGAGCATCACGAGGCACTGCAGGTCGCGCGCGTCGTCCAGCGTGTCCAGGTGCGTACTCAGTATGTCCACGTACCGGTGGCTGACCACCATACATGCATATAGCATTATTATATCAAGCGAAAACAAATGTTGGACTGCAGTTCATAGTTCAATGTACATACAGTTGGCCTTGTGCTTTACTTATCGTTTCAGATGGAAAAATGTTGGCGTTAGATTTGATAAGTAAATTAACAATTTAACGTAACAAAAAGTGGTCTATAATTCATGGTTGATAACGCGCACACAAATTATATTTGTGACTATTGGTTACATTTTTGCTCTATTCTCTAGTCAATATAGCCAGAACAAAATACTAACCTTATCGTGCCCGCAGATTTAACAAGCAAAGTACACGCTTTCTGCAAGTGCCTTCTCATGTTACGCCTAGTGATTCCCTCGAGGAACATCCACGGAATAGGGTCGATAATGTCTTGAGACACAAACTTACGCAGGCGATCGAACAACAGCTGCTGAATCAACGTCACTACTTGTTCTTGAACCTGAAAATTACAATCATTTTATTACTCATCACAAGAGTTAATCTCCGTAATTTTTACACTCTAAATTACAGCTAAATACGGTATCAATTAAATAGCATTTTCTGTGGGTTGGATATTAGAATCCACCTGGTTTGCGCTTACTACAAACACGCCACAAGTATAGTGAAAACCCTGTTATAATGAACCACGCAAGTGTGTCGTTTTTCAGTTTCAGTTAAGAAATAATCTTTCTTGGCAGTTACTACTTGCATTTGAATTATACTGTATATAGTTATATACTATCAAGGATATTGCAATAGGTATGATCCGATTTTTTTTATTGAACTACGTTTAAACACAACATTAAAATAAAATATTTCTGTGAAAACAGTTTTAGGGTAGCTTGTAAAATGGGGAAAGTATTAGTATATCTAAAAAGAGTGGGATGTAGTGCGAACATTTTACCGTCTCTTTCTAGACTGGAATGCATATTAAGACTAGTGACGTCACTAGTTTTGTTTTGCGTCCCTTTTCTTTTACTCCCATTACAAGATATAAACCTTTCTAACTTGTTTAATTCTAAACGCATTAATAAAATTCTTTGTTTGTTAGATTTTGGATATGGATACCTTTTCATTATTGGGAGAATACATTACCTTAGTTTCCGGGTCGGAGAGCTGGTGCATAGGCCCGGCTAGGAAGGCATCAAACGAGGTTTTACTGGGTCGTAGCGTTACCAGGTCTCCGATGGCGGCGATGGCTGCTGATCTCACGATGATACTGGCGTCGCGACATAACCCCACTAAAATCTGATACAACAATCGGCGGAAATTAACGGACGATCGTAGTCACGATGAGTTAAAGGTGGGTTTGATTATAAATTTTTGATCAGGTTGGTAATTTTTTTGGATTGATCCATAAATAGAGATCAACACTGTTCATAAAGATCAACATACATACATAAACAAGATTAGTAATAATAAAGTAAATTTATTTTCTTTGTTTTATAATGTATAGAACCTTATAAGATATATGACATTCATAATATTACCTACAATTTACAAAAGTCCAAAGAGATAAGACATTTAGATTGCCAAAGCACTAGAAACATAGTTATTCGCAACCAATATATTTAATTTTATGCAAAGTGCACTACGCGACGTATACACAATGTTACAACACATGGTTTACACTAGTGTCTAAATTAGCCCTTGTAATAAATATTTTATTGTAATAAGATTATATTTTCCATCTAAGTATAAAAAATATATATCCTGTTCCATTATGTCATATTATATCAGATTTTACATTCCATGCTAAGGCAAATACATATGTATCTATAATCAACTTACCGCGTAATCGTTTCCAGAGTGTGACAGTGTTGGGAACAAAGTGTCAGGAGTGAGCGGGGCGTCTCCGGCGTCGGGTTCGGTCGGAGTGTGAGGGTTTCCAGTAAGTTGAGCGGTGTCCGTGATATGACTGTGCGTAACAGGCTGCGGGGGCGGCGCGTGCGCGTGCAGGCGGTGCAGCAGCGCCACGGCGGCGCGGCGCACGGCGGCTCGCTCGTCGCACACGCAGCGCGCGCACACCGACATCAGCCGCGACACGCCGCCGCTGCCGCTCAGCTCCTGCACCACACACTCTACACTCTACAGTCTACACTCTACCACTGATTACTGCAACTTTCGGGAAAACTATAGGAGCGACACAGAACATAGAGTAATTGCGTAAAAGTCTTTGTAACAAAAATAGACAGTAAAAAAATGTTCGCGATGTCCTATCTTGTATTATATTATCTCATATTATCTATCGCGGTAGCCGAAGTCGCTACAGCGCCCTGAATGAGTTGTTGAAATACCCTGCGCAAGATGACTACGATGGCTGATTTGTTAATAAATCATACCAGCAAACATGTGGTATGTAATAGCTGATAAAAACATACAATATATAGACGATGAATCTATATTTGAGGCGACAAACTATTAAAGACAGAGAATAATTTAGGTTCAAATGTATTAAAGTGGAATGATATACATTATAATTGTAAGTGAAACCTTGACAGCGGCAACCATTGCCGGGCGCTGGTTATTGACGCAGTCGGTGAGTATGGCGAGCGCGCGCGCCCGCAGCGTGCTGGACACGTCGTTGACGCGCTCGTACACGGCGCACAGTATGGCGCCATACGGGACCGTGTGCGCACGCTGACGTAGCAGGCCCGCTATCTCGTCTTCTGACATCTCTTGATCAAGCTATTTTATATAAACGATAAGACTAATGTAATAATTATTAAAACTATCAATATTGGAGAAGCAATTATATTGACCTCCATGTGAAGAATGGTAGGAAATAACAACTATCTGTTCCCAATCTATGCACTACAATATCTTTGTTGAGACAGATCAAGAGAAAAATGTTGTATTATACATTATCTCTTTGTAGAATTGAATCCTGTGTGTCTTCATCATCAGTCGACTGAGCTATAGTAGGTGTACCATTTTGACCTCCATTTTCATTTTGAGCTTGATTTTCTGTAGAAAACAATAGAGTGTTAAGCCGGAAAATCCGCTTCGTAATCTTATTTAAGTTTAGTTTTTCAATACCTGTAGTTGGTGATGCATTTCTTTGATTGTTTTCATCCCTAGTGGATTCATCAGCATCATTGCTCAATAAATTCGATAGCATTTCCTGTAAAATGGACCAATATGGTTTGTTTGTGATTTTACATCAAAATTTAGTATTTGTGTGTGAAACCAACCAATGCGATTTGACGATGTGATACTTTAGATGTCGTGGATAATTTCAGCAGCCACTTTACCATTTTCCTGTATGACTTACGAGGCAGTAAGCTCATCAAACCAAGAACTAAAGACACTCGTGCCATTCGTACTTCGGCTCGCTCCTGCAAACACAGTTATGAACTTTTTTATACATAATTTTTTTTTAAGTTACATGGACACAACCAAATTTAACAAAAACATAAATTAAGATAAGGATAATTTTATTTTACCAGTCCTTCCAATGTAAAGCACAAATGTTCCAAAAGTATTTTATATCCAGACAATGCAGTTGTCCCATATTTGGTCAATAAAAGTCCTGAGTATGCCACATATGATGCTCGCACTAAGTTCTGGAATATAAAACATAACAATTAGTATTGTGCTGGTAAAAAATATGTCTTATTAAAATTACTTCTGTTTATCATAATACTGTTCAAATTTAAAGCATTTTAAATAATCAGTTGTATGATTTGAAATAGAAATTATATGCAATAATGTGTATAAAACAATTAAATTATACAAGATTATACATAATTATGTACTACCAACATTCACTATAGTATTTCTAATTCAAGAAATCTCATTTGACATTTCATACTTTTATCATAAATAACTTTGTGAAGACGTAACTCACACAATTTCAATAAAACTTTCCGTATAACCATAGAATTATGAAGCTATTCTTATTTTATTACAGGATTTACAATCCATAATAACTAAATTTAAATATAAATCCTTTAAATAAAGCAAAACAACCATTTTAAACAACATACTTTTTTACTAGACGCATTACAAAGTCACGTCGTTAGGTCTTCCATGTGTAGAGTTGAGACTATGCAAACGGATTTGTATACGCATAATCGGTAAAAATATAGAAAATCGAGCAATTTTAATCCAGTTGTTTTCTAATTTTAAAAAGTAAGTAATGTAAATACAATATATAAACCTAAGAGAATCAGCAATCGAAAAAGGCTTTCAATTGTATCCTTCGTATTATAAATTTGGCACGCACATACACAAGTTTTCCTTGGTATTTGTTAATTTATTCGATTAATTTATTTTATTTGTGTCAAATTTACTAAAGATAATCGTAAAAAGAGTTTTGGGAAATATTGATTTTTATCTTTTCTTTCGAACTGCATAACTGAAAAAATTGCAGGTCGATACAGACGTCCGAAGTATACAAATATAGTAGAAGACCAAGATTCAGAAAAATAAGATTTCAACGCAGGATCTAGCAGGATTTCGTAGAAATTTAGGGTTTTATAGTGCGTTCCATACATCAAAAATCTAAATTATTTTTTTTAGCCAAAATTATAGGGTTAAACAAAAATGTACAAAGAATAAATATTGTAAGGAATGATCATATCGAACCGTTGGCGTCAAAATAAATTGGAAATTCCGAAAAAAATCGTGTCACAAAAAATTGCCATTTCGACTCAGTGGGCCGGGCCGCTAGTAATAAATAAATCATTGCTTTTGTTCCTTAATACTAAAGTGACTTATGCAATTGTGGATGTCTCATTAGGATAAAGATGTACATAAAAAAAAACGAAATAATGTAAACTAAAAATATAAACTGTAATCGATTAAGAAATACAAACAAATAGTATCGATATCTCGTTAATAATCGGATATTGTACTAACCGATTTATTTGACATCATCCCTATTTCACAATTTTGAGATATGTCAAATGGAACTTTTAAAATTAGATAGATTATAATGGTGCTTTGAGTAGTACTGAAGTTGAGTAGGCCCTAATCTATGTTATCTCTGTACATTAATGATCAAAACACAATAGTCCTCACATTTGAACTTCGATTGTCTGTTGAAGCTGCAATAAGTTTGGGTTGTAGGCATTTGAACAGTAACTGCAACGCCTGTGTGTTGGGCTCATTATCAACATTGCACATCATAATATCTATCATCTCATAGATTACTTTAGATATGCTCCCCAATTCAATTTTATCTGTAAATAATCAGTCAGCACATTAGTGGGAGATAAACAAATTTTGCATGCATAAGCTCCATCTGCACATTGATTTTGTAGCTATATACACAACTTATGTATTATAATTTCTTACTTGGCATTTCCACAAGAAATTTGTAATGTTTACAGTATCTCTAGTTTAAGTTATTCAAGCAACATAAAAACATTTTATCTACATTGTGGGCCATAACATTACATTATGTACATGAACTTTAATATGGTCTAAATAATTTATTTTTAGTTTTAAGCATGAAATTAATTATGTATATTACATACCAACATTAAGTTTATTGACAATAGCTCCTCCTGTGATATCAATCAAATTACTTAAAATATCTTCAAAATTCATGTCATTAGGATTCAGATGTAGTGACTCCATTATACATTTTAAATCAAGTACAAAGCTTCCAAGTTCTTTTATAAGTGAATTAACTTCACGGGCCAATTCTTTAGAATTGAAGTAACTGTCCTCACTGTCACACATGGCTTTAGGAAAACTCAGACATGCTAATGAATTAGCAAACAGTTGTGAATGGTAGATGTGGTATGCTTTATATCCAGAAATTGAGAGCAGCTTGTAATAAACCCGTGAAGCAAGTAATGCATTATTTCTGTGTTCCTTCACAACAACATTCTTTATACCAATATTTATATAATAAGCTAGAAATGCCAGTAGTTTCTCGTGTTTTATTTGGTGTGTGAGTGTCGACCAGGACTTTTCTTCAATTGATAGTGTTTCCATGCTGTGCAGCCTATCAATGCTGCTCATAATATTGTTAAATACTAATGGTAACTCAATAGCTTCTATTACGTTAAATATGTATAACGGTGGCATTTCACCGAAATCCAGAAAATCAGAACTGTATATAGCTTCACCCCACTCATCTTCTAGCTGGTCTAAGCTTAGCGCATTCAACTCATTGACTACTTCCTCCATGGTTTCACTGTTGTGCCACGATAAAAACCATATAATAAATACTTTCAGTTCATAGATTTGTTGAAATTGGCTTCTGAGGCAACGTTTATTTCTTAGAGTATTTTTTGTTATTTATTTGTTTATGATGTCAAAAGTCGTAAATTGGATGTCGTAGGTATTGTTTAGAAAACCATAGATGTAGTATAAAAATAACACAGAGTACCAAAAAGCTCATTACCAAATGGGGATTGCATTACTAACATTTTCTTGAATACTAAAATATGACTCATGATACCAAAGTTCACGAATTATTTCCCCAGACAGGAAAAAGTATATACTGTTTTTATCGTTTTTAAATAACCGATTTAAAATAAAAAGGTTCTGTATTCGGCCCGTACGTTTCAATAAATTTGTACGGTCATGATATCCTACAAAAATATCCACTCGATTAGAATTAGGTTTTTATTATTTAAGTTTAGTAAAATTTCACTTTTACTTTATTTTCTCATTTAATTGCTGATTGCGAATACATTACTTAGCAACACGGCAACAAAGTGACAACTTCAAATTTTATAATCTGTTGTTATTTTGTGAATGTTTTCATATATTTATAATCATGTTCTCTCCTTCATTTCCAGTATATGCAGGGTATATCAAGACTGTTACAGAAAACGAAGCCAGGTGGTAGTTTTAGTGACTACAGACACGATGCAACAAAATTTTTTGCAAAAAAACGCGGTTCTTATCGTCGTATTTGGGTGGTAAATCCATAGTTTTTGCTAAAATTATAATTTAAAGCCTTGCATACTATAGCGTCTTTAAAAACCAAAGCGGGTACGTTATTTTTTAAGGAAAATGTACGTATCTACCACCCAAATATGACGATAAGAAAAAAAATACAAAAAAACTTCGCTCTTTTTCGCAAAAAATTTTGTAGCGTTGTGTCTAAAATCACTAAAACTACCACCTGGCTTCGTCTTCTATAGCAATCTTGATATACCCTGTATATGTGTTGTAGTTAAAATGACTGCTTTTGGACAATATAGGTATATAAAATTTTCGGGCCATCTAGTACTATTGATTATTCCATACTTCATATCCTATTCTAATTCCTACTAATGATAAAAAGCGAAAGTTTGTGTGTTTGTTACTTCTTCTCGCTCCAACAGCGGACCAATTTTGATAAAATTGGGAATGGGGATAGGCTACTTTTTATCCCGAAAAATGTGTTCCTGTGGGATGATTAAGAAGTCGTACCACTAAAATCGTTGGACCAATTTTAATCGAATATGGTATAGAGGTAGTTGATACCATGGATTAACGCATAAACTACTTTTTATCCCGAAAATATCGTTTTCCCGTGGAATGATAATGGAATTCAAATATGTATATTTGCTTCTGTTACAAATTCGAAGCGATAGTTTGAGATAGAATATAGTGCGGATGGAATGGGATGAATTGCAGGATTACACGCCTTGAGTCAAGGAACAGGTTGAGACGGGACAGGACGGACCGTAACGGGATACAACGAGAAAGGCAGTACAAAGGGCATCAATCACGTTAAGCTTAAGTATAAAAAAGTGAGTACGCGAAATAATATCTGTGGACTGGACTCAATAAGTGTTTGCACCTGGGCGATGCCGGGTCAGGCCGCTAGTTGTACCTAAAGTTGACAATTTATTAATATCGCATCGTGTAGCAGAACCTTGTGACATTCCTCAAAAAGTAAAAAGTGACAACTGACATTTAAAAAAGAAAACATAACCTCAACGAGTTTGTCAAAAGATTGATAAAAAATTCAAGATATTCATTCTTTAATGTTATAAATACGTATTTATTATTTTGATTAAATAATGACAACAAAAAGGGCCACCTCTTGGTTTATAACTGAACGTGGACGTAGATTTACTTTTGCTGTGGTGACCGGTACTGGAATCGCTCTGACGGCGGCAAGATTTGTCCCAAATACTTTATTAATATCGAAATACAAGGACTTTGTGCATTATTACAGGTAACAAGAATAGCAAATTTTTTGATAAAATGATTTTATAAACGTATACATCAGTATTTAATTATACCAAATAAAACAATAATTGTGATTGAGTAAGTTCAAAAATACACTAGTTATTATTTGTATTGCAGTAATGGGCAGCCCGTAGAATTGCCGGAGCAGCTACGTGAACTACATAAAAAATGCTTAGACATCCTCAATATCTCGGATGTGCACAGAAAGTTGATCTCCCCATTTAGTGCTCACGGCTATGATTTGTTTCATGCTGGTAAGATACTGTTTTCGTCTATGTGTTACATTACTTACATTAGATTTAACCATTCATAGGCTACTATTCCTTTAAAAATAATTATAATGATTGTAATTTTAAAAAATAAGTATAATAATAAATACCTTGAAGTGCAAATTGGTGTGTGAGGGTTTTAGAATTCAGATGAAAATGATTGTATAAATGCAACAGGATAAAGACCATATTACAATGGCACAACTCACAGTCCTATTTCTAATAGTTCTCAAGTAACACCCTATTCAGAGAAAATTAAAAATAATCAATTTTGACCATAACTTTGTGGCAATGTGGCCAGTGATTTTTATAATTTATTGTTTTTATATAATATGATTCTTTCTGGTTCTTCCCTCAATGCTAAGGATCGTGACTGTATGTCAATCTTCTCCACTCGGTCTGGTTCTGCGCCATATGTACCGCTCCCCGTATCTGGCCTCCAGTAACCTCCTTGAGTTGGTCTACCCATCTAGCTGGCGCTCTTCCTCTAGCGCGCTTCCCTTCCATTTGTCCGAGAATGATCAGTTTCTCCAGGCTGTGCAATGGGGATTGCATTATGTGCCCAAATAAACTCCGAATCCTTTCCTGGCACGTAGCCAGCAGGCGCTTGGTGAACTTCAGCTCTTCGAGGATGGAGACATTGGTTCTCATAGATGTCCAAGGAATGTGTAGCAGCTTTCTCCAGCACCAAATTTCAAAGGCATCGATCTTTTTGTGTTCCTTTTTCCTGAGACACCAAGTCTCCACCCCGTACAGGAAGATAGAGAAGACCAACGTATGAACCAAACGCATCTTAGTTATTCGGCGAATATTACGGTCTTTCCAGATTTTATCGAGGCTAGTCATGGCACTTTTAGCCATCCCGATACGGCGTCCGATTTCTTTCACTCAGTTACCACTGTTAGAGATCAGCGACCCCAAGTATATAAATTCCTCCACTTTCTCATAATCCTTGAGCGCATTTGATGGACTTAAAACTTGAGCTCTGTCCACCGTCATCACTTTGGTCTTAGAGCGGTTATATAATATGATAAGCAATCATAAATACCTAAGTTTAAGAACTTCATACCAAATTATATGAAAGCTAGTGGCCTGTCCCAGGTTCATCCGGGTGCCGATGTTTTTTTATTTTTCGTAAAAACTGGGACATGTATATGTATTATACATATGTATAAACCTTCCTCTTGAAACACTATATATTAAAAGAAACTGCATTAAAATCTGTTACGTAGTGTTAAAAATCTAAGCATATATAGAGAGAGGCAGCGGGAAGCGACTATGTTATATATACATACATAAACATCATGCCTTTTTCCCAGAAGGGGTAGGCAGAGGTACAACTAGGACACTCACGTTTCGCCTTTGTTCCGTCCCATTTTGTGATACGAGGCAAACCTATCGCCATATCAGGCACAAATTCCTGACTCCGGGCTGATAATGAATAGAAAAATCTAATATAGCTTTTCCCGACTTGGGATTCGAACCCGAGACCTCAGCTTTGTAATCATATAGTAATACAATTACGCCACCGATGCAATACTCGTATACTATGTTATGATTATGATAAGTCTATTTTTCAAGAAAAATATTTGATTTCCTAAGTATAAATGTTGGTCAATTTTGATATCTCACACTGAAAAGATGTATATTAACCCTTGTTCTGATAAAAATATTTTAAACCTGCCATTTGAATTGGCGCAGATTGATCAGTTTTTTGTATAATTTACTAAATTACAGGTTATACAAACTCAAAATTTGGCGTTATCGTTGGTGTTCCTGTTAATTTCAATTATAAAACAGTCGACGATGTCAAGAAAGATGATATACAGGTTGGTGTATACTTATTATATTATTACTTTTCATTATTTTTATTGCTAATCAGTAGAGACCGGATTATATGCAACACAAAGAGCTCAAAATATACATGGAAATATGAACGAAAAATGTCTAAAATATACATGAAAACCAATGAAAACAGGTAAAATCGCAACATAAATGTTAAGTTTTAGGAAGATATTAAAGAGAAATAGTGCTATATTATAATATAAATCTATATAACAATTTAATTACTTAATCAGTAAATTACGTATTCGTTGAAAATTTAACAACCATATAGGCCGGAAATTATAGTTAATAGCAAAATAAAATAAGCGGGTTAGTGCGCTCTACAAAACGTGCGATTAGGTTATGAAGGTATACATTTGACCGGCAATAGCGTGATTTATTTTTGTGCATGTATACGGAAAAAACATTTAACAGTTAATTTTACACTTATCAAGAGGGTTACCTACCGAAAAATGTAGTAAATATAGCGTAAATATGCATGATCTAGATCATGATTTAGACCTAAAATCTAGATTTTAGGTAAAATATGCAATTATCGCTGAAAATGGGGTAAGTATGAATTTGCATATGCAGATGCATACAGGGTATATCCAGACTGCGACCGGAAGCAAAGCCAGGTCGTAGTATTTGCGACTGCAGATACAATGCAACTAAAAATTTCCCAAAAAAAAAGAGAAAATTTTAGTTGCATTGTGTCTGTTATCACTAAAACTACCACGTGACTTCGTTTTCGGTCGCAGTCATGATATAATATCCTGTATAATCCGGTCTCTAGTAATCAGAATATTAGTTGTCTACCATCCTGTTTTTACGTATACCTACATATATCTAACGGGTCATGCATCGCACTCCATGTAAGCGCGAATTTCTACATACATCCTCACAAACCTACACATATAAAATATAAGTAAGGTGCTCAGTGCTCTGTGTGATAATATGACATAAATTAACAATATTTTCAGTCCTCCCAAATACTAACATTTTGTAAATGAATGTACTAGTTATTAATAGGTAAGTACAAAAATGATATACTTAGGATATGTTTCAGGTAAACCAAAAAAAAGTGGATTGGAGTTCGGAAGTTGGAATGAAGCTCGCAGAATCCCTAGTGTGGCCAGAGAAAGTGAAGCAGTTCGCGTTGTGTAGAGAAATATTGATGTCGCACAATAATAAAGTTGTGTATGAGTCCGTGTACCCATTTATATGCATATTTTTTGCTTACAATGTCACTACATACCTAAACAGGAGGCTTAACTTGTATAGAGGCCCAGTATCTTTAAGAGGATTTTTGTATTCAATAGTTGGTATGTTTAGTACAGGACTATATTTCCTTATGAAAGATATGACTGAAGTTTACTATGAAACAGAAACAGATAAAAAGCTTTGTGACTTGGGACCCGATTTCATAGAAAGCGGAGTAATACTTTATGACAAGATTTTGCAAAGAAACCAAGCGTTAAGGACGCTGATGGGGAGAGAGGGTGAGAATAATTACAGTGTGCTTGGCAACGAAAACTTTGGCTTGCGGCAGCCACGATTAGCACTTGTTCATAGAAAACAATATTTCAAAGACAGGTTAAAAGAGGTGCAGAAGAAGGAAACCAAAGAGACCAATGGAGACTCTTGAGTTAATATCATTAATTTAATACTACTCATCAAATATGAGATTTAATAGACAGTAGATAGTGCATGCGGAAGTTAAGTCAAATTAAACGTATTTATTTATCTACTATCCGAACAGATAAAGAATGGGATTAGAAATGGCGGCTCATTATGCCTGTATAGTCATGCTTAGTACTAGTAGTGAAAAGTCGCTAATAAAGTTACGTGGAATATAAGGTAGGGTTAACACTTTCTGACTTAGAACTATTGAAAAAAAAATGTTTTGCCTGGGAAATAATATTATCCACTTAAGTAAGAAGGTATATGAAACTTTTAAGAAATTATTTAGGAAGAGTTTTAAATAAAATAAAATGTTTTTTTATAATACATGAAGATCAAATTCGTCATCAGGTCTTCACCAGGATCGACTGACAACTCTTTAATAACATTGGTTCATAGTCTTTATGTTATGCTTTCATTGTCTATTCGATTCACACCAAAATCAATGATAAGATCTTCGACATTACTTTTGTTCATTATTTCTCTAATTCTGATAGATTTATACTGATAATGTTCTGCCCAATACTAATAGTTTTTTCTAATCTGAAACATATGCTAAGTAATATAATGCAGGTCTAGTTCTGCTAAATTTGATCACACACAGTGACTTTTTTTTTTGACTTTACCGGCGAGTGAGTATAGACAGCGATAGTGTGCGAACGAGACTTCAATACAAGTGTCGCCATTTTCAATCCCGTTCTCTATTTGTACGAGTAGAATGTAATAATGTTGTTAGTTTTATGTACAATAGCTTATTAAAAATGTTTTAGTTACAATACTTTGTTTCAATTTTATTAACACTTTGTTATCTTGTAGTGAAAGGATCCTGGTTTACCCATTTGGTAGAGAGTTGATTCTGACTTTGAGAAAGGACATTTTCGGCCCATTTCAATGATCACACAAAGATTTGGTTGTTTTTTTAATTTGGCAATACAACAAGTCAAATTATAAGATCACTCTTTAACTAATTATATAAAACGATTCCAAATCCGAAGAATTCCTGAATCAACATAGCTATTGTTTGTTCTTCTTCTGTCGTGTCAATGGCTCACATGATACTTTTATTGTTTGTTGAGATATACATATTAGTAATTAGTACAATAAAATCGAGGCGAATCATTTGCTAATGTTGCTCCCCTTTCCCAAACAGAACCAAGCGTGCTGGCTTGCGAAGGCATAGATTGATGGTCCAAACCATCTCGGCGCAAATTATTTTTTGTGTCGGACCATCAAGCTGATTTGTTTGCAGTCACTCGTAGTTCCTCCTTCCTATAATCCTGAGTCCTTCCACCGTAGTATGAAGAAGCATCTTAGCAGGCCGTCATAATTGTATCGAATGGTATGGGACCGACGTCTAATGCCATTCAATACTCTTATCTGGACGGCATTTGCGCTTACCACTATGTGTAGTGCAGTCATTATGCCGTGCCAGTAATAAAAAAAGGAAATCACTGGTTGCAGCCCGCTTCCAACATGTCGCTATACAAACCCTTTTTATTTTGACGATAGGACAACTTAAGCTTCCCGTCTGGTGCATGTGTGTCCGTGTGCCGAGCATCCCTGATGACCTCTCTAGGTCATCGTTTACGACGATCAGTGGATAACGTTTGACAGCCTCCGTGGCGCAGTTGGTTAGACGCCGGCTGTGAAACGAGAAGTCGCGGGTTCGATCCCCGCACCGACTTTTGTGTGGCCCACAAGTATTTGTCCAGATAAACACCCAAACCCTGGGGACTGGGTGTTTGTGATACCCAAAAGTCTCGTAGCTTCTGATACCCACGACACAAGACTCCATTGATCTTAATGTGGGGTTACGACTATGTATGTGACTGTTAGGTGTAGTTACTTACTTGTACTTTTAACGTGCCAGAATTCTCAGCCAAAACACAGGGCGGGCTAAGGAAATTCTTGGGGGAATCCAATGTTCGGCGGTGCGCTTCCTGTTGATGAAAATAGGGAGATAACGGTGACGGATAACACCGTGACAAAATGAAAAATATCTTAATGATATCTACAAGAATTCGCATGGTAAGTAAGTAGGTATATGAAGTTCACCAAAGCGCGATTGAGTGGTGGGTTAGATGTTAGGGCTAAAGCTCGGGCTGAATTGAATGCTGCAAATAATCCTTTAAATAATTAGTATTATCTACTGATTTTTGTACATATTATCCTAAATCATTGTTTTGGTTACCAACTTAATAGATATACATTGTTTTATCTGCGAATTAATTTAATTTAATCAATAGCCGAATTAATATATAAAGGACGGCTTATGAATTGAAGTTTAGTCCGATTATTGTAGTATGCGGTTGCTAGTGAGTCTGATTTTGCTGGTGTGTGTGTGCGAGGCGCTGGCTCGCCGGTCGCCTTATGCCGACCTCGTGGAGGAGTACATGCGAGGGCCTGCAGGGAGCCGAATTTCTAATAATATAACCGAAGATGCTTTGCTAGATATTGTAAGAATGCGTTATACATTATTTGTTGCGTAAAAAATACTTCAGTCAAAGATTATTTATGATTGCCATGGATTGTTGGTGTGCAGAAATATTTATATGTGTTCAGTATTTGGGTAATTTTAATTTTATTGTAGAAAAGCTAAGCGTTTTTTTTTTGGTTTAAGGTAGGTTACTTGTATCCGGAGGGTCCGATAGAACCGTATTATCTACGCCTGTCAACAATTCTGTCTATAATAAATCATACAAAAAATGTATAAAAGCTGAAAGTTTGTCTGCGCATGCCTCTGACATAGTCATCACACGATCAGCTATTATGAAGTTCTGATCGTTGATAGCTTTGAAAGTTATCACCTTCAATGTGTCTGACAAGATGAAAGAATCATGCTGGCAAAATATTGGTTGCAAAAAGAACCTATACTATTTCTGTTTTCTTGAGAATGGATGCAGGTACATATACATATAGATATAGGTACGGTAGGCAGGTGGATATAGTTACGAAGTAGGTATTCATTTTATATATGTTCGTAAAAAACTTGATGAAATTATGTGATTCTCTAAATAGATTATAATAAATAAACATACCTAATGTACCTTATAGCATCTAATTCTACTAAGAGTTTTACGAAACTTCTTGTTTATGTTTTTAGTCACAACAATTTACTGGCATAATTAACAATAAATCACTTCCTTTTGAGAATTTTAGATATTTATTAAAGATAAAGTTGCAGGTGATTAAATCGTATAGTAATTGAGGAGATAACTAAAAAATAATAAGTACTACCTGCTACTTACATAATAATGACTTGATAAGATGCAGAAATAATATAATCTATTAATTTTTATTTTATTTTATTTTATCGACGAAAGGTAACCACCGACCAATCAACGCGATGATTTTGTGTAGGCTGTGGTATAACAAATGGCGGATCGCCTTGGGGTGGGCTCTTTTATATTTATTTATAAACTTACGCGTATTTCTCAAAAGACGTAGGACTGATGTGCTGCCGGAATACTCACGTTTCGCTTTATGTAATAGGGGGAAAGCCTGTCGTTATATTGGGCACAAAAGAAAGGCTAATGTGGCTAGAGGATTATAATTAATCAATGTTCAGCTTAAGTAGATACTTATCTAGACTTTACAATTTGATCTTGCGCAAACGCTACGCTCCACAGAAGACATCATACAACTACAAACTATTGTAGATTTCAAAAATTATTAAAGGAAAGGGAATATTTTGACAAATTTTGACTTGGTACTTCATAAAAAAAAGCACAAGATTAATCAAGAAATCATAGTAACTTCTACTTGCTTAAATTAAAACGCTAATAGGGTAGCTACTCATGAGGTAGTAGTAAGTAATCTGTGCATAGGGTTGACACTTGCCACGATTTATATGTATAATGCATAAACTGTGAAAATAATTCGGTCGATATAAAATTAGTCACACATTATTACATGCATTATCTACATACGTAGATATAGATATAGGTACATCTAGACATGAGTACTAGCCAGTGTAAGTACCTATATGAATCACATCAAAAGATTGATCATTATCTGCGTATAATAAATAAGTAAAGCCATGATTTTACATATTTATCAAAAAATGTAAATACGTAACTTATTACTTATCAAATAGTAGTAACAATCAGACATACCTACCTTTAAATATGTATTAAAGGAATTATTATGTTTAGATACCCCGATAATTGAATAATACCCTCGATAACATATCGTTTGCAGGTGGGTCTCATCACCAAATACAGATATCCTGTTGAAGTACACAAAGTGACAACAGAAGATGGATATATTCTTGAAATGCAAAGAATACCACATGGACGAGACCGCAATACCCAACGTGATCCGAAAAAACCAGTGGCCCTCGTAATGCACGGGCTTTGTGCCTCTGCCGCTGATTGGGTTCTCATGGGCCCGGGCACAGCTCTAGGTAAAATATTACTGGACTTCATTTATATACCTACCTGCATTCCGAAGAGATGTTTATTTATCTTAATAGCTCGACATATGTAGTTATAACTTACTATTCGTTTTATATGTTGTAGCTTATGAGCTCGCCGAATCAGGCTATGATGTATGGCTGGGAAATGCCCGTGGTACTTATTATTCAAGATTCCATACTACTCTGAATCCAGACTCAAGCCGAGAATTCTGGAATTTTAGTTGGGAAGAAATAGGTACCAAGGATCTGCCTGCCATGATAGACTATGCTTTGAAAATAACCGGTAAAAAGCGTCTGCATTATATTGGCCACTCCCAGGGCACTACAGTTTTCTGGACAATGGGTGCTTTACGGCCTGCCTATAACAACAAGATTATTTCTATGCAAGCTTTGGCTCCAGTTGCATATCTAACAAACAATCAACAACCGTTATTTATTGCAATGGCGCCGTTAGCTAACAGTATTGAGGTGAGGATTGTTTTTATTACACGAACGGTATAAACATCATTGGAGTTTACTTTAAAAATTAGGTAAATATGTACCTAATGAGAATGTTCTTTTCAGGCAGTGTCTAGCGTACTCGGTGTGACGGAACTTGTGGGAAGGTCTGATTTTTTCACAACCATAGGGAAGACATTCTGTGCGGACGGTGCTCCTACACAGTCGCTCTGCACTGATGTCATTTTCTTTATAGCCGGAGGAAATGAACAGATGTTTAATTCAGTAAGTGTCATCTATAGTATTTTCATACATACAATCTTTTTATTAGGTACTCGTTTTTTTTCAAAGATTTCTTTTGTTTGTCATAAAAAATTTTTTTTTTTAGAAAATAAAAATTGCAATAATATTATTAATGAAAAATACGATATAATTGTCATGAAATATTTGAAAATGAAAATGAAAATAAAAATAATTTATTGAATCCATTAAAATGTTCAACATTATTTAGATTCAGTCTTTTTTTTTTCTACCACCCGGTTCGGAAAGCGGTTTTCACTAGAGAAGAACGGGCAAGAAACTCTAGTGTTGCTCTTTTCAAAACCAGTTTACAATATCGTGATTATTACAAAAATTACAAGCTGGTCCAAATCAGAGCAGTTCATTAATAATTTGTTATAATTTTCAAGTGAAATATATTTTTAATACAATATTGTTTATATTCTGTTTAATATGGCTGAGTGAACTGAAGTAGCCCAGAACGAAGAATCAGTAGAAAATCCCTGTTTCACCAACGCAGTGAATACTCGTGAAAACCTTATGTAATGTAACCTTATGTAAATGTATGTAACCTTATTTAAAAATAGATATTAGGTTTGTATATTAGCAGCTCCACTCTGCTGTGTGTATGTTTTGCTGTTTTACCACATTGATTGTACTATTTAAATAAAATAAATACACCCAACAGTCACATACATAGTCCTGACCCCACACTAAGATCAAGTTTTGTGTTGTGGGTATCAGAAACTACTAGAGACGTTTTGGTCATACAAACACCCAGACCCGAAACAAACACCTGTGGTTCGCACAAATATTTGTTTCGGTGCGGGGGTCGAACCCGCGACCTGTAGTTTCAAAGCCGGCGTCCAACCAACTGCGCCACGGAGGCTGTCTATTTATTTAGATACACGTGGAAAGCTCAATTAGGCGCGGACCGCATTACGAAAACATAGGTAGCGGGTTCAAACCCACACCACGAACTATCTTCACAGTACACACCACAGAATTTTTGTAACTACGTGTGTATTCATGTTAAACTATCTCTTACTTTAAACTTCACATTCTTCATCAAATATTCACCAATCTCTCCGGGATCAAGCGGTATAATATTATTACCAATAAAATTACCACCAAAATCGATACGCAGCAATTGGAGAAAATATCACGTACTTAATATAAAAATTGCAGTATTGACTATTGAGAAACTTCCCTTAAATCTATTAAAACTGTTTTTTTATTTGTTACAGACAATGTTCCCGGTAAAACTTGGTCACACTCCAGCAGGAATTTCAGTGAAACAGTTGGTTCATTATGCACAACACATACGCAAAAATTACTTTAGACGATATGATTATGGCCCCACGACGAACTGGAAAATATACAGGAGCTTCACCCCTCCGAGCTACAATTTGGCCAGAATCACAGCTCCCGTTTTCCTGCACTATGTCGATGACGACGTTTTTGCAGATTTGAGAGATGTCAACAGACTTTTCCGAGAACTTGGTCGTCCCGTCGGAATGTTTAGAGTCCCGCATCCCACTTTTAGCCATCTCGACTTTATGTGGGGAATAGAAGCAAAGAGATTGGTTTATGACAGAACAATTAGTCTGATGAGATCTGTAGGTGATGATTAATATGGAAATATATCCATTCTGCATATACACTGCATAAAATTTGTTATTTATTGTTTCAAAGAAAAACATACAAAAGTGAAATATGTATATGTACTTATCCATCCATCCATCAGCCAAAGGAAGTATATGTACTTAATTGTGATAATAATAAAATATATTGCATATATTGCTTTGTTTCAATAGTAAAACATTTTTTTCTTATCATTTAAAGACATAGGCAGGTCGTCTATAATCACAATGGAAGGGAGCTCATTCCAGAGGTCAAGCAAAGTAGAATAACATTTAACAAGCTTACCTACGGTAGAAACGTACCGTAGAAGAACGGATTGACCCCCGATGACTCCTTTGATATAACGAGTAGAGAGGTAATAAAGCTATGACGATGGTGATTCGTAACATCTTAAAAATTAAACAGACCGAAATTCTTCTACAGACTTTCGCTGTCCGAAAGGTCCTTCCTTTTCGTTCTTTGAGCTCGTAATATTTATTATAAAACAGCTTCTGCCCGCAACTTCGTTTGCGTGGATATTATGGTCTCATTCTTACTCAAGATACGTAATCCAGTCACATCCCATCAGTTTAAGTACAAAAACGTAACAAATCGGAATTCCTCCCTCATCCCACAGGAACACTACATTTTTCGGGATGAAAAGTAGCTTAAGTGTTAATCCAGGTGTCAACTACCCCCATACAAAATTTAAAATATTTTTTTTGGGTTCTATTACGTTAATATAAACAATAAAGCTGATATGGGGGAACCCATATCAGTTTTTCTCATTTAACTTCCATGTACAGACATCGCTCGGTTACAAATTTATTATATGTATAGATCTACATTTTTTTTATATATCTATCTTAAATTTGATATACCTACTGGTAATTTATTGATTATTCGCTTCATTGATCTGGTGGCATCAAGGTCTGCTATCTGTGACGTCCTCAGTTCGATTTCCAGGTTTTGAATTTTTCGATTTGAGAAATCTTATTTGTTCAAGATTGAAATGATCAGGAACTATGAGGAGTAGCGACATATACTAAAAAGAGTCACGATCTCGATTTTGATAAAAACTGAAACTGCTTAGTTTTTTATAAATTAATATGCCTAGCTAGGAATCGGACTCGATAATTTTGTAAAAATAACACATGCTGTGTATTATTACACCGTTCAATAAATAATGATGATGCATATTGATAGTACTTTATGGTTTTAGTATATTTCTCAGAACAATTAATCATTGTTCTGATGTATGTTTAGTTATAAAGGTATATTTATTATTTTAGTAATATTTACAGGAGCTGCTTATCTTGCTACAAGTAGTAAAATCGGTATTTTACATAATTGAATAAATATTTATTAGACTCTAAAGAACAAATTGATAAAAGATGAGCATTTCTGGAGAAGTAAGCAGTAGGCTGGTAAGCAGTCACAGAGTACATATAGGTCGTTTACAATCTTCTGCCACCGAAATCGATAGCGCCTTTGTCAAAATAATAGTTTTTCTCTCTTCTTAATTTATTACAATGGACATGTCAATACTGTTAGATTACGAGTACAATTAATGCTTGGTGTTTATAATATTAAGAACATATAGGTATCTCAAATAATGTGTTAAATAGATATATTTAATTTTTATTTGTAGTTTCAAATTTCGCCACACGCCAATAGATGTTAAATGACTTAATGACTTAGACATTTGTAACTTGTAAGTAGGAAATATTCACTGACAACTGGCAAGTTGGCAACCCAGACCATATGATGTGTTTGTCTTTGCTCAGTGGTGTGAACTGTGTATAATTCTGTGGTATAATTTATTATGTAGTTTAGCTTTCATCAGGAAAAATATTAATATTTTTAAGAACTATTTTCAGTTTGATTTATGGAGTAGTGATTTTATTGATATAGTCATAAATTTAACAATCAAAATGTGCGGTGGATTCACTTGTTCAAAGAATGCATTAATTGCTCTAAATGTTCTCTATGTGGTAAGTAGTCCTTTTATCAGACAAAAGCAATCAAATGATATATAAGCTCATTATTCAATGTCCTATTTTTTCTTATGATTCCTACATTATTAATTACAACACATAGACTTTCTTAAGACATTTAGTTTTAAAGGTCATATTTTAATGACAAAATGATTTAAGGGATTATAGTATGTTAATAGCACGCATAATATACCTTTCAATATTGTTTTATGTAATATGTTTTTTTTTTATTATATTTCATCAACTACAAATATTCCTGCTTTCCATGCAGTGGAAGCTAGTGTTTTTAACACAATGCATTCATAAAATAAAAGTAATACTAAAACAGGTGGTTCTGTGCATTGTTAAATCAGTGTTATTGTCTGAGTTTTTTCCACCTATAATAAAAATTCTTAACTTGCTTTGAATCTCAGCGATTGTTATCTTGTAAATGGTTTTAAAAAAAATGGTAATGAACAAAGAAAAAACTGAACATTATAATTGTAATTTGGCAGGTGGTGGCAAGTATCCTCATATCAGTGGCAGTTTATGGACAAACCTCATCCCTGGTATCAAACCTTCCTATTTTAGGAGGTATACTGGCATGTGGTGTATTCCTGGTCCTAATCTCTCTATTAGGGTTAGCTGGAGCAGTAAAGCATCATCAAGTGATGCTGTTTTTTGTATCCTTTGTTAATACAGATTAATGTTATAATTTCCTTCAATGATAACAATTACCATTTTTTAATAATTGATAGATTAATACCAAGTTAATGTTTCATGGATAGTAAATAAGTATTTATTATTGTATAGCATAAATGGGAACAAAATATACATTGACTTGGTTCAGGCTTATTATGTATGGAAAAATATGTAATCAATCTGCTAAAATACAAAGTCAATGTATATTAAGTATTCTCATTAATACCAAATTTTTGAAGAAATTACATTTTGTTTTACATATTTGTAATGCTATGATAAAGCCTTAACTCCAAGACAGTACATGGTAATCTTGTTCCTTTTGTTCCTGGTTCAGTTCTCAGTTGCTTGTGCTTGCCTCGCTGTTAATTCTGAACAACAAGAAATGTTGGCCCGACAGGTAAAACATAAAATTATACTATCTTCAAATTATTTTGAAACTGAATGTTTTATAAACTCTTTCCCTTCATATGCTGTTATTAGTAGTTCTTTAAATTAATAAGTATGACTTTAAATAAAATATTTAGATGATGAGTTTTTATGTTTCATCAATATTGGCAAGTTTTAAAATTGATGTTCACCATTTAGGGTTGGAATGAAATGGATATGGATGTGAGACAGCAAGTTCAAGATAGGTTCCAGTGCTGTGGCTTCCAGAACAACACAACTAATACTACAGATGACCATCCTTCTTGTGATGCTTTATATGTAAGCTTATTGTTTTCACCACTTTATTACAATAATACTACCTGACTACCTTTTACGAGAGGCATTGTAAGCTTTTGTTATTCATAACTTATTACTGTTAGAAAATTAAAATATCTTAATAGTATTTTGTTTTTAAATTGGAGACAAATGAAACCCAATATTTTTAACCGAGTGATAGAATATTTTAATGTTAAACAAAACAATTGTCCTATTGGATCAATGAAAAATAAGTCACATAAAATAGTCCGTTTTTAATTACTAACTGAGGCAGGTAAGATAGCAGGTCTTTAGATGCCGTTACCAAGTGGCTCCCACTACTCATGAACTTGATATAACACAAATGGCACAGTTACGCCATGGCTTACAAGCTGATGTAATCTTTGAAATAACTATAGCTATATATGCATTTCTTTCCAGATTATTTGCTGTAAGGATTCTAATGATACAAATTGCCACTGCAAACCATGCATGGAAAAACTAAAGGAAACTATTGATTATGCATTTAAACTTTGTGGTGGTATTGGATTGTTCTTCAGCTTCACAGAGGTAAATATTTAAGATAATATTATCATAATAGCAGTAATGACGTTTTTTTTAAACACAAAGTATGGGACATTGTATATTGTGTATTTATATGGATGTTTGTGATTATTACTTATCAATACAATTAAAAGTATGAAAATATGATATGTAATGTTCATATTGTGTCATACTTAATATCTTAATCATTCTGGAGTAAAGTATATGCAATGTGTATGTGATTGTGAATCATATTTTGTTGTTGGAGATGATAAGTTCATAGTATTTTATAAAGTTCATAAAACATTTTTGAGAGCATAACAGCTGTATGTGGGTGTGGGTTTATTTATTAAATTAAAATTCTAGACTGTAGGATCTTTGGTTTCCATCGAAAGATATATTTGTAATTACATTATATTATATCCTGTAAAAATATAATAAGTAATAAATACACTTTTAATGAATTATAATTTTGTACTGCATATTTTTAATGGGATTATTACTTTCAATAATTTGCTTGTGGGACTTCAACTATTTAGCTTCTCGTCACATCAGCTAATAAAATTATAGACTTATAAAGATAGCGTTATCACTGCGTAATTTAAATAACATTAAGAATTATTTTTGTGGGCATGCTAATGTTTAATTTGAGACGAGTAAAGAGCTACGCAATTGAGAAATATTACCAGAGTACATTTATAGAACGTTTGTCGGGTTCCGTTTTCATACAACTTTTAGTCACATTTGCATTTTGGTTGAGTCATAATATGCGGTCTGAAACCCGCAGCCTTTTTGGTGTCATTGAAATTGGAAAGTTTCTCAGTATGCGTGTTTCAATGTAGCATTACATAAACGCAGCTCGTTGCTCGCTCGTCAATTGTTCACTAACATGGTGGTGTCGCAATTATTACATTTCCTTACTTTGGGAGAACTACATTTGTGACTAACAGTACTTATTTTCAGTTTCTTGGTGTGTGGTTGACAGTAAGATATCGTAACCAAAAGGATCCGCGGGCTAACCCAAGTGCATTTCTGTGAATGATTCCATGCGAACGAAGACATGCTATATCTGTAATCCGAGGTGGATGGGTGTTTCGCTTATTTGTCTCGCTTCGAGTCGCTTGTTCAAATGGCTTTGTTGCATGTAAATCGAAAATGCTGGTTATTTTTATATCGAAACCGCATTACATTCATTGAAATAATTATGAATAACATTGTTGACAATGTTATCTTGATAAGCTTAAAGTGTTTATTTTTCTTTGTTTAACTAAGCTTTTATGATAGCATCATGAAATATCTAAAAGTAAATAACGCACACCTTTGTTTTCATACGTTTTTTTCATATTACGACGTAGTTTCTAACAATTAGTTTTACTATAATTTATGAAAATGAATAATTAACATTTATGAAAATCTTTTAAGGATTGCTATTATTCGTATTGAAATATAAAACTGACCATTTTATTAAATCATCTTGTTTGGCGTTTACTACTTGCATGATTAATGTCGTGTGCGTGAATTTCTAGTTATCACTGACTATCTAATATCTATAGTAGCAAATGTTTGCATCTTTCGTATTATGTAGCAGTTTGAAAGGAGACCCGACTTATCTATTGACGCACATCTGAATTATATGTTACACACATGCAATTCTACACAAGCGTTGTCTACCATACACAAATACCTACTGATAGTGCCTAGTGGCCCACTATAGGATGATAATTAATTTTGCGCGATGGTAAAGTTCTCAGTTTTTCAAGCATACTTCAAAGCAATGATGGCGTGGCGTAGTCATTGGTGAACTCTCAGTGCCCAGAGGCTCAGCGTTCAATTTGTTCCCGTAAATGCATGGAGAAATTCGACAATAACTATTGCACCCTCGGTCTTAGTACCTCGCTTCATAAGTCTATTACTGTATACGTGCACTGCATAAACGCCTGACGAACGGACCTGACCCATCGTGGCGCCTGGCCGAACATGTTCTATTGTGTACTTGGGCTTATAGGTGCTGATATTTCACTAATATTTAATTTATTTAATTGCATTCATTTGCATGTGCTTCAATCTTTTTATGTCATAGTGCGCCGAATATTGCATGTTGATTTTGCCAGTCTCTCCTTGTGTTCGATCACTGTATCATATGTGTAAAGTGTAGTTGACCTAGCGTATTATTTGACTGTGTATGTTACAGCTATTCGCGGTCTGGCTCGCTCGGCGCTACAGAAACCAACCGGACCCCAACTACAAAGAGCCACACGCTATTTTCCCGAGACAAAATTATCTCTATTAGTTAAACATTCAATTAACTTAAGTCCGTTGCAGAAATTTGTCAAGTATCGAAATTAACCGTGTTAGTCACAAACATTATCAAAATGTTATTGAAATCAGTAAAATCATAATTCCCGAAAAGCCTATGTTACATTGGTTTTCACGGACTGCAAGTTTATTTAGACGTAAGTGTTCGTTTTAGAATATCCAGTATAAATTTTCTATAGTTTATAATCATGTCAACTGTAATACCTAAGATTTTATTCATTCAACCAGTCAGCAACAGTTTAGATAATTTAATGTGTTGGTCAAATGATGTCTCGACTGTCGTCACATAATAAGTTTGTAATTGTTTCTGATAGCTTATATTTCAGCATGATTTCGCTTCCATTAACGTGATTATAGATCAAGCACAGTGATTATAGATTACAATGAAGCCCTTTTTAATAATTTTAATGTATGATACTTTTCAGTCTTATGTATTTTGCTTTTGTTTATTTTTAATGAAATGCCAAACAGTTGGTGATCGATAATACAATAGACATATACAAATTGTATCATTAACGGCGATGGCCTGACATCGTGTTGTTATTTTGGCCACACATTCTATCTAGGTATTAGTTGAGTTTTTTTTGAGAATGTATTTCTTGATATATTTTGAAATTTATTTTGATACCCATATTATTTTCGAAAGTATATTAGGTAGTTGTAGGACTTTTACTTTCTCATAAGTGATACAATCAAATGGACTTTTGAGTCGAAATTAAATATAATATCAAGTTTATCGCTCGCTCAGTAAGCATCTATGAATTATGTTTTACATTTCATGTTTCTTATGGGACTAAGCAGCATTGTGAGTGTTATTTTACTATTTCAAGTAGGACAAGCTGCATTGTGGAAAATGTACTGTTTTTTTATTTCATATCATGAGGTCCAACTTGATAGTGGTCTCAATAGTACAACACCATTATTTTTCAACATTTTAGGGATTAATGTATTGCGAAATAGTTTTAGGTACATTATGTCTACTAGTCAGTAGTCTAATTTTATTTTAGTATTAATTTCTTGAAAGCTGCAAAAGACAGCATGTAATGTTTTGTAATGAATAATTATATGCGGACTGAATGAAACAGGTATATATTGATACATTGCGAGTGTAGCTTATTAAGAGTACTGTGACTTGATCTGGTAGGATCTTAATTAACATAGGCGCCTACATGAGCTTGAGTTTACTTTCGCCTTCATCAGATCATGAATAAGTGTTATGTTGAGCACGGATCGTATCGTGATTAAGACAAAGTCTATGTCAAGTAGAAGTGCCACATTTGCAGTAACTGTGAAGTTCTATTTTGATTGATTGTGAGTGTATTTCCTTGCCATTAACATTGTCTGTTTGATCTTTTGAATCTATTGAGCTTTAATTAGTTGTTAGTTGGATCGATTCCGACTTTATATTCCGTGCTTTTATGTCATAATATAGTTTTTTCAACTATGTTTTCTTATACCAGTTAAATGTTTGCATATACATGGATGATGCATCGCTGTGAAGTAATATTAAGTCATTGCGGTACTTGTCGATGTATTGTAGCTTGTATTTTTCTCCAAAACTTTCTGTAATATTGTCATTTTACTGATGTTTTAAAAATTACTCCAAAATAAATAAAGTGTGCAAGCATAATTTTTCGTTTTATTGTAGAATCTGCTTAATATGCGTTATGTAAGTGTATGAAACGAGAGTTTCTTACAACTAACTGTTTTCATGTTATGTGTAAGTACCTACTTGGAAGACAAAGTGAGGACGATGCTAATTTTAATGCAAACCTACAGCATCCTGCGGTGAGAGATTATAATCTCGGAGATCGGAGATTATATTGTATCGAGATAATTATGCCGGCAAGACAAAATTTATATGTCGAACTGAGCACCAAAACAAGTCACTTTTGCGTACTTAGTCCACTATAACGAGTGTATCACCATGAGCTATATTGGTCGTTACGACGATGTCCAATAGACTCGTACCGGACTTGACTTATACCGGACTTATGACTTATACCTCAGGATTGCTTTACCATAGTTTCCTGACACAGTGGAGCCACTCTGAATGAGCAGCCCTATTAAACTAACGATTTACAAGTCTGTAACATTTCATAAAGCCGGTATGTATATACCTGCTTCAAACATCAAAACAGTAAAATTAATTGAGGTACCTACTTATCTTGTATCTGTCATTGTATCTACTACCACAGAATACTAACTACTACCTACTCATAATATCAACTGCGTTTGGTTATTAAGGAAACAAGCAGACGAGCGTGGTGTGCCGGGTTCGATTCCTGGATTAAAGTTATTTTCTACCTACTTACATATGTGAAAAACTTGATATTCCAGGGATTGTATCTATATGTATATCTGTCATAACTATCACAGCGATAGGTTCTTTCTATGAGAAAAAGATCAGTCATCGGAAATAACATTGGCCAACATATAGATATGAATTCACTTGTTGCCACACTGTCTGTCCTTGAAAGATTCAATGCGCGTCAATATGTTATCATCTATACATAATATAATATATTTGTTTATTTAACGCGCAAATGTTAAATCAGAATTTGGCGACCTTACGATACACGATTTGTTTTGGACATTTTCAATATCCAGTGACTAGAAAGATACACACTGTTGGTAGTAAATTATATTGAAAATCAACCCCTAAATGTGAGATCTTTACAAGGGCGTAACAGCGGTGACAGTGTCCACGCGCAAAGCTTCCGCGCAAGCCCTCAGTGGAACGCCCGCACCCTGCCGAGTTTGGGCAGAAAACCTTGCGGCTGCCAGTAGGCAGTTGTGCAGCGCTCGCACCCAGCGTTACACTGTACACACCCATCGATCCACATTTGATAGAACGTTACACGTTGATAAAATAAGTGTTTAGTGTTAGGACAGCAGCTCCACTACCATGTCGTTCGATAAAGACGAGCTCCGAGATGAGTAAGTATATTTTTGTGTATGTATTCACTAAACACTTACATTCACTTTGCGCCATAAACTGTTTTAAACGTTTTAAACGCGTGAATCATCAATTATCTGATTAAATGTTCGGTGTGGAGTTTAAATGATACAGGTAACCTAAATTTTAATGCGATTAACATTGTATTCTTTAGAGTATTATTTTAAGTTATTTCTGACTTTTTAAAATATCCATTCGAGCGTTTAAATGTATTTTTAAATGTAATTACCTTTTATATGGGTACATAACGTAAAAATTATACTGTGATGACAAGGTTCATTGCTCCTGAAAAATGATTTTTTCCCCAAACAATGGATGGAGCCTAGGTAACCTGGATACGTTTCAACCACCTAGACATGTTAGGAGGGTTATATTGTTACAGATTATTGGCACAAATAATGCCTCCATTTAAACATGTACCTTGTTGTACCGTATTGGCGCAGGAAATGAGTGAACGTGTTACAATACAATGTCAATCTAAGCTGCGTCGACAGCAAAACGTGCTGGCACTTGGCATCGATAGGTAGATAGTTAGTTCTTTCGTCCGATTGTGTATTGCAACTTGCACCCATTTCAAATGAAGCGTTCAGTCTCGCGCTAAATAAGATCGCGATTAACTCTTACGTTTGAATTATTATTGGTTTTCTTTCAGAGGATATTTTATGGTTATGTGTCTTGGGTACCTAGTATCTATGTTCGTCAATTTAGGTTTAAGTTTGTATAGGGTGTAATGAGATGAAAATATTAATTGAAACCATAAAATGTCATACATTATTTAGATTTAGTCACTTTTTTTTATTTTCATTACCACCCGTTTCACTATGTATGTAGGTGTAGTAATAGTCCATTATTAAGTTAATTCGAGTTCGATCCCCGCACCGAAACAAATGTTTGTGTGAACCACAAGTATTTGTTTCGGGTCTGGGTGTGAGACCGAAAAGTCTCTCGTGGTTTCTGGTACCCACGACACAAGACTCGATCTTAGTGTGGGGTCAGGACTGTGTATGTGACTGTTGGGTGTATTTATTTATTTAGATACCTATTTATTTATTTAATTCATAAATGCATTACCTTTTAAGACTTTATCTACTACTGAAGGATACTGGATAATGGATAATGTCTACTATTGCCAATACGTACTGTCCTGGCTAAATTTTCTGGTAGGCACCTACTCCTGTAAGCGATGTATAAGCATATTTTAAGTCATTAGGTATTTATTGTTATCTCTTTAGAACAATGTTTTAATTTAATTTGTAACAATAAGTTTTCTTTATGGTGACCAGTTCTGTATATATCTATGTACGTAGGTAGGCAGGTACTAAATTAAAATAGAAGTCTATGCAAGGACGATGTGCTTCAATTATTTTCTTTATATTTGTTCTACCAACTGGTAAATAACTACACAAATAAATTATTTACCAACGTATCGTATATAATAAGAAAATCTCTATTAAACATATAGATACTTACCAATATACCTACTTATGTAGATTCTGATGAAACTTGATCATGGTTTATATGACAAATTTTAAGATTATATTAATTTATTATGATATGCGTTTTATAATATACATATACCTTAACATATTTTGTTGTAGTTAATAAATAAGTATATCATGTACCTAGATATAAGTGACGCTTTAGGTAGCAACAGCGCAAATCCTCTTTATCTAAATATGCGGTAATAATACGTTTATTTATCTTACTTCAAGATATAAACAAGTACAAAGAGAAGCCGGGCCGAAGAATATTTTTGCTATTGTTATGTTACATATTTTAAATTAAACAGCAAGACATTAGAAAATATTAATACATTACATTATTAAGGTAAAAAAACACTAAAAAAGTACAACACTATCTCTAGATGCATACCGCTTCCAATATGTCAATGTGGAGATCCTTGAGGGTGGCCTATGTTCAGCAGTTGACTTCCTGTGGCTGAAGAGAGAGAGCAAGACTACACATACTAATTTATAAAAGATTATAAAGTCGTTGCTAGTCTATTTTCGATACTAGATACTTGCTTAAAGACGCTACTTCGTCTCTGTAGAAATTAAGAATATAACGCCGTAAACTGAGACAATATATATGCGTTATATTGTCTCAGTTTTAACCGACTTCAAAAAAAGGAGGAGGTTCTCAATTCGACTGTATTTTTTTTTAATTTTTACTGCTACGACAATGTGTGATCGATTAAGTAGTGAAATATAATCTCAATGGGTCGATACCTACTGTTAGGTAATAGGTATGCCACACATATATTCGTGGGTCACTATGAAAGGTTTTTCACTATCCTATACCTGTGTATATCCTTTATCTGATTGACAGCTGTGGTAACAAATAAGTAGAGTCAGCATATGCAATATGCATACCGACTCTACCACGTCAAAACTGCGCATATTTTTATTATTTATTGTAACTCGAGTCACAATAATAAATTTCCTATTTAGTATAACTCTTTCGTCTTCAAAATAGTGTTATCATAATTCTCTATGAGGATAAGAGATCATCTCATTCTAGGCAAATTGCGTTATCATAACTCTGTTAGATTATGTATCTTGAAAACTATCTTATATCTACGCATTAAACGAATATTTTTTAAATAAAAGAGAGCCGAGTTTTTATTTTATGTAGGTACATATAATTGCAAGTTTGATTTAAGTATATTGCTCAACCTTTTTTCGTATCTATAAGTTATAATACAATTACAAGAAAAAAAAAATGACTTGTAAGTTTACAAAAAATGTAAGTTGTACAGTAGTAGTAATTGTAGTTGTTTCAATATTGAGAAAATGTTTTAATGGCTTGCAAATAAATTTAGCATAAGAATAGTTATATCAACATAGCGGAACTATTTGTAATTTAGGCATGTTAAGACATACATACTATTTTTGAACAGACACATTTTTGTACAGATTTCAATTGTGAGGATAGGTACCTACATATGTATTTTTTTAAGGAAATTATTTGCAAATGATCTATAATCTGCATCGTTTATCAGGTAGGTAACTACTGCCTACGTAGTTTAATACAATATGTTTGTAATACCTATGTTAAATGACTACCCACTAATCATTCATATTGTTTCCTTTTCATGTTTCCTTATGTTGTGTTGTGATTACTCAATTCTTCTGTGCTTATGATCAATCCAGTTCACCCTCAGGATGTTCCAAAGAAGTCGATAAGCATAAGACCGCTAATAATAGATAATATTTAATTTTTATTTTCTACCATTTTCGAATTTCTTATTCTTGTTGTGTACAATAATGCGTGTAATAAAATGGAAAATAACAAAATGTACTTGTAAATCCTATAATCCTTGGTCTTTCATTCTGGCGAGACGCAAGAGATAATGGTGTCTATGTTTCTAATCGACACTCTAGTCCGCATGGCACTTTCTATCAAGTGCGATGAAAAATCTCTATTGCTGATTTATGTAAAAAGCTCATTGACCAGCTTCAATGATGCCAATAATATACTTTTTTCTAGTTTCATATAATCCGAAACATTTGAAGTATGTAGTTTGTTTTATTTTCCAAAATTTTACCATTGCTACCCCGTAACCTATACACCAATTTACCTAAACAGAATGGCTTATTTTTTATGTTACGTATAAACTCTGCTTCAAGTAGTTAAAATTTAAAACTATTCTAACATAGCTAGGTTGATATTTTCGCTTTATATTGTTTTAACATAGGTAATTAGGTACATCAACCGATAACTATTCAAAGTACGCGTAAATATTATATATTTTTTACTGAATTCTTTAACTGATTTCTTTTTGATAATTCAGAATGAAAAGCGATCTGTGCCCTTCACCTTTCTTAACCAAAATCCAAACAATCAATTTAGAAGTTTAGCTGCAAAATTATATTAGACTACAATTTGCATTTATAATGTTAATTATATCAGACTATGTTAATTAAACTGATGTACATATAGACCACGAGATGATGAATATGAAATGTAATAATTTGTTAGGTAATTATTATCTACGTGTGTGACACTCCTGGGAATGGTTTATGTAACAACAGCAAACTCTGTAAATACTAGCAGTTACGGTATCAACTTACATTAGCAATGAAATTGAACCTAATGACTGGGTCTCTTTTATCATGTTACCACTACTATACCGAAAACGATGTCACGAACAAAGTGTGTATCCATTGCCGTTGCTCATAGGGTGAGTGTTTACAAATATCATATAAAACCTTCGATGGAACGTGAGCGACATAAAATAACAATATCGATTTGATACTTTTATGTAAACTAACAAAAGGTTGCATGGAAGCTTTACCAATGCTCCATTCGTTGGCTATTTCTCTTTAGCGAGTGGTATAAGCAATACGTTTGCAATCATTAATTCACTGTGTCCGATCCCGCTTACTGTGTTTTCAGTGTCATTTTACTCTTGTGTTTGGTTTGGATGGTTATAAATTGTATAGCAGTGATATAGGTCAGTACATTCATTAGATTTTATTCGTTTTATTTGTGAGGATATTTATCTGATAAGATTAGATTATACTTGTAAAGATGATAATAACTCAATTATTGTTATTACGTTTTAAAAGTTATTAGAAAATATGAACCATGGGTTTATATAACATTTTAGTGTACCTAAATCGTAAACAACGTTGTTGCAATTTTTAAATATATTTTGCATATGTATGAGAAATGTATGAATAATCTACATCCATTGCAATTAGATTTTCTCATATCATCTGTTTTTTATTAATATGATAATTAAAATACATTAAACGCAGCATTAAAAAAATGTGGACAAGTAAATATTTATTAAGTTAATATTTTTTTTAATAAGTATAAATATAACAATCAAAGCCTGAAAAATTCTAAAAAAGTAATAAAATACTTTAAAATTGCAATAAACAATACAAGTGCTCCCAGTTTTAACAATAATAAAACAATAATGAATAACCATGTTATTCTTGTAGATACGTCAAGTGTAGGTAATAGGTATAATATTCATTTTTAAATGACTTCAAAAAAGGAAGAGGTTCTCAATTGGTCGGAATCTTTTTTTAGTTTAGTTATTGGAGTACAATAAATTGTTGTATATTGCTTAACGTTCACATTATGTAGATATTGCAAAAATCAAGGACAGTGTTGTTATCATGTGTTGTGTTTATTGTCTCAAACAATATAATATGATATATATTTGTTTTATTTTTCGCCAGTTTTTATGGAGATAAATCTTTAACCACCTTATTATACTTAAAATGAACGGACTATCGGTGTACGCGCACGGTCATGATAATGTTATCCAGAGGATTCCGAAGGAGACAAATGGACATCATCAGCCTCATAGAAAATTGTACGACGGTGAAGACGAAGTCCAAGAGTACGACACAATCGATGAAGCGGACGAAAACCCTGTTAGGTTGTCTCATATGTACCTACTTTATTCCATAAGTTTTAAACTAACCTCAAGATACGACGTTTGGGCTACTCACTTAATTGTATTCGTTTTAGTTTCCACTGAATATTGTTAAAATTGATTTACACTTTTCTTCGTTCAGATTTAATACGATTTACGGACACGTATTAATAGCTCAGACGAATGTTGACTCCAACCGGTTGCAGACATTCTAAAGGGCATTCTTTAGAAATAACTTTGATTCCTTTTGGACTTGTTAAGCTGATGAAAAAGTTACTCGCGTCATTTCGCACATCGATACTTATATTGTATCGCAAGTCCCAGTCTAACTCATAGTGAATTTTGCCAGGTACCCAGATGGCACGGTGCGGCTGCGGAATCCCAACATCGAGCTTATGGACCAGGATATATTATATCACTTAGCGCTTGGCAGCGGCTCCCACGACCTCGTTGAAATGTTTGGAGATGTGAAGGTAAGAATAACCAACCATTTGGTATCAACTATAGGTACCATTCTTCGACTGCATTACGTTATTGCCATTTAACGATTTGCTGCGTAATAAATAAATCAGATTTGTGTTGGCAAAATATCTGTCCGTAATTAAAGTTCGTACAGTGCAACATGAGTGAAAGGTTGGTTGTCTTTCTGCCACTTATGTATGACACAAATTTCGAATGATTAATAATCGAGTTCCTGTGAAGAACTTTCGTATCTGTAACCACGGAATTTGGTAGCACCGTGACTCTACCACTTCTAATATTACGGTATCATTTAATTTAACTAAGCATTGAAATACCCGTGACAGTATCGAAATTTTGCATATACTAAGTTATATTTGTAAGTAGTTCTGTGTAGATTTACTAAGAAATTTCTATTAAGGTCATTTATAGTGTCCACTACGGACAAGGAGTAGTTACCTCTGCTCCCCTTACCCTTTCCGCTGTTTCCTGGAAACACTAAATATGGAATTCTGCACAACTGTGTGACGAAGAGGATGTTTATAAAATAATTGTTCAATGTTACCTTGAAAGTGTGAGTGAACGGGAAATGTGCTGCCGGAAGGGAATTCCGTAGCTCAGTAAAGCGCATTCTGAACGTGGATTAAAATTTCTGATCCATGAAGAGTATTCTGAATAACAATGGTTATATAAATGGTTACGGTTATTAAGGTTCTTCGACAGCTGCCAATGATTGAAAATTTTTTTAGAGTGAATTCTTCAATGAGGGCACGTAGCCGGTTTTTTTGTGAACGCCATGACAAAAAGCATTCAATCACAATTGATACACCGGGGGAATCGTTAGGGTTTCTCATTGTGGCCAAAAACTGCTATATTCTTGTGACATTTCCGTATTCTTGTATTATTTTTATTGCTGGTTTGTCAAAGGCAGACCCTAGTGACAAACAGCAATTTAAAATGAGGCGTCATCAGAGAGAATTAAAGATGAATGGACAAATTCGAACATGATAATAGGTTCACGTATCGAACAATCAAAACCAAGTTCGTGAAAGTAAATTACCTATTACAGTTAGACTGTTTTCGCAACCAGCATCGCTAATTACACACAGTCGTTCAAAATATACCTACCTAAATGTAGAGTTAAGAGACGCCCCAGTTCGATTTGAAGTACTCAAAAGAATTAGTTTATTTTATAAGCACCAATGAAACTGCGGAAATTAAGTTAGTTGATAACATTGTGTTGTGTAGTTTGTGTGCATGGGGGGCACGCCGAAACGGATGGAGCAGTTCGCGTACACCATCATGGCGGAGATAGGACACAAGCTGCCCTGCGGGACCACGCTGCAAGACATCAGCCACTTCTCCTATAGATACTCTATGTACAAAGTGGGACCAGTACTTTCAATAAGTGTGAGTACACATTTCTTTATAATTCGTATTGAATGTGGACCTGAAAAGGAACTTCATTATTATACAGGAGATAAATAAATATAAATAAAAATAAATAAATATAAATAATATAAATAAATATTAATGATAAGGAAGTATTGAAAACAATGATAATGTCTCAATTCGATTTCATTTTCCTTCTAATATTGATGTCAATGTATGTACCTAATGTCCGAAAAGTTTGTAGAAAGAGAAGAGGTTCAATATTTACCTTGTACCTACGGTATACCTACTTTTCTTTTACTAAAAGTAATCATATCATAGGACGGCAAATAAAGCAAATGGCAAATGTCTGGAGATGTTTACGATAATACGTTTACGATTAGTAGATCGCACGCCAAGGGCTTGTAGGGTTTGTGCAAAAGTCATCGGGGTATGATAAAGATGTGAATAACAAGGTCACCTTTAATCGGTAATTAGTACTCAGACAATTTCAATTTGACGAATATCAATAGGGTGATTCCGTTACTCGATTAATTGAAATTACTAAAACAGTATTTATGTAAAATATTATAAGATGACGAATACGAAATTCATAATTCCTATCATTACCGTATTTGTCGGTTTAACTATATCCCTTTATTAGAAAAACGATATTACGCTGGATTATTGGTAAATTGTTTTGAATTTAGGTCAGTCAGTCACTCAACAATACAGTAATATTCAATAAGCAGAGTTGTTTCGCTAATATGTTACAGTCGCAGACTCCGTGAGAACTTCTTATCGATCCCATTGTGAGGAGGTTAATGACGCGAAGTTCATGGCTATAGTACTGTTTTGTGTAAATATGTTAAAAATAGTATTATTTTAAAACCGTTTACTAACGCAGATCAATGAAAAATATACAGAATATTATCTGCAACAAGCTTGCACGTGCCACTCTTTCCGAGCTATAAATGGTGACACAAAGATTGCTTTCAATTGAAACAAATTAATAAATAACTCCATTCATTAAATGTAATCATGAAACATTTATGCATGGCTACAATACATTTTTATCAAATACTTATGTATCTTACATTCGTTCCGTTAATTTACTTAGGTATTTCAGTTGTACTTAGATATGTACATAACAGACACGCCTGTGTTATGATTACCTAATGCCGTTTATAGGAAATTGTATTTTTAAATCAATTTGGATTTTATATTAACGTTCTTATGTGTCGGGAATTACATAATATGAGTATTTTTTTTGTTGAATACGAATTAAGTGATTTTAAATAACGTCGACGCACATTTTTACAAATTCAAAATCGACAATACATGTTAGATCACTGAAAACTGGGAAAAAATTTTGCAGATCACACTAGAATTATTGGAAGATCTAATCCCCAAGCATAAACTTTGAAAAACAGCTTTGTTTGTTTGTCGATTTATCACAGTTGCTGAGGGTCAGTGCATTTTTTGTGCGCAAACCACTGCAATTACTATCAGCTGTTGTCAGATTAGATTTACGATTAATGCAGTACGCATATCATTTTACACAATTAACAATTATTATGAAATAATTTGTTTATTTATTTATTTAAATCTTTATATACTGAAAAAAGCAGTCTACCTTAGGGTCGTGAAGAGATGAAGCACAGCAGGTGTATAAATAGATTATAATAATAGATAAATAGACTAAAATATAATAAACTAAAATGATAATTATAATGTATATAAATTCATATGTTTATATACATTATAAATGTATAGAATACATAGATATTCATTACAGAAATAACTATAAATTCATAAACAATAATACATAATACAAATAATATTATGTTCATTTATTTTGGATAATTACGAGTTGAGATTGCTTATGTTTATCGTATCTATCAATAATATTTATTGACGTCGCGAATGTCAGACGACATACAATACGTGTTTAAAATAAAATATTTCTCGTAATAAACTTAAAGTAATGGTGTAAATCAGGTTGCCTTTGGTTTAGATTTATGAATCCTCCAAGTATTATGTTTAACTTTATTGTGAACATATCCGACCCCAATAAATCTCCTACTTACCTCTTTTACATTGAAAAAACGCATACAATGGATTGTCGGGCCGCGGACTCGATTTAAAGATGTTGTAGTCCGTAGCCTATATTTGATTACCCATTTTCAGCATGTTAGTATGTTAGTAAAGATTGGTCTCCACAGTCACACATATCCACTATGAGACTGTGGGGATGTACCTAATAATTAATTTTATTTAATTTTCCAGCATGGTATGGGAATACCTTCCGTGGGGATTCTACTCCACGAAGTTATAAAGCTAATGTACCACGCTAAGGTGCGGGATCCAGTATTCTTTAGAATCGGTACATGTGGAGGTATCGGGTATGAAGGCGGCACTGTAGTGATCTCCGAGGAAGCCGTGGACGGAGCTATGAGGAACGTACTTGAATTGGTAAATATTTACAAAAACTTGTGTTGTGATCAATGTTATTTTTGTGCTAATTAAATTAATACGTCATATGGACAATGCCGAACAAAACAAGTAATTACCGATTATGAATCTCATATCAATATAGGTAATTACAAAGAATAAAAAAACGTCATGAATTTGACCTACATTTTGCACATTTTTTATGTTATTTCTAGCCAATCAGAACGTCTAAACTACGTTTCTATTCTGATGTTAAGGTTGTGAATAAAATTTTCAGACCGTGTTAGGCAAGGTCGTTCAACGGCCGGCCAAATTGGATCGGCGATTGGTGCGAGAACTGAAAGGGTTAGCCGACCCGGAGGATCCGTACGACACTATTACCGGAAAGACTATGTGTACATACGACTTTTACGAAGGTAACGTGAGTTTGTAAATGTCCCTCCATGTCTATTACTTATTAGAGAGTGTTTCTGAACAGGAAATACAATTAGAAATGCCAAGAGCATGTACTTACCTTGCGATCTATTAAATAAACCGCCCACACTGTACACCACTCAACCTGTATTGCGCAGGCAAAAGTTATTATTATGTTACCACCTTACAACGTGTGATAAAAACGACAATGTTTTAAGATAACAATACTCATATTGGAAAATTAATTGGTAATGCGTTTCAGATAAATATTTGAACGAAGTTTTAGCTGAAAGTTCGATTTATATTAAAAACAATGATAGTTAGATTGAGTTAATTACTTCATATTATTTTAATAGGACGGAATGGAAACAGATCAGTGCGCATTAGCACCAGGTCATCGCTAGATAAAACTTATAGCTTCTTTTCATGATAGCCCGATGCCCTCGTAATGATAGTCGTGAACATATCAAAATACATTAATTTATTTTTATTAAGTGCAAGTTTTATTGGGCTACGCATATCATTATGCAATTATGCATATGTGACCTTGTTCATGTGGTCCTGATTGAACATTTTAATGGTAGTACCTATTTGGAAAGAATATCAGTTCGAGAATTATCCTCGTGTGTCTAAAGTTATTACGTTGGATCTGTTTCATAGGACAAGGGCGTTTGGACGGAGCATTTTGCGACTTCACGGAAGCTGACAAGATGGAGTATTTGGAGAGTCTCCACAAGGCTGGCGTGGTTAACATCGAGATGGAGTCACTGGCTTTCGCAGCGTTGACGCACCACGCGGGCATCAAAGCTGCCGTCATATGTGTTACTTTGCTTGATCGACTTAAGGGAGACCAGGTAAAAAAGTAGCTTGTTTTGGTCTAAAACTATTCCCATGGTTAAAGCCACCAATGATTGCACTGTGGTAGAACGCTCAAAAACGACGATATTTACCTCTTCGTTTCCTCACCTGCGTTGCTAGCAGCATGAACATAAACAATAAATGTTCTATCTATTTAAAAGTAAATTTGTGGGACATTTTATGTACAGAATCGTAGGTACCTATATAGAATTCATTTTAGCTTTCTCCAATCTTCACTTATTTTTTATTATTATCAAGAGTTTGTAAGTTTTAGGTACTATTGTTATGAGTTTGCAGTATTATGTTCAGGGTGTTTATTTCCGTCTACGCAGCGTAACCGTCTACTTTCAGTATAGGTACAGTATCTACATTAATCTACAATTACAGCTTTCATAGATGGCATGTCAAAACTGCATCCCCTTTCGTTTCAAATTCAATTTAGAGAATAAACATGCGAGTGACGCGTTTTGTCAAAGATAGGTAAGTAAAAAAATATAAAGATTACAGTGTTAAGAGACCCTGTTATATGCACTTCAGTATCCATTTTAACAATTTTCGTAATAATATATTAAATAAATATTAAATTTAAATAAATTCTAATAAATATTAGATAAATATGTACCCTCAAAATTATTAAGTGCTTTAAATTCGTCTGTTTTAAAAGGGGCTAAATCGTCGTATTCCGATAAATCCAATTTCAGATTTCATAAACATGTTTCGTGTAACTATTTCTCAATTAGAGAGAACCCGACAACTTTAATTCAATTTATTATTGTTTGAGTGGCCTATATAAAACCTAATTTAATTTAATAGTGAGATATTACAAGCGCCGTACTAGCAGAGGTGATTAGTTCATTTTCTATTTTAGTTTTTTTCTTAATTAAATCTTTGACAGTTACCTTTTTAGTTTAGTTTATTTATATCATGAGACTGATTGTTAACTTGTGTTTTAAAAACATTTTATTAGTTATGTTGATTTGATTTTAATAGTTATAAGATAAGTTAGCAGGAAGTCGCTGGATGCAGGCCGCTTCCAACTTCCTCCGCTTGCATCCTTGGGGGAGGGAGGTCTATGTTCAGCAGTGGACTTCCTGTGGCTGAAAAGTGGGAGAGAGTTATTACATTTTTCAACCAAAAGCTTTGTCTACTTTTGAACAATGACCTTCAAATAATAGATTTATAATAAATGGGCATCTTATTTATTTAATCCTAAGCCTGTACTTAGGTCACTTTTATCTAAATGCGAAAATACTACAATAACTAGGTACCTATCCTAAATGTGTTTACCATCCCTGACTTCCCCAATATAATGAAATTTTTGAAAATAAATCGTGACCACGACTAGATATTTAAGATCGTAAAGCTAATAAATGATCATCTTCCACCAATTAATAATAACTTCACGTGTAGGTATATTTTAAACAAGCCATAATTTCTATAAAATATTAGTGTATGAGGGATTTCCCTGATTTTGAAAGGAAAATACGTACTCGTATAGTATCCATTTTTTAAGATAATTGTATAAAATTTCTGGGGATAGCTAAATTACATCTAATAAATTATATAAAAGCCTAATACATTGTTTCTCATGTAATAAAACATCATTGCCAAAAAAATAAAATCTCCATGATTTGTAAACAAACAAATGTGAGATTTTATAAAAACTATGCCGGAATTAACCACCCTGAACTGTTGTACAAAAATGTTACTGCTAATCTCGGAAGTTTTAATCAAATATGTCCTTTATGAATTAATTTTTACGCTATATCTGAAAACACGGATAGTAAACTGTATAATTGGTGAACCAAATTCATAATTTAAATAATAAAAACAATATACAACGTGTGTTTGTTATGGCATAATGTGCTAAAACTTAAATGTACCTTTGTGTACTATGCCAAATAAAGTAAATAATCATAAGCTGGATTAAAAACACCCAGTCATGCTTGCTATGAATAATAACTTAGATCAATCACCAGGGGATCTATAAGATTATCGTAATCTTTTAAAGTTATGTACCAAATTAATCCGTTTGTTAATACCTTGTTTTTAATTGACGTAGCTTACGGAAATATGTTATGTATCAATATTTAATGTTATTACAGGTTCTAGCTCCTAAAGAAGTATTGGATGAATGGCAGCAACGACCTACAAAGCTCGTGTGCCGCTACATAAAAAGGTATGAAGGTAGAGACGAGTACAGCGTACATCTAAACTACTAAGATGTATGTTCTAATGTGCTGATCCCACAGTTCATACTACGAGGTCTTGCTCTTTGTGTAATGTTGTTTCAATACGGGCACATAACGGGTGTAGATTTATTCCCCGCTCGCGTATTATCTGCGCAGTGCCATATTGACGTATACAGTAGCACCATGTGGCTTCTGAGTTCTGATCTTACATTCAAACAATTGGCATGACTTTATTGGAAACAAATCCCGGGTAGGTCATGTTTTTCGGAAAATATAGGAAGAAATAGTATTGTATCTGGTAAGGTGATCTAGCACCTCATGATTTGGAAGGCTGTTTTAGAAATTTAATTCCTAAATAATAAATATTAATTACCGCTTAAACGATAAATGAAAACACGGGAAAAAATTATTTTCTGTGTAATAATTGTGGTTTTATAACCCTAATTTGGTCATCAGGGTGGATAAGGGTCTGGCCTTATTCTGCCAGTACTTCCATCATAGTTTGGGTTCGGGCTGGTTGAAGAAAGTACATATTAGTTATATAAAAGACTTCTATTGAATATTAAACTATACCTATTATATTTTTGCTCTACACTACAAGTAGATACAGTGGGTAGTCTGCGCGTAATTTGAAAGTACAATATGTAATATTTTTCCGTTGTGATTTTATCAGATATCTGCAGATGAAGGGCCGGCTGTCGTTGGAGGGGCACGGGTCGGTCGCTGTGAAGAGTCCTCGTCGGTTCAAGCTAGTTCAGCAAGAATCTGAAAACTACGACTAGAATCCATAATGCTGTAGTGACGAGTGTATTCGATATGTCATGCGAGAGATTTGCTTTGCAAACGTACCGAGGTTGTCAGTGGCCTCGTTTTTTATTTATGAATTCAGTTTAAGGGAAGCATTACCTCAGTTTAATTTAAAATACACTTTATATACCTTATCCAATCTAAAAATCTTATTTTCGCTGCAGACAATATAAGCGTCTTAATTTAGTTCGTCAAAGAGATCATAAGTCGTACTGTAAATTAAAATTTCTATGAGTTTTATTCAATTAAATAATTTTGCAATCAAAATGAGGTAGTATGTCCATTAATTATTTTATAAGATTGGAATATTCTTTTCCTTCCAACAATAGCCCTATAAAGAACAATAGCGGCTACATAAAATAAGCTTTCTTTTGAAATGATATAGTTAAAATACAATGAAACCCCATTTATTTCGCGCAGTTGCCGAACGGCCTATGTTATTAAGAATTTAATACGGCTCAGTGCCAACCAGTGTTTTAATGGAAGGAACGCGAGGATGCGGAATAACACGTATTATGTTACACTGCCCGTATAACTTTAATACACGATACCATCGCGCTGTTCTTCAGTCTCTAGTATATATCTATAAACACACACAGTTTCGCAACAATCGATTTAAAAATTAATCGATAATTATTATTTAAATTTTTCAACGATTTAAAAAAGGTCACTCATTTCGTCATATTTTTTTATCTGATGTGAAGATCCTATTAGTCATTTTTAGTCAATTCTTCATCTTTGTTTGTAATACATTATGATTATTAATTCTTTATCACAGGATACGTTACAACGATGATATTTTTAATACCGTAATTGATGATGATAATATTTTGTTAATGCCTTTATTTTGTTACGTGGTGACGAGGCAATTTATTCTCAAGTGGTGGTAATATGCTGGCAGTGTGATGTAAGATTCCATTTAATTAGATCACTCTCCCCTGTGCTCACCACCACGCGGCTGGTGTTCCAATGTACGCCGGAAACCACCACTACCACATAAAATATGTATATCACTTAATATCATAAGTATTAATAAAGTTGACACAAACATATCGCGATACATAAAGTGTTATTGAAAACATTTCAAATTTTCAATTAACACAATATATCAAAATAAATATATAAAATGTTATTCACGTTGATCAAATTTCATGTCCCAAGTGTTTTTAGTAATTGCAACTTTAAGTGCCCCGTGCTATTTACAGTCATTGACCACAGTGTTCAAAGGGACTTATACTTCAAGTATTATAATAAAGAAATTAATACAGCCAAAGGTCACACACGTTATTCCTGGTCGTATATATTAAGAATGTATAAAGATAATTTTTTATCGTAAGTATCATATGCTTAGAGAGAATTTCTGTCTCATAAGACCAATGAACGAAACAAATATTAATTGGATCAAACAAACATTTGTCAAGGCGCGAGGATCGGAACCGCGATTTGTCGTTTCCCTGTCGGCCTGATATTGAAATGCGCAACGGAGGCTTTTAATAATGAGACATAAAAAGATTTTTGCTAATGTTAATTTTAAATAGTACCTAGTAATAGTAATTTTTAGTACCTACTACCTATTAATACTAATATTTTAGTGGATACAAGAGCTACAGTTGTCTACCAAAACGACATCATCCAAATTCTAAATCAATATTAACTACATAAAAACATAGATGAGAACCTCCAAACTACCACGTTTTTTCAAACCGCCTAGCCTGCGCCATTCAAGTCGTCAAATTATATTTGTATACATACTTGGATAAAATAAATATTCGTTATTGTATAAATTGTATGTAGATGTTATTGTGTTCTTGCACAAATTGTATAGCTAGAATTCCAATTGTTTGGCAGAATTAGTGCATATAAGACATGATGACGGCGACCAAGTAGACTCTAGTGTGAGAAAACTAACAGAGGCGTCAAAATATTATCTATACGATCTCGAATAACAATGCGAATAATAAAGTTTCTTAAATAAGTATAAAGTGTTATACTTACATTATATGAATATGTCGGATGAAATAGTGTTAAGGTGTTTAATGAATGTGCTTACGAGGCAAGTAGGCCGCGGTCGAGGCGGCGCGGCGCGGCGCTCGACAGTCGCCGGCCACTGTTTTGATGTGCTTCCACAAATAGTTCAATTGTTGTTGTTAAATACACACGTTGCCAGTAAATTGCTTTAACTGTTATAAAAGTTGTACGGAATTTCATGTTGTTCAAAGTACACGTAGTTTTCAATTGTATACTAATATTAAGAATGTTTGAATTTTGGTCAAGTTGATATAATAAAAATGAGAATCGTTATAATTACGCAGTAATGTTCAATTGGAAAGCAACGGCTGCCGTATTTTAAGTAGATATATTTATAAGAACATAGAATAAAATTTTCGGGCATCCTATCATTCTTAATGATTTTTACTAACTTGTTTTATCACAAAAAATTGCGGGGCCAAAGACCCAATTTCGAAGAATATTATGTAGTTTTAGTTGTGCTACTGTATTATATGTAGATACATGTACTTTATATTTATTTTGGCTAGTTTCGGTCGTTAAGTAACAATTAGATTGTGTTAAATGCTGACTCGTTGGAATGCAGTCATGTCGGGTTAAAAGCTGATCTGCAGCGGTTTCAAGCGGATAGTAAATTATATGGTGGGATATAAGACAGTGTAAGAAGGGCAAATGCAAACGATTGTAAGAGCACCAACAGTCAACACGTAACGTGTACATCGCGTAGGCGCTTATACGTTAGTCGCATTGAACATTATCATAAGGATCAGTGATCACAGGCAACACGAGCATCATCGATGCAGTCATGTATTATTGATCACTAGTATTGTACCAGTTAACATAGTACTAAACATAAAATCATTTTAGGTAAATGTTTTTTTTATCGGTTTACGAGTAGTGACATTGCCCATCAGGTATTTTTGTGCATGTTTTATATTGAATGAGTGGAATTATGATTGTTGCTTAACATGAGATCAAATTGAACTATACTTTTGACTGTCTATCAATTTCAAATCTTTGTCATAATTCATTAGCTATTGAACTCCATATTATATGCTATAGAAGCGTCTGTGTAGTACCTAATATAACATCTTTTATCTACTAATGAAATGTTTTTAGTATTGGCATGCTTGACACAAATCAGACTGTATATTTTAGTAATTGTATTAAAAATTGTTATAGTCCTGATTTTGAAGAATTTGATTAATAAAAAAATATACCATTTAATTCCATGGTAGATACAGTTTTCCGTGAACTTAACAAAACTATTAGTATTTCTTGTTTTTTACTTCAATTAGAAAATGCGAAGTGCAAATTTGCTTTGGGACAATCCCATAATGGATGTTATAATTTTGATGAAAGATTTGAGTAACTTCAGTGATATGCTTTTTTTCAGTCCACCATGACCGGTAATTCTTATACTCATTATTTTTGTTATGTTACAGATTTATAAAGCTTACACATTATTATTTAAATTGTCAGGTTAGCAGTATAATGAGCGATTTAATTATTATGATAAAAATAATTTATGAAAAGCGCTGACCTAAATTGAAATTGTAAAATGCGAGCAATCATTAAAATAGTGTGAAGTAATAATAATAATGAATGAAGGACTATTGCAATAAAAGAAAAGAGATATTGAACACAATTTATTATATGAGTGGACTACCTACCTGCTATATATTAAGTTAATTATTTGCAATTGTTTATTAACTACAATTTCAACTAATATAAGTGAAACATGGCACCGCAGTTACACCTCTTCATTTTATACATACCTACTTACATCTATTTTACTTGAGAATATTGTAGTGTTTATACTCGTATGATACTATTACAATTCATATCTTACAATTTACTATCTTGGTCTGTCTATATGGATGTATTTTACTGTATTCAATAGGTGGTTGTTTGAAATACATATATATATCTAATTTTGTGAAATTGTATACAATATTTTATTAGTACCAAATATATTTTTTTCTGCATTAACCTCGCAGTAGCAATGGGTCATAAGATAATTCTTTCTCGATTGTATGAATTTCTAAACGTATATATAAAACGATAACTTTATTGCGTAAAATTTTAAGAAACAAGGTCTGCAAAACAAGTATTTTTATTTGTAATTTCCGTTACCAATTTTTTAAGTATAGTTTAATTTTTTGTGGTATTATAAATCAGCTACTGCTCAAGCTAAATGTTTTTCGGCAGAATGTTATTTCCTTCTTGTAGTAAACTTGAATACAAATTTGAAGGAACTTCAATAACTATGTCAAGGAGGCAGGACATTATGAAGGGCAAATTGCAATGCTAAAATAATCGGCTAACGGGAGGTAATTCTACTAAGAAACAATCGAAATTTACTAATTATAGTAATTACAAGCTATTAGGATTAAGCATACACGCCATCTGCTATTATGATGCAAAAGTTTCCGTTGCGAGGTTAAAGCAGAAATGTATATTATACACTAATCATGTACACGGTAAAAAATCCAAAAGTTAAAAGTATATTTTTATTAGCAATGATTGTAAAAATGGATTTAATAAGTGACGCAAACCATATTGTTATCTGTGACGCAAGATCGACAATATAGTCGAAAACAAACAAGCGATATTACTTGACACTGTATCGTTGTAATCAATCAGTCTTAATAATAAATAACGAGCTGTTAAAACTTATTTTGTTTGTTATTCTTACTATAGTACCTATTATTGATAGTAATAATTAAATGAGCAAATAAAATTAAGCAATTTGTTTATAGCTTCGAACGGACGATGGCAACCCACTGGAACTTTGAATATATATCGCTTTATTTTTATATCTATCTGAGCTGTAGGAACTTCATAAGCGCGTCGTATATGAGACGAGGACTAGCGTCGCTGTCGGCCGTGTATCTCACTCCTCGCAGTGCTCCATCTTCATTCCTCACAACACCATATTCCCCAACTATAAAACCATCTGACGTTCTTTCTTCCACTCTGTATTTTTTATACTGTCGACCTTCTACGACATAGCCTACTTTGCAATTATCTTGTTTGCACTTCTCGGTGCTTGATTCTTGAACACCATGACTGCGACCATTGCTTACAATGCTGAGTTTTTCGTCGACCTCGTAATTTTTTTCCGGTTGATGTTCCATATTTTTTTGCGTATTTTCTGCCACGGAAGGATTGGTAACCATAGTAGCAGGTGTTGTGTTAACAGTTGGCGTGCTTGCAACTGGAGGCGATGAAAATTGTTGCCAAGGTGTAAAATTTTGCGAACCGTCCTCATTGAGATGTAGCGATGCCGGTTCACTATAAAATTTAGCAGGTTCGCTGTAAATTTTAGCGGGCTCACTATACACTTTAGCCGGTTCACTGTACACTTTAGCTGGCTCACTATAAATTTTAGCAGGTTCACTATAAAATTTTGCGGGTTCACTGTAAATACGTGCAGGTTCGCTATAGATTTTTGGTTGTTCATAAGCCTGTAGCGGTTCTGCAATCGGATGAGTTGGATTGCTGAATGTAGTTTCTTCATTATAATTTTCTGGCAATTTCACATTATCATGCACTATGTTAAAACTAACTGTAGTAAGCCCTGGAGTATTTTCTCTGTCATTTAGAGGTTTACTCTTGAATTCTTGCGAATAGCTTTGCTGCGATATTGCTGCTTGTGGTATATTTTCATCTTCGGCGATTTTTGTTGTTACTTCTATAACAGATTTAATTGATGATTCTGCTGCGGAGTCGTAAGTGTGGGTAGAATTGTTTTCTTTATAGCTATCTTCATCAATAGGTTCTACATTTATTTTGAAATCATCGGATTGATCTTCATCAGAAAAACTAGTAACGTTTTGTATCATGTCTCTACTTACATTAGCGATATGTAAAATAAATTCATCGTTTAGTACAGCTATTGATGTTTTGTTACTTTGCCGGTTTTTTAACTTATTTTCGTCGTGTTTTGAGGCATATGATTCATCTGATTCGAATGGTTCAGAAGATATCCTCTTTTCACTCAGATGATTACCATAGAGTGACGATGGTACCTTCCGTGCAAGCGGAATGTTTTCGACGTTCTCTTCGTCAATTTCATCTGACATTGAAGAAGATTCTTCTAATATCTCGTCATTTATATTATAATGTTGTTTTTTAATCAATAATTCAAACGGATGCAAATGTTCTGGGTTTTGTTCTTTTGCTTCTTTCTTTGCATTTAGCTGCTTAATAAATTCTATATTAGCGCCTGCTAAGTCTGGAGGAATGTCTGTCATTTTGTTATTATAATGCTCGATTATCTCCATCGATTCTGTAGTGGGCGAAACATTTGTTTCATGACTCATTTTAGACAGAGAATCGTTACTATGTTTGAGGTTTGCTTGCGTTTTATCCTTCGTTCGACCTATCGCAACCGACGATGTTATTCGGACGGAAATAACTTGTTCGTTTTTTGATTGGGAAGCGCCTTCTTGCTTTGGTGCAGTATCTGTTGAAAGTGATTGCTTACTAAAGTTGTCGATATCTGCACCTTGTTGTTGGCGTACAGGGTGCAGTATCACGAATGCACATTGTATCATCTGAAATAGAGAAAAAAATACTGTTAGCTAATTGTATTTTTACATATTTTAAACTTAATATGAATTGCTGTCACATTGACAGCACAATTTCGTTGCAGTTGGTGAAGTTCTTTGCCCGGGTCCTGCGAACCAATTTTTTTCAAGTTTACGATTAGTAGGGATGGTATTGCAAGATTTAATAATTAAATTCCGTTACATATCATTATTGCACTATGTGGCCTAACCCCTCTCAATCGTACTCTCGAATTTAAAGGAGCCCCGTGCCCTGCAGTGGGACCTATATAGGCTGATGCACTATACAGATACAATTGACATTAAGAATGTTATTGGCAGTACAGCATACATCATAAATGTATCTGAAATAACTTCAATGAAGACATCGTCACTACATTCCCAGCACCACGTAACAAGTAATGAGTGATATTTGATAAGTAGTGATCTTATAAGTTATATTTTATGTATTAATGTGAAAAAAAATGTTGCTCTCTACAGTGCAAGGTTTTTTTTCCACAAAAATTTGGAACTATATTAGTATGCAGATCTAGTGGTCTAAACGCCTTTCTGTGTAGGGTCGGTCTTTTAATTCAATGTGTAAGCATAAACATGCAATTCAATAAGCTGGGATAAAAAATGTGACAGAATAAGTAATTTAAAATGAATCATCTGTAAGTTCATATTTGATATCTCTATCTAGAATTCTGATAGGCTCGTGTCACACAATAATAAAAAACAAATTAATAAAATCCACACACAGATAAAATCTAAAATGAGACGCTAATAATTTTATTTACAAACTTAATCAATTTGTCTTTACCAAGAGAGAGACCGCCACATAAGCGAAAGGATGGCAGCAGATTGATATGATTACGAACTTGTAAAGCTGATATTAAAGATACACTATTAATTAATTTACATAATATATCAAATTATCTTATTGACTCGTCATAAATAATCTCAATACATATTGTCAATTTACTTTAAACCATCTAAAACATGAAGTGACAAGCTCTACCACTCCATGAAGAGTTTATTGAAGTGGTAGAGCCACGCTGTTCTTAGTCATGACTCAACATGTATGGGCAGGCTCGTCTGGGAGGGTGCCACTGTTTCACAGGAAATCAACGTGAACTGACAGATTTGCTGTCGCGTTTCGTTTATTGAGTGAGATTGCCGGATGCCCAATACGCCTTTTCTCTTCCCATCCTTATTCCATCCCGCGCCCGTCCCGATTTGATATTCCGGCAACACATCTATGATCCAAGCGTTGTTTATGTTCATGAGCGGTAGTGATCACGTACCATCAGGCGACATGTTTGCTCGTTAGCCGGACCTATTAAATAAAATAAAAAAATAGACTGCAAATTCAGTTTCATTTATCTGCCAAGCGGAATACTTCGGCGTTTCTTAATACAAATATTTTGCACATGAAAGTAACATTAAAATTAAAAATAATTGTTTAGATATTTCGAATAGCGTTAAATGTGTTAAAGAACGAAACATATTACAAGTATTCACTATTACAAGTATTCACTATTACTATATACTATATTACAAGTGTTCGTTGTGGTGTGTAAACGGTAACAATAAAGTCTTTGTAAGTAGGTAGTTAAAATTACTTGAGATCTAATTTCAATGATTTTATGGATCGATTTTGCTCTTCAAAATCCTTGAATGTCATTAGGTAATTATACTTCAAACGTTCAGATAGAGTTCGTGTTACGTCTTAAATGAGTAGTATAGTAATGAAACAAAAACATATGACGGTTTACTTGGAATTTGTTAACAAAAAATAGGTTGCCCCAGTCCGGAGACAACCAGCCGTCAATCTACCGGCATCAGGCATGGAAATAATAGCATATCATTATTATAAGTTCCACTTATTTCCGGAAACATTAAGGATAGTTCAAAAAAACCATTCATTGTTCCAGATTATATAACTATATAGCACTAAAATATAAAAATAATTCTAATAAAATACGATTTAAACAGGTTACTACTGATTTCTATCAGTTTAATTTTTCATGTAATACGCCTACACAAATTATTAAAGTCTTACAGTGACTGGATATTGCTATATACCTTTATTATATTGTATTTAACTAACAAATATACAAGGAGAGTGTGAATGGAAGAGTCGGTAGGGGTCGACCTCACCGAACCTACACCATCCAAATCGGTGATATCTTCAACAAGGGCCAGGTCAAAAGTACCCTGAACCGACGGGCATGCATGAAGAGATTGATGAATGTGGATGAAGCGAAAGTAGTATGTCAGGATCGAGCAAAGTGGCGATCCATAGTCTCTGCCTACCCCTATGGGATACAGGCGTGACGATTATGTATGTATGTATTTAACTAGGTATATCGTTATTGAACAATGTGAGGAAACAAATATACATGCCTAACATCTTTATTATATATTATTTGCATTTAATGACTTTATTATCCTTATTCATAAACAGTTTCTAAATCTATTTTAGTTATCGAATGTTTTGTCCGTTTCGACTTTTGAATTCAGTTTGAGCGAAGAAGACGAAACATTGAATAATAGGTTGAAAGTGAGCTCTGTCATAGCTATACAGCTTAGTTCTAGTGGTCTGTTCTTTGGCTTGTAGCGTAGTGAGCTGACAAACATAACGGGTGCTCGCGCCCAAGGCCCAGGCAAGCCCTCTGACTTTCAAGTTATGTTTTTAATCAATGTGACTGATATTTTTTCCATTTTTTTTCGTACTCGTAATATGTACATTCTTTATTTTCGACAGGCTTATAAGTAATACTGTAGATGTAACAAGAATTGCTTGTAAAATATTTATGTTTCTCTGGCTTCAGACAATGGTTTTTTAATTACGATAGCCATAAATCTAATAAAATATATCCCTGTATAGACCGATATCCATCTATCCAATGGATTTTTGGTTAAGTGTCATGCTCTAAATGATACAGCTAATTGTAATGTGACTCATTGGAATAAATACGCACAGTAGCATTACCAAAAAATGTATGGCCTTTAGGAACGGCGAATCTAAAAGTAAATCGAACCAATTTGACCTCTAAAGTATCAATACCCTGATTTATAAATTTAAGAGTAACCCTGTGCAGCATGCTTAATTTTAAAGTAATCTAATTATTAGTTATTTAATCAACATGTAGCACGCTACAGATGTTAAATCAATACATAGACTGCACGCAAATTATTTTAATTGTTCTGTTAAAACGTTCGCCTTATATCTATATTTTTGTTTCACGCAAACATTGTTAGCTTAATATTTTTTATGTATTGTAGACATAACATTGCTATAATTTGGGCAAGTAACATTTCATTTATCGACAAGGCAACCAAGATACCTGCGTATAAGTGTTTTGCAAGTTTATTATTTGCCAAATAAACATAGTTTAAATCAAAAGGAAAGAGCAGCGTTCTATAAAAATAATTGTAACATTTTGACAAACATCTGTAGGTGTTGTGAATTCTGTGCAAAATTGCGATGGTTTATATGGACAAAGAGAGGCGAGTCTACACTCTACAGCAGGCGCCATGCACGCGCCTGCGCCGTGACAGTGAAAAAAGTGAAGGCCGCTAACACTAAATATCAAGTAGGTGCCGGTGTACTCGTAGTACTCAATAATGACCATTAAAATAATTATATTTACGAACTCAATTAACTGTCTCGCAAAGCGATAGGGCGGTTTGGTATGTACGTTGTACATCCAGTTTGGGAGGACCAAAGAACACAAAATGACAAGTAGGTACTAATATCTTGAACTATTTCAACTATTTATGTCAAGACTTATGATAATGCTCATTTCTTGTATATACCGGTAAAATATAGTTAAAATAAAAGTTGTATGAATGACATTATTTTTTTATTTCGTACAAAAGAGCATATCTGGTATTTGCACCTGTATAAGTAGGCAGTAGGCACTAGGTACCGATCATAAACAACATGTGTATACAGGACAAGATTAAGCTCTTCTCTTTTTTTAAATTGTGACAGATCTGTTGACAGTCACGTAGGTATGCGCAATTACCTACGTATAAAATAGTTCAATCTACATAAATTTATTCAGATTCCATTTCAATTATAAATGTTGCAACTATAAAGTACTCGTATTATAGCATCTATACACAATTTTCAAGTAAGCTGGTAAAAAGTATGATTATGTATTGAATATACTCGTACTTGTGCCAAAAAATAATATAATGGTTTGGTTACCCTAAATATTCACTCACAAAAGTTTAGACTAGTCTCACAATATTAATGCGTCCTCCAATCATTCTAGATCGCAGGGTTAAGATCCCAATCCTTTTGTGAATAGTGGAAAGATTTCGTGACTTCAAATGAGCTGTCACAGATATGTAACAAGAAAAACATTTTTTTTGTAAAAAATTAAAGAAGTCTTGACGCTATTTCGCCTTCTCGCCCTTTACAGAAAACATTAAATATTATGTCAATGTGTGCTGCACATAATGTATAAACAAAAAAACTGTTGAATAAATATTTGACAGCAAAATACAAATTACTTTATTGGAAACTAATAATATTATTTAATATGACTATTTAAATTCATGTTATTACCTGTCTTTCTAGCCGATTGCGAGAAAGTCTAAAAAGGTTAAGAAAAAAATAAATAAACAGTGTAGGTTTTTATTTTAGTTATTTCCACTATAGCTCCTAAACTACTCATCTAATTTTCATAAAAGAGGTAAACCCATTTGTTGCTATGGCCCAGGTTACCCGGACATCCGGCTATATTTTTACCTGCCTATGTCCAACCCAAAAAGGAGAAAAGTAAAGCTTATGTTTGAAATAAATACATAAATGAGGGTTTATTTCCAAAGGTTTCATTTTAGCGTCCAAACTAATGCAGGTTATGCAACGGGATATCTAAGTAGGTTTCGTGTTTTAATGAATGATAAGTACAAACCGTTGATTATTAAGTTTAATAAGTAATATTTTATTTTGATAATTGTGAACCATAAAGTACGAACGCCGAACATTCTGAAAAGACAACAAGTCTTGTTCTGATTGAAAGTAAATATGTGGTTCCGGTATTTGTATACCTACATACATATTAAGTACATTTTATAATTCATTTAAAAGTCACATGCTTTTTACAGTCATAAAAATCTTCGTCATGCCCAACTATGTCAATTTATAAGTACAACCATAAATAATTATACTATAAAGGACTGCATGAAATTGTAATAAAATCACGGAACTATTACAATAAAAGTTTTTTCATACATAATATATGGAATTTAAATCCATCAGACGTTAATGGACAAATATTGAACAGGTATTTAAGGGGAAGTATTTTGATAAACTTACGACAATTTAATGTGAAGGTGAACTTATACATATTATGTTTTTATTCGATCATATTTTATCGAGGGATAAGTGATTTTCGTGAAGGTTTCTCTCTGGGGACACAGCCGTCAATTCTTCTGTGTACAATAAATTAAGCAGGATCTTATAGGCACACACCTTAACCTATATTTTTAATGCAGCTATAATCTATATAACTCCGAAAAGTCAGAGGTGTGCCCTGGGATTTGAACCCGCGACCACCGTGAACATGTAGGCAGCCGAGTCTGGTCCGATACCACGAGGCCACCACGCACTGTATTGATAATCAATCACCACGCACTTTAACGGTGAAGGAAAACATCGTGAGGAAACCTGCATACCGTAGCGATTTTAAAGAATTTCTACGGTATGTTAGTCCGCCAACCCGCACTAGGCCAGCGTGGTGGACTATATGGCCTAACCACTCTCAATCGTACTCTCGATTGTAGAGGAGGCCCGTGCCCTGCAGTGGGTCGTATATGGGCTGATACAATACAAAAAAAAAAAATATAATCTATATACGGCCTCATTCATAGACAATTTTCGTCACTTTCGAACGAATTCTAAATTCAGTTTGACCCAAAAAGGCAAAACTTTCGATAACTAAAATAGGTTTTAAAATTGTCTTTGCATAAGGCCGATAGAGGTTCGATTTTCTATATAGTGTATCATCTATGAGATTAGATGTGAACATCAGAATATTTCGTCCCACAATGTGAGCCTATCGCCATATCCGGCCCAAATTCCTGACTCCGAGCTCATAACGAATAGAAAAATCCAATATCACTTTGCCCGACCCGGGAATCGAACCCGAGACCTCAGCTTTAAATAATCGTACCGTAGTAAAACTACGCCCGCGAGGCAGTCAGGTACATAGGTATAAGGAACATGTTATGTAAATATGAGTATTGTATTTTTTGTCAAGATATTTTACATTGAAATAAACATTTTATTATTGATTCGAGGAAAATGTTTCAAAAGCTCTAGCATCAGTATACCGCCCGTGCAAATAATGGTACCAAATTATCTCTTTATATAATATTTTCATTTTAGATCTGGCTCCCGCATTTGAATGTTGGGTTATTAAATTATCTTAGAAAACAACCACTTGTCTGTTTGCCAATTTTAGACCAGTGCCAATGTGATAAAGGGCGTAGCAACGTCTAGATAAAAGAGTCGATTGAAGGCCGTCCACTGTGCGTGGTCAATATACAAATATTATAACTATAACAGAAATGTTGCGAATAACTATCACACCTGCGTATAATGACGTAACGACATCACTATCATTAACCACTAATCAGTTCAATTTGTATGTTTATATTTGTATTTCTATGTTCTTGTGTATATTTCATGCATCTGTACATAACATAACCGTAAACTATGAACTACACCGTGACTTTTTGTCGACAACCTTGCACTAAAATATAAAAATCAAGCAATTAGTTACTGTCTAGTCATTTCCTACAATAATGATATATGCATTATAATAAATTAGAAAGTACCTTGCCTCTTTGTGACTTGGTAATGATGCAATGCTTGATTCAGTTTTCATGACGTAGACTGCTTAAAATGGTCACAATGCTGATACAGGACATTATAAATACCATAAGGTGCCATATTATGCTTAGTAATATAGTCTCAAATAGTTGCATTTTAGTTAATAAGTGAGTTAAATACACCCAACAGTCTAATACATAGTCCTGACCCCACACTAAGATCGAGTCTTGTGTCGTGGGAATCAGAAGCTACGAGAAACTTTTCGGTCTCACAAACACACAGACTCAACACAAATGTTTGTGGGCCACACAAACATTTGTGTTGGTGCGGGGATCGAAAACGCGGCCTCTCGTTTCACAGTCGGCGTCTAACCTACTACGCCACGGAGGCTGTCAAGTATTGATCAACATTGAAATAAGGGTGTGAAGCATTGTTTACATTTTCACTTTTTTAAATTATAATTCTGGCTTGAAAAAAATACTGCACTAGACCTGATGCCCTATGAACATCTGATGAAGGCAAACAACTCTTCAATTATGACGAGACTAAAGAGGGATCACATGGTCCAACAAACTGTTTCACAGCATAATAATACCATTAAAATTCTATTGGCTCTATTCCCCCACGTTCGGTACAACATGGCAGTGGTAGACCACAAAACTGTGATTTACTATGCCAGCACGCGTGGTTTTGTGAAGGAAAGTAGAGGAAGGGATAAGAAGGTAAGATTAAATAATTTCCTTGAGCATTAGCCTTGATACTGACGGTAAAACACGCTTAGAGAAGCAAAATCCCTTCGCAATTACAACGACTCTAAAAGGGATAAAGACGATGGCCCGCAACTGCAATCAATCTATGGCACCTAGTGCGTGCAAGTTTCCATCTGCGTGAGGTAGAAAAGTTCTGACCTTCAATATGATCCCTTGGATTCAGATCACAGCGGATATCCACATTGAGGATAACACATACCGCATCTAGGGAAAACCCCTCTAGATTGGAGGTGGGAGAAACCGGGGATTTTTAAAAAGAATGCGCACATTCAGATTTTCTTGCCATTGACCGAAACAAGTTCCTAGAACCCCATGTAGACATCGAAGCCCAAAGTCCGGTTGACGTCAATAATCCATGCGCCTCCTCTCAGTGTCTGGCCGGCAATCAGGAGGCTAACCGCAATATTGCTCATGAACCTTGCCGTCGTCTGCATAGCAATGAATATTGCCCAGCGATAGCGTATCAACGATATGCTAAAGAAATAAGGTAGACGATACCACAGAGTCCTGTGATACACAAAATTTTAAAAATGAGTTTCATAACGTGCCTAGCAACTACGAGACGCATTCAGCGCTCGTACAGAAAGGCGGCATTCCGCATGCTCGGGTTGCCGGGCAGACCATAACCCGGAAGCTTGACAACTGTATAGAATTCTGCATAGTAGAGAATTTCCCCCGAGTCGTCACCGTTCACTTAATTATTAATTACTTTTGACAGCCTCTGTGACGCAGTTGGTCCGACGCCGACTTTGAAACGAGAGGCCGCGGGTTCGATCCCCGCACCGAGACAAATGTTTGTGAGGCCCACAAGTATTTTACTCAGGTCTGGGTGTTTGTGAGACCGAAAAGTCTCTCGTAGTATCTGATACCCACGACACAAGAATTAATTGATCTTAATGTGGGGTCAGGACTATGTATGTGACTGTTAGGTGTATTTATTTATACTTTGTTTTTTTTTTACGGGAAAAACACTCTTGGATTCCCCGGAACTGTTGGTACTTGGTAGACCGGATATGATATACCTTGACTGGTTAAAAACCCGAAAAACTACTTAAACAGCAAACTTAGTATTCGGGCGCGTGATTTTCCGCATTTCAAGTAGACTTTCGAATCAATTTTAATGTCAGTGCGTTCCTCTACAGCGAATTAATTTTAGTTATACTCGTATTTCTTTCTGATGTTCACGTTAAATTGCGCTCTGTAAAATTATATTTAAGATACACTACGAATCCTTAAAATGATTCAATTATCAATTGTAGTTAATATGATAAACTTCGGCTCAATTTCGCACCAGGCATAAAACAATATTTTTATTTGTAGATGACAACTTGGTAATTATTATACGTTAATTTGGCGAATATTTTAAGTTTAATTATTATTGTAAGTCTGCTTTTTTAAGGAATATATATATTGGTAGAGCATACCTTCACGCGCCGGCTATAATTTTAGATTTCACTATTTAAATTGCCCAGTATTTATTCAAGAGGACTTAGCTTGATCGTCAGGCCTTCCGCAGTTAGATATTATGTTCTTGTACGAGACGTGCCCTCCGTTCTATATCTCCTAAAATTTGAGACTAAAGGCAGATAATGTACAAAAATGCTGCAATACATTATTTTTATTAGCTAACTTTATTCCTTAGTCCTTTACTACTTGACTACCCGACTGTTTTTTAGGCTATTTTAAAACCGTTTTTCGGACTATCACTCTCTTTTGTACGGGTACTTATGGCCCAAAAACTACTATAAATAGGTTGTTATACCTTGTAAATGATATTTAAAATAAATTAATTATATGAAGAAAATATCGCCAGAAAAAAATGAAGTTAAATAAATCAGTAGTGCGTGGTGGCCGATTGGTAAATGGACCAAACGCGGCTTCCAACATGTTCACGGTGGTCGCGGATTCAAATCCTAGGGCACACCTCTGACTTTTCAGAGTCGTGTGTGTATTGATAGTCAATCACCACGCACTATAACGGTAAGGGAGGCATCGTGAGGAAACCTGCATATCAAAGCGATTTGCAAGAACCTCTATGGTGTAAAGTCCGCCAACTCGCACTAGGCCAGCGTGGTGTATACGTGGTATACGTCGTACCCGGCTGATACAGTACAGTAAATAAACCAAGATGAGGACGACACCTCTCTGTGCATTAATAGAGCAAAGTTTGGTTATTATTAACGTAGAGTCTTAACTGCATTATTTTATTTAATAAAACTATGATTTTTATCTTTAATTAATCTAAGAATTTCCAAGTAATTGTTACATTGTTCTAGTCCAATTACGTTTATAAAGATTCTTATTAGATCAAGTGACGTCTAAAACGTTTATTTCCCGCCATGTTTCAACATTTCCTATAGTAAAGGGATGATTCACTACTTAATTTTACTGTATTTTTCGCGAAATGAGCAATAATGTATTATGTTTCATCATTTTACTGGAATTCATCGAATTTATTAAAATTGCAAATGTTAAGGTTTTTGGCAAAAGGTATCGTGATACGAGGTAAATTCTTTATATTTACCTAATTTTTCCTTTGACCTACAATTTTAACGCCATTTGGAGGAGGCCTATGTCCAGTAGTGGACAATAATGGCTAACTATGATGATGATAACGTTATTGAATGTTTTGTATTTTTTTATGAGTTTCCATTAAACAGGTGCGGGTTACCCGTCAAATCGGTCCCAAAATTAATTATTGGTACCACTGTTGTTAGATATTCAAAGAAAAAATTGTCGAAAAAAAAAATTACTGTTACACATTTACATTAAATACAAATCAAAGTAAGTATTAATTTAGTAATTCTTTGTCTTTATTACCTATAAGGCATGCGCTGGCAGTGCAGGGTGAGGCGAGTAAACCAGTTCTGATTTACCAGATCGTGAAGTATTTTAAAATCGAATGCAAATATATTGACCCGTGGTAAAGAACTTGAGTGCACAAAGAGATAGTAAGTAGTCATTCTTATGTTACTTGTGCACATAACGCACGTCACTCGAGCACCTTCACGCGTGTAAACTAACGACTTCATTACATTTCAACTTTATCTCACATCACACATTTGTTGTATCCTTTTTATGACATTCATATTTTAACTTTACTAAGTACATTATTTTATGAAACTCCCTAGTAAGCTATACGGCAAAATGTTTTTTATAAACAAAGTTATGCTTTGAATATGCTAATGCTATTAAGCAAAAACCTATAAAAATTAATTTATCATATCAAAATATTTTACAGGAAGCAGTCATTAGTAAAAAGCTAACATGTAGTCGGATAGCTATATATAAATCAGTCAGGGCAGCAATTACAAGAGACAAAATTATAAGACATTGTCAAACAGGTTGTACTCGTATTGATTACGTTAAGAACATACTATGGAATAATTCATGATTTAATTGTGAGTGTGCCCACCTATACATTGCCGACGATTTATAAAAACATCAGGAAGTCCTCTAGACTCGTTTCGCCCTCAACTGAAGTGAATTTAGTGTCTGGCTTCGATCCAGTTTGTTTTAAAGATCACTGTGACATTTATTATACGTGTTATTGATGTTTATTTTTTAACTGAACTAAGTTCTTTCCATCTAGAAGCTTATGTTTCTTACATTCACTAAGGATTTACTAGTAATCAAGTGTCGTTTCTGCTATAATAACTCAGACCTCGACACAAAAAGTCCAACTGCACTTGTTCAACATTGTTTGAATTTAAAGTAAAAAGAATGAGTTGTGTACTGTGTACACAACGTAGTTATTTTATCAAAATAAAATCAGCCTTGCCTTATCTTACCTACCGTTGTATTATAACGTGTAATTATGTGCATAATTGTGTTGTAAGTATGTGAGTAACCTTTTTGGTAAAAGGTAGTAAACTATATCCGGTGGTAAGTTTTTAGGAGCATTCCATAGCAACGAAGTTTTGTAAATTAACTTCCTTTTAATTATTTTTTTCATCAGATAAATTTTAAAAGAGCCAAATAACGATTAAGTTAAAGTTGCGTGTTTAAGAATGTCTACATTGGTTATGAAACGTTGTTAGAAATATTTATTAATAATTATTTGGAGCAATCTGCAACACTCTTTAGTTAAATATAACTTATGTTCTAAATATGATTTGAGCTTAACAATGTCAAAATATGTAATTGTGTGGTGTGTGCAATGTACATCAATGAAAATATAAATGGAACTAGATCATACCAAGAATAACATCCATGATAAGTTGTAACTCATCTCGTCGTAAAACAAGGGCTTTGCACTTTAGTTAACACGCCTGCTGATACTATTGTATCGATAGAGACATGTCCACTTGGTCCGGAATTATTAACAAAAACATCTTTTAGACGAGTTATCTTATTTGTTCAATTTAAATACACATCGGGATGGAATCGTTGTCGATAGAGTTTTTCAGGCGCGTCAACAGATTCAGTACAACTAAGCGAATTCTTCTATTTCGATTTTCGATACGAATTGGAAAAAGCGATTTCGCCTCTAGTACACGAGTGGTCTGCGCGCGCGCCGCGGTCAACTACGCCGCTCAACTACCTGTGACCTTAACAATTAACAATTTTATTAATGCACTTTCTTATGACGTGTTACCTTACCGCGAACGCACGAGAAAAATATATTTGGTTCATATGATGATCACAAAGAAAACTTGCATCAATTCCTCCTTTATAATTAATGTTGTATTGACAAATAATTAACATTCCAATAAATTATACAAATAAATTATTAAATAACTTATTTTTTCATGGCAAAAAAATGTGATATTAAATCAATGTTGTATTTAAAGATCAATGTCCGTAGTAGGGGTCGTGGCCATATTGGGGAGGTCCGTAATGTGGTCCGTTGTACTGCGGTTCATACTGGGGGTACGTCGGCACCTGAAATTAAAACAGCAACATTAAGTGATACACACGACAAGCGCAATCAAAAACGGCATTACAGATTTTAAGGAAACCATGACGACATAACGTCAATCTACTCGACATAGTTTTGAAATTATCTAAAAATTTTACTTGTATAACGAATGAATTGTTTAAAATCACTACTTAGTAGGTTCTGTAGGTACGCCGTACCAAATACCCAATTTATTTTGTTAAAACATTTACATTGTTACTGTCTAATTACATTAGTACTTATTGAAATACCAAACTTAACGAAAATAAGTATTATATTAAGGGACAAGCCACTTATTATACAAGTTAAGCTCATTAAGAAACACCAATGCGTTCAAAGTTGTCCTATAAAGTGACTAGACTAGTTTTATAAAACGGCAGCCATTGAAAAATTTCTAAGAATTTAAAGCAAAAATCAGGTGGTGTTTATACAATAGTAGGAATTTAAGAGATTTTTCGAATGGGTGATGGTTTTTCTATGTAAAATATTAGCGTCTTTAATTATATTTATATATGCCCTCTGCTGAACACGATCTGGTGGAGAGGGATTTTAGACCACAGCCCGGGTTGACCAGGGCAGGTTGGTAGACCTGTTTATAATTACGTTTTGGTATTTGATTTTTCAAGATCTTACTACAAATGCATAACCTGTTCATTGATATGTCGGTATAGGTACTACTAAGTACGGTGCTCGGTTGTTATGTGAGGGAGTAATGGTCATACACTGCTGCGCAAGCGCAATGCGGGTTTGTCGGTGAGATAGAATCTATCACACTAGCAGCCAGTCCTCTATTTTTTATTAACTATAGTTATTGAAGCTTTTTAACGATAGCCAGCGTTAAATTACTACAATGGATTATAATGAATACAAGTTACGACGGTTTTAAAGACATGAAAATATCCCCTAACAAGTATATAAAATTTTAATTATACCTACTCAAGGGTAATGACATCTAAAAATGTTAACAGGCCTAAAAAAATACCAGAAATACATTTCCTATATATTTTTTGCTTTGACTCCTAAAGTTAGTAGTAGGTACTCGGTAAAACTGGGGCGGATACCAAGAAGAAAGGAAAAGTATTTTTTATTCCATTCAAGCTAAGTGCTGTGCAACCTTAATAGTATAAGGCAGACGAAACATGATTTTGGCATACCAATTATATCCCGAAGAACTGCCTAGTGCCTCCTACCTCACAATAAACTTGATCTCAAATTAATCTAGTATCAATAATCAAATGGAAAATAGATAGGCGTAAGGGAATAGAACCTAAAATATACAATTTGATTCACGTTTTACAGATTAGGCTTAGAATTAATGCTAATGTTTCATTTTAAGACAATATTATGCCAAAAATGTAGGTAGACGAACACTGTTATGAATATATACCGATCTATTCCGCTATTTTCGGTTATAATGGCGGGGACATTCATTGTGTTGGTTATTCAGTTAAAAAGTCTAAGCTTAAAGCATAAGCCGCATAAGTATTTCCTCTCAATGTCAAATTCCTTAAAAATACGTACTTAACAGCTACAGAAACAATGTCTGGCGGCATTGAATTACTTTATATAAATTATACCACAGTTTTAACACGTGACAATTTTTGTGGTTGGTCTTTTAAATGCGACGATTATGTGGGAACAAAATATACATAAATATTTACATACCTACCTACCTTTTTTAATTGGGTGTTTCAAGACTGACATTTAAATTTTTTTTATTGTTGTCAGTAGGTAGTTAATAAGAATACTTAAAATTAGCTGTAATACATTATACATGGACGCATAAAATGCATGTTATAATGTTTCATTTTTAACTATTGTGAATGCTTATATGCTCATAGTTAATATTTATATGACATATTCATATATTAAACGAATTACGAATCAATGTATTTCACGTACCTGATAAGCGTAGTATTGCTTCTTCTTTTCATTTGTTTCTTTATGCTTCTTCAGTGGCAGCAAATGATTTTCCAACAACTCCTTTAACTTCAGTTTCGTTGACAGCATGTTCGCCGCCAAAGCCTTGTCGAAGGCTTTTAACTCTTTCAGTTTCGCCTTGATAGCCCACATGCCGTCCTTCAGCAAATCCAGCTTGCCAAATGAAAGATCTTCTTGTTCTTGATAATCTTCGTGGTCGTAAGAAGGCGTATCGTAGGCAGCTCTAAATAGATGTTGGTCTTCTTCATCAAGGTCGCTGAATCGAGGAACGTTTCTTGATAATGCTGGTAAAAACAAAATATAATATTTACGTAAATTGTTTAAAACATTCTGCAGAAATTTTTATTAACATCCGGGGAGTTTATTATTTTATAATAAAAATGTGTAAATACAAGTATACTTACACGTACTGCATAATAAAATAAGGCAAAGTATTTGGTTGAACATTTTAAGTTAATTTAAAATGGATATGATTCTCCACCACGTTGAGGTACTTAACGCAAATTTTTTCAACAAAACGACGTCATTATCGAAACAAAGTTATTTCGTCTACCCTATATTTCATAAGTTACCAATAAGATGCGTTCCTCATACGTTCCAAGTTTCAATATTGTTCACTGTAAAAAATATAAACTTAATATAATTACATTATAATACGTACAACTCCCGTTATTAAGTAACATAAAAAACCCAAAAAGTCATAAAAAAATACTAGTCTTCATTTCATTAAATATTTTGTTACCATGTACAAAAATAGATGAAATGTCTTTTACTAATCTCTTTTTGTGCCATCGCTTTTTAATTTAAACATGCAAAAAAATAGGAGTACCCTACGCAATGGGAGTATATGAATAGACTGATGGTTGTGGACCGCCAGGGTCGAATAAAGTGAAAAGCTGTGGCATCTGCCTTGTTGTATGGGATTCAGAAGTGTAGACACATCTATATAGCAAAAATAAATATGTCTAATAGTAGCATAAATATTACTAACCCTGCAGATATATTATATAGGTACTATGTTGTAAATTCTCATAAACATCTACACGCAAAAAGGGAATTCTATTTCGCATCAACACTTGACTCGGTATCGGCAATCAAACTCGCGGCCTCTTGTTTTACATCCAGTTACACTCAACTGCACCGCGGAGGCTATCAAATCTATGTTTATTTTATTTTCCTTGTACTTACTTCCAAAGTGCGTTTTTTTTATTGCTACCCTCATGTACGTCTGTGTATTGAAGGTTAATGAAATAACTCGTTTAACGTCAGCTCACATGAGGCGCTTATGATAATTAGAATGGAATATAGATTAGGTGCCACAAAAAATAAGTAAATAAATTCAAGTACATCTATTTTCATTACTCGAGTAAGGGCTGTCCCAAAAACCATAACGACATTTTTAAGGGAGAGTTTTTAAATTTCTCACTAATGTTTATACAATAAAGGCCACTGGTACCTATTGCTTCCATCCATCCATCCATCAGCCAAAGGAAGTCCACTGCTAAACATAGGCCTCTCCTAATGATTTCTACAGTGACCTATTGCTTGGGGCTTAGATAGTTCGAAGTTTTACAGGTTATTGGCACATGTTACTTAATTTAATCCACATGTTCCTCATCACCCCTGGTAACATTGTACAAAATTTGAATAAAATCGGATGATTTTTTGTGAAAAATCGTGATTTTGGTTTCACAATTTTGGCCATCCCTTACACATACGAGTATTTTTACCGCTTCACTGAACTTCAGTTCGGTTCGGAAACTTACCTGAGCGGTAAAAAGAATCGTACCCATACAGGTTAATCAAAGGCCTTGGGAACGATAATCGCGATTATTGACAAAACAGGCAGTTTTTTTTCAAACTTGGTACAATGTTGCCTGGTTTGAAAAAAAACTGTATATCTCCGGGATAAAAAGTACACTGTAACCTTCTTCGATAAATGGACTATTCAACTCTAAAAAGATTTTTTCAATTCGCACCAGTAGTTCCTGAGATTAGCTTGTTCAATCAAACAAATTATTCGGCTTTATAGGTATGTTAGTGTAAGTAGATAATACTGTAACCATAGTGCACAACACTATACATATAAGTATATTGAAATAACATGAAATCATGAATATTTTTACCGATATAATCGTAATATAGTTATTAATGTTTTCAGATGTTCCGCCTATGCCGTAACTTGGACGTAGGGATTTTAGACGCAAAAAATGCTGTTTATATTAAACTTCGAGGCTTGATAACTAGATGTTCAATATTGAGCACCTTTATGAATTTTAACTACCAAAATAATATGTTGAAGTCGATTAAAGACTAAAGAATTTATATTTGCCTTGGGAATTCAGAATCATGAATGGGAATTGACCAATTTATTTACTAAAGAAATAAAATTACGGTACCAATTTATTAGACTATTTTTATTCAACGATCAACTTTTTATTACTACGAGCACCGCGTAGTGTTTTGTAAAAGTCTAATAATGAAATAATACTAACATTTCCCATTCAGGTTGCGTACTGTATGCCTATTGACGATTACTATCTTAGGCGTTAATTTTTATAAACATGTTACATGAACGTGAAGATTTCTGCAGAGGTGACACTCAAGCCAGGTCTACAGTTCGCCAAGATTATTGCTGTCCCAGAAGTGAGAGGGGCAATACCTTCGTCACGTACAAACTCCGGTACCAGGCAACTCACATAAAATAGTTGAAATCGAAAGAATCACATAACTCATTTTACCAATTGACCCACAGCCCATTAGGCCAATGCGGAAAATATCGTCTTTTAGAAGTAAATTCTTGTTTCCTATGTTGTCATACAAGGCATTTGCGCCAACCCTGGCATTTGCGTATGTCTGGATATTTTGATAATAGTTTTATTGATGGATGGAAGTTGTTTTGTCACGTTTTAATTTTCTTGTTTGAACGGAATGCATAGGTGATTAGAATAAGTAAATTAGTACATTATTATTACATACATTTAGTAGGTATTAGCTTTTTGTCTCTGAAACGAATTTACTCTTTAGAAAATAGTCTAGGTAATACAAAAAATGATATCTTGTATTATTTAACCTAGATATATTTATGAACATTTTGCATGCTATGGTCGTACCTGCAGTCGGTGCAATGCAAGTAAATTATAATGATAGCCTTTCGTTTTCTAGTTCGTTTTGGTATTTTGGTTCATTATGTTCAGTTTGAAAAAAAAAACTAGTGTAAATGTGAATAATATTTTATTATACTATATTATTAAATTCTATATAACATATCTGAATTCTGAACACACCCATAAAAGTACCTACAGCTACAATATTCTTATAATAATACAGATTACTTAAAGATTACCTTAAAAAATTAATAACATCGAAGCAAAAATATAAATACAACAAATTTAACATTACATAAATTAAAGTAAATGCGAAACAATATAAAATATTTCATCCATAAAAAGACAGGTTGCTAAGTAATTAACAACTATGAGTTGGTGCCAGTTTTTTCTTCGCTTCAACAATCAGTTTTGGTGAATATGTATTATCTCGCGGCGAGAATGTATTGCAATCCATTTTGAGCTGACGTTTATGTTCAATTGTGTATATGATTAAATATAGTGCCACAAGCCGCCACAACGAACGTGAGGTGGTCAAATCTTTTGGACGGAAGACAGAGCGATGCAAATTATAACATGCGCTCATTAGGGAAACATAAAAAATATGAGATTATGCTCAATCTAATGAATTATACTTACTTGCTATATTACTATAACTAAAACAGATATTGTTAATTAGTTCATCTTTGTGAAAATGAAACTGTTTCTAGGACAACATTGCATAAATTACACATTTTTTCAAATGGACAACTACATTCTAATTAAATTGCATTCATAATATCAATTGAATAAGGATGAAAGACAACGCTACATTATATTTATAGAATATCACTTAGATATTGCACACACAACATTTAAATTAATATATGATTGCACACTTTCCACTAAATTTCTACTTTATAGACATAAGTTTTTTTTATTCCTTTTACTTTCGATGACGGAAATTAAGGCATCACCTCACGAATCACACACTATACACTACTAGAGGAAGTGAACTGAATAGATTAACTTTTTTTTGAAATGCACGATAAGGTGGACTAATAGAAAATGAGAGAACTTGTTGAATTATAAATAAGATGATTATTCTCTATTCGAATATGTACTTCTTTCATTGCACATGATCAATCGACACGTATGTATGCATTGCTCCAATTCGGCGGATTCCGAAACAGGTCACCATGGCAGGTAGGGTATTATGTAGGGCGAACGCTATATAGATAAAAACGATTATTCTGCCATGAATTAATTTACAATTCCGAGGGAATTAAGAAATTGCGTGCACGATTAAAATCTAGTGCGTCGTCGCGACTGTCACAAGGCCGAGCGCCCCTTGTACAAGTCGTCGTCGAGATCAAATGCCGGGTCTGCGTACCCGGAATCGTCGTATCGCAGGGATCTGAAATCAACAATTCATTAATTAATTGCCATGGCAACCAATTCATCATCGCATAGTCATATAAGCCCTAAAGTTACATTTTCGTTGTAGGCATTTTATTCCCCTTTTCAAACTATACAATCATGACATAATACATGGGCTAGTTTAAATCAGCTGTTTTACCTAACCCACGTAGATTTAACTAATAACTTAACCAGCCCAATTATTAATATCAGCATTCAGCGATGTATGTGCTATCCCATTTAACATGATAACTTAGGCACTAAACTTTACCAAAATATAAAACCCACGTCGCTCAGTGATTTAGTGTTTTTAACATTTTTATGGTCACAGTTTTCATATACCAAATTAGGTTGGACAATATCAACATTATAATTAATTTAGCCTAATAGTTGTCCCAAAAAGGTAACTAAGGCCAAACTTCACAAACGTGGACCGCGTTGCAATTAGTAAACACAAAACCATTGTTTAACAAAACTCGCCGAATTAATCCTTTAGTTGCCTATAATATACCCCAAGCATACCTAAACATAGCTAATAGCACAAGAATCATATAGGTACTATTGTCATTATTATTTTTTGATAGAATTAAAAAAATATTTTTTCCTTAGTTAAAATATCGTGAAATATAAAATAAGTACTTTTTATTAGTAGAATCCAAAAAGTATTCTAAAAATGTATCTCCTTGTAAATGGAAGTATATTCGAGTTAACATAGTCTGATAGTTATATGGGATGGTGGTGGGATATTTACCGGTCGGGAGTCCTAGTCCTGCAGCGCGAGGGCGGCGGCGAGCGGGACGAGGCGCGCAGCAGGGTGGGGTCGTCATACCGCCGCGACACTATAGTGAAGTCGTGGTGGGCATCTATAAGCTTCTGCAGCCGAGAGACCATCTCGAAATCGGACACCGACGCCGGCACCAAAATTCCAAGTAGTTTAGCAATTGAGTTCCTAGATCACATAGAAAAAACGTGCGCGTTACAACAGAATACAGCAACCGTGAACTTTTTCTGCGCGGCGTCGTCTATGGAATCACAATTACTTTCGAAAGAATTGTACCGACAAAACTTTGAATACGAATTTTCACATTTCTTTGTGTTCTTTGTGCAGCTAATTATTAACTAACCGCAAAACTAACTGTATAGTGTATGTTTATATAAATATGGCACCTTTAATATTATTTACCACAAGATAACAGGTTTGTCATAATGCGACATTTGTGTTGCTATTACGAATAAGATTCGTTATTTTGAGCACTTTACAGTTTGGTAAATTTAATTATTAGGTACATGCAAATGTCACTTTGTGGTACACCTTTTGCGAACTTTAAACTTCAGGAACTCTAAACTTAAGCCCATTTTTATGTTTGCATAAATTGGTACGCACTTATTATATTGGCTAAATCGCTGAATCTTTAATAATATCATTAGAATAATGTCATAAACCATAAATCTTAAAAAAATCGTAAAACTGATTCGCATGAGGATCATTCAACATAATTTTATACCGTCAAAGGAAGCTTGAGCTTTGCAAAAACACGTTCTTATATAGGCCGGTCATGTCATGTCTTGTTATGTTGTACAAGACAAAAGAATAACAACGTCGTGAGAAGTCCAGGATGCTGTTACAATTTGAGTTTTAATATTACGCATGTGCCTGGCCAATATGCTAATATTAATAGTTTCTAAGTGTATTACAGCTACAAATAAAGGCCTTTGTAGATTCCATAAATTATTTAGTTTATAATAATTTACCTGAAGCTTTGAAGCTGAGCCTCTCTTCTTTGACACTCCGCGAGGGCCTCCTTCGTTCTAGCCAGGTCATCCCTCATGATGTTGATCTGGTGCTCAGTGGTTGTTCGTTCTTGTTCGAAGGTTTCGCCAGTGGCCCGCACCTGGTCTTTCAACACGTTCACCTTACGATTGTAACGGGAGCGCAGTATTTCCGACTCGTCCAATTTCTTCTGCAACTCCTCAATCTTCCGAGCTCTCTCCAGTGAAGTAATCTAATGCGAAATGGGCAACATTTTTTATTGTCATTTTTGTGCATCTGTTATAGATAAATGATTTATTGAGTACTGAGAACTGAGAATAAATATGATCACGATTCCATTAAGTTAATCACTTTAACCTTGTTAATGTAAATTGGTATTCCAGTAATCTGCCATCTACTGGAAAAGTCTGTACGTCCGTACATGAAGGTTTAAATTTAGTTTTCTTTTTATGAGGAAATAATAAAACTATAATAAATATTATAATTTATACAAAATAAATAGATAGATAGAAGTAAATTTAGACTAGATGTGACATGAGCTTTTAATGAAGTAAAAGATTAAAATATATTTCAATGTTACATTTCCGTGATAGAAGTTTTGAAGGTGAGTGTGGGCCAAGGTGTTTTGTCACTAATCACTATGTGACAATAGAAAACTGTTAACACACTGGTATGCGATGGTCATATTTGACATGTTAAGTTATTAAAAAGACTTTTTTTCATGACTTATATATCGCTAATATAATAGCAAAGCAATCAAATTAGTCTATATGAAATAATTAAAATCAATTCGTAGATACGATATTTTCAAAGTTAAAGACTTATTCAGGTTCAAGTTATTCCGAGGTCAACCAACAAAGCGATAGCTTGATGTCAATGTTTTTATAACCGAAGATGCGGAAGACCGGACAAGATGTCAAATATTGAGCAGGAGAGCCGGTCCTGGCATCGATCGGAATAACGACACGCAGAACCAAATGTTTGATTTTTTTGTTGCTGTAAGAAACTAGAACATTTATGATAATTATAATTGCGCTCGCTTTCCCGTGACATTACCTTGTATTCGGCGGCATCTGCGAGCTGTGCGTTGAGGTCGCGGAGTTGCGCGCGTGCGTCGGTGAGCTGCACCGACAGCTTGTCGCACTGGCGAGCTAGCTTCTTGCTGCGGGCCACCGCCTCATCCCGCTCGGCTTGCAGGACTGCACGCACTCGGGAGCTTTCATCCTATAGCATATAGGTAATTAGTATACACCTATAATTACGCTTTGCAGTAGAGAATCTAAGGCTGTAATTATATTATGTTAGCCTGGATTTATATTTGTGATCCTTATTGCGTAAGAAAATATAAGTTTCTAATATTTTGATTTGCTTGCGCTTATCACACTTATGTTATGTAGGTACACGTTATATAAATCAGCTGGCTTTTAATTTTGTTCTTGACTAAGGCTAGATGCTTGTTAGCACTGATCTTTAGGGGAAATTGTTCTTAAGTAATGTAGTGTTTGAATCAAAATTCTTAAGTGATGGAAATGGAATAACCCGTATTCTTAAACTGTGTATCCTGATACCAACATATATAAATCATAAGTATGCGATTAATTGGCACATCGTGGTAAACAACATTCATAAACGATTGTAAGTAGGTAGTGAACTCTTTTGAACAACTAATGACGTCATAAAAATGTCAAAACGTAAAATAAAACATGGAATGCATTCTGGCAAGTCCATATTTAGATCTGTCTTCTAGAAATATGTCGAACTCAAGTCGTTATTTATGATTGTTTACTCAGTTTGTCTCGCCAAGGGTCCCTGGTTTCACCAGCAATTTAAATCTGTTATAAATACCAAGAAATGACGCTTTGTCAGCTCCATAGGGTAAATACATTGCAACTACTCCCTATATTTACCTTTTATCAAATAGTTACCAACTTGTACACTTAGCTTGCGGCGAAGCAAATCGAGGTGCAAATCTTTCCTCTGCAGTTGCTCTCTCAATATTCGTATTCGCCTCTGTAATTGATATACTACCGCAGTCTGTAATATAATTAATCAATTCCAATATATTAATACATATACCTATAATGCTACATTGGTCAATTTAATAGATAAAAATTGCGTGGCAGGAAGATTACTGATGAATACTTTACTACTTACTTACGGCCTTATTCATATACAGTTTTAAAACCTATTTTAGTTATCGAACGTTTTGTCTTCTTCGCTCAAACTGAATTCAAAAGGCGTTCGACGGGGACAAAACATTCGTTAGCTAAAATAGATTTTAAAACTGTCTATGAATAAGGTCTTTAGAAATTATAAATACTATATGATGGTACGTTAAGTTGCATTAAAAATTACTCTACATTATCGTACGAAATGAGTTTACTAATGATTGCTACTTGGTTACCGATCATGACACAACTCGTTAATTGTTTTATAATAGCGTGATTATTTGTTTTGCGTTGCTAGTTTGCTATTAATTTAAAATGCAATTATAACTACTGTACCCAGGACATACGGGGCAACCGGTTAAAGGTAATTAAGTTTGCGGGCTCTCTAAATATGTGTTTGATAATACTGCGTCGGTATTAGTTGCATGCCAATTGGGAACGGTTAATATCTTACTTCTTTAAGATAGGGCAAGTCATGGAAAGATCGCTCTCTGCGCAGCCGCGGGAGAGTGCCATAGTATCCGTAATATAGCAGCTACACAAAACACGACCATTAGACACAATACAAATGAGCTGATACAGTATACATACATTTAAGCATATTTAAATTTTAACTTCACAAGAATAAAATCAGGCTGTTTAATTCTTTGTAGTTACCTTTTTTTCATCTTGTAGAAAAAGACTGTATCACTTTACGACAAACAGCTTAATATATGGCCACTATTTACCTGAGCCAATTAGACAAATTTTGTCAATACAAAAAATATATATACCTACCTATATGGCTTAAAAGCTTTCATGATATATATATATATAAAATAAATTGGATAGAGAGGTGGCACAAATATTTATATTATCAAATTATATATAGATAAATAATTGTTTTAAAGTTATATGCGATATAACAATATAAGCAGGTATATCTACAATAGTATTTTTTAAAATTAAAATGTGCATTGGAAGTAAAGTTTAACTTCACACAATATAGTTTTTAAACAGTTGAATATTTTTGTGCACTCTAGAACTAAAACATATTTATTATAGGAAACTTAAAAATAAACAAACTTGAATAATAAGTTTTTAATAATGTAATATCGTAAGTCAAGATCATTTCTCGCTATACTGCCGAGTAGGCGTTTACTTACATACAACTTACTGACTGACCTTGTCAACAATTTTATCGCTCTCGAGTCTAGATAACTGCTCGGCGCGGTGCATAATGGATTCAGTGTGCAATTCTATGCCGACATCTTGAGTCAACTCATCCATATTTAGCGTTCTGCTTAGACGCTCCAGGAATGCTACAAACTGTAAAAGTAACGCAGAGCGCGCGTGATACAACACACTTCCGCATTTACTAGCTAACCACAACCCATCAATAACCACCATAATTCAACTCAAATATTAATTATATTACTTACGTTAGCTTTATCCTTCCGAAGACTGTCTCTGGACAATTCCAAGGCGTTAAGTTCCGATTCAAGCTTATGTACCTTTGCTTCGAGCATGTTTCTTTCATCTTCGAGGATACGTACGCGCGTGTTGGCTTGATCATGTAAATGAGCAGTTCTTCCTAATTGTTGAGATTCCATTCCCAATTTGTCACGAAGGGCATCTATTTGCTGGAGATGGAAGAATTAACCGACAGGAAGTTCAAATCATCAAAAATCAAGTACATCTTTAAAATTATTATATTCTAGTAATTGGATCTCACCACAGATTTATCTTTGTTGTCACTTAAAATTTCCCGAATTCTATCCTTGATTGTACTTTCATGTGCTTCCACAAATCTCGTCGGTAAACTAAGGAGTATGGCTATAGACTCCATAGTATTGCGGAACTCAGTCTGTAGTCGTTGATATTTTTCATCGCGATGCCGTAAATCCTCTAAAAACCAAACCGAATGTTATTTAATATTATTATTCAGGTAATTGAGTTTGACTTTTAACGAATATGTTTTTTACCTTTTAATTGGACTATCATGGATTCATTCTGATTAACGTTATCTGTAACTACATTCAAATTTTTTGTACAATGTGATAACTTGTCTCGGGCTTCATGTAACTCCCGCTCAATGACTCGATTTTGCACAGCCAGTGATTCTTTTTCTTGTTTTAACCTTTCTATGTCCAGAAGTTGAGAAGAAAACTGTCTTTGTAGTATGTCTTTGTCAGCATTCGATCTTTCAAGAGCATCTCTGCAACTTCTCAGATCTTGTTCAATGGAAGATAGGTTTTCTGTCGTGTTCATGCATTTATTTTTCAATCTAGTTATTTCTTGGACTAATTCAGCTGCTTTTATTATAAGACTTTCCGGGGAATGAGTATGTGTTGTATCGCAGAAATCAGCATCTAAAGCAGCAGATAGCCTACGAACTAGGTCATGGAATTGACACCGCGCATTTTCTTTTTGTTGTTCTTCGTTATGACATTCTAACTCAAGCGAACGTAGTTTCTTTTCCAAATCTTTGATTTTTTCTTCGCAATAACGATTGTCTCTTTGTAAAGTTTGTACAGTTAAATCACTTCTACCTTGCGCTGCCTGAAGGTTTCTTTGTAATTCTTCCAGATCTTGGATTTTCTTTTTGAGAGAAGAAATAATAGCACTTTGGCGAGCATTCTGCTCACGTAAATGGTCGATTTCGACTTGTTGTTCTAATATTCTCTGATCTCGTGATAACATTTGATTTCTTAAATCACTGTTCTGTAAATGTGTTTAATAATGTATTTTATATTTATAATATTTCTATATAAACAGAATATTAACAGTTGCGAAGTTAGAACTCACTTCAGATGCTAATTTATCTCGTTTGTATTGTAGACCAGCTAGATCACTTCTTAAGGTAGTAATTATGTCGTTCCCAGAATCACCTTCCATCTATGTACATATATTGAGAGCACAGCATTTATTACACGTTAATGTTTTAAACAAAGTACATATTATATTATTACATATTTTACTTACAAAATTCCATAGCAGTGTGTAATGAAAGTCAGTTTCACGTGCCGTGCAAAAGACGACTACTGATGTTAAAGTACTTCTTGTTTGAAATGTAGCGTGATACGGATTGCTATTTCAAGCTTACCAAGCGGGAGTCACGATACCAAGCTCTATACATGCATAGCTATGAATTTACATAAATCCGGGGACAGGATTTATTAGTTTCATGATTGGTTCTTTCGTGAGGCCGTTGCCAAGTTGTCATTGATTTTAGAGTGCTTTATGGGAAGACAGTAAGGGTGGAGCCAATTTATACCGATTTTCTTATTAAAGGTTGCTGTAGGTAGCAACGTTTAGCTACGTTTATATCAGAAGAGCATTCCGTACGTGGTACGAGTCGATGCACGCTACGGCCCCAACTCTATTGTGTACAAAAATGTTTCACTTTATTTCCATTATCAAAGTATAATGCAAGGGCTGTAAACATGGCAGCTGTTGTCTAGTTAAGTATAATTCACGTATATATTTGAAAACGTACACAAATTTGACTCATTAGTTTTACTTTATCTGTCCATACTCAAAAGAAAAATAATTAATTCCAAACGCGCACACCACAATTATTTAAAATTAGAAAATAGACCACTCTCAATGGTACTCTCGATTGTAGAGGAGGCTCGTGCCCTGCAATGGGACGTATCTGGGCTGATACACTACAGTACAGACAGAAACTTGCTATTTTTTTCCTGTAGCTATTATGTTTAGAGTCATACATATGTCTAAATGATCCAATAGAATATTATTTAATAATTAATCAATATTATAATTATTCATACGTCATTGCTATCCGGGTGGACAAGAATTTTATACAAGTAAAACAATAGGTACTGGTAGCAATCTAGGCATTGTCGAAAACATAATATTATGTATAAAGAATGACTGGCAGACGCCATATGTTAATGGGAACAAGATATCGATGAACTAAATGTTAAAATCATTCTATTGTGACATGGCAGTATTAAAGACAGTGTACCATTTCAACGACACAGATACGTTTTACAAACTAAATCTGACGAGTGATGTACTTACCTTCTAGTAAGGTAGTGACAGGGCAGGATATAACGCGACGAGAAATATCTGAATATGATTGGTCGCACTGCATAATTTACGGTACTTCTGTTCTGTATTAGCCGATATACCTATACGTCCCACTACAGGGCACGAGCCTCCTCTACAATCGAAAGTAGGATTGAGAACGGGTTAGGCCATATAGTCCACCGAGCTGCCTGCTGGCCTAGTGCAGGTAGGCGGAATTTACATACCATAGAAATTCTTGCAAATCGTTATGGTATGAAGGTTCCCTCACGATATTTTCCTTCACCGTTATAGTGCATGGTGATTGGCTATCAATACACACATGACTCCAAAAAGTCAGACGTGTGCTCAGGGATTTCAACCCGCGACCACCGTGGACATGTTGGCAGCCGCGTCTGGTCCACGTTTACCGACAGGCCACCACGCACTTGCGGTAACTTTAATTACGGCTAATTTACGATAAATAAATGTTATAATTAGTGAGTAATAGCAATAATTAATATATCACCTCAATTTCCGATATTATGGGACAATTCCGGAGCAACTTAAATACAAATTTTTATCCACTCAGATATAAACGAATCAAACCGATTTTAAATGTTATACTTAGGTAAGTACCTATTGTTTTTCAAAACAATATTACGTAAAACTAAACACACCTATGCATTTTTAATTACCTACGAATTTCACTTTTTAAGTACTTATAAACGGCACTTTTCATCTTCTTTGGCGGGACCCATCTTTGTGTAAATAATCACTATAATTTTAAATTTCCCCTTTTGTGGAATTGGTTAGCTATTAAAGTGAAAATTATAATATTTAATCCTAGGTCCCTTGAGAGCTCAGTTATACACGCCCCACTATACATTGTTTACGATTAAATGTAAATAATGCCACGCGACTAATTTTTTTTACTATGCACAGCCTAGGGTACCTACCTTTCTATCTCCCTATCTTTTTCACATTTATTAAATAATTTTATAGGTACGCATTATAATCACTCATGATAGATATGTTTTATTACTCTAATCGTGCCTAATTGTGTACTAAAAAGTGGTAGGAAGAATAAATGAATTCCACAATTAAAAGAAAACTTACATAGGTATGAGTATTTACGTAGAATTAATTATAAAAACATAAACATTTACCTCTATAGGACTTTTCGTGCGTATTGTTTCGTAAAGTTTCCAGTTTTCTAACTCTTCGTTTACTTTTTCCTCTTCCATAGTCCCTTTCCAGATCAAACAAATATCACGTATTTCCTAGCAACAACTTTTGCAGGCTGACTTCACACTAAAATATAATAGCCGAATATTTCTGTACATTCAGTGACGGAAAAACATATACTTAGCGTTGCTATGGTTCTCGTCGTCGTAAACAAGGAAATCGATTTGGGTTCCAGAGCGCAATAGTAATATTTATTTCTGAATAATATGTCTTAAATAAAATACATCTATTATTTTGGGTAAAATTAATTGTTGCATATTACGTTGTTTTTCCTACGTTTAATTCTTTCGGTGTACAGAGTCACTCAAAACATGTTAACTTATTATCAGATGTTAGTAGATTACATTTAGGGTAATAGAAAATACAATTAAAATGTTACTATTTATTTGAAATGTGACGAAAATTATGCAACAAAGGACTTAGTAAAATATGAAATGACTAATAACTATCGGGCTGGCGCGGCTCGGCCCGGTATCGCCCGGGTAGTTACAAAATACAAATCCCCTCTGCTCGACGCGTAACTCATGGCCATGACAGCATAATTTCTATATAAATGTAAACAGAAATATTATTTTTACCATTAAAACCTTTCTGCCACAGGCGTAATATATCGAGATCTTTATGTATGTTAATACTGTAATTTAACTGCTTTCTCTTCTTGCTAGTTACATTTTGCAAATCGCAAATACATGTCATTAACTATGAATTTAATTCCAAGAACGTTACTAAGTACTTAGCTCCAAATAAGTCTGACTAGAAACTTATTAATTTCCATGATAACTTTTAACAACCGCAGTGAGGTAGTAGTAGTAATAGTAAAAAAAAACAACTATTAAAAGTACGAGTCCGACGGGCTCACTGATGGTTCCGTACCGCATAATATTTGACTATCCAACCCATTACCCGTAGAATCGCCACTGAAACTCCAATTAACCAAGATCCAATTTTATACCAGAACAATTTCAACGTTCAAACAATAACAAAAGGATAAATAGGATATATTATCATATAATGCCAAATAATTAAACTTTATAGTTGAATATAGTAATTACTTTCGTGTGATGAGGAAGTAATTCAAATATATTTATTACTTTTTTATACTCAAAGGGGTGGGATGGGACTGGATTACATGACTTGAGTAAGAATGAGAAGGGACGAGGCGGAAAAAGCAATACAGATGACGACATTGAGTTTGAATATAAATAAAACAGTATGTGAAATATGTTGCCGATGTGGGCTGGATTCAAAATGTAACGGGCGGGGCCGCGCCGGCCCCTAGAAGAAAACAAATGTAGTGTGCAGGGCCTTATCTTTTACGGATGTATGGATGAGAATTAGAAATAAAAAAGATATATTTTAAAATTACGAAAGAAAATATATTTAGAAAAAAAAACAAATATTTTTTAACAAAAACAAAGTACATAAAACCTTTATCAGTAATTCAAAACAACCATAGTTTCAGAGTCCAATCGTATTATAGTCAATGAAACAGCCGGCAGTAAAAACAAAAAAAAACTTACTTAAAAATAAGTAACAATAGGTTTGTTATGTACTCGTAAAAGTTTTTGATAAAAACTAAATAACTAACCCAGGTTAATTATCTCGGTGGTACTAACTGGTCTCTCATGAGACACAAATCAACAATCACTTAACATCTATCATATTTAAGCTCCCTGGAACAGTGAGAGACATGTACATATCTTAAATCATACTAGTAGCACACTAGCCACATACACAGATCTTTTTAAAGCAAGTTGTTTATATGGCATGTTTAGAGGAAGTAGAGAGTTTCAGCGAGCGAGGGGTGCGGCTGTGTGTGCAGACTGTTGGCCGCAAGGAAGGCGAGCTTGTGTGCGTACTGGCACACGGACGGCACGCGCACTTGCGACGAGCAGTTGAAGTACAGGTGCGTCAACTTGTACGTCAAGCGCTGGATCTGCAAATATTTATTATTTATATTTATTCATCTATAGTCTAGTGGTTTCTCAATTTCTGATATTATTGAAATTATAGTTACAGGTAAACACTACACGTAACACACACTTTTACTAATAAAATTAAAGAAATCAGCTCTGGCAACAACGATGTACATACTCGGTCTGGATGCAGGCCTGTAGTGTCTTCAATAACGTTATACGACGTTGGCGCAATTGTACCTTCGCGAACGTTTTGAGACACCAAGTAGAAGTCATATCTGTAAGGGATAATATCTCATTAGGAACGCCCCTCTTGGATACACAGAAAATACATTTTTCTTTGTGACACTTACCGTTCAGGCAGGGTGACCACATCGTCAATGACTGTGCCAGGACGGGGATTTTCACCAGAGTTGCCTTTGGCCACGAATATTCGCGTGTTAATGCGTTTGGAGACAATAATGAAGGCCATTTTGTATTCCATGTCAGCATATATTTCGGCTAGTTTCTTCTTTATCTCATTGACCTGCAAATGTAAACGTATGCACAAATTCAGTACAGGCTGTAGTCAGAAGTCACGTACGGGTTGTGCAGTATATGATGTTTGTATGATGTTACCTCATGGCCATGGACATACGGTATTTGTCCGTCGCCGACGCCGTCTCTGTAGATGAATATGCGACTCGGAAGAGTACCTGTTAGCATAAGCTTCTTTAGTATTAGTCGGCGGACATGTTAGTAAGCGTGTTAGCCGTAATATGTGGGTGTCCTTACCATTCTTCTCGCGGAACTTCCTGATGGCGGTGCCGATGTTGAAGCTCATGTGGGCGCTGAGCTCTTCGCCTGAAGTGTGCGCGTTGACTACGGAGAAGTACTGCGTCATTTGCTTGTCCATGGTGGCCACGAACGCACCGAAACTCTTCTCTTTGGAGCGCGTGTCGTGGCACACGTCGTAGCCGATCACCATGAGGGACGGCAGCGGGATCTCCACGGTCCACGGCGAGCCGCCCAGCTACGGACATACAACGCTCCATTACTCTTGTTACCCCATTACACTTCCAGGCAACCCAGCAACAATTACAGCACTACAATACTACGATATAGTAATGAAGCACTTCTAGTGAAGTTTGAGCACTTGTGGGAAAACAATTTGAAATAAGTTTGTATAAAGGATTGATTTGAAATATTATCAAATGTCTCACCTTGCAGTTAATTTGGATGGCCACCTTGGTAGCGATGGACATGGCGGACTTGCTGGTCATGTTTCTGGCGCACACCACTTGTGTAGGAACGCCGCGACTGACGGTGCACTTCTTCTTAATCGCTTCGTATCTGAATACATTCCAAATAATTACTCGTACAATAATAATGTTGGCTTAATATACAAGTACACAAGTAGGTGCAGAGTTATCAAATGCATTATGTTTCAGATGTACTGTGGCACACCTCCATAGTTGACTTTATTCAGTGCAAGATTGGGTATAACTCGTTGTCTTACCTGTCTGCGGAGTTGCGAGCGAGCACGCATAGGATCATGGCAGGGTTCATGCGCGCCATCACGGTTTCGCACATGTTCGCGTAATCTATGGCGCCGTCACTGCGCATGCCCACTGCAGTAACAATTGTACCTTATAGTATGTTCTTTAAATAAGTCACGACAAGAAATGTGGTTTTTATATCACATTTCTAATCTAAGTAAAGAACAGTAGTTTAGTCGAAACAGTACCTATCTCGGGCCTGGGCATCCGGAAGCCAACTCCTGCGCCGGTCTTCATTATGAGCTCGATGAAGGACTCCCCGTCGCGGCGTTGGCGGTCTGGCAGAATCACCACCCAAGTTGGCATGTTGGCGATGGTCAATAGCGATTTTGATCTATAAAAACAAAGCCACTGTTTGTCTTATCTACATATTATATAAAATGCTGATATACAGAAGAAATGTGTAAGAGGATCCCAGAAGAGGAGCTACGTGAAACAAAGTTAAGTATTTACCGCATGTCTCTGGTCCAGCCCTCAGTAGTATCGCCGGCCGGATAGCGCGCGTTGTTGCCTTGAATTATGAGTTCCGGTGGCAACTGACGACCCTTGATCCTCACCAGCTCGTTAGACAACTTCAGCGACCAACTCTCCAGTTCCTGCAATACGGATGGACGGTATTTACTCAGCAGTCGTGACCCAGGCAGGGCTATCAGCATATTGAGCGAGGTGGCATAGTAACCTCCACCACTTCACGCGACTGAGTGAAGCGTCGGTTGAACTGCAGCAGTTTCTGGATGCGCTTGTCCGGGCCGATCTTGGAGTGTGAGTCGAGGGCGCGCATGAGCTTGAAGTTCGCGCGCATCTCGTCCGAGAGCCCGGTCTGGCGACACAGCTCGGGCACCAGGTACACGAGCTCGGGCATGCCGGCGCGGATGTCCCGCGGCTTGGAGCGAGAGATCAGCATGGGCTGGCCGGGGTCGTGGATGCGGATCTTGTATTTCTGGAACACATTGGCCATGCAGTGAAACCAATCTAAACTCTGTGTATTCAGCTGGTGTGCACAGGACTCTACCCAGTGGCTTACCTTATAATAATAATCCATGTAGGTGATGTCTCCATCTCTCATCTTAAATGTGGACTGTGGAGTCACATTCCAAGCCACGTCATCCACTCTATACGTCTTCTTATTGTAGTCGGTCATAACAATATTGCCTGAACATTTTAAATTTCTTTGATTAAATTGCACAGCTACATACATGTCATGTTACAATACAAGTGTTATGTGTTATAGTTATGTAAAATTGTAAATAGTTCATTTACCAATAACATCCTCCAAGAAGATTTTTTTATAATTATTTCCTTTGGTAGCAGCATATTCACTTAACATCTGGAGAACTGTGTCCATTCGGAGAACCTTAAAGTATGCATTTTATATTATTAGCTTCAAACCTATATAATATGTACACTCCAACCTGTATTTATAAAGTACCTTGTGAGCTATTTCAGCAACCATGAGGAGGCGGTCCTCATGTTGATTTATAGTAGTTTTGTACCCTGGCCAAATCTGAAGTTTAAATTCCGGAATATCGACCTAAAACAGAAAATTAAACCATATAAATGCACCGCACCTTTCCAATTATGAAAGGCTAAGTCTACATATTATGTGCCAATACGAAGTGTTGGCGATATACTTTTTTTCTATGGTGGGCCATACATTTTTGCACTTTTGAAACATGAATAGAAATAAAACTACAAATGTTAGTTTTGTTGTTTATTTAAGGCCTTGGTTCCCATAGTGGTCCAGGTGGACAACCAGGGCCCCACGGACACTCGACGGGGGTCTACGTTGGCATGACAAAAAATGAGGGTTCACAATTCGTAAGCAGGGGGTCCACGAAATTCTATCTGTTTTCGATAGTGAAAAGCTAAAATGTTGGTATGACTACACCTATCAATGCAAGTAGGCAGATAATACTTTAAGAAGCTCAGCGACTATTGTGAAAAACCCGCATATATACCGTGACATGCATCATCGCGAATAGTATGGCAGGAAGCAACGAAAAAAAAAAATTGTCTAGTCTAGGGTAATGTCACCTTCGCCGCGGAGTCGAAGTAGTCCCGCCCCATCAACTGCAGCTGAATCAAGTTGAAGCATTTCCTGATAATGATGTTGAATATCTGTATGTAATGGTAGTCTCCGGGACTCACGTCACATGTCAACTGCAATGCAAATTATATTGTTGAATACCTGAATGCTGTGTACTATATAGAGTTGCAGTTATAATTGCGTTGTTACCTTTATCAAGATACGCATGCGTTCTCCGTCGTTTTTACGATCGGAGTACAACTCCAGGGGCTCGGGATGGAGTCTTTTCACAGTGTACAGCACTGTGCCATCGAACAAGTATCTGTGAGGAGGTTTTCGTTTTATTACCTTAAGGTCACTAGATTTTTATACTTTACTTTCTAAATACTCAATTATTTGTGTAAATGCTACTGAGCATATAAGTTTAATTCCAAGTAGCTTATCTTCTCAGAATGAAACAATACACCTACATATGTTACTTGAGAACTGTGTAACAACATTACCCTCCGAGCGTTTTGCTGTGTATGCGCAGCAAAGATTTCCGCACACCTGTGTTGTCTTCTTCGGGAGATATATCTACGTGGTATTGATACAAACGCCACTGCGGAGTGGTTTGTATTGTGAAGTAATTCGCCAACAAGTCTACCGGCGTGCCTGATGTTCCTGTAAAGTGAGCGTTGTAATGAAATCAACTGTCTATGCCACTGCTCTCAATAGATTTGTGATGTTTTACGTAGCAAATAATATAACATAGCCGACCCTGCTTGGTAGTGGCGGCGGCTGGTCGGGTGCGCACTATGGTGAGTTGTTCAGGCAGCACGCGGCCCCCGCCGCGGCGCGAGCCTCGCCCGACTATTGCGCTGCTCGCGTCACCACTCGGACCAGGCTGACCTGTCGTCAATTGACAAACAATTTGAAACTTAAAAATTAAAGACCTTTTAGCGCCATAAATGTTTTGTTTACCTATTAATTATATTAGCATATGTTTGAAACGCTAAAGACGATGTCCTGTGCCCAAAAAATAACCATTTAGAAGATCCCATTGTGTCTGCGTAACAATGGCCTTTTTCGTCGGAATATGAAAAGTCATCGAGTCAAGAATGAAAAGTATTTTAAATCGCCCGAGTGCCAATGCTCTACATCTGGACTGTGCGTACGAACAAACAGCACATCATATACTTTGAGAGGGTGATCGTTGGTCCGATGAACGCAAAATAATGTTGAACGTCACGCATATAACATCTGGTGTTGCATACTATACAGACCTCGTGGAATCTAGGAAGAATTTCCGTGCTTTCCGACAGTTTTGCAATACCTATTATTGGTCCCAAATTTAGCAGCTCACACCATAGGACCCATGTAATTGTTTATTCCGTGGAACTTAACATCTGGCTTCTGCAGTTGTGTATCTTTATATCGTAGGATAAAATCTCTCAGCTCAATATTTTTGTCACGCGCGGGAGGAAAGTGGACAATTATTTGTTTCCAACTCCTCAGATTTGTGTTTTTTTCTGAGTAATTTTGATGCCGGTTAAAGACAAGGGTTTTTGTAATCAGTGAGAATGAAACGGGTTAAGGCGGGATATAGCGGGACGGGACGGGATGGGAAATTCTTTATAAAAATAACTACGCAAACGGAGTTGTGGGCAGAACCTAGTAAGTACTAAAAATGATATGTTTAGATTTTAAAAAATAAGGATGGTATTCCTCTCGTTATATATTCACGAGAAGACATTAAAATCCACAAAAAGACTGGCCGTCATCAATATCGATTGCTAATTCTTACATTACAGGCGCTTTAAGTAAGTGTTCCTAATAGAATCAATTAAATGATTATTTTAAATGGAATGATAAAAATTCATTTTTTTCTCATTTTTTTTCCTTTGTATTTTACCAAACTACCGATGTGGATGCCAAATTTGAACTTTCTAGGTCTGCTGGAACTGGGTTAGAGCTTTGATCTGTAGGTCAGTCAGTGATAAAAATGTCAATTTTTGAACATTCATATCTAAATAACCGTTTGAGGTGTGCTTATGAAATTTGGAGCAAATGTGTATTTTGCAAGTCCAATATATGAGCCAAATTTTAGTTTATATGAAATAGTTTATGAGTTCAAAAGAGGCACCAAATGGTTCGTGTAAGTATAGACACGGTGCGACTCGCCAGTTCTATTACCTTAGAACTTGGCTGACACGCGCCGCGTCTCTAGATCACTTTACAAGTAGCATGAAATAGATAATAATAATGTACAACTGCCTCATTTCTCAATTACTGTTATTCATCATCATTATTATCATTAACTTCAGCGAATTGCAGTCTACTGCGTGACATAGGCCTTTCCCAAGGATTGCCATAGAATGTCAACAGTCGCTGTTAATATTTATACTAAGCCCCACTGGAATAATTCACACCTAGAATTAAGAATGGCATGTTAGGTATGTCTATGATATTTAAAAAAATACCATAGTAAATATGAATTTGAAATAAAAAGCACTATAGATGGTCGAATAAATGTGTTTACATGGCATTTTATAGTACTATTTTTTAAATTGGGTGCTGGCAACACACTTATCTGTAGTACTTACCTGATTAATAGTCCAACTAAACAGATTTATTACTTACACTTATTTAATGTACTCATACATACATACATACATAGATATGTATGTATGGTATCAATATTTTATATAAATATTTTTTTAGGTCTGTCTCGTATAGTCATAACCCAGTCATGAGAGGTGTTGTATATTTAGATAGTGATTTTGATTATGATTCTAAATAAATATAATAGACTTTGATTTTATTTTTTCCTTTCTTATACTGATTTAACCTAAAATCACATAATATTTGTAATCATTACATCAATCATATAGGTTGTTGTGTCATGATTTCCAAATATTGAATATAAATCATTTTCAGATCAAGTAATAAGTTTTGTCAGTAGTACTACATGCTTTTGACGGTGTTGCCAGGAGGGCTTTTATAAGTTGAAACTCCTTAATATTCTCTCATGTAAACACATTTATAGACAAACATTTTTTTATTACATTATTTCAAAGTAAACTTATAAGCATAAATAGCTCAGCATTCTATACGTAGTATTTCCTGCTCAAAATATCATCAAATTCATATACCTAATTTATACCTTAAACCTTCTAAAAAAAATTGTATAGTGGCAACCGAGGGACTCGGACACTAATGAACAAAGCCATTGAATAGATGAATTTGACTGCTTGCTTCATAAAAAATAATAAGGTAAATTAAGGTAGGGAAGGTTAATTGATGAACCTCCTGTGTAATAAGAGTATGTAATAAGACATGTACTTCTCCCACTCACACATAGCAGTTTCTTCTCCTTATAGACATGAAAACCTTTTTGGATCCACACACAAAATTATGACTCCTTTTAGTACCAAATGTCTTGAATAAAATAATGAAGAGTAGCAAAATATAACTTTACATAAACAATTATTTTAAATGAATAAATAAATACCTAAATCAATGTTTTGCATTCTTTGCTGTATGTCGATGTCTCCAGGATGCTCGTGAGTGGATGGCGTGGAACGGTGAGAAGCGCGGCCGGCCGGCGCTGTGGGAGTGGGCACCCCTGCTCGTACCGGCGGCGCCGCAGTAGGCAGCCCCCATGCACTAGGCGGCTGCGGCCGCGGGCCGGACGAAGTGGCTTGTAGGTGCGATGCTCCTGGTTTTTCACCTGGTCTCCGCGGCGGTGGGGCACCTCCGGCGTCTCCTCCGCGACCGGCTCGCCCGCGAGCCCGACCTCGGCCTCGTTCAGACATATCTAAAAAATAATTCAAATATTTTAAGGATGTTCCAACTCCCGAAACCAGAGTTTAGTCACGTTGTTTATACAAAGTAGCTGCGCAGTGTGTTTGTCTTTTTAATGCTGAAAGATTATAAATAATTGAAAGGCTTGTAACGGTTTGCCAGTTATTGATCGAACATTTGCGTTTAATGTAATACGCTTAGTATAAAATTACGTTAGCTACATAGTAAATATTAAACTATTTGAGAGACCGGGAAATGACTGTTAAAATAATATTTTAGTTTGCAAAAGTACATCTGAACTATTCGCTAATCTCTTGAACATTGTAATCCATATTCCAAATTATGGATGTCGATAAAGGTACCGCGCACTCGATTACTTTTAAATCACATATTACAATATGTGAGGAACACGAATAATAAAGATTATACTTATACAAAGTACAAACTATTGTTATAAATACTTACATATTTTCAATGTTGTAACTTTTATTAAATGTTTTTTTATAATTAATAATTTACTATTATTTGTTTCAATTAAGGTATTTAAAATATATTAATATGATATACCTGTGATTAGCTGCGAGCCAAATAAAATATTTTTTTCAGCAAACTACTACGAGTTCACAGACCAAGTAGTAAATACGAATTTTAAATTAACAACAGCCAACCATGAGCCAATAAATACTAAGTGGAACTAAAAAAATGGCGTCTAACGCCAGCCGCCAACACCGGAAATCCCCCCAATAGTCAGTTGGTACCAAGTTAACAGTACCGTAAAATGGGGTGAATAGATAGGTTTTCGATATTATATGGCGTTTTTTGTAGTATTGCAAATGCAGCACTCAATTTATAACGTCGGTATATGTTGAGCAGCAGGTCAAACCTATTATTCATTTTTAATTATATATGCTTTTAATTATTTAAATAATCCACAAAATACACGCGAATTCTATTTAACTCTCATCAGGTGACAATAGTCACACCTAAGGAGTAAGGGTATCCTTTAAAACTAGAGAACGACTGCACGGATTTTCATAGTTTTTGATGTGTTGTATTTGTCTCCGTCCCGAATAGTAGAATAACTAATAAAAAAAAAATATGGAAAAGTCGCGAAGAAAATACAAAAAATGCCAATTTTTTTAATGTTCAAGAGTGAGGCGTCCAACCAATATATGTAGGTGATCTCTGTTTTGGTTCGCAGGAGACGTTAAAGATGTTTAAGCTTGCAGGACCATCCAAGTCCAACGTAAAATTATCTGTCTTTCGATTGTTTTTCATTGATGGAGAATAAAATTCATAAAATGTAAACCTAGCTTAAATAATATCTAGATACGGCGTCTTTTGCTTAGTTTTATTAAATCTTCGTCTTCTGTATAATATATAATAAATTGGTAACCTATCGATGTCTGTACATGGAAGATAAATGAATAAAAAGATTGTTATGCCAACTACATAAAGATGGTTGAAGCATCGATAAAAAATAATTCGAAATTATTTTTGATTGTATCAGCCATATACGACCCACTGCAGGGCACGGGCCTCCTCTACAATCGAGAGTACGATTGAGAGTGTTTAGACCATATAGCAATGTATATTATGGCATAATTGTTCGGCTTACTGCGGTGAAGACGGTCTTTTCTCCGATTACTTTTTTTCTACTTGCAATAATTCCCCTCGGACACATTCTAACCTCATGCACAGTGATATTCAATCTATCTCGAACAATAAAATAGATATGAATCAATTGATTAAATTTCTAAAACTAGAGGTCTAATACCTCAATAAGTCTGCTGGACCCGACCTGATTCCGTCCCTATTGCTTATACTATTGCTATACTTACGAGTATTAGATTCTTATTTTAAAAATCCTTATCCGAATGTGTAATGCCGCCATTTTCGAAGACTGCCTATTTGTCATATGACTCCCGTGCACAAAACGGGATCTAGATCGGATGTGAACAACTTTCGACCTACATATTTCCAAATTATGCTTAATGCTTGATTGCTAAAGTTTTAGTGAAGATATATGTATCAGCCCAGCTGCGGCTGGTCCGTTACCAACAGGCCACCACGCACTGTTACACACACACACACTTTAGACACACATAATTTTAGATGATTATATTATTATTGATAACTTAAGCCAGGGGAAACAGGTCGATGTCGTTTACACTGATTACAGTAAATATTTCGATAGAATAGATCACTTATTCGTAAGTTAGAATTAATATGTAAGTATAAGAGGTGACCTTTTGAGATGGTTCTCTTATATATCACTAACAGATCGCAAGCTGTGGATGACCACAGTTTATGAAAACAACAATATATCTAGCTGGGTGATCATACCCAGCGGAATTCCTCAAGGATCTCTTCTTGGTCCCTTGTTATTTGTAAACGAAAACGACAAATGTTTCCTTTTTGCTCATTTATTGTGCTTCGCGGATGATATGAAAATTTTCCTATCAATATATCTTCAGAGGCTGACGTTGTTAAGTTATAATCTGACTTAGTTCGTCTCGATGACTATTGCTCCAAAAACCAACTTGATTTAAATCCATCGAAGTGGTCCGTCGCTACTTACACTAGAAAAAGGATCACTATTTCTTCTGAATACGCCTTGAGGAGGCAAAGGTTGAGCAAATGTAACAAGGTGTGCGATCTCGGAATAGTGTATGACTCGAAGTTGCTATTTGAAGAACACACTGATAGTATTGTAAAGAAAGCCACTCAGGCTCTTGGATTTGTATTGCGAGTATCTATTATTGGTTTACTGACCTTAAAACTTTCAAAATACTGTACTGTACATTTGTTCGTAGCATTATTGAATAGGGGTCACAGTTCTGGAACCCTAGATATAACAAATATATACTCAGACTTGAAAATATCTAGCGCAAATTCGTTAAATATCTATGTTACAAATCGAATCTTGTTTACAGGTCCGGTGACTACCTACACTAAATTATGTGCAAAGTTTCATCTGATTCCGTTATGTAATAGTAGACAAAAAGCTGATGTTATATTCATTTTGAAAATACTTTCTATCACTGTTGATAACCCCGACATACTTAATGCAATACGATTTAACATCTCTGCAAGGACCATGCAATTTTATGCACCAATTTGGTAAGCCACTGCGCCGTGTAATTACCGGAAAAATACTTTCATATTGAGTGAACTTATACTCTGTGTTACGTTGGAGTTATAGATGTAAAACTTGTCACTTTAGTAACTTATGCAAACAAAAATATCTGCATACTTTGTTTTCTTAAAATTAACTCTAAAAGAGTTAAAAAAATAAAGGTTGAAATTTTATATTTGAAATGGAAACCGCTAAAGCTATTGATCTCAAAGACTAATAATTTGACTCAATACCACTAATAAAAAATAATGTCATGCATAGTTTTCTTTTAAATTACCAAGACGGGAAAAATGTACTTATATTAATATACTTATTGTATTGTTTACATTCGAGAAATAAGTATACTTTTTAGTTTTCTTTACTTCAAAAATTTAATTTCGTAGTCTGAATTAATATTGCTGGCCTCAATTTTAATTGTTTTAATTCTTGATCCGATTGTTGCCAAAATCGATATCTGAGGCACCTTTTCTTCAATATTCAGTCAGAATTGGAAATTATGGCCGCCATTTTGAACTTCTTTTTATTGATTCAATTGGTTTCAAAATCGATACCTGAGGCACTCTTTGTCCGAACAATCTAAATGCATAGTAAAAAATGAATAGGTACTTGTCTACCACCTTGAACATTTTTAATAATATATTTGTCCTTGAAATGCTATAAAATAATATAGGTAAAGTGTGCTTTGTTTTTGGATAAGAGGCCTCAGTGGGTGAAATTGATCAATAATACAGGGTATCCAAAGAAATGGCGCACCTGCTAGTATACATTTTAGTAAATCGTGATTGCGTCAAGATTAAAATGCATTCATAGCATGGTCTGATAATAACAAAGATGCCGAGAAATTAACAATTAACATCACACGTGCTTCCCCTTAACTTATTACGCTAAAGGGATTGAACCTTACAACTGAACGGTCAACTCAAGAACAGCTAGGTAGGGATACTTCTCTATAATAGCTGATTAAAACTACATGATTGCCATGCCACTTCGTGTACATAGTTAGGCAATAGGTATTTAACATTGTACATTGACCTGTGTACCTTTGTAACAAATGTTAAGGCGAAGTCTATGTATGTTTTGTTGCTAATTGCTATCCAAAACGGTTTTCATTGTATATTTCGTTAACCATTTAATAAATGACGAAACTAAAAAATACGTATATCTTGTCCTTTACCCATTCCAACTGGTTTAATGCGAAAAGGTGGTGATAATTCTTAAAACTTTAAACGGTCATAACTCCAAATCGGATAGCTATTTTCCAAATATTATTTATTTATTATCATATTAATATTATGCCCTTGTATGCAACTGAGCGAGTGCGCCATATCCCTGCACTCCCTGTATAATGTCGATAAAAATTCATATTTTCCCAAATTTTAATAGTCTTACTATATGTACGCAACACGTTGGAGATGACAATAGGGGTATGTTGTGACGTGTGGGGGAGGGGACGCCCCGCACACCACCCGGGCCGTCCTAGTGCTGTACGAGCCCGCATCGACCGCGGTTATCGATGTCGATCCTGCTCACATTGTTATTTGTCTATTATATTGTTGTGTATTGAAATGATTTCGGTAGCTTCTTCGTTACAATATGATAAAAGAAACAACCAATGATTAATTCTCATTCTTACCGTTCTATTACGTTCATAGTCCCCCATATTAGTTTTTTCTCATATATCTTCCATGTGCAGACATCGATCAGTTACAAATTGTAAATAAAATAATTTGTCATATTGCATGTACTATACTTAATTATTTTTACTTTTATGCCATTGTGTTGCAAAAAAAAATATCGATATAAACTACTTGGAACGTATATACTATAAAATCAAAACTATATAATTGATACTACATCACTATAAAATTGCCGTACCGACCTGTCGCGTGCCACGGAGGCTGTCTATGTAATAAACCATAGTATATTATTATAAAAAATGCAATACTTCTATGCGCCATTTAATCTTCGTTGCCATATAATGAACCAAAACCAACAATGAAAATATCCAAAACCCTGAATCACGTCATTATTTATTTACAATATGTTTTGTATATAAAGTATAATTTAGTATTCAATACATCTGTACAATTTTACTTCTATGTTGAAACCGCCAGCTATATCGATATCAACTGCATCTATGGTAATAACTTTTTTTTAAACTTATGCTTAATCAAATAATTCAATTATTAGTTTTGGCGCGATAATTAGTACGATTTTAACAAGAGTATAACTTTTTTGTACTGTAATGTTCCAGCCCATAATTCCCCTCTGCCCAGCACGAGCCTACAACCGAGTCGAGACTTCCATTGAGGACTTAGGCCATAGTCTTATCACAATAGTTCAGTGCGTATTGTCGGAATTCACATATCCAAGAATATGTTACCCAAAAAACAAAGATCTCTACAGTATACGTTTTCTCACGATGTATTCTTTAATTGTTTAAGTGCATGTTAATTTACTATCAATAAAGCTACAAAAACTCAGCAGTGATTCGAACTTGAGATTCGAACCCGTGACCAACATCTCGGCAATCGCATTCCATACACAACAGGTCACAATGTTCTTTTCTAGGAGAGGTGGTAAAATCAAAATCATTTTGTAATAAGAACATAGGAAGTATATTTAAAAAACAGCTACACTGAATAACCAACATTCAACTTTCTTTCTCCAAGGACCTGCTTTCCACCTTCAAGTAGTGTACACTAATCATCAATATACGTTCATTTTATTTATAATGTTTGGTACTTCGGCGAGTCAGGACGCGGGGCATTAAACGTTATTTGAACGAATGATACGTTTAATTATATATGTTATAAACTCATCCAGTTGCTTAAACTTTGACGATAACTTTAATATTGATAACGCCATACATTTGTGATGTATTTGACAGTGCTAATGTATGGGATGGACATTTTCAAAGTCAAAGTTATGAGCAAAATTAGTTAGTGCAATTAGCCCTAAGTTGTTACTCGTAACTTTCTTTTCGCTTGTGAAATTGACGGAAGATATTCGGTATTTTTACATGGCAATTAAGGTTATTAAAAAAGTAACTAATCAAGTGTTTACTTGAAGATGGTGAATGGGGCACTAAGAATTAAGACATAAAAAGAGCTTTTGGAAAATGTTGCTCTACCCAGAATTTTACATACATATTATGTAATCTAAACTTATCAATTAACAGTTAAAGTAAATGCCATTGGAAGTAGCATACATATGCATATGTAAAAAAATTCTTTCATTCATTCTCCATATTGTTTTAAACAGTTTAAGTAATAAACATTACCATCAAAGAAGAAAATTACTCAGATTGTCTTGTTACAGATAGTCACTGAAATGTATGAAAATAGGAAGCATGTAGTTAAGGTATAGCCGGGGTACTGGTATAACTTACAAATTATTCTCACTATGACAACTGATAAAACAATTCAACTTTTTAATACACACATCTCCAATATAGCCATCAATATCACAGGACAATTCACCAGCTGCAAAACTAGGTCAGGTTAATTATCTCGGTGGTACTAACTGGTCTCTCATGAGACACAAATCAACAATCACTTAACATCTATCATATTTAAGCTCCCTGGAACAGTGAGAGACATGTACATATCTTAAATCATACTAGTAGCACACTAGCCACATACACAGATCTTTTTAAAGCAAGTTGTTTATATGGCATGTTTAGAGGAAGTAGAGAGTTTCAGCGAGCGAGGGGTGCGGCTGTGTGTGCAGACTGTTGGCCGCAAGGAAGGCGAGCTTGTGTGCGTACTGGCACACGGACGGCACGCGCACTTGCGACGAGCAGTTGAAGTACAGGTGCGTCAACTTGTACGTCAAGCGCTGGATCTGCAAATATTTATTATTTATATTTATTCATCTATAGTCTAGTGGTTTCTCAATTTCTGATATTATTGAAATTATAGTTACAGGTAAACACTACACGTAACACACACTTTTCTAATAAAATTAAAGAAATCAGCTCTGGCAACAACAATATACATACTCGGTCTGGATGCAGGCCTGTAGTGTCTTCAATAACGTTATACGACGTTGGCGCAATTGTACCTTCGCGAACGTTTTGAGACACCAAGTAGAAGTCATATCTGTAAGGGATAATATCTCATTAGGAACGCCCCTCTTGGATACACAAAAAATAAATTTTTCTTTGTGACACTTACCGTTCAGGCAGGGTGACCACATCGTCAATGACTGTGCCAGGACGGGGATTTTCACCAGAGTTGCCTTTGGCCACGAATATTCGCGTGTTAATGCGTTTGGAGACAATAATGAAGGCCATTTTGTATTCCATGTCAGCATATATTTCGGCTAGTTTCTTCTTTATCTCATTGACCTGCAAATGTAAACGTATGCACAAATTCAGTACAGACTGTAGTCAGAAGTCACGTACGGGTTGTGCAGTATATGATGTTTGTATGATGTTACCTCATGGCCATGGACATACGGTATTTGTCCGTCGCCGACGCCGTCTCTGTAGATGAATATGCGACTCGGAAGAGTACCTGTTAGCATAAGCATCTTTAGTATTAGTCGGCGGACATGTTAGTAAGCGTGTTAGCCGTAATATGTGGGTGTCCTTACCGTTCTTCTCGCGGAACTTCCTGATGGCGGTGCCGATGTTGAAGCTCATGTGGGCGCTGAGCTCTTCGCCTGAAGTGTGCGCGTTGACTACGGAGAAGTACTGCGTCATTTGCTTGTCCATGGTGGCCACGAACGCACCGAAACTCTTCTCTTTGGAGCGCGTGTCGTGGCACACGTCGTAGCCGATCACCATGAGGGACGGCAGCGGGATCTCCACGGTCCACGGCGAGCCGCCCAGCTACGGACATACAACGCTCCATTACTCTTGTTACCCCATTACACTTCCAGGCAACCCAGCAACAATTACAGCACTACAATACTACGATATAGTAATGAAGCACTTCTAGTGAAGTTTGAGCACTTGTGGGAAAACAATTTGTAATAAGTTTGTATAAAGGTTTGATTTGAAATATTATCAAATGTCTCACCTTGCAGTTAATTTGGATGGCCACCTTGGTAGCGATGGACATGGCGGACTTGCTGGTCATGTTTCTGGCGCACACCACTTGTGTAGGAACGCCGCGACTGACGGTGCACTTCTTCTTAATCGCTTCGTATCTGAATACATTCCAAATAATTACTCGTACAATAATAATGTTGGCTTAATATACAAGTACACAAGTAGGTGCAGAGTTATCAAATGCATTATGTTTCAGATGTACTGTGGCACACCTCCATAGTTGACTTTATTCAGTGCAAGATTGGGTATAACTCGTTGTCTTACCTGTCTGCGGAGTTGCGAGCGAGCACGCATAGGATCATGGCAGGGTTCATGCGCGCCATCACGGTTTCGCACATGTTCGCGTAATCTATGGCGCCGTCACTGCGCATGCCCACTGCAGTAACAATTGTACCTTATAGTATGTAACCTTATAGTAAATAAGTCACGACAAGAAATGCGGTTTTTATATCACATTTCTAATCTAAGTAAAGAACAGTAGTTTAGTCGAAACAGTACCTATCTCAGGCCTGGGCATCCGGAAGCCAACTCCTGCGCCGGTCTTCATTATGAGCTCGATGAAGGACTCCCCGTCGCGGCGTTGGCGGTCTGGCAGAATCACCACCCAAGTTGGCATGTTGGCGATGGTCAATAGCGATTTTGAACTATAAAAACAAAGCCACTGTTTGTCTTATCTACATATTATATAAAATGCTGATATACAGAAGAAATGTGTAAGAGGATCCCAGAAGAGGAGCTACGTGAAACAAAGTTAAGTATTTACCGCATGTCTCTGGTCCAGCCCTCAGTAGTATCGCCGGCCGGATAGCGCGCGTTGTTGCCTTGAATTATGAGTTCCGGTGGCAACTGACGACCCTTGATTCTCACCAGCTCGTTAGACAACTTCAGCGACCAACTCTCCAGTTCCTGCAATTCGGATGGAAGATATTTACTCAGCAGTCGTGACCCAGGCAGGGCTGTCAGCATATTGAGCGAGGTGGCATAGTAACCTCCACCACTTCACGCGACTGAGTGAAGCGTCGGTTGAACTGCAGCAGTTTCTGGATGCGCTTGTCCGGGCCGATCTTGGAGTGTGAGTCGAGGGCGCGCATGAGCTTGAAGTTCGCGCGCATCTCGTCCGAGAGCCCGGTCTGGCGACACAGCTCGGGCACCAGGTACACGAGCTCGGGCATGCCGGCGCGGATGTCCCGCGGCTTGGAGCGAGAGATCAGCATGGGCTGGCCGGGGTCGTGGATGCGGATCTTGTATTTCTGGAACACATTGGCCATGCAGTGAAACCAATCTAAACTCTGTGTATTCAGCTGGTGTGCACAGGACTCTACCCAGTGGCTTACCTTATAATAATAATCCATGTAGGTGATGTCTCCATCTCTCATCTTAAATGTGGACTGTGGAGTCACATTCCACGCCACGTCATCCACTCTATACGTCTTCTTATTGTAGTCGGTCATAACAATATTGCCTGAACATTTTAAATTTCTTTGATTAAATTGCACAGCTACATACATGTCATGTTACAATTCAAGTGTTATGTGTTATAATTATGTAAAATTGTAAATAGTTCATTTACCAATAACATCCTCCAAGAAGATTTTTTTATAATTATTTCCTTTGGTAGCAGCATATTCACTTAACATCTGGAGAACTGTGTCCATTCGGAGAACCTTAAAGTATGAATTTTATATGATTAGCTTAAAACCTATATACTATGTACACTCCAACCTGTATTTATAAAGTACCTTGTGAGCTATTTCAGCAACCATGAGGAGGCGGTCCTCATGTTGATTTATAGTTGTTTTGTACCCTGGCCAAATCTGAAGTTTAAATTCCGGAATATCGACCTGAAACAGAAAATTAAACCATATAAATGCACCGCACCTTTCCAATTATGAAAGGCTAAGTCTACATATTATGTGCCAATACGAAGAGTGGCGATATACTTTTTTTATATGGTTGCACTTTTGAAACATGAATAGAAATAAAACTACAAATGTTAGTTTTGTTGTTTATTTAAGGCCTTGGTTCCCATAGTGGTCCAGGTGGACAACCAGGGCCCCACGGACACTCGACGGGGGTCTACGTTGGCATGACAAAAAATGAGGGTTCACAATTCGTAAGCAGGAGGTCCACGAAATTCTATTTGTTTTCGATAGTGAAAAGCTAAAATGTTGGTATGACTTCACCTATCAATGCAAGTAGGCAGATAATACTTTAAGAAGCTCAGCGACTATTGTGAAAAACCCGCATATATACCGTGACATGCATCAACGAGAATAGTATGGCAGAAAGCAGCGAAAAATTTCCCGCCACACGCACGCCCTTCGCTCTAACCGTTTTTAAGAAATTCAAATAACTACAAAACAATTTCGGCCTACCGAATATAATTATCTAGTCTAGGGTAATGTCACCTTCGCCGCAGAGTCGAAGTAGTCCCTCCCCATCAACTGCAGCTGAATCAAGTTGAAGCATTTCCTGATAATGATGTTGAATATCTGTATGTAATGGTAGTCTCCGGGACTCACGTCACATGTCAACTGCAATGCAAATTATATTGTTGAATACCTGAATGCTGTGTACTATATAGAGTTGCAGTTATAATTGCGTTGTTACCTTTATCAAGATACGCATGCGTTCTCCGTCGTTTTTACGGTCGGAGTACAACTCCAGGGGCTCGGGATGGAGTCTTTTCACTGTGTACAGCACTGTGCCATCGAACAGGTATCTGTGAGGAGGTTTTCGTTTTATTACCTTAAGGTCACTAGACTTTTATACTTTACTTTCTAAATACTCAATTATTTGTGTAAATGCTATCTGAGCATATCAGTTTAATTCCAAGTAGATTATCTTCTCAGAATGAAACAATACACCTACATATGTTACATGAGTAATGAGTAACAACATTACCCGCCAAGCGTTTTGCTGTGTATGCGCAGCAAAGATTTCCGCACACCTGTGTTGTCTTCTTCGGGTGATATATCTACGTGGTACTGATACAAACGCCACTGCGGAGTGGTTTGTATTGTGAAGTAATTCGCCAACAAGTCTACCGGCGTGCCTGATGTTCCTGTAAAGTGAGCGTTGTAATGAAATCAACTGTCTATGCCACTGCTCTTAGTAGATTTGTGATGTTTTACGTTGCAAATAATATAATATAGCAGACCCTGCTTGGTAGTGGCGGCAGCTGGTCGGGTGCGCACTATGGTGAGTTGTTCAGGCAGCACACGGCCCCCGCCGCGGCGCGAGCCTCGCCCGACTACTGTGCTGCTCGCGTCACCACTCGGACCAGGTTGACCTGTTAGCAGCAAAAGTAAAAATCGTTAGATGAAAATATTTAAGATATAAATGTCATAGATACCAAAAACTATGAGACTTCTGCTGCACAAACACCCCAACCTGAAAGAAATACTTGTGAACAATTTGACTTAGTATGAGGATAGAACCTGTGGCCACTCAATTCACAACCAGTAACAAAGAAACTGCACCATAGAGGCTGCCAAATTTGAGTAAAATAGAATGATTCAATATTTCCCACAATAAAATTCCTACTTGCCTAAATCAATACGCTGCATACGCTGTTGAATGTCGATGTCGCCTGGGTGCTCATGAGTGGAAGGCGTAGAGCGATGTGAAGCGCGACCGGCCGGCACCGTGGGAGTGGGCACTCCTGCACGCACAGGCGGCGCTGCAGTAGGCGGGCCCCATGCTCTCGGCGGTTGCGGCCGCGGGCCAGACGGAGCGGCTTGTTGGTGTGATGCTCCTGGTTGTTCGCCTGGTCTTCGCGGCGGCGCAGCTGATGCGTCACCTCCTCGACCGGCTCGCCCGCGAGCTCGCCCTCTTCCCCGTTCAGACATACCTATTAATTGTCCCGAATGTTATAGCTCAGTTATAATGTTACTTTAAGGCTGGCAAAGAAACAGGAACAGTGAGAATAGTAAATCAATATTCAATATTTGTTTCTCTATTTAGGAGCTTGTTTATCACAGAAAAGACTAAGATACAATATATTGTCGGAGATTAACAAAATAAGACATTTTATGATATAAAAAATAATAATTTCGCTTGCCTGGAAACCGGATATAAAGTTGCAAACTAAAACTTCAGTATTTAAAGAATTATATATTATATTTTTTTAATTTTACTTCACATACATTTATTGTATTGGTCATGTTTGGGGTCTTAAAATGTCGACGAATCACGAACGCAATGCCGTTTGCTGATGGAAGGCTTTTTAAAATTAATGTGTACCTAGGACATGTACATTTTAGTAGCGGGCAAATTTTTGTACAGTATACAAATGCAATGCCTTTTGCTGATCGAAGGCTTTTTAAAATTATTGTGTACCTAGTACATGTAAATTTTAGTAGCGGGCAAATATATGTACAGTATACCAAATAAATCATAATTTAATTTCAGGGCTAAAGTAAATGTGAGTAAAATATAATATTAGTAAACAGTGAGGTGACATACCTTAAAAATTGCAGAGCTATTTTTGATACTTTTAAACCAATGAAACTCGTTTGGTGAAAGCAGTTCGAAACATCAACCACAAGAGTCCACATTCACAATAAAAATATGGCGATAGTGGCCAATCGATGCAGTGTTAAACGGAAATAAACAATTTTTTTTATTAAAATTTTACGATACAAGTCCTTTTAGCCAATGCTTAACTAGAATTACAAAACTTATGTTAACGAATTCTATACAATTTTAAACCTAGTATATACTTATATCTTATCAACTGTACTACATACATATTTATATATCGGTTTATACATTAATGGATTTTTTAACATCTCATGAACGGATAAAGGCATTTGTGATGATATTTCGAATAATTCTAAAATTAAAACTAAACGCATTAAATGAAACTTAGGGCAAGATAAGAAAATATGATCCAAGTCCGCAGGCTGCATGCCACAGTATTGACAGTGATCTTCTGTTAATATTTTCATACTAAAGAGATGTGCTGGAGTCTAACAATGTCCTAATCTTAATCTGTTTATAATAGTTATGCATTTTCTTTCCTTTAACTTCATTTTTTTATTATTAAACCATGGGCGGGCGGGTAGGTTTTCTTGTATTGATGCATACCATTTCCCTTTACTTTTATTTTTTTCCTTCCAATAGCACTCCCATCGATATCTTGTTTTTTCTTTTAATACCACAAAATAATCTGTATAAAGTATTTTCAATACATTGCTATGGTCTTCGTCCCAATATGAATAAGCAGCTTTATCAGCTAATTCATTGCCCTGGATCCCCGAATGACCGGGAACCCATTCAATCGCAACCACCTTGCTCTTATTCATATAATACAACAAATCTTTTATATAATAAATGATATAGTTGGTCTTATAAGCCAAAGTTGAACCATGTGTTGTTTTAATAACACTTAGAGCGTCTGATAGAATAAGAATTCTATCAACGTATGCTATATCTTTCGCGTACAATAAGGCTCTATAAATTGCGTATGCTTCCGCTGTGAAAATATTACACTCATTATTGATTCTATAATTTTTACTTATTTTCTTATATGAGTCATAAAAAGCAGCACATACACAATCTGAGGTCTTTGAGCCATCAGTGTATATTTTATACCAAAGAACATTAGTTAAATTATTTACATCTAATTTATGAGTTATATCCCATAAAGCATCATATTTACAATTATATACAGAGAAATTACTATATATACACATATTTATACTAAGCTCATTCATATGAGCCATTATAGTACATAATTCTGGAATCTTATTAAACATTATATCAGATGGACGAATATATGGGTCTAATGAGGTATCACATAAATTATCGGGTAATTTAATTGTATTCACTAGTATGGAGCTAGTTTTGCATAATGCTTTTAAGCAAAACTTTTCAGCAAAGTGTATTCTTCTAATAGCCAGTGGAGGAATGCATACTTCAGTGTCAAGTGTATGTATAGGTGTGGTTCTCATTGCACCACTTATAATTCTCAATGCAATATTTTGAATTACATCCAATTTTTTTAACAATGTATTATTGGCATCCATATACGATAGATAACTGTAATCAAAATGACTCCGAATGATACTTTTATAGAGCATTACTAATGTTTTGAGATCTGAACCCCAAAATGTGCCTGCCAAACTTCCTAAAATATTAATATTTCTTAAAGCATTTTTAGCTATGTAATGTATGTGGCTTTGAAATTTATTATCAATTATTATCCCTAAAAACTTTTTTTCCTTTACTTGAGGAATGTTAATATTATTATATTGAATATTGATCAAATCATTTGTACCAAATATGACAAGGGAGCTTTTTTCCGAATTAATGTTTAATTTTAACTTATTACTATAATATGTATGCAACTGACCTAAAGCTATTGGGCAACCGAAACATTTCTCATTTCTGTCAATTGAATAAACCAAAATGTCATCGGCGAACTGTAACAATTTAATATTTTTGGTAAGATATTGCGAGATCTGAGATGTATATAATTTGTACAAGATAGGCGACAAAGATGCTCTTTGCATTAGACCTTTACTAACAGAGTTTTCAGTTTGGAACATGTAATAGACCATTAAACTTGACATAGAACGATCGATCATTTAGGAAATTATAAATCCACTTTATTAATTTTCCAGGTAAACCTAATTCATTAAATACAAGGATTAGTTGGTTAATGTTTACTTTATCATATGCACCTTGAACATCAAGGAAGGCACAAACTGCAACAGATTTGGAGAGGAAACATTTCTTCATGTCTGTAATAAGTCACAAAGCTTTCTGGAGCACTTTTACCTTTTCTGAAGCCAAATTGAATATCTGTTAAAATATTATAATTTTCTACATAATAATCAAGTCGTAGTTTAATCATTAGTTCTGTTAATTGACCAATGCATGAGGTGAGTGATATGGGTCGATATGAATTATAATCTTTAGGACATTTCTCAGGTTTCAGTATTGGAATTATGCACTGTGTTTTCCAAGATTCAGGAATAATTTGATTTAGCCAAAGAGAATTTAAGACCATTATTAATTTCTTCTTACAGTTGGTTGGAAGTTTTTTTAACAGAATATAAGGAATACTATCTAGACCTGGAACAGAATCTCTTCTTGTCTCTAATGCTACACAAAGTTCAATATATGTAAATTCTTTTAATAAAAAAGTATTCATTTCATTATTGTTGTTTTCATCAAAAACGTTATCATTACACAGTAAATTACTACTTGATCCATAACTAAACTTATTAATAAAATCCGGTAACCATTCATCTTTTTTAGGTTTAGTTACATTTATCCTTTTAAATCTACGAATATAATTCCAAATTCTTGAAACAGGAGTGTATCTATCTAGAGATGAACATAGGTCTTTCTAAATATATATAATATTACGTTTTTGCTCACTGATAACTCTTTTCTTTTTTGCATCCATTTTTTTATATGCTATGAACAACTCCATTGTCATTGAAGACCTATATGTTAATAAAGCCATTTTAGATTGTTTGACAGTTTCTGCACATTCATCTTTCCACCATGGTGCAGGAATTCTCCTAATGTTTGATGTATTATTGCTTTTAAAGATGGATGTACACATGCCTTTAACTTTACATATTAATTCATAGAATTTATTATATTGGGAAAGAGGGTCCGAGTCTGAACAATCAAAATCATCAAATAATTTCTCAGCTTCAATTTCATATTTAGCCCAATCAGATTTATGAAATAAATACTTTTCTATATTATTATTTATTTGATATTTACATGGGGCAATCAGGATATCAGTAAAGGTAGGAAGATGGTAACTCCCTAATGGATCCTCACCAACATTCCATTCACATAGTGGAGCTATGTCTGGACTAACACAAGTGACATCTATTGCTGATGGATTTCTATTTGAGGCTTGAACTCTTGTAGGTTTGCCATCATTTAAAATACACAAGTCAGCTTCATCCAAGAGATTCAATAGCTGTGCACCCCTTGATTTTGTTGTTGCACAACCAAAAGCTATGTGATGTGCATTAAAATCCCCTGATATCAAGCAAGGTCTAGGTAAAGGTTAATTTGTTTATTTTAAATCTATTACTTTTAGGTAAATATACATTTAAAATGTGTAAAGGACCCGCTTGAGTCTGAACAGAAATTTATTTTATTTATTTATTTATTTATTTAAAATAGACACACCAACAACATATGCATTACAAATTTACCAAAATACTTACAATATAAGATTCTGATGCACATGCCTATTATAGGTGTGTACAACATTCACAAAGCGAGGGTAATTTACGATAGTGGTAAAACATTAAAAATAAACTGTAATACTAACAAAAATAATATAACATCTAAATATAAAATTAAGAAAAGATAAATAACAAATCTTATAATTTACTTAAATTTTAGAGCAATAGGGTCAGTGCTTGTTTTTTGAATTTAGATATTGGAGTACTAAATATGTCGAGATCTGATGTTTTGTTGTTCAGAGCATTGTATGTGCTGCACATTCTAGTGATTGGTGAGTTGAGTCCAGTGTTTGTACGAATCGATGGTATATAAAAGGTGTTAGTTATACGATGTCTTGGTAATTTGTACGGAACGGTTAAACAAATACGATTAAGAATATTGCTGCTATTGGTCATGTTGTTGATTATTTTATACAGAAAAACTGCATCCATTAACTTGCGTCGGTCACATAATGAGGTCATTTTAAAGAAAGATAATCGTGACTTATAGGGACTTCGGTGACTTATGCCAGAAGAGTGAAATGCTAAGTGTCTGGTAAAAGCACGTTGAACGTTTTCTACCCGTTGAGAATGTATCGCATAGAACGGACTCCAGATTGAGCTGCCATATTCTAAATTGATACTGATTGGATATTCTTGTAGAAAGGGACTCGAATACTATCATATTTAATATTATTCCTGATCAGTATAGCAACACCACCATGGTTATTTTTAGCGTTTTTGTAAATCAAGTTAAACCCTGGAAATGTAGTAGTTTGAAATTTTTTTTCAGTCAACCAAGTTTCATTTAACAGTAATATATCAATATTATACTCTGTTAATAAAGACATTATTAGTGGCCTTTTGTTATTTGAGGCCGTCAGTGCAAGTGGCTTAACCCACAATTTTGTGTTTTTGAATCTAAGTATGGTACACGCTTTAAAATATGATACATTTTGACCTTCTGAAGATCTAACAATCGTTTTCTAATTGTAAAATGTACGGCTAGATAAAATTAGTTTTTGCATCGATTTTTTTTCTTCTCATTGTAGTGCAAAAGTGGCCTACCCCACTTAAGCGGGTTGTGCTTACCCGGTATCTATAATCGATGTCATCCATTAATGTTATCTTAGTTTTAGTATACATATATTTTATTTTGTTACAAAAGTAGCAATAACTATAGTAATTGTAACTATAGTAATTAAATTCAAATTCGCGCTGTATGAGAAAGATTTTTAATTTTTTTCTGTTCACAAGTTTTTGCCTAAGGTAAAAAACTGTTCTGCCAAACCAACGATCAAACAGACATGCCACTTAATCCTTTGCGGTAAAAATATAATATTTTGTCATGTAAATAATATTTACATATATATATTTTAAGAATGTCAAAAATATAAAACAGGTTTAGTGATACGTTTTTAAATATACATAATATATATTTCTTTAACAATTTGAAAAATACGGCAATATAGTTGACTTGGCGGTTTTCTACTTTAGCCATTATCTTGTGAAACAGAATACAATATTGGCGCGAATTTGAATTGTATAAAGTATTTGCATTAGAAATTACATTAATCAAAATTGTTTAAGCGTTAATATTGTAACAGAATAACATAATGTATGACATCGACGCTAATATGCATGCTATCTATGGCTATAAATAATGCATATACATAAAAATTTCGTGCCTCTCCAATTTTGTTAAAAATGTAGTGAATTGCAAACGCCTTACAGTTGAATGGTTTAAAATACAGTGGATTATGTTTAAGCAAATGTATGCTTTGGCATTCTATTATAATAGGTACACCACTAATACGGAAGTCCACTTTCAAGATCTAAGGAAAAATAAATTCAGTGGGTATTGCAAGTCTTGAAGTATTAAACCCTTGTTTTCTCTCTTCTGTGATTAAATCCATCTGGGGGGTACAATAACGAGAAGAAAGAAAGATTACAACTGTTAAACTATACACTACCCATTCTCATCCATCATAGTACATTTCATAATGATTTAAAATGTTCATCAACATCATTAATTGGCGTACCTTTAACCTAATTACAAATGACATTGAAGAGATGATATTAATAAAACTGTGACATACATCAAGCTTTTTCATTTCTTAAAGTTATATTTCATATTTATTTTACATTTACATTTCGGAGGCAAAGTTGTTCCCGTCTTGGCCTAACCTTGTACTTCATTTTCAATATCGGTCCGAAAACAAAATGCAAAAGTGGCTTAACACACAAAATATTCAATAAAATAAGTTTTATCTCTCTAAATAAAATACTATTACAAAGAAAACTAAACAAAATGACGAGAAAATTATCTCGATTTAGATATATATCCATATTATAACCATTATTTAATTTTAATTTCATGTATAATAAATAACCTTTAATTTTTCCAATGTAACTGTCTCGCGGTTAGGCCACTTTTGCAATGACGGCCTGATTTATACTTTGAATATTATATTCTACTATTCTCAAATGTAATGTACTATTCTCATTATAATGTAAGTGTTTTAATAAAATTTCTTTAATTTTAATTGTCTTTGGCGTGTCTTTATTATTTAGTGTTATTAAAGTTTTCACCAGTGCATTTATAATTCTGTCATTATTTATTATATCATTTGTTTCTTTACTTGAAGAAACATGTTTATATTTGTTATTTCCTGAACATTGTATCTTAAATGTGTCGTGTTTAGGTAAGGGGGGGAAATTCTTATTATTACTTACATTGGTAACTGCAGTAGCAGTTGTAGCAGCATATGAAAGTTTTCTCAGTTTCATTTTGGCTTCCTTAATTGGGCATGTTCGAGCAATAGCCAGATGAGCACCCGCACAGTTAACACATTTAATTTCATCTTTATTATTACATTCTGAGTAGGAATGCTCACCGGCACAGATAGAGCAGACTTTTTTGTTTTTATATATTTTAGCTGAGTGATTGTACTTTAAACATTTGAAGCATTGCAATAAGGGTTTCATATATGGCTTAACTTTGAAGCGCCAGTGGTCCAAAAATACAAATTCTGGCAAGGTGTTGCTAACAAATGTTATAGCTACCGTCTTCAAAGGTTGCCTGACTCCGTTGTTGTCTTTTTTGGTGAATCTTCCCACTGCTACCATTTAAAATTCACATGTAAATTTTTTATATAGTTCTTCCTTGGAGATATCAAATGGGACAAACTGGATAACACCAATGACTTCCACTGAAGATGCTGGAATATAAGCTTTCATATCATGTGCTTCTAATTTTGATTCATTGTTCAAAAAATCATTGGCTGAACTAGCTTGGTTGAAAATAATTTGAATTTTATGTACATTCACTCTGCTTATCTCGTATTTTTTTTTATTGTATCAGCCCATATACGACCCACTGCAGGGCACGGGCCTCCTCCACAATCGAGAGTACGATTGAGAGTGGTTAGGCCATATAGTCCACCACGCTGGCCTAGTGCGGGTTGGCGGACTTACATACCGTAGAAATTCATGCTTATCTCGTACTGTCCTTTAATGAATTCTCCTAAAATGTTTAGTATGCACATTGGATCTTTGTTACCAATATGTTCATTTCCAGTACTCTCTACGTATACTGGGAAGTTAGCATTGTTTGAATTATCGGTATATTGCCTTAGGTTTGTAATATGGTTTTAGCGCCAAAATATCTTCTGCTGCATTCCTTGCAGAAGTGGTAGAAATCCCTTCATATTTTCTTTTCTTATTATCTTTTATTGGGTCTCCATCACTACGTATAATAATACTAATGGGTACCCATTATTACGGTTTATTTAGGTATTTATATTTTATAAAATGATTTTTTTAAAAAGTCCACCTTATTTGACTTCCCGCCAAAAGTCCCCGGAAATAAACAAATAGCCATTGTGTTGCCATACTAACTCCTTTAAAATACTACCAGATGAACTGGTGACTGATCTCGGATATCGCCAATTGGGGTAACTTTGTCCGACATTACATGGACATTGGACCCAGTCGTACTATTTGTCAGTTTTTTTCTCACAATCATAAAACATATTTTGTATTTTTTTGTTTACCAAAAGAATATTATATTTCATCTAAATTCTATTGGCATGTGGCAAGATGAACTTTATATGAAAAATATCTATTTCACTAATTAATTGAGACAAACATAGTGTGGCATATGTTTTTTAATATAACCAACAAGCATTTATAATTATTTATTATAGTATTAACATGTCCAATTTAATAAAACGTGGAGAGAGAAAAACTGACCATAATATTTTGACAACACCAAGACAACAACGCATTTGGATGCCAAAATATCTTAGCCTACATATGCGAACTATTTTATTCATAAGGTTGTTTAAGAGTTTGAGGTAAAAGCAGTTAACCAGACTTAAAAAAATAAATCATGGTCAATAGAAACTAAACAACCCCATGTATTACAAAGCAATGCTTGGAATTCCGCTGTGCTCGCCATCGTGAGTCATAAGTTGTTAACTCTAATTATGTCCAGTTACGCTGGCTCCAATATCCTTCAAACCGAAACACAAAATGCGTTTTCATTGCTGTTTGGCGGGAGAAATAGATATTCCGGTGGTACCTACCCAGGCGGCCTCTCACATATTAGAGACCTACTACCAGTGTACAATAAAAGTCATAATATTTGTATATACAAACGCCCGTATTGTTCGGTTTCAGAATACTACCATCAGTAGGTAAGGAGGAAAAAATGTGACTCTAATGTTGTTTTGATGTTATCGAAAGAGCCGCAAAAGGTCCCAATGTATTTTTCTATAGAAATTAATGGCTGTGTGACCGCGTGACGAATAGCTACAGGCACACGCCGCACCGCGCCGCCACGATCGTTACAAACAAACCCGACGTTTTATTTTCTCACACAATCACTACGTATTTTTAAGGTTTCTTCGAAAGTTGGTAGGAAAGTATTCATTTAAGTATTTTTTGCACAATAAAACAAATCATGATTACGTATACCTACACATATACAGGATGATATTGACATATGCTATTTAACTTAAACCACCTCAGGTAACATAGTACCAAACTCGAAAAAAATTGCTTAGTGGCTTTATTAAAAATCGCGATTTTGGTTTCCAAGGCCTTTGATCAACGCGTACTCCTAAAGGTACGATACTTTTTACATCTCAGGTAAGTTCCCGAACAGAACTGAAGTTCAGCCAAGCGGTAAAGATACTCGTATCTATATCGGGTGGCCGAAAATCGTGAAAACTAAACTCACGATTTTTGAATAAAAATTATCCAAATTGTTTCAAATTTTGCGTAATGGCACCTGGGGTGATGAGAAACATGTGGGTTAAATTAATTAACATATTATGTCAATATAATCCCGTATAATAGAGTGTTGGATCTTGTGATCTGACTCCAAATCAGAAGGCTAAACATTGGTGACCCCGAATGGTTGAGCTGGTTAGCGTATAATGAAACTGCTTCTTGCTCGATACCTATTGCACTTAGAGCATAATTATTTTAGATGTGATACTTTAATACGAATAATTGATAGATATTATTGTTTTTTTTTAATTTTCCACATTAGTGATTTAGTAATTGAAATGGTAGAAATAACTATAACTCTTTTTATAAGCTATCGTAGATGAGAGTCAAAGGAAATCATTTTAAAGGATTTTATTATTTCTGCGCTAATTTGGCAAGTGTAAAAAACTTTAAAGTGTCATATTGAAATGAAATTATATCCAAAAGTAATCGGTAGGCACTTGACTATATCTACATCGATATGATTGAGAAATGAAAGGGCTTTTAAGTGTTGTTTACTTAAACCTAAATCAGAGGGGAGGCGATATTGCAACGTTCTTGTGTCAATAGACTGATGGCTATTTAGAGGTACATAATATTGCCTAGTGTACAGTTGCTAGTCGGTCTGAGAGACAATAAATATCAATCATAATGATAGACTTGTTTTATTACTTATTTTAAATGTATGAAGTAATAATTTCTCATTTGATATCACAACACAATTTATTCAAATTTGCTAAGAAGAATTGAAGATTTTTTCAAATAATGTCTCGGGTATTAAGAGCTTCCCAAACATATTTTGGAGCGATTCATGTAGCATAAATGGAAAAAGTTTTCTTTACCATTACAGCTGTTTATAAGAAACGTAAACGTGTGTGAATACATATGTATACATAAGCCCACTTCTGTATATTTCAAGGGGAAACAACAGGTTTCAAGAGTGCCACCATGTACACAGCTAATTTCCGTCACAAGATGAAATAAGTCTCTCGCCACACGAAATTCAATTTCAGCTCATATCGATTTTTCCACCCGAAAACTGACAAGATGAGGAAGGACTAAACCAGGACTTGAACTTATAACATCAGGATTTACAACTTTTATATACTAACACTAGTGCAATGTGGCGAATTTATGGTAATTCATGTACTTGATTGTTCGAACAAAAGATTTCATTACCTCACTGTTTTCCACGTTTTCCTTCTTTTCTAGATCCTACACTAATTGGGATCGATACCACAATATTATACAGGGTATATTCAGATTGCGACCGAAAACGAGGCCAGGTGGTCGTTTTACTGACTTCAGACACATCATAAAATATAATAAAACATTTCCCAAAGAAATGCGACGATTTTTTTGTAATTTTTTACCTATCGTGTTTGGGTGGTGAATACTTATTTTTTCCTAAAATAATAATCTACACCCTTTTATTTTTAAAGACGCAATGGTAGGATAATAATTTAAACCGTAAATTATTTTACACGTTTTTACGGTTACAATCTGGATATACCCTGTATGTATGTACATATTTGATGGTAGTGGAAAACACTGGATAGTAATTGAACATGTTCTAATAATCTGCCTGACGCTGATACTTTAAGGAACCTAAACCGGCTCTTAATTACGAAGAAGTTATATCCTTAGAAACAAAACTATCACCATTTACTCGATCCGAAAATTCAACATAGAACCACGCGTTTATAGGCCCCTATTTCTTCTCACATTCAAATTCGTTATTGTTATTATTAGTTTTTAAAACTTTAAAGTAAAATCGTTCGATCAATTAAAACAGCAAATATTAACAAGCTCGTTTGTCGTGCAGAGTAAATAAACTTCACAAGTGGAGATTTTATTTTCATTTGACACTGCATTAAAATGGTACGTTTTTTCATTGGCATTTTTATTAACTCTCGTTTTCCTTTTTGTAACGGGATCGGGCGCTCTCCCTCTTTAGTGGAAATTTATTTAAATTCTTAAAAGAATATTCCCTTTTCTTTGTCTTTCATTTTCTTAGAGATTCGGAAGTCTTAAGTGAGTTGGTAAATATTCCTTTTGTTTATTAGTTACGTTTTTGTATTAATTTTTGTGGCTTATTTTAATTCTGATAACGTGCTACGAGGGTTACGTCAACACCGTTACAAATGAACTATGCATAATTAAATGGACCCATGTCTGTTTATATGTAAGTTAAGAGACTTACATTATTAAATAATAGCGCATTCATAGCATTTTTTGTATGTTTCAGCCCATATACGTCCCACTGTAGAGTAGGAGCCTCCTCTACAATCGAGAGTACGTTTAAGAGGGTATAGGTCATATAGTCCACCACGCTGGCCTAGTGCGGGATGGCAGACCATACATGCCATAGAAATTATAACAAATTGCAATGGTCTGCACTGCAGGTTTCCTCATGACTTTATAGTGTGTGGTGATCAATGCATACATGACTTAGAAAAGTCAGAGGTAGGTACTGGGAGTTGAACCCGCGGCCACCGTGAACATGGTGGCAGTCGCGTCTGGTCTGCTTATCAACAGGCCACCATGCACTTATCAATATAATTTTCTAGTGTACATTGATTATATAATTTATGAATTTTGTATAATTTATTCTAGAATCTACGATTCTTATCTGGCTTGACTGTTACCGAAAATATTTTGTTTATGCAATAAAAATCAATTTATGGTGTCGAGGAGTATTGAAATAGAAATCCTGAGAGTTTCAATTAAAGTCAGACAATAAGGTTTCTGTGAGAGTCACCGCGTAACGGTGATTAAAATCTATTCCCTTTGCAGCTTCCCCTTAATTAAGTGCTAGTAGAGTTTTGTGTACCCTTCCCCGGGGAGGCGGGTGACACCGGCTCGCATAAAACATTCATACTCGCAACCGTTTAATAGCCGCAGTTTAGATGGAGCGATGTACACTCGCCGCTCTTTGAGAATCGAATTTAATATATACGAGTATGCTTAGTTTACACGATAAATCAGCAAATTGTTAATGTCAATAATATTGCTTGTGTTAACAACATATGTACTTAATTAATTCTGTTTTATCATTGATTTTATATTTGTGTTATTCATATTTGAAAAGAAGTGTATTGATCAACTTCGGTCTGAATACCTAATGGAAACGAAAATTTTGCGCATGTTGTATTGGATTGAGATTTTTTCACAGCACAGGTTTCCATTAATCCCCAACGAAAGATATGATTGTAAACAATATATCTGCAAATTAATCAAAGTTTGAATTCATTTCAATATTGATTTAACTCCAGTAAGTAGCGAGGAGGGAGGCTGAACAAATATTTGTCGGAGGCAAACAGTAATATCGATGCGCCTCGAGGCCATTCCCGATTCACTCGCTTCCGCAGTTCCAATGTACCCTCAATATGATAATGATGGATACGCGTAACGAATGCCGATGTGTGTTACCCGGCTCAGCCCTCACTTTGCACTAATCCACATTTAATTTTTTAATACCAGTTCTTTATGTTCATGTCTTCTTGCATTTTTACATTGTAAATAATTTATATCGGCAATGAATATGAAATTAACTGACATACTATTTCATGATTTTTTACGTGTTTATTTTTGGGCAAGTGATGTCATTTACATGGACAAAGAATAATAATCTGGGCGCCATCACATAGAGACAAGTAAATATTTTGAGGTGACCGAAAAAGCTCTTACTAGGTATTTTGACAGGAAAATAATTTAGATGAGTAAATTCCCGATAATTATAACAAGTAATATTATCTTGTTGTCACGCCCCTGATGTTTTGTGACATTTAATGAGAATCCGCTAACTTTTCGTAATCTATTAAATTTAAACTTTGCTCTTACTGCGTAATGACTTGGCTTAAGTGATTTCAGGCGTCAGTAGCAAAATGATTGGGGTGTTTTCCTATGTTTATTTTTATACACAAGATCAATTTTTTATACCAATCGTAAATCAACAATACAACTTTACTTAATTTATGAATGTGTGGGTTTCTTTTATTTTAAGGCTGGTTAAAATAATTGATTTTGGAATAAACCTAAAATAAATATAGACACACATTAAAATGTGGCCAAAGGTTTGATAATGTGATAATTTGAAACTTATTGGAGATAAATATTTTTTAATTTAATTTATTAATAAGTGTATAATAAGTTTTTTAAGTGCGTGGTGGCCTGTTGGTAACGGACCAGACTCGGCTGCCTACATGTTCACGGTGGTCGCGGGTTCAAATCCCAGGGCACACCTCTGACTTTTCGGAGTTATGTGTGTATTGATAGTCAATCACCACGCACTTTAACGGCGAAGAAAAACATCGTGAGGAAACCTGCATACCGTAGCGATTTTAAAGAATTTCTACGGTATGTACATAAGTCCGCCAACCCCGGCCAAGGCCAAGGCCAGCGTGGTGGACTATATGGCCTAACCACTCTCAATCGATTCTCTCGATTGTAGAGTAGGCCCGTGCCCATCAGTGGGACGTATATGGGCTGATGAAAAAATAAATTAATTTATATATATTTTATAAGTTTCATCAAGAGGTAAACGACATATTTACATGTATGCCATAAATGTGTAAGTCTACCTACTAGACACATAGAGCTGTTTCTAATAAATTGCGGATATTTCAGTTTACTACCAAAGTTTTAAGCACTAAAACTTTTAGTAGCGCGTTTTGAACACAAATCAATATAACATCTAAAATATTCGCAACTAAATCGGAATAAGCGAGGATGACGTGCCTTTTTTAAAGTGTAGTTGAGGATAAATTGCTTTGGGGTGTTTTATGGATCATAAGCTCACAGTATCGTCTCGTCAAAGTTTCGCGGAGCCAGCGAGTCCGACGCTGGGGAAGTTGGCTGGTAATGAAGACTTATGAGTCTGTCCGTCGGCTGTCGGCTGTCGAGTGTCGTCTCAAACTCGGTAATTGTCATCTCGGTTATTAGGAGGCGATGGCTCGTTATCGGCTGCGCGCCGTAACGAAGCTACTGACACTGTCTCCAACGTTTTTAATTAGCTCCGTTTTCGCTGCGTTCACTTTGTTGCACTGTAAGATTGGCGTACTATTTTTGTTTCTGAAAATTTATTACACGTAAAACTTATGAATAGTTTTTTAAAATTTTTATTGCTCTATTTATCCCTTTGTGTGTTGATAATATGACCAATATATTTGAGTCGAACGATTTTATAATAGTTGTTATGAAGTAGCTACAGAGGCATAGTGAAAACGTAAAGATTTTTATGATTAAATGAAACTGTTTGAGAACCCTTTATGTCATTTATGGTTTTCATGTTTTAGAGTCGGCTGTTGTAATATGAAAACTGTTTTTCTATAATTTCTAGTTGTAATATTAGTATTTAATTATTCAAAATCCAATTAAAAATATTATTTGCTACAAAATGCTATAGCTATAAACATAAATAATAAAAATAGTTGTCATTAATAATATATAAACATCTTGTGATGTAAAAATAATTTCCAACGAAACAAGGAGCGTCTTTAATATATTTTTCAATACAAACAGATAACTGTTTGTAATGTTTAAAATCCCCTTTTATAGCAGTCGCGGTTACGGGTATATCGGCGCCCTAATGCGTTGTACATCGTTCCGTATGAACGGGCATGATTCATCAGAGCCCATTCACACCGATCTCTGGATTCAGCCGCGGTTTATCTAGAGACGAGACTACGCGTACGACAGAAAAACTTTTTAGAATATTTTTGTTCACTCATCCGTCTATATTTTAGATTCCGTATACCTATATGGCCACATTAAAAAAAGAATGAAAAGTAAAAATGACGAATATTTAAGTATATGAATTAGACAATTGAAGAGATTTTCTGTTAATGTGCAATGCTAAATGAAATTCTCTTTTTATAGATGAAAGCTCTCTAGATAAGTATTGTGTTACATGTAAAGGCTCTATCACTTTCAAACTTCGATCGAATTTTCAAATGACGCCTATTACCCACCTTTTGAAAGTAGTAAAGCTTTGTCTGCATTAGGCGGGAGTCAGGTAGATTTTATCGACTAATCTGTTTTTTTTTTCATCATAGTTTGTTACTTTTACTCTCAATCGTACTCTCGATTGTAGATGAGGCCCGTGCCTTGCAGTGGGACGTATATGGGCTGATAGAGAATGTTAATTTTGTTCATCCCCTATATAACTATTGTTAATGTATTTAGGTCTGTGGCTTTTAATATGCATGGTTTGAATAAATATTAATTACAGACAAAATATTTATTTATTTAAACTTTATATAGACTTACATATGTACATAATATTATATTTTGTACTAGTTAAATTTTGAAAAGTATAAATTTGTTATACTATCGACTGAGCGGTGTTTGTTAACAGTGACTGGGTCCTCTCTATTCGTCCGACAGAGATTTAGCCGACGCGCTGTCGACGCCGCGGATTACCGTGATTTCCCGGGGGGCTCGGACCGAAAAGACACCTCTGTTGCATCCGCTATATTACTTTCCCATACTTCGCCAGCTGACGTCTGTCCTTCCCTTATAATTATTTTATGACGTTGTAATTATTTGTCTGAGACTGACGACGTTCATGTGTCTTGCGTTTCCGTACCGGAGAAGTAATTGATTAATGAGTTTTCTGAAGTATTTGTACGAAATAATTATGGAGTTTTTTGCACTGCAAATATTTTTTAATTACTTTAATGACGCTGGTTGATAATTTTAGAGGGATGATTGATAATGTGATGATTGAATAAAATTTGTCATATCAAATAAGACGCAATATTCAACAAGTTTATCTCTACCACTTGCAAAAAGATCTGGAAGATCTAGGCTGAGAATTAGGAAAGCCTGCTTCGAATTATGTAAATAAGTAGCGACGGATTTTTAACCAAAGTTAACTCTATATTCATTACTGTGATATCTTTAATATTGATGTACGTTTTCTCCGCTGTATAATTAAACGATATTTTGAAAAGCACTCATAATGTTTTGATATTGTATTGTTATAAAAACTTTTGTATTTTATTATAAGGAAATATTTGTATTGAATAATTCAAGAATGTTTTGTTATATTTGAAAGCATTATCAGATCTAATGTAAATCATCTTCCTCTCATAATGATCTCGATTTCGTTCTGTTATATGGAAGCACAAAAGTTTTCTTTGTTTACATGCGACAGTATTGTGCAATAATAATAAATAAAGCACAGTCGAATGACCATATTAAGGATTGTGATAAAAATAACAACACGAGTGTCCACCCTCCGAAGGCGACGACAATGCGTCACGAGGCGACATCCGCCGGAAGTGGCGTAACGAGGCCGTTGTTCCGCCCTCCGCGCTCTTGCACCCCGCGTTTTTAGTATTTTTCCAAGCGTCATGGCGTAATTAAACAATATGTAAGTAGCGCAGATCAGGACGAATCTGAAAACATAAAGACAAGCCATACACATATGTCTATTGTAAGTAAATATTTTTTTATTTGTAAAGAAAAAAATAAAATACTTTATTTGATATATTCAGTGGAATTTATTATTTGATAAAAAAATAAAACCAACACCATCCTCAGATTAACTTTTTCACGTACCATCTACTTTGTTTGTAATTAATTATTAATATTGAGATGATTTTTTAAAATAGACATTCACACTAAAAAATCAGCTAGCAGCATGAATTACATACACGAAATGAATTTAATTTTTTCAATGTCTTGCAAACCGTCTGCTTGTTTTTTACTTTTGAAATTCATTAATAGTACATCCCTAAATTACGGTATACACTTCTCCCCTGCGGAACTCACTTACGTCATCAATTTTTACTGCGGCCAAACCCCCGCAGATTATATTCGGATCGCATTCATTCGATCTCAATGGCTCCATGGTGATGAATGCTGACAATTTGTCCGCGGGCTGCCTGCCTCCACATATTCACTTGTCAACATTACCTAATGAATCTTAATAAGCGACTTGAAAGCCAACCCTTATCTATCGATAATATGAGAGTAATAAGTCAGCTATTTTAATAATTATCTGTATTATTTATCTGGTCGTAATTTAATTTAAATATTAAAAAGGAACGCATAAAAATGTTCTAAAAGCGATAAACTACAGTCATATTCACATTCATGTGGTTAAATATATTATTAAGTTATGGCACTAAGAAAAATATAAAATAAACCGACTTCTGTATTTTTAAGCTGCGTTGTTGTCTGTAGTGATTATAGACTCTTATCGACAATATAGATCGACTGCGTAGTTAGAAGCACCTATTGAGTAAAGCTTCTTATATTTTAAGCCGGTCTAATTGGAACGCTTTAATAATAACAAGAATCGCAAATACCTCGTTAGTCGGCTTTTTGCTATACACTTACTGAAAAATACAACAAAGTGGGATTTAAGCAGAAAATAATTTAAACGCTAATGAATATTGGTGTTGTATTTATTATTTTAATTAAATTTATACACCCAAGAGTCACATTCACAATCCTGATTCTACACAAGATATAAGTGTTGCGTCGCGGATATCAAAATTTGCGAGCGATTTTTCAGTCGCAAAAACACCTGGAAATGAAATATTTACTTGTGGAACACATAGACATATTTTGTTTCGAACCTGTGACCTCTTATTTAACAGCCGGCGTCTAACCAACCGCATCACGGGGACTGCCACTTTTTTCATGAAAAGATCTATATTTGTAAAAAAAATAGCCACTTATTCGAGCTGCGTTTAGTTTTAAGGAAAATTCAAATATAAAAAAATCCTAGCGGCCCTTCTCAACTTCGCCTGAGTGCAGATGCTTTTTGATTCCACTTCCACCAGATATATGTTATTTTTCGTACAAACTGGGACACCATGGGCATTATACATATAAACCTTTCTCTTGAATCACTCTCAGTATTTAAAAAACCGCATCAATATCCGTTGCGTAGTTTTAAAGATGAGTATATATTTTTTTATTGGTCTTTAGCAGGCAGACGAGTGTGCGGCCCGCCTGATGGTAAGCGGTCACCGCCGCTCATGGACGTTTGCAGTGCCAGGAGTCTAGCACAGCCAGGTCGCACCCTACCGGAAGGAGAGTACTCTCTTTAGGCCTCGTTTGAAGAAGGACAGGTCATAGAGCTCTTAGGGACAGACAGACAGCGGGAAGCGACTTTGTTTTATATAATGTAGTGGTATACAGTTCCTATGTTTCGCGAGTGGTAATTGGGTAACAAAACGTTGGAAATATTTTATTAACAACATTTCATCAAACGTTACACAACCATTTGAATCTTTGTTATTTTCAGAAGCTCGGAGCAAGAACGTATTTCACGTGAAATGATATTTATAACTGCCAGCGAAAATTTATTTCGACACGATCCGATAAAATGGTTTCCAACACAGCGTGACGCAAAAAGGGTTCCAGTTTTGGCGGATTAAATTAATTTAGCGAAAATATAACGTCACAGCAATTTTTTAGCTTTGTAAGTTAGGAAATGGGATTGCATTTGGCATAAATATTATTAATTATACTGCAGAAAAACTCAAAGATTTAAAAGAATACTGAAATTATCTTAATACTAATTTATTTTGCCGTGTAATAATTACTTTAAATAATAGGTTCTGTAGGAAATGCGCTGTTATAAGGGTGATATTGACATATGGTATTTAATTTAAACTACATGTTCCTAGCCACTCCAGGTAACATTGTATCAAGTTTGAAAAAAAAAAACTGCCTGGTAGTTTTGTCAAAAATCGCGATTTTAGTTTCCAAGGCCTTAGACTAACCCGTATAGGTACGATTCTTTTTACGACTCAAGTAACTTCCAGAAACGAACTGAAGTTAAGCTAAGCGGTTAAAGTACTCGTAACTATTCGTGGTCGCCAAAAGTCGTTAAAACTAAAATCACTGTTTTTGACAAAAAATCATATTCGTTTTTTTTTTATTTTGTACAATGTCACCTGGGGTAATGAGAAACATGTAGTTTAAATTAAGTAACATATGTCAATATCACCCCGTATATGTTAGAAACACGTGGATATTGTATTTTTACATACATATAAAACGGTTTTGATGATTAATCTTCGTGTGCAGTTTAAATAATATATAAAAAGGTGAATGATTAAGGTATACCTTTTTGGTATCAGATAATTACTGTGTCATTTACAATGTTCGTTTATAAAAGGATTTCATATTAACATTGCGTGATAATTTCACGGCATGAATCGCTGTAATGGCGACAGTCCATTAGTCTGATAATCGGGTATTATCGATTCCTGGTATTCATTGTGCATTTCGAGCAAAACATCAATAGTGCATTCATTTTACAGCGTTATATAAAGACTACAGCCGAAAAATATATTTTCTATGTGCTTTTTAGTATTATTGTATAGGACAGATTAAATGCACGCTTTCTTCCCAGAAGGGGTAGGCAGAGGCGCCACCATGACACCCACATTTCGCCTTGTATGTTCCGTCGGACGATGTGACTGATGTATATAGGACAGATTTAATGACCAAATGAGACATTTTGTTACCCAAAATGCTCTGAGCTTTAAATTATTTATGGTCGTAAGAAACTCGTGTCTACCTAGATAGTTATCAACATAAATATTCTCGGTAGTCGTACATACAGTCCTGTAGGGTAATTCACGTAATTTTTTGACGCGCCGATCAAGTTGCGGTGCAGTTGCAATTAAGTTTACGTCTTAGTGCAAAATGGTATTCTTGTAATTGTTTAGCTGCGCGTGAACTGCACCAAAGCTATGCGTAAACTGCGCGGGTGCTGCGCGTCAACTATACGTCAGTCGTATGCAAGAAGCTTACACGTGAATACCGATCAAGTTGCGATCTGAATCACGCACATAAAACACGCTGCAGTAGAATACGCTAAACCGCTCGCGTGACGCGAACTTGACGCGAGCGTATCTGACAGCGGTTGTCAAAATTACGAGAATACGAAAAGGTCTGTTTTGATCGAAACTTAACTGCAACTGAACTTATTTAATTACGTGAATTACCCTACTGACCCCATACTAAGATACATGTCTTGTGAAACTACGAGTGACTTTTTGTTTTTACAATACCCAGATTCAAAACGACTATTTGTGGGCAGCACAAACATTTGTCTCGGTCATAATACTGCGACACGAGAGCTGTCAAAAAAGTAACAAACCGAAATGATCACGCAAGATGGTCGCCCTGGGTTGTACGTCTAGTGTTGAGGAGGCCGGCATAGTTTTGTTGACTGACGAGTGCCAATGCACCATTGATTCCGCGGCTACCAGGAGGTGAAGTGCATTCAATTGGCCGTACCATAAAATTGGATATTGATTAACTAATTAAACACTCATAATATTTCAATATTCCAAGATAACGCAATATTTTACTTCAAAAAATTCTCGTGGAATGGAGTTCCATTTATCCAAATGAAGTTCGATTCACCAAACTCTCACTTATGTATGAAAATCAACATACTCTAAACATATAGTTTAAGCTATAGAAACACCACTTAGTAACAATATGTAAAACCAATACACTCCATAGTCGTTATCTAGCCACAACATTTTAAAAATTGTAAATCCTAATCGACGAGCATGCATGAAGAGATTGGTGAAAGTGGATAAAGCGAAAGTAATATGTCAGGATCGAGCAAAGTGGCGATCCATAGTCTCTGCCTACCCTTATGGGATACAGGTGTGACGATTATGTTTGTATGTATGTAAATCCTACAAATAGATTTACTTTAGTATGGAGACAATGAGACGGGGAACGACTTTATGAGGAATCACTCCTAAGGAGGGAAATTGGGAGTGGAAAAGTCATATTTGTCCCCAATTTGGGATATAATATTTCGGTTATTAGGAATTTATATTGAAAGCTGTTTGATCAGAGAATACTTTTATGTAAAGGAAAAAGAAAATAATAACATGTAAAATGCAGCGTTCGTAGTTGGTTTGGTTTAAACTGCAAACTGTACCCGGGTAAACCCTAAAGAAACACTGAGTTGGTTTTATTAATCACTAACTTATTTGTAACTTAATTTTCGACTCGCGAGTATGCATATTGTATTAATTCAGTATTCTATATCTATGTCGACAGACTTGTAATAAATTCTGGTCTACCTAGTTAAAAACATTTTAATGGTACAATCAATACTAAACTGTTAACAAACTGTAGCATCGCATAGTTCCGACGCTGGCGTTTTATTGCCCAGTGATCTTATTTATCAATGTTTCCCTTCCTCACAATTTACTCCCTGCGTCGGAAATTCTATTTTTATGGCGTAAATCTTCTTATCTCAGTTTCCACTCCACAGAAGTCGCGGGAAATTGGTTTCTTTTAGCTTAAACTGAGTCATTTGCCGGATTTGTGATGCAGTTTTGTTTATTACACAGTTGTGTCGTATTAAGTTAAGAAAATAAAATATGGTTACGATGAAAATAAAGATGCTTTATTATGTACTTTTGGTGTTTGTTATTTGTATGTTGAGAAAATGTGTTGATCATAACTATTTTGAGTATTTTTGTGCATTGTTAGTTTGAGTAATTTGGCCTATGTGTATAAAGTGGCTTAAGTTATGATTAAAAGCTTGGAGAAAGTAATTTAACTACGTTGATAAGATGCATATTTTATTATGTTGTAATGAAGAAAAAGGCTTTCAAGAAGCCGCTTGTATAGATATTCTGTTTCTAAGAGTTTTAGATGAACCAGAATATAGTAAATGAGTGCATTAAGTTAGGAGCGGTATTCACGCAGAATTTCGCAACAGGAAGGCCAAAGTAATGAATCCGTTTATTTCCTGAAGGTAAAATAAAGTCGCAATTTGAGTTTTTCATCGATTGTCATTGGCACCGCGACAGACGAAGGTTCCACCATTAGTTAGCCTATTATAAAGTCCTCGGTTTAATTTCCGTTAAAAAGAAAATCTTTGTATAAGTTTTGAGGTTTGAAAATCCGCAATTTATGAAATAATTGGTATTGATAGGCAGTTTTTCGAGTTCTCACTTCGCGGGGCGGAAATACCTTTGCCGGGTTTGGATTACATTCGAAACGGGTATTTACTCTGTTTTGGAATTCAATTTTGGCAGCATTTATAACGTATGTTATTTTTACTAAAGCCTTGGCTACAAATAAAATAACTAACAATGATTAATTAAAATATTTGGTAAGTGGTTGATTAAATAAACTTTGCACAAGTGATATTTTCTATTGATTAAATTTACTGGTGGCCTGTTGGTAAACGCACCAGACGCGGCTGCCAATATGTTCACGGTGGTCGCGGGTTCAAATCTCAGGGCACAGTTCTGACTTTTCAAAGTCATGTGTGTATTGATAGTCAATCACCACGCACCATAAACGCGAAGGAAAACATCGTGAGGAAACCTGCATACCATAGCGATTTGCAAGAATTTCTATCGTATGTAAAGTCCGCCAACCCATACTAGACCAGCGTGGTTGACTATATGGCCTAACCACTCTCAATAATACTCTCGATTGTAGTGGAGGCTCGTGCCCTGCAGTGGGTCGTATCTGGACTGAAACAGTACAGTAATTTACTGGCTATAAAATATATTATTATTACTTATATTTTATATTAAAAAACCAGTTGACGAGTGGGGATAGAATGTTGCCGGGGGTGCGTTGGCGTGTGGGAGGGGAGAGGAGGCTTGGGCGCGGGGAGGTGGCCGCGGGAGGCGGGGGAGGCGGGTGAGGTGGATGTAAACACAAAGCTTCGGCTACGGCGGCAGTCACGTGGCGCGCCCGCCGGGGGCGCATCACTTTTAAGGGTGGAAACTAAACACAACTATAACAATAACAAATACACTCCATAACAAAATCAATCGACAAAAAATTAATCAGCTTTTTTTTCATGTATATTTTGAAAAATCATAAAAATTCAATAAATTAAAATTATTTTTATCAAAACAACTGTAGTGATGTAGTGCTCGTCTAGTGCATGTTCCAGCACCTTAAAAGTGATGACCCCCCGGTGTGACGAAATCTATACATGTCTATCTAACATATTGGAATTACCATCATGTTTACGTATTGACTTAGAGTATTTTGTATATAATACACAACCACTCTAAAGAATATCAATACAGAACATATCAACATTAATTTAACATATCTAGAATAATCAGTAGGCTCTATATTCCAATATAATTAGCTATTAGAAGTAAGTAGTATAAATGTTTAATCAACACAACAAGGACCGCATCAACAGGTAAGATTTTTCTTTCGTTCTAAGCATGTGGAAAATATTTTTGAAGCATATGTAATTTTATTTATTGTATTTTTGTTAAAATGCTTGAGAATTATTTAATATTTATTTTTCTTTTTTTTTGGTTTCTTTAAAACCTTAATGCATTTTATTTAGGGGTTCGAGAAATATTTTATAGATAAAAAATATCATTTGCCACGCAAACGTGTGCTCTTCCTGCATTTTTTTATAAGTAGTATTTTTATTGATAAAAATGTTACCAATAGGTACAACACAACACAATATGCAAGGGGATACATTTATCAAAATACATCAATTTATTAGAGTCCAATTTAATACATTTGATATAAAGTTGCGTTTTTCAATACATTTATGAATAAATCATATCATATTAGGTCATCAATGTTCTACTATAAAGCAGAGGCTTGCTTCACGATTGAGAAGAATTAATAATAAAATATTGGTCCACCACGCGGTTCGAATGCGACTAATTGTACTAAAAGTATCATTGAAATTCTTGTTCAGGACTCTAAGTTATGCAGGTTTCCGCACGGTTATCATTCATCGTTACAGTATGCGATAAATAACTACTAATATAAACATAATTTAAAAACTCATAGGTGTCCCTTGGGTTAGAATCTCCGTCCACAATTTTGAGTACATTCCTCCAAACTAAATTATTTATAACTTAAATATGTCTTATTAATTATTTGTGATATTACATTTATTAATTATTTAGATACTGAGGAAATTAAGAAGTGCTAGAGCCATGACTTAGTCACTTTGGACTGCTGTGGGATTGCGCAGGCCCCACTGAGTTTTAGCACCGTCTCAAAAAATACACTGTTTTGTTTTCGCTTTACGTTTATTTATTTATTTAAGGATATCTAGTAGTAGTTACATTATTTCTTGTATCTAATACACTAACTATTTAGTAACATGCTTAATGTACTACCTGCAGGCGTCACAACATGCACTGAATAACAAATATCTGCTAAGTAATACTAATATTAAGTTTTATAAACATAAAAAAACAGAACAATCATAAAATTAATCAAAGTGAAATAATAACAAAATTAGAAACTAAGAAGAAATAACAAAAGGAATAAAAAAAAAAATACTATGAAGATAATTAATATATCTACAATTCCTCATCATACGTTTGATGGGATAGCCGGAGATGGTGGTATTGGGATACCCGTTTCCTTCTTCCTTTCATTCACTATTTGTTTCAAAATGGCCTTTCAAATTGGGAGGTCCCATTTTAAGAGGCCGACAGCGGACGTACGATCCAAGCGTTGAGGATGCGTATTCATAAGCGACGGGGAAATCTGTCCGAAAAGTGATACTTGGTGTTTACATTAGCCGTTTGCTCCATTGCTGTATCTGTTTAATAAAAATATGATATGTAGGAAACACAAGTATTTATTATTTATGTTACTAATGTGAGCAAATAAAAATTTATATGAAATCAAAATTAGTAGATTAACTCAGCAATCTTTATCATATTGAAAAGGCGGGGAGTACGGGGGAGGACATGATCGGGAAGTTGAATGATGCTGTAAATACTACCTCTACAAAAACATAAATATGAAAAGGGCGGAACTTGTTGCCAAAGAAGTGAAGATCCGGACAGATACAAATTTCCTTAACCTTTATTGTTTGGCATGTTTTATATTAATCCCAATGATAGTGTAATAATCTGTGTAATTAATGACAGCCCATTAAGTCACTTACTCATCAGTTAACACATTAAGCAGTAAAGTTATACATTCGGTATTAATGCCTCGGTGGCGTAGTTGTACTACGGTACGATTGCAAGGCTGAGGTCTCGGGTTCGAATCCCGGGTCGGGCAAAGTGATAATGGATTTTTTTAATCATTATCAGCCCGGAGTCGGGAATTTGTGCCCGATATGGCGATAGGCTCGCCTCCTATCATATCGTGGGATCCGTCCCACATACGAGGAACATACGAGGCGAAATGTGGGTGTCATTGTGGCACCTCTGCCTTCACCTTCTGTGAAAAAGGCGTGAGTTTATGTATGAATGTAATAAATTTTATTTGAAATAAGACAGTCAAACGGTTAATAAACTGAGCTAAATTAAACTTTAATTATAATATAATATTGTTTCGATAGGCATCGTTTATGAAAGAGCTAAGGAAGCTCCTCTCAGATCTAAACTCTTTTGATGGCGAGACTATCAAGTTCTGACGTCACGCGACTGTGCCGTGATCGTCGCAACAAATCACTCAATATTTTTTATCGCATAGGGCTCTCGCGCCCTTTTGTTATTCCTCGAACGGCTGGTAGTTTTTTATTTATTGGTAGCTTTGTTTTTTTTCGAGTTAAGTGTGACAAAGTGAAAATTTGCTTAGAATTTATGTATACACAGTACCCAATGGATATTTTTTCGTGTTCGTCTTATGTTCGTGCTAAAATATAGGCTATTAAACTTTTTTTTAAATACCTATTTTTCTATCTTCCATTCGCTTTGTTTCATTAGCCACACGTGATCGGTGATGCATAATCACTTCACCCAAGAAACTCTATTTCTGCCTTGTCATTTCATCTACCTTTATTATTTTCATCTTTCTCTACCATCGCCACTTCTCTTACCCCCTTCATTCTTCATTCAACTTTTTTAAAATCCCTTATCTTTCTTTTAACTTGGTTTGTTTACTCTTCACTTCACTCTCCTTCGATTCGACATAATTTAGCGAAAAACTCTTAGTGTTGGGTCAGGACTATGTATGTGACTGTTGGGTGTATTTATTTATTTAAACTACATTATTCTTACAGACGTGATGTTAAAGTCTCATAATTCTTTGTGTAGTAATATTTTACCGATTTTTGCACCTTTATTTTTTTATAAGCATTGTCACGCCTCCGTAATGTCGAGCAACGGAAGATAATTGTTTGTCACCGGTTGATTTTTTACCGGAACACTGCACTTAACAGTTACCAACACTGTCTCTGCTACTTTGCGATGCCAGCTTAATAACATTAAAAAAAACCTTGGCATCCCCCCATTTACGCATCGTCCTTTGAAATTGAGATTTTTGATGCAACTGACCGCACGTTATGTTCAGTAATATGCGAACAACACCTAGTGTTTTGTATAGACCTCCGTTTAATTTACTATAAAACTCGTCAAGTTTCAGTTGATGGCTTTCGGTTTCATCCTACTGTCAAGCCTTGTTTATAGGGTTGCAGTGGTGGGTGTGTGGGAGTTATTCTTTATCTTTAGGCGTTGTTATACAATACCATGGCGAAATTATTCATGCTTTTCGCAAAAGACAACCTTTGAGCGCACCCTTTGCGTATAGACGCTCGACTGGAAAGCGAGTCACCGTCATATTCCCTTCCGATTCAACCCGAGGGCTCGAAGGAAGCATAACAGCTTTTTCCTCCAAAATAATGTTAGCTGGTGGTGGAACAATCCGTCCAAATAGGGACCACACACATCAATCAGTCCGAAGAGACGGCATGGTGATATAATTTTGTCAACAGGCTAAAGGTGATTATTTCTGAATTAGAAATTTGTACTGAACTGCTCCTATTTCCAGATTGTAATCACTTTGTTGCGCCAGTTTAATAGACACATGGAATTTGTTTCTCCTTTGCTTCTATCCTCTAAATCAAAGAGTTGACAAATTACAAGTTAGCGTAAGGCAGTTCATCAGTTAGAGTAGGTTTCACAAGCTTATGAGAATTGAACCTCATGTTTGAAGGCTTTGTGACGTAGATCGGTCTTATCCATATGCTGTAAATCACTTTGTATTACTGCAGGGTATAGGATAACGCCATAAGTTTTAACACGCCATTAAGGCCAAATCACATCTATTAGCATCGATTCGCATTTTATTGGAAACAGCTATTTTGTGTAAATATGCGTATCTATGTAGAAATGGGAACTGATGCGTACGCATCTCTATACCAATGAACCATTTGCATTAAATGTGAATCGATGTTAATAGATGTGACTCCGGCGTAATCCAAAAGTAACACTACTGATGATACATTGTATTCTTAAAATGCTGGATTCTGTGTTGGAATTCGCTGTGGCGAGGACTACCACCTCAGCCGTAAATCTCCCTGGACCTATGGGAGGGTAACAGAATAGTATTGACGAGATACTTGACCCAGTCGAGTACCAAGTTTGGTTCTATTCGATTGTGGTATAATAATAAATAATATATGAAGCCGATGCATAATAGGACCGAGTATGCGTAGTGGTGCAAGTCTAATTTTAATAAATATACATAACGTTCGCTTTATGGTCCGTATGAGAGGCTAGGCGTATATTGCAACTTTTCTAATCAATTAAATTTAATTTTTTTACTAAAATCAGTATTTTAGTGTACCACCACACACTTCAGTAAATTCGTGGTGGCCTGTTGGTAATGGACCAGAAGCGGATGCCTACATGTTCACGGTGGTCGCGGGTTCAAGTGGAACGTATATGGGCTGATACAGTATTAAAATACTTGGTATTCTATAAATACTGAGTTAAAATTTGCACAATAAGTGCCTTCATTCTTTAAAATGTCTATTTTTTACATAGAATAAATGCACTAGGTACAGAAGTAAAAGTTTGAAGATAATTGATGTAGTTATATTGACTTACTTAAATTGCTAGTAATAATCAATGAAAACCATTGTTTTCACTTTGTAAAACTAACTAATAAATATACGATTAAATTATTTATTCCAAACGAAAGGTTGAATAATATTAAACGCCGCTTAGCTGCAAAACACGTCAGCGATAACATCATAAAAACAAAACAAGAGCACAAATCTCCTTCTGTTTTTATCATGATACTAATCAATATGGAAAGCTTTTAGGGTCCCCCCGTATATCCCAGCGAGCTAATTCAATAACCAACCCGCCCCGAAAACATTTCGACTATTATACGTCAGGAGTTGTTTGCGTCGACAAAATGTTAATAGAGTTATTAAATTTAACGTTAATTTATTCAATTTCGGGTGGGTTTGCTGAGCAAGACAATGGCAGGCAGGGGCGGGGCTCCCGGGCCGCCCGCCTACCTCACCTGACTCATTAACATATATATATATGCGTATATGCACATACTTTATTAGATATATGTATCATTTTCACAGGCATGCAAATCGGGGAAATTAAGCCACGGCCCGGTAGTTCCTTTGTGTATAGGATATCTGATTTTAACCGCTCATGGTGTGAGCTGTAACGGTTATAATTACTGTAGCCTGATATTGTGTTTTAATATTGATCGATTTAATAAATGGTAGTGAAATTATAAGCTGTAATGTTGAGTGATTACGAAATGTAATGTAATTTCCAGAAAAAATGGTTTCGAAATCGTTTTGCCTCCTCTCCTCCTGTTCGCTTTTTTCCTGCAAAATCAGAAATAAAATATATTAAATAAAACATATAAACAATAAAAAGACGAGGAATAAAACATTTGCTATTATTTTTAGGTTAGCTAAGTTAGGTAATCTTGAGCCAATAATTTCATAATCTGCAATAGATTGAAGTACAGCCTGTATCCCGAGGAAACAATTACATCCAAAGATATATGTTTTTTTTTTATTATTATCGAGAACTTATTTTGGAAGAAATAACGCATTTTTCAATATTTTTTAAATTTTGTTTGGGACTTGTAAAAAACTTCACGAAGCAATACATAAACATACAGGTAATTGATTATGTCTACATGCGTTTACATTAATGAGGTGATTTATACTTATATGTTTAGTTTAAAGAAAGTTTTCTGAAAGAAACAGGCAATAACATTGTCTGCAAAATCGTTTTCTATTTAAACAATAGATATTTTATGACATAGATCTAATAAAAAAATATAATAAAGTCCTAGTTTAAATATATGTAGTTCATTTTATTCTAGCATTTTGGAAAGCTCATGAGTTTTATTTGCAAATAAAATTACTTATGTTTTCTTTTTATAATATAATGCTTAATATTTAAAAAACAAGGTTAAAAGTTCGTGTGTTGTGCGTTGCCACAAAATCCAAAATTATGACAAATAAGTAGAATGAAATTGGATGCCGACGGTGTCGTGTAAAATGTAAAATTCATGTCTTGCTCGGAATAACTGCCAGAAATGAGAGCATGGCGTATTATTTAACAGAGTACTCAATTACAACAATTTTTATTGGTTCGAAAATTACATTTCGTATGAGTGTGATGTAATGTATTAGTCTATTAATAATCAAAAATGTAACTTAAAATCATTATTTTTAAAAATTATTTATTGGTAGATGGATTTTAAGTCAAATATAAAATGAAATTGAGTTTATTTATTTATTTAATAGTTCAATTACGGATTAGATCAAAGTTTTAAAGGTTTATTTAAGTGCTTATTACTTCTGACTGTTTTTTTCTTTTAATTGAACAAGAATAAAGACATCACTTGTAAATGTGCCCTGAACTCTGAGTTTGAATCAGCGATCACTGCTTTAGAGCTCCAGCGGTCAACCAATTGGTTATAAATCGTTTTGTTATTATCTGTATCTAAATAAATGCAAATGCGTTTGTAAGTTTTCTCGGAAAGAAAAAAATTGGCATTTAGTGTTTTAAACAGTTGTTTGATTAACAAAGAATTGCCTTGTGAAAATTTTTAGTAGTAGATAGAAGGCGCTAATATGGACTTCCACAATGAGATTTAAAACGTTTTTTAAAGATCTTGTGATATTGTGTTATTCTATCATTGTGTGGATAAAATCACAGTATGGATAAAATAAAGTTTTGTTAAAACTTTTCTTTTATTACTACCGGTATAGTCACATATTAAAGATTACTAAGGAGCTATAAGTAAATGCATTGTATAACAAATGTATGAAAGAAAGAAAAAAATTGGCATTTAGTGTTTTAAACAGTTGTTTGATTAACAAAGAATTGCCTTGTGAAAATTTTTAGTAGTAGATAGAAGGCGCTAATATGGACTTCCACAATGAGATTTAAAACGTTTTTTAAAGATCTTGTGATATTGTGTTATTCTATCATTGTGTGGATAAAATCACAGTATGGATAAAATAAAGTTTTGTTAAAACTTTTCTTTTATTACTACCGGTATAGTCACATATTAAAGATTACTAAGGAGCTATAAGTAAATGCATTGTATAACAAATGTATGAAAGAAAGATAATATTAAAAGTGTTATTGAAAATTATGATCATATAAAGTGTCAGTACAATTGACGCTTATTTTGACGCTGGAATAAAACATTGGCAGAGAACATGCTAACCCAAGAGATTACACGAGTAGTATGATTAAAATCAAATAAGGATATTGTGATCCACTAAATGATGATCGAAAAGTAAACATAGTCGCCCAAGCATATGCGTGGTGCTTTTTGGTGTCAGTTTATGTATATCCCAGAAGTATAACTGTATCGACCCGTAATAGATCATATGAATTGTAATCACTTAGTAACGCTAGTATTTCTTTATCTAAAAACAAGAAGGAATATAATATAACAATTTTCAAAAAATCGCGGCCGTCGGTCCCGACTGATTATATCTAATATTTTAAAAGAAAAAAATATTAAAAATCACCAGCTTTAGCCCAAAATTATATTATGGGAAAAAACCCAGTTTTAAGATAATCATATTACGAGTAGGATGTTGGTAGCAAAAAAGAAGGAACAATTGATTTCTTACTGTATTGACCCGTTAACGTGACCCAGTGTTAAATCTCTTTTTATTTTATGAAGCTAAACACAATTGCCTTTATAAAGCAATAGTATAAAGTATATGATTAGGTATATTTCTTGTATAGATATGAAACATTCAGAAATCAAAGGCCGACTAAAAAATAATGTCTCTGCCGCATTATTTACGGAAGAACGAATGCAAACAAGAAACAGAAATATATTGTTAACACAATTATTCATAAATTCGAAAAATATCGAAACGTATAAATAAAATGTGTGTTTTATTAAGTCATTAACATAATAAAAATAAGTGAATTTAATGAATATAATTTTCATTATAATGATGAACCAAAATATTCAATAAATATCCAAACCATTAAAATATCATTCAATTATAACCAACACCGTTATATTTCTGATCCAATTACAAGAAAAAATCAACGAATGCTGACAATTGTTCGGAGACAAAATTCCACGAAGCTCAAAAATTATTTTGTTCGTTGAAAATGTGTCATCAATGAAAATGTGATAATGTGTGATATTGCTGAAAAATATTTTCTTTTTTCTGTCTTTCAACAAAGAATATTGGTACTCACTTCAAGGCACCCATTAAAATATGTGTTGGGACGGCGGCGTACGTATAATTTAATATTTTATTAGGTGCCTGTATGTTTTTAATATGCACCTTTGAATAGTTACAACAAACCAATTTCATGCTTTTATACTCTTTATGGAAAAAATTACTACATGTTTTAGGGCGGATCCTATGTTTATAAGTTGCACCTTTTGCAAAGTATGTGTGCAACGACTACAGGCCAGATGCGAATATATTTGTAGAAATCGTTACGCACAAAAAATATCCCCTAGAAATTTTGCAGTGTTTCCGTAAATCGTCAAGCGTATTTTTCTTTACAAGCTTTTTTTTTGTTGTTATTAATAGAACAGTGCAACCGAATATGTAGTATATTTGATCAAAATTCTATGGGCACGTGGCGAAAATTGGACCTAAAAATAATTTAAAAAAATTAACTCATTGTTTGAGATATGTTTTTTAATATAAAAACAAGCATTTATACTCGTTATCTAATAGTATTAACATACCCAAATTATAAAATGTGAACACAGAAAAACTGATTGTAATATTTTGACAACATGAAAACTATGCATTCGCACGCCACAAGATAGTAGACGATCTATACTATTTAATATTCGCGTTAAAGTGACACTTAGCATTCAAATACGGAGAGTGAAAAATTTCATTGAACCGGTATATGTTATTGGCAAGTAGTCAATAAATATCGAAGGGTTTAGGGGCACATTTATTGCTGTGTGAGCGCAAACTGGTTGAGTCGCGTCCCTGAGGAGCGATCGGTTGGCAAACATTACGATCTGCCACCGGAGGATACGGATTGTGGCATCGTCGGAATCTTATTTCTGTTTGTTGTTTTCTTTTTAAAATACAATCGGATTTCTAGGTTAGAGTATTATTTTTATTTATTTCTAGTAGTGCAAAAAAAATTACTCATACACTATTCGCCATTTGCGTTCTTTCTTAAGTGCGATGTTAAAGGTAATAAAATCCGTGATAATTAAATTGGGGTCATAAGGCATGAGTATCTGCCATGTTTATTGAAAGCAACTAAATAACGCTATAATTAATAATAACTATGCCATTTGGGAATAACTGCAAGGTACCGGCCTTCTCTAAGATTGGGATAACTTGGCCATAGTCGGTGGACTACGACTAGTGAGTTAGTCACCAATTCCTATATTAGTGTATTGTATATTACCTGACTTCACATATCATATTAATTCTTAGCAAGACCTCTTAGGTATGTTGTTTTTCTTACGATGTTTTCCGCCAAAGTTAAAGTACGTGGTAACTATCTATTTACAAGAATAACCACATGGGTAACTAAAATCAGGTGTGTGCCCCGGGATTTTAACTCCCTGTGATCTAAGGCGATTAAGTCATGCGATAATCGCATACGATTTTCGCCGCGAGAAACTCTCTCCGTATAAATGAGCTTTAGATGTTGCAAATTAATAGTTACTGACAAAATCAATATTGATATATCATAAGTCATAACATATCAAATGAGGAACGCTATCAAGTGTTTGTGCGGGGCTTAATCAACTGGAAAATAATAAATGAACTAAAAATAAAATTTGATTAACTCCCTGTTCATTATCTGAACGGATTAAAATGATTCCTGTAACATATTAAAAGCGAGCATGACACGAGAATTTAATAAACTGTCTGAGAGTTATTCTCGGTCGAGTTCACAATTTTCTATATTAAATCCAGCGAGCGGGCGGGGTACGTTGCTATGATACCTTTGAGGAGTTAATAAGTCATAAAAAGAATGTTAGAGAGGGAGAGAGACACGGTTTTTCCTTGTGCGTGAAAGGGAGGGACATAATCCCCAGGTAATGGCGGCGGGTGCAATCGTGCGGAAGAAGGTACGCTTGGAGAGGTTATGAAGTGTCACAAAATGGTGACTTTTAACAGTAGTTGTCGATAGTGGAACGTGTTAATCCGGATTTAATATGTAATGCATTGAACAGTTAAGGTGAATCATGCTAGGAAAGTCGTTTTTGTTTTGGATGCTGTAATTTTACAATAGGAAATGTTCTAGGAAAACAAAATGAAGCTCCTGTAAAATACATTTCTTTGGTAATAATCATAACCGTAATGAAAATTCTGTCCGAAAAAATTTACTCACTTTATTATCTTGCTTTTTTTATTTACCTCCATCCTGCACCGACCTAATGATTTTGTCGCAGAAAATGATTTTATTTGAATGTTGATCTTACAAATGACTGTAGAGAAATAATTGCAGAACAATACTTAACATGAACAAAATCACCTACAATAATAATGGAAAGTTCGTTTTAATTTTCTTTTTACTATAAAATGCCATTAACTACGAGTGAATATTGTTAAATATTATTTGAGGTATTTGATACAAAGATTGTACCAAAAACAGGAACAAAATAAACAATATTTTTCGACCAAATATTTGTCGGCGCACAGTGAATCCAACAGATAACGTTTTTTAATCTCGGATTCGCTTCGATTGTATTGGTGCTGTTAAAAGGATTTTCCACCCACACGGCTTCCATTGTTCTGCGCCAGGGTGTGTATTGTTTCGAGAACGGCATCTACATGTACCCACACTGTAAAGTGGTAAGCGATGAAAGCCGATAAGGGCTGAGTGCGCTCTATCGCGAGTGGTCGATCACCGCTAAGTGGTTGTTCGCCAGTCTCTTCGACATTTTAACGGCCCATCTATATAATTACAACTACTTATAAGCTTTTTTCTTAAGATGCCTTTAAAATTAGCGTTTTTTTTTTTCATTTTGTGTTTTTATGCCAACCCGCACTAGGTCAGCGTGGTGGATTATATGGCCTAACCACTGTCAATCGTCCAATGGTAGAGGCCCGTGGTCTGCAGTGGGACGTATATGGGCTGATACAGTGCAGTACAGTGTTTTTATACTTAAGATATTTCGGGAACAGTTTAAACTAGATTATTTCAAAATTTGTTCAAAATATCAGCAATCCTTTTTGGCGTCACTCATCGATAAATTGAAATATAAGGTAGATCGTGTTTTTATGATATCCTGCCCTCCTTATTTCGGAGAGTCATCTATAGTTTTTTCTTATCTTCCGGAAACAGTATATGTTTTCTGGATGAAAAGTAAACTATATCCTTTTCCCTACATTCGAAAAAAAAAGAAAAAAAAAACAGAGTAATTCTTTCTTTTCTTAACTTGTAATTACCAAAAGACAAATGAATACAATTAAATAACCATGAAGCGGGTAAGAGAAACAAATTTAGATACTTTCGAATGTATAATACTAATTACGGAAGGCCGTATTTGACTAAGATGTAGGTTTGTAGTCACAAACTCGGTATCAACATCATCATCAGCCCGTTGCAGTTCACTGCTGGACATAGGCCTCTCCCACAGTACGCCACAGACCCCAGTCTGCTGCTTTATGCCTCCAGTATGATAACGTTTAAACAGTGAAAGTGTTAGTAGTCTTGTCAAAATATACTTTACAAAAGTTTTTGGGAGGTTTTAATTTCTTTTGTTTTTGCTCTAGTTGCTTTTATTTATTTGATATGTATTTTCTTTTGTCACAGTTTGCTCTTAGTATCGTTGTCTACGTATTAATCTAGCTTTACATTATATCATAAGTACGTAAAATCGTTAAAGCTTTCTAAATGGTTCGCAATTATCTTTTAATTTATTGCACACTTCATGTGCTGACTTTGTCTCTTTATAGGGTTCAAAAGGTTTATCAAATACTGTTTATTGTATATTTATTTTTTATTGTATGCGCGGAAATCTTAGGCTGCCTAAAGAAATTCAGTATTTAAGCTTTTCTAAACGTTTGGAATATCAACTCCTTTTGTAAAGGAAAACATACCCCGTTTTTGTACTAGTGTGTATGTTATGGCCTCCATACTAAATCAGCTTTCCAAGACTTTATGAAATACAGTGCAGCTTTTGATTTTTGAATGACTGAGTGGTACTACTGTTCGGCTACTTCATAAATAGTCTAAATAAAAATAATGTGCTATTTACACACACATTTACGATCTAATTCATAGACAGTTTTAAAACCTGTTTTAGTTATCGAATGTTTTCTCTTCTTCGCTCACACTGAATTCAAAAGGTGTCCGAAAGGGACAAACATTCAATAACTAAAACAGGTTTTAAAACTGTCTATGAATAAGGCCTTTAATATAAAGCAGATATTTTACTGGCAGGTAAGGCTACGAGAGAAAATGGAAAGCACCGACGCGTTGTTACTTTTGTTCTTTTGGCTAGATTCCAAAAATAGATATAAGATGTTCTAAATTCAGGTATACTAGTACAAAATAATGAATTATGCGTAACTTTGTAAAATATTGCTTGATTGATATTGAAAAATAAAATAGATTTTAGAGTTAATGTTAACGTCATTAATGTTAAAAATAATACAGACATTATTAATGTATATTTTGTACGAAAAATAATATTAAAATATTGTCGGAATAATATTAATTGAAGTTATCATACTTCTTAACGACCTGTGTATGTAATAGTATACCAATAATGTAATTAAATCATCATAACAAGTAAATCAGTCATGATTTCATTAAAGTATCTTAGTAACTTATCCACAATACGGTGTTCATTTTAAATTTCGAACGAGATTTAATATATTTTGGTAATAAATCCAGGAGAAAGGGAACGTGAGCGTAGAAAGTTAAAAAGCTGAAACGGTCTGATGGGCAAATATTCTGATTCAAACGCGCTATTCATCGACCGTAGCGATATGAATTTTAACCCAGAGCTACGAAGAATTCCCTTACTGAACGCCCTTTTGCTTGTCATGTCTCTACACGTATATTTTTATTTATTGTTATGAATATCTAATATATATATCTAATATATATAAATCTCGTGTCACAATGTTTGTCCTCAATGGACTCCTAAACTATTTAACCGATTATAATAAAATTTGCACACCATGTGCAGTTCGATCCAACTTGAGAGATAGGATAGTTTAAATCTCAAATTATAGTCGCAATTTTAATTTATTGCTAATTATTTGTCTGTTATTATTTGACAGTCACAATCATCTGTTAACTCCAAATGATTCTTGAATGATTAACAGATGTCGATACCTTTCGACTGGGTTGAGTAAGTAATCAATAGATGGCGCTGCTATGGTAAATCTACGAACGTGTCATATAAGCTACATTTTAACAGTATAATTACCACGTGTTGTTGACGCTATAAAATTAATTAAATTTATTTTGTAGTGAACGAAATATCGTATAATTCAATTATTTCCAATTTTTAAATTTTTGGTGTTAATATAATAGAATTAATTAATTTAGATAATTAGATATTTTTGTAACCTCACTGGGTGAAATAAAGGATTCTTACTAATATTATAAACTCGGAAAGTCTATGTATGTATGCTGGACCGATTTTGATGAAATTTGGTATGGGGACAGTTGATACTCTGGATCAACACAGGTTACTTTATCCCCAAAAAATGTAGTGTTCCCTTGGGATGAGTAAGGAGAATTCCTAATTTGAATAAAATTTTAATAATAAAATTTGAATAAATATCTATTTAAGTATTTGCTACTTTTCAAGTTCAAATGGATGGCACGGGACAGGATTGTATGCTTTTCGTCATGGGACAGAATGAGACGAGACAGAACAATATATAACGTGACGGGACGGGAAAAGCAATATAGTCTACGGCGGTCATATTTGATTCAAATATAAAACAGTTAGTAGGTACTCGAAATAATTCAATTCAAAAACTATCAACACCCGGGCGGAGCCGGGCCGGGTCGCTAGTGTATTATATATATATTATTATTATAATTATATATTTATTATTATATGTATTATAAATGAGAATTAAAATTTTGAACATTATCGGTTATCTTACTTATCTTACATGAAGAAAAACGTATTATTGGAAATAGCATAATCTGTGAGATCATTTATAGAAATTGGAAGGTTATTATGTAAATTTACAAACTAAAGGACTTTTAAAGCGTTACTTAATATATTCCCTATTTTAATGGTCTTAAGGGTCCTTATTGAACTTTATGGGTTGGTGATAAAATTACAATTAAATGTGTCTCACCGTTTCATGTGTTAGGGTCGTTGACATGAAAACAATTGTATAGATTAGTGATAAAATTATAATCAAATATGTCACACCGTTTCATGTGTTGTTTTTAATACTGGGACTCAAGAAATATTTGTTCATAGCTATAATACCAGAGTAGGCTTAATAACAATATTGCCTGCATCCCGCATCCATTCGTACGCATTGTGTAGTGGATGAAATCCGGCAGCGGCTCGGTGGACCGGGGAAACTTCATTTGCGAGCTCTTCTGGCCGTGAAATGAACCCGCCCGATATTGCGCCGATATTATATCCGTATCAGCAAACGCAACGGCGCATTTAACTCAAATGCTGATCGAGCAATTGTTCTATAGCGTGGGGGGCGCGATATCTTAACTCACTTTGCACCGACGGACTCGTTTATACGCTAATGTTTCTTAACAATAAGAATTTCATATAACTCAATGTAACGATTTTTTAAACTTGTATTGTATAATGTTATTTTATGATATAATAATGTATTGTGTTGTACGCGGCTAATTTCGCGATAGTAAAAGCATTTTCTTTTTTTCTTACTAAATAATTTGAAAAGACTATTGTTTAGTTGCAGTGGGATGTAGAGTTCGTTTTTTAATTTAGTTGCAGTGGGATAGGGAGTACGTTTTTTTTAAACAATTGAAGAGCATTAAATGGATAGTTTATATAAATTGTTGTTTTTTAATCAACAAATAAGATGATGTGTAAGATAAGTTATGGTACTGGCAGGATCTCTTTTTTTTAATTCTTGATAACGTAAAGATCAGTTTTGATACATTGGACTTTTATAATACAGAATCATAATATGTACGCCATGTCCACCCGGGTAAAATTGCATAAAAAACTTTGAAAGCAAAATATTTTCCTAATTAAAAATCGTTGATATGTTTCACCATAAAATATCCTTTATTTGCATTCCCTGCAAATTCATTTGGAAACATTGATTGTGTATGTACCGTTGGTACATATTTTTGGATCTACTGAAATTTTCTGAAAACTGGAAAACCCCGCCCCTTTACAGGGAAGGCTGTGATTGGTCGAACTGTATCTACGTCCGTAAACGTAGCGACCAATGAGTGGCGGGGCTACGCGCAGCCGTAGCGCTACGTGTACTGCGGCGCGGGGCGCTACACGATCGACAGACGCAACGTAGGAGCTGCTACGCCAGGGATCTGAAAAATGTAAGTATTGCTGTACATTTTCATTTGTTTTTTCGTCAGATAGTGTGTAACTTGCTGCTTGTTAATATGTAAGTGTACATGTATATGTGTTTCATATATATCTGTGTGGGTATATGTATATCTATATATAGATATATATGTATGTCTAAATATTGCTAAGCCCAATGGTTACGTAACTTCAGTTGATTTGTTATAAAATTTATTTGGGTTATATTTATTCGAAATATTAATATTTTGCAGTGTTAATTAATGATCGCATGTGATACGGATAGTCTTCATATTAGGAGAACCCATAATATTTAAAATTTAAATAGATTTCATCCGCACAGTTAAACTTTTGTGAGCAAACGTAATTCCAAAATAATAGATTTGTGAAATTAACAAATTTAAACATTTTAAATAATCAAATACAAGCGTATTATGTGATATTATAATTTTCTTCAAATTATATTTGATATCAGAATAAATAAATCGGGATAAATCCAATTACAATCTTTGGTATGTTAAAAGTACAAATTCAATTTACAATAATATCAAATGAAGTATTGTTAATATAAGGACTTTGACTACTTTTAAGGCTTCTACTTTCGCGAATTTGGAGTAATGTAACTACATAGTTGTACTGATTCCACGAAATAATGCAGAGACTGTGAAATGACGCGACCCCTTTTGCAGACGGAATGTAACTTTTGCATGAAAGCTTCAGTGAGTGGTATTTCTTCTTTGTTAGAGAATATGTTACGGCCCAATAAGTAGGACACGTACCAAGAGAGGAGACATAACGTGAATTCAGAATAAAAATAGTTTTGGAAATTCCCTCAAAGGTACAATAGGTCAGGTGGACTATGGCAATAGCCCTGTCGACTTTTCGGGTGTATATGCGGGTATTTTGGGTATATTATTATTTATAGGGTTCCTAGATTCTCCAAGGAACCATATTTTTGGAATACGTTGAGTTGTCGGTCATAACTGTCGTTTGTCAGCCTTTTGACCAAGTTCAAATTGTGTTAGCGTGCTGCAAAAAAATAATTTTCTGATACGATGATTTTTGCTTGACGGAAAATAACATAAATGGACATTGCGTTTAAGGAATTAAGATATTTTATTGCATATTTTTTAAGATCATTTTTCCATGTTTTATTTGTTGTAACAGGTTAGCTAAGGATACAATTTCGTGTTTTCAATATTAACTCTTATTCGGTAATCTTTTGATTATATATTCGTTGCTGCTACTAAAACAATACGTTTTTGCTGAAACTGTACTTCGATAGAGATTTTAAACGGGTGCCAAGATTGTAAGGATAAATTATTTAATGTCTGACAAAATTTCTACCAAAACGTTGGGCAAGTATATTACCGCGAATAAAAGTAGTAGAGAATTGAAATAAAACTATTTCTTACGAATTTTATCGTGAATTTGATTTAATTTTATACATTTTTTAATTTTGCGACGTTTCGATCACTTTACAGTTTTCGTGGACACGAGGCGGACTGAGGTTTTAGTCACCCGCTTAGTGACTGTTACAATTTAACTACCCTTAATTTGCAATTTTGATTTCAATGTGTAACATTCGCGTAAATCTAACAAACCATTAGTAGAGAATTGAAAAAATCTAGATGTTATGTAACTATAGTAATAATTTGAAACAGCAATGTAAATGCACTGTTGTGTTCCGGTCTGAAGGACATTGTAGCCAGAGTGACTGGACATAATGAGACTTAACATCTTAAGTCTTGATGGCGAGCGCAGTGGAATTCCAAGCATTCTTTTGTAATTCATAGTGATGTATGGTTTTGCTACTGTCGATGATCGGTCGTATGGCTTACCATCAGGCGAATGACATGCCCGTCGCGCCATTCACCGCAATAAAAAAAGTTAGGAGCCGATGCGTTTTTAGAGATAGTAACAGTATGTTTCTCTGCAGGTGCCGTGTATGAGTGTCATTTGATGAGGAGCACCAAGCCGGCGAAATGCAAGGGCTTCAGGCCGCTAAGGAGAAGGCGTCAGGCCTCTTTGCCAACAAACCCCTTTTATTCAAGTAAGTGCAGTTTTATTATACTTTTCAGAGAACAAAAAAAAAAGGAAAAGGAACACAGCTACCGACCTACTCATCAAAGGAGTTCGTCGCGTCGTTTCTTTTTCACTGTGATATTATGTTTCGAAATTGAGGAAGTATTATTTAATGATTGAAATACTTTGCAAAATACTACTTGTACTCGTATGTAACACGGGTTTTTGTTTTTCAAAGAAACTAAATTATCAATAAGATAAGACACGCATGACGTATATGTGCCTGAGCACATATACGTCCAAGAGGTACAAGTTGAAGGCTCCCTCTATGGCTGACACAGATAAAAGTTTACGAACCAACCTTCAGAGGTTGGCAGTGATTATGGATCTTTACTAAGTAGGAGCCTGACATACTTATGCTTCGTAAACTTTTATCTGTGTCAGCCATAGAAGGAGCCTTCAACTTGTACCTCTGTGTACAAAATACCAATTTATTACTTATATACTTCTTATACACTTCTTATATAATTCTTATGTCTTAATCGGGAGACACGGGATAGATATGATCATGTGTAACTTAGTCTAGCCCGCTGAATTTGCGTCGCCGAATCCTATATACGCGATTCGGTGTCTTAGTAGGTCTTTTTTTTTTAATGTCAATATTTTAGTATTTGTTATTAAAGGTTTATTACGGTAAAAACTTGACCTACTTTTCTAGGGGTTGTTCAGATAAAGTGCTGTATTTTTTACGTCGGTGCCGCTGTAATGATTAATATTTATGCCGTTCTACTTGGAAACATTCCAAGGACCGACGACGACCGACATACCCGACGCTCTGTGGAGTTAATAGGTTAATGTTGGTGTCATACTCTGAAAATATCTCCTGTTAAACAATTTTTCAAATATGGATAAGCGGAACTCACATTGTTCTGTGAATCTTGTCCCGAATTATAAAATTATTTCATTTTACATTTTTTTGGTTTGAATATGAGATAATGCCGCTTTTGTGTGTTGGATTATCAACTTGCTTGCTCGTTTAAAATAAATTTACCAATAGGAACAGTAATGTGACTGGCGGAGAGGCACGTTTACAATATAATTGGACAATTTTATTAACGATTCGAGGAAATAATTAATAAGTTAAAATTGAGAAATTAATGTTGATGCAATTCAATTGTTTTAAAGTGTAGTTTTATTGTTGGATAAAGTGGTCAACAATTAATGTTTTGTAATATTAATGACAAAACTTTTAAATTTATTTATCTATTCTTAAGATAACACAGCTATCACCTAGAGCCTTATGTTGATATATTGACTACGAATAGTTACATTATTACATACGAGGTCTGAGTTCAGTAGTGGACTTGTCATAACATTATTCCCGATGATACTTATTCATTCCGAACTAAGTCTATAGTTAGGACGTATGATAGAGGATTCGAACATTTTGTGGAGCACCTAGGCCCATTTGTACAGGTTTACGTGCGACGTCCAAACATTCGAGTTTCGTTGCGCGTCGTAGAGTAACCTACCTGGTCCGTTATCAACAGGGCACCACGCCCTTTTACTGTGTATTGATAGTCAATCACCACGGCCTATAACAGTCAAGGAAAACAACGTGAGGAAACCAGCATACCATAGCGATCCGCAAGAATTTCTATGACATGTATAAGTCCGCCAACTCACACTAGGCCAGCGTGGGGGCTTTACGGCTTAACCCCTCTCATTTGTACTTCCGACTGTAGAGGAAGCTTGTGTCCTGCAGTGGGACGTATATGGGCTGATACAGACACCGACACAGATTGAATTACAAAACTTAATTAATATATTTCATTGGCATGAAATTATTTAGTATCGTGAAGAAAAAGCTTATCAAGGGGAATATTTTGGTGTCCCTCGCAGGGATAATTGAAGTAGACGTAAATTACATCACGTGTGCAGATACTCGAAGATTTCGGTAAAAAGTACAGTATTTACAGGTACTATAGTGTTAGACAAATAATTAATAGACATTTCCATGATGAATACGAAGTACTGACGATATTTGTGCTCGAACCGCCAAGTCATTAGCTATTGCGTCTTCATAGGTGGACCTAGAAGTGAATTCATAAATATTTTAGCGTTGATTGGTAAACATTTCTGATTCACACTTACAGGACGTGTTTCTTTTAATTAATATGGTCGAAGTAATAAACTATAAATTGCCACGCTGTACTAAGGCTAATACGGGCCTTCTCACAACATTTTCCTTCACCTTTAAAGTGCGTAGTGATTGACTAACAATACACTGTGCGCAGAGTCAAAGGTAGGTACACTGAGATTCGAACCATTGACCACCGTTCGTCACAGTACTCAGTTCACGTTTGGTCCGTTATCCAAAGCCTACCAAGGAACAAGCGGTATTATTTGGCATGCTTTTTGAAAATGACGCGCCATATTTTTTTGGAATTGTATTGATAAGTAAGTCACGAGACCTCTGCTACGAAGTAAAGTAAACGGGTTTAATTCGAATTAAAAATTATAATATATATCGACTTTCAATATTTTATGACTTCGACAATAATTTTCGCTTAGGTAATTATTATTTTCTGAGTTAATGGTACTCGGTAGAGATTACTCAAACAATGACGGGTGTATGAGTTACAATTTTACAGAGTCACCAGGTTTAAACTTAAATAAATAATCATGAGTTGTATTCAATCAAGGCATTTCTGCTTTTAAAAATATACATTTTTCTATTAAACTCATATTAACCGGGTATTAGTGAAATAAAAACAAAGAAAAAACACAGCAGTTGAATCGGCAAAAGCAGAAAATTGAAGCAATTGGGGTGGAAGCTGCGAGTCGATCATTGATAATATTGACAGGGGATAATACGTGTTGCAATAGAAATAAAATATAAGGGCGGGGTATCGAAGTTGTCTCTAACGAGCATCGCGAGTGCAGGGCTCCTACTCGCTAATTATAAAAATGCACGAGGCAATTTTACTATTCAAAATGTTGAAAAACAATAAAATAATTGATTTTATTAACATGGAGAAAATTGATTGCCTAAATGAAAACCAAAATGTTTCGGAGTTTGTTTATACTACATTGCAAATACAGTTAATTAGTAATATTTTTATTAACTTGCCCCTTGATAAAAAAAGGTTTTATTTTACAAGATTAAACCTTCATTTTGGCTTTAGCTTTGCCACACACAGAACTAAATGAAATTATAAATCTTCCAAATGAAGCGATATCAATAAATAACGCGATTATTGCGCGGTGGCAGCCCTGACGGCGCTACAGTCGGCTGCTCAGCGCTGATAACAAACAGACATCATCCGGATTTGTGTCATCATGCGAGGACTGCCGAACGTACTCGCCATGCGTTACCATCCGATTTGTCTACAAATCTTACCGTTGCTCTTTACAGTTTTTCTATATTCGATTGTTACTAAGCAACATTTTGTAGTTTTTGCTTCTGTTAAATATTTTGTACGCATAATAATATTTGCCTCTAATCTGGATTGGCTTTGTTCTGAAATTAATTGGCCTTATTGTAGCACTTTAAAAAAAAACTGAATGTTACCGGAGAGTCGAGACCCATAAGGTTGAGAGGGTTTTTGTATCTAGCATCTGCCCGATAGCAATAATTGTCGAAGATAGTGGAAAACCCTGTAATATACAAAAATACATCGTGTTGTCCATTCAGACTGTATAACTCATCTAAATTATATTGTCATGTGGAGAAATTTTGGTGTACAATTAAAATTAAAAAATTGACTATTTAACGTTTGAGATACTAGTTATCTAATAGTATTCGCATGTCCAATACAATAAAATGTGACGAGAGCAAAACCGTTCCTAATATTTTGACAACAGCGTTTCGCACGCAAAATGATCGTAGACAATCTATACATATCTTCTTTTGATCAAGACGACGTACTTACTTATTTATTTTATTTATTAACTCTTTATTATACATACAGGAAAAAAGGGCACAACAATTTATAGAAATAACATAAAATAATAGTACAATGGCGATCTTATCGTTCGAGACGATTTATTCCAAACAACCTTGGTGTCTACAGATGTGCAATAATGAATCTGATACAGAAATTTTGGAGACGCTCTAGCTTATCCTAGAGAGATCTAGATAGCTGACATCGGCGTAATCAAGCATACTTGTGTCGGCGACGATAGGAAGGGAGCACACTATATTTGTATGCAACAATATTACTTGCATTCTACTGCACATACTGACAGGTGTCTTAGTAACTTGGGCATGCCAATATAAATAAAAAAATGTCTATTACAAGAGGTTTTTGCTATACGATTTTACAGTCAGTCGCCTTATGAAAAGTTGTTCTATTTAGCAATAATCTTACTTTTACATCTAAAAATTCACATAACGTGGAAAATTGGCCACAGGAATTAGCAGTAGGTTGTCCATAGTGTCAATAATGCGAAATATCTATTATACCATTTTTACTACGCCTATAATTGGCAAGAAGACCAGTAGGGTAATTCACGTAATTAAATAAGTTCAGTTGCAGTGCAGTTGCAGTTAAGTTTCGATCGAAACAGACCTTTTTTTGACAATCGCTGTCAGATACGCTTGCGTCAAGTCCGCGTCACGCGAGCGGTTTAGCGTATTCTATTGCTGCGTGTTTTATGTGCGTGATTCAGATCGCAACTTGATCGGTATTCACGTGTAAGCTTCTTGCATACGACTGACGTACAGTTGACGCGCAGCACCCGCGCAGTTTACGCATAACTTAGGTGCAGTTCACGCGCAGCTAAAACAATTACAAGAATACCATTTTGCACTAAGACGTAAACTTAATTGCAACTGCACCGCAACTTGATCGGTGCGTCAAAAAATTACGTGAATTACCCTACAGGTCTAAAATTGTATAAGTTTAATTTTGCATGTTTTGTCTATTTGCTGTTGGTGTGTCATATAATAATATATAAACTATATGTTACATTGAAGCAGCCGATGATACCTGTTTCGTAATGGTGGTACGATGTACCTACCCTTTACGATGTTTAAAGCTCATAAATTGCGAGGCGAGCGCAGAGGAAGGGTGGACGGTTCATTATTTAGTCCGTTTAAATCACTAAGTCCTTAAAAGACATTAGCAGGCTTTGTACCGTTATCGCAGTACACAAAAGAGATTTGGAACGGCTTATAGGGGGAGGAGACTGTCACTTATTACTCATAATGTTTAGCTTAATGTAGCCGTGGACGCTATCATTGATATGCATGACAAATAAATTAACAATCACTTTATATTACTGGCTCAAATTAACAATAAGTGTAGCTTTATGAAGTAATAAAAAGAAAATATTTATGAATAAAAATTATTAGATTAAGGAAAAATCAGTATGAAATGTAAGTTGAAGAAAACGATTATTGTCTCTGAAATGAAGATAATTTAACTATAGTTTGTAATAAACACATTAATATAAATTATGTAATAGGTTTCGTATTTCGTATTGTATTTTCGTTTCGTTTCGTATTTCGTAAAAAATGGTAGAAGAGATATAACTGCAATTTATGTTATCTTAACATGATTCATTTGGTTCAGACTTAATGACACTCAATATTGTCAAATATTATACCAGGACACGCATTGAAGCATTTTATACTTTATTTATATAAACCTTCGTGAATCCTTATCAGGTTAACATTCTAGATGAAAAATTGCATTTTTACGCTGTTTGACAGGCTAATACGTAGATAAATTTCATTGCGATAGCTAGATTTAGTCGACAAAGGGTAATAAGCAAAGGAATAGAGTGAGTTACTTTGGAATTATTGGTACAGTCTCGTAGAAATCCAACATGGAGTAATAGTCTTGTAATCGCGCCCTGTTTGGTTAGTAAGGTTGTTGAAAAAATTGGCAATCCCTAGCTTCCTTTCTCTAATAGTTTTTTTCTCTTTTTTCAAAGTCGACAACTCACCTGCAACTTTCAGGTATTGTGTTTGGTTTGTGTAAAATCTGTGCTATAAAATAATCTACAAACAGATTTGATGTATGAAATGGTAAAAATATTTAGCGCCAATAATATCAGGACCCCGTCTAGACAAATATGTTCGGAGCACTCACGCTAATTGTTTCCGCCATTTGAATATTGCCGGCGACAATTACTGGATTGGTCCATCGCCTCCGGTGCACAACGGAGCCCTAAATTAATTGCTCCCTGCCACTTTGTTTTATTTTGTTCTAAGTGATATTGAAAATGGAAATGCCGCTGCTTAATTGTTATTGAAATTTATGTGAATTTAAAATCATGTTGTCTAAAAATTATGCCTGTGATATGTAGTATTTTAATGAGAATATGGTAATGGGCTAAATGTTTTTTCACAAGCGCAGGTAGACTCTAGTTTATTGTAAGAAAGACACCATCCTAGAAGTGAACTTACTAAATTTCTTTACTAGATGAAAAAAATTATTAAAAAAAGTTAGAGTCTCTCGGGCTCACGAGTTAGACCAAATAAACGCTGGCTTAACATCTTCAAGGGGTGCCAGAGACTTACCCGCCCACATATCCACCACTGCGATTCCTGTCAGCCAGGTTCAATAGTAGCACGCAAAGAATTGGCATCGAGCTCCGGAGCTCGGGGACTCTCTTAGCGACCCTTGCTTGTCTTTAACCCGCATCAAAATAAATAGAAAAAAATATTGTCCACTATAGTTAAAGGAATATAAAATAATCCTCATAACTTCTAACAATAATGAAAAAGGATGCCAAAATTTAGGTATCCTGGTGAAGATTGTAGGAAGGCAGTCCCTGGCCGTGATCGGGCTATCGACAGGTTGAACGAAGGAACGTAAATTCATAGTCATTTTCTCGTAGTCAAACAATTTCATAAAAATGAGAATTTCTAAACGTCAAAGGTTGTTAAAAAGAAAGTAATAGATTCATAGTATATTTCCTCAATTAGCACCTTTCACGAGGGTCGGTGTTGCTGTGCACATCAAATTGACTATTACCTGTAGTTTGCAACACTTTTGTGCGTCGTTCGTTACTACGAGCGTAACTACTATTGAGCGAGTACCAATCTACGGTTTTTTTTGTTTTACGTCGGGCGATTCCGAAACTAAACGAAGTTTGGAAACCTCGGCACGAATTTGAAAATAGAGACTAAAGCCCCATTTCCACAGAGAGAGTTTCTCGCGGCGAGAATCGTATGCGATTATCGTTTGACATAACTGCCATAGATTATCGTGTTCTGACAAATGTTTACACGAGGCAACTTTTTTATATCCTTACGATAATCGTATCTTCGAGGCGAGAAACTCTCCCCGTGTAAATGGGCCTTTAGACATTAAATATTATGCGAAGTGACTTTTTTTTTTGTATCAGCCCATATACGACCCACTGCAGGGCACAGGCCTCCTCTACAATCGAGAGTACGATTGAGAGTGGTTAGGCCATATAGTCCACCACGCTGGCCTAGTGCGGGTTGGCGGACTTACATACCGTAGAAATTCTTTAAAATCGCTACGGTATGCAGGTTTCCTCACGATGTTTTCCTTCACCGTTAAAGTGCGTGGTGATTGACTATCAATACACACATAACTCCGAAAAGTCAGAGGTGTGCCCTGGGATTTGAACCCGCGACCACCGTGAACATGTAGGCAGCCGAGTCTGGTCCGATACCACGAGGCCACCACGCACTTCAGAACTGTGCACACTTCAGAACGCACTGCGAAGTGACTAAAATATTAGTATATTCTATAGTAAAAATGCTAGGTAACTAGCGTTAGTTAAAGGACAGTTATGATTATCCACCAATTAGGAGACGTGAGACATTAGCGGTGACAGTCGCTAATTTATTCGTTACATTCAAGTAAAAAATGCAATTGACATAATGAAACATACTATAGAAGTAAACTAAAATATGTGTTAAGCACAGTCAAAACAAGATGTCTATGTACGTTTTAAGTACTCGTATAGGAATTTTACTCGTCAATTGATTTTTCAAACATAATTCAAAGGTAAATGTTGTGTAAAGCTCTATATAAATTCCTAATAAATACACATTCGCATTCATAGCTCCAGTGAAATTCTTCAGGTGGGCCCGGAAGCCAAGTCGGTTACTAATTGGCTGTCCGCCGCGCCGGGACCTCAAAAGCTGGCAGTCGTTCATTAAAATTTAATCCGCAAACCCTCAGGCAAATATTTGACAACTAATTTGCTTGCAATATGACACCCTTGCAGCCTATAACATTGTTAGCATTCATTCACGTCACGGTAGATGTACAAGTATTGTTGCGAGTTACAATGCATAAAAGCGATCCGATGCAGTCTCAGTTAAATATTTTTGATAGACGTTTAGGAAGACGTGTATTTTTGGTAGAGCTTGTTGTTGTGTGAAAAATGTAGGCGAAGTGCAACATTTGGTTGAGTATTTCTTTAAATGGCATACTTTTCCATCGTTTGCCATGATTTGTTAGCGAATTAGTCGTTTAGTACCCTTTGCTCGGTAGCAGATTTTAGGGGAAATTAAAACTTCAATAAAATTTTCAACATATCCGATAATAAACCGAGCCCAATAATGTGTTACATAGATACGTGTTAAACAAACCTGCACGTTCATTTTCATGACAAAATATCAATATCAATCATGCAAAAGTCGAAGACTCACAATGAGCTGACCCTGTCTGTACTAGATTTTGAACTAGTCATCTCAAGCCCTATTTTTGTGACATGCAAATTGGTGAAAGTATGGCATTGTGGCAATAGTGTGACGCGAGATCGATAGCCGTGCCGCCGGGATGTCTGTCCGGGAGCGGCGGGAGTCTCGGGAGCGACGGGACGGCGCGGCGCCCGCCGGCGGCGCCGAGGGGACGCCTGCCATAAATCTCATAAGCTGTACTCTTCCCTCCACAAATTATATTTTTATTTTTATAGTTGGTGATGGTAACTTGAGGCCATTAATTAATTGTCTCGCGATGTTAGGATTTCGTTGTTTTTGTTTTATTTTGATTTAACTCATTTTTTAGGAAATAATTTTGACTTTTATATTGGGTTAATATTATTATGATTTATGCAACAGTTATTTGAATTTCCATCATTATCAATATCACCCCCTTTAGGCAAAGGAAGGAAGGTACTTGTTAAGCATTGGCCTCTCCGAAGTATAATGTTAAGTTTGTTGAAGTTGTGTTCAATAATATGTAATCACAATTTTACATTGTACAGACCAAATAGAAATTATTGTTACTAACTAAAGAATGACTTTATCATGCGTTGTAATTGTAAACTTACATACACTGTATTACTTATTACTTACATTACTTACATTGTATTACTTAACAGATATCCAATATCCAGTATACAAAATTATTGATTCAAACTTGTCTATGTAAGCTCAGCAGTCTGACCTGTTCTCATTAATGGAGCTAAATTGTTATAATGAGAATCCTCTTTGAGAGGACACGGATTTAATTTGGTGCGTGGACGCGGTCGCGAGGGCGGTGCCTCCGCCGACTCTAATCTCACTTCAAAGGATCCGCTGAAATTACACACTGTATAACAGAGCACAGACGACTCGCCGATATTGTATTCAAATGAACACGCTTTGACTTCGAATTAATTATTTCCGACTTAATTAATACCGGTTTTTCATTTCATCGGAGCATTAGTTATAAGGCATCTCTGATTTTATTTGCTTTGAAAAAATTATGCTCTAATTAAATATGAAAAGGGCCTCAAAATACTTTCTTTCATTTACAGATGAAACATTTAAGTTAGGTGGAAGAAAATCATTCATTTACTTCAAAGAAAACGTAGGACTAAGTTATATATTGATATTTTGTAAAGGCATAATATTTTAGCAATAGTTTACAGACGCAGAGCAAATGCTCTGCTCAAAAGCTATTCAATATAACCTCGCTTTCATGTTATGTTAGCATTTAAGTATGTATTCTTCTAAAACGGTTTAATAAAAGTAACAAGTAATAAATATCCCAAAATAATTCAGTTAAATATATTTACGATGTATAGGTACATTTAAGGATTTTAACTCGCGATCTGATCAGATAGAATGTAACACTTTATGTCCATTAGTAGCAAGTCGTTCGTCTGGCGCCAGCGACGTTCGGCGGGTAGACGCCGCGGCGCCCACTCATTTCGCCATCGACGTCATAAAACACGATGTGATTGTACAGAGCAGGCTCCTGTCTCGAACTTCCTTATCACTTTCTGTTCCATTTTCTGCCCGTGCTTACGACTGACGTGTTTTTGTCACACGGTATTCGTAAAATTGTTTATTGATTGATTGATACCAAAATACGATTTTTATTTAATGGTCTTCGTAGTATATGTGAAAACATTAAAATGGAATATTAATTAGTTAGATATTTGTCTTATTCAAGCTAGGGCATAGGTATTTAATATTTTTCAAAAATTATTACATAACAAGCCTGAATATAACGAATTCCTTGATGTAACGTTTTTTTTTTTAAATCCCCTAGAACTCTCCATAAAAGTTAATGCAAAATAAACCTTCAGGGTACATTAAGAATACATTTATGGAAATCTTCGTTATATCGATTTTTTATCGTGCCAGAATAAGGATAGAAAGTATAAATGACCTCTACTTAACGATTTTTTCGTCTCATAACCTTTACATACCGAATTGTATCAATAATTTACAAATAATACGTTAAAAGCTTACCAATTCGGTCATTGTTGTTTGATACCGAGTAATATAAACACTGCAGTTTGTAATTCTTGTTAGTTTTAAATTTGCAAAGACTAAGATCAGAAAATCAAGTTTTGTTACTTTGCTATAACGAATTTCAGTCCAACGTAACCTCTACATAATGAACCTCATTGTAACAAATTCATTGGTATAACGATTTTTTTTCTAATCCCCTTCAGATTCGTTATATTGAGGTGGACAATATTAAAATTTACACCTACTCAACATTCATTGCGTATTTCTACATTTTAAACAGGCAAACGTATAAATTCTATAAAATTAATTATCTAAGATAGAAAATCCTATTACGTACACATTCTCCTGTTTCATAGCCTAAATACTCGGTAGTTGTTCACCGTAGGTTACTCTGTGCGCGATGCGAGTCACATTCGCTGTTTTGCCCGCGCTACCCGACGTTCTCCACTAATGTCGGTGGTGTGCAAATATTTGAGTTGGCCAAGACTTATTGATCAGGAGCGGGATCATGGCGCTCGCGGCACAGCTTCCGTCACGTTTCGAGTGCTTGTAAGCACTGGTGCGGTGCGCGTGATATTACGCTTTCGCACTTAGGGGGTCTTACAGTACTCAGCGACGAGTAAAAATGCTATATCGAGTACTCGTGACGCGCTATTGGAGATATTAAACATTTTAAGTTGGTCTCAGTGTGTGTAATGTGTTCACTTGATAAGATGTACTTGTCTACTTCACGTTACGTAAGACTTTGGATTAATAAACTGAAAATAAAAACAGTAATATCCTTCCGTTTAACATATTTCAGAATTCATGATTATATTTAAAAATATGACTTTAAATAATTCACATCACGTTAATTTTATTACAAAATTTGTGTTATTAATAGCAGTTTACGAAGTTATAAAATCGTAATGATCTTTGTTTTCGTCCTTTGCAAGCCCGTCGGAGTCAATTTGGCCAGTGTTGCTGATAACACTTGGAGATGATCCAGGCTCGATTGAATTTCCGGCCGGTAACGACGTTTCGGGCCAAATGCCACCGGAAATACCGTTAATGCATGTCAATTGTTGTGCCCCTAACTTTGTTAGCGAAAGCTCGCAGCGCTTAATATTTTACTTCAAATTTTATAACTCTGTTAAACGTTTGCGCTGCTTTGTTGCTCCATTAAAATATCTACTTTACACAAGGTATATTATAAAGTTACATAATATGGAGGTATTTTACGAAGGTGTTGTCGTAGGAAAGCTTTTATATTCAGTAGTGTCTTATCTTGATTTTATTGTGCCTATATTATGATAGTTGCTAAATTATATAACTTAATTCAATGTGTTACACAGTGATCATTACGTCACTGAATTTGAACAATGATAATATTTTTTGAAAGAAATTCTACATTCAACTAATATCAACTATATTTAATTGCAGAACTTTAGTGATACATCTCTGTCAAGGATCATTAAAGTTAAATTCTAATAATATTAAATATTGCAGCAAGACTTCCACTATACATATTTTTTACCACTCCAATTCCCCGTAAACGCATCCTTCACTTACCTCGGTTTTAATTCTTAAGCAAAAAGCTCGCGGTTGATTGCGCGTGTCGCTTGTCGCGCGCGGCTTCCCTGCGAGCAGAGCACGCAGTAGATGCGTAACAAAGGGTTGCACTCGCTGATTGCTTAATGGACAGTGAAGGCTGAGATAGGCGACGTGATAAATCACCGCCGTGATTACCGAGCCATTATCTAAAATACAATCTCGGGGGAGGACTACTTCGCAAATAAAACTTGCTCATGTAATTGACTCGTGTGACAGATATCGAGATGGATAAATAAGGCGAAATATGAGTAGCATAATGGTAAAATGCCGCTTTTGAGAATTCTAACTAATTTCAGTGATCAATGTATTTTTTTTCTGGAATTTAACATGTTATAAAGAAAATATATTTTGTGGCAATGATTACAAAAAATGTCCACTGATTACGAGAAAATTATTAGTTTGCTTTCATTAGCTCTACCGATTCAAAATCTTAGAATTGTATAATTTTTATACCGTAGCTTGTTTTACTCGTATAATACTTATATTTAAACAAATACTCTTATGTAGAAAAAAGGTAAACATCTTATTTGAGCCGCAAACAGTGGAAAAAGAAATAAATTCCAAGTCAGCCTATTAAGTAATGTCTGTTACGAATAAAGTACATCTAATTCTACACCAGCACAACAGTATTTATCGCAAGCACTAAATTACGAAAAAGCTAGTATTACAGTTAATGTATATTCATTAAGAAATTAATAATAATAATGTTAAATAATTGCTTATACTCGTATAATGCCCTCTAATTGGTATCACTATACCGTAGATATGTCTGGTAACGTGATTGATTACTTTGTTGAGTAATCTTTTGATGTTTTTGGAATGGCATTATTCATGACTTTTCCGGGGTGGGATTTCTGCAAGTGCTGACTATGCACGTAATTTTAGGTATATCATGCAATATTTCTCATAATGTGTTTATACTATAGCCCCTATAATCTTTATTAAGTAACTTAGACAGTGTTTTGCTAAAAATGAACTCTTTTCTTTAGTTTGCCGTATATTATTACCTCCCAGAAATTGAGCCTTATTAGCGACACTAACGAATGGTGTAATAATACAGCGTGTGTTTTTGTTTCTCAAAATCAATAGGTTTTATTCACATCTAGGAAAATCGGATATTGTAGTTTAGTTTCCATTTAAATCAGGCTCGTACCTAACCTTTTGTATTATTTTTCGCTATTCCGTACACTTTCGGACTGGAATATCCACGCCCACATGAAAAATTCACCTGTTTAGTGCGCGTTTTAAAACACAATTGCTCAAATATTTGCTAGTAACAAAGTTCCGCATGAAGTAAACAGCTTTGTTAGATTAGTCGTACACTGATCGTAGTCGTACATATATATATATACAGAATTCACCAGTTTTGATTACACTAATATATGAATACTAAACAAAACAAAAAGCCCTCTACAATTCCCGTCTATCAACTCACAATGCAAACCATAACTTAATTTAGTAACAAACACGGCAATAAAAACATAAAGGTGGATAAGAGAGAAGAAACCTCTAAATTACATTTTCGATAAATACATCAATCCCCCTCAGCAGGTGCGAGTCGATCAGCAAACAAATAAGTGCATCAAGCTACAATCGAGTCTATTCCACGCAAGCCCCTCAACCGAGCGACTCAAAGAGAAGCCTGTGAGAGCGGCGACAGTCCTTTGCAAAAGGAAAAGTTACAAAGGTGGCTTACAACTATGCCGAGTAGTTGCCAGCTAAATACAACTCTATATCTATAGTCTAATGCCGGTTTAAATTTATAATTGGTTTGGTACTTCCAGCGCACATGTGCCAAAGTGATTCTGTAGGTACTTGGTATCGTTTGTTACAATTATTAGGGATATTTTATTTTTGTTTTGAATGTAATCTTTAGAGGTGCACAAAATAATATTGGAAGGATCTAAAAGTTTTAGATTAACATGGTCGTACATGAACGTTGAAGGTGTTTTATAAAGTAATATATATGAATAAATTCATACTGGTATAGGCAGGCAGAGAAAAAACAATGGCATTAATGTTTGGTCAGTGTGTTATAGAACCGTAAAAATATCATTATACCGCGATACCAGTAGCTCCGAATTGCAGTGTTCATAAAATCTCATCGTAGCACGCGCGTATTTGAGATCGTATTGAAATGTTGGCTCAGTATTTAAATGGATTCCCATTTGTACTGCCGAAACATGAAAATAGCGTGGCTCTTAAACAGAGAGGGGTCTCGCGTAGACATAACAACCGGCGAATCAGTCCGCACACCGTTCAATATGTAACGTGATAAATGGGAATTTAAAGCCATTTTAGAACAGTATTGAAATTATTTATAACAAATTCAAATTATGCTTTATTTATATTTTGTACAATTCTTTGATTTATTGAAATTAAATTCACATGTTTATATCTCTTCCCAGTTGTATTTAGTTACGACTTCGGTTGATACAAAATCCACAAGAATTTGATTTCTACTGGTTGTTAATTGACTAAAAAGTCTTTGGTAGTCTCTGATACCCACGATACAAGGGTTGTATCTTGATATGTGTGTAAATGTTGGGTGTAATTATCAATTTACGTCAATACATATTTATTTGAAAAGTTTAACTTTATCAAACTGAAAAAAGCCCAGCCTCGAAGCAGTTAGTTACGAACAATGTTAGAACTTTTCACAAATTCGCCTCTATGAGTTTCGTCAGTCTACGTCGCTACTTTTAAAGTATATTGCGTATGGGCGTACATACGTATGAAGGGAGTTATTGTTGTTTTCCAAAGCCTGTAGCAACGCGGAGTTTTTGACTGAAAGGGGTGGCCGCGGTTTCACTCCGCTTCTAACAGATTTGTAGCCAACAATTGTACACTTCATGCGACGGGGCCTTTATGGTTGCGGTTGGATTTATTGAGTGTTTAGGAGCCATAAAAATGTTAATGTGAATCCATTGTAAAATATATTTTTTACAATCATGAATAATTTGTCTTTTAGCGACGCTGTAACTTTGATGGTGTTTAACCATCAACAATAAAATGGGTTTTCATTTTTTTTATAATGTTCTGAGATTACATTTTGTATGGAGTTTATGTTATTAAAATTAAAAGTTTTGAACTCAACTCAACTTCTTTATATTTCGTTGTAGCGAAAGGTTGATATTTCACGAGCGAGATTGTATCAAATGAGGTAAGTTGGATCTCATTAAGAAAACATTTTTGCGAGCTCGTTTGAGATAAGTTTCTTGATCCGGGCCATTGTGATAGCCATCTGTAGAAAAGTCCGTGAAAAGCCCGGGGTTCATTCGCCATTCATGGGGCGATTTGATTTACTTAAGATCCTCCGCTTGATACTGTCTATTAAGCGAGTGGTTCCCAGCGAGGGTTTTTATAAAAGAATAAACGTGACATACGATGTGGGTGATTTATTTATAGAGAAAATTGTAGCTCTTTGCCGTACATTCCCCAAATGGACTCGATAGAGATGATTCCTTTTCATGGTTCTAGTAGAATTTGTCATTCTTATTGTTGTTTATTAGTTATATGTATTTGATTACGAAAATGTATGAAATATTACTGAAATAATTAAACATTTATTTTTAAATAGTGCCACGTTCGGTTAGAGCTTGTAATTAATTTGCAATGATTGAGTATAAATATTGAACTGATTGACTAAAACTAACTTTAACATTTATCTTGCTTAAGTACATAAGTTCAAGACTACATTTCCGAAGTGGTAGACAGAGGTGACGTTACTTACCCATCGTTTACAGAGCTTATTTGCAGCCTAAATGAGGTCCAGCTTGTAGCCATATTTGATAATTAAAGTTGCGGCTGTACATGTAAGCTTATACAATTATTAAAAATCTCATACAATTTGGATTGCCTACCTCGAGATTTGAACCTAAGATCTCTCGATTCTCTGTTTACAGGCGTATTGTATGGGACGATTAGTTAAATAGGTAAGATATTGTACATTTTCACGGCTCATTTTATAGTTAATCACATAAATTAACATTTGTTTTAATCTTGGCCTTTGATATAGAAAAACAATTTGTACGACAAGAAAACAATACCAAACTTTTGATTTTTTTTTGTCGGCATGGTGTTACGGTGTTTACGGGTTGTTTTATCCATTTGGTTTATAAGGGAGGTGCATTATGAAAGGGTGAGTTAACGCGTGGTTCCGGACGAACGGACCGACGATTTATAAAATGAGTTTGCGGTGCAACCAAGCCGTGATACCCCATTGGTTACGTCTCACTTCTTTACCAGTGATGTTTTACTGGGTATTTTGTATCGATATTAATCGAATATTGTATTATTTTTTTGCTTATTTTTGCGACACACGGAATTATTAAATACTGCATGTGCATTGTACAGGGCATATTGGATTTAGGAAAATAATTGATCTCTGATTTCGATTATAACTTTTATATATATTTCATAACTCACGCATTTTTCTCATAAGGGGTAGGCAGAGGTGCCACCAGGACATCCATATTTCGTCTTGTATGTTCCGTCCCAAGATGTGATAGGGGGCGAGCCTACCGCCATATCGGGCACAAATGACTCCAGGCTGATAATGAATAGAAAAATCCAATAGCACTTTCCCCGACCCGGGATTCGAACCCGAGACCTCAGCTTTGTAATCGTACCATAGTATAACCACGCCACCGAGGCAGTCAATATTTTTCAAGAACGAAGATAAAAAGATAAGTATGAAAAGATAAATTAAATTACATTTTAAAAACCTTAAACTTTTGTAAGTGCTGTGGAAAGCGCCCTAGTATGTTCTATAATTGTGAATCTACATTAAATTAAACAGTTATCATTAATCGAAAATTCTGAAAGATAATTGAACGTAGCACTTAAATGTTAAGTGAATGTGTCAGGTGACATACATGAAGGCTGTCACTAACATCGATTTCTATTCATTATTTTAACTGTATTGCATAAATTCGCGTATCGGACATCGTGGCAGACTCATAATTTTAATTACTCAATGGTACCTGTAGTAGAAAAGACATAAATACGGTTCAGACCTAATATCATTTTAAATGTAGGTTAAGCGACTTCCGAATTATAAAAATAAAGGCATCTTGTAATTTTATCTAGCTAATCTAACTACTAATTAGAAATATAGATATTTAAAATTCATAATTTCACTGCAAATATTCCAGAAAATAAAGTAACAAAAATAGTTAACATTTACGCCAGGAAACAAAGTAACAAAATAGTAAAAAGTACTTTTTTTTTAAATTATATTCCCGCAAATTTCATTCTTTAACTAAGCTATAATATGTTCGTAAATTGATCAGAACAAACATTGTCATGATATTGAATTACAAAACTGTAATATCCAACAAAACAATAAATAAAATCGATTTACAAATCGCCGCGTCGCATCACTATTTAGGGGCATTTGTCGCGGCACGTCACCATTTTTCCCTCGGTGCGCCGCCATCAGTAGAAAGTTAAAAGCATTGAAAGACATATCGCGGGTTCCTTCCAAGCTCCATTGTTCTCGCGCCCTTTGTCCCCCGCCGAATGTTTTAATGTAATTGGCTTTGTGCGACGCTTTTTTACCCCACTTTCCTTATCGTATGTGTACGCTTCGAAAAGTTTTGCTTATACACTCTAATACTCTCGGACTATCTGTTAAATGTTACCTAATTAGAGGTTGTTTTGTTACGCTTTAACGTTTATGAGCTGTGTTTATTAGTCATAAACGGTTATTGGTCAATTCATAACCCCTTGGTATTGTACTGGTATTAAGACAAGGGTGATTTGAATTGGTAGCTGATATTAATTATTTTATGATGAATGGAAATTATTAAATGCGGTGCTAGTTTGTAATATTCACCATAATTCAAATGAAGAAAAATATTTAACTGAATTAAGTGTCATACAACTTCTAGAATAAATTAGAAATAATAATTGTCAAATTAAATCTTCAATAGAAGTGTGCCACATGTGGAGCGAGCACTGAATGTACTTACACAGTGAAGTTACTAATAAGGTAGACATGTTATTACTTCTACATCCTTCCTATCTCAACTACCCTGTCTCCTTTGACTTTAGTAAGTGAGTTGGATATAAATTGGGCCATTGTCTGTGAATCTGGAGCATTCGCGCGACTTTCAGCTTCATTCTGCAACAGGAAAATGTATATCGATGAAAATTCACACTCCCACTTGCACGACTCGATTTCCCGTAAAGCGCGACAGGGACAGCCGAAGGTTGATTATTAAATCGCCGCGAAATTTTTGCAGAATAAGATAGCTGATCTTCAATGAATTTCCTTTGTTTTCTCTCTCTGTCGCTGTTGTCATTTCGCTCTAGCGTGCAGGACATAGCACTATACACTTCGTCACTGGAATACGGGATCAATTCGCAGTGTGATTCTGCTTCACTGGTGTCAGCGAGAAAATATTGCTTTATCAGGTTGAACATTTTACCACAAATGTCGTGACATTTGTAAAGACGTGCACTTCATTTTGAGTTTTATAAGCATGCGTACGTGTTATGTTCATAAAATGCTTATTTTAAAACATAATTTATTTTAATATTCTACGTGTCTAAAATAACGACATGTTTAATTTTCCTTAGAAAGTCGAATATTAAGAAAAATACGTATTTTATTGGTTTAAATTACACTACACCAATATACACTAGTAATTACAATAATAATATATTTTTAAGTAACATTATCATATCGCGTAAAATAATTTTGAGATGAATAAAAAGATTGCAGAATGTCGCCTACAGTGAGCACAGAGGGAGCGTGGCACGCATTCTGGCTAGTTTGATATCAGCGCCCGTGACGTCGCGACTGTGTCTTCGTTCCTCTTATTATCTACGATATCTCACACTGGCTTCATTAAGCTCGCCTTAACAATCGTGAAATGTTCTCTATCCAGTGTCAGTTGTAAAATAACCTTTATCGACTCGACAAATCTAAAGTGAACTGTAATATTAACATGGATTTTCTCTGTATTTTGAGACGTGTTTAAGGAGATCCACAGGTCGTTGTTTCTCAGTAGTTTGGTGTGTTCGGCGTTCTAATAATTTTAGACTTTCTTGTACGGATATACGGTACGAAATTGTTTAGAAGAAAAATAAGGGTGTGAATTCTGTTATCACCTGTTGATCCCACCGAAGAGCTTTTCAGTATGTTTTGGCGCTGGTTACTGTGAGTATTGAGAAATGTTATTCTTCTCGTTGATCCTCGCTTAGAATTTTCTTTTCTTGTTCCCAATACGATAATGATGTCCTTGGAGGAGGCCTTCATCATAGAGGGGTTCCTGATACACTATTTTTTTACTATTATCCAGGTGAAATTTTATATCAATTTATACTATTATTAGCATAGATAAGTAAACAAGTTTTGTAAAGTTATGGAACAGGAAATAAATAAAGGGTTATAAATAAATACGAATAAGTCATGCCCAGTAAAATAATATTTGATACAAAGTTACATTTAGTAAAAAAAAATATATTTGTAGTAATTTTAGGCTTTATCGTATATAAAAAAAATCTAATTCATATTGTGCCTTGGGTATTTTTCGAATAATACTATATTAATTAATTATTAAATGTATTAATTTAAATTACGTCGAATATAATAATTTCAAAAAAGTGGACTGTTTCTTAAAATATATTTGTGTTATTTAGTATGGCAAAATATTACTTCACATATATAATATTCATGAGGAAGGTACAAAAAAATCTCCTCTGTTATGATTAATCGAATAAAATCATAAATGAGAACACTCAATTTTAAAATTTTCACTTTAAAATAATAAAGTTTAAAACTATATTATTTATACGTATTTTAGTTGCTTTGATAAAGCTTAACTTCAGTAGTAAATTGGACAAAAAATCTCCGTTGAAGGCATTTTTGGGAATATGATTTACCCCTCGTCACGGTACAGTAGGTGCTAGTTATGTTTATGTGTGGTTCATATATCACAGTGCCCCTTTCAAACGGTCTCTGGAGACAGTATTACGACGTCACAGGTAGCCCAATTTATTTTTATGATTGAACTATTCAGGATTTATTTCTTTTCCCGGAAATATATTTTTAGAGACTTGTGGATAGGCTTGTCAGTTTGTGTATTGATTTTGTTAATAAGGTCAGCCTGGCATTACAAGTATTGTAAAATGTTAATGAATTTCTACGTATGACAACGTGTTGGTATTAAAAATCTGATTTTCAATATAATAATTCAATTTCGTTATTTCAGTAAAAAGGTTTGATGAAAAATAATATATGTAATTAATTCAGTCTTTGTAAACCAGAAAAATTTAGTAATAAATGAATTTGCATATTAGGTGAATATTATGTTTCTCTATATGAAGGTGGATATCGCAAATAATATGTTTGCCAGTACAAATAACACGGTGGATTGAAATAAAACGAATTCTCACGGATTTTATCGTGAATTTAATTTAATTTTTACATTATTTCGTTTAAACGTCGGGAAGTAAAAAAATGTAAAAATCTAATCAAATTCGCGATAAAATCCGTAAGAGTTAGTTTTATTTCAATGTGTAACATTCGCGCAAATCGAAGAAACCATTAGACACGGTAGATATTAGAATAATGGAGCGTTTTGTGCTTGTGCCCGTGACCTAATAAATAGTATTACTTGTTGCTCGGCGTGACGTCGGAGCGAGACTCCTGGGGCCTGCGACACGAATATTAAAATTATCTACAACGATTGTCAGCGGTCCCTCTATTACATTTGAGGAAAAAAATCACCCAAGAGACTTTTATCCGATTGCCTACTTCTGTACATTTTATTACTTACTTTTGCCTCACCTGTTTATTGTCCTGATTGTTCGAGAGATTTCTTTGTTCGAAACATTCAATAATAAATTGTTGCAGTCTATTCAAGAAGTATTCATGTTTTATGATGTTTTTTTAACTTTTGTAGATGTAAAATGCTGCACAATTGAAATAAATTATACTAATTCTTAACAGTGATCTAAAATTTTATTTACATCAATGTCATTGATACGCATATCTGGGTTTCCTTAACCATAAAATGAAAAGGATTAATGCGTTAGTACAAGATTCTGTTTTGTTTTTTTTTTATAATTTAATCGATGTTTATAGAGTATAAAAATGAAAGAGACAAACCTTAACCTTGGCTTACTTTAAAGGGACTAGATATATATACTTATATATATGAACTCTATTGGATGAAAGAATATCTGGACACCTTTATATTGCAATTTACTAACCATCAAATGCAACACGGGTACTATGTCATTACATTATAAAAAATAAAAGGCAGGTTGATAGTATAGCGTTCGATAATATTGCTTAATAAAACGTGACGCAGAATTGGTACTTGACGTCGCGTCGGTTTCCAGAGGGACCGAGGTACCAGCCCGAACGAGCTGCTTGTTCGCGCTGTAATAATTACTGAATACTACTTCGCTCCATTATTTAGTAGCCCAGTAATAAAGGCTTACACTAATCGAAACAGTCGATGTTGATATTGTGACTATTTAACATGGATATTCTAGGTTCCATCACACCTATTTCGGTTCAGGGTCAGCAGGAGTTGCGTATTTCAAATTGTTCGAAAACACGTTGTTCATATCCATCAATATCTCTTTATTGCTGTTTGGCAGTAATACGGTGTTAAAATTATAGGTATTATATTCGGTTGATTGTTACTCATTCATGACACACGTTTAAAATCAGAATCAGAATTATTTTATTTTATTTTTCGATCACTGAACATTTTACTAGGATCTGTAACATACCGTAGCATAGCCACTGCATTCCGGATGGTGTTAAGAATATAATTTGTCACGTGAAGTAAAAAATATTATTGCAACAAGTGCAAATCTGTTTAAATCAGACGGGAAACAAAATATAGCTACAGTGAAAGAGGGTGCCCGCGTAAAGGATTACATCTTCTAAGCGGGCGTATTTGCGTAATTGATATTTACTACTAACCTGGATTTGGGAACGCTCTTCTCGGGATTAAACGGAGATTTGTTTGGATTTTATTTCCTCGCGAATTCACTTCAATTTATTTACAGACTGTACCTTTTATCTTCTACCAAATAACATTTACAGTTCGGTGCTGGAACGTTATCGTTCCACCCTTTTAGTATCGATTGGTGTGAAATTGGTGTAAGAGTTTTTTCTCAGTAGGTTATTACGTGTTTTGACGTGGCACAAGCCATTCGTAGTGCTTGAGATGGTAAAGAATTTACGAAATATGATTATGGTCGCAGCACGAAAAACAATGTTGACGAAAACATGTTGAAAGCGTGAAAATTAAGTGAGGTTATGAATATGAAACTAACGACTATGGGTTAGTAAGTGAGGATTGAATTCACACATCAATGTTGCCAGTTTTAACGACAGTGTCACATCCTATAGGTAGCTGCATACGTGAGAATAGTTCTCTGGAATTTCGATAATGTGTGATATTTACAGGAACGCATATTTTCCGCATTACAGCAACGTGGTGGATTAAAAAACCGTTTCCTAAAATCGTTAATATGAATATAAAGTAATGTGGCGCCCACCCAATACAAGTGTGAAATCAAGACAAGGTTCTTTTAAACGAACAAAAAATGTTGCTCGTCCGAGCATTTTCTGAAGCAGGATATTATTCGGAAATAAAAATGTACAAATAGAGTGGCGAAAATCAAGAAACAACAGAGGCGTATCCCGCACGTGAGGTCTGCGCCGCCCGACAGATTAGGCTCCGGCAAAGAGAGTAAGAACCTGCGCCCAACGCGACTATTCCGGCAAATACAACACCAGTCTTGTTTGCCTCCCGTTTTTATGATATTTGTTATATTCAGAGCTCACTGCTCGCTGCGAGGAAATAAAATTAATATTTGAAATAGAAATGTCGACGGAGAGCACGTCCGTCTGGCTTATTGATAGTAGTCGAGCGACGAGGCTTAGTCGCGTGTGTTGTACACATGCTTTTACTCGCATACAGATTTGAAAGCGTTTTGTATTGTATTTGCAAGACTAGTTGGATACGTCATAAATAACAATATATTGCAATCCAATTGCATTGGAACTTTATTTGTATTCTGCAGTTGCTGGTTACACTTTATTATTCAAAAGAGCTTCTAAGCAAAAACTTTTTAAGCGATTGAGCCGCGATGAAATCGTGATTCGTGACTACTGTAAAAATTGGTTCAATTAGTTTATCTTAGGGAAAACCGAGAGATAGCTGGAGGCCCGATAATTTTGATCATCATCTTGTGTTAACATTAAATGATTAGTTTACATAATAATTTGAGTACTCGTTTGCAGCACTTATGCTTCAAAATACGTATATAATTAAAACATATGGCAATACTACAAAAATATCGTCTTGTTACGCTCTATATTTCGTTGTATTGAAACAACAAGGTGGGACGATAGATTCATTGTTAAGGCGGCATCTCCCTTATTCGATTATGTGGGTATCCATAACGGCCATAAAATAAATCTGGCCATAAATATAAGTGAACAGCCGCTAACAAGCGTCTCGGGTTCGCCAAGTGATATTTCTTGAGGCGGTTCGCCATTTTTGTCATAACTCTATTATGTTCGCAAGTGTCGAAATGCGAGATCATTCGTTTTATTTATTAATTACCTCTCTTTTAATGTATATGTATATGTATGAGTTGATTTAATTACTATCGTCACTATCTTTAGACACAAGAATCCTTTCATGAACGCAGGTATCCCCCAAGGATTCCACAGCGACCTGTTGGAAGCGACCTGATTTAATTATACTTTGTGAAATTAATTTCCACAATCCAAAATTACTTAGGTTTAACTTTCTTCATTATCTTTCGTAGTTAAGTAAAACGCTACAGTAACGAAGTACAGATACGACATTTTGATAGAGATATTTTTCGTATAAAACAAAATTCGATACAGAAAAATAATTGTTCATTGGAATAATACTTATTTACATATTATGGTACTATAAAAGTGCGTGGTGGCCTATTGGTAAACGGACCAGACGCGGCTGCCTAGATATTCACGGTGGTCGCGGGTTCAAATCCCAGGGCACACCTCTGACTTTTCGGAGTCATGTGTGTATTGATAGTCAATCACCACGCACTATAACGGTGAAGGAAAACATCGCGAGGAAACCTGCATACCATAGCGATTTGTATTAATTTCTATGGTATGTAAAAGGCCGCCAACCCGCATTAGGCCAGCGTGGTGGACTATATGGCCTAACCACTCTCAATCGTACTCTCGATTGTAGAGGAGGCCCGTGCCCTGCAGTGGGTCGTATATTGGCTGATACAATACAATACAATACAATACATATTACGGAACCGATGGAGACAACTGGTTGACGGAATCAAATGTAGTTACGATCCCCAGCAATGAGGGAACGATTGAAGAGAGAGACATATTATTATGATTATTTATTTTACTATTCATTAAGTTGGGTAAACTTCGTTTCCTTTCGAATGTCAGTTGTATAATTTTAAGGATTCTTATTAGATTCATTAAAATTTATTTTGATAAAATTCTATTAAACATTGTGTTAAATGATTATTATTATGATTATTATTATTAAATGATTATTATTTTAAATGAGAGAATTGGTGATGTATTTCATATAATATGAAGCAAAGTATCTGTATAGTAAGTGTACCCGCGAGTGTGGCCTGTCTATGAGGTCGTTACGTTACATAACTTACATTTATTTATTACATGTTTTATTCATCATCTCAGTGCGGTTTCGTCTAAATTGACTGACTGCTCTGCAGTTTTTTAAAGATTTGCTCGTATATCTTATTTTAATAATCGTATATATAACACTACAGACTTACCTAGTATTTTAAATTGAAATAAAAGCGCGTAAAAAATAATAATTAAATAATAGGGATGAATCTAATATCTTAAATAAAGTAAAAAGCGTTTATCAAATAAGAATTTCATGATAACTACTCAAAATCTGATTTACAAATACAAGTACAAATAATATTAAACATTTTGTATTTATTACATGAATTATTTTAATCTACGTCGCATAGAAACGCTTAGATAATCTCATGAAATTATAAAACAATTGTTTTTAATGAAATTCTCACCGATCAGTTTTTACTACGTCCATTAATTCTTGGTGAAAATTATGCATTTGCAATCGGTGATCGCTGAGGGTGGTCGGGAAACAAATTTAACCGACAATTGTAAATCAATTAGAGAGGGTGGCTTTACGGGGTGTAATAGCTACCCCCAACCAACTCGCCAGGGACGGAATTGAAATTGATGTAGATATATTTTGTAACATTTATTTGTACAAAATACCGCAGTTTTCACGCTCATAAAATCATGGTGAAAGGGTTGACGCTGTGTCTTTGTTACTTAGTATTAACAAGCGGGTTCACGGTTTAGTGGGTAGAACGAATTAATAATAATAATCAGTTCAAATACATTATATAATTGTGCACTGTAACAAATAGCTTTTGTTTCACTATACCTCAGATAGTGTGCAGCTATTGTGTATAATATGGTACTTTACACACTTTCATGGAGATGGATTAGAGATGGTTATCTCTTGCCGGCCGTCACAATTACGCCGGCTCGCTCAATTCTAAATGTACACAGCCTGTGGTCGCTTTCTAGGGGCCCCAATACACAACTTAAAAATCTTAAAAAACCTAATCAAAATAACTATTGAAACATAATTATCGTACCAAATTCATTACAATACGAATGCTTTATTAAACGTCTGGTGCTAACATCTGTCGTTAATTAACAATGCTGGAGTACAGCGTTCCTCCCTGGGTATAGATATTCATGGGGTATTCTCAAGTGCATATTGTAATGTACGCATCCCCGCTCCTTCAGCGCCCCCCGCTCCTCCCCCTCCCCCTAGCTCTTCACGTCTTCTCCAGGAGTCTTCGGAGCGAGGAGACATGCACCTGCACAACTTTGTAATTAGCTTGGCGTCTCACTAAAGGTCAAAAGTTATCGAGCATCTGGGAATGACTGTTGGTGACAAACCGTTTTGTTAGTCGGTAAATGTCATATTAATTTTAGTAAAATATTAGAATGTTATTTTAAAATGTGTTTAATCAGTCTGCTTATTTTTTAATAAAAGACTTGTTTATTGAAGCCCTGGCCTTTTGTTTCTCTACCGGGGTTTTAACCAATTACGTCAAGTAGGCTATCAATATGTCTTATCACTATTTATAGTTTCTGTCTAGGAATGGTAGATATGTATTTTCAAATCTGTGTGTCAACATACATAAATTCCAATATTTATGAATATTCAAAATCACGTACTTTCCATGCGCTATACAACTAAATATTGTAAAATAAAAGTGACAGTACAGCCCCATTTAGAAGTGGAGAATTTCTCGCCTCGAAGATACGATTATCGTAAGGATATAAAAAAGTCGCATCGTGTAAACATTTGTCAGAACACGATTCTCTATGGATCTCTCGATAGTCTTATGTCGTGCGATAATCGCATATGATTCTCGCCCCGAGAATCTCACTCCGTGTAAATGGGGCTTTAGTGAGTTACAGTTCTGCACACAATTTAAATGACAAGAACATTGCATTATCTAGTGGTGAGAGATGGTAACTAAGTTTACTGAAACTTTAACTCACTGAGATGGAACTCGGTCAGCGGAAGCCCATACTCAAAATTATTGTACTTGTAAGTTAACTGAATGCCTTGTTTTAAAATAAAACAGCGTAATGGAAAGTAATTTTGTTTTCGTAATTGATCTAGTGAGCGCATATGTGGGTTGTGTGTGGCGAGGTTTTGGGTACGAATCCTTGGGTAAGCCATTATTGTAAGAGATTTAAAGTTTGAAATTTTCGTATGAATTGGCTGGAATTGGAATTTATACTCAGCATGGCGATGGGCCGATATAATATTTAAAACAGAAATTGCCTTACGGAACTCAGATGGCACTAATGTAAAAATTTCCTATCGTTTTGGGGATATAATAATATCATAGATATGTTTTTTTTTCTAGATATATTTCTTAGATATGTTCCTTTTAGTGATACTGCGTTGTCCATTACCAAAGTTGTCGTTTCTGGCCAGTCGCGTCCACTTGGCCTATTTTCTACGTGCTTTGTTGTGTGTCGAGCCTTATGAAACACAAGCTAGCTATTTTCGGTATGGCGGCGATCGAGTATTTTCGAGACAGTTTTTCAGGCCAAGTATATGAATCTATTGTATTAATATTATTAATTTACTAGACGATATTATCATGACAAAGAATTCGTTAGATTATTCATTTTTTTATTTTGTGTATAGTTTATACAGATAATAAAACATATTAAATAGATTAGGTAAACAACAAAATGCCAAAGAAAATGTACTTTATAAATAAATTAATCAAAATGAATCAGATATAACGGCAAATGGGTGTATCTACCCTTATCTAACTGGAGGGAACGGAACAGTAATTACATCGTTTTAACTTGTGTCCCATAATAATAGGTATAGTGTATGGAATGCATTAGCGGGACAATGTCGCGTCGCGGCAATCAAGGGGAGCTATTTTCACAAAACATATTAACAACCGTTTTGTTGATGTCGTCATGGATTTGTGACAACTTGTATTTTGTTCTATAATGATAAATCAAAAATATGCTACGATTATTTCACATTTTCATTTCAAATCAATTTTTAATAAAAAAATAAATATATACATTTACGTCTTACGAGTATAAATAGGACTGTCTTCAGTGAGCCTTCGGGTTAGATCATACACAGAGCATACATCTGACTTTACAAAATTAAGTGTGTATTAAATTAAGTATTGATCGCTATGGTATAGCAAAACATCGTAAACAAACTTAGATACCCGATAGCTTTTACAAGAATTTCGTACATAATATGTAAAGGCCACCAACCGCACTAGACTAGCGTGATGGATTACGGTTGAATTCTTTTCATCTTAACCATTGAATAAGACGTTCATATTCTACAAAGTTATACTATCAGAAAAATTGGCTCGGAATAAAAATAAATTACATAAAAGACTGCCTCAGTGGCGCAGTTATACTTCGGGGGTCTCGGGTTCGAATCCCAGGTCGGGCAAAGTGGTATTGGATTTTTCTATTCATTATCAGCCCGGAGTCAGTTTGTGCCCGATATGGCGGTAGGGTTGTCCTTTATAACATCGTGGGATGGAACACACAAGGCGAAACTTGGGTGTCCTGGTAGCACCGCTACCTATCCCTTCTGGAAAAAAGGCGGGAGCATATGTATGTATGTACTTAAAAGTATTAGTGACTCCTGACAAGTGAGACACTGCATCCCTCATGGAAATGGGATAAACGAATAATTAGCACAATGTTTGGGGCTGACGTAACTGTTGACGGCGGTGCCGCGTAGTCAGCTAAACGCATTAGCGCCGCCCGGGACGACAGGGGGCGCTGGCGTCGCACGTCGCGTCCTTTCCACTTGGTTATGCCTTTTATGCGACGATTCATTACCAGCCGTGTTAAACGGGGGACGCGAACAGATAGCCACATTTATTACTTTTGTCAGCGGAAAAATGAATTTACGCATCGATGACTTAATGCACTCGCGTATTATGTAAATGACTTTTGGGTAAACATATCGGTATAACAAGTTAAGTTAGGGATTTATGCTGACATTTTATTATTATATAAAGATTGAGGATACATATACTGTATAAAATTTTCAATTTTCAGAATATACGCGTTGCATTCTAATGTAGTATTCTACGACGCGACGCGACGTAAAAGCTTGTTCCTCAAATAGCCTGTTAATTTGACTCTAAATATATCTCAGACTTATTTTAAATTGATATACGCATACATGTTTGTAAATCTGTACGTTTTGATCCTCGGCGCGCGACAGTACGCAGAAAGCAAGCGTGTCAGGCGACAGACGCGCCTAATTCAATATCGCAGCTTAATGGAGCACTGCGCAGTGTTGTACACATTGTCAGCGTAAATCTATCGCACGTAAAGGGTTTACTGGCCGACGTGTGACATCTATGGCTATATTGACATTTATTTTATTTTTTATATAACTCATGGTTTTGTTAGTAACTGTTTATTGAAGTAAAAGATAGCTCAGGTGGAAGGGATCTGACTGAAATGAGGCAGAGATTCCAACACTAAGAACGTACTTTCTTCTAACTTTCTGAATTACCTACTTATTAAATTATTTTAAGAGATTGTTGATTGTAGATAAAACAAGACACTATGGTCAAGCAAAACAAAGATACATAGCTTCTGCCCGTTTTCATTGCATACTGAATTAAACAAATGTATTTTTTGCAGAGTTCTACAGTGATCACATTTTGCAAACCTTAATCTGGGTCTAGAAGTAGCCAAAGCTCTTGTCGTAGAGATTCCTCCTTAAGTATGTAGTTATGGGCGCCCCACGGGCCCTGTCTTAGGGGTAAACAAAGCTGATTTTCAATTCGATATAATTCAAATACGTACCGTACATATACATATACCGATAAAAACATGGCAAATAAGCCATCCGTCACTTCTATGACTTCTACTAAGCATACTTTTTTTAGGACATTAATTACAGAGTAGTGGGTACTATTATTAGTGCTATATTAATTCATCATACACCACGTTATAAAAATCTTCGAGAGAAAGTCATTGAAAATGTCGACGACTCCGAGGTTTTAGATAGAACGTAAAATGGTGAACGTAAAAACTTTGATATTCTTTATAAATAATATAATGTAGAACTTTTGATGGAGATTTTAAATTTTCTTTACAATTACGGTTCAATTTCACAGATTTCTTGTCATATTAATTGTTTGTGTAAATTTTTTTTGGTTGAAAGCGGTCATACAATCACGAACTGATGTCTAAAGTGGTAGAGCTACTATGGTATAGAGTTGATGTAAATTGTTAAAGCAGTACCAATGGAATGGCTTGACTAGGACAGTAACATAGTCTCACAGAAAGACAACGTGACTATGTTACGTGACGTGTAGTACATTGTTATTTCGTCATATAATGTCCATCGTACAAGATCGTGGCAAACTCATCGTGACTTTCCTATGTGGGTTAAGTTTTATGTTCTCCCTGTTATATCTGGTATCGGACAGGCCGGCCAGTATAAGTCTATTTATACTTGTTTATAAAAATATGTATTTAGATTGTATAATACCACACACCCACAATTACATAAAGTATCTTAGGCAACCCAACGTAGGCGTGTGTAAAAACATACAGAATAATAGTTTTGCACACTCCTGCGTTCTTGTTGTATAAATTCAGATTTTTATTTTATTTATTGGGATTTAAGTATTATTAGAATACTTGATAAACTTCGATTTATTCAATGTTTTATGAAGTCCGCACAATAGTCCTCACTTCTTGTGAAGTTCTCGAAGTCTTTCCATTCAGACTCAGCTGGTACAACGGAGTACTGTTAAACAATTTCACTACTCATCAAACTTGACTGCATTCCAAGTTGCTCTCATTATGTTCTTGCTGAAGTTGTAGAGACGGTATTTTATACATTGTGGATAAAAAGGGATATTAAATAATACGCGCATAGCCAAAGATTAATTAAAATAACACTGAATTTTTATTTTTTGAAGTGGGATAGCGTAGTTTTATAAAAGAGGATAGGTGCGATACTTCACGCCAGCCCTATTTGCGAGAGAGCGCATTTTAATTTTATTTCCTCGAGCGAGGTGTGTCGCTTCCGATCGGTTTTAATTATAGGGAAAATACGAGCAAAACATCGCCGTCGAATAAACTTACTACAGTCAAGCTCCATACGCGTATATTCGAATTCGCGAATACTTCGAAATACTATATGATTTTAAGAAAAGTTTTTTGAAAATTTTATCTACTATTTGAGCTTTTCCATATTTCAAAAATAATTACTTACTCGGCTCTTTATACTAATGATCTGGTATTTTCTTATCGAACAAACCTTTGAACAAAAGTTTTATGCACATCTACATTGTTTTCTCTTATGGGAAACCTAGATATTTTACGGTGATTTTTGTTCCAGAAACAGTCAATATGAGAACTTCCACGTCGATCAAAAAGGCTATGATCAGATGTACGATGGGGAGGACTTGGAAACACCACCATCCCCCGACCGGCCTCCTCCACGACCAATAGGTTCGTTTATTAACATCACTAGACCGCTGTACCTTATTTTTTTCTATACTTTATGGATATGGCGTTTTAATGTTATTTTAATATCTGTGACAAATTAATCTAGTTTATTTTTTATTTTCATTTCATTATAATAACAACCTATATTTTGATATTACAAAAATATATAACACCTACTACTACGAGTATGTGAGTAGTGACTAGTAAAGAAATCATACTCTCTGAAATTCTTCTTATGATACGACATTAGGCTCAGTAAGCAAGGGCGTACCTCCTACAATGCTAGAAATTGTAAGCAATGTTATTATGTCGGTGGCGTAGTTGAACTACGGTATGGTTACAACGCTGAGGTCTTGGGTTCGAATCCCGAGCCGGGCAAAATTATACTGGATTTTTCTATTCATTATCATCCGAGCGTCATTATCCAGGGACGGAACAAACAAAGCGAAACTAGGGGGTCCTGGTTACAATCAGGAAAACCTCTGCCTACCCCTTCCGGGAAAAAGGCGTAAGCTTAAGTATATATGTATGTTGTGACCTAGACAAGTACATCCGCGCGGAATGTCCGTGCCTGAGCGCGCGCTACACCGTGGCGCTGCTGGCGTGCTTCGGCTTCAGCATCATGTTCGGCATGCGCTGCAACATGAGCATGGCCAAGCTCAAGATGACCGACAATAGCAATGTGAGTACTTATATTTTACATATTGCTATAAAAACAACTTAAATCGTCAATTGTAACCTTAATTTAAATTTTCCTAAGGAATAAATAAGCTTTTTGATGCAATGGCTATAGTTTACTGCAATGAAATATAACTATAAAATAGGCCTCTAAATGCAATGAGATGGCCGGAATACTTAACCTCATTCCAGCACAGTAATGACATTTGTAAATGACCTACGAACATGTGTTTAAATATTAATCTTTCTTGCATTTAGGATCTTTCGAAATATAATTGAAAGCAAGGAAAATAATAAATATAATTGAATAAACAATTCCCCGTGGAGTTTACGGTACGTATTATGTTCAGCCGCTGAGAAAAATCACAAATGTCAGTCCGTTATTTGGCCGGATAAAGGTTACACATACATCAAATTAAAATTATGCTAGAACAAGAACACAACCACCGCAAATATATAATAAATATATATAATAAATATAATTTACGAAATCATGTTTCTTTATTATGACTACTTGTAGGTTGACTATTATGATAACTATTAGGTACTAGCTAGATACTATGATTGATAGAAATGAGTTCTGGTTTCTTAAATCCATTTTGATTTTTTTGTTCTGTTCATATCATAGAACAAAGGCGAAGAATCTCCGTTCAACTGGACTGTGGAAGTGGAGTCCTCTATTGACTCGTCGTATTTCGCCGGCTACCTCATCACTCAAGTCCCTGGCGGATTCCTGGCGTCCATGTACCCCGCCAATAAGATCTTTGGCATCGCTATCGTCATGTCCGCTGTGTTCAACATGGCCATCCCCGGTGCTATGACTGTTGGGCCCGCAGCTGTCGTCATCCTAAAAGTAGCTCAAGGCTTTGTTGAAGTAAGTGGTTCTACCTAGATTTATATCCCATCTCACTAAATAGGACGACATACATACAAAATAGGAGCTACATATAAAATAATTTCACTCATAAGACAAGTATTATACAGTGAAAAAAAATGTTCATGCCGTTTTGACGCTAAAGTATGAAAGGGTTAGAATTTTATATTTATACTAGCGGCCCGGCCTGGCTCCGCCCGGCAGGTACATTTTTTTGAAAATATTCTATCGCCTAAGTTCATCATCATCATATATTGTAGGATTTTAATGATGAATGAATTTTTCAGTTTCAGAGCCTATTCAATGCAAACAAACAATCAAATCTTTACTCTTTATAATATTAGTTTAGGTAACAATTCAATTATCCTATAATAATACGAAGAAAAGTGCCAATATAATCAATTGTTTCATAATGCCATAATTTGTAGTGTATCTTAATGTACCAAAACAATTTTACTTGCCCCAATAAGAACTTTTACAAACATTTTAAAATTATTTGCAAATGATCGGGATTACGTGGAAACGTCACAAGTGTTAAGAGGGGTTGCATGACGTAACGAATGTATGCTGCGTTAAAATTTTGGGACATTTGATATTCAGTACGTGATGGTGCATGATCAAGCTTATTACCGATGCTACGAATTTTGCAACCGTCTCCGTGTCGAATGTGGCACTCGTCACGTTTGGATTCCGTTTCCCTCTCCTTGAACAACTTCATTTTGCATATTACTGCGAGTGCTAAATACATTTCTAATACTTGGCAAACATGTGTTATCGCCAAATGTATGTAATCAATTTACAATCACCACTGGGGTAGTGCGTGTTGCTTGTTTTCGCCGACTGCACCTATGGAATTTTTACAAAGTTATTAAGTATTTTTATAATGCTTTCTATCCCTGTTACAATGGCCGGAATGAATACAAAAGTAACTGCGAAGCCAGAACATTTTTTATTGAACCCGGTCGGCAACCAGATTGGTGAACTCTTGACTTAATATTAATGTAAACGTATTTATTTCATATTTGACGATTACATGTTTGGAAATAGCTTTCCTTATCAAAATTACAATCAAATATTGCTGGAATGGATCTATGAATGTAGAGAATAGAGATAAGATAATGTGATGTTAGGTTAGATGGACGTTGGTAGCTTCTACTGTTCGTATGCCCGGGTTTACGTGAAATTTCCATAACTTTATTAGTCATTTTGTAAAAGGCAATTCTGGATTATGGAATATCGAGACATCGTGGTATTGAATATTTGCAGAAGGGCTAATACTGATTGATGTTTTCTAGATTTTATATTGTTCATTAATACTAAAAGTAAATAAGCATGTATTTTTGTTAACTAGGCTTTTCAACGGTAATCAATCAGTTTCCTTTATGTTTAAGCCTCCCAACGCATTCTAATGTTCTTATTATTACTTACTTCAAAATGACAGAAATATTGACAATAGTTAGTTTAATTTATATTTTACCAAATTCCAAAACGGTTTTATATATGGAGCGTTTGTAAATCCAAGGGATTTTCGATCATTACACCTACATCCATATCTATTTTCAATCGCACTTGAGTACAGTCGACATCGCTTTCCGATGTACTTACAAAGCCTCTTTAGGATTACGGAGCCCTTCGTTGCCATGGTTACGTATTTGCTCCTCTCCGCATATTCCGGCTAAGACCTTCAATGCCAATACTATCCTATTTAATCTTAGATTGTGGACCATCTATTGAAATCATTTTAATGTATCACATACTTTTCTATAGGATGGTATAATAGGGTTACGAATATAATGGAGAGATTTTGTGAACTTATTATTTGCTCCAAACATCTGATTCATTTGTGTACTTTGGGGATGAAACCTATTGTGTTTCGTACCTTGTCCTGTAGATATTTATAAAGCAAAAGTCTGTTTTCTGAGTGCGGATTAATCAATCGTCAAATAATAATTATCATTGTTGGAAAATACACGAGTAATTTATAACGGCGGGCGTATTATTAAAATTGTAGGAATTAATTTTTGTTTAGTCCGCTTACTTTTTATTCCATGGATGTTTTGACGATTGCCAATTCGGGCCCTAAAAGTTCTACGTTTTCAGGGCGTGACATACCCCTCCTGCCACGGCATATGGCGGATGTGGGCGCCGCCGCTGGAGCGGTCTCGGCTGGCCACGCTCGCCTTCTGCGGCACGTACGCCGGCATCGTTATCGGTATGCCGCTGTCTGGGCTCTTGTCGGACTACATAGGCTGGCAGGCACCGTTCTACTTCTACGGAGTTTCGGGTGTCGTTTGGTAAGTGTCATGGTGAATTATGCTTAATGATTAAAGACAATATTAATAATTGCGTTTGTTAATGTGCCTGCTACAGTATTGTGCTATATCAATTCATCAGTAAGCTACGTACTGTCAGTTGTTTACATGCTAACTACAGTACAGTATACCATACTTGTTAAAAATACACTAAGCACAATAATCTAAGGATATTAATTATTAAAATATCTTCAACGTCTTGATGTTGTAAAACAGCATTTGCTTCCAAGATACAGCTGTTGAAAACCAGAAAATATTAGATGTTTTAAAATATCGTTAAGTTATTGAATATTTTGCTGTCTATTTTCATTTTGGGTAATAATGATTGAATTGGTAGGTACATCTTATGGCTGTGGCTGGTGTTCGAGCGGCCCAGCAAGCACCCCAGCATCTCTGCGAAGGAGATGACATACATCGAGCAGTCCATCGGCACCGCCACGCAGGCCGCCATGCCCGGCTTCTGGGCCACTCCCTGGAAAGCGTTCGCTACTTCACCACCTGTGAGTTGTAACAAATGTAACAATACGAGTATTACGTAACTTCACACCTATGTCCTCGAAGAGGCAGACAAAGATGACAGGTACTCGTGCCACGCACAGTTCGCCCTACTCAGTATCATCTCAAATGCAATAGGAAGAGGGATTTGATACTCAAAAATATAATATCTTCAAAATGTTATGTACTCATCCCGCTCTTGCAATTGGGGGCCAGCGAGGATTAATAAATAGCATGTATTTGCTACAAGTGCCATTTGGAAATACTCGGGGATATTAGTGTAAACCACAGAACAGATGAATATGGTGTGTAAACTATGGCAGATCCATTGTAATCAAAATGAAACCTTCATCTTCAAGCCACGAAGGTTCAATATGAATTAAAATTGTTCATTCAGTTCAAATCATGCGGTATTCAGTTTTTCGATTCTTTAAAAACATATTTTCTTTTAGGTTTACGCTATAATCGTGGCCAACTTCTGCAGAACCTGGAACTTCTGTTTGCTCGTCATATTCCAATCTGAATACTTTAAAACTAGATTCAACATGCAGATCACGGAGGTAAGAATAAATAAATTATATCTAAAACCCTTTCATTCTATAATTATTGAGCACATTATGAAACTTTATTTGTGTTGTAGTCTGGTTTCGTGGGCGCGATACCTCATTTGATTATGACGTCATTGGTGCCCATCGGCGGAATGTTGGCGGATTATCTGCGTAAGAACAATATAATGACCACTACGAATGTACGCAAACTGTTCAACTGCGGAGGGTTCGGCTTGGAGGCGTTCTTCTTTGTGCTCGTCGCCTACGCTAACAATAAGGTAAGGATTACAAAGTAAGTCCGTAAATAAATGTTTATTTTTAAAATATCTGCGTGGGTGGAAAATAATTGGGGATTAATGAAAGATTTGTTCATTAAATTCACGTTTAAAATGATTTATTCACGAAGAGGTAGAGCTTTGCCGAAGCTCATTAAAGCTACTGTTCTCAGTGTGATCGACCGGAGTTATTCTATTTCGTTTGCCCTGTACATACTTCACTTTGCCATGTCACTACAAAATATTATACTGGTACTTGAAAAGGAAAAATATTCATAAAATATTTTATAAGTGATAAAGTAATAAAATATTTTATTTTATTAAGTACATTTTAAATTATAACATATTTTTCGTCCAACAGTACGTGGCCACTATAGAGCTGACGCTCGGCGTGGCTTGCAGCGGCTTCGCGATATCGGGCTACAACGTCAACCATCTGGACATCGCGCCGCGGTACGCCTCCATACTGATGGGCTTGTCCAACGGCATCGGCACCATCGCCGGCTTCGTCGTGCCCATTGTCATCGCCTACATGACTCAGGAGAAGGTAAGACGTATACTGTATCAGTCCATATATGTCCCACTGCAGGGCACGAGCCTCCTCTACTATCGAGAGCACGATTGAGAGTGGTTAAGACGCATACTAATGTCAATAAAATAATAAATATAAAATAAATTAAAATAAAATAAAAATATAATGCGGAATAATAAAAAGCAGGCTTTCCATATAAGCCGATAGATTTTCTTCCATACTTATCATGACTGGTTAATATGTTGCGACAGTATTGGCCTGTCAAATGCCTAATTGCTGTCCGGGAAAATATATTTTTATAGTAATCTGAAGATTTATGTTACGTTATAATTTAGATTAATACATTTTATATTCGATAAGTATTTTATTAGTAATATTTTACACTCATCCACTGTTACAAAGTAGAGTCGTAAAACACCAATACAATTTATTCGTCTGTCAATTTATATTTTCACAATAAGCTACGGCGCGCATATCAATCAAATTCTTCATGCGGATTCGAGATCCTTCAATTCTAGCTCGTGCGTTTTATTGAAAACTTTGAAGTGGCACACCCTATGTAATGTAAAGCGGGTGTTGCGAGTCCCGATGCCGGGTTCCGCAGCTCGCGAAACAAGGACATTCGGCCGTGGCTAATTTAAAAAAGGAAATGGAGGCCGGCGTGACGCGCGCTCTGAATATCAAATGAATAGCTTTGTGAGTGCGCGACGATGCGTTACACACTGTATTTCTCGCTGAGCACTTTATTATCGCTTTTCGTCCCGTTTCACCCCCCACGCATGCTCGCAGTCTCGCGCCGCGCACCAATCATTTTTTGTATTGTATTCATATTGCTCTTGAATTCGAGCTTTCAGAGATTATTTTGTATATGTATTTGGAAAAGATGGAGTCACTGTTGATTCAATGATCAGTAATAATATTTTAGTGTAGGAATCGTATTGAAAACAAATATACCAACATGTATTTCATGTTTTCATAATTTGTTTGAAATGTATGAAATGTTTATTTTTTTCATGGTTTTGTTGCTTTGAAAAGTGACCAATAAAATATTTTATCCCAATAATTTAAAAACATTGATAAAGCTTAAGGCATTGTTAATTAATGGTGGTCACCCACAAAACAGTTGAATATGGTTGGAAAGGCATTAGTCTTCAAATTGTATGAACCGGTGTCGTCGTTTACACAACACCATCGATCGGATCTAAGCGAGTAAATGTTATAAACCCTGAAATCTGAGCGAATAATAAATACACACAAACGAATCGCATTCTAATATTATTTTATGCATTAAATCAGAATACATTGGAAATGGCTATACGGGAGTGGCGCGCAGTGTTCCTGATGGGTGCTACGGTGCACTTCATCGGCATCACTATATACGGCATCTTTGCGTCGGGTGAGCTGCAGCCGTGGGCGGACACGACCACCGAGGAACCCCCGATCCCGATCAAGGCTTTGGATCATGAGACTACCTTTGTACGTATCCGTTATCTGTCAAAAAATATCTATTGAATACTCGTATACCTCTATTGAATATTTCTAGAACAATTTGGAGGAGTTATGAAAAGTTATACAATTTTGAAAATGTCAGTAGCTAGTAGGATGTACAAATATTTTTCTCAGTTGTTGGGTTAGTCATTATTTTTAACTTTTCAGGTAATATTGGCAACCAATATTTTTGAAGTAACTTAATTATTGTATTAAATTTTGTAGATGGAAAAACCAACGGCGCCCCTGAAAGGTTCGGAACCGCCAGCGTACGGAGCGATCGCGCCGCCGCGGCCCCCTGCCCCTGCCGTCGCAGGGGACCCCGCCGGCGCGCCACAGCAGCACGTGCCCAATAACCCTTTCGTTTCGGGCGCCTACTACCAGACGGAGCCCGTGCAGCCGCCCACGCAGCCCTACCAGGACCCTGCAGACGGTACTTACTAACTCTCCTAACCTTACCTGTCCTTTCCGAAAAAACTCCTGGGACATTAATTATTTATGCAAACTTGCTTAGATATAAACACGAAAAATATTTTTTAATCTGTTTTATCAAAGATATTGTTTCTTTGGTCCCAGGCTGATCAATAGGGGTTAATTTTTCAATCATGTGATTGTTATTTTCGATCCTTTGCGAATTTATTTTTTCATATACAAAATAAAAATATTTTTCATATTTCAAATGGAGTACTTATTTATACGTCGGATATTTAGTGTTAATATTTTATTCTAGTCAATGCGTATTTATTCCAGTGATGACAAGAAACGATGATACTTAATTTTATTTATACTAATTATTCATCTTTGTAAAATAAAGCAAAGGATCAAAAATAAAAATATAGCAAAATTAGACGAAATTTATAGATACGTGATTATTTATATTTTACAAAATTTCGATTAAATAGGTTATAACTGTAATAGTGTAATGCCTGTAACCGGTGAACGTACTTGCCACGATGGAATTAAATGTAATATAATTATCACTCGCAATATTATCTATTTTCCACGTGAAAGCTGTTCGCATCTTATTAGATATATGTATGTGTATCTTGTTACTATATCAACAAATCAGATTTCATCGCATATTTAAACACTTTCATGCGTAATTAGGTTATGTGACTCTAGTCATCGGACTGTATCGTGGACATTTCATGGTGATTAGCACTGCATTGATTAACCTCATTCTTTAGACACGGGTTTAGCTTAGGAATAAAATACTATATACAAAACGCTGTCTTCTTTTTTCAAAAGTGTCGTGTTTATAATAATTGCTGTAGTCTGTTTAGTTGAGAATGAGTTGTAAAGGCCGTGGCTAGGAGATCTTTGAAATATCATTAATACGTTTGTCGTACTTTATCATATAACAAATGAAATACTTTGGGAATTAACAGAGATTAAAACTGCAATCCAATATTTACTATGGTTCAATAATATCATCTGTGTCGATTGTTTGTTTATCTTTTTTTGTTGGCACATAAAGTGATATCACAGGATAATTGTAAAGTACTATAAAATAAACTGTGCGCTTATAGAGAAGCCTCTAAATTATTTTCCAAACAACTCTCTGTCAAACCGATACACCTGAGTGTTCTGGTACAAAAGGTCGCAAACCAACTGCATTATTAATATAACCTACTTTAATCAATTTAGAATGACAAGAAGGACATAAGATTCGATGATAAAAACAGGTTTATTGAATGTCACTTAAAGAGAAATACTTTTGTCACAACGTCTAGCCACGGCCCGGTTTGCGAGTTACCTGTGTATACGTCGATCTCAATTTACTTTAGCTGACTCTTGTACAGGTGTATATAAGTTACATTGGCATATCATCGAAGTATAAATGTTTTATATATTTTGTATGAACAAACATATTTTGGCATAATTTTGTTGAGTTATTTGATCGCACATCTCGTCCTTGTTGCTAAGTTTCATAACGTTGTTGTAAAATGTTTATAAATATTTACTAAATACTTAAATTGTTCAAATCTAGTATTGTATTTATCTTCTTAACACGACTAAGTGTGGGTGCAGTCGGCCGTCGTTTGTGTTACTGATCTCGATGTAAATCGCACATGTACAGAAGCCAAAATATAAATCTTAAAAACCAATCGAAATAACTAAATGATCTCATGGACGACTGCGCCATAGATGTAGAAGATTTATTAAAATGTTAATATTAATAAGGGAAGTAATGTTACCGTTTTTGTTTAAATATGTTTTAATATTTTGTGTAATTATGTAAATTATTGAAGTGTTTATATTTTTAGGACTGAATGGAATCATATACGATCATAGCAATGAAGCTTTATGACTCAGAAAGATTTTCCTCTCTTTAAGCGATTGCGCTAACACTAATTTCTATCAATATTATGTACATCTGCACCTGCTGATTAATTTGGATAATTACCTGTTTAATAGTCGATTGATGAAGTAATCACAAAATTCGTGTGGGTGGTACTTAAACCCAAGTACCGCAAGTATGGAAACGATAAACTAGGGAATCCCGTCTGCTATAGTATGGTCTTAATAATGACCATTTGCAAGCTTCTGTAGATATTCAACCATGTATCTAATACTATTATGAAATTAAACCATACAATAAGTACACAGAATAAGAAAATAAAATAAAAAAACACAAAAAAATCATTAGCTTTTAGATTTAAATGCAGTATATTAATACGTAGAGAGCTGTAAAATATCGCTTTTTTGAAATTAATAATTATTGTAATAAGTAATTATTGTATATAATGAAAATTGGTAGATAATGTCGACAATAATTTTGTGTGTTTATAGGTCATAGTATTAAACCCGACTTTTATGTGCCGTAATAAAATATGAATTTCGACAATAATTTTGAGTGGTGGTATTTGAGACCAATACACACTTGTTAAATCATGCACAATAGGAGATGTATTTTTGGGTTAGGTATTGATTTTGATATAAGAAATAATTTTTAGAAACTAATAACAAAAATTTACATGTGCAAAATAACTTTTCTGAATTATCACTAAATTAAAGGTTGTTCAGGTTTTTGAAAATTTAAAATGACATACAATATTTTTTGAAGGATTAAAAACACATAAATGTAATGCTGTTTGCTATGAAACAATAATCCTAAATGTTCATATTGAAACTTCGATCTCTAAATATGCACCTCAAATAAAAATTGATCAGATACCTTAATCCAAATTGTAAAAAATAATAGAAAACATACATGGCGTAGCATCGCCCTTGATTGACAATAAAAATATATTTACACCGTAAAGTAATCATCTAAAATGTTAAATTGAAATACAGCTTGTGAATAAAATTTTGGTGCAAAATACAAAATGATAAACTAAATTTCTTAGGCAGATTTTTTTACAAACACTCGCTTAATAAATAATAAGAACGCACTAAAGTGCACAAACTGCTGTTTTTAAATGAAAAATGTTGTGTCTTGAAACATTTAAATAAAAAAACCCGGAAAAAAGAAAACGTACTTAGCAGTTTACGGTCAAATATTAATTACCTACCCTCAAATTGCTGGGCTCAGCCCCCCCTCAATGATACAGGAGATGGGCTCGAGTCTTTTGTTAATGTCTCAAAGTGTGTCGGGAATAAAGGATTTTGGACTAGCGGCATATATATTTCCCTATTATCACGTCATGTTGTTTTTTCATTAATAATTGCTGGCAACATAGAAAAAATATGGTTAACATTAAAGAAGGTTGGATCAAACTATTTAATATGCTATTTGATAATAATTATATTAATACTCCAACATAACAATTGGCGACGATTTTTAATAGATAAACTTGTATTTAAATATATATTAAAATGTTTTAACTATAAAGCATACTCATGTCAAAGTAATGTGAATATAACAGTAGTATATATACATAATATATATGTATTTATGACGCGTAGCAGACCGTCAGTACTTAGTACAGCGTAGTGTATATTCAGCTAATTCGCATATACATATATATCCTATGAGAAAATGCATGTAGCTATATATATTTAAAGGACAATAAATATAATATTTAGTCTATTGGACATCGGTGAGAATTATCATGTTTTAATTTCCACGGTTTATTTTTCAATTAATAATTAATCCTTTTGAAACAACACGATCATCTTCAAAACTTATGTTTATTTAATCAGAGTTATAGTGTCAGCAATGAAAATCTAGTTGTACTCGGGAGTTTACTAATAAAATAGCTAATATTTATCTTTCACGATAAATATCCAATGAAGTCGCTACAACAGGGTAATTAGTAAAATACACATTGATATACATAAATATTAAGGTTCTACATACACATAAACCCGCGCTTGAACATAAAGACAACCAACATTCAGCAAATGCAACAACAAATGCAACAGCAACTAATTATTTGTCCAATTGACTCTCCCATAAGGAATAGAAAGTCCAATAGAACAAAGTAAACATACTAATACTAAACTTTTAACTTTCCTCATTTAAGGCCACAAGCAAGATATCCAATTTCATAGCATTTTATAAACTACAAGTTTGAAAATTGAAACGCAGAGTGTAAAAGTTATATCATGACCATAACTCTTCTCATTGAAGTGACATTTGCGGTGGATTGAGATATAATAAAATCTTATCGCACGAATCGCGTAACAGGCACATTTTTTTTAATCTGCAATAAATAGTTTTTTATTTTACGTAAATTGGTAACACAGCAGGAGGTGGGAATGCATTCATCGGCATGTATAAAGCATCGTCAGCATCGTCATAGGCTATTGTAATTATTGTAATAAGAGTATTTATAATGTTTATTTATATTTATGTAGACGTTTTTTCAATCAGGCTGGTCGGGAGTGAGCTTCACATATTGACAATTGTAAAAGTAAAAAATATTTAAACCATCAATAAACGTTTCTAAATTCTGAAATTGCCATACGAAAAATAATATTAATTTGCATGAAGCAGGTTGTGGGAAATATATTTCTTTCACCATAAGAAATCAGTAGGAAAACATAGTAATAACTTACAATTTTTTACAGGAGCCAAGCCTATATTCATTTGCAATGAATGTGTTTCAAACATTAGAACAAATATTAGGAATTTTTAAGTAAAATATAGACCAAGCACATTATAAAAAGGCGTGATAATATTTCAACGGTAGCCCTCTATGTAACTTAAATTTAAATATTAATTTCCAGTGTGTTTTAAATTACGTTAAATATAATGATTGTTAAATATAGTTAATTGTTGTAGTCTATAGCAAGAACATTGTTTTAAAGAGTCTCTACACCGTCAATTCTGTGATGTAAAAATGTTTTGAATAACTTTGAAAAAATTATCACTTGGATGTGTAGTTATTGTATGTATTCATTAAAACTAAAACAACATAGAGTGTTATTTTAAGTGATTACTAATTGTATTTAAATAATTTTAAAAATGATATATGCCGGTAATTGAATTTTTAATTTGTGTGGTTAAAACAAGATGGAGGCTGCACATGATGGTATGATACTGACAGATTTATCTGTTGGGCTCGACAGTTGTTGCTTTGCGTGTACATAGTAAATATAGTGGTAAAGAATCAACTCGTCAGTCCTTAATACTCGTATGCAGCCTTCATCCATAAGCCGTTTTATAAAGCGTGATAAGGCAAGTGTGACTTGTCCTTTATGTTGCATTGAATCATATTATTAGGTTTACTGGTCGGGATATGTGCATTCACTAACACTTCGGATAGGAAAAGCAATGACGTTGCACTTCCCACGTTGTTTAAGGTTTTCTATGATAATTTTCACAATGTCCAAGACAATGGCAGAAAGGGTATGGATCCCCCCTGCACTTGTTGGCGTGCACATATTATTAAGGGTTTAGGATATACGAGTAGTCACAGTATAATATTTTAAACATAAAACTAAATATTTTCTTACATTTCAGACTATACATTTTTCTATAATGATAATTAACAATATTCTTGACTATAAATATCAATTTCTAAATAGTTTTTTTTCCATCAGAATTTACAATTTCAAAATAACTTAGGTACATTTTGAGTTTATCAATAAAAATCTTCTTTGCTTTCTACAACGTCTTACGTTTCTTCTATGTACAATAGCCTTCTTAATGCTCATTATTTTCTTCCAAACATAATAATCTCTAAGTTTAGGATAATATTAAGACAATAATGGGGTGATCTCACTCTATAAGGCTGTGTTGACAATAAAGCTGATTAAAGCGACCTTAGCGTGTAAATAAATTAGTCATATAAGAATTGTGAGTGAATGGGACAATAAACATGGGTAAAATGTAGCTTCGACAATATTATCAAGTATTATATTATGTATAGTAGTCATATAAAATGTATATACTTACGGCCTTATTCATAGACAGTTTTAAAACCTAATTTGGTTATTGAATGTTTTGTCCTATTCAAACGACTTTTGAATTCAGTTTGCGCGAAGAAGACAAAACATTTGACAATTAATATGTTTTAAACTGTCTATAAATCGAGCCGGGTTTTAATGATTATTTATATTGTAGCCAGTGAATACTGTAGGTTAACAGCATTATTCGTAGACAGGTTTAAAACCTGTTTTAGTTATCGAATCTTTTGTCTTCTTCGCTCAAACTAAATTCTAAAGTCAATCGAAAGGGACAAAACATTCTATAACAAAAATTAGTTTTAAATCTGTGTATGAATAAAGTCCTAAGAGACTTAACACCTAATGTCTTGGTTTGACGAGCGCAGTATTGTTCCATGCAGCTCTAAATAATAATTTCTGAGCAATGTACCTCTTGTTTAAGGACTGGGTTGAGGTTTACCATAAGCCAAGCGACATACTGTTCTCGTCATTTACGCTAATTAAAACTTATATAAATTATAAGATAATAGTATATATATACTCGTATGTTATGTGATATGATATTATTTTAGTAGTTCAGTTGTGCAATAAATTTCGACGTGGAAGGTTCAAGAATTATGAAATTTTGTTAGGGTAATAATTTTAAGTTTTCCTTTTTATAGGTGTTTTATTTTTATTTGTGTTTATATAAAAATATTCATAAATTATTTCAGTAACGTTGTGTTTAAGCTGATTTTTGGTCGGGATGATTTTTATAATGGTTCAATTTCGTTTTATACGTAGATATTGTAGGTATATATATTTTAATATTGTATAGTCCTATTGTAATGTACACGCATGTACGAGTAATATAAACACCTAGATATAGGTTAGTAAGTATTACTTGCTCGATGGCACTGATTTGTCAATTACTGATTAGATTCATATTTAAGGATTTTTCTTTAAAGTCCTGATATTGCACTGTAAATACTTCGCACGCTTATTATTTCCTTTGCCACATTTTTTAAGAATACTTTCCTCGATTTCAGTTATTGCTTTAAGTTTTTCAATTTGACTATATAGATATAAAAATTGGAGCCAAATATTTTAGCACAATTGTTATAATTTTTTATTGACGAGTTATAAGATCTCTGCTTTTATTTAATGAAAATTTACAATTTTATATTATCATTTGTATGTTAAAAGCATGTCGTTAAGAAATGCGACACAAAGGTAACTTCTCTAACTGAGAATGTAAGTTCTACCTAACAAATGCCTGGTTATTTAAAGAAATACGACCTAATGTAGACAATAGCTGTGGAACTCTTCTAGTAATTTCATTTCCATTCAAGTATTTAAGAAATGTCTATTTTTTATCGCAGGTGTTATAGATTTTTTGCTGAACGCTCTATGATATTTTTAAAACCTTAGTATATAATCTTGTATTATAATGCAAGTATATAAGTAGATATCGATAAGATTATAATCTAGATAAGTAATGAGCAGTTGCTATAGCACTGTTCCTAATTAATGCTTCATGTACAAATGCTTGGTGTCTATATAAACGCACGATATAAAACATAATATAAAGTAGGTATACATATAAAAATTATTTAAATTTAATTAATATTATAATTAATTGTTTTAGTAAAACTAAAATATAATATTATGGTAGTTATAGAATTAAATGTCTAGTGTAGTGATGAAGACATGACAGTTACAACACCCTCGCTTTGAGTTGATAAAAATACTATAATAGATTCACATCAGAATTCAAAAACATTGCTTTTTATTTAACTTAATAAAGATAAATTCTATAGCATTATAGTTGGCACAGTAAAAATACCCAGTGGTAATACGATCGAATATAAAATTCGTGTTTTCGGTGTCGGTACGAGTTGTCGACTTGGTTTCCTCTGGCTTCAAGTAATCAACATTAATGTCATGTTTTCACATTCTAGATATGTCGTTGAAAATATTGTTAATCACTTTTAGTGTTAATGATAACAAGAAATTATTTGGTTACCGTACGCGAGTTCGATACGCGGGATGTAGTTGAAGTCTTCGTTGAAACATTATTTTCTTATGTATAAAAATAATATTATATTATACTTGTTTTATAATAATTATATAAATGTGTGTATTTAAATAATTAATCATGTACAAAAATTGATTTGAAGAGTTGCGTTTCGACCCGGCCTACAAATGTTTAGAAAGTAGAAAAATTAATAGTCATAAAAATAAGTTTTGTACATATAGAACAAAAAATTGCTAATTTACCAAAGATTGCAAAGTAGAATATGTATATATTTTAAAGTAATGGTAGGGTAAGTAACATTAACCTACATTTTATAAGAACTGATTATAATTTCCATTTCAATATTTTTTTGTGAGAAATAATTTTCTTGCACGTTATATCCATTATTGTTGATAGCGATTTTCAAAATTCATCGGTTTGAGTTAACTATTTCCAATACTCTTAAAAGTCCTCATTATTATAATCCAACTAAACTAATAGGTACCGTTTGACGTTTCATACTTTTCAAATTTAAACTACTTTGTACCGGCATAACACACACAATTTCAATAACATTTTCCGTAAAAACATAATTCTATTGTTTTACGGAAAATGTTATTGAAATTATCTGAGTTACACCTGTACAAAGTTGAAAAGTATAAAACGTCAAACGGTAGTTATTAGTTTAATTGGATATTAGTTTATTTTACTGCATATATGTTCTTAAATGCGTTTGTTCAAATATTTTATAGTAATTAGACTTTGTATTTACAAAAATTTCTTAGATGTAAGAATATTCTTCTATTGTAAAATAAATCTTAATATCTTCATATATATTCTTTTCATGTTAAGTGTAGAATTGTAGATAGAAATTAGTTTAAAATACTATTTAAGCTAAATGTTTTCCACTAAAATTTCACTATTCGGACACGCATTTCAGTTGTAAGAAAAATGAACTTATTTTGAAAGAGAGGAAAATCTGTTACAAGATTATTTTTTAGTAGGCACGTTACATGATTTCAGTTGAAATTAAATTGGAGCTTTTATAACAGCGCATGTGTGAAGAAAGATTGATACTAGACAATATAAAATGTATTTTGTGTTTATTTCATTCGGTCACTATTTCTCATAAGTGTTGTTTAATTGTTCTTTTTAAATTGACTAGTAATACTGGTAAGTTTGTTATTTTTTGTGTAGAAAACTAATTATAGTCTAGTCATTAATCATCCTTATTAAATCAATATATTATTTATAACTCGTGACTTAATTAATCGTTATGATCTCATTGTTGTACAAATTGACAATAGAACAGTTTTATGTAAATTGTAAATGTAAAATTACTGTTTCGTAAGTAGGTACCTAAACATTGTTTTGTATGTATTGTAGCTAATCAACTATTTTCATATAGTTTTGTTATTTCAAAACGGTGACATTAACTTCCCTAATAAATGTTCAAAAATGTAATCGTGTTTTATTTATTTTTCTCCCTGACTAAATAACTGAAAGTGGTGATAATTTCAAATAAAATCAAATGAATCAAAACAGAACCTTCAGTATTAAACTGTAGAAAGTTTTCAATTTGTCTTTAAAAGATACATATTTCCCATTCCAATTCTGCTACAGCAGATCCAATCCAAAGGTACATGTAAAGGTTTAATAATACACACAGTCTTATTAAAAATGTATTTCTGTCGCACAATATTTACAAATATAAATTACCTATTCTACTTAGAAATTAACACACGAAAACCCACAGTAAGTACCAATAAAAGCAACCTATGAACCTAACAATTTATTTATTCTACTATATGGTTAACTGAATATTTCAGATCTATTATCACAATTTATTTTCTCATCTATTATTAAGGTACGAGTACATTGCATTCGTGTAATGGCTTTGAGAATAATTTACTAAGAGGTGTGTTGTAGTATCAGCTGTATGGAGAGACGGAGCGCAGTCGTCTGCTCTTGCCTGGGAAGCCGCGAGCGTATGGTGGCTTGGCGTTTGTCGTCACGTAGTAAACACCACGAGCACTGAAAAATCATCATCGTCAGCCATAGAAGTAAACAAAAAGGCAAAATTTACATTTGACATTAGAGAGTTATTGTATTTACTCATTGTAAACTTACTTGCGGTCGACATGTTCGCCCATTAAAACATAGTCGGTGTCCCTGGGTTCGCACCAGCCGATCAAGTACGAGAATAAACTAGAGCAGGGCCCCGCCCAAAACCCCTCTCGGCTATTGATGGACTCTATGAAGTAAGGTGTCACTTTTGTGTGATCGCATGAGAGTGTTTCTGTAAAAAAGTGAAACAAATTAAGTATTGGAAATATATTCCAATTTAGTTACATAATATATTATCAGATATATTTTCAAGATAAAATAATTTTATGATTTCATGAAATAACACCATCTATTAGTATAATGTAGAAGCTATTTCAATTCTTAATTATTATGCCATCTATTGAATAACCCCGAAACTAAAATGATTGATACCTCACAAAACTTTAGGTCTGCCATCTATTAGATTAATATAAAACTAAATTAATGGTAGTGAAGTATTTAATAACTAGGTTACTTGTATAATACAAAGATGGCGTTAAATAAGCTTGTATAAAATGAGGGCACGATATTGGCTTGCCGGCAGTAACTGAACAAATAAAAGAGCTGTTTCGATATTAAGGCCACGTCATAACACAGTGTGACTTTATAAATCGCAAAGTATATAAATTCTCGCAAGACTTTTTCATGTAAACAAATATATCTATACAATTCGAAGTAAGTTTCTTACATCATTAAACACAATTTATTTATCACATTTTGTGAAACAGTTTTATGTAAATGATATTAACAGCAATAAACCATTGAAAGTTAAATGTTCTTTATTATTTCGAATGGAAAAAACCTTATTTTTATTTAATATGCGGTAATAACTGCTTATTGCGTGAATTCTTTCTTATATTTATATTCACGTTTTATTTATTGCCCGTGGGTTGATGACGTAACTTTTTCTTGTTTGTATTTACGTTGTTACACTGGCAGTGCAACCATATTTGAGATTAAAGTATCTTTTTATTGACCTTAACGCATGCGTGACGCGCTTGTAACCGACTGACAAACGTGAGGTCAGGGGTTAAATTCTTGCAAATGTTTGTGTAATTCGTAAGTTACAACAAAAGGACAGAAACAACATAAAACAGGGTATATACAGACTGCGAACGAAAACGAAGCCAGGTGGTACATAGTATTAGTGACTTCAGACGCAATGCAACTAAAAATTACGCAAAAAAGCGTAATTTTTTTTACGTATTATCGTATTTGGGTAGTAAATACATAGGTTTCCTAAAATAATAATGTACACCTTTTTAGTTTTTAGGACACAATGGTACTTAAGGGCTCTTATAATTTTTTTAATATAATTTTAGCAAAAACTGGGTATTTACCACCCAAATCCGACGATAATTAAAAAAATAAAAAAGAATTGTCGCTTTTTGTTTTGAAATTTTTAGTTGCAATGTGTCTGAAGTCATTAATACTAACTCCTAGTTTTCGGTCGTAGTCTGTGTATACTTTGTATAAGATTTAGTGTTCCATGTCAGAACATCTCTCCTACTCAGTACTCTGTGCAAACTCTCTCGCACCTGTTTTAGTAAAGACGAAAGGTAAACGGCTTCGGTAATTAAAATAGGTTTTAATATTGTCTATGAACTTTTAAAACCTATTTTATAACTTAAATGTTTTGTCTTCTTCGCTCAAACTTAATTCAATAGTCGTGCGAAAGGGACAAAACATTCGATAACATAAACAGGTTTTAAAACTGTCGGTGAATAAGACGGAAAGAGTTTAGTCTACCATGCGAGTCTTTTTAAAAAATTGATAAGCATAGCACAAAGAGAATTGCGATATAAGACATATTTTTATATCAAAATCACATTAATTATTATGGTTATGTTACCTTGAAATTTCGTAAACATACGCCCTCTCGATAAAGTATTCCTTTCTTCTGCTTTAAGGACACGAGATTGTTAAGGTACAATATCAAAAACTTGATACATACAAGTAAACATAAGGCCGCGGCCTTAAAAAATATGCAGCACGTACGAAAGTCTCAATGATTTTCTAGAATTTTAATCAACTATGAAGCGTACACTTGGACCGAAAAACTAAATTAATATGCGCACTAAGCACTCGCGACCCGTTCTCTTTATGACATACCTACACGTGATACACGTAGACTTATTGTTCAAACTAGATATAACTATGGTGATAGCAGTCGTAAGCTGATGATATTGTGATGGCGAAGAAGACTGAAGTATAAAAACAGGAGGTATAAATCCGTATGAATTCAACTCAACAGGTTTCAACAGCGGATAAGAGGGTTTGTAATTCAACAATTGAGCTACAATTTATATAATGTTTTAACCGTGTTCTAATTAGCTAGTTCCGATACAAATGCGTAATTATAGTAGAGCAAAATTATTCGCAGGTATGCAAGCCGATTTCCGCCACTTATACATCTAGCGCGAATAATGTAACATGTGTATAGTAAATGTTGAAATTTTGGCATCTTATTCACACCCAGTACCCAATTAGCTTCCGTTCTATATTAGTTAGATCAGTAGGGTAATTCACGTAATTAAATAAGTTTAGTTGCAGTGCAGTTGCAGTTAAGTTTCGATCAAAACAGACCTTTTTGTATTCTCGTAATTTTGACAACCGCTGTCAGATACGCTCGCGTCAAGTTCGCGTCACGCGAGCGGTTTAGTGTATTCTACTGCTGCGTGTTTTATGTGCGTGTTTCAGATCGCAACTTGATCGGTATTCACGTATAAGCTTCTTGCATACGACTGACGTATAGTTGACGCGCAGCACACGCGCAGTTTACGCATAGCTTAGGTGCAGTTCACGCGCAGCTAAACAATTACAAGAATACCATTTTGCACTAAGACGTAAACTTCATTGCAACTGCACTGCAACTTGATCGGCGCGTCAAAAAATTACGTGAATTAGCCAGCAGCGGTTCCCAAAATTATTTGTACTGTGACGCCTTTGAGAGTTTAAATTTTTTTTACGACGCCCTCAGACCTATCCTCGCCCCCTCGCTCCCCCGGGACATAATTTATTACCAGCCTAATAATAAGTTTTTAGAAAAACTGTAATTGGACATAAATATTTTTTTATTACAAAATAAGAACAAAACCAAGAAATAAGCATAAAAAAGAAGAAAATATATTTATTTCACTTTTTCCTAACTGATGATGTGAAGAATCTGCTTGCTTTTCTGAGCATAGCTTGCCAAAACGGGCCTCCAATTTGGCTCACTCGACTCAGTTGCATCGACACGCGACGCCCCAGGGCGTCACAACGGACAGTTTGGGAAACCTTGAGTTAGTTTATAATCATGATTTTATATAATATCAGGAAGCCGTTAGCCGGCACCGAGATTTATTTAAAATTTGATACTATCAGCTTTTAATGCGTGTATAAGCGCTATTTATCTTTATCCACACAATGAGTAATTAAGATTTTCTACTATTTATACATATGATATTTTATAAGCGACAGTTTGCAAGACAAAGCAGGCAGACGTAACAATACCAGAAAGTTCATGTTGCGGGAATTATAGTGTTTAGGTGAAGAACAGATCACAGATAAGATATTTCAATAACGCTGTGCTATGATTTTCTAATACTAGTACTTGGAGGGATAGTAGGAAAACCAACGCTGAGTATTAAAAAAAAACATTGGCATTTCGTTTCTGCCAGACACTTGATTTGACCTGACCTTCTGTTGTTGAGGTTTCATCATGGATTTTGCAATGACCTGAGTAGGTATATCAATTTCATTTCGCACGTATTTTATTAAAGAGCATATATACATTCCTATTATAAAATCGAAATATACATACTCAAACCTATAATTTGAATAAATAGCTGGTATAATAACAAATAAGGATAACTAGGGCATTTTGCAACGGCGTCATTATTTTTTCAAGACAAAGATCAAAGGCACGATTGCCCTTAACAGGCTCTCCTAACACTTACATAACAATTGAACCAGATTGTGCGGTGGAAAGTGCAGTGAATCCAGTGAGCAGTGAAAGCGTTCAATTGTAACTTATTATAGTGAGTCATTTGTATGCGTTAAACGCAGGTTGACCTCAGCTTAGTTCATAAGCGGGTGACAAGCAGCTCAGGTTATGTTGGTTGGCATTTGTTTTACAAAGCGTTACGTTCGCATTGTTATTGTTAAACTTTTTGCCGGGTTACGCGAATTGTTACGAGCAGTTTAGCCGCACTTATGAAAGCGGTAAACTGTGTGTTAAATTAACATTGTTGCGGAAGCATTTCCTATCTTTTGTTGGTGTGATTCTTGTGATTGTTTGTCTTATGAAGTCTCAACAATTTCAGTAATTTGTATTCTTTTGTACGATAGGAAAAATTATACCCTTATAACAATATATTTAAAAACGCAATATTAGTAAAATTTTCTATGTTACAATTAGGTATTTATTGTAGCACAAGCATAATGATTAGTTAGTACTCAACAGAATTCTGAACTACATTATACTGTCAGTGTAATGATTTCGATCTTGGCCGATATTTTATAAATCTATTATAACAAGTTCAAGTACTACGCCTCTATCAAAGTTTATTACAGTTGTTTATTAAATTTAATAATTAAACTGCGCACTAAGGCAATATTTACGAGCCGACATAACGTGTTACGTCTAAGAACATTGCTACAAATCAAGGCAGACATCTTAATTGAAACATCTAGTACATGAAAATTGTTTTGTATGTTGTAATAATATAGCAACTGCCCCGTGTCATAAAGACGTTCGCACAGAATTTATAGCAGGAACACACGCTGGGCTGAATGAAAAGTATGTAATCAATAACTAAATTCTTAGTATATAATCGACTCGTAATAGTCATTGCCTTTTGTAATCTACATCTAAGGTCGTAGTTTATTGAGTGTTGCGAAATGACATCCATATTTGAAATCAAAGGTCGTATTGCATTTTGACTTGAATATATTTTTAATACAGACGTAGGTATACATAGACTATATACATTTTAGTATACCTTAAAGGTACCTTTTTTTATTACATAGGTCCGGCAAACGAGCAAACAGGTCACTTGATTGTAAGTGATCACTACCGAATGCCGCCCATGAGCATCCACAACGCTGGATTATGGATGTGTTATCGGCTCAATTGGGAGGGGAGCGGGAAGGAGAAAGGATGGGAAGAGGAAAGGGGTAGACGAACTGTTTAATTTTATTGAATTATAAGCAATAGAGCTATACTATCCATCATCATCCATCCATCCATCAGCCAAAGGAAGTCCACTGCTGAACATAGGCCTCTCCCAATGATTTCCACAGTGACCTGTTGGAGGCAGGCTGCATCCAGCGACGTCCCGCGACCTTTACCAGGTCGTCTGACCACCTAGTGGGTGGACGTCCCACGCTGCGCTTTCCGCTTCGTGGCCTTCATTCGAGAACTTTTTGGCCCCATCGGCCATCAGTTCTCCGTGCTATGTGCCCCGCCCATTGCCACTTCAACTTGCTAATCCGCTGGGCTATGTCGGTTACTTTAGTTCTCCTACGGATCTCCTCATTTCTGATTCGATCTCGTAGGGAAACCCCGAGCATAGCCCTCTCCATAGCTCGTTGAGTGACATTGAGCCTCCTGATAAGGCCCATAGTAAGAGGCCACGTCTCGGTGCCGTATGTCATCACTGGTAACACACAACTATCGAAGACTTTCGATTTGAGGCACTAAGGTATTTTGAGCTATACTATAGCTTGTCAAAACTACAGTACCAATGCCTCGGCTCGACAGCGTAATACCACTGTCTCATAGAAAACCAAACTGAAATAACAATCTTGATGTTGCGTTTCGCTCGATGAGGGAGATTGCCGGATATCCCATAAAATGTGGTAGGATGTTTCTATTCGCCCGGATATCAGCCGCTTTGCATGACGGTGGACAACCCATCATAGTGATTCACTCAAGTGCATACTGTTAGTATTTTTATTGCCATAGGACGCAGACGAGCTAGCAGCGCGCCTGATTGTAAGCGGCGATCGTTGCTCATGGACCTTCGAAGTACCACAGGTCCAGCACAACAAGTCGCTGCCTACCTAAAGGAGAGTACTCTCTTTAAGCCTCGTTTGAAGTAGAAAACTCATTGCGCTTAAGAAACATCCTACAGTTCTAGTCTTGGAGCAACAACTTGCTTGCTTGCTTTGCATGATTGTGTAGATCCATAACATATAGGCAACAGATGCATAGTGGTCAATTTGCAGTAACAGTAAAAATTCTACTCAATAAATATTATTAATTTGCATAACCATACGATTAATTAAATTGAATTTAAGTAACAGATGTGATATTTTATGATTGTTATTGCCTTGATATTTACGGAGTCCTTCGTGAGTTACGAAAGTATGAATAGTTTTCAATTTAAAATTGATTTTTAACAATATGTAACCTAATAATGTGATTGCTTAACTGTGATTTGAGTGTTTCATGTAAATAACCTAAATAAAATACTGATATAAATCTATACTAATATATAAAGCTGAAGAGTTTGTTTGTTTGTTTGTGAGCGCTAATCTCAAAAACTACTGGATCGAATTGGAAAATTCTTTTTGTATTGGATTGATCATTTATCAGGGAATGTTAAACGCTATATAACAATCACGCTCTGACTAATAGGAGCGGAGCAGTAGTGAAAAATGTTGCAAAAACGGGAAAATTTTATTCCTTTTGACGGCGTCCGTTGCGTGCGCTGTGCAATAGGACGCGATTTAACGGGACAGGATATGACGGGGCGGGATATAGGTAACGGGATGAAATGGGAAAAGTGGTATAGAGGACGGTAGTTACGTTTGAGTTTATATATAAAACAGTACGCGAAATAACTAATGTTGTTGATGTGAACTGGACGCAATACTCATTGAGGTAGTATAATATCTCATTGACTGGTCTCAAAAACAATCTGCACCAGTACGAGTAATATATATTTACTGAATTATAGTATTATATAAACATTTTATTATTTTTATTGAAGATATTGTACAAATGTACGTTTTGCAACTGTTGTGAATTTGGGCAAATTGTGTAAGTTTGTTTTTATGACTTCAAATTAAATATCTAAACTATGCCTAGATGATAATTTTACATAATATTTACCGTAGAATTATGAGTTATTGTATATATAGTATGAATTAGACAGTAACACGTAACGTTGAAAGACGTTGCATAACTAGTGAGAAGCGGAGATGCTCATTTCCGCTGCATATTAATATGCTTATTTACCACGCATAGACCTTGCAGTAAAAAATAAGGCCAAGTATGGTCGAAGTAATTTACAAGGTAGAAAAATATTATGTTTAATGTAGGCACCTGTGGTTCTAACCACATTTTTATTGCTTAGGTTTAACAAATGATTACACGGCTTATTTGATACTAGCGGCCCAACCCGGCTTCGCCTGGGTGCAGATACTTTTTGAGCCTAATCCACATTAGACACATATTATTCAGCGTATTAACTGTTTTATAATTAAACTCAACGTGACCGCCGCCCTTTGTACAAATTTTGTCGTTCTGTCCCGTTACGTCCCGTCCCGTCCCATCTCAACCTGTTCCATGACTCAGGGCATGTTATCCTGTTCTCTTGTATTCCATTTCATCCGCCTTATATTCTATCTCAAACCACACCTTTGAGTTTGAAAGAGTAGCAAATATAGTTTACAGCACTTGAATTGTAGGTGTTTTGCTAGGCCTCCAAAACTGGGAAGGAAAAATGATGTGAGAAGAAAAGATTCGGCTTACAGAAATATTCACCAAACGAAATGAGACAGCAAAACTGTTGCTTTACGTCGTTTCTCTGTGGGACAATGGTACCACCCCAGTCAAACCAGCCCTTTCCTCCTCTAGTCCAACGGAACTATGCTGTGGCTCTACAACTCTAAAAGCAATAATTATATACGAAGATTATGTAATAAGCCATTAAAATTCCTAAACATTATGTTAAATAATTACCTACTATGTTACTAAATAGTCCGGTTGAGCAGCTTTTTATGCTAATGAAAAGGTCGTCAGGTTTTTAACTACTCTTGATGCATCTTTAATTGGAAAACAAATTTAATTGTTGAGAAATTTAATTATCCGTATTAATTGATAGCCCAAGAGAAGCAGTGGTGACAATCCAGCTATTAAACTAGAAGTCGCGAGTTTGAGTCCCGCAATGTAAAAGAATAATATTATAATTGTGATTGACTATATTTGTCTCAATGTCTGTACTCTGTATAAAAGTTAAATATTCATTATTTCCGAATAACATTGAGCAAGTAACATATTTCTTAATAAAAGACCTTAGAATTAAGAACAAGTTAATTATCCTAGAAGTGATACTTTTAATTTAATATGCTGAATTCTACGTGAAGATTTTCGTAATGGAATAGTATAATAACAGAAATATAAGATTTTATTCGTATAAAACTAAAAAGTTTAATTTTCAAGGAATACAGTTCCAGTAGTGTAGTAAATGAATATGTTTATGATTTTAGAAGTCATTATATTGTAAATTGAACATTTGGGTCTTTAAGTCGTATAATTACAATGTAACTTATAACTATATATTTTTTGTCAAAACACATTTATTAAATTTTTTTTTTCCAACAGATCATTCAACTATATTGTGTAACTATGAAACCGTAGCGTATTCATAGCAGTAAACTGCTATGAATATTATGAGACGAATATACGTGTGATGTATTATATATTAATACAACAACAACTTACGTTTATTTATACATTATGTAATTAAATTCGCAATGATTCGACAAGGTTTTGTTGTAACGAGAGGTAATAAAAAAGAAGTCCACGGCAACCTCCAGCTGAGGTCATTTATCTAGGAAATGCGCCAACATTACATAACCCAGAGTCACTCAAACTACTCAATTAAATATCATTATTTATATACCTAATGCCGGAAACATGAATACATTAGGATAATCTTGGCGTAATTTTTCAACTACAGGTGGTCTGTCGGAAGTTAATAAAGTGATTTCATTCTGCCTTATTTTAAAGCAGCTGTATAATTCTCGTGGATCGTGGTGAGATTAGATTTTGGGCTTAGCCTGTGTGTATCAAGTTTAACCCACAATATTTATTCCAACAGCGAGATTACCGTCTATCACCTGTGGATACTCTATTTTGTTTTTACTGCTCTTATAAGTAGAGGGAAAGTTATCATTTTGCCACGCCAATAAAAAATGTGGTACATTCCGGCGCTAGCATAAGATAGCCCATATTTTTTAAGCGTTTATTGAATCACCCATTTTCTTCTCGTCCACCCCTTAAATAGGTAATTTGATTGAAGTTTAAATCTAGATGTTTGATTTAAAATAGACAGAAAACTATGAGCAGAACTCGATCTCAAAATAGTGTATTTTAAACTGTTTAGCAGTTTTCTCTAGCGTTGTATATAAGTATTCTCGACATGTTAAAGTGCCTTGTTTACTTAAGCTCTCAGATATTTCCTTTTCCTTCTATGGTTGTTGGATTATTTTATATGAGACCATATATTCAAATAAAACGTTTTATAGCAAACAACGTAGTAACGTAGATATTTTATGAATAACTAAAATCGAGTTCGAATAAGAAGGAGATCCTTTAAATAAATATATTCATTACATTCCATTATAGTAGGGTAGTGGGTAGGGTAGTCCTCGAGTAAAAGTTTAAATTTTCAAAAACTAAAATACAATTAAATGTATTACTTAACATAATAATAAACATAATAATATAACATAAGATTCTAACAAAAAATATCTCGGTACAACGCGTTTCAAATACTTTAGCCCTAAATCAATTTTAAAACAACAATAAAATACGTCATAGCAAAAACCAAACCGCGAACCGCGACCATCGTGATTCGTGAATCGAGATGAATGTATTACGCAACGCGAATGTCGGCCAGGCACTTCGGAAGTGGTCGCCAGCCGAGGTGCAACCGGTGCCTCACCTACTTACTTATAACACGTTACACAATTGGAGGATTATATACGATGCATCGCTAATGCACCTTCCGATTCCTTACGTATGATTAATTGCGTAGAATTCAGTTTACAAAAGTTTGTTATGTCATGCAAATTGTGATTTATGGTTGTGTTCTTTGAAACTTGAATGCAATAACATCCGCGTTGCAGTGTTCTAGTTTAAGTTAACATTGAAATGTCTTTAACTCACGACATGAAAATTTAAGTGAACGTTCACATCTTTTACTATTCCAGACACAGGTACTTTTACTCTAATGTTTTTTATTATTTTTTGCTTTATAAGTACGTAGGTACTTATAAAATATAAGGGTCAATGATATTTAACTTATATACCTGCTTTTTAACCAACGCAAATAATAAAAATATTAATATATAATGTGTAGTGGAAAAGCCAAAAATTTTAGTGCATTTAATTAACGTTAATTCTACTTGCCGGCTCAGCATGTCTTTGGTCACTACAATTTCATATTATTCGCTACATTTAAAAATATTGTAAATTATAATGGTGTAACCACACCATAATATACTATAATATACAATATTTTTAAATGTAGCGAAAAAATTGATAAAACAATGGTGTAACTACACCATTATAATTTAAAATATTTTAAAAATTTGTAACATAATAAAAATCGCGAATACTCAACAACAGCACAATAAAATCCCCAATTTGCGTACCATTTAGCATCAACGGAGGAGGAAAGTGAACGACGCGACGCGTCGCGAGCTAATCAGACAGCAAAACAAACCGACTATTATGTAATTACTTGCGTGGAGATAACATCCGAGTTCGACTGCTGGCCCGTGAAACAACACTTTATTATTTTTATTTATATAAATATTAAGGTTTTTGTGAAAAGTGTTGTGTGGAATAATTGTTTCTTTGATTAGTAAACAATAATTTTGGTGCTGTAAGAAAATCTACTGCAATTATAACCTTCCATATTAGGATTTCCTGAGATGCTGAATACAAATAACGTATTTTATACTTATTTTTACTTTTTATTATCGTGCAATAAAGTGTTTATGTATTATAAATAAACAATAATATGATTTATAAGAATTGTATAATTTACGAAAAAATAAAATGATAGTGACAAAATAATATTTCTAAATCATGTGTAAAAATTATCTTGCCACTGTCCTCAGTATATGCGGAGCAAGGGTAGATACACTAAGATATAGTTTATGCAATAGTAGTAGGTATGCCACATACGTTTTTTTAAAATAAATCTTGTACAAAATATTAAAGTTGTAATGTTACTGCCCGGACAAGATTTTTTTAAACCTTTACGTTTGAATTTTAATATATTTCCATTCACTATGACATTCTACATTTAAAAATAAAGAATAATAAAAATACACAAGACTTACCGGTAATTTGTACAGCAGTAATTCCAATCAAAATTAACCACTTGGAACTCGTTAACATTTTTGCAAACGCTTACAACTGCCTAAATATAAATCACAATTTTTATCTGTACATTACACTAAACCAGATCACAGTATTATCACAATATTCTTTGTCGAGTGCGACAGCTGTTCGCAATGTGTTGTGGCACAGTAGGTGGCGTGTGCAAGGTTTGTTTTTCGTCGAGGCACTACACTCTGCAGCGAAAGTGTTGGAGGCGACCTCACCACGTGCTCGCTTCCCCACTCATAAATCGAACACCCTTTACATAATTTATGGAATTCACTAGAACAACGCGGAATCCCGCGCGACAACGAAATGAGGAAAATATTTACGAGATTTAGAAAAAACAAATGTTTTTATTATTAAGTTTTATGTCTTTTTTTATTTTATTCTTTAGGCGTCATATTTTCAACCGCCGAATAAAATGTATTTCTTGTATAATAAAACATAAACTTTGAAAATAGCTGTTTAATAATTACTTAATTTTTTTGTGGCGCCTTTACTTTACCGTATAAATTATTTGATGAATAATTTTTATCTGACGAGAGAAAAATCGAAATTGAATGAATGTAAAGCGTAAACCTCGTTACTGGGTAAATCTATAGATGAATTTCATCGGATGGTTTAATTAATAAATAAATACATACAATAGTCATAGACATAGTCCTGACCCCACACTAAGATCGAGTCTTGTGCCGTGGAATCAGGAAATAGGAGAGACTTTTTGGTCTCACCAATACCCAAAACCGAAACAAATACCTGTGGATCGAACCCGCGGGCAATATTTAAATTAATAGTATATTGCACTAGTATTAAGAGTAGGTAGGTAAAGCGTTAACATTCGAAGCGTGTTAAACATGTATGTAGTAATAAATAATAATTAGCTTGTATTAGTACTGTATTTAATTTTACGTCCTGTTCTGTAATATTTTTATCGGAATGCAGTTCAAATTAATAATTATAATATTCAGCTATAGGATGTTCTTGGCCCAAATTTTAAGAACTTAGAAACCATTCTGAAAGGTCTTTATTTTAGGTATGTAGTTATTGATGATGGTAAATTTCTTTGTATTATTTTTGTTCGGATTCGAAGAATAACTATTAACTATGATTCTGTTTTAAATATCGGTTCAAATCCGTAAGCTGTATGAAAAAAAATCAACATACAACAAAAAGAGACAAAAATGTTAAGGATCATAAATACGAATGTAAATAAAATTGATTATTGGTTGCCACACAAAAACCAAAGATATTTGGTGATTTTTACTCAATATGAATTTGCAAACCTAATGTAATAGGACCTTGACCGTTTTAAACAATAAGGCGTTGTACTGTGTAATGGAGTTTAATGGAATATTAAAATACAAGGTGTCGTTGTTATTCGGTTTCTTTAAAAGGATTTTATACTATATCCAGTAGTATAGTATAAGTATATCTACAGTAGTAGATAAAACAATATCAGAAGAATATTAATGCGTCAATTTAAACAGGGTTAAATTTCCAAATATGTTGGTAAAATTTGTAAAATGCTCGTTTTAAAAAGACATATTAGAACATGTTTTGCAGCTTATTGTAAGAATAAATATTGAACTTAGTGTTTTGTGAAATTTATATAAATTCGTCCATTGCCCATTGACCGATTGACGCAGTGATAGAAAAGTTAGTTAAACTAAAAGACGCGTTCTTCGTGAAAAAAAAAATATGGCTCATTAAGTCTATTAAATTAGTCTCTTGTAACAACTAAAACAGAATTAGCAATCGCAAATATTTCAATAATTATTCATATTGCATCTGCATCGGTGTTGTAACCTGCAGCCTGCAGGCGTGGTCGCATCGAGAAGTTCATTGACTGACTTGAGCAACAGTATTACCTAATTACGGACATACGATGCCCGGGTGCCGCCTCGCCTGTTGCAACGAAACGAGGCGACAAGGATGTTGGAACGGCCTTCTTCTTTGTGCATATTGCTCAAACAGGATTTGGAAGCAGGAAAACCTATGACCACTTACAAATGTTACATCCTTGTGACAAGCGGTCATTTGGTCAATGGAGGGTTTTGTGATGTATTGCAAGCGGAACTGACATTATTATTATGACTTTTTTGAGGACGAGGTCAAAATTTGCGAGGATTATTTGAAACTGGTTTGTGAGTACAAACTTCGTAACGCAGGTGATCTAATTAAATTAATACTTTATCAAAATCGTCGTCTAGATCTCTCTCTCTTTCTCTTTCTAACTTTCTCTTTTTAGCCCCACGATGTCTATTATTGAGCACTGATTTCCCACATGGATGTTCACAACGGCTGTTGAACCAGCCTTAACTAGGTCATCTACTTAATTTACAATGCTACAATGTCCTTGAAACTGGAGTGTTCCAGCAACCGCAGCAACAACAGCAGTGTAAATGCACTGTTGTGTAATAGTGCATTTACACTGCTGTTTGGCGAGAGAAATAGACAATGCGGTGGTACCGACCACCTGTTTTGTCTGTAATTTGTTATTGAACAATTATTTTCGTTCCAAGCTATGCTAGAACATAAAAATAAGGAACTCAATATTAACTCGAAATTAAAATGATAAGCGTTGATAAAAATATATGTAAAATAGCCTAAAGGCGACATTAATGATTATATGTGTATTAAAAGGCCGTGATCGGAAAGTCCCGGCGAAGGCAACCTCGTAACAACTATCATAAATAAGGAAATAGGACTACATGTCGTCATACTGTACTTAATATTTGAAGCCGATCATGTAGGTAATATTAATGTAATTAAAAAGTTCCATTTCAATATTGCAGAAAAATGCTTACATCAAATACTTTCTTTATATGCTTTATTTCATCAAGTTTATGGTAAAAATAACCACGGTTGCTACTAACGAAAAAATATAATTCAATTTTGATTATATTTCTAAGGGCATGGTAGAATCCATAGTCCACTGCTGAACATCGTCCTCTTCCAATGATTTCTACAGTGACATGTTGGAGGCAGAAGCAATGGAATATCCTTTCGAATATCCTTTATATAAAAAAAAAAAACAAAATGCCTTGCGTTCCCGTCCCGTTCTGCACTGGCCCTTGGCCAACGAAAACATGAATCACGTATCAACAGGCCCCTTTTTGAGGTATTACATGAATTTTTTAACTAACTCCTTCGTCTTATGAAGTAATTTTATTGTTATTTGGGTTAAAAAAAACACAGAATAATGTAATATTCTATTGTTTTAATTAACTTCTGATTCGAACTCCGTGTCTCTGGTGGGTCGCTTGTCATGACCGCGAGCATACGGCGACTCTGAATTTGTGAAGAAGAAGTACAACCCCGACGCACTGAAAATTATAAATTTTATACATGTAAATAATTCATACCAACGCTTGAAAATAATAACTGTAGTGGAATGCTTGCAGATAGGTATTATGTAAATAACACATATACGAAACTCTAAATATTGTTTATGATGAAGAAATCGGTAATTTTGATGCTTTACAGTCATAAATTTCATTCGTAACATAAAAATTAGAGCATGTTAGAGATGTAATAACGTGATCAGTATAAGTTGGCTCTACCTTATATATGTAGGTACCAACCTACATATATTTCCAACTTATCACCAATGGTAACCTTTAGGTGCAGTGTAGCCTCTTTGCGGTATATGTATAGAAAAGAGTCGGCAATATTATACGGGTGAAGGAAAAATGACGAAACAAATTCTAGCCAAATTTACGAGTTATCGCGAAAAAAGTTTGTCCATTGATATTTGTTGAATTTCATCATAGGTGGTTATAGCCAATGTTTCTTTTCAGATTATTTATTATGAGAAAATATATTTTTGCCAACAATTTTATTTTAAAATGTTGGTTTTTGACTGCCTTTGAGGCAATCGTACTACGGTGTTACAACGCCGAGGTCTCGGGTTCGAATCCCGTGTCGACCAAAGTGATATTGGATTTTTCTAATCATTATCAGCCTGGAGTAAGGAATTTGTGCCCTATATGGCGATTGGCTCGCCCACACAACACACAAGGCGAAATGTGGGTGTCCTGGTAGCACCTTTGCCTACCAGTTCTGAGAAAAAGGCGTACGTTTAGGTATGTATATAAGTATCGTTTTGAATGTTTATGTGACCCCTCAAAAAATAAGCTTAAAGTATCAATATCATTACATATACGTTACGTACGTACATATATACGTATCATTATTATACGAAACTCTGTGTGGCTGTATATAACAGTTCGCGTGTAATTTTAAAGTTACTAATATGTCATAGAACGGGTAATCACACTGAGTTAATTGTCAATTTTGAGCCGAGCTAAACGATAAGGGAATTGTAGTGAAAGCGGGGAAGTGTTTCGGTGCTTGCACTTTAATCGTACTATAAACGCTTACTAAGCCACAGCATTTGTCGCCGACGCTTAGTGTCGCCTTGCAACAATTAAACAGACGTATGCATCATAGTTTTGATATTTCCTTTACATGTAGGATTTTTTGTAAAAAATAGAACTTTGATTATTGGGATTACACCTGTGAGGTATTATCGATATGATATTTCCCTCATGGAAACTGCACTGCACTGCAATAATCATTATGCGTTAATGCGGTCACCTTACCGTGTCATTATGGAAAAACTACGAATCTCTTTCACATTCGGGAGACTAAGCCTAGGATCGACACATCAGCTTGGTACGGATTAGTAAAACGCCACATTTATTTTATAAATTCTTGTGGAAAATCTAACTTCGCAGGTTTTAAGATAAACTTATTATGCAGTATTAAAGTATGCATTAAGGCTATCTACTTATACGAAATTCTTATAATCTTATACGAAAAGTCAAATGTTTTTGGGCCGTCCAGATAGCATATATAACTCCCATTATGCAATGTAGAGTAGTTTGAACTTTAGTATGTAAGCGAATTAGGTCTTAATAATAAAATACAACGATCTCTCAAATTGGCCCTTGTCTAAATTGCGCTTAAACGATTTTGGTTTGGTTTACGACACCTGTCTCGACTGATGATAGTAATGTGATCATGATATATATAATAAAGTATATAATAATGTGTGGTAATGCTTCTGCGAAATGTAATTTACTCAATAACTGTCACTAGCCAATGACAATAACCGGGATCGAAGTCACACCGTGTTCTTCGAAGCATGCAAGGGTCAGATTCACGTCACTCTAGAGTGTGGTGTTATTAATTTGAGTTTTAATAACTAACGTACAAACTTCTTTTGTACTCACACTAATATTATGAATGCAATAGTGATGTGAAGTGATGATTTCTTCATTTCATTATAACAATTTAAAGGATTTAAGATAAAATTTTAATGGATAAGCTGGACATGTATTGGATCATACTTTTTAAATTAATGTTTAGTTATGTACGAAATATGAGCAAGGAGGGTTAAAGGAGATTGTAAATAAAAAATAATTAAACCTATTATACTTCAAAAGAGTAATAAAAAGAGCGAAATAAAACTAATATTTTATAATACCTAAATATACAAACATTTTTGTTTTGATGTCGGTGCCAGCTAGCCTACTATAAGCTATACAGGTAAAACCACGAGGCATGCATCGGCTGGCACCGACCTCAAAAAAAATATTTTATATTTAGGTATTACAGATTTTAAAAAAATAGTTTCTTTTCTCTCTTTTTATTACACTTTTAAGTCGGTTTAATATTTTTAAATTATTTTTTATTTTGAAGTCGATTAAAAAGGACTTGTGTACAAGCGAAGCTGAGTAGCCGGTACCATTACTAATGTGCGTAGAGGAAATAATATTGCCTTACTTCAGCGGTACATGTTCTCCAAATAGTATGTCGTCTTGTGAATTTAGCTCGCACCAGCCGATCATGTAGGTAATCCAAGACGCGCATTTGGTTGCGTAAAACCCGAGTTTGGTCAGAATAGACTCGGCGAAGTAGATCGGGGCCCGTGCGTGATCGCAGCCCGATTTCGCTGTAAATATATAAATTGCAAAATAGTTATATACTATTTTATTTCCTTTCCGGCAAGACTGGACAAATATAATGAAGTGTGCGGGAATTCGTTTAATGTAGGTATTCCCCAACTCGTGAAAATACATACATATATGGGACAGATTTATGTTACAGCGTCGCAAAATTATGATTAATATCGTAGATAATTATAGACTGCCTTTTGGCGTAGTTGTGTTGTAGGTGAAATCCTAATAATTATAATTAAACATATATACATAAACTCACGCCTTTTCCCCATTGGCGATGTTGTACTAAAGTATGATTACAAAACTGCGGTCTCGAGTTCGAATCCCGGGTCGGACAAAGTGATATTGGATTTTTCTATTAATTAGCAGCCCGGAGTCAGGAATTTGTGCCCGATATGGCGATAGGCTTGCCCCCTATCACATACCGGGACGAAACAGATAAGGCGAAACGTGGGTGCCTGGTTACTGCCAGGAGAACCCCAGCCTACCCCTTCTGGGAGAAAGGCGTGAGTTTATGTATGTAGATAATTATGGATGTAGGAAAAGCAATGTCTACAAGGTTAGTCGTACCACTACTGGACAATAAATTAAGTACCGTTTTAATTAATGAGATTACTTTAATGCTCAGTTATCAAACCAGACTATGTATAACTATTTTAGTATCATGTCACAAACAAGTTATTGTAGGCACATATACGGAAGACTCAATGTTTTTATCGCTAAGATTACTTAATTAAAGATCAACAAAGTAGATAGTGAGACGAGTTAACAACCTTTCAACGGAAGGCTGTTTTAAACCGCAGTATGGAATAGGGGTGCGTGCGTAAAAGTGCGTGGTGGCCTGTTGGTAACGGAACAGACGCGGCTACCTACATGTTCACGGTGGTCGCGGGTTCAAATCCCAGGGCACACCGCTAACTTTTTGGAGTCATGTGTGTATTGATAGTCAATCACCACGCACTATAACGGTGAAGGAAAACATCGTGAGGAAACCTGCATACCATAGCGATTTGTATAAATTTCTATGGTATGTAAAAGTCCGCAAACCCGCACTGGGCCAGCGTGGTGGACTATATGGCCTAACCAATCTCAATCGTACTCTCGATTGTAGAGGAGGCTCGTGCCCTGCAATGGGTCGTGTATGGGCATCAGCCCATCATGCGATATTCAATAATCAGAGGGCTTAATAGCAGGACATTTGATACTGTTGATACAGTACAGTATGGAACAGGGGTAATCCTTTTGTTGATCCATACGGGAGATGTACGGGAGTGGTAGATAATTGAATCATTTTCATATCAAATGCCCTGCTATTAAGCCCTCTGATTCTGATCGCATAACCCTTTGGTGTCGGTATGCGACAACTCCTTATAATCAAGCGTGCTGCGGAGAGTCAGCAAATATAATGGTGCGATGTGTGGAACAATTTGTGCGATGTGCTACTATAAAATGAATAAATAACAAATACAACCAACAGTCACATACATAGTCCTGACCCCACATTAAAATCAATTAAGTCTTGTGTCGTGGGTATCAGACGCTACGAGAGACTATTCGGTCTCACGAACACCCAGACCTAAGACAAATACTTGTGGGCCTCACAAACTTTTGTCTCGGTGCGGGGATCGAACCCGCGGCCTCTCGTTTCACAGCCGGCGTCTAACCAATTGCGCCACGGATGCTGTCCGATACATCGGTACTTGTCATCAAGGCGCTTGGGGCTCATAGAGCGTAAAGCAAATATTAAGGTTTTTTCAATTTGCATTTTATAAGTACCCAAAATAACGTAAAAATTGCAGATACCCCAACACGTTTTGTACGCCTTTTCTGACCTGAGGTACTGAAATGCTCCAGGACTCTACTCCTATAATATTATGTATAGTATCACTTACTCTGCTCAGCTGACGCTTTGCAGCCAGGTTGCGACATGCCTCCGTTGGCGTAGAAGTCCACGTGACCACTGGCCTCAAGTTTGCCCTTTTCAAGAGCATTAGTATGAAGAATATCTACGAACTGCGCATCAGTCAGATCCACTTTTTTCTTCGAGTCGGTTGTGACAAAAAGGGGCATTGCTGGATCTAATGCTGAAATATGTGACATATTGTTGGTTAGATTTAATTTAAGTTATAATAATAAAGCAACATTTAAGAGTTTCGTCCCTCGATTACGACAAAACTACATAATATTGTCGGGTACTCTGTATAGAAATCGGAATGTATCCTTTGTACCTTTCATTGAAGTATTATTCAATTTATTTGTTATTTAATAAAATACGAAGGAAAATTATGTAGTTATATATATAGAGTACTGCTTTAACTTCAATTTTTTTTGTTGAAATAAAATAAAATTCTACATAGAAACATTAGGTCGTTTATTGAAAACCAAACTAAAATACTGCCTTTATCACTACTGATTGTTGTAACAATTTATCACACATATTACGCGAATTTACTATAACAAATTGCAGTTTTCCACTCAAATTGATTTCGTTGAAAGCAACAGTTTTGATATTGATTCCTAATAAAAGTTGTTATTTTGTTTAAAGTATAGGTTCGACAACGGAGCAAACGACTTGACGACAAAGTATCACTGCTGACCTGTACATATACGACACATGGCGATCACTATGTATGTGAAATTAGAAAACGTATAATGAGAGAGAAAGAGAGAGGGGAAAGAGAGAGAGAAGTAAAGGGGAGGTAATGATTATTGAGGCTCTGACAATGTGACGAATTAGACCAAAATGTCAAATAAACTGGCATTTCAGGTTTGTTTTCTGTGAGCCACAAGAAGTCCATTGCTGAACATAGCCCTCTTCTGAATACATATATGAGCTGGTGTTAACGCAGAGTAGCTTCTCCTATTGATGAAGGTAATATTGTACAGATGCGTATTGCGCATTCTAATCTGAAAGGGGCAGAAAAAAACGTCTACCACTACAAAAACAAATACAAGTAAATTGTGTTACTTCAATTTATATTTTCACTAGCGACTAGATCTGGTTTCGGCCGTAAAAAAATGTCGCTTCACTCCACTTCCACTCAAATATCTTACCTACAGTCCACTTAAACATCATTCCAGTTATAAATTAATCTTTTATAACTAAACCACGCGTATTGTACTATAAAATTGTTGTCTTGGGTTCTATTACGTTAATATAGTTCCCTCATATCAGTTTTTTTATTTATCTTCCATGTACAGACATCGATCGGTTAGAAATTTATTATATGCATAGAATTTCCGACACTTTTTTATTCAGTGCTGCAAGTAATTAAAATTTTGATAATCCAAAAATGTTCCGGAATAATTTGTAGGTAAAAATAATAGAAAATATATAAAATATTGTAATTTGGATTGATTATAAATAAGGCGAGGGCGAGTTTTATTTTACATGTTAATTAACATATTGAATTATGATAGCCAAAAACAATGAAGTATGAGTACAGTCGGCCTTCGGTTATCTCACAAACATTTTGTAGGGTGGTGTCGGACTACCGAATTTGTCGGATTATGCAGACCCCCTATAGTCCGGATTTATAGATAGAGCAACTTGTAGTCACACGAACTACATATTAATGTTGTAACATTTTATCTAAAATATAAATAACATGGATGAAATATAAACAACAGGGGATGGATTACTAGCGATCTCCTCTATGTAATTTCCATTTATTTACTTATATATATTATATTCTCGGAAAAGTCATTAGTCGGTAACATTAATATGGGAGTGCTCCCAGTGTTGATCGGTCAAGTACTTAAGTTGGGTAAACGCAGCAAACAAACACATTCGCACGTATATTAATAGTTACTTATGATGATTTATTAATTTTGAAATCATCCATACAAAACCATTTTAATCGATTCACAGTTCCTAAGTTCACCGAGCAATAAACATCAACATGTTGTCAGTTTATTGTATAATTTGTGTTTTTATTCAATCCTACTTAGAATTTCGCAGGTACAAATTGCGTTCTTAAGATACTTGAGCAAAAACGATAAGGTTAATTTGAACAAGTCACTGATAAAAAATATCCTTTTGTTTACTGTTTCAAACTTACCTTTTCAAAATTATGGGTGTATTTGTTTATTCGATAAATATCCATCAAAACGTCCAACGAATAGGATTACACTTATTTTATAGTTGGTGGTACAATGTCTAATAGATTTTTGGGTGGCGGAGACGATGCCGAGCTCAATTTTGAAAGTACCACCATGTTATCAATATATCGGATCGATTAATAATAAGGCTTAGAGGTGGGCAACGCTGTCATTTAGTAAGAAGGGTCAAGTAATCCGCTTACTAGCCCGCTTGCGGGATGTGTAAATTTAGTATTGTTTTATAAAATTTCAAGAGCATAATCGCGAAAACATAGGCTATGTCCTGCAGTAGAACAATACAAACTGTTGGATAGATGAAAACAGATACATGATTGAAATAAAGTTGTTTAAACTAGAAAATCGCTTTAAGATACCAAAAAATGGGGAATGATAATAATGTAAATGTGGTGTATACTTACCAGATATCCTGGGCAACTGACCGCATGTTAAGTAATTTCCTACATAGCCAGCGATCTGAGCGCCAAGGCTGAACCCTATGAGGTGGAATTTTTTTAAGTCAAAGTTATACTTTTTGACCAGCTCGTCAATTAAATGAGCCGTACATTTGCCGACTACTTCTGTGTTTCTTGCTGATTCCATGTAACATGGTTCTCTTGCTATAGGGTTATAATCGACCGAGATCACGTTGTAATCACAGCAATTCAAGTAAGCTGGAATTGTACAAAAGGCATCAGAGATTTAGAAGATTGTATGCCTCGCCTTCATATTGTTATTATATTTGTTACAGGGACCAATTTTGAAGATCCTTGAAACGAACCGAAAGACCGCCCTCAATGGAGTTGATGACAGCAAGCACTACTAATTACTTATTAATTCAAGTCGGGAACTTTTTTATCAGATCGTATGACAATTTTTTTTATTATCTTAATTTGTGTGGGGCTTACCTAGTCACTTTGTGACTATGCCCGCACATGGTTAGTATTAAAAGAAAGAAACCTTAGCAAAATAAATTGAGAACACAAGAAAAAACATTCAATTAAAAAGAAAGAATGAAAAGCACTAACCTGGCCTAATCTCGATATTTGGTGAGTAATCTTTATGGCCCGTGTACCCGTGTATCAACATCTTGATAGGAGCATCTTTAACCCACGGAGCATGCTTGATTGTATCAGGCTCCATCGCCTTCACTTCGTGAGGATTTTCTTTGTTCGCTCTATAATATTAAAGACAGTATGATACTGAGAAAACATAGAATTTGTATCACATCAGCTGTACAGACAAGTTCAAATCAAAATCAAAATATTGTTTATTCAAATAGTCTTTCATAAGATCATGGTGTCTTGGGTTTACGCGAATGTTACACATTGAAATAAAATGAATTCTCACGGATTTTATCGCAAATTTGTTTTAAATTTGTTTTCGGTATCGAATATTAAAATATTTATTAATTGTTCAACTATAAAATTATTATTAAATAATTCAATAATTTCTGTCTTTTTAGTAAGCGACAAAATGAGAAAGCATTTTTACAAAATAAGAAATTAATTACGATGCACTGATACTAACAGATTTAGGGTAAAGACAGAACAAGACGGAATAAATGAAAATGATAAAAATAATGCAACTATATACATTATACACGCTTCATCTCTTTACTTACCTAGTATATAGCCAATATGTTATGTTAACACTCGGACAATCCATTGGGGGCATGACACAACTTAAACATTGGCTGAACCCTGAAAACGAAATGCTAGCAATAATTAATATCGCTGCATTATGCAGGTCTCCTCAATACGTTTTCCTTTATATTTGTAGTGCGTGGTGATTGTCTATCAATACTCACATAACTTCGAAAAGTCAGAGGTGTGCCCTGGGATTTGAACTGGCGACCACCGTGAACAAGTTGGCAGTCGCGTCTGGCCCGTTACCAACAGGCCATCACGCACTTGCTACTATCAATATTATCTTTGTTATGCAAATATTCTACTAATATAACATATATTTTTGTATCAATAAAATCAAAGCTATTATTGCTCCTTTTTGAAATTTAAAACTAAATAAACAAATCTCATCGTCATCAAAGAAGATGATAAACTAGATATTAAACTAATTCTATTTCTAGATTTTAAAGTTTAAGCTAATACTATTTCTAGTTCTAAAAAATCATAATAATTATTATTTTTATCCTACTGTAGATAACGACAGATCATAGATATAAGTAAAAAATAAAAGGAGAGTATAACGCGATCAATCGATGAATAACAGCCCACTCTAATCGTAAAAAGAAAGTTGTCTAATATTAGGAATAAATTATTTTATGACGTTTTCAAATATATTAATGTATTTTTATCCTTCCCGAGATGTGAATGCCAAAATTTTTATAAGTCAAATAGCCATGACAAGGAGTGGTAGCAATATTTTATATATTTCGACATTTAATGATTTCATGCATTTTTAATAATAAATTAATAAGTGCTTCAAGATAATTTGCAAACTTTCTCCATATGGACTATTGTATATCATTTGGTATATTTATTCAAATTCTTAAACTACATATAAAAGCGTTAATAACCAAAAGATATATTTAAAATAATATTATTAAAAAAATATGTAAATACGCAAATTAAAATATTTTTCAAAATTATATTTAAAAATATAATTTATCAAGTTGTTTTTTTTATAGAATAAAAAATAGTGTACTTACATAACGCATAAATAAATGTGGAATAAATTCGAAGGTACATTGTTGTCAAAATATGATATGATTATATAAATATGTATTTAGTATACAACCACCACAGCACTTTTATATATACCTTTTGAGGTTCGCCCCACTGTGCCGCCTAAGCTTTACCCGTGAGAGAGTACAGAATCTAAATAGATATTTGAAACAGGAAAAACTATGAAGTCGCTATTTATATCACTATTTTTGCATCGAAACTGATTTTTAAATTCCAAGCTAATTGTGCTAATTATGTTTAGGATTACATTGTTTTTACATGTATGGAAATATCGAGCAGTAGCAACTTTAAATTAAATTAGTAACGCTGTAAAGGTGCGACTACATTGGCTTACGTTTTTATAATACTGGTTTTATTTTTTTCGCTTTAAAGGACTAGTTTTAAAGTATGTAGACTATGATATCTCCTCCTTTCTTTCTCCGTCTCTTAATATACCAGACAACCATAGAAGGGATTCTTATGGCTGTATGGTAGAGATTGCCTTAGTGTGATGAGACGGCAATTTGTACTTTGTTGTTTTAATATTTCTTTGTTAAGTTTTTCGCGTTTATTGTGTACAATAAAGAACAAATAAATAATAATATCTACTTTATGTTAATTTGTGATCGGAGCTTGATTGATTATTCTACGAAAGGAGTAATGCGAAGCATGCAGCTAAAAGCTATATGGCTTCTTTTGCTGGCAGCATTATTTAGCTATATCTATTTATGTTCGTTCATGGAATAGTAATTTTAGACTTCTAATTGCCTCTTGAAAACTTTGTGATAATTTTTACCATTTGTGTACACTTTCTTAATTTTTCAGTATTTCGCCAAAGAAAATAAGAAAATACTTGCTGAATATATTTTTATCTATAAGAAAATAACTTGCGAGTTTTGTACTCTAAACTATGTTGCTTATCAATGTTTAGGTGCATTAAAAGGCGCTGTAAACAATATACGACTGTTTAGTCATAAAACACCGCAACAAAATACTTTTTAATGTGCAGTGAAATTTTGATATTTAAATTAACTATCAAGTTTAGAATACTAGATAAGTACAACGTCAATTTCTCAACAAATAAGGTCCCCAAATTTGCTAGAATTTCCCAAATTGCAACATTATTTACGTATCCTTAGTAACGTATACCCAAATTATGATCTAATTTTTTTCAGATTATATTTTTACACCGCTTACAACACAGTTATTCACTGTCATTATGATGAAAATATTCAATAAAACTTACTTAAAAAACGCATTTACATGTGCATCTTAATTTCCCTAAAATTGATATAACGTTAAATGAGTCTACTCTTCAGCACTTTTGTTCCAAATTATGTAAATGACATTAAAATTATCGTAAAGAACATGCAGGTATATCTTATCGCGGTTACGTGTATTTTAGGCGTTTGCCGTGTTTCTTTATAATTACAGTCAAGTACGCGGCTGATAGTGAATTAAGGGCATTACGGTTTATGTCTTAGGATATGTTTTCCTAACTTTAACTACTTCCTTCCTGTTTCAATTACAAAAGCAAATAGTTCGGTGTTTGTGCCCGGAGACGTTTGTTTAACAACAGCATACAACAATAAGGTTAGTTAAATTGTAGGAAACAAAACAATCAAGTGTTTAAATTATGTTTTATTGTTTACATAAACTTAAATCAGTCCATTCTTTTGAAGTGAAAATGCATTTGGCACTTTGTTTGCTTACTAATATGGCTTGTAACAAACAATACATCGAATCTATTAGATAAAGTTGTTCAAACTAAAGTCATAGCAAACTCGTCAATCCGTTGGGACATGTAATATCACAATGAAAAGGCATAATTTATTTATACATAATAATAATAAGCGTAACATTTAAATTTATTTACACACAAACCTTTGTTAAACATCGCTCTTTATTCTGAAGTGAGATTAGAGCACCGGAAATCATTGAGCTTCTGTACAAAAAAACAATGAACAATTTAAGTACAATCTTATCCAAGTGTCTTTTCTATATCTACAATAATATGTACAAACCAAATAAAAGTTTCACGAACTTATAAACTATATCTATCATATGGCAAAAACATTTGGTGACCTTGATACAAGGTCCCAACGATACAATTTGTACATAACCTTAATACTACTGAATTATTTACAATTTTATTACACCGTCGATGTTATTAAACGTATTCCTCAGAGGGCTTTGGCGTGCCGTTTTGATGTCTTAACGAAGCAGGCATTCGGCCGTTCACCGAGTCCGGCAGTTCCGCGAGGTCTTTGAATACGCCAATCATGCTTTGAAAGTTAGGGCCCCAATTAAATATGTTGTCCCAACCCAGAGCTGCCGACGCGGGGGATCCATTAGCCTGCCTGTACAGTGCGGCGCTGACGTGCGGAGCTAGGTCATCATCAGATGCGACTAGAGTGCTCAACGAACCCCGAAATGAAGAATCGAAACTTTCGTATGGGGGTGGCAATATGGGCTTTTTCGGATTACTAGCACTGCTCACATTTTGTCTTCTGACGTCTTCTAATTTATCTGCATTGATGCTGTTGTTATCGTATTCTATTTCAGAACACGTGAAACTGTCGTTCCCACTTTCGTCGTCGGAGCCGGTCGAACTCCTATTGTCATCCGGTGGAGAGTGATGCCTGTGTGACATGTGATGACCGACGCTAGTAGTTCTCGGTGCTTCACTTGAACTTGAAACCGCATCCAGGGTAGACACTAAGCTGGACGTTCGTTGTCTTGCGTTCATCCTTTCTATTTCTTCTGCTGTGAGTCCAACAGCACCAGTACCGACGGATACGACTTGGGGCACTTGTGGTGTGGCGCTCGGCGTTTTTCTGCCTGCTGACGAACTTTGTCCGCTCAGTTGTGACATAACTGGACTATTTAAACTTCGTTCACTGTTACTATGCAACGCATCTTTGCCTACTCCGCCTGAACTAGATGTTGTGGCCAATAACGCGCTTTGAAGTGGTTTTCCCGATATATCATGTAATGTTAATATTCGTGGTTGTTGACTCAGTTCACTGCTAGGCGATAACCTAGCCAGTGGAGTTGTTTGATGTTGCCTAGGTTGTGGAGGAGGCTGTGTAGACTGCGGCAGCACTCTTGATGGGAAACCGCTGGGATGATGTGGTGAATGTCGGTGTTGAGGTGTTTGGTGTTTATGATGATAACCCGCTATAGGCGGTGGAGTTGCTTTGTATTTTCTTGCTCCCGCAGCTTCCCGAAATCCTTTGTAATGGTAAACAATATCAATGTCAGAGGGGGCGATAGAGCTCGCATTTTCTAGATCATAATGCTCTGGAACTTCTGAATTTAAATCTATACCACTTGGATGGTCATGATGATGGGATGCATTTGTGGACGGTGGAGGTGGTGGATGGTGATCTTCCCTCAAAGCTGGACTTTTACCGACCACTTCACGCTCTATGATATCAGGACGTTGCGGTCTCGGTGGATCTATGTTCATTATCTCTCGATCTTTATATTTCTTAGACAATAGTTCGGGTCCCACAATGTGTCCAACGTTACGTGTGATATCGGCATTTTCAGACATGTAACTAGTAAGACTGGTATCATTGTTATGCAAATTCCGATTCATCATACTGTCATTAGTTCCTGCAATTAGATTTGGTGCATTCAGCATTGCCGGGCCACCGTTTTGTTTAGAGTGAGCACCATTACTCTTAGTTCCCGTGCCAGTCTTCTCTTTCTTTTGTTTACGTAGGCGGTAAAATACTGCAACTACTGCTATTGCAAATAATAAAATTACGAAGAAGACTATTACAATTATAATTCCTGTGCGTAACGGGTCGGAATTTTGAGTGGAACCCACAGCAAAAGCACTGTGGCATCCATTTAGTACTTTACCTCTTCTGACTGTGTTTTTAAATATGCTTCCATTTCCAGCAAACGGTTGGATTTCATTATTTATGGTAAAATTCGCTAAACATCCTTCAAATTTATTTTGGCTTGAAACAGTCAACCACTCTGCTTTTACTCCTCCCAGGGACAATATGGTTAAATAAGGATCTAAAAAATCGTGTACTCCAGCCGCATCAAGCTCTTCTCCAACGTTTTTACTGTCTACTAGCAAACTAATGCCTCTTCCCATGGACAACAAAGTGACGTTGTGCCAAACTCCATCTGAGATATCACTCTGTTCTGTTTGAGTCATGTTTACTATTGTATTTTGTTTTGAAGAATAACTTACTTTTCCTCCTATTAATTCTATCAGTGTATAATATTTATCAGTCGCTGCGTAAAATAGTATACCGTCTTTTTTGTGAGTTCTGAAAGAGAACGAGAGCGTTTTCGTTGGATTGCTCAATTTTACATTAATTTTTCCCATAGACTTGCTATTTCTTTTGTCCCATACTGTATTTCCGCCATAGAATGATTCCAGTAATTGTATTCGTCTATGTTTTTCTGATATCGTGTATGTAATAAATCCATTTTCGCCCACGGATATTGATTGTAGAGAAAGACTGCAGTCGGGTGAAATGAAGGTTCCATCACACTTGCAATAATTAGTTTTCCATCGATCTTGACATTCACCTGAACCACACACGTCTTTTTTATAACAAGCTCCTTTTTCGGAACGTTCACAGTTGGCCTCAACCCCGCGTGAATGCAAAGGATTAGTCAGATTCAACAAGCGGCCGTTAATTGTTATACTATGCATACATCCAACAAAGTCATCTGAATGAATTTGTCCGGGGCGTTCTAAAACTGGATCTGCCTTATGAAGTCCTCCGATGAGAAGTGGTTCGTTGTTGAAATTGAGTGTTCTGAAAAAAATAATTGACAATTAGCTTTGAAAAGTTTGTATGCGCATACATTTATATTTAGTTGTTTGAAACAGTTTTTAATACATACCCAGCTTGTCCAGTGTCATCACTGTAGCATGAGTCGTCGCCAGGTTCGCATTCCATACAAACATCACCGTGGTCTGTGCACGAAGTCACGCTCAAAGATATTACTCGCCCATTTCTCGTGGCGGTTAGTTTATGCCAATTTCCATCAGACAAATTCTTATTTGAATTTGCAATGGCAACAGATGTAATTGACGTTCGTGCACCGCCGAATGAAAATATTGGTTTTCCATTAAGCAGTTCAATTGCAATGAAATCAGATCTGCCACCGGTTTGTGCGCCGTAGTTGTACAGTAATAAAGCATCTGGTTTGCTAGTTGCGAAGATAATTGTTATATCATTAGTTGATGCATCAAGAGCTGGGAATTGCATGTACGATAATTCGCTAAAACCAAACGTAGTGCTTTCGCAATGCGTTCCGTAACGTCCATTTGTACAGCTACACTTGTAACCCGGTTTCAGGCTTATACAAATTCCTCCAAACATGCACGGATTTGGTCGGCATGAGTCAACAAGAGCTTCACAATGATTACCACGATAGCCAGGTCGGCATAAACAGAAGAATGAATTTCGGTCTGAACTCTCTTTGCAGGAACCACCGTTTTTACATGGGTTGCTGCTACAGACGTCATCTTTCTCCAATTCACATGTCTTTCCATCACGACGAGCTGGGCAAACGCAAACAAAATCATGACCTTGTTTACGACATTGACCTCCAAAGCGACAAGGGTTTGGTGAACAAGGATCTTGGCGTTTATCACAGTTTTCACCCATGAAACCATCTGTACAATGGCAAATGTAATCATGTCTTACTAAAGGTGAGGTTAGAATAAGTGTTGAACTCTCAGTAATTTTTGTGTCGTCTAATACACGAATCGAGTCAGTGCAAACGCCGTCATTTTGGCACTGAAGAGAGGCACATGGATAGTATGCCACAATTATTTGACTCTTGAGCAATCTAGTTATTTCAAACTCTTTATTTCTTAGGTGTCTCTCAGTATCTTCTCTTTTTGATATAGTATGATTTTCTGCCATAGCTATTGTTAAATCTAAATGGCCATCGATTTCATTTATACTGTAAAGATTAATTTTCTCTTTACTGTTTAGACCTCCTCTTAATATCTCCAATAGACTTCGATAATAGTGTGTCAAGAAGTCAGACGAAGTCATGTTGATTATTCTTGTAGTTATTGATTGTTCAACTGTAGCATTGTCGAATGAGAAATATTCAACGCTTATAGACGATGTTACATCTTTATGAACTCCATCATTACCTAGTACTGAAAAGGAGTATCCTTGTCCGGGTTTTACAGCATTGGTATACAGATCACATCCTGTTTTAATACTTAAAAGAATAAGCGTATTTTCCGAGGTAGAATCTCTAATAATCTTACATTTATAGTCTCCAACAATATCAGGATCATTAGGTTTAATATTTGCAATTTTTCCGCGTGGAACTTTATTATTAAACGCATATACTAGTACATGTACAGATCTTGGTGATGGTGGATTGTCGTTTTTGTCCAAGACTTTGATCTGTATTGTATAATTGGATTTCATGACTGGTGTTCCACTGTCTTCAATTAATACTGTAATTTCTAAATTAGGAGTTTGTTCTCTATCTATTTTCTTGGTAGTCAAGAGCACACCAGTATGTCTATGTACTTTAACGTAGCTTTGATGTTTTCCACCAACTACAGAATACGAGAAAGGAGCGCCGTTAGGTGGTAAATCTGGATCTTTTGCAGTGAGGGTTGTGATGCTGGTATTAGGTGGTTCATTTTCATACACGGAGCCCTCAAAGTTAGCCACATCGAATATTGGACCGTTGTCATTTATGTCAGTGAGCATAATTTTAACTGTAGCTGTCCCAGTTTGTGGAGGTGTACCCGTATCAATAGCACCTACCGTCAGTAAATAAGCTGATACTGTTTCTCTATCCAACTGTCGTGCAACTTCAATCACCCCAGACTGTGGATCTATTTTGAAATTTTGATCAACATTTCCGCCTATAATAGAGAAACTGAATTGATTATTTTGAGGACGCACATCTTTGTCGACTGCTTGGACTTGAATTACTTCTTCACCAATATTAGCACCTTCAGATATTGTAGTTTCATAATAATGTCTGGAGAATTCAGGAGGATCATTACCATCTTGTATAGATATTATAACTTGCGCTTCATCTGTATCATTTCCATGTATACTTCCAGAATTCTTTGCTAATACTGTTAACACCACCCTATTCTGGGTTTCTCTGTCTAAATATCGGGCAACTCGTATAACTCCAGTTTGTGAATTGATGCTAAACCCTTTATCATTGCTTGATCCTACGAACAAGTAATAAATTATACCGTCATCACCACTGTCTTGATCTGTAGCTTGGATCACACCAACATTAGTTCCTACTTCAGCTGATTCAGAAACATCAAAGTGAAATACTGGCTGCTTGAACTTAGGATAGTATTCGTTAACTCCCGTTATATGCACAAATACTTCTGTTGTATTTCTCATAATAGAGTCAGGGTTCTCTGCGCGTATTTCTAATTTATACAATGACTTTTCTTCAAAATCAAATATTTCTCTTGAAAATATTTCTCCACTGTTTTCATCGATGTAGAAAATAGATGACATCTCATTATTGATATAGTATTTGATGATTGAATTTTTGGGCGAGTCTATGTCCACAGCTTTTACTTGGTATATGAAGCTATCAATAGGTGAGTTTTCAGGCAGGTACGCGATATAAACCGTTTGATTGAATTGAGGTGCGTTGTCATTAATATCTGTTAAAATAATAGTTAAGGTAGCTGTTGTTTCTTTTGATTTAAAGCCCAAATCTTTTGCTGTAATATTAAGGCGGTATTCCTGAATAGTATCGTAGTCCAAAGATCGCATAATGCTTATTGTTCCTGATATTGGATGTATTTGGAATTCTTTGTCAGTGTTTCCAGAAGAAATAGAATATCGAACAATTCCATTGGGGCCTTCGTCTTCATCACTTGCTCTAACCGTCAGAATGGATGAGCCTACCGGCTCATTTTCTGGAACTATAACTTGATAGCTAAGCGCAGTAAATCTTGGACTATGAATATTTTCACCAGTTACAACAAATGTTACAGTTGTCTCGTCGGATTGCGGAGGTACTCCGCGGTCTACCGCTTTGATTCTCAATTCATAGTATTGACCCAGATAATAAAATTGTTTGTTTACGATTATCCAACCATTTGCTTTGTCGACACTCAAATACGCAGTACCATTTCCACCAACTATATGGTATTCTATTTCAGCATTTATACCAAAGTCTAGGTTGTCCTCTGCTGTTACTTTCATAATATGCTCACCAAGTACTGCGTCTTTTGGAACAGGTACAAATTTTTCATGATCGATGAATTTAGGCTTATTATTATTGGCATCGACCACATTTATTGTGACCATGCATTCTGAAGACATTGGAGGTTTTCCGTTATCAGTAGCTACAACGACAACAGAATAAGTGTTTTCGGGCGATGAGTTAACAGACGTCCTTTTATAATTCATGACAAACTTGCTTAATATTTCACCTGTTGCTGGATCAATCGAAAACAAATCGGAGGGTTGTTGAAGTGAATAGGAAATAATAGAATTAGGTCCTTGTTTATCTCTGTCAGTTGCAATTACTTGACCAACAAAACTATTCTTCTTTTGTAGTTCCGGAAAGTTAAAACTATAAAACGAGTATTCGAATTCTGGTGCATTGTCGTTTTGATCTTGTATTGTTATTGTTAAAGGTGTTTCCGATCGCCATGCTCCATCAATAGCTGCAACTTTTAAGATATACTCGTCTTGAAGTTCTCTGTCTAATGGTCGAGCTACTGTCACATTTCCACTGATGGGATCTATTATAAACTTTTCTCCGGGGTTTTCAACGAAACTGTAGGTAGCATTAGCGTTTGGCCCTGAATCCAAATCTGAACTAGTTACTCTTATCACAAATGAGCCAATCTCAGCATTTTCAGTAACATTAACGCTGAATAACCGGGTAAATCGGGGTGGGTTATCATTCTTGTCTAGAACTGTTACAATGACTGTTGAGGTACCCACTAATTGCGGTACCCCATGATCTACTGCTTCTACCAAAATCTCGTAGAAAGGAATCGATTCGCGATCTAAAGCCATGTTAGTGTATATTTCGCCAGTTTCGGAATCAATGCTAAATGTTTCTTCGTAATCGTTAACTAATTTATAAGATATTCTTCCATTTTCGTTTGAATCTTCATCATGAGCATGAACTTCGATTACTAATTGAGGCGGAGATTCTTCTTCTAAAACTGTTGCATTGTATAGGGCGTTTTCAATGACAGGTGGGTTATCATTTGCGTCTGTAACTTTAATTTCAATTTCGATGAAGGATTTTAAAGGTGGATTGTCCGAATCTCGAACTTCAAACCATACCTCATACAATGGCATTGTTTCGTAATCGAGCCCTTTTCCTGTAATGAAAACTTCACCGCTCATTGGTTCTACTCGTAAAGCATCACCAACGTTTCCGCCAGCTATGCCATATTGTAAAAGCCCAATCGTTCCTTTTTTCGGTGAAGTAGCAGATAATCTAGTTACTAAAACACCCTCTGGAGTATCTTCAGAAAAAGTAAAAGTTAATTTATTGGTAACCGTAAATTTTGGAAAGTTTCTTACTGATTTCGGGATTAAAATCAATTCAGCTGTACTTTGTCTAGGATTTTCTCCACAATCAGTTGCAACTATTATTAAATTAAAAGCAGATACGTTTTTGTCTTTATATTTCATAAGGTTCTCTTGTGCTTTTATTACTCCTGTTTCTTTATTAATTGTGAATAAATACTCATGTTCGCCTTTTAGGTCGTACAATATCTTTTTATTCAATCCAATATCATTGTCGTTAGCTTTAACACCAAAAACAAAATCGCCTTTAACTGTCCGTTCCGAAATATGCGTTTCATATACTGGGTGAGCAAATGTTGGAGTATTATCATTCTCATCTTCCACAATGACTGTGAGATTGGCTGTAGCGGTTCTTGGATCAGTTGTAGATGAATCTTGGGCCATAATAATTAAATAATAAACATCCCATTCTTCCCTATCCAACGTGGCATTTGTTGAAATAACGCCGGTGGCAGAATCTATTTGAAATCTCTCTGATTTGTCACCAAGAAGACTATATCTAATCTTAGCATTGTTACCAAGATCCTTATCTGTAGCTTTTGGGGTCAGTATAGTTGTGCCAGGTTCTAAGTTTTCTCTTACACTCGTTTTGTAACTTTGTCGTTCGAATTCCGGACTGTTATCATTTACATCTTGCACTAAAATTTTAACCGTACCAGATCCGGTAAGTGGTGGTGATCCTGAAATTTTAAAAGACATGAATTATTATTTTCCCACACTTATGCATAATTTGTAAAAACAGTTATTACAATTCTTAAGGTGAAAATTGTTTTATATACGGACATGTACATTTTAATAGTGTTGTAGTGAGCTTTGAAACATCATCATATATTACATTTTATTGACCTATTTTATAAGTGCGCTTGATCGATTTAATGCTTAATTAAATTGAGTACTTTTGAGGAAACCTGCATACCGTAGCGATTTTAAAGAATTTCTACGGTATGTAATCCGCCAACCCACACTAGGCCAGCGTGGTGGACTATAAGGCTTAACCACTCTCAATCGTACTCTCGATTGTAGAGGAGGCCCGTGCCGTGCAGTGGGTCGCATATGGGCTGATACAATACAAAAAAAATACTTTTGAGAAATCCTACATGAATGGCAATGATATTGATATTTATTATATGTTAAGTGTATGTAGCATGAAAAAAATTTCATAATAACATATAAAAATAACTTACCAGTGTCCATTGCCACGAGTGCTAATGTATATTCATCCTGACTTTCGCGATCCAAAGTTCGCAGTAACGAGATCTGTCCAGAGGAAGCATTGATCTTGAAGAGGTCTGCATCGCCTTCCTTTATGAAATAACGCACTTGATTGTTGAATGGCGGTGAATCAGCATCATAAGCATGAATAGTTATAATGTATCCTCCATTTGGAGGAATTACATTTTCCATAACGTACGCTAAGTACGGTGAGTCTAAGAATGTAGGCGGGTTGTCGTTAATATCTTGAATAGAGATAGATAACTCAGCTGTGTCAAATCTTACATCATCTTTAGCGCAATCTTCTGCTCTTATAGTGAGGACATAACGAGATTTTCTTTCAAAGTTTAAATTTTTAGCCACTCTCACTATTCCGGTATCTTCGCTTATACTGAAATCTCTATTATCATCACCAGAAGCAATTGAATACCTGACTCTTCCATTTGCATCTTCATCAATATCCGTTGCTGACACCTGTAAAATTTTTATATAAGTTAATACACTGCGAGCAACAATATGAATAGCGGATAAACCGTTTTATAAAATTGCTGGCCGTACAAGCATTGACTATTTAAGCTTAACAATAGATATTAGAAAGGATTACGTACTTGTAGGACACTCGCTCCAATGCTTGCATTCTCGGGAACTGATGCACTATATTGCTTCGGATCAAATACGGGGCTATTATCGTTTTCGTCAAGAATATTAATAGTTATTTTACTTTTGGTTAAGTTAGGTGGATCACCCCGGTCTTTCGCAGTTACAGTTATCACATAACTGGATATCAGTTCTCTGTCAAGTTTCCCTGTAGCTCTAAGAATTCCATCCACATTGCCTAATGAGAAGTAGCCGTTGATTTCTGGGTCTGGTGTCATAAAATATTCCACATATCCATTCCTGCCTTCATCCTTGTCAATAGCTTTTATAGTCATCACGACAGTGTTCAAAGGAATATTTTCAGACACTGAGGTTATGTTTGGTGTAATAAATTCCGGTGCCATGTCATTGATATCTTTCAGTTGTATGGTAACCTGAAATTAAATTACATAATATACAGTTACAACACGAACTATAATATCCTTAATGAACGAGAAATACTTCGTCGTCTATGAAAATATTTAAATTTAAGTTGGATAGTTTTTAGGACATTGTGTAGTGTGTTTAATTTTTCGTAAAATATATATTTCTAGCTAATTTATACAAATATTTCACTTAAATTCAAATGGTCATGTTATTTTCAAACGCCTGTACGTAGAAGTGAAATAATAAAAATATTATCCTTTGAAGGAGTCTCATCAGGGGCACATTGTGAAATTCAACAATAGATAAAGTTAACAATAGGTCGTAATGAACGCGTGTGTGGTTAGAGGTGCCAGTGCTTCCGCCGTTTATTTAATGATCAGTGAATTTAATTTACAATAAAATTAAACCGACATACAAATAAATTTTACAATTAAATACATATATTTTGGTATCACTTTTTAACATGTAGTTCGCACGTCACTAAATATCCAAATCTACTTAGTAATATTTATGACACGTGTAAAAGAGTTCGCATAGATCTGTATCCACCGTATAAACGAAAATAACCATATATGACTTCTGAACGCTGTGTGAAATACTGATAACTAGTTAGTAAGGGCTTACTAAAAGTAACACTGTCCTGCAAAAGCAAATATTGTATCCCCGGTAAATTCTAACAAGTCATGTCATCGGCTATAAACCTTCGAAACTTCACAAGAAGGTTATACTTGGAGTCTCCCGACCGACGGCAAACAGTTCTTTTTATAAAAATAACTTAATCAGTCAGTATGTTATGTCAAATACGCAGAAAGCACTTTCCTGATTGTAATCAACATTATTCTGCGAAAATTTTGAGCACTTGTTATTGCAGTCATTTATATTTATGAAGTACGTACCTGCACAGTAGATGATAACTGGGGTTCCGGTGGTTTTGCTAAATCTCTAGCTGTGACGACCAAGTTATAAATGGGAAGAGTTTCTCTATCCAACCTTTTTGCGGTGTAAATAGTTCCATTGTCAGCTATTTTAAAATCCTGATTTTCGTCTCCAGACGTGATACTATACGTTACTTTTCCATTTAGTCCTGCAAAAGATATGAAATTTTTTAAAAAGTGTTTAGGGTGTATTTAATGTGTACCATCTCAAATACTTACTCTTTGACAATCCATGACGCAAGCATTAAAATTATAAATGTATTAATATAAAATTATGATTTAAAAAAATGCAAAGTGTGTATTAATAAACATAATAAATATCTAAAAAGTTAAGTTGGAACCAACCTGAATCCAAATCAGTTGCACTAATGGTGACCACAGATGAGCCTATCGCTGCATCTTCCTGAATTTCATTAGAGAAACTCATAGGATCAAATATGGGCGCATTATCATTTAGATCGATGACGTTTATGTAAACAGTGACCGTGCCAGACAAAGACGGGTGCCCACTGTCCTGCGCTTGCGAAACCAGAATGTAGTGTTGAGTCTGAAACATTCATACATCAAACATTTTTTGGTGCGTACTCGTGACAACATTATTGTTTCGTATCGCTTATTGTCAGCATCAAATGAGACAATGGTTGTATGCTTGTATAATGCACGGTATTGCTGCAACATCTTATGAATGACGTCGGCGTTTAGCTTTCCCATATAATAGGACACCGAAGCTTTCCAGCTATGACAAGCTCCCTCATTCGCGGATCGTGAAGCGAGATGACGACTTAAAAAACGAGGAGTGGACGCGGAATCCGGCTCGGGGATGTTTTGCGGACGGCCGCTTTGTCAGACATTGTTCGAGCCTTAATTTCGATGGCGGATCGAGCGGACAAATGCCGAATATGATGCGCGACGCGAAAAAACTGTACCGGGATGAAATTAGCAGCTCTCTAGCAGGGTACGCGGAATTGGCGGGCGGTCGGGACAACCGACGTATGTATGTACCCTGCGAATTATTTTTACTAATTAGCAGGACCGGCGACTTGATGATTCCATGGCGACGGACGGCGCACTGCGTTTGCGTTTGAGAGACTTGCTCTTATGGTTCGAGTCTCGGCTACATTGTATTGTGAAAGACGAGCTCGGCGAGGTTTCGAGCCTTTAAAAACAATAGAGCCACTTTTTATATCGTTTTATATTTCAAACAACTATTTGCAAATGGTTATCGATTTTTAAGATGAACTGGATGTACCTACACAAATTAGACCCACTTAGACATGAATCGTTACGTTATGAGTTATTTTACAAGGCAAATATTTAGTTATTTCTTTTCTTCTAAAAGTTAAATTATAGATATAAAAGTTGAAGGAATTTGTTGAACTAAGGCAAGAAGTTGTGTATAATACGCATATTAATATCGATATATGTATAACGTGTAGACACTTGATCCTGGTTGTCTTTTTGTATCATTCTTAGAATCAGCGATCAGGCAATTTTACCACTTGGTTTTTTATGATTATTTTGTACTAAAAGCGATCGTCGGGATCGAGTGTTCCCAACAAAAAGTGCAAGAGTAAGAAAGTTCACGAGCAGTGTCTAAATATTTAAACGAAATTCCCACCTCGCCTAAACTCTTCCATATTTCAGAACGACAGCTGATTTATGTCCATAGAAAATTTAACGACTTGTTTGTCATTTTACTACGGCATTGATGAGTATTACAATAAGGCAGTTACGATGCAAGTTGCCGCAAAAACAGGTTAAAATAAGCTTTGAGCTCTCTGGCATTTTATGAAAATAAAAATAGTAGCCATAACCCGTAGTCCGTTTATAGCCGTACCAATACATATGGATGTAGGCACTTGGAGTAGGTGTATGGCGGTATCGTATTTGTTTTATATCCCATATTATTGTTCCTTTTTTTTCAATATCTTATTGTTTATTATGAAAATGGGAGGCTCGCTAGTGTGAAGTATCGGATTAAAATTCTCGCTTGTACAGATGAGTTTTTTAACTTCAACTCCGTTATTAAAGACGGCATAAATTTTATTCGGTACAAATTTATTCTATGGATTTTAAACTATACGATAATGATGTAGGTCTTGGGTTATTTACCTTTACTTATATAAAGCAATTGCGAAAATGAAATGGTTTTATATAAACTACATACATACATACATTAACACCACGCCTTTTTCCCAGAAGGGGTAGGCAGAAGTGCACCCAGGACATCCACGTTTCGGCTTATGTGTTCATTCCCATGATGTGATAGAAATATGTGTAATGAATATCTGTGATGTCTTATATAAACTAAGTATCAGTAATACTATTTAAAAGGTATTAAATATTTATTAGTAAACTAATAACTATAGATAAAATAGTGCATTTTAATCATTTATAGTTTGCTTTTCTTTATGTTTCAAATATTTAATATCATTATGTCAGTTTTGGCGATTATCACTCAAGATGTGTGTTATGATTGTGCTAACTGTGATGCCCGCAATCAAGAGCGGTGTGCCCGAATCTTCCACGAATCATTACATAACTGCTTCATCACATTATTTTCAACATTACTGTATAATAAACATATCTTATTTTACTACAAGCGCCCTACATACACCCTAAGCTTTCGACAGGTCGCTGTAAAGAACTTCGTTAGAACACAGTGAGCAATGGACTTTCTGCGGCTGAAGAAAACGAACAAGCTCCTTGTGAAGATGACGTAACTACTAGCTAACGGCTTTATTCATAGATATAGAGTTTCGAAACCTATTTTAGTTATCGAATGTTTTGTCTTCCTCGCTCAAACTGAATTCAAAAGACGTTCGAAAGGGAACTAAAATAGGTTCTAAAACTGTCAGCCGAAATAAAGCCGTAAATATTATTAAATGGTTTGTAAAAACGTTTTAATTAAATTCGAAGTCATTCATTAAATTTAATATAACCTTTATAATTTAAACTGTACAATTTTATCGTGATATATTTATAGTGTAATGTGAAACCATGCTGGCGAAGTAGATACATGTGTCAATCTAGTAACATATTATGCTCATCAATAACATTGATGCTGCGTAAACATTACAAAAACTTTACATCTGGCTTTTCAATTAAATTAAGTACAAAAAGCCTTAAACAGATTACATACATTAAAGGTTAATAAGTTACTTTCATTGTGCCCGAGCACCTATAAAGAAACTACGTTGAGTGTCAATATTAAATGAAAACAAAAACTGCTATAAAAATAAAACACGGGTAACTGCCGCATGAGACACAGTAAATTAAGAGTAGGACTGAAATCAATCAGACGCACCAAGTTACCCAGGGGTAGGCATCTATGTTAACAACGCTATTGAGTGATTTTATACTTTAAATGGCCGTCTTTAAGTTTAAATTGAAATGAATAATATATGTCAAGTTGTAATCAATGCTGACAAAAGTGTATCTCACTTTTCGTAAAATAGTGGTGTATTTACAATTTAAAAGTTTTGTGCTGGACGTCCGATATGTCAGAGTGTAGTGACCGTCGCGAGCTTTGTTTCTGCATCGGCTTGCAAATATTTTTCACAGTAATCACTTAATCTATTTTAAGTGTTTTTAATTGCACATTTCGTCCCTTTTTACGATGATGTCTCGCCGTTTTACGAGTGTTTTTAAACTTTGCTCGTCAGTCGGCCTGTGCCCGCTGCGAGTTGCGACTTTATATTGTCAATATACATATTTACAGCTCAATCGTTTTAAAAACCCAATTAACATTTTCTTATCATTTTATTCCGCAGTTCCTTTATGTGCGAGTAATAAGCGTGCGTTGGTAATTTATTCGGCATACTAATATGTTTCTTATCCGCGAATTGTTTGTGTGTTATCATGGAAACAATGTCGCACAAATATGCACATAATACTCATGTTATTTTTGCACACATTCCGTTACAAGATTTCGTATCAGATGTAATTAGGTAAAATCTTTAATACATAATGGAATAGGTAATGCTATAGAAGTATATTGGGAAGTGATGTTACCTCTTCGTAGTCGAGCCTGGCAGTGAGCGTGAACACCCCCGACTGCGGGTTGAGCGAGAAGACGTCGTTGGCCCAGTCCGAGATGACGACGTACGTTAGCTGAGCGTTGGCTCCCGAGTCGGGGTCAATGGCCGCCACGGTGCCAACTACAGACCCTCTCGCTGCGTTCTCGGGAATGTCGAAAGAGTAAGCGCTCTCTTTGAACACGGGCGGGTTGTCGTTGGTGTCCGTTACCTGAAATTATTACATCATATTTGCGTATTATGGTAGTTGGAAAATTCCTCGTGCCAAAATGTAAAATTGCACGCTAACCGACGTTAACATTTAATGAATGGCCTAAACAACTTTAATTAATAAACACATTAATTATACAAGTAAACAACAAAAAGCCATTAAACATGAGCACTTGTATCGGCTTAATCTGTGGTCATTCTTTTTGAACCACATAGCGAAGCAGCAGTAGGTGGATAAGAGCACTGATCTAAAAGCTTCAATGATTATTTAATCGCCAGTCATCCGTCCAGCCGACATGTGGATGTAGACGCGGTGATAAGAATTCTACTGATTGAGACCGACATGCGGCAGCGAACCGAGAGCCACATTTAGAAACACATGTACATATAAAGCTGTATTATACACACACACACACAAAACAAACAAAAAATGGTTTCGATAGAAGACCGGTGTTAAGTAAACAAAAATACCTGTTGAGACTTGCTTAAACACAGATGAAAACGACATTATTATCACTTATACCTTGTCATAAATATATGGCGGTAAAACGCCTGGGAATATGAAACATAAGGAAATGAAGTTATTATGTATCATAGCCTTCATTCTGGCACTATGAGTGCGTGTGTAAGTTATAAGTTCGTACACTTATTGACATTTATAAATATGGTTAATACGCATTGGCTATCGAGTTAATTGCCGACGCATATAAATGACCCGGAGTGTACACAACGAAATCTGTTGGAGTATAAATAAATTAAATAATAAGACGCATCAATCTTTTTAATGGTACGATAAAGGTAAAAGAGGAAAAAGGTTTAATGTCGAATAAAAATTGACTTCGGTCAAGGGAATATAAAAATGATGTTTAATCTATTTTTTCCCAATAATGAACGCACTCTCCAACATGAATGGAATGAGAAGTTTTGAAATCGCCTAATAGGAGCCTTTGAAATGTTGAACATAAATAAAACGGATAATATAATTCTATTAACCTACTGTTGCAACGCTGGTATTATTAAACTGTTTAAAATTGAATTAGTACTAAGAAAATTAAGTGATCGTTTTGAAACTGATTCATTTGTAAACAACAGTACGTTTGATAGTGAGATATTTAACTATAACATTTGCACCAGTGCCCGGAGTGTTACAGGTGTTCTTAAGCGACGGTGACCTTTTACAAGTCAAACTGGCCCTTTGTTTATTTGCTCTCCTTTTTGCAGTATGTTACTTTAGAATATTTATCGGCAATACAAACCTGTACAGTTACAGTAACATCGGTGAATTGTATGCCGTCGTCTGCCCTCACGACAACTTGGTATTCTGAAACAGTTTCTCTGTCCAGAGGGTCTTCGAGGGTGAGGACTCCTGTCTGTGCGTCGAGGACGAATGGCATGGGCTCGTCGTTCTGTATGCTGTACGTGATGGTGCCGATGGTGTCCGGGTCTTCGGCTGTGATGGTGGCGATGCGCTGTCCTGGCGCGAGGTCCTCTGACGCCATGTACGCTGGCGGTATGTTCTTAAACTCCGGTGGACTGTCATTTTTGTCCAAAATTACGACCTCAACCTGCAACAAAAAGGCAATTTGAATAAAGGTTCATCAAAATCAAACACAAATAAATGTATTTAAAGATACACCTGATAACAATACTGCTATTAATAGCATTTTTTATTTAAATACTTTTACCAAAGGCCAAAAAAACTGCAGAAAAAGCTCCAACGTTTCCAAAAATCCCTATAAAACGAATCAGTTAAGAATCGTTATAAACTATTTAAGCAAACATCGAGTGGTACAAAACACGGGCAAGGGACGGCTCGTGATGTTTTATTTATGAGCCCGATTCAAAATCGGCTACTTTAACACACTATAAGAACATGAACTAAATTAATAATTCTAAAAATGCAGCCAGCGAACGACTGTCTCGGTCGATGTGTGACTCGGACGGGCGCGCAGCGCGGACCGACGGGATGACAAAATGTGCCTGTGGCTCTTTTATTTGAAACGATTTTACATTCAGCATCGATTTATACACATTTTATACTAAATACACAATATCACGCAACCTAACGGCTCAAACTAATTAACGTGTAAATCAGCGGTTAATATTTATCTGGTTAATAGATTTACACCGATTATTTTTGTAATAATTCCTATGTTTCGGAAAGTGACGTTTTTAAATAGTACAGTACTATAGATATTAAATAATTGCATTAAATTAGTTTTGAGTAGTTCTTAAACTTCTTCACAGTATGAAGGCAAGTGACCTGCGTACCTAAATCTAAAGACAACTTTGTTTTCAAACGTTAAAATAAATTTTACGTGGGACCTTCTGAATCGAAGGCAGTATCCATGATACTAAGTGCATTCATCAATATGATTAATGGAGCAGTTTTTTCCTTTCTCGTAATATAAACTTTTTTGCTTTTTCTGGGTAACGTTTTTTCACATTTTTGATGGGTTTTTGTGTAAGTATTTCGCAAAGATTGATTACATCAAAATATTATTACCTGCACATTGAATATCATTAACGGAGAGCCGATAGTTTTTCCCGGAGTGACTTATGGCATGCTTGACTTGTGTTAAAACATTTTTATTTTTAGAATTAAAATCGATTGAAGCGTTAGATATTCAGAATTAGATAAGCTTTATAAAGTCGGAGGTGAGCTTAACGGGCGTCGCTCGAGCTCGTTTATAAAAAATAATCGAATAGAACTCAACAAGTCAACAAAAGTACGGAGAAGTAAAAGAACAAGACGAGGTATATTTCGTCATCGGAGCTGTTAGTGGCAAGTACGAAGCGTTCGGAGCGTTCGGGACACAATGATCGCAGCCGTCACAGATAAGAAGAGGCCGATTGTAGAGCTCCGAGTCGGCTGGCCCGGCGTGGACAGCTTGCGCATTTGTTATGATGACTCAATCTTTTCTTTGTGAGCAGACGAGGGTGCCGTCTCAAGAAGCATGTGTGGAATACCTAACTCGACGCCTACAACGGCGAAGAGCAGCAGCAATTAACATCGATTGTAGTGTCGTGCCCCTCCAACAAATAAATTGTGATGTGTTAATAAAATTTATTGTTCAGAAGACAAGTATAGCTGAGGAAATGTGGGACGTATTGTAAACATTTATACAGTGGTTACCGTACAAATTCCCAAAGAGTTTATTAACTCTTGAATGGGGCAATATAATACGGAAATGACAAAGTTTGTACGTCTAATTGATGGATTCGAGCTCCCGTAATGTTGAGAAACTTGAAGGTATGACGCAGCGCTTCAAACAAAAACAATGTACCCAGTTAAACTAGCGGGCAAAACATATTTCACTACAAAAAGACTAAAAGATTTATTATGAACAAAAAGCTTAGACACATGTACGCATAGCTCATCTGTGCGTTGTGGACCCCCTAGAGTTCATGTTTGAAGTAATCGATTAAGGGAAGAGAAATGACAGTACGTCGGTTTATTGGGATCGTCGATTAGTCAAGTTTCGATAATTGATTATGGTTTGCTACTAGATTAATAATAAACTCTGCAAGACTCATTGTAATCGGCGTGTTTTATAATTGTATGTAACATTTATATTCCAAATTAAAACGGTTGATGTAACGTACACAACCAACATTTATAAATAGCATTTTATGTATTTAGAAACGGTGATACTGTTAACAATTATAACATTTGAGTTGACAGAGGTGATCTTAAATCTAAGTCTCTCAATATCCGATTATAATTGAGTTATAATGTGCACAATTAGACATATAATATAAATATTATTGACATCGTAATCTATGCGAGCAATTCATAAAATATAATTAATTATAAATATTTTAATATCCATATCTCATGTGGATTGAATACGGTCTTAAAGTACACATAGAAGTAAGTTGTAAGTCAGTTTTAATATTGTATTTGACCCATTTAAGTGGTGCAGTGTGTGTTGAATATCCAATGACAGGATATGGTATATTGTCATGGCGGACAACATGATCCCGACAAGTTCGCGGGGTCAGTCTACGCCACTTATTCCTTTGATTTATCCCGGTTATAACTTACACAGATTATTATTGAAATGGAAATTACGTGCACATAAGGATAAATTACAGCTATTTGTTTACAACCAACTTTCTGTTTACGTTGAAAAATGCGCTTTAGAAAAGCAAGCGAATAAATACATCAACGAGTCGCCTAATAAATTTCAAATTTAAATCTTAGTGTTTATTCACGAAGCTTAACATTCCCTCGGAGTGGCTATTATCAAAATAGTTCGGCAAATGTTCGAAACGTGGGTCGTAAAAATAAAATTAACACGAGAGAAAAATAAAATCTCAAAGCGTATAAATAACGTACTTAACATGTTTTATATGTATACGTGTTTTACCGGCTTTAGTAAGTAACGTTCGGTTTTTACATAAAAATCTTTTTTCTGCTCTAGCGCGGCAATAAAAACATTCAAAATGTTTATAGAACGCGTTATTATAAATAGTTATTAAAACCTTATGACGCGACTTCTAAATGAAACATTGCCTCGTGTAGACTGTAGGATGACTATACAGCTTTGTCGTTTTTGAAACACTGTAATTCCACGAACATCAATCACTCAAGTCGTTTACCCCAAAAATTTTGACATCACTCCTTTTATTGCCTCATTTGATTTTTTAATGTAATTTTGCTTCATAACACATAAGGAATTTAAATTATATCGCGTAGACGTGAACATGCATGCGGCCGCATTAAGTGATCCGCAATGTTTATCGAACACTAGACCGCACGCTGGAAGCGAATAAGTCACTGCTACAAGCGATGTTAAATAAATACGAGACAAGCGTTCAATCGGCGCTGATACGATGTATAAACCGTTTTATTTATACAAAATCGGCGCCGTGAGCAAGGGCTACACGAACTTATGAGTGGATGTTGTCGGCCGACGGATATGGTGGCATCGTTTAGGGCTAGACTCTGTGTTTAGAGCGCTTCGTGACCGCAGCGCGCTGCGTTCTCGGCGCTGGAGGTTCTCGCGCGCCCGCCACGCCGCGCCACGCTGCACCACGCCGCTATACCCTCGGGACTATGCACAATTATGTTACGGTGTCAGAGATTAGTGCGCGCGAGACGCGATACCGATCTTTATTGCTTCTATTTATTTTGTGTCGCAACATTAAAAATTTAAATTAATTACGAGTCAATGAAAATTGCAACAGCTTATCTAGATACATTATAAAACACACTCATTTAGCTCTTGACGGCGATTGCCGATTGGCGACCGGCGCGTCGGCTTAAATTATAGAAACCTGAACGGGAAGTAGTGTTTTGAGGCGGAATACAAAAGCAATAGGTACTGGTTCTGTGATGTTAACTTATGTTTAAATTACCTAATTCCGCGTCTGCGTGTGCTGAGCAGTTTGCGGCAGCGGCGTGCATTAGCATGCGGCCGCTGGGTCCGCCCACACCGGCTATCGCATCCCCGCAAATATATGTAAAATATGTACAAAAGTACCCCGGATAAAGTGCACCGATAAGAGGCGACGCAATTTGCATCGCCTTCAGCACATCGATCCAAACCTTTCGGACCTATATTTACCGAAAACAACGAATACGCACTACACATTGCCTTATCTAAAATTATAAGGGGCCATTATCTACGTTTGCCAGAAATTATTGAGACACTTATTGATACTTTAAAATAATGATTATCGCCAGCGCGGTCCATATCAACAACTGTATGTCACACAGATTTATCGCGGCCGACTTATTTTATGCTGTGTGCGAAAAATTCTTTAGTTTGTTAAATTAACGAGACTAAATCGATTAAGTAGGCATTCCGATATAAATAGGGTACCGTTAAAGCAATCTTCCCAGAATTAATCAGTTGCATTTTTGTGTGCGTTGAAGGCATCGTGCATGTGGCATATGATCTTGTGCGAATAGTCTTTATTGTTATTATGCATGAGAGGATTATACAGCTGGCGGGAAGGCACGCAAGCACCCTCAATTTCTCCTAAATTCACCTCCCGCGGGCACTATCCTCGTGTTATTGCCTGATCGATAGTATAATTTCGTAATAACTACGCGCATATCAAACATTTTTTGGAAAAACTTGAACAACCGCATCAGATTCTGGAAACAACGTGCTGTATTCTGTACACCGTTATTTTATTAAATGCCGCTGTTGTCGTAATTCAGTAAATTATGTAAATATAAAATGTAATTTCACTTCGATATTAAACCGTAATTGGCTGTTGTCTACAAATCTGTGCAAATAACAAATGCAATACTAGCTTAAAGAAATTTTCTAATAATGTGAAAGCCGGAAACAGGTCTAACAGTACTGCAGTAAACAATATTCGCAGTCTCCCGCTCTCAGCAAATAAATGAAGTACACGAACCAAAATCACGAGCTCTGAATTTTTCAACGTCGCGTCGGTCTTGGATCGAGATCGGCGCAAGCGCAGCGGCGAGCACAAAGCGGCTAACGATTAACCAACTCAAACCAAATGAGACCATGTCATTTTTATTTTTAGTAGATAATGTTTTATTTGATTATTTTACAACCAAATTGTTGTTGAAGAAAAACAACAAAACAAAAGGCGTTCAGTTTTCGCGATCGAACGTGCCACATAATCACGAAGAATGCGCTCATGACTAATACACATTCGTAGATCAAATCCGCGGGCAGACACTAAACCATTCTTTAATTTAAACAATGTTTTTTCCAATCGATATTATCTATCTGCCAATACCAACCAAATATTACGAGTCATCGCGATGAAAATAATAGCAATAGTAACAAAAGAATTATAATGTCCGCTGCCAAAACTGTACAATAAGAGCGACGGTATCGCAGGTGGTTCTAGCGATTTATCAGTGGGCGATGCGAGCGTTCGATAATGAGTGGCCGAGGCCCGCCGCCCGCCGCCCGCCGCGGCCGCCGACACAGGACAGAGATGTCGCAACTCGCTCGCCGATTTCGGTCTGCCCGTCGGTCATCTCTAACGATGGAGCGATAATTAAGATCGGACATCGGCATTATTTACGCCCGCAGCATCCTGGCTGACCCGGGCGCGAGTCGGTCACGACTTTTTCCATGTCGAGTAGACTATTGTTGCCTTTACTCGTGTTCACCTAACTCAGATTTGTTGCATGATTTGTTTTTCCAGATAGAATCGTTCGCGATTTTTATATAAAATTTACAGCTTTACTGTTGCTATTTATATGTAAGTAGACGTGTAAGTAGATGTAACTTAGACTTAAGTACATGGGAAATACACATTATGTTGAATCCTTTACAAATATATCTATAGTTAAACCCTTTTTCTGGGAATTAAATATACTTAAAATATTTGTTATTAGTATTAAGTAAGTATACGGCCACAAAATGTCTTCAAAACTTTTCTTTTATTTACGATCCTTCATTTACAATAGAGGGAACGTTTTATTTCAAAAACAACGTATCCAGTGTTTTCAGTTCAATAAAAATATTTTTTCTGTAAATCCTTCGATGGTAAGTATGTATTCTCGTACTTATCCTGTTTTTAAGTTAATTACAATTAAGCGGCATTTTACATCAGTTAGTTAAACGTGTATTATAGTAATCTAAAGCCACGAGGCCAATAAATTGCTAAATAGGAATGATTGCTTCATTTGGACACCTGGATATTGTTACCATTTTAGGTCTTACGTTTCGATACGAGCTTACTATTGCATAATTGTAACTGAGAGAGGTCAAAAGCGACATGACGACGTATTTAGATGATGTCCCTAACTTGGCATCATTAAACTTATTTTAATGATAAAGTAGATGATTTTAAAGTCAAGAAATAACAGTATACAGGCAATAACTCTAATTGGTTCGAGCAAAGACGCCCGTGTTGTGCTTTTTTTAGATATAATCATGAAATGAACATTTAAGTACATACTTAGTATAGCGACCAATATACATAATACAGTGCAAAGATCAAGATAATATAAAAATTGCCTATAAATAATTTTATAAAGTAAAAAAACGTGGCTAGATAGTAATTGAAAATCCGTAGCTACATTGTTAAGTATTCACGCTTGGTGTTTTCATTAAAATTCTGCTTTTTAACCGTAAGGTAGAATGTTATCGAGTGGATCCAAAGCACACAATGGGAGTGAGATCGTTGTCGGCCGACCGGCCACGACGCCGTGAGCCCGGGTTCGATTCCCGTTCGAAGAAATTCAGGTTAAAGAACGGCCCTTCGGTACTCTTGTTACCTACATACCTTTTTTGTCAAAGGTCTTACTTTGTTTGTTAAGAGCACTTAAGAGATAGACGGAATTATCTTTTAAGGTGTGACAATTATTGTTTCTGTGTGCATTACCTCGAACAAATTGCTTTGTTAAACAATAACAATACATTCAGAGACAACACTATTTGGGTACTCTAAGATACAAAGATAGGTTCAATGATGTGCTTTTAAGTTTCAATTTTTTTAAACTTACGTAGATATTTATTTCATTGTAGGTAACAAAAATATGTAAGAATGAATATTAGAGTTGTCAAAAAAAGTAAATGACGCTCAACAATTCCCATTCTCGGTTTAATTCGATGTCAAAAACCGTATATAAACTGGTGAAGAATGACGAGGCCGACTAATGTAATTAGCATGGTATCGAGCGCACCACACCTTCATTAACATCATCCCAATATTAATCAAAAAGCCAAAAATTGATGACGCGTCACAACAAAAATAATTCACACTCGGGCGCGGAGTAATTTTTTAAAAGCCCATGCATCGGAAGCAGCTTAAAATGGTTCCTCTCGGCGTTTACTGTAACTTTACATTAAAATATACGTTGAGACTACGTGACGACTCACTTAGTATTGTCACATTGCTGTATTGTGTGAACTAATAACTTTACAGACACTTTTTTTAAGAAAACTATCTAAAATTCCCAGAAATGCATTCGACATGACTTTTTGTTACAGTTTGGAGGCCATTACGTTGAAAGTTAGAAACACGCTACTGGGTGTGTACCACCGCAATGTCAATTTCTTCCGCGAAGCAGTAGTGTAAATGCGCTTTTGTGTTGCGGATTGAAGGACATTGTAGCCAGAGTAACTACTGGACATAATGAGAGTTAACATCTTATGGATCAGGACGGTGAGAGCAGTGGAATGGTAAGCATTGCTTTGTAATTCATGGTGTTGTTTGGTTTCGCTACTGTCCATGAGCAGTCGCATCGCTTACCATCAGGCAAATGTTCGTCTCGCCATTTATTGCAATAAAAATACTCTTATCCAATTCGCTACTTCTACATGGAGTTTGATTTTATTTTAATTGCATCTGTAGTAAATATACGGCAAAAAAATTGTAGGAGCGTTACCGTCATTTGAAGATAGAGAGTAGAAATGTTAGAATTAAGGGACCGTCTTTCCCTTTGGATAATCATTAAACCACTATTAGTAGCACTGACAGGCAATCTAACTGACTGGTTTATGGACAATGTACCTCACTAGAGCTGTCTCGATCATGCTATACTACAGTAAGTAGTAGTAGTAAATCAAAATAAGCCAAGTATTTTAGATTTGACCAAATTGAAAGGCACACAAACGAAATATCTTTTTATGTTTAAGATAGAGTTATTTTTTACGCCTATAAAGAAATAGATTTTATTTCAAAACTGACAGACATTGTTTAGATAACAGCTATACTTTTTATGAAGTTTTACTTTAAGCTACGCAGAAATTCATTTCTAAATTGAATGTATTCAATTCAAACAACTGATTCTGAACGTATTCCAAAACAAACGCAACAATTTTATTTCACGAAAGATGGACTATCTCCTAAATTGATTCTTTGAAGTGGCAAATAAAGGGGATTTTTATTTTGGACAACAACAATGTATCGTTTAAAAAATATGAAAAAACACGTACTTTTGGGAAAAACAATTGTAATAATTTCACGTTGAATTAAAATTCAATCTAAACACAGCACACCCGACGAATCGATACGGCCTATTGATGCTGTATACTATAGCATACCTTTACGTTAAAAATGAATAGTACTATACCCGAATATAGTTTTTATCACTATATAGCATAAAACAAAGTAGCTTCCCGCTGTCTATCTGTCCCTACGTATGCTTAAATCTTTAAAACTACGCAACGGATATTGATAAGATTTTTTTAATAGATAGAGTGATTCAAGAGGAAGGCTTTTATGTATAATACATATACAGAATGCCCCAGTTTGTACGAAAAATAACATGTATCAGGTGGAGTGGAATCAAAAAACATTTGCACCCAGGCGAAGCTGGGACGGGCCGCTAGTAATTAATAACAAAATCGCATGTCGAATAATTCACACAATAAACAGACACATATTATGATATTTGCGAAGTAAAATTACTTTATATTTGCTAGTTCTTAGCAAAGATCATTTGCGTCATAAGTTAAATAGGCATCCAGCGGAATAAGATTTGAAACGATAGTGTTAATTTCTTTCAGAGAAATGTATATAAGCGCCCGTGAGAATCTGCTCAGCGCGTAATGAGGAGTGCTACTTACATTGTAGAAAGGTAAAAAGCGGGCATATTAAAACGGGCACAACCCACTTTATACCAGATATCTCGTTAACAAACAAGCGATAATGTTAATCCAATAGAGTAGTTAAACACCTACTGTTATAAATAAATCTCCTCGATATTCTAGTTCGGTTAATTACGATTTGGTGATTAGTTTTACAAAATTGTGTCTAATATTAAATACTCTAATTAATACACAAAAGGGACTTCCTTATGATTATTTGGTACAGGTATGTTTTATTTCACATTATTTACAATTATTTGAGTCACGGTGTTTTGAGACCAAGAAGGTTTTCGTGGATTTAATACTCACGATAAATGACTTGTAAATTGTCTACGATCGTTTTCCTCTATTTAACGCATTGTTTGAGATGTTTTCTGAATTTAAACAAAAATCATTATACTCGTAGTGAAAAAGTATTATCATGTCCAATATAATAAAATGTGAAAAGAGAAAAACTCTTTCCAATATTTTGACAACAATGCATTCGGACGCCAAAAGACCGTAGACCGTAGACACATATTGATTATATGAGTAAATGTTGTGTTGGTGTATTAATAGACCTGTTAAAAACACATAATAATTATTTTGAGAAATTAAATTTCTGTGGGTAAAGGTGATGATGATATTGATAGTAATTATATTTAAAAATTTAACAGTATGTACCAGTGTTATGTAACCGTATTTAAAAGCACGCAATTATAGAAAAATACCAATAATTCCATAACACCCAATTAAGCGACAGAGATGAAACGTACTTAACGGAATAACCGTCCAGCAAAAACGGAGGATACCGATCTAGAGTGAACGCTCTAGAGAAATGCTCCAGATACATAAATATTAAAACTTAGCAACTTTATACCTCGCACTAGTCCGATAGCTCGCCGCAACGGGACACGTAAATCAATTCATGTTAATATCCACGCCGGCATAACTGTCAAACTAACAGGCCAAAAAAACTTCGCCTCTATTCAGACGCTCCGACAAAAAGTCCTAATTATGCATGTGAAATATGAGTTTATTAGGTTCTAAATGACGAACGGAAGATGATTTGATACTAATAATTATTTTTAATATAAAAGTCCAATTGCTGAAGTTTCCTCCCCTGCTGCTTGTGGCAGTGGCTTATCTAATCATCCAATTGCTGAACCTATGTTTCCGCCAAATTCAAGCTGATGGTTGAATGTTTGTACTCACTCCAACAGCAACTATGGTATAAAATGGAGAACTGGTCATAGTCACTCAAGGATGTCCCGTTTTGGGTTCACTTTTGTATTTCCGATGTAGACTGGCATCATTGCGTCGACTGATGACAGATAACCTACTCTTGTTAGTAGAGTTCTATTTGGATTACATTGCACCTACATTGCACTTTGTCGGGTTCATATAAAACAGTGCAAGCAATACATATACTCTACCGCTGCTCGCACACAAATACAGCTTCTGAATGCTTTGTAATTCTCTTTGAAATAAAACTATTTTTTACTGATTTTATCGCGAATTTGATTTAATTTTTACATTTTTTAATTTCCCGACGTTTCGATTACTTTACAGTTTTCGTGATCACGGGGCGGACTGAGGTATTAGTCATCCGAATAGTGACTGTTAAGCGGATTCGTTTTATTTCAATGTGTAACATTCGCGTAAACCAAAGACACCATTATAATGTAATTCTCCTTACATTCTAACCCACAAAACTCCAGCAGAATTATATAACCAAATTAAATTCTACTAATAACCGAGTCATTTCAAAATATCGTAAACCAAATTAAATTTGGAAAACGTTCGACGTAAATTAAATCCCTTATATTACGAGTTTTAATTTGCACGTCATTAGTGAATTTTCCATGAGCGTTTTGCACTTAACATCACCGTATTATAAATTGCACGAACGAGAGACAAGTCACGTTAATGTAATGAAGGCGGTATTAAAAGAAACCCCAACTGATTTCATTCAATAACATACATTTGGTTTTTTATTCACCGTCCTTTTATAAGTTTCTTTTTCATTTTTTACGCTGTAACCAAATAACTACGGTTATTTTTACACACTTCTATTCAATTAGTGTATACCACGACAGTATTAATTCGTCTATTCGTGTTCAGGAATGTTCTACAAGTTTACTTCTAATACTAATTATAAAAATATCGTGATAATAAAAAATATTATGAAGATAAAGTTTCTTTAATTTAATAAGCCCTTATTTTGTACTATTTGTGTGCCACGTTGATTATCCCAACGAAATAAATTAATTTTAAAGCCATATAATTTAATATGCAAATAGCCTACGAGCTACATCCCTTGTAGGCATCGATCTATCAAGCTAGCGGTTTCCAGCCAGAGTTATTTCATCATAAGCTACATTTTACGGCCGCGCATGACTTTATGTATATATAATGTACAATATATGTAAATATGGTATTCTTCATTACGGTTTAACCCTTCACAAGAAGAACAAACAATGTCAAGATGCGATCATAATAATGAGTGTCAAGAAAACCAACATTATAGCAAAAACAACCTACAGCCATTTAAAACAATTTGTGACCGCAACATAACCTCCGTTCAATACGGATACATGCAATGTCCAGATTTTAATCATTTACCGAAATGACTAACGGCACAGGTGAGCAGGCAATTAGCAGTGACGACAGCGATCGCAACACACCAGTGTTCTAATGCACCTCGTAAAGCAATAAGCAGCGTTAAAAAACCGTTGTTCCTACTATCTCGCAGTCGAGTCTTGCGAAACGATATATCCGCCTTTCGGCGCAGTTTGTTTTAGATAATTACGGCTAGCTGTCCGCCCTCGACTGGCCTTGAGTTTCCCTCTAATGGCCGTGCCATCGTTCAAATGGTGCCAGTTGTGTGACGGCAACATGGGTTCATTAGCGCTATCACTCGCTCCGCACCCGAGATTGTGAGGATGTAAGTATACCTTATCTTTAGATGCTTTTAACGCTCAGATTGCTGTTTCTAATCCTTTAAAAAACTACTCGTTTCTGTCAGACTTTTCAATAGATTTACTTATCCGTTCCCAGTGTAGTGGTGCGCTCGTTGGTGACTGCTCTAATTGGTACCTACCAAATAACAACCGATGCATATAAAAGCTTAAAAGGCGAGTACGAATAAATTAAACCGACCAACAATGTAAGATACAGAGGTGTTTATCTATCTAGTTTTGTTTCCAGTAATTGGCCGAGGCAAGAAATTCAAAAGGAAATAAGTTATTTTGAAATAATTGCCATTTATTTATTCTTTTCAAAACGGTGTAATGTCGCATATGTAATCCAAGATAAGTTCGGTCAAACAATTTGTTATTCAAATGTACTAGAGAACCAAAACATGAACGGCTTTGACAAGTGGTTGACAAGCTACGAGCGCCGATAAAAGATGTAACTACCTTATAGACTCGTACTATAGACTCCCCGGTACGATAATTTGCAATGTGGTCCGCGGCTACCGAAACTTACACGATCAATCATAATCGACAATCTGATGGTAGCAAAAACATATTTAAATATGGAATGCTATTAAAGGCGACTAATTAAAGATATGATGTAAAGCAAATGAAATGTATATTCATTGGTAAGGGAGTGAGATCGCACGGCGACGCGTAAAACTGTCTCGATAAGAATCAATTGCTAAGATACTGATCGGCTCGGGATCGCGAACGCTCTGACTCCCTGACGGCCAGCGGTACGACAATTGCGATGTGAGAGAAAGCGGCTTAGCACTTAGTCTTACCAACATCGACCTTAATGAACATCACATAAAAGGTTTACCAACGACTGAATCATACCCGCCGAGTAAAGTATGCATTACTTGTTTTTGTTGATCAAATTAAAGTAGGCACTCCGTTTCCTATTTATCTAAAAGGTGCTTACAACTTAATTACATTTGTGTCCGTAATCTACGTTCAAAATTACTTGTCATAAAACTAATTTGTCGTTATTAAAATATAGTTGAAACTATAAAATGTCTATGGTGAGTAATTAATACAAGAACTTATTACTAGTTGAGTGACTTTTAATTATAGTATGAAAAAAAGTGTTAAGTATATGGTTAGAAAAAAAATTATAAATGTTTCAACAATACATTTATAGGTCCAAATACAACTATTATTGTTTCTATAAATTTTAATAAATCATAGATCAGTTTGAAACCATTACATTTTTTCCAGAATAACTTTAAAGCACAAATTTGTTAAACAGATACAACTTTTTATGTCTTTTTAATTGGAATACGTGCCGTTATTTTTTCCCAACTGTCAGCTTATTTGATAAACATTAAATTTTTAACTAAGTAAAGAAAAAATATTATGTTGACCACACTAGCGCCCTCTGCATTGTTCATAAGCACGGACAGTCGTAAACATTGATTGGAATCTGTAACTTTCCACCATGATTTTAATACCTTGGCGTAATAGTCGGTGGAACATATCGGCTGTATCGACATATACTCTGCGCGCTATGGAATGTAGTGCGGACTTTCTAACAATCACTGTCATGTCTAACTTCGGAGCCATACTCGTTACGTACTTTACTATCTATTGCTTGTGATTAACTTTATTACTAATAAATGGTAATAGTTTGCTATATCTTCGAGTCCTTCGGTGATGGCAGTTTAAATATACGAGTATTGTCACATGTTTCTCCACATTTTCGAAATTAACTGTTTGATTGGATCACATTGATTCAATTACCGCCTGTCGTCTAAAGTGGTAGAGCCATAATGGAGTTATTTTGAACTACTTACAGCAGTATTGGGCAGGTTCTATTGACTCACAGAACCAACGAGAAACGGCGCATTTGTTGTAATTTTTTATTTGATGAGTAAGACTGCCGGAGACCTAAAACCCCTTCCCCTCCGATGCTGACAGGCCGGCGACGTACCTACAATACAGGTTTAGTTAAACCTCGATATTCATAGACGATGGTAATAACTTGCCTGATTGCCGTATTGATACAAAACAGAAATTGTAACTAAGGACCTTAATTCAAGGAGTTTTTGCACCAGATTTTTGGAATATAACCGTCAGCATTTCACAACTCTTTCAACTACGAGTATAATAACTATAAAATAAGTTAGTTATATGTATATAACTAAAATGCAGTTGATATTGTATGCTACGAGCACTTTTCTTCACGCCAACTGCATGGTGTAATATATTAGTGGGCAAACACATTCCCCGGACAGGCACTTCAAGAAATTGTTATATAAGTAGGTAGGGGCGATGCCGTGGGCCGCTCACTCAATCTCGTCCAATTTATTTACTTTTTTCCCAGGTGTAGTGTTACGCTATAAAATTCAGTTTTTGTTGGTCGGGCGCATGCTCCGGCTAGATCTCCCGTCGCGAGATATGTTGATTTACGTTTAACGCGCGTGACCCCTCGTCGGAGCCGATCATAGACTCGATAGACGATTCGAACTGGCGCGCTCCTATGATATCGCTACATCGCACTCGTGCCGATGTATCTTGAGAAATATTTCGCGGTGTATAGCCTCTGCCGACCAATCCCACAAACATTCGACCATTTCTTTGTATTTCACATGATTCCCTCCAATATCACCACACTCCTCTTACTTGCCCTCGCAGTACGAGGTAATTAGCGTCGGCTGTCGAGTTAGAAATGTGCCTCGTTACGAACAAGGTTGGGTATCTGCTCGTGTCACTTGAACTAAATTAGGTAGGTAGCTTTAGGAACCTTACAAACCTATGGGCATGTAGAACGCTCAAATAGAGGTTATTTCAATTAGCTTCAGACACAACAATGTATTATTGTATGGAAATATTGGACTCATTACATTAAAGTCTCTGCGTTAGATCCGACAGCCGCGATGTGCTTAACCTTTCCCCTCATAAGACAACATTTGTCTTGTAGATCCTAGATACATTCCGAAACGAAGCTTAATATAACCTAAGAAGCTGTATCTGTTTGACGATCGGGGTCATGAATGAATATTTTTTTGGTCGTTTTTCATTAAAAGGAAAGACAATGAGATATTTTAAGTAAAAGTTCACAAACCCAAAAAGATGACTGGATCCGTAAGATGGCATCAGTAATAATACTTTATACGTCATACATTTTATTTTTGAGTTTAATTATTTCATTATGTATACAATGAGATAATATTATATAGGGGCCCATCGCTAGCACATTAAGGCTGCTGACATTTTGTCAGGGCGTAGAAACGGCGCTAAAAGGCATAAAAAGTAGTTAAAAAGAAGCACGAAACAACATCAAAACTTGAAGGTGAACATATCTTTAAAACACATTACGGCTTATCCGACAAATAAAAAGCTTCGGCTCAGATAACCACACTTCATTAGCATTTCGCTGTGTGCTTAGTTAGCGACGCGTATATGAAATAAGCATGTAAAATATGCAAATATATCGTAACACAAACACATTTTTTCCAACGTAGTTGAAATTATCTATAAGAGGTATTTTAACATAATTTATTGTCCGATTTATCTCGTATTTACATACTAAATTAGTTGGGGTCTTTAAGTAATTCTCTCGAAAATATACAAATTTTAAAAAGGATTTACTTAGAATAATATCCATATAGACAATGAAAAAAACGAATAAATATTTTGACACCATCAAGGCTTTTTTTTACAAAATTGATTTACGTGATAATATTCCTTGAGGCTATAAATAACAAAAATGTCCGTATACATTTTTTCTTCGTCGTGTTTATAATTCAATATCATTAAAAATTATACAATAAGCAAATTTGTACGTTTTGGGCTAACAGCTTTTTTTGATTATTATGCAAATGCATCAGAAGCTACAAATATAGCGAATAAATACCCCGCTGCGAGTGTACGACGCTTATTTATGGCAATGTTATTATTTTTCACAAAGTTTATAAAAACAAAATTTTAAAGGCGTGTAGACGTGTCTTTTGAAATACCTCGCAATAAATATAAATTACGACTTATTTATACAACGTACTAAAACATAGGCGGTTTCTGCTTATCACCCCAATAAATCATAGTGTGTATGAACATGTACATAGGTGTTGCGAGTGGTCAATCGCAATAAAGCACCACATAGTTGGCCGTCTTCCGGCACTCGTCACTCGGACAAAGTTACGCAACCCGCCACCCAACTAGTTGGGAGTCGACAACCCACCAGCCGGGGACAATTGAGTGATTTGTCAACCTTTACATTAGGTAACCGGTCACTGGAAGCGACAGCCCATTCGCCGGATCGTGTGCTGATTATTCCCCCATCCAATTCCCCTTCAACAACACCGATTTGGATAAAAGTTGGTACCGACGCGGCAATGGATACTACATCAATCAATAGTGACGTGGTACCTCTAGCGTGGGTAGAAACGAGAGTTCGCAAGAATCGCAAGCTTCTTACGCAAGATATATCTGCTAGGAACACAATGGACGGGGAATTCTCGCAGAACAAGCTTTTTGGATATTTATTGGATGGATTTTGTGTGGGATGGATTTACTTTGGTGAGTTACACGCAACGTCTACCGACATTATAGTAAATAGTTTAGCTTAACCTGAGCTTAAATTATTTTAATAGTGACACTTCATACATAATTCATAAATACATACATAGGGTTCAGGTATTTAAGCCCCTGAACATACATGTTATTTTTCTGTGATAGTTGCAGTTCGTCGCCGAGATTTTCCTTGTTTGGGAGCCGATACAATACATTTAAACATTTCCTAGATGTTGGTATCGAAAATACAGCAAAGCTACAATACTATCAGGTCATGACGATCGAGGCGGGTGTTATTATACCATGTAAGCCATAAATATGTAACTATAGAACTGTTTAGTGGCATTAGCAGATATCTCTCCGCAGATACTGTAATGTTTTCACATATTAAATTCAATTACTATTCGATCGATGTGTACGATTAAATAAAAATACATTAGAGTAAAAGGGTTAGAAACGATTTAAACACATAGTTGTAGCAACGCCCCCGAGTCCTCAGCGCGATACCTCCTTCCAATTATATCCTTTGCATATTTATCTCATTTACACGCTCGTCGTTTTCTATCAATGAAGTATTTATCTTTATTTCTTCTTCGCGCGCAGACTCATAAAAATGGGCGTTTATATCAGTAATGATTTTTGCTTCAATTACGGTTGGTACGGTATCAATTTACATTACAAACTTATTTGCGCGACCCACGTGAACCCTAGCTGGAGCTGGCACCCGACACCCGGTTTACTGGGTCGACATAGATGCTCGCCTCGCGGTGCGAACTATTTGTACCGTTGAAACCCACAGTTAAGGTTACACGCGTGCTAATCCAATACCAGATAAATGATACTCTGCTATGTAGGACGACGTTTTGCCTTTAGGACAAGTTGCCTTCGTGTACTCTACGCGCACTTGCAAATTATATTACATTTCTGTGTTGACATTCACTGAAACGGCACGCGTTTGCTATGAATATTTTAAATCTTATTTGTTGCTAAAGTTTTTTAGCTTAGTTTTTTTTCTATTATTATTACTGTTTCGCCCTTATAAATTATAAATAGGTTAATACAATTATTACATGGTTTCCCAAGAGTACAGGCTAAGCCTAGTTTGGGAGCCGCTGGCAATTATTATTAGTTTAGTAATTATTTTATTTACATAGTTTTAAAAAAATGTTACGCAATTTGGTGGATAAATATATTTTTTATTATTTTTTAATATTTATTAGTACTTACTGCTCTACTGCATAAGTTAGGAAATATTATAATGTAATAGAAAAATAATGAATTAAACCACCCAATAAAGTGAACTCTTTTTTCAAATTTGTAGTGGTAGTAGTAAAATATCTAAAGGAAACATCTAAAATAACGCGTAAAATATTAATGAAACATTACCGAGATATTGCATGTCAATACATGCTTCTGTAAATAACAAGTTACATAGCTAGATACTACTTTACGTAGGACGTAAACCGACAATCCGATTTAAGATAGATACCTTATTACATAGCATTAAACTCGCAAAACTGCAACATAAATCAAATGAATATAATTAGAAACTTATTGAAACTGAAACGCAATAAACAAACGTATTTATAACAATAATACACAAACATTTTGCATAGTAAAATGTTATGCGCTCGTAAAATCAAAAGGGTATTAAAAGGAGAAAGTCGTAAAGTTACAAGTTACTTTAAATACTTTTATATGACCTCACAAAGGAACAGTAACAACGGACCGCTGAAAGCAAAATTCTTGAGCAAGTCAAAAATGTTTGATCGTGTGATAAATTCCCCTATGAAATGGTCGATAAACAACTTCAATAAAAGTAAAATATTTAGCATTATATAAATACCTTTCAGAACTAATAAAACGATTACGGCTGATGACTATCTATAAAGGGTCTCTATTATAAAATATATATATCTTTTATTTTTGCTTCTTAAATATTTTTAATTCTATTAAAGTAAGTAGTAAATCCATAGAATAATATAACATTAGCAAGGAACTCTAACTAAAATCAAAGGTACACCAAGGATTGAAAATATATTTAGGACAAAGAGTTGGAAAGTTTCGAGGCCTGTGCTCCAGAATACCTTTGTATTCAAATAAAGAATCATGCTGCCATTTTCTGGCCAGTTATTAATTTTAAAATTAGAGTTGGGTAAAGATTTAGGACGAATATTATGAAAGAGTTTTATTTAAACATCTCGATGGATGCGGTATGGTCCTGGCTGCATGCTGCAGGCGGCAGGCGGCAGGGGGCGCGACGGGCGCGTGTACTCGGACGTCTAACGGTGGATGCGCCCACTCTAGGTGTCGTCCGATCGCGCCGCCCGCCACCCATCCGTCCGCCGCACCATCACCGATTTACGACACACCTTTTACTTTATTGGGAGAAGGAATTCACAATCGTCTATATTTTAGATCGTCGTCTACGGGTTTTGATGCTTAGGAAAGTAATTACTACGATAATGAAGTTAATGCGTAAGAATCTTTAGTTATTTTTGTAAATTGTGTCTTTATACGTAGATCATAGAATAAATGATCATACATAAATAAATTACACACGAAACTTATAATATAGTACTTAAATCTTAAGTCTGACACCAATCAACTAAAAAACTAATAGGATTATATTTCCACTGCCCTGTTAAATACTCCACAAATTTCCTAGAGCCTTCGCGCAACCTTACTATTTTTATTAACAACGTCACAAACCATTACATAATAGAATGTAACTCATCAAGTCCCAAGATTCCATCTAAATATCTTGCATAAATTGAAATTGCCACAAAGTGCGCATGCTTCCATTGTGCGGGCAAGTTTGTTGGACAATCTATAAAGTACGAAGAGCGTGTCCGCGGGAACGAGCTGCATGAAGGCAGTAAAATTTGTTCAGTGTCGCATGTACTACTTATTTGTTGGGTTTGCTTATAATCGGCTGAAAGATTGAGTGACAGGACAGACGCGACTGGGCCGTCACGGCGCGGCGTGTACCACTATACGGGTACGTCTTGACTGAGCTGGACGCGCCCGTTAGGCATTCAGCCTCGCACACAGTACCCGGAATCTTGCTAGATATCATCTCTGACCGTTCGTTATTTGTTGACTTGGAAGTGGACGGAAATATTGATGCGACGAGTAAACTTTACATATCATACGTCCATGCTGGATATCAAAACTGTTATGAATTTGTTACCATTAGTTTTACGTTTATGTGGCTCGTTAATATGTATAATTAAAAGGTTTTTAATGCTATTTTATTGATGAAAGTAAAATATATACTATAAGAAGGAAATTATTTTTATTGTTTTAATTGTTTATGATTTATTTACTTTTTCAGTACGGACACATTTTCGCCGCGAAGAAAAATGCACGGTTCTTGTAACATAGATTAGATAGAGTGTAGGAGCTTTAAGAATACGAAAGTAAAGCTTCAAAATAATATATAATAATTTCCATTTACTAGTAGGTAATCATATTTAAATAAATGAATGTCACGTGTCATAAAGTTCCCCATCTTTTGATCTCACCGATCGTTGATTACTTAATAGGTAATAGAGTTAATGTACAAAATAATTGTGACAACGGCCGTAACAGTACCTGTTTTATTTGCCACTATAAATTGGTATCTGCCGAGACCGCGGGATAACGCCACAAATCAAGGCAGACATAGTTGATTACCAGCCGTGGAGCCTGTCGCTTCATCCCAAGTAATATCGTGAAGCGAAATGTATGCATTTTGAATGTAACCAACGGAATACTTGAAAATAACGGGATTTTTCTGTTTTGAGACTGGCAAAATGGCGGCTTGTTTAAATTTATTTTTTGCTTCAAATTCATTTAAATGTTTAGTTTTATACTAAGATTTTATATTAATTATGTTTATTGCAAGTACTTAGAGTTCAGTCGACTTTCACAGACATTACAAGACTGTGTTATGTTTATTGCGGGTTATTGAACTTGGAAAACCTAATTGCCCGGATTTGGTCATTTCTCAGAACTACTGACGTTATCAAACAGTAACCAGTAGCATCAAAATTGTTCTACTTTTTACAAACAAAAATATGTTAAAACAATGACAAACTTATAATATAATGTACTCTTATAAATATCGTATAATTAATATTTACCTGAACTAACATTTTTTTAAAGGCTATATGGCCTAATCCCTCTCAATCGTACTCTCCATTGTAAAAGAGGCCCGTGCCCTGCAGTGGGACGTATATGGGCTGATACAGATACAGATTTTTTTTGGTACTTTATTGTACGACATGAAAAGCAACTTAAATTGTATTACTTTGATTTAAAAAACATGTTGAAAGGACAAATAGAAAAAAGCCTTTGCAATAGAATGCATTGAACTTTGGCTGTTCAATAATGCGACGCAGATAACCTTTGCATAAATATAGTTTGCATCTTGCGTAAAAATACTTGAATAAAAGACATTGTTTATGGTGGTGTTGCATAAAAACAATATGTCAGGTGAAATCCGAACATTTGTATTTTATTCACACGCTGTTTAAAATTATATTTCTAAGAGTAAAGTCACGTACAGTAGAATACGATACCGCGCTGTGTGTCTAATGTTTTAACTATCAATACTGCTCTAAGCAATTATAAGTTATAACTTTTCTAACATTAAGAAAGGGTAAATTTATTTTCGCTATCAAGTTAACTTTCTTTCGATGTATCATTTAATTAAGACGCTATGAGTAATAATTATGTTTTAATTACCCTAGGTAATATTAATAGCAATAATAATTATTAGAAATCAAAGTTTATAACAACTTGTAATTTTAAAGAACATTAGAAGTCAAATTTACTTAAATTTCATAATCAAATTGGACATTACGCCAAATTAAATACATCGAAAATTTCCCAATATCCTGTTGAAATCAGCCAAACTCCAGTAGTCTTTGTGTGTTCAAAACGTCCACATATAAATATACAAATAATGAAATAGATGTATATTTGCTGCTCAATGCCTCGTGATCAAAACAGCTCGGGGTTTTATAAAGCAATTAATCGTGTAAACATTAATTATAAAAATAATGATTGCATTAAAATATTTAACCGGCATTAGCAACGTCGGAGTTGGTCTATAAAAGTCAAAACTATTTTTATTTCATTACACGGGGCCCTCGTGACGGCGGTAATTGAGTACTACAGAAAAAGTTAAAAGTTGCACGATATCTTCATCTCGATCACAGATAACAGACTTTCTAATCGGGTCAAATAACGTTTGTGTTTACAATCTAGATGGCAGCGGATGTTACTCGTCCATTCTAGTGACAAAAGTCGACCGAACACTCGCATACTACAACTAAAAATATTGATACACTCTTTATAACTCACTTCCTAGCCGTTATCTGTGATTATATTTTAATAGTGTGACGCGATAACGCTTTCTACGAATCAATTAAAAAAGTTATTGCTCATTTTAATCTCTGCATTATTATAACATTAAATCGTGTTTTTAAGCGCCGCGGTGGAATTTATGACATATTTCAATGTTCTCAATATATGCAGCACACGCAACGGCGCTGTCGTGGCGCAAAATGAATAAAAAACCCACAACAAGGCCTGCGGTCAGCAGTTTTATATTTATAATCATCATCTACTTCATAATAACGCGTACTGAAAAAGTTAAAAAGCGTATAACCTGCATTTATTCACACGTACGGACGTGCAACTAGTGTCTAAAAAGTTTTATGCATAAACACAGAATAACTACGGGCTGGTGTAGCTTTATAGGATAATCTGTTGCTGGTTTAATTCTTGTAACACTCACGAGTGCGCGTCGTTTAAAAATATTTTATTACACATTTGAGTTTCGCGCAGTTATTCCATATAATCTCTGTCTGTATGTTGCGACAGGTGTTTTTAAATTCAAATTGCTTAACAACGACTATCTCTGTGACTCATTTGGAGCGCTTAAGTGCGTTTGATTTTCTTCATTAAAAAAAACTATCAAATTCTTTTAATATGGCCACATTTGAATAAACAGATATAATTTATGCTTTAAAACGTGGAATTTATAATTATATGTTTTGCAAGACATAGGAAGGCAATTTACGGTATAATGAAGTATTTCGATGTAAAAGGGTTTATGTTTTAAATAGGCATGATATGCCGGATTGCATTCGAATAGAGACATAATACGTTTTGGAGTGGTTTCATATAAGGAAGCTTCACTAATAAAGCGTGATTAATTCCTCAGCGGAGCCGCGAGGTGTGGTCGGCGGCCAGCTCGCATTAGGACCTGCCTTCAGGCATCACGGACATTTCAACCAGTATTTATTATCCGTGCCTACAAATTTTATTTACGAAATAATTCATAACACTAGGTATTACGAACAGGCGAGCTGAATTAATGAACAGATTTCGTCACTGTAGCAAAACGGAGTCAAATTTGGAGTACTTAATGAATAATGTTATACCCCGCGACATTATTATTTAGTAATATTTCACTTCAATAATGTTAACATTAGCAATCTATTTGTGGACTTAACGAAAATTTATTAATTATATCTGTTTATGATTATAGTACTCTAAAGTAAAAGTTTCTAAAAGGATTTCAACGTCAAAATTAATATTCCAGGCAGTGGTTCTTAAAAGTTTATCTATAAGAGTATTAAAATAGTGTAGTCCCTTAGATAAAGAAACAGTTAAATGTTTATTACAGCTAAACTTATAACCACAAACCATAATTTCGTAATTAGAACAATAACAATTTTAATAAAATAGAACAAATTCAGTATGGTAATTCTAAGCTCGCAGCGAACGCAAGTTGAGTATGCAGCGATATCGCGATATTATCGTTGGTATAGTTCACGGAGAACAATTTAAACGCCATTATAATGGGTGCGTTTATTATCCGCAGAGATGGACAGAAGTGTGTCGGTACATTGGTAGTAAATAGCTGGTCGTGATAGCGAGCCGCGTGTGAACCCTGCCCGGCCACCTAGCAACCGCGGATTTGTTTTTAATGCTTTTATCATAAATGCTGATAATAATTACATTAGGAACGTGCCTCGATGCAATCAAAGGTTAATGGACCGCAGGATAAGTTGCACTTTTAATTTGTTTATGTGCATACCCGTGTTTTTGCATTTTATTAAGTAAATCATTAAACTCTAAACACTTTTGAAAATAAATTGCGCACCAAACCGCATTTCACAGAGCGATGAAAAAAGGTTTCTTCTCCTATAACATAGTAAAATTAAGGTTCATACATTTTAATGATTCACTTGAAGATAATAGTAATAAATAAATACACCCAACTGTCACATACATAGTCCTGACCCCACACTAAGATCGAGTCTTGTGTTGTGGATATCAGAAACTACGAGAGACTTTTCGATCTCACAAACATTCAGACCCGAAAGAAATACCTGTGGATCACACAAACATTTGTCTCGGTGCGGGGATCGAACCCACGACCTATCGTGTCACAGCCGGCGTCTTACCAATTGCGCCACCGTGGCTGTCACAACATTAACAAATACGTTTCAGAAAACAAGTTGCATGAAAGTCGAAACAATTAAAATCATAGTTTCGTAATCGCTATTGCCTGTGGTAATTGAAGTGCTTATATACGAGTATTCAAGTTAATAAATTAGATTAAAGTCAATATTTATACATTTCTTTGTGTAATTAGTTACAACCATATAATGAGATGGCAAGTACTGTTCCAATATGTGTTTGATTTAAATATTTTATTTAAGATTGAATGTAATGTAATATGTTATAATTAATACGCAGTAAAAACGAAGACCAGTTTAACACGAAGCAAGGTGTGTTTACACAGACAAAACGCATTCTAATCGGTAATTTTTCATTTCTAACTTCCCATAAATTACTATTTGAAATTAATGAGATGTAATCACGTAACTGACACACAAATAGACAATACCAACACGCATTGCCAGACTACAAATCACAAGTAGGTACGCTATCTGCGGCTAAATCTGCGGGAAGGTGGCGAAGGAACAAAAATTGATGAATCACAACACAACGCCGGCCGCGCCAGTACCTACTCGGCAACGTTCGATTCAACCATTGCCAATAACAATTTCCCGGACGCCATCTTAGTTCACGATTCAGTAAGCCACAGAAACAGAAAACTACCAAAGGGTTTCATACTTTCGTGTTTTTTTAAAGGAAGCGGCAAGAGAGAATTGAAAGCATAATATTTGGTAAGTAAAATGATACGATCTGAATGATAAGTATAAATTATTCCTAATAAATATAATTTAAAACATACACAAAAAATACCAGGTAGCCATATGTGATCACGACACTACAAATACCAACAAATGATTTTCTTTTTCGATTTTTTTGACGACCTCCCAAAACTCGGCTTCGGCATCCGTAAAAGAACAAAAAGCGTCAAAAATGTCAGTAAATAGACGTTATTTATAACACAAATAAATAAGTCATAAAAATAAAATATTTAAATTGTGTGTGCATGTATGCGTTCATAACTCTGTGTAGATATTCCAGCGCCCAGAGAGCGATATGATCGGACTCCCCGTCGCCTTATTGATAAGGTTTCCATACTTCCCGTGTGTATCGGAATGCTTCTGAGTTTATTTAATGTAATTTCTATACGAGTATAGTTACCATGTACTTACACGGTTTATTTATTTATTGTTTGTGTCGTGCCGAGACCGGGAGCGGAGTTCAGCGCCGCGATCGCACATTAATACAATTAGATTGGTAAAAACGAATACAACAGCACACCAGTAGACAATTCCCTAACGAGCGAACAAGTTTCCTAAGTCAGTAAAATAGGAATACCGTTACACACGGCAATAGGTTAAACAATTTCATGCAACAGGCAACATCAACAATCGAACAGCGCCATACATCAAACGATAGAATAGCCACCGTAAATTGAAAGCAGCGATTATGATGGGTAAAATAGATTTGCCCGGGGTCGAGGCGACATCACGAACCGAGCTCAGGGTTAAAGAGCGATCCTTCTAAGCTAGTTCGAGTTATGAGCTCGGCCGACACAATGGCCAATTTCATACAATTTCCTTTGATGGATACGAGTTAAGCTGAAACTTTTAACGGACCTTGGAAATAGTTTAAGGCTCCGAGACGTTCGTTATATCGATGTTAGCAACGATAAATAGTAACTTGATAAATATCTATTCAGGAGGTATCTGGATTGGTGATACATATCGGCTACTTTTATTAATCGTTGAGAGCTCGATTTATGACGGATATCATTCAAGATATCCGTAACAAGAGGGCGGAGAAAGGGGGTCTATTCTTAGATGGATTTGTCACGGGCGACGCAGTGGGCATCGACGCCTGTCACCAGTCGCCAACTCGCCTCTCTGGCAACACTGTTCCATGCGACCACTGCTATAAAATTTATTTGAACTTTTGTAACGTTGCACAACGTATTATGATAATTCCACGCACAGCGCTTAACAAGGCGCCTCATTGAAATTTATTATTATTAGTAGAAACATGCTGTGTCGCCTATTAAATTGTTGACAACAAAACTCGTTAGTGCAGGGTTCCGCGACAAAAATCATATCATAGGAGATGTTAATGTAAAAACTTGCTTCGAATTTTGATTACTTCTTTAAATAGCCAGGACGTATAATGCAGAGAAATAGCGCCTGTTGGTATGTAATGTGCGCTCTACACGTACCTCTATATCACTTATAAATTTTAGTTCTCATTTTGGACTTTTAAAGAAAACTGACATCGTCACAATACCATATAGACACTCAATTAAGGTTTCCATTTGGTCAGTTGGATAAAAAATACAACCTGAATATTAACCTCCACACCTCAGGCTCACGCATGAGTATCTAACCGAACGAGAACAACATACCGTTACCTGTGAACTTAAGATGAATACTGGAACATATGTCATTTTTTGTGAGAATTATGAACATTGAAGCAGTCGCAATCCTTGTAAAATAAAACGTTGAACATCAGAGCGACAATTCGACACAGAGTCGAGTGGCTCAGCGATCACAAAGCTTTCTCATTAAACCGTCACCGGTCGAAGCCGTGACACTAAAAGTCATTCTTACAAAAAAATTCTTCAACCCGTTTTGTTACATTTCTCAACGGTCGAGAAAAAAGCACAAAAGACTTTTCTTAGTTGAAGCGTGACTGTCGTAATTAGATGAGGAGAGTGCGCTCTCCGTATAACAGCGGGGCCTTCGCGCTGCCTGACATCACCAGCACTGAAGACATCCACCATAGCGTCAAGTATAAACTGATGCACACGTGTGAGAGAGACAGCGCTAAAATGCGGCCTGAAGCTACCTCTCTACATACCAGCGCAAGAGCTGAGTCTGAGTCCCAGTCTAGACAGTCGCCAGTTTTATAAGAACATTGCCCGTAGTTCAATGTCTATGATCAGCATTAAATTATCCATTATACGAGGAATGATTTTTAACTTATACACCGAAATAATATCCACCATTAAGCAACATGTCGCCTCGGCTGCAATTAGCTGGCCATGTTTACGAGTAGTCTTCTAGCCGCTATTAGTTTAAAACATGTACGCCCTTGCACTAGGCACTGAAACATTTTGTTCTAAAGTTATTTGTAAGAATTCTAGTTTACTGCCACGTTATAATGACCGGCGACGCATTCAAACCGCCAATCATTTACAATGTCCCATCACATAAAACGCAAGTTTAATAAGTTGCTTCCAATTTAAAATCAAAATTATTTTTAAGTCCGCTGTCTCTCAGAAGAGGGGACCCGTCGGGGGCCGGATTATAAATCATAAATGCCACGTTAGCCCTGCCAGACGACCGGGTTCGTATCGAAATTATCGCCCGCGAGCCCCGCGTAAAATATACAAAACAGTTTCAGGTTACTCCGTCAAATATTTCTCCGAGACGTCTAAAATAAACTGCGCTGACTCATTAGCAAATAATCTTGAGCTTTTTATTTTTCAAAAACAAAACCCTTTTGTATTTTCGTGTTCCCTGCGCGTCGGCGTCAATAAAACAAATAGATATATTTTACACCGACGGACGTTCCGCGGCAAACCATAAATTTATTTGTTATGAACTTGATATCGCAGCGATGTACACCATTATAATAGATCGCGCAATTTATACATCACTCCAATGGAATACTAAGGTTAGTTTTAAAACAGGTCTCACGAGTCCAATAAGAATGCAACAACGTAGATTTACACACCTATTAAGCTTCCAGTTATATAGAAAATAATTAATTAGGAACTTTAATTGAACGATTCAATATTATAAAATCGTTTATTGACTCATTAATAACTAAGATACATATGATTATCTTAAGTATTATAATTAATCAAAGAATGGACCTCCCATACGAATTGTGGCCATTTATCTAGTTATTCTCACGGAGCCGACGCGTTACTGTTTACACGCCACTTGAACTGGCTCATGACTTCCGTGCGCACGCCCCGCCACCAGACGCACAACGCATTGAGACATTCATACAATGATAAAAAACAAAACGACCAACTCGGACGACAAACGAAATCGTGTTAAGTGATCTACATAAAACAACTTTCTTCCTTTTTCTGCTATTAAAAATGTGTCCCATGTCACTTTCGATCAATTAATACGGATTAACGTTCGAACAGCGACAAGTTACACGAGAAATTATCTTTTCTCGTAGATTATTATTAATGGAACGAGATCTGCGACGTTCACATGCCACTTAGCTACACAAATGTAGGAAGTAGAGTCTGAAATATATCACCAATAAGGCAGGCTTTAATACCCCCACTAAAATTCATTAATATCATTATGTTTTATCTATTTATGCCTATAGTAACTCATGGTGCTAGTACAGCCCGTTTGACATGTACGTCTACCCACAATCTGACGTATAAAGATTTAAAATCTATGTCGTGCACACACATCGAACACCGGGCTCGTGTGGGCTAGAAAAGCAAAGCACATAAATTATGTGCTTCATTGTTCCGAAAGGTACATGATAAATGTATTTGTGTTCTTAATTTAACGTAAGTTATTGGTAAAAGTAGACCAGTCCGGTTCAGGAAATCTCGAAAGTTACGTTAGAACCTTGTTTGGCAAAGTCGATTGGAATTGGGTATGAACATTAATTGGTCAACGTTTATTGTACAGCTAACAAATATACACTCCTTTTTATGAGTTGTTCCGTTTGGTAAAATACATTTAGTGAGATTGTAAGGCAGAATTTGCTACGATGAATATCAAGTGATCGATTATGAGCTTATTCGTAATGTAGAGTCACGTTTGATGACGCCATATTTGCAGTTTCATGTTTCTGTTATTTCTTTTTACTATTTTTTTAAATATCAATCGAAAAGTTGAAATAATAATTTATATAAGTATACATAGAATACAACCGTTGCAAGCATGTAAAGCTCCGCACAAATACAGTTAGTTTTGGCATTTCAATAGATTCATTAATCAACCAACGATTAATTTCCAGCAACGAAATGTTTTCAACATAATTCCCTAATTGTCCTGTTAGAGGCCGACAGATTGTTTAACAACATAAAGATCAGGTTAAAATAAACACGGCACATTTACATCAATGAACTCATTAATCAAAATCTGGATAAATGCGAAGAGAACTTGCTTAACAATTACTTCATGCTAAATTCAAAATTACACTCATATTATAGTTTAAGCAAAAATGAATCAAACCTAATTTACTTTTTTTTTTGTATTTCTTGTAATAAAAATACGCTTAAGATTAGTAAAAAATATTTAATTTCTCTTCGCAACATAAACTTATTTCCTTTAAATTAAACGAGCGCGTGCCAGTTTAAAACTGTGGGAAACATCGAATGCATAAGTAAAACAGTTTCTCGGAGACAATCATCAGTCGTGCCATTGGCCATTAATAGTCCTGTTTTACCGTTTAGGGCCGACATCCTAAAACGACATAATTTGCAACATGTTGTAACGCGACGTGTGTTCCTATTTATACTGCATAAGATAGTTATCAGTGTGTTTACACCATAGAGATCGGTATAAGGCGAGGCTTTACGCAGCGTATAATTCTCGTCTAAGTCCACCAATATATCTTCGGAAATAGCAAAAACTAGTGTCAGATCGTAGCGACAGTAATCACGGCAGCAAAAACTTCCTCACATGCACCTTCAATTACAAACCATTTATGGCGGCTACGTGCCTAACATATCTATGATCAAATCTATAATTTTCTAGCGCTAATATTATGCACTTTTATTCTCGACTATACATATTAATATTTAGGTTATTACGTTTGATTAGTGTAATACGAACATCGAACATGAGTTCTTTTGAACATTTAGCGGTACTTACAACGTGAATAGTTTAATATTGTGTGACATTTCCTATAATTATTTACTAAAAACAAAGTAATCGTTTCTAATGATTAATATTAGTCAAATTATAATGTAGGCACGTCTGTATCATTGCAGAAAAAATATAGTTCAATCACCTATCTTAGTTCCAATTTAGAAGTCCCACGCACCGTCTTAAACTATTAAAAGCGAAGCTAAGTTTTATGTTTTTTATTACCACTGCAAATCAAACGAAATCGAGAAGTGGACGCCGCTTTTTAAACATCATAAAAACAATCGAATGCAGTATACTTTGTACAGGCAAACATTAAGGACAAACGACGCGACCGTATCAAACGCCATTCGCAGTATTTTACTATTTTATAAAAAGTGCTCACGGCGAATAGCGTCGCAATTATAGTCGGAGCGTCTTCTCGTCCGTCCGTTTGTTCGTCCGTGGAGCCAAGATGGCCGCCACATGCCTGCCCAAGATTGACTAGTAGCTGAATGCTTTGCCGACGGCGATCTAGCTTGTAGACGATCTATCTGAGAGCATGCTGGCATGCAGGAATGAGGCTCTTGCCCCTCAGTAAATTAAAATACTTTTTATTTGATAAACGTTCTGTGATTATCTTAAGTGTAAAACGTACGTAAGCGCACATCTTGCCACAAAGGCTAAAGGTATTCGCTAAGTATTAGCTCACCCACACGCACGCACTTTCGCTACGACGCGACGTGCGGACGCGGCGCGACGCGAGTGCGCGACGGCCACGCTAACATCATACCTGAAACATTAAAGAAGCAAATTAATTCATAACGCTCGTGTTAACGAGCTTGTTGCACATTTAATAAATAAGGAAAACAAGAGAGACTTTATGTTGGATAAATTGGAAACACTTTAACATCTGCGCGCATCGCTCTCAAAAACATAATAATAACGTTCACACATTAAACGGTCCACGCCTAAACTGCACAAAACCCGTCATTACACAAATGCATTCGCCGTTAACCCGAAACCACATAAGTCACATTTATCGCCACATCAAAAAGCAATCAAGCGACAAAAATTGGAGGGAGTCATTGGAACTTGGACCGAAAATATGTTCGAAACGCACCTAATCGATTCTCCGGCGAGGGCACAGGTAAGATCTACCTTCACATAATTTACGCAGATGCCCTATAAAAAGATGGGGCGTCAGGAGCTCGATATAGAATTTTATTAACAACAATAAAACGTACTTATTTATACGACTGCACTGGTGTAAACCCACATAATATACTCGCGTCGGACTTCATTGGTACGAACTACGAGCTATTTGCTGGAATAATTACCGGTAACTTAGCAACCGCAAGCTGATAGATAAACGTTTGTCTTTACTCGAACAGAAGGCGTTTTATTGGAGACAAAACGTATAATATAAAATATTAAGGACAAAATGTAATAATAATCCTTTCCAATTAATTATAGAGGCATCGGTGTTCCCGTCTCCGGTTCGAGGCTGGCCCAGAAGCCCCCCGCTGCCTCGCCACTAGAAATATTACCTGCCGGCAGATGAAGGAAATAGCTAACCTATTGACGAGCTAATAAATACCCGAAATGACCGTTTATTCCAATTAAAAATCTCATTTCAGCGTGACGTATCTGCCTTTATAATTTTAAAGTTGACTTCGATACGTGTACACTTTTTTCTTTCACAGGATATTTGCTATTACTATATTTATTAATTGAACTACACGAATATATCCGAAGTGATAAGAATCAGAGCACATTATCTTTCCATCGCCACAACATGTATATGCGCGTAGTAAAAATGGAACATCCGTTAATTTTAATTACAAAAGTGTTTACATGCGACCTGTCCCGCATAATATATGGATGTATTTAACTATAGGCACTATTAACGCTAACAATAGCGATAATGTTAGCCATAAAATAATGTGGTATGAAGTTTACGGGCACGCATAAAAGGTAATTCACTAGGAGGTCTGCGAAAGCTCCGCCGTACGCCGGAAGCCTATCTATGTACCTGCTGTGAATCTGCGACTTACCGCGGTAAACCGACGTTAACTACTGCTTCAACCCAGTTAGGCAACGCCTTACTTTTGATTACACGGTAATTACGTTATGATTTGTTGTTTAAATCGCTTTGTGATATCGAGACTGAGGAGAAACTTTTAAAACACGCATGCTTGGTCATGTTAGTACACTCTCAATGGATGCTCTCATTGGCTATGTGTTATAGTAACTTACTAGCTATAGTAGTGATTGGGGTATAAGATGGTTATCTATTACTAAATATAGACAGTTAAATACAGTCTTTAAAACCTAGATTTTCTTGTGTGAACATTGAATTAAAATTTTAACGTTAATTACGCAAGCATATTCATATATTTTTTTAATTAATAAAAATATTTTCTATTGTTCACATCAGGGATTCGCAGCATGCTTACCTAGAATAATTGGTAAGAGTGTGGTAAATTGACATATTCTAATAGATAATATATAATTCTTGTACAATAAAAGAATAACGCCGGGGCCCGTGTCGTAGTAACTGACTAGTTGGACTATAAAAATGTTTATTGCTTTTCTTCCCACTTGTTCATAAGTTCATCAACCTCATATATTTGGAGTTGAATTTACAATACAACTAAATATGTACATACGATTATCATCAATTAATCAATATAAGTTTAAGTATACCCGCACATCTCCGACTGTCACATTAATTATATACTTTATTTTATATGTTATAAATAAATCCAACAATATTAGACCGGACACGGGCGTTGAGCGTGCTTGAATAAAACTGTCACTTCAGTGAATAACCTTTAGGCCTGCGACGGAAATTGAAAAACTATTACACAGTACACAACGCAGCGATTTCTACTTTTACCAAACGGAGATAATAAAATCTATAGAAAAAAGGGGATTCGACAAAGATCCGATAGTTGAATAGGCACGTAACAGTTTTGTTTGGCATCAGTGGTGAGAAAAGTCGTGAGAATAAAATCATCCGGACTCGTGACTCGGTAGGTTTATTATTATAGTGCCAGCATTCGCCACGGAGGATCTAATTATAAACTTTTCATATGGCCAATGGAAAGTCCGTCATACAGGCAGCGCAGAGCGGATCCTTTATCTACATTTTCATCTAATTATGTGAAGTTGGTGTGAACGTATTGAATTTCGCTGTATACTGCCCCGTGGTGGTGCAAACGCACGATTACGATCTATGATTGTTCCCGCTTCGATATAAAATGAGTATGCCGTAAACTGACCTTGGCTGCGAGATATTTATAGAGCAATATTAATTGTATGGGAAATACAGGATCCCATTAAATCACCTAACTCAAAACACGCTACCGGTATCGAGGACTAATTGAAAATAGCGAATACCCAATGCCTAGATTCAGTGTATTAATTAAAAGTAAAGATTCTCGCCTCTCCTCGCTTACGCTCAAATACCTAGTCACTTGTTACTATTTGTACGAGTTAATGTTCACGTATGTTAATACAAATTACGCATTAAGTCTGAGTATTAAGGATTAAATTTCATCGTCGTATATTATTAGAACGGTAAGCAACAATGTACCTTCAACAAACGAATGAAGGTTTATTTTTAAAAGGGCCTCGGTAAGTATGAATGTAAAATCAAACAAGAAGCGCAGTTAATAATTTATTGATATAAGACATGCGAAGCCCATAAAGTTACCTTTGGCACACGTCTCGGTCTCTTTTAATTTGTAACTCGTTAGCATTAAGCAGCCAGTGTAGCAGCCGTGCTTAGATTAAGATTTTACCCGCGGACAACGAATGTTTACAAAATCGTAGTATTTTATTTTGTTCGCCAGTCAGACCCGCTCTCTATAATTCACTCTTTTACCTATTCCGTAAGCACAAGTAAACACTCACCGCGGAATATCACGTTTTCTTAATTTTTACAAAACTTTACTGCCATGTTTTACGACAGGAATAATATCCGCCCATAATTCATATAAATTGTTGCTTAACATAAACATAAGAGAAATGAGGTAACACAGCTTCATTATGAAAGCAAACACTCGCAGTAAGCATAACAAGGGTCGATGTGTCGAACAATAGTCATAAGTTCATAACTGTTGAACAAACAAAAGTTATCGGTATAGCCAGGCGCTTGGCCGAAATAGAGGGGGCGGCGCGCGCGGAGAATGTTAGAAAAACTTATAGAAAATGACAAGCAGCTGACGAGGACAGACATAGTCCCACCGTAGAAACGACAAGGACGGATAGAAAACTTGTTCTTCGGCATTCCGCCGCATGGTGGATTTAGGAACGGGGGCAGAACGATACGATTTAGAAGGTTATGCTGCGTTATGTTTATGATTAGTTAAAGTAATTAGATATCTATAACTAAGTGGAAAATTATAGCTTCTAAACCAGTTAGATATTATTACTGAAAATTAAGTAATTAATCATGCAGTTTTTTTTTGCAAATAAATTGGTTGACGGTCCGAAATGAAAATCAATTAGTGATTTGACGATTGATGTTTGCAAATTGAATAAATCATACCCGCTTTCGTGTGTTGGCCGCGATATTAATAATATAAATTATATGTATCCACTTCATGCGCTTTAATAATCCTAACGCGGCCCTACGCAAAAGCTGCATAACCCTGGAACAAATTTATAATTGAAGGTTTTTAAAATACCGTTTGAGTTGTACCATAACTTTATAAAGTGTAATAAATATGTATATTATACTCGGTAGATTTAAGACGGAAATTATTAACATGTAGATTACGAATCTAGGAACTCTCATTAAGTTTTCTATACATCACTTATGTCCACCGAAATTACTGACAGGAAATCACGTTTTGTAAACAATGGCAATGAATTATGATAAGAAGGTGTTCCCATTACTGTTAATAAATATGCAATTTAATTACACTTCTCATTAATTATACTAACATCACATTAAGAATCACACAAAAAAAAATATCTGGCACATTGTTACATTTTGATAAATGAATACCGTTTCGAAATTTTAAAAAGGAACAATATTTTTTTCTTCAATAAACGACAAAAAAAGTCTGATTAATTTTAATGGCCAGTATTTTGATAATGTTTTCCTTAGTCCATTGTACAGAGCGTGCGTTGGGCGGCCGGGCCGGCGGCGCGTCACGGGCGACGGGCGACGGGCGACGAGCGACGCGCGCATGGCGCTCGACTCGGCCGACACAGTCGCACGCAACACGCAACGCGGTGTCTGGTTGCTTGTCGCGTAATGTTACCGGCGTGTACCTCACCGCGCCAAGTTATGACACGACAACAAACGCCGCCACTACCCGTGCTAACAATTTTAATTTACATCTGATATGCATTCTTTTTCGTGTTTTTTTCTCTGATTTTATTAAACATTAAATTCTTGAACACATAAGAGAAGGAATATTTTTGTAATTAACAATATTTTTAATACGGCGTTATTACATTACTTCATTAGATAAACAAAATATAATACCAGTTTACATATAACATGTGGTTCTTTTATAAAAAAATATCTGGGTATACTTAATTGGTATGTAAAGTGTAAAAATATTTGCGAGTATTTCGCTAGGCGGCTGCGGTTCGCGCGGCAGTCTGCAGTCGGCACTATCTCATGGGAACAAACGCTCAGATAGAAGCTCCTACCTCAGTTAGTTGGCGCATAATGCGTGCATGTTAGTTTAGCTTTCATACAAACAAGCCTGTGTGGTGCTACGTTTACTCTCAACATCATTATTTATTATTCATGATTTAATTACTTGCTGCATGTATTAAATACTACCGTAGCGTCGCTAGATAAAGTCAACTGTGCGTTTAGAAATGTAACTAATGCGTAAGCTATTTTTCATGTCTAATGGTTTTATTAAACTGCATTAATTGCTGAACTTCCCGAATACCACTTATATTGCTGGACATATCTATCAGCTAAATGAACGTATGAAAATATTCGCATAATACTGCATAAGTGATATTGTATAATGTTGATGTATGTATAAAAATAAGCGGTGTCGGTGCGCGTACAGGAACATGTGCATACTTAACGAGGCACGTTCAATCATAACCGTGTAACTACGTATTTAGTGCATTAACATAAAATAATAAAAAATATCCATCATAAACTCAATCGATACCCACAACCCTCGAGCAACAAATACGGTATTTTTTTAAATTTAAAAACGATATGTTATAGGGAAAAATTCCGAACACGGGCGCGACAATCCGCAGGCAGCAAAGTGTCCTAATAATATAGCAATAAGTCATAAAGTTCTTTGGAATAATTTTACCCTCTGATACTCATTATGAATAATTCGCCTGCGAAACTTTTTCGAAAACTGTGTACACAACAGGAATTCTTAAACAGCAACCTTTTTGTACTCATTAATCGAATTCGCCGTGAAACACTACTTAAGTACCTACATCGAAGTTGACTTTGACGTAATGATGCTATCTCTAGCCAGATAACGTCATTAAACCTTCCATAAACATGTGAGTATTCTAACTTGACAAGGAATAATATGAGACGTACAACATAATCCGAGGCGCTTTCTGCCCACCTAAACAAACGCACAACGCATAGTTATAAAAGCGATCTCGGCTTAACATTATTTACCTAGCAACAACATGTGACTTTCTATGGAAGTGAAAAAACAGAATGAAAAACCTACAGACGTTTTAGTTTTTTCTCGGAAATATCTGAGGCGACGCGCGAAGTGATAAAATACACGTCTGTATACGGTAACAAGTCGTAGAGACAATGCGATGGTTTTTGTGAGCTTAGCCACTGACAGCTCCTAGCCTAGATCACAATAGCATAAAGTAGCCAGTTATGAAGCGGCGCGCCCGCAGGTAGCTGTGAGAACGCACTCCAACCGGTTTGTATGCTTTAACGCTTTTTATAAGAAAAACGATCCGGTGTAATCCGAGCAATTTTTCAATACGTCGGAACTTTGAAAACATGTCAATAATTAGTCGTTTGTACCATCTAATGTTGTACCGTGTACGTATGACGTAACAAATCATTGAGAGCGCGCCCGTTGTTTGGGAGCCACCGGACGCGTCGGCTCGTATCCCCATATGTATTATAACATAAAAGAACGATCTCGAATTATCGATACACCGCGAACAACCGATCCATAAAAGTCACAAAAAGAAAAATGGAATATCGTATAAAATGGTAACGGCAAAGATAAGGGCGGCGACGCGTCCGTGTTGCGTAGCCCACGGCTGCCACTCGATATTTCAAGAAAGGCCCGATTTATATTCGCTGCCGCGGTCCAGCGAAATTTTAATGTTCGCTGTACATAATTACTGCTGCACAAGTGAATATAAAGCACAATAACCGAAACACGAACCGTCCGCCTCGTACCTCTCATTAATACCTTCATGACTTTATCTCTCTTTCATATTTTTTATACTTTGCACACGGACATGACCGTTATGCCTTCAAACATATAAATAACGTTCGCCTCCATTGATCTGCCTTAGAGCGGTTCTCAGGTACGGAATCTAATTAACTGTCTTTCAAATTAGACATCTTTATACAAATATAAATTTTATTATAATTATAAAATTACAAATAACAAAAGTGACAAGATCTACATAGAGCCATTAAATTTAATCCCGTACAATTCATTAGGCGACGTCAATTTTACGAGCTGAACAGTCCACACTCAACAGTCCACGCTCGGCCCTTAACTCGTATTGTGAAATGACGTACTGGATTTATTTTGATGACGTCCATAAATTTTTATTTTATCCAATGAAACCGTAGTATTTCTAATAATAAGAAACTCGTGTGTGTTTTTTTCTATTTTAGTTAATCAATTGCTTAGAGCTAACATCGATTTGCTTCAATTAATTATCGAACTACTAAGTGAGGGATTAGATGTGAGAGTGACACGTACAAGTGGTGCGAGTTGACAAGTTACAACAATAATAAGCGAAGTAATTCGAACGTTTCATTTAGGCAGTCGCTGCCACTTGTCAGTTACAACAGTTATCTGGCAGAACGTATCAGCGACTCACATATTTCAGTCCTCGTGTTGCTACACCAGTTTACTTAAGATGCCTATCTTGATGTATTTGGATTTTAGGACAGTTACTTTTTTATACGAAAAAAACAAGCTTAGGACGCGTTTAGAATAGTTTCGTCTCAGTTCCCACATGCTTACATATGGTATTATGTGGTAATAGATAAGTTATATTGAGCAGACTGTAAAAAATAATGAAGGAAAAATATAAGAAGAGTACATTATGTATGTAAGGTAATGAAACATATCTAAGAACGACCATTAACACTTCAAGTATAAAATAAAACTGAGCAATTTTAAAAATCGTTACAAGCATTCCCAGATTCTATAGGATGATATTAAAAGCCACTTCAACCAGTTCTCTTCAGATAAAGATAAAGGTGTATTTATATTAACACATTATAATATTTTCCATGTACTTACTAGTGATGTGATGAATATTGGTTTTGGATATTTTAATTAGTGTCCGACCGAAACTAGTTTTTCAGCCGAAACCGAAACCGAAATTTATTTAAAATTACGATTATTTACTAAAATTCACTGTTTTTTTACATTTATTTAATAAATTTATTTAGTACATGTAAAAAAGCAGTAAATTTTAGTAAATAATCGTAATTTCAAATAATTTTAATAAGTTTTGGTTTCGGCGGAAAAACTAGTTTCGGTCGGACACTAATTTTAATTGTAATACTCCGAAATGATGCAAATATAATTGTTGATATGGCTATTTAACTTTTATAATAAAACTGCAATTTTCATGCTGTTTTGCTACGAAAAAAAAATAGACGAATTTTTGTTTTTGTTCAAAACATTGAAATGTATTTTTATACATTAAAAATATTTATGATCTACATAAATAAGTATATACATTTGTATGTATTCGTCTATTTAGATCAAGGTTAAAAGATTCGTTGAGGTCAAGTTTATGCAATAATAAGAGCCAACCTACATATCTACGAGTATCTATACAAAAAATAAAGATCACCGGTGTTTTTTTTTTTAGATTTTCTTTTGTTGTTGTCCGTTAGACTTTGAAACATTGGCATATATAAGTTCTGTCGGTAGCTGTTAGTTTAAAAGATAATTTATGCAAAATCTTAAACATAGAATGTTAAAAATCTATAATGATCCATATCTATTAGTCTATTCATCTATATATTTTTCATTGTTAAAAGATAAATATTGAATATTTTAAAATTTCTCTACTTTGAATATTATTGTAGAACGTTGCTACGGAACCCTAAGCATCACAGAGGTTTTTTGTCCAACTCATGCTTTAATTCTTATTACAGTGACAGGTATATGCCCTTATCTGCGGCCAGTGTCTGATGGATCGATGTTAAAAAGCCACTCTTGTTGCTTGTGGGCTCGCTCCCTAATCGAATGCTCTTTAATGGAAGCCGCAAAGTGTTTTTAGATTTTGTATTTTAATGTTTACACCATTTTCTGCTATATGTTTTTTTATTAATAACAATTGAATATGTTGTGTGTTTTTACTTTATATATACAGTATAAACGCGGGAAAAGTACGGTGGATCGAAAGTGGTTAAAAGTGATCACCGCTTAGAGCCAACCAAAACACCTGGGGAACAATAATTACCTTCTTGTCTTTTGGTAAATGAAAGGGTGAATGAAGAGTATTCAGTTGTTCTCTAAAAACGTTCTAGAAGTAAAGTGTCTTTATATAAATTGCGGCATATTTACATAATATAATATGAAATATAGCTTTGTATGTTGTCTTTAGTAATACATTCTCCTAGACATAAAAACTCGGGCTGCCACTAAACGTGTACATCGAGCGGCCACAATAGAACATGTCAGATTAAAAGATGAATGATTCGTATTTTGGCGTCCCACCCAACTCTACCTGAGATAAAACACGTTATTCAGTTAAAGCAACTCACAAACGTAACGATTTAACATCCAACATACAACGGAATGCGCTTTATAAAATACATTTTTTTAATTAAGCTGCGTTCAGAAATTTTAATAGCTGATCGTGAATTCATCAATGCCATAGCTAATTATGTTGGTATTGCGTTTATTTAGGATTGAATTGTGCACGGGCGAACCAGTTCTGCATATTAAGAGTGTCGGATATCCGACGTTCAACTATAAGTACCGTCAGCTATCGCGGCAAAAATGCAATCAAATTAATTTTGCACTCGACTCGAAATTCTTAGCGTTCTGTTGGTATGGCTCGAAACAGGTTTACTAAGAAGATCGCACATTACCCGGTCGTGACACAACTTCGAAAAAGATGCAAAATTCAAATACTGATGAGAAACAAATTCAATCGAAATGAGCGGATTAATTAATGCGTACACGTTTTTCGTTAAACGCGGTCATTTTATGTGGCAATGCGTCGAGTGAGCTTCTGACCGTACCCGAGCAATCCCGAACAATGGCTGCTAATAATAAGGGACGTCGTATTTACGAGCATACGTGCCCTCAGAGCTGAGACGAGCAAACCCTATTGTGCTCAGCCAGACCTCCTATGATTATTTCAGTCCCTTACACTTTTCCAGAAATCCCCTTTTTAAGTTTAGATTTTATTGCCTTTAGATGAAATGAATCAAGCGTTTGCCGCGTAAATCTAATTTACGATTTACCGAAACATTCATTGTGTAGGAATTTTAAGCTGCACTCAGCCATAAGTCAGTTTTAATGCTAGCGCTTTGCTGTGACTGAAGAAAACTTGGCTATTTTATTTTATGTGAATACAAGCCGATATATCATGCGTATTCGGAATATCTTCACAAGCTTATGATTATTTAGAAAATACTAAAAATAGAATGGTATTGCAATGTGAGGTAGATGTAAGCAATGTGGATTTGTGGGAGTTGTCAGTGGTTTGATGCGATTGTTAAGCGAGCTGGTGAGGTAGGGGCATGTTGTAATATTTAGCCATGAATAGTTATTCAGGCGGTTGCTATACTAGACCCACGCGGTGACCTAAATACATGAGCGCCTGCGCACCGGGCGCCCGCCAATCACACACTGCCATTCAATTCATGAGCCGGCCGCGGCGCCGCTGTTACCAACATCTATAAATCTAACATATTATGTACACAGCAAATTATAGCCAACAAACCTATTAAATAATATTACTCAATGCCCTTTGAATTTGTATACTTATTACTTCTATTAATACAATTGTTCCATAGAGAATATTGCGTCAAGGATTCTATTATTGGAGTGCTCTATAATTGTCGTTATTTAGGTTTAGGTTATGTAGGTTATTTGGGGGAGGCTTATGTCAAGCAGTGGACTTCCTGACTGAAGAGGCTGAAGAGAGGATGCGAGAGAGAGAGAGGTTTAGTATTTTAATATAGTGTAAGGGCTCCAATCTATACCTGCGGAACTTAAACCACCTTAACCTGCTTGTGTGCACCCTGCTGACCAACAAGCGACCTACAGAAGATATAGCAGGATAACTAACACACATATGTTGCAGCCAAATTACATGTTGATGACCGACAGTAGCGTTATCAGGCAGAGAGCGCCCTACGTTGCTAAGTAGCGAGTATTGTCAAACCCTCATTTCCTACCGGAGGCTTATGTTTAGCAATCGAATGCTCGTGGCTAAAGATGTTTACGTTTTCATTCAATTATCTAAGTTATTATTTTTCTATCAACCCTAGAAAGTAATTTATTAGAAAATGTAGTTTTGCAATATTTTAAAAATGTAGAGTTCACACCCCTACTCACATTATTATTACATTTTACTATTTTTTTATATCATGCGTTAGTAACATATCATGAAAAATTACGTTTAGTACATAACATAATTCAAATTGGTGGCAATTATAAATCAATATCATAAATAAAATATATTTTTTATATTCTTGAGGATTATAATATGGTAATTGAAAGTAATTATTTTAACGATAATGGGTACAAACGGTAGCCATACAGGACTTAGATAGAACAACTACGATGAACCTAAAAGATAAATTATTTCACAATGTTGCAGATTCTTGCATGGCGCTTAACTTTCCTTTGTTAGCTGCGCCGCAATTGAATCATTCTGTTTTGTCATTTACATATTATTATCATTACGTAATACTGAAGTATAAATTAGGTTACAATACATCATTGTATCTCTTTTTCTCTCTTCAGCCACAGGAAGTCCACTGGTAAACATAAGCCTCCCCCGAGAATCTCCACATTACTTTTATCACTATAAAAAAAATGTATAGTGAAAAATAATTACAAGTCGTTATTTTATTAACGCCTAATTAAGATTACAGGAAGGCTAAATGAGGGCCTCTTCCAACATGTCACTGTAGTAGCAGGGTTTCCGCTAATTCCTTGTTTATTAGTTCTGGATATTATTACCAACTTACTTCGATATACCATTTATACACATTACAATTTTATTACTAATCAGATCAAGGTGAAAAGCGATTGGCTCTCAGCTTTACTAAGTAACATAGATTTAAGTATTTCTGCTCCCCAGTTCCGTCCCTTACAGGTATAAGAAAAAAGTAATATTTTTACATAACAAAAGGTTATTAAGGCTAGGAAGATTGTCGCGCGAGCCAGTTTCCGGCTTAATATTTGCCTCAATAAATCCGTGCTGCGGCAAAAAAGTTAAAGTCCTTTACACAATTCCGATGTTAGGAACACGAGAACCGTTTCTGTTGAACAGCCGACAAAGCGGTTTAAAGCGAATTGTTACGTCTTGGCCGTTGCAGCGTAAAACTGTCGTAAAATACGATAGAGCCGAGTCACCGGGGTCACTTAACACGTACTTTTAAATCGGACAAAACGCAGCAACGCGACGTAAATCCTATTTAAGCAATGATCTTATTAAACACGTTTGCGAAATATTTTACAACACTACACGCCGCCCTTTGTACCGTAATCATCAATTCAAAGTAACAACCATCAATCAATATTAATTAACGTAATGTGATTTTTGCCACGAGCACTTGCCGAGTAATATAATAAAAATTGTTCAATAGATGTGCAAAAAATTACAAGTAAAAACGGCAATACAAAATCTCCGCCGCGTTACCAACTTACCTGTAAGTGAGCAAAAAATATTATTGTCCACCTTCTATTTTTTTTTCTCACAAATGCCTAGCAGGCAATAAACGTTTTAATGGCCGCAGCGGAGATTTGACAGAGATTAAAATGCATGTGAGTCATAAGGTCCGTTCATGCATAATGTAGACTGTGCTACGAATATTTCCATGAACTGAACGGCAATATTTTGCGTTTCGTGCATCACATTTTCAAACAAAAAGGAACAGCTTACAGCGATTTCACTTAATAACTTTGTTGTATGTGAATATTTTATAAATATCATAAAATTCTAGATCTGTATCGTGCAGACGTTTTTAAAAGCATAAATTGAGGATCAAAAGAAGTATTAGTCAAACTGACAACAGATAGCGACGCGAATATTTTAGTCCAAACAATATCATGCATATAAATGAATTGTTTAAAGTTTAAGTACGCATGTATTATTTCCCACGGCACTGTGATATACGTATTAAGAAGAAACTGCGCGGTACTATTTTTGAATTTAATGTAGCATATGTCGCTTAGTTCCCAGATAAATCTAGTACTTCGTATACAAAATAATCTTGTATTAGGTTCTAGTGTATGAACAAATGTTATAGATAGATAGTCATTATAACGCTAAAATTGAGGATATTCAAACCCTAAATCCATCCTTTAGTTGTAAAGTTTTCGAAATAACCAGAAATAACCAAATGCAATCATATTCGTTAAACTACATCGTTAATTTCGATATTCACATTGTGTTACCGGAGCCTTGTTACTGCAACTTTCCAGAGCAGTAGTTAAAGCGCGTCGTGACACACACAAATAAGATTATCCTAATCACCGACAAGACAGATTAGTGATTAGATCCGAACACGATAACTCGCGCTCCGACAAACGACAAGATGAAAAATTAGCTTCAACAATGTAAATAAACATTAGTTAATAACTTCGTAATAAGTTATTTGTGCGTTGGAATAAATCATGGCTAAATATTTGCAATTTTAGCATCATAGGTATGTATGTGACAGGTCGGCTCGTTAGATTAATGATTGGCTATCAGAAATGTTGTGATACGCATAATCAACTACTTAGAACTAAGTCGTAACAATGTTGTGGCCGGACTAAGTGTCTACACTGAATATTCATCGAATACAGTCTGTGTAGTCAAGTTTTTATTCAAATGCAATACATCTTAGAGTTTTATAAATATATTTTAAAAGATTACAAAATGTAGAGTCATTATGTATTTTGTTTATGCTAATGTTTAAATGCGCAATATATTTGTTGTAGCAATTTCGGACACTTGCCCACAGATTAAAAAGATATTGATCAATTATTTTAAACATTGCAATAAGCAGATTATGACTTCCACGCCTGCGGCATGTTGGTAATATTCTGTTATTTTGTTCACAAAATACCTTAATATATCAAGGTTTAATAATTTTGCAGCCGTCTTGGGCTATATAAAGAGAGCGACGGGTGGTCCATGCCCACCAAAGAATGATCTAGTATCAACCCTGGATATCAATGGTTTTCATGTTTATACAAAATTTTAGCAACGTAAGTAATTTCCGAAAAAAGGAATAAATAAAAATATTTTAGAATTTGGACGTTTTTAATGTTGAGTATTTGTATATCCGCGATAATTATTACATAAAATGTACACACACAGAAGCTTGTTTATTTTTATTTTTTTTCCACAATTAGAATTCCTTTTTTATTTTTAGTTCTAATTTTGAATTTAAATTTCAGATGCCAAACTCTGACAACATTTACGTGAACCCAAACAAGTAAGCAGTAACAAAACCGAGCGTGGCAGTGAACAGACTCGTGTTTACGGACATGGGCTTCGTCGTTAGAGGGATGAGCGAACATTTTAAAAGCTTTTCCGAGGCCGTGCGGGGCATTAAGCCAAAGTGAAGATAAACTTAGTAACAACCGGCCGGCGATATGCTGCCTGCGCCATAAATACACTTATCTACTTTGCTTTTGTTTTGACGATAAATCCAGCCGTTTGACTACGCCATCGTTTTCGGATTGAAAGAGTTTTATGACGCGTCCACTTTGTGAATGTTACGGGTATCCGTTGCATGTTTTCACATATATTTTTATTTATTTTATTGGGATAAATGGCGAGCATACCATTCGCCTGATGGTAAGCGATACGACCGCTCATTGACAATAAGCAAATCGAAACAACATGAATTACAAAGCAATGCTTGTCATTCCACTGCACTCGCCGTCCTGAGACATGATGTTAAGTCTCATTATGTCCAGTATTTAGTCTGACTTAAATGTCCTTCAAACCGGAACACGACAGTGCATTTACACTGCTGTTTGGCGGGAGAAATACATATACATACCCAGGAGGCTCCTTGCATATGAGAGACCTACCACCAGTAAAAAAAACAATTCTCTGTTTGGTTTTAAATTTAGTTATGGCATGCTGAGACCACTGTTCTCAATTAATTGTGGATGTAAGTATTTTTTATGTGTTCCAAAATCTTGTAAATGCGGTCATATTAGTCGACAGATACTAATGTAGAAAAAGCACTAAGTTTAATTTTAATATTTTTTCTTCTATTGTGTAGAATTTCGATATAATAAATTGCATATGCTATCTTTATTTTAACAACATAATTACAAAACTTCTAAATGAGAATCGCGTTTATTTCACACTTATGAACGTATATCCATTGGATCGCAACGTATCGATAAAATTTCAATTATATTGTTTATAACAATATCTCGTAAAATAAACTTATTACCGTTAAATCATAATTATTATCCTTGGCTCGCCTTTTGACGCGGCAAATAAAATATCTTATTCCCTTTAATGTGTATTGTAAATTGGTTGACTATTCACTGGCCTTCTCTATCACAAGTGTTAAAGATTGCGTGCTTTTCTTCGGATTAATAAACGACATTCCTGTAATTACTAAGTTTATATTGCCTGTAGAGTTTTACAATATGCTGAATTGTTATATTCTTGTTGTAGATTATTGGTCTGTCTGGTCTCATAAGTTTACGGTTTGCGTGGGCCAATTGGTTAAGCAGCCCGTTGTGAATCGAGACGTTTCGGGTTCGAACCCCGCAGTCACACGTTTGTGTCAACAGCAAATATTTGCCTCGGGTCTATGCGATACCAAAAACCTTTAGTATTTTTAATTCTCAATATAAAATACTTATACTATGCGGAATGTATCTTTATGTTCAGTATATCTTAATATATATAAATCTCGTGTAACAATGTTTGTCCTCAATGGACTCCTAAACTACTTAACCGATTATAATAAAATTTGCACACCATGTGCAGTTCGATCCAACTTGAGAGATAGGATAGTTTAAATCTCAAATTATAGTCGCAATTTTAATTTATTGCTAATTATTTGTCTGTTATTATTTGACAGTCACAATCATCTGTTAACTCCAAATGATTCTAACAGATGTCGATACCTTTCGACTGGGTTGAGTAAGTAATCAATAGATGGCGCTGCTATGGTAAATCTACGAACGTGTCATATAAGCTACATTTTAACAGTATAATTACCACGTGTTGTTGACGCTATAAAATTAATTAAATTTAAAATAAGTAGTTCATTATACTTTAAAAAATCAATTTCGTAGTCAGAATTTGGGCTGAGCGGAAAGTTTTAGCAGGAATTTTGCAAAGTATTTGTGTTTTTTTCAATGATATTCGTCGTATTTTCGTGTTTATATAAGGCCTATCTACAAAATAAAAGCAATTACAAAAAATTTACAACTTGCCTATTTAGGCATTAAGGGATGAAATGGGATAAAGTGGGACGAACGCGATGAAACCGGTCGGATCCGGATTGCATTCGATGGGAAATAATGGGACGGGATGTAACAGAAAGAAAAGGAGCCAGATGAGATGGGATGGTATACGATAGGAAAAGGGATAGTAGGTACTTAGGTTGAGTTCAGGAGTACAAAAGTTTGAACGCGAATAAGATATTTCTGGTGTGGAGTGGAGTCTAAACATCTTAGCACCCAGGCGAAGCTGGGCCGGGCCGCTAGTATTATGTATATTTTAAAATAAAATTATAAAAGACGTGACCAAAATTGTCGATGTATCGAGCATTTAATATAAACACTGATAATAATCAAGTTATTTAAAAATGAATCGATTAAAGACATCCGAGTTATAATATAAAAAATAATAATCCGTGCGACTGTTTTTGTAAAGCATAAGTATATAAAATGAGAGGCAGCCGCGTACCCTTGTCAAACAAATTTGTTCGAACGCACCTTTTACACAAGAATTCAGTTATAAAAACATCAATATCCTTGTATTAGGGTAAGAAGGACACGTCATTGACATAACATGACATTTACGATTGTTTAACTTACTTTTTGGGAAAATAAACCTACCGAAATGTAATTCAACACGCTACTGAAATATATGAAAATCGTTTTAATGATCAATAAGTATGCAGTTATAAGTAGGCTTGCTGATAATTCATACTTACGATTCAATATTGGAGGATAATTAATGATAAAAAATAAAAATAATCTGTATTATATTTTCTTATTTACAAAATAGGAGCAATTGCGATACTCACACTAGGCTAAGCCCGTAACGTTTAGCAAATTAAATGAGGCTGCCTGATGCTAATCTTTTTATACAATAACTTAACCTTTGGAAAATAAATGAATAATACATACAAAAGGTCCTTTACAGCCCTAAGAATTGAGTCGAAAGTCAATACAAAGGAACTGATGTAAAATATACGTTTATTCAGGATAATTAATTTTACAACAATGTAATATAAGTATTATTAACATACCTTAAGTTGTCATCTTATCTAAAAGGGAATGTCTTGTAATTTTGCGAGTTGTCAAAGAAAATACCAACATTATTACAAATGAAATATGAATATATTTAAAAGATACACGCACAGGCGTGTGAGATAAAAGTAAAATAAGAAAACCAACAAGAGAAATAGAAAAATCGTGAAACTCCAACGCAGTTGTATAAACCGTGAAATAAATTATTGCATTACATTACAATTGACGATCACAAAAATAAAGTAATCCCGGTTCACAGTCAATGACAAAAACCCCCTCGATCCGGAAACGCATTCTTAGGCCAGATAATGTATGAGTGTCGCTTAAGCAAAAGTAAGTTCGATATTTCAAGCTGCAGTTAAGTTATTGGATGTTATTAATAACGAGCCTTTCCTAACTTAATCTGACTTGAAAGGCATTGAGTCGTATGTCGTGTAGGCAATGCATTGTTCAGACAACAAATAGAATACTTTATACGTCGTCTCACTTATCCCCTGACTATACAACGTGCTGTTTAACACTTGGCTTTAGTGCGGCTGTTTTATCACTTTCATAAAATAAAATCTTCATTAATCTTTCTCTTCCTTATTACTTTGCTCGTAGAAAAATCTGTGTCTAAAGCATTGCCATACTAACAAGAAACACTAATAATATTAATAAAAGGAAACATTTTAAGTCCTGTACATCACCACATGAAATAAAAATGTGGATAATTTAATGCCACCAGAAAAAAAATATTGATTTGACAATGAACGAATATTTAAATTTATATTAGCATTCTGATAATCAAAATATAACAAACTATCGGGTAATATTTTTCATTTTTTTACCGTGAGTACAACAATATTCGAATTATAATTACAGAACAAAGCTCAATAGTATCCCCCAATGTTTTCTTTATGACTATCCCGGTGGTCGTAGGCTGTACCGATGCACGACAGCTAAACTTATATTACAATAATGCCTAATCACCATAAAAGAGAAAAGCAGAACGCACACAAAGGTTCAATATGCAAACGCGGCTAATCAGGAACAGTAAAGTTTACAACTTCCAATTATAGATTTTAGTTTTTATAATGAAAACGGTCACATCCGATCCCTTGGACCCCATTTGAATTGAATGTGGAAACATTGGGCGCAACGCGTAGGCGTGGCCTGCCGACTCCTGCTACAAATTCAAATGTTTGTATAAATAAATAACCAGCGACTGCTTTAAATAATTAAGTGGCTAAAAAATGGTACACCCATGACTTTCCAACTTGTGTAAACACTTCTATTTTATTGAAATCGACGCGTCTGTGACGCAATCTTCTACGATAACCGTAGTGGATTTTTCATCAGATTTAACTTACTAATATGGTTTCTTAAATGCTTTCAAAGAAAAAATCCATGTATATGATTTCGTCGAAAAGGAAAATGTATAAAAAAACAGTCTCCATATAATTTTATTTTAAGAAGTAAATGAATACGTAAAAAAACAATTTCAAACACAATATTCTACGAAGGTAAAGAGTACTTGCAACTCAAATAAATGAATATCCTCGCATGTGGGTAACAGTATCTCATTGTTTATTGTTATTACATCGGATATTATTTATAAATCATTAAGGCATCGGGTTTATGTACTCAAAAGTGCTCAAGTCAATCGTTACTCGTTAGCTGGCCTGGCTCAAAGTTACTTCTAAAGAATCGAAGTACCTCTTCACAGTAAGCGCTGTGTCATTGCTCTAAGTAAATGAAACAGAGATTTAATGAGTAGTCTTTATTTTTTTGTTTCTTGTTGGTTCAACATTTTAATTTAATCACCATTCCAATTGGTATACCGTTTGCAAAACAGTTAGCGTTCATTTAACAAATTTTTATTTCTTTTCAAATGTCAGTCTTTTGTACATCTTTAATGTGTACGTACTATTATCAAAAAAGTTGGATTTTATATTATTAATACGTACACAAAAATTATAAAAGAAAAATCTTAAAAAAATAAACCCGTGTATTATATTAAAAGTTTTAGCTCGCATTGATTCATCTCCATGAGTTTTTGTGTGCTACTGGTGGAATACGAACGATTGAGTGGCCATAGGCTGGCGTGTGGGCCGTCGAGGACTATTGAGGATTTATTTTTTTATGCGTACGCGCCTCGTGGCAGCCATGACCGAGGTTACGTCGGCATTGTCCACCGTAGACTAAAATAACCCGCATTTTAGTGCCCGAGCAAAATGTTCGAATAAAATGAATTTCAACTTATAGCGTTTGCACGCGTACAACCTAAATGATTTATCGGCTGAGCATTTTTACTTTGCTCTTGTTGTCAAACGCGTGAGGAAATCTGCACTCATAATGTTCATAAATATGTCATAACTAATCATACAACAAATAAATGAAAGCGTAGAGCATCTGTTAGGCATGAAGTAAAAACAGTGCCAGCAATTACGAACAATTCATAGAGCATTGTTCATTAAGGTTGTACACGCATTGTTTTTTCATTAAGCTATAAGAAGTGAAGGCTCGTATGCTTTCAGAGCAGTTAATAAACATGTGCGTCATATTTTACCGCATTGTTTACGGGCACTTCACACGGACACTCTAATGTCTTGTAAGAGACATAAAAATCACCTGGACTGCACGAGGAGAGATAGCAACTATCTGAACGATTACTCAGCGGGGACATTGGAGGAATAAAGCGCAGCCTTATCACATTGTAAGTAAGGACATTGGAAACAATGTCGTAATTTTGAACGTAGTGCCCCGGCGCACAATGTGTGCACTTACTAGGCCTCTTGGTGATTTGTCGCCGCTTTTATTTATAACCGTTTTTTACCGGCCTCTGCCTTCTTGCGGTGACAACCACGCTATATTTTCGTTCGGGTGAAAAGGTAATTTAATAAAGTAAATTTAATTTCAATATTATGAAATATTTTTTTATAATAAATCATTAAATAAATGTAATAATTAGGGCATAATCATTAGGGATTAATTTAATCCGATTATTATGGTTTTTGAATACTTTGGTGGTGTACTGAGCCTGCAAAGGATGTGAATGTATATATGCATTTAATTCCTTAATCGAATAATTTATTACCGTTTCCAAAAACACGTTGCGAACGAATTAATGTAGCGAGCCTTCAAAAAATATATACAACTTTTTGTGAAATACGTATATATGAAAATAATTTTTCAGTCAAATTGAGTATAGGATAAGGGCAGTTAACACAAATTATCTTTTAACTATATAACTTAAAAGGATAATGCGACCTAATAACTTCACAATCTTAAAGTGTATACTTTATGTTTATTGACTTCAAACAATTATCATGTTTTAGTTTTTAAATGAATCTTTCTTTTAATTAAAAATGCCTAATACTTATGTTATTAAAATATGCTCTAAAACACGTAATTATGTGTCTTAATATCAGACAATAAATACTTAATAGATTTACTAAAAGCTTTAACGTTCAAATTGCGCCATGGGTTGTATCGTGATGAGCGTAAATATTTTCTAATGCGTTTTAAACGCGTAGGACGAAAGTTTCTTCTTATCCTCACCTATATGGACCCTTATCACAGGTTAAGGCGTGCTCGTAAAGCCTAATGTACTTTACGCCAAATGCTTTTAAAATCTAATTTACAATAGAATAATAGACTTTACAATAAACATTTCACCATAGATACATTCAATTTAAAAGCTTTTGAAAGGAATTGTTATGAAAGTTATTTTATTTTGTAATAACAAAGTACGTTGACCTCGAGGAAACTATAATATACAGAGACAAAATGGAAGTTTAGACAGTCTTTGTTGTTACATGCGGAATGTTTCTGTTCATATAAGGAATGGCTAATCAAAATAATAAATCTAATATAATGCACAGATCTTTAAAGCGGGGAATAGTCTTTGCTGCGCGCTTAAATAATTATGTCTCCCACACACACGCGCATTTATTCCGCAAAGGGGGGGCAGAATTGCTACTAGCGACATCTATAAGTTCACCGAGCTTAGTTCCATCCAAAATGTGATGTATGAACTTACTGCTAAGCCAGGCAGAAATCACAGACCCTGCAACGCATATTGTAATAATTTTTGCACCGTACAACTTACACAAATTGGAGTGTCCGACCTGGGATTTTAATTACTGGGAAGTTACTGAGCTGAAATTCAAACGCGCAGGATTTATAATTATATCAGATATAGATAATAACCCCAACGCTAGGAAATTGATGTTATCTGAGGGACGAAACTTCTTAAACTTTTTAAACTTTCCCTATTTTGTGGTTATTCAATCAAGCTACACCACAATGTCCGAAATTTATAATACTATATTTTAAAATGATATTAATACACCAGTCCGCCCCGTGACCACGAAAGCTATAAAGTGATCGAAATGTCAGGAAGTTAAAAAAATGAAAAAATTAAACCACATCGCGATAAAATCCGTAAAATTTAGTATTACTTCAATTAATATGTATATGTAGCTCTAAAATACACATCATAAAATTGAACTATTACTGCACCTTCGGAATACATTGTTGTCCTTGTAAACTATAATGGTTTTACAGGGCAAATCTTTATGTAATCCAGCAACCTGCATTAGACACTTCAAAATCATTATCCAAATACTTACTGTACATAAAATTTTAATTAATAGCATGCTAGTAATTACCCCACTACAACACAGCCGAACAGTCTAAGAGAAATTTAAACTATGCATGTTGGTAAGGCTCGATAAAATCAATTTTGTACTTTACTGTCGGATGTCATAATAAATACTGCTATATAGCTTTTCATTCCCAGGTTTATTTTGAATTAACTACCGTGGAGCCGTTTAACCGAAAACAAGTCTTAGCCGCTTTTATTTTAGAATAAATTTGTGTTAGCAAATGTTTTAATATGACGATATTACCTTTCTCATGTTTCGTGGACAGTATTTATTTTTGTGTGAGTCCAAATTCTTGTTAGAATCGAGTGGCGCGAGGAACTGGTTTCGGATTGTGCCTGCTATAAATATGTAGATAGTGACGCCCCCGAGGTGATCACTACTTGTTATGAAACATTTTAAATATTACATCGCATATCAAATAATATCATATTTACTATCTCCATCGGCCAGATAGTGTTTACTTTGACACGCACGTTTTATTAACCCGTATTAAGTTCTACAAAGCCGTGTCGTAAATTTCAATAACAACTTGTCCATCTCCGGGATACATTTTAATTAAAAGTAATTAATAAATTACTGTGAATCGTTTCGAAGAAATCAATTTTGTTATATTACTTTTTACTTATACTCATATTTATAAATCCTAAATTTTGAATAGAAAGCAACTAATTTATACAATTCTAAAAGATATCCTTATATTATAAAGTAAACCTGTTAAAATTAATTAATTTCAGTGTACTTTATTAAAAACCAACATGACACACGCACCTTACTCCGTGAAATTTTTCAATCGATACCATTTCTTTAAATGAATAAAAAAGGAGAGCAATAATATTTTATTTAAAAAGATATCACAGTTTAAGAGACATATGTTGCCCAATTATGGTTACAAGTTTGTATAAGAAGGTATGTACCTCTCGGTAGCCCTTCAAATCAATCAGTATTCAGATCTCATGTGGCAGTGAGAAAGAATTAAGGCAACATGTTGTGATCGGACAGGGAACAATAGAGACGGAGCACGGACAAAAACCAGCACTCATGCAAGCACAAAAGCAGCTCCGCCGTGCCAGCGCGCGGCCCGCGGCCTCTTCGAGAGTATTAATTAGTAGCCATAGGGTGACAATGCATCAAAAAATCAATCGCCAATCATTACGCTAGCCTACAATTCTACCTTAACGACCGCCTAAAAACACTTTATACTACAGAATTTTAAAGACAAAACGTGCTCCCGATATTTGGAACCGTTCACATTTTGAATATCGTTTAAAGAGTTCTAGTTTTTGCCACGGCCCACACGAGTTCGTTGTCCGGAAAATTAGCCGTAATCATGGTTCTCCTAATTAACGAAAAAGTGTCGCCATATCGAGGCGCCAGAAAAGGATGCCCGAATTACTCGTACATTGGCCGTCGTGAAACTCAAAAAACCGTTTAAAAATCACTCGCTCCGCCCATCGTCCGCCCAGCGACTCCTGCTCACTTATGATTTATCGTTACGAGGACAACCCGCCCCCCAGACTAACTAGCCGGCTTCCGTCCCGCTAATTATACGTACACATCGCCCTTACAAAATCTCAAATCGCATTCTCAAGCCCGGCGTCGCGACTCGCGGCAACTCGCGCCAACTCAAGTCACCGCGCGCCGTAATCAAATTCGACACGGCTTATCCGTCTTAATCGTTCGACTTCTATACACGTGCTGTATGCGCCGCATCCGCACTCGCTGGCCGGCAGCTGTTTACCTCTTTTCGATCCCACTCGCCTCCACGTTATTCCTTTTTTACAACGTGCAATGAAACATACGTCACATCCACTTAATACCTATATAACACGATTAAAAAAGCCCACGCGAATCTGGCTACAGCGAGTAGGTACGCGACGCCGCAGGTTAGTATAATCCTAGTATTAAATGTGTATAGTTACATATAAATAAGTAGCCGTACTTGCTTTAAGTACGTGCAAAGTAAAATAATACGTCGTTCTTCGGTATTGTTTGCTGATTTAGTAACCGGTCACGCATCAAGGACGTGGATCGAACGTATTCAGAATAATTTGGAAGTGGACATGGCCAGTTCTCACGCTATTGGCATTCTTACTCTGTAGATAAGAGGTATTCATATGCATACGCATAATTGCGTGATATCTTCAAAATTTCTTCGTTGTCGTGACGCGCCACTTGCCGCTTCCACAGTCCACGGTTGACACGTCCGACGCGACACACACGTCACACGTCGGCAAACTAATGTCCGGGGCAACCGTGACCTCTGACGCCGTTGAATATTTTATTCATAAAACATTAAATAATTCTTCTACGCGTTTGCGTTGACAGCGAACCATAAATTTTATAACGTATAAAAAACTAATTTAAGCGAGTATAAAGTAAATTAAACTAATTTATGAAATAATATAAATGCAGTTATTTCAAATATTACAAGCACAGAAAAGCTGTTCACATTAAAAGTGATAAATAATGGATGCGTTCTAAGTTTCTTTCAAAACTTACAAGCACCTTCAAAAAGGCTGCCGGTAAAACTAATAGCTAGACAATTTTATCCATGACAAATTGGTCGCTTAACCGACGCACGCTGTTCTGAATAAATTATTAACAAGCTCAGTTGAAAAAACGTTGTTGTTTAATGTGGCTCGCCGAGGATACAGCGCTGCTGGCCCCGCCGCGCCGAGCTCGCAGTGAGGGGCGTGCACATGCAGCGGAAAATATCCTAATACAAATAATTCACCTGTGATCAACATTCCCACTAATCCGGTAACAAAGAAACTAAATAGTAACCTTTGCATCTCTAATGGACTTTTTATGTACCTCTGTAATGTAACAATATAATTTTCTATGTTCATCATATGAGTAGAATATATCAGATCAATCAAAATACTTGGTTTTATGCGCCATCATTTAAGCAATATTATTTAATAATTATTGCTTTCTTCAAAACTATTAAGTAAATAATATTCAACACGCCATGTTTACGAATGGCCCTTCCGCTATGGTCATGTAATATACGTTTTCAATATCATTATTAATGAAAGAAATTTTACGAGCAAGCATGCGGTCCATTTACAATATTACCCACAATATGCATTAATCATTTCGCTCATTAATTTATGATATCGTTGGTACACCTTTTAGTGCCAGTACATAAAGTAGTCATGACTTATCTATAGATACGAAATCGTATGGGAATCAATATAAATAAATTGCCCAATAGAATTGCCCGAGGTACACGCTTGGCCCGAGATCAGATACTATAACTCAACACGCAACATATCAATTAAAGGGTGTATTAAACATCCTCATCTACATATACAGAGTGTGATTTAAATGCGAATACACAATTTATGTATTTATTAACTTGTTACTCGCAGTGACAATCTAAAGTGTCAACTGTGAAATAATATGTTGGATTCGTTTAAACTATTCTACGACTATACGTAGTACATACCATGATGTACTTAGGCATATGGAGAGCGTAGATGTTCCCAAGCTAAAGGATATTGTGTGGAATAGAAATTACACCGATATGCACAAAGCGTCGCGAAACATTTTGTTTTAAATCTCGATGCTATCTCATAGTGGATTACCTGAATGTTTTGGAATATACGGGTGATACGGCGCAAGTTTAAGGATGCAGTTAAACGTGTAATCGGCGGCATAAGTTACGTCACTTTGTGAGTTCGCAGGCAATATTATTATGCGATTATTTACTTGAAAGCTGACATTTCCATCAGGCAGGGGAGCAAAGGCTATCGCACTGTGTGTTGGTACCACTTTACACGCGGCACTAACGCCGCGAGATATCTTTGTTTTGTCATAAATCGCGACTTTATTTACGATCAATATCTACCGGTGATTTATACGTCACTATTACACCCTATCAATACACGGGGTATGAGCATCCTTTGTCTCACGGGACGCCCATAACGTCCAGCTTATTGGAATATAAATAAAGTAGCTTTTCTTGGATGTTATTGAACCTTTTGAATTGTGCAGCCTCCTGGGCAAGCCATTAGTTTTCCAGACGCAAACGCTTCGTATCAAATGTTACAATGGTAAAAGAGTTTTGAAATTCTTACTTTTGAGCTCTCCTTTAACAATAGAGCGCGTGGTATATCTGCTATGATGTCTATAGAAATTTTATGTAAGTAATATAGCATTTTATAACTTGTTTTCTATATTTTCATTACCGTAGAACCTCTGAGTAAGGAATAAAAGATGACTACCACATCAACTTATTTAAAACTTCATTAATTGTATCTATGCAAAAAAAATGGTATGTCAATCAACCACAAGAAATTGTGCTGAGCTTACTGAACTTAATATAAAGTAATATATTCATTGCAAAAGGCCAACAGTATTGGCAAAGTCAATAAGGGCACATAAAACTACAGACACGGTTTATTGTGACTTCAAGTTGAGATTTAAAAAAACCTATGCTATAACTTCTGCACACTTGAAGAGCTGAGTTGAATACTTTTATTTCTTTTACAAGTCTGCACCAATGTTGTTCGCAGACTTGTTGACAAGAAACAACTTTACATAAAAAGGTAGTAGAACATCAATTTTGATAAATAACTGCCATATCCAAAGCTGAATTGCAAAAAGGTCACAATGGCATTTATGTGGACAACTTGATGACTATGTCAGGAATTAATTTATTATCTGGCTCCGACGATGCGGCCGGATCACGTACGGTCTAATTAAAATCTACCATCAGGGCACTTTCTACATATTCAACTAGATAACTACGTGAACTAACCTGGGCGAGTTTTTTATAATCCCTTAATGGGTTTAGATACGACCCGAGCTCCGAACCGGTGAGCATAACTTTCTACGGAATGGGAAAAATTTACTTGTACATTCAACACGCCATTTCATGTTCATCCAAAACCTGTTTTAATTAACGCTAAACGAAACTGTCTTCGTCAATCCGCTAATCTTCGATTTCCTCAAACAACAAAACGCAAACAACAAATATTTTACATTACCTCACACTTTTGATTGTAAACATAGACTTCTGAGAGCAAAAACCCTTAGTTTGGGATTCTTGAATTATTATAGAACCTTGTACAGTTGTTTCGATTATTTTAAATGTACTAAATGTTTTACATACTAACCAGCTTACTACCGAACTTATTAATTACTTTGGAAATAGCAGTAGAAAAGTGAGGCCTTTTCCTAGCAGTTATACACACTAACAGGCTAAAATAAATAAACAAGGCTCAATATGTTACATTTATATAATAGATATTACCTCTATAAACCCATAATCAATAACAAAAATAATATTACAGTACAACACGCTCCACATACAGACACAATAAAAATATTGAATCTCAATAATAAAGTGTACAATGTGATTAGAAGCTGTCGCGCCGGGTCGGCGGGTTATCTTGCTTGCGTCTGCGATCCTTGTCAGCCCCTCTTAAGTACACGCACTAAAGCAGACAGACTTAGATCCCTTAACGCGGTTATCAATGATAAATTAAGCAATAACCACAATTGCTCGGGCAAGGCTTATTAAAAGAGCAACATAGTTAGACGATAATGCGATGCGTACCTTAACATTGCTGTAAGGCAAAAGAGCATGTGGAACATGTTTTTTAATATACGCTCTTTGTAATTAGTAAATGAAAAATAATGAAAACTGCGTATTGCTTTTTTACATGAATGAAAAATTTACCACAGTTTGCCTGACGATAAGGACGGTGGAATTGTCGTGTCTACCTGCCAATCGACATAAAAATGCCGGCCTACTCGACCTGAAATGTCTACTTCCGTGGGTCACCATGAAGGGTTTTTTTACCACAGTGCACCGTGACTGCTGTCCGGACGGATGTGAACATCCTACTAGCAAATCCTTGCTTTTCACATAAATTAATTTAATTAAAAATAATTGGTACCATTGCATAGTATAAATGTTGAGAGCACTTTGACCTAAATATGTCCAATTAATATTGAGGACGTTCCTATGTTAGAAAGTTGTAGTCGAGCGTCAACATGTCCACAGAAACTGTAAAAGCGACTGGAAACTAACAACACACTTCCATTCACCAAAATGTCCAATTAACTTGCATGAAAACTAACTATATTATAGTCATTACACTTTACCATTATTCATAAATACATTTGAAATCGGAAGATGATAGAATTGAAAATAATAACGTAGGAAAAATTTATTTTATTAAATGCAAAAACTTTAAGCAAAAATGTTGTACCGGAAAAATTCCAACAATGTCTTATTGTTGTCTTAAACCAAAATGTTACCAATAAATAAGCAATATCAAATAATCTTTGTTTTAAGTAAAATATTCACTTGGCAGTGCGTAACTCACTGGCCTTTGCAAGTATTTGACTCCGTTCAAAGATCCACGATTAGCCAAAAACGTGCGTTTAAGACTATCGAGATCTAAACATTCACAGATAGGCCCAATTAGTTGCTTATTCACTTGAAAACCGCTACACAATGTACCCGTCTTTGTGTATTTTATAACAAAAGCAGCGTAACACACAAGCAGTAAAACAAATATTTAGTAAACAAAAGTACCACAAAATTGCCAAATGAAAATATATATTGGTTATTATAACAAGCCAACTTAACTTAATACAACTTAATGATACTTAAAAGTTGGGAAAAAATGTTTCAAAGCGTTGGATTTCCAAATTTATTTTATTTTAGTAGTCATTAAATTTAATTTATTGCTACGGTGCTACTATTAAAAGGCTTAGTAGGAACTTATCTCTAGTTTCGTTTCGTAGTAGACATTTTAGGGTTCACTCGTGGAAACCAAAAAACGGTATAATAATCTTCGGATACTAGTGATGATTTAAACATAACGCGACAATATTTGAGAGTTGTGTTAAAAAATACATTGTTTAGGCTACATAATTTATATTTATTGCCAAATTTATTATTTTACCATTGACTATGGATTGTACAAGTATATAATGTTTACTTACATGTATGGTATTATTGTACTAAAAGCTTTGTATGGTGAGAAAATAAAAAGATATTATTCTTTACCAGTAGTTTAGAAGTATAAAATTACGTATATTATAGAAGGCAAGTCCGCAATTTCGACGCAAAATAATTAAAACTATTCGAAAAATTGCACTCTTTCTTGACTACATTTTTACTAATTTTAATAACCTAACATCACTTCGTACATATAAATAGTGTGGTATACTCACGATTGACAACTTTATCAGCAATAAAAAACACGGAACTTACCTGAAAAGAGAAATAAAACAGGTTGATGTAAAAATTTCGATATTATGGGTGTATTGGTAATTAAGTGTCGTTCACATTTTATCGCTGAAGGAAAACATGATGAAACCTACAGACATGAATCTTTAATTATGAATTATACTAGCCCACAATACGGCGTCATGGTTGACTAAGGTCAAAACTTGTCTTAAACATTAACATAAAAGAGGCCTATGCCTAGCAGTGACAAGTATCTTACGGCCTCATATATTCATTAATATATATAATTACTGACATAACTCACACGGAGCGCTAAAATTTAGAATTATGTATTAAAAAATAAAAATGTTAGATAAATTTAATTGACTGTTAATAATTGAATTTACTGAATCTAAACCACGCTTCAATAAAATTATACAACGTAACCTTGCCTTGAAAGATGTTTCCTATCGTAGAGTTTGATCGGCGAAGCAAGAATTCGATGTGTAACGAGTATCCCTAAAGTTCAAGGTAAGTCATACATATGAGATATTAGTACCGAGGAGCGGGCGAGTATTTATATATTATGTGCTGGTTTATCGTGAGTAGCCCTATATCGCGTGGTCATTTAGATCATAAAACAATAGAACAGTTGCAACTGAGAGAATGCAATGCGCAGTTATGCAAATAGAAGGGGTCGCGACCGTAAGCATGAATATTGATACAGCATTGTCGAGATCGCAGATTTCACCAGCGATAGCCCCGGCATCTACTCTCTATAAATACAAGCACGTTTCGTAAACGAATTAAGCCGAACTGATTGTCTGACTATGGTGATTATCTTTTTAAAACAACGCTCAATATAGAACGTACCTTACATTTAAATTTAGCGTTCACGAGCGCTTCATCCGACAGTAATGAGAAACTTTAAAAGAAACTTAAACGAAATACCATTCGCCGGCAATAGCGTAATACTTTTAGAATAATAAGAATGGCACGAAGATTCAGCGGAGTGGTCACGCAGCGACAATGGTCGGTCCGACTGAGAAATGGCTTCAAAAACGTATATAACTTCGTCAAATGGTCATAAAATGGGACCCGTTTTATGGCGCACCTTTATAGCCGCGAGCTACGTAAGGATGAGCGGCGAATGCCACGGAGCTGGCCCCAAAGTTGAATCCGGCTGTCCATTTGCGAGGAAATGGCGCATTGCACACTGCTGACTAATCATCCACCGATAACAATCTATACACTACACGCTTTATTAAAATTTACAATGGCTAAATTATACCTGTGTGCCCAGTGCCCACCTACAGTCACGAGAATGCAATATACAGGATTTTGATCGTAAATATATTCATTCATTACCAATAGTAGTTCGAAATTGGAAACACCGAACCTGTAATGTAGGATTAGCTCGTATGCCGCTGAAGCTTTTTTTGTATTGAGTCTATTTATACGCTGTACGGAGCTATTTCTGACCAGTAACAATAATTGACAACGCTGAAGGCGGTAATTGCGGACGCTATTGTTTCATAGCGATAAATTTAAAGACATTTTAATACATAAATTGTTTTGATTTAATGTCTGTTCGAGCAGTTGAGCTCATAATTATTTATAGTTTAAATGAAGCTATATCGTAAATGTCCTGAAGATTTATATACGAATCTAAAGTTATTAAGCCGTGTCTATGTAAATTATGTGCATCTTTCTTATATGACTACTATATACCAGCTTACACATTTTTGTATTATTTTTCTCCTACGTATTACCTACTTATTTCACAGGCTACAATGTTGCTTCGTTACTTTAATCGAACTTCTCAATAATCAGATCTTTGCTATTCAAATTGCCACTGAATATTTTATGAAATTAATGTGCCTTGTGGTGTGAACTAAAATGATAATGAAAAAATGACAACTATGAGTAATATGAACAAAGTGATTAATTGTGTTATTTATTAAAACCCTCCGCATATTAAAGGGACTTTATTAAACACTTCCTCGCGTTTATTTCTTTGCCAATATTTTATGCAGGTTTTATAAAGGCGGGCTTATTGTCATGAGATTTCTCTCCCTGTCAACCTTCTAAATATTATCTTTTGAATATGTCTACGCAAATGCCTTAGAAATTAACAATAGCCCACTTTTCAAAAATATTTGTCATTCAGTTGGCAAAGGGGAGGCAAAAGTGCGGGATAATGGATTCATAAGAAAAACCCGCGATAGTATTCTAACTGCTACCTGCTGCAGGTAGCACCAACCTACGATGACGTTTACATCCTTACTAAAAAAAGGCGAGTCTAATTTGTTTAGGATTTTTTCTACAATATATTGAGTTACAAGTTTAAATTAAAGAATGTGCGAAGTAACGCTCCTATTTTGTGTAGAATTGTGAATGCTTCCTTGCCAAAAAGTTAACTGATGAGATTTCAAAATGTGTAACTGAACAGATGGTATGTAATTAACTTTCGAACGCTTAATTTATATTTTTTTTTGGTTATTTTGCAACGCCTTTTTTGTTCCCCAGTTAATTATTTTATGGTCTCTATATTACGTTGATTTCGATTTAAAACGTTATAAACGACGCATTGCCTATTTTTATTTTACGTGTATTACAAATTTTAACACTTTTTTATATCAGTAATGTTGACAAAGCAATGAGCAATGTATTAATGATTACGCAAACATCTTATATTTATAGTACGTATTTACCGGAGTGCACAAAGAAATAAAGGCTGTGCTAAGTGAATCACTCTAGAGTTTATGCCGGCCATTTAAAATCTAAAGCGGTGGAGCAGCAAGGAAGAATCAAACTTGTTCCCCGTCATGGAGCGCAGGTTTTGGAGCAAGTGTGAGAAATACTCGCCATTATAAAACAAAACCGACGAGCATTTCGCTTTAATAATAAGCCTATTCATTTAAATAATTCAGTTTAAAGGAAGGGTTGGGACCATTCAACAGTTCGCTTATAAACGAGTTCTATTGAGACAGACATTCTTGAAGGCTTAAATTAAAAGAAAATTATGACGGTAATATATCCGCGCAATTGCCGACGCACAATAAAATTAAAGCGGAAAGTATGCACTGGCGGCGTGTTTTCACTAAACCCCATTATTGATAGACGAAATTAGCACTTAACAATATTATCTTTATCCTTCTGATCAATCGAAATGTTAATTAACTTATTAAATAAAATCATATCGACGTTATTCATTAATTCAGGTGTTTTTAAATATGCTTGAAACCAACTTTAGGATGAGTTACAACTAAAATTTCAAACACAAGTAAAGTAATATTAAGTTAAGCAACAGTAAACAGAGAATTCAAGAGAAGGCTTCCACTTGTATTATAGAAAATATGAATATATCTTCTCGTCTTAAAGCCTAGAGTCTTGTAGGTATTTTTGTTGGGAATTCCTTATGACTTATGATGTAATCAAAGTTAACGACCTAACACATCATCAATAGTCATAATGTTTATCTGTATATAGTATTTATCAATGTCTTCATCTATGCCTTTTAATACGAGTCGTCTAATACCTTTGTGTCTGTCCTGCAACATCTTGGCAGACGTCAGGTTCTTCCTTCCTACACAATCTCTTTCAATTTTCTTGTTCTTTGTAGTATTAAGCGTTATTTTCAAAATTGTCATCCTTGACCATTCCTCAATTTTTTAAAAATGTATAACATAAAAATTTACAGTAAACAGTTTAATTCATAACTGAAGCCTATTGAACAAAATCGACCTACAAAATGTGGATAAGCATGAATAACAACTCATCGTGTAATTGCGGGTTACGCGCTAACCAAATTAAATATTTTTAACGGCCCGTTTCCTCGACTAGTGACGGTAATGCGGCTTGAAATATATCGACCATAAAAGTGTTTTTCCACATGCGATGGCGTCACCTAAGCTGCATTCTATCCAATTTTATAAAACAGGTGCTTTAAACGTGATTAATATATTTTTGTGGATATATTATATTCGTTTTCTGTTACCTAGGCTTTTTCTATGCGCTTTTCTTGATAATTCTAATGTATGTAAGTTTGAGGTTAAAAATGATTTTACGATATTTTGATGTACTTTTCTTTTCCTATCTAAAACTATATAAAATCGTGTGTGAACTTCATAAATCAACAATAATATATATCGAGTCAAGATAATTGTTACAAAAAATATTGAATCGATAGTCGATCGCGCGTAGAGTCCCATCCCTACAACAAAATGGCGTTTAGCTGCCGTAAGGGGGCGGTGGATCATCGACGGCCGGCACCACGGCCCTATACAATTATTGGATGAAATGTAGTCTCCACCACTATCTATTGTCTTGCCTATCCATTTCTTACAAATGGAACTCCTGACATTGAAATTAAGCAACCTACGTAATATTGTTTTATTAAATGATAAAATTAAGTAACAGGCGGCGTTTTTTTATTTATCTTTATGACTGCCAGTGCAGCATGTTTTTGGGAAGGCGCGATAACATTTGACACATGAATATAATTACAAATGTATCCAAATTAACGTGTTACAAAAGTATTGCATCTCCTAATGTTATAAATCCATCTATAAAGAGTTTAACGGCCTTTTTGGTAAATACGTAATCATAATAAAATATCTGTGTGAAAATACAAGGTGAATAAAATAACGGTGCCAAAGCTGGGCGTGGGCGTAAGATTCTTAACATTTCACTAGCGCCATTAGCATTTTACAACTTTTATCGATGTACTAAACGAGATTGTGCCGCGGAACGCGAGAATCGGTACTTCTTCCATATTGCTTACATTTTATCTTATGACCCGAGGCGTTAAAAGGATTCGCACACATATGAAGTGCGCTTAATTACGCTATCTATATGAATGCATTTGTCATATAAAAATATCTTCCCATTGAACTAATACTTTTTCATGAATCATAATAGTCGGTGCATTTAAAAAGGTAATGATTCAAAGACTAGATTATCCAAGGATATAACTGATCGTCCATAGAAAACATCTTTACTTTTAATTTCAATGCTGAATATCTAACATGGTCCTACCCAGCCTATGTTCCCCGCACCTCTGAAGTATGCAAAGGATAAAAAATGATTACATTACTCGTACATTGTTTGCTATATAGCCGCAAGAAGCGTTAACTGTACTAAGAAACTCCATAGTAATTATGACCATTGTATTCACTTCCATCGCTTTGTTCTATACAGAAATTCAAACGTGGTTGGAATGTTAAAAAAACAACACCTTCAAGAAATACGCATAAAATCGCATAACGCGATACGTCAAGCCGCAAGTCCTAATTGTAATTTAATAGGTAATATTGAAGCGGGTGATATCAAGATTCAAACGTCGTGCCACACTCGTTTTAGCCTTTCCGAAATTTATTTTACTTATGCGAACGTTGAACAGAGCATATACAATAACGCACTAAATCATATCAAAACGTAATGCGACGGAGGTGTGTCGGGCGAGGAATTAAAATGCAATAATATCCCAGCCGTGCTGTAATTCTGGCCTGTCTCTGATCTCTGCAGATTATCGTAAAGTATTTATTTATCCAACGTTCCCTCAGGAGGTTAGATACCATCAGGAAATCAATTTTACAACCAACGTCATTGAGGCGTAAGGTTTGTGCCCTTTAAGTTACAGGTGCCGCTGTTATGGCGATTTAAAGCTATAGATATTAACTCATCCTTCGGTTGTTTGTTAAAAAATCAAGATAACTGACCCATCTCGGTGGCCAACACCCCTAGCGATATTAAGAACATTTAATCAAAGGTAAAGCAATTACTCCACACATGTTCCCATAATACGTTTGTATTCACGTCTAATATAATAAACGGCAATTTGTTTGTATAATTATAAAGATAAGAAACACATTATATTCACCGCATAAAATTACTCCTACGAATTATCAACTTGAATCTTTTCACCATTACAATACATAGTTCTTTTTTATGTAATGCGAACGTAAATAAATATAAGCTGTACAGTTTTTAACCATTCAAATTAAAATTCCGTGCATTCGGTTAAGTAATTTGAATAATCAATACACATAAATTATTCCGTAAGGGTTATTATTGTAATTTTATTTTCCGCCGGTTATTTTATATTTTTGGGCTTGTTTAAACAACGCACAAATTATGAAAACAAGACAACGCGATAGTTAAACGGTAACCAAATGTCGACAGTTTAAAATGCGTACCCGGCGCGGACTGCGGAGTTCTGTTGTGAGAAGTAAAACCTTGTGCATATCCCTTGATTGCTGTAAGCTCGTGTTTAGGGCAAATGCACTCCGTATGTTAAATCGAAATGTACGATAATGTCTCAATCGGTCCACACGTCTAACACTCCACAGATATAAACTCAATAAAAACGACAGCTACAAGTCCGCTCCAACTAAACTCCCATCACGCCTCCGCCAATGATACACAAATCATAATAAACTTCATACAAGTTCAAACTTATGAACTACATCCACCGCGCTCTCATAACTATCTCTACATAAACGCCGATGTATGACGTAGAAAGCAACAGACCCACTAGGAACCGGTTCAACTTCACATGAATGCACACACATAAAGTGTCCAATTAAGTGAGGCCTATGACAGGCTGACCAGTGTCCCCGCTCGGTAACCGCCACGGAATGTACGCGGGGGACGGGGCGGACCACGCTGGAGTGGTACTTACAGTCAACAACGATAAGAAAGCGGACTCAGTTGAGGTTCTGTCAGGTAACAATCTATATTATGATTACAAACAGATATTGGAGGGATATCCATGCAAAAATGGACAAATATTTTCTAGGAACGCTAAAAAAATCTCCTCGCATCCCAGTCGACTTAAAGAAAGGGTTTAATATTCAATATATGACTATATTGTTTACACATAACTTGTCACTACAGATAGTTATGGACATAAAACTAAACTAAGTACCGTTAAGACTGTTCAAGATAATTTACTATTTTATCTATCACTGAAATGAAATCAACATGAGGTTTACCATAAGAGGAAAAGTACGCAACTAAAGTTTATGCTTCATAATGATATGGAGGAACAAATGCGACTAACGGATAAACAAATTGTAAACATAAAATGGAAATAACATTTTTATTTCAGATCACGTAACCATATAAAATTGCTAGTGTCCCACTAATTACAAATTATTATTGGAAATAAATATTTAACTGCAATTTATTTTTCGAATTAATTCCGAATTGTTTTCTCAATGTACAGCGCTGTTTTTAGAAGTAATTGAAAGCGTGGTGTTATTAAGTATGAATAATTATTTCACAAAAAAGATGAATTCTTTTTGGTTTAAAAATATTACTACTTAAATAAGGTATTATATCGCTTCATATCACCTCGTATACATTAGAAATAAAAAAGAACACACGCTTTTTGTGGAGTGATATTTTAATATATAAAATAACGTTTAATATCAGATTTTGTAATATACCGCATTTTTTACTTCCCTGATTGCATATCTGCTAATAAAAACCATTGATTATTGTCATTTCCCAAAACTTATGGTTCGTTTGAAACCAAGGACCGGTCGATAACACAAATTAATCACTTGATATTTTTCCACATCTCGAATAATTTGTCACCGTATAAATTAGTGTTTAAGCTGGTTGTGTAATAATAATACAATGTAAAAGTGGATACGTTTGTCGTCTACCCAGTATTTCCAGTTTTGAATACTGATGTATGTTTTAGAGAAAAAGTGTGACTTGAATTTTATGGGCGCAATTTGCGAGACCAGATATTTTGGTAAGTTACAATATTTTTCGGACACAATTTTACAAAGATTAGCATCAATAGAGATTTTTGGACGTGATTAGAAGTTTCGTCGTCTGTATGTATCTGAGACACCGGAGATATCGTACTTTTGTACCCTAAAGTGTGAGGGTTAATTTTTTAATAATCTATCATTAAATGAGAACACACCCTTCTCCCCTCGCCGATCCTTAAGCCCCATTTACACGGAGAGAGATTCTCACGACGAGAATCGTATGCGATTATCGCATGACATGACCGCCTTAGCTTGTAGTGTTCTGACAAACTTTTACATGATGCAACTTTTTTATATTCTTACGATAATCGTATCTTCAAGGCGAGAATTTCTTCTAGTGCAAATGGGGCTTATCGCTTAACATACTTCTCGCTGGTCGACATAATTATATCGATCTGAACCCGAAACGCAGCATACTTGCGTGGTCCACTATGACGGGCTTCCGCTATCCTGTACGAGGTTCGCTGTCCGGGCGGAAAAGAATACTTTAGCATTAGCTAAAGAGCAATTTTCCTCACCTAACGAATGAACAACAAAGCTAAACGAGGTACACAGTGGCACTTGAGCTTTAACGAGCTACAACAAGGGTCTACAAGTTCAAATCGAATTATTCACACAATGAAAATACCTATCAAATGAACCTATAATTTAAGGATATTACTTTTGAATTATATGCAGTTTATATTGAAAAGCTAGCATTAGAGTGAGGTGCATTTCATCACAGCGCGACAGCAGGAAGCCAAGTTATAAGTAAGCTTGTCACCGCGCATGCGTGTTGAGCGAGTGCGAAAATGGCAGTCGAGGTCCGGGAGTGACTTGTTACACTTATTTTATTATGTTCACACTTTATTACACGTTGGGAGAACAGTTAGAACGTGCTGAAATGGTAGTGCAAATGGAATAAATACTACTCTAGAATATAGCTCAATGAAGTGTTTGAAATGTGGCTCAAAATTACGATTCACGGTTCACCCGATGGTAGGTAATTAGCGCCCAAAGGAGACATTTCATTATTTTTTATTGAACTCGATGGTAATCACTTACCACCTTCGTGCTCATGACCGCTGCATCATCGTCGCTGGTCATGAACATCTAACGGTCTAACAGGACAAAGAAGCGGGAGCAGGAAAGGGGTATTTGCCCCCCCATAATATCTCAGTCACCGCACGAATCAAGGCACTAAATCTGTCGCTTAGTGTCTTGTCTGGTCGGTTTTCTGAAATTTACACAAATTTAATTTAAAGAAAGACAGACATTGTTGCGCAGTTGGCTTAACATTTGACTGTAAAAAAAGCCGTAGGTTCGATACCAGGATAGATACAAACATTTGCAAGATCAATAAATAATTATTCCAGCGTGGATATCGACCTAAAAGCCTTCCCTAGTTTCTGACACCCACGACATATAAAACTGACTCGATGGTCAGAGAATACTTTAGTGGCTACTGGAACCACATCGGCCTATACATATATTACCTACATGAATCTTGAACAAATAAAATAAACGCTAGTGGATAATAAAAGTATATGTACGTAGTCTTCCAGCTAGCCAACCCGCACTAGCACAGCATGGTGGACTATATGGCCTAACCCCTCTCGAGCGTAGAAGAGGCCTGTGCACTGCAGTGGAGGTATATACGCTGATACAGTTACAAGTTGTCTTTACCCCACTATTCTCAATAATAGCAAGAAACTGCTTTGTCTCAAAAAATATTTTACATACATGCCATTCTTCCGAATCAACAACTAGATAACACCTTTTGAAGCGATAGGTAGTAGGCCATAAAACGTTAACAAGACAAAATTTTACAACCACTTGAAAATGCATTATTACGACCCCACAACGCGTCAAAGTGTGGGGATTGTAATAATAAAGAACAGGTTACCATCTTTAAAAAGATTATTTAAAAAATAACATTCTTTGTTTTTAACTATTCTCCAAATATATTTCTATATTCGATTATTATGAGTTTGATATTGCAAATAATGTAAAACAGAAATTAAATATTCATTATGGCTATTAAATATTATGAGAATTGTTATTAATAAGTTATGTAATAGAAAAAATGAAATTATTCTATAATTTATTTCTCAAATTCAAATCTTAATTTTGCAGACATTGCTGTACTCTTAATTAAGATTTTCGAAATATCATAAATAATTTATTTTATTTGAAATCTTAAAAATGATTAAGAGAGCGTCTTTAGTTTTTAAAAGTTTGTTGATGATGGGACTATAACTTCCCAGACTCCTTCTCCTTTCGAACTCCGAATTGATAATACTATCAAGGCAACTTTTAAGTTCAATAACAGATATTGCCAATCACATGTCCAGTAGTTGTAACTCTCGGCACAGTTACATGTCACCTTGGTATGTAAATTGAAACAACAGAACGGAAATCGGTTAATGCATTTTGGAGATACGACAGAATTTTTTGTTTATCCAAGTCTCAAAAAGCAAGGTAAGTGATTTTTTTCCAATGATAACGCTTTTAGGGTGCGTACCACCCAAACTCGTTATCAATTGTGCCTCGGAACGCATTTAGGTGAGCTCCAGATCGAAATAACAGTTGATTTAACGTTTAAAGTTTTAGTCGAGTTGGCACGTCCATCTTGCCAACCAATAAATTCATTGATAAAAAAGCGAAACGCTAATAACTTAAAAACAGCCCGCACTAAATCGGCGAGTGCGTTGGACTCTCTTTGATGGTCACAATTATCGATTTTTGTTTGCGCCAATTAATTTATTAAAACACACTTATTGGATCACTGTATCTTCATTTTAGGCTTCCACTTCTTTCGGATAAGTACTCAATAACTTATTCGCTCAAAATAAAGTTTATCTTTATTCCTCGTACTTATTTATTTCTCACTGCAATATTATACAATATTACACATCAATTGTAAAGATAATTGAATTTCCTTTTTATCCATTCCCGTTTACAGCCTCAGTAAATGGCTGGATGCGGAGAGTAAAAAACAATTACAATAATGGCCGGTTAAACGTGCCTCATAGACACTGAACAATTAGTATCTAGGTATTGGCATGAAATAATGAAAGCCATTTCACACTATAACGTAACTTGTACGTTCATTAAGGCGGGTGTCGATGGCCGCGCTGGCGGGTGCAAGTTGCATAAATCAGTCCGGGGAATGCTGCCCGGCGCCCTAATGCGCTTTCGGTGTCGGTTGATAGCTCACCACTCTTCCCTGCCAACCTTCACAAATCACTCTCCAACAATCATACCCCTAATGATTTTTATGGCATTTTCGAATAACCAATAATTATTAAGTTTGCATCAAAGTCGTGACAGGCATGTGAGATGGCTACTGGCGATTTTTTTAACCTCAACCGTTTCGTTGTTTATTTCATTTAACGTCGGACACAGAATTATCTTTCTCGATTGTTCATTCACCCAACCATCAAAAATCATTTCATATCGCTGCAGAATTATAACTCGCTAAACGGCCATTCCGCTATGACTTATAATTTTTTATATCAATAGTTCGTGTTTCGCTTACTTTTTAGACCACTACACACGGTAGGCGGAGAACCTATCGCCAAGTCAGTTACAAAAGTTTACAACAGAGAAATAAATCAATAACCACTTCGATTTCTTTTTTTAGCCGACTACGCCTGCAAAAAAATTCACTGGTGATAAAACAAAAATTAAAACTAATCATAGAGGTTCCACAATTTATATGACTGCTATGTTTTCGTAGAGTATTCAGTCATTACTCATTTTGGGTTACGTTTGGAAAGAGTTATTGATGACTATAATTAATAGGAATGTAGTGATATATAGCTCGTTTTAATTTTATGCTTGTGATTGAGGTGATCACATATCGGAGTGTTACCACAATGACCACACATTTGTTGAGATACAAACAAAACTAATACACAGGCCTATACGATACAACAGTGGATAAGACCTTTGCATTTTTATTTTATTTTATTTTATTGGTCCTCAAAGAACTTCTCAGTTGATATGGTGTTAACAGTTTATTTGTCTGACAAAATATTTAAATATATATAAAATTTAAATGTTTATTACCACCTCTTGTAGCACAATTTGCTAATAATCGATGATCCATATTAAATAGTTGGTCTTCAAGACTTTGAAAATAAACTTAATAGCGAGTATTGTTTATATCTATCAAACCAAGTATTTTTGAAAATGCGGTAAAATGGGTGCTTTTTTAACGTTACTAAAACGATTTTGTGGTTGATACCTTACTATTCCGCGATGATGTCCATTAATATCCGCTTAATTGGACATAACTAGTAATTGTTAAATGATTAATATCAAGAGTATGTTTTTATAACCTTTAGTGATGTCCGTTGCTGAGCTTTCCGAATATCATCCAAAGTCTAAACAAATCTTTGTTTTCCACGATTCAATCCCTTGCATTTTTGTCGACCACGGTTTCTACCTGACTCGCCTTCAAATAAGCCTTAAGGGTGTTCTGAACGCATCATTTATTAATTACGAATGCATAATATATTTTCAATAGCTTGTATTATAAGGAATCATCCCGATTAAAACTCTTCCTATGCTACTCCATACGTAATGCGACGATTGCAGTCACGCACGTGAATATTAAGCGTATGTTAATGAACATATTGTAATAACACCATACTGAGTTACAAAAATAAAATTTTGTTAATGTCTGCTGTTTATGACGATAAATCGTATCGTTCAGTTAATGGTGCAGCGGTGAGTAAGTTTGCGTCGGTTATGTGAAATATTCGATTCATATTCAAATGCAAGTTTGAAATATACATTTATTACAAAGATTTTTCGGCGGTCAGCAACGGGCACGGCATTCGGTTCGGCGAGTTAAAGATAACGGTGGTGACACCGTTCAAGTAACTCAGCCGACGTTATGGCTCAGCCCGTATAATTTGGATGTGTTTTTTTTTATAAAAATTACCTGTTAAATTGCTCATTATAAGCTATTTATATGTAGATGAAATTAAGATAAATTTATATACGCGTTGTCCTTAATTCAAATTGACGTTATATTTTTTATAGATATAAATTTTGCAAACAATATTATCAAATCGCACGTGGCACACATTTATAAAGAGTTACAGGCGTTTGGTTCCGGATGAGGCTAATGATAATTATAGGTATGGAAAAATTTGAATTGCATGTAAAGGAAATGGTCCCAAAAACATAAACCTACCATAAAATTATTTAAGGCAAAACGGATTTGGCATTGCTACTTATTGTGTCGTTTTGCAAAATCGAATTATTTGCATCATTATTGGTCCAATATTTACGGCTGTTTTACTTAAGGGGACCCAATAAGAAATTTAAGGAAGGTAAGCCTGCTGCAAATTTTACTCTGGTTAGGCAGGTTGTTGACCATAAGTGTGGAGTAAAATAAAATTTTAAAATTGAATGGTCGCGTCGTTCCTATACACAATTTTAGCGCAATACACACCTTTTTTATTCGCAATAACTGGAATGTAATAGTTGTGAGGTTTTGTAGCATTAAAAAAAAATAATAACGTACCTAATCCCTATAATACTTTTATTAGTGCAATTTCTTTGCATGAGGTTGGGGAAAAATTTTCTTGTTATTTTTGCAACTTCATATTATATGCAGCATCTTCGTTTTATTCATATTAAAAGCGAAGTAACGTATAATATGCAATAAACATTGAGGAAACTGCGTGATGGGCCCATAAATAATGTAACAAAATATAAGAGCGGACTACTTTAACCACACCCGTATATTTCAGCCTCAACATTTTATATGCGCACGTCAAAAGGTGAAGAACAGTATCGTAATCGTAATGCGACGAGAACTTTTACGAGCCCGAGACCTGTTTCAGGCGGTTTTTATTCCTCAGCTTGGGAAATAACAAAATAACATCTGAACCCGTGACTCAAAATGCTTTTTTTTCAGTTCGAAGGTTAAATTGTCTTGGATTAGTTGAAAAACCACTCGGTTTCAAAAAGATTCAGTGCCGTGTTTTATCTTTTTGAATTATATTTAAATAACTTGTATCTATAGTTTTTTAGTCAGTTATCCTGGCACGCAAAGGAGACGTCGCTGTACATGTAGGCAAGACTGTAAAGCGATGTAAGTGTAATGCTATAAAGAATGTCATTATTGGCAAACTAACGTTATAGGTTGTGATTCGACATAATCACAGCAGCCGTTATGCCGCTGATTGTTTTCTACTTTCAATCAAAAGTAGAGAAAAATCATGTGTTGCAAACTCATACGGCTTCTAACAAAAAATATAAAAAAGTTATGTACTGCGATATACAATGTATAAATACATAATGTTATAAAATACCCTTTCATTTTACACATACTGTCTTAAAACAAATTACAAAAGTGCACACCATGAGTGATAAGTTCTACTTGAATGTTAAATATTGCGAAGCTTGTTAAGAAACTAACATGAATTACAATCGAAAGTTATGTTTCACGTACCTACCGTAATCTTTAGGTGCTTTCTGAACGAATGTTTGATATCGTTTGTGAGAAGCGGCTTATCGTAATTTAGAGCCCCCGATTAGACCTCGCCAGCCGACATACGCTAACGAGCATTCGTTTAAATTTATTTTTATTTTAACAACAGTACGGTGCCGATGTTTTGTCTTCTACCGACGATTTTGCCAAGTTAATTGGATTGTCCGCTGTGAATTGTTAACCGTTGTTAGTGAATGTGGAAATAGTATCGTACGATCAATCTCCGCGTGTCATTATTGATTTACGATGCGCAGTAAACAATACAAAAACCAACAGAGAGTTTATTAACAAAATATTTAAGTAATTACCTTTGTTGTTGTAGTTTTCAGCGGCGCTCCTGTAGACACAGCACAGATCTCCACCTCGTACCGATCAATCCCTGCCTCGCGATCCAAAGACACAGCCGTTGACAGAATCCCCAAAGAAGAATCTATGTCAAACAATCTATCCACTTGTCTTCCGTCACCAGTCACATTCACTATGTAATATTCTAATCCTAATTTATAATTGTTTGTTAAATTTAACACAGCTGTACCGGCAGGTTCATTTTCCGCAACTGACACTGATTCCACATTGAGCCACGTGACACCTTCCAACTCCGTGCCGCCCATGATAACACTCAGATATGTTTCCGTACTCTTTTGTTCACTCAACACTGCCTCGTCCGTAGCTTTTATGACCAAGTTCCATCTAGCCTCGGGCGTTGCCGGAGGATACCGTAACGTGAGAGCACCATTACTTCTGTGCAAGTCGAATAAGTCATTCCCGCCGTGTATAAGCTTATACGTTACTAACCCGTTTGTTCCTGAGTCCAAATCACGTGCCAAAACATTCATAATGAATATTCCACGACTGGCACTGCGTCCCATTCTTTCAGAGCTAATAACAGCGGCATTCATCGATACGAATATTGGCGCATTGTCATTTATGTCCTCCACAATCACAGTGACTAATTTCTCAGCAGATAGTCTCGCTGATGGAGGCTCGGCTCGGTCGTAAGCGACCACAGTTATTCTGAAAGTGTCAATGCTTTCTCTGTCAATAGGCAATAATGTGTGGATGACACCAGTAATGTTGTTTATGGCAAAGTGCCGCCTGTTATCGTTCGGGTCTTGATGTGTTATGGAATAATAAACTTTGCCATTCAAACCAGAGTCTGGGTCTTCCGCGGTAACAGTTACTATTGGAGTATGTTTTGGAATACCTTCTCTAATTTGACGTACTATAGCAGTATTTGTAAAAATGGGTGCGTTGTCGTTAGCATCAATAACGTTGACAATGAACGATATGCTTGATGATAAACTGGGACTTCCATTATCTGTAGCTGTAATGTTCAAAACATAAGATGTTAAATCTTCATAATCCAATTGTTTGTGCAAAAAGAGCTCACCGGAATAACTGTCGATAAAGAATGCCTCTTTCCGATTTCCAGATGTAATAGAAAACTGCAATTCTCTATTTATTCCTAAGTCAGCATCGGTAGCATGGAATTTGATTATTTTCTTATTCACCGGTTCGGTTTCCAAAACTGATACTTTCATTTGAGTCTGTGTAAATACTGGTGCATTATCATTTTCATCTAATACATCAACAGTGATAGTGGTGGTAGCAGAAAGGCGTACATAAGAACCAGAATCATGCGCCATTATAGTTAATTGATAATGATCTTGAGTTTCTCGATCTAGTGCTTTGTTTATAAGTAATTGTCCTGTAGCTTCATCTAAAGCAAACTTTCCGTAGTCATCCCCACTTATAAGTTTGTAATAAATGTCACCGTTCAAGCCTTCATCTGCATCAGTTGAATAAACTCTCATTATTGAAGCTCCTACAGCTGCGCCTTCAGAAACTTCAACTTTGTAAGGAGTCCGGACAAATACGGGTGCATTGTCATTTACGTCCGTTATGTAAATTGTCACTCGAACCGAATCCGACAACTTTACTTTACCATTATCACTGACGGTTACTGTTAAAGTAATATAATTTTGACCGGTGTTACGAGCCAAGATTTCTCTATCAAAAGATTTCAACGTTTTAATAAATCCGTTTCTTGGATCAATTCTGAAATCACTTTGTGCAATAGGTAGTGAAAATGTTAATTCAGCGTTGCGTCCGATATCCTTATCCGTAGCCGTTAATTTCCCCACAAAGGTATCCGCAGGCTCGTTTTCTTTAATTTTGAATATGAATGTAGTATTAGTAAATTGGGGGCTGTTATCATTTTCATCTAGCACGTGTATAACTACTGGAACTTGAGAAGATCTTGGCGGTTTTCCATGATCTGTCGCCACTATCGTTAAAGAATAATAATCTCGCTCTTCCCGATCTAATAAACTTTTAACATACAGGTAACCATCCGGAAACACTCCAAATTTTCCGTCCGTATTTCCTTCTTCTATGTAATAAGATATTCGACCACTCATACCCAAATCAGCATCAGAAGCAGAAATGGCAAAAAATCTTGTATTGACCAAAGTTGATTCCAATAGCGACGTTTCGTATGATGTATGATCGAAAACTGGTGTATGATCGTTGACATCATCAATTATTGCAGATATGGAGTGTTTAGTAGCTAGTGCAGGACTGCCATTATCTGTTGCCGTAACTTCAACAAATATAACGCTTCCAGGTTCGTTTGTAATGGGCTTGTTTAAATAGATAACACCAGTTGTATCAGATATCCGAAAGTTGTTGTCCGGATTATAGCTTAAAGTGTAGAATATCGTCCTATTAGATCCAGAATCTCGGTCTGTCGCTCTGGCGAAATAAACCTCTTGTCCGACAGCCATATTTTCAGGAATGTGTATTTCATCTTTGTCTTCAATAAATATTGGATAGTTATCATTGACATCCAAAACAGATATATTCACTGTAGTAAAACCATATGCTACACCAGTTTTAGCCATTACTTTCAAGTGGTAAGTCATTTTATCTTCACGATCAACATTAGAATCTGTAGTTATAATACCACTCTTTTCATCTATCTTAAAAACGCGCTTGGGATCACCTTCTAAAATATAATAAGATATTGTGTCACTCGATATTCTGGCACTCACTTTTCCTACAAATCGTCCAGTTTCAGGTTTAGATATTCCTTCATCTTCAACAATTTTAAAATTATAACCGTTATAACCATCAAACTGGAGGTTTTTACTCTGCGATGTTTTCACTATTTCAACAATAGCATCCTCTGCAGCTCGTCTGTTTCCCTTATCTTTGCATGAGATCTTCAAAGTATACATTGTTTCTGGAGCCTTACGAAAGTCTTTTTGTAAAATTATATTTCCAGTCCAAGGTTCAACGTCAAAATAACCGTCTCCGCCGCTTTCAAGTTTATACATTACACGAGCATTTTCTCCCTCGTCTAAATCAAAAGCATTTACTTGTAAAACTTGCGAACCAGGAGCTAATTCTTCATTTATACTTTCTATATATCGTTGAGGATAAAATACAGGATCATTATCGTTGACATCCAATACTTTTAGAAATATTGTGGCTGTAGATGATTGCGGGGGAAACCCTTGATCTTTAGCGAGAACTTGAATTTCATAAACAGGAATCCTTTCTCTGTCCAATTCAATGACTGCACTCAATTGACCGGTAATAGGATCAAGAATAAATGTGTTGGGATATTTTCTTTCAATGCTAAGAGGCAAATAGTATGAAACCGATCCATTCGTGCCTTGGTCATAATCTGCTGCAGTTAAAATGAGAATTTCCTTTATTGGTTTAATATTTTCAGGAAGTGTTGCATTAATTTGACTCTGTGGAAAAGTAGGTGCTTCGTCATTCTCATCTAGAATAGTAACTTTTAATCTAGTGTACGCCCACTTCGGATTAGGACCGCCATCTCTTGCTGAAACGTTTAATTCTACAGTACCTTGTATTTCACGATCTAAAATAGACTTTGTCGTTACTAATCCAGTTAGGTGGTCGATAAAAAACCATTGCTGTTGATTTCCATCATAGAAATCATAGTATATTTCAGCGTTGACACCAGTATCTTCATCAGTAGCTGTGATACTGGCTATGTAAGTTCCGGATGGTGCAAGTTCTGATAAGATAGCAGAATATTCTGATTTTTCGAAGACAGGTTCATGATCATTTACATCATTTACATGAATTACTAAAAATGAGGTAGCGGTACGAGGCGGTGTGCCTCGGTCTGTTGCAACAACTGTGAGATTGTACTTACTGATCTCTTCTCTATCTAAAATTCCATTAACATGCACTATATACACACTAGATGAATTTTCTAAGCGAAAATGATTCAATTCATTACCAGACACTATGCTGACACTTGTGATCCCATTTAATCCTGCATCTAAGTCTGTAACGGTGATGGCTGCCACGAGGGAGCCGTTCTTGGCATTCTCATCAACTGTAGCAAAGTTAGCAGTAGATGGCACGTATGTAAACGTTATGACAGGATCATGATCATTAGCATCTATAAGATTCACTGTAACATACGTCCTTGCATCTTGCCGCGGCACTCCGTGGTCCTTGGCAATAACAGTGAGCACACAAGTCATGTTACAAGTAGTGTTGCTGCAATATTTTGGACAATTCAATTTCTTTATTGTTGTTATTACACCAGACTCGGGATCCACGGCAAATTGTTTTTCAGTGTCCGTAACTTCATAAGTTATTTTACTATTATCTCCTAAATCACTGTCAGTAGCTGTCACTTTTAAAACCACTGTCCCAGGAGGAACACTTTCATTAAGAGAGACTGAAAAGTCACTCTGGTCAAAAATAGGAGGATTATCATTAACATCTAATATGCTAACATTCACTTGAAGATACCCGTACTTTGGAGGATTGCCACCATCACGTGCTGATATATTTAATACATAAAAGTCAGTCGTTTCTCTGTCCAGTTTTCCAGTAGTTTCTAAATGTAAATAGGACGTCTGTCCGCTTGGATTAACTGTAACATTTAAACGGAATTTTCCTTCTGTATCACCGTCTACTATTCTATAGTCATTAGTTATACCATTTTCTCCCAAGTCTTTGTCTGTCGCAGCATCCAGAAGTAATTTTGTACCAGCGGAAGAACTTTCAGAGAACGCCACTGCTATGCTTGGTTCAGGAAACTCCGGGTAGTTGTCATTCACATCTGTCACCCGTAATCTCACTTCAATAGGGTATGTTGGTTGGCTAGACAGAACAACAAACGCGTATCGGTCCACCGTCTCCCTATCTAAAACTACATTTGTCCTTATTTCACCGGATACCGGATCAAGGATGAATTCCTTAGGCGGCTCATTGAATCGATATGTAAAACCAGGTTTTATAGGAATCCTTCCAACGACAGTTCCGGCGGGTTGGTCTTCAGGCACTCGAAGGTCGACGCCAGTGTCGACGGCGCGGGACTGCATCTGTTCGGCGATGGCGTCTACGCGCGCGCCACAGAACAGCACCAGCGCCGCCAGCGCCACGTGCCATCGCCCCATCCTCGTCATGACATCGATAAAAACATTGCAAGGTCTGTTCCTCGTCAGCGAAAGTCAACGCGCACCGGGAGCGCTCGCTATGTCCCGTTCGCGCAGAGTCGCGCACTCGCTCTCCTCAGGTATGCAGCATGGCCGCGACGACCTGCGCGCGCACGAATATCTCACGGAGAGTGCGACTCGCTGCGGCAGCGCCTACGCCGTCACATTCATTCGTAAACACACGTGACACCACACTATCCACGACAGTACAAACAAAAAGTCAACCGAACACACTGTTGATCACGTTCCTTAACAGTTGCCCAATCGGGTTGTACACAAACGAAAACACTTTTCAGTTATGATTTGTAACTTTGACAGTTTGGTAGGGCGATACGAGCGGCACGCGGGTTGCGTCGCAGTCGGCGCGGCACTGGCAGGCGGAGGCTGTCGGCCGCCCCGCGTCCCTCCCGCCGTCGCGCCGACCCCTCCCCGTAGCACTGAAAAGCTCCCATTGCGGCTGCGTGATGATGATGCCACGATAATGGCCGCCGAAGGATTTTAGTATTTATTGTTCGATCCGTCAGTCGGTATTTTTTGAAAAAAAAATCACAATAACTAGTTACGATAAAATACCACCGATAATTATGCATGTGAATAACTTAATTAGCAATATAAAATTAGTTATTTTCATTTTATTAATATTATTTACATATTTATATCGCAAAAAAACATTAAATCTGGTATAAAATGTGAAGAATCAATAATATTGTTGATATAGTAATTTTACTGAATAATAATGTAGCTTAGCGTGCGTTGATGTCTATTATAAGGAGCATGCGGGTGCGTCGCTACGTGACATTATTTGCTTGCGACAAGTGTGACTAAACGTTGTTAATATTCATTATAATTATTATTTCGTTAATCTTGCATATGTATATTTTAAAACAGTATTTATATTTACATAAGAAATGGTACAGTGCTACATTATTTGTCTTAAATAATCACTTTTAATTAATAAGTGTTATTCAAAGCATGACAAGAATCTTAAATTGTAGAAATAATTTATTGGTACTTATAACATGTTAAAGTGCTACATCCTTGGGGGAGGCCTATGTTCAGCAGTGGACTTCCTGTCGCTGAAGAGGAGAGAGAATGTGCTAGAATAAAAGATTAATACAATAGTCTTTATTGAGAACAATGAACGCAAAATTTGAGATGATAAATATTTATACAATAATAGCGTTGCTTTTTAAATTGCTTAATTAAGATTTTAATGTACTGATATTATTTAATTGTGTTTAAAGAATTTATTAATACTTTGGAGACATCAACGTACTACAGAATAACAATAATAAGTATTTAGTATTTCACATATGTGATAGTTTAATATTTTTGGAAGCAGATGTATCAAGTTTTCAGCAACTTGTAAAAGCATACAATGTATAAACAAGGAAACAAGTAGAGTTTAGTTTTATACAGAGAAGTGAATGTTATGGTATTAAAAACCAAGTAATTTTACAAACTTCATAAATGAGATTTATATATAATTTTCCGCTATTAAGTGTGTAATAAATAAATATATTCATGAGGCCAAATAACTTGCAGATATGTTATAAAAATAATGTTTGTACTCAAAATACATGTGCTCCGTTTCGACTAAACTTATACAATAACGATTCTACGGTAGCAAATCAAAAAGGGTAAGTTGTACAAAACAGGCACGTTTCAGGAGAGCGCATAGTAGGATAAAGTGCTCCCATTTTAAGTACATAATGCCTTTGAAGAGTTTGTTGGCCCCAATACATCTGACCTCTTCAAGAAGGGGATTTAAAATTACCACTGCGGTGTCGTCTTTTAACTCTTAGCTCGAGAACATCCCAAACTAGTACGGGAAAATAAATTTGAAAATATGGCAGAGAAAAACTAATATCTGACGAAATTACATATAATCCAACATCTTTGTCATTCTTATTGTGCGTAATTTCGGTGGCAATGGTTAATCATGCAATATTTGTACTTTACTGTACCGTATCAGCCCAGATACGTCCCACTGCAGAGCACGGGCCTCCACTACAATCGAGAGTATGATTGAGAGTGGTTAGGCCATATAGTCCACCACGCTGGCCTAGTGCGGGTTGGCGGACTTAACATACCATAGAAATTCTTGCAAACCGCTATTGTATGCAGGTTTCCTCGCGATGTTTTCCTTCACTGTTATAGTGCGTGGTGATTGACTATCAATATACACATGACTCCAAAAAGTCAGAGGTGTGCCCCTTAACGTTTAACTCAATGTCCAACGTCATAAAAAATAATCCAAAACGTAGAATAAAAACTATAAACTATACTTATAAACTATCTGCCGATGATGGTGAAAATTAAGTACTTATCGGAATTTTATTTTTTTTATTTAGAAACTTTTTTAAAATTATTTATTTAGACATCAAGTGCAAATCAAAGCTTGTTAGTCATTACTCTTCAAATTATAAAATCAAGTTAATTCTCAAAATCATATTTAGAAAATTATTATAGGTATAAAATTAAATTATTTTTAAAAAATGTAAGCGTTAAATAATTGTATGCAAAGGTATGTATACAAGTATGTAAACATTTAATTTAGCAGCACAAGACGATTTGCTATAATTTACTGCTTCTAATCAGCAAGTAATTTCCATAGTATTTGTATTGTATTAGAATGAAAATGGCTACAAATGTAACATGTGGCATGAAAAATTGAGAATATTTCTTAATCTATAATAATTATTGCTTAAAATTCATACTAAATTGAATACATAAAACTTGAAATTTAATATTAGGAGTAACTTATTCATAGCATAATTAATACTTAAATAAGTAACAACAACATTGGTACAGGCCACTGACGTTCAAACGATGTGTATTGTTATTTAAATTATATCCTTTGCTTTAACAGAAACTCGCAAAAATGTAAGCCAAATAATTCCTTAATATGGCTAAAAAGTCATGTTGCGCCTACCCCACATAACCACAGAATAAAGACAGGCAAAAGATAATTGATAATAAAACCTGTATTATATCTAAAAGATGCAGTCTACTCTATATTATATCTCATTTAATTTGCAATTAACAAACCATAATGTTCTTAATTAGTTGTTGTACATCTCAATTGCAGTGGACTCCAATGCACGGAACCCTTTATTAAGCCAGTTCGACTCGCTCTTGTCAAGTTTTTTATAGCTATTTAAATTTTATTAGAACTACATTTACGGTTATAGGTTGCATTCCCAAACATAGTGCCGCGAGATCCGAGACGTTACAAAATTATATATCAAGATTTACATTTCGTTTCAACATAACATATATAAAAATGGTATTAAATTTTAATCCCATTTCACTCAATATCATTTCTACGGTTCGTAACTATGAATACAGTTCGTTCTAAAAGTCATAAACTTTCAAGAAGCCTTTAGAAATTATTGTTTAATATATGTTTTTCTAAATGAAATAATGTGGGTAATGTATACCTTTACAAATACTATTGTGTAAAAAATTCGTTTTCTTGATGAACATTTAAGTGATATTTGGTTTTTATGTGTACATTAATCGCTTTGTTTAAGTGATTGCAAAGCAAATTATCAAGTAGACATTTGAATAGGTCTGAATGTTCTTCAAAGGTTTATAATCTCGCAAAACATAAACATTCCTGATACGAAAAGTAGTTTATAAACATGAACTTGAAAGCAATTAATATTTACTTACACAAAAATTTACTACTTTTATGTTAATTTTATAGTAATTACACTTTTACTTTCTATATTATAGTCGTTATGAAATATCACATAACTATTAGACGGAAAAATGCTGAACTACATGTTTCGGACTTTCAATATTTGAATTCATGTTCATCGTCCACTAGGAAACTTCGTCACTCCATCTAGCACATTTTATAAAAAGCTCTAGCTCGGCAGCTTTGATGTGAAACAAATTTTCTTTGACAAGGAAAGCTCTCCTAGTCAATTTGGGCTATTTCACTAGATGGCGCTTTTCAACACCTTAAGGGAATGGCAAATAATATTTTACTTAAATAGTGTTTTACTTAAAACACAATGTAAAATAATTGCATTAAAAGGAAATTAATAAATTTTGATTTAATTACATATTTCAATAATTTTATTGTTGCGTTTATTCACAATTTCAAACAACTTATCTACTCTGCAGGAGTAAATCTTATGAACAGGACATTTTTATGAGTATATTTGTAATAAAATTTTAGGTGTATAATATGAGTAGTTAAATGGTAGAGTTCGATTTTTCCACCGCGGGTGGGTTTGGGCAGGGGGGGATGCGCGAGTGCCTCTGTCTCCTACACAGACAATTTATGGCTGTCTATATTTGAAACGATTGTCTAGTGGCGTATGGATTTCTATTTTTACATGACCTACTGAACCTACCCGCTATTGACGTTTTATTCCAATAACTATTGAAATATGGTTAAAAAATATTTAATTATGAATATGTTGCCAGCTACTTTTCACTATGTCTTAATATTTTTTTATATTACAAAGCATTTTTTTAATAGAGTAAAACTTGTCAATTTCAATTTAACAAGCACAAAATTAGTCTGAGACCATTCATATTAGTTGGTTATGCGAATATCTATCCGTCGACTGCACGAACAACGTCCGGCATAGAAGCCTTATTTGCCGCTATGTTAGTGAATATACCAATTGAGTAGTCGTATGGATTTCTAAGATAACAAATTCTACTCTATTTATTCTACTAATCGCCAATTCACCATATTTTCGCCAAAATTCATTGAAAGCGCCCTACGCTAAGCTACGTTTGCTAAGCCGCGCCCTAATGTTGGTTCTAACTCAGCCGGATGGCGATTAATGAAAGAAGATAACCATCAAGTTCGATGAAGTGCAATTGGAGAGACCTGGGTCCAGTAGTGGCCTGCTGTGGGCTGATGATTATAGCGAATGGCGAATTTTTCCGTTTAACTATAAATAAAATATACACCACAGCCGTGAAATCACTTCTAGTTTTTAAATTGATATTTGAAAGAATAATGGCCGCCACACACGTAACGATATAACTGTGCAAGTCCGAGTTTGCACCAGTATATTGGAACGTGTGTGGGCAAATAACTCCGTTTCAGTTTTCGATTCAAGACTGGTGTTAACTGCTGGCCAACGCACTTGAACGTCTGTGGTGGCTATTAGTTAGTGATTACTGAGATACTGTGAATCTAGTAGCCAAGACGGTGGTCGTAGGTTCAAACCCAAAGCACACATCTTACTTCTCGAATATTTAAACATAATTAGTTATTACTGACTTTAACGGCAAAGGAAAAGATCAAATAAAGAGTCAAAGAATATGTGATTCCGCACGAACTCTACGCCGCGGTTTAAAGCCTAATCGTTGGTGGTGATTTAATCGCATGCGCCCAGTAAGCAGCCACTATAATTCATGATGGCAAATGATTCACAACAAGCCACTAAAATCTGTATATGGAAGTGTTTTTGACTCAGCTTAGAAGAAGAAAGAAGAAGTTGCCATAATGGTATCAAAACTCTGAATGAACTGCAGTAAATTTAATTTCCGAAGCATAGTTAATATGTCATGCCAGTAGCAACGAATAATGTAATAGTCCGATCATTAAATAAATAAATACACGCAATATTCACATACACAGTCCTGAACCCACACTAAGTTCGAGTCTTGTGTCGTGGGTGTTAGGATCTACAAGAGACTTTTCGGCTCACAAACACCCAGAACAATGTAAATATACGATCGATGTGAAGTTATAAATAGATTTCAAAATCTCCTTTAAGCCACGTGACCTTTGAAGGCAGATATTTTCGGCACAAAGTTTAAAGGCACCTCGTCCGTTTTTATGCTGTACCCTTAGTAAGTAGATGACGTCAAATATTTAAAAGGTTACATTAAAAATTCACGGAGAAAACGGACGGATAATGGATAATCTGACGGAAAAAATAGTATACAACTTTAAATAAACATGTTTTTCTAGATATTTTATTTAATGTATCCCTTATTTCGTCTAATCGAAGGCCGTTTTGTGATTCGCGTCGATATTTAGAGCACATTCATGCCGTCGCGGGTACCTTTTCTTCAGACTAAAAATAGCCTAGCATCTGTACCTAGTACATGTTCTATATTAACACTTGTTGCGCAAAAGCTTTGACGTCACCCCTCCCTTTCCAGTAAGTGTTCTGGTTCGGACGAGCGAGGGGGCCGCGCCTCCACAGTGGGCTGCTGCTGACGTAAGGACTTACATTCATGAATGGATTCCAACTAAAAAATATCATGAGCTGACTCACATTCCGGACTATTACGCATATGTATACACGAGCTTAATTCACTTGTCATGCCGACGATCGATACGGCTGTGTTAATGAAATACCTAGTAAATGACTTTCCTGAAATACAACAAATGATTATTGGAACTGGCCATTACACTGTGGCTACTTTATTAAATATTTATGTAGCTAACCGTTTTTCGTAAAGCGATACTGAGATATGAACTTCAAGTATAGCACTGGGACAAATTTAGAAGCCAAAAAATTCACAATGAATGGAAACATCAATCAATAACAGCAATTTCCAATTCAGTTATACTATTGGAAAATAACTTTAATAGACTTAGCATATATTATCATTACTAACTTGCCTTAATATTAAACTAACTTATCGCATAATAGTCCATAATTAAATGTAGATGCAACCTTTTATTACATCTAATAATGTCTTATAGGAATATATGAAAATTTTGTATGAAATTATTGGTCCTCCGGCGAGGTCTAAATATAGCCCGACATATCCTCTGGATGTGAGAGAGACGGCACGCGGGCTTAGAAGCTAGCGGAATGAGGGCACACCTGCGCATCAGCGAGGATCTCTACCAACGTCATTTATATAGATATCCATAGAAAGTGTTGCAACAACAATTCGATTTCAGTTTCCTACGTGAACTATTTTACCTTCGCGTTTCACTGAAAACGTCGTTAAATATAAATGTTCGATGCAATTTTCAAAGTCTGCTGTTTGGTAATGAAATTGTTCTGAACATACAAACATACGAGTATAATGTTTTTTTAAGTAATCTGTAAAGCCTAATCATACAACTAGACAAAAACTATTGTCTGTCACGATATGTTGAAGCACTATCTGGAGGGCACAGGACCGCAGTGATTTTCCGACAAAACATGCTCAATTTGTTACTGCTACCAGATCTTGTAATCACAAAAAGACATTATTTATTTTATTCCTCAGCAAAATAGACATCAATGGCATCTAATACAACCTACGCACAAATATGTGGGCGTGTAAGTATCTCGAGAAAGATTCATTACAGTGGCCCGATCAGTTCCTACTACACGTCCAATTATTTAATTATATTTTGTTAACATACTTATTAATTAATATTAAAACATTCTTGTTTCTTTTATCCCCAGATAATCTCAAAAATAAATTGTTTTGCACCAAAATAAACTGAATAATACTTTAAGCCTACGTTTTATTGAGAAATCAATCAATTGTTTCAATTGCGACAAATAAGATGCAATATGAAATATCAAGAAAGTTATTACAGGAATACAGGCTCTTAAGGCGGTGAATAGCCTTTCTTTAACGTAACGACACAGATTCCGCGGCCTAGAGAACACCTGGATGTTACCCCAGCTAGTTTTCCAGGTCACCTATTTATTAAGCTGCGATCAATGCATCCGGGATACAGCCCTACAATACTGTATTTATAACACACGTATAAAATGTTCTCTTACTTAGAGAACTTTGTTATATTGAAACTGTAAACTATAACAAGCAATATATAGACAATTTACAGAAGGTTCGTTATTGCATTTGACATTATAGGTCTTTAATTTATTTTTTATTAATTTATTTTTTATATATGAATAATTGTCTAACTAATGTGTCAAAGTAGATAATTGAATACCCATTGAAGTATACTTGCAATAAAACCATTTTTAAATATCTGTAGCAGTTCAATAGACATTTATCTATTGAGAAAATGATATTTTATTAAATATGCCGACACTAGATAGATGTTTTCACCACAGTGTAGGTACAACTGGGTACAGATAGGTACCAATTTTAAACACGAGCATTCTAACTTGTAGTAATTCTTAATAAAATTTTCTATGATTTCCTGAATATCCTTTCGCCGTCTTTTGAAAACCAAAAAAGATCATGGTTTGGCGTGATTGAATATATCAGTAAAAGTTTTGGCGTCACGCAGGCGCCCGATCGTAAAATCGTAAGCCAAATCCTTCTGCATCATGCATAAAAAAGCTGTATTCTGAGGATATATCCCAACTTCCAAACAAAAATATCCTTTGAATTATATTTGCGTTTTGTCCTACGTAGTATACTTACTATAAATTTGCACACAAGTATGTGTAACACATCCGATATTTGTTTATATAGGTACTAGTGAGATTATGACTATCTGATAATTAATACGATATTATGTCTATTTCTCCCACTAAACAGCAGTATAAATGTTCTATTGTGTTCCGGTTTGAAGGAATAACGGCTAGAGTAACTACTGGACATAATGAGGCTTAACATCTGATGCCTCAGGATGTCGAGCGCAGTGTAATGTCAAGCATTGCTTTGTAGTTCATGGTGATGTTTGGTTTTGCTATAGGCCATGAGCGGTCGTATCCTTACCATCAGGCGAATGGCATGCTTGTCTCGCCATTCATCGCTATAAGAAAATAATACAGTCTAGATAGATTATCAAGGACAAATATAGCTACTTCATAATGTCAGTTGTTTTAAAACCGGATATACACAGGCTGGAGCTGAAAAGTGATACACTTGCATAGCTCACTATGATGGGTACGAAGTTCGAATGTTCGAACGATCGCCGTCAATGTATAAGTTATTAGTTTTCCACTTGAAAAATCAATACTATTCTCGATTAAACTTAGTCTATGGTAAGATTTACGATAGAGGATTCGATCATTCTATAGAGTACATGAGCACTCTCGTATAGTTTTACGTACGACGTTCGAACATTCGACGTCGTATCGGTATATAGAGTAACCCCCTTTGTCCAGATACGAATATCTATAAGTATCTTTTAAATTCAGATTTATACAATAAGTGTGCTACCAGCTCATTTCTAAGTCTGCTATTTAAAACACACAAGGAAAATAATATCATAAAATACAGTAGATCCCACTGCAAAACTTGGCCTTATACCAGCTCATATTGGCCCCACTATAGGGCATGAGCGTCCTCTATAGTTGATAGGAGTTTAGGTCTTAGTCCATTACACCCATATAGTGCAGATTAGTTGGTACTGGTTAGTCTTTATATAGCTTTGAAATTCTTGTCAAGAAATATTCAACGATGCAGGTTTCCGCAAAAAGTTTCCTCACCAAAGAGAGCGATAATGAATTGTTATCTAAAAAGAGACAACACAAGCTAAAGGAAACTGTCGCATGGAAAAATATACGCCGGACGAATAAGAAATAGAAACGTGGGCGGATATTAACACTACCTACATAGAAGCGAGTCAGTCGTCGTTGCGTAGGAGGTCTGGATCTAGCATGTTCTTTATATTCTATTACTAGCAAATGCCAACAGTAGGAAGGAGTAAAAATATCATATACGTTACAAAGACTTATCGCCCGGACATATTTTATTATATTTTTAGACTTTAGATACTTTTCGCTATGCATCCCAATTAAAATTTGTGTGTCACTTATTAGTTATTTCATCAATTTCTACACAATCGGTTAAGCAAAAGCATTACTTTAAAACCTTAATCCCTAAGAAAATAAGATTATGTAGTATGACAGTATGTAAAAAAATATTACGTACAAATAACTTTGATGTGCACTTATAAGATAAAAGAAATGACGCCAAAAGAGATTAATGTTGTTCATGTAACAGAATAATAACTGCGATAAGATATTATCTGAGCTTATATTGTTGTTACACTATGAATATTAAATTCGCATCCCACAAAAAGCTTAGTCTTTCATCTGATAAAATTTGCGTTCGGTATAAGCGCTTTTTTTTAACCTACATATTTAAGATTTTTTATATTAATATTCAATTACGTTGGTCTATTTTACCTTATAAAACCGTTGCTTTTATGCTTTTCAAAATATTGTTTATGTTTTCAAGACACGTATTTTATAAGATCCTTTGAAAGCTAAATTCAGCAGGTGTCTGTCTTTCCGTTCACTGTATATTGAAACTTACTTACATAGAAAATGAAAAATATATATTTTACTTTGCCTCGGTTAGGTTTTATTGTATTATATAAAGACTCCAAATATGCATTTGATGTTGCATATATAAAGTCGTTATAGAATATAAATTTACATATAAACATACAGTTTAAAATATACTTATAGGGATTGAAACAAAAGTTAAAATAATACTGAGAAGCTGACAATATTGTCCTTCTAGTAATTAACGAATTTCAATAAAATGGATGTTGTTATGGTAAATGTAAATCGGGGTCCAATTATTTTAAAAATCTTAAAAAAGTTGATTACTGCTCATTTAGTTAGTAGATCAAACTTTTAGTTAGTGGTTGGTCGTGATCTTTCTATTTTTTTATCTTTAAAATAACAGACGAAGTTTTGTAACCGTTTATCGTCAGGAAACCAAAATAGTAAACCATTATTGAAAACAGAGTTTAATTCGACCAGAAATAACGTGCAGATTCATATTTATTTCACCACTTTACAATATCCATAAAGAATGTTTAACGACGGTATTACCTTAGATAATTATTTTCGTGTTCTATGATCTCGGTAGTCGACGTTAGGGCGCCAGCCGGTCAATAACCCCATGTTTGTGACGATTTCCGCATCCGACCTGACGATGCACTTCGACTACGCCGAACTGCACCCGAATTCCCCAACCCCAACCCCCCGGGTTAGGTAACTAAGTATCGCTGTCGCTTGTCAAAGTAATTTTAGTGAAGCTGTGGCTTCGATAGTATTGAATTTAAAAAGTTCAGTAGTATTGATAATGCAGTAAGACGGTTTAAAGAACAATTTCAAATCGGTTCTTCAATTACCTATTACGAAGAGAAAATAATTTCAGATTTTTTGTTAGATATTTTTTTTGATGTGCTTCTTGCTATGTTTATAATTGTAACTATTTCCAAAATTTATCAGAAATAAGTCTAGCTGACGATGTCCAAGCGTTACCAATAGTAAACAATGAAAACAGTAAACAGAAAAATAACAATTGATATTCATATGCTTTGATACGTTTTTTACTTAATTTCCAAGAAACCAAAATCAGGATCGAGTATAACTTCTATGAAACCACCTTAATATGCATATCTAAGGTACTACTAATTATTACGGCTCATACTTTTTCACAGAACCTAAAAAATATTTTATATTTATGGTAAATTTTTATTCGTAATGCAAATTTTATGATAATTATTACTCGGTATACGAGTATACGCACCCACGCAATATACGACTAGACAAAGGATTTCAGAACAGTAGGCCGTCGTGATTCCTAGACTCAATTTTCATTCATTAAATAGAGTGGGCGATCAAAATTTATAAATTACATTTTTTATCAAAGAACATTCTTCATTGGGTGTACGAGATAACAATTTTGTTTCATTAGGTACCTATTGAACATTGGTAAGTAATTCCATTGTAATTATTCTAAAACACAAAACTTCTATGGATTCCATTCACAGCTATTATAGGCATTTTATTTTAATTTTGAGACACATACTATTTGCCCAAACGTTATGGATTTACAAGTGAATATATCAATTTGAATCAGCAGATACATTCAGACATTCATTGTTTAAATTACTAAAATTGCTCAAGATAATATATAATGTTATTAGTTTTCCTCTTCAATGCAACAGGGATGACGCAAGTCGATGATAACGCTAAGTTAGATATTTGTTACAATAAGTGTCATCGACAAGGACCTTTAAGTTCTAAATATAAATCGGAGCTGAATATATTTTACGACTATCAAGCGAAGCCTGCGAGTCTTGCGTGCCCACCGGAGTGAAATTCCCTCCCAAATTGAAACAGGGAGTCATAATATTTGTTAACTGTACTTGAACTAAAAATTAGGTTAACTAATAAAATAATAGTCTGTAGAGAGGAGTTTAAAAAACGCTATCATCAAATAAACGTGCTTAGATTAAAAACAAAGTCTCCGTTTAGTAAGATGAATAATCTGTGGACGCGATCGATAGCAGAATGCCGTGGGTTGAGGGAGCTGGGGGCAGCGGGAGTGTGGAGGGTAAGATGGGGTGGGGGTGTACGCAGGGGGTGATGTTTCATTGAGAACGTGTGGGCGGCGCGCGTGGGCGACCTGCTTATAAAGCCGCCGGGGCCTCCCTCCTACGTGTAGTCGAGTCCCGATCGCGCCTAAACTAACATCGAAGTGAGTGAAATGTGCAACATGCAACTAACGAGCTTAAGGTATGTCACTGTAGCTTTCAAATCACCCTATTTGAAACTAAAATTAAATTCACTTATAACATTTACATACCAAATTTAAAAATAAATTATTTGATAGAGATTTTGTGTTAGCCAAATATATAATTCTATAATTTAATAAAAGGACTTTTTGCAAAAAAATATAATTTAAAATTTGGGTATAGAAAACACATTCCAACAGTTCCTATTATTTGCAGGCTATTAGCTGTCTTGCTTGGCTACTTGGTAGCGCAAGTGAAGACCTATCCCGCACAAGGGTGGCCTCTTTATCAGCAAATGTCACGGGAATATCCTGACGATGATTATTATTATGCCCCAAAAATACAATACTATTACGATGCGCCAGCGATGAACGCGCCAGAATCGCACGGCCAAGTTCCCTACCCATACTTCTATGACCCCTATGGTCACTTCATGGAAAATGAGGCACCAAAGAGGCAAGAAGAAAGGCTCGCGGCTCTTCCGATCGGACAAGAGACATGGTTCGAGAGCGACACCACGCCCCGCTGGAGACCAAACGACATTGATGACGTCAGTGCTGCTTTTCTCGACAACTTAATTCTCACACAAATGGCTCAAGACGCACAAAGGCGGCGCGAAAATGCTCGCGCAGCCTTTCCGCCTGTTGATTACGAAGAGAGGAATGTCGAAGATGAAGACGTCAGAGAACTAAAAGCTTTGGCTGGCAAACCTCTTTACCACGAGCCCAAAACAGTTCCTAGATACGATGAAGACGACTATCCCTCTGATGACGGATTTATCAACTGGAATAGCAACAAGAGGAGCATAATTACCACCGCAGCACCTGTTAGCACTGCGACACCCAAAACAGGCCAGAAAGAAATTGTTGTACCCCGACCAGCACAAACGCCACAAAATCATCAGGGCAACCACGCAAAAAGGGCTAACTTTTACGAGACCATCGCACAATTACTGGAAGACAAAACTCCCAACACTCATGATCATGTAAGTGAATCATACAATTTTATATCTATGTAGTTGACGTACGTCATATCTAACGAGCTAAGGCTTTACCTAGATATATACAAGTACATTGTTCGCTGTTTCGAATTCAGCTTGTCGGTGGAACCCCCGATGTCTAAAAATAGCATGGCCGGGCCGGGGGTGGTGGGTGACACAGTGGGCCCAGAGGCCGGGTCAACCGACGCGGGGAGGAGTAAACTGCCAATGCCATCTAGATGAGTCTTCCTGCCTAGTCGAAAACTTATTCCACTTTTTTATGAATCAACTTAGTTCGGTGATTGAATCTTTTTGTTTTTGTCAACAGGATGCCGTGAAGGAGCGACGAATTGAAAAACGCTTCGTGGCTGGCGACTCCGACCTCGTGCTAGAATTAAGGGGATTAAAACATCGCATTGCAACTTAAATGAAAACATCTGATTTTCGCCAAAAATATGAGACTGAGTATTACGTAGATATATGTATTAGATATGCAAAAGCGGACAGAAAAGTCGCGACACAGGCACTCAAAATGGAAAAAAAATCTTAGACTACTTTAAAATTCGTATAAATCGCCCATCATACACATAATCAGCCAATAAAAATAAAAATTACTATTCTCATCGTGTCATAGTAGTACGTACGATAGTTATCTTTGTGACGTTACTTGATTCCTAAAGTGTTTTGAAAACTTTTTCTATCTTTAAATACGTACTTAAATACTTAACTACGAGCGTGTAAATGATCGTACAAAATGTGACTATAATCTCCATAACTGAAGAGCAGACTGTGTAATGAATGAATTTGTGACATATTACTATTATTAAATTGTATAATTGTAAAGGTTGCTCCCTTCAACCGGCAGCTAAGATGTCGCACAACGTGATGTGCTTTGTAAATATGTGTAGGTACTAATTATTTATAAGGTCTACTATTATTTAGATAGAAATCAATACATCAAAAACATACTGAATTTATCATTTTAAAACACTATTACTTTCACATTATGTTCCATTCTTTGTAAAGTCATTTGTCCGGGTATTTGAAAATTAGAGATGTAAAAAATAATGCGTTAGAACTTCAACTCCTAAACTTACTAATGCTGCAAAATGCTATCTTGGCCTATGAATTTGTATAATATATATTGTTAAATTATTTTTGAATACAGTCTATACAGACAATACCACGAACTTTTTGCATAGCAAAAAATAAAATAATGTATACATGTTTATAAATAGTAAATTAAGAAATTCTCTCGTGAAACTGAGGATTAAGTGATACTTTCAGCTTTACAGCTTCTTACCTAACATATTTAATACGTAATCGGTCTATGAGACCATTTAATGACTCTAAATATTTTATGATTGCGTCCTAATATGCTTTATAATTTATTATTTTATACAACTCTATAGATAACAAATTCGAAGTTGATTTCATGAAAGTACTGTTTAATCAATCATTCAAATCAGTAGCGTTATATCTTTCTAAAGTACATATCTGTATTATATAACTTCAAAGTACATCTTCTCTTGTGTTATAATATAAATCCTGCCGACGTCATATAGACTATGTAGTTCGTAATGATCGTAATGTCTAATAAGTGAATCGTAAATTATTTTTTGTCCATTCCTTAATGCTAACTAAATGTGTATACTAAAATCGTCTTACTATGGAATGAGATTTCACAAATCAAACAGTAACAATAACTTAGATGAAGCCTTATGCAAATATATTGTAAAATAGGTACTTCGTAGAAGAATGTCCAGTGACCTCTGAAGACACTAATTACTATTGCTCAGAATACATTTCTTACTATAGATACATGGTAGAGTACATTGCTATCTGTGTATTTATATTTTTACTAGATGTTACATTACTGTATTTGTAATAGATAGGTATTTTTTTAATTATTGCCTACTCGTAAATAATGTATGTATCGATAGATGTGAATTCAATCTTATTGTTAGCATAATAATGAAATTGTATGAATATACTTACATAAATGAACAAAATTAAAATCATTACATCAATATAAGTGTTGTTTTTTTAAACTCTAAGCTGAGGTAAAAGTAAAACTGGTTGAAGTAGAGTTGGCCGTAAGTGAAAAAAGTAATTTAAACGTGCTAGTGGATTTTTTTCTTCATTGTGATTGTATTTAAGGTAATTTCTATCAATTCAGGTGAAAAAGCTTGATACGTTTAAAACCACATAGTACACAGTACAGCCGGTCACATAGTAACAGTTTCGTGTAAAATGGATTTATACTTGTATGTTTATGTATTTTAAATGCCTTATCAAGACAACATTAAATTAAATAGAACCTTTATGTCTAGCAGCTGGCTGTTGATTTAGAAGTTTATTTAATTTCTTGATAACAAACAATTACCTATTTATTAATTACAAAAAATAAAATCTTTAATCGTGACAGAATTAAAAAGCTACAGTTCAAAAATTTGAAACATCTACAGGGAATTATACCAGATTTACTCTATATACGTATAATGATATATATATTACAAAACTATTATTTACGCATCAAGAGTAATTGACCACGGAGGGCCATTAAAATATTTAGGTCACACTCAAATTTACCTGTCCACGACAGAGTGTACTTCGGTAAGCTCGAACAAAGCTCGTAGTAAATTCAATATTTTATATTAAAATTTAAAATTTTAATTATCATAAAAAGTGAGATGGCGAGGCGAGCAGTTCGTCGCCTGATGATAACCATCACGCTTGCCCTGAAGCAAGACCAACACCACTCGAGGCTCGTTATTATTCAGCCTTGCATTACTACTCTACGCTCGTCACCCTGATACCTTATATGTGAAGACACATAATACCTAGTAATCATGTCTCAAATATTTAATACAAAAGAACCTAACAGTGCTTACACACTGCTGTATGGCGGCAGGAATAAGTATATACGCTTTGATTTAATTAAGATCGTTATTCACTGCTTTGATGCCTTTAAAATTCTCTAATAGAGTAATAATTATCTATCAATTTAAAGACTGTTTGTAAATGAAAATGGATGAAAATGTAATCATTCTATGCGCTAGGAACGTGACTATAGTCAAGTCAGATATCAGCACTGATTTGTTATAAATGCATATTTCGTTGTTAAGAATCCTTAAGTTTTTTTACTGGGAAATGCCGTATTATTGCAATTATGATTACGAGTTCGCACTTTTTCTAGTTATCAATTTCAGCAAAACCAACCATTTAACAAGCTCATTCAAATATTCGCCTGAGCAGTGTACCAAGCAATTGAACTATCTCTGTAGTATTAACAACGGGTCTTTGCGGAATTTCAACCATTTACGAGAACAATAAAAACACGGGAACTTGTGAACACTTTATACGATATTTACAATAAATTTGAAGCGTCTCGTTCTCTATAAAGACTGATATTATTATCTAAAACGTGTATCTTTGAATAGAGAGAAACTACAATCCCTCATACCAGTACATTTCAATTGTAGCAATGCTAACGGAGAGAATCGATAACAAAGGTGAAAGTTCACCTTGGACCTGACTACACTCGGGAATGAAAAACTATGTTCAGCTGTACAAAATATGGTTTAAAATACGTAATAATAATATGATTAATACGCACCACGATAACATACATATACATATTAGCTAATAACAGTTCTGCACAATAAACGAGCTTAACGCTATTACAAATGCAAGGCATCTACTAACTATGTATCTACATGAAATTTGTTGCGTTATGGAATTATAGCTTCGACAACAATTAACTATGCTCTCCCCATCGAAAATTTAATCAATACGCCAAGCTTCCGCGCTACAAAATTGCATTGACACACTTCGAACATACGAGACAGTAGGTCACAGTATTACCGGGCTCGCAGCGTTAAAAGCCTTTCCTATAACTCTATTACTATACTATACTATCCTATACTCTATTATATATGTTACCATGTACGTAAAACCTATAGCATAAAATTCTGTAGCCCTTATACAAAAAAAAAATGAAAATATATTTACAACTCCATTTATTCATTTTGCTATTGTACTGACACTTGCCACGGCGCAGTTGGTTAGACGCCAGCTGAGGCCACGGGTTCGATCCCCGCATCGAGCCAAATATTAGTGTGATCCACAGGTATCTGTCTCGGGTCTGGGTATTTGTGAGGCCGAAAAGTCTCTCACAGTTCCTGCTATCCACGACACTAGACACGATCTTAGTGTGGGGTCAGGAGTATGTATGTGACTGTTGGGTGTATTTATTTATTTAGTAGCGGGCTAGTCACGATAGATTCTCGCAGAGACTCGCTGACCTTCGTTGCTGGGTTTCATTAATATGCATGCTACTGTCACTCCTGTCTCAGAAGAGTTAAGAGCGTGGTGCCCTCGATACCGAATAAAGTATACTATAGATTTTAATGCACATTTAGATACGTAAACTCATGCCTTTCCCCAGAAGTGCTCCCAGGACACCCACTTTTCGAATTGTGTGTTCTGTCCCATGATGTGATAGCGAGCTTATCGCCATATCGGGCAAAATTTCCTGACTCCGGGCAAACACCCTTTTGTTCCTGTGTTCGTGAAGAAAATGGCGTGCCAATCATGGATTTATAAGCCCGTCGCTTATTTTATTCCCAGTACTGAAATTGGCATGCAGCGTGCACATGTTGGGATCAGAAATAAGTCCGGAGAACTATGAATGAATTTAGCACCACCTCTGCCTACCCTTTGAAAGATTCAGGCGTCAGTTTACGTATATAAACGTTGTTAGTTTAACATGACAATATTCTTAATTGATTGTTGGTCTTCATACCGACGTATGTATATTATAACCTGAAAATAATAAAATGTCTAAACCGACGAACGTTTATGAAGAGATTGACAACCACGACACAAGACTTGATCTTAGTGTGAGAGCAGGACTATATATGACTATTGGGTGTATTTATTTATTAATATTATTAATCATGCCTGTCTCGCCAAAACCGATATACACAGGTTGGACCCAAAACTCGATACACCCACGTGTCTAGCTATGACGAATTTACCACCACCGCCGCCGATGGTCGCTAGCGTAAACATAATATATTACCACACATCTCATTCAAGGAACGATACGCAACAGCAGAACGTTTGCCACTCATCGTTTTACTGCGGGAGGGTGGTACCGCCCCGGTCGATCCATTCGTGCTGTAATTTTAACGACATACATCAAAGCTCAACTATTTTCAGAATTAGATAGTACGGAGAAATAAATTGCTTACCAAACCCACGTCTACGCCTATTTTCATCGTCAGACGTCTATTTAGAAGCATAATATTCCGAACCTACATCAATTTTAATTACCTTATTATAAATACAGAGTGTATCGGGTTTCTTTGATATTATTTCTAGAATACGTTTTATGAGTAGGGTAGAAAAAGGATAACACATAAAACATCGCAACAAAGTTATTCTAGGTACACGCGCAGCTATAGCGGTAACCTTTGACATTTTCTCTGTACGTACTTGTATACACGCCCACATTACTCCAATTTGCGCAACTCCGCTAAAACAAAAACAAAAACCTCACAAATGCTAACTTGCTTGTTCGTAAATGTATTTTTTGAAGAAATAAAAACACAAAAGTATTTCTCTTTTGCATGAAGCCTTATAAACTAAATATAATTGGTTAAGTCTGGAACGGTTATTGTTTAAAGAAATAAATAAATATATAAACTTTGTGGTGACTCTTTAGTTTAGTTAGGAGTACCAAGAACTGCTGGAACAACGGTCCTGGTTTCAATTCAGGGCACAAGCCATTGAATCCACCAAGCTTTGAAAGCTGTTACAGATAAATATTATAGTTCCTTCTAGTTATTAATGAAAATATCTTAAGCTTTTAAAAATAATTAAAGTGAATTATGATGAATATAAAACGGACATACACTGTGTTGCTAAGCCATCTTATTTGTAATCCCATCAAAATAATGATAATAATAAAGTATTATATTATTTTTTAAACCAGCATGATTGTTTAATCCACTATAGTACTAAGTGCAGTTCATTCCAAAAAGCGTATCCACCTGTTAGAAAGGATTATCACTTGTCGGTCGACACAATTGTTCCGGCCGACACGTGACAGACTCACATGGGTGGCTATTTGGTTTTTCTCCCATGTGTACAATGGTCACATTAGGACATTGTAAGAACTGATAGAGCCACGCTGTTGTCAGCCATGACAACACTCTTTTTAAACCTCGTTTAAAAAAGGACAGGCCACAGCGCTTAGGATATAGCAAAGCAGGGAGTTCATTCCAGAAATGAAATAAAATTTCAACCTTTTAAGTCTCAATGCATGTCTATGGCCTGACCTCAATAAAATCTATGGAAAAATAGTTGTTAAAAGTAGCATTTACAAGTTTGCAGTGAATTCTATCGCAAAATGTGTTTCCCCATCGTTATATAAAGTGTTCAGGTTAAGTTATGAAGGTTGTATTCGATATTAATTATAGATCTGAAACCTTACACATACTCAAACTCATAAAGCAACTAAAAGTACGTTCTACAACTAAGGAATAATAAATGCACGACTAAAGACTAAGATTATAGAGCAACGTAAAAGGCAACAATCTCTCGCCAATCGATCCAATTATGCTGGCCTGGTCGACACAGGAAATAATACAGAGTATATATAATAAGTTATCTATTATTGTTGCAGACTGAATCTAAAATGCCACAGATTTGCATGTGTCACTATGATGGATTTTCCACCATCATGTCCCGTGGTCGCTATCCTGCCAAACAAAAAATTGGTAGGTACCCCAAGAAGCCACTTACATGTGATTTAACAACCCATTACCAATTGTGTATCAAGTCAAAAAATCTCAGGACTTAATCAGCGTTAAATAATAATAGAAATCAGAAAGCATTGACCAATAGAAAGTGTTCATAATAGGTACTATAAAAAATAACGACCATGAAGTCATCACTAACGGTATACCTTTTCTACTCCAGAGAGCCCATAGGTGTCAAAGACTTTGTTGAAGAACGCACAGTGCACAACCTTCTATCCTAGAGAATTGTATTTTACAAGAAATAATAATCACAGTTTAAGGTTCGGTGTATAGGTAATAAGGAAAGTTTTCGGTTAATCTGTTCTATGATCTAATTGGAGCGATGGAATGAATTGGTGCTGTGGAACGCTATATCAAAAACAAAATGCTGAGGAGTCTCTCGCCAAGGTGCAAAGATTCTGATGGTTTAACAACTACTGCTATTTCATTTGAAAATCTCGTCACTATAGTAAACCACCGAAACGTTCTCACAGCAATCTATATACCCATAATATCCAACAGTAATGTGAATAAATGTCTGGGAAAATAAATGAGAGGTAAAATAAATGTGTAATCTTTAATAGTGACCTTCCATAATTAGAATTACTCAACTTGCTCGGCTCGTGAGCGGTAAAAGCGAATGAAGTAAGCTGTATAAACATGTATGCGCTGAGTCTTACTTGTCCCTTTCCAGAGACTGAAGTTGATCATCCTTACACAGTCACCAATAATTAAAAACAGGTGCTGCATACGTTTTTAACGTTAGCCGAATATAGATATGTATAGTATAGATATGTACTTTCTTACTGGATAGACAATAAACAATGCTTTTTTCTAGTTTTTCTCTCTTCACATTTTATTATATTGGAAATCGTTATTACATAACATTAGAGTACAAATGCTTGTTGTTTATAATATGAAACATATCTCAAACAATGCGTTAAATATATATTTTTTTATTTTAATTCTAGTTCCAAATTTCGCCACATGCCAATAGAATAGAGATGAATTTTACAGTAATCATTGACATTACAATTAGTATGTCAAAACTGAAGATGTGCAAAGGTTTTGATCTTAAGCATGATTTTATAGCCATCTCTACCCCACTTTCATATAGCGTATAAGTATTTTCGTTGTCAGATAAATGTTTATATTTCTCAACCCGAGTCACACTTGCAGATTTGTTTGTGAACTTTTTGTTTGAATAATTAGAAAATTACAGAAACAATGTCTTTAATTAATATCTGGAAAGTAAATTTTAATGATTTCCAAACAAATTTGTTGTATTAAACATGTAATTTGGGATAGAACCTTTCTAAACCGCTAATTTTCCCGTTAGCCGACTTTCATAGCTGAGATTCCACGTCAGAAGTGTTTTTGTGGTTTTTATTGTGATATTTATTAATGAGAAGATGCGTCGTGCGAAAGGATATCAGGATCTGGACGACAGTGCGGTGGGGCCTCGGTCTCCGCCGTCGATGCCGCCACCTCAGGAAATTGAGATGGCATCAGTCACCGTGGTCCCGGACGGTCAGCTAGTTAAGCCAAAACTTAACAATTCATGAACGAGTATTCATCATCATAAACTACATATAAAAGCCTTTATAAATTACATAAGATAGACATGGGTTTGACAACTTTCCCTTTTGCCCAGTTTATTTTGTTTGAGCATAATTTAAGAACCGTTGTATTAAATTATATGTATATAATTTTAATTAATATTTCAAACACGAAAATATTTGTTAAAAGTATTTTTTATTTTATTATTTGTTGAATTACTCGGTTAAATTCATCTTACACTCCACCACCCCAGAAATCCGAAAGTCACTGAATTATTACTGTCTATAATTATTATTCTGTCGCATGTAAAATTAATTGTTTACTGCCAACACATTGGAATGTGTTATAGCTGTGCTGATGTTGCCCAGGAAAAAATACATAATTACACTTAAGTTTAACATTTTAAATAGCATTTCAAATAAATAACACCATCTACATTTTAAATAGTTTGACTATTTGTATTGTATTGTATTGTATCAGCCCATATACGACCCACTGCAGGGCACGGGCCTCCTCTACAATCAAGAGTATGATTGAGAGTGGTTAGGCCATATAGTCCACCACGCTGGCCTAGTGCGGGTTGGCGGACTTACACCAGTAGAATTTTTTTAAAATCGGTACGGTATGCAGGTTTCCTCACGATGTTTTCCTTCACCGTTAAAGTGCGTGGTGATTGACTGTCAATACACACATAACTCCGAAAAGTCAGAGGTGTGCCCTGGGATTTGAACCCGCGACCACCGTGAACATGTAGGCAGCCGCGTCAGGTCCGATACCACGAGGCCACCACGCACTTAGTTTGACTATTCCCTTGTTAAAATCTTGTACATCAATTTTTTTTTTTAATGTTCCATATAAAAAAATTACTCTCTAATTTTCAGATACATTTACTGTAACTCAAGCAGTGAATGCGCTCGGGTTTGGCTGGTTTCAAGTGAAGCTGTCCCTCTGCACTGGATTATGCTGGATGGCAGACTCTATGGAAATGACAATATTAAGCATTCTTTCACCAGCACTACATTGCGAATGGAATATTAGCAAGTATGGACATCTGTATAATGTTAACTTAAAATATCATTTCTTCTTATAACTTAGGTTAATATATTGATTACTAAGATATATAGACAGAATAAATATTTATATATTAATGGCCTTATTCATAGAGAGACTTAAAACCTATTTTAGTTATCAAATGTTTTGTCCCTTTTGAGCGACTTTAGAATTCAGTTTGAGCGAAGAAGACCAAACATTTGATAGCTAAAATAGGTTTTAAATCTGTCTTTGAATAAGGCTGTAAATGATTAAGAAATATTTCACTTAGTATTTCAAAACTGATATCTAAATACAAGGTGACCATACTTAATTGTGGAAAATAGTAATGAATAAAATATTGTGTCTATTACAGATATCAACAAGCTTTAACAACTACGGTAGTGTTCATGGGCATGATGTTGAGCTCTACATTTTGGGGGAATATAAGTGACCGCTATGGAAGAAAAACTGTGAGTATAACTTGACACATCTCACTATGGCTCTATATTCTATAACATTAGACATTTATCACAAAATATAGTGCCTTAACTGTAATCAAAGAGACTGGGAGTTTAATACATCTGTGTTCGATATTCAATTTAATGTGGATAAAAGTTGACCCTCTGTACTTTCATACTTAGACTAAACACTAAACTATTAATAAGCACCTGCTTCCGTTTCTCTGCCCTACCTGAAGGTCGACTGGGAGGAAAAAGCCTTAGGCAATAATTCTGCCTGTACTATTTAATTGTACAAAGTGTTAAATAAATAAAAATAATTACACATAAGTCCACTAGTAAACATTGGCCTCCTCTAGAGATTGTTACTGTAAACTGCTGCAAGCTGGCTACTTACAACAAATAGTGTATCCATAAAAAATAATATTGTATATTTATACAAATAATAAATAAATAAATACTCCCAACCATCACCTACATAGTCCTGACCACGCACTAAGTTTGGGTCTTGTGTCGCGGGGTATCAGCAAGAGAGACTTTTCGGTCTCACTAACACACAGACCTGAAACAAATATGTACTTGTGGTGCGCGCTAATATTTATCTTGTTGCGGAAATCGAACCCGCGACCTCTCGTTTCACAGCCCGTATAACCAATTGCGCCACGGAGGCAGTAAAATATTTAAGTGAATATTAAGCAAATAAGGGTGTATAAATATTGCTTTCAGGCTCTAAGCATGTGTGGAGTGTTGCTGTTCTACTATGGATTGCTGAGTGCAATAGCACCTAACTTCCTTTGGCTATTATTCTTAAGAGGACTTGTTGGTTTTGCTATTGGTTGTGTACCTCAATCGTAAGTACATGTCTCTATTTCTCATTATATTCAGATATTCTAATAAATATCGATGTTTTATTTAAGAAGTAAATGCCTTATTAAAGAAATTAAATGATTATTCTAATAAATAGGATGTATCCAAAACGCAATTTTGAGTTTTAGTAACTAAAAGAGAAGGTCTTGTTTTTTTAGTATGCATTCAATCTATTTAATACATCTCAATGTTAATATAATAGTTTTAATAATACGAAATAAAATGGAACAAACTAATAAAGTTTAATAACATATAAATTTAAATATTGAAATGTGATATTTTTTGCAGCGTGACATTATATGCTGAATTTCTTCCTACAAAACAGAGGGCAAAATGTGTGGTACTACTGGATGTAAGTAATCTTTTATAACTTCATAGGTGCATCACATAATAATTAATAATTATAATAACACTAGCTCATCTATGCATGTCCCACTGAAAGGCACAGGCCTCCTCAAAAATCTATAGATCAATTGACATTGATTAGGTCACGCTGGCCTGGTGCGGATTGGTAGACTTCACACACCACAGAAATTCATGAAAATATATGCAATATGCAGGTTTCCTCACTGTTAAAGTGTATGGTAATTGACTATCATATACACACATGATTCCGAAACTTTGTGCATTGGGACTTGAATCCGCGACCACAGTATCGTTAACCGTGTCCGGTTCATTTCCAGCATGCCACCATTATTTTCAAAATGATTGTTTGTATCGGCAGTGTTTCTGGGCGCTGGGAGCGTGTTTGGAGGTGGCCCTGGCATTAGTAGTGATGCCCACGCTAGGCGTACACTGGCTGTTGGCACTGTCTACAATCCCACTGCTGATATTTGCTCTCATATGCCCAGTAAGTTCATTTATTAAAAATTACTAATTTTGTTCAACAATTTTTTTAAAAATACATAAATACATTTTTTTTTACATATGTACGAGGGTCAATCAAAAAGTACTTAGAAGTGCATACAAATATAATTATTTTGTGGGTAAAGGCCATAAGCCGATAAGGGTACTAAAATGGCCCATAAACGATATCTTGATGTTCTTTTGAGAGTATGTTGGTATTGATAATATTCTTTAACTGCTGCATATTTCAAATCTACCTAATATAGATACCGAAATAATAAAAAAATTAAAAATCATAAAAAAAAACTCGAAAACGGGCCAATCGACTTCAGTGAAATCTGGAAATCAGATAGCTCTAGCCTCTACCTAAAACCTTTATTTAGGAAATAATTTAATGTAAGGAATAATAAAGTTAGATAGCGGTATTCTAAATGTATTGAGTTAGAAGGAGATTACTTAGAAAATCAAAATATTTTTGTTTAAATTTCCTGTATTTTGATGGTGATATCAGAACTTTTTGCATCACCTCGTATATGAAGAAAGAAGTAGGTATAATAAATAGGTTGGTAAGAATCAAATTTGGTTGTCGCTTATAGTTGAATACTTATCATTACAGTACATACTCTTATTTATGATGTAGCTAGATTTTCGATCTTTTATTTTTTCCTTATAACCTTGGTGGTATTTTATTTATAGGACAGTATCGTAATACGTCTCATATTCTTTAAATGAGTTTACTAACAACATAACTCCTTTCTTTTTTATTTTGATTCAAGATTTAGATATACATATTATTGCATCATATGTCAATTCTCCGTTAATTCCGTTGATTTTATTTTTAGTGGCTGCCGGAATCAGCGAGGTTTCACGTTGCAAGTGGCGACCCCGATCGAGCCTTAGCTACTCTTGAACAGGTATGTAAAACATTCTTTAATATAAAATTAATATTAAAAATTAAGGGCTGACTTTTCTATCAATGCGTCCCGCGACAACAAAAGCTGTTAAGTAACCACAACGTCAGGAAGTTATAAAATTAAAATTAAACGAAATCCTCGATAAACTCTGTAAAAATTAGTCTTATTTCATTGACTTTTCTATCGTCGGAAGTTAGTTATCAAAGATATTGTAACCTTATTGAATATAAAAGCAATAATTTAATTAATACAACTGTATATTTTAAAATATGCATGTTATTTTTATTGTGTTATTGTGCATTTTTTATTATGTTATATTTTATCCCATGAATATTTTTTATTTTAGTAAGTTGTATTAATAATTGAGGTGTTATAATTTTAAAGATAGCGCAAGACAACGGTCGGCCCATGTTGCTGGGCCGGCTGGTGTGCGATGACTCCGTGGGCATCGGACAGCGAGGGCGACTGAAGCACCTCCTCATACCGCATCTCCGAAACACCAGTTTACTGCTGTGGTTCATATGGTAATGTACTTTATAAATATATTATTTGAAATACTAGCTGTTTGTAAGAAGGATTTCCATATTATATTATTAAAAGAAGAATGACTATAATGATATTATAGGTACCACACCAGCATCCCTGTATGCACCCGGGGGAAGTCGAGGCGGGCCGCTAGTATAAATTATTAATATTTTGCAGGATGTCGTGTGCGTTCTGTTACTACGGGCTGGTGTTGATGGCGACGGAACTGTTCGAGTCCAAGCCGGGGGACCTGGAGGAAGCTTGCGCCGCCGACTGTCGCCCGCTACAGACTACAGACTACATGGACTTGCTGTGGACTACCCTCGCAGAGTTCCCCGGTAACAACACTCCGTCGCAAGGAACCGGACGCCGCGGGTTCGATCCCCGCACCGAGACAAATGTTTTGTGATCCACTGATATTTGTTTCGAGTCTTTTCCGCACCGAGACGAATTGTATGGTTTCGGTTCTGTTTGGTGAGACCGAAAAGCCTCGTAGTTTCCAATACCCACGATACAAATTTGATATTAATGTGGGGTCAGGGCTATGGCCATGTATGTCGCTGTTGGATGTATTTATTTATTTATATCAATGACTTGATATTTTATTAATACTTTAATGTTATTGATACAATTCCATATAAAAAGCTCAGAGTTTCTCAGACACCAGCTTTAGTGTCCCAAACGCGTTTACACTGCTATTAAATACATATTCACAGTCAAAGGCTAGCATTGCAAATGTTTTATGACATAATTAACATTTATTGCTTGGTAGTTACTGGTACGAACATGGATCATTTATTTACTCTCTTGGATGATGGAGATTGGAGACATAGCTACCTTAATTGAAATTTCATACAAAATATTACGTCAGTAACTCGTGAACCAAAACAACTGTTTTTTTTTTTTGTATCAGCCCGTATACGACCCACTGCAGGGCACGGGCCTCCTCTACAATCGAGAGCACGATTAGGAGTAGTTAGGCCATATAGTCCACCACGCTGGCCTAATGCGGGTTGGCGAACTTTTACATACCATAGAAATTTATACAAATCGCTATGGTATGCAGGTTTCCTCACGATGTCTTCCTTCACCGTTATTATATTCAATTAGATTAAAATAAATTAAATAATTTAATATTTTTGTAGTAGAATATTTTAGTAGTTTCCGCTAATACGCAAAACGCATAATTTCCGGGGAAATCTTTATCAATGTAATTTATAAAATAACCAACCCAAGCTACAACTGCCATAGCTTTTTTTTTTTACACTGGCACGGGATAATGACTGCACTTCACCTGACGGTAAGCGCAAATGCCGTCGAGACAGAATATCGTAAGGCCTCGGATGGCGGTCCCATGCCATTCGATACAATTATGCCTGCCTGCTAAGATGCTTCTTCACACTACGGCGGCATTACCCAGGATTATAGGAAGGGGTTATTAATTATTGAATTATTTATTATTGCAGGTATATTCGCAACAATATTTATAATAGAACGATTTGGACGGAAGAGAACGATGGCCACGCAGTTTGTTATATTCGCTATCTGCGTATGCGTACTAATATACAACACTAAGTAAGTTTTTATTTTACTTATTATCTTCGAATGTGAAGTGTTGTGTTGTTGTTGTTGTTTGTTGTTGTTTTGTTGTTGTGTTGTTGTTGTGTTGTGAAGTGTTTGTTGTTTGTTGTTGTTGTTGTTGTTGGTGGCTTGTTGATTACGAACCGGACACGGCTACTTATACGATGGTCGCGGGTTCAAACCCTCTGACTTTTCAGAATCATGTGTATACTGATAGTAAATCACAATGCATTTTAACGGTGAAGGAAAACATATGAGGAAACCTGCATTTTATAGATATTTTCAAGAACTTCTGTGGTATGTAAACTCCGGCAACCTACAGTAGACCAGCGTGGTGGACAGTCCACCGTCTACCATAGTCCACCGTGACTATGGTCTGACCTCTCTCAATCTATCTCTATTGTGGAGGAGGCCTGTCCCCTGCAGTGGAACATATATGGCCTAGTATTAATGTTTACTACAATTAAATAATTTTAATATATGTCAATAACGGGGCTCGTAGGTCTATGAATGCATCACGTTATTGTGTACCCGCTTTGGTTGTGTTGGATTCAAATCTAAGATATTCAGCGAAAAAATTAAGTTACAAAAATCTGGAGTCACTCCATGCCTTAAATCGATTTTGAAGCCTCCGTTTTAAGGATTTGACAATGGCAGCAGCCGTTAAGCTTAATCAGAAATAATTTGTGTATCTTGCAGATTTTTGACACTACAAAATGCATCTATCTACCCACCTCCATTAGGCTAGCGTGATGAAATAAAACTCCTCATATAATATGCCCGTATTAATAGAACATATTTGGACTGGTTGTAAACAGGATTGTAAATAATGTATTAAATTTAATAATGTAACAATTAACTAATGTTATCATATTATTATTTATAAGACTGTTTGTTTCTTAATAAATAAAATAAAAAATAAGAATATCGTTAATTTTAAGAACAACATTTATAATAAGTTTGTACTTTGATTAAAAAACTAACAAATACTTATTATTTCAGTCGTACTTTTCTAACGTGCGTGTTATTCCTGGCCCGAGGAATCATCGCCGGCCTGTTCCAAGCTGCCTATGTGTATACGCCTGAGGTAAGCTTGATTAAATTTATTTACGATTTTTGTACTTAGTATTCATTTTTGTTTTGAAACTAAATACCTATTTACTGAGTAATTTTACTTTTTACTTATTTTTATGCATGAAGATATTTTTTCTAAACTATTTCGATATAAATATATTTGAAACAGTCTGTGGGTGCTGGGTGCAACATTTAAATAACAGAGAAATGGTTGTGATGTCACTCCAATTTCAGTGCATAGTGAAATGTTTTCAGCACACCCTCAGTTTTACTTACTTATATAAAGATTTTGGATGTTAGTAAATAGTAGCTCTTTTATTTTACGACCTACATATTATATTATTTTGATAAGACATGTTTGAAATAATACATAGAATCAACATCAAACCATTCTACCAATACTTATTCTAATAAATAATGTTGCTGATGATGTTGATGTTGATGTTGATGGTGATGGTGGTGGTGTGCAGGTGTACCCGACGGCGCTGCGTGCGACGGCGGTGGGCGCGTGCAGCGGCGTGGCGCGCCTCGGAGCCATGATCACGCCATACGTCGCGCAGGTCACCACACGCCATACCTACTGTATTCAATAAATAAATACACACAATAGTCACATACATGACTATGTACTAGTGTATGACTAGTCCCCACACTAACATTGAGTCTTGTGTTGCGGGTATTAGAACTACGGGAGACTTTTTGATCACACAAACACATGAAACGAATATCTGTGGATCACACAAATAATTCTTTCAGTGCGGGGATTGAACCCGCGGCCTCTCGTTTCATAGCCAGCGTCTAGCCAACTATGCCACGAAGGCTGTCAAAAGAATTCGCAAATGATTTCTGTAATTGACGAGCACAGTGTAGTGCTTAATTATTTATTGAATTAGGTTTCCAAAACACAAAGGAGCGCCACAGACTATTTGTATGCCTGTAGAGTGTAGAGTATTTTATTTTCTATTATTTAATCTCAGTTAGACGTCCACCCACTAGGTGGTCAGACGACCTGGTGAAGGTCGCGGGACGTCGCTGGATGCAGGCTGCCTCCAAAAGGTCACTGTGGAAATCATTAGGAGAGGCCTATGCTCAGCAGTGGACTTCCTTTGGCTGATGGATTTGATTGGATTGAATATCATTAATTTACATTTCAAATTTGTGCATGTAATAATTCCTTGTGTAATAAGCACTTTTAATTTCAGGTGCTGCTGAAAAACTCCATAGTTATAGCGACCGGCGTATATTCTTTTGCGGCCATCTTGGCTGCAGGCGCTTGCCTTGCTCTCCCTATCGAGACGAAGGGCAGGGAAATGCGAGACACAGTCACAGTAACGACTTAATTAAACCTACCTAATGTTACAAAAATGTGGACCAACAGTCTTGGTTAGTAGTAAAAAAAATGCTGCTAACGTCAAAAAACTTGTCTGATGTGAAGCCGGGACGTATTGCTGTTGTAACCCCACGTTTCAACTTCAGGGCGGAGTAGGTTTTTTAGGATTACTGTAATATTCACTTCAAAGAGGTTGTACTTTTACGATTACTGTATGATAGAAAAACGTATTGCAGTTTAAATTTCTATGTATTTTAACCGTCCTGTTAGAAACATTATTGTGATAATAATCATGCAAATTACCTGGTATAAATACTCGACTCCATGCAGTAAAGTAAATTGTATTTAGAGATTGTCTACGGTCTTTTGGCGTGCGAATGCGTTGTTGTCAAAATATTAGGAACAGTTTTTCATTTTTCACATTTTATTATATTAGACATGTTAATACTATGAAATTACGAGTATAAATGCTTGATATTTATGTTAAGAAAACATATATCAAAGGATTTGTTAAATAGAGAAAAGCTATTTCTAGTATTTTGACAAAACCGCATTCGCACGCCGAAAGATCGTAAACAATCTTTATAAAATTAGGATGCATTGTAGTCACATTACTACCTATGATGTTAGGACGAAACTTTTAAAATGCAAAACTTTTTTAAAAAAATTATTTATAATTTATTTATAAATATACAAGGTATATCAAGAATGGTACCGAAAACGAAGCCAGGTGGCAGTTTAAGTGAGTAGACACGATCCAACTAAAAATTTTGCAAAAAAACTTGACTATTATTTTTTTGTAATGTTTTAAATATCATTGTGTTTGGGTGGTAAATGCATAGTTTTTGATAAAAGTATAATTTGAAGCCTTGCGTGCTAGCTTAGCGTCTTTAAAAATAAAAGGGTATACATAATTTTATAAAGAAAATGTATGTATTTACTACCCAAATAGGATGATAGGAAGAATGAAAATAGAAGAAGGAAAATACAAGAAAAATCCTCGCGTTTTTTTTTTCAAATATTTTAGTTGCATTGTGTCTAAAGTCACTAAAACTAACACCTGGCTTCGTTTTTGGTAGCAGTCTTGGTATAACCTGTATATTGATGGTATCTTATATCCATATTTGTTTCAATTTGTAGAAACAGTGAATGTTACTTACCAGTACTAAATTAAAATTTCAGCATTTTTATTACGTCCTAATAACTAATTTATATGACAATAATTAATGTATTAAATATACTGTAAGAACAATTATTATAATTATGTTTTTGAAAATATATCTATACAACACGTATATATAGACAGTTACTTAAACTAATATAGGTAGTAGGTATGTGTATAAGAGTGTAATGGTGCAATAATTTGGTCACACGGACATACATATAAATATTTATATTTTAATGAATTGTTCAGATTCATAATACTCTAATACGAACAATGTTATTGACAATATTTTGTTAAGTATATTTTATTCATGCTTGTTATTCTTATCACTGCCTCTTTATTGCATTTTAATAATTTTATATTTTACATTTAATTATATTTAAGCATATTGGTGTAAAAATGAGATCTGTTATATTTCGTGTTGCCGTGCCCGATTTTAGGAGTTTGCTACATTATCTCGCATAATTTTGAAAAAATAACACTGGTCTTTAGCAATCGGTAATCAAATAAATAATCGGTAATAAATAATAGGAAATATAGCGATACGAAAATCACTCATTGTTCTATTTTAAAAAAAGTATTTTGAGAAATTAATTAATCGTACTCGCGCACATCTCTTGGTCAAGGGAAATAACGCTCCCTTACATCAACCCTTTTGTAGGGGCGGAAATGATACAATGAGATCACCGACATCCCCTCGCTGATTGCGTCCCCCTTCATATTACAAAACCCGTTTAGACATTTTTTGTATTTGGTCTTAATATAAATAAAATAACTAGAAAATAACGTCCACAATACACATACAAAATCCGAAATAGAGAAGTATTATAATCGGCCCTAAAATTACCTAGAATGATAAGTTGTAGGTACTACGATTGGTAAAAATGTGGTTTCTATTTGAGCATGTCCCATATCAATATACGAGGTAGATTGGTTAAGGGCCTAAGGGTTTCTTAATTGATAAACGTGGTTTAAAAAAAGATACTGACTGCCTAGGTGGCGTAGTGGTACTACGGTATGATTGCAAAGCTGAGGTCTCGGGTTCGAATCCCGGGTCGGGCAAAGTGATATTGGATTTTTCTATTCATTATCAGCCCGGAGTCAGGAATATGTGCCCTATATGGCGATAGGCTCGCCCCCTATCACATCGTGGGACGGAATATACAAGGCGAAACGTGGGTGTTTTGGTAGCACCTCTGCCTACCCCTTCTGGGAAAAAGTCGTTTATTTATGTATGAGTATGTAAAAAAAGATAGAAAAAACCATGAGCGGGCACGGGACACTTATTTTGATTTTACAATTTTCACTTCGCTACTTTTATATTTAGACTGACTCGTTTATTATAGCTTCTATTTTATGTTTTAAATTATGTATAACGGGTTCCGTCTATTGTGTGCTAACTTGACTGATTTTAATATTATATTTATTTAAAGTTAAGTGATTCGGTTTTTACCGCAACTAAATGTACTTATGACTTTTTAAAACGAACCTTATAAAATGTGTACTCAAGTACTTCAAATAACGAGCTTAATTCATTGGGCAGCTTGCTAAACTGTGCTTTTAATTTAACAATGAGGAAAAATAATTCCCGTCCTGCTTTCGTCAGTATTACAATGTGTGACAAAATTCTTATTAAAATTATATTTTTTTCTTTTAGTTTACATAATTCTATCTTAGTTTCTCAGGTTGTGATATCGAGAAGTACTTAAATGATTAGAAATATTATGTACGAATTATAAATATGTGTCAGATGTTATGTTATCATGAATCTCAAATAATATTATTTATTTTTTTGCAGCTTACTTTTTAAACATGCTATAAATGTATTTTTTTTATATTTGTACATTTCGGGACAACCTACCTACTTTCTGATTTTATATCTGTGTAATCGGATGTCTTAATTTTCAGTTTTTTAATCCTCAGATTGTAAATATTTGTGATAAATTTCGGTATAAATGATAAGACACTGTAAAGGATTTTGGAGATAATTTATATAGAACTTGAATCGTGATTGAATCACGGCTGTAACACCAAATATTTATATCCATAATTAATGTTATTGTTAAGTTTTACACGATTTTTAATAAAATGCACGACTTTTTGAGAGATAATATTTTTATTCCTTTAGATTAAGAAATGCAAATTAGCAATGAGCAGTACTTTTTTTGACAACTTCATTAGGTATTATCTAAGTACAGGAGTAAATAAAATAAATTATTCAATTATCATAAGAGCTAGTCGTTTATTACTATATTTTAATACTCACACATTATTCGTTTGCGGCAAACAAACAAAAATTTTGAATCACAGTATAAATCACACAATTGAATATATTTATAAAATCAATTGTATCATGTCAAGTGCGATAAAACATCTTACACATTTATATTAATATTACAAACGTGCTGTCAGTCAAACAAAAATATAAAGCTTAAATAACGTTACCCTAGCAAACTTGACTGCATCTATACATAGGCGTAACAGCATAACATAGAACCTAAAAGAAAAATTCTAGCTATACTTTAAAACGAAAGAAATATATTCTATATTCATAAAATATAAAAATTAAATTTGTCTAGTAGGAAACCTACAACACCAAACCTATGCCCGACTAGCGTGGCATTACAATTGTTAGCTATTACGCTTATGGATAAATAATTTTGTATAAAAAGTTTCATTGAAAATATAATTGATACATCTTACTAATATTATAAAGTCGCCTTTATAATAAGTTTGTGTGTTTGTTACTTCTTCCCGCTCAAACGGCTAAACCAATATTAATAACATTTAGTATGGAAGTAGCGGATATTCTGGATTAACAGAATCTACTTTTTATTCAGAAAATGTATGTATGTTATGCTACATAGAACCTAAAAGAAAAATTCTAGCTATACTTTAAAACGAAAGAAATATATTCTATATTCATAAAATATAAAAATTAAATTTGTCTAGTAGGAAACCTACAACACCAAACCTATGCCCGACTAGCGTGGCATTACAATTGTTAGCTATTACGCTTATGGATAAATAATTTTGTATAAAAAGTTTCATTGAAAATATAATTGATACATCTTACTAATATTATAAAGTCGCCTTTATAATAAGTTTGTGTGTTTGTTACTTCTTCCCGCTCAAACGGCTAAACCAATATTAATAACATTTAGTATGGAAGTAGCGGATATTCTGGATTAACAGAATCTACTTTTTATTCAGAAAATGTATGTTTACCGTGGTTGAGAAAAAAATCAAATATATATGTGCTACTCTTGCAAACTCAAAGGGATGATAGTTTGGGATAGTATATAGGGCGGATAAAATGGGATATAAGTGGACAGAATTAGATGCCTTGAGTCATCGAACACGTTGAGACGGGACAGAACAGGATGTTACGGGACCCAAAAATGTCTTCACCCAGGCGAAGCCGGGTCGGGCCGCTAGTTTTAGAATATTTCAGCTATTCGTAAAGGCAATGTGGCCCTATTTTTTATATTATGTTACGATCTATTATCAATTATGTTAATTTCGTGCTTTTGTTTTTATTAATCTCGTTAGCGGCTAGGATAACAACCACACAAAGAACATTACCATAAAAGGCTTGGTGGACTATGTGGATACATCTTAAAACTAAAATTAATAAATTAAACTGGCTAAGTCTTCTCTCTAATGGAAATTAATCAGGCACACACATTATTTACATCTCATAGCCTTTAAATTTCTAAATATGACAATATTCTAGTAATTTATAATCAAAAGTACTCTGTCTAGTACAGTTTCTAACATGGTGAGCAGAAATCTCCCTGAGTAAATATCTACACAATAATTACATTTTTATACAATGAGTCTCTTGTAGCTATTTGTGATGATTTGGAATAACAATTTTTAAACAGGTGACTATGAATCCAATTACACAAACTGAATTTTTATTGAGATTTGTTGTTGCAAGTTTGTGTTGTTTACTTTACTATTGTGTTTAATAAATTGTAATATCATTATATGAGTTAACATATTAGATCATTTATAGTAGTTAACAATAATTACGAAAGTGAACTTTAGTGCATTTTTATGCATTCAACTGTTGTGTCAACATAGATCATAAACTATCTTGTATTTATTTTTAACAATGCAACAATAGAAATATAATACTAGGGCATATTATACTATTTCCTTTTATTCTGACAACTAAACTCTCAGTAATTACATGACTGCAAAACTATTTTAATCTGTTTAAAAATATGTAGGAACAAAACCTCTTACTGTCATTTACTAATGTTTAGAGGCTCTGGATGTTCTTTTCGGTGAATAAGTAATACATTTCAACATAGACTTGCTTTGTGGAGTAGCCCATGCACTTTAATTGCTACAATAATTAAGTAAATACCTAACTTATGTTATAAAACATAGTTTTGCGAGTTATTTTATTGTGAAGCTGCCATTACAATGAAACAGATTTTAGAATCATAACATAAAGGATATTTCTAAGCATTTGTGCACTATATTCCTAAATATATTTATTCAAACAAAATATTACTTTTATATTTCAAGTCATAGGTAAAATATCCATAATCAGTTTCGTTTGATGGAAGCAAACTACAGCCCACATCCTTAATATTTTTTAAACAATAGTAAATTATCTATACATTACCAATATCATATAAATCTTATTTATTTAAGATGCGGTGGGATGTTATTACTATGCTTACTCCCAAAATTTCAAGTTCATGAAAAGTAAGTATGTATTCTTGTTAACAGACTTATATAACACATGTGTCTTCACTCAAATATACAAATAACCTTTTAGATTCTTTGAAATAGTAACATTCAATCACACTGGGACAAACAATACTATAAAACCAGCAGACATCAATATTATGTATAAATATGATTATGATTCGTTATTCATTTAAGAATTCATAGTTGAATGAACAGGATCACAAATCATAATAGGATAATAAAGATTAATAAAAAATCATCTATGCCATTACAACTCCTAAGCTTACAAAATAAACAAGTAATGTTACTTGTGATGAACATAGCTACACCCTTGGCTAATACACATTGTTATTAGATACAAAAATGATTTACATCCTTTACAGTCATTGTAATTAACAAGTCTTTAAAATTGAATGAGAGGCTTATTTGTACTAAACAGTCTATTTTGGATCACTTAATCGTCATCCAACTCTATTACAATAGGTTCAACATTATTGGTAGCTTTTGTGTATTCATCTTTCAACTGGGTTAATAATGTACAGTTTGGAATCTTCAGTTCATCTGCTTCATCAATCAGAACTTTTAATTTCTGAAGTTTTCCAATATCAGGTGCAGTGGGGAGTAACATATTTTTAGTTTCGGTCATCCACTTATCAAAACTGTTCACTCTAAAATCAATTGTTTGTAGCATAATGTGTAGTTCATCCATGTCATACCGGTAATTCATAGTCTTATCAACAAATCTACACTGACATGAAATATTTGCATGTTGTAGGCAAGCCATATTTTTACAATTACTGCATGATACTGAGGACAAAAAACATGTTGTCTTACAAACTTCACATAGTCTTTCATCATCAGGAAGCATCTCAAAGGCTGTTCTTCGAACATTTTTCAAGCCACGATCAGCCAACCTTGTTCTTAGTAATTTTTCTTCTGTTGCTGCATGTACTAGCTCTTTTTGTGTCACTAACGCAGTCTCTAAGTCCAACCGATCACCTTCTAATGCCATTTTACATATAAGTTCATCATGAGAGAACACACAAAACCTTTTCAAGTTTTTATAATGCGCTATACATTCACGACCAATAGGAAGCCAGTCAGGTGGTGCAAAATTAACAGCTTCTGCAAAGTTATAACCTTGATTGAAACCAGCATGATATGCTCTAGGAAAAGTTACAACAAATTCTCCTGCATTCTGATCAGTTCGGTATATAGGCACACCTGCTGCCATTAATATGTTTGGATTCATTATTGTAACCAACTGATGCAATAAGTCCGGTTGAGATTTAAATAATTCAGGAGCTGCTGCCTTCATGGCATTTTCAAGCAATTCTGCCCCTTTACCTGGCACTCCATACCAAGTTTTGGCTTCACCCCAGTGCAAATAATTTATAGAGTAACTCCAGTGATCTTCATTATGCCAACAAAATGCAGAGAAGCACATACCTACATACATCCAAGGCACAGTCATGCCTGATATGTCTGCATTAATAAAACGTAAAACAGAGCCTTCTAAAACTGGCAAGTTATTTAAATTCCAACCAGAATCAACATATTCTTGATCACCTGGATAAACATTGATAGATGATTTAGTTGGAAAACCAGAACCATGATCCATGGAATGCAAATCAGCCCCATATTCAACAGTCACATCTTCCTCAACAGATGAAATAATTCTCCAAAATTCCTTTTCACCTACATTTGTTGGAACTAAATGTCCTGACATACCAAAATAGTTAGATTTAAATTTGTCTGCCATCTCTCCAAATTGTTGAAGAGTATATTCCCTTTCAGCCTGAGCAAAGCCAAATGCTTCAGGTGGCTTGTGAACTTCCTCAGCAATGCAGCAGGGACAACGCCAATCTCCATCAGGTACTGAACAAAGTGGAGGTTTTAAGCAAAAGGTGTGGTAAGTGTCTGAACACCCATTGCATATGAGAAGCAAATCATCTCTGTTGTCTTTTTGGCAAATGGCACATGTGTAAATGGCTAATGGGTCTAAATCATATCTAGGCCTTTTTCTGCATTTGGTGATGTCAAATTCTTCATCATTCAAACCAGGCATTTTGGGCCCTGGACCATAGCAGGCTAATCTTCTTAATTCTCTATTTCTCTTTGTTTCTTCTCCATCAGCTTTAACTTTGGAATGATCAAAATCAAATTTAATATCAGAACCTGTTTTGGTTTTCTTAATACTTGTATGAGGCTTTTCTTCTTTAACATCCAACTCAGTTTTCATTTTAGTAATATTATCAATGCATACTTCTTTGACAGTAACTTTGCTTCCTTCTCCATCTACTTTCATTTCTATTTTAGTTTCTCCTTTTTTAACTGTTTTCAATATGTCTGCTTTACTTTTCTCAAATATTTCGTAAGGAAGGAGAATTTTCTCGTAATTACTTCTCAGAAAATTCATTGTATTAGCGTTCTGACTGTACCCCATCGCATTAGCAATTTTCCGCCATCTTTTTGGACTGTTGCAATTTTCGAATCCACCTTCTTCATCCACCCAAAATTTTAAACAATACAAATCTAATGTTTTATTTTCTATCATTGGTATCTTCAAAGGCGATCCTTGTAATTCCCAGAATTTTAATATTTTCTCGAGAAACAATAATTTCAATCTCGTTATGGCTTCCAATTCATTAACTTTCTGTATCCGTGGAACAAACTTCAATTTATCTACATCCAACGAAAAAGGTGGTTGCCATCGCGGCGGCGGTTTTATTTTGCATATGCCTGTTTTCTCCGCGACGGGACGAATTTTTGCTATGTAACCCAGAGGATCCAGAAATTCTTCCGGTGTAGGCTCAAATACGGGCGCCTCGGGTGGTGGGGTGAAAGTGAATTCAGCACTTTTCTGCATGGCATTTTTCTGTATATTCTTGCTATCCATTTCCTCAAATTACGCAAATTTATATTAATTTGCTAGTTATCTATTCTCACGATTGTTTTCTACTTTTCAGAATGAACATTTCGTTTCACCCACAATAAAAAAAGTGTACGTGACTTTTAGCCATGTGTAAATGGCTCCTAATACACAAGATGTTATATACTGATGAAATGTACAACTATTTTCATTTCACAGAAACTAATTTAGATGCACATTAATTGTCCACTCTGTTCATGAAGCGTCCACAAAACACAAATTATTAGATTTTTTAATTACTACGTAACATAGCATAATATTGATTGATCGCACTATGGATGATTTACAAAAGCCGTACCTACAACAATAAATACCAGCCCGAACGAGCTCGAACGAACCAGCGTTTATGACGTTGTGATTGTGACGTGCGTGACGTTTATTTAACGAACTAGAACTGTCATTCACTCACTCTTCCTAGTTCCTGGGCGTTCAGTCTTTTCCTATCAAAATGTAGTAGCTACTAGAGATAATTACAAATTATTAAGTCAAATTATTTCGGCGAATGCCGATAATATTATGTATGTGTGATTTAGAAACTTTCAATGTTATTTTAACTTTCAGACTCGTCTACTTTTACGTGTAATCAGCTACGGGAATAAGACCAAATTAATGGCGGTAGTGAAATGTACATGTGCACACACAAAGAAGCAAATGTATACATTTAACTTTATACTGGCATCAAACGGAAATAAAAAATTAATTTTATTTCCGTTTTTTAATTTAATACCGTTTATTCAACTTAATTGTCTTATAACAATTGAGTACATTTGCACACGTTCGCGAACGATAGCAAATATTTTGTAATAGTTTAATTAAACTATTCCAATTGCCTGAGCTGTTGCTCAGGCAATTGGTTCACATTATTAAATAATAGGTAGATAAATTCATACATATGTTAAAAACACCGGCCAAGTGAAAGTCGGACTCGCATGTAACACTTTACACTCCTATTAATGCCTACTGTGACATATTTTGTAAGCAACAGATACAGCTCTCTTTGCTTGTTACGTTTTCAAGCTTAAGTATAAGCTGCTAAACTGATTATAATAAAATTTGGTATAGGCATCGATCATAGATGGTGTCTTAAACCAAAACATAATTAAGCTACATTTGACAGCTTCCGTGGTACATTTGGTTAGATGCTGGTTGTGATTCGTGCGGCCGAGGATTCTATCCCGGACCGATACAAATATTATGTCTTTATGATCCACTGGTATTTATGTTTGTGTGACCGAAAAGTCTCTTTTGGTTTCTGATACCCACGACACAAGTCTCGATCATAATGTGTATCAGGACTATATATGTATGTGACTGTTTGTGTGTTTTTATTATTTTATGTTTGTTCTTATTTAAACCTATGAGGAAAAACGATGGTTACAATATTTGTATGGAAAATATTAATATTATCAATAAAATTCCTATGGCCTCTCGAGTATCGAGATTGGACCAATATAATTTAAAGGAAAGAAAAATAAATGTTCATGTTTAGGTATATTATTTCTTTTAGTGTCAACCGATAATCATAGTACGTAAAAAAAAGTTTTTTCTTAGTAGTCTTATCCAAACTTATTAACCCAACCTACATTAATGCGAGCGAAGTCGTGAGCGTAGCTTAGTAGGTATACTTAATTAAAATGTATTGCGAATTTCTTTGTATAATACATTTTAACGCCCTAAGGCCTAACTCATCAACGGATCATCATTAAATTTTTCATAAATATATCAGCATGCAAAAAATTACACAAGGTATCTTTCAACCAGAAAACATACCTTTCCTGAGTTACATAAAAATGCAAAAGATACTTCGCCTGGACCTCTTATCACTACTATTAAACTCATCCAGTCTATTACTATACTCTATAATATTCCCTGACGAATCAGAGAATATGACTTGTCAGAATACCTATATGTATTATTAGGTACTTTTTGTCTTCAATTATTTGTATCTACGTATGGATAATTGTGGTAACAACATGTATGTAACTGAATTTATCATATACATGGTGTCCCATGATTAGTGGACCAACGGGGATTAGAGTGATTTAATATCAGTTACGACAAAAATTAAATCATTTGGCTGAAGTAATAAAAAGTAATGAAAGGCCGGAAGCAGTGTCCAAAAAAACTTTATACGAAGATGTTGGTTATGAGAATTAGGAGAAAGCATTTTGAACATTTATTGTAATTAAATTATGATAAAACATTGTAATAAAATATTTCTTCATGAATATCTATGTATTTAATTTTCTTACAAAAATGTCATTTGCTATTTATTATTTATTCGCTCAAATATCACTTACAATATTTTCAAATGTAAAAATTGCACAAGTTTTATTGTTAAAATTTCAAGTGGCATATAATTATTCCTTAGTATCATTTTAATTTGGAGGCCCAATGTATACTCAACTACCTAAAACAAAAAGTAGCAAAAAAATGTCATAGATTTTATAACATTTTAAATATTGTGTACACTGTACTACAATTTCATATTGATGTTAAAAAACAATAACTTCAAGGCCTAGGATAATTATTTTAAGTGATTTTATCAGATATAAATTCCCTCTATTCCCCGTTGGTCCACTAATTACGGGACAACCTATATATCGCGTGTTCTATAACTTTAGTTTCGAGTTCCGACACAGATTACATAAACCTACTCGGACGAACTGACATTAGGCAATGTGCAGTGTGCACAATGCGAATGTGATTTCTTAGGCATTCTGTGGTGCTACCAAATCAAATTACCGATGACATAACCTAAAAGTTGCGGAAATCCAATTTGCTACGGAAAGTTGTAAATAAAATAATTGAATGTGTTTTCAGTCAATTAAATAATAACTTATTTGAAACTGACAGAGATTAGTTAAAATAATACAATTTATTATTGTTACAAGATGTTAAAGTCATTTCTTGGAGCCTGTATAGTCAATGTTCAGCTGCAACAAATTCGATTGGGTCACAGAGTTCGAGGAAAGGCTCCTGTATTCTGTCGAACTCTTAAGGAGCGTTTAGATGAATTAAATTACAAAGATGAACTTTACACTGCGAAAGTAGACATTGGATTCCCACCTGAAAAGTATGTATTTTAAGAAGCATTCCATTTGATTATAAATAAAATGTTTCTGGGATTAAGTATATTATTTTGGATATGATATTACAAAATGTTATGCATAATTTTATTTCAGAACAAGTAGACGTGAAATTCAAAAATCAAGAGATGAACATGTAAAAAAATTAAAGAGTGATTCCAATTTGGAAAAGTTAGCTCGCAATCATAAAATAGAAGTTGACGTAAATGAAGTGAGGAAGGAATGGCTGCAAACTCGGGGACCATATCATAGACAGCAAATTGCAGATCATTATGCTATATATGAACACCTTTATGGAGAAGGATTTTTTATACCATTTCTGCATTTAGAAGTTTTGTACGACATTGACAAAGGAACCTCTTTGCCTGTTTGTTCAGGAAATGTTATAAAACCTAAAGAAGCAATCAACAGGCCTACAGTATCTTATGAAAGTGATGATAACACATTGTGGACATTGGCTTTGACAAATTTAGATGGGCATCTCCAGGAAAATGATAAAGAATATGTGCATTGGTTAGTTGCAAATATACCTGGTAACAATATAGAACAAGGTGACACATTAGTGGAATATTTACGTCCTTTCCCTCTGAAAGGAACTGGATACCACAGATATGTGTTTGTTCTTTACAAACAAAATGAGAGAGTATCTTATGATACACCTAGAGGTAAGCAAATTAGGAAAATATTGTTTACATAATATTGCAAATATTAATTCATTGCATTAATTATCATATTCATTGTGCTTGTATGCTGAAAAAGGTAAGCAGGACACTACAGTTATAAAAAGACTGAGCTTTAACTCTAAAAAAACCTTTACTGTCAATGGTGTATGCTTTTACAAACAAATATTACTCATTCTATGGACCTGCACTCAATTGTTCTCAATTTGTTGTGGTCTAGGTAAAATTTCTCCCGTTTCCCCTTATTTGCCATGCAGTCATGCAAATAACTGTAAATCAAGCCTCAGTCACCCTTAGACAAAACAATGTTCCCACTCCTCCTTTTTATATCTAGTAGTAGTTACATTTACAAAGAGATTTCAAAGATTGTATAAAAATATTTCCAAAATATATCTATGGCATTGACTGATTTTTATTACTTTCAATTTACAGTGACTTCTTCATCACCATTGCAAGATAGAACATTTGTCACAAGAGATTGGTACAAAAAGCACCAAGACAACATCACACCCATTGGACTTGCATTTTACCAATGTGATTGGGATGACAGTGTTAGGGACTTCTTCCACAATGTGCTGCAAATAAAAGAACCAGGTATTTCTATTTATATATTCACTGTGCATACATTATATACTGTATCAATTCATAACTGGCCTACAATCAAGAGTTTGATTGAGAGTTTAGGGAGTAATCTTTAGAAATAGAAATAAAAAAAATATCTTTTAAATATATCTATGGTACATAGAAATAAATATCTCTATTCCATACATTATTATCCACCATGTTGTAAACCATGGTTGTATAGTGGTTGTTATCTAGATGGATCTGAATATCCTACAAGCAGCACAATATTCATTAATTCATTCATCAGCCAAAGTAAGTCCACTGCTGAACATAAGCCTCTCCCAATGATTTCCAAAGTGACATGTAACTTCAAATTTACAAAATACAGACGCAAAATAGATTTCCCATTAGTTGAGTTCAGATAGTACAAACAATTGCGGCAGTAGTCCACTTCGATAGTGATGTTTGTAAGGACGTAAATCGCGTGTACATGGAAAACATGCAGACGCCGTTTAATATGTCTTTATGATGCATATTACATACATAAAGACTAGACGTCACTTATATGGTAAACAGACTGTTGATTGCCACAAGCTACGATCGCGACACCTTTTCGTGCATGTTCGCCGGGCGACGGCGAAGGTTATTCCTAAATCTGTTTTTCTGTTTACATGCCTTTATAACATACATAAATACTTATTATTATAAGCCGTTAATGTCCCACTGCTTGGCAAAGGCCTCCTCCTTTTCCTTCCAGGTTTGGCGGTCTTGTGCGTTTTGGGGCCAATCATGAAGAAATCTGTCGATTTCGTCTCTCCATCTACGCCTAGGTCTACCGCGTCGTCTTTTTGGGTGATCGGGATGCCATTCAGTGGAGATTTTAGCCCACTGCTGTGGGTGCATGCGGCAGACATGGCCAGCCCACTGCCACTTCAATTTAGCGGCTCTCGAAGCTACATCTACGATTTGAGTTTGTGAGCTCAAGTGGGTGTTGCGGATCTTGTCTGATAATTTAACCCCTAGTATACTGCGCTCCATCGCACGCTGACAAACCCCGAGTTTGGACTTTTGAATTTTCGTCAAAGACCAAGTTTGCGAGCCATATGTCAGAACGGGGAGGATGCTTACGTCCATTAGTTTTCGCTTGAGCGATAGTGGGAGTTCGCCTTTCATAATTTCCCCCATGGACCAATAGCTCCTCCAGGCATTCTCGATCCGACGAGCAATTTCTTTATCTTGCCTGGAATTAAAGGAGACGATTTGGCCTAGATAGATGTATTCTTGGACGTATGTGAGGTCTTCACCATCCACCCTTATTTTGCTCATAGTGCTGTTAGTCATTACCTTGGTCTTTGATCTATTCATTCTCAATCCAATCTCAAGGCTTGCAATGCTCAGATTTTGTAGCATTGTCTGTAGCTCCGAGGCCGAAGAAGAAAAGAGGACAATATCATCGGCGAAGCGTAAGTTTGTTAACTTAACACCACCGATATCTATTCCCCTCTCTTTCCAACCGAATGCCAGCTTCCTAAATACCTCCTCGAGCGCACTTGTGAACAGCTTAGGAGAAAGCGGGTCTCCTTGCTTTACTCCTTTGGTTATTGTGAAGGATGGTCCGGTGTAGCTTAATTTTATTGCCGCTGTGCTGTGGATATAAATGTTTTGAATAAGGTTTATATAAGTTTCTTGAATAGGTTGTTTTCGGAGTGCATCAAAAATTGAAGTGGGGGTTATACTGTCAAAGGCCTTAGCATAATCGACGAAGGCAAGATATAAAGGCATATTGTATTCGTGGAACTTTTTGAGGAGCTGGTTAATTGCTTGAAGGTGGTCAGTAGTCGACAGTCCTCGACGGAATCCGGCTTGCTCTGGTGTTGTTCTAAATCGAGCTGTCTAGAAATGCGATTTTCTATAACTTTTATAAAAGTTTAAACAAGTGGGATACGAGGCTGATGGGTCTGTAGTTATTTAAATCAGATTTATCTCGCTTTTTTGTGAAGAAGTACTATGTTTGAGTGGCAAAAACGGTTAGGAAATGTACCTGTTTTAAGGATGGTGTTAAAAAGGTTCGATAGGTGAGGTAAAAGAACTGATTCCCCTATTTTAAGGGTTTCTGTGGTATATGCCATCTTCACCTGGTGATTTATTGTATGTCATGTGGGTGAGAGCTCTGTGAACTTCGAGGCCAGTTATCGGCTGAATAGTCATAACATAAATACTTATGTGATCTAAAATTAAATGATTCTGAATTTACAAATTGTAGTAAGAGAAATTGCTTGTTAATCTTGTATAATGGACAACAACCCAGTTGACTTCGATCATTCGTTTTCTAATGGCGGACGGCAGGAGTATGTTCTACACTGTACTCCGAGATCCTGAATCGTTGATCACGGGTCACCAATCCAAATTGTCGTCGCATGTGGGTCCAGCTGTTGAAATTTTTAAATACAGTGGTACCCAGTCCATTAATCCTGTTATAACGAATGGGCAATGGGCATAGAAAATTTCAAGCAAGTGTAAAATGTTTGGTTCACGTGGGTGATGAATGCAAATATTATTTAACTTTTTAAATTATTCACGATTTATTGTTTCAGTTTACGAGTATGATTTCCCTGCGCCATATATTAGGCCACAAGAATGGTTCCCGCGGAGAAAGCCCTTCAATCTATACATGGACAAATATCGTGATCCAAAGCAGATAAACAAGGAGTACTTACTACGTAAGCTCAAGAATGAAGATCCTTTCAAACCGCCACAGCCGCCCTTGAAATTCCCCAATGCACAGCCGCTACCTAATAAAATGCCTGCCTGGTTGAAACTTCATGAAAAGAAAATAAGATTAGGCTGGGGAAGAGTGAACGATGTTTAAGTGTAAATAAATGCTGTATTTAGTGATATTATTCGTTTTTAATTTTGTTTATTGCAACATATAAACCAGGGAACGTAGTGAAGAATTAAGTATCATAGTTCATATGTTCATAATTAGATATTTCTTAGTTACATTAAATTTTGATGAATGCATTCTTCATTATATAAGATGCCTTTGTCGAGATACAAGTTTTAAAATGTCCACTTCCTAAATTTCTTTCATTTGCAAAGGCCAGTAAAGCAATTAGAACTTCCAAAATGCTCTTAGTATTCAAGTGAACGGCTTGATTGCTTGCTGCTTGTTTAAAATAATTTTAAAAAATTAAACCGATTTCAAAACTGTAATAAAGAGAAAAAAAAAATCTAAAATACCTAAATATGCCAACAATTTTTCGAGGTCGGTGCCAACCGACCACCTAATCCCCGCGGTTTTACCCGCATAGTTCGTAGTGTGATTTTATATACTAGCTTATAGTCGGCCAGTTGCGCCGTAGAAAGTATAAAAAGGCGCCGTGCCTATTTGCCGCTGACTGAAAAAGCTTAGACATCCCTGCTCTATCCCAAAAACTACTGAACCGATTTATATGAAACTTACACAGCTCCTAAGTTGGATTATAACTAATCCATCGCAAAAATATTTTTTGCAATCCGACTTACTTTTTGAGATATGTGTGGACAAACATACATACATTTATGATATATGGCACACGTATTCAGATGCTGGTTTAGACCAAAATATCCAAAAACCGTGCCATTCTGACAAAATTACATACATACACGATATATCGAATTAATTTATCTCCTCTATTTGAAGTCGATTAAAAATAGGGAACAGGGAAGTTGTTTTTTTATCTTTGTAATTTTTCATTATTTTCCAAATAGTTTATGTTCTACATTTTGGATTGAGGAAGCCAAATTATTTTTTCAATTGTTTTATTTTATTGATAGTGTTCCATGATTATTCTACAGTCTATATCATAGTATAATCTAATAATTAACAGCGCTGTTTACTTGTCCATTTTTTGGCACTCTAAATATCTTATGGTATTGGACGAACAAATTTACGCACCTCAACCATATTGCTGTAGTTGTTATTAAATTATATTACTAATTTTGATCTTAAAAAGTAATGATTATGATAAAAATAAACAAAAACTTTACTTAGCAATTTTACTGGATATAAAATACACACATTAATTAGACAAAATGTTATATGATAAGTAATAACTGCATAATATATAAAAGCCAAGACTATGATGCGTGTCAGGCGTGCATGTAACGCGACTTTAGCAAATGGTGGGAAACAATCTTCTCTTTGGCTATCTATCAATCAGTATGTTACACAATTTTATATACCTAATGAACATTTACTTTCTAAAATTCAAAAAATAAATGCATCTTAAATACGTAACGCATGTTAGCACCTCGGCTCACATCAAGGCAACCTCACATGAAATGATCAAAAGAGAATGTAAACTATATTACATTTAGTAACCAGTGTGAATATTTAGGAACAAATGACTTTTAAATATAAATCATATAAACCAATATACTCTTCTTGTAAAAAATAATCAAGTAGTAAAACATATAAAGTACCCTTTCCATAGTGACATGTGATTACACATTATGACAGCAACACTATATTTTATATAATAATCATATAGTTTTGAGATAATATCCGATGTTTTCTTTAGTCCAGTCCAACATCGTCATCTGTGGGTGGTTTTGCTCCGGCGTTGGGCGCACCTCCAGCTCCGCCAAATCCTGACAAGAGAATAGCATCATTTATTAGTTTATAAACTGTTTTTCTACTAGTTTGTCGCAATAGTCAATAATCTAGAATCTAGATAATTCTATTTTTTATAATCTATATGATTAGAGTATACTATGTACTTCTTAAAACGAAATAAGACACTTGAAGTAATACAATATTACCTGGGAAGCCACCAGCAAATGGTCCAGCACCACCCTTTCCTAGCTTAGTCTGCAGTTTCTCTATGACAGAAGCAATCTTTGGGTTGTTTTGATACTTCATAAAGTTGGCGGGGTTCGCTGACACGTCCTGGAACGCCGCAGCTACCTCTGGGTCCTATAAAAAAAAAAAATCGATTGTTTAGGAGGACTTTAGGCAGTAAAATTTATTAAAACCGGAATTTTGCTTTAACCTATAAATGAATACATACACATTATTTTCTGGCAAAATGCGTTTGCAGCTTTCACACTAGGCGTGTCAATTTACGGTTTCTTACATAATACGCCAGAGCCACACTGACGCATAGTTTGTTGTTTAGTTGCCACTACTCGTGCACGATAAGTTGGGACCCGAGTAAAATTCGACTCGCCGCCCGCTTTCCGTGCACTTCCTTCGATGGCGCCCGCATTGTACAGCATGCAACTGTGTCGCGTCGCCGCGCTCAAGTCTCAACTTATTGCCCACGGGTAATAGTCGATGTGTTAGGTGACATACCTGGAAAGCGGACATGATTTCGGGGTCGAACAGCAGGTTGCTAAAGTCCTGCGGGTTCATGCCGCTGGGGAAGCCTCCCGCGCCGGGCATGCCTCCGGGCATTCCTCCTGGCATTCCCCCTGGCATGGCGCCGCCCATGCCGGCGGCCGCCTCGGCCTGCGCGCGCGCGGCCCGGGCGCGCGCCTCCTGAGCCTTGCGAGCGCGACGCAGCTTCTCGCGGTGCTGTAATATACGCACAATACGGTATTTGACTCCATTTTTTATTGTATTTATCAAAAGATATCCATATACAAAATCTAGCAAACAAATAATTTCGAAATTAAATAAGTTAGAGGCGTTTTGAATCTTGTAGTGGGAGTAAAAAAAAGGGAGGCTAAATAAAACCCGTGACGTCACTAGCTTATTTTACAAGCTACTTTAATACTATTTTCACAGAGTTGTATCATTTTAATCATATTTAAAAGCATTCGTTTCAAAGCACAATAAAAAAATCGATCATAATCAAATACCCTAATACACATTATGTAGTTAAATTATTTATGATATACAGACATTATCAAATTTTAGTGCACTTACACAGTGTGTTTCATTATCAGTTCATACGCCAATATTTTTTAAAATTATATTCGATGTGTTATATTTTAGTACATAAACATAATATGTAAATGGCATAATTAATATTCTCGCTTTTATATTTTGTATGAAAAATCCGTTTTCTTAATTTTGACGTGTCGCCATCTATTTTCACATTTTAAAGTGTTTTGATTGGTTCATAGTGGTCGTGTTTGCGTTGTAGTTCGATAATGTCATATGGCCAAATTAAACATAATGCAAGAAGCCTTTGAACTTGTGATAAAAACAGTTTGAAGATTTAATTTCATTTACAACAGACTGACAGTTGAAAAACAAAATACTTTGTAACTAGTCGTAATCCAAAAAATAAAATGTTAGGTATTACCTCTTTTTCCTCCTTCTTACGTTGCATGCTGAGCTTGTGTTGACGCAATTTTTCAGCATTAGGCTTAACCTCATTGAGCCAATCGTTTGTCTGATCATCGTAGTCGATTTTCAGAGATTCGCACAAATCGTGGGATGCTTCTTCAAATTTACCTAACAACCTGTTAAAGTAAAATATAATATGCTTTAAAAACCCCATCAAAACATTAAAATAACAAGTAATCCTGTGATTATGATATGACTACAACACAATAAATGCTCTATTATATCAGTCTAATAGGGATGTAAAAACATAAATTAAATAAAAAAGGTATTTTCGTAAACTCAATATTCATATTGTTCAGTGTTGTATTTATTATCTCAAAAATAAATAACAAAAGAATGTAAATTATAGGTCATGAAATAATTATAGTATAATGAAATTTATGTATACACATTCAACATAATCACAACTTGCATGAAACATAAAATCAAATTGCAAAAATACCATACAAAGCGAATATGGCATTTCCAAACTTTTGTGATGCTACTATAAATATCTATGTAAACAATTACGAGATCACACAATGTTTTGCATCGCTTATGTCAGAGGTTTATCACAAGACTGCAAATCAAATCTACAAGGTCATCTTTCATATTTAATAAATATATATTCGTTTATTGTAGCAACGTTTTTCAAGTACCTATTAGTAATGAGAAGTTACAAATATATATGAAATATTTTTTAAAGGATTATACCTATAATTAAACAAATCAACACATAAACATAATCGGCCTTATTCATAGACACTTTTGAAACCTATTTTACTTTTCTCATGTGGTGTTCCTTTTTTTTTTTTTAAGCCTTTATAGGCAGACGAGCTAGCGGCCCGCCTGATGGAAAGCGGCTACCGCTGCCCATAGACCTCCGCAGTGCCAGGGGTCCAGCACAACAAAGTCGCTGCCTACCTTAAGGAAAGTACTCTCTTTAAGCCTCATTTGAAGAAGGACAGGTCATAGCGCTCAGGAAACACCGATGCAGGGAGTTCATTCCTTTTGAATGAAATCTCAGTTTGAGCAATGAAGACAAAACATTAAATAAATAAAATAAGCTTTAAAGGTGTCTATTAATATGTCCTAAGTTTATAAAAAATAATATACTTGAAATCAGTGACAATCATTTGATTATGATAACAAACATATTATCTTAAAAAGAAGTAGGCTATTATGTACATTATTTATAAAAACTATCACAGTGTCCTTTTCTGTATACGACAAATATGGCTGTTCCATGCAACAAACACACATGACATAATTTAATAGAAAATCTTTGTGTTTATTATGTTGTGTATAATTCACACTTGTGTTCCGATTAATCTGACTGTAAATAATACTGTTCAAAGTATTATAATCAATAATGTTCAGACATTACTAACATAAGTTATTTTTTGTCTAATGGATGGTGTTTCATATTAAAACCCAAGTTAATCTATACATATAATTAATTTGATCTGTTTGTACATGGAACATATTTGGGAAAAACTAATATGGCGGGACTGTATGAATGTAATAGAACTCAAAACAATGATTTTTACAAATTTTGTCTGTGCGGTTGTGTGTGATGAACTCTGAAACAGCTGACACTCTGGATTGATGTTTAGGCTACTTTTTATTCCGAAAAATGTAGTGTTCCCGTGGGATGAAGAAGGAATTCCGATATATTTGTTACTTTTTTATACTCAAAGGGATGGGATGGGACTGGATGGGAAATTTCAAACAAAGTTAATCACGCAGATAAAGTTTGCGGGCAGAAACTAGTAATAAATAATAATAAATACACCCAACAGGCACATACATAGTCCTGACACCACACTAAGATCATGTCTTGTGTCGCGGGTTTCAGAAACTAAGTTTTCAATCTCACAAACATCCAGACCCGAAATAAATACCTGTGGATCACACAATCATTTGTTTTGGTGCGGGGTTGGAACCCACGGCCTGTCGTTTCGCAGGCGGCGTCTAACCAACTTCGCCACAGAGCCTATCAAGATCTAGGCTAATAATCAACCAACATTGTATTCCTTGCATATAATTTCTAAAAAGTTATTATTAATATATTAGGTACCTGTAAGCGCGACCACGAAACTTGTAAGCTGCAGCACTGTCGCAGTTGAGTTCTAAAGCATGTGTGCAGTCTTTAATGCAAGCATTTGGCTTGTTCAGTTTCAAATATATCTGTGGAAAGATATTATCATGTCACAAATGTTTGACAAATCTTATTTTTCTAATTAATTGGGAATACACGCTGCTTTCCTGACATGTACAAAAAACGAAATTTGCATAATCTTAAATAAATGCTTTACAATTGCCAGTTATTTTTTAAAGCATAGGTCCGGTAAACAAGCATGCAGGTCACCTGATGGTAAGTGATTACTGCTGCCCATGAACATCCACAACCCTTGGAGCATGGATGTGTTGCTGGCCCATCAGATCTGGTTGGGAGCAGGAAAGAAAAAGGATGGGAAGAGGAAAGTGCTATTGGGCGGGTGCCTAATAGCCGGTGACTGCCGGGTGGCAGTCTCTCTCACCAAACAAAACGTCACTAAGCTGTCACTTCATTACAATCTCCTTGGGGACAGTGGTACGAGCCTGCCCATTGATGCTGAATCATAGCTAACAATGTGGCTCTACCACTTTTAAAGCATTCTGAATAAATGAGGTAGTCAAAAAGGTTATTATTATTATGCATTAATTAAAGTTACAAAAAATAACTATAACTAGTTATAATTGTATTACCTGTCCTCTCTTTGCAAACAGTAAAGCGCTCTGGGGATTAAGCTCAATAGCTTCAGTGTAAAGTTTAAGAGCTTCATCAAATTGCTGTTCAGAGAAGGCACGCATGGCTTCAGATCTTTTCTCATCAGACTGGTCTCTTTCTTCCTCAGTGGCTTCTTTAGCTGGATCGCCCATAACTTGAGTGTTGTCAATAGCATCACCTTCTATGATGCCTGTGAAAAGATTTAAAAGAGTTGTTTTCTTATGGTATGTGGTTTGGGTGATTTATTTTGTACATAAGACAAAAGGCTTGCAATAGCTCCCTATGCCCTTGTAGACTAGGACCTTAACAATCTTTCCTGTCAATAAAAATAGCTGAACATCTATTGCATCCATAAAAACACAATATTATTGAGCACCACAGTAAGCATGTTAGATAAAGACAATTTTATTGAATATAATGACTAATGATAATTTCTAATTATTTGTATATCTAAGACTTGCCTTCCATATCCAGTTCCACATCAGATTCTGGTTCAGAGTCCTCTTCCGATGAGGACTGTGCTTTTTCCTCTGCATTGTTGTTGCTTGTATTACTAAAAATCAAAGGACAAGTATTACAATCTCTCTGTAGACCCTATATTGTTTATCTTTGGTGCATGGACTATCAGGTTTATATTAACGATAAATACATTTCTGGATGGGGTACATTGTGCTGTCACGTTTAAAATTAAATAGCTTTATGGCAATTTAACTTATGAAAGTGGCACAATTTCATATTAGAAATATTGTTTTTGATATGTTACTTACGTATCCCCGGAAGCCGTAAAGTGTTTAGCACCAAACGTAGCAGTAGGAATGGTTACTCCAAGCGACACCAAATAATCTTTGAAGAAAGCCAATTTAGGATGGTGCAAAATTTGCGGCTGATTTTTACATAGCTCGACGAACACTTTTAATTGTGTTAATTGCTCGTCGTTGAATGGGCAACTCATTTTTATTTATATTGAAGATAATCCTGCCGGCAAAACAAATTACAATAGCTTTAAATAAATTAAGTAATACACACCAAATGGAGAAAGAAATGGTATATATTTGATTAATCACGAAAAAAACATGAGTTTAATATTCTGGAGCACCAAAATTAGTTGTACTTTTTAATTTACGTACCGTTTGAAACAAATACACTGTCATTCAATTGATGGCTGACTGTATGGAAATGAATATGGATTTGGAGACGCAGTGAAGAGAATTTTCTCGACTCATAGACAATTTTTGTTATAATGTTGGTAGCTTATTATAAGCTATGTACTCAATAGTATTATTTTACTGACATTCTCTACTAAACTAAAAATTTGGCAGAGTGACATCAGTGCCATCTATCGTCATTATTCCAATTTACGAAGGAATCAAGGATACAAAGTGTGATTAAGTTTTGTCTCTTGTTTAGCAATTAGTTAGGTACTATTCAGTTAGTCGTATACCTACTGGTTAAAAAACATTTTTGTTTGCTGTATCGATTATGTTGTGACTATGAGTATAATATTCAGATCGCAGCTAATTTACTTTAATGCCTTTTAGCAATGCTTTTGTAGCTCTAAACGGTTTCCTCTTTAGTGCGGGGTTGGTGCGCCCTCGTTGGCGACAGAGCGTGTTGCTTCGTATGTCGTGGACGCCTATAGAACCCCAAATGGGCGTCCAAACAAATAAGTGCAGGCATCTGCGTTCACCGATTAGACCAGAAATGGTACCGCACCGATTAGTCAGTAGTTACCTGCCACATAAATGCAGACCGTGGTGCGGTTCGGTGCCGCCAGTGGCTGTAACTTTTGAACTATGGGCCAAATGTTTTGTATCCAAATATGCATACATACATATTTAGGCATTGAGATTAAAATTGATGTAAGCTTATAGCTGCTAAGTCAACGCTTATAAGTGCAAAACATAGAATATGAATAACGCTAAGTACTTAGGTAATTAATTGCACCTCAGAATTCGCCGTCTCGCCATAATCTAGAGATAACTAATGCTGAAGAAATACCTAATAGAGAAGTACCTAATCTAAGTTTAACATTTTAAATGATCGAACATTCATTGGTGCTGTAGTAATTTTTTGTTACAATTTAATACATTAAAATTCGTGAAAATACTTAGCTTCTCAGTTGTCGTTTTGCTCTTGCTCCCACAATGATTAACTAGCAAGGTTTGTTGATATACGAGTATGCTCTAGTCTTCGCTTAAAGCATGTTCTGCGAGGCACGTAAAGCAGTTAATCATCCACTACGGTGTTCCTTTTACTTACTGCACGACGATATAAGGACAACATTCATGTTCTGTATGATAAACTATGCATATTTTACATTCGTGTTCCTGTACGTTCATAAGTATTTCACACTATAACTACACAAATATAACTGTTACTTTTTGTTGAATGGAATAATAGATAATATAAATAATAAATCATATTCTGTTTAATAAATTATGCACATTTTACGACTGAATTTATATACGTACATTATCAGTCGGTCGGTATTTTACACAAAACATAACTACCTGTACAAAAATAGCTACAAATTTTATATAAATAAAAAAAATATCCAACAGCGTGTTAGAAAGATCGTATCGTGTAATTAGTATGCGAAGACACAATACGCTTAAGAACCATCCGTGTAATTAAGGTTAGTTGGTAATAATTTATCTCGGATAGAACTTTTAGTGGGCTAAGGGACGGGTATTACGCATGATAATTTCTAATGTTTGGGATATAATCTTAAAGAGGTGTTTATTGAATCTTACAAAAGACTCCGGATAGTACTTTTAATCTACCTAGTGCATATTTTTCACTAAGGCAGTTGTCCGGATTTATATTAATTAAGTAATTCTGTTCAGCAGTGGACTTTCTGCTGCTAAAGAAGAATAATTTATATGTATAGAGTGTAAAGTTACATCGGGTCTTGAATTAACCAATTTAATTAAATAGTGTTAAAATTATTTGAGATATTGTGTTAATTATTATCAGCATTAAATATTATGTAGCACATTGTAGATTTGAATGCAAACTCATGACTTTCTCAGATATAAGGCCTTAGTATTTCTAGTAAAGGCGTTCATTAGTTACGAAGGCGAGAATACATTAAATATAACGTCATTGAAAAATAAACAAAAATGTTGGTTCATTGTCTGGGTGTATTCATTCTGACCTGAGCTGCGGTTTATATCTGCCTTTCTGTATTGGCTTCGGAGATAATACATCACACTGGCCAAATAGAAGAAAATTAATGGCCGCCCGAAATTAGACCTGTAGATCACCTTCAGCCCATTTTTTAATGAAAATTGAAGGGTTTCTGTACTGTGACGTGAATTTATCTACATTTAATCATCAAGATAGGCAGTTTAAGTAAATTTTGCTGTTCTGCATAAGCCCAAACTCAGGTTATAGGGGCTAATCTGCAGAATTTCGTAACCAAGTTGGGCATTTTGGGTTTTCCGTTAGGGAAAATGTTTTGATAGCATGTTAATGTGCTGTATTATTTGGCGCGTGTCATTTGGTAAGTAAGATTTTCAGAGACTAGATAGATACTTTTTTATGTCCTTCTTTGGCCCTCTCTTTCCTCATTAATTTTAAATAATCAACAACGCTATAAACATATAACCTACAAGATATCATAATTATGCTAATAGACTACAAAAATGAATACCAAATATTAATTATCCTTCGTTTAATTTACAATGGTGAACGAGTATGTACAATCAGAATTATATTAAGATTTAAATAATGATCCTATTTGGAAAAGCTATCGAATCTACTTCAAATTTAAGGTAAGTTTTAAACCGAAATCTAATGCTCTCGTATTTTAAACGTGAAAACTTAGTCCTACGCCAGTCTATTGTTGACCACAAACATAATATGTAGGCACAGTAGCACGCTACTGAGGTCTAGTCTGGAAGGTTTGTCACGCATAATTACAGGCTGTTTGCATCTTTTTTACGGTGAGTTACTTCAAATGTGGCCCTGATAAGTGCTGTTTAACTACTAATACCGGAGTAAAGTGGTAGGATATTCGAAGCTACTCTTGTCTAGGCCAGGCCGGCATAATTGTGTCGAGCGGCGAGAAGTGGTTGACACTATCTGGATAGCACTGCACTTGTCATCAATATTATATCTACTAGCATAATAGACTGAAAGCAATATGCGGATTTTATTTTGCGGAGCGGATTTTTATTTCCTATATATGGCAGATGCCTATATAGGAAATTAAAATCCGTATAGCAGATTTTTATTTTTCAAATAGGTTTAAGTATAATAAAAAATAAGCACCTAACCATCTCATCGACACATGTTCTTTAAATTAGTGGCATTTCTAAAAAAACTCAAAAGGATTACTCGTCCAACCCTAGGTACCAACTCAAACGGTACGAGGCTGAATAACGTATCTTACATACAACGCGGCGAAGTATCAGTTCCCTCCTTTGTATAGCGTTGTAATAAAACGTAAAAGAACCGGGGCTCATTATAAAAACCTTGCAAAAGTTTAAAGAACCAGTTGTGCACACCTCCGTAACGATGACTGCCGACTGAGACACGCTCACCTTTAGATGCGGATTTTTTTGGATTAGACTGCACTTACCATGAGCTGTCGTTGTTTAGGCTCTCAGGCAAAATAAAACTCTGTTTTACTCTTCCATTTGCAAAAATACGGAAACATTAAATATGTATACTAAGCGTTTTGTTATCGGCTGCTGGCGGAGTAATTTATTATTAGTAGTCATTGTATAAAATATGCTGCCAAAGACTGCCTTGGCACAGTTGTAAGATTACAAAGCTGAGGTCTCAGGTTCGAATCCCAGGCAAAGTCACAGTTGTAAGATTACAAAGCTGAGGTCTCAGGTTCGAATCCCAGGCAAAGTGATATTGGATTTTTATATTCAATATCAGCCTGGAGTCAGAAATTTGTGCCCGATATAGAGATAGGCTGACTCCCTATCAAATCATGGGACGGAACACAAAGGCAATATGGGTGTCATGGTAGCACCTCTGCCTAAACCTTCTGGGAAAAAGGTGTGAGTTTATGTATGTATGCATGTACAAAATAATAAAACAGAAATAAAAAAAAAAATCGATTCCAAAATAGTAATAAAAAGAGAGGAATGATACTAATATTTTAATAAATCTAAAATACCTAAATATGCCATCAATTTTTTTAGGTCGGAGCCAGCCTTAATAGTTGGGACCAACCATGCCCTGCGGTTTGTACCGTGATGTTGTATATAGCTTAAAGTCGTCCAGCTAGCACCGACCTCATAAAAAATGTTGGCATATTTAGGTATTTTAGATTTATTTATTTATAAATAATTTATTGTACACCCCAATTGTAATTGTAATTTATGTGTAACAATCGGCGGTCTTATGGCTGTCGGCGATTAAATGATTAATTAATATTAATATTATTATTTATATTTTTTTTTCATTACAATTTTGAAGTCGATTTATGGTCTGGCTGATTAATTCACCTGTTCAGTCACTTGCCACAGGAATTGTTGATTATTATGATCTCTATGGTGTGCAAGTTTACAATGTTTTCATTTAAAAATTATTATTAATAAATAAATACACCCAACAATCACAAACATAGTCGTGATCGCCCACTAAGATCAAGTATTGTGTCGCATGTATCAGAACCTACGAGAAACTTATTGGTCTCACAAACACCCAGACCCCGAAACAAATGCCCGTGGAAAAAAAATATAGTAAGAAAAAATATGTTAAATGCCAAGCTTAAAATTATATGAAGAGGCCGGAGAACCGTACTATAGCCGTACTATATTTATGTATTGGCTTTGCTTATTTATACATTCCGGGTAATTAAAAGCCATGTCACGCGATGCACATTACACACATATTCAACATTACATTTGCTAGAGTACTGGCTATTGCTGAATTCATAGTATGCGTCATTTGACACACGACCGATTAATTAATAGATATGCGCATCGACTGATTAAATAGTCCTTTGTATCTTATTTAGAGAAATATGTCACATTGTAGATACTGTTCGTAAAATACGTGCCTACTTGTATACGCAAAGTAGGTGTATATTATAATTATGCAAAAAATACTATTTTTTAAACAGAAGATTTTTTTCCCGACGAAATATAATTTACGTACAGTAATAACACGAACTAAGTATTCCACGGAAATTAAAAGGAAACATTGCTGGTTTGCTTTCTGAGTGAGACTCGGTTATCTTATCTTGCAATCATTTGCTTAGGCTTCGAGTGAAAAAGAAATAAGCTATTTCTGTGCAGTAGGTATATTTTTGTATGAAATTATCTATAAAGTGTAAACTTCGTTTCATTGTCCGACACGAGTCATTAATTTCGATATCTATGGACGATAATCCAGTTTGTTTGGGTTTTTAGATTTGAAAAGTGTAATTTTAATGGGTCTGAATTATTTCATAAAAAATATCAAGTTATGAAAGCACTCTCAATCATGCTCTCGATTGTAGAGGAGGCTCGTGCCCTGCAGTGGGTATGTTGGCCCAACATATTTAGGCTGATACAGTACAGTATAAAACCAAATTATTTTGTATCAGACATAAATTCATAATTCTATAATATAATAATCCAATTCATCCAAAGGTTGCCTGGAAGAGATCGCAGGTAGCCAATTGTAACCATGCCTTTAATTTTAAGTGATTTATTTATTAATCATTTTCTTTCTTGTATTGTGGTGTACAATAAAGTATATAAATAAATAAGAATTTCGTGTTTCGGCAATTCTATACGAATGTGAGATTAGGAGCGATTAAAGCAAAAAACATCTTAAAACTTACATTTTATTTATGCTCTTAAATTAGGTGAAAATCACGTATTAAAATGTCATAATCGTAATAACATATTAATTATATATCTCCAATTCAAATGGTTTGGAAATGCACAATTCCCTCCTCGATTTAGTAATAAAATCGGAACGCGAGTCTATTCTCTGCAACACCGAAGCTACTTTCTTAACATGTAGTAACAATGTTTTCTATCAAACGTTTGGAATTGCTATTGGTAACGACCGCACGATCCTCTACGATTGCACAGATCTGGAAAGTAGCGATTGCAACAAAACTACTACTCCTTGTAATGTTCAGCAGATTTTACCATTCTACGGTTTCTGATAGTAGATGTAGGAGTTTATCGCAACGTAAACTGGAATTCGTCGTCTTTAGAGCTTAGGATTTTTTGTACATGTCACAACTGTACAGGTGGGTAACTATGATGTGAAGCGAAGTTCGGATGTTCGACGTCCGAATTATGTTATTAGTTTTCCACTACTAGAAATCAACACTATTCTCTTTGATATTTATCATTCACTCCGAACTAAATCTATGGTTACGACGTACGATCGAGGATTCGAACATTTCATGGGGTGCCTAGGCACATTCGTACAGTTTTACATACGACGTCCGAAGATTCGAGTTTCGTTTCGGATCATAGAGTAAACCCTCTGTACTGTATCGGTCTACAATCGCTCACTTTTGAGTAAAGGGTCCTCTAAAATCATTGGTTCAATTAAGATGGTTAGGGCCACAGTCAGCCACGAGGGTAAATTATAGGTTGGCTGAGCAGTATAGAATTATCTTATAGATCTCACGGGCATGCAATGTTTCCCTACACAGTTAATATGCGTGGTAATTGACTATCAATTCACGAAAGACTCTGTTATGTATAATAACATCAAAAAGTAAAACGCCACAATCATGGATCATAAGGATTAGTCATAAGAGGCCTTCAAAAAATTCCAGAACGATCTTTTGGAAGCGGCTTGCAATTAATTGGATAATTATTAATTACTCCAATATGCTTATGTATCAGTGGAACAAAGGCTACGTCTATAACAATACGGCCATTACAACTATTTCGATGATTTGATTAAGTTAATTTAGCCAATCCGCATTACGCATACGTGGTGGACTATAGACTAACCCCTCTCAGTTGAAGTCTCGTTTGGGGTGGGGTCCCGTGCCTAGCAATTCCAATTTATATGCATTTACTATATTTCTCAGTGTTGTTTAATATTTATTTTGCAACAATATGATGATTATTGACGAGGCGGTGAGGATTATTTGTTGTGAGTCTGGTAACAGCGTTGAAGACACATATTTACATATGTATATATTTACATATGTATATATATATATATACATATTTTTTTACACATACATACTTATTTTTATACATGATTACTTAGATTTGTGTGCACAAATTTTAAGAGGAAGTTCAAAATCATGAAAATAGTCCATTAATAAAATAAAATATATTTTTTCAAAATATGCCGCAATTTGTATCCTCACAGAACAAAGTATTTTCCACCATGTGTTAATCAATATTATTCTCATGTGTCCAATAAAAAAGAAATACGCAGACTTTGAAGAATAACTCTGTACAGCTAAATTTGAAACGTTACGTACGTTAAAAATTATAAAATCCGGAAAATTAAAAAGAAATCCGCTAGTCATTGTAATTGATTTTATTATTCCCTGCTTAGAATCGTAAAAATATTAACGATTTTACTTGATATCATTAATATTACCGGTACAAATCTTTCCGGATTACGTTACCCGGTATTATTTTCCAGTGTAGTCATATCGTAGCACATTTAGGTACTAACAGAGATAGGCATTAAATCGGAAACGTCGTTACGCCTATCGATAGCATTAGAGTCACCGGAAAATAACTTTTAGTTATGATAATGAGGCAAGTTTGTGGATGCTAATATACCATAATAATATGTTGACGATTTTGTTTGGTTCTCGTTGAGCTACTTCCCCATGCTAGGGTGGGTCACGCGATCCCGTTATTTACTTATTTATTATATGCCTGCGCATGTTTGTGTTGTCTATTTAACGGTGATTCACTTGTGGATGGCATCGACGATGTTATTTTGTTCCTTATTTTTATTTTTGCTACTTTCTGTACATACTACTATACAGTGTATCGTTTTATTTGTAAATCGTTCTCAATACATGTTCTAAGTCAGAAAGTTTCTCGTCTCGTATTGAGCATGAGAATAATGTAGTTTGGATTAGTGTATTTCCACAAAGACAAACAAACGTCGCGTTATCAAATAGTTTTTTTTGTTTAGTCTTTATTGTACACAATAATGAAATACAATATAAATACAAAAATAAAAAAAATAAGACTGCCTCGGTGGCGTAGTGGTACTACGGTATGATTGCAAATCTGAGGTCTCGGGTTCGAATCCCGGGTCGGGCAAAGTGATATTGGATTTTTCTATTCATTATCAGCCCGTAGTCAGGAATATGCGCCCGATATGGCGATAGGCTTACCCCCTATCACATCGTGGGACGGAATATACAAGGCGAAACGTGGGTGTTCCGGTAGCACCTCTGCCTACCCCTTATGGGAAAAAGGCGAGTGTTTATGTATGTATGTAAAAAAAAAAAAAAGTACAAGTGCCGGTCTTATCGCTCTAGGCAATGTCTTACAGACAACCACGGGATGGATTTAAGATAAGGAGAAAGAGAGGGCAGTGTAGAAAATAAAGAATACAATATAACTAATACTGATTAAACATACAAATTGTATTGTATCAGCCCATATACGACCCACTGCAGGGCACGGGCCTCCTCTACAATCGAGAGTACGATTGAGTGTGGTTAGGCCATATAGTCCACCACGCTGGCCTAATGCGGGTTGGCGGACTTTTACATACCATAGAAATTTATACAAATCGCTATGGTATGCAGGTTTCCTCACGATGTTTTCCTTCACCGTTATAGTGCGTGGTGATTGACTATCAATACACACATGACTCCGAAAAGACAGAGGTGTGCCCTGGGATTTGAACCCGCGACCACCGTGAACATGTAGGCAGCCACGTCTGGTCCGTTTACCAACAGGCCACCACGCACTTAACATACAAATACACAAATAGTATTTGTGGTCGTCAGTAATTAATTAGTCATTGTTTTCAGAGAACGAATAAAGTATGTTGCGCTTAATATTAGAAAAGAGACGAGGATGTATGTACCAAGGTTTTTCACCTCCTCTTGGCGTGATTTTTTAATAATCGAAACCAAATCTCTTTGAAGGCTCGCACAATAAATACCGACACTTGACCTCTTTTGATTATAAAAAGATTAAGAGTGGCGATAAGGCGAAGAGGGCAAAAGGTGGAGTGGCGGGTATAAAGGGTATATGCCGAGGAAATTGTATAAAAGCACTCTCGAGTGAATCTCGAGGTCTGAGTGCGTTTATATTGTCATGCGGCGAATATGCCGACTGGTCGCTATTTATTAGATTACCGTGATACCGAATCCACGTTTATTTACCTAAAATGTATGAAACTTCGTTTGTGTAGGGTGAGCGGTACACGAGATGTTTGTATTAAGGTATTACGTATGCCAGCGAGGATGTGCGCGGGCCTGTAGTTAGGGAAGTTAAGAACTCTATCAATTGAGATCAAGAACTTATTAACATCTTGCAGATTGAAATTGCAATATGGATGAAATACTTTCTTTTACTGTTTGTTTTATTATCTGGATCTTAAGAATATTTTTTTCGTGATATTTTACCTAATTAATAGCCGAATTTATGTCAAAGCTGAATGCCATAGGAATAAATAGATAATATGGATATGTGATTTTCTAAATCAGTACGATTTTAGAGAGGGATTTCCTAGTATTCTTACAATCACTTTCATTTAATATAAAATTTGACTTATGCTTAATGTTGGGGGGGTAGACTCCTTCCTGCCTTCCCTTGATACGCGCATGTGCCAATTATTGTTTTATTATAAGCGTATACAGGATTATTCAAAGTTAATCTGATTTTCGTGACCCTGCGATCGACGCACATATCTAATATTGGGCTATGTAACAATGTTAATATTTATACAGCATCTTAAGAAGCAACTATTCTCATATTTATGTCACAATTGGAAATATAATTATTATAGTAGTATTGACGTCAAACGGTTTGATATATAGATATTTTATATAATGGAAGAGAGCTACAATATGTCGTCGGTTTACGCGATTTCATATTTTGTACTTTTATGTCAGTATTCATCGCCTTTATATTATTCAGTAACAAGAAGTGCACAAGTAAACATAGCCCTAATTATTTTAGAATTGCATTCAATTAACAACTAGTTCAATGAAATATCGATAAGTTGTTCGTAATTAATTCCTCACAATTTTTTAACGAAAACAATCAGCGTCGGTTCTAAATTAGTGAGGCTGTGTTTTCGATCGCACGAAATATTTTACATTACATTACATAACTCATGACTTTTTCCTTGAAGGGGTAGGCAGAGGTTCTTCTGGTAGTAAACAGGCACCCACGTTTCGCCTTGTCTGTTTCATCCCAGGATGTGATAAGGGGCGAGCTTATCGCCATATCGGGCACAAATTCCTGACTCCGGGCAGATAATGAGTAGACAAAACCAATATCACTTTGCCCGACCCGGGATTCAAACCCAGGACCTCAGTTTTGTAATCATAACTTAGTACAACTACGGCACCAAGGCAGAAAATATATAATATTGTAATCGTTTGTAAGTAACTGTTACCCTCCAGGCAGCGTATATAAAGCGAAAATATTAGTCATAATTTTAATTTAATTGAAATGTTTGTTATTAATTACGGAAATTAGAACAAGACGCAAATATAATACTGCGTCTAATCCATCCATCCATCCATCAGCCAAAGGAAGTCCACTGCTGAACATAGGCCTCTCCTAATGATTTCCACAGTGACCTGAGGGAGGCAGCCTGCATCCAGCACTGCGTCTAATAATGCTCATATTTACCGCGATTATTGTTAATTAGTATCTAATCTGAAATACTCTATTACACAATGTATAGTTCAAATAGCTTAAAATAATATTCGGTGCACGAACTAATCCATCGGCCGCAAATAACCGAAGCAAATCATTTCGATGTTTGGATATCGATAATAAACTCTGCCTCTAACAATATTCTCTTGGTGTGTTTATTTACATGACCTGACTATGTTAAAGGATTCTGGAGCTAAACTGGGCCTCCCAGTCCTTATATTTAGTCATTCATAGACCATACTATCTTTATTTGGAAATGTTAGGTATATAATCAAATTAAAATTTAATGATATTCTATCTATATCTTAGATGTATTATAAATCTATATATTATGCAATATACGTCTATATAAAAGATTATAAAGTTTTATACTCATATTCAACATTCATTCGTGTACAATCGCAAGAGAAAATTCAATTTGTTTTCAATAAATATACATTATCAATACTTTAATGCCTAGTCGCCTAGAAATTAGAAGTTATCGAAATATGTGACATAGCGTCAAAGAACTTTTACGTCGCCCGCGCGTTAGACGTATCACGCACTTATTTTGTAATATTGAGTGAAAAGGTCACCTCAGGCGTTTATACCTTTCCTTTACATTTAGAATGTACCTGCAATAAACAAAACACAATAAACGAGCCGTCTGAACCGCGGTGTCCATAAAATGCCCCGAAAAAGTAGGAAAAGGGAGAATAATTGCGATATGAATCGGTTTTCCGCGTGTTTTTCGCCGTGTAACTCGGGCACGTTGCGAGAAATACGTGTAATGGACGACAGTGGCTCGTAGTTCCCGATATACACTATCAGCGGAGATATGCATCAGGGTCATGCTTCATTGACTCGAACACACGGTATGTGCGAAATGCGCCCACTAACTCCACAATATGGTAAAATAGAAAAAAAATACATACATAAACACACGCTTTTTTCCCAGAAGGGGTAGGCAGAGGTGCTACAAGGACACCCACGTTTCGCCTTGTATATTCCGTCCCACGATGTGACAGGGGGCGATCCTATCGCCATATCGGGCACAAATTCCTGATTCCGGGCTGATAATGAATAGAAAAATCCTATATTACTTTGCCCGACCCGGGATTCGAACCCGAGACCTCGGCTTTGCAATCATACCGTAGTACCACTACGCCACCCAGGCAGTATACAAAATATTTGCATGTTTGTATCACGATCACGCAACTAACATACTACTTTGCGCTGAGACCATTTTGCATTAATATCTAATGTATTTTCCATTTGCGGACCTCTGAGACTCATGATTGAACGATTTAAGGGGATTCAGGAAAAAACTATCAAGGGTAATTAAAATAGCATTATTAATGTGATTGGTATAAATAAATACATAAAGACAAAAGTAGTCAGCGATAAAAAGGAAATGGCACTCACTTCCCGCTTGTTAGTAATTAAATAAATAAACTTCCTGTTTGTGTCACCGAGGCGCAATGTTATTGTTATAAGGGCGAAATTAAGTCACAAATAAGGAATTACCGTACAAACAGCCGTATTAACAATTTGTTAGCGCAAACAGTGAAAGTCTTCCGTTCTTATATCTCAGAATTAAGTAGCTCACAGTTAACTAAGTAAGTCTTGGTAAACACAATTAAAACGGCATCTCGCATGTGGACGGATTCCGTGAGACTTAGGTATAATTTTCCGATGTAAATCCGGGCTTTAAGGAGCCCTTTCAAATTCTCCGTTTGCCCTTAAGGGAATTTTAATGTACTTCGATGTTATTTACTTACTGAATAAATTCAGTATTTGAGTGCAAATTCCGTCATTATAAACTTTTGTATACAGAAGTGTTACTTTAAAATAAGAAGCGTTTATTAAATTATTAGTAAATGTTTAAAAAACTATTACTTTTGACACAATATTACGAGTAAACATAATATGAATATTTCTAAAAGAGTTAAGTAACAAATGTTTGTAGTTTGCAGGAACAACATTCGTAAACAGCAAATAAATGACAATAATTATGTTGTCGACGACAGGATGCCATTATCTCTGTTGCTACCTTATTTTTTCCATTTCTGAGGTTGCTACGCTCATATCACTTGAACATATTATACCGAGCCTTTTAGGAAAACATCGTAGGCACTAAGAATCACGAAATATATTATTGAGGTTTTAGAATTGTGAGTTTTTGGTTTGCTTTTCAATCCGGCGGTTTTTCGTGTACTTACGAGTACCAAGACGTATTCGTAAGAGTAGATTTACAAAAGTTATATTTTTTTCGAAAAGAGTAGCTTTCTAACGGAGGAACAAAAATCTGTCATATTTCAAATTGTCAGTTATGATGTAATACGTGAAAATGTTTAAATATTTACTGTTTTAATTAATTACCTTTGATATTTGTACATGCCCTACGGCGTGACAACAATTGAATTTCCGACATTTAAATCGATCATACATGACATAATGTGATATATAATACCTTATTAATGGAATTCCGTAATCCATAGACATAATTATTAGGCGCATTAATTACAAACTACCAAAATATACCAAAATAGATATGTGGATTCACATTTTCAGTTTTCCAGCAACAATGATTCGCTTTAAAGCATTACTGGGTAGGTGTGTAATAATCCACTCGACATAAAGGGAATCATTTCAGCAACAGATCAAAATTGGCCACCATCCGGGATTTAAACATCATTCGAGCGAGGTAATCGTATGTCCTTTGTGTGGAACTAGGAACCCCTTATTCAATGCTCAATGTGTCTAGTGTTACCTGATCTCCGAGAACAGACTAAGCTCATTCACAATTACTGTTACCTAAAAATTTCATTATCACACAGTATGCTACTTATCGGAGATCATGCTATTTGGTCGCATTATTGAGTTTTGGGGCAAACTCGTCTCAAATATGATTACCCGAGCAGGCTCACCCAATGTTTATGCATGAACGGTTGGCTTTAAATTACTGTCCAGTGGAATTCGAGAATTTTCAGCTAAATCGGTTTCGGATGTATCTAAATAATGACTCTAGTCTGGATCTGCGAGTTTGCCGTGCTCTCTGGAATACATAATTCGTTTAGTATTTATTTAGGAGAAATTTGATAGAACGATCAACGAAGTTAACTACGTGTTTTCTTAAAGTTGGAAGAGATGGATAATTTTATTTCATGGCGTTTAGAAACAAAAATTATAAAATGATGTTGATATTTAAATTAAATTTAGTTATGTACTTCGTATAGAAATAAGTAGTACATACGATCCTTATACCAGCAGAGATAATACTTAGCAAAAAAAAACGAAATGAACTGGATAAAGATTGAGGACAAATTAATCAATTTACGGTAAAAGTATATCGTTATTGTTTTGTACCGATTAAAAAATATGATAAGATGTGATTTTTTGTATTTGCTTATTCATTTATTTAGTACATAAAGTTTTCTAAAGAAAATATTGTTATGAAAAATGATATTCCACCTAAAAGACGGGAAAAATAATAGCAATCGATGGGCAAAAAATTGGCACTACTAATAAATTACATTGGATGATGTCTCAATTCATTTGAATAAAGGACCAAAGTTTACCCCCAGAAAAAGATAACACCTGATTCTATATAATGTTTTAATGGAACAAGTAAACAAAAACAGCATTGTCTCTTGGGATCAAAAGTTTTCAGGTGAGTGGGATGCGTTATTGCCTTAACTCCTTTTGTTATATCCAGACATCAAGGTATTAATTTTAGACGAATATAAGTACAATTTATGAATATAAATTATTCCAATATTAGTATTTTAGTCCCTCGGTGCTCCGTCTCAACAATACCCCTCAACAATTAATTAAAAGCTAAGGGATCTATTTGAACACTGAAATTGTTCGTAGCTATGCGAAATACTCATTTCAAACGGAGACGGTTAATTATAAAATCTATTTTTAAGAAGATAACTTCAAACATATTATAACCATAAACCTCGAACATGTAGAAAACCCGTTATCGTCACATACATATATGTAAGTACATGTATCCGGTTTGGATTAGGCCGGCATAATTGTGTCGATTTTCGAAAAATAAGAACACCTAGCCAGTGAACACTCTATTTGAATTGCTCTGCACTTCCCATAATAAGCATTGCAACTTCCCTTTCTTACGCTGGTAGAAAAATAACCTCTGAATAATTAAAGGTTGTCGATCTTTTGGCGTGGGAATGCGTTGTTGTCATGTTGGTGTCAAAATAATAGAAGCCGATTTTCTGTCTTTAACGCATTGTTATAGATATGTTTTCTTAATATAGGTAAACAACAAGCATTTATACTCGTAATCTTATTAGATTACGAGTATAATAATCTTATTAGATTACGAGTATAAATTCTTAGTAATTATAATAGAATTAACATGTCCAATATAATAAAATGTGAAGAGAGAAAAACTGTTCCTAATATTTGGACAACAGCATGACAACAATGAATTCGCACGGCAAAAGACCGTAGATCATTATATTATTTTAGCTGCTTATGGTTCACACATGGTTTACCAACTTGATTTTTCCATACACTTTTCCGACAATCTGTTCTACGTTACTTACCAACGAAAAGTCAGCAACGTATTCAGTAATTACAGAGGCATAAGCCCTCGGTCCCAATCTGTTGGAAATCTGTAAACTGCGCGGACTTGGTATCTGGCTTTCGCCTAACTTCGCCTATTCTAATAATGAGTTGAAACTGGAGCTTCGCCCTTGAGATAGCTTTTAAATTGAATTTTTATTTCTATCATAACGATAGAATCTCTTGTTAGCCTACTCGGTGAACTATAAGCAATCGGGGTTGATTCTGATCACACGATCCACAGTGAGCCTCCATTTGAGAAATGCTCTTGAGACAAGCACTTATTATGATTAGGTGTATTGTAACGGAGGAGTTTGTACTTTGTTTTGCCGACGGTCTGATATTTCTTGTAGCCATGACCATATAAATTTCTTCAAAGGTTTTATTCTATCTATAAGCTTTGTTTGTGGACTGCGTCCGCGGGGAAATTTCAGTCGGATGCAGCTCCATTTAATGCTGTCACCTATAGTAAATAACAACTTATTAAAAATAGTACAATAAAGATCTTAAATTCTATTTAATAAATGGAAATAAAATGAAAACATATGTATTAAAATATACAAATAAATAACAATCCTATAGAGGGAGCGCAGGAAAATGGCGCTCTTGCTCAGTTGGATACAAGGGCATAATATTATTATGATAAAAAAGAAATAATATTTGGAAAATACCTATCCGTTTTGGAGTTATGACCTTATAAAGTTTTAAGAATTACCACCACCTTTTCGAATAAAACCGTTGGGATGGGTAAAGCACAAGATTTGAACATATATGTATTTTCTCGTCTCGTCGTTTATTAAATAGTTAACGAAATAAACAGTGAACAACAACAAACCTTTCATAGACTTCGCCTTAACATTTGTTACAGAGGCAACATACATAGGTATCTATATGGCGTAATACGTTAAGGGGAAGCACGTGTGTTGGTAATTGTTAATTTCTCGGTATCTTTGTTATTATCAGACTACGCTATGAAAATGCATTTTAATCTAGACGCAATCACGATTTACTAAAATGTATATTAGCAAGTGCGCCGTTTGTTTGCACACCCTGTATAAGTACATACATATATACTTTTGTAAGTGGGTTACGAATAATTTTATACATGGCTACAAACCAGGTTTTAAAAGCTAATGGCCACCGAAAGCGTGGAAAACCTAAGATGCAGTGAAATGATGAACCGAATACACACGAGCTAAAATGAGAAGAATCGCGGAAGAACGTCATAAGTGATATGAAAAAGAATAGACCTTTGCCGATTAGTGGAGAGCAATTAAACTTATTTTTTAATAATATGGAATTATCCTAAAAATCCTTTTAGCTGCACGATCCGTAATCGAACTACACGCAGTTTATCCTACACAGTCCATCTGTTTTGCTAAAATATTTTTTTATAATAAAAAAATATTATAACTATGAGAATAAATATAAAAGTCTCATAATTTATTTTATAAAACAGTCAGACAGGGTGATTTCCTGAAAAAAAATATTCTCTTCTTTTACCTCAGTCGTTCTCCACCTAAACTTAAGAAATAATAGCCGGAATCACACTTTACGGCTACATTCATGCATTCTGTGTATCTCGTTTTTATTTAATTCTCAGTATATTTTTAAGAGCTTTTACTTTAAAAAAGTATTCAATTTTTTTTATTGCATCAGTGTTTTTTGCGTTGCTCTCTTCTGATCCCAGTGTATTCCATTTCCCACTCAGTCGTCTACTATATCCGATTATCTTTGATAACAACGGGTCGGCAACACATGCTTGCATTCCCGTCGCTTTAAGTTTCCAATAAAATAAAATTGCTTAATCTGTAAAATCCCAATTTCGTTCATGTATTCGGCGACAATTGTTTTATTCAATACTGACGGATTAATTATTGAATATATATTTCATTTTGTAAGGATTTTTAAATAAATATTTCCACGCATTAATATTTTGAATAGAGTGTAACAAATGGCCTTCAGTTTGTTATATGATCCTCTCTCATTGCATCTGGTAGTTGTACTTATAGGAAAGAGTTTCTCTGGCTAAGAAATGAAACTCCGTCTCGTTGAATAACAATATTATTTTCCGCTTGTTTTACATCAATTTATCTAAATTACACAACATTACACAACTAGCCCAACCACCACAAGACATCTGTCCTTTTTCTTTGTTTTTTTTTTGTATTTTCTTATTCCTCATTCCATTTTTCACATTTTAAATCAATTTTTAAAACAGGCCACTTCAATCGTCACCTCAAGTTTAAAAGAGTTTTCAACATTATTGATACAAAATATAGTAATGTAATGAATTAAATTTTCAGTACTGAAATGCAACATTACAATATTTACTATAGCATTACAATATTAACGAAATCATTACAAGAGAACGGGTTTTTTCAACGTTAGTTTAGTATAGACAACAGGTAAAGACGTTATCACGAACGTTATTAAAACTTTACCTTAAAAAAATTGCGACGTAGCAAAATTGTAAAATTTCCTTTCTAATACTCACAGCAAGAACATTTTTTCAACTCCCGAGGTTTAAAAATCATCCGAGCGCAAGCTTAGAAGTAAATTAATGAGATATTAAACGGGCAAGTTAATTAACGAGTCCATAAGTATTTATTAAGGAGCAACTTAGTACCACTCAATATTCCTCCGAAAATTTTAGTACGTATTTTTGCCGTCTTCAAATTAATAAGCTTACAAGAAAATAATTTTATAAAAATAACTAGCGGCCCGGCCCAGCTTCGCCTGGGTGCTTAGATGTTTATACTCCACTCCACACCAGAAATATCTTATTCCCGTTCAAACTTTTGTACTCCTGAACTCAACCTAAGTACCTACTATCCCTTTTCCTATCGTATCCCATCCCATCTCATCTGGCTCCTTTTCTTTCTGTTACATCCCGTCCCATTATTTCTCATCTACCGGTCTCATCGCGTTCGTCCCACTTTATCCCATTTCATCCCTTAATGCCTAAATAGGCATGTTGACAATTTTTTGGAATTGCTTTTATTTTGTAGATAGGCCTTATATAAACACGAAACTACGACGAATATCATTAAAAAAAATACGCAAACACAAATACTTTGCAAAATTCCTGCTAAAACTTTAAAATAAATTTAATTAATTTTATAGCGTCAACAACACGTGGTAATTATACTGTTAAAATGTAGCTTATATGACACGTTCGTAGATTTACCATAGCAGCGCCATCTATTGATTACTTACTCAACCCAGTCGAAAGGTATCGACATCTGTTAGAATCATTTGGAGTTAACAGATGATTGTGACTGTCAAATAATAACAGACAAATAATTAGCAATAAATTAAATATGCGACTATAATTTGAGATTTAAACTATCCTATCTCTCAAGTTGGATCGAACTGCACATGGTGTGCAAATTTTATTATAATCGGTTAAGTAGTTTAGGAGTCCATTGAGGACAAACATTGTGACACGAGATTTATATATATTAAGATTATGACATAATGTTATGATATTTTGGAGAATTTGTTCTATTTAGTTCTATTTACAAAATTCCAAGAAAATAACAGGATGCCTGTTAAAACGTGAATGATTAAATTAGCAATCAAAGTAATAATGTGTAAAAAATCTTACTATAACCCTATTAGCTATTTAAAGGATAAAAATGTCCAGAGAATGCCAGAAGAAATGAAAAAAAAAGACGACAATTCGTGTTAAGGAATTTTCTTCCGTTGCTTCTTCTTCGCAGTTTGAACACGTTGTAGCTGTGGTATTATTGTTTGACGACTCAGAGGACCTAGTAAAAGGTTATTTGAATAAAGAACATTTTAATTTTTAATCTATCCTGTAGGTATACCAAAATGTGGTCGTAAGAACGGACAGCGTTACACACTGAATTCCGAAGCCACATGCTGGCTTCCTGACACCCCGAACAATTACAGTCATCTGACTGTTATCGACAGTTAGGTGTGTTCCCCGACGCACAGAGCATCGATAATTTTGCCTCAAAGTCACTTTTACAGAAATAGTGATGGGATCTGTCTCCGCTTCATTACATCGCAAAAGCGCCGAAGCCCTTTAAAAACCACTCAATTAATTAGGTACCTGAAGTACAGGGCAATGTACATAGCGTTATATATTTTACTGTTCTACTTTTTAAATGACACTTTCGAACAGCGGCCAGCATTTTGACAGCCAAAATATGATCTAGCTCCTCTCGCAAAGGTTTAATGTGCTTTTACATTCAAAGGAAATGCCAGATGTTTCTATTTTTAATTTTTTTAACAAAACAATAAAAGGGGATTAGTGTTTTTGGACGTGTTGCATATTTTATTTCGTACGAAAATATGGTATTTTGTTAATGATTATTTTGTGCAGCACCGTGGAACATTGTGAAGTGTTATTCAATGTTAATATTGTTTTACGATAACAAAGTTATTAAGCCTCTATTTCAAATATGGCAATGTTTGTTTAGAACTTAAGTAAATCAACATGAATTGTCATTATTTAATTAGCTATCCATATAATGTTGTCATATTCTATAAAAAATACAAACATGATTTAAAACAAGCTTTTGTCTCAATGCTGGCAAGAGTCGAAAATATACTTTGATTAAACAACATCTATAATTTCGTAACATTGTTTAATTTTATTACTTGCAGAAGAAACCAGATATGCTTCATTTTATATTTAAAATTCTATAAAGTCCCCTTTCTATGAATCGGTAGCAACATTAATCAATAAACCCTTAGGTCAAACATTGAAAAGAATGTCGAACAGATAAATATATTAAGATAGATTAGTGGATGATCCGAAAGAGATCCTGTAAGGATGGAGTATCAGTGAATCACATTTCGTCTACCTCTACGGAATACAGCTGTGAATATAATCGACTCTAAATGGAATTGGGCCTAAATGTAATAGAAAGGCCTAACCACTCTCAATAATACACACGATTGTAGAGGAGGCCCGTGCCCTGCAGTGGGACGTATATAATACAGTACAGTACGGTAAAAGAATTAATTACAACAAAGTAATGTTTATTGCCAGTGGCGAAAACTTTATGGTAAACGTAATTCATTATGCAATCCTAATAGAGTATCCACAGGTCTGCTCAAATTACAGGCTGAACAGGAGACTGTCCCGCCCTCACATCCGCCACTGCTAATCCTGTACCCTAGGATCAATAGTGGTACACATTTTAATAAAATAAAATAATAAAAAAATAGATCTAGGTCAATGAATCCGCAAAGGGATTTAAAAAAGTAAGAAAGAAGTCTAGGTAGTACGTGTCGTAGTGACGACAGACTTTCCACCTTCCTGTACGGTGGTCGCTATTTTGGCGTATATTATTATACCATCTGCAATCTTACAAGGGCTTACATTGCGCTTAAAGTAGAAGCCCTCTACACAGAATATTAATAAAAACAAATATGTTTTATACCGAGTATGAAAAGTAATGCATGTTTTATAACAACAAGTTTTAGTCAGGTTTAACATTTTCTAATTCCTCGTAACATATGCAGAGTATAAAACAGGCAACACGTCATGTTTCAAGTGCAGGTTTTACCTTGTTCTCTTTTTAACGTCCGTCGCATTACATTTTCATTTGAATTTACCCTTATGTGTTTAACATGAGCTGTGCAATACCATTCTGTTTCAAAAACATTTTTAATTTTACCGAGTTCTGTTCAAATCGGTTGTGGTGCTTTTGTTTTCTTCGGTAAATCGTTTTTGGATATAGGTATAGTATAGAGTTAGTAGAGAGGTAGAGTTAGAAGTGCGTGGTGGCCTGTTGGTAACGGACCAGACTCGGCTGCCTACATGTTCACGGTGGTTGCGGGTTCAAATCCCAGGGCACACCTCTGACTTTTCGGAGTTATGTGTGTATTGATAGTCAATCACCACGCACTTTAACGGTGAAGGAAAACATCGTGAGGAAACCTGCATACCGTAGGGATTTTAAAGAATTTCTACGGTATGTAAGTCCGCCAACCCGCACTAGGCCAGCGTGGTGGACTATATGGCCTAACCACTCTCAATCGTACTCTCGATTGTAGAGGAGGCCCGTGCCCTGCAGTGGGTCGTATATGGGCTGATACAATACAATACAATAGAGTTAGTAAAATAAGAAACGATTAGAAATCGAATACTTTTTTACTTTGCCGCCCACACACACTACTGCAATCTTGTCAGCCAGGATCAACAGTGGTCCGCAAAGAATTGGCGCCGAGCTCCAGGGCTCTGCGAGTCTTTTAGAGACACTAGCTTGTCTTTAACCCGCATCGAAATTAATCAGAAAGAGTATACAAATAGGAGTTGGAAATAAATAATTGTCTACTTCCCTCCGCAGCAAAGTGGGTGACAAAATATTGAGCTGAGACGTACACATACAACACAACTGATATACAACTAGAGAAGCCGGATGTTAAGCACCACGGGACAAACAATTACATGGGTGCTATGATGTGAGCTACTAAGTCCAATAATAAATATGGCAAAAGCGCTGAAAAGCACAGATATTCTTCAATAATAATTTATAAGATAATAAAACTAGGTTTACTTATCATTCTACGTCAGTTATTTTGCGTCCCAACGGAAAAGCGACTTAAGAGTTACACCCATTTAACATTTTCTCTGCGCAATTATACAAGAGATGTATTATTGTAGTTGTACGTGAAAAAACAAGTTCAAAAAAATATATATTATTGTGGTTTAAGAACTTTATTTTCCCATAAGAATTTACATTCACTTACATGGGAATAATTATATTAACTTATTGTACTTATCTATATTACATTGGGCTTATTCGCACAGACCAAAGGTTTTTTTTTTTACACTATATTTAATACAATTTGAAATGTAGGTAGTTAGTGTTGATTCATCGGCCAACGATCGATTATTTGGATTTTTTACTTAATATTTTAATACAATGTGTCAATAATTAGGAAACTACATCAAAGAATACAAGCGGGAAGGCTCTTTGTATTTGTAAAGACATCTCGCATTGAATATACAAAAAACAGAATTAATTATTGAGGATATTGATAAGGAGCATCAAAAATTAAATTGAAGTCTTCATTTTCCGTAAAAACAATTGCCATTGATTTGTTTTAATGGATTGTTAATTCGTGTATCCCTTTATATCGCTCGGAAAAGATTTTAATGCGGTTTCAGTGTAAGGGTGAGTTGCGAAACAGTATTAACTAACTTGAGATCCCACAAAAGATTTAAGCTGGTGGAAAGTTTTGCCGCACAGATTTGATGCTGATCGTATCAGTAGTGCGTACCAGACCGATGGGGATTTTAAACTATTTGTATAAATACGCTTTCATTGTATTTCAATGTTAGCGCTTATACATACACAATTACAAAAATAAAATTGAATAGCAGACTTATTTGATTCAATTTAGTACACAGTCCATAACTTGACTTATTTATAATTGGGAAATGTTATTTTAAATAACAAGTGATTGAAATCAACGCTCATAATACCATAATCCGTTTTATATATAAAAATATGACTGCCTCGGTAACGCAGATGTACTACGGTATGAATACAAGGTCTCGGGTTCTAATTCCGGGTCGAGCAGTGATATTAGATTTTTCTATTAATATTATCAGCCCGGAGTCCGGAATTTGTGCCCGATAAGGCGATAGGCTCGCCCCAAATCATACCGTGGGACGGAAAATACAAGGCGAATCGTGGGTGTCCTGGTGGCACCTCTTGCCTACCCCTTCTAATACTATACAAAAAAATTATCACTAGATTATAGAACTATCAGAGATTGGTATTGTACTGTGCTGTCATCATTTATTTCGGTCTTTTTACCGTTGGCGTACTGTCGTTAAGGTTTAACATATTGTGTATCAGGTTGGTATATTTACTTGTACGTAAAATAACCACGAGCGTAAATGAACTAAGGCAGATTCCTTGCTGTGATAGTGGAGTATTGAATAATATAATTGCTCTGTCTTGGAGTCGGAATACCGGTAGCCTGACGTCATGTATACTGCGCTGTTTGCATATCCTACAGATTGTCTTAGATATATTAATTGCTGCGGCCAGATATACCTGTTCGTAGGATACTAGAATCTGTGTATATAGCAACCACCTTACTAAGGTGTAAACCTCCGTTTATAGTCATGGAAGTGTGTTGTATTCCTAGATCCGACATGGTACAAGTGTCATTTTTCTCCTACATTTTTAAGAGTGCTATTATTTTTAAATCGGCATAGTAACATTTAAAATCCATTTTATGACGAAAATTTACTATAAATAAAGCGCATGGTAAACAAAATCAAGAATATGAGTTACATAATCTCAAATTATATTAGCAATTTATAAAATAAGTCTATAATAGTCGTCGTATTAATTTATATTAAATAAATCAATAAATACACCCAACAGTCACATACATAGTCCTGATCCCACATTAAGATCAATTAATTCTTATGACGTGGGTATCAGAAACTACGAGAGACTTTTCGGTCTCACAAACACCCAGACCCGAGGCAAATACTTGTGGGCCTCACAAATATTTGTCCCGGTGCGGGGATCGAACCCGCGGCTTCTCGTTTCACAGCCTGTTCTAACCAACTGCGTCACGGAGGCTGTCAAATTAAGACTGAGATAAGCACTACAAATATACATATATCTACAAATATATGAATCTAGCACGATTATTGATAACAAAGTCCAAATATAAATAACCACATTGTATACAAGAAAGTAGCTTGTACAGTAAGTACATCGTTTTACTTAAAGGGTCACCCGTGAACAACCAGGGTTATGATATTTTATACTTATTCCGCATCAATAGCGGCTCTTCAATGTTAAACCCACGTTAAACGTGGACCTTTTTAATGCCATTGTTATAGTTTGCAAGTGGAGTCATAACAGTTGATCCCGATTTTATTGCAGTTCTGGATGCAATATGCAACCGTAAGTACGCTCCGCGGTAAATTCTGCATAGGTGGATAATGGTGCCAGCCTGACTACGGTTAACTGGAACTTTATCGTGTAATAGGGAAATAATGAGACTGTCATTTCATTGTACAATGGACATTTTCACATTGGATTCTGTATTAGATTTTATATTACGCATTAGATAAATACTTGTAACAATAGGAAATAAGTTAATTAATTATGAATTTGTTCAAAAATTAAATGCTTTTGCAACTTTTTGTCCAAATACTTGTAGAGTTTTGTTAGAAAGCTCCAATAAAATTGATACCAAGGCGAGACGACTGAAGAATGAGCAAGAAAATAATCAAGAACAGGTGTCAAACAATCCTTTTATATTGGTCCCGACCGCACTCGCCAACGGGTAGTCGTAAAAACTTACCACTTCATCGAGTGGGTTTCATGAATCGGGATCGGATCGGACGCGCTCGGGTACCTTCGGATACGCTCGGCACGTTTGGGCGGGCGGAAGGAAATTCAGTCGTGAAACACAGCGAAGGTAGCCTGTCGCGTCGCTCCGTCGCTCTCGATACTGTGTAACATCGTTAAACGCACATAATTGTTAATCATCGGGAAACAATAAGTGTTTGAATTTTTCAATATTTTTTTTTAATAATTTTTAATTTATTAAGTGTCTAAAATTGTGTACGAAGTTTTTTGTGTGAATAAATAGTGAAAAAAATTGACTTGTACAAAGGAAACGATGTTAAGGCGGCCAACTTACAATGTGACACTCGCACAGGTGAGGATAAGGTTTCCAAATTAAATTATGCCACTGACACTTTATTACACGTTGAAGAATTCATATAAGCAAGTGCCAAGTAATTTTTTTTTTTTTTTTTTTGTATCAGCCCATATACGACCCACTGCAGGGCACGGGCCTCCTCTACAATCGAGAGTACAATTGAGAGTGGTTAGGCCATATAGTCCACCACGCTGGCCTAGTGCGGGTTGGCGAACTTACATACCGTAGAAATTCTTTTAAAATCGCTACGGTATGCAGGTTTCCTCACGATGTTTTCCTTCACCGTTAAAGTGCGTGGTGATTGATTATTATCAATACACACATAACTCCGAAAAGTCAGAGGTTTGCCCTGGGATTTGAACCCGCGACCACCGTGAACATGTAGGCAGCCGAGTCTGGTCCGATACCACGAGGCCAAGTAATTACTTCAAGTATATTCCCGATTACTTTTCACTATTTCTTGTCAGTTTAAGTAGTTTAAGGGATGATTATAGAAATGTTATATAAACATAATATATAACGTATTTTAATTTACTACAAAATAATAATAGTAAAATGACAAAATATTAGAAGCTGTAGAAGAAAACCGAAAATATTTATGTAATCATATTAAAAAAAAATACTACGGATTATAAATTTTTTAAATGATATGTTTATCGCGTTTAGTTTAACGCCAGGTTGTTTAATATATTAATTAATGTCGGTCCGGTCCGTACAGAGACAATAGTATAATTAGCAGCACGTAGAGAATAAAAGGTGTCCCATCCGGTCCGATATTTTATTCGGAAGCTTTTTAACAGTTGATGGATGGCCGGGCTTATATGCGATTCATTAAAAAATACATTTTTTTACTCCCATTATAAACTCGATTATCTTTTCGTTCGTGAAATTGACTTAAACGACGTTTCGCCGGCGTGGTATAATGAATTATACGTGATTCAGCGGAGATGTTTATGTGTTACGGCATGTTTTATTATCCCCACATTTACGAGACATTTTGTCAAAAGCTATGAATTTACGATGACTGAAACCATAATTATTTAATCTGAACAAATAAAAACGACATAAAACGCAGATAAATGCTATTTTTTTTTACATGTACTCTTCACTTATAGGATATTCTAATGTATATCCTATGAATGTAAAGTTTTCGAAAAGATTTTTGGAAATTCTATCCTGAAGAGCTGAAAGGAAGTCGCAAGTATCTAGAAATAACATGCGTTTGGTCAGATTTTTTTATGAACACGACAAAATCTTTTACCCTTCAAAAAGGATATTGATAATTTTTCGTTTTCATTTAAATAGCTGGGTATTGGATGGAATGGTGATAGTGACATAAGTTTAATAGCAAACTCTTGGTTCTAGTCGAGACGTGGGCCTCCACCACGGAGCTGCGGCTTCCTAAAACAACAAGCGTAGTTTTGTTAAGGAAAGATGTAAGATTTATTTAAAACTGGATTAATGAGATTGGAGTAGAAGGGGGCGGAGGGAAGCGAAAAATTAATTGCCCCCGGGCCAAGACGGGCCGGGCTGACAGTATATAATAATATATAATATAATTAGAAATTAGCCCATATACGTTCCACAGCTAAGCAAGGCCATTCTAATGAACTTTTCCATCGCCTTTAAAATTAGCGTTACTTAACTTTGAATACAAGTAACTTTAAAATGTAAAAGTCTGGGGTAAGTGCCTTGGGCTCTTAAGCCCGCGGTTAGATAGTTCCGTCCGCTACCAACTAGACTATCTCCTACTTATAATTTTAATAAATGTAATGAATACTAAAGAATATGAAATACGACCAATATTAATATTAAAAATTCGTAATGTTGTCTTGGGTTTACGCGAATGTTACACATTGAAATAAAACGAATTATTACGGATTTAATCGCGAATTTAATTTAGTTTTTACATTTTTTAATTTCCCGACGTTTCGATCACTTTACAGTTTTCGTGGTCACGGGGCGGACTGAGGTATTAGTCATCCGCGTAGCGAATGTTACAATTTAACTGATCAATTAAAACTGTCAGGAAATTTAAAAATGTAATAACTAAATGAAATTTGCGATAAAATCCGTAAGAATTTGTTTTAAATATTCCTTACCCCACTGGTATCAGCCCATATACGACCCACTCACTCTCAATCGTACTCTCAAATCGAGAGTACGATTGAGAGTGATTAGGCCATATAGTCCACCACGCTGGCCTAATGCGGGTTGGCGGACTTTTACATACCATAGAAATTTATACAAATCGCTATGGTATGCAGGTTTCCTCACGATGTTTTCCTTCACCGTTATAGTGCGTGGTGATTGACTATCAATACACACATGACTCCGAAAAGTCAGAGGTGTGCCCTGGGATTTGAACCCGCGACCACTGTGAACATGTAGGCAGCCGCGTCTGGTCCGTTTACCAACAGGCCACCACGCACTTCACCCCACAGTAATATGTAATTTTGTCCGCTTAGAACATCCACTGTTTACCATGAGAATGGCAGACAAGGCATTCGGGTGATGCATGATGATCTCCATTAGCACAAAGAAGAGATTCTGAGATTTTCAGTGGAACACACCAGTGCCTCTGATGCGTTTACATTGTAGCACTACATGAGGTGAGATAATACTTTTATCGCGCTCAACTCACAGTCTTGGAAAGTTGCAATCTTATTTTTAGGATTTTAAGAAAGTCGAGAACCAGATTAGTGTGTTAACAGAATCGTGAGCCTAATTGTAGGTTGATAAAACCATCGTAGGCCATTCATTACGATACTAAAAACTAAAAATTTCGTGAATCATCATTTAGGAAAATAATAAAGTCGCGTATGGCTTACAGCGATCAAAGTCCCCATAAATTTTACCGCCTGCAAAACCAAGAACATCCGTTTTGTCGAGGGATGGACGTGCGATTGCGATTTGTCGGCACCTTCGTCCTTGTTTCCTGGCGGGATCAGCCCTTTCTCGGTCCGCCTCTATAGCGTTTTTCTTCGCCATGACACCTTAACACAGAGGCTTCAGCTTTCTGTTACCAGCTTTGGCCATTCAATAAGTCTTGTGTCGCGGAACTCGCCGGTATTAGAACTCTGAGTGATTTCTTGCTCCTCACGTACTCCCTGTTCTAAATTAATATTTGTAAGTCGTACAAACATTTGCCTAGCTTTTCTACTAATATCACCACAGATTTTTAGAGAAATTTAATATGACATTTTGACTACCAATAATTATATTATTAACAAAGTTAATTGAAGTTTTTTATAGTTTACAGATAAGAAAGTGTATAGTCTAACTTTTATAATAACAATGCAAAATTGGTATTAAAACTCGATGAGTTATAAACTTTTTGATAAAAATAATTTGTTTGTGACGACGCGTAAAATTTTCATTCTTGTGTAAGTTTCATATAATATCCATGATTCTTTCTCATATTTTTATAGTCTGTGCATTTTTAAAACTACGTTCTATTTGTCACATGAATTTCTAACGGCCGTGCGAGCATCACTGATGGAACGAGAACAATTTGAAGCCTTCCGAATCGAATTCATAGACACGGACGTTAGTTTTCTGTGTATGTTTGGAGGTTTACAAACAAATCCACTACTATTAATCATGCTACAATAACGGTTTGATTGGAACGATCCTTTTTTTAAAATACGGACGACTTTAGTTTTTAAAGGAATGAGGGAAACGATTTATAACTCTTTCCGGATATAATAAAATTTCCCTTATTGTGATGCATTTTCGCTGTTTGTACACGTTATTTATTCTTTTTTGTGCCAAATAATCAATTACGATATTATTATTTTTTATTTAAATCATTGAAGCGATACTTAGTAGTTAGTACCTATACAGATATAGGAATTGTTCTAACTAGAAATATTTTTTGGCCTATCCTTTGGTTTGGTAAAAAAATGTATATTCGAATCTTGCTATTCAAATATAAACTTAGTGTTTCAAGTGAAATGTTGATATTATCTGGTTGATATTAATACTCAGAGCCTTGTAGTTCCGCTGCGGGCAACCAACGAATGCATCTTAGAAATAGTAATGGCGAGGAAGTTTGTGCTTCGAATGGCTTGTTTCGCACAATTTGCAACATAGAAAAATAACAAAGAACAAGAGCGTGGTGGACTATGGCATAACCCCTTTCAATCGTACTCTCGATTGTAGAGGAGGCCCGTGCCATGCAGTGGGACGTATATGGCTGATACAGATTGTCAATTAAATGATTTCATAAATTAGAAAATACAGTTTACTAACACTTAACAGAGTAATCGTGTCGCGCGTGTAGCGACTACATGGCGGCTTCTCATAGTGACATACGCAAGTGTTTCGTGTATTCAGCCTGTGTATCTCCGGTTAGAACAAGGCCGGCATAGTAGTGTCGATGCACTTTCTTGGCGGTGGGTACTTTATTTGAATTATATTTCACTAGCGGCCCGTCCCAGCTTCACCTGGGGGCAGATGTATTTTGAATCCACTCCACACCAAATACATGTTATTTTTTGTACAAACTGGCACATACAATATGTGTATAATATATGTGAACCTTCCTCTTGAATCGCTCTATCTACTTAAAAAAACCGCATCAAAATCCGTTGCGTAGTTTTAAAGATCAAAGCATACATAGGGACAGACAGATAGCGGGAAGCGACTTCGTTTTGTACTATGTAGTGATTAAATATTTGGGTGCATGGTTGTCACTTTGTCGAGCTAGCGAAAAAAAATCACCGTATCTTTGTGAAACAATCGGAAATAGTATTGCATTACTGAAGTATTTATGAACAATTTAATTATATTACATTAATGTGCATAATATTATTAATTTTCATAATATAAATAACGGTTTGTGTACGTACTGAACTTAAACCCTGAGTGTAGGTAGAGTTTTGTGTCACAATCAATCATGCTCGCTCGAAGGATCGACAGACTGATGGATTTTAGATTAGCAGCTAGTTTAATGTGAGAATTTTAAAACCATTGCCGCCCTTTACTAACGTTGGAGGTGCGGAGTTTAATAAACTATGCAAAGTTTATAGTATCTACGTTAGGTTTTTGTAAACTGTAATCATGGTTCGGAGTTTTAATAAACCTACCTTATATATACTGGTACGACAAAGTCACTATAAGCGACTTAATGTAAATACAGAGTTATACAAATTGAGTATAATCATTTCGGTATAGTTATATCGAAACTTGCTATGCACAGGCTGAGCACGAAACACTATGCATATCCCTCTATGAGTCTATGACAAGACTTCCATCTTGGCGTACGATGGTCACTATCCAGCCTTATAAGGATATCTTATCATCGACAGCCTCCGTGGCGCAGTTAGTTAGAGAGCGTCTGTGACAAGAGGCCCTGTTTGATTCCCGCTATGACACAAAAGTTTGTGTGTGCCACAAGTATTTGTCTCGAGTCTGGGTGTTTGTGAGACCGAAAACTCTCGTTGTTTTTGATACCCATGACACAATACTTAATTGATCTTATTGTGAGGACTATTTATAGTTTTCTGTGTATTTATTATTATTAAAATCAGTTCTACGCCTTTTAGGCAATATAGCACTAAGAAAACCAACAGCAGAGCAGTGTCGTCACGTTGGTTTTCTGTAAGACTTATTCTATCCGGTCGAGCCCACCCATTCGTTCTCTTCAACTTACAATAAGGTTATGGAGGGAAAACCAAAAGCTTTGGCAGGCAATGAAGATAGCAAAATAATAATGAAATTATGAATAGTTTGGTAACCCCTATAGACTGACAACAACATGGCTCTACCACTTTTAATTATTTTATTTTTATGAGATCAATATTGTGCAAGTAAAATTATTTATGAAATTAAACTACAATATATTTTAACCTCACCGGTTTACGCACCAAAACCTAAGTTACTGACTTTTCGAAGCAGATTATAATCTATTCACTCAATATGCTTTGGTTGTATACATTCTATGTAATTTTAATGAACAACGAACAACATATTAGTATAAACAACAAAACCATTCAAGTTTGCGTAAAAGAGTAACCATCGTGTATATAATATCATAACAAGCGTTCAAATGATAATATTAGTAGAAGGTGTAACTTAGAAATATTTATGAGATTCTTTTCCAACATACTATATCAAAAGACAGACAGTATTCAAAACTATGTTGAATATCTCAAATTGAAGCAGTTAAGTTGAATTTCACGAGAATAATCTGCGTTCAAAGTTTATTAAACGTAAAATGTATTTTCTTTTAACCCTTAAAGTTTGTTTTTTATTTTGCAAGATAAGTGAATAGTTCTTGTCAAATATATATCCACCAATACGCTAATTAATAACGGCAATTTAGTTCGTTTATTGAGGATAAATCCCAAAGTACCGATTTTTCCTGTAAAACTGCGCTGAAACATTTGTACAAAAAAGAAAAATACATTTTATTACCTTTACAACTGTTTAAATTCCACTGTAACGTTACAAAATGTGCTTTAGGATCTTTTGTGCACAATCTCCTGCTCACTTCAGTTAGGTCATAAATACATTTTATTCACCTATAGATTCCACGAGATATATTATTACGACTGTTGGAAAATGTTTGAAAACAAAATAAATACCCTCTGCAATACTATAAACGGGAGGACGCACGTACGAAAGAAATTAATTCTAAATAAAATTCACTGTTTCGTGGATGTTTAATTAATATCGTACAACACTTTGTTATTGCATACGTTATTAACACCTTGGCCGTGTCTGTGTGTTCATAAATTAAATAGCTACTTTGTCTCGTACACGAGAATATTAATTTATTCGCGTTTATATTAATTAATTTAATATTTCAATTAGCGTTCGTTGTGTGAAGCTCGGGGTTATAGGTGACACATTCTTTCCTGTATTTAGTCTCAAACCGGTTGTTATAAAATAACAAGATTGCTTACTATGTTTTTCGGTAAAATTTTAATGCGTATATGAAAAAGGCTTTTTTTCTAAATAGGCCGCATGTCGAGTCTATTGCTTGCCTAGAAATAGAATATTGAATAGAAATGTATAAATTGATGAAATAGTGGACGAGCATACGCGATGCTAAGTAGTAATGTAAACCACACGGACGGAGTCCGAGCAAAAGCTATTATTCATAATTGAGTTAGCATGTAGTGTTGAGGTCCCCCTTCGCTCGAACAGGAGACAAAATCGAGTCAACTACGCGTGTACAAACGCACACAGGCACCTCCCTTCAATTATTATCCGCAGCCTGTATTTATCTGAGCGATTTATTTATCGAATTACGTTTTCGACTACTATTTAATTAACGCTCGACAAATTCGGTAAATTGGTTAAATCATTATTTACTTAACGAAATTGAAATGATAAAAACTTTCATTTTAGCAATTATTACTGTAAATTATTGGTTTTTGTGTTTAAATGGTTATCGTTTACACAATTTTCCTTGTATTTGATGTATTTATGGTAATGTGTGTGTGGAGTATTTGGATATCTATTATGATTGAATAAATAAAGGCAATTATTATAGTACTGTGGATTATGAAGTGTTTTCACCGTTTTGTCATGCGTTTTATTGATCCAAAAATAAGGTTTTTAACCTTTGGAGACAACTTACGTTTGTGCATACATACATAAACTTACACCTTTTGCCAGAAGGGGCAGGCAGAAGTGCAACCAGGACACCCACGTTTCGTCTTGTGTGTTCTTACTGATTAAACATTTTATTCTTAATAAATGTGAAAATATAATATTTGAAAGGCACAGAGAGGCTTATGTGTGAAGACGAGACACTGCGTTATTTTAGCAAAATGCTTTGTGCTAAGCCTTTAGTTTGTGCTTGTATTTTGATTGTTAATCCAACCTACCCTAAGTTGTCGTCTCTGCATGTTCGTTTGAGCGTTGATGACTCCAGTTCTACGACTTTCATTTATCTTTTTCCATGCACTTTTTCATATATTTTGCTTTAGTGAGTTTCTCGTTAAAATGCTTTTATTGTGTCCAACAAAATGAATGTCACATTTAAATTCATGTATTCACGTTTGCAACGCCAATGCATACACAAATATGTTATTTACAATAGTATAACTTATGTTGAAATTGTATGTGGTTAGGTTGTTTTTATAACGAAGGTCGCGACCTGACAGATAATATTTTGTTGTTCGTATGGTAATAAAATATTGAACGTATATAGATAATATCTATGACAATCGTTTTTAAATTATTTCCGCTCCGATGTGTGTTTGTTGACTTTAATAAAGTTTCTTCTTCGCTGAGGCCCAATTGGAGGCTACAAGCCTATTTTAATATTCAATGCCGTATAGCCTTTATATATCAATAGCTCATTATATTTTCTAAATAACCAGCGAAGAAATTGTCATAATGTTTAGTAAGTCTAAATAAGAATATACGAGTATAACATTTTAGGCTAATTTTCAATAATATTCATAATTACATATATATTATGTAACTTTAAATAATACTGTTTAAACAAATTACAGTTGCATCCAAATTCGTCACACGTTGAGTCGTATTCCAACTTATTAACCAGATTATTTATCCCACGGTTAAAATATCTGCCCTTAATAAATACTAATTCTGAAGATAGTCGCTTAGATAATCTCGAGACGTCATTAGCATATATGATTCTATTTCAGATAGCATATGCAATACAAACCGTCGATGTAAAGTTTCAAAATAGCCCAAAGTGCAATGGCTGGTCATCTGTCTAGGAGCTGGCTAGTTCGTTACCCACTAAGGGGATTATCGGCGTCGCTCCGACAGCACATCCACGACATGTTAACATATACATTTATGTTGAACTAGGTTTTGTTCACGGCTTTGCCCGGGTAGTTACGATAACTAAGGAGAAGAGTTGTTTCTAAATATCAATTTGAGTTTCCATTTATTCGAGTAGGCCGAGTTTTAGTTTTTTTTTTCAAGAGATCGCTAGTAGTGATTATTTCTTTCGAAAAAGTATTTTTTCTGGTTAAAAAGTACAGTATATCCTTTTCTGTACCCTGGATAACGTGTTAACAAAATTTCACAATCATCGGTTGCGTAGTTAAGACATATAAGCGAAACAAACAAACCGACTTTCTGGTTTAGTATTAACAAGGATTAACGCTAGCTATCATTGGCACGTGATTCGACAACATGCTTCACTAGCAAACTATTTATTGGCCGTGTCTTCTCAGAGATACGGTGTTTGTCATGCCCAAATTATAGCACGCTCTTAGTTATTACGCGCCAATATGCCTGATTCATAACATTAACATGGTTAATGTCCCACGCAGCCACTATAACAAATGCGACGTGACCGATTTTACAGTTAAATAGCAAAATGATAAGAAATTACAGTGCTCTGATGAATAACTATAACATGATTAGTGTTTATTTAATCCATACACATAATCGCTTATTTTGTTTACATTACATACATACATAAATTCACGCCATTTTCCCACAAGGGGTAGGCAGAGGTTCTCCTAGTAGTAACCAGGACACCCACGTTTCGCCTTGTCTGTTCAGCCCCGGGATGTGATAGGGGGCGAATCTACCGTCATATCGGGCACAATTTACTGACACCGGGCTGATGATGAATTGAAAAATTCAACATCACTTTGAACGACCCGGGATTCGAACCCGAGACCTCAGCTTTGTAATCATACCGTAGCACAACTACGCCACCGAGGTAGTTGTTTACATTAGTACTAATATTTCAATATTACAACATAATAAATGTACATTCCGTACATCAATTTTCTTATAAAAATTCCAAACCGCAAAACAAAAACCAGTATAATCCTTTTTTGTATTTTTTCTCGTATATTTTTGTTTGAAGTTGTCTAGCCGAAAGTATACATGAGAATTTTGCTATCAATTATTATTAAGTGAAAGATAATGTTGTGTCATAGACAGCATCTTAAGGACTGAAATGAATAGGCATCCCTTATCAACATCTAAGGATCGCATCTAAAAATATACTAATCAAGATAAGTCAAAGGGCGTGACGATAAATCTTTGACCCGATTGGTCGCGATCGATCCTTAGGATGGAGAAGCAAGATCGTTTATTAATTCCAGCCGTGAGTCATGAGGTTGTTGCCGATTGATTTCAGTGATACTTAAACCAGGTTAGAAGCCTTACGATTGGCTTTAAATCGATGACATTCCAATAGCCAGTGGTACAATTCATTTCTTCATGGTCAATGCCCCGCAATGTGGCGGGATAAGGCCCAAGCCCTGAGATATGAAAAATGAGTAGGTAGATTCGGTTTCAGCAGGGGGCCGTTGATATAAATAGACCAAATTGTGCCCACCGTTTTTTCTGCTTTCCAGGCGCTCAAGGCTTTAAGCCGCAGGATAAACGTCGCAATTTATTTTAAGTTACATTAAAATGTGCATACGTTTCTTATCACTGGCGCATTTAATTTTTAAATTTACTTTTGCTTCTCAGTAGGAAACTTTAAATTCTCTGTGTGCCTACTGTTTGCAGTGTTGTATAAATATACATTAATTACAGCTTTGCAAATACGCGATTTCTATTTTGAAGTGTCCTTGATTTATATCTAAGACAAAGTTATGTAATTAAAGTTTATTACGAAGAGCATATAAGAAAACATCGATCTATTTATAACGATGTTTTTGCTAGTACCAATCATACACGATCCAATTATAAATTTACTAATTACTCTCCATTAAAATCGAATTAATGAGATACAGTATATTAATAATTTATTTATACCGAACATTGGAAAATAACCCGTTACGCGTTTATTAATATTCATAAGCCGTACCAATATTAATTAATTGAATAAACTTGATTAAATTTAATTCTCACGTTGACTTTTGTCTTCTACTATTTTATGCAGGTCAGGAGTGTTCCAATCATAATACCAAATCAATAAATTGCCGCCCAATTGCCCTAACAGCGAGATTTACCGTAATTGTAGCAACATTTTGACGTTAATATAAATTTACGATTATTACTGGCGTGGACATTATAATTAGCGGCTCTTGTATTGAGCGAACAGCGCTTGTATAAATCGATTTTTAAATGAGGGTGCCATTTTTATTTCATGTTTTGTAATCGGTTAGCACTTTAAATCGCTTTAGCTGTCGGGTTAATTGGCTGCTACGGGGGACATCCAATTTCGGGAGTACGTTAAAAACCTCCGCCATAAATCTTCAACGTCACAGATAAACATGACAAAATAATATGCTTTCTGTTATCTTTATTTATTGTTACATTGTTGGATAGCTGGAATTTGAATAAATATGGATGAAGTGTTGACTTCTAATCGAATGCACAACAATTTATATTTATTTATAAATTGGCTTACCAACTAAATATATAAATCAAGCTTATACTTATATTTGCAGGAAAAAGATCTTAAAAAGTATTTAAATTATAGGTTAGCTCAGTATTGCTTAACATGCATAGTTGTTACTAATATAATATGAATATACAACTTATTAACACATATCAAAAACATACAATATTCAGAATTATCTTATATCTTTAAATGAGCAATTCTTGTATATATATATATATATATATATATATATATATAATTGGAATCTCGGAATCGGCTCCAACGATTTTCATGAAATTGTGTATATAGGGGGTTTCGGGGGCGATAAATCGATCTAGCTAGGAATCATTTTTAGAAAATGTCATATTATTCGTGTTTTATCGATCGTTTTTAAACTGAAAAATATGACTCTTCCTGACATCTATTGGCGAATAATAATACTATTTTTTGTGAGCAATAAAGTCATTTTAGAAACTGTCATTTTATTCGTGTTTTATCGATCGTTTATTAAACTGAAAAACATGACTCTTCCTGACATCTATTGGCGAATAATAATACTATTTTTTGTGAGCAAAATTTGACTGACATTACACGAACAAAAAAGGTCTTATGATTTAGATGTTTCACGAGAGCGTGCGGCCCAACGTGTAGCTAATGAAAATAACGATAATTTCCAAAAAACACAACTTGTAAAAAAAATAAAAAATACCGAGCAAAGCTCGGTCATCCAGGTACTTAACATTAAACCGTGCAAAATTTGCTAACTGTAACGTTCTCAAAGGTGCGGCGTAGTGGTAAAACATTAAATTAAAAATAAAACAAAAAAAATCTATTGAACAAATGTAGTATTTGTCCCGTTACATCACCGTTTGTTTTAAGGGATGTTTCATAAAAGCTATTAGTATCGTGTAACTAAATAGCTACGAGAGTGTTGTAAACGGTAGAGGCACATTGGAGGCCTAAATTCAGTTATTTCCCAAATGAATCTGGTTGATCGAAATGGTAATATGTATTTAATATAATAGAATGCTTACTGGTGTGAGGTAACCACCTTGCTGTTTACCATATGAAATGAGAACAGCAGTACATCGTTTTTAAGTTGTGCATCACTTCATCAGTGGTAAAGACTTGCTTTAAACCAGTTCAGGTGATGTAAGGATATTTATACTCGCCCGGATGAGAAACAAGAGGCCGCGGGTTCGTTCCCCGCACCGAGATAAATGTTTGTGTGAACCACGGGTATTGTTACGGGTGTTTGTGAGACCGAAAAGTCTCTCGTCGTTCCTGATATCCACGAAACAAGACTCGATCTTAGTGTGGGGTCAGGACTATGAGACTGTTGGGTGTATTTATTTGTTTATTTCGCCGTTGCATGAGTGTACTCGGTTTCTATCAGACCAACGTAATTATGGATTATTAACGTAATTATGCACTATCTTTTATCGACGGATACTTTATAGACTAAACGAATTGCAATGCTCTTGTTATCAGGTAAAATATAGTATTTTTTTAATGCTGTATAAAATAATCAGGAAGTCCATTTCCTCTTCGCCGGTACTATGTAACGTATAAAAATGCTTTCATTTGATGCACTAAGCTTAGTAAAACGCTTATATAACTCGGAGCGTTCAAGTATACAAAGTGGGGAAACATGAAACGCCTTATCAGTTAGACAATAAAGACCGCATTGTTACGACAATTAAAAGTTACTGTTTACGCATTTTCCTGGCCTTCAGACTCAGAAGCGTTGGAAAACTGTATGATGACAGAAACAACTGTTTAGATAGGACAAAAGGCTGAACTAGGCCACTTACATCGTCTCATGTCGTTCTACTTATCGTGGCAAACTCGCGTGAATATGGTACAAGAAACAGTTTATGTTGTCTGCGCCTTGAAATATAGATAATGTTGAAGGATGTTCGCTTTACGGGCGTACTTTTATGTGAAGATATGCATTATACCTCTTCATACGCGGAATGTTTTAATATCATAATCGACGTGAATTATAAAGTTATGTACGCGGAGCAAGTTGATAAATTCCCATTTCTGTGTGAAATTGAATTTGAAATATTCAACTGAGTTGATATTGCCCCTGTCCACTGTGAAACTTCGTCTTAGGCTTTTAGAAGAGTTAACACAGCCCGTGTCTTGATATGAAATTCAATTGCGCCGTGGGTAGCCAAATGGACCATACATGACGACATGTGGCCTGCCCATAAAATTTAATATTATCTACTTGTATGGCCGCCACCTCCTTTTTATAATCCACACAAAAGTTGCTGTTATATGTTTGTGGTTGCAACAAAGGCAAGATAATGTTTATGGTATTTATGAAATATACTTTCAGGCTATAAGGAAATTAATAATAAACAGTGAGTTTTTTTATTGCAATTAATGGCGAGACGAGCATGCCATTTGCCTGATGGTAAGAGATATGACCACTTATGGAAAGTAGCTAAACTAAACAACACCATGAGTTGCAAAGCAATCCTTGGCATTCCACTGCGCTCGCCATCCTGAGACATAAGGTGTTAAGTCTAATGGCCGAACTGTCAGTAGAGGCCATGGCTTTGGTCTAAGGCCAGGTACTTATGTGAGCGCTATGTACAAGGTCTAAAATGTTGTCTAAAAAGATGGAGAAAAAGCAGTAAGACGTTTTATTCAAAAATTTTAAATTTAATTCGTAGTTATATGACAACAATTGTCATTTTAATGTAAGATCCTTCTGGTCAATTGACTAAGGGATTTCTGCTATATTTAATTTAACAATTCACTTAACTCTGTAAACTAAATAAAAACATGTGAAATAACAATCTTTGCTAGTTTGAACTGTGTTTTGTACTTTTTAGTTTTGTTGTGTATTTCTTATTATTTGTCTAGTGCAATATAATAGTTGCATTTTCACCTCGTATTTCGTTTTATTTGTGAAACACAAGTTTTGAGTTATAGTTAAGATAAAATACTTAAATGTAACCTGTTTTGTGTAAAAAAAAACATATATACACATAAACATAAACATAAACACACGCCTTTTTTCCCAGAAGGGGTAGGCAGAGGTGCTACCAGAACACCCACGCTTCGCCTTGTATATTCTGTCCCACGATGTGATAGGGGGCGAGCCTATCGCCATATCGGGCACAAATTCCTGTTTCCGGGCTGATAAAGAATGGAAAAATCTAATATCACTTTGCCCGACCCGGGATTCGAACCCGAGACCTCAGCTGTGCAATCGTATCGTCATACCACTACGCCACCGAGGCAAACATAACAGGCAAACATATATAGGTATATATCATAAGTTCAAAGCAGTAAGCATTAGACAAGACCATGATTTATATTTTTTTATATTTATTTTACAGCTCTGGCGATAAAAAAAACACGGCTCACCTTATGCTAAGTGAAAACCGGTGCCTATGAACATGCTGGTTCGTAGCCGTGTTGCCGGCGTCTTTAAATAGGAGTGAAAGGGGTATTGGTCCTCTGGTAACGTTACTCACTGTATGCAACACCACAGCATAGCTTTCCGTCGCTTAGATTTGAGCGCTAGAAACAAATCACCAAGCAACTGAATGTAGTTCGTGGTCACTGAACATTAAACCATCATAATACTTGTTAAAAGCAGCAATAAAATACCACGGGGCACAACAACCTTCGATTACGCTATAATAAATTTATATTTATGGCAGTTAAAATAGTTATACGGATAGTTTGATTTGTGCTTTCTTGTCAAGGGCTGGCATTGTTTCAAATATCGGAAAACGAAGCACGTCCTTAGTCCTGCGTGTGCTGAATGGTAACCGTACGCTTTCAATATTTTTGATATAAACAGAATAGGCAAGTAGAGGAATATATTGCTTACTTTAGTATTTATTCGATCTACGTCGTGTTGTTTTAATAATACGCGAGGCCCTCTATCGCCACGCGCTTATTAGTAAGTTATGATCTTTTCCACAGAACACTCGGCAACGAGGGCGAACGCTCGTTTTATTCGAAAATACGCGCGCGTTATATTGTAAACGAAATCCTTAATTTGAATATTTTCCCTTTCTTTCATTTTTATCTTGCAAGTGTGAGGCACTCGAGAAGCTGTTTTCAGACAAATAGCATTAAAATGAAATCCGTGAGCCGTGAAGGTCCCGCTGAAGCCGTCCTGTGACGTCGTATTTTATGATGAAACAATTTAGTGTTAATTAGAAATTGTTCGTTACTCAAGTGCCTACAATTAAAGTTCACGTAATTTAATTATATCCACTTACCCGACGACAACTTAGTTTACCGTATTCGTAATTGAAATGTTATTGACTTGACTGGAGGGCTCCTTCAGCAAAATCAAATCTCATTAACTATTGGTACGGCTATTCGCATTGGCTATTCTTGTACGAAATTCAATTTCATAGCTATATGTTATTGCTAAAGCGTCTGACTTGCGAGAAGTGCGCTTGGAAATATGGATTTAAGTGAGTTTTAGGTTTGAACAAATCTCTTTGTAGGCTCTTTTAAAGTTTTAGACTTAAGTATGTACACACCGAGCGCGCCCGCGAGTATCCAAGCCATTCTCCAGTTGATTCTGCAATACACTCTGTCGGTGAAATAGAGTGCTCGACGTTTGGTGGGAATGTGCTGTATTATTATTCGGAAGGTCGGCTTTGTTGACTCCGCAGTACGCACGTTGCAATAACCGTCGCGAGAGAATGTTGGCCGTAATTTTATGTATAGGCCGTGTCCGTGATGCCTGCTGACAAAAATGTTACAACCTTTCGTGTCCCTGCAAGCGGACTTATTTAGAGCAGCTATTTTTGTAATAAAAACAGAATAATTAGTTGGATTTGTGTTTGTTATGATCTATTAATTTTCGACACTTTTTTAATTAATTTCATAAGCCAAATAATCAAGTGTTTGTAAGCCGTGTAAAGGTAAAATATTTTTTTAATTTATTGAATTAGTTGGTTCTTTATTGTAATCGAAGTAGTAGATTTAGTAATCTTTTTTGACGTTTGGGTAATGCATGTAATTGGCTTAATTCTGAACCATGTGTCAATATGAGGGAATATTAAAATTACTAGTTGCCATGGATAATTGTTGTTGGCGGTAGTACTCGTATATCATTTTCCCCCGTAAAACGATCATAACACAGCTCGGGTTTTCAATCAAATACAGTCATGACGCCCAGAAGCAAGGCCAGCTTACTTAAAAGTGAAATAAAATATTACTTACATTTCTGAAATAATAAAATTTCGTATCATTTAGAAGTTTTTGCGTTAATTAAAACAGAGTAAAATGGAGACTTATTAAAACTCTCAACAAACCCGTAGTGAAATTGACAAGACACTTTATTAAATAACTTAGTTCATAATCTACAGTATTAGTGTATTTGAAGAGCCCTAAACAAACAACGGAGCTTTATATACAATAAACTGCATGGAATTGAACACTGCTTTACAATAAAGTTATGACCGTACCGCGCATTCTATTCTACGTCCATACAAGCATGAAGCATCTAAGTTAATGTTACGTTAATGTAATCGTGTAAAGGCCTTATTCATAGACATATTAAAAACCTATTTTAGTTATCGATTGTTTTGTCCCTTTCGGACGACTTTTGAATTCGGTTTGTGCGAAAAAGACAAAATATTTGATAACTAAAATAGGTTTTAAAAATGAAATTCCTCCATAGTTATACTAATTTTTATCGATATTATTATTTCGTGTTTCATTATTTTATATTTTATGGTATACTTAAACTAATCATATCCATACTTCATCCGGATCAAGGATATAACCTTTTCTATTTTGCTACGACAAATTGGCTACAATAGACCTAATGGTAAGTGCGTCACAATATAAATGGATTAATTTTCTATAGGAACCGTGCATTTTTTCCAGAAGAAAAGTAGCCTATAGCTTTATCCGGTCCATTATCTATCACTAGAGAAAATTATGTTCATCCGTTGCTGGTTGAATGAAGGACAAACTGATAAAAGCTTTCTTGCTTTAATAAATTGACTGTCTTCCTAACAATTAAGTAATTAAATTTAATATTTCGCTACAATTCAATTCAGCCTCCGTGGCGCAGTTGGTTAGACGACGGCTATGAAAGGAAGGCCGCGAGTTCGATCCCCGCACCGCGATAAATATTTGTATGAACCACAGGTATTTGTTCCGGGTCTTGGCGTTTGTGAGACCGAAAAGTCTCTCGTAGTTCCTGATACCTACGACACAAGACTCGATCTTAGTGTGGGATCAGGACTATATAAGTATATATATGACTGTTGGGTGTATTTATGTATTTATTCATTGTGGAAATGGATACACAGAAATAATCAAATACATCGACAAACATTCGTCTTTCAAATACGCGTTGAAAGACGTATTTGAAATATTTCCCGGGGCCCGTGATCTTTGTGGCAACGCTTTTGCCTTTAACCTAACCTAATTGGCAAGTCCTGCTTCATATCCTACTTCCTACTAATATTATAAAGGCAAAAGTTTGTGTGTTTGTAACTTCGTCACGCTCAAACGGCTAGACCAATATTGATGAAACTTAGTATGGAGGTAGCTGATGCCCTGGATTAACGCATAAACTACTTTTTATCCAGAAAAAGTAGTTCTCTTGTGGGATGTGAAAGGATTCAACTAATATGTATGTTTCTTACTCTTTCAAACTCAAAGGGATGGTTTGGGATAGAATAATAATATAGGGCGTATGAAATGGAATATTAGAGGAAAGGATTACATGTCTTGAGTCATGGAACAGGTTGAGACGGGACATGACGAGACGAAACGAAAAAAGCAGAATAAAGAGCCGGAATCACGTTGAGATTAAATATAAAACAGTTATTATGCGAAGTAATATGTGTCTGATGTGGGCTGAACTCAAAAAGTGTCTGCACCCTTGCAAAGCCGGGTTGGGCCGCTAGTATTATGTACAACACATTTCGTATTGCGCGTTAGTTGGAATTCTGCTTATGTGATATATATGTATTGTATTCGAAATTTAGCTAATAAAATACTCTCTATCTCTCCTCAGCCACAGAAAGTTCACTGCTGAACACATATACACATATATGTTGGAAGCGGCTTGCATCTAGTGACTTCTTGCTAATAAAATACTAACAAAAATTTATCATAAATAATTGCCAGGACTAAAAATTTAATATGGTTGTAATATCGTAAGTTAAATCAATATTTTTATGTAAGCTTTTTAGTGTACCACGCTGGCCTAATGCGGTTTTTAGACTTGCCATACCTTCGGAACTCTTGTGGAACATTCTCTGTTATGGATGTACCTCACGCTGTTTTCCTAGGCCATTTAAAATATACTTAAGTAAGAATATACACCATAGTTAATGTTTATTGCAATACCAAGCTATTAATGTGCATTAAATGATCCTCGTTTAAAGGGTGCTTATAAATAGCAAAAAGTGAAAAATAAACCTAAAAATATACGCCTGATTTTTTAGTAATCATGATTTTCTTGTCCGTACTTGGACCAAATCGATTTATCTCCTACAACGATTAATCATGGATCTCCTTTGACAATTATCAACTTCCGTTGGCCTCGTCGTGTCACACGATTTCCGTAACGCTCTCGTCACGCATTCACCAGTTTACTCCCCAAGTCAAGCGTGCCTAAAGAAGTTTTACTGAATAAAAAAACAAATATTGTTTAACTTCGCGCTATTCATCTAGCTGTTCTAAGCAGCCATAAATACAATGTAGCAAACATTGTAATACTTATGGGAATGAATATTGTATGTTGGCAACATATCCGGCATCAATCGCGCAGCTTCCTGTGTACTCTGTTTGTTCTACATAAGTTTGCGGTCGGTTGTATTACTTTTCATTTCCGCACGATTTGAAATTTGATGAAGTTGGAACGCGGCGTAACGGCAAATAATTAAATTTATGAGGATTCCAAACGCTCCTGACTTTTGAAAAAACAAAAATGAGGTTAATGTGGAAATATTGTATAATAAGCGAAATATTAAATACCATAAATTTTGCAATAATTTATTCTGTGGGATGCGAAGTCGGCCAATTCGCGACGGGGTAGCCTGGTAGATAACGGTCCACAGAATTATTGTAGAGTAGGCCCACGCATTGCGAGCCCATATAGGGCTGGATTATTATTATTAATTTTATGACACACATTTCAAAGTAATATTTATAAATGTCGAGGTATCAGAATTGATAAGTGAAAACCAAGTGAAATGGAGATCCATAGATCCATTTGGCTATCCCTATATTAAACATACTAAAATATTAATTTCTGTGATGATATCCTATCCGTCGAAGGCTATCTGCCTTCATTAGCTAATCGCGGCTATGATTTGATGAGTGGGCTCGACTGGGGTGGTACAGTTAACACAAAGTGTAATAGTAATAGCTTCATTTGTATGTATTTCGGTAATGAGAGAAATTGCCCGAGGCTCAAGCAGCTTTGAAGAGGGGATGCCGGAACTTATTGCCCACAAACTCGATAAATCCTCCTAAAAATAATCCTGTGTATCTACCGTCCTATGTCAATATAATATACGTCGTTTGAAGTTAGCGGGTAATATAAAATGAACAGAATTAAAAGAGTAAAATTCGCGTTAGTTTTGATTATATTAAAAATCGTTGTAGTAAGTTTGAATATTGTTTAGAAAATAACTGGAAAGTGAAATAGTAACAGATTAATACTTTATACGTTATTTAATTAAAAATTTTCGACAAAGTTTGTATTTGTTCGTTTCTACGAGTTTAGTGGATAACGATTTTGATTCAAACGAACTATTGTTATAAATGTAATGAATGTGAAATTTGCTTCCAAACGATTTAACTTCACGAAAGTTATCAGTCATCCGAGCGATATCAAACTGTGTTTAAGCCATCGGCATAACGAGTTCGAGAACTGAGCACAAAAACTCATTTTATACAAATACTATAGGTGCTTTAGTTTCTAGTGTTATAACTGCGATGAACAAGTTTCACCATACATTACAGGCGGAGCGACTAAGTATTATTTTGTAAGGACAGGAACTCCATCCAGAGCCGTATAGTTTGCGATTTACGAGTAGGTATGCAGTAGTAAATGCGTCCTGGCCGGGTGTGCCATCGGACCGTATAAATCTGAGATGAGTGCTTGCTGTTTTATACACGCCGCTTTTTCACGTTCCATTTGTGCACTTTCTCATAAATATTTGCTTCGATGATTATCTGTGTGCACAGCTCGTGTTAGACATTATGGAATTGAAAAGGAATAAAAAAATGGAGTTTAGATAGACCAACTTATGTGAGATTTGAAATTTGAAAATAGAATCCTCAAATACAAACCATCTTCGTTTATTTTAATGATTTTAGAAATGAAATATTTGCATATTTTATGGATAGGATTATGAGAAATTGACATTGTGAGAGCTTTAATTAATAAATTCGAACGATATTTTCCTAAAATTGCTTAATTATACTCGACGGCGTTTAATTTGATGTCTTCAAGTTGGTGTTATAATCAGACGCGCAATATTGCTATTAGCAGAACAAATTAGTACTAAGTAAAATTAGTAAGATTAGTAAATTAAACACGGAATTTATGTCATCAAAAAAATTATTACTTTCACATGTTAAGTCTCAGGATGGCGCGCGCAGTGGAATGCCAAGCGTTGCTTTACAACACATGGTTTTGTTTGGTTTTTCTATTGTCCATGAGCGGTCGTATCACTTATCATCATGCGAATGGCATGCTCATCTCGCCATTCATCCCAAAAAAAGACATATCCAACAAGATATATTTTACTAAACACAAACCTCCTTCAAACATTTAATCAGAATAAAGGATGTACTTACCTATAGTTTTGAATTAAATGCGATTGCATATTAATTTTGCATTAAACTTATTGGATAATGGATGTAATTGTTCTTTATCTACTTATGTTTATCCCTCACGTTAGTGTTGGCGCAATATGTATTTACTATGCATGTTGCAAAAGAGATTTAGCTTATGATTTCACGAACTACTTTCTGTCTGGCGTTAGCGCTTACGAGAAGCTTGAATATAAATTAGGTTTACTTACCTTTTCTATAACAAAATAAACACGCTGTTTACAGTATGGCTGTCTTAGACTAAATAATGTTGAACACGAATAAATAGAATTAAAGTTGGCAGTGTATTTAACGCGTGCTTTAATGGTGAAGAAAACCATCTGAATAAAACCTGAATAGCTTTAAATTTGTCCAAGATTTGGAACGTTTATGAGGTAAACGGTTGGTAACGGACCAGATACGGCTCCCAACATTAATCCCAGGTTTAAATCCCAGAGTACACCTTTGGCTTTTCGGAGTCATGTGTGTATTGATAGCCTATCACCACGCATTATAACGATAACGCAAAGAATCGTGAGGAAACTTGCATGCCATAGCGATTTGTAAAGAATTTCTATAGTGTATAAAGTCCGCCAACTCGCATTATGCCAGCGAGGTAAACTGTATGTCCTAATCCGTCTAAATCGTAATATCGATTGTAGAGGAGGCCCGTGCCTTGCAGTGGGACGTAGTTAAATGAGCTGATAATATTCTATAGTACACTAAAATATCTACTTCCAAAAGTGTTGACGTGAAGCAGTCATAAAATTATAGTTAAATAAATCTGCTACATGGCTGAAATGTTAGGTTGCATCAAAAGGGCAGATAGAAGAAAAACAATATTTATTTATTTATTGGTCTCCAACTAAGACGCCACTTAACACACGTCCAATAATCTATATAATATAAATAGCTTTCTCTATAAAACCAAGCAAACCAGAACAGTGTGGTTAATTTACTCATAAACAACTAGACTTATAATAAAGTTTCAAAATATGAACATATTGCATTATTAACCTAGACGGGTCACGTTAAAGATAAATTACACGTGTTTGTTATAAGATGGTTATGTTGTCGACGGATTATATGGCTTCACTTGACGAGGGTCACTGGCCACTATCGACTCACTTTATGAAATTATAACTACATTCACTTTAAATTGGTTTTACTTAAATTGTGATTTCGGGTACTATGTAGTTGCCTACTTAAGAAGAGAACATTCTTCTCCCATCTGCAAACAGAGAAGACATTGAACGGACCGGCATAATTGTTTTGAATGACGAAGAAGAATCGTTTTGTGGAAATCTAACGAAATGACTAGACAGTGGATAGCATTCAGTGACGTGCTGTCACTCACTCAGGCGCGATGTTATCAACTTTGCCGTGTTGATATGGCAAAGAAAGTTTAAATAGTTTTATGACTAGCTGGATTTTTGATTCCAATTTTGAAACCGTAACTCTTAATTTTTGCTTGTATATAGGCGATATTGAAAGAGGACAAAGTAAAGAATTGGTCGGACGTAGTTCACATGTGATAGTATTTTGGATTTTCAGAGGAGGAATCTCATGGTTAATAGTTTTTGTTTACACTAGGCACTGTTCCTAATAGTGCATATAGTAGACTTAGAATATTGAATATCGGCGATTAAAGGTAGGCGGAATCTATCGCATTTAGGTACAATTAGATGTCCCTGTCCGATATTAGATTTGCTCGTGCTATTCTGACTGATACTGCTATATGAAGAGTATTATGCATTGTATTGTATTAACTTGTCCTACGCAATACATCTTCTACACATATACCCTGTATTTCTAGGAAGAGTTTTCTCTGGCTAAGAATGAAACTACGTCTCGTTCAATTATTTATTTTCCATCTTATTTATCATTTTCCAATTGTTTTACATCAATTTATACTACAGTATACGATCAGGAACAACGAACAGTACACGCCAAGACATCAATCAAAAGATTACTGTTTTTATTTTTTTTTTATTCCTCATTCCATTTTACACATTTTAAATTATTTCTTCATAAAACACCCCAATCCAATCGTTACCTTAAGTTTGAAAGAGTATTTAACATTATTGCTACAAAAATATATGAATTTAGAGAAGCAAAGATTAAAATGTTCAGTTCTAAAATGTAACCCTACATATTATGACTATTACCACTGCTAGTTCTGTTGTCAATAACTAAACAAATGTCTAATTTAGGATGGATTGGTTTCCCCCTATTAATATGCAATGATAGTTACGAACCAGCTTGAAGGGTTTCGTTTTAAACTGTCCACTAGTTTTAAGCCAGGAGCTTCAAACTAGTAATGACGTGTTCTCGGAAATGAATTATAACTCCTGTACGATGGGATGTTTGTGTTTCTCGATAATATTTATATAGTTACTACGTGCAATAGTTTACACGATTCCTGAGCTGAATCTGGGTGTCCAGTGTCCACTAAAATCTTGTTAGAAGACCAGGATATTTCAAGCTATTTCAACGTAGGGAGACAGGTACTGTATCCATGGTTTGTTTGATTATTTATTAGAAATAGCACAGATGGTATACAGTAGAAGTATCATAATATGCTATTGGCTGCGCATAAAGGGGTCCCGCACATACCTTACCTGAGCGAAATTTCTGACATGAAACTTCGTTATTCACAGGAAAGTAAAAGGTATTTTTTGTTCGTGGACACAATGTGCTACGGACCCCGCGCTGTTTTAATCCGGCACTGCCCTGAATTCGAATACACGTCACTCTAGTGCACAGAATCACGAAACCGCGTTCAATTGTTTGAGCTATATACGATTTTATTAATATCCTCTTTGCCAGTAAATAATAAAACTGTACGATTCAATAATACAAACAACAATAGTACTGAAAAAATAAATAAAAAGAAAATACGAAACAGCAGTGCTATTGTATTACAAGAATTCAATAACATTCATTGCCTCTGATATCTTTGATTTATCTATAAAAACGCTTTCGATATCATGACATTCGTATTTTAAGTTTTTAACCTAGTAATTTTCTTCGATTCCCAATAACACGGACAGCAAATAATATTCCGCAAATGACCGTATTCGAAGGAAAAATAGTGTATCATAAATCATTCTTAACGTCATCATCTTTAGCCACAAGAAGTCCCGTTAAACAGATGCCTCCTCCAACAAACTTCTAACATAAATACATGATCGATATCGATTTGGGTAACATGCTGGTCAAACGAGTAAATAATCGTGCTTTGATGTCTCTCAATGAGAGTTCGCATATTGTTCTGTCAAGGACTTTTTCAAACTTCATTAGAAACGTAATATTTAGTTTGTGTTTGAGATATGATGTGAACAACCGACTCTATATTATACTATTGTGAATCAACTATTACCATTACATAGTGTGAACATATTTTTACAATAAATTTAGACAATATACATGGAAATTATAAAAACAGTCTAGATGCCACAAGTTTATATTTTCAGTATACATTTTAGCACCGAGTTAAAAAAGGTGCAAAAAATTTAAGGAGCAAACTGAAATCATCCATCGTAAAAGGATGGCTCGAACTCACAGATTCAACGGGTTCGTAATTGACTGCCGACAAGGGAGACTTTTTGCAAAAAAACGATAACCGAAAGCAAAAACAGACTTAACGATGGAATAGGTCAGAAGTTATTCGTGATGGGAATCAATTATGACCGTTTTCCTTTTCCCTTTACTCAAGTTATCGTAGTTTAGAAATGGCAATATCCAAAATTCCCATAATGCTATGCGGGTAGCATACCAATCAAGCGAATATTTTAACCTTCGTATACTTCACCGTTACACCAACATTAACACAGAGCCAACGTTGGAACAAACTTTTGAAATAAAAGCAATCTGGTTTTAATTTATTGCTTTTGTTCTTTTAAATAGCTTATAATTATCTTCATCGAGAATTTCAAAAGTCACCGGACAAAGCTTCAGTGTCTATTGATTTCGAAAAATTTTAATATTGTACTTGAAACAAAGCGATTTTCCATTATAAGAAGAAAGTTTTTAACAAGGATCCCTGACAAAATACGTGCCACGCTCAAGTTTTTTGATGACAATATTTTGTGAAAGATTGTTATTTTCTTAAATTAAAAAGTTTACAGGTTCGCGCACCCATCGACGTGGAATTTTATATAGATATTTTTATAAAGAGTTTGTGTACACACTTGCATACATATTTCTGCATTCGACGTACTAATTGGACGCGCAGCGACTTTCATCCTGACTTGAACACGTAATATAATGAGCCTTGCTCTGTAATGATCCTCTGCGAATACGGGCCAACAACGCGGATAGGCTGTGGCTCTTCTATGAGCATTTTAAATATCTTTCGTATAAATCACTCACCTTATTGGATTAGTGACATATCTAAGCACAGTGAGGTCGTCAGTTCGACACTAGGGCGGTGTATCCACTGAATAATCTCACATAAGCTGTCTGGGATTGGAATTTGAAATAAGGCGGCTGTAGTATCACCTCTGCCTACTCCCCCGAGAATACAAGCGCGAGCTTATAACGCACTGATTTAAATATTAAATAGAAGCTCCGCACCATTCACGGCCGCACAATGGAATAGACGCAAAGGTAATCCCTTTATCATAGAAGTATTGTACAGGACAGTCCTTCGATTTCAATAAATGTCATTCTGCGAGCTTGATGTTTATTAATACAATTTAAACTGCGAGCCAACACCATTTCTGTTTTCATTATCTTCATGTTTTGTAGGTAAATAAATTCAGATGGTAAATGTGAATAGTATAATAACACATCTGCCATCTGAATTTATTTAGAATAGTTTAGTATTACGTATTGGTCGCGGATCCGCTGGCGATAATTTAGGGTTTGTCAATATGCACAACTGTCGTTGATCGACATAGGAAGCTTTCTTAATAACGGAAGTATTTTTCTATCCTTCAGGAATAGTACATTTTTCCTGGATGAAATGTACTTTTGTTGCTCCTGACAAGTTTACGCAAGATTTAAATATGATCATTTTATTTATTTTTTTAGATAAAAATACGTGAATAAATAAATAATTATTGGAACAGCATCAAAGAAACCACAAGTTAAGGCGTGAAATGGCAACAAACGAACTTATATTCGCGAATGTTTTTATTGAGACACAGCGAAATGACCATTGACTTGAAATTAAGCACTATTCCGTCCAGATAGAGCACCGAATGGCGTCAGACGGTAGTCTCATGCCATTCGTCACAATTATGCCGGTCTACTCAGCTGTTTCTTCACGCTGCGGTGGATGGAACCAGGATAATAGGAAGGAGGATATAAAGATCGTCTATGGTCATTTGGCGTGCGAATACGCTGTTGTAAAAATATTAGGAGCAGTTTTTCTCTTTTCACATTTTATTGTATTGCACATGTTAATACCATTAGATAACGAGTATAAATGTTTGTTTATATTAACAAAACATATCTCAAACAATGCGTTAAATAGGCAAAAAATGTTTCTAAATATTTTGACAACAACGCATTCGCGCGCCAAAAGATCGTAGGATTTTTTTACGTGTTATTCTCATTTATATTTTACACATTATTGACATATAAAATAACGTAATAGTACTGCAGATAAAAGTATAGTGATGATTGATAGATATTCCAAAGCGCTACATTTGTGTAAAGTGTGCAAAGTGGTCGTTTGTTGCGGGATGTATAAGGACCTTTTAAATACAAACTTGTTGGGCACTTTCAGTCGCGGGCCGGGGCGAATGAGGTCAATGCGTGCGGCCTGAAAATACCACACAGCATTACCACGCCACCGTTGCATTCTTGTTGTAAAGAATAATTTACATATGTTGATATGTCGCAAGGAGTTCCAGCGCAATATTTAAATGTTTTGAATGATAACTCCGCGGCGGCGAATATGATGTATTTTGTATGCTAAAATATTTTAAATATTTCGAACAGATGACGTACTTATACGGTAAATAAACTTTATTTTACTTAGGATATATTTATTTGAGTAGAATAAAACATGGGTTTTGTCCTCGTAACCCCGAGTACCAGTAATGTGGAACATTCGTGTTGGTATCGTTGTAATCAAAACGGCAATTACTTGTATAAAAGTAGTAGATATTATACGAAAGCTCATAGAAATACAAACTGTTATTATTGTAGATAGCGTATTATTATAGTTTTTGTGACATAAATTTCTATTAGAGATAGAGAATATAATATAAGCATTGATATTCGAGAAGTTCACTTAGTTAGCCTAAAGTTGACTTTTTATATGAAACGAAGCGTAAGAATAAGTCATTTGAAAGTACAATTTCAAATACAATATTACACGTGTAAAATCGTTCAACTTTATTGTCGCCATCATCTGAAATGGTCGAGATTACTCTCAATTAGGGCAAAGGAAGTGGAAATCAATAACGAATAGCATATAAACTGGGTATACGATTCATAAAGTCTGTCTGCGTTGAATGGCCTTATTCACATGAAAACCGGAGTTGTATTTGGGTCAAGTCGACTGCTTGACGGCTGGTCGGCGGCGATGTTCGCGCTGTGGGTAGCCGGTAGTCCGATGGCTCTACAAAAACTCCGGTCCGGTGTGGGCACGCGATCGCGTGACGCCGAAAGGGCACACTACAATTACACGCCGAATGACCCTGTTCATTGCGCACGCAAATGTCGCCATTAAAACGAAGACTTCAAATTGACGGGCATAGATACAGCAGATAACGCCACGTGCGCTACATTGTTCGCAAAAACATAACGCAACTTTATAACAAGTGATTCTACTGCTTTTTAATTAGTCATGTCAGTGCTGTTTGCTCAACGGAATTATGAAAGCAATTTCTGGAAGTTTTATTCGGCTAATAAAACACGCTAGCTATGTTTAATAAAAGGTTATTAAAGACGGACGGCTAGATTTTAGCGAAACCTGAATTGAACTAGCTTTTGTAAAGTAATATTACTTTTCTTATCGAATATTTTCCAAAGTCACATAATATAAAGGACGTTTATTCCATATTTATGTTAGTGCGCAACTCAAAATGGATTGCGGTTTATTTTTTTGTATTTTGGGTAGATATTAAATGTCGCATCGATTATAGAACAACAACCGCAAATAATTAATTTGTCCAAATTTTAGTTCATCACTTTTTAATACTGTACTATTTTAATCAACTTTTTTATTTTATTTTTGCATTATTATTAATAGAATAAAGTAATTGCACAGCTTATTGAAAGTGGCCGCGATGACATCGTATCCATGCGTGTATTTTCCAGTCTCGGCCCCTAATTCTGTTTTCACATGCCCGCCGTAGGGCGGTTAAAAATAAATTATATTTCCAAAATTAACACTATGTTGGTAAATCTGTGCATCAGGACCTCACACGCGTGCACGGGCTACCCGCGCAGTTTATTAACTTTATCAAAAAAATACCTAAAAATGGACAAAGATAAAAAAAAAATTGAGTGTCATGGTGGAGCTAATAGATTTACAATATATCAAGCGTAAATTGGCAATGCAGTGTCGCGGAAAACTGATGTAAAAACGCAACTTCGGAAGCGTTTCTATCATTTCATAATATTATTTGAAGTCGACAAATATACAGATAAGTATACCTAAACCTTATTTTTGTTTTCTTCGTCTGCTAATCAAAAATATTTACAACAGTGGCTAGCCCCGAATTATTTTAAGGCTTCGATGCAGGGTATCAATTCCTTTGTGCAACTGCCTGTCTTGGCTTGCAGGATTCACAGCAGTGGGTATATAGGAGAGATAGTTACTAATATGCTAATTACATTAAATAAAACAAGGCACGATTTGGACTTTATCTTGGTTATTTTTCATACGACCTCATTACTTATAGGTTCAAAATCTTCAATACGACACTCAGCGGATTTCTTAGTATTTCTTATTTTGCAGGGCTAAAATTGACACCGGGACGCCTATATCTCACTTCAACCGCAACTTGGAATTTCATTCCCTTTTTGCCGCCGCCGAACCCAAAATATATTTTGGGCGGCATCGGAAGGTCCATACGTCAATTTGAGCGATCCCCAGAGTTAGTCGTGTCCAGGATTAGATTAGTTCTAAAAGCAAAAGTCGGTTTATGCCATGTCGTATCTTTGGAAAATTACTGCTTTGCTAATTGATTTATTTGAAGCTTGTTTAATTGCTATTTGTCGAGGTAAATATTTTTAACGTGCATATAGTCAGGCATAGATCCCCGAGGGAGTAGACAGAGGTTCTGCTAGTGGTACGCACATTTCACCGACATAATTGCCCTGCCATATTTGATAGAGGCCCGTCGATAACTAACTCGAGTCATGGGTAAGTTCAAAAGTAGGCAGCGACCTGGTTGTGCTGGAACCCTAGTACTGCAAAGGTCTATGAGCGCCGGTGACCGCTCTCCTTCAGGGGGGCCGCAAGCTCGTCTACCTGCGGAGGCAATAAAAAAAATATAAATCGAAAAATTAACACAGATTAAAATGCCCGCCCAGGATATCGAAGCCAGGATTTCACGGTTCCCAACGCATATGTTCTACCGTTTGATCAGCGAGGCGACCGTATGCTATGCGAGTAGAAAAACAGAAAAATTCGAAACCAAAGTTAAATCATAATAAAACATCAAAAATATGATAACAATTGTAGCCATACCCTGTAATGAGGTAATATGACGCCACCAAAATGTTTTCGCGTACCCACGAGTCGGAATTTTCCCATACTTGGGTAACCGTGTTTATTTTTGTCCGTATTTTCCCTTTAACCCTATTTGTCAGGATTTATTAGGTTTGTTGCTATGGTATATCAAACATCATTATGTCGGAACGTATCTCAAATTGATACACATCGATTTGAGTAATTTCAGGTCGGTATAATTGTGTCGAATAATGAGGTAATGAGGCCAATCGATCCTCTATCTGGATGGTGTTGCACATACCATCGATGCAGTACCTACAGTCATTTTACCGAGTCCGAATTCCCGCCAAACAGCAGTGTAAATGCACTGTTGTGTTCCGGTTTGAAGGACATTATAGCCAGAGTAACTCCTGGACATAATGAGACATAATATCTTATGTCTCATGATGGCGAGCGCAGTGCCAAGCAGTGCTTTATAATTCATGGTGTTGTTTGGTTTCGCTACTGTCCATGAGCGTTCGTATCGCTTACTATCAGGCGAATGGCATGCTCATCTCGCCATTCATCGCACTAAAAAAGAATAATAAATATTTTTAAAATAATGGAAAAATGACAAAGGTTATGTCTATCCAACACAGGAATTTACATAGCTCTCCTTATGTATAAAGTTAAAAATATATCTACGTTTATGGGTATTCCAACTAAGTTCAAAATCTTATTAGAGTTCTAATGAAAAGATGAATTCATATGATTTCAATTTCAAAACCACTTACTAAGGGACTAGAATCTAAATAGTTCAAGCGTAATTGATCAATTCACCGTTTCCACGAAATTCAAGTCATTCGAATTAAAATCTCAGAGATTTTTCCACAAGCGGAATAGCAGTACCGAGAAGAACAAATCCATTTTATTTTCTCGTAAACACGAATGTAATCACGTGGTTTCAATAAAGTAGGTACACAAATTGTCCCAAATAAGATATCGGAGTAAATCTGTCTACGAGGCGCGCGTGTGTGATTTGTTAACAATAATGAAACGCAAATCGATTTTCTTTTACCGTATATATTCAAATGTTAAAACGTAATACCGACGTAAAGACTTAAACGGGGTGAATTGTGGAATCTTCCATAATTTGCATGCCTAATGACGTTTATATGGCAGCGCGTCAATTTACATAAATATACTTTGACGAAATACGAGTACTAATGTATTAATGAGGTAAAAGCGAGTTATTGCGGGAATATGAATTGATATTATTATTTATTTATTTAAATTGACTGTATAATTAAACAGGTATTAAAGACTATGTCATCACTGGTAACACACAACTATCGAAGACTTTCGATTTGAGGCACTGAGGTATTTTGGACGAGAAGACGTCGCGTAGTTTCCCAACCGCTGCCCAACCGAGTTGGATTCGACGATTGACCTCTCTCTCATACGGCACCGAGACGTGGCCTCTTACTATGGGCCTTATCAGGAGGCTCAATGTCACTCAACGAGCTATGCTATGCTCGGGGTTTCCCTACGAGATCGAATCAGAAATGAGGAGATCCGTAGGAGAACTAAAGTAACCGACATAGCCCAGCGGATTAGCAAGTTGAAGTGGCAATGGGCGGGCACATAGCACGGAGAACTAATGGCCGATGGGGCCAAAAAGTTCTCGAATGGAGGCCACGAAGCGGAAAGCGCAGCGTGGGACGTCCACCCACTAGGTGGTCAGACGACCTGGTAAAGGTCGCGGGACGTCGCTGGATGCAGGCTGCCTCCAACAGGTCACTGTGGAAATCATTGGGAGAGGCCTATGTTCAGCAGTGGACTTCCTTTGGCTGATGGACGATGATGATGATGATATGAGACTATTACAAATAATGTGTATTGTTGAATGTTACATAACTTATATATAATATAATACTAATATATATGTTGCGAATGGTCGCTGTAATAGTAGAAAGTTAGTCATAGTGACCTGCAAATTTTGGGTTCGGCTTATATATATGCGGTATATGCGGTTTTGACCAGGCCGACAAAGTTCTGTCGACAACTCAACAATCAATAGCCATGTCGGTAGATACATCAGGTGCATCGTAGCATTTTTTTCATATCACTGTAAAAACCTCACAACGCCGTTATCAGTATTTAGGCAATCTTAGCGATTTTGACATCTGACAGTTAATTTCACGTCAAACTCACCAGTTACTCTTCTGCATCGAAGAATAGATTGAGACGTCAATAGGTACATTAATAGGTACATTACGATAGGCTGTAGCGCGGTTGGTTAAGACACCGGCTGTGACAGGTCCTCACTATCGCCAATGATAGGTGATGACGTGTTTGTGCTCCATCGTCACTATTATTGCGCTTGTCCTTACTAAGCTATCTCCATGATGCGTTTTGGAGTCGATTAGCGTATTCTGCGACATTTATTAACATATCTAAAGCGCCATTTACACGGGCAGAGTTTCTCGCGGCTGGTATCGTATGCGATTATCGCACGACATAACCGCCATAGATTATCGTGTTCTGACAAATGTTTATATGATGCAACTTTTTTATATCCTTACGATAATCGTATCTTCGAGACGAGAAACTCTCCACGTGTCTGGGTGTTTGTGAGACCGCAGTCTCTCGTAGTTTCTGATACCGACACAAGACTTAATTGATCTTAATGTGGGATCAGGACTATGTATGTGACTGTTGGGTGTATTTATTTATTTATTTAAACATTTATTTCGGTGCAGGGATCGAACCCGGGGCTTTTCGTTTCACAGCGGGCTTTGAACCAATTGCGTCACGGATTCATATTATATTTAAATAAATACTGATTTTAGACTCTGTTTCAAAAATGGCAGCCATTAAATTTGACATTACATTTTAGCCGAAGGGGATGCCTATATTCAGCAGTAGACTTCCTGTGGCTGAAGAGAGAGAGAGACATTATATTTGATCCCTACCGTGAATTTAGACGTTACAGTATTACAAATAATGTGGACGTCTACTTTATAAGCACATTTATTTTACTTATAATAATAAAATCAATATTACGATTCACAAGCCATAAAAGTTTACCATTTGCATTTTAGCTTGTTCCATTTTAAAATTCGACTGAAAAAATTCTTGAAAATTTTCCGACTAACTAGAATTTTTCCAAAAAAAGCAATAAAAAACCATTTTATTGTTTATGCCATAAACAGTTTTTATTCGTATTGGAATTACTATTTCAATTCTCGGTTATTTTTGGAATTTTGGAAATTAATATGTGTAGGGGACATTTATTGATGGAGTTCAAACACAAGTGTTAACTTTGTCTTTATTAACTCGTTCGCTTAATCACGGACGCTACTGAGTCGAAATTGCACACTCATCACATTACATACTTCACACATACGAGTACATTTTTATATGGCAATGAATGGCGAGACTAGCATGCCATTCGCCTGATGGTAAGCCATACGACCGCTCATGGACAGTAGCATAACCAAACACCATGAATTACAAAGCAATGCATTTCACTGCGCTCTCCATCCTGAGGCATAAGGTGTTAAGTCCCATTATGTCCAGTTGTTACTCTGGTTACAATGTCCTTCAAAGGGAAACACAACAATGCGTTTTCACTGCTGTTTGGCGGGAGAAATAGACATTGCGGTGGTACCTACCCAGGTGGCATCTCAGGATAGTAAATGCACATGCAAATATACATGCATCACGCTATACATTCCGATACAATAATACAGATGAACTTATAATGTGTATCTTAAATTAGCATCAATGCATAAAGATGTCATGTCACCGATCATTGCCGATTATACGCAGTAATGTACCCATACGATCGTGATCGATGGTAGCCAATTATGAAGCATAGTGAGGAAGGAAATATAAAAAAAGCCGCAGGTTTGATTTCCGCATCGAGATAAATATTTGTGTCATCCCCAAATATCTTTTATTCTTGTCTAGATGGCTGTGACACTGAAAAGTCCCTGGTAGCTTTTAGTAATTACGACATAAGACTTGCGTTAATGTGGGGTCATGATTAAGTATAAGTAACACATCAATGATGGGTATATTCTATCAGCCCATATATGTTCCGCTGCACGGCACGAGCCTCCTCTACAGTCGAGAGCATGATTGAGAGTGGTTAGGACATGTCCACCACGCTGGCTTAGTGCGGATTGGCGAACTTACGGTATGCAGGTTTCCTCACGATGTTTTCCCTCATCGTTCTAGTGCGTGGTGATTGACTATCATTTCATGATATATTATTTTATTGACTATATTATAAGGTAGCCTTTGTTTCACAATAGCCCCAAAATAGTAAGGAGAGGCTTAAGTCCCGTGCTACAATAATGCAAACAGACACAACTCGTATAATGAACAATAACTTTAATATTACAATTACATTCGCCCTAGTCGGTTGTACGTTGAAAATAAGCGGCCGTTCTCAGAATTTTGACCTAATTGAGATTAAACCTAATTTGAGATTTATGAGAAATCTATTTATGAGAAATTCTGATAAAATCGTTTCACCCAGTACAATATTTTATTTATACATTTCTATTTTAATCAGAGCCTACTTACTCAACTACTGGGCACGGGTGCGCATTTACGAATGAGAGGGGTTAACTTACTGGAGACTTTCAGGTACGCAGACTTCCCCGTTTTTTATTCGATGTTAAAGTGAACGAAAGTTAGCTACCAATACATGTAATAAAAAAATCACCCGAACGTAAACCGCTCTTTAGTATACTAGTCCGTTTAAACTAGGTTGACGCTTATAAAATTTCACAAATATTTAGTAAAATTCTAACTACCTAAAGTTGATGTTGCTGAGAAATAATAATAAAACCGTATTTTTACTGTCTGACTGTTCAGTTTATACTTTTATGTTCAACGAGTTTAAAAAACACATAAAACCGTGGTACCACTGGATATTTCGTTTTGGATGGAAACAGATTTATTCTGTACAAGCTATCCGGTCCGGCTCCGCCCGGGTGCAGGTAGTTTTTGAGTCTAGTCCACATCAACAATATATTAGTTATGACTTTATTTTTCGTTAATTGTAATTAACCAAATAATATTTTTTTAACGTAATTTCAGCGGTTTTAATTTTTACACAATATTTTATTCCTTATTTTACCCCTATAATGCTGTTACTCCTATTTATATACGAACTCAATGTCGTCCTCTGTACTGCTTTTCCCGTCCCGTCCGGTCCAGTTATATCCCGCCCTATCCCGTTCAATTCTCCCCCAAACCATGTAATCGAGTTAAAAAAAGTAACAAATATATTTGAATTCCTAGCACATCCCACGGGAACACGACATTTTTCGTGATAAAAAGTAGCCTGTGTGTTAATCCGGGGTATCAGCTACCTTCATACCAAATTAAAGCGAAATTGGTTTAGCCGTTTCTGAGATTAGCGTGCACGAAGGCACAGACAAATAGACGAAGAGACAGACAAAAATTCTAACAATCATTGTTTTGGGTTCTATTACGTTAATACTGCTCCCCATATAAGTTTTTCTCATCTATCTCCCATGTACAGACATCGATCGGTTACAAATTTATTATGTGTATAGATAGAAGAAACCTGCATGAATATTTTATAAACACAGCAAAACATTTCATGATAATTGGCTGTTCGCACGCTTAACTATTAAAATAAAAGAAAGTTAAAAAAACTAAACAACATCTCTAACTTTTTAAACTATTATTTTATATTTTAGTAAAAACGGCTATCATGTTGAAGGAAGGCAGCACGCGCGCAAATTAATTACGTATCTACTTTTTTTTTCAAGCTGTAATCCTGAAGGTCCTGGTGACAATAACGAAATGATCTTTTAATATTACTGCTTGCAATAAATAAAAAAATAAATAACTTTTAAAATTATAGTATTATCATCGGTCCTTGATAAGTGTACATTCGACGTTTAGAACTGTTCAAAGATCACGTTACACCCATACAGGCGAAGGTAATAAAAGCATGTTAAAATTATTTTTGTTTTAAAGACGTAAAACGCTTTGTTATTCTGAGTAATTAGAAATCAGTCGTATAGTATAGATTTTTAATAACTCCTTAATATAATGAAGGAGTGACCACCGTGCACAATGCTGACATAGCTATCATAATCATGCAAATGTTTTGCGTTTCGTGTTCCGTATGTGTACGATTTTACGTACGTATCTGATTTCGAGTGGGCTAACATACTCGTAATTGTGTCGAAAGATGAGGGGTTATATTTTGTCAATCAATACTACACCTACGAGTATCATCAAAGCATTGTTGTCACTTTGTTGCGTTAGTATTAGTATGCTTTATTGAACTCCAACACTTTGTGTTACTCCTATATTTAAAATGAAACGGGCAAAGTTGCGTGGGATTTACTTTCTAAGCGATCTGTCCTCACGCGCACGTAACACTTATTTTATAATAAGAATTCTAAAGAAATGAAGATAGAATAAATATATTCGTTTTAAAAATGATGTATTTAAAGATAAGGGATGTCTATTTCCTCTTGTATATCCAACTATTTTTTACACAATAGTCTAATTATAAACATTGTGCGCGTGTTACAGTTCTTAACCTACATTTTGATTAGACATATTACGTATCATGATAGAATTGGATTATAATTAATCCTGAAATTTCAATATTCTTTCCTTTTGGTTGATCTTAAAAAAATGAGAAAAACTTGCATACATTGCAAAGAGTGGTTTGAATTAAACCTAGGGTATCGCAATTCAAATCTACTCATGTTGATGCTAAAGAAACGAAGCGGCAAAGTCTTACGATACTGAACCCTAGAAAAAAAGAAAAAGTGTGCATAATGAGGTTCGTGTTGGTTCATACAATATTGCATATTTATGACCCATTTAATTGTACAATAAAACTTGAAAACTCTCGAAGTTGGCTTTCACGCTAAAATAGGGCTTAACTCTCTTATTTTTGGTTGCAGATTCGCCTGAACGGCGGCGAGCTAAGGACAGTGAGAATTTGAGGTGGGTTGGTAAATTGGTGTAATCGATCATTCAACACATTCCACTTTTCGAACGATCGCGTCGGTAGGTAATGGACGGCCATTGCATACAAAAACACTTTCACTTAGTTACTCGGTAATGAGCTTTAATTTTTTAATTAATTGCGGTATAATTTGTTTTTGTATTTAAATTATATTTCGATTACAATCATCAGTCATCATACATTGCTGGATATAGGCCTCTTTAAATTCCGCCATGGAGCCCGATCTTGATATAATTGCAGCACAAATTTTCATTTAGCAATTCGTCAACTCTGTTAGCACAAAAATATCACTATAAAATATTTGGATTCAAAATACGATTCAAACGTGTGTTAAAAACCAAATAAAAAGGTTCTTTCTACTATAAGGAAAAGCCGGTGATTTACTACTAATTTATTATGCTTCTACCGACATAGCTACACATGTTAAAATGCATTTACTAAGCTTTTACCTCGTACCAGCTCTATCACTTACCTCTGCACTTAGCAATTCAGAAGAGTTTTGGCATAATTTTGGGTTACGTTTTAGCTTCTAGCCAGTTTTATTCATGTAATTCAGCATTTACGTAGGTCCTTAGTAAGAGAAAAAGTTTTTTGGAACCATTTTCTGCGTTTAGTAGGAATATTAAACTAAATTGGTAACACGTGGTGATATTAGATTTAGCGAGGATGGTGCAAATCAAATTTTGCTCATTTCAAATTTTTCGTGCTATAGTAAAACAAAGTATAAAGTTTTTTTGTTTTATATCGCAAGTCCCGCAAATGAGCAAGCAGGTCACCTAATGGTAAGCGATCACTGCCGCCCATGAACATCCACAACACTTGAATCATGGATGAATTGGCGGGCTTCAGATAGGAAAGGTAGCGGAAAGGAAAATAATCAGAGGAAAAAAATAAATATAAATGTACTTATAATTTATATTTTGGGAACTAATAAGGAAAACACTACTTATACTACTCAAAATGTAACCAATAATATTTAAACATCTTGCTTTGCTAAGTATATAAAGAATCCCAGAATAGCATCATATTATTACGAGCAGATTAATATAACCAGTTATTCTTTGCTCTCTTTGGCGCTTCATGTGATACTAAAACAACATTCAAAAATGTTTTAGATACCTAACAACATGAAAATACTTATACTGTATGATAGAGAACTTCCATTAAGAATATACCAGACCAGAAAAGACGAAAATCTTGCTAATACTAATCAATACAGCATTGCGCGTTTTCGTTGAGGATTCTTCGAAAACTAATAAATATCGACAAAAGTCTTATAATAACCGTACAAAAGTATCGATAAAATTAGAAAGAAAAGAGATATCGATAAAAGTATGTTAGCTGACACGTGTCGACACGTATAAACAACAACTGCCATTTGCGGACACGCACATGTGCCACAAAGCCACTGGAACATGGGTATTGCTAACCGCTCATTCAACCCTATTCACGGAGGTGTGTCCTGAATTTGCTATTCGATAGTGTCTTTGCATTTACGTACTGCATATTGTACGCCGCCTGAATATTCCATGTATTGTTACGCATCTTGATGGACAAATCTGTGTAAGCCTGCTTTATATTATTTTCTTTATTATTTTCTGATATGGCAGGTAACATCCTGCTATTATAGATTTATCTTACAATAATGATAAATAAGTAATAAGTGCGTGGTGGCCTGTTGGTAACGGACCAGACTCGGCTGCCTACATGTTTACGGTGGTCGCGGGTTCAAATCCCAGGGCACACCTCTGACTTTTCGGAGTTATGTGTGTATTGATAGTCAATCACCACGCACTTTAACAGTGAAGGAAAACATCGTGATGAAACCTGTATACCGTAGCGATTTTAAAGAATTTCTACGGTATGTATACAAAAAAAAAAACTCTGCGTTCCCTGTTTTGGTGTCACGAGTTTTTAGCGAAAACTGTTTTCAAAAGACGGTGCTATTCTCATTAAATGTTGTCTAAAACAAGATAAAAGCGTCGCTAATGAACTAAAGGCATCCGAGCATTTCATCTGAATCAAATAGTGCACTCAGAACGACTGATGACATGATTCTAACTAAGCCCGGTTTTCGGCTTGTGTATTCCACTCTCGGCTCCCTGCCATTTTGCAAATCGTCATTTCATTTGACCTAGAGATGTCCCACGTTTTATACATTAGCGAAGATGTCCCCTTTTAATAGTACCTACATTCATTAAACGAAAATAAAATTTCAAAGCAGCTTCTAAAAAACGTGTCTTTGACTTTCACGTGTTTTAAATGTATATTTATTGCTTTAACTTATAGTTATTAGCAAAGTTGAAGCACCTTACAGCCATGGCCATAAAATTCATCAAATTTGTCATCACTACAAAATAATTTATGTTTGGAATTTAAAACAAGTGGTTATTGATTCCTGGATCTAGAAATTCCCTGTATATGAGTTTTAGGTTTTCTGATCATTTATGAGTTACCTGGGATTAGAATTGTATACTCATCATCTTGGAACGTAAACAATCTCGGTTATCTGTAAGTGGTACCAATGGTAACTCTGCCAATGCCTTCATAGACATAAGCGTGACCTTACGTCTGGTTAACGTTTGTCGTTAGATTTTAACAAACATTACTGTATAATTTGTTTATAAGTATATTTTACAGATGACTCTAAATGCCTCCGAATATTCTCAGAAGTGAAATTGTATAAAAACAGGCATAATAAAACGTTGTTCATTATGACGCACGTGTTCTTTATGGAATGTTACAAAGGTATCTCTTTCCTTTCTATTCTTAATACGTTTCTTTAGAAAATCTTTACATCTTAACCATTTAGTACCTTTTCCGCTGAAAAGTTAACCCAGCTCTTAACAAATGATTCTTCGAAATCAGACAGTCATAGATTAAGGGAGGTTGTATTTAGGAGGGTCGCCAAGTTGGCACCTCCGCTTCTGACCTCAAAGTTTCAGTCTGTAAATCGGGTCTTAATGTCTAGTTTTCAGTTGTTATTAATGTTGTTATTATTTGTTTTTAGAATGAGTGAATAACAAAACGCCGTCTCAATGGAGTGTCGACTGGCGACACATAATAATATCGTGCCATTTGACGTTATTATGCCGGCCTGTTCAATTTCTTCATCACGTTTTGCTTAAAGATACAAATTGGTAACGTTGACCAATGTCTACAATATTTTGCATTAAAACAACATATTGAAAATAAGCGTTACAGCAATTTCAACTAAAAATAATATGAAAGAAAGGCAAGATTTTTATTTAAAATACGAGTATTAAAATTCCACAAGTTGGATTGTTTTGCACATTCTAAAGCCGCAACCAATCTTTTCTAAATATTTCACGTGTTGGGTACGCGCGTAAGTATAGTTTGTAAGGCGGGGTGAAACAGATGGTTTTATCTCGGAAAATGAAAAGTTCCCCTGAGAGAACCGATAAAATTGTTTAGCCGAGCGAAGCAGGGCCCACTGCTTGTAATCTGTATGCTCTTTGTGGCTTCTCCGTATGTTGGTTAGCAACACTATTTTGCTCCTAAGTTCACGTAACACTACGCAAAGATAATTTACTTCTTGCGGTAATTTTGGGAAATTGTGTCACAGACATGCTAAGCTTAAAGCGAATTTGAAGGGTGTCAAATGCTAATTTTAGAAGCTCTGTGTGATATTGTCTTAAATATTACTAAACAAGTATAAATATACCAAATATTATTACGGTCGCCTAATTAACAATTTATGCTTTATTTGAGCGTTGGTAATTAGTTAGTTTTCTATTCATAATCTTGGAATCGTTGAGACTAAATCATTCAAAAAAACGGCATTACTTTTTGATACCGTTGCTTCCAATTAACAAAAGTAATTTTTGAGAGTAAGCTAAAATATCATACTGTAAATGAACACATTAAAAAGCGACGAAAAAAATCTGAAGATCTCATGATAATAATATTTACCGAGTCGGTTAGTAAGTCGTCAAGACGTCTGCGATGTTCGAGTTAATAAGGTTACTTGTTTTACTCAGAATTTACTTTTGAAATATGATCTTCCCGTCATATTACCTTTGATAGTTAACCTATTTATAGAAAGGTATAATACTTAAATATAATTTTGCCGGTAAAAAAGTGAAGGTCATTCACGTGCAGACGAAGAAATTTTTGCCTTCAGAAATCTCACTCGCTAAATAAAGAGCCACGGCATAACTGTTACATCCGCTTAATTTTTTTAGTCCAGTCGACCCATTTACTTCCCAAAATTATACTACAGAGATACTAATAGTTTTGAGTGACTGGCCGCTGCAGGCCTTCACTTGATCACGCAGTTCCGAAGGGCCGTAGTTAATTAGGTTACATGCATGTTGTAAAGTCATTGCTCTGTGGTCACGTGGGATGCATTGTTGCGGAAGCAACGATATGGCTTTCATACGATAATAGCAGCAAAATCGTATTGAGACATTTCTTTTTGAAATGAGCGTTTTTTCGCGTGAGCGTAATTCTTTTGTAGGCCTTTGCCGCACTTACAAGTGGTCGGAGCAAAAAGGCCTGAGAACTTATTAAAAAGCACAAAATGATATACATTTTTGATAATTCATACAGTTTTTTATTAATTGCTCTTATCCGTCGCTATTGGGCAGTGCTACATAATTTTTACGCAAGTCGCATAAAGATTTAGCTCGACAGTCGTTACTTTATCATCATGCGCCTCTATAGCGTTAAACCTTTAAACCTAGATTATTTAGTTTATGTATATGTAAACAGAAATGTATGAAATCTGTCATTGTATACAATTCCTAGGAAATGTATACGTTACCTAAATAGCGGTCGGAAATTTAGTACATTCTGAATGTGAGAAAGTACGAACGCTAACGAATACAGAGGTATACTTAAGACAAACAAAGGGATACTTACGCTAGGTTAGGTTAGGATTGAGATAAATTATACAAGAACAAAAGTGGATACAATAAAAAAATATATAATAAAAAGTTTATTAAAAATAGAAATAAACTAACCTAACCTAACCTAAAGAATGTTTCGTTGCGGTCGGGTATTTTGATTCCCAGTTTACTACTGCGTTTTTTATTTAAATACTTTATTCACAGAAGCGTTATTTTTTATATATTGTAGGAAATATATACATTTCCCGGGAAATGTTTGTATTATAGCGTATTCGAATCATTATTTTATACATTTCCTAAGCATGCTCGAAATTGTATACATTTCCTAGGAATTGTACACAATTACTAAATTTAATACATTTCCGGTAACATATACATTAATGGAAGTGTATGTAATCCGTCATTGTTTACACTTCCTATAATAGATAGGAAATGTATGATAATTTTTACAATATAATTTTTTTTACATAAATTTCATACATTTCCGGTAACATATATAAAATTATCTTCATCCCACCATCATTAGTCGTTTTTTCTGGAAATTGTATTACCTGATAATAGAATCTAGGATATCATGATTCACGATTCATAAAACAATGAGCATTGCCTCTGAATCAATAAAACGATATTAATAAAGCAGTAGACAAATATGTAATAATTACTAATTACAAACAAGTAGGTATAACGTACTATTTGGAACACATATTTAATTATCACAATAAACGTCCGGGTAGGCTTGAACAAACAAACAAATGTGCAAATGACCTGTTTATGAGAAGCTTGTTTGCCCACGGATTACACGATTTAAAATAATTAACGTTAGAATAATGTTTCCATAATGAGGCTCGCTGAGGTTGATTGACGAACAATAATGGAAATTAGTTATTTAGTTCGGTAAGGATTATTAGTTGTTAATTACTCTCTCTCTCTCTCTTCAGCCACAGGAAGTCCACCGCTGAACATAGGCCTTCCCAAGGATCACCACATAGACCTGTTGGAAGCGGCCTGCATCCAGCGACTTCCTGCGATCTTAACTAGGTCAATAACTTTACCAGTTTAATTACCGATACCAATTATCTCTATATACACTTACAATGCATCAGCCCCTAAACGCGAAATGCTGAGCCCGTGAATTCTCAACAATAAAAAGTTCAATTATCAGCCTATGCACGTCCTACAACAGGGCACGGGCCTTCTCTACAAACAAGAGTACGATTGAGAGGGGTTAGGCCATATAGTCCATCACGCTTCGTGCGTGTTGGCGGACTTCACATACCATATAAATTATTTCAAATCGCTGTGGTGTGCAGGTTTCCTCAAAAGTTTTCCTTCATCGTTATAGTGTGTGGTGATTGACTATCAAAACACACATGATTCCGAAAAGTTAGAGGTGTGCCCAGGGAATTGAACGAGCGACCACCGTGAACATGTTGGTAGCCGCGTTTGGGTCATTTAGCAACATGCCACCACGCACTTTTAGATTTCGATTATATGTTATATTGAAGCTGATAAGTTCCACGGGCTCTAGGTGTATATGTAAAAATTACAATTTTACAATTGTTGCATATGCATTGTCTCAAAAAAATGACTAGCATGCACTTTATTGTGAATGGATCCGTCTAGACAGTTTCGCCTAGTGACAGACTATATTACTATTCACTACTTGACACGATTGTGTCGCTCTGCTCAATGCTACATGAAAAACTGTTTATTCGCTTAATGAAACAGTTGTTGAAATGTTAGCAGTGAATAAATAAGTTGGATTCTTAATATACTCGTATTTTATATACCAACCGAAATACAATCTATTGAATAAGTTCAAACTATTTTCGGCACGCTTGCCTTCGCAGTGCATTCTTTGTCCGCATATAGCACGAAGCCCAAACAACATTCAATAATTTCCACTATTGCATTTAATTTTTTTTGTAATGGTCAAGAGTGTAAAAGGCATGAGACTTCCTTGTTACAATACATATAGACAATGCGAAAATGATTTGTGTCGAATTTAAGACAAACCTAGTTACAAAAACAAACTGGCATCTGGTGGATTCCATTGTGTTGCCGGATCTGCTTTTAAAATGAGTATGGTATTTTCATATTCAAGCAAAATTAATACCTTGTTATTCGGACGAATTCAATTTCAAAATTCAATCTACGTTAATGTGAATGAATACTCAAGTCGAATATTCTGATATCAATTTTAAAAGTCAGAACATCAAGAAACGACGTGTTTTTCGATAAGCACAGTACAATCTGAATTGGTTATCCTACGTCGGAGGGAGTTGTCTTGTTGGTTGACATAATTAGACCGGCCAGCTCAGAGCAATACACAAGATGAATCCGAAGCGCCTCTCACTTGTGTGGGGCACTACGACGGGCCGATGCAAATATCCTACCACCAGCTAAAACACTCAGTCGGTAGTGTAACATTCAATATTGCCGAAAATACAATATATATTGTTATGTTGCTTACTTTAAACAGAGTCCGTCAATAAATAAAGTATATCACATTGTAGTATAAACGCTTCCACGATACCGTGATTTACTTTTTATAATGGCGGCAGAACGTTTATTCTGCGTCTGACGGTAATTGCTGTGTAGCCGGTAAATCTTGCCAGTCGTCCCCGTTATGACGGTCCAATAAAGAGGCAAAGTAGTCCACTACGTTCAAAAGGCTCTTTAGCACTGCCGTCTGAGGATACTAATATTGCGCCGCGTAGCGACTTGCGACTCTCTCCAGGTTAGATTGTTAGAAATCCTATGCCGCTACATATTAAAGTCTGCTAGAATTCGTTTCCTTGAATTTTATATCGAAATTATTTGGTCGTCGTCAAGAAGTTGTATAGACGTGGACGTAATATAGTAAATATTATAATGCTAACCTAGTTTATAATTTATCATGGAAAGTTTCATATTATGGCCAACCATTTTCACCATTTTTGATATAGGATTTGTAGAGTTAGGTGCTTAGGCCTTCATAAGATCTGATAACTTTTTACCAGTGAAAACGTTACGACTTTGCGGTTCATGGTAACCTAATTTACTTGGAATGTTTTAGTAAGATTTCATTTCTTTTTATAAGATGCCCTAGTTCTTAAACACGAGCTATATTTCTTGCATGCCAGCATTTCCTTTCTTCATAGCGCACTTTATTATTCATGTACACACAAAACAAATTCCGGTTTTTTATCACTTTTGAAAGTACCTATTCATAAGTTTTATTTATAGACTTGTATATCGTTGTGGAGGGCTGGTGGTGGAATTATAGATATCTTAATTTGTTGTGTCTCCATACTAAATTCTAATTTCCCTACACTCCAAAAACTACTCTATTAATTGTACAATAGGTCCGGCAAACGAGCAAACAGGTCACCTGACGGTAAGTGATCACTGCCGCCCATGAACATCTACAAAGCTGGGATCCTAGATGTGTTGCCGGAGCATTAAATCGGAAGAGAAGCGGGAAGGAAAAAGGATGGGAAGAGGAAAGGGGTATTAAGCATCCGGCAATCTCACCCACCAAACGAAAAGCGACAGCAAAACTGTCACGTCACGCGGATATTCTGTGAGACTGTGGCACCGCCCTAGACAAGCGTGCCATTTATGCTGAGTCATGACTGACAACAGTGTGTCTCTACCACATACATACCTGTATGATATGATGAGTATGAGTTTTGCGTCTTGAGAAATCTTCAAAAGGATTGGAATTTATGTCCGTCGTGGCGATAGGCTCGTGTGACGTGTCCTATCACATTTTAGGACGGCAATAAGATTGGTGACCTTTGGGTGTCATTACTGGCATACATTGGGATTGGCACTTCTGTTTACCACTTTAGGCGCATATGGATGAGTTAATGTATGAAGTTTGGTAAACAACTCAATTACTTTAGTTAGCACGTAAATACAATACATTTGTATAAACTGAACAACGTAAACGCAACTTAATACAAGGGTTGCAATGAAAGAGGCGCTACACTTGGAAAATCGCGGAGCGCTAAAGCGAGCTCGTAAATAATTGGGACATTTAACCTCGCGATGTATTCAGCCGGAAGTTTAGTCAATAAATAAAGAATTCTGAGTGCTTTTGTATACAAAATTAAGTCGATTCGTTATAAAGATTTGCCGAGGAGACAGACAAAGAAGGCCTTTGAAAGGAAGGTGCCGAGATTGTTTCGCTATTTTTCACTTTAAATTCATCGCCAATTATTCTTTTTTTATACTGGCAAGACAAACTGACTACAATGCAGGTTATGGTAAGTGCAGAATATAAGAGAATATTCATCGTCTAGTTTAAACCGGATATATATGTATCGAATTCGAATCGCCATTATGATGGATGATCTTTACTCGGGCGGATATGTTTATAAGTAAACTATATGGTTACTACCGGCTTTAAGGTCTACAGCAATCTCACTCCTCAAAAAAAACACAGTAGCAAAGTTGTTCCTTCACGTCAATTTTCTATAAGACCACCGGTTCTGTTAGTCTACCCGACCTCTTTGTACTGCAGCTTAACCGACAAGGCTCTCTCTCTTTCTCTCCTCAACGACAAGAAGACCATTGTCGAACATAGGCCTCATCCAAGGGTCTCCACATCGTCCTCTTGGAAGCGGCCTGCATCTAACGGTTCTGGAGTGGAGGCCATGTACAAGCAAGCGCAGTGACGGACGCCTACAGGGTGGACGGAAAATTTATATTCCGTCAATACTGGGCATTCTAACACTCTGAATCACATACCTTTGAAATAATAACATGAGAAGCCTCTGTGGCTCAGTTGGTTAGACGCTGCCTGTGAAACGAGAGGCCGTGAGTTCGATCTCCGCACCGAGAGAAAAAATTGTGTGATCTACAGGTGTTTGTGTCGGGGTCTGAGTGTTTGTGAGACCGAAAAGTATCTAGTAGTTTCTGATACCCACGACACAAGACTCGATCTTAGTGTAAGGTCTGGACTATGTATGTGACCGTTGGGTGTATTTATTTATTTAATAAAACATAATTCCTACAAAAAGCAAGCAGTAATTAACAACCAATACAAAGAACACAGGTATCAAAGGCACTTTCAAAATATGTGTAAAGAAGAAAATTACATAATTAAAATTACTACCTATTTTCTTATCGAGCATTTGTATAAGACGCTTTATTTACTAATAACATTTATACCATTAAAAGTATTTGCTAGTACGTATAAAATAAATAATGTTAAAGCTTATCTTCATTTTCTTTGCTGAAACAGGCGCACTAAATAAGAAATTGCTCTGTCGAGAGCTGCGGCCAAAGTTTAAATCCAAGGATACAGCTATGTATACTTAAATGTTGTGTTTCTAGATCGTGGATGTTCACAAAGCATTGAGATTTGTGTACTACAAACATTATTTGTTTTAGAATTTAATGCGAGCGCGGCAGTTTAGTTTAAATAAGTATTGTCGTGTTTTTTTTAATGCAGGGCCCGGAAAATGAGCAAAAGGCTCCCCTGGTGGTCAGTTATTGCCGCCGTCCATTATCTACATGACTTGACGGTGTGGGGCGCGTCAATCTTAACTTCAGATACATTGCACTAAATTATAGTGGATAGAAACAAATACCCGTTTTATTGGAATTTAATTCAACCGTTCATAAATTGCATTTTATCCTCGTTCGCTTTATGCTACTAAAATATTTGTGGGTTGCGTAATAAATATGTGATATGGGCTTCAAGATTCCACAGTTTGGAGCTTGTAGTAAAAATATTGAAAATGTACAGTCTGTTACATCTTAGTAGCATGTAGATTCTATTAAAATATTTGTGGATACGTGCCCTCATCCTACCGAACGAGGGAGCTCCATTCTTTCCATATAAATAATTAATATTTCGACAAAAACAATGCTAACACGATCGCCATGGAATGTTGGTTTCCGAAGTATGGGTGTGAAGTACTTTCACATGATAAAAAAGCTTGAAATTTTAATAAAATGGAAAATTTATGGACCAATTTCAAAAATGCGATATTAAAGTTCTTACTTTATTAACTAAATAGCTATTATTACAGTTTTGTGTTAAAGGAAGTAGGGGAAAGAAGAAAATTGACATAAAATCAAACTGACCTGGGTCTACATCATCTATGTCTGGTACATAAAGAAATTCATTAATAATATTTATTTTAGCGTTACGTCATAATAATAAAATAACACAACCTTTAAAGACCCCGAATAAAGTACTGTACTGTATCAGACCATACACGACCCAGTGCAGGGCACGAGCCTCCTCTACAATCGAGAGTACGATTGAGAGTAGTTAGGCCATATAGTCCACCACGCTGGCCCAGTGCGGGTTGGCGGACTTTTACTTGCCATAGAAATTTATACAAATCGCTATGGTATGCAGGTTTCCTCACGGTGTTTTCCTTCACCGTTATAGTGCGTGGTGATTGACTATCAATACACACATTACTCCGAAAAGTCAGGGGTGTGCCCTGGGATTTGAACCCGCGACCACCGTGAACATGTAGGCAGCCGCGTCTGGTCCGTTACCAACAGGCCACCACGCAAAAAAGCACCGAATAAAGTACTAAAACTGAATATTGTGTAGTTATTGTTAGGACGTCGCTGGATGCAGGCTGCCTTCAACAGGTCACTGTGGAAATAATTAGGAGAGGCCTATGTTCAGCAGTGGTCTTCCTTTGGCTGATGGATTGGATTATTAGGAAGCACGAATCAGCGTCGAGCTTGCGAATTCAACCGATTCGATTTTCACTGACATAAGCACTAATTATTCAATTAGGTTGAGAATCAATCTAAGATCTATTTCAATTATAATCCGTGAAAGTAGCCCAAATCAGTTATATTTTCAAAGTGTTTGAATACTTTCTTGTAGACAAACCAAAACTAGCTTGTACATTATAAGAATTTTCACGCCCTTTCTTCATTTGGGTTCGATATCAAATGAAAGGGCGTGAAAATCGACGGGAATATATTCATCTTTTACAATCATAATTTTCTTACGTTTATACGCATGGAGAAAGCCACTTCATGTTTTATGAACGCTTGTTGCGTCCATCGCCGCTCTCGGTGTTCTAAATTCACTTGAAACGTCTATTACTAAGGAGTTGTTTATAGAATAAATTACAAAACGTGCCAGTTCATTTTCCGCGGCACCACCTGATGCTAACTAAATTTTAGTATTTCATAAAACCGAGTTGCGGACGCCCGTTCGATTTACTGGGTCCCCGTAAAGTGTAACAATGGATTTGGTGTTTTAGGTGCCCGTACAGCTATTTGTATTTGCAAAGCAGCCGCAAAGCTGCAAACTAATACTTGGCACGAAAGCTAAGCTGTACAGAATTGTGGCAAGGTGGCGTTAAATTTAATGTTTCTGAAACTATTACATAAGTGCTTCACGCCTGTACTTTACCAAAGGAATATTGTCCTGTTGGAACTGATTTGCGACATCCAAACTCACATAAAATGTAGTTTTACTCAACTGAAACTATACGAAGTTCTGATTTTATTTCCACAACTTCCAACACGGAACGACATCAAAATAATAAAACGCTATTTTTTGGACGTGTGTTATCAGTGTCGACAAATATAGTGCCTCTACTAAAAGCTTTTATTTATAACTTAACTCACTATCACTTTGCTAATAAAATATTTGCCTTACTTAAGAACCAACTTAAATAAAAATTCAACAGAAAATAGAATGGTAGGTAGCAGCAGGTCGGGTTCAATGCCGCAAACAAAAGTAGGTTTATATCCAGCTTGTTATTAATACAAATGACGATAATGATCCAAGTAAACTTATTTATTGTTAATTGTTTTATTTGGGTTACGTACCTAGTTATTCTACACTCAGTGTGCCATTTACAATTTTTATTGGGGCTAGTTGTTTAGACTCCTCAAAGGCAAATTATGTACATGCCAATATAGTAAGTAAATAATACAATATTGTAATATATGGTTTTGTTTCGCAGGAAGAAGACAATTCAGGGCATGACGCTGGAAGGTGAAGACGAACGGTGCGGTGCGGGTTGAGTTGTCGCAGGGCATGTGGGTTTTGCTGATGCTCTCGCTGGCGGCGGCCGCCACCGCCGACTGCCCGCATCATTGCGAGTGCAAGTGGCGCAGTGGCAAGGAGTCCGCACTGTGCGCACGAGCAGGACTCACTGCCGTCCCACCGCGTCTCGACCCCACCACGCAACTGCTCGACCTATCAGAAAACCGCCTGCCAGCCCTTCGAGATGATGCATTTGGTGCAGCCGGCCTTCTTAACCTACAACGACTGTACTTGCCCGCCTGCAGCGTGAGAACTATACGACAATTCGCATTCCGCGCTCTCGTCAATCTCGTCGAGCTCGACTTATCCCGCAACCGCATTGATGCTATACCGTCGCACACATTTGACTCGATCCCGGAGCTCCGTGAATTAAAACTAGGAGGTAACCCTATAACAAAAATAGAAGATGAAGCATTTGTATCGCTACCGCACTTGGTGCGGCTCAGTTTGAGCGCTTGTAAAATTGCTGAAATAGAACCACGAGGCTTTACAGGATTGGAATCCTCCCTGGAATATTTGGAGCTTAGTAAAAACAGACTACAAATCGTCCACGTTGCAGTTTTGGCGCCGTTGCGCTCACTTAAAGGATTAGAACTTGCAAATAACCCATGGGAGTGCACTTGCGCTTTAAGGCCACTTCGTGATTGGATGATCAGAAAAAATGTGCCTGCTACTGTTGTACCCGATTGTGCATTGCCTCCGCGTTTGATATCTTACTCATGGGATAAATTAGACTTGGAGGATTTTGCATGTCAACCTGAAGTAAGTACATCTTCTAATCATTTAAAAGGGATCGAGGGAGAAGAAGTGACATTGGTCTGTAAAGTTACTGGAGTTCCTGCGCCTAGAGTGCGATGGGTGCGGGCGGGACGCCTACTATCTAATACGTCTTCGAATAATGCCAATTCTGGCAGAGCTTTTATATTGCGTAGTGAAGGGCAAACTAGTAATTTAACTATAAAGTCGGCTGATATTCAAGATACCGGAAGTTACACGTGTAGTGCTGAGAATCGTGCTGGAAAAGCCGAAGCGATACTGAACCTAGCGGTAGAGAAGAAGCCCGACAGTAAAACATTCGGTGGGCGTGCACTCATGGCAGGAATGGCGGTGTCCGCGGTGATTGTGTTAAGTTCGTGTCTCATAGGACTTTGTGCGTATGAAACTAGGAAAAAAAGACAGCTAGATCGGTGGAACGAGCAAATAGTGACGACGAATCATCGTGACGATAGTTATGAAAAAATAGATGCTAGTATAAAAAATATTGCAGAGCAGCCGCGAGTGGTAACTAACGATAGTAACCGCAAAAGAGGAGATTATAGAAATGTACCACTGCATGACCCCGAAGATGATGTAGAAGGATGCATGCGAGGAGATTTACAACAAGAAAGAGAATGTACCATGACACCACCGTTAGATGGAAACTGGCGGCGAGCAGATTTTGAATCTATGGGTGGAAGGAGTGGAGCTACCGAAAGAGATCTTCATATACCGAGGCTTAGTGAATACAACATTAGGTAAAATAATGTTGCATAAATAATTAATGTAATTTTGACAGCCTCCACGGCGCAGTTGGGTAGACGCCAGCATTGAAACGAGGGCCCGCGGGTTCGATCCCTGCACCAAGACAAATGTTTGTGAGGCCCACAAGCACTTGTCTCGTTACTTGGTGTTTGAGAGACTGAAGAGTCTCCCGTAGTGGGGTAAGGAATATATGTGTGACTATTGGGTGTATTTATTTATATTCATTGTTAGATGAAATTAGATTCTAATCATTTAAAATTTAAGGGTGGAGTTTATAACAAAACAAGTTAATTTATGAGAATTTCAAAATGAAATTAAAAGATGTTATGAAGTGCGATACCTGGTCATAATATAATCCTCTTCTCTAAATAAATATAATAATAAATTCGACAAGTTTGGTCGAAATAGTACGATGACAACGTAACTACAGGTTGGCAAAAATGTGTAGAACCGGAACTAACCCTTTATTTCACCTGGCAGCACTATCACATCTTTGACATTTGTGAATTTTAGTTGTACCTTGCATTGAAGTTTTTATTTTTTATTGAAGTATTTTCAGTGATAATCTTTAATATTAATTAAAATATAAATCCAAACATTAAAAGGATGCCATTTTTTGCTAAGCTATAATATGCTTTTGTTTTTACAGGTCTGATGCAACATCAGAGTCCATCCAGAGTTCCAATTCTACGGGCATCATGAGTGCGCATGTGGAAATATTATCTGACAACAGCCGCTACAATAACAACCGATCATGTCCTCGATCCCGACCACGAGACCGTCTCGACAACGACCTATCCGGCAGTGACAGCGAAAAAAACTATCCAGACCTCATAGAAATGAGTACACTAGGAACTTCAAGCTACCTTCGAAGCGAGATGAAGCATGATTCTTATTACTTTTATACGATACCCCGTAGAAAAGATGGTGACAGCCGTAGTCCCTTACTAAATAGTCGGAGGAATAGTTCCGGTGGTGATTCTACTACATTTCTAGACAGAGCATATGACAAGAGGCTCAGACCGTCCGGTCGACGATCGAATAGTTTTTTAGATCTGTCAAGTGGTGGTAACCGGATACGGCGGAATCCCAGTCTCCCAGCTTCACCTACCAGAGAACAACCAACCGTGCCATCTGCAACGCCATTATTAGATTTATCTGGACTTCGAGACTACTCACGGACAGGTCAAACCTTAGAGGATTTCGATTTTAGAGCTTCACAGCTGGAAAAGTTTTTAGAGGAATATAGATGCTTAAGGGAACAACTATCAAGAATGAAAGAGACTAGAGAAAATCTACAGAGAACCCGTGCGGTAGAAAATGATGATTTAAGATCAGTTTTAAAAGGAAAGCCTAGCATAGCTGTCACGGAAACATCGTCTTCAGTAGCCCTTGCTGATGCTGCATCCCCATTGGCTCTCAGTCCCCCAGAATATAAACCGCCACAGCAGAGACCGGAATGGCTCACTACTCTACTCTATCGTAATTAGCTCCACTTAAATGTAACTTACTAACATTCAAAATGGGTATCATAATCTATAAGAAACTGTTATTAGAACACCTAGCGATGATTCGATGTTCCAAACTATTAAAGGAACATTTTGACAATTGCTCGTTTTATTGTATTAGAAAATTTAAAACAATTTGTAAATATATTAATATGAACTGATGTCGAACGTAAGAACTTAAATAAGTGAACAGTTGTTTGTAAGCGAAATGCGAATGAGAATTCTTTTGATGTTGAATTGAAATAAAGAAATTTCAAGAATTCAGTTAAGTTTTATTTATTGTTTCGTGGTTGTTATCAAACCAAACACTTCAAACAGTGAACAAATTTCTTACCTTTCAATTGTCAATCGAACAAATCGATTGATTAATCACCAAGCGTCCGATTAATTGAATTGAGTTTGGTTGATTAATTATAAATGAAATGTATCGGAATTCCATTAAACAGTATATTTGAGTGCTAAATGGGCGAATGTGGAGATAAAAGTAAGGCATAAAGCATGAAAAACTTTAGGGCAGTAAAAATATTTTAACAACGCATGATTATATTTTTATGATGCATGTAAATGTCGTTATGGCTATATCGATACTTACTATATGACATAAACATTTAGATAACAAACTGAAAATATATATTTATTACTACGTATGACAAGAAAATGAACAGTAGAAAAATTAAAATTAATTTGAAAGTCACAATACATATTTTACATACTTTTTTAATAACCTAGTGTCGTACTGCTGAGTAAAGGTTTTCAAATTATTAATATGCCAACTAATATGAATAGTTTTATAGGCAAAGTCTCTTTCTGTTCTAGTTTAAATTGTTTGTTAGCAAATAACTGAACTCCATAATAACAAAAACAAAAAGGCAACAATAATGACATTTGTGTTCCTGGGAGAGTTGTGCTGTTATTTGTGCACAACCATGAAACTTTTTATAGCTGGAGTAATATTACCGGACGACTCTAAAAACCTTGTGACAGCAATTTTAATAAAAAATATTTTGCACTTTGAAGGTCGCCGGAACGCATTTCCCGTCGAGCAAAATATGTAACAGCTGTAATTAAGCGTTTTGGTAATATGAATCCGAATTATAGGAAGGCATTTAATTAAGCACACTATAGTAAATGTTGCATACATATACGAGTATGTAGAGAAATGTATGTTAACATGGCGCATGCAATTAAAAAGAAAATGGTGGGCATTGTTCCGCAGCCTGAAGATTTATATCACGTCATTTTAAACCATCATAATTTCGAAGTCAATGGTTTCTTAAAAAAATAATGTTTATTTGGGTGAGATGGTCTTTAATATAAAACAATATACCCTATTGTTATCAGCGAAACAATTTCCTATCGCGTCCATCCACTTAGTTGTTTTTACAAATTGATTTGTACGAAAATGTATGTGTATATTATTAAGCAGGAAAAGTAGGTGTGAGCTTCATTGAATTGCACAAAACTCCCACCGTACGTAAAATGGCAAAATGGTATCCGCGTCCAAATCCAGACATTCGTTACGGAAAACAACAAAAGGACACTAATCCGAATTCACAAAAACGAGAACAGCGGCGATTCACGTGACTGAAATCGGGAAAATGACTTTCAAAGTTGATATAAAAAAAGTTGATGTAACAGCCGCCAAGCTCGTTAGCGTGTAGTACTGGAACTGTACACGAGACACGCTAGCAAATCGATTATACGGCTAGGTGCCGTGTATTTAAAGAGAACAGAAATCACTGTATTCAAACAGGAACACAACTTTATTTCAAACCACACACTGTTCGCTCAAATTTATACATTTTCTACAAAGTTTCTTTCGCAAGCAAATACTTTTCTATGTTGAAATATTCTTATTCAGATTTATTCTGTAGTCATTTTTATAAACCCCAGTCAAACGTTGCATAAATACTACAAAGTAATGAGGAGCAGTGGCGGAAATAACGATTCAGTTTGATATCGGAATAAAACTATTTACAATTCCTTTTGCTTGCAAACTCAAACGTCTTCTTTGCTCCAATTACAATCCAGTTTTCTTACGGAACGAAAATAAAACATGAAACAAGAATCAGTCGCGGGAATTTTAATAATTGCTACGTATATTTGCTTTTGTAATTTTATCTTTGTTGCGGTTTGTTCCTTATTTTTTTCCTAGAAAAACAGTTTAGGGTATCAGACAATTTAGATTAAATTAATGTAATACTCGTAATTGAAATAATCACGTCATTTTATTTATAAAATTTCTATGTTTATGAACTTATTGCTAGGTAAGAGATCAGTATAATTCGTCACTTCGTGTTAATGAGGTTGGGATGTTATTTCATCTCGCTAGTGTGACGCAAACTTAAAGAACACTATATTATCATGAAGCATCCTACTATCCTACTTCTTACTAATATAATAAAGGCGAAGGTTTGTGTGTTTGTTACTTTTTCACGCTCAAACGGCTGGACCAATTTTGATGAAATTTGGTATGAAGGTAGCTGATTAGGATTAACGTATAGGCTACGTTTTATGTTTTTTATTACGTTTCATCCCGAAAATGTGGTTTTACCGTGGGATAAGAAAGGAATTAAAGTATGTATATTTGCTACTTTTTTAAACTCAAAGGGATGGTTTGAAAATATAGGGCGAATGAAATAGGATATAAGAGGACAGGATTACATACCTTGAGTGATGGAACAGGTTGAGACGGGACATAACGGGACGCAACGAGAAAAACAGTTTAAAGGGGCAGTCACATTGAGTTTAATATTAAACAGTTAATACACCAAATAATATGTACCTGATGTGTACTAGACTCAAAAAGTGCCTGCACCCGGGCAAGGTCGGGTCGGGCCGCTAGTATAAAATAAAAATCAACATATCGCTCATATTAAAGTTGTATGGAGCAACTAGTTTTGAGGGTTTACCTTTAACACACCTTTTTCTGTATATGCTTGTAGAGGGAGCATATGTGATATTTATTTTCGCGGTATTTTGTAACTTTTAATTGACGAAAAAATGTCAGACGCGAAAAAGCAAGCGACGATTCGTAGTAATGAGTAAACTTTCTATCATTTCGCAGGTTGGTTAAAGCTGCGAGCGCTTTCACAACCTGTATTTTAGAAGTGGATTGTGGCTGAAAAACACATTATTTTTGTCTTGTCAAAGAATTTTCATTATATAGTAAATACTAGATTGACACATTACTATTTTGAATTTTAATATAGCAGATATACATATTTTAATATACGTTCCATGGGGGAAACTATGTTCAGCAGTGGACTTCCTGTGGCCGAAGAGAGAGGGAGAGATAATACATATTGTCACTTAGGAAAAAGTGTTATTTGATTATTTTTTAGTACGTTAGTCCAGCAAACGAGCAAATAGATCACCTGATGGCAAGTGATCCCTACCACCCATGAGCATCAACAACTCTTGGATCATGAATGTTTTGTCAGCCCATCAAATATGGAGGGAAGCGGGAAGGAAAAAGGATGAAAAGAGGGAACGGACAGGGAAGTATTGGACTTTCGGCAATTTAATTTATCGCATTATTGCTAATATAGGCTGGAAATTCGACTTGCATCCAACTAGTTTCTGAACCTTAATTGGGTCGCCTGCCAGGATGTCCCTTACCAAAACGCCTTAAATGACCTAAATAAAACCAAGTACTTACAATAATCATTTTCTAATATACAACTTACGGATCGATAATAAGATATTAACAGTGTCAAATTGTTCGAATATGTGTTACAACTAGCACAATAATCATTATTAGGGAATGGTGGATAATTGGCAGCCACTTTATACTGAAGTGTTAAGCAGGAAATCTATATTAGCCGGCACACAAACGCGTAGCACGAGTTAGAACATTACAATACGTACATACGGCTAGTACAGAACTCAATTATACAGGGTATATCAAGACTGCGACCGAAAACCAAGCCAGATGGTAGTTTAGAGATTAGAGACACAATGCAACTAAAAATTTCTCGAAAAAAGCGACGGTTTTTTTGCAATTTTTTAAATACCATCGTATTTGGATAGTTAATATCTAGTTTTTGCTATAATTATAATTTTAAACCTTGCATACAATTGTGCCTTTAAAAATAAAAAGTGTACATTGTTATTATGGGAAAAACAGATGTATTTACTACACAAATACGACAAGTAAAAAATTACGACAAAAAATTGCCGCTTATTTTTTTGCGAAATTTTCAGTTGCCTTAGCATCATGGCAGCGAAATTTACAATTTTCAGCGTATATTCGACGTACATTTTTTTGTTCCAAGAAACATAATTTGTCTAGGTTTCGATATAAGACCGAATAGTTGGCGACAAACAAAATCAACTGTAGAAAGCCGTGCGAGACAAAGTGATGCCGAAGGGAGGTCACGACCCTCAATACTGAAGAATGCGACGAAAGGAGGAGGTGGAGCTGGCAACAGGTAAGAGATAAGAGATTGCCAAAAGAACTATTTGATTGCCTACATGATCAATAAACGAATTTCATGTAATTTTAGATCTTCTATAAATCTTTAGTAGAATCCTTACTCGTCTTGCACAAAAAAAAGTGACATATTATATGAACTAAATTTATAAATATATTTTTAGACTCAAAACATTCGTTTTTTTTTGTACGCCAGTTACAATAAAAATATAACATAAATACACGTTTTATGTTTGTTGTGCAAGCCAAAACGGCACGCCACCAATAAAGTTAAAGTAAAAACTAACAATACATTCCGTATTCACACAACCTAATCTCTCAGTGCAAATGTACAAAGTGTTAGGTAAATAATTTATTTGAATGTTCATGAAACGCTTCAAGTGTAAGTGATTGAGAACTTCTCGAGTGGATGCCACGCATCGGCAAGCGCAGCGTAAAGACGTCCAAAGAACAACCTTATAAAGGGTTCAAAAGGTCTCTGAATGCCGGCTGCGTCCGTGATCTCCGAGATCTCCGTGGAAATCCGATTTACAGTAGTGGACGTCGTGCGATTGAACATGATGATGGTACAAATAAAAGCACCTTATAAAGAGATTTATCTGTTGTAAGCATAGAAAAGGCGTATAAATGTATAATTTATCGTATTAATTATTCACTTCTAACGTTTGAACATTTACCCTTGACGTGTTTCGTAAATATTCAGATGGACTGTTTTTAGTGGCTAGATTTTACTCACAGTTTTGGCCTTTTAATAAAAAACATCTCCACTATATCCAACCCATTCTATGGGAACTGTGAATTTTTCCCGGACAAAATAACCTATGGACTATTCGGCCTATACACTAGGTGTCGTTTTGTAAAAAAAAAACAAGTTGATTCATTGCTCCGATACTGTTTGGAAGAAAGACAAACCGACGAACACTTTTGCATTTATAATATTAGTAGGGATAAGGTTGCTTTTGAATAAATTATTCCGTTTGATTTAACTAATGTCTCCAAACAACAGACGAACCGGACATTTTGTTGAAAACTCGCTTTCAAAATTCTTGAAGGAAAATTTACAGTCGTCCAAATGATTTTAAAAACAAAAAAGCAAGTATCGTTTAAACGAATTACAGTAAAGATAGAAGCACCAAATATCTTATTAGAATGTTCGCCCGACCGTTGTGTTTCAAAAACCTTTTGTAATTTATAGCCTGAAAATAATACAAAGAGGGATATATTAAGATTAGTTAGGCAAAAATTCACTGCGTAGCCAAATAAAAGAAAATGAATTTTTTACATGGAATTTAATACCGTGGATTTCCTGCGACTTTTTCAACTTAATATATTGTCACGCGTTATAAAAATAAAAAGAATTTGCCAAGTAACTTTACAATACGAGTGATGGAATGCTTTGTTCTTGTATGACTTTTTTCAAGATGAGTCATGTATAAATAATTAATTAGATATTTATCGCATACCTTCTTAAAGAGAAGACAAAAGCTACGTAAAAAATTTTAACGGCGCGGCGTTCCTATGCTATCGCTACAGTATTTTAAGTCATTGGTTTTATGTTTCATAAACAATTAATTTAATGAACGGTTTGTTTCAAATTGATTTTATTAAAAGCATAATTTATATTTCCCATCACCCTAGTCCCATCATCAATCCCTCCATATCCCAATGCCTATATCATCAATAAGACCAATGATATTCCATTCCAATTGCGGCATCTTTACTTTATATATCATTTCCTTTCTGTAATATATAATAAATATAATAAATAGACCCAACCGTCACATACATAGTCCTGATCCCACACTAAGTTCGAGTCTTGTATCTATGGTACCTTTTCTAAGTGTATCATCATGATTTGGACGGATTTTGCCAATTTAAAAAAGATGCAATATCTGCAATGACCGAACAAATTGTATTCAACCAAACGCAGTATAATATATACGGCAACGAATTGAATGCACAAATCTGAAAATGCATATTGAAAACGGCTTACAAATCTCGGCTTACATACATAATTGAAAAAAAGTTACTCGTCGTATTGCGAACCTCTTCCTTTTTTGAAGTATATTATTTAACGTGAATGCTTTGGCTTTACGTAGTTTTTATTCCGGAAAAATGAATGCTTCCGTAAGCATAACCGATAAACTTCATTGCCGAGCGAAGCTGTGCCTAACAGCCAGTATTCTATAAAAGTCGAGAAGCGTCACGAATATCAGCGATTTTTATTATTTTTGTACGTACTAAAACGAAAACTCGATTATATTATCAACAGGTTTTTCGATACAATTAGCACTTCAATGTTTTGGGTTGCTCGTTCTATATTGTTATAACTTAAATATCCATAAATCCTAATAGTTGGCCTATATCTATCTACTGCCAATATTGTTGATCGAAGATTGCAAAACATAATACGTCTTTTGAAGATCACGTTAGTCTTGATGGTCCGCTTCTTCACACATTCTCCATATTATGACTATTGAATAAATATAAATAGGCTCGCCCCCTATCACATCGTGGGACGGAATATACAAGGTGAAATGTGGGTGTCCTGGTAACACTTCTGCCTACCCCTTCTGGGAAAAAGGCGTGTATTTATGTTATGTATGAATAAATATATTTTAAGCTGATTGAATGGAAATACTATTACAATACTGTGCCGTCTGTGTGAATGGATAAACGTGGTTATGCCACGGCATGTTTTTGAAGAACGAGAATTTTATTTAATAAGAATACCGAGTCTGAACTCATACTATAAAATAATATTACGAAATATTCGAATTTAATAAAAAATCTAGCGAGTAGTTTTATTTACGTATCGTGTAATTCAAAAAGTTCCGCAACAAACGTGAAAGCATCACCTCGTATTATGCGCATAATACTATTTTGTGTAACCATTACACCTATAGCGGCAATCTTTGTTCGCATAGAAACGAGTAGTGTATCGCCGACAAAAACAAGTTTAAAAGGTAATGAAATATAGGCCTTATTGCATAACGTTTAAGTTTTAAATATAGCAATAACTGATTCATGCTATTTCGATAGTACATTCATTTTTATGTCGTTGTGTCTGCTGATAGACAGAACAAATTGACGGCGGACAGCGGACGCCACAGTGTGGCGTACAAAATAGCAAAGAAAGAAATTCGCGCATGGTGATTGACTAAAATATATTCCAGCGTATAAAAAAATAATATCTGCGGAAGTACAACACTGTATAATACCTTTTATGTAGCTGTGGTCATTTACAATAATTTGATATTCAGAGCCGTATACAGTACTCACGTTATCTCACACGCATATCTATGCACAATCTGCGATCAATCACCAGGGTGATTAGCATACGTTCTGTCTAGTGAAATCCAAATGCATTGATGTCGACATTGAAATACCTAAATATTTATAGGATAGGAATTTTAAATGTGTTCGCGTACGTAGTCGAGGCCGTGTATCGCAAGCAGAGATCGCCAGCAACAAATTGCGGTTAGGCGAGATAAAAAAGGTCCGTCCGTCATTTTGCTAAACGAGCGGACCGCAGTACCGCGCGGCCGGTTTGTGGCCGAAAAAACCACGCCGGCGACCCTTGTGGCAAGCTTTACTTCGTTCTTGAAAAAAATCATACTAGTGTCAATTCTATTTATGGTAGTTTCAAATGGAGTTCTTTGTTCCACACCTAACCGTCGAGTGGGTTTGCGAGGGACGGGTCGGTTTCATTTAGCGGTCCGCCAAATCGATATAAAGTGTTTTCGGCTGAAATATACTTTCCATCTTTTCTCATGGTTTGTTTTAGGACTAATAAATTTGAGTTTTATAAATATGAGGGACTATCAATCTTTGATGTTGATGTTTATTATTTACAAGTCGCTTCGGTAAGATGCAAATTCTTAGCACGAAGTTGTTGACTGATGGACCACCTGGTTAAGGTTGCAGAAAGTCACTGGATCCAAGCCATTTCCAACGGGTTAATGTGGAGATCCTTGGGGGAGGCCTTTGTTTAGCAGTGGACTTCCTATGGCTGAAGAGACACAGAAAGAGAGACAGAGTTGTAGACTGTTGGCTGCGACAGTGACAAGTTTTAAAAGTTATTTATAAGAGAAGAAAAAATAGTAAACTGTACTAGTAAGCATATGGTTAAAAAACAAACGCCTAAATGATCTATTGATTATAATACTAAAAAATACTAAAAATAAATTACTAGCCTTTAAACAAACTTTTAACGAAGGCAGAATTCCCAACATATTATAAAATACTTATAAATAATTATACAGAGTTCAGTAGAATATTATTTCTAATCACTGAACCATATGCTAACTTATCCAAGTACATTTCCTAAACCAACATGTGCTGCATTTAGAATTGATTCGGTTTATATTTGAACGGTATTTCAAAACTCATAAATATCACTAAGTACGTTAGCAAGGAACATATTGGATTTTCGTGGAGTTCCTTTGCATGTTGCATTCTGCTTTCATACCCGTCAGTTGCATGTGGCTCGACGCATGGCGTTACTAACTACTTCGCCCCGTTGACTCTTAAACAACTTAATATCAATTATGTTAATAAACGTATGAGTTAAATCTTGAATATAAGTAACACAAAAACTACTCCAACAGGTCCAATAAAGAAACGTATGTTATAATTTCTATCTAAATACCTGCCAAAAAAATTGTTGCTGTCACTGATCGGCCAATTCGTTTATAATTCATACACGTAAATGTACAAGTGTTATTATTATCACGACACCGAAATTTACTATTTTAAACTCGAAACAAACACTCATCTCGATAGAATGATAAATCTGGTGTTATTAAAATAAACAAAAAATAATTCCATATAAATTTCCTGCATTTTATCTGATTCGCTGGGCGGTGACTATCGGCCCATGTATTGTTTCGTGCTGTTGCATATTTTTAGGAATTGTGAGCAATTAAATAGATTTATTTATCTGCGAATTTATCAGCTTCGACAACACCTACCTGTGAACTAGCAGAATATTCTACTGCGTTAGGTGCGATTGCATCGACGGTTTGAATAATTGTCAACAATCTGTCGTACTGGCGTATCACACGCCTATTAGATACACTACTGCTGACTACGAGTAGTCTAAGTGCCAATTTGCTTTACATCTGTGTCAGTCCATATAAGTCCTACTGCAGGGCCTCCTCTACAATCTACAGTACGATTGACAGTAGTTATAGGCCATATAGTCCACCACGCTGGCCTAGTGCGGGTTGGCGGACTTTTATTTACCATAGAAGTTATTACGAATCGCTATAGTATGCAGGTTTTCTTACGATGTTTTTCTTCCTCGTTATAGTGCGTGGTGATTGACTATCAATACACACATATCTCCGAAAAGTCAGAGGTGTGCTGTGGAATTAGAACCCGCGTCCAACATAAACATGTTGGCAGTCGCGTCTGGTCTGTTACCATCAGGCCACCACGCATTACTGGGTATTTTGTAAGTCTGTATACGATCGGGAATTAATATCTAACTACTCGTATAGGTTTAGGATTATGAATTAGGGTATTGGATGTATTTATTTAATATTAACTTGATTATGCAAATCTATAAAAATAAACAAAAATGTTTTTGTGTCCTATTCAAAATGGCACATGCAGTTTGTACGGCAAACCATCACTTTTCGTCGTAAACTGAAGGAAGCCTATACATTGCATCGAATAACGTAAGTTCGCCGTCGTAGAGAAGCTAATATTGAATATTCCGATGAATACAATTCCGTATTGTACCGTACATTTCCCGTTTCCTCGTGCAACAACTGCGAAGTTTTATTACATTTGACGCTATAATAATTGATTTCTCTTTATATTGGCACGACGAAGTATAATGCGCCAGACAGAAAGTGCATTGCAGTCGAGATAGAGTATCTATTATCTACCATGTTCCACCAGACGACACAATGATATCCGGATGTACACCGGTCATCCAGAAACGCGGCACACGTGTGTCAATATGGCAGATTCTTTATCACTTTGTGTTGTTCGCAATCCGGTTGGACACAAACATCTAACCAACAAATCTCCTTCGTATTTTGAGGTACTTAACGCCACCGGATTTACTGGACAATAACATTATATCAACATGAAGTTGTGTAGGGAGGGGCGGGGGGGGGGGGGGGGGGACACGCAACGAGGACTCGACGACATCGTCTCGACAACGAAAAGGCAATTTACAGCAACAATAAAAGTATCGCTTTTATTGTCGAACACACAATTCGTTCGGACAGCTGTAATTGCGAACACTCGCACTGTCTATTGGTTTCGTAATTTAGATGCCACTGTTTTAACATCATGTACGCTATTCTAAGCTAGCGCATTCGCTCACGAAGAGCTATATTTCTTTTTTGTTTATGAAGTTTTCGTTTCTTAAAAAATATCTACATATAAAAAGTGAGATAAATGAGCGAGAGAAAATAATGTAATATTGATTTAGTTTATAGTTTTATTAGCAATATTTTATTAATATCAATTATTTATTTTAACATATCCTTTGAAGAACTTTGAAAACGTTTACAATTAATACAATCAAGGCCTTAATACCTCAAACTGCCATGATTTAGAGAGCTCTCCGATTTTTTGCTTTCTTTAAGATATCTCCCTCTATTATTAATATCCTTATTTAATGTGTTATATAAAAATATGGTAAACAAATGGAATAGAAAAAACTCTGAAGCAACACAAAATTATATAGAAAATAAAAAACTAAACTTCAAAAAATATTCATGTTCACAGCTGCATAAAATAAACGTTTCCAAAAATATTATGACTAATTAGAATTTGCCAAAATCCATCGACTCCCACTTATCCCAGATTGTCTGTCAGCATTATTGGTGAAGGTCAAAATATGAAAATTAATATTAAACTTATCTTTCTGTACCTCTTTCTTGTTATAATATCTCGCATTCTTTGTATAGATTCCTTATATTATGTTGTTTATTAAACCACGCAATATCGCTTTAGTTTATTTATCTTTTTCATCGTCATTACGGAGTAGATAAGTCTAGGGTGACGAATAGAGCGCTTGCGATGAACGGAGGCTTTCCGTGGTTCTATTTGAAATGCTACTAAACTAGGTTGCACTAGGGTATCAGAAAAACTACGGTAAACAGAGCACTTATTCTATTTCCTAGTTTTTGTACCCACCGACCGTTAAATAGCACTCGCAACACTATTTTTACAAAACTGTAACAAGACTATATTAACGAGACTGTTCCACGTCCAGACTGGTCCGTGTTAATAACAAAATGTGAGTCATTACACATTTTCCTAGCCTTTTACACTAGGACTGCCTCCGTGGTGTAGTTGTACTACGAAACGATTATTAAGCTTAGGTCCCGGGTTCCAATCCCGGGTCGGGTATGATATTGGATTTTTCTATTCGTTAGCAGCCTGGAGTTAGGAAGTTAGGCCTAATATTGTGACAGGCTCGCCAATTATCACATCGTGGGACGCAACACACAATGCGACACGTGGGTATCCTGTTGCACCTTTGCCTAACCCATCTGGGGAAAAGTCATTATTCTCTTGAGTTTAAATTTAAAAAAATGGTCAGATTTCGAAAAACAATCCTGTATAGCTGGATTTCATGCCTTCCCGCCGACATACATAGGATATTTACCCGAAAAGTTACGACAGCCAGCAGGTGATTGATAAGGGTGGATAGATAAAGATAAATATAAAATCTTAATAGCTCAGATATTCTCTACCAGTCTCTACCACAGGAAGTCCACTGCTGAACATAGGCGTCCCCAATGGATCGCAGGAAGTCGCTGGATGCAGACAACTGGTCTATGTGGCGATGCAGTAATACAACGATACAATTAAAATAAAAACTTTGTCGTATATTACTTAAGTAGTATTAACTAAAATACCTAAATCGAATTTATAATTCGAACCAAAAAAAAAAAAATACCGCAGTATATTAGAGATAATAAATTTGTTCAACGTCTAAACAAGTGCTCGCGACAATTAACCCCGAACGTGATTTTTGTAAGAAGGCGCCATATTCGACAATAGTACTCTGTGACGTCGCGAGTTTCAGGGTGAAGAACTTTTTCAATTCATGTCATGTTTCATATTATTTTCCGGGAAAGAAAGCCGATCTTTTGACTTAACAAAGAAATTTCTGAACGCTGAAACTTAGCCGTCGGGATAGCTGACGAGTCGAGCGTTGTGTTTCAATAAAATAAAAGTTTACGGTCTTGTGTACCCACTCCTTTTTTTGCAAGTCATAAGCTCCATAACTTAATAAATTACTTACTCGTACATAGCGGCCTACTTTGCTTTTTGCGTTAATTTTGTAATGTACGGATAAAACAGTGTTCTTGAGATAAGTTCTCAAAGTTTACATCGAATTAATGTAAACGACATTATGTGCTTTTATTGTGAAATACGTTGCGAAATTTGCTGCGGAGGATGTTCGTTAAGGCCTGCTTAGACAATTTTATTAATTGTTATCAATTTGGGTTCTTGTGGTATGATGTTCATTAAATTCTATGTCATAACAAGTTAATTGATGGCTAATATGATCTTATAATATATTTATTTATACATTACCGAATATATTTATTTATTTACTACATGGCACACCAACAGTCAATAGACCAAACTAACATTGACGAATCAAATTTTTTCATATATCAATCACCTGAGAAATATTATTGATAATTAATTGTTACACCCATCCATTAATCTAATTCATTTTGAACCCAGCTATAGCAGGAAAAATGCCACGTCGAACTTTCGCATTCATAATAAAATATCACTGAGATTAGTTTCCTGAACTTTGTAAAACTATATCGGAGTTTATAATGTTTTTTTTTCTTTCTAACTACACTTTGTTTAACCCTGACTGCTACTGCTGCTTCATTTTAACTAGAATTTTCTATTTGGGAAGTAGCTATCGCTTACAGCTAGGAGCAGTATTGGCTCAAGAAAATGTGCGCTGTGTGTAGTTTTTTCAGTTTAGAGCATTTGAATGGGTTCGTGAAACGGAAACCGGTAATAAACTTCATTCAACAGTCCTGCAAATTCATTATACCGATTACTTTTTATAAAAAAACGATACTTGTTCAACACTTTAGATTTACTCAGTCTAGGTCACTCTTGTTTATTTGCTCTTTGTAAAATATAGGTTATTCTTGGACAAGTTGCAGGCTAATCGCAGGTTTTAAATCTGTTGTTGTAACGACAAATAAGCTTACAGCAATGTAGTTTCGTGTTTTGCTAACATGACATTTATATAGAACATTCTTTCGCTAGTCTACCCGTCCTTATCACAGTGATGTTGAATTGGACAACTAGATCTTATTTTTATACGACTCGTCTTATCATTTTAAGATCAGACGCCTGCCGCCATCAACCCATAGGCCTTCTATCCACCTCGATTGTTACGGGTTGGCCGACCTCACACATCTTTGAAAATTATATGCACAATCCTAAAACAGATTTTGTCACAATATTTCCTTCACCAGTAAAGTGAACGATAATAATGTATGAACTCTCGTATCTTCGGAAAGTCAGAGATGTGTACATTTCATTTAAGCTTGGACTTGTCGGTCTGGTAGTTTCCAATTAGGCAATGACTTTTATCATCATAATCAGCCTTTTATTGTCCACTGCTGGACATAGGCCTCCTCCGAATTGCATTTTACTCTTTCTTCGGCTTGTCACATCCAGCATCTTCCAGCGGCCTATCGCAAATCGTCATTCCACCTGGGTGGAGGGCATCCTACACTACGCTTGCCAAGACGTGGTCTCCACTGTAGAATATTTTTATATGAACAGCTGTTATACGAAATAATAAATAAATAAATACACCTGACAGTCACATACATAGTTCTGACCCGACACTAAGATCGAGCCTTGTGTCGTAGTTATCAGAAACTAGGAGAGGCTTTTCGGTCTCACAAACACCCAGACCCGAAACAAATACTTGTGGTTCACTCAAACATTTATAATGTCCGTATATTTTACAAGGAGCAAAGTCTCGTAGCTGTAGTAACATGCAGGTCATACAACTACAACGCTCGACGTGGATTAGAATTGCAGATGGGCAGTGTTAGCTTTGGTGCCTACTAGATTTGGTCCGGGACTATATCGACGCCTGAGTCTCTCCGCATGAAAAATTTACGCTCTACGCTAAGAAAATAATATCAAAATAGTCGCTGTGACTATTTTGATATTATTTGATGCATCAGATCTCTAACATTATATTTCACGAATATTTTTATTTATCGAAGCTTTTATTCTTGATATTTTAGCTTCCTCCCGCTTTATCCTTTTCTTATATCCGTCCTACAGTTGCGTGTAAAAGATTGTCTCGACCGATAAGACGGCTATTTATACTTTTATGTTATTTCTGTTAATTGATGTCTTTTATGTACAATAAAGAGTAAAAAAAATTAAATACATTAATTTGACTATATGACTATATGGCTGAACCACCACTGTCAATCGTACTCTCCATTGTAGAGGAGGTCCGTGCTCCGCAGTGGAACGTATATGGGCTTATACAATATAATAAAAATATTCGTGTTGTAAAATCTGTCAATGGAGTTGTTTGTCTCTGTATATATTCATTAGGATCTGGATACCAAAATGGAAACTCTCACAATAATATTTAGACGTAACCTCTAAGGTGTTCTTAATGGATTTAAAGATACACTTCTTTCGTAAAAATACTTAGATTAATGGTTTTATTAATAAGATTTCCAAATTAATTTCAAAAATCAATTTTCTCTTCGGCAATACATTGCGTGTTGTTGCCCCAGAACACGGTTTTTCCAGTTTGCATGGCTGGCAAAAGACAGCAATCCGGTGGGAAGCAGGCGTTTTGTGTTTTCCTAACTTCGCAGGAGGTAGTTGCACAAATTTTGTTTACGCCCACAGCTTCACCTCAATTGGATAAAGTTGACAAAAACTTTTGATTCGTAAATAAGTTGAATTGAATGTCCGAATCGTGATGACAAGTACATAAGTGATTGTAGACGGACGCAGATTTTGTGTCTCGCTCGTTTGTAATGTAAATTTACCTTTCCTTAGCTAGTCTGGCTGCGGACGGCCAATGGGAGTTAAAATGGCTGGCCCCGTGTCCGCCGTCACCCTCCCTGATGGCTTGTTATTAAGTTTTAATTAACGTATTGAGATTTACTAAGATTGTTTCTAACAGCTTTTTGCAGATTAATGTCCTCTGTTGATGAAACATAAACATCGAGAGACGACGCGGCGCGTTTTAAAATTTATCTAATATTTTCCATGGATGGTTTTAGGAGCTTGTTTCAGGTTTTTATTTTAATGATAATACAAAAAGTAAAAATATAGAGTCCATATAACAAAATAATCCAGCATGGCTTTCAACTTATTTTTGTCTACACAGCTAGAACTATAGCTAAAAGGTATTCATTTAGCTTTGGCTAAATTACAGTAGTGCAAAACCGTATTCGTGTTTTAGCACCATAGACTGCAAAAACGGATAGCGTAGAAAGCGCGGAGTCAATTTTCAAAAATGGCATCGTTAAAAATAGTAGGGAGCTAGTAACAGTCTTCAAGGGAACTCATTACCGAACTCCTTGAGGTACTATTTCGGGTGAATGGGATGGCGGCGCGGAGAGATAGTGCGCGCTTATGAGCGATATCGCGACAAACGAAGTGCACCCCCCCGCTACCTTCACCCCCCCCCCCCTCTGTATCCCGCCCCCGCCACACCGTCTCCCTGGCGAGCGTGCCCAACCCTTACACTGAACAGATTGGAGTGGGTCTGCAAAAAATGTTGTACGTAACTTTGAAACCAGCTGTAACAATTCCGAAGCGAATAAAATTATTTGCTTTTGCTCTGCATTCTAACTATCGTTGGTGGTTTTTGGCTGTATTAGGATTAAGAATGCTTGTTAACATATCGCTTTAGATTATGTTTGATACTTACATATTTAGAGATGGAATTAGTTTTCGGATGTTGATGAATGCTATAAAAAATATTAAGCGTATATAAGCGAGGTTATGCTACAAAATTCTAACGCGATATCCTAAGAATAAATTGTCGGCTTTGCATGTTGCAATGCTTGCTTACACATACATCAAGGCGGCAGTAGTACATCAGCATTAGCGAAAAATGTACAGTAATGTTCTTTTCGTGAGGCAACTTTCTGCGCATTTATTGTGAAATTTAATTTAAAAAGTGCTCCCCTGAGCTTGTACCGAACAGAAGATTTTTTAAGTTAAGAAATATTAGGATTCTGCGGAAAGTAACAAATTCAGTTTAATTTTAGAGAAAAGGGATATTCAAAATAGCAACCGTCGGTTTGCGGTCGGGAGAAAATAGAGCGCGAAACAAATTGCAGCCCGACTAAGATAAAAAGGGCCCGTCATTTTGTTAAACGACTCACAGTCCGACCCGGAGCAAATAACGCAGATACTGGATCCGCGCCGATACCACCCGCTCTTATATAAAAATGCCCAATTCAATTAGCTAATTTACATTAACACAAATTAAAAATTGCAGTTTGTGTTCCAAAGCCTTATTTATGTTCTGTGCTTTAACCGGCACTCGGAATTGGCAAATTTAGCTCGTCATTTATGATGGTACCATTTTGAGTAACATAAATTCACAATGCTTTTGTTCGCCTTGTAAACATAACACAGCGCACTGTAATCAAATTTTATTTGAATAACGTATAGAGTTTGAAGGACTCATTAACTGTTATCACGACACACACACCCCTCGCAAAACTCTGGCTGGGAGCTAGGAGACGTACGGGGATGAAAAGCTCTTTCATCGCGCGCACTCTTTGTCTATCCCCGAATTCATGTGTAAGCTGTCACGAGGGAACCCGGCTGTGATGACGCCACAATAAAGTGGCGCACACTTGCTTGCACTCAAAACTATCACACTCGTCACAAACCGAGTTTTAATAACTACTTGAGGAATTCCCAGCGACTGTTCTGCGCGCCGCCATTTCGAAATTTGATTTAACATTTGAAATGTATGAATATGTTTTGCTCAATCCTCATTAAAATATAGAGTAGTTTGTCGAATACGTACTCTGTGATTTGTAGGTTGCGACTTTAGGTAGGGAAACGGATAAATAATATATTATTTTATCAATTAATTATTCAACGCAATATGACATTTATAAAATTATAAAACCGTGAGAATAGATGTAATAAAACATTGTATAATATTAAAAATTATAGCATTATTTTAAAATATTTTAGCCTGCACGGAGTTTTAATTTTCCTACCGGAAATGCAGCCCAGTTATTTGGCACTTAAGTGTTCTTTCTTTCAAAGCAGGGAAAATTCGTCCTGCGCTTAGAATTTAAAGTCTAATAGCCGAGTAAAGAAATGAATGAAAAAAGTAAACGTCTGAGAAAGTGGTTGAATCAAATTGGGAAAACTGATAATCTAAAATACCGATGGCTTAAAAATATAGTGTTGAAAGATTATTATTCTTACCGTGGTGCGGCGAACGACGGGCAATCTAAAGACGTCACGAGTTCGCACATTCGTATTTACGATTCCAGTGGGTCGTGTATCATCCCATCGAAACCACTCACCCGCGGCGCCTTCCCCGGACATTTCAACCATTACCTAGTACCTACTAGAAAGTACTTCCAAACATATCTGACGCCTAAATTCATTAATATAATAGCTGTACAATAAGAATTACCGAAATACATTCATTACATATGTACATGGGAATTTTTAATGTACTTTTTTATTCGAAATTTTCAGATATTTGTGATTAATTAAAGGAATCTAAAATAATTTCACCCAACCGTAATTATAATAAAATATTAATTAAATAACGCCACACTAACCTCGCTTGTAAATATCTATTGCATTTAGACCGTAAATGAACTTAATTATAATATAAATGAAATGTTTTACAAGTAGTTTGCAACCTGGCATAAGTGTGTTAAACTAAGTGGAAGCTATTTATAACATCAGCGTAACCAACAAGAGTGAATGCTTTCTTTAACTAATTTATCTAGTTCAAGTAACTTTAAGCAAGTGAAAGAATGACTAGGTGGGTGCTAGAGAATAAATGAAATTGCTCAGCTGCTGCCAAGAAAATGCTCTCGTCTAAAGAAGGAACAGCCGACGTGATTAATTAGCACCTAAAATAAAAAGTATTTGCTATATTTACCCACTGATTTCACATCTATTTGCAGGTACGCATTAGACTGTCTGGCCATTCGGAGAAATTGTTCGATTAGCGGTTAATTCTAAGTGCAAAGCAGAATCTTAAATACAAATGAGTTTTATTTAATGATGCTGCAAACCCGAGGCTTTCATTATATTAAAACTTCACCGGGACGTTCGTAGTTTTTATAGTGGTTTGGTGTTTTTTATTCCACTAAGTAACGGTAATTATATTTTTAACTTGAAAACGTTGGTCAGTAATTTAAGTGAATAATTTTCTGTTGGAATGATAATAAAACCGCGGGATAGCATTTTTGTCTAATTATTATCCTCAGACCAAGTTATGTTGATGGTGACGACTATAATGATTCATTAAAATACATATGTCTGTATCTTGATTTCTTTAAGTCGTTTATAAACGGCGATATAGGTACATAAATACGTTTTAACATTTTAAATATCATCAAATCAACACGTATACCAATTATTATTTATTTATAATGTCTTTACTGATCACCGCAAATATAACATAATTAAAATTAAAAAATTAAAAGCGCTTAACTTTTTTGGGTAATAATCGGCGATTCCTGACAACCTTTAGATGGACTGGGTTGGGTTGAAAACAAGGAATAAATAAGTGGGCACAACATGGCAATCAGAAAAGAATATACAAAACATGTGGAATACAAACATAGATTTTCATGAAACACACATACACTACACAAAATAAACATATAATTAATATAATACAATACATAAACTATATAGAATAGGATATAGAAAATATTATTTAAGTGAAAATACATAAATTTTAATAATCTATAGTGATTAGTAATGTAATTTAAGAAACTGTTTTCTGACTGACAGTGGCAATTCGTTCCACAAGCAAGCAGCATAGACCATTAACGATTTACTAAGAAAATAACTGGTATGCTCGGGAATCGCCAATACCAAATTCTCTGAGGATCTAAGAGATCGAGCATATACATACTGCTAAGGCATGTGAAACGCTTGTTAAGGTAGAGGGGAGATGTGGGATGGAAAAGAATAGTGCATAGATATGAAAGAATATTTCGGCGAAAGCGAATTTATGGCCACTTGAGCTTTGTACGAAATTTAGAGAGATGGTCTTATTTGCGTAGTCAAAATGTGATCCGGAAATAAAAAATTAGAAGTCGAATCTGTTCGAACTGGGCTTCGGTGAGATCAAGGTAACATAATAATAATCAAGGAGAGGAAAAAGAAAAGAAAGCAATTCTATAGTCTTATCAAGGACCCCGCAGCTGCAAACAATTAGACGTATTTATAAAATTATTTTCTTTCGACATACATCAAAAACCTATTGTTAGCGTTTTTAGCGAAATCACGACGTTGATGACCTGGTTGGGTTGACATTTGGCTAATAATAAGCATCCGTTGCCGTGGGTGGCATAACAAACAGCTTCGTTAATTTAAGCTTCCCGATCTAATGAGCGACACATTAAAAGATTCTCGTGGGAAGTCCCCTTCATATAATTTAATTAACTAAATGAATGCATGAATTGTTTTTGACCGAGTCCCGGCATCGCAGCGGGGCACTCACGAGTTGAAAATTAATTCAATTTCTAATCAGTACGCCATGTTTGTATTGCCGGATTTGCTGCGTATCAGTGCTGTAACCGCTGTATGTAGAATAAATTGGATATCCGATATCAGAGTCGTTCCATTTTAGTGTGGATTGGTAATTAATGCGAACAATGCAACTGACAAATAACATTTCCATTGTAAAGGAATGTAGAGAAATAGATAATTCAATAATGAACATGGAATGCAATGTCGACTGTATTCGATTGATGCGGAAATTATTCACTCGTCAAATAGGAAATGTTTGAATGTTGTATTATTTTTAAATTTAATTTACTGAAACAAGCTATTTGGCTCAGCATATATTGAGGTCATGCATTTGTGACGTAAAGATTATCACTGACTAGTCTATTATTTTCAAAGCAAAATGATTGTCGTGTCTTCTTCAATTTGTTTTCGCAACATAGGTGATAAATTATTCAATTTTTTGGAGCCCGCTTCTATCCTTCCGAAACAACAGTGCATTTACATAGTTAAAATCAAGACGTGAAGCGCAATTAAATATTAGCGCTTTAATCAAATAAGCCAGCGCTCGGTTCCCTTTGAGATCACTAAGCAGTAAATAACTTCAGTAATAGCATGTTTTGTAATTTATCTAGTGGAAAACAACGACTTTTGAACCTTATGACGCGCCGGATGTTTCTATAAATCATTCGGCATTTTTTTTAATAAAATTGTATGGTTCATACGTAGTTTTATGTGGCGGCGCAAAAAACGAGCGCGCTGGGGAGCTGCAGCGATACCAACAGACAGAAAAAAATAAAAGGAACGAAATAAAAGAGTGTCTCAGCCTATTTCAAATGTAAATCTGTGTCGCTGTAACGGGTCGGCTCTCCTGAAAAATAAGACGTAGGTCGTCGAGATTGTCGCTTCTTGCTTTCGTTGACTTGGAAAATTTTTGAGACGGCGCTCTCAAACCCTCGGCAGGATTTGCGATGAGTTTATGTCGCGCTCAGAGAGAAAAGTTAAACAATACGCGAATACATGTTTCTGTGTAGGGGAAGGAATTGTTAGAGTCAGTTGGAGTACACTTCCGCGCCGAGGACACGACGGTGATTCAATTGCACGCCGGAATCTTTGTCACTTCACAAATATAAACACGATTGCTTTTATTTTTCATGTAGGTACAATTATGACGAAAACATGTTCGACTGTGTTATTTTAGGAAGTTGCTACGAGTATATTGTTATTTTATTTGGTTGCCAGCCCAGTGTTACCAACTGCATATAAATTTGGCATATATATGCAGTTTATGTGACATACTTAATATTAAAAATAAAGAGTTAAAAGAAAATAGTGTATTAACGTATGATATGGAAAATCTCTCGTAATTTCTGCTATCCACGACAGAGGACTTGGATCTTAGTGTGACGTCAGGACTATGTATATGACTGTTGGGTGTATTTAGATACTAGGCAGGTACTTACTATATCTTCAATAACTATAGAGGTTGATTATGATATCTGTTTTTTATTTACATAATATTATATATGTATCGTTCGGTGAGTGAGATTGCCGGATGCCCAATATCCCTTTCCTCTTCCCATCCTTTTTCCTTCTGCTCCCCTCCTCATTTTAAGCCGGCAATACATCTATGAATTAAGCGTTGTGGATGGTCATGTGGTGGACGACAGTGATCACTTACCATCAGGTGACCTGTTTGCTCGTTTGCCGGACCATGCAATAAAAAAAAATTAAACCATCAAACACAAACATACAATACCTAAATATATAAACATAATATAAATATAAATGTGATATCGATAAATATACAATACATACGCACAAAAAAATATTAACATTTAGTTTCTCGCGAAGTAATTATGTTTGAAAGTCAGTAAATAAACGCCTTACATTTTTGATAAAACGCCTCGCTCCCGTAATTTCCGTTTCACAGATATGAATCATTGACTCAATATTTTCACGAAAGCATTTGTTATTCGGATAAGGAAAAATTAAAAATAATTGGAGCATCATCGAATTGTAGTCGATCCTTATTCGTAATAGTCTTACGGTATTCGCTTAAATAAATATTTTTTCTGTTTGTTTGAAGACGTGAAATAGGCTCTCATCGAATCTGTTAGTGGCAGTCGATCGTATTGAGAACGCTTTGAGGTATCCTATGGCAAATCCCAGGCCACCGTAACCATTCAGTTCAATACCAGATCTTACCTCTACATAATATATCGCAGTTGACAACATTGTTTGGACGCCCATCATTCTACGGCCGCCTAAAGTGGTTCTATCATTTACGCCCAGATCTATCAAAGGGTAAGTTTACCCTAATGTTAATGAAACCTATTGCAGTAAAGGTTTTGGATTGATTATTGAGATCCCTGTCTATACGGTACAAGCAAAAATATATTTTTGCTATTATTGCAGTGTATCTTAAATGACAGCTTCATTAAAATAGACGGGATTGCACATATAACAACAAATTTGCTAAAGTTAGTTCGACATTCGATGCCTCTCATAATCCCTTTCCAGGCCGCCGTCTCTGCCCTTTGTACTAGGGGATACCATGGTAACATTTTTAAGCGCTTTGCTCAATGCACTGACTGTTCTATAATAAAACTGTTAAAATGCCAACAAAAATTAAATGGTATGAAGAAAAAAATAATAGAGGTTAACAATGCCAACCCGCATTAGGCCAGCGTGGTGGACTATATGGCCTAACCACTCTCAATCGTACTCTCGATTGTAGAGGAGGCCCGTGCCCTGCAGTGGGTCGTATATGGGCTGATACAATACAATACAATAACAATGTCAGACAATGTCATCATCCAGTTACATCTACCAAGTTTTATACCATATTGACAGTACCTCTTTGATGCACCAGTTCCAATAGTGCTCATTTCAAAGTAACAAGTAGCAATACTGTTAGTGGTTCTCTACTAAAATTACAAATTTACTACGAATTCATAGCGAATATGTCGATGAAGGTATAATTTACTGTGCATACATTAATCCGTCGATTAAATTTGTACTTATCCTCTTAAGGGTAGTACGTTAGTTTAATAATAGCGAAGTGGGAATACCTGTTCAATGACAAGCCTTGCAATGGAACCAAACAGGGAAAATGCATTTACAGATCGTATTACAAATTTGGACTGGCGCATGGCGTCTCAAAATCACTGGAAAATCGCCCCAGTTGAAACGTTAATCTCCTCAACCAACTGAGATGACAACTTGCAGATAAATAGGAATTGAATTACTCCGAATAGTTTTCGACTCCAAGACGGAACGAGCGTTGTACATTTTAACGTCAAAATAGATGCCATATAAAAACTTGTTTATTCTGTTCGTATTGATGGAGCTGAGTTTTAATGAATGTATTTTGGCATTGACGCGTTAATTGCAACTATCGACTGGATGGTAATCCGGACATTGCAGACTTTAATAATTATAACCACACCCAAACACGCGCTGCGATTAACTATTCCCGATAGAAGCATAATGGATTTATTATCAACCATCTAGAAAAAAAATTAATATAGCAGTAAATACTATTGAGTGAATATGAAATATCTGAGAACCGACTTGAGGTCTGTATTGCCATTTTTATTGTTGTGATACAAAAATAGTAACTAATTTCCTACTAAGACTACATAATTTCTAAAACTCTGGGTGCGACTGTAACCAGGTTAAAACGAATCCATTTCTGGAAAACACATGAATTTGATTCAGGTATACCGATATTTGCAAAACGAATTTATGATTATCGCCCATAATATAGGCTCACTGCGCGGTACTGGCTTAGTGCGGGTTGGCGGACTAAAATAATTTTAAAATAATTTTAAAACGCAAATTGAATGTAATATTGCTCTCCGAATGTGCTCAGTAACACAGTTAATCTGTTTCTAAGCACAGGCACTAATCAATGAAATAAAACCAGTCAAAGTGTAAAAGTTGGTAAGAACAGCGTGACGAGGTAAACCGAGTTCCTTTATTGATTGGGACAGTGCGAGTTGAAACACAATTCTACTGGTGTTTACTGGGACATAATACCCGGATCGTTCGATAGATAAGTCTTGTGGAGTAGTTATCGGACCACAAGGGCAGTAAAAGCTAATTGGTGGGGAGGCAGTTACGAGCAGAACGTTAACGCGGCGGCGGGATTGGGAAAATTAACCACTTCCGAGCGACCCAATTGGTGGACTATGATTAGTTTGTAATTTGTGACGGGCTTTGTGAATTGCCCGCGAGACCATTCTTCGGTTGCACTTCAAATGGATAATCTTCGATTGGTGACCTTGACTCGTGAAATCTCGACTGGCGCCTTTTGCAGTCAGTCTGTGTCTGTGTTACATCGTATTTTTTTCTGAATTGTCTCTGTAAGGCGTTTTATTTTTCGTAGCTGCTTTACTTTTGGCTTGGACACTTTGAGTGTTTCTAAAAATATATCGAAAATAACCTTTTTCCGTCTCAGTTTCCGTGCAATTAATTTCGTGGTTATGTCTCATTTTTATAATAATCTGCAGCTATAGGAAGTTCGTTTGCCTAAAATAAGCCTGGCTCAAGTAGGTATATCGGCAGTAGCCTAGTATTAGTCCTACATCCAGCAAATTCCTGCGACCTTCATCAGGTGGTCTGTGCACCTTCTGGTTGAGGGGTTGAGATAGCCGGGCCACTCGAGAACTTTTCAGAGCCATTAGTTCTTTACGCTGAATGCTTTGTAGATACTTGTTATAATTGACATTACCTGTTAGACCAGATCAATACTAGAGGTTACACTACTCTCTCACCACGGCCCTTCCACCAATATTTAACTTCAAATACCGGCAACATACCTACATATCGTCAAATGCTGTGGATGTTCATAGGTAGCGGTCACCATTTTTCATTTTGTGAGCTGTGTACTCGTTTGCAGGTCCCATGACAAAAAATAAAATATGCCCATTTTAAAACAAGTGGCAAATGTCGTCATTATAAAATCGTTGCGTATGTTCATGAATACGAAATGAACACGTTTTTTAAAAAATATATGCAGTGTATTTGTGTGGCGCGATTCTCTCTTAACTAAATTGTTGAAAGTCGGAAGGCCATTTTCCCAAGTCTCGGATGAAGTTTATCGATGAATCTATCGCCGACGACGGTGCAGATTATAATAATCTCCCGAGAAGTGCCCAAAAGATTAACCAGCAATTTTCAAGTTTTTAACGTTTTATTAATGTTGTAAGCCTTGCGTAAATATACTTTTAATTTGGGTCGGGACCATTAAGGGTTCTTTGATTGCTGATTTAAATTTATAGAAATTGTCAGTTTCAATACCTTTAGTACCCGGCGGCCATTGATTTGGATTTAGTTTGTAATTAGTGTCTATGTATCTCTTTGCGTTTGGTAGTTGGTAGCTTAAGTAGGGTTGAAAGTTTATACGACCTTTTAGTATAGTGCTCGTATAACTTTGAATTTCCATATACCTATGCAATAAAAACTATTTCAGGGCACCTAGGTAAATAGTAATCTACAATTATACATGACTGTTCTAATGCTTAATGCCAGTGTGTAAATAATTTAAAGGATCTAAAACAGAACAAAAACAGTCGCAATGTCGAAGTAGAGCTAATCGCGCTCCTTTTAATTCAATCCGAGGGGCCATTAGCTTTGAAATCGTAACAAGATTTATTCACTCGGTGCGAATGTACTGCTTGTAAATAACGTAGATATGGAGACCGCACTATATAAAACAGATAACAAAGGAAATCGCACAAAGTACGTTTCCATCTTGTTAGACCTACAAAGCGGAATTATTCAAGAAGTCCTAAAGGAGTCGAAGGGACTCGCTGGACGACTCAATTGTGGCAGAGTGAGATCGGACGAGGGTACGGGCCTTTTTATGGCCTATATTATTGAGCCATAAACCATAAAGGCCTCCGGGTTTATAAACGCTAAAACAAAACACCAGGCGACCGCATATTTCTTGTTTATTCACTGCCAGTTACATTATGTCCCGCAATGAACTCCAGAGAGATTTTTAGCGAGTACTTTTAATTTTCTCTTTCGACGAGGGTGCGAAATTGTATAATATAAAAGTATATATATCTATACTTAGAAGCGGAATAATAACCCATGAATAACGTGCCATGAACGGTGTTCCAACAGCTATGGGAATTATTTTAGATGGAATACACTTACAAGTTACAGATTGCTCGATTCGGGAAACTTGGAACACAATGCTTTCAGTAGTAGCTACTTAGTTATTATGTCTGGCCACCTTTGTTATAATCAAGATTGAGAAAGGCATGAATTATGAACGACACTACACTCCAAGGGAACCGAATTCAAAATTGAAATAAGTAGATACGATTGCGTAGTCTGATAGTTAGAAACTGTGATTAATTAATTTTCTTAGTGACAGAGGGTTTAATGCTCGTTTATAATCTTCCAAACGGGTAATGTGGAATGACGCAAATGGATTAAACGCAAAACATACATTATTTATAAAGGTAAAATTTAGATTAGTAGATACTTTACCGCAGTGGCAGTTAACGATGTCACATAACTTAACTAGTTAGTGTTTCTTTGCGCTAAGAGCTCGCCAGCTTTGCCTTGTGCTATAAATCCTGCCTGCCACGATTTGAAAAATATCCTTTTAATAACCTGTTTTTGAATAACGACTTACTTTAGTACAGGTAAATGTTATTACAATTTTGACACAGAATGATTTATAAAGGCGTTCCTTGTTGCATAGATAATCTTTAGTTAATAAATAATTTAAGCAACCGGTCCTTCCTTTCCGAAGTTGTTTACCTTCTAATTTCGTATTCTGGTAGGTGCAATACAATTACAATTCTTTAGTATGATTAAACTCAATGTTATCAAGTGTCCGCCGCGTTTGTTTTCATTCGGCCTCGGTGTTAATGACGACAATTATTTTCAGCACTAAACAGGAAAGGCAGCTGAATTCTAATACAAAATTCAATATCAGTGCATGCGAATTGAATGGAGATTGGTACTCTAGTTAATTTAGCTGCAGTTAGATGCAATCGTTTTTGAAATATCACGCTAGTCTAGACCTATATATTATTCGTTCTAGAAGTGTAATAAACGGATTGGAGGCCTTATTTTTCGGATAAATCACACGATGATTAAAAGTTGTTTGGATTTAGTAGCAAGTATATACTTATAAGCATACATAAACTCACGCTTTTTTCCCAGAAGAGGCAGAGAAGCTACCAGGACACCCACATTTCGCCTTGTATGTTCCGTCCCACAATGTCATAAGCGGCGAGCCTATCGCCATATCGGGCCCAAATTCCTGACTGATAATGAATAGAAACATTTAGTATCACTTTGCCCGAATCGGGATTTGAACTTGCTACGTCAGCGTTGCAATCATACATATGCATATAGATAAATTTGTATTATGTTTCCTCATAGCTCCTTAACTACTCATAGACACTGTTTTGAAAAATGGAGTACAGTGTGATGTGTCTTCATTTTTAGAAGCTGTGATTATACAATTTTTAAACAAAATAAAGGAGGAAAATGCGGATCCTCGTTTTAAAATATGTTTCAAAACCACTGTATTGTTACCATTGTACTATAACCATCATTATGCGTTGCGAAGCACGCTAATAGGAGATAAAATTACATCGGAGTGGCTAAAGAATTGCTGTTTTGTTGAAATAATTTGTACAATTCTTTCATTGCGCGGTGGATTAGTTAGAAATATTCAGAATTTCATGCTAAATCCAATAAAACGAACCGGTTAACATTTTTAATATTTGCGATTGGCGTCTATTAAAGTCGATCAAACAACTTGCAGGCTGTACACCGCTTACTGATCGAGTGGCTATCCGTGTTCGGAATCCGCAACAAACTTTGTTTAAATTTTAGACCTTGCTGACAAATCAACTCGGCCGCGGGCCATTCCGAAAGATCCCCATTGTGAACATTTTCAATAGGCTCACTTTTTACGTTTCCAATATTCAGCACTGAATTTTCAGCTTCAAAAAATTATTTGTGAACTTTTCTGCCCCTTTTTTTTGAGTTAGGTACATGATTGGTTTGCTTGTTTGTGTGATTTCGATTCATACTATATACGAATTCAAAGGTTTGTAGTCAAGATTTTCAAATAATATGGCAGAACGGAGACTTGATTTGATTTTTTACTTAAAATATTTTTTTATTAAGTTACTGTCATACTCTTGTACAGAACTTAATAATGAATCTTGCGCATTTTTTCCAAATTAATCAAGTTATTGTACCAGGTGGCTTCAATAGCTTGAAATTCAAAGGATTGGTTATTACCTAGGATATAATTAGTTAATTATATACATACGTACCTAAACTCACGACTCTTTCCCAGAAAAGGTAGGCAGAGGCGTCACTAAGACACCCACATTTCGTCTTGTATGTTCCGTCCCACGATATGATAGTGGGCGAGCCTATCGCCATATCGGGTACAAACAACTGACTCCGGGTTGATAATGAATTGAAAAATCCATGATCACTTTGCCCGACTCAGGGTTCGAAACCGAGACCTCACCTTTGCTATCGTACCGTAGCACAACTACGCCACTAAGGCAGTCGGTTAGTTAATTACCTTCAAAGTAATTAATAAATTACAACTAGATGTAAGCAATTATATAATTTAGATCTATTGAATTCCAGAATAGTGTTAAGTGCCGCAACTCATTGATAGAATTGACTTACATCACGCTTTAGCGACGTCGTTGTTCTGAATCTAGAATGTCGAAGGAATTGATATAGAATTCCCTGTTTCTATGAAATCACATTAATCCAATAATTTAGGTTGGTGTATTTTGACAAATGGATGTATTGAATTAAGTGCCGTCAGAACTTTTATCGATTGCAGAGGAATATTGATGTTTATTGAGCGGATAACTCAAATAAAATGATTCTTCGGCATAAGATTTTTTTAGCATAGGTCCGGCGAATGAGCAAGCATGTCACCTGATGGTAAATGATCACTGCGCCCAGGATCCATGAACATCCACAACACTTGGGTCATAGATGTGTTGCCGGCCCATCTAGTTGGCAGGGAAGCGGGAAGGATAAAAGATGGGAAGAGGAAGGGATATTCAGAATCTGGCAATCTCGCTCACTGGACTAAACGCGACAGGAAAGCTGTTGCTTCAAGACGATCTCCTGTGAGATAGTGATGCCGCCCCGTTCGACTGTGTCCATTCACGGTGAGTCATGACTGACAACAGCGTGGCTCTACCACTTCCAATGAGCTGTTTGTGAACTTAAAACATTTTGGCCCAGATGTATATATATAATATGTAGTCCACCAATTAATATTATTACTTTTGAAAATAAAAACAATCATTTAAGGCCCTTCACGAAATAATAATCTAAATCAGCAATCACCAAGCAGCAATGTAAACGCATTGTTGTGTTCCGGTTTGAAGGACATTGTAGCCAGCGTAACTACTAGACATAACGAGACTTAACACCTTATGTCTCAGGATGCCGAGCGCAGTGGAATGCCAAGCATTGCTTTGTAATTCATGGTGTTGTTTGGCTTTGCTATTGTCCAATAGTCGTATCGCTTACCATCAGGCAAGTGGCATTCTCGTCTCGCCATTAATTGCAATAAAAAATCATATCATTGGCAATTAACACCTACGTGAGATGATTTAATAACGTCTGTTGGAGATGTTAGGATCAGAAAGTACACCTACGCTGGTGACTAATTATTAGACCGATTTGTGCGTGGCACATACGGCCACATTTTTAATATAATCCACTTATTCAATACATCGATAAAAACAAGTTTGTTGTGAAGAGTGTAATTAGGTCACCTTCGTAGGTGAATAATGTTTTCTCTGCGAGCTTTCACTGTAAACAAATATCTGTGGCTCCTCGGCGTTACTTGGGTCACAGCTGGTGCGCCGTGCACCAACAGTTTCGTGTAGCCAAGCGACAATTTAAACATCCCCCGCAAACTTCTACACTTCTTGCTTCCTCGCAGAAATAATGTGAAAACTTTACCTTCTTTTTACCGCTTGTGTCATACGCCAGTTTAAAACTTAAAGTTACATGGAGTGTGTATTACTGACGGCTCTCGGTACTTACCTCATACTTGCCGTGTTAGTCTCTGTCACTTGCTTCTTTCAGTTCAGATTTCGTCTTTGTGATGCGCAGGGTGCATATCAATTTTAGGTATTATTAGGTGACGTCTATTCATTGAAGCGAAATTGAAGTAATTGTCCATTTTAAAGTGAAAACTTCTTGAAGTGCATATTGTACTTGTTTAAATACAATTATGCCCGCCTGGTTGAAAGTATAGACTGCATTCGTATAGGCTGTGATGGGAAACGTGGAAAGCTGTGATGGATTTTCCACCATTGTTAGATGAAAATCTCACCTCTACAAATTAGGAAGTGAAAACATGGAATTAACAAAACAAAATTAATCGTATGTTATTTTGGCATATACTGTAGTATAATACATCTAGCTAGATACTATCTATGTATATTTACACACAAACAAACAAAAGTACCATTAATATCACTTAGAATAGAAACATTAATAAAAATACTTATGTTTGCCTTGTCACCATTTAATCCACATTTTATCGGAAATCTTATTTGACTTCATTACTGAGCTCGTCTTCACGTCATTCCTTAGTCCAATCACTTAGAATTCCAATCACTTTGGGGTTTTTGTGGAATGCTCAGGAATATCGGACAAATCACATTGTCAGGCGAAAAGAACTTACAAAGCGGAACTAGAAGACAGTAATCATGAAGAGGGGACTTATAATTATTTTCGACAAAGCGTCGAAAATTGCTGCTTTAATTACATTACGAATTATACATTAATACTAGAAGTGTTATTGTGAATTAAAAAAACTGATTGTAATAAAACGAATTCTTACGGATTTTATCGCGAAAAATGTAAAAAATCAATCAAATTCATGATAAAATCCGTAAGAATTCGTTTTATTTCAATGTGTAACATTCGCGTAAATCTAAGAAACCATTAAAAAAACAGATTGTTTAAAATATTCACGACATGAGTGAAATCTGAAAATGAAGTATATTTTTATCTCATTTCATTTCATTGAATACCATCGCAATGTGACGCACATGTGGATTAATAGAAAAAGATTCGCAACGTTTAAATTAAATTTATAGAGACCCTTTAATAACATGATTCAATAGAACTCATTTATTTATATCCTTCTGATGTAAAGCGAAATGGCGAATAACTCGCTGTGGCTTTAATTTGGCGAAATTAAGAGCTTCATAGTCTATAGTGTGCATTATTTTTTTTGTACGCGAAAGTAGGTGTTGAAACATGAGAAATGTTGACATTAAAGGATTTAGGTCAGTTCCTAATGGGTCGTTGGTAAATAGGTCTGCTTTTAGTCGAGGTTTTGGCGAAAATCCTACTATTTGCTGGCCTAAGTACTACTAGACTTCATAATCCAGTATAAATTACCTGTCTTTAAGATAAATCTATATTTAACAATAAAACAAATACAAGGTTTAATTCATGTCATTTTTGTGGCAGAATTTTAAATCATGCTGAGGTTTAAATAAAGGTTTTGGTAGAATGGATCTCTCATGTTTATGCAGAGGAGGTTATAAGAGGGTACCAGGCCATCCAGAAGCGTCTGTCTCCTCATCATTATATTTCTTTAGAGCAACCAGCATAAACAATGTAAGCCGTACCTAACCTTATAGTTTTTGCAACGAAATATTGTGCAAATTTACACGAGGTTTCTTTTCTATCGATTATTCTTTTTCATCCTTGACAGTACGCTATCAGGAAAATAAAATTTCGGTGAAATAAGAATAAGTATTGAAACGTGGTTGGGAGAGCTGAAATAGCAACTTTACCTCCTTTTTCTGTGTGATATTGGTATCATTCATATCGCTGCAGTGCAAATGGACAGTCGCTTTGCAGAACTACGCCAAAGTTCTAAAATATTTACTAATGACCTAAAACTGATTAAAAATACGTCTCTAAAATAGTTAGTGGATAAGCTGTAATGCATTGATTCAATAGAAAGGAGCTGAAAGAAAGTTTATTATTGGTTCGAAATATCGATAATCGAGTACTTCAGAGAAACGTTAAAAATAAATGAGACACGCTTTGATTCAGTAGTGCGGTGGATTGTCACGTTCGTGCGCACTAGCAGTGATCTGTGGAACAAGCGAATAGTCCGTAAGCCAGTTACAAACCAGTTTAATGATCGGCTATAACACGAACATTTATGTTATATCTTTCTTGGGCATATGTTAGTACAAAAAGATTGTTGCGGGTTTTCTCACGGCCATAACGGCTTTTTTTATTGGATAGATTTGGTAAACAACAAAACGGCCCAACTGTTAGTGAGTAATTAGAGGCATTCGTGAAAATTTACAACACTTCTATCGGAAATGCGCTGTCAACCTCACAATGCGTGAAGAGTAAAGGAAGGAAAAATAAGAGAGAAAGAATAAGTGTATTGGGTCTCCAGCAATCTCACTCACCGAAGTAGAGCCTTTTTTTACGAGGGGAATACTAATTATGGCTTAATGAGGCCCTGTTCATGTGTATCAGGGTGACTGCGGTCCCTGCTAGCGAAACGCCTGTCCGCCGGTCGAGGATAGGACGCACTGCTTCAACTAATCTATCACCAGCAATGGGATTCTCCAGCCTGGCAAGGTGGCCCTGCGAAAGGAAACTTTTTTTGCCTCGATCTCTCTCAGGACCGACATTGCCCCACGACGTATGGCCTCTTCTCGCCAATGGTACGTGCGTGAGAGGGATGTAGCATTAAGATCCCAGGGCAGAATACCGGCCGTGATGCAGGCCGCCTCATGGCATATGTCTATATGCCATATAGCCCTTGTATAAATAAAAGGAGTTCTCCATACAACAGAAACGTCATAGCAATATTTCTAAATAAAGAATTCAACAAAATGTATCGTTGTTTATAAACTTTCAACTACATTTGTATTTTATTTCCTGTATATATTTATTTGCTGTAAATAAGATATTCATAGAATTATGTGGACGAGTGCAGACAGCGCTTCAACAGAACCTCCGCTGAACTTTTACTTTTGTATTGAATTTCACTGCGTTTACCTTCAAATGTTCGGGATAGAGGCAAATGTTAGTGGTAAAGTTATGACCTATTTCCTCATAAATGATAACGCTTTGCTGGAGCTAGTTTTACTTCTACAGCATACATATTGATTTAGTTCATAGTTTAAATAAAAGTAAAAATCATTACAGATTCAAGACCAGTCTGGGTGTATATTTATGTAGCCTTTGTATAAATACAACGTATTCAGTATTCTCTATACCACAGATATGTCATGCATGTCTCTCCAATGATTTTATTGTCTAAAAAACATTTGATTCATGACTGAACTAACCAACCCAAAGTCAACCATTTGTATATATTTGATTCCGGCCAAATCACTTTTATTACTTAAACATAAAAATATAGAAATGAAACCAAATAGAAAATACGATTCCAAAATAGGAATTCAAAATAAATTCTATTTAGAGTCCGGAGGCTTAATCGCCTATAAAAAAGTTTTTATACAGATCATATCGCGGATTAAAAATTTAGGACACTTTTTATCTCCGAAACCGCAAAGTTTTTCAAGTGCTGAGTTTTTTTTTACATAACCAAAATTCATTCGATTCCACGCTCACACAAGTTTAATAGAATAAATTTTGGCATTTTATATATTTTGTTTTTATTTACAATATTGGGTTTATTCGACATTTTGCACTAGTATTGATTAGGTAGTTTAGGTTGAGCTAGCTATTCCGGTGGTTTTTGTACTAACTAGCACGATAAAGTTATTACAATGGACGTGACGGCGAATGCAGTTCAGTTCATACAGAGTTTTCACCGACGCGACGCGACGGGATATTATTAATTCTTGACGGTGAACAGAAGTGGGTATGCCGACCTGATTGTATTCGAATTTAAACAGGAAGAACCCGAGTCGAAGCACACTTATGGGAGGCACTATGATGGCTCTTGGCTTCATAATCATTTTGTGCAGTGGTAACTCTCCCGGCCACTACGAATGTACTATAATATACCATCAGCAAGTCAGAAACGTTGTGTTTTTTTTCTATTCTACCGTATGTATTCAGAGTGCGAAAACTAAGCCAGATCGAAGATATTTCCGCAAAAATAGCGTCTTTTTAAAAAAAAATCACATATTGTGTTTGGATAGTAAATACATAATTTTTTGATAAAATAATAATGAACATTCTTTATTTTAAATTATTATTTTGGCCAAAACCCGATGTATCTATCCACCCAAACACGATGAAAGGTAATAAAAAGTGGCATTTGTGAAATATTTAGTTGCATTGTGTGTGAAGTCACTAAAACATTTTCGGTTGCAGGCTAGATGCACCCGGTATGAACATGGCTAACTCGAAAATATAATATTTCGACTAGGATAGCGCCAGGGCACGTAGCCAGCCCGTCTTTGATTCCTGAAACAAATCTGTTCATATGAATGTTGCAATATGCCTATGCATGTGGAAGCATTCGTGCGTTTGACAACATTATGTTATAACGATCTCAGGAGTACAACCTACTTCCTACATAGTGATACGTAATAATTGGACGACACATTAGCGCACTGGCAAGTCAGTTAACTTTCTGTAAAAGCTAGCTAGCGGTTACAAAAAATTATACCTAGTAGTATATCGTCGCATATATGTATTTCATTTTTATTTTATCTTGTGATATGCATGAAATATAATATCGTCCGCTCCAAATGCAACCCTGATGCTGACCAATACCTCAGACATGAGGGACTGACCAGAGAGAGAGAGAAAGCAATATAAAGGCCAAAATTATCTCTAAATTGGTAGGCTCACTCCCACTTGAATCATAGGTTACATTTTATTTGCCGATTCGGAAGCGCCCGCGTATCGATCATCGTACATGACAATGGTAAATCTGTCATAATGACACATGTAAGTGTTTCGCGTTTTGGGTTCAGACAAAGTATAGAGCCACCAAGTTATCTGTTCAGTCGGAAGTTCGGAATCGTCGCTAGTGAGGAATTGAGTATTGCCACTTTAAAAAAATCTTGAATTAGAGTAAATTAGAGAATTATATACACAGTTATGTATCTTATAAAATACGGTAGAAACGACACGGTAATATAACATTACCGTTGGCAGTGTTTTGGTAAAAAGAATAATGTGCATCTGCAGTAATTACCGTTTATCTGATAACACTGGTTTAGTTCCAATTATGGCCACCTGAACAGATAAGTTGGTGGCTCTGTACGAGTATATTCGGTTTGGATCTGGCCGCCATAATTACGTCGATCATTTCATGCATTTCAGTTACCTATATTTTCGGGCTAGTAAAAAGTTATCCAATCTAAGTTAAATGTTTCTTGATTCGCATTTCGAACTTTGCACCTCATAGTTATCGGACCAGTGAAGCGAATCTTATTAACAAACGATGGATATGTGCGGATTAAAAAATACATTTGCGAAAAATCAGAATTGGAATTCAATTTCTGCTTGATTGAATTTGTCGGATTAAAATTCATTGGGAATCATCTCGAGGTAGTTCAATTTAATAATGTGTGTGGAATTTATGGCCCACGGTTTTAAATACATATCATGGCGAGTGGTAGTTTCTGATTTATCACCTTTTTGGGGCAAACATAGCTTTAGGAGCCGAATTCAACGTGAAAAGGAGGGGTTCTTCATGCAACCAAGACGTAGATAGTAGACATCCGACCGAACATACAAACATAAAATGACTGTGGGCTTGAAGTGATTAGCCGGCTGGTATGAACTATCAGTAGATCGATAAACCTGTATCTCCGTCAAAAAGGTCAATGCAGACCGAACTCTCTCAAGATGGAGGTAATTGATGGTAATGTGCGCATAGAGTTGGCGAACTCTATGAGGAATGCGGTATTGGGCCTGTGTACTGGCAATAAATATATTATTTTTAATGATCAAGAAAGGAATAATCATGGCGTGACGAGACTTGGAGAAACTTACATCACAGCATTCATGAAGCCACGATGGGCAACGAGACACATAAGAGCAAAAGGGACATAAATCGATCCGCAATTTTAAATCGTGTTTGTGAATCGAACAAACGCGCTACCGTTATCAAATTTTAACAAATGAACTGTAAATAAGCAAAAACGTCTATTTAATAATTGTTAAACACACATAAATCAGTGACAAAATACGGAGAGCCCGTATTCGGCCGGGAGAGTGGAATCTGAGGCGGCCGTAATGCCTCCCTGTTTTGTCATGATTTTCTCTGAATTCAGTTGGGACTGCTAATGAGGTAAGACGTTAATGAACATTATTATTCTCACATTTGTTACAATATTTAATTTACGAGGAATGATAATGGAATTGAATCGTGTTTGGTTATTTTTAGGTTTGTATTTGTGTAATTTTTCTTGTATCTCATCTACATAAATGTTATAAATATATTTCGTGAATTTGGTACTACACCTAGTATTTTTATTAAGACATAAATAAACCCTACCTAAGCAAATCATACTTGGATGATTATTGATTAAAGATTTGTAACAAATTTAAAGCCAGGTGTATGTAAAGTATTATAAATCTAGGACTTTTGCATAAAGCGACAACCAGAGTTGTAACCTTAATAATGCGTAACTAGTTCAGTTCGTCGAAGTGGTAATTTCTTATTCATTTCACAACGCTATTGAATCATTCCATGTAGTAAACTTCAAAGCATTTCCGTTGCTGCGAATCAAGCAGCACCATTTCTTATTAAACTGTACTGCATAGTTGGTTTAAATAGGATATTTTTCTTGCGATATTTTTCTTAGACTAGCACTAAACCACGATACAAATACGCACAGTAAGCACGTCAATGAAGAGAAATTAAAAGGCATGTCCGCTAGTAAGAGGCAGGTATCTATTGCCAGCCGACATAATTATGCCGGCCTGATATACACTGATCAAACCTAGGTATATATAGGTTGAGCCAAAAAAAATACACTTTTTGAGTGGCTATAATTAAGATACGCATTGCTCGAACCCCTCTGTACCAATGGCTCGGATTTTGCATTTTCAGGCATAATAAATCGCTTTATAGAAGATCAACGCGCAATTTGTGTTTGCGCTGTTTTCCAAAACAATTTTACGTGTGTAACTGTGCGAATGCTTTATAGACTTAAATCCAGACTAACGCAAATCAGTTAGCGCCTGACCACAAATTTGATTACTTTATTGATTACCAGATTCCAAAAACGGGATCAACACTAAAAACTTGACTAAAATGATGAAAACGATTGAAGCAAAACGTCGATTTATTGATGACTGAATCGGTACGCGCGATTGCAAGAACTTGGATGCGTTAACGTGCTTCGCGTTTAGGAGTCTCCAGAACCACTGCACGACGCATTTTATAGCATAGATTAGAATCTACAGCCTTATAAAATGTAGCTCATTTAATATAAGAATGAATTAGACTTTAATTTAAGCTCAAATTTCGCTTTGGAGAATTATTTATTTTAAAATGAAATAAGTAGTTGAAAGTATAAACTGGATTTAGCTGAGTTTTTAATAAGTTCCTTCCTTTCTGTGCCACCCTATACTTTGCTTGATAATCTGGGCATTTCAAACCGAAAAATTAAAGCAAGTATTTCGATAAGAATGGCCAGAATTTGTTTCTTGTAATTACACTACATATATGTTTATTCAGAGGAAATTTATGTTTAGCAGTACATAATCGTTGCAAATTATTTTAATGACAAACCATTACACATCAGGAAATTGAACGTAACATTAAATTAATAATTCAATTACACCTTCATTGTATCTTTATGCAAAAATACATGTAAAATAAATTTCATTTTATGTAAACTGTGTAGCGTAATGAATTCACATGATGCAAATTTTCTAGCTGTGCTTAAAGTGTTTTAAACTGTATGTAAATTATTGTTTCTCGTTATTTCTCACTAAAGTCATTTTTGTTCACTTCCCTGATTTAATATATTCAGCATATTTATTTTGAAACTCTTTTTCTAAACAATTCCATTTAAAAATGGCCATCCATTTATAAAATAAAAATTTAAAATATGTTTATTTGTTTGTAAAGGTTTTTTAAATCCAACACCCAACGCATAAATCGCATTATCCGCAAATAAAAGATTGTTTTAATTTTTAGATTAATTCTGGTGGGCCCAAAATGCAAGATTAAAGCACGGAAACTAGGTCGAGAGGTTATCATACGGAGGGGCTCGTTGGAACAAAAATATTTTAATTTTAGAACGTTTATTTTCCAACATATTGTCAATAATAATATTTCTTATAGAATGACGGGGACCATGTTTATGGGTACATAGAATATTACGTCATAATAAACAAATAACTACTCGTCTAGTTCATTTTAAAATAATTTTTCATCGACGGTGAAACTTTTGACACTCAAATATTTGTATTTGAAGTTGGATGTCTAAAAAGACAGAGGGCGGGAAATGGTGTTCTATTTTCAACGATAATGTCACGTCAGTAAATACTCGACGTTCGTGGCTTATCCATTTTACAAGTTTATGTTGTGCAATCGAGCACTTGAAAATATGGATTGGCGCGTTTTCGTAGCTTCGTAGTCGCAGAGAGGTAAAATTTAACTGTTACCGTGAAAGAATCCACACAAAGTACGACGATGCTTACACGCGACGCTGCCAAGAAATTGGTTCCGCAAAAGACGGCGACATAATATTGATAGCTACATTATACGGGCTATAGGAAATTGTTATCGATTTACGATGTATTATGGACAACTATTTTCATCGGCGTATAAAAGAAAGTTTACAAGTCCTGAACGCTGAAGCCATAAAAGAGAAACGCAATCTCACGTTATACAAATTTCCGTGAAATGGGAGTGCTCTATAAATAACCATACGTGCCTATTGACTGGGGATTTGTCGAGGTATTTACGATAATGCTGACGTGGAAAATATGAAGAATAAACTACGATATGTTCAAGCTAAGCGAGCAATAGTTCAGTGAGGAGCTGACTAACAAAGCGGAGATCGTTTTAGTCCATGAGCTAACATTGAGTTGTCGAAATTGAGAGTGTAGTAGTTAGTCATCGCATGCTTTATTAGTGAAGGATAATATCGCGGATATATCTGCATATCTAAGAGTTCCTCCTAAGAATTTCGACGGTATGAGAAGTCTTCCAGCAATATTGCTGGCAAATTAAAAGACCCAAAATGTAAGTCAAGTCATTCTGCCACATGGCTGACTACTCACGTTGCGCAGACGCCATGCAGGTGTTAGATAAGGACAGCCAGAAGAAAAAGCTGTATAGATCTAGATTTAGGTACTTAAAGAAAGAAAGACTGTAGTTGAACTATCCTACTAGTTGGAACTACAGGCCTGAGGGTATTCTACGATTTATAGGTAGATGTGGTGTTCTTCCGCCAACGCTGTTCTCGTAAGTATTGTAAACTTCACTTAACTTCAGAATTCGTGCTGAGAACACTCATACATGCGAGATGCTATACCTACAATGTTTTATTTCGCCTTTTGACGATACGAATACATAACTTTAAAAGTCAGAGATAAGTGTCCTGGGATCGATCTAATGATATGAAACATTTCTTTATGCATGACGATCTCAGAAGTTATTTTTTAAATAATAATCTTAGATGTTTTTAAAAGTTACTTGATATTAATAAACGTACTCGTATTTCATAGTCACATAAAACTCAGCGAATAACTTAAAATGCACAGAAAATGGCGCTTCCTCGAACACCATTATATGGCTTGTTTGGTTGAATGGCGCCGGGAACAAACTCTACGATCGCAGGGCAGTTTATTTTTATTCCAGTGCCTGTTCCTTATACAATACTTACATACAGCCAAAACTTAAATGTGAGAATAGACATGAGTTGGCGATGTGCCAGCGTAATCATCGCTGAATAATAGCTAAGTAGTCGTATTTGCAAAGCGTTTGTGATATTGCCAAGTAAATTTGCACACATTCGTAACCTGTGATTAACATCCTCGAAACACATTCCCTAAACTTATGCATTACGTGTCTCCGCAGATATTTCTTGACGATACACTATATCAACACTCCAGCATAGTTGAAGTTGCTTTAATATCTTATAATCTTGTTGTTGTTAACTAGATTTTAGTACTTCCTATATCACCTGCTCTATAATATAAGTTGTACATCGATAATAAATCTTATGTCGCTCTGTAGTTCTACACTGTCACGCAAAAAATACCCGCAATTACGATGTTCTGTGAAAGAAAAAACGGCTCTGTGAAACATTTTTATATTTTGATCGTGATTTTTTTAAACACATAGCATGTGATTAAAATCCTGAACAGGCTGTGGGATTATCCGTCGTGTTTCCAGTTAAGGGTCAGGCTTGGCTAGGCATGGAACACCGCTTGCGTATTTGGAACGGATTCACCAAATACCAGCTCGACGCTTTGTATGTGTTGCAGCGACACGCCACATGGGACATTGTCTCGTTTTGCGTGTACTATTGTCTTTCGCAATGAATGCTCAGTTTTTTCAATCTAAAGGAGACCAAAATTACTATAGAATTTGACCTTGAAATTTTCTAGTTCACCATTCCGCAACCATTAAGCGGAGAAACAGTTTGCCGGCTCACGTGCTTTCTCTCTCTCACAATAGTGGGTCTTTTAAACGAAGCGTGAAGAGGCAATTAACCAAGCTAGCATAATTACGTCGGTCGTTGAGAAACGCTATCGTCGGTTGATATTTTTTGGTCGGTTTTATTTCACAATCAGTTGCACTTTACGCCCTGCATTCGAATATATAATAAGTACATTCGTTTATCATAATACTAGGTGCTCAGCTCATTATTGCCCAGATACTTACAGGAAATATAATAAGTAATATTTTAATGTTTACACAGTTGAATTGTCATACGTTTTCTTCATATTGGCAGAAACCGATTCCATCCCATCCTGCTCTGTTCTGACATAGCAGAACTGTCAAACTGGCGACAATATTCTATTGGCGTGTGGCGAAATTTCGAACTACAAATAAAATTTAAAAAATATCTATTTAAAGCATTGTAAGAGATTTGTTTCATAATACATAGAAACAACCAGCTTTTATAATCGTCATCTATATGTCCATATTGTAAAATGTGAAGATAAAAAAAACTGGTAGTAGGCCTCTCATAATTATGTGATAGGCCCTCTGGGTAGGTATCACCGCAATGTCTATTTCTCCCGCCAGTAAGCAGTGTAAACGCACTGTTGTGTTCATTTTGACATTCTAGCCAGAGTAACTACTGGACAATTATGAGACTTGACATCTTACGTCTCAGGATGGCGAGCGCAGTGGAAATTGGAATTCCAAGCATTGTTTTGTAATTCATGGTATTTTTTGGTGTTGCTACTATCCATGAGAGGTCGTATCGCTTAACATCAGGCGAATGGCATGCTCATCTCGCCATTCAACGCAATAAAAAAAACTATTCATAATATTTTGACAACAACGCATTCGGTCGCCAGAATATCGTAGACGTTCTATATTGATATTTTCAAACAGAAATACCATTGTACTTTCCGAATTTTTCTGTGGATTTTCTACTTTATTTCCAACGTACAGACCTTGCTCTAAAAATTCGAACACAACAAAAGAACATCAGCCATATCGGTGGAGCCGGTCTCAAGTGGCGCTCCGTCATACATGTAACAATTGATTTTGATTCACATCGACTGCGATGGTTTAACTTTCAGGAATTCGAGTTAGTTTTCTGTGAAAAGTGATTACTGACAATAAAATCCAATGTAGCAGAGAGAATTACTGGCACATTGCAGATTCTTTAAATTGAGCATGTGGGTTGTACAGATGAACAACAAATTATCGGATTTGTGACTTGATGAAACAGACTCGCAAAGCTTTACTCCACATTGTATTGTCTACAATATCTTGTGATTAAAGTAGCTTTTAATATTTTATACACGAGTAAAAAAACAATGGTCCAGGCTCTGTTACTCGTATTATACGATGAAGTTATGTCCGGGGGATAATTACTGGATCGGACGTCTACATTATGAGCAATCCGTCAACCCATATCAAACAGTACAATGTTTTATAAATTAAAACATGTGCTTTTTGTATATTCGACTTACCTTTCGCTTAATATAATTAAAGATATTTCCATGAATACAAAACGTTAATAAAGAATAATCCATTAGAGAAACTGACAGATTAGGTAAATTATTTGTGAAATTTATCGTTAGAGTGAAGATACTAAATTATTTAACTTCATCATAATCTGATGAACACCTCCCTTCCCCCCTTAAAGATTTTAACAGCAACCTGTAAAATTTATAAAGGCCATCTATGTGTTACATTGTATAATAATATTCTTACGATATAAATATGAGTCCAAATTAGGATCGTCATTATTGCAACATGCATCCTCTGCAGAGCATCAGACCTTTAAGGGTTTAAATACAGGTCGACAATCCTCCCAGTGTCTCTTAATTTTATTGACATTATTCGTTCCATTCTAGATATTTGCTAAAGATGATAATGGACCAATTGTATAGGTAGGTAGAGATACATTTGATTTTGATAATAAACTAACACCAACCAAATGAGAGTACCGTTAGTTTGGTAGTGATTACAATGCGCCAATTTTGTAATGTGGTTAGAGCCACCAAATCTAATTATTCACACCCGAAACTGATTATTATGCAATTGTTCGATATTCGCAGAATTTTACCGAATAATATTTAAATATATTCTACATTTCCAGGCGTTCGTAATCCTAATAAAATATGCCGTTACGTGCGCATTAAGTTATTTTATTTTTACAAATTTTATTTTATTTTAAAAATGATTCAAACTTTCAAAGCAGAAGTGATTAGAACATTTCAAAAACTACGAAATTTATTGTAACTTAAAAAAGTGAGCACCATAGTCGTTAATAGAAAATTTATGAGAACACTGTTCACTCATTCCTTAAATGTAATTATCGCACCGCTTACGTGTGAGTCAGTATCCATTAATCTTTGCGTAATACGTTTCCTCATTTGCCTCTTCTGTAATAATAATTAATTAGTAACAGGTACGAGTATAGTACCTAATTATAACGGTTAAGAAAAAAAGATCGTGAGAACACCTGGATACCATAGTGATTTGTAAAGAATTTCTACGGTATGTAAAGTCCGCCAAACCGCACTATACCAGCGTGGTGGACTATATGGTCTGACCACTCTAAATAGTTCTCTGAATTGTAGCGGAGGTCTGTGACCTGCAGTAGGACGTATATAGGCTGATACATATATATGTGTAGATGCATAGTGAGAATATTGTTTCAATTAGGACCGGCAGTTCATCTTTTAAGGTAACATCATAATTATCTAGTTAGGACTAGGAGTTATTTGTAGCGGAATAAGTTATCAGCGCGCTTACAAGCTTGCAATATTTTGTTTGTAATTGTCATAAAAACTTATAACTTTATCCATAAAATATATCGATGTTTGATCAGTTGGCCATGTAGCGTTCGTTCAGTAAACTTGTAATGTACAGTTGCGGCGAACTTCGCGGAAAATTCTGGGTAGTGCCAATATATAAAACGCTATTTCAATGCGAACTAATCCAACATCACAGAGGTGCGGATAGACGTTAAACGCAAATAAATCAAATCCGAAACGCTAGTGACGACAAAATAAACCCTTTTTACATTTGCATAAAGGACATTTATTTTAACAATCGTATTGGTGTTCGGGTATTTTTGAAGGCCGGTCAATAAGTGGCATATTGGTAGCGAGTAATTAGGCTATTTAGCGCTGTTGCAAACCAGCGCGCTTTATATTAATGGTTCAATATACCCACGGCGGTGAACCTGAATCAAGTTAATTTGACCAACTTGGCAAATAAATTACTTTCAATCACGGCGCAATGAAATGAATATTAGTTACCTGCTGCCGTTGCGGCATGCATTTCTGTAATTTAAGGCATCTCGTTTGTGTCCCAAATTGCAGTTCAAATATGTAGGTATTTCACGATACAATGTTAAAATTAGGTGTTGAATCGCAAACAATTTTATTGATGCGTTCGCGTAGTTTTCCCAACCGTGTTTATAAAATTTTGCTTTATATCTACTGCTTCATGAAAATGAAATACTAAATGACATACGGTAAAGTGGTCCTACTTTGCTCCCCTATGGGTAATTATGCTCCAATTCTGTTAAATGTGTTATCGCCTTAAATGTGAAGTTGTAACAAAATGTATGAATATATGTATCATTTTCTTTAACACGTTACTTTTATAATTTATACCCAATTTTAGTCAATCCATAATAGGAAAAAGGCAATTCTTATATGAATACTGTAGCATAGAATTAGGAAAGCGTAAATTTGCTCAAAATACTTCAGTGTTTTATATTTATAATAAAATACTTTTAAGGTTGATATACCAATAAAAATGTGGATGATAAAATGTTATTCTTTATATAAATACTTCTGAGTAGGTATATTTTATAATTAATAGTTTAACAAATATTCATAATTTCCCGAATTTGGATCAAAGTAGGACCATTTACCGTACCTAGGTTAATATATTTATCATGTTCTAACCGTATTACAATTTATCGCATTAAATACATTCCGATACATCGCAACACAAGTAGACATAAATGGATGGAGTGCTTATGGCATTTTATCACAGAGCCGCGCCACGAGAAGAAATCCCTTAATAAAACATAAAAACTTTGTGTCTTCGGTGTATGTTTACGACACTTTATTCGCGCAGACTAAATCGGAGATATTTTGTAGATTTTTCGATTTGCCGCTACACAGGCGGGTGGCGCGATTGATTGACTTTGCAATTCGTCGTCGTAACATTTCCCATTTATATGAAGATATCACAAGTTTCCTTAAGGAATACTTATGATTGCCAACGCTCACTGCTGCGTATATTGTGTTAGGGGGCGAAATTCAATTCTTATAGCACTTTAGAACTCTACAACTGTAGAAGTGGCAGTAGGTGCCACTAATTGTTCTTTCAAACAAGTTTCTAAGGTTATAATGTGAAAATTTGTCAGTAGCATTTGAAGGCAGCAGGTGCGACGCCAAAGTAACAATGTAATTACACAAACAAAAGCAAACAGGAGTCCTGTGCATGGTGTTTTGTAAACAAGGAAACGAATTCCCCTAATACCCTCGTCAAACTGTAAGGGGAAAAATTCTAAGTGAGACAAAATTTTATAATGCGACTATTTTTTTTTTCATTTAGTAGTAGAGTTTATCTGAGTTAGTTCGTAATTTTATGCTCATACTTAATTTTCTTGAAATTATTTACATCCAATAACATACATACATCCATACCATTTTTAAAGTTTGTTATTTGAAACAGCTTCTCAATATTAATCTAAATGCACTTTAATAAGCCTTTATTGTGTAAATAAGAGCCGTAATAGCTATTCCCATCAGGGCTCAGGTGTACGACTCGGCTAAATTATGTAGTGCTTTAAATAAGAAATCACTTTGGAAATTTACTAAGCGTTCATACTTTTGAAACTTTAAAAGTGGATATCGTTGGTATCGTAATTACTGCCTAGTTTAACGGTGAACGAAAATATCGCGAGGTAACCTACTTATCTGGAAGTTATTTAAAAAATCAATATGTTGGTTTGATTCATTTACCGATAACTAACTAGGTTATTGTGATGGGCAAGTCTTGCCTTTTTGGCTGTAGGGATGGCCGAAGCACAACATAGCTCCCGTATGTGCTAGATGTGACTTCATTATTTATCAACAATCTGTTTGAATTATTTAATTTAATTTATTTCATTTTATATTTAGTAGAGCTTGTTGTCAGCCATGAGTCATGAATGGGCAGGCTCGTCCTGGGTGGTACCTCTGTCTCACAGGAAATCTACGTGAAGCGACAGTTTTGCTGTCGCGTTTCCTTCGGTGAGTCAGATTGCCAGATGCCCAATACCCCTTTTCTCTTCCCATCGTTTTTCCTTCTCGATCTTATCCTGGTTCTAAGGGCCTATAACACATCTATTACCCAATCTTTGTGAATGGTCACGGGCGGCAGTGATCACTTACAATCAGGTGACCTGTTTGCTCGGTTGCTTATACACCTATGCAAAAAAAAGAGTAATTTAATGCGATAAGGTTATTTGCTTTACAATAATTAAAATCATATTTTGCTCTTGAATACATAACTGTCAAATATACATCAAATATATAAATAAATGAAAATTATTAAATGCCATTACAGCGATATTTTAACACCAAAGACACGATTTATTTTGCAAAGTTTAAAAACGAGAGTGTCGACGCGAAAGTTGTAGGATTTCAGTTAAAACCTTTTGAATTGATTGTCCAGTGTCAGGAAATTGTTGCGTGTTGGCATTGTTTTTGAGTCTCACGAAGGCTATCCAACTTTTCTCATTAGGGCGATCTGTTGCGGCGCACCATCGAAACGCTTACGATATTACGGTCACAGTGTGCGTTATGAACAATAGGTAATTTCGCCGAAAGACGAGTTTCAATTAAAATTGCTACAATTAATAGCGTTTCAACGATCGGGAGCGTGTAACTCCCCGCGATAAACAATTTAAGTGCTCGCCAACTTGGAATTCTAATAACATTTCACATGAAGGGGAAAGTTTTTGATAGTCGCTTTCAGGTACACGTTACTGGAAAACGTTCAAACATATAACTACGCGTCAGTATAACAACCTAATATGTTTTATGTGTATCATAGCATAGTATAAAACAAAGTCGCTTCCCGCTGTCTGTCTGTCCTTGTGTATTCTTAGATCATTAAAACTATGCAACGGATTTTGAAGCGTTTTTTTTTAATAGTTAGAATGATTCAAGAGGAATGTTTCTGTGTATAATATATATACAGAGTGTCCCAGTTTTTGTGATAAATAACATGCGTCTGGTGTGGAGTGGAATCAAAAAACATTTGCACCCAGGCGAAGCTGGGACAGGCCGCTTGTTTGTAGTGAAATGTCGCTCACTTTAACGGAAAACTTCGAAGGAAAACTGTATTTGCGAATTCTAAACAAGAATTTCAAGGGTATGTGAAGTTTACTAAACCGCACTAAGCCAGGGGCAAATTAAGGCCCAGTTCCTCTCAAACGCAGAGGAGGCCCAAGCCAATCTAGTAAGTAGATTTACATAATATATTTTATACATAAACGGTTTTAAGACTTTCACACCTAAGCGTTATTCGGCCCCGGACTCATTGAATATGATATCGGCGAAGACAAGAATCTGCGGTCAATGCAGAATATCGTTGTGATGATGTACTTAATTGGAAATGCGCGCAGTAATAGATATCTGCCTAATCGAATCTCATTCCATTAGGCAAATTTATTCATAACAAGCTCAGCGCGCACCATCTGCCCATTTGCAAAAAACTTTTCCTAATTCGTGAAGAGAAATTTATGTTTCATCGCCAAATAGTGATTACAAAGGGAAGCTTATCTCAGCTTTACTTATAATACTCGGAGATAAGTGAATCAAATTCTTCTCCGAGAAATTTCCTTGTCAAGTTTAAAAGAAACGACGTCATTTTTCGGCAGGAAATGAGGAAAATAATATGTGTAATCTGTGTATAGATAAACAAAGTGATATTATAAACTTTAGGTACTAAAATGTTAATTTTATTTGCGGTTGTTTTTTCTTTAATTTCGTAGTTCCTTGTAAAATATGTATACCCAATTAATTTCATCTTTACTATTCATAAATAAATAATAAATACACCAACACCCAACAGTCACATAGTCCTGATCCCACACTAATATGGAATCTTGTGTCGCGGATATCAAAAACCACGAGAGACTTTTCGGTGTCACAAACACCCAAACCCGAAAGAAATACCTGTGAATCAGACAAACATTTATTTCGGTGCAGGGATCGAACCCACGGCCTCTCGTTTCACAGCTGGTGTCTAACCAACTGCGCCATGGAGGCTGTCAATTGTATTATCCTTATAGCTATTGAAGCACTCACGCCATACTTATCCTATAACGAGGGCTATATCGTAGTTTTGAATTTATATATCTGTTCTTGATGTACGATGATCAAACAAATAAATTACAACCAAATCGTGCTCTCAATTTCATAAATAACATAAACAGAAGTTCTCGAAACAAAATAGTCGGTACAGGTGAGATTCCACGAGTCGGCGGCAAGTTGAGTTACCAATTCTAAAACATACTCACGTAGCTCATTTCCTTAGTAATGGGCTTATATTCCGTGGCACAATTTTCAATTTCCTTACCTTTTACTGCATAAAATCCATTTTTTCTCAGTTAATTGTGTTTCGGCAAGTAAAAGACTACTGCTTTCTTTTAAATCTTGGGCGTTTTGGTGATATGTTGTAAGCGTAGAATGCTTACATTGTTTTTTTTGTAAATATGTATCAATGGGGCTCAAGAATAATGCTTCTGTAATAGTAGGACATACATATTTTCATATTTCCTTATGTACATATTACTTCTGGCAATAGATTCTTTATTTTGTTAAGTGAAATTTTAAAAGATTGACTGCTGTGTAATATTTTGCTTGCTTAAATAATATATTAGACATCTTATTTGTTATAAGATTTCGGTCTAGTTCTCAGTCGATATCTCATCTTTATCTTCACATAGATCACTATTTTAAAAGTCATTTAATTAAGTACTGCATTACACCAATCCTAGCTCAAAAGCCTCAAATATACAGGGTATATCAAGACTGCTACCGAAAACGAAGCCTAGTAGTAGTAGTCTGGTAGTTTTAGTGACTACAGACACGATGCAACTAAAATTCTTGAAAAAAAAGCGACGATTTTTTCTTTCATATGTTATATGGGTGGTAAATAAATACATCTTAAAAATAATGAACACCCTTTTATTTTAAAAGACGATATAGTACGCCAGGCTATGAATTGTAATTTTAGCAAAAACTATGGTTTTACCACCAAAACACAATGTTTAAAACATTACAAAAAAATCTACTAAACCTACCACCTGGCTTCGTTTTCGGTAGCAGTCATGTTATACCTACCCTGTATAATTACCCTGTATCCATCTCATGTGTTCCGGGCGTGTTTTCAGATTCCCTTTACAAACCATTGCTTTTTAGGCTACATTTAGATATTTTGGATAGTCATGTCTGAATTTTTCAGCGACCCATCGCGCCGCCTAACGACTGTTGTTATTGTAAAAACTGAAAGTAAAGCGTTAACGTACCTCCTCGCCGGGGATGGCACTCAGGATTTCTGCAACATCCATTTTAATGGGTTTTCATATGGATTCTAACCAATATAATAATTTTGCGAGTTGTTTCTTGTCGTGGTTAGGTAAATTTAAACCTAATATATCATCAAACCTGCAGAGAGTTTTTTCCTCTCTCTTCAGTCACTAGAAATCCACAGCTGAACATAGGCCACCCCCAAGTAGTTCCATAGCGACTTAGTGAAAGTTTCCTGCATCAAGCAATTTTCTGCAACCGAAGCTTAAATTTTATCTTACAGTAGATCGCCTCTCTTATTTAATAAGTACTGAGTGATGAAATGAATTTATGAAACTATAACATTTTAAAATAATAAATAGAAGTAAAAATACACTTTCAAACTATACTTTGCCATAAGCCGTCATTAGGGATATTTCATGTTTATTATCTCAAAGATTTGCAAATTGCTATCTGTGAACTAGGTTTACAATCTAGGGGCGCTTTATTGCAATTAATACCTTGTTGCACCACTCTATAGGATGATTTTGGAATTCTGAACAGGTATTCCAGGCAAATCCGCCAAATGAATACGTTATCTCCGAGCGGCTTTTACCACGGTATTGGGGCTCATCATACATTGTGCGATGGTAGTATACATGTTCCATTTCACGAAGTCCATTTGTCTATGATATTTAAAGGGTATTTTTGTTTCTGGGTATTAATTTCCGTAATGTTACTAGCGTTCATGGTACATTTTGTAATGCAATTGTCATTAATTGCAGACAATCCGCTCCAATCTACATATCACTCAGACGACAGCCTCCGTAGCATAGGTTTGAACGTCGGCTTCGAAACGTGAGTCCGCGGGTTCGGTCCCCGCTCCGAGACAAATATTTGTGTGAACCACAAGTATTGGTGTCGGGTCTGAGTGTTTATAAGATCGAAAGGTCGCTCGTAGTTCCTGATGCCCACGATACAAGACGCGATCTTAATGTGGGTTCAAGATTATGTATGTGAATGTTGGCTATATTTATCTATTATCATTCTTTGTCAATTCTGCAACGACAAACAAGGGTCTTCGTGAGCGAAATTATCATGACAGTAATCAGACTAATCACCACATTTCAAAATTACCAAGATCGAATGAACTATGCGCAAACGCACAAAAGTGCGTGCGTGGTGGCCTGTTGGTAAAGGACCTGACTCGGCTGCCTACATGTTCACGGTGGTAGCGGGTTCAAATCCCAGGGCACACCTCTGACTTTTCGGAGTTATGTGTGTGTTGATAGTCAATCACCACGCACTTTAACGATGAAGGAAAACATCGTGAGGAAACCTGCATACCGTAGCGATTTTAAAGAATTTCTACAGTATGTAAGTCCGCCAACCCGCACTAGGCCAGCGTGGTGGACTATATGGCCTATCCACTCCCAATCGGTTCTCTCGATTGTAGAGTAGGCCCGTGCCCAGCTGAGTGGGACGTATGTATATGGGCTGATTAAAAAATAAAAAAAACGCACAAAAGAAGACTCAAAGAATGCACACATTTTTTCCATATAAAATAATATGTACTTAAATTTCTATCAACAGTATCACTATCAAAATTACACGTGGAGCCAAACCAATAAAGTATTACAATATCTCCCATTATTCGGTATCTTGTAATATAATTTGAAAATTAATTGAGTTGGGTAATCATTAGGACGTACGTGGTTGGAATATTACTAATTAATATTTGATCACTACAATCTTTAGATCGAATGGTGGCTGTGTGAACTATCTAGGATCTGAAACTAATAGTACTTTGAGTTCGTTATCGATTAAATTCGGAATGAAAGTGATAGAATATAAATTAGAACGTGAACTAGAATAGAAAAATATTCCCCTTACTAAAATCACCTCGGCCACATTAATTATTCTAGGACTCTGTTCGCCCGCTGAGTCACACAAATTTATTTTTTCTACACTTCGACACGTAATTTGCAGAAGCTGAAATGTTTATAGCGAAATTACGTTTCTATCCCCATAATTCGATCTGCCGGCAAACTGATAAAACTTCAGATCCCATTTTCATCCTCATTACGCGGAAAAAAGGGTCGAACCCGATTCTGAAAAAGTTTTATCTGTTTAAAATTTCAAAGGCAACCATCTTTCATTTCAACACTGTTAAAAAGCTGTTTCACTCAATTTAAGCATTACAATCAATTCGCAATCAGCTGTTTATAAAAACAAAAAACTATATGAAATTGATTTTGAAATAGTCCTACTGTGAGGATTAAAATATTAATTTTTTCCTAGAAAAAAGTGTATCTAATGTTGACGGATTGTCTACGTCGCAGCTTCGTTGTGCCTGCACATTCACTGTGACAAATGCGGTCAGAACTTAGATGGGATCTACAATACGTACGCATATTGTTGATTATGTCACAATGTCGTTTCATTATACTCGATGCATTTGTACGTATTTTTTTCATTCAAGGTTTTTGTCCGAATCGAAATTTAATACGCCCGATAGTTAGCAATAATCGCGGAACTGTTCAGATACATTATCCGAGAGATGCTTCTCTTTTGCTGGTTGATACAATTTTGCCGGTCTTCCAGAAAGCTTATATACACAGACAAACCCCCGGATACAGAAACATAGAGAAGTGTGTGGTTGCTAATCCACTATCAGCAAGGCATCAAAAGTTCTGAAGCAACTTAAAAATACATTCAATGGTTCATCGTTCTTTAGAAAATACCGGACGTTTTATTAGTTCGTTCTAGCGTCGCCAGACGGTGCCAAAGTCCGCTTTCCAGCTCAATCTTCGCCATTTTATCCGGTCTTTAGCATCTTAGATAAGATCTATAGTTTTATTCTGAGATGAAAATACTTGCAGTTTCCACAATCATTAATTGTTTCTAGCAATCTGTGACTTTTTTACGGTCAGTCACTCAAATGTTGGCAAATTATACATAATGTCTACATTTATGGCGCAAAACGAAATCGTTTAAGTAAATATAAAATTGTCATGCCGAGGACTTATTTAATAAACATTCGCTTAGCTGCGTCCGACTAAAAAATGCAACAAACAGGCGTCTCCAGGAATAGCGCTGGTCGAATAAAACACGAAGGCAAAACCTCCAAAAAAATCGGTTAGGAATGCGTAATTATGCACACTGAACGAAAAGAGGTTCTTGTTCAATATTCGTGAATAGGAGGTCAAAAAACGTTGTTATACCAAATTTCATAGCGATCGGAGTATGGACTTTTCGGAAGTTCACCCACCTTTTTTACTGCTGGTTTCCTGTGAAACATACCACCCCGGTCGAAACCAATCATTCTATAGTCCATAGTAGGACCTGCAAATCTCTACCTTCCATTGTTGCAAATGTTAATGAACTCCAACAATCCTATGGCACCCACTATCACAAATTTAATAAACAACTGCATTTCAAAACTATCGAGACGGGTGAAATTAATTGTTGGCCATTTGCAGCACACGAATTTTTTGCTTTATTTGCATTAGACGTGGAACGTAGATAGATTACTAGCGAGATTGTAGCGGAGTATTTCAAAACTGTATTTCAATTTCGCTACAGAACAAAATTTAATATTACGTGGAGACTGAGCCGACAGGTCTTTTAAATTAGCTTTGCTGGAACGCAAAATAAAAAACTCTTTATGTGTTCGCAATATTGTCAGTGCATATGTATTCAAATATTTCAATTTCAGATTTATATGATTCTAGATTGATACAGTTGTCATGGCGACTACAAAAATGCTATTGTTTGACTATTGGTAACACAATGCAAATATTTGTTTGCAGCAGGTAGGCCGCCGGATATATTTTTAAAAGTTTGACGTCAGCTATGGTGATGACAGCAATTGGTCAAATATGAAAGAAAACAATCGTTATTCCTTTTTTAACTCCGATAACAGCGTTGTCTAAAATAACACTGATAAACACGAAATGGTATAGGTATTTGGCATTTTATATCATAACAATATTTTTAATTTTATGACTAACGTTTCGCTTTTGTATGTACATGAAGACATACATTTTAAGTTGACTTGGTAACTGCAACTAAGAGGTACCTGAAAAAATACATTTCCGTGATGTAGAGAAATGGGAAGGAATTTTAGAACCAGACTTCGATTTCGGCCATAACCGATATTTGCATCTACATCATCGCACGGAATTTTGAACTTAATAGTTTGTCATCATCATCATCATTATCATCATCACCCCGTTGCAGTCCACTGCTGGACATAAGCCTCTTCCAAGGTACGCCACAGAGCCCGGTCTGCTGCTTTATGCATCCAATCGCTGCCGGCCCCTTTTGTGCAAGTCGTCCCGTCAATAGTTTTTAGCATAATATATTTCCATTGAGACAACTCAGTTTTCGTACCGATTCATAATTATGATAAATCAATACTGATTCCTTCAATACTACCTTAGTAGGTAATATCGCCCCGGCATCGACCACAAACACAGTAGTCCAACCGCATATACCTCAAGCGGTTTGTGTTAATATGGAAGCTTCGGCACCCTCATTATTTTCATGCCATATTGTCAGCTACGTACATATAGAGCATAGTATAGCCTCGAACGTTTAGAGATCGAAATCGATTACCAAATTCGAATTCGAAATCGAGAATACGCCTCCAGGCTAAAGTCGCGACAGCGTATAATGCAATGAGGAAGTGAGGGCACTTTTAATTAAGAGAAAAGGGCCCTTGACAGTCACTTTAATCCTTATAGATGACGGACGTGTATTGGATGTAAATAAAACTATATCCGGGTTTTTGATATCAATGCGATCAATGGTTGGCAATAAACCAAACTGACATTTCAGTGGTTGGAAGATCAAGCGGTCATAATTGCTATTTAATTAATAAGCTATATGCCCAATAAACAGATCCGACTATTGAGCTAGTGACTCGTCTAATGATAAATAATCACCGCCGCTTATAAACTTTTACAACACCTGAGAATAACAGGCGTGTTGCCGGCGCGGGCTTTTAAAAAATGATAGGGGGAGAATGGAGGGAAAGACAAGGGAGGTGCGATATTGAGTCGTGTGAACTTTTTATCTAGCTCGATAATTCCAACACCAGCCAGGACGTTAATGTAATGAAATCCACTCGTCCATCAGCCTGATCCCATTGTGGTGAACTAAGAAATAAGCTCCCTACACGCTGTAGAGATCGACACGAATAAATACATCGACGTGTGCGACCACCCGGCACGCACATATTCATATGTTAATTAATATAATTGACCATTATTGTCATATAAAACACGAGCCACAAAGAATGGTGTACGTGTAAACAAGAATGTCCGCTGGAGTGCATATTAACACGTGTAGATATAAAGTTTTATGTTAAACATTTTGCTGGCTACTTATTAATCGAATGAAAACGCGGCATGGCGACTACAGTCGGATTTTAACTTAAATCGCAAGTGCATTTTGTTATATTTATTCACTACTGAATGTGACTGAATTCGTTAACGTTCGCGCGGCGTTTTAAAACAACGTCATAAATGATTTAAAGTGTACCACGTTGGTGCATTTATATCTACTATATTTCTTTGACAAAAGTTTTTGTTAGGTTGGTGCTTTAATATTTTAGTTTAGATGATTTATTAGTTTAATATATATGGAAGATTGAATTACTGCGGTATGTCAAAAGAAGTAAACTTATTATCGCGACTACATTCATAAAATAAGTAGATGCCTGTACTTAGTTATTCTCGCGCTTATAAGTAATTTGGAAAATTACAAAAAAAAACAAAATGTTCACCCCCAACGCATGGAGTCTGTGTGTTAAGGTAATGGGGAAAAAACAGTATTTTGCCTAAAATGATCCTTTTCCTTTAGTTTGCCGTATGTCATTACTTCCTAGAATTTGATCCTTACTAGCAACATTATCAAATGATGTAATTATGTAGCATGTGTTTTTTTTCAAAATCCGGTTTGGTTCCTCGCTAGGCATACGAATCTATAAAAAACTCGTGACTTCTTTTAGCATTTTTCGCTATACCTCAATGTTTCGGATATGGCCATCCACTCCTATTTGAAAAATTCACCCTGTATATTAAGGTACTGTATGACATCACATTTCTCGATGCAAAGTCATACTCGGTGCACTATTCGACCAGGAATCAAACTAATACAAAATAGTTCATAGTAACCATAGGATTCTACTTGAATAATGCTACTAGAACACTGGATATATTTAAAAGCAAAATATTTTTATGTTCCAAAGCAGGAAGCCAAGGAAGGCAAACAAGAAGAAAGATTGTGGAAACTTTTGTTCTTTGTATGACGCGGTGGAAGTATTCCGTCTTATGAATAAATTAGAATAGACGTTATACAAACGTGATAAATTATCTGATTCCTTTGCGTAAGAGAGACGCGGCCTACCTTGCCTACATGTTCACGGTGGTCGCAGGTTCAAATCCCACAACACACATCTAACTTTTTGGAGTGATGTGTATGTCAAAACATCGTGAGGAAACCTGCACGCCGCAGCGATTTGTATGAATTTCTATGGTATGTAAAGTCCGCTAACTCGCACTAGGCCAGCGTGGTGGTCTACATGACCTAACCACACTCAATCGTACTCTCTATTGTAGAGAAGGCCCGTGCCCTGCAGTGGAGCGTAAATGGGCTCATACAATACAATAAAAAGACCGAGGTGCAGATGGGAGGCGTATACCCAGCAATGGATTGTCAGTATCTATAAATTCGTATACAAATAGACAATCATTACAGGACGTCATTTAAAATTCATACAATTCATCGTTTATATTGTGTTAAAACATTTTGTAGTATCCTTTGAGTTGTACTTTAACAAGCATTTTAAGAACCAAATAAGATGTTAAATTGTCTAACACAATAGCGATAAGTATTCTATCTCCAAACATAAAATTGTTACGATCCAGCATCTTCAGTAGTACAATCGCGCACAAAAAGACAATTACAAATAGCCGGTAAGTATACACATTAACAGCAATTCAAAGGATTTGAGGAAAAAGGTAGGCAAAGATAGCAAATATAAATTCGACTTGTCAGTTTTTGCCTCAGAGGCCGTCCCTTGTCAAAGCAGGCCTTCCTGTCGACGTCGGCCGCATTTTTTCTGACTCAATGGATTACCTACATAAAAACATAAATATGTTTTGGTTTCATCTATGTGCGCATTTGAGGCAGTGGACATGTATTTCATGAGAAGTAGGGCGGTAAGAAGGTTCGACAAACAATATAATGGACTCAAATAAAGGTTCACTACAATGGAATTAGCAACTGCCAGTGAGAATATTAAATTTAATTGTGTGTATAAAATGTAATTAAATTGACAGAATCCGTCGATTTTGCCGTACGGATATTTTATCACCGTAATTTGGCACCCTGGCAATCGAATTCTCCGAACAACACGCACCAATAGCGAGCTAAGCTGCTATAAGCTGTTTCATCACGCCGGTTTCCTGTAAGACAGTAGTACTACCCCAGCCGAGCCGACCCATTAGTACTGTAGCGTTAACGGCTAACACCAAGCCACTACTTACAAAACCATTAATATTTACTAGTTTATTAAGTTCGACGTACACCTTGCTCCCTCGCTTTCTCCATTCATTTGAAAGGGCCGAGAATGCACACAAGTTACTAAAGCATTGTGGCGATAATGGGCAACAGTTATTTTAATCCAAAAATGCGTGTCTGTATCCCGGAATTTTTCCTCGTTGTACTAATTTTGAAGTGTTTAAATCTTACATAGCTGTGGTCTCATTCAAAGTGAGTAAAATGATATTATCATAATAATATTCTATGCAATCAATAACCATGGGATGAACGACAGCACGGACAATATTTGATTAGAATTGATCAAAGAACACCTTAACATAATAAAGCATAAATTGAATTGTGAAACAAGGTTTGTTTTACCATTCAACTTCATGAAACTTTGTCTGCAATGTTATTAATGCTAAAATTGTACGTCATTTGGCCGTTAGTTCCATCGTAGTTATTGTAAAAATCGCAGAAAAATGCATTAGATTGAGTTCGAATAAATGTGATACATGTGACAAAAAAGCTAATTTCATTCAAGTTCCTTGCTTTTGTATAAAATTACAAATGAGTGCACATTTTGGAGCACATAATGTAAGTGGAAACACTAATTATATAATTACTCGGCGATAAGATCGCACTGACTAGGGAACTTTCGCCCAGGCCAGATTAAGTTGCCTAATTATCTTATAAAATTAATGTAATTTTCAGGTCGCGTAAAATATTCAAAATTCGCCAAGTAGAGCTTGTTTCACGGGAAAGGGACGTTTACTCCATCGATAAGGGTTCCGCGGTCGACGGGACCCTAGAGAGACTACAGCAATTTAACCGAAGGCGACCAAGGTTAAGATTAAATTAAATGAAAACACATTCCTCCGAAACTCAAAAGCCACGCAAATTCAATGGAAGGAGCTGGGGAAGCTTGGAGGGCTTCCCAGAGCGCATCTCCCGCAAAAATTCTTTATTTTTTTATTGGAATTAGATTCGTGAAATACGTTCTGCTCCTGAGGTTCGTTTAACTTACCGGAGCGTTTACAATTTTTCCGCATAACTGCAATAATATAAATTAACCCTTCAAATGATAAATCCCTATGACGTTTTTCGAATAGAATTTCATTACCATAGATAGGAAATTTCATGGTAATTAATAGTGGCTGTTGGTTTGAGAAATGAGGGTTACGTCTGACCACTTCATTCCCGTTTGACAAGATTAATGGTATGATGCCACGCAAATATTAACGTGTACGGTAATTGAATATTTTAACTAGGATTACGCCTTGATTATTGATTAGATTTAATTGTCAATGTCCAATTGTAAATATACAATAACATTAAACTACAATTAGATATAGGTACTATAAATAGAATATATTTTACCGGTAAATGCTGCAGAGATAGTTTTTAATATTATTCAAGATTTTTAATAGTCTATACTATTGGTGCTATGACTTTGAAATCTTGTTACATAAGCTAATCAAGATAAAGTAAAAATAATAAGTAACTTATCATAGAATAACACTAGAAAGCGCAAAGCAAAGTTGCAGGTGTAATTGAAACAACGGAAACAGAGTAACAAAATTCTGGGTGACGATTGGGCTCGCGAAGAGTCAAATTAAAAAAGTTGCATAGTTGCGGGTTAACCACAAGAATCCGCTTCGTTCTTTAAATAATGTAGGCAGTAACATCAAGTACTGTTAACGTAGTGAAAAGCCTTTGTTTTGTTAATTACTGAGCTCGGGGCAGTCCGCACCTGCTTTCACCGCACTAGAATAAACCGTGCGACTAAATTTCCTCTGTTTAAATTAAAAGATACTCCTGACCAATAGTTACTTCCGCTCGCGCAGAATGGAAATTCAAATTAACTTAAATTTGTGGTTTTCAATATATGCATTTTGCTAAAATATTTCAATTTTGTTCGGTATTGTGCAGGTGCAAGCTGTTGGTTCTCACGCATGACGAGCTGTGTCCGACCGCTGTAAACGTCATGTGACGTCATTAGATACTATCGACTTGAAAAATGATGACTCGGTTACAACGCACAAAATGTCATGTAATCATTTGTTTCAAACTGTTGTGGCTATGAAATATTATGAACAATATTAATTGACAAGATGATATTTGATTTTGATGGTGAATTTTAATAAATTATAAGTCACAAGTCCCGCATGGCTTACAACCTTCGTAATTTTAGACAAAGATCACGCCCTGCATATGGAATTTATCTTTTTTTATCTGCAAAAGTTTTATAGTAAACAATCACGTTGTTAAAACACAATAACATCCCGTGAATCCGTTCTCTTTATTACAAAACTTTAGCCGGATCTTTTGAATTTTTATCAAGAGTTTATTTTAACCGCAAGCATTCATGAGTATCTTTTATACTCATTTATGCTTCATTTGTTTTATTTATGAACATATAGTATTTTACTTTACAAATAAGCGCTAAGGGCGAGACGCTAATTATGGACGGCACATGCATGTTTGTAACAAGTTAACTCTAGTTACAAATTAGCAGAGTCTCTCTGTAGGTTGTTAAAGCTGCAATCAAAATGTGTCACTGTCTTCTAGGAAACCCAAGTGAGATAACCGTTATATTTCGTTCAGTGAGTTACAATCCCCTAGATTGACGGAGACTCAAAAATGGGAAGTCGGTTTTTCTTTTCGTAAACTATACAACACTACTACTAGGTCTCTTATATGTGAGAGGCCGCCTGAGTAGGTACCACCGCATGTCTTTTTCTCCCGTCAAGCAGCAATGTAAACGTATTGTTGTGTCCCGGTTTGAAGGACATTGTAGTCAGCGTAACTACTGGACATAATGACACTTAACAACCTATGTCTCAGGATGGCGAGCGCAGTGGAATGCCAACTATTACATTTTAATTCATTGTGTTGTTTGGTTTTGCTACTGTCCATGAGCTGTTGTGTCGCTTACCATCAGGCGAATGGCATGCTTGTCGATACATAGCATTAAAAAAAACACGTCATATTGACCCACGAATCGAACAGGCCGGCATAATTCTATCGATAGGCGAGAGATAACCTTATACCATTTGAATCGCAGTACCACATTGGCGGCCTCTCTCAATCGTAATCTCGATTACAGGAGAGGCTTGGTCGTGCAGTGGGATGTACATGGGATGATACAATGCAGTAGTGTGTACTGTAACCGGTGAAATTTAGTCACTTTGTCGTGACGATGTAAAAAAACTTTCCCTGCAACATGCAAAGACTTTCTGCTGCGATCGAAGTTTCATTTAAAGTTGCCCAAGTTTCGTCACGCTTTGGATTACATTCGAAGTAAAAATGCACTTGGAACTCTGCATGGTATTTTTTCATACAATTTATGTACCATGATTAGATTTATTGGAAATTACGTTATAATATAACTTAGTGTGGTACAAGAGTGCGCATTTTCGTCTATTTCATTTTAAACATAATGTAAAGGAAAGCGATAGGAAGCATGATGACACATACATAAACTCACGCCTTTTCCCAGAACTTGTAAGCAGAGGCGCTACTAGGACAACCACATTCCATGTGTGATAAGAGGCGAGCCTATCGCCATATCGGCCACAAATTTCTGACTCCGGGCTGATATTGAATAGAAAAATCGAATACCACTCTACCCGACCCGGGCTTCGAACCCGAGACCTCAGCTTTGTAATTGTACCGTAGTACAACTGCACCACCGAGGAACTGTTTTTTTTTTCAGAATCATAAAATCAATAAAAAAATTAAATCCGTGAAAAATACTAATAATTCAAGTGTCTAACATTCGCGTAAATCAAAAAAGCCATTACAAAAGCTTTAAATTAACATTTGAAAACTAAGATAGAAAAATATTAATCTCTAATTCGCAAATTTATTGAAGACTTGAAGTTTTTAAAGTTTAGAAGATAAAAGGTTCTTCATTACATTATATTGGTTTAAGTAGTTAATAAGTATAGATTCATTTTGACTCTTATTATTTAATTCGTTTTACACGTTGCATTTAAATATGACTATATTATTTAGTAAATAAAGTACTTAACCACAAACGCGTAAAAAATTGCAAATACAGAAATAAAACAAATATGCGAAGCCAGCATTTTTGCCTGGCAAGTTATTGTTAAGGTGAAACAATTGTGCACATTGTGTGGTAAATGTAAGAGCGTCGCGTGCGCTATCAGTGCGGTACTGAGGACGAGGAGGCGACGCAAGGAGGCTCGTCGAGGGCTCTGGAACGCCCTCAGCGCCCTCTCACGCGCGACATGATCAAACTACGCATTTCACTACTTGTACAAGGATTTTAGAATATTTTGTGTCTTTTCGTAAAGAATAAATGTCTTATTCATATACAGATTTAAAACCTATTTTAGTAAGAGAATGTTTTGTCTTCTTCGCTCAAAAAGAATTCATGAGTCGTTCGAAAGGGACAAATATTCGATACCTAAAAAGAGTTTTAAAACAGTTGGTAAATAAGGCCGTTAGTTAATGTCAGATGACATTCACAAATATGAGTGTTCCTATAGTAAGAGGCTAGGTCTTGTGCTACATAGGTGTTTGAGTATGATTAATTATAATTGTATTATCATCCTTATTGAATAATAGATGGTTTTATTTGTAATGTACCCCCATACAATTTGCTCTATAGTCTAATAAGCTGTAAAGAAGTAAGCATATCTTTCAAGAAGGCCAAGAGGTTCATAATATTTCCCATATGTTAGTAGATGGTTCAGAGTATTACTGTTAAACAATAACCGTTGATCCATCACTCATACTATCAATTATTTCACGCATTCCTTTCTATTACAGGTTACATGTTTTGTAACATCGTATTAACATTAAATCGTTACCTGGACTGTTTTCAAAATCTTATTCATATTTCCACTGTGCCATCCGAAGAAATGGAATGCAACACAGCTAATTGGCGCAGTAAAAGGAAATCCACATGTACAAATTATACAACTAAGCTTTCGGAATTGTCTGTGCAGTGAACATAAGGAAGATAGATAGATGACAAAAACTCTTATGATTTTTCATTTGTTTATTCAAGGCCCCTTGGTGTTAGGGGTGTGAGCCGCCTCGAGGAATGTATAGACAATAAAACCACAGAGTATGCATATGAAGACATGTACGTATACCATAACCGCAGCCCTAGACTTTGGCGCAGTAATACATCTCCCATGAATTATTATGTAATACCGCAACTAGCCTAATAGTAGTATTGAAAAATATTAAATATAAATAATTTAGCTTGTTACTAATATTTGGTTTTATTCCGACCGGGTTGGTGCTTTTCACACACACAAGCACATTAAAATGCAAGAAAAAGGAAAAGCAATATGAATAAATGTCATATACAGTCCTTTATTATTGCATTTCATATTTAAAGTCTGCACTGTATCTTTCTGACAGCATTAAGTCGAAACACTGATTCGAAACTCAATAACCCAGCGTGCAGTCATTTTTAGTTGCCGATATGACAAATATCGTGCGGCCGGTGCATCGAGCACAAATTACGCAGAACATTGGAAACCATTATTTCAATGACATGCGGATTGTCCGCCGGCGTTTTACTTGACCGTAAGAGCATGATATATGGGCGGGTCCTTGGGTTTCGATAAACTCCCGTTTGTAAGGTATCTACTGGTTATGCATCTTCATAAATTGTTAAGCGAGAGTAAGACACTCGTGTATGTTTACAGTTGTGTGTGTTACATGAAAGCACTGTATACAATATCATAATGAATAAATAAATACATCAGTCACACATAGTCCTGATCCCACATTAAGATCAACTAAGTCTTGTGTCCTGGGTATCAGAAACTATGAGAGACTTTTTGGTCTCACAAATACCCAGACCCGGGACAAATACTTGTTGGCCTCACAAATATTTGTCTTGGTGCGGGGGGAACCTGCGGCCCACCGTTTCACAGCCAGCGTCTAACGAATTGCACCACGGAGGCTGTCATCGATACATATTTCTTGTTAATTTTCTTTTTATTTTTATATTACATTATACTGTAATAGAAGAACTGAGTTAATGTTGTGCATAAACACATATTTTTATATAAAAAAATTATAACTTAAATAACCGGGAGGAACATATGTAAGTAAAATCCAAATTCAACTGTTCTGTGGGAAAAAATCATCTAAATTATGTGTGTGGTGAAATTTGGAACTACAATTAAAATTTGAAAAATATCTATATAACGCATACGATATATTTTCACAATATAAACAACATGCATATATACTCGTAATCTAATAGTATTAACATGTCCAATATAATAAAATGTGAAGAGAGGAAAACTGTTTCTAATATTTTGACAACAACGCATTCGAACGTGTAAAGACCGTAGATGATCTTTAGTAATTCGTTTCGTGTTAGTTTGTTACGTAAAAATAATTCCAAATATATACGAAGAGCTTAATAAAGGTGGTCGCATCAAACCTAAATTTAGTCAGTAAAAACTCTTTCTTTATGAGGTATTTGAAAAGGAATTTGTACGAGTTTCAGAACATGCCCTCGGCTTTTACAGCGATGTGACATTTAAAGGGTATCTGAAGAAGGGAATAGCTATGGTAGGGACATATTCGTCTTTTATGCATTCACTTTTATTCAAACCTTATTTTTTCATGACTTTCTTGATAATTGATATATTATTTTAACTTTGATGCGAGTACGGTACACGTATTTTTTTTAAATTATACCACGGACATAATTATTAGCAAAACATAAAATTACTACTTTTGCCTGATAGGTCATGGAAGTTATTGTGTGCTACATTGTATTGGGTACCAATTAAATAAAATAACATGTCATTTATTTATGTCATGCATGCAATCGCACTTAATTTCAGAATTAGCTCAATCGATAAGCCTACAATGTGTGCCCAATTTTAACTACGAAAGCCGCTACGATAATCATGGTTCCACCTAGTACCAGCTCTATAAATATTTATCAAACTATAGTCACCAACAGTAACTAAACTAATTTCAAAAGGAAACATCCACCATCGCTTCAGAAGCAATCATGAAAAGCCACAACATGCAGCGTTGTGAACTCTCCGTCGCCACAAGACCCACGCAGTCATTCCCCTTACGTAATAATAGAGTATAGAACGAATTAACTTAAAAGTTAATTTAAATAAAAGTACCTAGTAGGGGAAAATTGTACGGTTTGGCATAACGCTGGCTTGCATAATCTTATTAAATTGCATGCTGTGTTCTTTCTATGTTTTCCATTTGTTAGAATAGTGCTTGTTAAAAGTGTTTGGATGAACTCGTTGGCAGAAATGTGTGTAAAAACTAGACTTAGGTATATTATCTGAAAGCATATGTCGACTTAAATAAAGGTGGAGTGGCGATTTGCGAAAAGTTGCTGGCAGATGCTGGATGCGACAAGCGTAAGAAAGTGTGAAATGTCGCAATTTGGAGGAGGCCTATGTCCAGCAATGGACAATGAAAGGCTGATGAATGATACGTTGACTTAAAGACAAAAAAATATTTAATAATAATATTTGCACAATATAACACTAATTACCTACATTTTTCAAGTTTGTTTTTCTCAACTGCCTTGCGTAAGACCAACGCTTATATTGCCAGCCCATGACGAATGTGATCCGTTTTTGTGAAGTTCATTTTATTTTAAATATTTATTTTCTTCTTTAGTTTTTGTACAGATAATTATATTGTGTATAATTATATCGCTTTTTACCAATAAACATTTCTTTTTAAGTATCAAATTGCATTTTATATTAAACGATGACACAGTTTTGTCGCTTGTTCTCCTCACTAAGTTAAAAGGCTCACATACTTCACTCAATTACGCGGGGTCTGCACAATATTATTCTTTTAATTAATGTTCCAGTAAGAGTTTGTGACGTAACAACTGCCCACCTGTCTGGCTCTTGAATCCCTTTCTGATATTTTAACCCGACGTGGAATTAACGTGATTAACTATTAGATAAAATAAACCTATATTTTAAAAATATGGTGTGATCTAGACATTTCTTACGCCGTTTGTTTTTAAAGTGGTGATAGCATTATTTAACGATTCAAAAACCTTTTTTAATAATATTTTAATAAGAAAATGTCGGCTTTGATGTCGTCTAATTTAATCACTTTTCCGTGCTTAACACGAAAAGAAAATATTAAGTTTCATAAAAAGTGTAAACAAGATTTTCACTCTCAAGCTTAAACGAACATTTTTGTATAAAATTATTCTCAATCCAGTAAAGTTAAAATAAAAGTATGAAATCTTCAGCTTGATCCGATAAAAAGTGTTCAACATAACATGAAGCGTTTGAGATGCACAGCTTAATTGGTCCTCCCTTATTTATTGAAAGCGCAGTGTATAAAGACAGTAAGGACGCCGCGACAAGTTTATTTTTAAACTAATTGCGCATTCATTTTATTCACGGCGAAAATAAAAGTTTCCGTTTTAATACGTTTCGGAGTCGGTGCGCGGTACATATTTCGTAGATACAATAAAACACAGCTACGTAATAGATACCGGCTTAATTGAGGTCGTTTCAATTTTGTTACATTTTTATTGTTACAGCTGGCTCTTTGGATCCAATAAAGCGGGGCTTGGTGATGTGGGATTTACGCAGTGGGCATTAACCACATTATCTCGGACATCCAGAACTACGGTCTGTTTATCGAACCCTAATCCGCAGATTCCCCGAGCTTTGCCCAGATTCCCTTCGTGACTAATTGGTATTTTTCTTGACAACGTACAATTGCTTTTTAAACGCCGTTTTATCTGATATGTGGGTTGGAATTAACACGTTGGCATTGTACGTTTCAGTTTGTGTTCATAAATATGTAAATAAATTATAAGCGATCGTTTTATACGGCACTAAATGCCTGTTAAAATATGTATTATTAATGATCGTCGATTAGAAGAAGAAAAAAACTAAAGTAGTTCCTGTGCAGTTTTCTCGAAGTAAAAACTCATTATGGCCAGACGGTCAGGCAGACGCCTAGAACTCCTAAGGGAGATATTGGGAGGGGTTTGGTGCGCACACCAGCCTGAGAGTCACGTGATAAGTAAGTATTAAATATGCTATAGTAACGCAATCGTCAAATACGGTTTGGTTCCATGACTTACAAAAACCCTTCAACTACTGAGTGACCTGGTTAAACATATCGAAATGGTGTCATTTCACTGACTTATAGTGAGCAAATGTATCGCAGGGATTACACGACAGTGTGGTGATAATTTTCCTTGCTATTTCATAACACCCGCAATGGTCAGTTTACTGTACGCTCCGAGGCGTGAGGCGTGGAGCTATTCTAGGGTAGGGAAACCCAATGTTAGACACTTGAAGTTCATATTCGAAGTTTAAAATGTCGTCATGTCACTGAGCCCTTTTAATAAGCTGAACCTAAGTTTCTACAAATTTCAAAACATTCTAACATTCGCTGCTGTATAGTACATATATACCACTGTTGGAATCTGGGCTTATTACCAGTGTAAACATTTTTGATAATTTTCGATTAAATTATCAGACTTCAAAAACATATAAGTATAACGAAAGGTTTTACCATACATAAAATAAATAAATTAAAAAAAAAACGAAAAAGGAGTATTATTGCATTTTATTATTTTACATGCTTTTTCGACGTAATGAAGCAACTCCAGCTTTAATCCAGTACGTGGAAGCGCGACTCATTAAGCCTTTATTTTCGGCTTTTTGTCATGTGTATTAATCGGATTTATTATGAAGAATAGGAATATTCCATTTTATTAATATCAAAGATTTATTACGTCAGTAATTCCATAGGTAATTTCGAGTGTCAATCTTGTGATATCTCGCGATGATTCCCTTTTCCCTAATGGACATACACTCAATTAGGTTTTATTGCCCCGACGCCATTCAATTTAACGCCTAACAGCGGCCACACTCCACCCAGGTACCTATTTATTTTTATTGGAGGCAAAAATACAGTTTTTCATTCATACCAACCATCAACGTTGTATTTATTTTTTATTTCATTGATAGGTTAGAGGTTTTATTGATTGTTAAAAGGATTGGGTGGAGGTAGTTAAAAGTTTTCCGGCTAGTTTCCCATTTATATTCTGACTAAAACAAAGAAAAGTTTGCAGCAATAAATTTCATAGGGCCTTAAAAAAAGATGCAATGAACTGATTCTTTTCGTTCGTTACGATTTTTGTAGGTCAATTATCGTTCAGAATTGTAACTTTTATAATTTTTCTTTCATAAAGTATTATCGATAAAAAAATTGGTTCCAATTAAGGATTTATTCCTGAGTAACAGTATTTATTGACGTTTTTGTAGATTCGGTGACTGGCTCGGTGGCGTAGTTGTACTACAGTATGATCACAAAGTTGAGGTATCGGGTTCGAATCCCGGGTTGGGCAAAGTGATATTCGATTTTTCTATTCATTATCAGCCCGGAGTCAGGAATTTGTGCCCGATTTGGCGATAGGCTCGCCCATACCACATCATGGGACGGAAAACATAAGCCGAAAAGTGGGGGTTCTGGTTGCACCTGTGCCTAATCCTTCTGGGAAAAAGGGGTGATGTCTATATATGTATGTTCGTAGATTCGATATGTGTGTAATTGAACAGAAAAAGTAGATTTTGGGTAATAAATTGCCATAGTACTTACAGAAGCCCAACGAGTATATGAAACTTAAATATTAAAACTTACAGAATATATTTTCGTATTTCTAAGTAAAATATCTTCGTATTGTATTTTATATCACCAGTAGGTATAATCTTTTTTTTTTCAAATAGTCCATACATATTACATCATTGTTATTAGAAACTTAATTTATGTAATTAGAATCATTATTTTTTTATTGTAATGACTTGCGAGTATGCCATTCACCTGATGATAAGCGACACGACCGCTCATGGACAGTAGCAAAACCAAACAACACCATGCATTACAAAGCAATGCTTGGCATTACACTGCGCTCGCCATTCTAAGACATAAGATGTTAAGTCTCATTATATCCAGTAGTTGCTCTGCCTACAATGTCCTTCAAAACGCAACACAACAGTGCATTTACACTGCTGTTAGGTGGTAGAAATTGACATTGCGGTGGTACCTACCATAATATATCCAATTCAATTAATTAATGAATCAAATTAATAGCAATTCCATTACAATTAGTCAAGAAAGATTTAATTACATACATGTGAAATGAATCCGCAGCGATAGTCGCGTGGCCATTTGATTGCTCAACTTTGCTAATAAATGTTAGAATCATTTCAACCAGGCTTAGTGGGCGGCGCGGCTGAGAGTGAATAGTTCTGAGCCGCACTTGTGACTGCCACCTCAAGTATTCAAACGGAGAAATGTGATTGTTAGCACGTTCTTGCGTGCCGTGCAGTTCGCTGCTTTAAATATAAAATGTGGGCACTATCACGGAGTGTAACTGAAACATGGCTTTGTAAAACAATTTCAACGAATTCTAAACATATTTGATTAGTAGGGGAGACGTGGAAGATCGACTTTCACCCAGCTGATGATGGGACATATTTTTTATCAAATATTATTGATTAACAAACATACCTTTGATAACTTGCCTATCGAAAACTGGTAATGGCTATTTTTAATTGACTTAATTTTCTTTTATAACCTTCACTCTTTTGATAACCGTATGAATTTCATCTCAACTGGTAGTTTTTAACACAGAGAACATGCCTAGGTAGGATTGCCTACTTATTTCTGTTCACGGCTATCTGGCAACAGATGAACGGGTAAATCAATATAGCTAACTACACCGATCTGATAACAATTCCGAATTGGTATTACTCGTAGTGGTACTACGGTATGAATTCAAAGTCTCGGGTTCGAATCCCGGGTCGGGCAAAGTGATATTGGATTTTTCTATTCATTATTAGCCCGGAGTCAGGAATTTGTGCCCGATATGGCGATAGGCTCGCCCCCTATCACATCGTGGGACGGAATATACAAGGCGAAACGTGGGTGTTCTAGTAGCACCTCTGCCTACCCTTGCTGGGAAAAAGGCGTGTGGTTATGTATGTATGTATGTATGTATGAATGTCGATCTTCGCCGGCTCTTAGACAATATATATGACCCAATATATAAACTGGAAGTATGATATGTTGCGTAGGAATTCTTAATATTAAGTGAGTATAAGGAAAGCACTGTTTATTGAAAGCTCTATATATTAAATGATGAAAATATGGAACCTGTTACGTAAACTTCTGAGATCTTATAGTGAGTAATATCATCAACAATACCAGTATTAAATTCCATATTTTAAGTTTTAATTACTGAAAAAATATGGTTCTACGTAAAAAGCCTACAGCGTGTATGAGTGCGTCGTTATTTCAATGAAACGTAGAATATTTCACGAGATGTATTCTTAATAGATTACAAGAAATTCATCCGCTTAAGTTTCTGCTTCAGTCATTTTAACGCGAAATGTGAAATACAAGAGAGAATTTTTTTTGTTTTGTTCACCTAAAACCGGAACATGCCGTCGTACTGCCGCCTGTCATCGGCGTTCATTTTTAATGAATCTTGTACTAAAATATAGGATTGAAAAATTCCAAGGAATTATGTAAATTATTGTATTTCTTTGTTCTGAGAAACAGGATTTTTTGTAACTCTTTTAAAAACTAATGGTTTACCGCCACGGAGCTAAGGTAATGAATTTCAGAATTGAAGATGATTAAAAATTCTTCCTACTCATTTTATTGAATTATTGGTAGTAATGGCCCTGTAGTAAGTAAACGCTTTAAAATTCAAATTTTTTTTCTTATATCTGGAATGACGAGTAAACTTAATTAATATTTCTGGAATCGTCAGGCTCGTACATTCTGAGAATATATATTCTATGATATCATTTTCAATGTACTAACTCAGTGGTAGGTTGAAAGGTAGTCTTCAACCTTTATAAATTAATACTGCAGATTCAAAATATACGATTTGACTAAACGTGCTTCAGAAAGCACATACATTCTTATAAATTTTGCACCTGTCAATTCTCTAACCCTAACGATGGCCAGATGGCGGGACAACTTGTACAAGAGGGCCGGCAGCGACTGGATACATAAAGCAGCAGACCGGACTCTGTGGCGTTCCTTGGGAGAGGCCAATGTCCAGCAGTGGACTGTAACGGTCTGATGATGATGCTGATGCACCTGTCTGATAACTAAACTAAGTACTCTATAAAAAAAATTGTCACATAATAGCATTAAGATTCATTTTTGTACGAAAATCATGAAACTAACTTGCCTGGCGTGGTGAGCGCTTCGGAACGCAACCCAACAGTTTCAATTAACTAGAATTAAACAGTCAGAGATTTAGTTTGTGAACGTGTGCAGTACACTATGGTCACATTTGTGCGATTGTGATGCACAACTCTGTACGCAGTGTTGTGACAGTGCGTGCAACGACTGTCACAGCGTACAGCGTACAACACAGCTACAATTTATACGCTGGCACATAATGCGCGTTATTTGCATCACGGCACTTAGCGACTTTTGTTACACACGACACTGTTAAGCGTTTAATTAAATTATTGCTAGACCAGTTGTTTGTTGGGAAAGATTTGTTGTTGAAGTTTTTAACTGCGTGTTGTAGTTTGCGAGTTTGTTTCTGTTACGGTTTAATGAAATACTGCAAATGTCAATGACTGGAAGATGAAACATTTACATTATTCCATACACAGTTTTAAACCTATTTTACCTTCACTCAAACTGAATTCTAAAGTCGTTCGAAAGAGACAAAACATTCGAAAGCTAAAATAGGTTTTAAAACTGTCCATCAATAAGGCCGTTCATGTTTTGTAGACTAAGTTGGTGACGTATAGATATCTGAATTGTATACATCGTATGAAAATTAATACGTAATTTTAGTGAAATTGATTTTTTGCAATATCTGTGTATTGGCTACAACACTGTTAGTTTCTTTTCTAAAAGTTAATACATATGTCGATTTACTCTGTGCATTAATATTATGTAAGTCCGTCAACCCGCACTAGGCCAGCGTGGTGGACTATATGGCCTAACCACTCTCAATCGATTCTCTCGGTTGTAGAGTAGGCCCGTGCCCAGCAGTGGGACGTATATTGGCTGATAAAAAAAAAATATTAATCTTCAATGTAAGTGAACATAGTAATAACACCTTTATGCTATGAGACTCAAAACATATGCCGTGGATTAAGTGAGGTAATCTTTAGACATATTGTATTGAACACAGACAGACACAGAGCTTTTATATGTCCATGTGTGTGTAGCAATTTCATCTTACTGATTCATCAATGTCGCGCCGAAAATCCTAAAGCGAGGATCGTCAAATACAGAGCAATTTCCTCAAGGAGGGATTTTTGGAAATTCTAAATGTAAGTAAGAACATTTATGTGATGTCGCTGCTGATTAAGAATATTGGTGCCAGTGTCTGTGATGTCTGTGTTATCAATAAAATAATGTAAATATTTATAGAAATTGTGAAAGAGTATCGAGTCGTTTAGAGCTCGAGGCAGCGTGCATGCATTGTGGTTTGGCGAGATGCTAAGTTCGAATCTCAGGTGAGGCACTCCTATTAATGTAGGTTTTTTATTTGGAAATTTTCATATGGGTTTTCCGAGATTGTAATTTTTGCTTGGTATGGCGACAGGCTCGCCGTCTATCATATTTTAAAAATTATTGTATATAAGCTCATCGATGTACTAAAGAATAGTTATGTATTTACATCCTAAAATAGCAAAATATAAAACAACCTACAATCTACATCCCGCAAGCGCAGTCACGCCTGGCAGCTAGTAAAACTGTAAAAAAACTCGAACAATTTCTGGAGCGAGGCGCAATGTATGTAGCCTTTAATAAAATATCTTCCATGTAAACAGGGAAGCGTAAGTATCACATTATGTCTTGCTCGGCTTACGACGGAATCGTTCACGTATCCCATCCAAGAGTTCTTGCAGCTTACAACTCAATTTCCTTTGGCAAATCCTGGATCAAGAAAGGTATACACTCTCCAGCTATTTTATGAATATATCAGGCTACAAGTCAGGGACTGTTAATCAGCTCTGTTATTCTGCTCTAATACATAAATGTAATATGTGATCACGTTTCCCATTATTTATTTGTATTTCCCAATTCTTTTGTATTACGGATATTATTTTCTTGTGTCCTGGAATCTTTCGTGTATAATGAATGACGAAATAATAATTTTTACATCCATAGATTTGTACGTAAAGTAAAAGTCGAACAAAGGCCAGCTAAATTGATAATAAAAATGTTATGGCAACGCGACCTATAAAAAGTAAATTAATAAAAAACTTTTAATAATTTCGCAAATTTCTTGAATGTTTTCCGTCAGTGTCTTTAATATTCGAGTATGGCGTAGGTTTTGTAGTTTACTTAATGGAAGATAATAGATTTATACTTCATTTCGTGATATTGAAAGCTTTTTTATTGATTATTTTTGGCATTGATAAAGGTTTGACAATTAAAATTATTCGGTTTGCAAAATCATAAATAGACTCGCACTAGAAGTTAATGGTTGAGCATAGGCTTTCCAAAGCATTTCCACAGCGAGCCATTGGAAGTGGCCAGCGTCCAGCGACGTCTTGCTGTATTAATCCAGTTGTTAATCCGATATCCACTTCATACGCGGACGCCCGCCGTTTGCCGGCACGTGGCCTCCATCCGAGAATTTTTTGCCTCCATCGATCACCAATTATCCACGACATGTACCCAGCCCACTTCCAATTCAACATGCTAATTCACGGGGCTATTTCGTTACAAAAATATCCGTAAAATAACAATCAATAAAAACTAATTGAATGTCGTAAAAACTAAAAATGCTTTATAAATATAATTTGGTATTTATTACCTCCATCCACAAGAAAGTGGACAGAATATGTCGTTAGGAGTGATAAATTGCGAACCTATCGCGATGTTCCATATAAATAACGGATTTATTAGTAATTACACTTTAACGACGCTCCGTCTTTCCCCGTCTGTTTTCCTTCGCTTTTATAATACTAACATAATTAAAAACTACGTCTCTATCACGTAGTTATTAAGAACTAATTTACTTTTCCATTTAACTGAATGTTAGCGTTTCAAAAATAGATTTTGCTGGGCTCAGATTCGTATTGAAGATATTTTATAGAACAGGTACGTGTGTGTCAATGTGTGTTTGTGTATAGACACAGCAAGCTATTGGTTTCATCCCAATAGATCAGATCCGAGTCTATTAAATCCCCGTAGTTTTCGCTTTTCACAGGAGAGAATACTAGGATATTAGCAAAGCCAGGTTAAATATTATTTATTATTATTTTTCATTGCATCTGATGACACGTGTATTATTCATAGACAGTTTTAGAACCTATTTTAGTTATCGAATGTTTTGTCTCCTTCGCTCAAACTGAATTTAAAAGTCGTTCGAAAAGGACAATTCGATAATTAAAATAGGTCATAAAACTGTGTGAATAAGGCCGTAAGGGTCAGAATAGAGCATCGACAGATAATTATCTTTCGCTATTCAACACAATTATCTACGTCTTTGTACTGGTTTCTTGTACAATTTTAAACATGAGGTTAGTAATATTGGAACATGTGGGGAGAAATATTATTCCAAAATGACATTTTTATCTCTTAATATCACTTGTAATAGGTAGATAATAAATTCCAAATAGTATGTCTATTTTATTACTCTATCCGCACTGAACAACTGGGCAACACAAAATAAAACTGAAAGACTATTTCTGTTTCGTTTCCATTGTATTTGACGTTATAACTTTATGCATTTGACAATAGCCGAACGAGACCAAAAACTGACAGAGGCCAAAGCACCTTTTAAAGCACATTGTTAGAAACATGTTGTCATTCTGTAAACGTTATAAAAAATGCTATAAAAAATATTTCTCTTTTAGAAAACAAGATCAAACACTGTTAAAAAACTCAAAAGGCATTTCGGTAAAACAATGTGAGTAAAAATAAATCGCATTTTCCTTTCGGAATCATGAATAGTAAACACACGCTTCGCAAGCCCTCGGCCCATAATCGTATCTCAATACGTTGACAAATTACTTAGACGTGATTATGATGTCATCCGTCGTTACCAAAATGGCGGTGGTCGTCATTAAGTGAGAGTGCCCTCGTTTAGGTCCGCGGCGCGTAAACACCGGCGGAAGGAAGGCAGGCTAAAAGCTTCGGGACCGGTGCAGCTTGCAAATTAGCCACGCTCGCTGCCTGAAACACGTGAGGACGGGCTAAGAGATTACTTCCTACGAAATTGTTCTGTATTTGCGTACCGGGCGTCTCAATCTTGGCACATGTGACGTTTTCACTGCGCGCACCAATGTGTACCGTATATTTAATGATACCTTCGCCTTAAGTACCTGCACCGTGCTAATTACACTAACGACATTCGTTTGCATTCGTAAGACGCATTAGCGAGTCGGTAATGTGAATAGGAGTTTTCTTTTTCTTCAACCAAAGATGCTCGCTGCCAAAAAATAGGCCAGCTATAAATTTTCATAACCCGTGGTTTTGTGTCGGTCGCATCCGAGAGTTTGGTGAGACTTTTAATTTTAAATTTTATCCAGGATTTAAGGTTTTGACAATCTCTTTCATTCATCGAGAACTGAGTCTGTCGGTAAAGTCAAAAGTGTTAAAAAATGGCGTAATATTTATTTTTTGAGCTCACAATAATTTGGTGGCAAAAACACTTTTGTGGTAATAGGCTCACAATTTTCTTTTGCTGTCAAGTATTTCACAATGAAGCTTTGCTCATTTCTGTGGGTAAACTACAACTTATATTATCATTTCTATGTTATTACACAATGAAGTGTTTATAGTTATATTAAATTGGCCCTAAATTTAATAATGAAAAATGGGCATTATGAAGCGTTTTCACACGAACAAAAGGCAACATATTTTCCCCCTTTCAACCTAGTTACAAAAAAGTCGTTGGCCTCTATTGAGGTGTCAGTCTGTATAAAAGCAGTATAAGTTGATTCGGACTCCGACAGCGACGGTTCCGCGCACATCTATAGGAAACATTATCCAATGAGACAAACGTATAATTATAAATGTATAAAACCTTATTTTATTATATCTTTAGACATAGTTAAGCTCTTTTTTTCCCTCGAGTAGATTTTTTAATTTTAATTTTGAAACTATATATTTATTTCAAAAATCATAATTTAGACTTAATTAAGATGAAATAAATTTCCGACAGGTGATCTGTATATTTGTAGCACGACGCAAAAGCTTGTAAAGATAATAAAGTCCTATAAGTAATAATTAGAGCATAACTTCTAAAGATTCCCAATTAAGGATGTCAATAATACAATTTAAAAAATTAATATCGTTCGCTTTTCAAATTTATTTGTTTCTTAAGTTTTTTTCTGACGATGTTCTATTTATAAAAATGTTATAAGGTGGGAATTAACTTTTGAACGAATAAATATAAATAAAAAACTCACCATTATGATTTATGTATATAAGCTTAATAAATTCCAAGCAGGGATGTGTATTCAATCCGCATTAGTGCAAAATGGTGAACTAAGGCTTAAAAACCTTGACTAAAGTACCTTGCAGTACGAAATAGTTTTGTAGTCACTACGCATATAGACTGATAATATTAGTCAAATGAATATTTCATTTACATATATACTACAAAGCATAGTGCTGTGTCGAAAGAAAAATAACAATTGAATCTGTTTTAATTAAGCATACGTCTGTAACATCTAATAAGTTTTCTGTTTCCCCAGTCTTCTGTCTTTGTCCGTGCAAAGCTTTCTATTGCGTACCTACATATTATGTTTCTCATTTAGACATATAAATTCGGTTGTCTTGAGGCTGAAAGTAGACGCGTCTTAAGGTCAATGCCACATATGTAACTTTTATAAGGGATCTCCACCGCTATCGTGCGAAGGATTTCATGACTTATTACGTTGAAACACGAAGAAATAAGATATTATAATAAACTTGGCTTAAACTGTGGCTTGGCTTAAACTTAATCTATCGCAATATGGTATAACAAGAGCTTATATGAAGTAGCCATTTTGCTTTATTTCCATTTTAACGTAAACACGATATTTTAATGACGTTTATTAAAGGTTATTTATCATTTTGTAAATCGCTGGATGTATCTTTGGGCATCCTGTGCCGATGATTTTGAGAAAGAGGTAATTGGCACGTGGATGCTGCAAAATAAGTATAATAAAAATAGTGTAATTAATTAACTAAAATTAAATTTGATTGACTGATTACTTTGATTGATGATTTATTAATCATGAAGTCAATCTTTGAGGAAGGCCTATGTTCAGCTATGGTTTTTTTGTCTGAAAATGATAAGAGTTAAATAATTTAAGTTATATTATTGTACATAATTTATAAAATTCGGTTTTACATAGTGGAAATACACTTTACAGCTATTTTCGAATGTCTAAGAAAATTTTAAACTCTTCAATATCTCGAGATACTTCCTTTGTTCCAATTAATAGCCTTGTAGCAATAAGCTGCAATCAAAGGTGTAAGATTCGCTACTGCTCGCAAGTTATACAGAATTCACCAGAGATAGTAAATACGCGCTAAACTATTTTAACTTCCTTCAACTCCGCGCAGCACACTTGACATCAAGCTTGCCGGTATCGAACCATAATAAATGTTACACTAATCATTTTACCATCTTTTGTATATGGTTTTAAATGGATAAGCAATAAAATTAAATAAACACGTGGACAAAATATAGTATGATAAAATGGAACGGATGAAAATTGCCACTAATTATGTTAAAATGGTTTAATTCTTGTCTAAATGCTCAGTTAAACCAGGTAAAATTAATTTTGCTCAGCTTAATGTTAACATCGACCTTCTTTTATGACCGTTGAGAATTTAAAATAATTGTTAAATATTGTATGTAGCCTCGATAATTCTTGTTTGATGGAAAATTGAGAAGTCTTTTCTATGAAATTAAATTTCATACGAAGTAAATGGCCGAATTACATATTTATGCATGTAAGTACTACTAGTTTATCCATGATCGATCATTGTATCGGGCATATTGCAAACTCGATTGCTTATAAAGTGCTCATAGCGATGTGTATGTACTCTATATGCTCTAAGTCTTAAACAATTAGGGATCACGTTTTAATTTTTTTTGTGAAGAATTAATATGTTTAAAGCTTTCATTTAAGGTAAAAAATAAAAAAAAAAGTGTTGAAGTTACTCAAATATCGATTTGAAATTTTCACTTCCGGTTTACTCGACGTAAAAAAATTCAAATTTAGAATTCGACAAAAAAATTTAATACTTCGACTTTTTAACTTTAAGAAACAATATATTTTTAGTATTTTTACAAATTAATTGATGCAGATAATAAGCATCAAAAAATTCGTGACTTCATTCTTGGTAAATGCAGTAAAGCATGCAATAAAGTTTCATACTAAAAAAATAATATGCGTACAAATCCACGTCTACTAGAAGTATAACTGACCGGAGTATAAACAAAATTCATGACCTCATTTTTTTTTGGTTGTCCGCTTCACGTGAAATGCCCCTTATATTAATTAAAGTAACATAAGTAACATACATACATTTCTAACAGAAGTATTCCATTATTTATATGACATTGCATAGTTCCATATTGTGCCGAAATACAATATTGTACTGACAAATCTTCCTATAAAATAATGAAAGAATATACTTAATTTTTCAGAAGCCATTCTGTCTTCAAATCTATAAAGAATGTAGATGTAGACAAATGTGTTTTTTGGCCTCTGATAAATTATTCTCCCCCATACTCATCCCGTTTTCCATCTCTAGACACTTTTCATGATAATTTCTTTCTTAACAATCAAATTAAATATTGATAAAATATTAGATGCAATTGCAAGCCTTTTTTATAACACTGCATCGACAGGGCAACCGCATTGTATAGGTTAGCGAGCGCAATTCCATCCCAATAGAGATTAGATTGGCGACATTTCCCGCAATTCTATGTCGTGTTCAGCAAAAAGTAAGTTGTTTTTTACAATCCTCGTAAACTGATATAAGACAGGCTTGCAATTCGAGCAAGTTGTTAGTATAAATGACAATTCACCCGGAGCCGGGTGTGTGGTGTTAAACAAGACGTCGGGGTCCAATGTTGCGAAGATTTACCGCGGTCAAACTTAGACGGCTCTCCCGCGGGACACCCAACTATGAACGCGCGGAACTTTCCACCTAAGATGCATTACACGCTTATTCTTTATGGATGTAGTGTGTATACGCCTTAATTTATTTTACTACTTTCCCCGCGACTTTGTGATATAAAACTAATCATGTTGAGCCTTCTTCGATAACTTTCCAGGCACAAAGACATTTCCGGCTTAGAGTTAAGGCATAGAACATTTTATATTAACATTTGAGTATTATGTATGTGTGGAGATACAAAGTTAGATCGTGTAAGCACAAACACTATCATACCTGTCTGTTAGCGTTACTAATGTTAATATTATATAAGTAGATCGACACAGGAGCTTCGGCAATCGTTTTTTTAATTATCACGATTCTCTCTCTTATTTCACGTTTCTGCAACTAACATAGTGTGCTCATGTAGTTTTTGGTCTCCATTATTTGAAACATTTACCAACTTAATTAACATAATAGATAAAAATGCCATAATATCATTACGCACTAGTGAGTTGTTTAAATAAACAAGCACGGTGTCAAATTTACATGAGATAAAAGGAAGCATAATGAATTAATTATCCACGATTCGCGAACATTCTTAAGCGGATACTTCAATATTGTATGAGGTGTTACATACTCTGCTGTTTAACAGCAAAAGCATTACAACGTCCAGATCGAAGGATTTGCACTTTAATTGGAAACTCTTATCCTGTTGTATTTTTAAGCATGTTTTCCTACATAGGGAACCATTTGTGTGTTCATTGCTGCATATCAGGTACTTCCTATCGAAAAGGCCAAATTGTACGATTCCGTGTACATTAAGCAGCATTGTTTCCTTTCCAGGTATTGCCGATTTATTTGTTCATTTGCCGTTACCTGTTAGCGAATGTTTCTGGCTTATGTGTAGTTTGTAGTTCTATTAGTAACATTCGCTGGTATTTGTTTATTTAGAATAGTTTTATTTTTATGACATTTCACGTTTTCCTATTGGTTGAATTCATGAATATTTGTGCGGTCAAGTTCTCATCTTACATCACGCACACATTTCACAAAATTTACCATTATTATTGTTCAATTATTTAATTTAAATTCCTAAAATTAATAACCGATTATTGAAATTATTTGAACGTAGTACGAACGTGTCAGACGGCAAAAAGATTATGTAAAGTGCTTGGCTCAAAAGACGCATCGACGCCGTATTTTACCCGTGCGTAACGACGATTTCATTTCTTTAATCATGTAGTGTCTGCAGAATGGAACAAGGTTAATTTAAACTGATTCTATAATATGTTGGTATAATTTGGTGGCACAACCATGACGACATAATTGTGTCGACTGGCGAGAAAAATCAATCTCACGCATTTGGCTACTTTATCTCGACGGCAACCTGCGGCTACCTACAGGGTTATTGCATATGGTATTTCTTTATTTTTATTCATTGCAATGAACAGCGAAACAAGCATGGCATTCGCCTGATGGTAAGCGATACGACCGCTCAAGCACAATAGCAAAACCAAACATCATTAATTACAAAGCAATGCTTAGCATTCCACTGCGCTGGCCATCCTGAGACATAAGGTGTTAAGTCTCATTATGTCCAGTAATTACGCTGGCTACAATTTCCTTCAAACCGAAACACAACTATGCGTTTACACTACTGTTTAGCGGAAGAAATAGACATTGCGGTGGTTCCTACCCAGGCGGCCTCTCATATGAGAGACCTACCACTAGTAGATATATAGATAGAGACCTTAATGTGTTAGTTAGAATCTCTGAGTGACAGGAAAACAGTAGGGCGGCATCCCACTAAGCCAGCGCAAGTTAGCTATTCAACGTAGTGTATGATTATTCGACCTCCGACCGCAGCCCATAAGCCTCACCGAACCTGTATATTGACGCTAATTCCTGAATAATTATGTGTTTTGCACGACCTAATCGTTCATATTTTATAACGATAACTCAGTAGATGAGCTAGTTCGCCGCCGCCCGTGAAACGAGAGGCCGCGGGTTCGATCCCCGCACCGAGACAAATGTTTGTGTGGCCCACAAGCATTTGTCTTGGGTCTGGGTGTTTATGAGACCGAAAAGTCTCTCGTAGCTTCTGATACCCACGACAAAAGACTTAATTGATCTTAATGTGGGATCAGGACTATGTATATGACTGTTGGGTGCATTTGTTTATTTATTATTTATTTAGTTCACTTATTTATTCACGGCCTTATACATAGACACTTTTACAACCAATTTCAGTTATCGAATGTTTTGTCTCTTTCAAACGACCTTTGAATTCACTTTGAGCGAAGAAGTCAAAACATTTGATAATTAAAACGGGTTTAAAACTGTCAATGAATAAGGGCGTTTGTGATTAGTGATAAAGGTAAGGAGGAAGGATCAGTAATCTTGTTACTATCGGTTTTCAATGAGACATGTGCACTATTTTTGTAGAGTTGAGACATTCATATCGAACTACAAATTGGCTGTAAATAGGCTCTACCGCTTTATTTTATTTTGTAGGGCAATTGTGTAGAATCTACTTGCTTTCGCTATTTTATCTGAGTGTGCTCAGTGAAGCGGCATGAATTGGCGCACTCCTTGCTCTTATAATGTAGTACTGTAGTAAGCCTCCTTTGGCCTTATTCATATACAGTTTTAAAACCTATTTAAGTTATCGAATGTTTTGTCCCTTTCGAACGACTTTTGAATTCTGTTTAAGCGAAGAAAACAAAACATTCAATAACTAAAATAGGTTTTAAACTGTCTATGAATGAGGTCTCTTATGTTTAGTGCAACTGCCTTTAGCCCATAATTCCGCCTGTGTAGATATAAACGGTCGAAAAGCATTCCGTATGTTAATCCCAGGTCTTAGCAACCCCTGTTAGTCTCAGCGACCTTACCCCGCCGTTTCCTACGAGATTTTAGAAACCGTCATTTAATTTTGGAACCGTGTGTTAAGTTTGCCCTCTGTCGTCGCACAGAACTTGTCTGGGAGCTCCAAATTGCTAGGGTTTTTATCGGACTGCGGTAAAAACTGAAAGGAAAGGTATTGTGATATCAATATTATTTATACGATTTTGATGAATGAAGTGTCGATCGATTACTATAGACAATATTTTTAAACCACTACAGCAATTCGAAACATTATGCGTTGAACTCCAATCATGTCGCCTTAGGCGGATTACAGTTTTATATACTATTTTAGTAGTAAACCAAATCTTAAACAAACTCCTACCTTGAGAGTTAACATACCTTATTATGACAAAGATTTTAAAGTGGTATATATTATATTGATTTGTGTTTACTATTAAATAAACAACATGCGAAACGGATACCAAAACTCAAGCTGGAAATATAAAACACGGCATAAATTAACCACGAACTAAATTACGCGAGCTGTAAAAACTGCGAAATTCATCAAAGGCTAGTTGCAAAGTCCACGCTAAAACATTGCCATATGATAATACATCAGAAGAAGTTCCAGCACTGCAAATTAGATTAACGTCTATCCAATAGACTTTGAGCTATAAGCGAACAGACAGGGTCTGCACATTCTGTACGTTGTAGCTTGCAAGTTTTAGCTGCCACGGTGTATTAGCACGGTAGTTTTGGTAATGAAATACGCTTTTGTAATGCCTATGAGAATGTGTGAGTCGAACCCAAAATGTGAAATGACGTTTGTCAGAAAAAATATCGATAATTTCATGCCTCAAGCACGTTGAACATAGCTGTTAAAAATAGCCCGACCTGCTAGGGTACGGAGCCCATTAACTAATTTTAAAATGTCGTGTAGTGAGGTTCAAGTCATTCATTCCAAGAAGCTTCATAGACTATGTAAGATAGTTATCATTAATAAAATCAATTATAAAGATATTAATAAGACAGTAACCAATAGACAAAGCTCTAAGCCCTCCCACATCATTATCAACATCATCATCAGCCCGTCGCAGTCCATTGCTGGCCACTACCAAGATACGCCACAGGTACGGTCTGCTGCTTTATGCATCCAGTCGTTGCTGGCCCTATTGTGCAACTCGCCCCGCCTTCTAGCCAGAATTGTACATACATAATTGTACATTATAATATAAACACAGCATTTAAATAATGAACACATTTTAAATTAATTGATCGATGGTCTAAAAGAACAAAGAGAATCTAAAATGTAAGCATAGAGGTCTTTTAAATGTTAAGGTTCTTATGTTACACCTTTCATCTATACTTGTAATATATTTTTTAAAATATAATTAAACAAAGGCTTTGTAATATTATGTTCGTTTGTGTTTTGTCTAAGCGCTTATAAATGTGATTGTGTTTTATAGTAACAAAGTCTGTCTATATGTATTGTTGAAAACAACGCTATTCCACTTTTTAAAATTTGTTTGATCATTATTGACAGCTAAAGTTGGCATAACCAATTACAAGAAAAACTTAAAAAAATATATCTTTAGTACAAAAGAATTTGTGACAACAAAGACAAAAATATATACTTTACTAGATAATTTATTTTACTTAATGTTTATAAATCTTTCAATACTTGTTATTTCAGTTTTTAATTGCGTAAAAGCTACAGCGAATTATAATTTTGTATGTTCATGAATCATGTAAATGGCGTAGCCAGTGAGTGTGTAATTAAATGAAGTGAAACAAGTTTAGTGAATAAATAATAAATAAATAAAAATAAATAATAAAATAATCTTTATTATACTTTCTCAGTTACAAAATAGGAACAACTGTGATGCCCACACTAGGCTATGCCTGTCACGTGGCCATCGAGAGAGGAGATTAAAAAAGGTGTTAGTACAATAGATTATCGTAGAGTTTTAACTATAAAAACAAATGATTTAAAAATTAAATTTAAAAAGAGTTAACACATACAATTTAAAAAAAAGAAGAAATAATTAATAACACTTATACTTGTAGTAATGAGATCCAAGTGAATTTATAGCGCGCGCGCGCGTGTTAGTGTGTGTGTGTGTTTGTGTGTGGGTGTGTGTGTGTGTGGGTTTGTGTGTGTGTGTGTCATGTGTGTGTGTGTGTGTGTGCGGGTGTCATGTGTGTGTGTGGTCGTTAATGGGTTACTTTCATTATTTTTTTAGTATCCAAATATGTTAGAGAGAGCAACCACTCATGAATACGTTTTTTCGTTTCTCTCATAGTACTATTTCTAAGGTTACATATTTTCCCGACTTTATTGTAAATAAAAGGAAGCAAGAAGGATTGCATGTGTTGAGCAAAAACTGTACTAACAATAGTGCATAGACAATACGTTATACTAAATCATAATCCACTGGACATAAAAAATATGTTTGAATTTAATCATGTGCTACGAGTATATTCTATATAAGTAATTATTTTTCTATTTATTATTTAGGGAAACAGGTACCCACTTAATTTAACATAGAATAAAATTTAGAATGTGTCGTAGTATTTGCATAAATAATCTTGTAATGTAACACTGCTGTTTCGGTGGCTTAGTTGTACTACGTTAAGATTACAAAGCTGAGGTTTCGGGTTCGAATCAATGTATGTATGTAATGTAACACTGAGGATCTTAAAGGGAATTAAATGACCATACCTTGTTGGACTAAGTGCTCGCAAGTCCAAATGCAGTGCTCATGCATAAAGCATGTCGGAGGCAAATACAGCTTGTATCCACCGCGCTATCGGTTTCTTATTCATGATATAGGTGTAATTTGTTTACGTATTGATAAACTGCACAAACCAAATAGCCGTTTGGCCATCTCAAATTCAAGCCTTATTATTGTGTTATGTTTCGATTTTTTCCTTATTCCTTATTTAATTTTTCAACATGTTATCTCTAATTTAGTTTGGTTTAGTGTTTATTTTTGTTAACCCATATTCATTTTATGTTCTAATTTGTAAGAATTGTTATTTTTGTTCTAATATTTATGTTGTTAACTAACTCTGTGCAAGCTGTACTCTCCTGTAATTGAAGATGCACGCAGAAGGATAAATATGTAGTTTTATATATATGTTATGTGTTATCTTCGTTGGAGATTCTAATAAATAAAATTAAAAAAAAAATTGAGTTTTATAAGCTGCATTACACTTGTAGCGTTGCGCGTTCAATTTGAATAATGAGATGAGAATATATATGAAGAAAACACAATTTAAATATTATATTATGGTTTGCTTTTACTTTTTTTGGGTTTAAAAAAATCGTAATAATTTCTTATACAAGAGAATCTTTAATCATTGGGGTAGAATTTTAGTCATTTACCTACCCTGACATTGCCTGCAATAACTTTTTTTATTTCAATAAATAAATAATGCTCGTCTTGAGCATACCATTCGCCTGATGGTAAGCGATATGCCTACTCATGGACAATAGCAAAACCAAACAACACCAAAAATTACAAGGCAATGTTTCGCAATCCACTGTGCTCGCCATCCTGAGACATATGATGTTAAGTCTCATTATGTTTAGTAGTTACTCTGGCTACAATGTCCTTCAAACCGGAACATAACAGTGCATTTATACTGCTGTTTGAAGAAAATATATATTTTTTATTTTAACTAAATAACGCGCTTTTACATATTTTTGTTCCTGACAAATACGACCGAAATCGAAACCGCTCTTTATTTGCTGTGCAATTGGGCAGAACCGTTTCTAGATCAAAATCTCCGGTGCCTCGTACAACATTAAACCGATTCCTGGACTCGAAACCGGAGTGAGACATGTTTGCGAGTGATAGGAGGATTTTTTTGTATGAATGCATGAAGTTTTGTGAGTTTTATTGATGTTAGATGTATTATTAGCGAAATTATATTCATATGTACCGTTTTACGATTGCCCTGGTGGCGCAGTTGTACTATGGTATGATTGCTTAGCTGAGGTCTCGGGTTCGAATCCTGGGTCGGGCTGAATAATATTGATTTTTTCTATTCATTATCAGCCCGGAGTCAGAAATTTGTGCCCGATATGGCGATAGGCTCGCCCCCTAACACATCATTGGACAGAAAATACAAGGCAAAACGTGGGTGTCCTGGTTCTACCTCTGTCTACGCCTTCGTGGAAAAAGGTCTGAGTTTATGTATGTATGTATTTTTAATTAAGAAATTAATGTATTGATATTCTTGCTGCGATGTGTCCACAATTTTAACGTGCATGAATTATAAAGTGTAAGCTGCAGTATAGTTGAGAAAAAGAGACGTGAGTTTATGTATGTCATGTACTCGTATGTACTGTTTCCTGTAATAAATAATACAAGTGGTGTTTTTGTACCGTTTTATCCAGAAATAAAATACATGAAATTATAAAGATAAAACATTCGTTTATGCCACAAATACGCAATTGCAAGTATTGGTAATCGGTATAATTGTGTAAACTCAAAACATGCATAGTGTGAGCTAAGTTTGCACTGGGCCTTATAAACGTTCCTTGTTTTGGCTGTCATCCAACTGCTTGTTAAGGAAACTAGGGAATTTCGCCGAGTCACCATTGTTTCTTGTTTTGTACATAAAGGAACGACGGACAGGATCGCCCTTTTGGGTTTTGTGGTGGTATATTGGCTTGTAACCGCGAGGATCGGAGTTCGAGTTTGGATTGGTTTATCATTTATAAATATTTTTTCAGGAATATTTTTTTTTTATATTGTAAATGATATAACTACGCGGATAAAGCGAAATATTGGAATTTTAATTAGACTGTAGCTTAAATCTTTAGAAAATAAAGCGAGATTATATTATGTATTTATATAACACCATAAACTTACAGGATTAATGATATTTTTTTGTGTTTTTATTTAAACTTATAAATTCACTCCGCTCCGACTTAAAAGTGTATTGTTTAATTGTGAAGTCCATTTTTAAAATACATTCTATTTCGTTTACAAAACTTTTTGTTGCATCAACAGTTTAAGGAAAAAAATGCTGACGATGTGTAATCCGTGTATCGAAAAGGTCTAATTATATTGTACACAATAACCACAAATAGGTTTACCCACTGGTTCTTAGTAAATGTCGGTAATCTTGCGGGGTATAATGTGATTTTCCCCTGCGATTATTTTTTGGTGGCGCGACGGACCTCGGCCTGAGTAGCGTATTAATCACACTTCGCCTTTCTCCCGTTCAATTAATATATTTGGTCTCTTGGGATTTTTGTACCTGTGATTTATTTGTGTTCGTAAGCTAGTTATTTGTTTTCTTTGTGGTAAACGTATGGAAACTGCCTTTTTGACTAAGTAAATAATGTAAATAAGTATGGATTTTGAAATATGATGTTTCACGTTGTCATAAAATAAAGACTCTAATGTAGTATCTAATACTAATGATAATGAATTGTGACAATGGCATGAAAATAGCAAAACTTTTATAACATATAACACTAATATATCTACAGAAATTTCAGAAATTTGTTGAGTTAGTCAAATAAGTGGAGTTCGCCAACCTGGGCTAGACCTGGGATGTGTGCTAAGCCTTCACCCCTATCAATTGCGGAGAAGTCACGTGGCCTAAAGTGCGACGTACAATGTGGAATCATATCAAGAAATTATTATATGATAAAAAAATAAGATTAATAATTTGTTAAATTATCTATTACATTATGCCAATTAAACTGGCATTAACAGTTTTCATAATGTTTTCACCACCTTATTAGTCTTTAGTAAAATAAAACACCATAATTAGTTGGAGATTGAAAGCCCCAGTGAATGTCGTTAGTTTGGCTGATGCTTTTATGGCTTGTTCATTCACTTGAAGGGAAATTTAAATAGGACACAATCCTACCAGCAACGAATCCTTATTTGATTGAATCTCTCTTTACAAGCCAGGGTCGACCGTTTCACTCGGCGAATTTGAATTTTATTCCAATCATGGAAATGTTACGGCGAATGTCAGAAATAGGTTTAACGTAAGAAGGAAAAGTGCACTTCTGGGGTCACATTCAAATACAATCTGGACGAAAGTTATTCGATTTCCGTTTGTTCTTTCGAATTATTGCTGGAGCAGACATGCTCATTTTTGCAAGCATTTAAATTTTATACTGGAAGGACAAACAGATACAATACCCGGTCTAGATAGAGTATTCCACGTAGTGAAATGTTTATCTCTTGCCAGTCGACATTATTATGCCGGGCTGATTGTACTCGGATATATACAAGCTCGCCAACCCGGACTAGGACAGCGTGGTAGACTATATGGCCTTACCCCCTCTTAATCGTGCCCTCGGTTGTAGAGGAGGCCCTTACCCTGCAGTGGGACATATATGGGCAATACACAAGCTGCACCCAAAATGAGACACACTAATGTGGACTACTGCGATGAGTCCTTAACAGCTGAGTACAGTGGTCGCTATCAGCGCGCATACGAATATTCACCCGCAGATATAGTAACAGAAATGTTAATTTCGGCAAGCGCGTGTTATTGTGTCGCGATGCAATTGGCTCGTAATTCTATTATCATTATGCTGCGTCGTGTTGCAAGTGACGATGACGCAGATTAAATTATCCCAAATTAATTTACGAAATAATATAATCCCGTTTTATAATCGGGCGTAAAATGAGACTGTCAAATGCAGACATAGAAATTTGTGGTGCGCGCTGAACGTACCAAGTACATTGTGGAGAAAATATTTTTATACAGTATCATAAAATACTTAATGACATTTAATTATGTTAATTAAAAAGTCTTTTTTCATGAATGTAGCGGAGGATCGCTAATTAAATTGTGAGCTGCATCTACATTAGCTTTTGATCCTTTAATCGAACCATGAACGAGCATGCGAGCAAAATTATTGTGTAGAATGGCGAAAGATTATCTTCTGTCCCCAATGTCCATCTCAACGGTAAAGTATTTAACACCAGTGTAGTCCCTTCACCGAGCCAGAAAAAAAATGCAATCAATCGATTTTCTATTATTTTTTGGTCAAATTACTTTAACGGTGCGATAATTCTCGCGCATTCACGGCAGCAGAAAACCATTGAATTTGAAGCAGTTTAGGGAAAATACGTACGTGAAAATGTAAGCAAACGCCAGTCAACGCAATCATGTATTCAATTTGCGTGAGGATTACTTATACTTTGTTATCCAGTGTTTTGTTCAGTCCGCAAATGTAAAGCGGATTTTGTGTATTTCTTTTATCATAACTGGAATTCGGTTAAGCCTTATAATATTTCCGTTGAGGCAAGTTAAATGCTATGATCTTATACGCATATAGAACACAAATTCATCCATAATTAATTATTACTGAACAAAGTGCGCATAAAAGTCTTGCGAAAACTATCTGTTCTTTATTATTAATGAGGGCTGGTGGAGTCAGCAAAATTCGTACTGGCCGAATGGTCGTTTGCATGGAAAAACATCAAAGGCTCAGAGTCCATTATATCGACATTAGGAAAGCCGAATATCACGTCACGCGAACCGTAAAGTCAAGATCTTAAATTTACCGTTTTATTTATGAACCCTTCTTCGAGTATTGTTCAATATGTAAAACTATAACTAAATAGCCTATATAGAAAATAAACACATTTATGTATAATAAATATATTTCATAACAAAATAGGATTTCAATTTAAATCCATATAACAATTACTGCATATTTAACAATTAATCAGTGAGCAAATATATATTATTCATATTAATTAAAGCTGTGATTCATGATTGTTTTATTTGCTATAATGTAGAGTATGTTTTATTCTGCTAACAAAACAACGCACTATACTTAATCAAAAGGGTGATCGATGAAAAATACGTATAAAACTACAATAAACTATTTTAACAGCAGGCCCTATAAAAGAAAAAAATAGCCCACGTACGTCCCACTTCAAGGTACGGGCCTTCTCTACGATTGAAACGGCTTATGCTATAGAGTATAGTCAACTACAGTCGGTTGCGGAATTCAAATGCCAAAGGAATTCCCGTAAAGATCACGTTCTATAGTTAAATATATTTGAGGAGTGTCCATGACATTGCATTCCGGTATTACAAAGGAAGCAAGTATATAAAAATAAACCTTATTTTTCATGATCAGATTTAACCCCCGATTTGTGAAAGCGACGTCTATGTAAAACAAATCAAGTCACTTTATTCGAATCAGCCCCTGATCCCTACTCCGAAAAACTTGTATGCCGAGGATTGTTCCGAAATCCCGATATAAGAATACGTATTGTCTCCCGATGATTTATATCTGAAACCTTCTTTAAATGGTAATGGCATTAGGTTAAATTCTATTTGAAGTGGTAGTTTGGCAAGCGAGGATGATATTTTTTCGTCGTGTCTCACCAACTCCGTGTCCTCGTTACCTTTGTCGTGTTTCTAAATCTTGTTAGCCCACTCAAATTCGATTACTCTCTACAAATACTTTCGAATGAAAATGTAATTTCAGCCAGCTATAGAAAATTGCTACCAGTCGGTCAGCTACAAAGGTAATACGTTTAAAAGTTAAGGCTTCGCACAACGTAATTACAATGTTTACACCTCATATAATATGCTGTTGTTAATATGTTATGAGACCTTGTAAGGAATTCTCGCTTAGAAGTCAATTTTTACGCTACAACTTATAATAATGTAGATATATTACGAGTGTATTGTGACAATAAATCTTTCTTTCTTTCATATATTGTGTGTGTAAGAAGGTTTGTAGCATAAATATGTTCTATCTAAACTAATCTTATTTAATATTATAGAGAGGAAAGATTTGTTTGTTTGTATTGAATAGGCTCTGAAACTGCTGGATCGATTTGAAAAATTCTTTCACCATTAGAATCCTACATTATGCCTGACGAACATAGGCGCTAAAATATTTTCATAAAAGTGTATCTGCATCCGGACGGAGCCGGGCCGGGTTGCTAGTATTAGTAGTAAATATAATTTCAAGGAAATATTTTTGTACATCAGTTTTAGAAATAAGAAAATAATTCGATGTAAGATCTTAAGTACATACGTAAATAGGCTCCATAAATTTGGACGCAACACGTCCGCATCTGACGTGGGTTAATTAGGTTTCATTGTTGTAATTGTGTTATAATCGGGCGCAAGATGGATACGGGCCTCTCGCAACCTCTCACTATATTTATTAATATTAACGCCAGAAAGGGTATTCCTTGGTTGAAATAATATTTTTCGCTAATGCGTCGTGCAAGTTCGCGGGAACGTCCTCGATTCTGTCGTAGCGCGGCCGAGTAGCGATAATTTTGCGAAAATGGCCGCCTTGTCGACGGCAGTGCCTCTGCTGCGAGCTCGGGTGAAATAATAACCACATTATGATTTTAGACAGGCCACCGCTTAAAGTGGTTTAAGGTGACGCAAAGTGAGAGAGCGGCTTTGTGCCACTGTGAAAAATGTAATCAGGATGTCCTCCCTTTCTTGTTTTGCTAATTTATGTAGTTGCCAAGATAAAAGTCAAAGGAGTTTGTAAATCATAAAGCGTTTTCATAATCCGCTTATGTCGTATGCTAATGGACACGGCGTGGCTTTCTACTCACATTTGCAAATATTATATACTTACATAACATAACATAAAAACATAACCCTCCTTCTTTCGCAGTCGGCTAAATATTATACCTCTATTGTTATTGCAAGCAAAACAAAATTGGGTGGAGAACAGCAACATTGCAACATTCAATTATTGGCATCAAAGAGCCAAAACCGAATACAGTAATGATTTGATTTAATAAACAATTAGTAAAAGCTTTTACCGGTTACAAATTACAGAAATGAACCGTAAGGTTTGCGGGCGGCGCGTACAAGATACCACCACATCGATGTTGTTAAAGCAACAAAGAAATTAATTTCCTCCGTCTCGGCTTTCAGAAGTAATTATTTGAAAACAGATTGCGCCTGTCGCTAGAGAAGGCGTCATGTACCTACAGAATTGTGACACTTTATTTTTTTGTAACGTTGTAGATAAAAAGATCGTATTTGAGTTTAGTTTGTTTGTCATAACATCTTTGAAGAACGGTTACTCCTAAATAAATAGTCGATGGCAGATACATCGCACACGAGGGTTTACTTAGGAAGAAACTAATCGAAATAAGCCGCTCGACATGCGGCCATGAATAATTTCCACCTTCAATTTGCATACGAGTAAAAATTTTATAAAGTTATACATACATTTTATAAAATGTTCCATGCTTTTATTTGTTGTAAACAAATATTTCTGTTTGAGAATTTTCGCTTTAAATAATTTGGTATTGAAGGGTCTCGCTTTATGTTTGCTTTAAAGTTTGTTTATGCTTTCTAATCCATTACAATAATTGGATATTATATTCAAAATAACATAAAACATTTAATAAACAACGCATTATTTTATTCATTACATTTTCTATTACAAAAACCTACACTATGACGTTTAATTAAAGAAAGTTATAAAAACAATGTATTGTTCTATTGCGTCGTGTCTCTACACAAATTGGAGTGTAGGCAGTAACACAAGTTGCAAATTTCACATGCCAATTTCCCGTCAAGTACTGTAAAAGGGGTAAAGAACAAAAGAAAGTAAATTTACATGCTAGTAAAGTTGAATGAATACCTAAAGCTTTATTCAATCTGGCGGCTCAATCGCGTACTCGATGCGAGCACATCTACCAACGAATCTTTGTCAAGTTAAGAGCTTTTCCTTTACTCGTACCCACCCAACTCGAGCACATTCTAAACTTATTATTGCTGTAAACTAATTGTGTATATCATACTTTATATTTGATTCTTGTTGAGAAACTCAATTAATTGAATGCGATTGATCATTACTGCACGCAAACCCAGGCATGGGGTACACAACTTGGGGTATACAAAGTCATGGATATCCAACTACATGAGACTCAATATTACAATTATGAATCATACTAACATTTGTCCCATTGTTTTTCATTTCAGAATCACTTCTGGCCCACCGCGGCTCGAAGTTATCAATTTTCTTAGTAAAATTAAAACCGCGTTCAAAGGCAGGCAGATGCGCACTGACGTCATCACTCTTCGAACACTAGGATTATAATCTAAGGATTCCACGGCCGTTACGCCTCTCGCTATACCGAGTAAAAAAAAGGAACATGGCAAGTCAAATCCATGGACATACAAAACACGCGCATAAAGGATTCGCCGTTTTGTCAATCACGGGCATAGTGCCGCGCACGCTTTCAAGAGATTTTTTACAACGGCGCGACAAAGTGCCTACCATGTACTTGATAGTAAGTGCATTGCAATCCAAATAGCGTGTCCATCGGCGATGGTTATCTCTCCCGGTCAAAGGTATTATTATTCCGACCTGCGCGAAATCCGATGCACGCAGACTGAACCTGCGACCTACCCTTGTGATCTTTAAAGGGCTTTACGCCATATCATGTGGGCTGTATCACCAGCAATTAATAAAACAAAAATTGTTAGTTATCTAGCCAGGATAGAGAGTAAAAAATAACTTTTTATAGCTACATTTTCGAGTGCTCCTCTATATGACAGAGGCCAGTGGCGATTCAATTGTATCAATTTATTTATTCCAATATGTAGTGAAAAAGTGGGACGATATGAAATAGTTGGGATTACTTGTCACCGTTGCGCGGTCGAGCCCGTCGGATTTGAAACTCACCGATTTTTTCCAGTATATATGGACATACACAATCGGATTATTGAATGAACAGGACACACGTCACGGGCTGTTAAAAAGAAAAAAAAATGTTTTCAAGCCCCAGCCAACGACTTTGTAAAATTGTAGCGTGTATCTGATCTGATATGTGAATGTTATATAAAGTGAAAATATACCTATAGATTATAGACCAGCTACATATATATACAGCATTTTAGATACAGGTAAGTACCTTGCTCCATCTATTTCTCACGATCACACAGCCAAACAAAAAATACCGACATTTCTTTAACTTATGCAGTGATCTAGTGTGGTAAATGTTGATGCAAATGAATAAATCCTTAAAATTCATTATTAGAATACAATAACCACAAAAAACAGGTTCACAAAATCAATAAAGCTTGCATCAGAATCGCATTGGTAAATTGCACTATTTAAAAACTAGCCAACAACCTTATAGAACTATCACTAAAACCAATAAAATCGTGAACACAATTCAGTCAAGCGAATTTGGGAGTTAATATCAAAAAACCAGGGAATAAATTTCCCAATCTGCAGCCTATTGATGGATTTAATAATATCGGCTGGGCTACGAAATTCAAACAATAACAGGCGGGAATCAATGGTGGCCATACTTGATTGTTGAAAATATCCTGACGAATACAATATCAATACAAAATAATATTTTTTACAGTTCAAATGCGATGTTTCATTTTGAGGTAACGCGTACGTCATCCAGAAAAAAACTAAAAATACAGCGAAAAAAAAAAAACGATCGGATTCATTCTGTGATCGGAAAACTACATTTGCCTGGCTTTACAGTCGTTTTTATAAAGCGATACCTTACTCGTTTCTAAGCGTACGATAATTCCTTATGTATTTAATATTGTTTATATTAAAATAAGTATGGTAACAAGTTGTCGTGTTTGCTTTAAGGTAGGCTGCGTTGTGAATGCACGCAGGGGGCTGTTATACGCGAGGTTATGTATTCGAATCTTATGTATTATATGAGTTGACTAGAACTAGTATTTGTGTTTGGTTCAGCTGTAGGCTCGGCTCTGCCACATCTTGGGACGAAAATGAGCGCGGCTAGCTGTGGACTACTACTTCGAAGAAACAATGACTATGTATGGTGTATTTTGTTTTTGTACTGTATACCTACTAATTATATCGAGGGATACATAATCAGGTCAGCTCTGACACATTTTATTAATTCATGATATTTATCTGGCTCGATGTTGTGACGGTGCAAACCGCCATAATATCTAATTTTAAACACGCGTGCAAGAATAAATTCTTAGAAAGAAAAATTATATGTAAAAATAGTTTGAAATGAACCAAGTCACGCCAGCCGGCTAATTAAATTTTAAATGAACAGCAAATATCTTTCTTTCGTACTTATTTACTTACTGCCATCCATTAAGAAGTTCCATTGTTTTCACAAGATTCAATTAACTAGTCTTCACTATTTTAAACTGAAGTGAACGAAAACTTTTGTAACCAAAAAAATCAGCCCATTTCTACAGTCTGCAGGTACTCGTAATACAAATGGTATAAAAAATAACAATTATTGAGTATACAAACGGTTTTGAAGCCACTGAAATCACCAATGAATTATTTATGGTTTTAAACGAAACACAATTCAGAATTTTCGACATTACCATTTTAGAGATTAAAACACACTTTGCTACAATTGATATGTTCCGTTACGGAATATAACACAGCTACGTTATCTCGTGCCTCTAAAAGTCTGTTAAAAGGGCTTATCAGAGTCGTTGAACATGTGACACGGGACTCCTCAAAGTATGTGGCTTGATTGTGCCCCTGGCACTTCCAGTCTATGGGCGGCTGTGACCGCTTACTATCGGAGCTCTTTAGCCCATTTGTCAATGTCAATATTAAAAATGTAACACGACACATTGTCTACGATCTTCGGGCGTCCAAAGGATAGATTGTACTTCTTCACATTTTATTACATTGGACATATTAATACTATCAGATTACGAGTATCAATGCTTGTTGTTTATAAAAACATATATTATATAATTCATATATTTTTAAATATATAATTAAATTAATGGAAGTTATCTATGAAATAAAAATAAAATGTTTCTTGTTAAAATATCGGTAGCTCTATACAATTTGTTATTTAAATAACTGCACAGCGGTACATAGCAGATACAGAAACAAACGATAGATTATAATAATATGGAGGTTCTCTCCATTCCACTCACCGGAATGTCCCTCTTAAAGCTGCCTGGGGGCCGACAAAAACGCTGATCGTTGTAGCATGCGACATCACTTGCACTGATCACAAAACAATATAAAATAGTCTAGAACTCTAGCGCAGCAATGGAGCGTGCACCATGCCTTTAAAAGCGTACACGAGAAACTGAACTATTAGTCCAGCACGATGACACAAGATAACTTCAATAACTACCCTCCACTAGATAATATTTTTTATAAAAACTCAAGATCGCAAATGTAGCATTGATCAAACGAAGCCCACTTTTTTCAAATGAATTATTTAATAAATTTAGTATTTGGGTTCGTATAATGGAATGGGAAACAAAGGAATGGGCCGCGTCGAGGAGGGAAGAAAAGAGGACTGTAGCGTTCATAAGGTTGAGTTCATGCATTCAAAAGTTTGAACAAGACGTCAAACATATGTACAACCAGGCGAAGTTGGCCCAGGCCTAGGTTAGTAAATAATTATACATACATAAACACACGCCTTTTTCCCAGAAGGGGTAGGCAGAGGTGCTACTAGAACACCCACGTTTCGCCTTGTATATTCCGTCCCACGATGTGACAGGGGGCGGGCCTATCGCCCTATCGGGCACAAATTCCTGACTCCGGGCTGATAATGAATAGAAAAATCCAATATCACTTTGCCCGACCCGGGATTCGAACCCGGGACCTGAAGCTTTGCAATCATACCGTAGTACCACTCTGCCACCGAGGCAGTCAGTAAATAATTATTGTCATAAAATATAGAAACAATCACGACCATTTATGTGTATGTATGTATTATGGTATGTTAAGGACGTGGTTCGATAGAGACGCAAAGCAGAGGCGACATTTATATATTTACGATGGTCCCGAAGGAATTCTCAGAGTGGCTCTAAAGGTGTGGAGTCTTACACTCTGCAAGCTCACTGCAGCCTCAGCAACGTACTTGAGCTGAAAGGTACACTTTTTTTATATATTTGTTTTGAATTTATATTCCGAAAGCAAAAGGAAATCTTCATTAAAAAAACATTATAGTAGTGTATTTTTTAATCCCTTAGTCGTGGAATGTCTATGTAGCTACAGCCGCAAATAGAAAAGGCAACTAAAAGCTTTACTGTGATGACAAATTCCTTTAGTGTGATTGTCGGAGCCCCATTTACCCTTAAGCTGCCCTTCCTCCACCTCCTTTATTCTTTGATCTCATAGATCAATATAAAAAAAAGAAAAATAAATCGCACTTACAATTTCCCATATTTCGTTTCTTGTACACAATAGTGACACGATTAATAATAAACATAAATCGTTTTATTGTGAAATTTGCAGCGTTCTATTATTATATTGACATACCACACAATTCAATTTTGCAATCACGGAAAATTTAATATCTCAGTATTACATTAAAAATTTACTTTAAAGTAATAACTATTTCTATAGTCTATTTTGATTCAGTAAATTATTGCAGGGGCAGCGCGCGTTTTGAGCGTTGATGTATCTATTTGTTTACCTATGGTTAGTTGCACTAAACCATTGGGTAGATACTTTTAAATACTAAGGAAGAATAAATTGAGTAATGGTATATTTATTAATCACGTTTTGTTACTCAAACAATTTTCGAAATCATCAACGTATAAAACGCAACTACTGCGCAAGTACTGTGAGAACATATATATCATTCAAGGGTCAAAGACTTCAAGATTGACATCGAAACCAAATGCTGAAGAATTTAACATCATGATTAATTAAAGCTTTTTATTTTCATTAAATGAGAATGAGAAAGAATAGCTGATAATGTTGTCAATAATCACTGTTATCTCGAACTATATCCGTAAGAACGTATTTTGAAATGAAAAATATTTTACACATACAGTTTTAATCATACAATTTGCGAAACTATTTTAAACATATTATAAAATTATTACACCACCAAAAATTATACCGGCTACAAAAATCTCCAATATAAAATGAAATTCATGGGAGAAAACATCTGAAATATCGATGTCACAAAATGTGTTTCGTCAATATAAAATATTCACGCAAATTAACGTAATGTGAATGATAATGAGGGTCGGATAAAAGCGCGCGTCCGACACCGACCAACTCGACAAGCTCCGGAAGTATTCAAAGTATTGTGTCGTGGGACATATTATATGAACGCATTGAGCCAACATAACGAGACTGGGACGTGACGCCGCCAATACCTGTGCGATGAAAAAAAAGAGTCGTCTCTTCGGTGAGCTTAGGATCTGTTGGATAATGTGCCTTGTCTACGGTCCTTATTACCGGTGTAGTATGCTGCATCGCATTGACGCAAAAACGAATAAAAAAATGTATACACCCAACAGTCATATACATAGTCCTGGCCCCACACCAAGTTCGAGTTTTGTATCGGGGGTATCAGAAGCTACGAGAGTCTTTTCGATCTCACAAACACCCAGACCCGACACAAATATGTATGGGCCACACAAACATTTGTGTTGGTGCAATAAAATATCATTCGTGCCTATTTTGGATCAAGTAAAAGAGCTTGATAGTATTGCATTCCGATGTTCTCTGTCTCAGGATTTGACTCAACACAATACAACTCTAGTGAATCGCCTATTTGTATTGCATTCCAATTTACATATATAATCGGGAGCAATGTGACCGGTTTGTAATATAAAAAGACTACTTCATTCAACTATCAAATATTCAATCAAAACTGATTTTCAAACAATGGCTCTTATACAAGCCACTGGGCTTCCAACACGACTATTTGATAAAGCTCCGTGATATGGCAGTGAAGAACAAAGTTAATTAAAACCCAAGTATTTTTAATGGACCTTTACGGTCCTCGCATAAAAGACGCGAAAGTTGCTTTATTAACTTTTCACTTGAAACACGACCTCTTTCTATCGCGCTTCGTGTACCCTATTATGAGATGTATGTAGTTAATAATGCGCCAATGAAAGTTTTTCTAAACGAACCTATAGTTCTCAGTTTATGCATAATTTAATTCAATTAAATCAATTAGGTCTTTTTTATTGCAGTGAATGGCGAGACGAGCATGCCATTCGCCTGATGGTAAGCGATACGACCGCTCATGAACAGTAGCAAAACCAAACAACCCCATGAATTACAGAGCAATGTTTGGCATTCCACTGCGCTCACCATCCTGAATCATAAGATGTTAAGTCTCTTTATGTCCAGTAGTTACTCTGGCTACAATGTCCTTCTAACCGGAACACAAGAGGGCATATACACTGCTGTTTGGAGAAAGAAATAGACATTGTCATCTCTTATAACATTTTATTTGAATTGTCCTGCACTTTTTATCAGATTATTCTCGACATTTTTTCGGGTCATTTTAAGGCATATAAAACATTATTTGCTGATAAGTAGACTACAGCATGTAAATTAACATTTGCTTTTCAAGTTTTAATGCATCGGAAAAAGGGATTTTTAGTATAAAAATACGTCAAGCTCTTATTCGTCGTCTTATATTAAACAGAAAATAAAATTCTAAATGAGTCAAGAGTAATATAAAAATAGCTATCGTTACGATAAACTTAACTTACATACGTAGATAATCGTCACGCCTGTATCCCATAGGGATAGTCAGAGACTATGGATCGCCAATTTGCTCGATCCTGACATATTACTTCTCGTCGGTTCAGAGTACTTTTAACCTGACCCTTGTTGAGGATATCACCGATTTGGATGGTGTAGGTTCGGTGTAGTCGACTCCTACCGACTCTCCCTTCCACACTCGCTTTGTATATTTGCTTGGTTAGTCTCATTTCATCCATCCTCTCTACATGACCAAACCATTTATTTATTTATGACCATTGTAACATACATACATACATAACCACACGCCTTTTTCCCAGAAGGGGTAGGCAGAGGTGCTACTAGAACACCCACGTTTCGCCTTGTATATTCCGTCCCACGATGTGATAGGGGGCGAGCCCATCGCCATATCGGGCACAAATTCCCGACTCCGGGCTAATATTGAATAGAAAAATCCAATATCACTTTGCCCGACCCGGGACTCGAACCCGAGACCTCAGCTTTGCAATCATACCGTAGTACCACTACGCCACCGAGGCAGTCATTGTAACATTATTTTGTCAATTCTCGTCACCAAGTCCTCTTTCATTCTACAAGTTTTCATCACCATGCTATCACCATGCCCCACACTGTCGCGCCAACTCACACATTAACTAAACAGAAGCGTGAAAAATGTTTTTAATATTTGCAGTTTGACAAAAGACACTTTTTTGCTTTTAGCAACGCGTGGAATATTCTATAAAACGAATTTAAAGTCCAATGCTATCAGCGCTAGGCGCCAATCGAAATTGGTTTTGAAGCCAAAAAGCAACAGCTTACAAATAACGTGCGTGAATATTGTATACAAAATGGATTTTCAACAACAAAACTTAGGATATTCTGAACGCACCTTGGAATAGATTCATAGAAATTTCCACTAATTGAGTTGTAGTAAAACTATTGAGAAAATTAATATACGTGTAAATATTTGATATCTACAATACCTACAAAACATATTGAAGGCGGGCCGACAAGTGCCAAAAACCTAGGACCTGTGCCTTATATTAATTTAAATTTCTACGTGTTTGGCAGTTCGCGACCTGCCTTCAATATGTTACACATATATTTTGATTTGTTGGCTAGTCAAGTCAATAAGCAAACTAATCAACGTGTACAAGTACAATAAAATAGATATTATTTTTTACTATGTAGTGTGTTTTTTACTTTATGTTGTAATATGTAGAAGATAAAAATTGTTACTGTAGGTTATCCTTTGGAGATAAACATACACCATCGCTGACTTTTTTATAGATCTTTTTAGAATATACAATTCCGTAGTACCTAATTTAATCTATCTTGTAAGCTTTAGCCAGCGTTTACGATTTAAGCTTGCAATAATATGTTTGTTACGACATCATACTACAAATCTTAGAAATGTTCGACTTTTTTGTATAAACCTACCTCTTTAATCACTTTATGTATTGCTGAAAACTGCAGTAAAATCCGTTGAATAGTTTAAAAGATTTAAGCGCACACACACACACACCCAGGCGACTTCATTATAATTATACTACAAAATGATAACATGAATGTGTTATGTTATATACGGTAAGAAAACGGTGGCATACGGTAAAAGGGGGTACTAACAAAAAGGCTTAAGTAATAAGGGTAAAAAGAACAAATAAATTATTTAAGCGAGTAGAACAAATTTCTTAGCCTCTGTTTTGAAGGCTGGAAAGTTGTCGAAAACATCAAGGTTATTGTTTACTTTGTAGATATTATACAAACAATTTAACATGCGGTTAGGTAGTTCAGGATACCAAACATGAATCATTTTACTTGTTATATTGTATATTAAATTTATAAATAAATAGAATTTACAGACACAAAAAGGTTACGATTCTTGAATATCTCATTACCTAGTTACGTATATAGTTGGCGTATTGTTTTGTATGGAATATAAAAAGCAACAAACAGAGGCAAATTATTTGTTTTAATTGTGATTTTATAATATTGTATTTTAATACATTATAATAATATTTTATTTAGGGATGCCATTTTGAATCCTGCTTAGAAAATAAATCACGAAGCAAGAAATCATGAAATAAACATACATTGTGTTTCCTTTATGGCTTAAATTCAAAATTATTAATTAAATTAAGTTCCTATATGCATAATTGTGTGCAATTTGTGTTTAAATGGGAATTAGTATTACACGTATGGAAAGATTCATTTAATAAGCTATTAAGTGTAAGTAATGCCAAGATTCTGTTATCATTTGGAACGGCGCCAGTGCGCCAAGAACCGAGCGGGGCCGCGCAGCCAATTCTGAACCCATTAAAAATTCGACACGAGTAAATTAGTTCATTATCGTATAAAAAATCTTTCTCCAGATTTTTGTGAAGGTTTATTTTGTGTTTCGAAACGCAATTCATCAAAGTGACATAAAGGGATTTAGTTAAATAAGTTTTGCTATATACTTTGAAATAAGTAAAAGGATAAAAGATATGATTTAGCTATTAATAAATAAATAAATACACCCAACAGTCACATACATAGTCCTGACCCCACATTAAGATCAATTAAATCTTGTGTCGTGGGTATCAGGAACTACGAGAGACTTTTCGATCTCGCAAACATCCAGACCCGAAACAAATACTTGATCACACAAATATTTGTTTCGGTGCGGGGATCGAACCAGTGGCCCCTCGTTTTACAGCCGGCATCTGACCAACTGCCCTACGGAGGCGTCACAGACAAGACAAATGACATGGTATTTGGTAACAAGTTTAATAGTTGAGTGGTTGGCCCCGCGCCGCCAGTGATTACGCGGCCAGGGGGACCGGAAAGGACCCCGAGCGGTGCTAACTGACCTAATCGCCAGCGCCTAAGTAGTGTTAATTTGCGTGATATTTTTGTGTACATTTAATATTCTTTGTTTTATTAATTTTGTTAATGTCATTGCGATATTTAACGTAATGGAAATAAAGTAAAACTATCATCTACATGGGAAAAACATAGAAGTTAAGATAGGAACCTAATATATCAGTTTTTGTGTTCGTTTCTGAAACCTTATTCGGTTCCAGTCTCCAAAGAAGAGTTATAAATACTAAATCTGCGTTACTAAATACTAAAGAAGTGTTTACTTCTTAGAAGCATTCGGTGTAATATCTTTCGAATTTTAAGTACCTAGCGAAGGACACGATGTTAGCATTTCACTAATTTACCTACGTTGTTAGACCAAAAAAAAACTAGACAGTCAGTTATTATAAAAAATACAAATATGTCGCCACAATGTAGGTACATACATACTACGGCCCGTATTCAAACGATTCCAAGTTTTTTTTTTATATTTTGTCTAAAGTAAATAATATTTATTCCATCTTAATCAAACTATTTCCTTTCAAATTGATTGCATTTAAAAAAAAAAACATGAAAAAGATTAAACAAGATATTTCTAGTTTTCAAAACATAAAATAGTTAAAAATAACTATATTGCTGCACATATAACATTTTTCATGAAAATTTGAATGGGTTATCATTTTTTCAGTCTGTTTTATTAAGTTCTAAAATACAAAAGTGTTGTGATTCATATCCTGTTGAATATGCAAGAAATCAAGAATATTCATAGCTGGCTCGTTAGCGGCCGACTCGGCTGTATTTATAGAAAGTATTATTAAATAATACAGCTTCCCTCGGTTATATAATTCTTTAAAAAAATATTGTGACAGACGTTGAGAGTTTCATTTGTTTTGTAACGTGCTAGTTCACGGCTCTCTAGGGAAAGATCCATGTATTAAAACTACTTGAAAATGTAGAACACACACGTTACATTTCTAAGTACTTATTCTAGTATCTGCTTCTTTGTTATGATGATAGTAAAATGAAATTTCATTTTTTTACTATTACGATGAAGTAAAACACATGAAAAAATCTATCACGACTGCCTCGCTGGCGCAGTTGTACTACAGTACGAATGCAAAGCTGAGGTCTTGGGTTCGAACCCCAGGTCGAGCAAAGTGGGAATAGGATTTTTCTATTTCATTACCAGCCCGGAGTCAGGAATTTGTATCCGGTAGGCTCGCTCCCTGTCACATCGTGGGACGGAACATGCAAGGCGAAACGTGGGCGTCTTGGTTGCACCTCTTCACTCCTTCTTCTTCTCACCTTCTGGGAAAAAGGCGTGAGTTTATGTATGGAAACACGTTAGGGCAATGCTCTTGATGGTAAGTGCCAAGCAATGTAGAATACACACTGATCCCCACAACTAAGACGGTCTGATAAGTCCAGATATACACAGGTTAATCTGGTTTTCCACCATTCTATCCATTATTCGCTAACGGGGTGACTGCAAATGACCTACCTTCAGAAAATTGCTAGCAAAAGGTTAGGTGCTATTTGTACCCTGTTTTTAACTATGATAACATAACTATGATATGAAGTCCATGCCTTTGTTGTCTTTATAGAAACTGAAATGCCAAAGTGCGCTTCGAGTTGATAAGAGAAGTCCCACTTAAACAGAGTATAGACTAGCGGGAAGTACCTATTCAATACAATTATAGTATTCTATAAGTCGTTTAGAATGAGTTAGGGTTAATAGTTTCACCGAAACCCTTCTTGAACTCTGTTGTATCGTCTTATAAATCAGTTAATGCCGAGTGTCTGTAAACGACTACGCCTTTCTAAGACAGTGTGGGCGTTTATGAATACTGTCAATTACTTAGAAACCTGATCGGTTCATACTACGTTTTTATTTTGTTTTGTTTATTATCCTTAAACGAAGCCTTTAAGGGATCCTAAAGGATTCGTTTAAGATATATATATCATGTTATTCCTTAATGAAATAAACTTATACCGTCAAAAACTTTCGTCTAATGCAATGAAACTAACATGAATAAGCAGATATCGAAAATGTTAGTGTTAAAAAAACAGGCTTATAAATAATTAACCATCCGTTTTCGTTATTTTGTAGTATATAATATTTGTGACGACGCAAGATAAAGTCAACTATGTGAGCCACCTAGAAATCATATTGACTATATAGTCAAATTATGTAACAATATATAACAATATTGTTGGCACAACGAAGTTTACAATTCCAAATAAGCCCAAGGATATGAATTTCACTCGAGGATATAGCGTAGTTGGTACACGTTGTATTATATTTGTTACATTTATACGGTAAAACCAATAGTGTACAATTTGAATCCATTTTAGTAAAAGCACATCATTTACGCAATAAAAAAACAGAGCCGGAAACCACATGATTTTTTCTGGTACACAATATTACGGATATCTGTATTTGCATGTTTTCTTATATAAACACGAATACTTCAAATATTTTGTTGGTGCACATATTAAACATTCTTCTGCAAAAAGGATAGAAATATTTTTGAATAACCAATTGCTGAATATCCACCCATTAAAATGTTAAAACGAGACCATGGGTCGTTCACTTTACACGTTTTTATGAAACACAAAAGTTGTATTTAACCTTCAGCTTGTACTTGGCCACATAAAAAAAATGTACAGCAGAATTATTTTTCCGAACGAACCTACATAAAAATCTTAATTTGTCTCAAAGGATTTTCAACTTAAATCAAATAGATTTAACTTTTTACATCAACTCAATTTTCATACAATCTTCCTGTCTTGAACGTAATCTATAATCTGATTACGCTAAGCGTTTTGTATGGGGCATTTCACGTGAAGCGGACAACCAAAAAAAAATGAGGTCATGAATTTTGTTTATACTCCGGTCAGTTATACTTCTAGTAGACGTGGATGTGTACACACATTATTTTTTTAGTATAAAGCTTTATTGCATAGTTATGAGCTTTTAAAAGTTTACCAAGAATGAAGTCACGAATTTTTGGATGCTTATTATCTGCATCAATTAATTTGTAAAAATACTAAAAATATATTGTTTCTTAAAGTTAAAAAGTCGAAGATTTTAATTTTTTTGTCGAATTCTAAATTTGAATTTTTTTACGTAGAGTAAACCGGAAGTGAACATTTCAAATCGATATTTGAGTAACTTCGACACTTTTTTTGTTTAATATTTTTACCTTAAATGAAAGCATTAAACATATTAATTCTACACAAAAAAAAAAATAAAACGTGATCCCCAATAGTTTAAGATTTAGAGCATATAGAGTACATACACATAGCTATGAGCACTTTATAAGCAATCGAATTTATGCGCATAAAACCATGATGAGCATAAAATTGTGGTTTTTGTCATGAAATACATTACAGACGGAGCTCCCCAACATTTTAAGAATAGGTTCATTTTTGTGAACCTATTTCACTACAACCAAAATTTTAAGATAGAAGCACAGTTACACTTCCATGCCACCGCTCATGGAATAAGGCCATGTGACGGTCTTGGGGGAAACCTTAAACGTTTGGCACCCCGTGCAAGCTTACAGTCCACGAATAACGCTATCTCTATACCTATAATATTATATGAATGAGACTTCTATTTACTACTGCTCGAAGGAAAGTATTCAACAAGAGCGAGATTTTCTACGAGTCCGTTTTGCTTCCGCTATCACCGTTCCAGGAACTAAACAACTGCATGCTTTTCTTCAAACCAATGAGAGCTTATGAGTAAATATAATTAGTGGCATTGCGAATAGTAAAAATTACAAAATAAATCTCTATTTTAGTTAAAACTGTTTCAATCTCAATAAAACCGCTCTAAGTCTTAAACTATTGGCGATCATGCTTAATTTTTTTAGTGAAGAATTAATGAAATCGTTTATTTTTATATTTTTGCAGGTTAGAATGAAGGAATAAAATATTAATATCGTAGTATTTTAGCATGTTAGTGCATAAACCCGATCGTTTAGAAAGTGCTCATAACTATGTGTATGTACTCTATATGCTCTAAGTCTTAAACTATTGATGATCACGTTTTATTTTTTTTTGTGAAGAATTAATACGTTTAAAGCTCTCATTTAAGGTTAAAATATTTAAAAAAAAAGTGTTGAAGTTACTCAAATATCGATTTGAAATGTTCACTTCCGGTTTACTCTACGTAAAAAAAATTAAATTTAGAATTCGACAAAAAAATTAAAAACTTCGACTTTTTAACTTTAAGAAACAATATATTTTTAGTATTTTTACAAATTAATTGATGCAGATAATAAGCATCCAAAAATTCGTGACTTCATTCTTGGTAAACTTTTAAAAGCTCATAACTATGCAATAAAGCTTCATACTTAAAAAAAAATGTGCGTACACATCCACGTCTACTAGAAGTATAACTGACCGGAGTATAAACAAAATTCATGACCTCATTTTTTTTTTGTTGTCCGCTTCACATGAAATGCCCCGTATATTTTAATAATAGACTAACGGACTAACTTCGGTTTGCCCTAGTACAATTAGTTTTTCACTCCAAATTCATTATTTTATTTATTTGGGATCTCCAACATAACATATAATTGCGAATTGTATATTGAAATCTACAAAACAAGTATAATGGCTGTTACAACTATAGGCAATCACGACATGACATCAATAAACAACGAAAGATAAAATTTAAAAACAAAAAAAATAATTCTAAATATAAAAAGACAATTCGACATAAAATAGTAAAACTAAAATAAAAAAAAAACAGAACATTAAATTTAAAATACATTAATCTATATACAATTGAAATATTTCTTATATGTATATTACTTGTAGGACTCAAGCTATGATAATTGTAAGGACTTTCTGAATTTCGAAAGACTTACAAAATATGTCAATATCTATACTTTTGTGGAGGTTGTTGTATTGTCTTCACGGTTTATTGACTGGTGAGTATTGGCTTATATTATTACATGAACTGCGGATACAAAAAGGTACATATCTATTAGATCTTGGCATGTTTCGAGCTACATTTAATTTGAATAGTGCCCCTACATCATCGCTATCAATGTTAGTAACAAGTTTGTGCAGAAACATTGTATGAAGCTTAATTCTCCTGTCTGACAGTGAATGTATTGTAAGTGCTTAGTGAATCTGAACATAAAAAATAATTGTTTCCATTTATATAAAGCATGGCATCTGCCCTTTCTCTGACTATAGGTTTAATTTAACATAAAAAGTACTCAATGTCCTTTGATTTTAAGGTTGCTCCTTTCCTTCCTCCATATCTTATTGGCAACCCTTTTAGCACACGTTATTAGAATTATATTTGACGACAAACATATACCGGCTATTATTCGACAACTTACACAAAAGTAAAATGAAATGTGTGAACCAGCTTTATATTTAGTTACAACATCTCAGTGTTGAGATTCGTAAGCGCGGAATATGTCCAACCCAGCTCTGATTTGTGAGACAGTGTAAGCACCGATATATTTTTTCATCAACGTTATTTATATTTGTAAGGTACATTTATAGCATCATAACGAGCATAAAGTGTACGAAGCGTCTTGCGAACCTTTGAAAAAACGCTTTCATATGTAACGGTGGTTTTTCCCGGATGCCACACGCTCGTACCATTTGAGATGTATACCATTTAGAATCATGACACTACACATTCGCAAAAATGCTTTGATAAATATGACGGTTGCGGAGGAGTGTGTGTCCTTTATATACAAGCCGTACAGCTCAACCACCTATGCTCCGCGTATTATTCCACGTGGAAGATACGAGTATTTAGTCTGATTTTACGGTACGCGAATCATTTTGGTTGGCATGCGATTTCATTTTTATTATTTTTTTGCATAAACCCGCAAACGAGCAAACAGGTCACCTGATGGTAAGTGATCACGCCGCCCATGACTATTCACAACGCTTGCTATACAGATGTTGCCAGCCCTTTAAATCAAGAGGGGAGCGGACAGGAAAAAGGATGGGAAGAGGAAAGGGGTATTGGGCATCCGGCAATCTCACTCACCGAACGAAACGCGACACCAAAACTGTCATTTCACGTCTAGTTCTTGTGAGACAGTGGCACCAACCCGGACGAGCCTGCCCAGTCATGACTGACAAAGCGTGGCTCTACCACATGTAAAATTTGGACAAAGGTCCTATGTTCATTATAACGCTAGTGGCATAATATTCGTATCAGCTTGGATAGCGACCAGCGAACACTTTGGTAGAAATGATAAATGCCTAATGACGTACATAAATATATTTTTTTCGTGTTTGTCCTATGTATATTCGGTTCCAATGAGGCTAACTTACACCAACTATAATTGTTATTATTTTGCCGGGCCTATTTTAAAAATGCATTTTCAGTCTTAACAGGATCCCCTGATTGTGTATGGAATGAATGAATCAACCAATCCAAAACACCTATTTGTGAGACTTAAAATTTTGCTCAATAATCTAGAATGATAATACAAACTGAAAAATTTAGGAATTACATTTGATTTGTATCGGATTCCGAGAATTTTCACTTATAACACCCTGAAAGCAGGCCGCGCCATTCGATTTCCAACGAGTTGGTCGATTTAAATAAGCGCCAACAAACAAACGACTTTACATTCTATAAACACATTCAACACAAACCAAACACCGAACTTTCCACGCGCGCTTTATAAGCAAATTCGGTAATTGACGTTCGGAACAAATTCGAAATAAAAGCTCCCGAAACCTGGTCGCAGTAAAGAAAATCCCTTTTTATAAAGATTAAAGCAATTTAACACACGCTTATTAAATTGGAGTTGGAAAAAGGCGGCCTTAATGGGATTGTCACCACTAGGGAAAAGATCCTCAAACGTGACCTGACATTTGAATTTGTTGAGGTCTTAACATCACCTAATTATTATTATATCCTTCCATAATTAAGGGTTGTTAGTTGTTCATATTCCGGAATGTTCTCCTTCGGTTTGTCCGTTGAATGTTGATTAATAGGTAGATGAATTATGTCGTTATACTCGTAGAATAATTTCATATGCTAAGTTAAGTTTCAATTCTAGTTCTTACAGCTTTAATATATAACATAACGTCAGTTTCTCCCAAGGGCACTGATGCAATCCAAGGTAATAAGTAATAAGGATGAGTATTGCATCCTTGGATTATTATAGTAAAGGAGACGTGGAAGATCGACCTCCACCCATCTGATAACCAGATGAGACATATTTGTTATCAAATATTATTGATTAACAAATATGCCTACGACAACTTGCCTATTAAAAAGTGTTCATGGTAATTTAAAACAAAATATAGTTTTTTATTTTTGCAGGCAAGCCCATACGTTTGGTTTTCTAATTAGACCAATACGAAAGTTTAGCTATTTATACACAAGATATGGCGTCTCACAGTGTATGCCGTAGCAAACGCCTTTGCAGAAAAAAGTTCACATGTCGATGTAGGATTACCACCTAAGATTTTTTTCCGATTGCTATGTTATAAATCTGTAATACTGCAAGAATTTCTTGAAATTGTTTATTGTGGTATTCAATACAAATAGTATTAGACAACGTTACCATAACGGTATGTATACAAATAATAAATATAATATTTTGGAAAGTGACATACCTGCAGAACCAAACATTCGTCCTTTCTCAACAAGTTTTAAAAAGAAATAAGAACGAAATATAAAAGAGGTTTCTTTTATATTTTGACGCACATTTATTTAAACCACAAAAAAAGGAAGCGCTAAAACAAATTAGGACGCCATTCAGTACTAGCCGCAACACTTCAGAGTTACACTTCTGGTTTACCACAGCGCCGGTTTTCAGTGTAGCCGAAGTAAGTGGTCACCGTAGCTACTTCATATTAACCACAACATCGAGGTATCGTGGACGCATTGTCAACGATGGACATGGTGAAACTACAGGGCATTCGGCGATATTCCAGACCGAACGAGACATAAAAGCGAAGCCTCATTTCATCGATTTTGTGCGAAACAGTACACAGGTGAATTCATACTGTTATCAAACTGGCAACCGCGAGCGCTCCAATCCGAAATAGTTTCTTAATCATAGCAAAAACCAGAAATAAACTTTACTGTTTCATTCATAAAATAATAAAAAACCGCCCATATGGTAGAAGAGAGCTGGAATAATTATCGTCGAAACTCCACTAGGTGATGTTAACGCAAGCAAAAACAAATTCACTGAGTACTCGTTATAAAAATATTTATAGTGTAAGAAATTTTAAATGATACAAACAGAGAATATAAAATCTCGCTTTCATTTTGTCATCTATTTCAAGATCTACACGTCATTAAAATATATTTCAGGTCCACACAAGAACATTAAAAACGCTTAAGTGGATATACATTGTATTTCTCTTATGCTACTGTAGGAATAGGTCGGCTCGACCATTGTGGTACTAGAGTCTTATAGAAAAATTGCGGTAGTTTCGTTCGATGACTGATGGATGACTGCTGGACGCCCAATACTCCCTTGATCTTTCTTTTTTTCCTCCCCTTTAGCCTATAGTCAAAGGTAGGTACAGTATATGATCAAATAAACCGTTTGCTCGTTTGCTGGACCTGTGTCATAATAAACCACTGTACATATTTTCCAAAAACTGTTCATTTCAGTTGAACCACTGTTTGTTTATTTTATTTCACGCAAGCGCGTTTCAGCATCTTTTTTATTGATTTCCTGAAAAATAAATTCAGTCCAATATATATATCCAATATTATAGTCTATTATAATATTTTCAGTCCAATATCCAATTCAATCCAATATATATAATATTCTTAAATAATAGTGCAAAAACCATTCGCCACGCCAAGTATGATCTTGCTCAGTAATTTACTGTAATACTTGATGAGTGAATTAACCTTCTGACTGCTAATTAAAATAAGAGGAGCAATTAAAATAAGCCGTAGGTCTACCACAAGGAAAAAAATACAAATTATGTTTTGATAAGGTAAATTTGCTGCGCTTTACTACGTGCTACAAAACAGGTAAATTTGCTACGTGGCCCCCATTCAAGAACTTTTGACGGCACAATCGGCCATCAGTTAACCTCGTTATATGCCCCGCCCATTGCCAATTCAAGTTACTAATCCGCAAGGTGGTCAGACGACCTGATAAAGGTCGCGGGACGTCGCTGGATGCAGGCTGCTTCCAACAGGTCACTGTGGAAATCATTGTGGGAGGCCTTTGTTCAGCAATGGACTTCCTTTGGCTGATGGATGGATGGAAGGTAAATTTTTACTGTGTTCTAATTCGAAATAAACAGTAACTTATGTTTACTGCACTCCACCATAACGGATGGTTGGTCATCAAGAAATAATAATGTCTCCACGTGATAACTATGACGCGACGGAAAGAATTGTATTGTATTGCATCAGCCCATATACATACTTCCTACTGAGGGTACGGGCCTCCTCTACAACCGAGAATACTATTGAGATTGGTTAGGCCAAACAGTCCACCACCCTGGCCTAGTGCAGGTTGGCGGACTTTACATACCATAGAAATTCATACAAATCGCTATGGTATGCAGGTTTTCTCATTATGTTTTCCTTTACCGTTATAGTGCGTGGTGATTGACTATCAATACACATATGATTCCGAGAAATCAGACGTGTGCCTGGGATGTGTACCCGCTACTACCGAAAATATAACGCCATCCGCGTCTAGTCCGTTGCCAACAGGCCACCCCGCGCTATACCGACGCAAAGTAAACAATAATATTTGTGAACTCGGAATTGACAATGCTACCTAATAAAAACAAGATTAATTAGATTGTTTAGTCCGTCCGCTGCGAGTTTGAAAAGCGAAACAATTTAACGTCATTGCGTCGACTAATCCAAGTTCGGTATAAACGGAGCAAGGCTTAATATAAATCATTGGAACATCAGTAACATACAGTATACGGTGGTAGGTAGGTACACCACACTTAAACTTCCCGTTCCTCTTATGAGCAAGCAAATAGACTGGATTGGAGCTGGTAAATTCTCGTGGTAGGAGAGCAAAAAACGGAAAAAGAAATACAAAAGGCACAAGCCCACAAAATTACTTGAAGCAGTTTTGCAACACGTTATCGACCCTATATCGAAGCGGGTAAGAGAGATGGTGGTTTAAATACACGTTGGTTGAAATGTTCGTGAGCTTCATTTGGGCAAAGGGAGGTCAAACACTTAAACTCCGGAGATACAAGATTGTAGACGAGTTGAGGCAAACGAAGCAAGCCTTATGAATCGCTTTCGTGCATGCGAAGGGGAATTTTGAGGGCCGCTGTGTAATAAACCTACTCTTTTTCGGTTCTACCTTATATTTAAGATGTTAAATCTTTGTGGTTGGGATCATCGCACTCTCTTTATCTCATATGTTTGAGTAAATACTCGGTGGAATGTTACTTAATGGAATTCTGTATAATACGACTTGGCTTGCACTCTGTCGCCGATGTTATTATGTTTATTACGTATTCAAAGAACATTTTTTTCTACGTAAAGAATTTTATTATAAATGGGACAGAAAAGTTCGTTGGATTTATTACATTGAAATATATTTCTACATGGGAATAAATTAAAAATATGAATATTAAAAACTTTGACAAAGTCAAAAGAATAACCCAACCTATATTTCACTTATATTACTACTTATCAGACCCGTCTAATTAATGCTATAACAAAGAATTTATCCTATTCTAAATTGAAGAAAATGTCAATAAATAAATTGACAAAATTAAGAATCGACTTTGTTAACTTACTCGCAGCAGCTTCTGTGAAAGGGGTTGACGGCAATATTGATACAGGAGCAATTGATGTTCCTTTGAAAAAAAAGGAAAAAAACCGTGCGAAAAAATAAGCTTTTTCCAGTCGAAAGGCGTGAACGAGACGCATCACCTATTTCTAAAGCGGGCAAATAAACGCACCTTGAAGGAGTGCGTTTGAATTGAGACACGTTCGCTACTCCAGCCCACAGTCAACACCGACTAGACGGCACTATTCTGAAAAGCTATTGCCACTAATACGCTCAACTTCTTTGTAATATCCCTTACTTTCCTATTTTACAATCGAATTTCTTTTTGGTGTACATTATTAAATTGTTGATTACTTTATATCTCAGTAACTTTAATTACAGTATTCAAAAAGGTCGTTATTAAGTAATACTTGGTCTAAAATACTCGAATAAAATTAATATTTTAGGTCGAACATTTTAATTGTTGCCCAATATCGCTTGTTTCGCCTCAAATTCACCATAATTAGTTTTCAAAGCTATTAAGGCTCGTATTAAACTTACATAGGCCATGAACAAATTTCCGTGTATGCGTTTACGAAGGCGATTAATTTTAGATCACGCTTACAATGGGCCTGTTGACGCAAGGTGTAGTTTAATCACGCGCGGATATATTGATAAATTAATCTTCGACTTTGCGAAATTTACTCGAATATTTGCCGTTGACTTGATTTAAGCTGGGCTAACAAAGTTGATGCAATTAAACCAAATTCTGTTTTACGCTAAGTAAACAGTGCTTAGTACATTCTAAAATATTACCTCTTTCAATAACACTTATGCTTTACTTTATATTCTCATTGGTAGAAATACACAATCAATAATGTACTTCCCGGGACCTAAATTTAATATAGTAATTTTTACTATTTTTAATTATAGTTTTCAAGTCTTATCAAATTAAATCTTACCACAAAATTAATGTTGTACCGGCAACCGAATACTTTAAGGCGCACACACCGAGTGCTTAATGTTCTAACATTATTTACTTAATTGAAAGCTTCCGGGGTATGTCCAGGGCGGCGAGCCCTCTCCAAATGCATTTGTAGCTTGTGAGATCCGCTGAAGTTTGTAGATAGCTCGGAAGAGTCGTTTGCTCCGCGTTCAATTCCTTCGCTCCTTAGCCGCGAGTGCCGAAGATCTCGTATCGTAAGCTCGCTATGTTTGTACAAACCACTGGATTTAGTTATTGTTACTGTTGCTGCGCGCTCTCTGTAATATTGAGTTTCAAGATATTTCCTTGGTTCAATCTTATCTAAATGCGAAACTTATTTATTTATAAAAATGTAAACGACAGTCATTTTGCCTGGCTTCACAGATAATAAGATATTAAAAAGAATAATCCCTTCTATCGCGGACAAGGTATAGAGAAACGTTTCTAATTACCACAACTCGGTGGTGGCGGTTGGCTTTGCTACGTCATCAAAGAGATTGCAAGTGACGTTGCTCCTCGCAAACAAAACTCTTTTTATTTCTCGGAAATAGACGCGGAGGAGATAGCGATACCTCATACATAACATAATAGTTGGCTATTAGCGGTTAGGACAGCTGGATTGTCGACCGCATCATTTCACATCTCATTTCTTGTGTGTTTTTCAATACCGCTTTGCTATGTTGTTGTTTTTTAATTTATTTCATTGTGAATAATGATCAATTAATAATGCATTAAGAATGCAATTTCATTCAGGTATTTCTAAAGTTTATTGGTTTCTTTTTTAATATTAACACAACACAATTTTTTTTTGTATCAGCCCATATACGACCCTCTGGAGGGCACGGGCCTCCTCTACAATCGAGGTGAATATAATAAAGTGTCATTCCTCCATCTAAAGATGGTAGATTCAAAATTTTTTTGTCTGTTGGGATATAGTACGCGAATATGCATGTCTACCTCATGAGGATAGACAGAGGTATAACGAGTGCACTCAAAATTGCCAGACGCTGCCTCTCATGGATTGATAGGAAGTCTCCCGCCAAAGCGGGCAAAAATACATTCGCCGATAAATGAATAGCCGGCAATTCGATAAAGTCACACAACGCAGACTCCTCGATATTGGCGTCGGAATCAAGCCCTAAGTATTTGCCGTTTCGGTGTGATCCTAGTTTATCAAATCGATGCATAAACTTATGTAAATAAAATTATTATGTTGTAATAATGGCAAAATTAATAATTATAAATGCTTTCAAATTATACCTGATATAGCATAGTTACTTTCCCAATCACTTTTCTAATTTTAAACTTATTATTTTTCTTGAGTTGTTTAGTGTATAGAGCCTATGTAATCCAATTTTAAGTTTAAATATATCATTATTGCAACTAGTTGGCTGAAACATATATTTTTAAATTAATTATAAAGTATAAAGGCGGACTTATTGCCTGAGGTATTCTCTAAATTAAATTGACTTCCCGTTAAGGTGTGCCGCAAAACAATTAAGATGTTTATAAATACAGTTGATTTGTGTAGTTCTTTATGATTTATAATAGCAGTTACATATTTTTTAATTTTCGTTTGATTTATCTAGCAAGTGATAGCAGCGATATAAAAGATCGATAGTTTCACCCTGCCGTATTTTTGTTTTGGAAACCATAGTTACGACTACTGTTAATGTCTTGCATCGTAAACAAAGAGTAATGGTGTGTGCACTCACCCTTAGCAAATCTTCGTGTATACGATAATCGAAGATACGATTATCGTAACGATATAAATAAAAATGCATCGTGTAAACGTTATCAGAACACGATAATCTTATGGCGGTTATGTCATGCGATAATTGCATACGATTCTCGCCGCGAGAAACTCTTCCCGTGTAAATGGCGCTTCAATGCTAAGCGTTGGATGGGAGTGTGACAGTAATGTATTCGATGGTTATAAACAATTTGATTCAATCAAGGCACTTATATGAATAAATCAAAGCTCGTGCAGCCAGGGCACAAAGTTGGGGAGCAAGCTCCGCTGTAAATCTAGTACGCGAACTGACATTAATCGTCCGTGGAGAACAAACTAGTTTCTCTAATTATTTCCTCGACTTCGACCTTCCGGTTTTGTCTCTCAAATTGCTGCATTCGAGTAATGACACCATTAATCTTGAATCTCGAATAGAATTTTAAATTGCTGTGTTTATTCAGTTGTTATACTCTTTTCTGTATTTACATTTTGCAGTTTATATTTTTAATTACATTTCGCTAATATCGTTCGAAATTATTTGCGTCGATTTAATTTCGTACTAATCTACCTACAGAGTAATTTGCGTTCAATCATAATTAATCACATAAATATTAATTTCCAATTGAATGTATATCGTCTGTCTGATATGTGGCGTGACTGGTAAACGAAATTGTTTCATACAGAAATGTCGGATGAACGAAACAGGTGTCATACGCTTCATCTTTATATGAAATGCTGTATGCGCTTATAAGTCATCGTGTAACAATTGAGGATCTAAATATACCTGTCAGTTGCCGCTTTGTGTTGGCGAGACGATGGTTCACAGCAACAATTATAATAACACCCAATTATTAACTCCATAGGCAATTCATTCCTTTGTATTAACAAAGAAATGGTCAGGAGACTTGTTGGTACACGAAAGTTTAAACTTATAAATGATTTAATGTTTCAATTGTAATTATTGATAAAGGGTAGGGCTGCGTCTTTCGGGTCAGCTAGTATATATTAATCGAAACATCTTTTACATCAGGAGAGATTTCTTTGCAGCATTATTTTTAATCAGAAAGCAGGCTTTCTCTGGCGACAGTTTTAATTCAGAGAATGACTAGGAGCTTTGTTTGTATTACTAAGCTCTCGTTTACAAAACTTTCTTGCTAGTAATCACGTCGTAGCGTTTTCTGAGGTGATGTTATATAAACTATTAATCATACTATTGAAGTAAACAGCGCGAAGCTATAACAAAATTAAAATTTATTACAAAACAATACTTCCGTGGCACAGTTTTTTAGACGCCAAGGAAGCGAGGGGACGTGGGTTTGACTCTTGCACCGAGACAAATATTTGTCTGATTTCTGTTTTCGTAAAACCGAAAAATATCTCGCAGTTTCTGATACCCTTGATATAATACTTCATGGATCTTAATTTGTGGTCAAGAGTATATGTGCGTATTTATTATTTTAAGGCTCACAAAACATTTCATCTTTGTATTAGGTAGATACAGGTTCGACTGGTAAAACCCTCAAGCATACACATTAACGTATGAATTGTGAACAAATAAACCTAATGCTCTAAAACACAATATTTTCCATCACCTATATTAGACACGTATAGAGCAATGATGTATTATTATGATCTGATAAAGGTCGCACAGAGCTATTAAATGCAGGCGGCACAATACCGCAAGTTATCGAAATCAATGGGAAGGGTCATGCCTGCCAGTAAACGTCTTTGTTTGGAAAAACAAGTGGAAATAGATTTTAACGAAATGTGCGATCGACTGACAATGTGTTCTCGCGTTCTCCTTTGAGTTTTCAGTCATGTGTGTATTGATCGTCATTTACAAAGTAATTGAACGGTGATGGAAAACATCGTCAGAAAACCTGCATCATAAACTTCTTAGAAGAGTTTCTGGTACATGAAGTCCGCAAACCTGTTATGCGTCGGCGTGGTGGACTATGGCCAAATACATCCAAATGGAATTTTAGATTGGAGAGGGGTCCAATACCTACTCAGGGCGATTATGGGCTGTGACAGATTACGACACATGTCTGCCATATTTGTAATTAAATTTCCGGATTGAAATGGGTCAGATATTTATTTTAGTGCAGTTTTTTAAGACGAAAATACGTGTTCGGATATTTACGAAACGCGAACACCGAGACGGTAGCATATTGGGGAGGTTCCCTTGGGAATATATTCGTAATATGTATGTGATTTATCCGCAACATCGTATTAGTTTTGTCTTCCCTTACATACCTATGTGATCGGAATAGTGTGGGTATTAAAAGCAAGCAATTTCAACTTCGGCGAAACTTAGTTATAGCGCTGGCAGACATTGAACTCAAAGAGAATTGCTATTTAAGCTATTTCTAAACATTTGCAGTAATTTATACATATGATAAATTTGTAACTGATCGATGTCTGTACATGGAACATAAATGATAAAAAATGATTGAGGGGGCTGACTGATATGACTATACTGCTATAATGTAATAGAACCCAAAACAATGATTTTTAGAATTTTTGTCTGTTTGTCTGTGTGGTTTCTTTGAATTCAGAAAGGGCTTAACGGATTTCTGCGAAATTTGGTATGGAGGTAGCTTTATACCGAAAAATGTAGTATTCCCGTGGGATGAGGGAGAAATTCCGATATATTTGTTATTTTGTTGTAGTCAAATAGTTGGGATGGTACTGGAATACATATCTTGAGTGAGAATGAGACGGGATATAACGGGACGGGACGGGATGAGATTTATTATAAAGATAACCACGCAAGTGGAGTTGCGGGCGAAGCTAGTTTGAAATATAAAACATTCCTAAAAGTAGGTTGAAAGAATCACACGATTCACAAAAACACTTCGATAAATAAAACTTTTACGAGATACAATTCAATACATTAAAATTATATTATAAATGTTAAATGCATACCGTCTTTCGTGCTACTTTGGTTAATGATGTTCCACGGCAAATATCAATATAATTTACTATTTAATTTTTAACCTTTGCTATCGCGGATCTGATAAGCCTTTGAAATATTTAATGCCAGTAATGAAATATGTGAGAAAAATAAAAGTGGCAATATTGACAAAATATATTAGCTCGTAATTTTGTTGATTTCGAAGCAATGTATATTGTGTACGTACTATGTTGTGTTTTCTTGTTTTTCAGTTAGATTATTGAGGTGACTAGGATTTTACTGGTGGTAGGTCTCTCATATGTGAGAGGTCGCCTGGGTAGGTACCAGCGCAATGTCTATTCTTCCCGACAAACAGCAGTGCAAATGTTGTTCTGGTTTGAAAGACGTCGTAGCCAGTGAAACAACTGGATATAATGAGTTTTAACATCCTATGACTCAGATGGCGAGTGCAGTGATATGCCAAGCATTGCTTAGTAATTAATCAAACAAAAAAAGTGTTTTTTTTTCTTTTTGTTCTATATTCGCAATAGAACAAAAAGAAAAAAAAAGATTAGGGAGGTGAAACATACTTTGGTTTACCTTAAAACTTTCAAGGATATACATAATTATTACATCTACATAGAAGTCTTTTTGGATGTAAGTACTTTAATAGACATGAATGACAGCCTCCGTGGCGGAGTTGGTTAGACGCCGGCTGTGAAACGTGAGGCTGTGGGTTCGATTCCCGCACCGAAACAAATATTTGCCTGATACACAGGTATTTGTTTCGGGTCTGGGTGTTTGTGAGACCGAAAACTCTCTCGCAGTTCCTGGTACCCACGACACAAGAGTCGATCTGAGTGTAGGCTGACCCTATGACTATGTATGGGACTGTTCGGTGTATTTATTTATTTATAATATATTAAACTAGAGTACTTACTTCCATAAAATACTTCTATAATGCTGCTGCAGTCGAGGGCCCTAAACACTGAATAAAACGACGCCAGAAACTAGACTGAGTTAGGTTGAGATAACGCTATGTGGAAATAAAGACTGCATTATTTATGTATCGAACCACTATCACCAAAAGCAAACTAAAATAAGTGCTTGTTACTTCGAAACTAGAGATCTTATCAGATAATAAACAAATTCCTGACGCTTGCCTATATCTCAAGAATAACTACAAGAATCCACCCAACTTGAAAGGTAATATTTCGTTTCTCCGAAACATAGCACGGCCTTGTTTGGCAGCGATTTTATATACAATATTATTAGTTAACAAGTAATATTTGCCGGTAGCAGATAGCATACACGAACATAACTATCTAAACTATGTTAATTAACTAACAAAGCCACTTGTTCTTGTTGTTCCTAAAGCTGTTGATATTTCGATCGTGCGTGAAATTCTCTTTTACCTACTGGGTTATTTTATCGTTGACTGCCTCGGCGGCGTTGTTGTAGTACGGTGTGATTACAAAGCTGAGCTATCAGGTTCGAATCCCAGGTCGGGCAAAGCTATATTGGATTTTTCTATTAATTGTCAGCCCGGAGTCAGGAATTTGTGCCCGATATGGCGATAGGATCGCCTCCTATCACGTTGTGGGACGGAAAATACAAGGCGAAACGTGGGTGTCATGATAGCACCTCTGCCTACCCCTTCCGGGAAAAAGATGTGAGTTTATGTATTTTAAATTTTAGACGTAAATCTTGTATTGATTTTCTTTATGCCACATGTGATCGCCGTATCATGTCATGCCACTTTTCAGCCATGTGAAAGATTTGGCTTATAATTTTACGACCGGCTGCCTGCATCAACCTTTCAATCACACGTAAATATTTCTGTCAAACGATTTACGAGTATATTGACAAAAGCAAATTCGTATACGGAACCGTTGTAAAAGGTAGACGTAAAGTTACACGTGGCGGAATCGTTAAAACAAAAATATAATTATACTGTTTATCGAGTCTACAATCGAATGCTTATTCAGCTTTCGTTTGGGAAATTAGGCCGATGACGGCGGGACGGCTTGCCTCTCGAGAGTTTTGCAAATAAATACCCCCGGTCCTTGAATAAACAGGGACCGTGATTGCACGAATATATTACAGCAGCGAATCCGAACCGTGTAAGACTGGAGACACTACAAGTTGTGAGCAGTGCATCTATTTCGGATATTCTATTTCCTGACTCCGTCGGAGTTGTTTGTATTGTGCTCTGTAATAATCCCGTGTAAAATGTTACGGATGATATGATTTTCGGGATAGGAGTTTAGTTTAACAAATGCTTTGTTCTACAGTGCTTAAGTCATGACGATTTAGTATTAGAATTCTTAGAGCCATTGGGACAAAACACAGATTTAGATCTTATACGAAAGCTAATTTTGTGATATTGTTTTGTATTGTTACCACAAAACAATAACTCATCGGAAATAATTGTATCGAGGTAATTGTAATCGTTTTATATATTTTCAGAAAAGCAGGCACTGTTTGGTTTAACAATAAAACCCATTTAGCTAAACCTTTAATCACAGAGAGAATTCAATCACTCGTTAAAATAATTTTGTACGAATTCAATCATCACCATTCTTTTTAATAGGCGGGAACGACTACTTCGTAAATGAAAAGGAGTTTTCAATTAAAATGGAAAAGCGAATGAAAGCCTGTTTGATAGGTTAGTGGCGAAGCACGAACCCAGTAAGTACCACAACGACAAAAGACTTTGCAATTAAATTTTTGGGATGTCAAAGCCGTTAAACCGATTTCATGAATTTTTAGATTCCGCTTGTAATCAAACATCGATTCATTAAGAGCCAGTAATCGAATTTGACCACACAATTTGTATTCATTCTACCGTTAGCCAAGGTCTGATTGAACGTTTGTCTGAAAAACTTTTTTCGAAAGCATTTGATCTGACAGAAACGAATAATTTTATTTCCAACGCAGTATTGAATTGCTCCAGATACAAGATATTCAATTCTTTTAAGAAAGTAATGTTTTTCTTATTTGTAAGAGATAATATCTTTGTATCTAGTATGATGTTATTGTTAGTGAACAGTGTGACAAACCGTTTCGTAGGTAGTCTTGGGTTCAAACGCAAGGCATAATACAGCTACGATATTCCAAGTAGTAACACGTGTATTCATAGTTAATTGTCGCTCGCTTTGATGGTGCAGGCAGGATCGGGAAACCTAAGACCTCTACAGCAATATTGTCTGTGTATTACATTACACCAGCGTGATGGGCTAAGGCCTAATATCTCTCAATTACAAAGCAGTCCAGTGTCTACGGTCGATAGGCTGTTAATTTTCCCATATTTCATTAAAGATAATTAATTATACTTAAAAACAAAATTATACTTGAAATAATCATTGTATTCTACCATATCCTTAATCCTTCAAAATTGGTTGCATTATGAACTAAACAATCCGTATCCACAAGGTAAATTCTGAATAGTATCTAACTATCCATACAAAAACTGCTACAGATTATACTTGAAAAGGAGAAAACATCAAAAACATTTTATACGAATGGACTCATCGGCTAAGTTAAAAAATATATAGTCCGGGTATTCCGCCTATAAAGTTCGTTGTTCCCATTGTGAATCAGAAACAAGGGCCTGTCGACCGTCTCAAGACAACTTCTTCCAGGCACAAAAATATTCCGTTTTCAATACGGATATTGTGTAACTGCACTTTATGTATATCGGATTTTGAACTCGGAAATATTGAAGTGAACTTTTGCCAATAGATATTCTATTATACCGTCTGTTTTAAATCAGACTAGTGAACATCTGACTCGTTTGGTGGTAAGAGGTTACCGTCGCGTCGCCTTTAAGTAACAAATGAAAAAAATGTGGATTCTATTTGTACTGTGCTGAACTTACCAGCACATAAATCGTAATTAATTCGCTATACCTCTAAAAACAAATAAAATACTTTGTACCATTGAAATAAAACCATTTTTTACGAAATTTATCGCGTATTTGATTAAAATTTTACATTTTTTAACTCCCGACGTTTCGATCACTTTACAGCTTTCGTGGTCACGGGGCGGACTGACCAAAAGATGTAATAAGTAAATCAAATACGCGGTAAAATCCGTAAAAAAATAGTTTTATTTCAATATGTAACATTCGCGTAAATCTAAGAAAGCCTTATACTTTATACCATTTGAAACATCAATACTCGGGAACCTTACCTCAGGAGGTACGCAAGAGGTCGCTTAGTATTCTTAGCGTCTGTAAGTACGTAATACTATCTTGTTGGCTTATATTTTGCTATCCAGACGACTTGGGAGCAGTATATCCTAAACTTTACCCAAAACCGTTTTGCAATATTAATGTACCGTACGTGGTTATCTTACTGATGGCGATGCTCAGCTAAACAACTGAAATTATTATAAATGTCTTCCGGTTTCAGCCTTCGCTCATTTGGACAGGTACCTTGCTACTTTGCTCTAATAACACATAGTTGTATCTGCATTTTTTGCGTTTAGGAGTGGACAGACTGCCTCGGTGGCGTAGTTGTACTGGGGTACGATTACAAAACTGAGATCTATTGTTCGAATCCTGGGTCGGACAAAGTGATATTGGATTTTTCTATTAATTAACAGCTCGGAATCGGTAATTTGTGCCTGATATGGCGATAAGCTCGCCCCCTATCACATTGTGGGATCACATTTTGGAACAGACAATGCCAAACGTGAGTGTCCTGGTTGCACCTCGCCTACCCTTTGTGGGAGTGGACAGTGGGGTCCTAATGTGTATGTAACTGTATCATTATTTTCTTCAATGTTAAATCTAAACAGAAGTTTTATTTTCTCGGTTAATAACATTTAAATAACATTAAATGTTCATAAATTTTAAAGGCGTTTTAGTGTCGTTTAAATAGTCTTTAAATATTGATTTAGTTTAACATCGGCAGTAGGTAGTAGGCACTACGGCCTCGCATTAGTATTGCATGGATTTTTCCTCCACTTCCTCTTTGCTGTTTTGTATACAATTTGTAGTTACTATGTGTATATTGAAGGTGAATGTTGTCCTAATCAAACATCGAAACATTTGGCATTGATCGCTAACTCGGTCAACTTATTGAATGCGGGTGTCCTCGCCTCTCGCGAAAAATAAACACAATGTTTTTCGCATATATATTTTCATGTATCTATATAATCGATAAGATTTTCCATGACGTGTGAAATCCGCTAACCCGTACTAGGCCAATGTGGTGTGACTGTGGCCTAACCCCCTCCGATCGAATCGGTTGCAGAGGAGTCCCGTGTCATTATCACTATCCGCTCATAATTGTAGACGGGTACATAAATAAACAAACATCATGGTTGCATCATCAGGTGCAACCAGGGCACCCACGTTTCCCCTTATGTGTTCTGTCCCACGATGTGATAGGGGGCGAGTCTATTATCATAACGGGCATAAATTCTTAAGAATAGAATAACCCAATATCACATTGCTCGACCCGGGATTTGAAACCGAGACCTCAGCTTTGTTATAGTACCGTAGGACAACTGCGCCACCGAGGCAGATATTAGACCATAAACCACATAATCCTATATCTGTATATGATTTTATATCAGAATTCACCTGTGAAACTCCATCTAGGTAAACTATTTTACTCCAAAACATGCCACAACTTTGTCCATAAACGCAGACTACGTGCTCAAACCTAAAACTCAATTTTAGATTTATAACATTCGTTGTATCAACCAAAGAATTAATTAAACTTTTGCCCGCAAAAATGATACTATATTTAATCAACCGGATAATAAATTAATTTTACCAGTTTAAATAAATCACTCTGCAATCAACACCTGAGCCACAAAATAACCCCAAAAAGTAGAAATACACTCGACCTAGGCGCTCGTGTTGTTAATTTTTTATTCGCATCTCATTGTTATTTTGTAAATGTACATTCTGGTATTTAAGCGTTCGTTAGGAGTTTCCAAGAATAGTGTTTTGGGATGTTCTACAAATAGTTGAACGCACGTGTAATGTTTTAAGCTTCACGCGTCTTTTAAATGCTTTCACAATTTTTGCGTTAACACATCGCACTTTCATGCCTTATACACAAAGAAACGGGTTTTTATATGACAACGTACTCGATTAATATGAAATGGGTTTCAATAATAATCAATTAAAGGACTTGTATTAAATTTATCTTTTTTTATATTGCCACATTGCTCATAATTTTTTCTCCACAAAAACGAAACCACCGATTAATATGAAAGCCATTTCAATAATCGATGGTAAGTCTTTGTCTAACTATCTGGCGATCATGTTCTAATTAGCGTGCGGGGCTAAGGATTTTGCAGCGTTTGCACCAGCTAATAGATATGCTACCTAGGAAATAATTAATCTATTCGTCATGCTGATTCGACATCTATTAAAATATCTTGCAAACTGCATAATTCACGGTATCGACGAACGGTTGAAATGCAAACACAAGTATCTGCTAGTTTAGTTCAACTACTGAGTAAGCCGAATTCAACTATAGATTACATGGAAAAGAATACACCTTTATGATTTACAGTGAAAAATATGTTATAAAGTCTCCTAGGAATGATTCATGAATCCTAGTATTCATAAAACATAACTGGGCACTGCAATATTTTCCTTATTTATTTATTATTGATGAACAAAGCTAATAAGCTTTGTTCATCAAATAATATAAAATTATGAATTTATAACACAATCACTTGAGGTATAAACAATTTACAGTAGCAGAGTTAACTAAATCAATATTAAAATACTCAAAGATCCCGTGAAACAATCCTCATGTATTTATAGTAACACAATAAATGATATTCTTAACGAAATGAAATCCAATAGCTCCTGTACAATTTTAATTTGGGATCACGGACTGTTTCATTAACGATCTCATTATTTTGTGGAATGCACATAACACCTAGAAACTATAGCACTGGGAAATTTAATTTGACCTCGGCGCTGTCAATGTGATAATTGGAAAAGCCATAATAGTTTCGCTGTTAACATTTTAGACAGCCAAAGAAATCACTAACTATATCTATTCCGGGTGTCATTTGCTTTAATTAATAATTTATCGCAAATAACCCAGTTACGTAATACTAATGACTAAATATAATTTCGCGTCACCAATTTATAGTGACTAAAAATGTATGCCAAAAATTGGTTTCGATTTATCCTGCTGCTTCTGAATAAATTAAACCATATGTCACAAAGTCAGAAACAACAAGCCAAAATGCAAAATGGCATTATAAATTATTAGTTTGCAAAACGCTTGGCAGTAGTTTGACAATTCAATTTACAAAGCACATTAAAAATATACATTTACAAAGCCTGTTAAAAAATTGTTTAATGAAATTCTGTATGATATATAATTGTGTATGACAAAAGCAGGTATAGCCAGGGAGCTTGTTGAAGGTAGAAGCCATGTGTTCACGCAGTGGCCTGTAAGTCATTCGATTGCCCCAAACGCCTGCCGGCAATATCATGCCAGTGATTCCGCCCAAAGGGAGCAAGCTCCGAGAAAACACAGTAAGCCATGAAATTGGGCCGATTCACTCACAAACCTCTAAAAAAATTTCGAGAATTATGAAGCCCATATCGAAACTCGAGGAATAATTTCTCGTCGCACAAATGCACTTTTCAATAAGATCGAGATTCTAAATACCTCACCGTAAACACTTTGTTCGGCATAACTTTGTTGAAACTTGTGACTAATGTTCTCAGGAGGTTCTCAACATCGCCGATGAATTTCTTGGCTGAAGTTTGAACTCATTTACATAGGTAAATGAGTTCAAATTATCAGTATATCTATAGTTCAAGATTATAGAATCTGTAGAACACATTATTTCCGAAAATCCTTTAACGAACTCGTTTTTATAGAAATTGATTCATTTCATCATAATAACCATCAGGACTGCTAACAATGTAACCTATATGAATATTTTTACTTGAAACTTTTCACACGTTTATTTTAAACTGTTCTTTTTTCCTTATAATTTATCATATTTATCTTTTGGGTTACCTCACCAACGGTGCATTGCTCCACGTGTCAGTGAGTCACTAGCATGAGCAGTTTCACTGGGGCGCATTTCCAGTCAATCGGAATAGCGCGTGGGTATACCCAGTGACTTGGAATGGAATATGCGTAGCTGCGAGGAATGTGCCGTAGCATGTATGTATACTGGCAACTGATGAACTTGTGAAAATTTTGTAACTTGGAGTGACTTACGCCCATCAATAGTGTAAAACACATCTTAGGGCGTGATAGATAGCTGTATTTTATTTAGAAATACACAGAAAAGTGACATAAATTTCTACATATGTTAGGGGGGATCAAAAAGCACGAGTTATTTTTCGGTGTAACAACACACTAATCCGAAATAAATACTAGTTTCTGCAGCCAGGCTTCTTCAAATAATATTATGTCGTCAACAACACTATAACCTTTAGTTTAGTTACCTTAATGAGCACGTTATGTGTTACAAGAATCATTAACCTGTTTCAGGAATTCTATGATTAACATAGGGTTCCAGCGTTAATGCATTTTTTTTTACATTCTTTCACCTATTTATACAGTATGGTGGATTAGAAACAGTTTAAACAATTTAATAGTAGTCATTCAAAATATACAAATCCAAAATTAAAGAGAAGATAAAACACTATCCCACTTTCCTATTAAGAAACAAATACAAAAAATCTACGAAATTGACAGGAATAAAAAGGGATTGACGAATGTGCCGAATAAATCAGTGCAAGACGTCTCGCAGATAAAGGTCGACCTTTGTCCAACTTCTAGTGGATAGAGGTCACAAGTATATAATATTATTAAATGTCCCCATCTAATGTTGAATGTAGTGGCAGAAACCAATTCAGAAAGCGAGGATTCCGTTCTACAATAGATTTGTATTACACGTATTTAGACGGAACATCGCACAATACCGCTTTGACTTGATGGATATATCTTTCGCTCGTGTAATTAATTCGTACGGCAGACGTAGGTGTACCTCCGTTTTAAAACTAGGACACACGTATCTGAGCCATATAAATCATGTTCTGTTGACAATTATATGTCGTATAACAAATTTACTGAAGTTACCGACACAGCCCAGGGGATTAGTGAGATGAATTGCGCAGAATTGTGTCAGTGGAGCCGAATTTCTCATATAGAGACCAAATGTTTGGATGCAGGCCTTTTCCAACTGGTCGTTGCTTGTCGCTGGTCTAAGTTTTGAGGGGACCAGGGGACCAAGTTGGTGATGGTGGTGGTGATATATTTACTGTATTATTTGAACCTTTATCTTCCTGCGCCAATTATACACCGGGGGCCTCTTTTCAAAACCACATCTTGCTTTCTACCTAGCGTCATCACTAGTCAGGTCAAGCTGCTTTATTCGTTTCTTGTAGTCACGAAAATTTTCTCCCTAGTTTTCAAATCTCCAAAAAAGTACCTCAGTCTGTACTCCAAAAATTATTCGTCATATATTTAGGTTCGTCAATACTAAATATTATAAAAAATAATTCTGTAATAACTAGATGTTTTAGCAATGTTTTAAAATTAAAACAACACTAAGGTAATTGACGTTCACCCACTAGGTGGTCAGACGACCTGGTGAAGGTCGCGGGACGTCGCTGGATGCAGGCTGCCTCCAACTGGTCACTGTGGAAATCATTAGGAGAGGCCTATGTTCAGCAGTGGACTTCCTTTGGCTGATGGATGGATGGATAAGGTAATTGAATTTTGTAAGCAGGGCAATGTTGTCGAAAGGGGCATTAGATGATGTAACATTATTATTATTATTATTATTCTAAGTAAGCAGGTCTTAATAAGTTTAGAAAAGTAACAAGATTTGAGGAAAGGAGAAGCAACTTGTTTAGTGAAGCCGCGAGTCACAAATATAGTGCTTTGTATCACATCGTCGCCTTGTCAAATATAGCGTATATCAAGACTACTCGTTCTACCGAAAACGAAGCCAGGTGGTAGTTTTAGTGACTACAGACACGATGCAACTAAAAGATATGCAAAAAACGCGTCGATTTCTTTTTGTAATGTTTTAAATATCATTGTGTTTGGATGGTAAATCCATAGTTTTTGCTAAAATTATAATTTAAAACCTTGCGTACTATAGCGTCTTTAAAAATAAAAGGGTATACATCATTTTTTTAGGAAAATGTATGTATTTACCACTCAAATACGATGATAGGAAAATTTACAAAAAAAAATTGTCGCTTTTTTTGCAAACATTTTAGTTGCATTGTGTCTAAAGTCACTAAAACTAACACCTGGCTTCGTTTTTGATAGCAGTCTTGATATACCCTGTATACAGCAAACCTTTCTTGGAAATAGATTTGTGTACATCGCCTTATAGATAATTATGTAGCACATAATTATATATTGATATATATAATATTACTCGTTTAGTTCGTTATATTTATTATGACTTAGGATACAAATTTGAATGTCTTTTTTAATAATAATTGGAGTTCTTGTTAGAAATCTTATTGGTTTAGGGCTGCATGGCCTGCTCACCGCACTTTGTATGCGTTTTTCCATTCGACAAACGTGATTCGTCCGGGATTGCTTAATTTCCCGAAAAGGGTTGACGTTAATCGTACAGATGATCGCAAAATCGTAAATCGTTTTGCACATGCATAAAATTATGACTAAATCACGTTAACGTTACAAGCATAACAATTTTATTATTTGTTCACAAAATAGTATGTTATCTACTAAAATTTTTTTTTCATGATTATTACTACTACATTGGTTACACAATATAACTGGCTGTTTTTCCTTAAAAAAAGCAGGTATATGGGTCGATCGTGTCACATTATTAGTAGTTACTGGTTAACCGAGCATGGCTCGGAGCGAATTGTTCAATATTGTATGTACCACAAGGTATCGGAATAAAGCGACAATTGTATTAAAAAGAGACCATTGCGAAGGTGTATATTATATATATTTGTAATTTTACAAAGTTATTATTGCACTGCAAGTTGTGGAAAATATTTATTTAAACATGTTACTAATTGCTTGTGATGTTCCATTTTCATTTCATCTTTTATAGACTGTTCGTAATGAGGGGAAGACGGCAATACTATAAAATATATTATGTGCCAATACATGATATACAAAAAACATTATATTCTTCAACAAATGATTAAAAAAGATATCGTGTTTTGAAAACATACCAACGTCAATTTGTCAATGGCTCTATTCTAACAACACACGCATTTTTAATGTAGAACAAAAGAAATTCTCCCACTCTTATATATGCAGGGCACGGCGGAAGAATACTTACTGAGCTATACATCAACTGTTCTGTATTTGTTTTTGTGTATTTGTACACCCATTACACGCAATGGAACACTTTACTAATGTTAAAAGGAACGAAAAATATTACGAAAGTAAAATGTATCAATGTGTTAAAAACATGCCTAGAAAATACTAAACATTTTTGTCACACTTCTACCATGAATCGGAGCAACATACAACACTAATTCTATATATTAAACTCGGGTTTATCTCTTTCACGCTTCATGTAGCGTACGCGAGGAAAACAAAACCTCATCTAATGCACTAGCGCGGTTTTATTTAATTGTTCTATTTACAGGTGTACATACATACATAAACTCACGCCCCTTTCCCAGTAGGGGTAGGCAGGACACCCACGTTTCGCCTTGTATGTTTCACGGTGTGATAGGGTGCGAGGCTGTCGGGATTCGAACCCGAAACCTCAGTTTTGTAATCCTACCGTAGTACAACTACGCCACCGAAGCAGTCGGTCAGGTGTACATATTCTTAAATAAGACGTGTAGCGAAGGAAGTAAGCGTTAATAAAATGGAAACTTGTTCGCGGTACATCGACTTGACGCTACTTGATGAAACTTTCAATACCGCATTGTTCCAAGCTGACGCTACACGTGTGTTATTTAAAATTTTATAAATTTGAATATCAAATCTCCTCTCTTCTTAGAAGTATTATATACTTTCTTACGTACTTCGGTAAAACCACTATAGTTTTCCTATCACAAAACTGAGTTAATATACACTGCGAATAATTCGGTAATATTATACGACATCCTTAAAATGCATATTGCTTTATGTTTGTGTAAAATACTTACTTCCCAAGGTATAAAAATAATGTACTGTAATATATTTCACTGTTAACAGTTCTTTATTTATAAATAATGCATCCACTTTGTTCTCTCTCTACACCACCCAAAGGTTAACTTGCGGATAATGCGCCTAACATTAACTCCGCCTTCATTCTTTATCGTATACAGGGTATATCAAGTCTGCTACCGAAAACGAAGCCAAGTGGTAGTTTTAATGACACAAAGCAACTAAATTTTTTGCAAAAAAAGCGATATTTTTTTTGTAATTTCTTCCTATCATCGTATTCGTATATCGTATTAGAACGCAAGACTTTAAATGATAATTTTAGCCAAAACGATGGTTTTACCAGCCAAATACAATTATATTTAAAACATTACAAAAAAAATCGTCGCGTTTTTTTGGAAAATAGTATAATAAGGCATAAAAATAACAATGCTATTCTAAGAAATAGTGTTTATACTTTTCAACAACGCTCGCTATTTATCACGGTGTTCTTCTTCACCGCTAAATAATAATACTATAATTAATTACAAAAACAAATTATATTAATAATTAGAAAATATCGTCCCTCCATAAAGAAGACAAGGTAAGACGAACGTAAATGTATATCTAATTGGACTTTATTTCTAGGACGGTTTTAAAAACACACCAAAACCCGCTACTAATGAACCATTTATTTTCTAACACGGGATTCGGCTCAACCTAATTAAAACGTGTACACAAATAATGGTAACTAAATATACTAATATAATAAACCTGAAAGTTGGCAGGTTGGACCTTGTTTATTACTTGTCATTATGGCACCTAGCCGTAGTTAACAGATTTCGTTTCCTTAATTCTATCGGATTTAGATGAATATTTGGTGCAATTTGAATAATTATTCAAATACATAGGTCAAAGGCGGAAGCGGTCACTTAATAATTGATAATTACCGCTCGTTCATACCGTCCTTACGCGCACTACTGATGCCCTACAACTTTTTTAAAATAAATATAAAAAATTAATTGTGGAAGACTTCGAATACTCAAGTTGTGTCCTGAGCTCAAATAAGGGACTTTCGTCTTGTCTGTTGACATCCCAACTAAAATATGACAACTTGTTTAAAATAGGTAGTAACAAAAAATAATCATTACCTAAAACAGAGTTAAAGTTGAACAAAAAATCTGTTACCGTACTTATCCAGTTCAGCAGGATTTTATAATTACAAATAGGTGTTGTTAAAATAGCTGGAAAGCACAGGTGTTACTCAAAGATACAATTAACTTCATGTTGGCTTCTATTTTCAATTATACGCTCGTTATATTACGCGAGATTTTTTAAATGAGTTATTTTTATCACTTATTTAGATACACAATTTTAATTCCCCATCCTTTTGTTTAAGCCTCTCCATTATATAAAGCTGTAATGTATTACAAAATAATGGGTTTGATTAAATCAAACTTTATTTTCTTCTCTTCAGTTCAATTTGACGCTTGTTTTTTTTTTTAATACGATTTTAATTATTTTGTGCATAGTATCTACATAACAGCTTGCCACCCCATATCGGTCATAATTTATCTTCCCCGTTGCTACAGAGATAAATAGAAAATAACTTACTTCCAACTTATTATATAATTACATTAATTTCTTTGCTAGTTAAAACAATTAAGAGATTCCCAGACTGTCGGTGAGCTTTGTGTCAATAAAATGCATGCAGCTGTCGATCCCAGGTTACTGGAGCAGCAGTGGCAGGTGTGAGGTCGGTATAGTCGTCATAACGGGTACAACTGAGTGGCGCGTTCGTTAGAATTTTATATAAATATTTTCGAACTGACTTTTCATTCAAAAACCCGCCAGATATTTTTAAACAAAAAATTTCATGTCCAAAAATGTAGGTAGTTAATTTACCTCATGTCAATCAAATGTTATCAATGCAAAATCCTGTCACGGCAGGCTAACAGCTGCGGGCATATTTTTAAGGTTCCATTACCGCAACACGAATGAATACACATTATATGCAACTGAATGCAGAGGCTATTTTATAAACCAAACGAGTGCATGTACAGAACAGTTACACTTCGAAAGGTTAATGAACCACGAATATCATAGAGCAATATTTTATTATGGGGTCAGTAAAAAAAATATTTTACTTGGAACGCTTCAAATGAGACAGTTGTGATTTCGTTCAAACTTGTAATGTCAGCTTACGGTACAATTATGATTTTTATTTTTATTGACCTTACGAAATTGGTCTTATAAAGAAATATTTTCCGGGAAAAACACACATATTGTGTTGTAGCTCAACTATTCTCTGGTTAGAAATATTTATAAAATAGCCCAATATTTTCATTGGTAATAGAAGTGTCGTCCTTAATCATATTTTAATATTGGAAACGTTTTGAATAATCATTTCTATCACTCTGTCGGATATCAGTCGGCATTTAGGCAATAAAAGCACAGCAGAGCGCTCCCGCGGGCTTCTGCGCCTTATCTCCGCCGAACAGAGACGCAAATATAAATCTAAAAAAATTGATAGCAATTTATATGTTAAACATCGGCACGAATGAGATATTTCGCGTCTTGTACGTTCCTATGTGATGTGATACGAAGGTTATTCGTTTGAAGCCACCCCGCCTGATACTTACGTAATTTACATTCGCCCCATATTAACTTTCATGTGGCTATTCACCCCACGTTACGTTTTATTAACATTTTGTTACGATGATTACATGCATTTTCATTTACAGGATTAGTAGTTACTTCCACGTCAACACGTCACAAAATTAATGTACATATTTGAAATGTATGCTTTTACGGGCGAAAATTATTACGGACGGTGTGTTTGGTGCGGTTTCATTACTAATTCATGATGACGGGCGAGAGAAGAAATGAAAGACTCAAGTTTATATTAACAAACGCATGAATCCGGGTAAAGTTTATACTAATGAGTAACCGAGTGGATTTTGGCAGCGGTTGAGACAACGCTTGTGAGAAAATGTAGAAAATTTCGTGAATTTAAAAGTTCACAAACTTCCTCTGGCTCTCACTATGCCGAGGCACAACATAAGTGGTGTTCAAAGCCGACGATCATAAATAAATTTCTTGGAATAATTTCCTACGCCTATGCTGCAAAATACGCTGTATGGACAACTGAAGCTCTTCAAACATAGATAATTAATTGAACAATATGAAACAACTGTTAACCAGTTTGAGAAACTCTCTACTCCACTTTAGGTGGGCGGTTAAATTAATCTAAACTATATTGACCTTCTCACCCCTTCTCTTTCTCCATCTATTTTACTAGACCCGACGCAATCTTAATTGTTCCCCAAGTGGTAAAGGTGTGGTCCAACAGCGGATGGAACAGGCCGGCGACGCGACGTTTACGGTCGCGCTCGCCGCTCTACTGTGTGACTAGGTTTTTTAATATCAATTATAGCATCACATCCCGCCATCTTCACGTCGCCGTCCCGTCCTGTCCGCTATTTGACCAGACCTTATACGGTGTATGTACTCATGTGCCTTAAATATACACTTCTTAGCGAGCGAACCGATTACTCATTTGTCAACAATTGTTATAAAAAATATTAAAAACAGCGAATACATCAATATAACATAGGTACACCGAATACATGCTATTTGATTCACAAACATTACAATCTTATATTTTATGTATATTTTTTAAGGAAAACCTAACAATAACCATAAATTAACAAGGTAAATAACTATATCGTAAGATGGCCATTTGGTTGTTAAAGATAAACGCTTTCCATTTTACGCCAATATTGACTAAGCAGGTAGGAAAGAGCAATAACTCGTAACAGATTATTTGATGTATTGCCCAACTCGAATGCCTTATAAGCAGTAAATTTTGTTATTTAGTTAGCAAGTTTGTCGAGAACTGCTGTCACTACACATCGATTCCGGTCGGATTAGTTGAAAGCTATAACTGAAGTTGTATTTTTGTGGCGTTGTTTTGAATTCCACCGACTATTAAATACATAGCTTTTTACTTAACGTTTATCCTCGTATGGAGTGAACAAGGAATTAAATAGAGTTTAAATAGAGTTTATTTATAAACAGTGAGCAGGATTCACGACAACCATTTGTCGTGAGCACATTCACGTTACTTGTAAGTGGTTGACATTTGTTTGCCGCGATCTCCTCCTAGAAAAGATTCTTTATGCCTTATACATAAATAACTGTGCTTTTTATCTTTGCAATTTGAATCGATATTCACTTACATATGACACAGAATTTAACTTCTTTAATAAATACTATTTGGATTATGATGCTTGAATATTAATTTTGATGGTCACCAACATTATTTGCTATAAAGTCTGTAATTAATTACCATTGAATTGAATCATAAGAAAATGTATTTGAAAACAAAAATCTCGAGGTCCTTGGGAGAACACATTCAGCCATATTTGTTAAACCACGTCAGAACCCCGTTGAAAGGTTTAACAGTTATGACACAAGGTTTAACAATATACCAAAGGAATAAATCCATCTACCAAAGCCAGGCGGGGGTGGTAAACATAGCCCAAAACCTCGCATAATACAAGAAGACCCTCGCGCCTTATAGAAATTAAATTATAAGTATTTCTATTATGATGTCATAAAAGTTAGCAAATAATTCCATCGACCTAAAGTATTTTCTCAAAGAGATGTCAACATTAATGAATCTCCATTTAGGTCGTCCAACTGGGAAGCTTTTATTAAATATTACTTTATTAGGGGACATCTGTATATCCGCGCTGTATCCATTTATTGCCGTTAATTGCTCGTGCTGGGATGACCCGACAAAGTATTGTTTTGTATATATCCGTAAATCTAACGTTCTATAGAAAATCCTGGCATTCTATATTGTACCCAAAACGATGAGTTGATGTGTAAAATTTATGATATAGCATACATCACATAGGCATAATTCTACACGCAGTGTGAAGAAAATAATAAAAGAGGTGAATTTACTTATATCATAATAATGACCTTAATTGCTCATTTTATCTATCTGTTAATGGAATTCTATAAAATTTCCAGGTATTGTATACATTATCGTGCAAAATATAATAAAGTGGTTTAAATTTCATTTTGACATATATTATCTCACATCAAGGCTCTATTTTATATAATAACAACAAAACTGCGCAGCCTTCAAAATTACACGAACTATAATTAGCTGTGGCAAAATATTCTGCGAATTCCTTCATCGTCCGTTTATTAAATAGGACTCAGGATATTCAAATATTGTACATGTCCCATGTGTAGTGAGAATAAAATTACACACATACACAGACACACAGTCCCAGAGCTCTTCGCTGACACTTCTATTAAGGGCTCCGGTCTGCTGGTCCCCGTATTATGGATGCCATTTATACAATTATTCCGAGACAAACATACTCTAACGAGTAATAATTATAACCAGCGTACGTTGTGTTCTTGTAAAAATAGGCAGAGTATCGGCGCGGCGCACGAGTAAGATTTAGATTCAATTGTTTACGATATCCGAACTGTATATATTGTTTTTCTGAATGTATTGTTCGTGAAAACAATAGTAGTAAACGGTGTTTCCACTCCAGTGAGATATCATTTGAGCGGTAGCCAGCGAGACGCGTAAGTGTAAACACGGGGGCGCGTCTCTACAGGAAGGTATTTGTCGCGCAGCCTTGTCGCTCTTTCCTTTCATCGTTATGATTAATGACACGTTATTTTTCATTGAAACAGCTGCTGCGTATTTTTTCCTACTTTCAAGTCTTCTGTTCCATGACGTGCACCTATTAGTCACGCTCTGAAAACTTCTCGATGTGGAATTTTAAGCTCGTTTTTTTTCTCGGTCTTCGACGTTCGAAAGCATTGGTTTGACTTTTATTTTGTCGTTTTGTCACGGTCAATTGGTGATATGGATCGTTTATGCGTACATAAACATTATTTAGTATGAAAATTTTCCGAATAGAACTCAAGTATAGGCGGATTAACTGTTCTGTGGGCGGATTATATGGGTGATTTTCAGCGAGGGATTTTTATTTGTCATTTCTGTGGGATTCTTTTTATTTTGATGCTTTCTACATATATTTAGTAACAACAAAAAAACTTTAACCGTATTTGTAACTTATGCGTTAGTGGACTTCAAATGACATCAAAACTTACTGAAATATTTAAGGTTGTATTTTTAAGAGTCCATTGAAATGAAAAGTGTCCACGAAGTGGTAAAAATGACCACAGAAATTATAATTAATCATAATGATAAAAGAGGTATTTTTTGCGTTTAAATCATTAAAATCATTATTAAAATGTCAACAAAACTCAAACAAAGCAGGACTTACGTCAAATTTAGACAACATTAAAAAAAAAATCAATGACTAGCAGGAGTTATAACGGCCACCAAAATGAACCAATTTTTTTCCGCATATCACTGAAATGATTTACTTATTGGTGAGAATCCACAAAGGCGTTATGACCGGTGCGTATGCTCCGACGGGCTAAGACAGACTGATTCGAAGTGAGGAAAGGCAAGGGGGGCGCAACAACGCAATGCTGACGAAGTTTTTCTAAAACTTACTGTCCACGAAAATGAATTTTTGTTTTTCAGGACAAATGTTTGAGAAATTGATGTCAACAAACATTAATAGCTTTTGATAGGGTATATTATAATTTAATGGTACAAAAATCGATTTTAGTCCAAATAATAAATGTACCTGCAGGAGAATATATTTTACGAGCGAAATTTGCTTCAGAACAGGTCACCGTGATGATAAAATGCCACTTCGTAATATTTTTTTTCATTCATTACTCAATATTTTTTGCAAAGGTAGAGAAGTACCTACTTTACTTAAAAAAAAATTCAACATCATAAACGAGCACATTGCACTAGCGTTCTCAGGATTGCCGTGTATTTTTTGCTTGGACAATTCACCCATATATTAGATTGACCCAGGCTTTTTATGCCATTTATGCTAAATATAATATTGACATTCGTCTCAAATTGAAAGGTCTCGTTGATGAATAGGTCATATTAAAATATCTGAACTTGGTGATTTTCTTTCGCCTTCACTCAACGCCTCCTCGTGACCTTTATCTAAACGATAGACATTAATTTTTGTTTTAATAATTCATCATACATCAACATTCAACACTCTTCGCGATGGCTTAATGTGACATTTGTCGGGCTATTGAAGACTTCATAATCAAACACTTTGATTATAATAATTATTAGGACATTATTATTTCATCGGAGATCAAATATACACGACGAATACTTTTAAATAGGGTTGTTGACTTTGTATAACTTTTGTCCCATACGTTGAGATTACCAATATAAAAATAAAAAATCTAAGGCAGAAATATCAAAGATTCGGAATAACCAGAAATAATTTGCTGGGAGGTCACGTGAAATAAAATCAGGACGTTTCTGGTCCTGGAATATCTGGTGCCGCCCTTAATGCGTGTGACGGCCACCTGGGGTTTAGCCGATATGCCGGCGTTGCATCCTTAGAGACGCAGCCATGTCATCTTGTAAGTTGTATGCTAAGCTAAAAGGCTATTGACACGGCCCTCTGCTGGTGTATATGTACCCCCAGAGGAACCGAAAGGAAATCTTAACAGATTTCAAGAAATCTTAACAGATTTCCTTTGGTCCAAAACGCATCCACACGCTGTAGATGTATACGTCGCGATGTACCGTTTCCTCTGTTAACGGACCTTGCAATAAAAAGAGACTCATTAATAAATGTTTACCTTCGTTTATCCTCAGAACATCTCACTATTTAATTACCGCGATAAAGTGATTTCTTTTTCCTACGAGATGTTTGTTAAACAAGAATTCGTTTAAAAATCCCGAGATGCTTTTTATGCTTCTGTTTTCTTGTGGTGGAGAATCCTTATTATTTACTCAGGTTAAAACATAAATACAATATATTTTTAATGTTATTTTTTAAATAAATACTTAATAGCCATTAATGTTAGGTAAAAGCCGTCGAGTAAATTGTTCGAACAACGATAGGTAGATTGGTATGGCACGTGACGACCGGCGGCGACACTTCCATTCATTTCCGTTTTGGGAGGAAGTTTTCGACTCTTCCTGGCTGTGATGGACTCAGCTGAAACGCATTTTACAGAAAAATGTATATTCATAAAACAATCAACCTGTCAGAGAGTTTATATTAGAATTTGGAATTTCGTTTTTATTTCAGAATGGTAATCAGTTTCAAAGTCTGTCGATTGTACTTTCCAGTTTCCATGTTATTTTTACAGACCTTTTAATTACATTTATAAACACATAATACTTAGAGTATTCATAATATAGACAGAGTGCTGGTATTTCAAAAACGCAGATAAAAATAGTGGTGCCGGTCACTTTTTTCTGTCCTCCCATTGGCTGACATTTCGCAGGGTGTCCAACATTTACGAATTATTCGATTAATAAAAATTAAAACTCAAACTCGTTTTAGACGGTTAATAACTAAATATACTAGAACCATTCAGTACGTGCTTCCTCATTCCCTCTGGTTTAGTGGCAGTGGTTTAAATATGTATGTTAAGTTAGCTTGTAGATTACGCTCGGGACATTATCTATCAGCAAAGTTTGCGTACTTTATGAAAAAATCTGAATCACCTAACTGCAGTACCTGCAATAAAATAGATATACAACACTTGCTGATGGAATGTATTAAGAATAAAAAAGAAAGGGAATCGTTTTTAAAGAACTTATTTTAAATGTTTTAGATGTCGGATTAATACAGACGATTCTGGCAAATTCGCTGTCAACAGTTGTGAACAGATTGTGTTCACTGGTAACTTTTGTAGATAAAAAAAAATAGTATAAGGTACCATGAGACTTACATATCCGCACGGATAAAAGTCTCTTAAATATAAAGAGACAAAAATACTAAATATACTATCGATTGCCAACGGAAATTATTGCAATTTGTTGTTAAATAATTAGTTCAAATTTCACTATTATAGCAATACTATCAACATTACGAACAAAAAATATCTACATTTTTGAAGACGCTAATGTATGACAGCGCTCTCTCTATATCATAAATATTCTAAGCCATAATATTATAACACACTGAAAGCAGGTTGTTTATTACTGTATTTTATTGAATTGGGAAGTGGACAATTATTTATTACCACTGTTCGTTGTTTTTTTTTCTGATTAATTTAGATGCGGGATAAAGACTAGCTAGTGTCCTTAAGAGACTAGCCGAGCTCCGGAGCTCGATGCCAATTCTTTGAGTGCCACTGTTGATCTTGGCTGAGAAGAGTTGTAGTGGTGGGTGTGTGGGCGGGAAAGTCAGCTGTATTATATTGACGAAATCATCTTACATGATATTTTTTCTACTTTTAAACGAAATATAATATGTATGTAACTAACTACCTATCCCAATTTTCGTAAAAAGAATATAATAAAAATCTTTCATTTTAGAAGGTAAATTGTAAGGGACTAATAAACGGTTGAAATAAAAAGGGGCTCGTGGCCAATATCCACTTAAAACGAAGCCAAAGAAATTACCAAAGCAAAGTGTCGCTAACAGGGACATTCTTTGGACACCAACAAAGATAATAACATAGAATTGTGCCGGCTATTTCGCCAACACGGCTAGGCAAACAGTCCCTTAGCTCGAATTTCACAAATTACTGCGGCGGAAGCGTGGCTAAATATATAGAGTGAGTCTTTGCCTAGCTATAAAAAGGGCTTACTGAAATCTCCGGAGACCTAGTACTTAATTGTACGTAGATATTTAATATGTCCTGTGGTTTATATACTTGGCTCTCGTTGGAGCAACAATTTCGCTACTTCAGCTGTAATTGAGCTGGTAAATATGCTAATTGAAACGTATATTTGACTTTATAATTTGGTAAACATTGCGGTATGGAAACATGAGACAATAGCGTGTGAAAATATTAAGAATGTTAAGCTTTTCCATGTCTATATAAGGGAAAATATAATATTGTGCTGAAGTGAATGATGTTTTGATTTATTAATTACTAGCGTCCCGACACAGCTTCGCCCGGGTGTAGACACTTTTTGTATTCAGTCCATATTGAACACATATTATTTCGCGTACTAACTGTTTTATATTTAAGCTTAATGTGACTCCCGCCCTTTATATTGCTTTTCTCGTTCCGTCCTGCCCCGACTGAACCTGTTCCATGACTCAAGGCAAGTAATCCTGTCCTCTTATATCCCATTCCATCTGTCCTATATTCTACATACATACATATACACACGCCTTTTTCCCAGAAGGGGTAGGCAGAGGTGCTACCAGAACACCCACGTTTCGCCTTGTATATTCTGTCCCACGATGTGATAGGGGGCGAGCCTATCGCCATATCGGGCACAAATTCCTAACTCCGAGCTGATAACGAATAGAAAAATCCAATATCACTTTGCCCGACCCGGGATTCGAACCCGAGACTTCAGCTTTGCAATCGTACCGTAGTACCATTACGCCACCGAGGCAGTCCTATATTCTATCCCAAACCATCCCTTTGTGTTTAAAAGAGTAGCAAATATACATTTGAATTCCTTTGTCATCCCACGGGAAAACTACATTTTCGGAATAAAGAGTAACCTATACGTTAATCCAGAGTATGAGCTACCTTCATACCAAATTTCATCAAAGTTGATGCAGCCGTTTGAACGTGAATAAGTAACAAACACACAAACTTTCGACTTTATTTTATTAGTAGGATAGTTGTTTCTGTTTGTAGTTAATAAATCAACTCGCAATAAAGCGACTAGTACGTCCCTTATAAAGGAATTTGTTTTATTGAACAATAACCGTTATTAAAATAACCCGGAGCATTGATTATTTAAAGATTGTTTCCAGACAATTTGATATTCAACTCGTTATTGTTTGCAGAAGTACATATTTGTATAAGCATTTGAAATTAAATTAATAAACAATCTATAGACCGCGGACAATGGGTGAAAATAGTTTTAAACCCCATTTACACAGGAGGAGTTTCTCGCCTCGAAGATACGATTATCGTAAGGATATAAAAAAAGTTGCATCGTATAAACATTTATCAGAACACGATAATCTATGGCGGTCGTGCGATAATTGCATACGATTCTAGCCGCGAGAAACTCTCTCCGTGTAATGGGGTTTTAGTGTCCGTTTATTGGCAAGAGTTATTTTGTTTCGTTTTATTAAATTCCCCTAAAAGCTAAAAATACGATATCAGTCGGCAGGCGGTCACCTATCGCTTTATCACGTAACCGCCGCGAGTATCCTCTATTTATTATGTTATTTATTAGGTCCGCGACCTCTAATAAAACATTATTGTTAGATTTATATTATAAAAACGTAGAATTAATTAATGATTGTGTTTTTGTAAATAATACAACACATAGGTACATAGTGTTAAATTAATTATGTTATTTGTGGTAGCTCAAACGATATGCTCACCGTACAGTGCAAGTAGGTCATTCACCCGACAAATCACTCAATTTATTACTTTGGCATTCCCACTAATATTATTATAAAGACAAAAGTTTGTGTGTTTGATACTTCTTCCCGCTCAAACGGCTGAATCTTTGCTACTCTTTCTAGCTCAAAGGGATGTTTTGGAACAGAACATAGGGAGGATGAAATGGGATATAAGAGGACAGGATTAATGCCTTGAGCCATGTAACAGGTTGAGATGGGACAGGACGAGACGTAACGGGACGGAACGGCAGAGCAGCATATAAGGACGACAGTTACGTTGATTTTAAATTTAAAACAGTACGCGAAATTATGTGTCTGATGTGGACTGGACTCAAAAAGTGTCGAGCGAAGCCGGGTCGGACTGCTATCAATTATAATTACTATTAAACATAATTGTCACTGAAAAGATAATAGAGTTTTTGTTTAATAGGTACCGTAAATGAGTCGAAAATGAAAGACAACATACAGGCAGAATTGATTAATTAGATAATGACTATTAAAGATGCTTACACAGTGTGTTGGCGCCCGGGGCGCCTGTACAAATGTAAGAAAACCCCACCACAAACTTCATTAGACGTGCGTTAACTTTCATCTTGAAGCAAACACTGACGATGGAGCAACTAGTTCTAAGTTCTAGAAGCATTTCCGTGTTCATCATATTCAAATGTCAACAGCAAAAATTAATCACATGAAAACTTTGTTCCATTACCTCCCGAGAGAAATTCTTTGAAAAAATGAACTAATATTTTCACAACGTAATATTATATCAATGTTCATTATGTTGCATGAAAATGCATAGCAAAAAACTCATTACCGCTCACCGAATCGTGTATTGCGTAAAACGTAAAAAAGCGAACATTTTTGCGGAAAGATATGTGAACTAACGAACCAATGTGTGGCGGAAAACGTGCATTTTTCTTTTATGTTCGATCATAGTGAAACGGCTGAACAGTTCATACAAAACCTTCCCTGGGAGAGGCGTACAACGGCAACGTGCAGTCTATTTTACATTTCACTGTATTGCGCTTTTGCAGGAACGTGTACTATTGGTCATAGACGAGCCAAGTCGAAGCCATAGCTCTTTCCATCTTTGTTTCACTACAAATACAAAGGAATGCAAGCGGATTGTGTTGCGTAATAACATAGGATAACATGTCTTCCGTTGCGATTCAATGTATTTTCAAAGTAAAAATCTTTTCAAGTCGGCACAGAATACACGTTGTCTGTGACATTAAATATAATCAAATAATGCTTCTGATATAGTTTTACCTAACGTTCTATTCTTGATCAACTCACGCCTGTATCATCGTACGGATAGGTAGTACCACTCCTAGTAGTACGATTGTTAGCTAAACCTATTTCCGATTTAAGATGACAGTGGGCGAGCCTGTCGCACTATCGGGTATAATAGTACCAAATAACCCATAACTCGATTTTTAGACTGAAAAAATCGCACGGAGTGGGTTTCCTAAACTGGGGAATGAACCATTGGCCTCACGGTATCCAGCTCCTATATGTGACATTGCGATTTTAATTTGTCAACTAATAATATAAGAGAATGTGCGCACGTTGTATAATTAAATATTTCGCCCGCTATGAGAATTAGATTTGCATACGTAATAGCGACAAATTAAAAAATCTTATATTACATTTATGATTGAATACCTCGTCTAAAATATATGGGGCTTATACTACCTACTCGATTTATGGTAAGATTTGTATATTAAGCAATGTATTTCAAATTACAAATGATATTTTTATAGCCTTACAACTTTTCATAATTCAACATTCATAAAAGTTTTGACATTTAGGATTTAAAAAATGTACAATTTTAGTCTATAATACCTACATTCCAGGTAATAATGATAAATAGAAATCATCGTAAGAGAAATAAATAACAAAATATCAAGAGATTTTCATCATCATCGAATAATGACAAAAAGTAACCACAATGTTTTATAATAATCACTCAGCAATATATAAATGGGTGAGTAGGTATGTAAACAGCTTACGGCAAATATATACTCCCGCTTATGAATGTTTTTGTTTGCCCAAAAACTTTACTTTAAGCTAACAAAGCTGCCACAAACGAAAATTAGATTATTCGCAAGCGCCGAATTGAAGTGGGAATTGAGAATAACGAATAATTATGAATTTTAAATGGGTAAATAAAGTTCAATTACGGAGTGCCGTTTTGATTAGCTAGGCACCTAGATGGTCGGCGGGCGCGTTTTCCTTATTTTTAAAGGTCTCGGTGAGATTAACCAAGATATCTGTGAATATTTCAAGGCGAAGAATTCTTAAATTTATATATAAAGGAATACTCCCTATTTAAAACGTTAAATAATTTTTCACCGGTTTACAACAAAATAAAATTGTAAATCTCAGTTTCTTTTAAATAAAAAACAACAGTAAAGTTTGTATTGTTACATAAAGCTTCACACAGTTTATAGGGCAATAATAACCGTTTAAAACTGTATAGATTACAGGTTATTGGCAAAACAATTCAAGTAGATTACACCCGCGCAGTTCACTTGTTTTGTTTTGTTCAAATAATGTATAATCGGGGTAATTACAATTCGTCGTGTTGTATTAAATTACGTTTGAATTATTGGTCAAACGTTTATTAATTTAGATCTGACAGATAATTTATAGTAATTGCTTGTACGCTTAGCTATTACGAATGCTGAAATCAATACTATCTGACAATATATACATATATAATAGACTGTATTACATTTATTGTAAAAGTACTTGCTGTGTGTAAATTGAATAATATTTGCTACATACAAATAACGAGAGTTTATCTTAATGATTTAAGTATAATGGCGCTATAAAACATGTTGTAGTACCTACCCATGGATATTTAGGAGATTTAATATTAATTAGTATGTATCTACTAATTTTTTATTACAATGAATGGCGAAACGAGTATGCCAGAGAGCGAGAGAGAGAGAGAGAGAGAGACCTACCACCTATCTACCACATGATTTACTAAAACACAGCATTCATTGTTATATTTTAAATTTTCTATAATTTATATTAGATGTCTGCGAATCATACTCTAAAACACACGGCGTAATGGCCGATAATTTTTATAGCAAACATTCAAACAAGCGTAGCACATAAAGCTCCGAAAGTGAACGCTGGTACGAGTACTATCGCGAATTAATGTTCTTGTAGCAAGTTGTATAAATCGGCCTTATCGCTGCCGAGTATAACGAGAGATCCATACATTCCGCGCGGGCTGACAGCCGCTCATGTCTCACTCTGGTGGTTAGCAAACCAAATCACGCGATATGAGCTGCATTTGTAAATGACCCCACTCATATCGCGAAACAACGTGTGTATACTAATGTGTACGCAGCGCCGCGCCGGCCACTGTCTTGTAATGTGGTAGGTTCCGATTTACCAGCGAAATTTTATTTGCTAAGTGCATTAATTAAAGTGTTTTTATTTTTTTGTGTTGCATTTTTTATTTATTATATTTTTGTTCTTTGTTTTTAATTTAGGTAGCAGGAGGTTGCTCGATGCCCACCAAAATTTGATTAATTTTAGGTTCAATAAAAAATGTCGATTTTTGTAGCAGTGTATTTTAGTCACGACCACGGCTGTATCGCAATTAAAATTAAATTGAATTCATATCAGCTTGAATTTATACACTGCTAGACATAGATCTCTTCTCCGTCACAACAGTTTTCTCGATCCTGCGCTTGTCTCATTCACAATTTGCTTTGACATTTTGTCATATCATCCATCCATCGAACGGGTGGTCTGCCTGCCATTCGCTCACCGCTTTAGTCCACTTGTAGTCATTTGGTCCGGCTTAGTGTCCTGCCCACCTCCACTTGACCCCAGCAATGCGTTGCCCCACGTCAAACACCCCTGTTTGTTGCCGATTTTTTCATTGCGGACTCGGTCTCTGAGGGATTTGCCTAATATCGAATGCTTCATGGCACTTTGAGCAACCAAATTGATTTAACAATAAATAATCGGTCCAATAGATCACCATTCAAATTAAAATAAAATTAGAGCACAACTACCGATTATATCCTTGAACAGCCCGCATCTACCAACTGCCCCCTTTCAATCGACTAAACAAACATCGCTCTTAACATACATATATGCCGCAGATTCTTCACAATTCAAGTAGGGAGTAGAGTTGATACACAAAATTTACCGCCAGCGAAACCGATATCGCATCGTATTCGTAAGCCAAGATATAATAGAATACGTGCCGTGGATGCTACATTTGAACATCACAAAATTGATTGCTCCAAACAAACAAGTTTTCTTAAGCCTCACTTACATGTTTCGAAGTGTATTAGACGGTAGCAGAATTTCAATTTAACGATTCTTTTGTTTCATAATATTTCACCAACTGGTTGTTTAATTTTGGAAAAATTAGACGCATTATTTGCTTTCATCGCTTGCAGACTATTAGGCACTTTTATTACTCACACTATTTTGGTATCCAGAAAATTATTGGAGAATATGTAGCAAGGATCGGAACTAACTATGCCATTTTCTTCGAAGCCCTCGAGATTTTTGACAACAAATGTAATCGCTGTCAATCTTGATACGAACCCACATCTTCATTACATTGATGTGTCCATTATAAAATGTAGATATTGTTAATGTAATTGGTATGTCAAAATAACCAGAATTTTCTTCATCATCGTCAAGTCTCTCAACAGTGAGGTCACTGTTGAACTCCGGACTTCCCCAAAGTGTCCACAATTTTCATATTTTAACATAATAATGAATGTCACGCGCACCTCTCTTGATGGAGGATGACCTAATTAAAAATAAAGGAACAATTGAATATATATGACAAAGGAAACCAGTTTGTCACTGCACTGGAGTTACTCATACACTGACCGTAAAGAATATTCAAAGATGTAGAAAAATATTAGGTATAATATTAATCGTATTTTTTTGAATACTGAAAACTGACTAAGTGACTACAGTGCACCTAATGCTAAGTGCAGCGCGGTTGAGGTAAAGTATCCGCCGACTTGAGATGGTTATCTTCGCGGGTGGACATAATTAAACTGGACTGAATGAGATTAACATCATATAATATTTAAAAGGTTTAATTAGCATTAATTAGCACGCTTATAAATTTTCAGCACAATTATCTACTAGTAAGTTAATCATTGAATTAAATCAGTACGGCGAGCATGTTAGAGGGCAACAAGCCATAACTCAGAAGTGGAGAGCGACTCGCGGCCCATAACATTCAATCGTCCGCACGAGGGGAGAATTTTGATGACCTCAAGGAAAACTTTCCGTCAGAGAACACTCTGTATAAATCCGGGGAGTCATGTCGGGATTTCCTAAATCGCTTTTTTTATTTATTGCCAGCCTACTATGCTAGGCAACCGTTTAGGGAGTGACGCCCTAACATCTACGTGATACTATCTCCTCACACGGATAAAATACGACTGCGTTTGTCTCTATTTCTTGTGTAAGCTATAAGCATTTACTGCCCGAAGATAAATCTTTTAACACATTTATAAAAAAGGGTAGCTATTTAATCGCGCGTGTTGTATGTCTATTTGTCAAGGGCGTTGTTGCAAACTAGTCGTAGTTTAGGGAAGTTATCACGATTATTTATTGTTTTCCAAGGTATATTTTATATATGTTCATAAGTTTTATATTTATTTTATTTATTTATACTCTTTATTATACATCTCTGGTTCCATTTTATCTTCATTTTTACTGCATGAAACCAGCTACTCACCTGATGACAAACAATTACCATCGACCTACAACGTTAGCGGAATAGCACATTTATTACAAACCTTGAAGTGAAGGAAAAAGAGAAAATCGGAACAGGGGTTGTTGGGCCTTGAGCAATCATAGTGACTGACAGAAACTTACGATTCTCTGAGACCGAGTAACGTCAGAATGATGTACCTATTTAGTAACAACAATTTTGTTTTATTAGATAGCGTCAAAAGAATAACCAATGTCTAAACAATTTTTCAGACAAATCACTTTTATTGAATAGAAATATTAGAATTATCGGTGGCTCGAAAAGCATGTTAAGCCGTCTGCACCTGTTGTTCCTGCCAACAGCAATCTATAAGCTAAGTTTGAAGAAAGACTAAAACTGCCACACTTTAGCAACTACTGGGATCGATTGCATTGCGTAGCTTGCGATATCCGTCTTATTTCAATGATTTAAATTTATATTATTGCTAACATTATGGGATATAAACTACATTGAACATTTCTTACTGGCAAAATCTTTGAACTAAAATGGGATAGATATTTAACCTGATTGTATAAAAGAAGAACAAAACCCTTAAACTCAGTTAAACAACTGCCTTTTTTTAATAACGAGCAAAATATAACACTACACATTATATTTTGGCTTTTACTTAAAATAAAATGTATATTTTTGTAAAAAATGACTTTTTATACATATTCCAACTTGTTTATTGAGCTCTTCGCAATATTGGTCTTTTTGAAAACACGCGAGTATTCCCTCGTGTTTATTTATTAAATATTTTTACAAACCCTCAATAGGGAATGCAAAAGCAGTCGCAGTAACGTACATTTAAAAGAGATCATTTATCGTGAGTTGATACGGCGAGCCGGGATACTTCATTCGTTATATTAACGCTCGCGTGGCGTGTGCATAAAAGTGTATTGAACTTACAGTTTCACACATGTTGCAATAAAAAGCTTTGCATCAAAGGCCCTTAATGTAATTGCTGAGTGGGAGCCACTGTGAGGTATAAGCTCTTACTGGCGTTAAAATAATTCCCCCCAGTGCGGCGGATGTGACGATGGCGCGGCGCGGGCTCCGGTAGCGGGCTACGGCACGGAGCGTCCTTCCGGCTCCGGTCTCCCAGCCCCTTAGGTGGCTTTCATGTTCCCCACTATGAGAAAATTATACAGCCACATTTACTGCAACTGCCACTACGTCACCATCATTTACATCGCGGAATGCGCTTATAAGTTATACACCGCATATTTCAATCTATGCTCTACCAAATAACGCATCTCGCCTATATGAGCTCAGCTCGTTTGCATATTCATTATATGCGCGGCGAGCAAAATAAAATTATCAATGTTTACGACGGCTTTTACTAGAATACCGTGCTCCGTACATTTTATATGCTTTGACATAATTCGCTTACGCATAACATCAAAGAGCTAAGTTTACTTACACAAAAGTAGGTAGATGGAGCACTTGTGTAAAATATTTATAGATTCTTTTACAGAAACTTTGTTGCTAATACATTTTTGCATGTGGCTCGTGATAGCAAAAATAAGTGTAATATAAAATGGGAGGCGAAAGAACAAATAAGATTGTTCAATCTTTGAAATCTCGTAATGGACGTAAACGACATCGCGAGTACAAACCGCCGTTTGTCACATCACTAATGGTGTGGAAAATCGCAAAAGTCCCGCTTTCTAACAACGTCTGAGTTAAAATCGATAGATTGAAACCGAATAGCGCATAATATATTAGGCACGCTTGAGTTTTTATGGGGTTGGAAAACTCTGATTATTATATAACGTTGTACTTACTCGCCAAGCGTTTAGCATCAACTAATGGATTCGTCGACGGCTCTGCAATGCGCGGGGTGTTTTCTAAATTTATCATACGAGGATTTCTAATGGCGAGCCATAATCCTTTTCTCTATGTAGTATGTGAGTATATGAAGTAATGTTTACTACAATTTATTATTTCTACTCAAAGAATGACGTCGCTTGTTTTTTTAATTTCCTTAGTTGTTTTTGTTAGAAATTATTTTCATAAATCGCACCCCTGTGCTCAGTATTCAGAAAATCACATCACGGTTATTGTCACGTTCGTTTAACCAACTTATTATCCTTGTAACTATTTCTTTCTTCAGTCGTATATTCTTGTTCCGATTTTGATTACAGTCGTCTACTTTTTACTCCCTTGCATCTACTCTGATTATTTAAATTAAAAGAGCATTTGGGCATGGAGCTTCCAGTTAATTAACGTTGATTTTTATTTCGCATCAACCACTTTTTACAAGGCACAAAACTCCAAGCAAATAAAATAAAAAATAGATAAGACCACGACGTCGGCATTCCCGCCAAAACTCTTCGCTTCTTCAACAAAATAAGCATAAGGAACTCAACCTATGCAGCCCAGCATTTCTTTTATAAAGTCCAATTTATTTACGAAAAATCCACATGACCTCAAATGGCATTTTTTTACACGTTTTTCTCAACTATACTGCAGCTTTCACTTTATAATTTTAGCACTTTAAAATTGAGGACACATCGCAGCAAGAATAGTAGTGTTAATTAATTTCCTAATTAAAAATACATAAACTCACGCCTTTTTCCCAGAAGGGTTAGGTAGAGGTGCTACCAGGACACCCACGTTTGTCCTTGCATGTTCCGTCCCATGATGTGATATGGGCGAACCTATCACCATATCGGGCACAAATTCCTGTCTAATCAGCGTTGTAATCGTACCAAGGTACAACTACGCCACCGAGACAGTCAATTAAAAATAGGTACATAAGTTTTGCAATACATTAAAGACTAGCTTAATTGAATACTAATTCACACTTATTGATTATCCAATGATGTAAACATTTTATATAATGTAAACATTTTATAATATAGTTTATACCAAAGCAGCAATCTCCTTCACAATTACTTCGGACCCCTAGTCTTCATCCCCTTTCCCTAACCAAAATAGCTTCGGCCATCTTATGCCGAATTAATGTCGCCAAACATCATCGCGGATGACGTGAAAAAGCAGAGGAAAGAGAATTTCAGCTGAAGTTTTAAAGGCCTTTAAGATGAAATCAGAAATTATTTTAATACAGGGTGTATTGGCTAAACTCGTAACTATTTACTAGAATACGTAATGATATTATCACTAAGCACTCAAGTGCATCTTAAAAACTCAAAAAAATTGACTATTAGTTTATGTATTGTTGTAGTAGTATTTTAGTATTAATTATCATACACATAAAAAATTAAATATTTTAATTATTAAATATGTCAAAATTCACAATTTAGTGGAAAGTAACATTATCATAATTAGTAATAAAATCTTGTTAAATTTATTTTTTTCAGATGATCTTCATTCAAACTGAAGTGAAACTGGCCGTGATCATCCAGAATAAAAATATTAAAAAGTGAAAAAAAGCAACAAATAAAAATCGTGGCTCATTACGGAGGTTCCTTGACGGAATGCGGCAGAATAAATTAAAATATTTAATAAAGTAACTTAATATTTTCAACGAGGAGACCAACGTGCGGAAACCAAAGCAGGTAATTTTGCTCTTAGTAATGTTGAATACACAGATTGTGAGACGTTAGTTGCAGGCTTTGTATTTTCCTTTGACTAAGTGTTTTTAAGAAAAGTTGTGTTCTTGCTTTTAGTTACCTATCGTGCACGGTGGGCGTACTGCGAACACATTATAAAGGAACTTGGAGCAATTATTATACACCCACATGCGAAACATTCCACTCACTACAATGTATTACAATAGATTTACTTTTTAGATTAAGAATTATATAAAGGCCCACGTTTTTGGAACTGTATTTGTCAGCCACTGGATATAGGTACTCTGTTTTCTTTATTGTTTAGAAAATACCGGTTCTAATGACTGCAAGTTTCAAAAATTGCTAACGTCATATTACCAAGGATATTGTTTTTGTTAATTAGTATCCATTCCAGAAGTTGCCTGCTCGTCAACTACGATCAACAACAACAACAACAACTACATCTATTATTTCACGGTCTGTATTTATGCACCAAATAAAAACTACTACGAGTAGTATTTACTTATACAAGTAATATAAGTATTGCTTAATATAATACAATATATTACAATAGGTTATGGTAGCAGGAAGTCGCTGGATGCAGGCCGCTTCCAACAGATCGATGTAGAGATCCATGGGGGAGGCCTACGTTCAGCAGTGGACGTCCTGTGGCTGAAGAGAGAGAGAATATAATAATTTATCATAATATAATAATTCAAAAAGTAAAACCATAAAAAGAAAAGAACTTGTGCGACGGTCCACGCTTAAAAAATAGGTGAAAAAGGTCGCATGGAATCAATCACACTAAAAAGAAAAATCATATATTAATAATAAAGATCAATAGAAGAAGTCTTATACATTAGTGATTGTACTCGTACATTGCTGAAAACGTTGTTTCTGAAATAACATTGAAATAATTTTTACAACGCACAGCCTTGACAAAAACGTATACATTCATACCACAAAAGCGTAGGGAACGCAAAGATTATACGCCTGATTAAATATTTTCGCTCCAATGCAAATAAAGGCTGTACCTATGAGGGAAAATACTCGCGCGAACATTTCGATATCACAGTGTGGCACATGTACGTTTACTTACTCTCGTGCATACGGCTTAGTCCCCGTCATATACACAGTGTTGTAAAAGTATTATCCGTTCTACAACACGGCTCTTTACGTAATCACGTTCATATAAATATATTCCGTATCTAAATTGCTCACGAAAAGACGTGTTTAATTTTATCACTTGTTTTGTGGAAACCATTGTGACACAATTGGTGAGCCGTAGACACAGTTAAGGGAAGTTAAATGGAATAAGTTAAATGACGTAGTTTCTTGCAAATCGACGTAAACTCTTATCGCGAAAGATATGTACAGAAAAAAATATACAGCTTAAGTCTTATTAGAAAGCTATATTTAATAAAGGTAGCTCGAAATAGCTAATTGCAGGCCTTCGTTGCAGGCAGTTTCCAACAGTTCGGTAAAGAATTTCTAGAGAGAGACTATTGAATTACAATGGACTTTCTGTGGAAGGGTTTGACGGTCGCCTTAGTGCAGTCAGTTGAAAGCCGGCAGTGAAACGAAAGGCTGCGGGTTTGCAACGAAACAAAAATGTTTGTACGGATCCGCTACCAATATTTGCTTCGGCTCTGGATATAGCGAGACCGAAAAGTCGTAGTTTAAATTGTTTCAATATAGTGATGACAACTATGCATTGGCATCCAAACTAAGCAGCCTGGGTCAATGTGATTATAACACCCTCTCTGAAACCAGATATCTATATACAGTCTATGGACTGAATCTGAAACGCGATACATTTGCGACGTCACTTGACGGATTTCTACCATTGTGTACGAAGGTCCTTAAACCAGCGTATACGGACGTACCACAAGCTATAGGGTCTCCGAGAATCGCACTTACTACACTGTACAAAGTTACTTGACGTCGGTTTTCTATTATATGTTGGCACCAACCCGACGAGCTGAACAATTGGAACTGAAATCATTTAAATATTTAATTTAGTCCGCCCCGTGACCAAGAAATCTGTAAAATAATCGAAATTTAAAAAATGTATAATTAAACCAAAACCACAATAAAATTCGTAAAAATGATTTAATTTCAGTGTGTAATATTTGCGCAAATCTTAGAAACCATTACCCACTTGGTACAGCATGGCTCTACCATTACTAAAAATAATCTTCTGGATAATCATTTAAACGAATATAGATACAATTTCCACTCAATGGTACAAATATAAAAAAATTGAAACGAACGCTAATTAATATTCCAGAGTGTAAAAGGCAGTTTAAAAAATTTTAAAACTCGCTTATACCGGCCGGTGAGTCTTAAATCCACGTGAATTATAAATGGGTCACGTTTCGGTTGGATAAGCACTACCTACGTTTCTAATTTAAATAATATTTATCAACGTTACACGAATGTAAGAGGTGACCCGAATACGTGACATCTCACCATAAAAAGGTAGGTGAGACTTATTAATGTGACACAAAAAGTGGACCTTCCCGCCTGTCCAAATGACAACATTAAAATTGAATGTGGAATTTTCGTCAGAACACAATTGGTCGGACCTCAGACGAGCTTTTGAATAAATCAACGACACGTACTTTCTTTGCGATAGTCCATTGCGTAAATTGAGTTCAACGTGTCAGAGCAGTTTCGAAAAGTTTAACTAGTCCTTTCACTGTAAATACAGTAACACAATCGAGGAGGATGCCCGTGTTCTGCAGCGCAACGTATATGGTTATACATATACGTTTTATGTATATTCAATACACATGATGAGTTTTAAGACTTCTTTCTATTTCTTTAGTCGTAGGAAGATCACTGCTGAACGTAGGTATCAGATGAACTGAACATAGGTACAATTACTCGTAAATAGTAATTTTAAAATTTTCACTTACGAACAACATTGCGACACGAGACTAAACTCCGTCCCTTTGTTGTACAGACGTAAAATTAAAGAAGATTTAAATATCTAATATGATAAACCACATATAAACATACCTTAATACAAGAAAAATGAAAAATAATTTTATAAACAACACGGTGTAGCGACAACAAAATGTAATAACATTTTAATTCATACACTCAGTAGGTGAAACTCTTTGAAAAGTTATACAAACACGGCTTAAATATTATAGTATTCGCGTGCTAACAATGAGCCGGCAACTTTTGCTTTAAAGTAACTGAAATAACTTTTCCAAATGCGACAAGTCTCGTCTTAAGAATAACAAATACACAAGTACTGCATTAAAACTGTGCATATATATTTTTATAAAAGAAACAATTGGGTGATTTTTGCCTTTTTATTAAACAAATACAGACAGAATAAAAAAGTCACATTACTTATGTTCTTCTCAAAAATCAATTACACTTGAATTATTTTTGGGTAATAAATTACAAAATAATTAAACGCTAATACAATTCTACGCCAGAAATTATCTAATATAATATCAATCAATATCTATAATTTCAACGACGAAAATCCCTCTTCACTATTCCACACAACATTAAATAAATCTAATATACCTATAGTTCCGCCTTCATACCGCTAATGTGAAACAACACAATCTGTGCCACAAATGACATGAGCGATGCAGTTAAGTAACATCAAATAATATTGTTTGTCGATAAATGGCGGTGCGCGGAGAGAATAAACTACAAACGGGAAGGAACAGCTACAACTACTGCGCCGCAGAAAATTGCTCACTCAACCGTCATAGGGTTGTCGTAATTAAGGAAAAAGTTTTTCATTATGTCTCTTACGTATGCCGTCACGCATGATCGAGTCGCATTTTGTTTTATTCACGCATTGTTCTTAATAACCCGGTTTCTATACAATGTATTATCAACATATAATCTGTTTTTTTTTTATTTATTTTACCTGTGAGTTTAGTCAAAGTTGACTATGACATTCCCAAAAAAAATGTAGAATATACATTAATGGATCAACACATAATCATAATGTGTTTTTTTCTACAAAATATAAATAAATTGCAAGTAATTTGAAATAAGGCGGTACTACGAAGTTCGGCCGCATTACAGATGCATTCCAATAGCACGTGATGAATATCTTCCACCACATTACAAATCGAACAATTTGGCTAAATAATGTACAAGCGAAACTTATTGAAATCCTGTTTACAAACACATAACACCACGTTGTTATTCCTTTCCCCTTGAATTTTGAGAGGCCAACTACGTACCTACCATTCAAGTACATACATACATACATAAACACACGCCTTTTTCCCAGAAAGGGTAGGCAGAGGTGCTACCAGAACACCCACGTTTCGCCTTGTATATTCCGTCCCACGATGTGATAGGGGGCGAGCCTATCGCCATATCGGGCACAAATTCCTGACTCCGGGCTGATAATGAATAGAAAAATTCAATATCACTTTGTTCGACCCGGGATTCGAACCCAAAACCTCAGCTTTGCAATCGTACCGTACTACCACTACGCCACCGAGGCAGTCTACCATTATCATTCAAGTAAGTGCTATATATTATGACTATGACCGGCGGTGGTCACTCACCATCAACTCACGATCATATGGAATATCACGGGCCTTTAGTTGGTAAGATATTCCAATTACTTTTTACTATTAGAACAGTGAGTCCGACATGCCTATATGGATACGTTTTCCTCGCGTAACAAAAAAAAAATACTCAGGGGCATCGTTTGCTTGTCAACTCGTCATACGCAAGAAAAACACATGCCCAAATAAAATTATTTTAATGTTACCTATCATACATAATAATATAAGTTAAAGGTAATAAAAATCATTATAATATTATGGCCCTTTATGTCATTTCACAAAATATAATAGGTAAACAGACACACAATGTCCAGTGAGAGCGTTATAAAGAGCGGTCTTATTGTCCGTTTCACAATACTGGCCGATGATATACGTCGATGAAAAATATCTCCACTCAGCTGAAATGAGGGTCCCAAGAATAGACAGGATTAGGAATGAATGAAGGTGCTTACATAAAAGAAAAGTTTGAAAATGGCCGTGCCGCCTATTGGACGTTGTTTAGCTGCGAGAGCTTACCTTTTAAGAAAGTTCCAAATATTATTAATACACATAAGTATATTATTAACGGGAGTATTCATATAATATAATATGATATTTATGATGCAATTCTGATAAATTGTATACGAATCCACAAATCAAATAAATGTGTTGCTCTGAAAACCAAAGATTTTATTTTAACATATGGTTACATAGATTATTGTATGACAAAATATTACAAATCATATTGTTATTTCAATTATAAACTATACCTGAAAACCAAAGAAACGACATTTAAAGTAATATAATTAATTTGTCGATTCCTTTCTCTAATTATTTATTTGACACTCGTATTTGACTGCTTCCATATTTAAAATTATTTATTAATGTTGCTAAAATTGCGATGTGACGTCCATGTACTCACATAACGCCATCTCTTTAATACTTAAAGAAATCTATTCCTGTTTTATCAATAATAAACAAGGAATTAAAGAAATGTTATTTCTTTACATCTCCCCTACGCCGAAGAAAATTTTCCCAAAATTTTTGCCAAACAACCAGCAATATGTCGGATGTAAAATGCTCTATTATAAAGATACAGGAATAAGTTTAGTAATGTGAAAGAGATTTGACTCCAGTTTTCTATGACCTGTATTAATTTTATATATTGAATTCGAAATTTTTTCTTCAATTCTATAAGGGCCAATTCTCAATTCATCCAATTTTCTTCTATTTAACTTATGTCCATTTTCTACATATACCATATCTCCTACATTGAAATTATGATGTTTTCTATTTATGTCAGTAATTATTTTATTACAATTAAGTGACTTTATTGAATTTTCCAATGCTGTTTTCCGGTCTTTAATCCAGTTATCTATTATTTTTTCCTGTTTTAACTCATTAGGTATCAATGAAACATCCGTGCCATTTAGCAAATATCTAGGCGCAAAGCCAGTGACAGTATGATCCGTATCATTGTATTTATCTACACAGTCACGGGCAATTGTTGTCCATGCTTTTTTCCTTCCATCTTCATTTATTTTACATCTTATCTTATTTACAAGGGTTTGATTTAATCTTTCATTTAAACCATTCGAAAATGGTGAATTTACTGCTGTGAATACTAGTAGTATAGCCTTTTCATTTAAGAAAGTTTTGAATTCTTTCGAATTTATTCCAGGATACTGGTCTGTGAGTATCATACCAATTTCATTACAGTCAGTTACATTATTGATTAATTTTATGAAATCTTTAGCATTCTGTGTACTTGATGTTACTATGTATGCATATCGAGTAAAATGATCCACAAGTAGGTGTAAATATCTTTTAGTTGACCTTGAACCTCCGAAACCACCAATTGTATCTATAGAGACAATTTCTAAAGGTTTTGTGGCGGGACCTAAATGTGACATTAAACCATACTTGAATTGTCCTCTTGTTTTATTTTTTATACATATCTCACAGTTTCTACAAAAAATATTTATATTCCTTGTCAAATTTTTTGCTGTATATATTTTACCAATCTTTTTTTGCATTTGCTTTACACCTATATGGCACATATTCTCATGTATTTGTTTTATAAGTTTCAAACTATATTCTTCTGATAATATAATCTTTTCTTGTTTTTTTAGCTTTTTATAATATACATTGTGTTTATATAATAATTTATTCTTATAATTTTGTATTTCTTCATTTTTCTCTTGATCTGTGACAATATCCTTTAATTTTATAAAATTTACTATTTTTAACTGTTCGTCAATATCTTTATTTGCTTCCAGTACTGGATTTCTGCTTAAACAATCAGCCTCCAAATTTGTTTTCCCTGGAGCATATTTAATTGTAAAATTATATTGTGATATGTAAAACATTAATTCTCCTAGTTCTTCATCTGTTCTTGATTTAATATTCATATTTTCTAATGGCTTATGATCAGAAAATACTGTAAATGTTTTGCCTATAAGCCAGTATTGCCAATATCGTATAGCCTCTTTAATAGCTAAGCATTCTAAATATATTGCTTTTTTTTTCTTTTGGTATTCATTAAGTTTTTTCGAAAAATAAGCGACTGGCTTTTCTTTTCCGTTTGGTTGTACTTGTTTCAATATTGCACCAATACCTTCTAAAGAGGCATCGGTGTAAATATGTATAGGCAAATATTGATCGAATATTTCTAAGATAGGTTGTTTGCATAATAATTTTTTTATCTCCTCAAAATATTTTTGACAATCTTCAGACCATACAAATTTTTTATCTTTTCGTAGTAAATTATGGAGAGGTTCTAAAATTATTGCACTTTTTGGTATATATTCGTGATAGAAATTGACTTTCCCAAAGAATTGTCTGATATTTTTTTGATTTTTAGGCGTCGGAAAGTCTTGGATTGAAATTAAATTGTCTCTCAAAGGCCGAACTGTATTATTCTGAATAATATGTCCAAGATATTTCACCGATTCTGAAGCAAATATACATTTTGTGAATTTAAGTCTGAAACCTTCTTTCTTTATTGCTTCCAAAAATCGTGTTAAATGATAAATGTGTTCGGAATAGGATTTCGAGAAAACTAAGATGTCGTCTATATAATTAACTGCAAAATCTATTAGTTTATATTTTCTCAGTATGTTGCTTAATATTCTCTGAAATATCGCTGGAGATGTCTTTAAACCAAAAGGTAAACAGGTCCATTGAAAATGTCCGCTTTGTGTTACAAAAGCAGTTTTTCGTCTATCTTCAATCCTTAATGGAATAGACCAGAAAGCAGAGTTTATGTCTAATGTAGAGAAATACTTACAGTTTCTTGTTTTAACAACCAAATCTTCAATCAATGGAAATGGTTGAGCCTGTGGTACTACTATTTTATTTAAATCTCTGAAATCAATACATAGTCTGGTTTTTTTATTGTCTTCTTTCTTAAAAGCCAAGGTTACTGGTGCTGCAAATGGGCTGTATGATTCTTCTATAAGTTTTCTTTCTAATAATTTTCCAATTTGTTCTTCTATTTCTTTTCTGTCTTCTATGGAACATCTATAGGGTCTCTTACAACAGTATTTGTCTATCATTAAATCTATGTGCGCTTCATACTCTTTTACCGTTCCAATATCATATTTATCCTTCGCAAAACATGATTTATATTTGTCTATCAGATTATTTATTTCAAATTTTTGTTGGTCATTTAAGTGATTCAAATTAATTTTAAATTCGGTTTTCTTTATATTTTCATTGAAGTTTACAGAATATACCTTACTTTTATTTTCGTCCTCTCCAATACCATTTTTACCGTGCATTGTCTCTGTTATTTGAGAAATCTCCAAATTTTCATTTTGAACCAACTTAAACTCTTTTATCATATCCAGTCCAATTAAAAAATCATATTTGAATTCCGTTGCATCCACAATATAAACATCAATTTTCCTTTCTATTTCTAAGATCTTAATTCTTAATGTAGTCAAACCTTTAGTTTTTTTAACACCATTAATTGTTATTAAATTTGCATTATTATAATATTTTTTTTCTTCTTTCCTTAATCTTAGTAAATTTGAATTGACTAGAGAAACATTAGATCCTGAGTCATATATACCTAATATCTCTAGTTTTTCATTTAATGTTAGTTTGACTTTAATTAATGGCGTTATTATTCGTTTTTTGGATTGTGGTCATTTAATTCAACGTCTATAACAGTATTATTCACATTCCTACTGTGATATTTCTTGTTCTCATATTCATTAGTATACTTAAACCAGCATTTCTCCTCTGGGTGGAAGCGAACTCCTTTGTTTAATTTCTCACAAATTTTGCAAGATGTGAATTTTCCTATATTTGGTCTATTATCACAAATGTTTCTTTCTATTTTATTATAATTCTTCTTGTTGAAACTATGCTCTTGTTTTCCAATCTCATTAAATAGGCTTGCGGTTGAAGTAACTCCTTTATCAATCTTGTCCATTACATAGTCTGGTAAACCCATTACAATAAGGTTAATCATAGTCTGTATATCAATTTGTTTATTTATTTCTAACAACATCCTCTCCTTTTTTGTGGCATATTCTAATAATGAACCTGTTTTAAACTTAAATGTGAAGGCGTATTTTATTTTAATGTTAAAAATTTTAGATATTTTTTTATAAATGAAAGGTGCATTTATTTCTGTGATGTATTAACCGATAAATCAGAGGTTACTGTTATGGTTCTAAAAGTGGCTTTTGTTTTACTCTCAACGCTGATAGAATCATCATGTTTACCAATTACATATATCTATATAAGAACTTCGTCTCATGTAATAATATAGCAAAATCTTTAGCTTTATTTAGTTCTATCATAACTACTAAAGATATGTTATTACTTTATTATTAGTAATAATTAAATGAGCACAGTATTGTCAGAGCTTTAAGCGCACTACACACTAAAGCCGCCGGCATATGTCGGCGACATTTTGTCGGCGGTTTAACCGGCGGCTTCAGTTATTGCATGTCGGAAAACTGCGCCATGGCAGCGGCTCTACATATTATGGAATATTTTATGACATTGACGAGCAGTGCGCTTGCGTTGTAGAAATGTCATGTCGGCGGGCAACACGTGAGGGCACTTGTCGCCTATAGGATGCTTTTCTTATAGGCCGCTGGGTTGTGTCGCCGGGCCGGCGGGTTTGGTGTGTAAAGCCCATTAGATATACATATTTAGTATTTACATATACAATTTTAGACATATTTTTCAATTGCAATATTTTTACTAGCAGACACATTCTTCTCCCGTCCATACCAGGCCCAGAAACCCTTACTCCCATATTATGTGACGGAACTTGCACATTACTCACACACTTAAACTAAGGATTGGCGGACGAAAGTATCTAACGGTTCCTAGATAGTTCCACTTAAAGCTTCTATATAACAAAATTGTTTTGTTCTCAAACAGGCTTTTACGCGTTATTTTACTAACCGTCACGAAAACAATAACAAAAAAGTTATAACAAAAATAAAATTTCAACCCTACCCCGGCGGGGTCGCGTCGTGCGTCTCAAAAATATTTCACTAGACATAAATCTATGGAACGGGTACGCATCGTACAGTGTCGCCTGTCGATTATCACGCGGGAAGCGATTTCGGTCTACGGCATTCGCAAATTACAAAAGATAGCGATCGCAAGAAAATTGAACGGCGGTATCGCGTTCAGCGTTTAAAGCCAGATATGAAGACATCGAATCTTTACTTGTGGCTATAGAAAATGGTGTGTGTGGCTCAAAGCATGAGAATCTATAAAAAGAGACAATATGTGAGGACGTGGCACAAATGAAAAGTCATTTTATCAGGAACTGATATCAGACAAACAAAATTTAATTTTTCAATTCCCGTGTATGCATACTGGCCAGCGTCGCGTGGTGGATTATGGGCCATGGCCTAAGTACTCTCAATCGAAATCTTGATTGTAGAGGTGTATTTTGGCCAGCTGCTGTTGTTGATTATGTGCTAATGCAAACATACATTTACAATATCATGAATAGGGATAAAACAAAACCCTGTTTTATAATGCAAGGTATAGATATATCGGTAAAGTCATGTTTGCAACGAGCGAGCGATGGCAATCACTCACCAATGGAATCGCTATCTGGACAGCCATACACTTACCATTAGGCGCAGTGTGATCATAATTTCCTGTGAATATAAACAAGTGCGAATCGGACCCCCGCACCGAGGGTTCCGTACAAATTAGTTTAAAGGTATTATAGACCTGAGTATTTGATATGAATTTCAATTAAATACCTCTACGCGTTCATGAGGAAAGTGGTAGTAAGTTTAAAATTATTAAAAATATGTTTACTACATTATACTAAAAATGTATGCTTTTCGCAATTTTTGCCTTTATCCGTGCTATAAGACGTTGCTTCGCAACAAATTTCAAGATTTTGAATTCACAGGAAATACGCTGTACGTTTTGATTCCCTTGCGAGTGTCGAAAGAAAGCATAAACGGCTGTATCTTTTGATTGCGTTAGCTTAGAAGTTTGATTTTTTCGAAGCTCCAAGGGACAGTAGACTTGAGTATGTGATTTGAATTTCAGCTTGATACCTCCACGCGTTCTTGAGAAAAAGAGTCTTGACATACAGACGGACGGACAACAAAGTGATCCTCTAAGGGTTGCGTTTTTTCCTTTTGAGGTACGGGACCCTAAAAGAACCAATAGCTCAGATTATCCGCGTTGTTACCAAGGGATTTTGGGGAAAGATACCACATCCTTAGCCGTCTTCTTTTTTTGGCCTCTTTCTAGACTAAATTGAAACACTAACAACTCTCTTAGGATCCTCAATAATCATAAAGTTTTTGGGCATCGGAAATAACTTGCCATCGTCGTTTGGTTATATGGCATTCTGATGTTACCAAAAATATAAATAGATAATAGACTCTAGCCGGTCGATATCTAGACTGGAAACGGTCAGCAAGCTTTAATTTTAGACATTATAGGAGTAGCGAGGCAATCTATCAATAAGATCTGAGATTCAAACATTTATAGAAGTAATTTTATTATTCTTTATAATGCTCACCCTCTTGATTCTTGTATTATGTGTATATTATATTTTTGCGGTCTTAATAAAATTATTTTGAACTAATTAGTCATTAGTTGTTTGTTAAGGTTGCAGGAAGTCTTTAGATGCTGGCCGCATCCAACAAGTCAATGTAGATATCCTTGGGGGAGGCCTATGATCAGCAGTGGACTTCCTGTGGCTGAATAGAGAGAGTCATTTGTATTTATGTTATTGGATGACCTTTAATTGCAGGGGAGATTGCATTCAGCAGTATTCGGCACTACATAATTTTTTTATTTATTATTTTATTTATATTTTTTTTTATATATAAGTGCGTGGTGGCCTGTTGGTAACGGACCAGACGCGGCTGCCTACATGTTCACGGCGGTCGTGGGTTCAAATCCCGGGGCACACCTCTGACTTTTCGGAGTCAAGTGTGTATTGATAGTCAATCACCACGCACTATAACGGTGAAGGAAAACATCGTGAGGAAACCTGCATACCATAGCGATTTGTATAAATTTCTATGGTATGTAAAAGTCCGCCAACCCGCACTAGGCCAGCGTGGTGGACTATATGGCCTAACCACTCTCAATCGTACTCTCGATTGTAGAGGAGGCCCGTGCCCTGCAGTGGGTCGTATATGGGCTGATACAATACAAAAATACAAAAAAAAAATAATACACTTACATGAGTGTAAAATCGTTTCAACTCATATCTTAAGGCAATCGAGATATGGCGCGTTCAAAATACTCCCCTAGCCCCTAGGTAATCGGATAGCGGCTTTCAGCGAAAATTTTGGAAGCTATTTATATACTGATCCGCGTTCGTGAATTCTTTCAAGTGTCACGTTTTCGTTTATTTTGGTTTTTAACATAAATAATGTGAATTCTATAAGTGGAAACTACTTAGAAATGTTTGCGATTTTGTCTTTTATTACAGACCCAAATAATACTTTCTTTAATAGAATTTATAACCTTAATTTGTAACTATTTTCATAATATGTTACGCCAAAAAAAACGTTGAAAAGGCAATTGGTACCCGAGTATTAATCTACGCTGATTGTTAAAGAAATGTTTTTATATTTAAAATATTTTTATAATTTTGTTTTCTATCATTTTTATGAAGTAAATATTCACTGATTCATTTTTAACACAATATACACTAATACATACTGATTCATCATAAGAGGCATAGCCTTGCTAAAGACAACTTATAAAACAAAGTAGTATAGTATGAATACGACGAAAACGTGGTTACAGTCTTAGTGGCGCTACTCCACTGCTTTATAGAAAACCCATATGAAGAAATAGCTTTAAAAACATCACATAAGGCTTAAATACATAGGTAATATCCTTATCTCCGTCCCTGCTTTCTTCTTTTGCCTGTTGATGTTCCATCTGTGATCAATTTAGTTGTTAATGTTTACAGCTAACATTTATCTTAACCATCAGTCATACCACTCACTCGTTTGAACTATTTAAAAAAATATGTATGTATATTTATAAAATCCACACATTCAGCGTAAGTTCTTTAAACTAAGCTCAGCACAATAGCATTTCTTTCTCATACAGAAACTCCATTTTACTACTATAAACCGTTGTAGAACATAGTTGCAAGAGAATGTTTATTTAGTTGTACGAAGGGCTGAGGCAAGGGAGCCAGCCATAAAACCAAGAAACTTCACAATACGTTCGTCGTGAACAGTGTAGAGCAATATTACTTATCCTTTGTTATAAAATGCTTTAGAAAATGTCGGTGCTTGGCGGACTAGACTAGACGATCGGAAAATTACGATGAATGTATATATAGCACATGAAAATGTCACAAGGTTTATTTATCTTTATGAATTTTCATCTTTCTCTCTTATTTAAACAATACATCATCTTTCATGAAGTTATTACCCAGTTAATATTTCTGTCCTCATTATACAGCGAGTATTTATTAAAAATACATACATTTTCAGTTCCATAATTATGAAAGTTTTAAACTATAGGATTAATTAAATTTCCTTGTTACAATACTTCTTTAAAATTAAGTTTTAAATTGAATACCCATGCTTTCTGATTCGAGCAACAATAATAAGTAACTTTTACAAATAGAAACAAGCAAACGATTCAGAATGTAGCCTATAAATGGGAATCAAATGAGTTAAAAGCATCCATTGCGGACTAAGTAAAGATTGTATTTCAGCTCTCAGCGCATCTCTACTCAAATACAAATATAGTTCCATATGATAAATCCAGGCACGAAACGAAACAAGTTAGCCATGAAGTTATGTAGGCAGCTTAAACAAAGGATTCGATGGTTCTTTTCTTGGCCCTGCTTACTCGTCAGGTTTCCAAGCAACTTCCCGTAAGCTTATTACATAGTCACGTTTGACAAATTCACTTAGATTTTGTTCATGACGCTCGCTTCCGACAAGTTTTCAACTCGGTTAGTCACAGTCAAGCCTCGTAACTGATGTAACGAAGATTGTAAACATGTCGGAAATAGGTTTTACCTCCGCGTGAGCGTAGTTAATTAACAAAACTTTGTCACCAACATTCAACCTGAACCTGCTACAATATATTGTGATAGGTTGTATATCAAACAAAATTACCTGCTTGGTATCACTTCGATCGCAAAACTGTAGAGCCAACAAGCTATATTCTTTCGAGAGAACGACACGTACGAATTGTTAGGTTTCTTTGAATTTTTATTTTTCATACTTAATAATTATTTTCTTAATTCACTATTTTTGTAATGTTTGTGATTTTTGTCGATTTATGTTATATCAAAAAATGAATAATCTTATTAGTAGCCCGAGTCAACCATACTTTAGTAAAACCTTAACATACGGTTACATCTCTAGTCGGTAATGCTTTTAACATCTAGAAAGGTGGGAATAAAGGCAAGATATTAGTGTGAGACCATCTAAAGCGATTTTGATTCACATTTACGAGCATGCTTGTAACAAATTTCCAACTAGTTAGTCATCTTTCACGGTTCATGCATCGGCTAAATCACGTTCGTTGCATGCACTATTCACACGGAATCCGGTTAAAGCGATCCCTGATTGCGTACGTATTCCACATCGCAAATTGTTATCCATGAATTGAACCAATATACGAGTATATAAGTTTAAATTGAAACCACTTTTAGGCTTTTAACTGTTAACCATTTACCATATTACATTTACAGAATATTTTGTATTTGTGCCTCTACCACGTCATCGGGACTGAAAACATTTAATGATGAAACAATCGCGAATGAGCTCCCATTAGTAAATAGCACATTGCATTACGGTAGTTGCATTCAATCTGATACTTACAGATTCAATATGATACTTACAGCTTTATTTTGGATACGAGTATAATTACGTCTGTCTTGTGTCAAAGGTACGACTAGCTATGAAATTAGAAGAACTGATATTATCGTGTATCATTGATGCATAGGCTTACAATTGCCACTAATTAACCACCGTGTTAGCTTACAGTGAGTTTTGAATTATATCATAATTTAATTGCGGTTGTATTACTCGTAGAGTAAATCTGATCAGATTTTGTTATAGTCCCACATTATTGTAGTTATTTATATTGAAAACACTGTTATAAGAAGTGATATTGTTTTTAGCAAAAGCCCTATCATTTCAATGTGATTAGTTATAATGTGAAGTGCATGATGGCCTACTGGTAACAGACGAAACGCGGCTGCTCAAATGTTCAGGGTGGTCGCGGGTTCAATTCCTAAGGCACAGCTCTGACTTTTCAGAGTCATGATAGTCAATCACTAATCACTAAAACGGTGAAGGAAAACAACACAAAGAAACCTGCATACCATAGCGATACATAACAATTTCTATAGTGTGTAAACCCCGGCAACTCGCAAAGGCCAGCGTGTTAGACTATATGGCCTAAACACTCTCAATCATACTCTGGATTGAAGAGTAGGCCCGTGCTCTACAGTGGGACGTATATGGGTTGATACCATACAAAAAAAGTTATAATTTATGGTTAAGAGTTGTCATTCTAATTGATCTGCATGGTATTGTTTCATTTAAGTTTTTCATTATGTTTAAAAGAATTTAAACACACTTATAAACGTATGTTTTATAAAATATTTTTTAATGCCAACATTTACCTATGAATGCACTAATATATAATTCTACAAAACCTTGTCTACTATGAATGATTAATATTTGTATACAATTGCTCTGTCAAAGATAAAGCGTAATAGAAGCACGCCATGCGACGATTCATTTTCAGTAAATATATCAACAACTGTAGTGGAATTTATATTAATGTGGACGAAAAACGCAACAACATTTGGAAGGTCTTAAAATAAACTTAGTATATTTACGGTGGGTCGACCTTTTGGGTATATTTTTCCTCGCTTCAAACTATGTTCCCACGAGGATAATAAAATTCGACAGAAGTCGCGGGTAATCGTATTTTAATACGGCGATTCCTTCATAGCAGAACTATGTGATGCGTGATATGGTTTGCTACGGACGTAACATTAGTTTTCATTTCATTATTTATACAGGATATATCAAGACTGCTAACGAAAACGAAGCCAGGTTGTAGTTTTAGTGACTTTAGACTCAATGTAACAAAAATTTTTGCAAACAAAGCGACATCTTCTTTTGTAATTTTTTTTCCTATCATCGTATCTGCGTGGTTAATACATACATTTTCCTAAAAAAAATATGTACACCCTTTTATTTTTAAAGACACTATAGTACGCAAGGCTTTTAATTATAATTTTAGCAAAAACTATGGATTTACCACCCAAACACAATGATATTTAAAACATTACAAAAAAAACGTCGCGATTTTTTGTTAAATTTTTAGTTGCATCGTGTCTGTAGTCACTAAAACTACCACCTAGCTTCGTTTTTCGGTAGCTGGCTTGATATATCCAGTATATACGCGGTAATAATATATTAAGACGAATAAGGTGTTGTCGCCCGAGATGTTTTGATTATGTGTTACAAAAACCCTGTACGAAAACCACTATATATCAATCCGAGCCACATATAGGTGTGGCATGTGGTGGGACCAAGGCGGCAAAGCCTATAAAAAAAAACGTTGACTTAAAGACGTGAAGTAAAATATGTAAGCAAATGGTCTTATAATAAATAAATTAATAAATAATGTTTAAGACCAGACGCAATGGAGGATATAAAACAAAACACAAATCCTGTTCCTACCTTGAATTAACGCATGATAACGGCAGGCAATTGGCAGGTTTTTAACTCCAAAAAAATTAACAATCAGTGTGTGCTGTGTGGTGTCTGTAGTAGCAGAGATTCGTACGCTATTCAATGCGCTTAACTTGCATTCTGCATTGAATATTTACACCGCGTTCCTCAACATTCACCTAGTTACGTTGTAATTAACACACGTATTCAAATCATCAAGTCTGCTAGAGCGCAGTCGACACGGGAACAGAACACGTTACCATGTTACTAGCAAATTACGTACATTATTTATTACACTTCTAGCAGTTGCAACGGCGGCTTGAAGGTTCAAGTCATCGCTTTTGATGTCAAATTGCGAGATCCAATATATCATACTATTCATTTTTGTCTCATAAAAGATGTTATGCAATTGAATTGAACTATACTATCGTCATACTGGAGAAATCATTGAAAGAAAGAAAGCATTTATTTGTTACGAGCAATGGTTCACTCAAGGAGCTACGGAGAGGGCTATGCTCGGGGTTTCCCTACGAGATTGAATCAGGATTGAGGAGATCCGTAGGAGAACTAAAGTAACCGGTATAGCCCAGCGGATTAGTAAGTTGAAGTGGCAAGGGGCGGGACACATAACGCGGAGTACTGGTGGCTGATGGGGCCAAAAAGTTCTCGAATGGAGGCCGCGTAGCGGAAACTGCAGCGTAGGACATCCACCCACTAGGTGGTCAGACGACATGGTGAAGGTCGCGGCACGTCGCTGGATGCAGGCTGCCGCCAACAAGTCACTGTGGAAATCTTTGGCTGATAGATTGATGGATGAAATGGTTTACAGTTATATTTATATTTAAATTCCCTTAAGTATATTGTATTGCTTGTCACAAAACGGTTCATGCTCAGCATGTGCTGGTATTAAAACCAACGCTGGTCTTTCGCAAGGTCGGTAAATTACGTTATATGCGCCAAAAAACATTTGAAAAAGTAAAATATTGCTCTTGTTAATTTTTTTCTTAAACAAAGTAAAATAATGACTTAAAAAGAAAATGCTTAAACATTTTTCGAGGATATAATACATTCCGTTACAATGTTCTTTCTCTTTATATGAAACTCACTCATAAAAGGCTTATTGTATTTATCTTAAAAGCTGAGACCGAATTTCAGCCGATAATATTGAAATGTAAACTTCAAAGACATTAGCGTAAGTGAGTGGGCTATATTTTTAGTATTTAACTCTGAGGTCTTTAACTACTTAAGTTTTATGCAATCCACGGTAGGAGTTCAAAAGATTTTAATCCAAAGCTTAGCTGTAAGCTACTTTAAGAAACAAAATTAAGTTTTGTTCCTCTACAAGAGAAAAGGGATCACAATTAATCTCCTTGCTTTGGCCTCAAAATTATGGGTATTTTTAGGTTTCGGCGAAAATTCATTCACTAACTTATATTTGAATCGTTTTCGCTGTTTGACATTGCAATTCAACTTTTATTACTTCTATGTACGAGTATATAAACAAACTTAACGTTTGTACAACTGTCACGTGAATTTGTACCTATATTATTTTAATATAAACTTTCTGGAAGGCAAAACAAATTAAATATAGACTAATCTAAAATCAGTTATGACTTGAAATCTGAACTAGAAATAATCCTCTCTGAGCTCGGATATTGAATGTAAAATATTAATATCAGTCTCGTTATTAAGACTTTCTCAATCCCGCTTACATTTTATTTAACGACGGAAAAGTAATAAAACACAAAAATAAACGTTTAAATATTTTTAGCACTAATGACGGAGATTGATGTCAAAAATATTTAAAATTATGCTCATAATGCTATCAATAATCATCATAATCTTCAGCGACAGGAAGACGATGCTGACCATAGGTCTCACTGTATTTATTGGAGGGGGATTGCAATATTCGACACTCTTAGCAGGCGGTTTGGCGAGCAGTGTGCGTAAACTTTCCCACTGATGACATGACTGTGTCTATGATGATTATTGCGCCACCTGTCCGTCACCAGAGCCTCGTTGGCTACCAGGTGTACTATAAGCAGTAGGTGTGGAGCGGAACGCGTCCGCCCATCAGTCTAATAGTCTAATTGGCATGGCATTAATTATTATCTTTAATTTACTCCAATAAACGTAGTCCAAACTCTAAATAAGAAATTACGATATTTTTTCCGTATTACACCGCTTAGACCCAAAAAAATCTTGTTGATCACACAAATGTTTGTCTCGTGCAAACTTCAAATTGATTAACGGATAAAGCGACAACACTCTCTCCCACAGGAAGTCCACTGCTGAACACAGGCCTTCCCCAAGGATCTCCACATTGACCTATTGGAAGCGGCCTGCATCCAGCGGCTTCCTGCAACCTTATCCAGGTCGTCCGTCCACCTTCTAGGCGGGCGTCCGATACTGCGCTTACCTGTACGTGACCTCCACTCCAGAACCGATACAGAAGCCATAACTATAAAGTTTATTTTTCTCCTGAAACCAATCGAGTTTACTGGTACTGTACATAATCTCTCAAAAATAATAAAAAATGCGAAAACATACATAGTTTATATGTACAGTTATTCCTAAATTATAAACAAAATACATGACATTTGTGTTTCATATTTGTGTGATGCCCTCATAAACGAAACTATCCATAAAGAACATCACAAAGGGAAAATAAATCGTACCATTTTGTTAACAAATGTGGGTAAGCGATGTTCCAATCTCAAGTTTGGTCTGACATTCTGAATAACGGCTTTTTTTTCTTTATTGTTCAACGCTGTAATGCCATAGCATGATATTAAATATCGCCCATATTTATTTCCCCTAGGGTTAAGGTCGAGCATAATAATTTGATGAAATACAACACCGTGTAATCCAACGGCGTACGTAATCAACGTGAACTTGGAAATTATTTACAGTAATGTATAATTCCGACAATACGTTCTACGAAATACAAATCATTGTATTAAATCGGTGAATCAGTTTTAATGGGAAACTGGAAAGCATACCTAATACTTCGTTAGTAATTTACAATATGTGAAAACTATTGTGGTTTATGTTATTTAAGCTATTTTTAGTTTTCAGTTAAATCGCTTCCCCAAAACTAATGAAATAAAATACATATTTAGTTTTAATATCAGTCCAATATCATGAAGGAACTCGGGGCCCTTCACTTGGACACAGAAACAACCCAGGACAGAGCTGCCTGACGCAAAGTGATAAGGAGACCCGACCCCAAATAAAGGGAAAAGGGAAGGAAGAAGAAGAAGACGAGTTTTGATATAGATTTGAAAATACCTTGGATATAATAAGAGTGCATTTATTTTTAGACAATATTCTACTCAGAAAACTCGTTCTCCTTCTACTCAGAAAACTTATATCCATTCCATCCATATTTCATAGCAGCTTAGTTTAATTACTGAATTCATTTCTGTAATACATATAAATGTAGTTGCACAATATCACAGTAAAAGTATTCAAGAACAATGTGTTTTACACGCAGCGCCATCTAGCTGAAACCCTATAAAACTTGTCCTAAACTGTAAAACTTATCTTACAGTGGCTGAAAGCTTGAGCCCGTGTTGATAAAACGTAGTTTCCATGGAAAAATGTAGAGGATGCCGTACTTAAAAAAGCTCTGATAGAAAAAATAACACAATCATCTTCATATTTTCAAAAGCATTTAAAAAAACCTTATTTTCCTCTTTATAATATAAATTGAAATAAGTTTTACGTTAAAATATTTTTTTTATCATAACTAGTAACATTTTCTTACAATGAGAATAAATGATGTTATTTTCTGATATGTAGCAATCAGATGCCGTGTCTATCTTCATTTAAAAAAAAAGATTGGTATAAATATTTAGCCATATGACTTTGACCTCAAAAACCACCTTAACGTGATTTTGTAAGGTCAGATTCAGTTTAGTTGATAAAAGTCATTTGAAAATCAATGATGTTTTGCAACAGAAGGGTGCTGTTTTAATTTTTCAGCAGCTTTAGCGCTTTCAACTCCTTAAAGAAAGCATCAAAACTATTTTCGCGTTAATTAATTTATACTATAGTGTTTTTTTCAACAATAAATTATGAAGTGGAGATTTGACAGTATTCAATTTATTAGTGTAATAAATATTTGATACACGCCCTTCGTATTATTGTGATTGGTAAAAATAGAATTGTATGAAATTTTTTCACAAAATGTCATTATGTTTCAGGCCATTTTTCATATGTCTGAACTTTACTTTTATAAATACAACACAATTATAATTATCTGCATAAATAGCTAAACATTAAGCAAATATGTTTTTAATAACATCCAAAAATATAGTACAGTTTTGAGCCGCCAAAAAATTTCACATATTTTCATTATGTTTCAGGCCGTTTTTCATATGTCTGAACTTTACTTTTGTAGATACAACACAATTATAATTATCTACATAAATAGCATAACATTACGTAAACATATTATTAATTATATCAAAATATATATTACAGTTTTCAGCCGCTGAATTGTCCGCAGCACATCGCGGGCAGGCAAGCGACAGCAGCGCTTTCCAACCCAGTTTAGTTAGATGGTTAGCCCGCCACGACACGGTTGTACACGCTTACAAGCACTACAATCAAACCTATCTGGTGCCACTGAATCAATGCGTGATGGAATTTATTGACTTTCACTGTGTTCTGTATCTTATTTAGTGCTTACTGACAGGTGAGTACGCTGAAAATGTACAAAATATATACAGACAGTTCATTACTATATAAACGCCATTATAATATGTTGCTACATACAATAGAAAAAAAGAAAGAAATATTACTTTAAGCTGCGAATGATCGTCCGCAAATTGTTGACCCGATCGATTAGGGGACTTCCAACGCATATTACACACATCGTTCAGATTAACGCTTCGGTACAAAATACGCCCTACAGGACTAAAACACAGTAGAGATAAACGTATTATATACATACATATATAGCTAATATAGTGATTACTACTAGACATAGTCGTTATAAAAATAAGTAAATTATTTAACAAACGCTATATACAAAGCTATGTTTAAAATTAAGTATCTACTCCGTTAATAAGTATTATGTGTATGTACCTATTACTATATACTTTTCTACATATATAAAGGCACATAAACAATGCATATGCATTGTTTAAATAACGAACAATATCTATTATTAAGCACTACACTAACCTAATACTCCCTTAAAATAGCAATTTTAAACACTGCTATTACACTTCACTGTAAATTTTATGTACGTATAATTAAAACAATCAACATATTATGTATGAATGTGCCCTCCAAAGCCAAAGTACCAGATTGAACCCCACTACGAGTATCTTGTAATGGGTGTCTGAGACCTTGATAAATGAATTCGAATCCTTATTTAAAAGCTCGTTTTGTTGGCTTAAACAGGAGTTGCTCACTGCATCGACGCTCACGTTTAACTGCAAGTCTCGACTATTGCCAAATAGAGGCAATAGTTATGCCAAGTCGAAATCCCTATGCACGGCTTGAAAATTGGAAAATATACTGCCAAATAATGCAGGGAAATCATTGCAGCTCGCTCCGAGATTGCTTGTTAAACTGGCTCTCAATTGCTCTCTACATGCTGAAGAACGATCGTGTTCAGCATTCCGCTATATTTACTATTTTTGTTTTAATGTTTTGCACAATCAATTACGAGATTGAATTTGCGCTGATATTTACATAAGAGGTATTTTAAACTTGTGACTTGGTGTACTTGATGTATTGACTATATGTATTTTTCAATTAAACTAATATATAAGTCTACATTATCGTTTAAAGTCAAATAATAAGTTTCAACAAAAACCATTGTTACACTTTTTATTTATACGAAAATTTTCGAATTTACATGATGCTTTCAGCAGCTAAGATATACCATGTTTTCGGTAAACGAATTACTATACCTACGCCTGTTTTGTTATTGCTGAGTCTAATATTCGTGCGTCTACGTAAACAATTCAATTATTTTCCAGAATGGTTAAGCGTTTCATGAACTCTTGTTTTATGTCCGTGACACTATTCTTATCATTTTACGCAAATACCGTTATCTCGCCCACAAATATGCCGTATCAGGCCTTCTGTATTATATTATTTAGATAGACCACCCGCGGGTACAGTGCCTGTCGTTTGCACGGTTATTAAAATGTCTATCATACTATTTATTTAATAACAAGATATTTTTTTCTTCTCGTTTGCTTGATTTTTTAAATATTGTGTAATGAGGAAGTAAACATACCAAACAGTATCACATATATGTTTAAACTGGCAGCGATGTTATTACTGTCAATTGTCTGTACCTAGCATAGATAATACAATATATAGGGTACCTAGCTAGTAGCTAGTCTCTAACAAACCTATGCGGTTTTATTAAACCTATTGATAATCTTTACTAAGCAAAATGTGTCATAAAGATCTCCAAATCATTACTACAACCAACAAACTAAATTTTTATTATATATTTTTAAATAACCTCTCATTTTCCTTACAATGATTTTATAAATTAAATGACTGTGCAGATTGTCATTATTATGTGACGCAGGTTTCAAAGAGCTCATTTACGCCGCGTTCGTAACATCTCAGACGAAACGTATTGTTAGAGCTCCCCTTATATCTCACAGAAAAATAAATAATGAGAAATCCTACAGAACTCATTTCTATTTGCCTTAAATGCTAATATGCGTCGGCTCCGCAACTTTCAACTAGCTTTGTTTAAGGCAATATGCTTTAAAGGCAATTGTTCTCAATGTTCAAACAAAAGAAATAAATAGTTTTGGATGTATTATTTATTCTGCAAATGGACACTGTGTATATTTTTCCTTTTTAATGTCTACCTCATGTAAATTTATTGAGTTTTATTTATTTTAAATATTAAACTAATTAATCAATTAATATAACAGGCTTTCTACATTCTTAAAAAAAAACATAATATAAGAAAGTCAATAACTTTGCTATCTAATATTTTCATAACACACCACGTTTGTAATTCAACACTATCTTAGCATTCAAATAAGATAATTTTATTATTTTACGCTCACATTGTGATGCAAATTATGAACTGCAACCTTCGATCAGATGTATATATTTCATCAAAGACTGCAACAATGCGCCATCGATTTCAAAAAAAGGAAAAACATCGAATTACATTAATCCAACGCGAGTGTAGTGCTATTCAGTATTTATTAAGAATTATGATTACTGTACTAGGGAAACCAAATTTCGTTTTACGGCTCATGTCATTAAAGTATCCAATATTGAGGTTCGTTATATTAATACTTCGCACATACAGTATCCACATAAACACGTTATAAAGGCGCAGGTTGATGGAGATATAACATCTCGTTTTAAGCCAGCATGCGCCAATAATGGCACTCCATACCAGCACTATAAGTATGACTCCATCCTTCTACAAGGTCGTTTGTCGCCGCATTCACATTATTTGGAACGAATCCAAGTTTTACCAACATCAAACCTATAGATAAGGTTTTTTTTAAATTGATACTTTTCAATAAAGTAGAATGATATGCTCGGAAAGGAAATTAATATTTAAACGGGTCGTAAAACAATTGTATCTGAAGCTTTTATGGATACTTTACAGAATAAACACAAGTAATTAAGGCAATGAATTCGTTATTTCGTAAATTTAGGGATAAACAAAAATATTATATTTTACTTATACAGTAGTAAGTTTTAAATATAGTATGTATTTATATCTGTTTTTTCATTTGATTTTGTTTTTGGGCTTAATGATTTATATGATTGATTTAAAAGCGTTTATATGGTACCCAAAATAATAAACGCTCTAATAATCATTTCTTTATGAGTTCTCAAATATTTTGATATAACATATTATTTGTAAAAAGGAAAAGTTCAAGCTATTTCTCAAATTACTCTTATAACTCAACATTTAGGTATACATTTTCATTTCTAATAAAAAATTGATGCATAAATTCTTAAAGGAGCAGCGAGAGGCACAGCAAGTGCAGTCACATTCCGTGAACGACATTTACATTTCCTTTTTCAAAGGGTGCAAATTTATCGTCACATCGGGCACAAATTCAATTTCAGGCCAATTTTGCAAATAAATCTATGCCGAGGTAAATTTCCTCTCTAACAGCGTTTATATAACACGACCTTGACGTGGCAATTATCAAGTGCAAGTACATATAATAATAAACACTAATCAGTTGTATTTATTTCCTGTCGAATGATATGGTTTTGTTTTATTTTTATATACGTGTTCATTACTAAACTACACTATAACAGCTCATAACTACCCACTACAGTGCAGGTACACCTTTAGAAGCAAGAGTTTGATTGATATCTAACCCATAGAGGGCGCTACACGAAAGCGATTGTGGGCGTCCGCCCACGGCCTCGTGCCTCGTGGCTAAAGTGTCATCGCGTGTAACTTTAAACACTATATAAAATGACGTCCACTCGCACTATAAGGGGCCACGCAAAATTTATTTAGCTGGTGGTAGAATTATCGTATCCGCCCAGAAAGTGACCATACAAAAAGCGAAGACCCATCGAAGTGATCCACTTATGTACCTAAGTGTCGCGTTCCGGGTTCTCTCTTTCTCCCCTCATCCACAGGAAGTCAACTGCTGAACATAGTCTCCAGGTTCATCCATTATATATCCAAGTATAATCGGGCCGGCACAACTGTATCGACCGACGAGAGATAGCCATCTCGCGTCTTTTGATAACGAATCTGGGTGCCTGCCATTAGGTGTAACGTTGTCACTTTTTCGTGCAAGTCTAAAATAATAGCCCTCATAAAATTTTGGCCCTTCTCGGCTACTGTTCATTTCTTTAAAGTTTACAAAACAATTTAAGTATCATATTATCTAGAAACGGCTTCTGAACAAATCTAAGGTTACCGTTTACAAAACAATTAAAGTATCATAACTAGAAACGGCTTCTGGACATACCTAAGGGCACTTAATTTACTAATTTACTTATGACGTATATTCAACTGTGTCTGGGTTGACCCTTGCCAAATATTTGAACTAATTGAGCCTGTCACCCGCATCTTACGGTGACCTGGTGCCGCTCTTGCGTCATCTATCGGTTCAGTTATCGCTGTTGCAAAAGCTTATTTAAGAGTAAAATAAGTTTTACGCTCTGATTTTATGGGTGTTTTTTTACTTTTTATTATTAATGTTTTTTCTGTCTGTCCTTACTCATATATTTCAGACGTTAATAATTAATTAGTCAAACACGTTGGGCATGCGATTAACAGACGTTACATCCAGTCTACATTTTTTCAGAAAATCTCTATGGTAACTATTTTATGTTTCTACACGATTTTTTAATGAAAACGGTAATTAGATGTCAATAAATACACACATGTTATATTTTTTTTTTAAATGTTAATGGTTCGATATAACTTTTATTCACCTACATCACACCCCAGACCGCTTGACCACGTAGATATAATATTAAGTTACATAATATCAGTCGACCCACTGCCCAAATCAATGAAATCAAGATAGATATCTATACACAACGTTATTAGATATTATTTGCTACATATATTGGTGGAAGATTCGGTTTATTGTAATCGTTTAAGTTATATTATATACTTGTTAATCATAGCATTTATTTTTACCATCGATCGAGTGTACCGTTCCTGAGAGAATATTTATATTTATTATTGCTTTTACAGCAGCCGTTTCTGTAAAAGAAATAATCAACATTATTTCAATAATTACAAAATCACTAAAGTACTTTTCCAGATTACATAGCAGTGAAAGAGCACATACTACCTAGATGTCTCTTTTTTTTAAATAACTTTTATTAGTACTTAATACCAAAGTCTAAAGATAATATTGTGCTGTATTGTAACAGTCCATTATAGCCCAGTGCTGGGCCTACTTCCAACAGGTCAATGTGGAGATCTATGTTCAGCAGTGGACTTCCTGTGGCTGAAAAAAGCGAGAGAGAGAGAGACTTAAATCATAAAATCTGTCCATTCGAATAACAACACAAATTCATGCTCTGCAAGTTAAACTAAGGCCTTTGTCCCTTACGTTGAATGTAAAGAGGACCACGCCCATCAGTGGAAGATGCGTGGCCTGATATGATTTTATGATCCTTATATTATGTAGGTACATAGGTACTATTATTATACGTAAATCACCTTGATTTGTTATAATTATCATTCTTGTTATAAGTTATTCTTGCTGAGCATGTCAACAAGAAACCCACAACAAAAATTGGTCGATATAAAAAACATATCCAGTTTTTTACAGCATCTGACATCGGTTCCGAAACTACCAAATTAATTACCATTAAGGAAAACTATGAGGAAAAAAAATCTTTATCTCCTGTCCTGTCTTGGTATGGAATATTTTTACTTTTTCATACTTGCTCAATCCAAATGAAAAACGCGATCAAATCCATGAATACTAGAAATATTTGGAAAATAACCGCATACTATGCCAGCTACCAACCAAACGTTACCCATAAATTTTCCTTAAGTATATGCACATCAATTAAACCGCAATTTATGGTTATGCCGTATCATATGTAATGTAATTATTCATCATTAGCCTATAGGTGGACTTCTATGCTAGACACAGGTCTCTAATTACACGGCACTGAACGCGATCCGCCGCTTTTCTCATCAGTCCTCTATTAATTAATAACATATCGCGTTCACGTACGAACAGATCGTTATACCCTATATTAACGCTATATTATATAGATATTAATATTTGTACGCGAGTTGATTATCTAGAAGATTCTTAACGATTATATTTATAGCATAGGGCGGGACTTCTAATAGTTATTGTTCTGAAGTGACAAGCAACGCGTAGGCGACCGGCGGCGTCTGGTCGCACCTCTATTCAAGTGATACAAATTCATTCTAATAATATTAATCCTCAAAGGGCTTAATACTAAGTATTAACAGTTAAAGTACTGACATTTAAAAAAATATAAAAAACGTTCGATGTATTTATACGTATTCTAATTCAAGAGATCCTAAAATAGAAGATTATTATTTACTAATATTACATTAGTTTGTCTTTTTATTTATTTATTTCAATACTTTAGTTATGTAAAGGCGGGGCTGAAATCGAAAGCCTACTTTAAGGTGATGCATTGATAAATTAAGAAGCTGCCCAAATATGGGTTGAGATATAAACCAAAAGAAACGTATTTATATTAGTACATACATAAATACAAAATATAATATACATAATTTAATATGTTTAAATTTATCATCAAATACGTTCGTAATATTAGCCCATTGTATAAAATGTTAGTATGATTTAGAGCTTTCTTCATAGATTAGAATCTTTTTTCGGTACCTACAAAAGGACTTTGTAGGCCATTTAGTTTAGTACAATATTTGCCCGACCTACATTTTTAAATGAAACCCTTTAATAAATCGTACGTAGGAATGATAACATTTTTGTTTTAACACCATAGAGTGCGTGATAACACGTCAATATCCAGTTTGTAACCCAAATACGTAGAATGAATGAATATTTATGAAATAGACACTGATATCAATTCATATTATGTAATATACCTACGTAAGTTAAAATTAATATGCTATGTAGCAATCTATTTAATTATTAAGATACAAAAAATATTTTCACTGTGTGATATATATAATATACTCTTTCTCTACTATACGTATATCTATAATAGGTTGACATCATCCTTAGTAGTGATTTTTTCTTGTAATAGAAAAAATCTCTACATTATTTTGTGGAAAGGCAAATTAATTTTTGATATCGGAGTAGTGCGATGGGGATGCGCGTACATCGTACATTCAGCATTAAGATTTTAAGCTAAGTCGTGAATGTACGCAGCGAGTGACGTAAACATCGTGACTTGGCTAGGAACTGAAAACGGAAAAGCATCGCATCGCGCAGCAGCAATCGATCGCGTGCGCGCGCAGCCCCGCCATCCTGGCCTCACTCCGGCCAACAGCCACCAGTCCAACACAATATCCCACAGAAATGAACCAAACTTGTGCAAAGTGACTACATAAATAAAATACCGTACGCCAGTGACAAATCTCGCCATAAGGGATCAATAGAAGGTCAGTAGGGAAGTAATCCCAACAATCGTTCGCTTGCTTTCTGCCATTACTGTACAGTGCTCGTAGCGAGTTCGCACCTCCCCGTCTCTGGGTTTCAAGTAAGTCCCACTTCAAAACTATGTAGAGCATTACGAGTATTAACTCTCTTACCAATGAAGATGCGATGTATGTATAAATAGGATTACAAACTTACGTCTTTAAATCCAACTGCATAATACTAAGGCGTTAGCTAAGTATATTCCTAGGTTTTCTTCTAGGTATACGACGTTTAGTAGTAACTTGATTGAAACCTAGGCTTTAAACAGACATATTTACAATAGTAGCACAATTTATACTTTTTCGTTTAAACTGCGAAAAATTACGGCCATATTTGATTTCATTTTTCGTGCCTTTTCCAGCATATTGTGTAAGAATCATTTAATCTGTGTTAAGGGTGTTATACCACCGATCGTTCCACAAGCAATTTTCAAATGACACGAGTTTAATGTTGATATATATATATATATATATATTTTAAATTGCACTAAATTTAAATGTAAAACAGATTAAACTGAACATTACATTACAGTTCAATTCGCTTATGAAAAATTACCGTAGATATTTTCGTTAATTTATAATATTTTATGCTTCATATAATCAGGATATATTGAGTGTACCATACATACAAGTACTTGGATATTAATTATAGAGATTTATATATTTCTTTTTCGGTGATTTCGATTAATGCCAAATCGAATTTTAAGGCGGAGTGCGGTTTGGCCCCAATCAGATGAATTTTTCAGATACGTCACTTTGCATTTTCAGATTAACATAATAAACGATTAAAGCTCTTTTAAGTTAGACAAAAACGTGTGAAACGGTCTAGCAAGGCAATTAGTAAATACGCAACTGAGTAGCAAAATATAGTTCAAAAGAATAATGACCCTTGATGACAGGTTTAAGGATGTCACCGGTGCTGGGAGCGCATATACGGTGGCGCCGCGAGGCGGGGCCACCCGAAACTATTCCAGATGAGCCTAAGGAAGAACCCGTTACTAAGGGCAGCGAGGGTAAGAATATTATCATTCGCGTATCTAGATTAGTAAAATAAATCAAATACTGAATTGCACTTAGATAATAAAATCTTAAACTTTGAAGTATTTTATTAGCAGTAGTTTGATATATTTTATTGGTACTACTGGTATTAGCCTTTCACAGTCAAATAATTTATAACTTCAAGCAAAACGTGCTATTATTTAAATGCCACAATTTTAGGAAATGTTTTTTATAGACTCTACCCGAACAAATCCCTTATATAAAATGCGCGTCAAGATTATCTACGATGTCGAAAAGGTACATGTATATAGGGATTATATGTAACACTTGCTCTTTGTATCGCTACAGTAAACGACACTACGACACAGCTGCCGATGTCAACAACAAGCGTGCCTGCGCCTCAAGAAACCATCCCAGGCCAGGAAAAAGCAGCAGAATGGGCGAAAAAGATGAACATGGAAACCTGGCAGCTTGTAGCCATACTAGTCGGTAAGTGCAAGGAGTCTAAAGTATTATACACTATAATTAAGTAGCAACATTTATAACTAGTGAAAATTGAAGAAGCTTATAAAAGATAAAAGGTGTGAAGGGATATTAATTTTGTAATCAACAATTACGCAATATCATAATGTTTAATTAAAGAGTAAGATAAATTTGCAGCTTAATATTATTTTGATGTAGGCGTTGCCGTGGTCGTGCTCGGGATATGTTTCTGCTGCATCAGGAGGTGCTTCCGCAAACGACGATCCAAGGATGGCAAGAAAGGAATGAAAGGTGTAGACCTTAAATCCGTCCAGCTCCTAGGTTCAGCTTACAAAGAGAAGGTAATGTTTCTGCATATCCGTTCCGTTTTTAACACGATGACAATAAAAGGAAATGATACTACCATTTCCTTATGAATAGGAGAAGCCTACAAGCTAATATCAACCAATGGTTGTTTAGGTAACCTCATTGAAGTTTTTATGGAAATGTAGTAATAAAACATTTAAATTCAAACGTTAGTATAGTAACTGAGGCTAGACTTGCATTTTATTAATAAGAAATATGATATTCATGTGAAATTTGCCGCGGGACGTGCATTTAGGTTCAGCCTGACATGGAAGAGCTCACGGAGAACGCTGAGGAACCAGACGACGGCGACTCCAAGAAGGAAGAACAAAAACTAGGGAAACTTCAGTATAAGGTGGGTCGTTAATACATTACGTTTACAGAAAACCGATTGTGGACCTCGGAGTGACACGGTATGATTGTAAAATAACTCCCAAGGTATTCCCTTCAACGCTTGTTATTTATTTTACAACATTGTTTACGTAGCTAGCGAATATAGTACCTACTTATTATTTATCACGTGAACCCCTTTCTTCAAATTTTGTGTCTTTCAAAAGCAGCAACATAAATATCATGACATTATAAAATTAAATGTTATTAATTTGATTAAAAGTAATCAAATTATTGATTTATTTGATTTATTAGATTATTTTATTTACGTAGTCCTCAACATTAATTTCGATGTAGTATATTTTATTTTGTTACATAGAAACATTATTAAACATCTTATTAATAATTTGATATTACCGGGTTATATGCAATAACAAGCATAAACATTTTTATTACAGTAGAGAATAAATAAAACGGTTTTTATATTTTAAATTATGTGGCACATGAGGCGTTTCAAATATTCATAAATTATCTGATATTACAACTATGTACATAATAAAGTTACGAATTGTACTCGTATACCAAATATGGTGGCATTGGTAGGCACTGACAGGATTTAACCCTGATCTGTTTCTACGAAATTCATGCCACTGATTATGATATGTGAGATATTTATGAATATTTGCTTAATACTTAACACAATACCAATTTTCACGGATTATTGTTCATCGCATTCAAGATTTACCGATGAGGCACATTTATGCTTTATTCAAGATATTTCCAAAATACATATGTAGTTATTTTAATATTTCATCCGAACCGATCGAACTGACTTTTCGCTTACTGAGTGATTAAAGATAATCTCTCTAGGTACTCAGTATTAGGACCAGAACATTTTTTTTAATACAATTAAACCATATTTATAAATTATTAAATATCGTACTTATTGTTATTTTATTGAGCCAGTTCTTAATTGTGTATTGCATATAATCCGATAGTTATTTTTAAACGTATTTCACTGCGCCAGTCACATAATTCTTTTCATTCGGCTATTCGATACACCAATAACAAGGATGTCCATGAATTTTACTTACAGCTCGAATACGACTTCAATAGTAACAGTCTGTCAGTAACCGTTATTCAAGCTGAAGAGCTGCCCGCTCTAGACATGGGCGGTACATCGGACCCTTACGTAAAAGTTTATTTGCTCCCCGACAAAAAGAAGAAATTTGAGACCAAGGTCCACCGGAAAACTTTGAGCCCAGTGTTCAACGAAACTTTCGTTTTCAAGGTCAGTTCTAATTTTTTAATTATCATTGGTAATATTTCGTATTTTATCGATCTGCAGCTAACGCAGCGTCTACGTCATTTATTTCATTCAGAACGTACCGTACGCTGACGCAATGAATAAAACACTCGTGTTCGCTATCTTCGACTTCGATCGGTTCTCGAAGCACGATCAAATCGGTGAGGTGAAGGTACCGCTTTGCCAGGTGGACTTGGCACAGACCATTGAGGAGTGGCGTGAACTGCAGAGCGTGGAAGGTGAAGGAGGGCAGGTACGATTACGCATACTAAATATCACTTGTGGGTCTATTGTAAACACTCATCTCTATAAGTTCCTATACAAGTGTATAAATTTAATTCTATCAAGTAATATAGGTTGTACAATTGGTGTGCTGGTCCGATATTAGCACAGAAGCTAATGACCGCACTTGCTTTATATTAAACTGGTAACGTCAATTAGAATTTAAGAATACGATGTCAACTATACAAGGCTTCAATTTTCAGCATTTCACGACAAATATGACTTGGTGTGAATAGCTTGACCACCAACATTGACATTTAACATTTTTATCACGCTTGGTTGCAATACGGATTGAAAAGCAGTGCATCCATGAAAATTGTAGATCTGAACTATATCTGTAAACAATGAATAACATTATTCTCAATATGAGCTATTACACGAGATGACACGTCTTTCGTAGGCGTTGTATCTACTTTATTTTATATTAATAATTTCTATTATTATCGTTTAAAATATAGGTACACATGAACGTAATGTTGCAAAAATCACGATTGGTAAAGTTGACAACATCGTTAACAGTAACACCCAGGTCACATCAACAGTCATTCTGACTCACACAAAACAATGAGATAGATCATAAATATTTCTCAAGAATATGCACATAACAAATGCAAGGTATATATAATATTACTTCTACTACATCAATGGGATACGTAGGTACTCGACAATTTTAACCAAGGAAACTATTTTATCTTTTTTTATTAGCTTAGGCTAGACTGGCAAAACACACATACATCCAACTCATACAAAAATATTATATAAGTGTACTTTCCTTCAGATTTTATTACTATTAGCATTTTGTGTTTTGGCAGAACAGCATTGTTTTCATATACTTCCATTCTTTCAAGTGAAATTTGTTACGTGTTCAGAGCTTCTTTTATATCATTGATTTATTATGTAAAAACTTGCGAAATCATGAACACTGAAGGAATGGTAACATTTTTACGATTTTACTGCACTTTTTAAATCAGAGGGACCTTGACGGATAATACACTCGTGTCTCTTAGCTACGTTCTCACAAATTTAGAGAAAAGTGGAGTACCTATGTTAAAGGGCGTCGCGCGCTGCCGCAGTCAAGGAACCTCAACATGGTTTGAATCGTCATTTATTTTTCTGATAACGTTGATTTCGACAGCAAAAATGTATTTACTTGGTTTTTCTCTTTTTCTCCATATTTTCTCTGCTCTGCTTGGCTGTGTTTGATTGTGTCCTGAACAATCTTGCATGCCGCTTCAAAAACGAAATGATCATTCACGTAAGTATTATTTTGAGACACATCAAAATTGTTACCTGATACAAAATAAAGAGTATTCTAAATAACTAAGTGTTACCTTACAAGTTCCACAGCTTTAAATAAAATACTACTTGATGAGACATTAAGACCCTATTGACAACGATTAAAAAATAATTGGTACGGTATTAGAACGTTACCGGCGTTGTTTTCGGGACGGTACGATGTAATATTAGCATAATTGATTCATGTTGGAATAATCAGAGTCGATAATAAATCATTCACCTTATACCTATAATAACCTGTCATGCCATTTTTGTTTTTTTTTATATTTTATTTCCATCCATCCAACACTTTGGTTTGATTTGTACTTGCGGCTGGGGAATGTTGCATGTTCATTGTTAATATCCATCCTACTGTTTGTTGATGTATCACCTCTGGGCTTATTATAGTTCAAGTAATATCAAATATCACCAGCTTTCCTGATATCTTGTGCTGTAGTACGTTCAGCTATGTACTTTGGTTCTATTAATTTAAACAAAACAAAAAATAGTATTCACTTGAAACGACCAATAGTAATATTGCCACAAGGAACCGAAGTATACTTGCACGCTTTGTTACAGCGGTGTAGATATTTTGCTAAATTTGTGTTATCGTTGCGAATACAAAACAATGCAGTGGTGAAAATTAATGGAAACAGTTACAGAAAAACACAATATTTTTGGACATTACATAATATCTACACTGCTGATAATGTTTAGTGACTTGGAGCTAAATATATGTATGTTTGTATACTTTTAACTGCGCGTTATTATAGATACTACATTAATTCCGTTAGTTAAACATTTTATAATCAGCATATTTTCAGTTCCTGGGCACTTGATTTTATAAAAATCTGCTTACAATATACACAATACCTGTAATATACAGTGCACCATCAATACAACTGTGAATTGTTTAGTGTTGCTATGTCAAACAATATTTATATAATTATATGTTTAGTGCCAAAATAGTTCACTAACGCCAATTAACTACGAAAAAACAAATTATTCTAAATTCAGGGAGGTAGGAGGAGGGAGGCACTCGAGGGTCATGGCACCTAGAAAAAAATGATTAGGAATCATATTGGCGTATATATTAATGAAATAACGTTAGTGGATATTTTGGATAGCTGTGTATGTTGACCCCGCTGCGTACCTATGTACTCAGTTTAACATAATTGCGATCTGTTTCTAAAATGGTTAGTCTTTCTTTACAGACTAGGCTACATCATGCAAGGTAATATTGCTGTTAGCTTATAGGCCAAAGATATAGGACCAAATATATAGAAACAGATTATTGACATAAGGTAAGCGACCGAACAGGTACTTAAGTAACATGTACATTTTGATGATCTGAGCTGGGTGTCACGAATTTAAAATTGGCTTCATTTCGGCAACAGATCGTAATGATTACAGTCCATGTCTTGTCTTCAATAACCGATATTAAATATATATATTTGAGCGGATTATAAGTGCTTTATAATTATTCTGTTTGATATATGAACGTTGTTGTGTGTTGTTTTTTGTTTTGTTCGTTTAGAGTTTACCTATGTATGTCAATAACAAATTATATGTAACGTATTTACTTTCATGTTCTTAGAATAAATTACATAATGTATGTGCTAAAACGTTATATGTAACGCAATGAAAGTGTTCGTCAAATGTGAGTATGTCTAGATGCAAACTCCATTCTGTCTGAGGCTATGAACTCAACTGTTTATGGGCTATGCGTTCCAAGCACGTAAATTGGCGCGAAATTTCAGTTATAAATTCCATTGTTCAATGCATAGTTCAAAAACAAGTATTGTCACATAAAAACTGAAATTCCGTGTCAATGAACCAATAACCATAATTATGCTTTTAGGTGACACGGAGCTACTGTTATTTTCATTTATTTTGTTTCGTGTTACGAGATTTTCAGTGCCCTAATCCGCCCTAAGCCGCGTTATTTAAGGCCCGTACCTATTATTTATATGTTTTCTATACAGCTTTTCTACCCGTTCTATGAAAGCTATTAAATCCTTATACACAACTATTCCTATATTATCTTCCACACTCACATCCAATGACTACTAAAATGATTAGGAAATAAAATATAATACCACATCCAATGAAAGGACATTCATACCAACTGATTATTATCGTCACAAATAAATAAATCACCTCACATAACAAAAAACTTTAAACATAATAAATCTCAACATGATTTTAGTTCTAAACTTTAGATACTATCAGATTCATTGACATGAGAGAAGGATTGTGTTAGGATCGGACATGTAACAAATAAATTGACTCCCCTTTATATATTTCCAGGATAACAAGTTGGGAGACATATGTTTCTCGTTGCGTTACGTACCGACGGCCGGAAAACTTACAGTTGTCATCTTGGAAGCGAAGAATTTGAAGAAAATGGATGTCGGTGGTCTATCAGGTAAAAACAAGCTTACTGACGACAACACAACTAATAATACACATTTAACATATTTTTTGATTCCACAGGAGTTAAATATATGTATATGTACTTTTTACCAACTCTAATGGTGTGTATCGCCCATAGAATACTATTGAGTGCCCAAAGTATAGTTATATAACCACCGTGCATGTGCAGCTAGTTCTTTAACAAGCCTTTACATTTCTATTTTACCTTTTACACACTAGTTATATCCTGATAACTACGCTTATATAAAATCATTATATAATATCTAGTAACAACATTTTATTTATCCATATCGAGGTGATAATTAGTTTAGTTAAGTATACCTGCACACACTCAACTGCCTTACTACCGCCGGACATAAGACACTTGCATTTCATTCACATTTCTAATTCATAGCTAGTAGTCTCTTTTTATGGACGTCTGCCAATATTTCATCGAATATATTGTCACATGTGCATAAATAATCGAAACATATTTTCCCACAATGCGTACTAGACAGTCATTATTAAGCTTTATTTTTTATAGTTATTTTATATTTGTTTTAATTTAAATGTACCAACTTTCATACATCATAAAACTGCTAATAATTTCACTAATCGATGGTTGAATTTCTTTTTCATATGCGAATCCGGCCCTCACGTTCAACAGATCCGTACGTAAAGATAGCTCTCATGCAAAACGGAAAGCGTCTCAAGAAGAAGAAAACGAGCATCAAGAAATGCACACTGAATCCCTATTACAACGAGTCATTTACTTTTGAAGTACCATTCGAACAAATACAGGTGCGAGCCGAGATTCATAAGAGAATTGATACAGTGCACAGCTTAGACACGTATACAATGAAAAACTTACTAAAGCTAATGAAAACAATCAAGTCGTTATGACATCCATTTTTCATTATAAACTGTCTCCTCTGTGCACGATTTGGTGTTGTGTACTAAATGTTGTAAGCATATATTGTGTACACCACTTGCATCCATGCCCTTCCTCCTCCTTTAGTGTTATGTGTTCAATGTTTATTCCTTTGTGATATGACATACAATGCTCGCCTGATTTCTAACAAAACAAGTGTATGAAAGTTTATTGTTGGAACTTAACCAAAAACTAAACTCCATTTATTTATTCTCACTTAATCATAACAATATGTCTTAAAGTTTATCAATTCCATAAGTCGTCACTTTATTATCAAACCTACTAGGTTCAAATATTTCCCTTTCTATCTCTTTCTTTATCTTTGATCTTTCTCTTTTCCAACTTACCACTGCACCTCCCGTTACCCCGCTTTGTATTCGTTGAAGCCATATTTCTCTAGATTTTTCAGTGGAGAATCCTAATCTTTATGTTTGACTAAAGGTCACATATAGAGATTTTTATTTTCGTAAAGAACTTTAGAAATTTGACTTTAATAAATATAAAGCCAATCCCAACCTTGCAATATAGTGGTGTTTAGCAATCTCCCCTCGTGACTGCATTGCAATTTGGTGACTTCAAATTGTAATTACTTATGGTTTAAGGAATCCAGTCCCTCGTTCTTCTTCTATCTATACTATTTTTCTGTTTTCTTCTTATAGTTTATGCTTATGTCCGCTATTTAATTTTTATTGTATGAAGTAAGTATCTACTTGGTTTGCTTTATTATTGTGTATGTTCAAACACAACATAGCATGTTTTGTGTAATTTTTTCCATAATTTGGAATACTCGTGACTAAATAATGTAGCACAGTACACAGCAATTATATATTCTATGCAATATCAGCTGTGAACTGTGTGAAATGCAAAAATCCCTTTGTTTAGCCATAAACAGTTTGCACAATTAGCAAAAGTCTGAACAGCACGATAATAATTTTGAAAAAATCTAATTGCATGTGCAACTCATATAATTCAATTGTTGTATGCTATGGTACCGCCATTGCTTTATGTCAAATATTGTTCTTAAGTGTTAAAACGTGTAGACTAAACTATGAATTGCACTTCAGAAAGTGAATCTAGTGATTACCGTGGTCGACTACGATCGCATTGGCACTTCGGAGCCCATCGGAAAGGTGGTTCTTGGTTACAACGCGTCGGGCACCGAGCTTCGCCACTGGTCCGATATGTTGGCTAGCCCCCGACGCCCTATTGCTCAGTGGCACACCTTGAAAGATCCTGACGATGGAGAGAAGAAGGATTAAATTACAGATTGAGGTACTTGGACACAAAGTTCTATAATCGGATTTTATATTTTTGGTTTTGTTAACGTGTTATGCACATCTATCAATTACAGGAAAACGACCGAAGAGTTCGAGCCGAGAAGACAACTATGAACTAATTATTGTTTACTTGAAAGAATCTTTGTTCTCATGCTATTTATATTATTTGGCGTAAACATGTTTGTTAACGCATATATTTTGATGTGACATTACTGAAGTGTTATCAAACTATGCTTAATTATTTATATCAAAATATTATAATGAGTGGGAACTACTAGTTTGAACTATAATGTAAACGAGAGCTAATTCAGTTGTTAGGTAGGTGTATTCAGTTTTTCGTTGGATACTTCAATACTTCATTACCTACCTTACACTTCTACTATCGACGTGGGATCGGTTCTCGATAGTCATGTCTGTATGTTCTACTTGGGTTTGTTTACGGGTTAGAGGAGTAGTCGCCTACCTTGTGACAACTTTTGTCTTTTATTCTACTCTGATGGATAGACATGTAAAACACAGGTAAAACCCTCCTGTGGTCACATCATGGATTACAGCTATCCACAGAATATGTCGGTGAAATCTACAAAACACCACCCGACCTCTTGATATTTACGAAAGTAGGAAATTGTTTGGTCCTATTTATAAACATGACACCAACTACCTATGTCATGTGTGAGTCAGAAATATTAATTATTCTGGTTTTGGCTTATTATGGTAAAACAATAAGACTCAAAAAACTGAATAACTTCGGTTATAAATGAATATTAAGCTGTCGTACGGCATTTGAATTGTTCGAAATATATTTATTTGTTGCTCTTTTATTATTCCCGTAGAAAAATAGCTAAATAATAACATGGCAACGTTTAAAAAGTATTTCAAATAAAAGAAACATTTATGGCGTTGATGTAGATACCAACTACATATGTAATCAAATTATAAACTTCGTGTAATATCCTATAACGTAACGCTATGTAAATAAGTTGGATCCTGTTAAATTTATTACATTCTATTTTACTATTGTATAAGTGTTATAGTGTTGATACCCCTTTATTGTACTTAATGTAAAGTTCCTCCAAAGAAGAGAAAATATAAAATAGATAATAAAATTGTGTATTAGCTAATCTGAGTTGTATTTATAGTAGATATTATTTTGTCGTGAGCGTACATTTTTCTCTTCTTGCGAGGAACAATAGGCCTATCGTGTAAGTATTCAACGTTTATCATTTAGGCATGGCATTTTCAATAATCCAAAATCTGTTAGTGTCCAATTTGTCCAATCAATATCGAATTATTTAAGTTTTATCCATATTATCTATATATTTAAAGCTAATTAGTTCGTTTGAATGAATTTGGACACAATACTTTTACGCGGTATCATCGAATATTAGTCAAACATATAAGACTACAAATAATAAAAAAAAACAAATTTAATGTTGTTAAATAGTTTAAAATCGTTTAATGGTTCTTTACTATAACTATGAATTATGATTAGACTGCCGTTTGTGTCGTTAATAAATTATTGGTTACAAAAATAATTCTGTTAAAAAATTCAGTAGCAAACTGTCTACGCTTAAGTAGATTCATATACTCAAATCCTTCTAACTTTATGCGAAGTGAGTATTTATATTATACCTACGTATTTAGCTAAAGCTTGACTGTTGTTGATCTCAAAAATATGTGTTAATGTATATAATGTAATCACATGTTAAATTTCACGATCACTTAATAATGTATCTATCTACCAATAGGGATAAAGGAGTCGGGCTTAAAGTAAAATTAGAAGTGCACCAACACGAAACAAGTAGAGATAGACTTGTGGTTCAAGTACTGTATTTAACAATAAATATTTAAAAGAATGTTTAAGACGATATATAGATTGTATTTGTACGATACTAAAGCGATTTCACTGGCAGTTAATTGGATACAGATGGATTGAGACTTAAACCCCGGGTTCACAGAAATAGTTTTGATTCCATTTTATCACACATTGATAATGGTACGTCACTTGCATCTGCTACATCGTACATACGGATGTTATATGTAAAGGCCCCGTTAATGGTTGGTGGAGCCTCGAATAGAATTGACAATATAGACATCCATACGCTATTTATTATAACACTGTAATATTAAGAGAAATACGCCACGAAGTATGTGAATAATCGCTAGAGTAACTATATTAAGGGCAGTTTGCACTCAGTATTTACATAATGTACATGTAAATACAGAAGGCATGTTAATTCTGGTGTTCCACTAGTCATATTGTTTGGTATCGTCTTCAAATTTTGCTACGTATAATTTAATTTATGAGACAACTCAATGTCTCTAAAATAGAGTAACAGGCATTTATATTTTTAAAATTAGCAAACAGAAATATAATTAATTAAGTACATTGTTACAATTTTCACAATGAACTTCCCATCTCTACAAATAATACTGTTACTTTAAATTAGTGAGTGATGTAAAATTATTTACTAGACTTTCTTATTGATACAATGTGACAAACAAACAAAAATATCATACAAAAACATATTTTATAGTCACAATTGATATTTAAAATATCATGGAATTCAAAATATCCATACAGATGAGTGGCTTATCTGATAAAGTGTATATTATCAAACACAATCCAATCGTAAATCTGTTTATATATGTTGAGGTGTTGCTATTGCTATGAAACTTGTATCAAATAATAGGATTACAAAATGTATCAGTTTTCAAATAGTAGTCAGCTCACTTAATGAGTGCAGGGTTTTACTGTATCCTCATTTTCATATTTTGCACCAAATGAGTTATATAAACTTTTTAATTCCAATAAGACAAGATTGTTATCATAGATTTAATGTACATACCTATCAATGAAATAAATTCATTAAAATTAGATTATCATATCACTTGCCATTTAAATAAAAAATATTGTGTTACTAAAACATTTATTAATATTTTGTTTAAAAGTACATAGATTTTATTTCATATTTTTATTTAAAAATTTTAATAGTAATGAACTATGTACACTATAAAAATGTCTATAATACATAATTACATAGATCAATGACTTTTATTTACTTAATAGACTTAAGTCCTACAATTTCTGAATTATATACAGACAATATATTCATTCCCTGTTACTTGCCCTCATACCCTGTAAATACAGTGCACATTATTAATGAAGTTAATGCTACTCTTTTAAACTCATTTGGATGGTTTGAGATAGAATATAGGGCGGATGAAATAGGATACAAGAGGAGAGAAGTGCATGCCTTGTATCATGGTGTCCCGTCCTGTCCTGTCTCAATCAACAGATTGAGATGATGTGTCTGAACCCGGGCAAAGCAAGGACGGGTCTAGTTTCAAATATATTTTTTTCTGGGATACTGCTTTACCACACTACATTTGATGCTACTTAAAACTTGCGAATTAAATCTATTTCGCCACTTTTGGGAATGATATTCATTAATCTTTAATTAACAATTTAATATAATTTTATGGTTGTAAATATAATAACAAAGGTTACACATGAGATCTAGAAATATATAACAATTCAAATTTGTGCGATCATGTTGTACTTAAGCTTTGGCCCATTTAATTGTCATCATAATATCTTCTCTTCATGGCTCTATACTTTTTCAATTTGTAAAGAGCTTCAATTTCTTTTACTACAAACTCGCCATGTTTCACCATAGTTTTTATTTTATTAGGGTCTGTTTCTTCACTGTTCTTAGTAAAAACTTTGTGCAATCTTTTCCTAAAGAGGTCATAACCTTGGGGCCAGTCTCGTCCTAAGTATAACAACTGAAACAAATACATGTAATCTATAAGTTATCATTTACCTTCAACATTATCTAGATATTCAATATCATTATCTCACTAAAATTACACTAAAAATAACAAATATAAAAAAGCAACTTTAAAACTTGTTTTATGTTTTACGTACCGTTTTATAAAGGTTTAGAACTGCTTGCCTGTGTGGCTGAGACATGTTATATATTTAAATTTTAAATATCTTAAAAATATGCTATCAAAAACAAAGTTCATAGTCCAAGACTTCCAAATATTATCTTTCCACAATAACCAAATAAATACTTATTCATTAAATAACAGAGAGACAAAAATATCTGTTCGTTTGTAAGTTAAATAAAGACAACATAATATAAATGATTCAAAATATATTAATCAGTCTATTGAACGTAAATTCAATGACGTTTCAAACTTTCAAGTTTGGATTGACATTGACAGCTGAACTGTCACAAAGTGACATTGAAGATTTTTTCGCAAAAACAAAGGACTACGCCGTAAAGCCTAGGGTGGGCGATGAAACCTTTTGACTGCGACCCAGCTTCTGCTGTAATTTTGATCAACGTGCATCTATTTTGTTTCTTAAAAATTAGATCGAAAAAAATTTTTTTATCAGACATGGAATTCAAAAGCAGCTAAGAAAAAGAAATGCAATAATAATATACATTATTTAATAATAGTTCTCTTGGTCATAAACTTCATAGAGTAATTTTCCACCGTAGTGGGTTCAGGCTTTTATGACACGAACTGTAGAGGATTAAAAAGTAATACAAGAGTAGAAAGACAAGGTTAATAAACTATATAAGTTTGCGCGCGAAGGAGGGCGCTTATTAGTTGCAAGCTATACAATTGGAGGAACTCTTATATTATGCAGTCGGCAGCCTGTACTATAACTTTAATGCTTAGAATTATTTTCTTTTATTATACGATTAATTAAATATGTTAGAATCACAAGGTACCGTATAAGGCTCGGCCCAGCTTCGCCCGGATGAAGATAGTTTTTGAGTCCAGTCCATATCAACAACATAATATTATATCGAGTAGGTACCTCCTAACTGTTTATGTTTCAACTTAATGTGACCGCCGTCGAGTATACAGTATGAAATAAAAACCCTGTCCGATTCAAGACGCGAATTTGGGTATCTCAATTGTGGTATTTAAAAAAATTCGAAAAAAATAATATTACAAAGAATAACATAATTATCGTAAGTGATAATATACATTTTAGTATCAATATAACCCAAAATCCAGCAAATTTTTATATTCTTACAATAACAACACACATTCTGACAATAATTCTGAAACGTCGCGTCGCGCCGCACGCTGCTTGTTACGAACGCGATTGTTAGCAGTGTAATGTAAGTTTCCCTATTTCATTAAGGATATTTTGTTATCATACCTATTATATGAATAGATGATCTTACAGAGTTTTTTTTTGTCCTCTCTTGCCAAGTGAGATCCATTCGAGTTTGAAAAGTAGCAAATATGTATATTTGAAATCCTCACTCATCCCACGGGAACACTAAATTTTTTTTGGCAAAAAAGTATCATAAATAATTATTATTTCAAGGTGTCAGTTGCCAGTATACCAAATTTCATCATTGTTTATAATATTAGCAAAGATCCTTTATTTCACCCACTAAGGCCTCTTATCCAAAAACAAAGCATACTACACCGATATTATTTTGTAGGATTTCAAGAAGAAATATATTTATAAAAAAATCGACTATAAATTTAGATTATTCGACCAAAGAGTCCCACAAATATTGATTTTAAGACCAATCGAACCAACAACAATAAAAATCTAAATGGCGGCCATAATTTTCAGATAATCAGAACAAAGGGTACCTTAGATATCGATTTTGGCAAAACCAAATAACTAAAAATATTAAAATCGAGGTTAGCGATATTAATTCTGACTACAAAATTGAATTTTTGAAGTATAGAAAACTAAAAGGAATTACCCCCTTAATGCTGTTTTTACAAAATGTTGGCATGCCATTATTGTTCGTTTCTATTAAAGAGCTGAAATATTAATTATCATAGAAATAACTTCAGTGGTTGCATATAACATTTCAGATTTGAACCCCTTTAGGGTTAATTTTAAGAAAACAAAGTATGCTGTTATTGCTGTTTTTCAATGAGTAACTAAAGTGGCAAGTGTGACTTTAATAGCTTAGATTTTTCGATACAAACTTTCATCCCTTCTTACAACCCCTTAAAGCCTTTTCTTCGCGAAAAAAGTAACCTGTGTCCTTTCCCAAGGTCTATTATATCACTGTATCAAATTTCATTAAAATCGGTTTTATGGTTCAGGCGTGAAAACGTAGCAGACAGGCAGACAAAGATTTACCCGGTTTTAATTAAATTTCAATCACATCAAATGACTACAGGCGTGGAATATAAGCTGCCAATTTAACAAACCTATTTACCCAAAAACAATGAATTTAAGATTGAAAAATAAGTCTTTAATGGCAAATCTATGGGTAAAACAGTTATGTCGACAATATTCAATGACGTCAGCATTAGTTCCAATTTCTCCCGCGCGCAGATTAACGGGGCGAGCAGTCTAGTTGTCTGTGGTTGTAATCCTGGAATAAATACCGCTGGCAGGAGCGGGAAATTTAAAAATGATATATTTAGATTGCGTTGATATAGCAACTAAATAAACAATTCTTACTTGTGATCCACTAAACTGCGGACTCAACTTATTTGGACTCTTGATATTACTAGGCCTTAATAATAAATATTTACTAAGGAGATATGGCTGACGATGAACCCGCCGCACCTGGAGAAGGTAAGTCATTAAATTAAAATATCCTATAATTGAAGATCACGTCACAATGTAAACTATCATAATGCTACACCATTGTGTTTATTATATAATGCCGTGTATCCTTCGTTGGAGGTCCTTAAATAAATAAAAAAAAAAAAAAAAAAAATAAAGGCACACGGGTATATTAAATGTCTTTAAATCAGGTCTACTTCACATTATCTTTAAAAATGATTGCACTGTACTGTATCAGCCCATATACGTCCCACTGCAGGGCGCGTGCCTCCTTATGCCATATAGTCCTGAGTCCACTACGCTGGCCTAGTGCGGATTGGCAGACTTTACATGGGTATCTTATTAATTCTTACAACTCGCTTTGGTATGCAGGATTTCTTATGTTTTCTTTCACATGTGGCCTCCCCCATAGATCGCCACATAGACCTGTTGGAAGCGCCTGCATCCAGCGACTTCCCGCGACCTTAACCAGGTCGTCCGTCCACCTTATGGGTAGCCGTCCGACACTTTACCCATTTTGTGCGTGGTAATACATGCATAACGCCGAAACCTCATAGATGTGCCCTGGGATTTGAATCTGAGAACACCGTGAACATGTTGGCGGCCTCGTCTGGTGCTTTCCAAACTAGCCAATATGCACTTTTGAAAATGACTTTTGAAAGTTGTACAGCTTTCCAGGTTTTAATTACGAAATGCTATATAAAATTAAAATAATAAGGGGGAGACCATTGCCCAGTAGTGGGATAAAATAGGTTAAATAAAAAAAAGAATTAATAATGAACATTGTGGGGACGTCAGTTCTGTGGCCTACGAGATATCCCGCTGGTTTAGGCCATGTATGCCGTGCCCTTCTTTTATACAATATTACATACCCATGTATTATTTTTTGCTAGGCGAAGAAGAGGAACTTCCTATCCCGGAGGCTGAGCCTGAAGAAGTGGAGGAAGAAGTTGAAGCAGAATCAATCCTCACCGAGTACGATCCTGATGACTTCATCTCCGGTGCTGTGAATTCTTTGGATTCGACTATACCCCTAGATTTATTCGAGTTTGAGTATCCTTTTCCCATACATGATGTAAAGAAATACTGAACGAATGAATCAAAAGTCACGACGTTGATATTTAAATAATTTTCCGCAATAGAATCGATTTCGATACATTTTATTTATTTATTTCAATCTTTATTGTACACACAAAAAAATAGCATGCAGAAACAAAAAATAGTACAAATGACGGTCTTGTCGCATAAAGCAATGTCTTACAGAATGGATGTAGAAGAAGGAGAAAAAGAGGGCAGATTTTACTGTAATTTACTTGTGTGAATAGGACAATATGGAACTTATCCTCATAGTCCTGAGCTAAGTGCATTGCTGGTCACATACTACTAAAAAATTCCATAACGACGCGACCTGTACTAAGCGGTCTGAATCCGGCTACTTACTGCAATTTGCATTGTGACCCATCTTGTGGTTGGTTATTCGGACCTGCCCTTGGCGTAGCCTTCATTCCAGAGCCTATTTTCTTAACCAAATATACAGGTATTCGTATGGATATAACTGCCACAAATACTTCAACTTGTGCGCGTGCGACGACACCGTCGTGTGTTGGGCGGCCGGCAGCATCATGTCCTTTCTAGATGTCAACACGAAACAAACGTGGTTTAGAAGAAGCACCACTGGAGGCTCCATTGGAAACATTACCGTAATATTTAAATCATAATCACTTTACAATTGTAGTGTTAAAGTGTGTTTGTTACTTGTTAGTTTTCCTTTCCTTCACATAGCACCGGATCGATACGATATTTTGCATCGTGATTGCCGTCAGGCAAGATAACATTTTTCACCGCAAACTTATACCGCTGCTATGAAATAAGTACTTCACGTAATTTTGAAATTCCTACACAGAATTGTCAGGCATGCACGTTTGGGCGTGAAATTTTCCTTCATCGATAAGTGAGAGGAAGAGACAAACTGTAAATCCTCACAAAATTCGTGAAATGTATGCATCGAGCTTTAATTTTCGATCTTTGCTTTGTTAGTCAAGTCCTCGACCAACTATCGCCTAATTTGAAAACCTTCAACCTTATACTTCGGGTTTTAAATATTATGAATTTATTTGTATACCTATCTACATATTTTATGGGTTGATTAAATTAATTTTATGGGTATTTTTGTATACAGTCTTACAGACAGGATCCGAATTACCGCATCGCGGTAGCAGAAGGCAGAGAGGGTTACCGCGACCCGTTAATAATTCTGTACACGTGGCCGCAAATGGAGATAGACGCTGTACTCCGCGACGGAACTACTAATGCGTATTCCATACTTGATTTTAGGTATTTATAGCGCTCTTTGAAATTCTTGAATGCTTACACACCAAATTAATGATCGCACGTGCTCTTCTATTGAGGGCTACGGAATTTATATCAAACACATAACCTTTTTGATGTTTATAAGAGCACCTGGGTGTAATAATATTTCCTTACGCGAATCTTTACTTTTTTTCTCTTTAGTTAGCATAATAGTTTTCAAGCTATTTGTGAACTAAAATCCAATCATTTGATTAGATCTATTTAGCTATCTAATTCCTCAGCCCCGACGGAGAACTTCTGGCATCTGTTGGCAAAGAGCCAGATTACAACTTGACCATTTGGAATTGGAAACGACACAAGATTCTTCTGCGAACTAGTGCTTTCACTTTCGATGTGAACTCCGTTATGTTCTCACCATATTGTCCCGGGCAGCTGACCACAGCAGGTAAACTTAATACTACAATAATTTTAAGTCGTCGTTTTGGGTTTTTAGTCTGTCAAACTATTGTATGTAGTAATTTAGTAAACACTTTAGGTGATTGTAAGTGATTTCCGCATTGTATGCAACCAATGCATGGTAGGTGCATTATCACACTCTCGGATTGCAAAGGATAGCGAACGGGAAGAGAAATGGGGTATCAGGTCTCCGGTAGGTAATATCACTCATCGAAAAAAATAAGCCAACAAAGTATTTTCACGTCAGATTTCTGTGTCGGCCGAGCCGGCTCTATCCAGATAGTATTAAATGGTTCTACCATATTTATGAAATGAATTTTATATGAAATATCGAGCCTTTTTTAATCAATTCATATACAATCGCATGGAATGCATGTGAGCAGGAAAGCTCATAACAGTTGTGTTATATTTCTGATTACACCGGGCGTTAAAACTGACTACACCACGACTCTACAATTCAAATAATTTAACGACGTGACGCAATGTTCTCATTTGTTTTTTTCATTGTTTAAAGTGACTAAAACACTCGTAGTGGTGAAATGCAATCCCAATTAAATATTCAACGACGAGAGATGATTGTCTTTTGACGATCGACACAATTAAGCCGGCCTGCTTGTTATCTTTGAGTCCCTTAGTCTGGCATGTAAATTCAATTGGCATTGCATAGACTCGACATTCTTATTAGAAGTATATCTATTGAAGTTTTGTAATAATCGGTTGAATTTTAGGTGCAGCTCACATAAAGTTTTGGAAAATGGCGGAAACATTTACCGGATTGAAATTAAAGGGAGAGTTGGGGAGATTCGGAAAAACTGAAATCTGTGATGTTCTCGGCGTGTACCCAATGCCAGATGAGAAGGTACATTCAGTTGAATAAAGAATTTCAAAGCGATATCATGGTGTTATAAATCCCAAACGTAATGTGTAGGATACACGATAAACTACTGCACACTATTAATTAGACAAGAAAAAGCTTCTTCAATGCTTTTTTTTTTAGCCACCGCGGCGTAGGAAGACAAACTAGCACCACGTTTGATAATAACCGCCCACTAATGCTCAAGCAAACCCCAAAGTACAACCAAGCACTGCTAATTAATTATCTAAAACTCTCTTCTTTTTCATTCAATAATGCATTTAGCCAAAGTAAAGAAGAAAATGCATGGATGGATGCAGGATGCCTCCAACAGGTCACTGTGGAAATCATTGGGAGAGGCCTATGTTCAGCAGTGGACTTCCTTTGGCTGATGGATGAAAGCAGAAAATATTTATTTAATTGTATTATAATTGGTGTCTCAAAAATGCGACTCATGAACATGAGTAGTTATTATAGATTTTGTTTTCTATACGTATTTCTATACAGCTTCCTTATGAAGCGGTAGAAGGGTTAATGAGTTTTTATTTTTTTTATTTATAATATTGTATTCTTACTTCATAGGTGTTGTCCGGTTGCGAATGGGGCAACGTGCTAGTTTGGGAAGCAGGACTTGTGAAATTAGAAGTAACACAACGAGGAAGGAAAACTTGTCACAAAGCTCCCGTTGTATGTAACATTTATTGTGTTTTTCGTTTATATTTAAAAATTGTTTTCTTTTTTACAATTTCAGTTAGCTCATACCAATAGGTAATGTAATATATTATTATAATTATTATGTAACCAAGCTTTTGGGCCGAGGCACTAACATTTGCCAGATCCTAAAGTATTTGTTAAGGATCTAGTTGTTGTGAGACCGAAAAGTCTCTTATTATTTCTGCAACCCGCGACTCAAGAATGGGTTTAGGGTTAAGTGTGTGACTGTGGTTATATTCGTGTGACTGCCTTGGGTTTACTTATTGATCAATTATTTCATGTCCATTCATGTCGTAAATAAGACGCATTATATTAGTGAATCGTTCTATCTTTCTTACTAGTACAAAATTATATAGGTACCGTATGTTCAATCATCAAGATAATCAGAAGTGACCAATATCCAGTGAATTGAATCAATATGTATGATCTGTAGTAAGAGATTAGAGAGTCCTCAGTCCTGTTAGATAAAAAGTGATCTCTAAATATTCCTATGTATGAAATAACTCTGATTTATTTCCTTTTTCTTTAGATCCAGTTCATGCTGAGTCCGGCGGGCGACGAAGTGACAACGATAGCTCGGGACGGCTGCGTGCGCGCCTGGTACTGGGACACGGTGGAGCAAGCGGACCCTCCCGAAGACGACCCGTACGTGGAACTCAATCCGGTGGCCGAGACGTGTGTATGTATGGACATTGATGTGGGATAACTATGTAATTTCAGTAATATTTGACGCGTTCTGTTAATTTCCTTCTTTGAAATATTTCCATTTTATGTGGCATGTGTAAATATAACTTATATACAACTCCAGCACTATAAATGGTGTAAATACCAACATAGTAGTAACTTTTACGAAGGTGTCGCATCATAAATTCAGCCTGCTCTTATCAGGTTCCGAGTGTAGACCAGGCGGAAATATTAAATTTGCACTAGCGGATAGGTACCTTTACTGCATTTGGTTTTGTAAAATACTTTTCAGCGGGTGCATTGTATTCATGCCAAAAAAGTCTTGAAACTAAACTTATAATTTGTCCACAGGTACCAGGGTGTCAGATAATGTGTCTGAAACACCAGAAAGATATGTACTGGTACGCTCAAGTAAGTGACATTTTATCCGCATCTTCTATAAATGCTTCTTGCGCAATTTTCGCCAGTAAGAACTGATCTCACACTTCAACGTCCTTTCTAGGATGGAAACGGTGGCATATGGACCGCAGAATTGGAGATCGATAAGCTAGAGTGCAACCACCGCAAGGTGATGACGTGCCATGCTGGCAGCGTGGTAGCGATGGCGGTGCTACGTACCCATCCCATACTGATCACTGCGGGGGAGGACGGGGCTCTACAGGCCTACAACACAGAGACCCATCTGTTACTCGCTCGGTACCAGTTCCCTAAAGCTGTGACCTGTATGTACTACCCGCCTATTGATGTGAGTTTCATACGTTTGGAATTTCCATTTTGGCGATGTGTTGGCATTTGTACGTTTGAAGTTGGAATTATGGCAAAAATGCGTGATTTCTTTGCTATATTTATTGTACGACTGTACTGAGTTGTATAATAATGCCTACGCGTTAAATTTTTTTTTCTGGTTTGAAAGCAGGGAACAACATAGAACAACAGGTTCACTATCAAGAAACATTTATGCAATAAAGCTTATTATAAAATTTCTGAATATCTAGATGATAATAAGGCTTGGGAATAGAATAAAATTAAACATATAGATAGTATTTCGGAGCGGAGGTATCGGTGTGCTCTGTATATTGTAATTTATATTAAGTAACTTTACACATTGTATTTTTACTTTGTAAGCGATTGGGTATGTCATGCTCGCTTAAAAGTCTGTGCTTGCGACGGCGTCGTGTGCCGGGTCGGTCACTTCCCTGTAGCATGGTTGAGGAGGCCGATGGCTCTGGCACATGCGTCATACTCGTGAACGGGTGCTGCTTGTATGGACTGGTCTGTCCGATTTGCTTACATTGTAACTCATTTATAGATTACATAAGGTTTTCACGAGTATTCACTGCGTTGGTGAAACAGGGCATACTGATTCTTCGTTCTGGGCTACTTCACTTCACTCAGCCATATTAAACAGAATATAAACAATATTGTATTAAAAATATATGTCACTTGCAAATTATAACAAATTATTAATGAACTGCTCTGATTTGGACCAACTTGTAATTTTTGTAATAATCACGATAGTTTCTTGCCCGTTCTTCTCTAGTGAAAACCGCTTTCCGAACCGGGTGGTAGAAAAAAAAATGACTGAATCTAAATAATGTTGAACATTTTAATGGATTCAATAAATTATTTTCATTTTCATGTAAAATATTGCATTAATTAAATATGTGTTCTACTGATTCAATACACTAATATTTAAACGGAATATTTCATGTCGTCGAATGTTGCTTAATTAAAAAGGTTTAATCTACATATTTAATTACCAATTGATGTGTCATGTTTTATGCTGTTGTTGGTTGGGTGTATTTATAAGGCAAAAGTAATAACTGATAAAATTAACGGTTCGGAAACATGATTTTGGTTTGGATTTGAACGCTATAGTCTTAAAGTAGTTTATCATTAATATAGCATTAATGTAATGTAATTAAGCAAATGAATCCAGGTTGACACAACCTCGCGTATACTAATGGTTGGTTTTGCGGACGGAATAATGCGCACTCTGTTGATGCATCCGGAACGCCTAGAGTCGCAACCCAGCATGATCGACATCCGAGTGCATTCCGCTCTTACTATACACAGCGATGACTCCATACATGCTGACGTCATGGACATGATTTCGGTAAGAAAATGTGTTTTTCTATTGTGTTATAATGAATTGGATCGTTTTATAACATAGATTAGTAATACCAACACCGATCGTTATCAGCTTCAGCCATAGAAATACCACTGATAACATAATCTTCCTCCAACTATGTCTAATTAAAGAATATGATACCGATTAGTAGTAACTTAATAGGTGCAATGTATGGGAATGTTAATTAAAAGGATATCTCATATATTGCAGCTTTTAAAACCACACTCGAAGGCTATAACTCAGATAACAATAAATGAGCAACGCACATTGTTGATCACATGTGGAGAGGACAGCACTATATTCATGTACAAATTGAAACTGGGTACTCCATTCACTTTGGAACGACTGGGATTTATAGAAACGCCAAATAATATCGCTTTTATGACGTGGAAACCAGAAGAGGTATGTACCCGGCCATTTTTCTTTCATTTTATCTTTCGTATAACCTAAAACTTTTGATAATCAAGTTTCTTGAATTTGTGCGCCTACTAATTTTCTCTCTGCACCATCCAAAGGTCGACTGGCAGAGAATGCCTCAGGCATTAAGTCCGCCTTTATACTTTGTAAATAAAGCATAAATAAATAAATAAAACCTTTCGAGTAATCGTAATAACCTTTATCGTTGTGTCCATTTAACTAGCACTAATTTTAGAGTCATCAAGCAACAGACGCTGCCATGCCAATGTAGCGACCTACTGAGCCGGGAAACTGTAAAGGTTTAAATAACAGTGTATCATTTGAACCATTGATACGAAAGAAAAAGAATTTTAAGTAGATAATTATGAGACACTTTTATATAAAATATCATATAAAGCCGTCCGAAAGTTGCTATTACTAATTTATAAACAAGATAGTTTATTTCAGGAGCGAGTTTTACTCCTCTGCGGTCAAGTCGGATTGCTAATGGAAGCTGTACTCCCCGATGTACAAGTTCGCAAATACACTGACATTACGACCTTCAAACTTGACTTTGTATCATATAAAGAAACTTTAGTGAAAAAGAATTTGTAAGTGAACATTGTTTATATCCCAATTTCATTACATTACAAAATGAATAGCGCAGTGGATCGAACTCCTCGAAATAACAACTAACTTGTAAGCAAATATGTATGTATATGCGAAATTATGGTTTCATTGAAAGGAATAGGCCAAAAATTTAATTTTATGTCAAATAAGCACTATTATCTACTAAATTTCATTAGTGTGAAGCTTTTGATAATGCCGCTGTATACTATAATCGACGAGTCACTGTCTCTAACACTTCGGCCTACTGTTGGTTGTGCTATGTAAAAAAATAACCATCTATGCGATATAAAAGTCATCGATCATACATACCATATATACCAAAAGTGTATTACTCGCTCTAATATTTTAAACAATAAGAATTGTAGAATATATATATGTTTATATATATATATATATATATATATATATATATATATATATATATATATATATATTTATGTAGGTATATTTTTTGCACATATGTGTGTATTGTATATATATATTTTTTTTTTGTAATTTTGTCCACTTTTTATGTATTTGGTGTACAATAAAGTGTTAAATAAACAAATAAATATTTTACATAACGTTTTCTTTTAGCATGCGCAACCGCCCATTTCCCTCCGAGGAGGACCTCGCTAGCATAGACGAAGAAGCACTCAAAGCAAAGGACGAGAAAGATAAGGACGAAGACGAAGAAGAAGAATGGATTGGAGAAATAGAACTAAGTATGTGGTCCATAAAACTGTAGTACCAAGGGTCGTATAAAGAACGTTCGTGTTGTCAAGGGATTCAATTACGTTTTTCTTCACTGCTATAACAATTTCTGAAGCGGTTGTAGCATTAACCGTTCAAAAGATAAAAAAAAAATGTATTTTAGGCTTAATTTCATTCGCCTTTTTCGGTGTGGTACTACTGTCTCGTAGGAAACCGCCGGAAAGTAGCTATATTACTGCCGAGTTTCTTACGATAGATGGTATCATCACAGACCCACTAGTTGGTGGTAGCATTTATGATATTCTGATCCGACCGGTTCAAAACCAGGTAGGTACTTGGTAGTGGCAAGCCGGTCATTGTGACCCACGAAAGTGGACCGCAATTCGGATTCTGCTGTTTCTATCGGATTTCGTACCCTGCACATAAAAGCTCATAAGTTGTGTGTGTTTAAAAAATATTCAAAATCTTTGTATTACATTAGTGAAGGTTGAAGTAGTATTTAGTGGTATTTTACATTTTTAGTGGAAAGCGAGAGCATGCTAGGGACAACGATTACCTGGGCGCAGTACTGTGATGAAGGCATCTGGGTGGTTCAGAAGGGCACCGGGGCGTTGTTGCTGGTTAAGCCAGGGAACAACAAGGTGCTCAAATACGGTCCCTTCCCCGGCGCATGGTGTGATGACATCACTGCACTGAGATTCATGCAAGTTATTTTATTCATTTGATTCAATTTTTTTCCTACAGAAACCAATATAGGATTAATTTTGTAAGTTTCATATTCCCTAATAACCCGTTAACTATAATTACCATTCCTTATTTGTAATTATATCAAAATTTTCCCGCACAATGCAAAGAATTACATTTTACGACATGTTTATGTTTGAGGTAACGGAATACACATATTGGTCAGTTGAATCATTATTGCCTGTTAAAGATTTAAACGCGTTTAATATACCTAATTAATTTTATGGTTTGCATCTAACGAAAATAGTTGGTGTACACCTAAACCAATTAATATGAATATTCCAAATATTGTAAAATACAGTTGTGATGGGCGGTACCTGGTTGTTGGTACCAATACAGGCTACGTTCGCGTGGTACGCATGCCCAACGAAGAAGAAGACACGCCAGAACAGCACTACATGACGTGGATGATGGCGCAGCAGAAACTACTCAAGAAACTAAAAGGACGCCGTCTGGCTAAAGAAGAGGTACAGGGTGTCAAATATTTTGATTATAAAATAAATACAACCTACATAGGCACATAGTCCTGACCCCATATTAAGATCAATTAAGTTTGATGTCGTGGGTATCAGGAGCGACTAGAGACTTTGGTCTGCCGAACACCCAGACCCGAGTCAAATATTTGAAGGCTTCACAAACATTTGTCTCGGTGCGGGGATCAAACCGTTCGAAGGCCGTCCAAAATAAGACTGTGATGGGACTAATATTTTTTTTCATAAATAATTCAAATTTTGTATATACTTTCTTCTTCTGACTTTAATGTAAAAAATTCAATAAATTAAACCTCGTATTTCTTAATTTAAAGACCGAATATAAAAATTGAGAAATTTTTGTTTATTTGTATTTCTATTTCAATTGCTTAAAAATTTTCATTCATTGTATAAATCTAAATTACTGTAATATTAAAACGATTGTAGCAAATAACTCTAATTATTGTAATTATTTTACTTGCATCATATTATTTTGCGTCTGTTACAGCCACAACCAACTCCTCGTCTCGACTTTTTCGATAACTATTATCTCCCAATGCACGACTACTACACCGGAGCCGTTACGTGCCTGGAATTCAGTAACGATGGAACGTAAGAACGTTTTATACATTCGTTTATATTGCATTTTGTAAGAATATAAAATTGTTAACTAATAACAACGAAGCGATTCAATTTTAAAACATTTTGGAAAGAACCTGTTCTATAGAGATAAAACATCAATTTTAAAATTAAAGTGAGCGATAATGCAAATATACTTTTATAATAAGCAAATATAATATTATTTTCAGACATCTATACACAAGCGGAGCAGACGGTAATATATTTTCCTACGTGATAAATTTTCCTGAACCGTTACTAAGTACTGAGAAAGCGTCGGCTGGAGTTGAATTGCCTGTAAGTTTCGTTCTAGGCTCAGTCTAACTTTTTTGGCTTATTTTGTTACGTTAACTGAAAGTCTTTCAAACAACCTAAACTACATATTTGTTTAACATTTGCTAAAAGTTTACCATTCCAAAAACTTTATACAACTACAAGTAATCTAAATATTACCTCATCGCAAATTTCTAATAGTAGTGTATAATGCTACGATATTTTTGTAGAAAGTGCAAAAGCTCAGAGAACCGAGTACGATAGAAGGAGAATTGATGTCTCATGAACAGCTAAAACAAAAAGAGGAATACGACAAAATGATGTCCATTGCTAATGCGCACAAAAAGCGTGTCAGAGATCAGTTAGCGGAACTTACTGCTGAATACAATAAACTTATAAAAGCGTAAGTCATTTTTATTTCTTCATTTTCAATATAATTCTATTGAGATAAAATTTCTAGATAATATTTTAATAACAGCGCAAATGTTTTTAAGATCTGATAATAATAACTGTAGCTTTGATTTTTTGTTGCTCTCTCGGTTAAACTACCACCTAATATAAAATCGTAAGTCATTGTCATCATCCACAATAAGACCACTGTTAAACATAGAGGACTCCATGAAAAATGTCTGCAGCGATCGGTTGTAAATTAAGCTAATTTACTTTTTCTTTTACTGCCAGAAATCGATCTCTGCCAGCATCGCAACAAATCGATGTGACATTGGATTCTCGGCCTCTAGAGGTGCAAGAAAGAGAGCTAAACGACGCCAAGGCACTAACACGAAGGAAATTAGCTCATAGACTTGAAGCTTCAGATTTAGCTCTACATAAGATGTATTCCAGAAACATCATTCAATGCGACGTGTTCCCTTTCACATTGAGGGCGATCAGGTTCGTGTGCAACGGAAACAATTTTAATGGCTCACCTCCTATCACACAAAAGTACAAAGGTAGGTGTCCTAGTAACACCTTTGCCTATCCCTTCTGGAAAAAAGTCATGACTTTAATTTTGCTTGAAAACTATTTTTAATGTTATAGTTAATAGCTTATGCTTGTGCAGGTGTAAAGCAGTAAGCATTTTAGCGGGGTTTCGATCCCAGTAAAGGAAAATGTATTATGTGTATAAATCCATAGTCTATAGATATTTTCCCGTGGATATTTTGTTCTGATCACAGTTTAAGGTATGAAGAATAGTTATAATTGGCCTTGGAAATCGAAAAAGATTTTGCACAACCCAGTAATACTTTAGGAAAAGTAGTATTTTTAGCATAGAAATAAAAACAGATTTTTTTTAGTTTATACTTCTATTTCCAATAACATGTTCAACAAGTTCAAGCATTATTTCTGAATTACGTACTGAAGATGTACGAAGTGACTCAATTGATTCTATAAATAGTAGTTTTTTTTCTGCTAGTTACTACTTTATTATATTTAAATTTAATGATCTAGGGATCCCGATGTAATGATAAGACCGTTGCGACAGAAGAATCTTTCAAGGGCGTTTTACTGTCAACTTGAAGAAGTCCATGAGAAAATGGCCGAAGCTGCTTTACGTGGAAGGTGCCTGTTGTTTGAATTTTTTTATTTGGTTTCTCTTAGTAAACACGAAATGATAGAACTTTGCAAAATTACACGCTGCTAAAGGAATCAAAATTTGGTGGAATTGGCAGAACAACAACTGAAGTAAGTGAACTTTGAATGCTTTATCTGTTGTGAAACTTTATAAAGCATCTTGAACACAAAATTATGCACATTTGCTTTTTGTCTATTATAAGCATTTTTATGTTTGCATTCATTAATTTAAGAAAGATCACTATTGTGTTATCACTAAAGATAATATTAACTTAAACCAAATTAATTTTCCTTAAAATATTTCTACATAGTTATTTTCTATATACTTTTTTATTACATAGGTCGGGCAAACGAACAAACAGGTCACCTGATGGTAAGTGATTACTGCCACCCATGAATATCAGCAACGCTTGGATCATGAATGTTTTGCCGGCTCATCATCTGGAGGGGGCGGGAAAGAAAAACGGTGGAAAGGGGAAAGGGGTATTGGGCATCCGGCAATCTCACTCACCGAACGAAATTCGAAAGCTAAAGCTGTCGATTCACGCCGATTTCCTGAGAGACAGTGGTACTGCCCCGGATGAGCCTGCCCATTCATGCTGAGTCATGACTGACAACAGCGTGGCTCTACCACTTCCAAACATACTATGTCCTCAACAATATATTATAGTAATATGCTTGTTTGTAATACAGGCGTACAGAATCAGTAGCACGTCGTGCAGCGGCGAGGAAGTCGTCGTGGGGTCCTCCGAGAGTGGCTTCCTTCTTACTGGGCCTGCCGCCTCGACCGCCGCACCCCTTGAAGAAAGCACTCCGGAACTACCGCCAACGCTTACATCGACATCATATACAGTTTATCGAGGTTATTATTGACATATATTTTTATTGCTGTGTGTCTCGTTAATTGACAATGGTGGTTTGTTTGTGAGTGTTTTGTACTTTAGTGTTTTACCCTTTTTCAATATGGTTTTGTGTATCAACAAGCGATCGATTTTTGGCAACAAAAAATGGCACTTATCCAAAAAATCTACTTTGTTTTTAATTTTTAGAGGTAAGTTAATACAAATATATGGTTCTCGAAGCGCCACACCTACATGAATCATTACAACACTTTCTCAATACACTTATTGTAACAAACACTTATTCAGTACATTGTCTGATTTATTGATGAATAATTGATTGATATGTTCAGTGGCAAGAGCATTTGTCTCACAAGCCGGACCCGCACGCCATGCCGCCCGGAGCCGCGGAGGCGCTGAAAGAAGCTGAAGCCTCCATCGGCAACAGACTGCTCAAAACACAACCTGACTACGTCGCGCCACCCGGACACAACACGCAACTACGCGTATGCCTCAACAGGCAAGAGGTACGACATTCTGATACATTCTTTGTTTATATGAAAGATGTATGTAAAGGGAAGTGTAAAGTATTTCAATGGAAAATTGTTGGCGTACAGAACTTGAAAACATTTTCCAGCTAGCCATTATTGTCAAATGATCACTTCCAACTATGACATTTGGGTCTTTTTGAATACGTTAGTAAATAAAGAGAGAGGGAGAGGGACAAGCAAAACAGAGGGAGAAGTAGTTACCGCTGTAACTTTGGCAATGTACTACATATCATATAGATATAAATTCATGAAACAAAAAATGGTTAAAGTTAACCAAGATGTATGCCGAGGCTTAATTTATTTTCCACCAGATTTACGACAACAAACGCGCGTTCAATGCGAAAGTGCTGGAACTGCGCGATCACAAGATGCGTCTGGTGACGCGCATGAAACAGATTGGCGAGAGACTGATGGAGATCCGCGTGGAAATACCGCCTAAACAAGTGAAGAGCCCGCCCCACGTGCCGGATATAGATCCGGAACTAGAGTTCCCTGAGAGGAATCTGGATGTAAGTGAACCTAAGACCCTTGAATAAGCTACTTCTGTCCATAAGTAACTCCAAGAAGTTGTAACTGTTGGACATGAATAAAGTACAACTTAGGTTGGATAAAATTTTGCTCCTCGATGTAATTTAAAATCCAAGATTCCATAATACCATAATATTAACTTTTATTAATATCAGTAAATATTTCGTAATGGAAATTAAGTTTGTTTTATTTCATTACGAGGTATAATTACTTTCAACGATAATTATCTGGCCTAGATAAAACCGGAGCCAATACAGGTGGCTCCTAGGACTGCGACAGCTAAGAAGCAAGCGCCAGAACGTAGGAAATCAACCTTGTATCCACAACCGAGGCAGCGACAGCCGAGGGTGGTACGATTTGTACCCCTAACAGGTATGTACACTAAACATGTGCATTAGCAAATTATAGTTGCCAATTTTTTCTTAATATTTTAATACTTGTAATTTATGAGTGTAATTGATCCTGTATAATCGTACTATTCAAATAAATAAACGATAACAAGACGATAGATACGCTGCACTTATAAGTTATAACATTGAAAAGCTATATGTATTGAGGTGTTTCAATACTTTTTCATACAGTGTACCATTTATCTAACATGTTAAATCAATAAAATGTAAAATTAAATAACAATAGGTTTAATGAATTATGTAATTTAATAAATTAATAACTGGTGAACAATAGGTAACTTGTAATCCATAAAACTAAGGAAAATTATGATGTTAATTACTTATTTTATTTAGAGAGCCGACCGCTCGCTGCTTCTTGGGAACTGTTAAAGCCAAGACCCGACCACGAGTTCTCTGCTATAGAAATAGAAATACGCGAGAGGCGTATAGGACGGTACGAGGTTTCAGTTAAATACAAATCATAACATTTAAATATTTATAATTAAAACGAATGTTCAAAAGTAGTAGAGTAGATTGTAATGAACATTTTAGCTGTAATTTTAAGTAATATTTTAAGTGGTATAACTCGTAAAATACTGCCTAATACTTTGATTTATCCGAAAACTAAAAGACGGAGTTGGCTTTAATGTAAAAGAGACCTTTAAAACTTTGAAGTTAACATAACTATATTTCTTTACAATTAGGCACTTGTATGAACAAGACATGCTCCTTGCCGACGCCGAAGTATCGGTGCAGCAGTTCGATTCCCGTTTGAGACAATTGCAGAGAGAGCGCATACGAGTTCAGGTATCTATTCTTTATTTCAACATCCACACAAAAAATTGTATGCATTAATTTCATTTTACTCTTTTACTTAAATTTTCTCAGGAGAAGAACCAACTACTAGAATTGCATTTATACCAACTGCATAGAGAAATGAATGTATTGAACCGCTTTGAAGCACACGAAGATAGATTGGCGGAACGTGTTTATGCTAAACTGATGCAGGTAAAACCTTGATATTTAAAACATATATACTATTTTATTAAATTACCTAGTACGGGTTATGGATATTAATTAAAATCAGTAGGTGCCTATAGAAAAAAAAATATTACAAAATATTCTTGGCCTTTCGAACAAATTCCGGAATATGTGTTATCATTAGCAGCAATCGCAATTCTTCTGAGATATGTAATATTTTCCTAAAAAACAATATATTCTACCAGGTCCGCGGTGTTCAAGACCAAATAATAGAGTGTGAGCATCGTATAGAAGAACACAAGGCTGAGAAAGAACAGTTGGATTTGACTTGTCAAGAACTGCAAAGACAGTTCAAACGACTTGTTGTTGATAATAAGTTTGCAGATTTCTTGCGCAAGATCTTCAAGAAGAAATACCGTCCGCCGCGCGACAGGGATGAGGATGGTAAGGCATAATATACATACATTCATATATATTTTTTGTAAAATATTTAAGAACAGATCGAAGATTTACGACTGCACGGAATATCATAGATATATAGACCTAAACAAAGAAGGTAAAATAAAGTTTATGACGATAAATTGAAAAAAAAATTAAAACCACGTATTGGCTAATGAGAAATGAAATTCGTTAAATGTATATTCATATTTCATCATTAATAGAATACGTGCATAGATTGGCTCATTGAATAATTAAAAGAAACTCGTAACTACAAACGATAAATCAATGTAAGCTTTATTGAAGTAGTCTTTTAAAAATTGAATCTTTACGATCGCTTCGGTACATTTTAAAGCTGTGTAGAAGAAAAGGCGCAACAAACTCCTTCGGCATCTCGTTAAGTTTTTTGTTTTTTCTTGTCCATCATAATCAATTATTTATTTTAGAGTCTTCCGAGTCAGAGTCTGAGTCATCCTCAAGTGAAGAGGAAGAAGAAGGTAGCGTGGACAGTCGCGACATCGGCCCCATACGTCTTGACCCAAATGTTTGTCCCGAGGGCTGTGACAAGGACATCTATGACAAAACTTACGACTTGCGAGATACCAGGTACTACAAAACGTCCTTCATACCTGTATCTGAAATGCGTTAGCTATTTATTGTAGCTTAGCAAAGTGACTGTAGTCTATACCTGCTGCTCCTAATAGGAAGTGCAACGCTGTCCCGATTGGCAACGGTCATTATTTTGCCGGCACTTAACTGTTTCTTCATACTATGGCGGAAAGACCCAATACTACATTTATGGCATTTTTATACTTAGTATAATGTTACTAGATATAGCGAGCTTAACGTTTAAAACTTACGGTTAGGATATTAAAGGAAAAAAAACTCGCACAAATATCAACAAATAATGGAAATCCAATATTCACATTAAATGGTACTGAATGAACAAATGCACTGTAATTACAATAATTATTTGCATAATTATTGAAATCATGTTCAATGTTACATAGTATTTCATCGTGCATTAGCAGAAAACTCGTAACAGAAACTAAGGCGTATGAATATTAACGTTGCGTTTTCAATATTAATTAGTTCGTGTAATTAGGAAAAGTGATCTGATGAATTATTAATCATTTTTCTATTCTGATTGATGTTGCTGTCATTGAACATGAATCTGTATTACTGTGTAATCTTACTTGGTGGCTTGGAAAAATCGTTTTCGCATGAATCTTTGTACCCATTAAGATGCCTCTAAGATCAATTGTGTTGAGCTTGAACGAACCGTGAGATTGAATTTATTTTTGACTTCATTTCATAGATTTAGAAAACTAAGCATCACAATTTTTGGGACAATATAATGTTCTGCGATTTGCCTAATTCAGACACTGAGGGCACTATTATTTCGTCTAAATTCAAAGTTCTACATCTCACTGTTCAAATGAAAATATTCAAATAATATCAAGTACAAGTTCTTTTTTATTATCAATTTGATGATAATGTGTATTTTTGATGACCCAGACATAAGCACGAGCAACAGATGATGGAACAAGACCGTATGGTGGATTTATTGCGTAAGGACATTGATGCGCATAACAAAGTTAAACATAAGCTGTCCATGCAATTGGATAGAAGGAAGAACGATCTTCGCGAGTTTATGGTAAGTAAACATTTTTTTTTCAAAATTGAACGATACCACTACTGAGAAGATTTATAGTAGGTACATAACAATTCAAATGATCTTACGCTAGATTTGAACTTGTACAAGATTCTTAATAAAAGTGGTAAACGTATTAGCTCGTGCTAAAAGTTAGCTGACTTGCTACAATCTAGTAACTTACTGCATTATTTGGAGCATAAACTTATTTTAATTGGATATATTCTTAGATTCCAGTAATTTACAGCATCATTACGAAAATTAATTTAGTACGTACAATTGGGTATAATTATTGTAGATGGAAAAGCAAAGCTGTCTCAACGACGTCGACCAAGTAATCATACTACGGTACGATCAAATCCGAGCGTCTGCGTTGCGCGGCTGCACCGGACCGCAGGGGCTATCACAAACAGTGGTGTTTCCCGAGAAGATGCTCGCCAAGCTGCGGAAACGAGTGTTGGAGTTGCAGGACGAGATCAAACAACAGAAGCAGAGGCAGAAGTAAGTATAAAAACAATTTACCAGTCTAAATGTTTGGGGTTCCTGATCTGTTTATTATAGGCGTAGGTTCAACGAACTGTAAGGGTGTGTCGGCTGTTTAACAGAAGAAGACTATGTTATCGATGCCACGGGTAAAGGGGTTAAAAGTAAAACTAAAAAGGCGCAGTACAATATTGGTGTTGTAGATGAAAATGTGATTTTCACTCTTCATACCAGGTTAACTAAGGGTCTCCTCCCAGAAAATGCAAATAGAAATACCCCGTGCTGGTTTGAACTGGCGTCGGACTATGATGAATGAATTTATTTGCAGAGTCAATAAAACACATCTATTCCGTATGAACATAGACCTGCGTAAAATGGAAGCCAAGGAGCAAGAGCTCCGTGCCAAGATGCGTGACGTTCTGACTCGCAAGCTGGGCAAGCCGAGGAAGGTGGACAAAACGCTCGATGATCTTTTGAAGCAAATGGCCAGAAGACACAAGTTCGTGGCCACCCTAGGCACCACGCCGCAGATGATAGCCCAGCTTAGGAAATGGCGGGTGAGCTTCTTATTTGGACAAAACGGACTTTGTGAATATTGACTTCTCTACTCTATAGGAAAATTCTTGTCAACATGTTTGATATGATGGTTTCAGTAATACATTTGTAAAAAAAAGTTAAGCGCCATGATAGCACCTAAATTAGATTATAATGTTCCATTATTGCAGTACTGTTTCGTGTTTAGCTACATTACTTCATAAGCAAAAATAGTTTTTATTTACAGTGCATAGCATGCATAAAACATATAAACTAATTCAATGTCCTAGGATCGTCACAGCGAACTGGAAAAGAAATACTTGCAGCTAATGAATGGTATTGCCGATCGTCTACGGCTGGCTGCGGCTCTTCAAGCAGATGTTCTGCCACAAAAGGTTTCTAATATGTATTCAGAATGAAATAACTTAGTAGTTGCACAAAAATATTAATACCACAGAAGGGACAGGTATAAATTATTACAAAAAGTAATCATTTATGATACAGCTATAGACTATTCCAAATAACTATTAAAATATTAGTCCAAATGACTATTAAAGTTATTACTGTACTATCTTACAATCGATACCTCAAGAAAATAAACAATTACAAAGTTGTAAATACACGCATTATTACCGTAATCATATTCATGTTTATTGTTTGTCATGGACATCCAGTAACCAGTTTACAACTTACCATAATTTTCCTGCTAATCACAACTTCTCCACACGTATCCAAGTAAAGCCTGCAGAAAATGTATAGGTATTACCAAAGGTTTATTAAGTAATGAGTAATCAAATAATATTAACACTGTGATACAGCCTGTGAAAGATCCGTCGGAAATGGCGGGCGGTTACAAACCACAACAATACCAACGGGATGTAGTTCGCTTGCGTATCATACACGCCCAGCAACTGCAACAGATTGAGGTAAGTTGTCATTCCCTTGTTTTTTAGTAACTTAAATATTTCATGAAAACCGCTGTGCCGCAGGTGGTTATACATCGGCTGTAAAACGTGAAATTGCGGGTTCTATCCCCGTCCGAAGCAAATATTTGTATCATTTATAGGTATTTGTTTCGCGCCTGGGTATTTGTGAGACCGAAAAGTCTCTCGTAGTCCGTGATACCCATAAATACAAGACTTAATTGATCTTAGTGTGGGATCAGGAGCATGTACATATGTGATTATTGAATGTATTTATTATTTATTTCATATATATTAAAAACTTATTGAACTCTTACTTATTCTTATTACATTTTATTCATAACAATAGATGCTACGGGAAGAAATACAAAATCTCAGTTTGAAACCTTTATCATATCGAAAGCAGCCCGAGACATATACGCCACCAGAGTCCGTTCGATCCCAAATCAATCTGTTTATAGTACCTCGCGGCATGAGGCAGCAGCGACGAAAATACTTTCCGACGTAAGTTAATCTATCACAACCGCTATTGATAACTTATCTTAAAGTTTCTACAGCATTCCTTGTTTTAACTGCGTTTGAAGTTTGAATGTTATATTTTGGTGTTCACAAGCATCTTTTATTGTAAATATTACATTGTTTAATAAGACTAACTGCAACCTATGATCAAACCTTAAAATATTCATTTAAATATTTAGGAGTCTATAATTTCTACACCTTATTATAATCAAACACCACGAGCGAGAAATGACCAATGGCTCATACTCGTATATCTTTCCATACCGTAAGGAAATAGATATATTCAAAAATAGCATACTCGCATTAATCTCCTTCATTGCAACAATTTAAAGTCCAGCATGTATACAGAACTCCCTTGGGCTCCCACCAAGCAATGCTTCATGATGTGAATGTGATGAAGCTGCTTTACGACTGCTTGGATGCTATGCGAGTCACTCGAGACGATGCCGATGAATTACTTAAAGATATTTCTGCTGAACTACCCGATATTATTAGCGGGTAAGTGCCTTCTAACCGTATTAATTTACAGCATTTCATCATAGAGTATCACTTTTAATAGGTAAATTTATTTGCCAGTGTTTTTCTTTTTTTTTTTGGTATATAAAAACTATATAAGATAACATTACTTTCTCCACGATTTATATTTTTATATCCGTATGTCGCAAGCTTTTTTTTTGTGAAAAATATCATAAGAACTACATATATACACTTCTTCTTTTGTGGTATTTCTTGGTTCCAACTTTCATCTTATTTCAATTCTCTGTTCCCCCAGGAATAAATCACGCTTTGACGTGGTTGACGTAATGGTCAGAAAATGGGTGGTACGATATGGCGGGGACCCCAGCCACTACAAGAAACAAACTCGTGCCTTCGATGCTTGCGCAGCGTTAGTAGACCGGCTGGTACGACAACAAGTGGGTTTCATAATAATTTGACCTAATTTATCAATAAATTAACTTTTTAATATTATTACATTGCACATCACTTATTTTAGGTGGAAGATATGGAAGGTACGCCGCCAGATACACAAGAAATAATGGAATCTTTAGAAGGAGCACTCAAGGGAGTTGCTGATGCTGACCAACCTTTGCACCAACGATTGGGCCCTGCACTAGCAGCATTGTTTCATACTGCTGAAACACCCGACCTCGGTAAGACAATGACGCAATCTCAATATATTTCAATAGTATCAACAGGAAAGGGATTTCTCTATAGAAATACGTCATAAAATGTCGTCTCTATCTAGATAGTAATATGCTTACTATCAAGCGCCATTTCGGTATAAAATAAAAACATCCAGTAGTTGAAACCGTACCGATGGTCATTTTGATAAAACACTAAATAATAACATGATTGAATAGATTGAGATAGCGATATTACCAATAAATTAAAAATTATATCAAGTAGGTATTGATTTCACAGAAACCGCAGAAACAATGACATCGCTTGTAAATTCTTTGATTAATGAAAAATATCCGCTCACCGCAGAGGCTATAAAGGAAATTGATGTAGCTACTGTTAAACAAGACATCAAAGGTAAAATTGAACTGCTTTGTCGTTTGCACTTTGAGGTACGACCAACTTATGTAACAACGTAATTTTCATATACGGTTAAAAGGATTTGGTAACGAAAAATATTCAAAGTAGAAAATTTTATTTCCTATGGATAAATAGTTAGGATTGAATTGGCCATACTAAATTACCATAATCACAGATATTTTGATAACAGATTGCGGTGTAAAAGTACCGGATGACGAGTTGGAGCCCATTATAAAAATTGCAATAGAATGTCTGAAAGCACAGCTAGTAAGCTCTGAAGAAGCAGCCAAATTGGACAAGAAGGTCGAGAAAGCGATTGCCGTTGCTTTAGTAAGTAATTGGTGTAAAATATTGTCCCTTAAACCTATGAATAAAGACATTTTATTTGTCACACATGTCTCAAAAGACAGTAGTGTGGTCTGGGAACACGTCATTACCTTCTTGGCAGATCGTATCCGGTTCACCAACAGAAACTCTAGTACCTGCGTCCTGTGGCAAACATTTATGATGACTGAAATTTACTAGTACCAAAACAGAAACAATACGTAATAGATGGATATTGATTAAAGTCGCGACATCAGCCTTATTATATTAAATAAATAAATACACCCAATAGTCATATACACAGTTCTGGCCCCTCACTAGAATCTAATCTTTTGTCGTGGGCATCAGGATCCACGATAGACTTTTCGGCCTCACAAAAACCCAGATCCAAAACAAGTACCTGTGGAACAAGTATTTGTGTGAACAAATATTTGTTTCGTTGCGAGAATCGAACCCGCTTTCTCATTTTTCATAGCCGGCGTTTAACCAACTATTCCACGGAGGCTATCAAATTTCCGAGATATTAATATTTTCATGATATCGAAATTAATTTGAAACAATTTCAGTCTCACTTGTGACAATTATTTAACCGAGCTATACATTAATAAACACATAATTCTCTTACAGGAAAAGAAATCGAAGTAAGTCTTTACATAATACCACGAAAAATAAACCAAGAAGCGTTTAACATTGGACGTTAATCGGACGTATACAAACGACGAGGATTTCATAAGTTAGATACTATATCTTTAGATAGATAATAATATTCATGGTCTGTTTCCATAATGACCATTATTTTTCATTTTATTATTATTATTATCTTATGTAACTAGATGTAGTCCCTGTACGGTCATTGGATGCCTACTTCAAAGGATTCTAGTTTCCAGGCCTTTGCATATATAGGTATATATTTACATAGGTCACGAAAATTCTAGAATTTATTAAAAACTGCCAACTGGTATTTATCCCACTAAAACGTTTCCTTCGTTTTGGGCCACCAATAACCATTTAATACATATTACGTGTTCGTATTTCTTATTTACGTAGCTCTAATAAATATTACAAATAAAATGTATTTTTATTATGTAACTCTGCACAATTCTAATTCGAATTGTAGGTCACATAAACATTTATCTCTGTGCGAGATCCAGCTCCGAACGTTCCTATTATAGTTGGTTTCTTAATCAACGATTTCCCGAGGGAAAGCCAAAAGCTCTTGAATCCTCTTTTCCGCCTATCTCAAACCTTGGAGGAGGTAGCAAGAAGGCTATGTGGGGGTCACCGGCCGGATATCTACTGAAATAACTTATGTCTGCACACTGATTACAACCCCCAGTAACCACCTATCGCTAGGTAGGCACAAATGTGGTCTATCAATTATGACAACTCCATGGTGGGGCGCTTGTTCCGTCACAGAGTCTGAGGTTGAGGCTCGTCACTATACGTCGATCCTCAATAGCAGTATAGCCAACTGCCTCGCAAAGGTTGTCAGTATTTTAGGTAGATATTGTTTCTACCAACAAATTACCTAAATCAAACTCTGATGTTTTTGAGAAACTGACCACCATAAACGATCGTTAAATACACCTCATATGCCTAATATTTTATATAAGCCATTAAAACAAACTTGTGTAGGGGTGGGCCAATGTTTTATTGAAAGACAACTAATTGTTAGAACACAAATAATAGATGGCGCTTCAAGGTTTACAAGATTGTTCTGTATCTGTTACACTCCGGCAATCTGTGGTATTTTTTACGTGATTGTTGAATGAAATGAATTGACTGTAAGACTTCGCGAAATTAATTCATTATTGTAGTAAAAACGAGTGAAAATTAATTGCAACCAAGCCATTACGTGATAAACAGACGAATGACGAAGCAAACATTTCACTTAGTGATTATGTGCAAAATACGTAAAAGTATATTTTACACTCTAGTTTAATATGTTCAATATAACTGCTTATTTTGACTTCTCAAGAACGTACTAATCGTTTACTATTTTATTATGGTTTCGAAATGCAGCTCTAAAAGTGGAATCATATGATAGTTTTTGTGAAATCGGAAATGCAAGAGTAGTACACCCCAAATAATGCCATGTACGCTCAAGATAACAGAAGAAAGGAAACGAAAGATGTTATTTATCGTAGTAACTCAAGCCTTGACTTGATATACGCTGAGCATCCGTCGGGAAACGGCTTAAGACGTGAGTATGGGAGTCACGGGTCAATCGACGTGATCGGCGGAGCTAACGAGCGGTTGCCCGCAATGGTGCATAACTACAGTGGAGTGTCTGTGCCGGACAAACCCCAGGGCCTCACCCGGGCGACCGAGAGGCTCACAGACGTCGTCAACAGTGACCATGCGGATGGACCAACTCCGAGAACTAGTGCTAGCCCTAAACCCAGATTGAAGCTCAACAAATTGTGGGGTGGGGCTGGAGCCGCAATCTCTCGCCAACCCCTCGACGACGTGTCTCTCACAAACGTTACATATACAAACAAAAGAAAACAATTTGCTCATTATGACTGCCAGTCATTGATGGCCAATTTAAGCTATGCTGCTGAAGTAAGAGGAGCACTTCTTAGTCGGAGACGTAACACAACCACTGGTGCCTCAGCTGCATCGCTACTTGCCACCCGTGGTCTGCCTCCAGGGGAAGATTCTGTCCCAGATACAGGAGATGGCAGATCCAATGAATTACTAGAGAGCTGTCCTTTCTTCAGAAATGAACTTGGAGGTGAGAATTATGTTTGTAAATCAGTAAAAGTTATTATGTATCAGTTTATGTTTACAGTTTATAATTTTACCAATAATTTGCTTACTTGTCCAAATTGTACTAAATGAATAGATTTTTAACCACTTAATTTAATTTACACCAATATTGTAAAGTTGTGAAATGGACCCTAAAACAAGCAGCAACAATTTAAATTATCATTTAAACTACCACAAGAAGGAGAACACACATGTTAGTGTTACAATATTTTACAAACATAAGTCTGTATGTTTTATCACACAAGACATAAATACAATACAATTAAAGCATTGTAAGCCACCATCAAGAGACTACAACTTACTACGGAATGACCATTGTGTCATCTGTGAATCAGGTGACACACAAATACCTTTCTCACATCAACATTTTTCTTGTTGCAATGAATTATGTATGACTAACGCATTATGTTGAGACAAAAATGAGAAATTGTCTATTATGAAGATGTTAACCTGGTTTCTGCCACTATTTAATGTGATGTACTTGTTACATAATGTATAATTTTCTGTGTAAAAGATTTAAGAACTATATTTTATGCAATTTTGAAAGACAAGTTGTCTATTATAAATGATTTGCTTTATTTTCCAACTCATAAAACAGTTCTATAATAAAGTATTATGAAAAAAAAATAACAAAAACAAAAATGTTAGTTTTGGAATGTTGTTTTCTAGAAGATGTGGCCTACATACTGCATTCCGTAATAATCTATTGATATTTTTTTCTTCATATTCATTGACATGTGTAGGAAATAGTAGGTGAGTAATTTAGACTGATTACAATGTCTCTTCTTTTGCTTATATTCATTACATTTAAAACATTATTTTATTATACAAATAATATTAATATTATAAATTCAATTCTCTTTTTACTAAAATCGCTCAGCACCGTTTTGAGGGAATGATTATTCTAATTCTTGTTATTATCAATCATTTTTGTCCAACATAAAAGTGAAAATATAATGTAGCTTAAAAAAATGTGGTACTAACATTCTATGGAATTTGCTATTCTGAAATAAATTATGATTTGATTTGATTATTTATAACTACTCTGCTTAACCATTACAATATTGCAGAATTATAATAACAAGTATTACTATATTTCTTTAGTTATTAACTATGTATTTATATAAATCAAAGACCTTAGTATAAATTTAAAACATAACTTCAATACATCACAAAATTATTTTAATTTTAGCCATTTAACATTCTATAATACTCAGGAAAATTATTGTCATGAGGAAATATTTTGTGGAGGAAATATGAAAAATAACATAATTGACCAGTTGATAAGATTTTAAAGGTTTACTGCACAAACAACAAAATAATTGTGATACTGAACAAAAATATGATATTTTTTTGTTTTAAAGTTGCATTCAAATAATATCATAAACTATTTAGCTTCAGCTTTAAAAACCTATTTTAGTCATCAAATATGTTGTGTTCTTCGCTCAAACTGAATTAAAAAGGGGTCCGAAAGGGAAAAAAACATTCAATAACTAAGATAGATTTATAAACTGTCTATGAATGAAGAGTTACTCTATTAAATTTCTACATTTGTATATGGTTGGAACTATCCATGCTCAGCATGGATGTATAAATATCCTGCCATCAATGTTTCCAGCTATCTCACAAGACAATCACTTGAAATTTGAATCAATATTTTTCTTAGTAATTGTTACACAATCATAAGCGATAATTATCTGTTAATTATAGTTTTGTTGCGCTATAAGTATTTTTTATACAGTACACAAGAGGTCATGTATTATGAATCAGTAACTGGAATGCACAAAATAGAAACAATTTATATTTTAGTCATTCACGGCAGGTAACTTACATGTATGGTTAACATATTCCTGTATTTGATTATGTTGCAATAGCTATACATTTCAATACACCTTTTTAATACATAGTTTATGTATAAAAAATATATCAATGAGTTTATTTTACCATTATTCTTTTAAGTATATACATATATGTAATATCTTATGTCATTTTCCATCAATATAAATACGATTTTTACACAAAAACTGACTATCTAAACATATAATAAATTTGTATTTTTTGAACATAGATACTGTTTAGGTACGAATGTTTTCTTTTTCCTCAATTTGTGGCATTGTATTAAGCATGTTTTAATTTTAGTAACGATTACTTAATTTATGAAATCATACAGGAAAATTGTTTGAATATGTATCAGGTGAGGAAGAAAGATGTGTTTCTCTGTGCTGGCGGACCGCGCGTGGTGCTATCCCGGGACAGTCAGGCGGCTGGCATCGACCCCGGGCCGCGTATGGTCTGTCCATGCTCGAGTTCCCACCGGGGCAGACGCATTGGCGCAATGGCTGCCCATTCGCCAGGTCACTGGCGCCCCTCCCCATCGAGAGTCAAGATCAGGGTGCTTTGTATTACCGCAACTACTTCTATACACAACGTGAGTTAATCGATGTTCACACATGATGCGAACGGCTATGTAACTAATTATGATTGTTATGCTATTTTATGATTAAATCTTGATATTATCAATACGTTTATCATACTCAATACATAGCGAACTATGTATCGATCCAATTTGAAATATTTAAGTAAATCTAAAAATGATTTTTTAAATCACAATGACTTGATCTGGTAAATAACATTGTAAATGAACATTTCGCAGCTCATCAAAACTGGTTCGGGATGGATGAGAGTCTGGGTCCTATAGCAATATCTATAAAGAAGGAACGTGTGGAACTTCGTCGTGGTACGAGCGGTGACGCCTCCGCGCCGACCTCCCAGCTGGTGTGGCAGTATCGACTAGTCATACGCACGTCGGAACTCCTCACGTTGCGCGGCTCTGTCCTTGAGGACGCATTGCCTAATGTCAAGCCGACCAACAATAGCGCCACCTACAATACTAAAGAAGTGTTGGAGTATGTCGCGCCTGAATTACAGCTCAACTGTTTAAGGTATATAAGAGCGGCTTATTTTTAAACTTAAAGGTATAATTTATTTTTCCTTTTAATGTAGATTGTAGATATGGCGTTGTAAATATAACGTCAAATCTTAAAGGTATAAACTATGTTTTGTAATTATATTCTGATAAATGATGCCCACATCTAATAACCACAAGTAACACTTTACTACAATGTGTTCGGAAGATTATGTTTCAGCGGCGATCGCGTATCAAACTTACATAAAACAACCCTATTATTCTTACAGGCTTGGCGTCACAAATAGTGGCGCTGAAGAGCAATTACTGCGTCTGGACGAACAATGTGTCACCCGCCACTACAAAGTGGGCGTGATGTATTGCAAAAATGGACAATCCACCGAAGAAGAAATGTATAATAATCAAGAAGCTGGCCCAGCGTTTGTCGAGTTTCTGCAAATGTTGGGCCAAACTGTGAGGTTAAAAGACTTTGACAAATACAAAGCGGGACTGGACAACAAATCGGACTCGACAGGGTTGTACTCGGTGTTCACAACCTACCAGAACTGCGATATAATGTTTCACGTGTCAACGATGCTTCCGTACACGCCAAACAACAGACAACAGTTATTGAGGAAACGACATATAGGCAACGATATTGTGACAATAGTCTTCCAAGAGCCCGGCGCGGCGCCATTCACGCCGCGGAACATTCGCTCGCAGTTCCAACATGTTTTTATAGTCGTAAGAGCGATCGACCCGTGTACAGAGAACACGCATTACAGTATAGCTGTTAGTAGAGCTAAAGAAGTGCCTTTATTCGGACCCCCGATAAAAGAAGGAGCGGTATACCCCAAAGGCGAAACTTTCACTGACTTACTTCTTAGTAAGGTGAGTCACCAAAATTAAATACCAATGCACCTAGAATGTACTTTTCTATGAACTGATTTTTTAACATTGTACTTCTAACTGGGTTTTATTATTTGGTTGTTTTACCGACTCATGCGCATATTCTTATGTAATTTACAAAATATGCAGATCTGTAAAATAAACATTAAATTATTTGAGTTCATACAAAATATTCCATTATTAAAATTTCTTGTCTTAAATTATGTCCAAAAAATCAAAACAATTCAATATCATGTGTAGCGTACTAAATGTAATTTTAATTATTCATGTGTAATTTTAGGTAATAAACGGCGAGAATGCCGCAATCCAATCACCAAAGTTCAGCACAATGGCGACGCGCACGCGACAAGAATATCTTAAAGACCTAGCCAAGAACTACGTCACTGCCACCACTGTCGAGACTGGACAGAAGTTTTGTAAGTCTTTCAAATGAATAAATATGTATTTAAATTCATATATAACCATTATGTCGTTATCGTACAGGAGTAGGCAGAAGCTATACCTTTTTGTTTTACTCAATATGTTTCAATTTTAACCCACTTATTGATATTCTTTTGCATTCCAGTCTGTGCCGAATACTTCTGGTCTGTCTATTGTTTAATGTATCACCAAATTGCCTGACAATGTGATTGAACGATACCAACAATTCTAGTCACACTCGCCTATTATATTTGTTTTATTATCCGTATTTTACCCTTCTTCTCTTACCTTTTCTACTCCCCAAAGTCCCATCACCATTAAGTATTTAATGGTCCAGTTTGTCATTAACATCGTTTTCATGATTTACCACACTACAGAATTAATTAATTACTTTCTAATAATTATACAGGGTTATCTTTCAAGGTCTGACCAATTTTTTTTATTGATACCAAAAGAATAATACTGATAAACACATGGAGAAAAATATTCAAATTTACACGATATAAGTAATTGATTTCCATTTCATCATATCTTAATCAACGTTCAAATTATACTCAACGTTAGCTACAAACACAGTCGCTGGTTATTTTTATACACAGACGCATGCGCGAGCGTCTGTGTGTGTAGTTTATCAATGATAAAAATTATGGAATATTTTGAAAAAAAAAATATTTCATTTTATTTTACCAATGTATTCATGATTCTGAACCTCCTGTCAAAATTTGGATACTCATAATAAATAAATATTTGTAATTTCCAGCAATTTTCTCGTCGCTGTTGATGAAGAGCGGCAACAACTCGAGCAACAACGCGGTGCTGCCTCGCGTCGACAACTGCACCAACGACGTGCTCGTGGGCGGCGCGCTCTGCTTCCACGTAAATATACGCCTTGACTTCTCTACGCCGTTCTTTATTTTATTTAACACAAAACAGGTTACAATCATGAATGCAGTAACATCAAGTATGTATTGTACATTATTTTTCTGGACGGTAATTATAACCCAAAAAATTGTGTTCCAGTGAGTAATAATCAAGTTACAAGTAAAAATTGGTGATAACAATGAAATACAGTAAAAATAACAAAATACAGATAAAAAAGAAAAGCCTTAATAACATATCAACATTAATAACAACAAATGAGAAAGAATTCTTAAGCTATTAAAAAGAAAGAAAAAAAATAAATAATAACGAACCGTTCGAGCCCACTACTAAACTGTTCGCTGTGGACTCCTAAACTTCATACTTAAACCTCTTGAAATTCTCTCAAGCATGCAAGTGTTAATGTGTCTCTTTACGTTAATATGAGTAGTAATTATCTGTATGCACCAGTGGCGAAGGGTGATTTTTTTAAAAAGGGAAGCCGAAGCTCAATACGCTAAATAAGTGTGTTTATTTTGTTTATACCTACTGGCCCTACATAGGGAAGACAATGCGACTGATACTTGATAGTAAACATAGCGCAGTCCAGATTGAGTAGATCAAATTATCGTGAGATGCTTCACAGAATTAGCCCGAAACGCGACACATTTACATAATATGTACGTGTATCCTTATATCCGGACGTTTGCGAATATCCAACCGCCAGCAAATTATTCCTCCGACAATCTCACTCACCAAACGAAACGATTGCGTTTCGTATGATGGCATCTACGTACTGCGGTCGTCAATTATATTTTAATATTTCCAATATACAAAAGTTGCAATGTCATCATGAGAAAAGTAAAAATGTATATTTTGAAACCGCACGTGAATATAAGATTAATAAAGAAAAAATTATAATCTAGATACAATGTTAACAAGTACGTTAGCTGCGCTTTTATTAGTTGTATTATTAGTAGTCGAGCACTTCCTAAAATCTAAACAGTAACGTTATTTCCGAAATTGACAATCTAAACATGTACGTCCCTCACGATTATTAATTTCCATTGCAACATAATAATACTATTAATATTTATGTACATTTTTTAATTTAAAACATTAAAAACTAAATGCGTAACCCAGCTAATACTCGTATACTGTCAAAATGTTAATACAACACTTACAAATGCAGTGATATCTACACAAATACACATATAAACACACAAATGCTGAAGAATCACAGCATGCCTTCTGCTTTTTTAACGGAAATTGAACCTTAAATCATTATAAGTTTAAGGTACAATTTTGGGTGATTTGTTGCAAAATACACAACCATGTCACACCAATGCGTAAAATGCAGCCAACGCGGGCGGTCGGCGCACGGGCCGCGCCATTGTTTTTCAATAAGCCGAACAATTTTGGCAGTAATTCGCCAGAGGTCGCAACGCGGCGCAATCTAATTACGAGTTTGCTATGCGCCTCCGCAGTAATATTTACCTATGTGGCCGACAGATGTCGTTGAATAAAATGAGTTTAGATATTACATAAATAATTTTGAAAAATTTGCTTGTTTATAGTGTAATGATAAATTACAAAAGGTAAGCCGCAGGGAATCGAGTTATATGGAGCCTTCGCCACTGGTATGCACACAGTAATCCAGAAAGTTGGATGTTTATGTAAATTAAGCATGAGCAAATACCATTAAAGAATAACTCAGAATATGCAACTGAAGGTAGGTGCAGTGCAATCCAAATCGAGTATCAACCGATGAGTACTGTGGCCGCCTTTTGGGGTAACAATATCCTATAAGCTCATGTTATTGTTCCTTTTCAGGTACAAGTGCAGGATGAAGGGGCCGGCGGCATGCTGCTGGACTGCATCATGGGAGTGTCGGCCGATACCATAGTGTTTGTGGAGGACAGCACGCGGCAGATCATACTCGTCATACCCACCTACACGTTATTAGGTAAATACAAAATATTTACTTTTCAGTATTTACATGGATCATTATGATGGGTTATTCACTACTATACGCATTAGTATAACAGTACAAACGCGCCGTATTTATTCACATTATCATGCGTATAAATAAGATTAACTAAATACCAGAATAATAATGCTGAAGCGGAAATGCAAACAAAACATGTGCGCACTCTGGACGCACCAGCCGGACTGGAAACCATTGAAACGAGAAGGAAGATAATGCGAACGCATAGGAATGTCAGAAACAGTAACAGAAATAGACAGTCTCCGTGGCGCAGTTGGCTGGGCGTCGGATGCAAAGTGAGTGGCTGCGGGTTCGATCCCCGCACCGAGACAAATGTTTGTATGATCCATTTCGTAGGTTTTTTTTTGAATCTGGGTGTTTGTGAGACTGAAAAGTCTTTCGTAGTTTCTGATACCCACGACACAAGAATCTATCTTAGTGTGGAGTCAGGATGATGTATGTGACTGTTGGATGTATATATTTTTTAATATGGTACTACTGTTTTAGATACGTTTTGTTGGCTGTGTTCCTTGTAGTACATTAGATTATTCTAATACGTGTGGATGTGTGTGCAGGCTGGGTGTGCAGCGGCGGGTGGTGGCGCGTGTACTACCACCGCGGCGCGTCGGTGCGCGTGCGCGGCGCCGCCGACGCGCTGTGGCGCCGCCTGGCCGCCGTGGCGCCGCCGCACGCCGCCGCGCTGCCTGAGATCGCGCTCGAACGAGGACCCGCCGCGCAACTCGGTACCCACTGCTCCACTCATATCACTCATAGCTATGTGTTCAGTTACACAACGTACAGTTATAAAGCAATTCATGCTAATTGTTTCCATTATGGTATGCCAGTTGCCACCATTTAAAGATTTATTATAAAGCGTACATATCGCAATTATATTACAATATAGACCAATTTCCCAAAATATTTTTGGAATGACATACTGGGCGCATGTCTATTTATTACCCACATATACTTTTGGGGCATTTATACTTGTATAAATTAGTGAAATGACCAAATGCTATGAAATATAGTGGGTATATAATATGTGATGAAGACGTGTGGTTGGTTGTTGTGTTAGGGTTCCACGTGCAGCCGGACGGGCTGGTGACGGCGGTGGAGGGCGGCGGCAGCGCGGCGCGCGCGGGCATGCGGCGCGGCGCGCGCCTGCTCGAGGTGTGCCGCGCCGCCGTCGTGGCGCTGCACCACGAACAACTCGTCGACCTGCTCAAGACCTCCGACCCTGTCACTGTTAGTGCTTACACCATTCCTGTCTTGATTTATTCTATTTACTTTTCCTTCATTTTATGTTAAAAAAAGCAGGCATAATTATGAACATAAAGGTAGGTAAATAATTGTTACAAAGTAAGCATTCATGCAGTCAATACGTAGAAACGAGCATAAGCATTGTATTATTTCTAAAGATTTTAGCACACGGTGCGACGAATATAAATGCTCACTGCGAATGTTACACCACACTGCTTAGCACCGGTCAGTACCTACGCTAATATTAGGGTAACAGAATTCTGTTGCTAATTGCAACCAAGTCTGATCTATTTAGACTAATTGGGCTGGCCATTTAGAATTTGTTGTCATAACTTTTTTACTTTTTTTATATCGCTCTGAACTCTGCTTCAGCTTGGTCCTTCGAGCCGGATGGTCTTCGATGACAGTCAAATAAAAATCAAAGAATGTCTAATTCGTTTTAATCTCTTAGCATTTGATCACATTTAAAATAAACGTGTAATTTTGTGTAAGATAAAGCCAATGTGTAGTAATATGATGTGTGTTGCAGGTGCGCGTGACGTTCGCGTCGAGCGCGAAGTGTCAGTGCGAGAGCGGCGCGGAAGAGGTGGTGGCGGGGCGCGCGGACGCGCAGCAGCCGGCGCGGCGCCGCGCACACGACCGCGCGCTCTCGCCGCCGCGCTCCGACAGCTCCGGATACGGCACCGGTACGCATACATTGCTGTGTCCACACTAGTCTCTACTCACGCTACACGGCGTTAGTCGTCAGTCGAAATAAAATGCGTGTTTTTGTAGATCCTGGCGTACACGAATAATAGTGGCAAGTGTCAAGACGGCATAATCTCCGTACCACTACGAGACGCACCACCAGATTGATGTTCTTATTCCTCTAAATTCAAAGATTTGAATAAAAGTAGCTAGCAATAAGTGTATCATGACAAGATTTTTTTTGCATATATTTTAGAACTTAATTATTACCCTACTTAACCTTTTCTAGTTACTCATTTTACACATTGACTGCAGCGTGCAGTGTTGTCGTTTAGTTTGAGCGCCTCATGCAAGATGTAAAGTAGAATAGTGTGTGCAACAAGTGTGTGGCCGGCAGGTGGGTCGGGTCGCAGCGGGCGCCGCTCGCCGCAGTCGTCGCCGGTGTCGGACGCGCTGCTGCGGCGCCGCTCGCACGACGACGCCGCGTCGCCGCGACACTCGCGACACAAGCGAGCCTCCGCCAACACCTCGTCCCTAACGGTACTACCTCATACATTGTATACACCGTGCACGTCACACTGCTACCAACCAGCCTCTTTTACTTATAGTATATTTATCTCAAATTTGTGTCTATAATATTACTTCGGCACACACTTATGCGCATCCCGCGGTCGACGGCGGGCGCATGTTCCATATAACAAAGGGCCGGATCTTGCGTCGCAAGAGATATTATTTTCAAGGACCGTCGACTGTTTACTCAGTTTCCTTGAATATGGTATTGCCCAGCATTTAATAAAGTATAGCTCAGCCAATAAGAGGGCAGAAAAAGGTGAGCTACCATTTTTACCTACGTTTTTGAAGTACCAGTGCTCCCGCTACTCGTATATTATGAATACTTTAAGCTCACGCTCACACCTTGTGAAAAAGCTAATAATTTGCTGTTTTAGTTTCCTGTTCCATATATTCTTCCAAATCACCTCGATAAAATTATTAAAATTTTCTTTGCTATATTTTTTGTTCTAGGAGGAACTAATGCGCCTCATGGATGCAGAGTTAGGTGAAAACCGTGCCAACAGCGCATCCAGTTTATCCGGCAGCGCAATGGGGGGCAGCGTTATGAGCACTAGCGGCAGCGGAATTCCCGGGAACGGTTTGACCGGAGGCGGAATGACCAGCAGCGGAATGACAGGGAGCGGAATGACCGGCGTCGGAATGACTGGAAGCGGAATGACCGGCAGCGGAATGACGGGTAGTGGAGTTGGGGGCACAGGCAATACAGCCATCCAAAGCCGTGCGGCTCCTCTACCACTACCAGACGCTGCGGCATTGGACTGGGCCACACTTGTACATACAGCCACTCGAGCTATGCTGCAGGTTCGATGTCGTTTTAATGGTATTTCTGTAAAATTAAGGATAATAATTTTATTAATTTAAAAATATATTTGTCGTAGATTTGCGAAGAACATCATTACCCTTCTATGGATAGTTCGGATCCATTGTTGGAGCCCATCGCTTCTGAGAACGTTAACGACTCGTGGTCCGACGTGACTGCGGTAAGTATTATCTCCATAGTTTTAGGTGATAGAGAAATTCACTCGTAAACCAAGTAACTCATGGGACGAGTAAACGATAAAAATATATTTGGTGTTGACTTGTATATATTTATTTTAAAAATATATAGGAACGCATTCGTGACTAGTGTAAATGTTTTTGTCATGGTGTATTAGAGTGCGGAGGCGAGTCCAGCGACGGCGGCCAGCGCGGCGAGCGCGGCTGGTGCGGGCGGCGCGGGCGCGGGCGCGGCGTGCGCGTGCGGGCTGGCGGCGCGCGTGGCGGCGCTCGAGGCCGACGCCGCCGCCGACCACAGGCAGCGCGCGCAGCTCGAGGACGAGGTACGCGCACGCACACGCACCTACACACGCACGCACATGCGCACGTACGCACACATGGAAAAATGGTATCACCACGCTGTAGTTACTTAGTCTACAGCAGAAATATCTGGCTTGGGTGTTGCCACTGTATCACAGAAAACTGACGGAAAAAGAAGGCTTTACTGCCGTATTTCATTCGGTAAATAGGATTATTGGAGGCCCATCGCTTTCCTTCTCTTTTCCTTATTCTTCCTTTTTCTCTTCCCATTATTAGAAGCCAGTAACGCGTCTAGGGTCCAGGTGTGGTAGATATTTATAGGCGGTAGTGATGATTTTCCGTGCCGCTGAAAAATAATGACAAAATAAATGATGTTTTGGTGAAGTGCTAGCGGTCTGGCGCCATGTTGTCTATCATGATATAAACTGTGTAAATGAATTTATGCCGTTTAAAGGAATTATCCATATGTCGTCGAAAATTTTTCATTCAACACAGGTCATTTATCATTACTATAATCGTACCTATGGTGATAACGATAAAAACACCAGCCATGATAAAATTAAGGGATTAGGACCATTAGAATACAGTCATCTAATAATATCATCATTAGATGACTGTATTCTAATGGTCATCGTTCAAAGGTTAACTTATTAATTCATTCTTAATCTTGTTGAATTAGAATTTGTTTTAGTCATACATATACTCACGCCTTTTATTCACAGAACGGGTAGGTAGAAATCCTACCAGGACACACACATTTCGCTTTCTGTGTTTCTTCCCACGATGCGTAAGGGGCGAGCATATGGCCATATTTCTGACAGCTTTTTCTCTCTCTCTCTCTCTCTCTCTCTTCTTCTTCTAAGTCTTTCGAATCATTGTCCTAAACACAATTTTTTTTTCGTTTTATTAACATATTTTATGGACACCGCCAAGGTCAACATGTTTGTCACTTATTAAGGTAATACAATAAACAGTTGTACAATTATAGTAATGCAATGTCTAAGTGCGTGGTGGCCTGTTGGTAACGGACCAGACGCGGCTGCCTACATGTTCACGGTGGTCGCGGGTTCCCAGGGCACACCTCTGACTTTGTATTGATAGTCAATCACCACGCACTATAACGGTGAAGGGAAACATCGTGAGGAAACCTGCATACCATAGCGATTTGCATAAATTTCTATGGTATGTATGTCCGACAACCCGCACTAGGCCAGCGAGGTGGACTATATGGGCTAACCACTCTCAATCGTACCCTCGATTGTAGAGGAGGCCCGTGCCCTGCAGTGGGTCGTATATGGGCTGATACAATACAATACAAAAAAATGTGTAATGTGTGGTGTACAGGTGCGGCGCCTGCGCAGACACAACGCGCGCCTGCGCGAGGAGTCGGCGCGCGCCGTGTGGCAGCTGCGACACTTCACGCAGTGGCTCAAGAGAACCGTCGAGCGACAGTAACTGCACCCACCCACTAACTAGCGATCATTGTCATCGCTATAGAGGTTTAAACCACCCTTAAATCATTTTAATGCCTTTGTATTTTCCAGTAATACCGCAGTACAATTTCCAACAACTCAACAACCAAAAGTATCGATATTTTTCTTCGCACTAACCTTCTAATTTCTAAACCATTCTTAAATAATACAGTCAATCATAGAGTGAATGCGCCTGCAGTTTGTTATAACCAGGAATTTATTAACCAGTTGTATCTGAGGTGTAATGATTACATCTAGAACATGCCATAAAGCTCTATAGAACTATTTTGTCGATAATAAATTCGTGTAAAAGCGTCTAGGATTAAAAACTACAACCTACACGCTTAATTAAACAGCATCACAAATACTGAAAGTATATTTATAAATAAAAACACGATATAAATACATAGAACCCTGGGTTAGTTAGCGTCCATGAACTCTTGAAAAATATGGCATTTTTATCGATAAAATATTGAGAAACTGCGCACCGTTCTTAACATTTGAATTGATCTGTTTCATTAAAAAAAAAACCTAGTTGTAAATACATTTTACCTGAACTCAAATTCATTTTAAAGAAAGTTGACGACACGAACTATTGAATATATTATATCCTACGACCGTAATACAAAAACGAATAATTATAACAATGAAATAAAGATATTGTCGATGATCGATAATAACATACCACATTTAAAAGTGTGCCGTATAGTCCATTGTCCGGGTAATTAGTTATCCGTATGACAGCTAGGGCTGCCACTTCTCAAAACTGATGGCCATGAAGTATCTCCGAAATTTACTTTTTTCGTTTTCATAATTTAGTTTTTTGTAACTTTTAAAATAATATGCTGATCTTATAAAAGTAATCATTTTATGTTTTCGAAATACGTTAAATAAACCTTTTTCTCAGTCATGATTTGAATGTAATGTCGCGATTTTCTCAACGGCTTATCTTGGACTAGTAGTATGGACAAATAGTGTACCCCAGGATTCGTCGGATGCGAATGCGAGTATTGGCAGCCCTAGTGCCATACATATGTTATACACCATTTGCCAGGCAACCACTTATCTCTTATCCGGTAAATCTATAAACTAATTGTAATTAATTATTGACCGTACCTAATTCGTACGATAAAACAAAACATTTAAATCGGTCCTCGTAAGCATAAAAATATGTTTCCTTCATATACCTACTGTTGGTAGCTGTAGTTCAGTAGAATTGCGAATGCAAATTTAATATATTTCCTTGTTTATGCCTACATTTACGTAAACTAAAAAGAGAAAAGAGATGCGAAAAGCACCTCGTAGATTAACGATTAAAATAAAAGCGTTATTTAAAAACATTTAGAAAGTAACGCCAACATGATAGAGTCTTATGAAAATGATATATAATATTTGAATATATAATATACGAAAAATAATAAATTCAGCGCTGTATCTTATGAATTTTGTGCCTTTTCTGTGCTTCTAGAGAAGCGTTTGTTTTTGCGTAGTCTTTACGTACCTAATGTTAAATTATAAGTATATTGACGTAAGCGTAGTGGGTTTGTTTGATGCTCTGGAATTACTATAAGTAATGTTTCACTGTCGGTGTTAATTTCAATTCAATTGAGTCTGCTGTAGTTATGATAACTTTAAGATAAATATGTTACATAAGTATTTGATTATACAAACACAACGTATTGAGAACCTTTAAATGGTTTGAAAGCGTCTAAAGGCACTATAGAATTTTTCAGATGAACCAGTAATATATAAATTGTCTTTACAGTGGATTTTCCTGTCACATTGTCTTACCATAAATGTAATAATAAACTTCCTGATTCAGAATTAGCAGACAAATAGGTTAATTGAGAAGTACAATACGCGAATTTAAATGATTTACTAGTTTGTCAATTATCTTTATGTTATAGACAGTGCCTTTAGAATTATAACTTCCAGTGTACAATGGACTTGTTCGTGTAATTGTGAAGTTTATTGAATATCGTTAATTTCAATTAATGACAGCTGATGCTTTATTAGATTGCATAGACTTAGGTAATAAGTGTATTTGAACTTGTAAGGAGAACACCAATTACTGTTAGGTAGTCGAAATCAAATGCGTGCAATTTGTGTGAAAATGAACTTAAGAGGAACTATCCGTAATTACATAGTATATTATATGAAGGATCATAATATTATGCTCTTAAATAAAAAAATTAACGGGTGACATCATAACTGATCGTCGTCGGAATCTGGGAGACGTCCGTTACTCGTATTGTATTATTTATAAATTGTAGCAAAATATTTTTTTTATGATCATATATTTTTACCCAATATAAAGACTGCACTCGTTGAGTTCGTGAAGAGCATGGTTCCTCCTCAAATTTCGCACGCATTTGAGTTCGATAATATTATGACGATTACAACATAAAAATTAAGTACCTTGTATACTAGTAAATTAATAAACATTTTAATTCTAATTTAAATACAGACTTGAAAACCTGCCAAATATTAATACAATAAGAAAATTGCGTAAGCACAAACTATAATTGTTTAAAGTTATGTTTATAGACTGAACATAGTTCATATTGAAAACTTTCGATGGATTTTCTTTAGGCTTACGTATTGTAGCTGATTCAAAATTGTTTTGCTTCGCTACAGAGGCCTACGTCTTAATAATTACTTGGCTTTGCAAAAGATTACGTGCTTATAGGATTATGTGCTCGCGTGTAAATCAACATATTTTCGTATTAGTATTTCGCTTCGTGCACCTAGTTGATGCAAGAGAGCAGGTGTTCGTTCGAGGCAGGGCAGTGAGGTATGTACCGACCAGTTGTTATGTCTCAGTTGTATTTATGTTTGTGTATATATGAGTCTCACGTGTTAGATGTAATGACGAAAGCTTTATTAATTTAGACTAGTGTAAGGTTGTTTTATCGTTAATATAAGATACTTAATGCTTTTGAGATTATATACGCATTCTTATTTCTAGATAATTTAAGATCTATCTCGAACAATTTTTTGTAAAGAGTCGGATGCCCCGTTGCTAGCAGTTACCACAAATGACATACAATTGTTCAGCTTGTACAATAACGTTTGTATTCAGAGTAGCCATTTACTTTACTGTTAAAACGCTGTTAATACAAAATACTGCGGATAAAATAAAACTATAAGTTTCCCAGTTATACATGACACGAAATATCTTTTTAGTGATAAATATTTACAGTGCCTTATACGTAGCCTAAAATGCTGTTACAAATTCATTAGCTAAACGTGTTTGTTGGAGCGCGCCTAAGTGATAAAAGTCAATTATTGAACGTTGGTGCTTTGTAACGGGACGTCGACTTTAGATATGTTGATCTCTTTAATAATCAGGCTTAAATTCGACCTCTATTCACTCATATTTGTATGTGGAATTAAGTGCCCCAAGCGCTATCGTTCATGGTGTAAGTGTACATCATGGTAAGATCTGTTTAATTTGGGGATTGGAGAAATAAATACCATAACCATAATGTTGTATATATTGAGGTATTTTATGTAACAGGAGACACCGGGAACAAAATGTGTGTAACAAAAATAATGGTACAAGTTGCATGTATGCAATTGTTGTTTCTATCTCTGTCATGTCTGTTGTATCTTGACTTCCGCCTCACTGGTACCTGCGCAGTGCGCACACATTTTATTCATGATGTCCTCTTAGGTATACTCGTAATACCTTAATGTTAGTATACGATATTATCAAAAGTATATGTATAACTTGTCCACGCAGAGAAGTATGGCGGCATATATGTACTCGGGGCACTGATTTATAATCACCGTGCGAATCCCACTGACAGAAAATGCGAAATGCACGTTACTTTCTGTACAAATTATAATGTTTGTTGTGAATTATCAATTAAATTGGAGTTTCGAAATAAGAATGTTACAGATACGTAGTGTAAGTTTTGTTAATGTAATTTATTCCACGTTGTCATTAAAATATTCAAGAACATGGAAAACTTAGTCACGTTTGGTTATCGAAGTGCATAATATCCTTAGAAGCGTAGTTAACCAAAATTAATTTATTGTAGTATTATTTAGCCAAATAATATTTGTTTTCGCGAGTGATTTCTGTGTTCTTGATTCTTCCAATAAGCATATTTATTTAGATCAGTTTAATAGGTAATTTTAACTCGACACACATAATGTACAAGTATGACTTGCTAGTCGTGCTTGGAGAATGTAGTTCCACGCAGTTATATACTTGATTTGTTTATATATTTTCGCAGATTTATATCTTGTCCAGCACTAAAATAAGTTATAAGTACTTGTGACGTAGCAGAAATTAGCATCGCGCATATTTTTTATATTGTGTGCTTACGCTACTTTAGACAAATACCCACCATTCATGTTAGATTACGTTAGTTTATTTTTTTAATATTTTTCTTTAGGTTTTATGCGTCATTCATAAATGGAAATATATATAATGGTGAAGTTGTGAATATATTTGTTTGTCAATTTAACAGTTAGTTTTGCAGTTCGTATTTAAAGCACAACTCCTTACATAAGTAAGCGACACTCCATTTTTATATTTTGAACAATCTACAATATTCTGAAACAACTGCATGTCCTGTAATAATATGTAAGTGAATGTTTTTATGTAACCAAAGCAATTACTGTTAACCTCCATATTATAAACTTGGGTTTTTTCTTGTAGCAGTGTCTATGTTTGTAAGCATAACTAATTATTTGTATTTTGTAAATGTTTATAATGGACATTCCAATAAAATTACCTGTATACCAAATAATCTTATTGTTGTCTCATTTACATCTTTGTTATGACCATAATTTTAAATACAGCTACCTATTTCGTGGCTCAACCTAAATTATAATTTATAACACGTAACCGTAACTGTGATTATATATTCTTTATTATATCCCGAGATATATTGTCCGGTAAAATTTATTTCATATCGTACCGTATACTTACACACTGTGTCGTTAAAACATTTAGGTCCAATTTGATCGACTAACTTTGGCCAGAACTTGACTGAAAATGTCAATCTCATACATTTGCAATCTCAAAATTAAAGTTATTGTTAAATTTAGTTTATGCAATGGACCTTAAGGTCCAATAGTAAATATATTATAATAGAGTCTAGACATCCGATGAGCACTTCAAAAAGGCTCTAAAATAAGACCACAAAAAGAAGTGTGGCCGTATTTCAAGAATGGAGTAAAGTAACCCTAGTTTAGATATGTTTTAGATCCATTTCTATGCGCAGCGTGGACGACAATCATTGCTAAAGAAATAAGAATTTCAAACCAGCGTGAGCGCTACATGTCAACATATTTTTAAACCTTTTTACGGTTACGTATAGCTTTATTTTAAAATATCTTTGCGTATTTATATATTGACGTCCACCCACTAGGTGGTCAGACGACCTGGTAAAGGTCGCGGGACGTCGCTGGATGCAGGCTGCCTCCAACAGGTCACTGTGGAAATCATTGGGAGAGGCCTATGTTCAGCAGTGGACTTACTTTGGCTGATGGATGGATGATTTATATATTAAAACTTTATTACTGACATTTTTATTGCTTTATTTTTATTTGATGACATCACGTCTTAAATGCAAGTAGGTCCATATATTGTAAGATATAGGTAATAAATCTTATTTGAAACTATTAAAGTTTATTGTTACCTTTTGATTTTTTTTCAACATCTCGTTAGTTTGCAATACAAATGTATAAGTATAAACAACTTCGGTTACTTTTGGCATGTGATTTTCTTCCTGACTGTATCAAGTACAGTATGTATTTGATCGAAGAATGGTTGTAAAAATTCAGTTTTCTGATTAATTTGTGGGGCTGTCAAAGACTCCTGCTCAACAGCTCATACCATATGCCTACAGATTTTCATACGAGTTTTACATTGACAACTAAAAACACAAAATAACATATTTAATATATAATTAGTTAAACGTCCCAATGTCGCAGCCAATATAGTATAACTTAAATTTAAATATGAATTTCAAATCCTTCATTTTTTGAATTTACGATATTTTTAAGGTTTTATATTATATATAATTCAATTTCTAGTAATGAATGGCGAGACATATTTAAATAATTAATTGATAACATCGCGCCAATGTGTTATCTACTAAATACGTAGTATCTCAATAAACTGAAAATAATCTTGGTTTTTCCAAAACAATGATTATTAGACAATAATCCAACAATCCGTCCGTACGTCGGACTGCGTTCACGTGTCTGTGTAATCAGGACAAATTAAACAACATCCTTATCAGTTATCTATTTTAATACTCTTCATATCCGGTTAATACACGGTTGGTACCTTATTAATTTTAACCTTTGTTAATGAATATTTACGGAGTCAGGCGCGGTCCGATTTTGAGGGAGGGAGATGGTTTAGGTGCTATTACTCCCCCAAATCGTAAACGTTAAAATAAGAAATCGTAAAACAGTTGATATAAGTCCACAAAATAAATAAATATTTCTTGCCTAAAAGCCTTCTTGATAACTTTTTCTTCATTACTGACTTCACAATGTAAGTAATGTGTAGTTCACTAATGTTTCGAAAAACACGAAGATCCAAGTTTTAAATCTAACCAATCCTTCAGCAGGTAGATTCAATGACCTTCTATTCGAATGGGCGTGTAATTATTACATCAACTACTCATCTTAATACAAATCAGTGAGTCAATCACAAATCAGGAAGTGGGCAAGAAGGGTATGTCGGGAATGCCGGGCTTCCTGGCGACCCCAAATGCACCCAGTGATCCCACACGCCCCGTTTAGTCACCATCTACGACGACTGGATGGTGGAATTTGCAAATAACAACCAAAAGGCTTGAGTCCTGGTGTTAGCTCAACGACGTGGGTCTCACGACTCTCGCTTTATAGAATATCCGTGTTTATGACGTTCATATAGGGAAAGCATGTTCCAAGTTACCCCGTACTGAGAATAATTATGTTGGGATCCCAAGTGAAATAAAATTTAACGTTCTAATAATATTTAGAGTAATTTTATTTAGTTTTTAATTAATATAAAATATTGCTTAATATTTAGGTATTATAAAGCAACTGCATTACCGATTTACGTTACGCTCTGGCCCGACCTTTGAGATAAAATTAAATCCGTCCGAATATTTGTATTGATTAGTAATTAGCTTGATTACCAAGATAATATTTCAGGTATATATATATGTAATAAGAGCGTGAATGAACAAGTCCACCTGGCGCAGCTGACGAAAATGAAAGTACTCATTGTTTTGGCTTTGATCGGCACCGCTATGGGCAAGTACATTTAGTTTAAATTATTTTCTGTACATAACTGATTATGTTTTGAGAATTATAAGTTGTGTTTTATTGAAAGATTAAGAATATTTAATGAATAACGCTTTAATGTGGTGTCCTATTAACTTTACAATGCATACAGAACACATATTTTAACGTACCATTTAATTATAATATTTTAATACTTATAATGATTTTAGACAACAGTTAAACTTCAAAAGTAAGAAACACTCTAGCATTAAATACACGAAATATTTAAAATCAAATCTCAATGTTTAAAAGGGAAAACCCAGTATGTATATTTAAACATTGTATACATAAATAAGGCTTCTTTAGGTCAGTCAATATCTTATAAAATGACACGCACCTTTGTCATGAATACTTCGGAAAGCTCCTTCTAAATCTACTACTTTTGTAAACCGTTCTTATTGTTTTGATCATCTACGTTTCCAGCGGTGCCAAAGAGCATCACTCGCATTGTTGGAGGCTCACCAACCACCGTCAACCAGTACCCTTACATGTCCAACATGCAGTTCGGGTGGTTCGGAGTGTGGTGGATCCAGACATGCGGTGGGTCCCTGATCACTGTCAGCACCGTGCTCTCTGCAGCCCATTGCTACGAGTGCGTATGAGTAAACAATTAATATTTATCAATAGCCTTCGAAAATATAAATTGAGTTAAGTCAGATTGGGATCGTGATTCGTTTTCATGTTTAAGACTATTATTATCTGCGATTAATTCATGATTATATTTTATGATACATTGATTATGTTATGAAAACATGTGTAGGTAATATTATTTGGAAAATGATTTGTCATCAGTGTGACGACTTGAGGTTGGCATCCTACGCTGAATGTTGCAGGATCCATCTTCACGCAAATATTAGTCTCAAATATGTCTCTGCTTATGGGTGTTTGTTTGTGTGAAAGTGTTTATAAAAGCTATCCACAATATAACACTATTTTAGAATGTAGCAATATATAAGTATGTTTAGGTATACAGGGTTTATCAAGACTGCTACCGAACACGAAGCCTGGTGGTAGTTTTAGTGACTTTAGACACAACGCAACTAAATTTTTTGCAATAAAAAAGCGACGATTTTTTTTTGTATTTTTTTCCTATCATCGTATTTGAGTGGTAAATATATTTTCCTAAAATAATAATGTACACCCTTTCTTTTGAAAGACGCTATAGTACGCAAGGCTTATAATTTTACCAAAAACTATGGATTTACCACTCAAACACATATTTAAAACATTACAAACAAATGGTCGCTTTTTTTAGTTGTCAAATTTTTAATTGCATCGTGTCTGTACTCACTAAAACTACCACTGGTTTCGTTTTCGGTAGCAGTCTTGATATACCCTGTATATAAAAAAACCATAAAAAAGACATGTGTATGTGGCTTCTGGAATCATGGCTATCATAGATTCTGATTCCACACTTTACATTTTACGTTATTTCCACTCATTCCATGCATTGTTTTGGACTTAGCATAATTTATGTACGAACGATGACTTAGAATTCCGGGATGGTAAAGTAGACCCGTATCTTGCAGAGATCATCGTATCTTACACATATGTTATTGGGCTGATCTATTTATTATACATACTTCTTTAATGTATACCTACATATAGTCTTGATCTTCATTTTGCAGAGGTGACGCGGCTTCTTCATGGCGTGTGCGCCTGGGTACTTCGTTCGCTTCAAGCGGCGGCACCTTACACTTAGTCAGCCAACTCGTTCTGCACCCCGGCTACTCCTCCAGGACTCTCGATAACGACGTTGCAATTGTCCGCCTTTCCTCTCCTGCACAATTGTCCAACACTATCGGGCTTGCGCGCATTCCTTCCTCCACATTCTCTGTTCCGGATGGCCGCACAGCTACTGCCATTGGATGGGGAACATTGGTGGTGAGTTGTATCTTATTATATTTTATGTCTGGAGTGGTACTTTGTGGAAATGCTAATTACATTTTACGCGAAAATTAATTTATATTAATAGACCGGCTTCGGTAAATATTACTATAAAATAACCAAACTTGAAGTAAGTATAAAAGTCTGTAGAAAAGTCTCTTTTTTATCTCATTTGTCTCCTATCTATTCTTCTTATCAAAATCTGATTGTAGAACATTTGTATCAATCGGAATAGTGATCAGCGTAAATATTTTCATACTGACACGATGTTTTTTCAGTCCGGTGGTTCCTCTCCTGAGCAACTGCATCACGTTGACGTGAACGTCATCAACCAGGAGCTGTGTGCTCAACGCTACGCCTTCCTGAAGACTCAACCTGGTTTCCAAAACTGGCCTGATGTCACACCTCGCATGCTTTGTGCTGGTATTCTGGACGTCGGTGGTAAAGATGCCTGCCAAGGCGACTCCGGTGGTCCCCTTGCCATCGACGGCGACATTGTCATCGGTGTCACCTCCTGGGGCTACAGATGCGCTGATCCCTTCTACCCTGGAGTCAATGCTCGTGTTTCCGCCTTCACCGACTGGATCGCAGCTACTGCATAAGCTTTAAATTTACTATTTACTATACATATTACATACTTTCATAACGGTAAATTTGTTTTTTTTTTTAAATTTAACCTTAATATGTAATACGACGACGCGACGTTGAACTTGTCAACACGACAGAAAAATTCACAGTGGACTGTAGAACTTGCTTATTATAGTTGTCAGTTCATGCAATGTAGTCGTTTTGCCAATAACATCGGCACGCGGTGGGCGGTAACTTCTCTGTGCTCCTGTCATTACAAACAGCTAGTTCCATGAACGGCGGTAATTGTTTACCATCAGGTGGGCCATTTTCCATCGCTTTGGAAAATAGCACACTTGACACCCATCCATAAGAAGGGTTCTCTCCAGGATGTCAGTAATTACCGTCCTATCTCCCTTCTTTCCACTGCAGGCAAGGTGTTCGAATCTTTAGTCCAAAAAAAGATTCTAGCACATGTGGAACACATGATATCTATAGACCAGCACGGATTTCTTCCTTCCAGATCCACCACATCAAATTTAATGGGATACATTTCGGATATTACTGACGTTTTCGACAGCGGGGGTGAGGTCCATGCTGTCTATACCGACTTTAAAAAGGCTTTTGATTTGGTGAACCACAAAATTCTTGTACAGAAATTAGAACACATGGGCATACATGGCTCTCTTCTTCGCTGGTGTGAATCCTATCTTCGGAACAGGTCTCAGCTGGTCTCGTTGCATGGTTTCAAATCGTCGCCCAGAGTCGTTCCATCAGGTGTTCCTCAGGGATCGCACCTTGGACCTTTATTTTTTATAATTTTTATTAATGATCTGGTCTTTAATCTCACTTCCAAGTTCAAACTTTATGCTGACGACCTCAAAATTTACCGCCCTGTATCCAGTCATGAAGATGTTAACAAACTTCAAAAAGATCTTATCTGGTTACTAGAGTGGTGTAAGTTAAATGGTATGACATTAAATGTAGAGAAATGTTACCACGTCAAATTCAGCCGTAAAAGAATGCCTCTGCCAGCATGTTATTATATCAACGATATACCTTTAACTGAAGTCTTTCAGATACGGGATCTTGGGGTAATAGTGGATCATACGCTCTCTTTTAGACATCACATTTCTCACATAGTTAATAAAACATCAAAACTCACCGGGTTCGTCTCTAGACAGATAAAATGTTTTCATGACCCTAAATTATCAATTATAATTTATAACTGTCTAATCCGTAGTATCCTGGAATATTGCAGTCCAATATGGAACCCTCGATATCAAGTCCATTCAGACAGATTAGAGAGGGTTCAAAGGAGATTCCTTTACCACTTAACTTTTATTGATGTTAAATGTAATCAACTACTATCCTACAACGTGAGTTGTAGGATAGTAGTTGATTACAGTTGTAAGGTTGTAATAGGTTAGACGTGAGTCTAACCTATTACAACCTTACAACTCTTCAGAAGCGTAGAACAGTTGCCGACGTAATGTTCTTATACAAACTTGTCAATTCTCACGTTAGCTGTCCTGATATGTTGCAACGTCTTAAACTTAACGTATTTCGTCCTAGCAGCCGCTTACTAAATCGAAAAACCTTCGCTCTTCCCCTGTACAAAACGAATCTCGGTCAACATTCACCCCTTTATCGAATGTGCTCTTCTTATAATAGTATTTGTAATGATTATGACATCTTTTTTGGTTCGCCTGCCTCAGCTAAGATTAAAACATTTAAATATATAATATAACCCAGACACGATTTGTACCGCGTCCTTTCATTCTAGATTTTCATTTTTCCTATATCTATTATTTTTGTTAATATTAACTTCTAATTTATGCATGTCGCGTTCACTTCTAGAAGGTTGCAAGTATTTTGTATGCTCTACTGTATCGTTGTTTTTAAGGAATGTCATTTGTTTGTAACCAGTTTTGTGAACCAAATAAATGAAAAAAAAAAACAAATCTTTAGGAGAGCAAATAAAAAGCTATAATGAGTATCTGTGTTTGAAGTAAAACTTTTTTACGCACGCTTGACTTTTCGGGTTTTCATCTTTCAAGCACCAGGAACACATAAAGTTGACGGAGATATTTTGGGTCTTTCATCATACTGTAATTTTCTCATCTACTTATGACCCAACTGGCCAGTGTCGAGATTTGGCTTTACTTACACAATACCGATTGAAAAAGAAAACCTAATATTCTGTATTTCATAATTCCGTCTATTTGAGCGCGTTTGTAAAAAAATGTGTTGAATTATATCTGTGGAAAAAAAACTTTTTTTATAGGTACTTAATTAAACATATTATGTGTAAGTGAAGATTTCTTGATAAAAGTAATTTTTAACATAAAATTAAAGAAAAGAAAGTGCGTTTATAGATTCGATGTTAATTGTCGGTATGTATTCTTTCGTCGGTATGTTAAATATTTATTGTAAATGTCCTACATGTATGTATGTGATTACTAATAATATAATATGGTGGTGAAAGATAGGTCATTGTAAAAAATCGTGAAAGAAGATTTTTATCTTATAAAGTAGTATAACTTCTTACGTGTGTACATAAGTACACACGCGTATTTTTGAAGTTATACTTTTTTTGGGACATTTGGAAATTTATGAGGGTCATTTTTTTAGGATGTGCGCGCATCCGATATCGACATGATGAAGTTAGCTGTTAAATTTCCGTGAGAGCTCGTAACTATATTCAAAGTAGTTTCTCAAACATTCATAAATTTACAATACGTGTTTTATATCAGTGGAGATAACAAATAATATGTAATTCATAATACATAAGTACATATATGAATATGATTTATGATGAAATTATTAATGGCGGTATATGATAGGCCATGGTAAAAATTCGTGACAAAAGTGTTTTATTTTTATTGATCTAATGGGTCAAATGGTTCAAAATCAATGTCTGAGGGACTCTTTGTTCCAAAAATCTAAATTCTTAGTCAAAATGGAAAGGTCTGGCCGCCATTTGATTTTTGGAACTTTTTATTTATCGATCCAATTGGTCTTAAGGTTGATAATATCTGAGGGACTCTTTGTTCCGATAATCTAAATTCAGTAATAATTGGAAACAGTGGAACAACATTTTTTGTTGAAGATCCAAGGTTATTTGTTATCTCCATAAAAATTATATATCTCCATAAAAAACCTTTTCTCTGATACTGAAACTGATAGTTTTTTCTTTATTGTATCAGCCCATATACGTTCCACTGCAGGGCACGGCCCTCCTCTACAACCGTGAATACGATTAAGAGTGGTTAGGCCATATAGTCCACCACGCTGGCCTAGTGCGTGTTGGCGAACTTTATATAAATACACCCAACAGTCACATACATAGTCCTGACCCCACACTAAGATCGAGTCTTGTGTTGTTGGTATCAGAAGCTACGAGAGATTTTTCGAACTCACAAACACCCAGACCCCCACTAAAATATTTGTGGGACTCACAAACATTTGTCTCGGTGCGGAGATCGAACTCGCGGTCTCGTTCCAAAGTCGGCGTCTAGCCAACTACGCTACGAAGGCTGTCAAATATAAAATACGTTACATAGTATATAATATATACCGTAGAAATGTTGTACAAATCGCTATGATATTCAGGTTTCCTAACGATGTTTTCCTTTACCGTTATATTGCGTGGTGATTAACTATCAATACCTACACATATGAGCCAGAAAAATCAGAGGTGTGCCTTGGGATTTGAACGCCCGACCGTAAACATCACGGCAGCTGCGTCTAGTCCATTGCCAACAGGCCATCACGCACTTTTAGATTGATAGTAAAAATGGAAAATTGTGGATGCCATTTTGAACTTTTTATTTATCGGTCTGATTGGTCTCAAAATCGATATCTATCACATTGTGGGACGAATATACAAGGCGAAACGTGGGTGTTCTGGTAGCACCTCTGCCTACCCCTACTGGGAAAAAGGCGTGTGTTTATGTATGTATGTAAGTTCTTCAAAATCTAGTTAAAATGAGATTATTTTTAAATCGGTTCATAATAAAGCAGATCTGAAACATGTTTTAGTGGGGACAATTATGAAGTACAAGAAAAGGGAAGTAGAATAATAAATAATGACTGACTATGGATACTTGGGAAGTCAGGCAATAGGATATTTTACCATAAGTGAGAAAAAAAACGAAAAACAGTAAATCTCAATAGTACCTACAGCATTAACCGATACGAATTTATGTTAATTACAATTTGCAATTTCAAAGAATACATTTTATAATTCGTTTTAAATATTTCAATCTCCAAATCTGTTCTACATGTTTCTGTTTCGCAAACACCCAGACCTAAAACAAGTGTTTATGGTTCACAAAAACGTTTGGATACGGGGATCGAAATCGCGGTCTCTCGTTTCGTAGCAGGCGTCCAATTAACTATGCCATGAAGGTTGTCAACTTTTAACTTTCGGATGACTGATGCACGGCATCGGGTGTTTTCTAGAAACACATTGCGTGCGACGGGTCGGCTGTCGTGTTAACCCCCACCATTGGCAACACGTCGATCTGGAACGGTGAGATCGGGTGGAGTGTGCGTGCGTCGCGAAGCGTCGGATGTTCGCGGTGTGTTTGTGTACATAGAAAATGGTACGATTTGATATTATATGACTTAACGCGCGTCGCGTCGGGTCGTGCGGCGTAGCGTTTCAGTCCAGTAGTGTTCTTGAGTAGTATGTTTCCACCTTTATTTTGTCAGTATGTAGGTACATCTTTAAAATTATGACTTATACAAAATACAGATAATGATTTAATTCTTTTTCTATCTTTCTTTGTCTCTGTATATTGTTGTTTTTCCTTTTGGTGTTGATAATAAAAAAATTGCAACCCCAGATTCTTCGTTTCCATGAAATATGGAAACAAACAAGTACCTAAATTTTCACTTATTTAGAAACCTACACATAAAGCAACATATGCAAAAATTGAGCAATTACAACAAAATTGCATGTACATACATACACATCGAATTGATAACATATTTTTTGGAAATAATAGTTTACAAACACAATGACCAATTTTCTATAACACAAAGCATTATTCATACGATAAGATATTAAAATGACATAGATAATACTAGGATGGACTTAACTTTACATCAAAATATTTATAATATTGGAAAAAAGATTACATTACATATCAGTATCGTGTGGTACGGTTGGCTGTTTACTTGATCGCTTCAAAATGAGGTTTAATTTTGTGGCCTTCTGGGCCATCTTGGGTGCAGGTAAGAAATGTATTATAATTTATCCGAACATTTAAAACAGAAAGCTATTTCGGTCCTCTCTGAAGGAGATAGATTTATGTATTGTAAATCACAGACACGGATGTAAAAATGACGAATTTTCCTTCAAATGTATGAAACTAAACGTATACGTTTTGCTATCTACCGTCACAATAGTGGTTAAATGATATAATTATCTAATGGCGCGAAAACGATTCAAAGTTTAGCCAAGTTTTGAAGAATTGATAATCGAAACGCAATAGAACAAAAAAATATCAAAAAACGGCGGAGTGCGACAAAATGAAACATCACTAAAGTATCTAAAACACGCGACATCTATATAAATTGATGTCCGTGATTATTGTAATCATTTCATTATTTTTTATTCGTTGCGTGGTAATTTAAATAATGTCAGTAAGATTTAATATTTATTATATACATTTTTACATAAATTTTAGAACATTCTTTTTTTTTTTAAATCCAATTTCAATTGAATTTAGATGGAATACAATAAAACAATTATAAACCGTATCTAACAAAATTCATAGTTACTAGGTGCGATATATTAAAGGATTTAGAAATAAGATAAGCAAATGAAATTAACGATGACTGATCAAAGTCATCATTATCATTGCTATCAAGCCAAGCATCAGAGATTTATTGGGCTTTAAACATTTACAACAGATTAGAATAACTATTTTTAACTTATAATTTTGTTACTAATCTATTAACACAGCTTAATGTAAAAAATCTTTTACATAAAAATCTCAGGTCAGGTTAAAAGGTCAGGGATGCTCCTATCTAGTGGTCATGGCCTGTCCTAGAATAGGTGCTACGAGTACGCGACCTCGGCCTCCCGAGCTACGGCAGTCACTACCAACCTTACCTTCCGTGACTGCAGTATCCACTCCTCCTGCAGGCCATATTTTCCCTTCCCATAATATCCTTTATCAACAAACTCTATATCCTTTCCCCGGTTGATGACGGGCAGCAGCGTCATCAATTCGAGTCCCCTCCTGCGCTCGCCAACCCGCCTGCCAAGCGTGGCGAGTATCGGCATAAACCTTCTAATGTTAAACAAATCCAGGACCAGGCCCCCAGTCCCCGGCAGCCCCGCTATTCCTGGCTACGGTAGCGGCCATGGTTACGGCGGGGCAGGGGGTGCTAAGAATCCCCGGGTTGGCCCCGGCTACCACCCCCGACGACGACTGGCCCTGGTAACACACAACATACGCACGATGAGGACAGACGAGAAGATTGTCGAACTGGAAGAAGAATTGAGTGGGTTACACTGGGACGTTCTGGGGTTGTCGGAAGTCCGAAGAATCGGGGAGGACACGGTAACCCTGAAGTCCGGTAACCTGCTTTTCTACCGGGGGGACGACCAACAGTCCCGAGGAGGTGTCGGATTTCTCGTCCACAGGTCTCTCATAAACAACATCGTATCCATCGAAAGTGTGTCGAGCAGGGTAGTGTACCTTATACTCAGAATATCAAAAAGATATTCGCTGAAGGTCATACAGGTATACGCGCCGACCTCGACACACCCAGATGAAGAAGTAGAGGAGATGTATGAGGACATAAGTCGGGCCATACATACTTCCAAAACCTACTTCAATGTTGTTATGGGGGACTTCAACGCAAAGTTGGGCATGAGAAGCGATGCAGAGCTGAAAGTGGGGCAATTTGGATATGGGCAACGGAACCTCAGGGGTCAGAGGCTGGCCGACTTTCTGGAGAAAGAGGGACTCTTTGCGATGAACTCTTTCTTCCAGAAGCCGCCTCACAGGAAATGGACCTGGCTGAGTCCTGACGGTTCTACGAGAAACGAGATAGATTTCATCTTGACGACGAATAGACGGATGTTCAGTGATGTCTCTGTGATCAACAGGGTGAAAACTGGCAGTGATCACCGAATGGTTAGAGGCACATTGAACATCAATGTCCAATTAGAAAGGCGTCGCTTGATGAAATCTACGCTCCGACCTACTCGCGCCCATATCCAAAACCCCGAGAGCTTTCAACTTGAGCTGGCAAATCGCTTTGATTGTCTCAAAGAAAACCTTGCAGTGGACGAGCTAAACAGCGGTTTGGTAGAAGCTGTCCATACGGTGGGATCTAAGTATTTTAGACCTCGCCGTAGAGATAGACCACAAAAACTCTCGATCCACACTCTTGACCTCATGGCCGAACGTCGATCTATGGCGCTGCAGTCTTCCGATGACGCCGAAGCATATAGGCGGCTCAATAGACGGATCTGGAAGTCCTTGCGACACGATGTCCGTGCTCACAATACTGTGAGCATAAAAGAGACAATTGAGCGGAACGGAGGCTCCAAAGTGTTTGCAAGAGACTTGTCTATTGGGCAAAGCCAGTTGTCTAGGCTGAAGACGGACGGCGGCAGCGTAGTGTCGACGAGGGCAGAGGTATTAAGGGAGATCGAGAGGTTCTACGGACAGCTTTGCACCTCGGTTGCCGAACCTGCTGTTAGCTCGGCCGAAGACCCGAGAGCCGAGTTGATCCGACACTTTAGCGATGATATCCCGGACATCAACCTGTGTGAGATTGAGATGGCCCTGAAACAGCTTAAGAACAACAAGGCGCCGGGTGAGGACGGAATCACTTCAGAGCTTCTGAAAGCGGGCGGTATGCCGATGCTGAAAGTCCTTCAGAAGCTCTTCAATTCCGTTCTCCTCGAGGGCTCAACGCCAGAGGCATGGAGCAGGAGCGTGGTGGTACTGTTCTTCAAAAAAGGTGATAACACTTTGCTGAAGAACTACAGGCCCATCTCGCTCCTGAGTCATGTCTATAAGCTGTTTTCGAGGGTCATCACAAATCGTCTCGAACGCAGGTTTGATGACTTCCAGCCTCCCGAACAAGCCGGTTTCCGAAAAGGCTTTAGTACCATAGACCACATTCATACGCTTCGGCAAGTTATACAAAAAACCGAGGAATATAACTTGCCGCTTTGTTTAGCGTTTGTGGACTATGAGAAAGCCTTTGATTCGATCGAGACCTGGGCTGTGCTACAGTCTCTTCAGCGGTGCCACATTGACTATCGGTACATCGAAGTGTTGAAGTGTATATACAACAACGCCACCATGTCGGTCCGAGTACAAGATCAGAGCACGAAGGCTATTCCACTACATAGAGGCGTAAGACAGGGAGATGTCATATCTCCGAAACTGTTTACTGCCGCGCTGGAAAACGCCTTCAAGCTCTTGCAGTGGAAAGGATTCGGCATCAACATCAACGGCGAGTATATCACTCACCTTCGATTTGCCGACGATATTGTAGTCTTGGCAGAATCGCTGGAAGACCTTAGCACTATGCTCGAAGACCTCAATCGAGTCTCCCAACAGGTGGGTCTTAAAATGAACATGGACAAAACGAAGATCATGTCGAATGTCCATGTTGTGCCCACCCCCATCGGAGTTGGGGGCTCGACTCTCGAAGTTGTAGACGAATATGTCTATTTAGGACAAGTGGTCCGATTAGGCAGGTCCAACTTCGAGAGAGAGGTCAATCGTCGAATCCAACTCGGTTGGGCAGCGTTCGGGAAACTACGCGATGTCTTCTCGTCCAAAATACCTCAGTGCCTCAAATCGAAAGTCTTCGATAGTTGTGTGTTACCAGTGATGACATACGGCACCGAGACGTGGCCTCTTACTATGGGCCTTATTAGGAGGCTCAAAGTCACTCAACGAGCTATGGAGAGGGCTATGCTCGGGGTTTCCCTACGTGATCGAATCAGAAATGAGGAGATCCGTAGGAGAACTAAAGTAACCGACATAGCCCAGCGGATTAGCAAGTTGAAGTGGCAATGGGCGGGGCACATAGCACGGAGAACTGATGGCCGATGGGGCCAAAAAGTTCTCGAATGGAGGCCACGAAGCGGAAAGCGCAGCGTGGGACGTCCACCCACTAGGTGGTCAGACGACCTGGTAAAGGTCGCGGGACGTCGCTGGATGCAGGCTGCCTCCAACAGGTCACTGTGGAAATCATTGGGAGAGGCCTATGTTCAGCAGTGGACTTCCTTTGGCTGATGGATGGATGATGGATGACATAAAAATCTTACACAAACAGACAATGCGCAATTTATGTCTTTCGATAGTATAATCTAAGCACAAAAATGTTTAAAAAGGTCAATACTGTTTAAGTTAAAGTTACAATTAGAATCACGGACGTTAGCAAAACTGCAGGAAAGGTGAATCTACTTTGACAGTGACGTAGCGTGACCAAAATCGCACCCACAAAACCCTTTTCCTTCAGCATCTATTTCCAAAACCTACGATAGTTCCATGAAAACAACAGCATAACCAAACACATTAAAGATCCTGAAACATACGTTTTTATTTCTTATTTACAGTTGGCGTCAGTCATGTTTTAGGAGAAGTCGAGTATGGTAAGAATTTAATACATCATCTCTAGCACTGTTACACGTAATATAAGTAGCATCGTCAAATAGTTTTACTTAAAGTCTATAATTCAGAAGTCGTGCAAGTTGGATGCAGGTCTCTACGGAATTCCTTTGGAACTATGATTAACAAAGCATTTCCTAATTATTATGAAAATTATGATTGTCTGAAGCTAAACTTCAGATCCTTGAAAATACTTGCTAGAATTAAATCTACGGCAATTACATATTTACCTTCGATAATAATAATTAATACACTCCACAGTCACATACATAGTTCTGACCTCCCATTAAGATCAATTTATTCTTGTGTCGTGGGTAATGGGTATCAGAAGCTACGAGAGACTTTTCGGCCTCACAAACACCTAGACCCGAGACAAATACTTGTGGGCCTCACAAACATTTGTCTCGGTTCGGGGATGGAATCCGCAGCCTCTCGTTTAACAGGCGGCGTCTAACCAACTGCGCCACGGAGGCTGTCAAACGTGTTCGATAACGCCTATGGATAGGGACAACAGGTAGCAAGGTACAAATGTGTAGTCTTCGAGTTAGGTTACAAATCCTTGGCTTGAAAGATTTTTTAGTTTTCAAATAAAATTGAAATCAATGGACTCGATAGCAACTACAGCGTAATTTCAATATAGTATCCGTGAGTGAGAAATTATCAATTCTCATCGAAACACGAGTAATCATCGAATTCGACATCAATATTAAAGTGAATACTGAAAATTGTAAAAATAAAACGCGCCACCGGTCACGTCTAGTGATAAGATGAGATTATCGATAAAGTTAATTCAAAAGTTATTTTAGACTATAAGTATGTACAATTTCACGCTCCTTATTAATAAGTAAGTAAAGGTGCCGATTTTGTTTGTGGGCATGCGTGGAGTTTATGGTGGTGAGGCCCACGCTCTTATCGTCTCGTCTTATCTTGTTACTTGAAATAACTACAATAATAAAGTGTAGGAAACAGAGACAAAAGTAGCGGATAGGGTATTTCACACTTTTTTGAAAAGTATGTTAAGTTGTTCCTACTTCCTAACGTAAAAAAAACCTAGTGTTTTTATTATTCCATCGAATAATAAGAGCCATAAAAGTCCATTGCCCAAGTCTCTATATTTATTATTAGACAGTCGTTATTTATTATTCTACTTCACTTTTATATTACTTGACAATTATCCCCACTAAAAATGTTTCAGATCTGCTTTATTATGATTCAATTTAAAAAAATCTAATTTTGACTAGATCTTTAAGAACTTTACCAGTGCAGGTAATAAACAAACATTTTATAATCAATTTACAGTTGTATCGGAAGAAGAATATGACCAATTAACTCTTATTAAAGATAGACCAGTAAGCGTAACTGTAGGGCCAGAAGATGCGGTGTATTGCAAACTACAAGATGTATATGAAGATACTGTATTCGACGGTTTCGGCAGATGCAAGCTAGCTTTAGAGAGAGTCACCGACGATCACAATGGGCTATGGAAAATGATTCTAGGGCTACCTGGAAGGATATCGACTCAAAATCATTTTATGAATGTGACTGTCCGTGAAGCAGGTATGTGTGAAACATGTTTTGTGGTGTGAAGAGTTTTGATAAAGATATAATTCCGAATCTAAATATATTACAACAATAATATATTTTTATTAATTGTGCCCCTAGTGCATTTACATATCAGAATTATATTTAAAAGGCTATGCCTGTCTTCCAACGCAATATTCATCTGTAATAAACACAGCACTGTTATAAGCAAACCTGATGAATTCATGGACACTCTCCACACCCAAAACAAACACTTTAATCCATTGAAATGTTACTTTTTTTAGGACTTACCGTGCGTTTTTCAGAGGGTGCAATTTATTTTTTTGATGTGTAGGGGACCTTTGTCCCTCGGCCATTACCTTGGAAAAACAGGTGCAAAGAATTTCCGCGCTGAATCTCGTAAACTAGCAATCATACGGAAAAAAATAAAATTAAATTGTTTACAACTTTATTCTTTTACTTTTATTGTAAAATGGAAAATAAAAAAGTTATAAACGAAAGTAACTGAAAATTTTGAATTAATTTTCTTTTCATTTTTATCGATAAATTTTGGTATATCCATAATGTTAATGTCGGTTTCACCACACAAAGCATATAAAGCACCGTTTTAGGCAATCACGCATTTGTACTTCTACAGTTTCCCTTGCATCTGCAGAAAATTAACTTTAGAAGTTAGGGGGGTGCTGAACATCAAAGATTTTGAAAGTGGTAGAGTTACGCTGTCGTCAGTCATGACTCAGCATGAATGAGCAGGCTTGTCCGGGGTGGTACCACTGTCTCACAGAAAATCGACGTGAAACGACAGCTTTCCTGTCGCGTTTCGTTCGGTGAATGAGATTGCCGAATCCCCAATACCTCTTTCCTCTTCCCATCCTTTTTCCTTCCCGCTCGCCTCCTGATTTTAAGGGCCGACAACACTTTTATGATCCAAGCGTTATGGATGGTCATGGGCGGCAGTGATCACTTACCATCAGGTGACCTGTTTCTTGGTTTGCCGGACCTATGCAATAAAAAAAAGAAGAAAATGGAAAGAAAATTTATTCCAAAATGTTCAGTTATCATTGTTTATAAAATTTTAATTTATCAGTTTACGATAAAAAGTAATAAGAATAAAGTTGTAGACAATCTAATTTGCTACAAATAATGTCTTATAAAATTTTCTGAAGGTTACTACTTTACGAGGTACAGCGCGAAATCCCTTTGCACCCTTTTTTCCAATATAGCGGTCGGGGGACAACAGTGGCGACACCAAAAACTTAAGCTTATACTAACACCCTTCCCCCGCCCCCCACCTTCCCACCGAAATAATAAAAACGTCCTCTGTAAAACGCAACCCCAAATGTAACTTTTCAATGGAGTACTTATGCATGACATAACTTATAAACACTATGGGAATCATTCCAGCGCGGCAATCTGTCGTTTTGCAGTCGAAGTTTGTGATGGCTATTATTGTATTGTATTGTATCAGCCCTTATACGACCCACTGCAGGGCACGGGCCTCCTCTACAATCGAGAGTACGATTGAGAGTGGTTAGGCCATATAGTCCACCACGCTGGCCTAGTGCGGGTTGGCGGACTTTTACATACCATAGAAATTTATACAAATCGCTATGGTATGCAGGTTTCCTCACGATGTTTTCCTTCACCGTTATAGTGCGTGGTGATTGACTATCAATACACACATGACTCCGAAAAGTCAGAGGTGTGCCCTAGGATTTGAACCCGCGACCACCGTGAACATGTAGGCAGCCGCGTCTGGTCCGTTTACCAACAGGCCACCACGCACTTGATGGCTATTAATATCACATTATTTACAGTACCAAAAGCTGTGGCGTCCACAAGCGTTGTAAAAGACAGGCCGTCAGTAGTGCTGACGTGCTCTGTGACCAGCGCACACAATGTGAGTGCTTGCAGTTTTCGTCGTCCGAGCGGAACAATTATTATCGCCACGCCAGGTGTGCCAAGCGAAACGAATGAAGAGTGCGTAGGATATTCTAGTATATGTAACAGATGTCAATCTAATAAAATTGTCATTAAAGTTTCTCACAAATAATTTATAACAATTTCTGTTATCTTTGAAAACAGTTGTAATTACAATATAAACTATATTTTTTCCTACAATAACAACTTTGTATAATTCTTAGTCACGATTAACGTTGTAGACGTCGAAATGATCATAACTATTTCGGACAAATCTCGCACTGCTTAAAAGCAGCGATAATACAAGCATACGCATATTTCATTCGTTAAACTTTTCAGTTTCGTGTCAGAGGTCAGTAATCAACAATGTAGTATTCGCATCAACAACGCTGGTGCCGCAGACGTCGGCATATGGCGCTGTGCCGTCAACACAGAAGGAGATACTTACTACGGATTCCTATCAGTCATCTGTCCTTGGCTGATGCAGATAGTTGACGTTGTAGAAGGTATTAATTACGCAACATCATTTTCTTAAAACGGTTAAAACTGATTGATACAGTATGCCTATCAAAATGTAAGTTTAAATTTAAATGATTTCCCTTGTGTAGATGCGTGTATCATAAATACAATTTCATGTAACAGTGTAATTTTTTATCCTGCTTATATTATGAGGGCATCAAAGTCATACGTACGATCGGCGTTACATCATAAATTAAATTGCTTTTTCACATTTTGGCATTTGGAATCAACCCTCTTAATAGGGATACCGAGAACGAAATTAACGCGGGATGGAAGTAACAAATACAATTGTAGAAAAAATATATTATTTTATTTATAGGCATAAATCGCTTAAACGGTAAATTAGGACCCTTAGACCCATCGATGAGGGACATCACAGTGGCATGCGCTGTTATCTACAATAATATGCTGTATGATGGATATAAGCCATATCGAACTCCTCACTTTACCCTAAGTTCACAGAGCGTTGACAGAGCTATTCCATCAGCTTTTGGTTGTAGCGAGTCGATGCTGCAAAAATACCCCCAAAGTAACTTTTCGCCGTTTTTTTTGTCAATTGCCTTAATTGTTATTATGGTAGGTTTAATCTAACGTGTCACGTATCAGTAAAATAACATAACTATTCCTCATGCCATAACGGTGTAAACAATAATAACTTTGCAACAATTTTTTTTAGGATCTGGTGATGTATTTGTCAAAATCTTGATATTTTAAATGTAGGGACAAAAGTAACGCTTGTTACGAAAGTAACAAGCGTGAAGGGATAAAAATCCCTACATGCTGATATAGATTTCTCCAGTCGATATATTATGAAGGTTGCAAATTGCAAAGTCGATTCCAAGAGTTCGTTGTGGAAATCTCGAGGAGAAATCGATGTACATAGATTAGTGGCATTTCTGCATGTAACAATTATCGCAATTTCATAATACATACTCGTATCCTATGCTTCATTTCAGACCCTGTACTGACCGCTAACATACCTTTCATCACAGCATTAGAAGGTGACGCAATCACCATGTCTTGTTCCATCCAAGCTCCGATCAGATACTGCTACTTCAGAGCCAACAACGGTACGGTGTTCAGTGTCAAACCTGGTAAGTAACCCTCTATTTGTTCATCCATACATATAGCAAACATTGATAAACTCACACCCTTTCCCCAGAAGAGGTAAGCAGAGGTGCTAACGGGTCACCTACGTTTCGCCTTGTGTGCTTCAGCCCATGATGTTATAGGAAGCGAGCCTATCGCCATATCGAGCACAAACTCCTCACTCCGGGTTTATAATGAATAGAAAAATGCAAAATCACTTTGCCCGACCCGGGATTCGGACCTCAGCGTTGAAATCATACCGTAGGACAACTTCACCACCGCGGTTTTTCATCCAATCTATTTATTCCAGTATCATTAACGCTATGCATTTTATTATCAATTTTATATTGGCGAAGTGACTGTAGTGCAAGTCATGGTGAATACTACGACTTAGAGTAGCAATTGCAAACTGATAAATTATATCTTGCCATACGACACAATTTGCCGACCTACATAACTGTTTTGCCACGTTACGGCAGAGGGACCTATGTATATGTTTAGCAAGAAGAGAACACATGGGCCAGCAAACTGTACCATACCATTTTTTATAAATCACAAGAATCGTTTTAACTATACGAGTATAATAGTTAAGTGCACAAGTAATTAATTCTCAAATTATAATTGGGTCCCAATACATATACGATTATATTACAGATACCGATTAAGACACATCGGACCAATAACTAAATAGTTTAAAATAGCTCTTTATTTTCTTTCTCTTCTCTTTTCTTCAGGGGTTGAATTTCCATGAATCCCTTCCTAGTGCTACCCCACGTCAGAATAGGCACCGCTGTGTAAAATTTCATGTTTCCATCTCATGTAGTTTCCGCTGTGGCAGTCAGTAAATCACCCTAGTTTTGCAACACTATAATTAATATTTAATTTTAAGCAAAGTATGCAGTTATTTTTGTTTTTGTTTGACTAACTAAAGTCTAAACTAAACAAGTTTGACCTTTTTAACTTAAACGCTTTAGATTTTCCATATTTTTAACCCCCTTGGGGGTTGAATTTCCAAAAATCCTGTCTTAGTGCTACCTAGAGCTGACGGATCTGAATCGAACTTTTATAGTACGATCTTCAACTTTTTATTGAATTTTTACCAATACGACTCCGACCTAGAAATCATATGACTAGTTTTCTAAATAAAAAAGCAACCTGGTAAGGCTTTGTTATTGAGACCTTCTCATTTCGTCTATTCTAAATTATCGTGATCATAGCGACGGTCCCTAGGTAAAGTATCGAAAGTGACAAGTGCTTACTTTACAGAAGAGCTGTTTGAAGTTTATTTTAGGCATAACTTTTTCAACGATTATTATAAACTTATAAAAATACATACATGTATACTTGTGGCAGGGTTACAAAACATTCTTTTAAAAGTTTCATAACTACCACTTATGTGTAATCAAATAAAGTGTTTTAACTTTTTATAATGATAAGATCTTTTTCGATCTTTGTAAGATCGAATCGATTCAATGGGGCACGATCTACTGCGATTCAAAAAATTGATTCAAACTATAAGATCGTGCATCTATAATACTACCCTACGTCACAAAAGAAACCCCTGTGTAAAATTTAACGTTCTAAGTTTCGGCTGTGCGTTGATACGTAAGTCAATCAGTCACGTTCCTCTTCTCTTCAAAACACATTTTTTTTCAGCAACGGCGTCTCCATCGATGGAGTACGTAGGTGGTGGCTTCGACGCGGGCGAGTGTGGCGTCAGGTTCCGCGGCCTGGTGACCAGTGACAGCGGTTCGTGGAGCTGCCACGTCGGCCTTTACCACAAAACAAAGGAACAGCAAGCACAGTTAACAATTTTCATTAATGGTAAGCCGTAAGATCGGTACACTGTGGTGCTATTATATTATGAGAGACCTACGGGTGCATTTTTAGAGGGTACGAGTGTTTATTCATTGAAGGCAAGTCCAGTTGAGTCCAAATAGACTGGCGAAATATCGTTACATCCCGACTACTGTCGGCACAAATATGATGTTGTAACAGATCAGGTGAGAACCTGAATGCAGTAGTTACACCTTTTGTACTGTGTGGGTGTGACTCCAACACCAGTAATTTTTTAAATAATTTATTTCAGCGACAATAGTTGTGGATCTCTACCCGGAGCCAACACACGGCCTCTCCTTACAAGCGATAGTTTTCGGTAGGCGAACCTTAGACTACTGCAGATTCGTGCGTATCGACGGACTAGGTAAGTGCTCTGTTAATATTTTATAGTAAAGAAAGAAAGAGCAAAGCGTGATGGATCTTAAGAACGTGGTTCCTTTGAAATACTATCTACAATTTTGGATTATATTTATAATATGAAGATGATTTGTATCTGACAGCCGTTTTATTTATTTTGTACAGCAAAGGATCGGGAGAATATAAAATGTAGTCTTTTGTAGACCTAATACATAGAAAAAATAAAAGTTAGTTGAACCTGGATGCGACTGACACAAGAAAGAGAAAGGTGACAAACTATGGAGAGGCCTATACTTCGGTACTTGGCGACCCGCCTTCAATATAAATAAATAATAAAATAAATAAATACAACCAACAGTCACATACATAGGCTTGAAATTAAATTGGAACCCAAAAGACCAACCGCCAGACCTCAAGACACAGTGAGCACCTTCTGCGTAGATCGGATCGCAAAATCCCATTAAACTTTTTAAATTAACTTTTTAATTCAATAATTGTAACATAAGGGAAGCTAGTTTTATTGTAACAGTGACTGAGCGGATGACTCTGTACAAGTCCAAGCTGTAAAGTGATCGAAACATCGCGTCGGAAATTTAGAAATTGTAAAAATTAAATCGAATCCGCGAAAATCCGTAAAAAATAGATTTATTTCAATAATTTTAAGTCAGTTTTTTTGTTTATTTATATCTTTTTAGTGTTATATGTACCTATGTATCTATTACTCTCAACCCCCTCCCCTCCTTTACTTTCTCGTTTTAGTAAACATTTATATTAGGATTTAAAGTTAAGAAAAATAAATTCAAGATTGGATTCCTGTTTAAATTCGAGGACGTAATTATGTTCTCCCGGTCCAAAGATGATCATCAGATCGACATGATTTATTCGTGTGATACTCTTAACACGTTCTTTCTTACGAATTCGTTCTTTCCGATGAAATAGAAACCACTAAAATCGGTAAAAAGCTGCCGAAATTATTGTACAGGTATATTAATTTTCTTACACCCTTCCTATACCCCTACCCTTTCTTCTGTCACCCACTGTAGCTTAATTTTTATACTAAACCTATTAGAACCTCCTCCTTTTTGAATTCGGTTAAAAATGACATCATGCTCTGTATTTAAATTTAAATGCATTTTAATATTTAAGGTTTCATCTCAGACGACGTTCCTTATGGCTACAAATTCAATGGTAGCCTGAAAGAAGGTATCTGTAAACTACACATTAACGAGGTGAGCATGTTGAACCTCCACCTATGGACCGTCGTAGTAAAGATTCGAGGCCAAGACGAGGAACTGTCCGTGCAAACTACAAACAATTTGCTCTTGGCTGATGTAGCTGGCGGTAAGTAAAATTGCAGCAAAAACTATAGTTTACGTCATAGTTCATATATAATTTATAGATAATGGCTAAAGAGAGTGTTTTCTCTAATCTAAGATATTTTTTCAGGACCCATGTCTATATGCATTTGGATCTTAGCTCTACTAGTGGGTATCTCGATGCTCGTGGTCGCAGTATTGCTCGTCCCAAAGAAGCACAGGCAGTGGACGCAGGAGAAAGCATCCCAACTGAAAAACAATCTACAAAAAAACTACAAAACATTTAAAATCGTTGAAAATGCTTAAAAATCATATATTTTTAAAATATATTGCATAATGCAATAACAGCGCGTTTCGGTTTAATTTTATCTGCTTTACATTGTTATTTTAATACTTACATTTTTATTCAATTCAATTTTTTTTTGTAATAAATAATACAAGCATTGATTCACATTTTAATTCGCCAATTCTGAGTTTCTTAGACCAACCCTAAGCTGCAAAATACACGAATAAGATCATAGACCAATACGAGTATAATCATTTAATTATTTATTTAAAATGGTACACCAACAGCATACTCGTAATACACGAGATCGCTTATTTTTTTTTATTTAATAGTATAACTGTAATAATATTTAAATGTATAATTATTCCCAGGATAGGCGTACACAGCTTTGGCCTAAATGTATGTGCAATTAGATTTTTAAAACTATTTAACGGATTTTAATGCAGTTTTTAGCAATAGATAGGGATTCCATAGGAAGTTTTACGAGTATAAGTATAATACATATATGTTATAGCACAGAAAAGACGAAAAATTGTAAGATTTGTATTATAAACGCTCATGCTCTACCAAACTTCTTACTTCTTCCTCGGCTACAGAAAGTCCGCTTGTCAAAATAATCCCAATGCCCTTAAACTACTTATTTATACACTTATATATACTTATTTTTGTTTCGTAATAAACTTTTCCTCTTATTTTTTTACTTATATATTTTGATAACACGGGCAATCTGCGCACCTTGAGGGGAAACGTGGCTGCAGTCGGCCAATATATTTTAATACCCCGTGGCGCAGTTAGTTAGGCTGTGAAACGAAGCCGGCGGGTTCGAACCCGTACCTAGACAAGTATTTGTCTGATACACAAGTATTTGTTTCGGGTCTAGGTGTGTGTGAGACCGAATAGACCCTCGTAGTTTATGACACCCACGACAAAACTCGATCTTAGTGTGGGGTCAGGAGTCAGGACTGTTGGGACTATTGACTGACTGTTGGGTGTATTTTATCTATTCAACAACTGTATGGCGATGTATGGTGGCTATATCATTTATACCATATCAACTGTTACGTAGTGGTAATATACTTATGTCGACACTACTTAGTTCCAAATGGTAGTTGCAAAATTGCCAAGACTCGTTGAAGAGAGACTTGAGACAGTACCGAATTTAAAGAGTACCTAATATCACTGACTGAAGTCCTCGTTGAAAATATTTAATATTACAAATTAATATGTATAGATAATCGTTAGGATTTTCTTTGCAACCTATCTTGCTGATTTGAGGAAATATTTTGACACTCACAACTAAGCGGCGTATCGACTACGCGCTCCTGACGCAGTCATCAACATTCGAACACTGGAACAGTTGCCACACGCGCTAGGAACGCGTAGTTGATACGCGGCTTATCAACTAAGCGCTCCAGGCGCGCGTGGCAGCTGTTCCAGTGTTTGACCGTTCATCATAGAGGCACACAGGAACGCAACAAACACAATCGCCGGTCTCAACCGGCGCGCGCGCCCCTACTGACCTCTCTTTGATGCGCGGTTAAAAACCGACACCAGATGGAACGACATACTCCATGTTCGAACGCTCCAACGAACACATTGACGCTCGTTACAAAATGGCCAGGAGAGCGTAGTCGATACGCGGCTTTACACTACGCTTGCAGCGTGAGTAAAGGGTTCCAGAACATGCCGTCTCGTCTAGATGCTTTAAAAGCTTAAACAACCTTTGAGTTTTTACAGTAGGTAGCTTTTATTAAACTTATCTACTGTATTAAAATATATTGCATTATCTATTATTAAAGACTCTTAAGTATATCTTCTTCAAATTAAGATAGGTAATATAATAAATGATACCTTAATGTTTTTATCATATTAGTAATTATAGATAGTGACCATATATAAACTTCCGAGTGAATTTCGTTATATTATTATAAAGAATTTATTAAGAAGTCCATTTCCAAGCAGGCACATCGTGAGCCCAGCAATGAAACTGTACGTAGCTGTTGTATTAGCTCTCTTCGGCTCCGTTTTAGGTAAGAAAATAATTTCATTAAAATAATTCATTTTATTAAATAGAACCCACACAAATTATAATATTATATCGAACATGAAAAGATTACGCGAAAATAAATTTATAGTGGGAGCAATGTATTTAATTATTATGTAATATATTTAAGAACCACTTGCTTAAATTCATAGAACATAATATTACGATGAATGCTACATTTTTTTTTGTTATTTTCGTTAAATAAAACAACAATATGGCTTTATTTTTGTGTGCAATGATGACTAAATAAATATATTTAGCGGAGCCGGTCGGGCCGCGCATCGTTGGCGGCAGCTCGGCAGCGGTCGGCCAGTACCCCTTCATGGCGGGCGTTCAGCAGCTCTTCGACGACGTGTGGTGGGAATACACGTGCGGCGGCACTCTGCTCACCAGAGTTATAGTTTTGTCAGCTGCCAGATATATCGGGTATGCACAATTTTCTGAAAATATTAACTAAAATCGATTTAATTATTTCTTTAGGTAGGTAAATTCCTTTAGAAATGTATTATTTTAAACATATTATTGATTTGAGAGTTAAGTGTGATAAAATTACATAATTCGATTTGCAAAATAAAAAAGCAGCCTCATAATCATGAATTTTTAAAACATATCTTTTTGGGCGAATTAACATTTTATGACAATCAGAAGGATATTAAAAAAACATGTTTTATGTATTAAAGTAAAATTGCAATCAAGAAAAATCCATCCAACTTCGACACACGATATACCTTTTTCTGACGAAAGTGTAGCTGAAAAGATCCTAGTCGTATTCCGAAAACCGAGGGAGACCGAAAGTATGTCGATGTCACTGGCCAAATACATTTGGTAGAACAAATTGATAATTTATAAAAAAACTTTTTTTTTCTCTTTATTTAAACAAAAAGGGTTTTAAATATTTAAAAAATCTTTATATTTCTCTACAGCCGCCAAACGTCTCCGCAGTTATGGCGCGTTCGGTTGGGATCGAACAGGGCGTCGAGCGGCGGTACTGTCCACACTGTGTCCCAAATAGTACTTCACCCGGAGTTCAGCAACTTCAACAACGATCTGTCAATTATTCGCCTGGCCGTACCCGCTGTGTACTCCAACGTAATCCGAGCGGCTCGCATTGCTGGCCCCAACTACAACCTGCCTGATGGAACCAGGGTCCATGCTGCTGGATTTGGTCCTAATATGGTTAGTTTTCTATTAATCTATTACGAGTATAAGAATACTATTAGCTGATGGCTGAGCAAGTTCTACAATTAAGCTTTAAGCTTATTCTCAATAATATAATAAGCTAAGTACAACCCCTCTACGTTTCTAAAAAAAAAACAAAAAAGACCGGGAACATTTTAAAGCCAAAACACATATTTGAAGCAAATGGCATAATTAATAGTGATTATTATTGCATTTTTTTTAACCAACAGTTGGCAAATAATTATCACAGCCAAAAAAATCAAAACTTTAAGTAAAATGAACGTCCAGAAATATTTTAAAGTAACATTATTCACCTAAAATTTTACATTGCCTATACAGATACTCATGTCACTTGACATATTATGTCTATTGTAAAAATAAACGAGGTTACATCATAATATTGATGTTCTTTGTTACAGTTCATCCGTGCTCCTTCTGAGATACTGCTCCGTGTGGAGATGCCCATAGTGAACCAGCAAGTGTGCGCCAACCGCTACGCCTCTCTGTCAGGCTGGCCCAACGTCACTAACCGCATGATCTGTTCTGGTGGTAGTAATGTCGGCACATGCGGCGCCGACGCTGGCGGCCCCGTGGTGCACGGCAGCGACATCATCATCGGCGTCATCTCATTCAGCTACGGCTGCGGTGGCGCCCCCTCTGTTCACTCTCGAGTATCGCACTACTCCAGCTGGATCGCCTCCTTTTCATAAAATATTATTATTAGTACATTATTATTTAAATCTGTATACTTACTACGTGCCTTTGATTCCTAGTTTAACATACTTGAAAGGAGTAAAAATAAACAGGAGTAACTATATACACAACTTATTATTTTGGTAATCTTAAATCTATACCTAGGGTACCAAGAAAATATTCTAATGGAAAAATGACAAACAATTTTATACTATATATAATGTTTATTTAATCCAGAAAACGTTACATGAAAATAATGAATATTACCATTTCTTAGACATGGTGGAAATAAAAATAAATGTTTTTGATATGGCCTGTGGCTTTGCCTGATTACGTCCTTTTTAACAGGCAATATTGGAATTTGGAACATTAGTTACAAACGGAAATAAATTAGAACCAGATAGCAGTAATCCAAAAGATTAAACACAATGGATTTAGATTTGTTTTTATCAATGATTTAGACATGCGTAATGCGTGCTTACAGAAAATGCCATCGTACAAAATTCGAATTCGAAAGCTCAATAAAATAAAACAATTCACAAAAGCGACGACAAAAAATACCAGAAATCACAGGTAGTGCTCGCTAGTGCATTCTCTAGTGTGTATGACGTATCATACTCATTTAATCGTATCTATAATATGACTCTTTATGCTTCTGATGGAGCAATTTGGAGGGAGCCTAGCATAATAAAACATACATACATACATAAACACACGCCTTTTTCCCAGAAGGGGTAGACAGAGGTGCTACCAGAACACCCACGTTTCACCTTATATATTCCGTCTCACGATGTGATAGGGAGCGAGCCTATCGCCATATCGGGCACAAATTCCTGACTCCGGGCTGATAATGAATAGAAAAATCCAATATCACTTTGCCCGTCCCGGGATTCGAACCCGAGACCTCAGCTTTGCAATCGTAACGTAGTACCACTACGCCACCGAGGCAGTAGGATAATAAAAGGCTGATGATAATGATGATGCTTCCAAGGATGCCTCTGATGAATCTTGCCCTGTTTCAATCCTACTACTTTGTTTCGGTGCAAAAATTGAGGGAGGGAATAGCTTACGGTGCCCCCTTCACATTCTACGGCGCACCAGGGCGCTGCGCCGGCGCCGCGACGCACACCTTGAGAAGGGAGAACCCTTGATATAAATACTTGAAAGGGTCTTAGTATTGTCAATATGAAGAAGATTTAGATTTTTTTGTTGCCTACTTTAATCCCATAATAAATGTGTATCGGTTTTGTGTTTTTGCTTACGGTTTTGTATTCCTAATACTGTAATTTATATCGTGGTTAGTGACTCGATCGTGCTTTGTTACGTGATTATAAGATAATATTTGTGTTTTTTCTCGAATTTGGGAGGCTAATGTTATTCGATAGAAATAAAGTTGGTATGTATCTTTGTTACGACGGTGAGCATGTCCTTGGTATCACAAACCGTCTTACCTAGCAACCAGAAATACCTATTTACGTTAAATGTTTCAAGTACTTACCATAATTGCTTTAAGTATTATAACCATAAATATTTTATGCCGTAATAATCTTCTTTGATATGATTATATGCAAGTAAAATGTAAATACATTATCGAGCTGTTTAAAGTTAAGACTCAGGGATTCCGCATGCTATCATGTCCCTTATCTATTTAATATTTATAGCTACTCACAATAACTAAAGGAAATGCTAGTAGCTCACAGCCTTGACCAGTGAAGGGGGAAGTGTGATTGTGTTGTCACAGCGGTTCCTTATATCTTAGATCGCCTCAGGAACACTGTATAACTATGGCTTACAAATAGAGATGATACCACCTAGATTTAGTGTTTGGATTTTTGCCCATAAAGTTGTAATGTTTGTGGTCTGATTAATACTATGCTGATGGAGCATCATAAATCACACAGAAGTATATAACGAGTTCTAAAAAACAAGGCACTCAAGTCACAAGTAAATTAATAAATACACCCAACAGTCACATACAGAGTGCTAATCCCACATTTAGTTCAATCAAGTCTTGTGTCGTGGGTATTAGGAGCTACGAGAGACTTTTTGGTCTCACAAACACCCAGACCCGAGACAAATAGTGTAATGAGTCTCGATGCGGAGATCGAACCCGCATACTCTCGTTTCACAGCCGGCATCTAACCAACTGCGACACGGAGGTTGTCAAATGTAAAAAGTTGGAATATTACAGTTCTCATTTACTAAACGTTGTGAACTGTGACATAATACTCATTACTCACCACTAACATTACTTGGAAACTTGGAAGGTCCCTAGAATATTATTGTTACAAAACAATAAAATCACGGATTTATGCTATATTCATCTCAAAATCGACCACTTTCTGAGCATTCACAATAAATTAACTGCTAAGCATTCTTAGCGCTTTCTATTTTACTCACTCTTTACATGAGATCATGCAAAATCATTTGCAGATAAACTGTTAACGTGAATACTGAAAAACAACGTTCATCTTTTTTGTCCTTCGGGCCACATTACCGTAGGTAGGTACGCTCATTTGAGCGGACCAAAAAAAACTCAACGATTGCAAAATTAGTCATAAAAAATAAGTAATTTTCCAAAGCAAGCTCTTATTTGAGACTAATAAGTCTCTTACTTAAGATGAAAAGAAAGAAGTAAAATATACCAAATAAACACAAAGGGCTCTCTACAAACATTATACCGCAATTGACGCAATTAATTACACCTTAATTGGAGGAAAATCCTTCCACTCGGCAGATGATAAAATGGTAATCTATATGATAATTATGATATTATGTTGAGATAATATATATATGTGATCTGAGCCGCATATTTAAGTGGAGTCATCGATTTTAATTGAACGATAATGCCAAAAACCTTTCCAAAAGTCTTTGACCGCGGCTTCTCGAACCCTCTGGAACTAAAATTAAATCCTGTAATCGTGTTTCATATTTCATTTAAATTGAAGTGCCTGTTTTTTATGACATGAACAACCTGGACTTGATCGGAAATTGAGTTAACTTCCATGTAGGTACCTACACTTCAATGGATAGCGTTATGATTACGCAGACGTAGTTCTGTTCCAAGTCGTATTTTTCATTACTAAAGGTTGTTTTAAACAATTAAAGAACAAACACGTTAATTTTTCAATTTGTTCACTTTCGGGAGGCACTTTCGGAATGCCCACCCAGACTAGGGTGACATGCGCAAAATACTCCGGCAGCCATCGGACTAGATTTCTCCCTCGCGGCCGTGATTCCCTCCATGATCGGAGGTTGTGGCAGGCAATGCTCTCGTTCTCGAAGAACTTAATCTCGCGAAAAGAGAGGCTCGAGATCGGGTCATCGAGGTCGCTGAGCACACTGCAGGGGCTGTGCGTCCTCACCTATAGCGACTCCGACAAAGCGCGTCGCCTCGTCTCTGTCGTGGAGACCATCAATGGTTTTGCGATGTCCGGTGCCGCCAATCATGCGTGTGACGGTCACTGAGGGTTTTTAGACGGTATGCCGGCGTGAGTTTTGTTAGAAAGCCAGCTCGATCACAGCACCCGCACCGTGCCGGGTTCGAAGGCCAGTGACACTGACATACCCCTTTCGGCCTCCTTCGAGGTACCGTAAGGTCCCCATTTTTATTACAGGTAATTTAAAGTTAATAAGTGATGATTAACAAAATACGTTTGAAGGGTCGTGAGTTAAACAATATGTAAAATCTGTAAAAAATATCCAAAATGTTCAGTACACACTTACAGCTTAAGAAGTAATACGAGATATCTAAGTTTGTTTTTAAAAAATACACTTAGATTATTATGCCACACAAACGTATCACAATATTATCTACACTCATGTTTATCTTATACCTACTATTTTAATGAAGTAAGATTTGTAAGTTTGTATGTAGGAATGTAAGATCCGGAACGATCAAGCCGATTTGAAAATATATTTTACTATTTTAAAGATAATATAGATACATTTGAAATGTAAAAAAATGGCCTAAAATAGCTTGAAAAAATGATCCTCGAAAGGGTTTGCACGGCAGGCCGAGTAAAAAAATATCTATAAACGGGCGACGCCGGATCGGACCTTATCGTATTTAATATTAATTATATTGATTATGTCAAGGTATATAAATAATCATTAATTCATTTATTACATTTTAACTTGCACCGCCGAGCCGCCGCCAAAAAAATTATGATTCTGCTATTTTTGTTAGCGCTAACAGGCTCCGCTTTCGGTAAGCACTTGGCTTTTTATAAGTACCTTGTGAAATCATTTGTTATATTATTATTTACCCATATCAAAATGAAAAAAGATAGTTGAACCTTGAAAGGAAATAACAGCTCTACTCCCTTCTACTTTTTTGATTTGTGTCTGTTTATTTATTGTAATACGTTTTATAGTAGCTTTTTACAAAAATACATTTTTTTCTTTCTTTCTTTCTTCCTTTTTCATCAGTCCGGTACCTACTCATAATTGTGGAAGGTGGCGGAACATGGTATTAATTAATGTGAAATGTTATGATATTAAGTCGGGCCGCCTGCCTAAAGTCACTTTTTCACAAGGCTACTTCCTAAGCTTTGTATGTGGATTCACAAAAAACTTTGAAAGTTAATATTAACAGGCCAATATTTTATTTCAGCGGGGCCAGAAACCACGCGCGTCATCGGCGGAAGCCAGGCCTCCATGGAACAATACCCGTTTATGGCAAATGTACAACGCTTATTCGATGAAATGTGGTGGTACCACACCTGCGGAGGAGCCATCATTACCAGAGTCGTTGTGTTGTCCGCTGGACACTGCTTCAGGTAAAGTAAATATAAAAAACAATATTTATGTTCCATATTATGTTATGATCTAATAGCGCAAATAAAAGCAACAGTGATGGCGCAAGTACAAAATGTTATATGAGTGAGACACATTACGCGATCCCCTTGTCAACAAGAGGACCGCTTTTGTTTTGTGCCAACAATTATATAACTACATGGGAGGCCTTTTGTTCCACGAACTCTGGCTCACCGCCGGCCCCGTGACAATGAAGGTAGATAGTAAAATTATCTAAAAGTCACTTCGGGAAGTTAAAATATGAAGTTTAACCGAGATAAAATCCAACAAATAGACAGCCTCTGTGGCACAGTTGGTTAGACGCCGGCTGTAAAAGGAAAGGACACGTCTTCGATCTTCGCACCGAAACAAATATTTATGTGATCCACGGGTATTTGTTTCGAGTCTGTTTGTTTGTAAGATCGAAAAGTCTATCGTAGTTTCTGATATCCACGACACAAGACTCGGTCTTAATGTGGGGTCAGGACTATGTATTGTTGGGTTAATGAATGTATGAACTATGAATGTAATTTCAATCAATAACATTCGTGTAAACATAAGAAACCATTATACAATACATGAACACTTAAACTTATTTCTTAAAACTTTAATTTTGTTTTTATCAACTTTAAATATCAATTCTTTATGACAGGCATGAAACTAATCCTTTATTTTGGCGTGTGCGTCTCGGATCTCGCATGGCTTCAAGCGGTGGAACCTTACACAACGTGCAAAGGATAGTCTTCCACCCTGAGTATGATTTCTTAACCAATGACGTGGCGCTGCTCCGTCTTACGACCCCTGCTGTATATTCTGCAACAGTGAACGCTGCTCGCATCGCGGGCACCAACTATAATCTACCTGACGGCACTATTGTACATGTTGCTGGATGGGGCGCTAACATGGTCAGTATGCACTCTGTTTATTTTCTTATACAAGTGAATATTCCAATTGTAAATTGTTAATATACAATTAGCCAGTAAGATGGAATAAAGAAAAAGTAATGAAAGTCTGTCGCTTAATTACATATTTTATATTTCATTATGATATCTGGAATATTTCCCTGTCTTATTTCTCTCATAAATATATTTATTATTAACTAATTCAGTCTGTGTTTTTTATATTCCAGTTCACTCGCGCTACCTCCGAGATATTACTACACGTTGACATACCCTTAATCAACCAAGAGCTCTGTGCTCAACGCTACGCGTACTTGAAGACCCAGCCTGGGCATGAGGCGTGGCCAGATATCACGGAGGGTATGATTTGCGCCGGATTCGGTGGAAGGACTGCCTGCCAGGGAGACTCTGGTGGTCCTCTTATACATCAAGGAGATATCGCCGTCGGCATCGTGTCGTTTGGCTACAGTTGCTACGATCCTCTCTACCCTGGTGTCTACGCTCGCGTGTCTCATTACTCTAACTGGATCGCCACTACTGCCGATTCACTTGCAAACTGAAACCTTTTCCATTAAGTTACTCAACATAAATTGCTATGTATAACCAATGCTTTAACTATTGTGATCATTTAGAAATAAATTAAGTAATTACTAATTACGAAGCCTAGGGTATTTTTTACCTTCCTCTGTACATTAACAACGCTAACTAGATAGACAACTTAAAAATACAGGATTATATAAAGTCGTAGGTAACATTTATTTATTTCCACGCAATGTTGTAAATTCCTCTTATACCCTACCGTAACTTGTTTATATATATGTACGTAAAAAATCATCTAGTTTTGGACATGATAAATCGATTTACTGTACTAACTTCAAACGATAATCTCAGCCAAAGTCCACATCTCTTAAATACCATTCATACGATGATAACGATTGTCTTAAAACCAGGTTTTACCTACTGGATGTTAAATTACGCAGGCTATTCTAATTAAAGGTAAATATAATATCAGGATGGTCAGATTAGATTGCACTACAATACGAGTATATCATATCTTTTATTATATCATTCTTAACACTATTATTATAAAGAACACAGGCGGCGCTACAGGTGGAATGTGGGCAGCCTAGCTCTTGCAAGCCAAAGAAATTCGCATCTCCGACCATGATTTACCTGAATGTTATTAATAACCGAGATTGCTGGCAGTACTAATATGATAAGGTCTTCTTGTGTACTTCGCGGCGGTCTCGCAAAATGTATTATGATAATTTAAAATGTTGTTTAGTGTTTATCTTTATTTGATTGCACAATACAATGGAAGCTAATCGGATTATCTTCAATCCTCCATTCGGAGTAATCTGAATATTTCAAAAAAATATTTTATGGGTACTAGGAACTAGGAAGCAAACTACGTTAGCTAAGTCTAGGAAAAAAATAATTTGATGTTATCTCTTGCCTGAGCATATTCTTTTGACTGCGCTGCTTTATGATTGGGTACGTGCCTACCAAATCAAAAAACGTGAATGAACCACGGAAGCAATTTTATGACGACCACTATGACTTGTTGCAGAATCGAGAAATGTTGATTTGCTCCATTAGCCACGCTGCTCAAGATTTATAGGACTTAGATGCGGGATATAGTTATGTATATTTCGGTCCAGCAATTACATGTTTGGGCAGTGTACCATAGAAGTCCTGTGTTCAAATCTAAGGTGCCCACATTTTGTAAGTTAGAGAAACCTCTTACTAGTTCCCTAAAATCAGATTTGGGCATGACATGACGATAAGCTTGCCCCCTATTACAATATTATAATCATAGGACATCACCATAAAAACTCAGCGAACTGAAGGTGTCAGTATTGACTAGTATCTGGTGATTATTTTATGGCGTTTTTTATTGCATTGGTCCGGCAAATGATCAAACAGGTCCCCTGATAGTAAATGATCACTGCCGCCCATGACCATCCACAACGCTTAGTCCATAAATGTGTTGTCGGCCATTTAAATCAAGTGGGGAGCGGGTAGGAAAAAGGATGAGAAGAGGAAAGGGGTGTAGGGCATCCGTCAATCTCACTGACCGAACGAAACGTGAAAGCTGGGCTGTCGCTTTATGTCGATTTCCTGTAAGTCAGTGATACCGCCCAGGACTGACCTGCCCAGTCATGAGTGACAACAGCGTGGCTCTACCGCTTTCAAAAAGTTTATTATTTATTCAAAGAAATTGAGATCTAAGTATACTATCTTTCACATTGGATCAAACTATACAAAAATGCAAAAAAACAATCAAATAGGTTCAGTAGTTTATCGCATCCAAACAACGTGACACGAAATTATTATTTAATAAAATTAAGAAATGATCGATTTGTGGCACTTGTTAAATAAATCCGTATTTATTGGATGCTGTGTTGTTATCTTCCTCTTTCATAGAAAAGAGGAGATTGATTTTATCAGCTTAGGCTGTATGACTATGACTGTATGTCCTTTGCCTTTCAACGTTCAAATAAAAAAAAACAATAAATGTCATGGACCATTGCCGATTGTCAACCAATGAACCGAAAGTTTAGTTTATTTGGTAAAACATAAATATTTACAATTAATTTTTATTTTAGTTATTTACTTGGTAGTTTAAAGGTATAGCAAGTTTTATTTATTTCTCCATTCTAATTAATAACTCCCAATAACATCTAACGGCTGGCTAAACTAAATACAATAAAAATGAGTAAGTATTAAAATACATTTGTTTATTTCAATCAACCCCCTTATTACATTGTTTATGTAACTAATTAATTAACCAATAACTATGTACTATTGTCACCACACACACATGTTAAACATTACTTCTACACATTATTAAATTTAACTGTTTTTCAAAGACACAAACTAAGCTTCATTCGAGAACTTCTTAAACATTATATTATCCAATTATTAATTTAAATAAAAAAAAACTTTCAGAATATTTATAGAATCTACTTACTTTTATACATATTCCGTAATTTATTACCAACATTTGTGTAGATCTTCAGGACACAATATTCCCGGCCCAAAATTGCCGCGAAATTTATCTCCTTCAAATGGATCAGAGTATTGGAACAGTGTCTACAGAAACAGCAGTACCTCTACGATTTTTAGAAACTGTGAGTATCATTTGTTTAAATTGGCTACTGAAACACTTGCACTTCTCTCTTCATCATTATAAATTGAAAACAGACTTTAACCACCACTCCTTTGTTTCACCCACACAACTGAGATTTATCATGACTGGTCATATGTGATGTTTATGTAGCACAGAAAAATAAATGCAAGTCTATAAATAATAATAACCCTTCAAGCATGGATTAAATCCGTTATGCTAATGAACTGTATGTGCTACTACAGTCATTCAAAGCCACTGATAACATAAGTTTTAATTATTTCTCTTTTACAGAATTATCAAGAATATGATCCCAAACAAAATGTCACGCAATATGTTACTGCTGCTCTTCCACAGCCCAGTCAAATAGAAGTAATGCCTGTATTAAGTAAGTTCCTTGTTTTTTTTATATTATTTATAAACATAAACTTTTCTTTTTTATCAGCCCATATACGTCCAACTGCTGGGCACGGGCCTACTCTACAATCGAGAGAATCGATTGAGAGTGGTTAGGCCATATAGTCCACCACGCTGGCATAGTCCGGGTTGGCGGACTTACATACCGTAGAAATTCTTTAAAATCGCTACGGTATGCAGGTTTCCTCACGATGTTTTCCTTCACCGTTAAAGTGTGTGGTGATTAACTATCAATACACACATAACTCCGAAAAGTCAGAGGTGTGCCCTGGGATTTGAACCCTCGACCACCGTAAACATGTAGGCAGCCTAGTCTGGTCCGTTACCCACAGGCCACCACGCACAACATAAACTTACATAAACATTAATAATATTATATCATCAATACCGTCAACCTGTTGCAGTCCACTGCTATACATAGGCCTCTCTCAAGGTACACCACAGAGCACAGTCGGCTGCTTTATGCATCCAGTTGTTGTGCAAGTTGTCCCACCATCTGGTGATAGGACGTCCCATGCTATGTTTGCCAAGATGCAGTCTCCACTCCAGAATCCACTTACTCCAGCGGTTATCTGTTCTGCGACATATGTGACCAGCCCATTGCCACTTAAACCTACTAACTTTCAGAGCTATGTCAGTCACCATGATTCTCTGACAGATTACATCATTCCAATATTGTCCTTCGGAGAAACCCCGAGCATAGCTCTTACCATAGCACAATATTATATCAAATCTAATGCTTTATCTGAATATGGCATTAGTTTATTTACATTTTATTAGAATGTTACACATTGAATTAAACTAGTTTTTACAGATTTTGTCGATTTGATTTAAATGTCTACCTCGTGATCACGAAAGCTGTAAAGTGATCAAAACATCGGGATGTTCAAAAATGTAAAATGAAACCAAATCACATAAAAATGTGTTAAAAATTAGTATTATTTCAATTAGACATCATTTCTACATTCTTTTGGTAGTGAAATTTAAAATCTTTTACAGCAGGTTATTGTTTGCATGTAGAATGTGGATTATAATAACTACATAATATTTTACTATTTTTCTTATTATTGCATAATTTAATGAAATCTGATTTCTGTGATAAGAAAAACTTTGTTCGCATTTCTTTTATTAGTCTCACAACCTACTGAAGTTGCAGTAATGTATATTTGGATGAGATATTCTCTCTATAATGTTGACAGAATAGTCAAATAAAACTATTTGCCTTTTCACAGGACCTCAAAATGACTTAGTGCAGTATATACAATTCAAACTGGAGAAACCTGTGCAAAGCGACATAGATACTTTGATTCCGACACCCACTCAATTTGTGGCTCCATTAGAAATATCTACAACACATATAAACAACATTCTGAAGACTGATCACAATCATTCCATATTAAACAAGTACAATAATCAAAGTACTGAGTGTATGAATGACAACAACTCAATTAAACGCAACTACAGTAAGTACTTTTTAATAAGTTCTAGCCGAGGTTTATACAGTAACAATGGTCATATTATTTATTTTTATTGTATAGAAATCACAAATTCACAATGACCTGACTTGGTGGTAAGAAATTACAGCCACCTATAAACATTAACCACACACGGACCTTCGTGCTTTGCTGGGCTTTAAAGTGGGAGCTCAAAAAGAACAAAAAAATATGGAACAGCCTCACGCCTCACGTCAATCGTATGAGACAATGGAACCACCCATTTGTGCTGGTCCATTTCTCGAATAGTCTGAGATAATACCATAGCTCTACCACATTTAGTTACATAGCTGATCAAATGATGTCCGATTATTTCCATAAAATCACTAACATACACAAGCCCCAGCAGTCACACACCTAGTCCTGACCCCACAGTGAGATAAATCTCTTGTGTCGTAAATATCAGATCAGAAACTACGAGAGATTTTTCGGTTTCACAAACACCCATCCGAAACAAATACTTGTAGTTCACACAAATACTTTTCTCACAGTGCGGAAATCGAACCCCGGGCCTTTCGTTTCACTGCTGGTAATAACCAACTCAGCCTGTCAATATGTATGCTATGTTTGTAGTTCACATACCGGATCGCAGCGTGCCGCAACGCGCGGTGGCCGTGTTGCCGCCCGCGCTGCAGATCAAACGAGGCGTAGTGACGCCGCGGCGGCTATTACCTCCCTACGTGCGATTTGGGCCCGTACAAGGTAAATATATATTATTTACGTAAATATTATACTAACATATGTGCCATTTCAATTTGAAAAACTAGGGATATACAAACAAGAAATTATATGATTATTCAACCGTTCTGTGACATTTTATTTAAAGATTAAGGATAAACAATATTTTTGAAAATAGGCCTTTTAGTCTACCATCCTTGCCTAATTGCAGTTTGGTAGATTTTTCATTTCTTTGAACCCCTTTGATACCGCAGGTACGTTGGTTTGTTAGTTTACCTTCACAGTATCATCACACGTTACTTGATACATAATGATTTACGCCTGGGAAAATTCGCAATTGTCGTTTTACCGGTATGATTCTCTCAGATCGGCGCTATCACCTCTCGATGGATAGTGAACGATAAAAATAGATATAATCTTAATACCCGAATCTTATCAAATTACTACGCAAATTTGACTAGATTTTGTTTAATTTTAGGCATTATTAATCTGATTAGATCAGTGAAATTATTTACCGCGAGTCGTCGATTTTATGTAACGTATCATATTATTGCATGTAATATTTGCTACTGAACTTTCTTGAATCAACGCGGCTTTTATTGCATAATCCTATTAGATAGCTTAAACTTTAAAAGGGAGGTCCATTACGCAATATTTACAATGAATGAACAAAAGAAAGACTGGGAAAAATGGTGTTCTAGGACTTTCTTCTTCACTGCTGTAACATGACTCAAATCGATGATCAATTTACTTTACGAATGAAAAGCTACTATGAGAGTCATATAAATAAAGATATCCGTTTGTATTTTTTGCGCATTTGGTGTACAAAAATCTGCAATTAAGTACCTATGTATTATGATTTTAATTTTCAGGAGTGAAACGGACGTTATCTTACCTAAGAGCTGATGAGTTGATATCCACCGCTGCCGCAACCAAAACACCCGTATTTTTATTGAAACAAGATAATGACTACTTTACCCATATTGATGTGTCTGATAAAGGTAACATTTGTATACTCGTATTTTGTTAAAAATATATTATTAATTGTAATTATGACGACCTGTTCGAAAGACATCTGTTCTGATTAATAGAACTTAATACACTTGCATTGTGAATTACTAATTAGGGATTCAATCTCAAGTATAATTGGTATCCGACTCCATTTTAACAACATACATCGGCAATTCAAGTGAATAGAAGCAAGAGGCTGAATATGTGGGTGTTAGTAACTACGCTACGCTTTGTTTACTTACAACGCCTATACAGTACATAAATAGATACTTGGTGCTAACACAAAAAAATTGCCTCAACGGGGATCGAAGCTGCAGATCCTCGTTCAAGGGCCAGCTTCTTATCGGCGCGGCAACAAGGAAACTGTCCAAAATACTAATGAAATAACTATCAAAACAAACACTCATAATATTCTTCTATTATTCTTTTCAGATAAATCCAACTGGATGTGTCTCCTTCCACTTGCCACTGAAAGTACGCCTAACGTGTGGATTTACGAAGAGAACAATGAATTGTATGGAATAACCACGGAATCTATACATCCTAGGAAGCCTTTAACGCTGGGCTACAGCAAGTCTTATGTAGAAGAATGCGGCTTGCCAGACGGTCAACCTGTACTGGATCTTAGAGAATGTATGTCATAATTTATGTAATGTTTCCCATTTATTAAGAATAAGTATTTCAATATTTTTACATATTATGTCATTTGGTTCATATCTAACGAATTTGGCTTAGACCATACATATTAAATTAACAGTAAATAAGGTTTTATGCCACATAAAAGTGAATGAAAGTAAAGAAAACTGGCATGTTTCTTTAGATCATTGATATTGATAGAAGTTCAAAAACTTAATTATTTCTCGCTACTTTTCTACTAAAATTTTGGAATTTTATATTAGTTTATAAACTATTATTATTTAATAAATAAAATAAATTGATAGTTGATTGTAATTCACAGCGCGTCTTGGACAAAGACAGTGGTGGTGCTACGAATGTAGAAAACCGTTGGCGTCGGAGGCATTATTACAAAAACATAGAGAGGCTCACCACAAGGTATTTTCAATAGATTGTAATAAGTATTTTAATTAAACCTTGGTTCTTTTTATGTATTCAATATTCAATACTTACAGGACGGCAGTCAACGCCGGAAGAGGTATCATTGTCGTCACTGCAAGAAGACATTCTGCAGACTTTACACGTAAGTCATTTGAACAGCTGTAAATGTAAAAATTGTAAGTTTAGACAAGGGGCTTATGACTTATCAACTACGTGGGTATTGAATATACGATAATCGGCCCAAAATTGTATTAATTCGTTTTTTGATGAATTTTCTATTAACCCAATGTCAAGCGCTGTTTTCCAATTGCAACGCGTTTGCGGTTATCACATGCTTGGTGTGTTATTTCCATACATAATAGCGCGATCCGTAGCATATCGCGTCGGACACTGACTGCGCGATGCGACAATGTGCACGCACGGAGGGGTCATTGACACGAGAGTTTTTAAAAGTATTTTTAACGGTCTTCATATTATAATTGATAGACCATATTGTATCAGTGCATATATATATATTTTTGGTGACATACGAGCATTTACTTATTATGTGTTTAAATAGTTGAAAGATGAAACCTGTATTTTGTTTGTATTGTTGTTCAATTGAATTGTGTACTTCATGTTACGTTTATTTACAGGATGAAGAGGCATGTCATGACTCGTTTTTGTTTGAAGAATTCCAGACAGACGTGAGTATATCTTAATTTATTGTACTAGACAGCCTCAATGGCGCTGTAGATTTTCACCTCTTTGATATTATTTTGTCACCCTTTTTCCTACGGACACAATTAGTTAATAAACGTCTACCTCTGGCATTCACGTATATTATTCGAATAATTTTGTTGCAGATTACAGATAATTTTCACATTCACATACAGAGACTCTTGACCCTTCACTATTGACCCTTGCTTATGTGTTCTAAAAATTAATATTCCCACCTTAAATTAATCAAATACTTATTACAGATCTGATGTAAAGCAAACAAATCAAACACGCGAACCGCCTGATGTCGGTCTGAATATAACACAAAGTACTGACGACAACAGAATACCATCTGACGAAAGTTTTCAAAATTACTCCAACGGGTTGGACTTCTCGACCAATCTGTTCGACGACCGAATGCCCTCGCTAGACATATCAGGCAATTCCAGAGGGGAGGAATTTAACCCCTATGCTATGGATAGAGACAGCAACTTGGTCGGTGATTTGGGATTCACCAATGGTTTGGATTGCGCGCAAAATACGCATCTTGAAATCAGTTTATTGGAAAACGCGACGGTATGTATACTATTTATAGAGTACATTTTTATTTGATTTATATAATCTGGTTATATAAGTAAATATTGTATTTTACCATTGAAAACGATTCCATGCATCAATGCCATTTTTAAAAGTGAAACAAAGAATGATTTGCCAGCGAGAAAAAAAAACATAAGTAAAAGTGTTTAAATTATACTTCTGAGTCACGTGTATATTTTTTTAAGGAGCCACAAGAGTACGCAGAGCCTGCGGTCACACAGAGCGAGCGACGCAAACAAACGCCCGCCAGAAAGAAGAAGAAACCGCGTTCGATGTAAGTACGTAGCTCGTAGATAATTGTTACGTAGAAACTACCGACGTTGGCCGGCATAATATTTTGGAAAAACAAGAGACAATGTCGTTTTTACTTACCAATCCATATCTTATCTGGATTGTTGGTCACTGATAATCTAGGTTTAAAAAATCTACAAATTATTACATTACCGTCAAAAAAAAGGAGAGTAATTATTGTGATATGATAATAACTAACGTACACTTAATTCTTACTACCAACTAGTAAGTTTCTGTTAAATACGAGTACTTTTTACATCACGGTTATTCCCCCCAATCATTCCAATGCTGGACAAAGTTTGCTGAAAATTCTTTCCAGATTTTACGCCTGTAAAAAAGAGAAAGGTTATTCCCATACTTATGGAACATTTACATAATATATTTAGCTATTAATTTGTTCTAGATCCAAACTAACGATACAATTTTATTCGCAGAGAATGTAAAGAGCAAAAGTTTGAATGCAAATGTGGACGCTTTTTTAACACCAAAAACAAACTAACGAAGCACATGCAGACTGTGTGTACCGTTGGTTGCATGCCACAAACGGTAAGTTATTTTTATTTCTCTTAATATCTGATATGTGGGCATTTAAAGAGTAAAATATTCATGTTATTTCAGGACCCAGTCCCCAGTGAATCAAAATATAAGTGTGAAGATTGTCAAGTCAGCTTCAAAGTAAGTACCGGAAATTCATATTGCACATGAAAGTTCTTGTAAGTGCCTTATTTTGAAACAACTTTATTAATTCACCACTAGTTCTTACAGACTAGCTATAATCATATTGTTTGACTTTGCAAGAGCTTGTAAAAAAATATTAATGCAAATGTAAAATAGAAAATGGAACGTAGAGGCAAGGTGTTTACTAAGATTTTATCGTCGTCTTAAGATGTTATAGAGGGCAAACACATTGCCATGCTTAGCGGAAATTCTAAGCCCATTATTTAGTTTGAAAACGATCGTAAAATATTTCGATATTGAGTATCAGATTATTTTGTTAAGGATTTATTGATGTTATTTCATATGTGTTTGTAGCGTCGCGGCATGCTTGTGAATCATCTATGGCGTGTGCACAACACCGCGCCGACGTGTGTGCCGGTGGAGAAACGCATTCGCCACTACCCGTGTGTCGCGTGCCCTAAGATATATCGCAGCGCCGCCAAACGGGACAGCCATGTCATCCTTCATCACCCTGGTAAATTCTAACGCCCTGTAACCATAGAATAGCTCAGTTCAGTACTTTTTTTTTGTTTCTGCAGCGGTGCAAATGCACAATACAGATTACTAATATTATGATAGTTATATAATATACTGTGTTGGCTTTATCAGGTTAATAACATCTTTGCACAGAAAATCGAATTGAAATGACGGCTTCGCTATCGTCATTTGTTCGATGGCTGAGATAGTCGGAGGGCCAATACAACTTTCCAACCCTCGTACCTTATTATGCCTTTTCTACTCCCATTTCCCAGTGACGCACAAACGTTTTAAGTATTTACAAAAATATAGGTAGATACATCTATAGAATCTATAGAATAGAAGTTCGTGGTGGCCTACTGCGGACCAGGCGCGACTACCAACATGTTTACGGTGGTGGCGGGTGCAAATCCCAGAGCACTTCTCTGATTTTCTGGAGTTATCTATGTATTAATTGTCAATTACCACGCACTATAATGTTAAAGGAAAACATACGAAATCTACAGACCGTAGTGATTTGTGAAAAAAGACCTATGGTATGTAAAATCCGCCAACCTGCACTAAGCTAGCATGGTGGACTATATGGCCTAACCCACTCAATCGCACTCTTGATTGTAGAGAAGGCCCCTGCCCTGCCGTGGAACGTATATGGGCTGATGCAATGCAGTACAGTATAGACTAGGAATAATATAAAGCATGTGGTGTACAGAATGTCGCAAGTTGCGCGCGTCTCCCATCGAGGGCGGCGTGGTGCGCGGCGAGGCGGCCGCGTGCGCCGCGTGTCCGCGCCAGTACGGCACGCGCGCCAAGCTGCTGCAGCACCTGCGGCAACAACACCCGCACCTGGTACACGCGCACACACACACACACACACGTCACACCAACGTACACAGTCGCTTAGATACGCACAGGCTGACACTATCACACATGTAATGAACAAACGTACGTTCTAACGTACACAAGCGCGTGGACACGCACGCACACTAGCACGCTATTCGCAACACACACACTCATGCTGGAGGCATATTTTTAACATAATATGATTCTATTTCGTACTGTAAGACGTAAATAATCTGAGAAATAATGCAGTCTCAGATTCTGAATAGTTCGATCGATAATTGATCGATCACCAACCTAACTGGACTACACTAATCACAAGATACGAAGAACGTGGTCTCCACATAATGCAATATTTAATAATTATAATTTCCCATTATTTTTAATAAAGGCTTAAGACTGATATTGGAAATTACTTTACATTTTTTTATACACAAGAAATGTGATTTATTGTATTTTAAATTAATGTGGTGTAAATATTGTTCTCAGGCTCCTCCACTTCCGAAGAGTAAAACTGCGAGACAAAATAAAAAAGTTTCGTAAGTGCGATTATATATCCATACCAGAAATCAATTGAATGTAGATCTAAAATCAAATACATAATTTATTAATATTTTGTGAGTAAGCGACGTGATAATTTGATCGTAATTTATTACACTTGAAAATAGAAATAAAGTTTACAATAAGTGCAACATAATTGTCGTTTCATTTCTTCTAGCATGACGTAGACTGATGATAATTACATTCCAAATAGAACACCCTGGCAACTGGCGAGAAATAGTCGTCTCTCACCGGTAAACACGGTGATGCATGCTTGTTAGATACTTCGAAGTTTGATGCATAAGTTGAACCCGAAGCGCCACTCGCTTGCTTTAATCTTTATAAACACTATTGTTATGTAACATTCACGTACATAATCCAGACCCCACACAGAGATCGAATCTTGTGTTGTATCAGAAACTACAAGAGACTTTTCGATCTCACAAACAAATACCTGTGGAGCACACAAATATATGTTTCGGTGCGAGGATCGAACCCGCAGTGTCCTGTGGCGGCACCTTAAATAAATAGGCTCAACTTCCAGACACATAGACCATAGTCCTGACCCCTGATAAAGATACAAGTCTTGTGACTCGTATCATGAGACCTGGAAACTATGAGAGACTTGTTGGTTTCATAGCATTTACACCCAAAAGTAATACTTGGGGATAAAGCAAACATGTCTTAGAAGCGGGAACCGTTCCCGTGATTTCTTGTAACACATCGACGTTTAACTAACTCTAGACGCTCAGATATTCAATTCAACTTCACAAAATTCGATTGTACATGCTTTTATTTATTTAGGAAATATATCGCTTCCTCTGCATTTAATGATGTTCACATTTGCATTTATTGTAAAAAAAACCTACAAATCAATCATCTTTTTTAAAAACTTTGATATATGTGCGTTTATCGGTCTTCGAGATGGAGCGCAAAGTAGGCAGCGTATACCCAAATAGAAGATAAGCCTTTTCTAAGATTGATACTTAAGTCGGTTTTGCCAGAAACGTATTAAACAATCCTCACTAAAATATGGCCGCGCGAGGCCAATTCGCCTGTGGCCGTTGACCCCTAGTGTCAAACAATTTGATTAGCAGCACTTTGTGTTATAAAAGTATGTGTTTATTTAATAAGATCAGTTGTTAATGTTTGCCCGCGATATTTTTCCAGTGATGTTGGGTAAATACTTAGTCAACATTTTAAAGGTATTTGAAGTAAACAAACCGCATTAGGCATAATTGATGATATAGGTGGATACCAAAAAAAGAATTACCCTGAAGGGTTACTATCTGATATCTCATAATATGATCGTCTGAGTTAAGATTCTCGTTATGCCTTAGTACATAAATACATAAGTTAGCGTTAGCTTAATAATTACGAGCGTATCAGGCCGACGATAGAGATCGCAGGTTTAAGCCAATGTATACTCTCCCACTTCATAGTTACATGAGCATTCGTAATTGTTACTTAGATACCTTACATACTTGGTTGATAAAGTACAGGAGCGCCAGAAAACCGGCATACCTGAGATCTCCAGAAGGATTTTAAAAGTTGTCAAGTCCATCAACCCGGATCGTCGTAAAATTATCTCCCTTGTGATTCTGCGCCATGAATAAAAAATTATGTTCGCAAAACCTTACGAGTTGCGATATTCCCGGAACCGCTAATTCCTTATACCAGGGGTTCTTGTGTTTTCTGCGACGCCCTTAAGAATTTGCTATTTTTTTGCGACGCCTTCAGACCATACCTCCACTCCCACTTGACTACCGTCCTCTATACTGCTTTTCCCATTTCGTCCCGTTCCATAAAGCCCCGTCACATCCCGTCTAGTTAAATCCCGTTCCGTTACATCGCGTCCCATTACACAGCAAACGCAACGGAAGTCTTCAAAAGGAATAAAATTTTCCCGTTTTTGCAACATTTTTCACTACTGCGCCGCTCCTATTGGTCATAGCGTGATGTAATATAACCTTTAACCTTCCTCGATAAATGGGCTATCTAACATCAAAATAATTTTCCAATTCGAACCAGTAGTTCCTGAGATTAGCGCGCACAAACAACCATACGAACAAACTCTTCAGCTTTATATATATTCGTATAATGTATAATACCTTATTTTAAAAACATAAATAAATTAATTATTTACGAAAACAAAAGCATTTTTCAATTCTCCACAAATAATAATTGTAATGTGTGCTCAACACTTACAAAACTGTCGAAAAAAATCTCTGCTCATAACCAAATTATTTATTTGAACATGACTTGCAATATAAAGATAAGGCATCCATTATAAACAAGCTTGTTAATAACATTGATAACAATGTTTTCTGATAAGCTATCATCGAAATGATCACAAAACAAACTCATCTCTAAGTTAATATCTGTCTCGTTCTCATGCCTGGCAAACTGTATACGAGAGACGTCATAAACTCGTTCTGTCCTTTGTAGGCCTGTCAAGTAAACGTCAAACAGTGTTTTTATTTTTCTACTGCAGTGCAGTAAACTGTAAGTGCACTTTTCTACAAACACTGAGACTCAAGTGTTGCACTAATTTGTATCCACTTTTGATACATTGGTATTGATTTTGTTGCCAAATGTTGAATAAATGAAAATAGTTTACATCAGTGTTTTCAAGAAACAAGAAATAATTAGCAGTGTAAGTGATGAAATGTGTTAATTGCATTGGTAAAATGGAGTATGGTGTTGAAGATGGGCATATACCTAGTGAATTTATTGAATATGACTTCGCTGAAGATGCACTTGATTTTGAGGTTAGTGAATCTAATTATATTTATTTATTTAGACCTTTAATTAATACCTAAACAATGATCTTGTAAATGAGAAAAGGTTCATACAAGTAGAATGCACATAATAAAAATCCACGAGCTGCTAATAAACAATTAGGTACTTGTCCAGTTTATAATTACAAAAATAACTTTACTCTTGTTTGCATGTAGATTCGTGTCCATATGGCGCAACACGTTTGTAATTATGTTTATTGGTATTTGGATCATCTACCTGCTCTTATCCCCACCAAAGTTGGGTCGACACAACAAGAGTTTAAGCTAGAGCTGCAGGAAAATTAGACATTGGTATGTTATTGTGACCAGATAGTTATTTGGCAATAGTTCTAATTAATATTATTACTTCAACCTTCTCGTAAATAATCAAGTCACAATTTCAAACATTTGTTTTTAAATTTAAATGACCCTTACTATTGAAATTTACGCAGAATACGTGTGAAAGCTGCGTTACGGAATATCTGTACAATATTACAATCAAAATCCATTGTGATTGAAACCGTGAATCGATAGGTTTATTAAACATTGTGTAAAAGCAGTCACAAATAAATGAGTCATAGTTCCATTCTACATATAATAAAAATGTTTTGCCAGATAAAAATATACCTAACAATCTCATTGTACTAATAACATCCTGGTTATTAAAAAAATAAAGTAGGTACAGTAAAACTGCTTCGAAGAATGTCAAAGTAATAAGCTAAATAGGCAATTTTCTGTGTGAACATAGTTGTACATATGTACTACGTAACGTTCTACAATGTTCATTTTATTCTTAAATGCGACGCTAGATCAAATGTTACGTTAATGTGGGCGATATACTTTTTTGATACTCCCTTTTCGTCAAAAGAAAAGCTGCTAAGATCGCTAAACGCCATCCGGTTCCCTGGGAAGAATAAAAGGGATACGCCGGTGTCATTGACCTTAAAGATCGGCACGCATGCGGATAAAATATTATGGTGACTGGAAATTGGGGTACGTCCCTACTAAATTCTATTCCAGAATAACGGCTAAAATTTATTGGTGCCTGTCTAGCCACTAGCGTATTATAAGTGACACGAAGCCGCTGATGGCTAAATACTTTTTTTAAAAATGAATATGAATAAATACACCCAACAGTCACATACATAGTTACGCGTAAACGACACCATACTAAGATCAAGTCTTGTGTCGTAGGTTTCAGGGACTACTAGAGACTTTCCGGTCTCACAAACACAAAGCCCCGAACCAAATTCCTGCGATTCACAAAGACATTTGTCTCGGTGCGGGGATCAAACCCGCGCCTTCCCGTTTCTCATCCGGTGTCTAACCAACTGCGCCACGGAGGCTATGAAATTACAACAATATTACAGATTGTTCTGCTTCATAGTCACCAAATTCTTTACTTGAGCTAGATTAAATATCTATCATAATAAATTAAAATCTTAAAGTTCGGAGCGCGAAAACCCTTGAGGCATAAGCCCTCTTGGCCGACAAGGTCGTGGGCGATCAGCGGCGCTTATACTCATGATGCATCGCAACTGCCAATAAAGCAATTTTTTTATTTACTAAATGAAAACAGAACTGACATGATTTGACTATTATGACTTACATTTTTGCGACCAGCCAACCTAACTTCAACCCGTAACAGGTGCAAGTCGTGGTTAAATGTGCCTCGAAAGATTGAGCAACTTTCTTTAATTCATTAGTCATTATAATACCGATAAGACATCGACGTTTTTTTGAGGTACCGAAGGCGTTATTTTTATCCACATCAAGGTCTTACGTCGACATATCTACATGTATATTATGCTGTGATCGCACAGTTACCTACTGCATTAGATTGTCGTTTGCACTTTTTATCAAAACTTGTCAGCATCATACAATATCAATTGGCTACGTTACCGTCGGTGACGCGATTTTTTTATCATATTTTGACATTACGTAATCGCCTTTACACTGAACTCCTATCATTGCCAATGATTGCCCGATTGTCCTAATTTTTATTGAAAAAGTTACAAAACTGATTTTTAAAATAAATGCACCGCCAAGCCAAGCTTCAAACGTGTAGGTGCAAGGACAGAAGACCTAACTAATGTTGCGGGTAGTCGTTAACGTTATAGAAATAATGGTAATTATAAATAAATAAATAACAAATATACCCAGCAGTCATAATATTATATTATGTACACTGACCCCACATTAACATCGACTCTTGTATCGTGGGTATCAGAAACTACGAAGGCGTTTCGGTCTCGCAAACTCCCAGACCCAAAACAAATACGTACGTGTGAATCCTTGGGGTAGACCTATGTTCAGTAGTAAGCTGATGCGGGACAGAGAAAGAAACAGGTTGTTACTGTAGCTTATCGTTTAATATGCGTATGCGTACTAGTGCTACTACTCGTATAATCCGCGTATGGACTCCTACTACTGATGGTAACATAGTTGTGTTACCTTTTAAACGACCTTCAGTTTTGTATTGTTCGTTTGTATGCACGTGTACTACCGCTCCTACCTGGTAGTGCCCGTGTAATATTTTTTTACATTCTATTATATAATTACTTCCTAGTCTCTGGATCCCTGCTTAAAATAATCCTTGATGCCGCCACCATTGTTCGGTTATCTTTATTTTTCTTAGTTTATTAACAGTAAGTTTTTTTTTGATTCGGTATAGTATCTTTATGCGTGTTAATCCATGTTTAACCCTTAATCCCCATAAATCTATTTATCCTTTTTTAATACCAAAAATATTTTTAGTCTTTAACTCCAATGAAAGTACAAATATCAGTCTTGTCGCACTAGACAATCAACTCCTCCGAGTTCGACTATTGTAAAACTACTAAAACAAACATTTTTATTATTTGATACCCGTAGGTTCCTTTCATATTGAATGCTTTGATCCTGTAAGAAACTACCATGTATATTGAGCATTGGGAGATCTCGTAAACTACCAAAAAACTACCTAATTATATGTTATTATAAGAATTTCGCCATCACTGATCAATGCCTAAATATTTCTCAACACTTAGATATGATATTATTTGTAAGATTTTATTTATACGAGTATACCAATACAGCGACAGAGGTGTATTTAATATGTGCAACGTCTACATAATGTCTCAAACAGTTATTCCGCCGAATACAGAGATATCAGACTTGTTTATCACCTTATCTTAGAGTATACAATAATATAGAGGGGGCGCTGTCATACATTTGCGTCTTCAAAAACGTAGATAATTTTTTGTTCGTAATGTTAGTAATATCGCTATGTTATTGAAAATTTAACTATTTTTGTTAAAACAAATTGCAATGAATTCCATTGGTAAACAAAAGTATATTTTGTTATTATCTGTTTAAAACGAGTTTGACTGGAATTCAATAACTAAACTATTTAAAAAAAAAAATTTTTCAAATTATTCGTGCATATTGGACAACTACCATTTTTATCTACGTTTTTGAAGTACCAGCGCTCCCTCTATATTGTAAATACTAGTACCTTATTTAATCTAAAGCAAATCGAGTTTTACCTAGAATAAAAATAAGACACAAGTCTTCCGGGAATCGAACTACGGATAGGTTTAATGTCGTCAACACATTACAATTATTTACAGAACTATCGTTAACTTTGAATTATGCTGCAAAAGGTATAGAGATCAGAAATCCTGCTGTCTGTGTAGGAAAGATAACGCATATTGAGATGTTTATGAATTATGTATATGATAATATTTTAGCAGATTACACATCGTTTATAGAATTTATGCAGGAAAATAATATACCAGAACTGTGATCGAGTTGGCAAACAGATTTGAGATCAATATTCTGAGTAAATAACTTCGACAACTCTGTCAATAATGGGCTGTGGTTAGCTCTGTTTACTCATGACAGATCCCGGAAGTGCTCATGACGAATCAATTTTATACATAAGTTTTTTTTAATTCATAGCAAATATACCTAGAATGGGAATATGGGTACATGGAATTATCTCTTAAAATATGTTTACAATGTTGCAGGAAGCTACATTTATCATAATTTAAGGTAAATAGGTACGGCTACCTCCGAAAATTAACAAAGATACCTACCTATGTATGTCTTGTATCTCCGTCATGTGATATACAATCCAGCACAAGGTTTCCGTACAGGTTTCTGTCGCTCTGTTCGAGAGAAGCACTCGCGAATATTTTACCGCACTCGTTGAAAAACTACACGACATATTTCTTTGGAATATACCCCGTCGCGTATACTGCTTAAACAAAAAAACACCGTTAGAGGAACTACCCGTATTTAGAAATATATTCATGCTAATATTATCCCCATCCTTTGCCACAATTGCTGTCACTACTAGTTTCAAATACTTTCTAAACAAAAACGGTTTCGAAATGTTGTGTTTTTTAAGTTATCATACTCACTTTCGAAAGCGGAGGAAGGTAAGCAGCTTATATTTACAAATAATAATATATTTATTATTTCCATCATTACGTATACGTGAGCATTATTGTTACAGTGTAAATGTTAGCTAAACAAACATAATGAATGTAGGTGTTCCATAGCTTTCGTGGTAGATGTGTGACCCAGACGCTAATCGTAGAAGCACGCGCTGAGTACGGCAGGCGGCAACGACGCGACGTCGAGCGGATATTTTAGTTCGAGTGATTGCGGTCTCACGACTGCTTCACTGTTGCTTCGCGTTGCTAGTGTAGTGATCGTGTTTTGTGATGGTCTGTCAAGGCAGACAGGGTTGCGGCGCGTTTTGCCGGCGTTTGTTTTGTCGCGCCAAACCAGCAGCTGACGAAAATGATAACGAAAATGTGTCTGTTACCCAGGTAAATACTCAACTCAGTGCGATAAAGCAAGTGTCGTTTTGCCGTGTTGTATAATATCATCGTTTAGTGACACATTTATAATTGTAATTTGAAATGTTTCTTGATAGATAGTTTCTGTAAATTGGGTGAAAAAACACGTATAAGTGGGTAAGTTTGAACTACACACATTGGTGTATTGAAAACAAAAACGTTTCAAATATAATTGTTATAAATAATTTGTCGTACATTCATAAATATGTATGATTCACCACCACAAAAGTAAAAATGACGCATACTTTGCAAAAAATATGCAATTCTTCATACGAAGTACGAACATGGGACCCTGATGTAATGGAATACTCGTAATATAAACGCCTCGAATATTTTTGGCAGCAACCAGCATAATAATATAATCAATCTTTCATAAAACATTAAAGACAATAATGTTAATAAAGCATTATTCATAAAGGACCTTTGCTTCGTAGCGCAGTATCCATTCAATATTGAGGCCAAACGTTAGACGATAGTATTGTAGGTATCCTAAATCTAAGTTAGAGGCAGGTATGGCAACAAATCAATATGCTTATCAACTTCATTTCATCACAAATTGATAATACGAGAGTTTTTATGTGGCAATTTTAGCCCAATTTATCCTATTCCTACTGCCCTATCACAATAACAAAGACCGATATGCCGGAAAACTGACAGGAAAATAGAGATGAATAAAAATGCACTAAGATAGAATATTAAACAGCCAACATGTACATATAGTTTAAATTATTCTGCTAGTTAGACACATATAACGTATTTTTTCTAAGTGGCAGTAAAACCGTGCGTCACTTAAATGCACTAGGTCAGAATTGTAATAAGAAGGGGTAGGCAGAGGTGCAACCGGGACACCCACGTTTCGCCTTGTATGTTCCGTCCCACGATGTGATTGGGAGCGAACCTATTGCCCAAAATTCCTTACTACGGGCTGGTAATGAATAGGAAAATCCAATATCACTTTGCCCGACCCGATTGCTTTGCAATCATACCGTAGAACAACTGCGCCACCGAGGCAATAAATATACTTTGGTATACAATTATACAAACCTATTTAATAATTTAAATGATAGCCGGGAATATCTAAGCGCCATTATTTAAAAACATTGTTTATTCTGCGCTAACTCGTGACAATATCGGTTTGTGAGTTATTTGAATGTGTGGCGCCGGATTTTATTTTCAGTGTGAAGGCTATTGGAAGGATGATCTCACTGCATTTAAAAGTTATGTCGAACGTGAACCTTAATGTTCGATGTTATGTGGGTCACCTCGTTAACGTAGGCCTATAAATACAGGGCAGTAAGGGATTACAGACCCACTGACCTCAAAGAAAACATGCACTAAAAGGGCAGTCTATCTTAAGTCCGAAAATAGCTTGTGTAAGTAATTAGTAGATATATGAAACATTAATTTTATATTTCGGATATTACATAGTTAATGATCAAAAATCATTTGATAACCTATAATTCTAATTCAATAGAGTTTATAAAACATAGATTGAGTGAGTGTATTTCACTGGCTAGTCATATATTTCTAATGCATTTTACATGTTAAACTTTGTTCCAGTTTTAGTACAATAAAAATGTTTATCATATTGATTAACCACGGCGGGTTATACGGCTAGCACGCTATGGCTTGTGGACAGTTGGCCCGTATTTATTGCCGTTCAACACGCTATATGTTTGCGTTAGCTAAGGGAACTATTATCGGGCTACAGTCTATTAATACATTTTCTAACTCATAGTAATAATCGTGGCCTATTATCGCGTAATCAAGGATCACAGAGATCATTATATTAGTATAAGTCAATGTATTAACAAGACCCTGACACTAATTAAAGCATGGCATGACTTGATGATCTCATGCTGTTCAAACTGATTCACTCGTAGAGCGTAAATGGTGAAAGAATTCGTGATACCTTTGTTAATAGGTTTTATTGGCAGGTCGTAATAGGAGGCACACGTAACTTCGCCAAATATACGCGCATATTTCATATTAATTGTGTAAGTAAATATTAACATTTGACTGGGTTTCCTTTGCAAGTCAAGCGTTTATTCACAGAGGCCCAATAGTTATCACTTATCACATGATTTTTTTCACGTATGCATGCTAATATAATATATTGCGTTTACTAACGAGATATTTCCCTTTACATTTCAATAATACAGAGTAAGTACATCTTGAATGTTACCTACTCAAGTACCTAGTTTCTTTTCTGGTGTCAAAGCGCCTCAGGAAAATCAGAAAGCAGTATTTTCTCTACCGACCCCAATCGCATACAAAACTACAATTATTATCTCGTCATTATACGTTTAAATAAGTTATAAAAAGGATCGCTGGCTAATCATTAAACATATTCCGTTCAAGCTATGAAAATAGTATGTTTGTGTAAATTGTAAGGAAACAGGTAATTTTATAAGTTCTGCACCATTTTGCATACGGAATGTTGGACACATTACGGCAATATTTGAAAGGGTGTCAAGGGTGGCTATTTCTGAACCAAAAAAGAACGATATAGCTACTTATAAATTATTTTTTCATGGAGTTTGTCTGATAAAATTAATTTTTGAATTTTGATATGATACCTGATTTAACAGTTTTAAAGTATTTGATAGAGTATTAGTGATCGTATATTGTAGTATAATGCCCTCACTGTTCTTGACAATTATTTTTAAATAAAATATGTAACCTTACATTGTTTATCTAATACTAGACAAATTTGTACTAAAAGTAAAAAATGTAACTTCCAACGTAGAAGGTAACGTTTTTACTTGGCGTACCGCATTTCCGTGATTTTCTTAATAACGCTGGCCTGAATAGAAAGTAATGTCGGCTTCAACCTGCCTTGACATTTTGATAATAGCTGTAGCCGCTTAAAATGTTAATATTTAACGGTATGTATTTAATAGATTTTCCAATACGCGGGTATGTCTTTATTCTTCATCCATTTGCCATCACTGCACTCTTCCGGGAAGTCGGCTCCGCAATCTATTGATTGTGGCATATGCATACATAAACATTAAGCTTATAATATGGTTTACCGCCTCCATATTCCATCCATCCATTTCGGCAGCCATTCAATTCTCAGCTAGCCTATTATTCACTAAAAATATTCCTCCATTATCATTGCAAACGCTAAAATGATCCATCTGGCATTAATGCTTTTGATGTTTGAAAAACGTTAATATGTTCTGAGAAATAATATGTAGGAGGAAATGTTAATGCAAAATGTTAATGGATTTGCTTCCAGTGCCAACTCGCGGAGGCGCGCGACGTGAAGTTTACACAGACCTTGTCGGAGCCCTTGACCATCGGAGCGCATATCATTTGCACCGGCACACCAAGCGAAGACTTACCATGGTAATTAATCATGTAATTCGCAGTTGAAAATTAACATTGTTGATTGAATTAATAACAGAGGCTAAGTTAGTTAATAATCCGATGTGAACCAGGAGACCCCCGGTGTGAACTCCCACAAATGTTTGAGTGGTCCACAGCCTCCGTGTTGGTTAGATGCCGCGCCGGTTATGCAACAAGAAGCAGCGGGTTCGATCCCCGCGCCCGGACAAATGTTTGTGTGATCTACAGCCATTTGATTCGGGCCCATGACTCGACGCTAGTGTAGGGTCAGGGCTATGTATACGGCTGTTGGGTGTATTTATACAAATAAGAATAGTAATTACTACTAATAACAAATATTCGTCTCGAGTGTGGGTGGCCTCAACGAGTGATGTAATTTCTGGTACCTACGAGTACCGATACCTACACAAGACTTGCGTGAAGACGCAGCAGAAGTGCTGTGGTCAAGACTATCTATGTGACTGATGGGTCTAAATAGTATTTAGTTTATCATATCTACATAAGAAGAAATCAGAGTGAAAGAAGTTATTGAATTATAACTTACATCTGGTCTTAGTACCAACTGAAATTGACTGAAAAATAAAAAAAGGAATCAAATTAACATACTATACTATATGTAAAGAAATAATAATAATAACATGTTAAATGTTCACGGAATAGAAAAAAACAAACATGTTTTCTCTCTTCCGTGGAAATGTACATATGTATGTATTTACTCGTATATGGTGGGTATTTTTCTTTAAATGAAACAATTGAATATTATGGAAATTGGTATGGAGCATACATAATTAAGTAACTATATTGTTATTTCGAATAATTCTATTATTATTAATTAAATCTCTTTGATACCATACTAACCACAACAAAATGTTAATTATGTATTGTTATTATATTTCGTGAACACACTCCGTGGAAATACGTCATTTATATGCGGAAATATGTCTGGTAAACAAATGATCTAAAGCTAAATATCGAATCATTTTCCTCCTGGCATATGAACACATAGATAATGTTTACTTTAATAACTTTAACACAAGGACACTTGAGACTATTTGGCAAACGGCTATAGAAAGAGACACGAACATATTAAATTACATGTAAAGTTATCGTCAAAAGTCGATATCCAATGACGTTTTTCTAGCCATATCTCTTCTACATAATGAAACTTCGTATTTCCCGAGTGGTCAAAGTAAAAAATCCTTTTTTCTTCTACCACATCATCAATCACTCTCTAGACCTAAGTAAAAAAGAGCATTATTCAAAGGATCTCTATGACCGTTTTAAAGACGAGTAAAAAATTGTATTTTTCTGCCACGGCTGTTATTTTATGGTTACATGTTAACCACGTAGGTATCAAGTAAAAAAAGAAACATACAGTCGAATTAAGAATCTCGTCCTTTTTTGAAGTTGGTTACAAATAGTCATGCCCAGATGTGAAAATTAGAGATTTGAAGCTGAAAATCATTTTTTTCGGTGCAACCATTTCCTTCTATGAGCTACAGCGTGTTGAAAATCACCGAAAAATGTGGAAGCTTTTCAGTATCTCTTTATTTGTGGGTAGTGTATACATATAAAGTAGATAAAGCAAAAATATCGTCAATTAAAATCAGCATTTCATAGAACTAATGATAACACACGAGTTATAAGTAGTCCCATCTATTGATAGCATTTTCAATGTACAAGACAAAATATATTTCAGGTTTGCATTGAATATAGGGAGTGGCGATGTGGACTCCGGGCGAGCAGACATCGCGGTACATTTCAACGTTCGCATGCCGCAGTGCTACGTGGTACGGAACACCCGTCGCCATGGCAAGTGGGGAGTTGAAGAGACTACCGCATATAGGTGACATGTCAAAAGTAAATTTAATAACAGACATTCCACTATTTTATATATGACGCCCACGGGTCTTTTAGACAACATGAGTGCTGTGCTATCCACTGTCATGGAATACCGGGTTTTTTTAAACCGAATATACACAGACTGAATCCAAAACGTGAATAACTTGTGTTAGTAACTATAACATGATTTTCATTATCATTTACGGTGGTCGCTAAGTTTCTACCCCCAGCCATAGGGTCTCCGACTATAAGCGATGTAATATTCCTATATACATATTGTGTTTCTGTATATTTTCAGACTGTTCCCATTTAAACTGGATCGTCCGTTCACAATAGAAATCCTGACGGATGAAAAGGAGACGTTATTCGCCGTGGACGGTGAACACTACTGCAGTTACGCGCACAGGAATCCAAGTCCCACTGCCGCTACCTGGGTGCAAGTCACAGGCATTAAGAACGCCACACTAAACATACAGAAGACATCCATATACCCCGTACTGTCACCGCCTATAGAAGAAGTAAGTGTTTTATAATTGTTAAACTTTGTAGTAGGAACTACCGGATAAAGCTTAAGCAAATTATTTTAGTTTGAATCTATCAACTACCAACACAAAGACAAGCATCAATAAATAATAATGACTTAGCACCCATACTATCCATCAAAATTCGTAATCACAATGAACTTAAATTCAATGAACCATCATTAGTAAAAAAAGTATGACAGACATCACAGCTTATAAAAAGAAACCAATAAAAAATATGAACAGGCATAAACCTTACGCAAGGTCAATGTTGCTATTACGAAAGCAGTAAAAATCTGAACACGCAACAAATTTCAACGACGATAACATTGTAAAGAAAGAATATTATTTTGCAGACACCGCTGCGCGCTAGTATAGAACACCCAGATGGCGAGAAAATCTGTTGGCGACCTAACGTGATAGCTAGGTTGTCCAACGGAGTGCCCGAAGGACACCAAGTGGTTGTATATGGAAGGTACGTTGAATTGTTATTATTTATTACACAGACTGAACGAATATAAACCTTATACTAGTCGACCTATGTGACTTCGGGTATGTAAAATACTAACAGTACACTACTCATTACATTATCATCGGGTTTTAACTAAATTGGACAATAAACATGTTTTCTATACATCATGTTATTTTTCACGTTTTACTCGGTGCCTAACGGCGGTGATTACTAACTTGATGTGTAACATTTTTTCACGAATTGTAATATCAAATGCACAAAGTTTTTAATTCCACTGTTAGTTCCAAGGATTAGCGCGTTCATACAAACCTACTCTCTGGCATTATAATATAATAATTACATATTAAGTATACATAGATAAAGGTAAAGGTCGCGGGACGTCGTTGGATGCTGGCTGCCTCCAACAGGTCAGTGGAAATCATTGGGAGAGTTCTATGTTCAGCAGTGGACTTCCTTTGGCTGATGGATTGGATTGGATTGATACATAGATATAATTCAAATGTTCTATATATAGATAAAAATATCTAATGTAAATTCAAATGATTAATTATGTTTTTTTGACGCCTTACCAAACATAACAAAGCCTGTTAGAAGAATTGAGCTATTAAATTGAATAATACTTTTTTAATCGGACTGGTAGATCCAGAGATTAATGGATTCCAACCAACAAAGACCATAATTATATATTTTTTAAATGGAATCGTAACTAATAGAATATAAACAAAAAAGGTTTATTATGATTATGATTTACAAGATTTTTTTTTGTGTTTTTGCATTGTGTTTATTTTCTAATAAATATAAGATAATAAGATTAGTATTCACGGAAGTCTTAATCTTATTATCTTCATCTACCTCCCAAATTAATCGTCCAATATAATGGTCTCTAGAGGCACGCCGCGCCGCGCCGGCCGCCACTACGCCCCTCACTCTTTAATTAATGTATTGAGCTTGTCTAGCCGCAACAATGTCCACGCCTTTATTTCATGTCTGTCTAAATGAAGAGTGTTGAATTTCATGCAAACCTTTTTTTATATAGTTCGAACGATAGACAAATTGGTTAACCCAGCTTTGAAACAAGAAGTTACCAGTTGACTCCGGTAGCAAGACTTTTTTTATTTCTTTTTTGTTTGTGTGACCCGCAAATATTTGTTTCGATTGTGTCATAATTTTAATCGATGTTCATATGCGTAGACTTCGTCCAATGCTGCATTCTTTCGCTATTGACCTGATGGACGAAGCGAGGGAGTGGCCGCGGCCCAACATCCACATGCACGCGAATGTGCGCGCGCACGTGGAGTCGCAGCGCGAGCGCCAGCTGGTGGTGCTCAACACGTGGCTCGGCGAGTGGGGCCTGGAGAGACGGCAGCGCACCGCCAGGCTCATACCTGGGACTTATGTATGTACTGTACCATCTTGAAGCGGACGTAGAGAGTTGTTATGTAGATATATTATTTGTACGGGCAACTCGAACAAGACCGGCATGGTGGACTATACGGTCTTTTTTCTCATCGGGAATCCTCATTGGATACCCGACTATCTCTAGAAGCTATTCAACTAAAGACCCCATGTCCCCATCTGCACTTAGAGGCACTTTGGGGCTCCAATACAAACACGCCAAAGTGCCTCCAGCGCGCCGGTTTAAAGCTCTCACGGGCAAGAAACTTCACAACGGTACTACGCAGAAGAAACAGAGTGATTTATTCCACCACCGTTGCGTCTCCGTTTCCGAGCGGGATCGGCTCTTTCGCAATCACGCTCCGCAGCCTCTTTATGAAGCATTACAGCTTCACAGAAGAGAGCCACGGCTTTCCATTTTGACTCTTCCTCCAGTATTGCCCATATGACTGTTGGAAGAGAGAGATCACCTCCAATCCGAGAGACCAGTGCCTGTCGCTCCACTTCCAACGCAGAACATTGCGCGAGTGTGTGAGCAGCTGAATCCTGTTCTCCACTATTGCACTGTTGCTTATTTAATATTTTTCTTGGTTGCACAAAGTGTGAGCACTTCGACAGTTGATTAGCCGAATGTGAAACAGGAAACCACAGAGTTTAACCTCGTACCGAGGCAACTGCTTATACGATGCGCAAATCATCGTTTGTAATTTGGGTGCGATGAGAATATAATGTCCCTCGTATTTTTGATATCTCTTACTCTGTAGTATTTGAGTGATTATTGGGTATAAATTATAATTACTGTTGTTCTTTCAGACTACCTTGCGGATAGTCCGTGGTCCTACAGACTGGTTGGTGTTCGCTGATGACGTCCTCATAGGAGAGTTAGAACAGAGAGGCTCCGCAAATGGGGTGAAAGCTGTGCGTGTTAGGGGCGACCTCTACCCTGAAGATATCTTCGTCTGTCCTTCCAGTAGCTCACCAATAGAGGAAAAAAGTTGAACGATGTTCTCACGGCCTTACATGACTCAAAAGCGCCGCATTATTCCTCTGCAAAATGTAGAATATGCAGTCGGATACATACGGGATTATTCTTAAGCGAAATTGATCGAATGTACTGGCGCTGGCGACCAACTAGAAAGTACATAAAAACTTTTTACTGTTACTGTTGCCTTCTGTGTATACATGTTCTGCGATATTAATATAGATGTGTGGCGGTAAGCTCTCCTGTCCATTTAATCATATACCGGGCGGTGGAGACATAATGAAATTATTTCAAACTACTTAAAGGATATCGCGTCAACAATTCATACATGAAAATATATTATTAGTCTTTAAAGTATATTGAATTGTGCAGCGACTGAATATTTATTTTAGTTACTCCACAACCCTGTTAACCAGATCAATCACCTAGACTGACTAAAACAAGCGGAAATGTTGCGCGCATTTTTTTTTAATATGGTTTCATTAATGACACTCTACGCTTACGAGGAAATCGCCTATACATGATATGTCTCGACAAAAAAGCGATGTTGCCGCTCGTATCTTCAGGTTACCTAGTGTCAGTAGACGCTTTATTATACAGTGTGTAGAGTTACAGTTACTTTATATTCTCGTTTATTTTGAAAGTATCGATATTTTTTATTTTATATGACAAGTAATTTATTAATTTATAGTAGGTATTTTGACTTGTAGCATTCATGTTGTTATTTATTGTCGTAAAATCTCCACCACCCTGTATATTAAGGAGTAGGAGCTAAAAACGGCTGCGCCTAAAAATCTCTTAGAACCGTACGTATGTCAATTTGTAGACAATTGATTAGTTAAGTTACACTTTTTTGACCCATTACCTTACTTATCAAAGACTATAGCAAAGATATTGTTTTAAATAAGACTGCCTGGTACCTAATTTTGTAAATGTAGTACTTGATTGTTTTAGTATTATATAAACATTTTACAATGTAAGCATTAAATGCAACATTAAAATTTAAAATCCTTAATAACTGATGTACTTCGCATTACCAAAACTGCTTTTATTTTATTTAGACTAAATTAGGACAAAGTGTATCTTTATAAACTATAAACTTTTTATTTATGGCCAGTTTTTAAACCGATTTTAGTTATCGAATGTTTTGTCTTCTTCGCTCAAACTGAATTCAATATTCGTGCGAAAGGAACAAAACATTCGATAGCTAAAATAGGTTTAAAAACTGACTATGAACAAGACGTAAGTAATTAACTAAGAATATTTTCTATTAACGAAATAGCTTTATGTATGAATGTTTCTCTATTAATGTTACGTTCGTTATAAACAAATTGATTTATATAAGACTATGCTTAACCACAAGATATAATAATCTGTGTATAATAAAACAAATAACAAATCCCATAATACGTGTATATTTATTTTAATTTTTTAAGCTTTTATTACATAAAGTTAATGATATTTTGTCTTGTATTTATAATATAGAGGGAGCCCCTCATACATTTGCGTCTTCAAAAAGGTAGATATTTTCTTGTTCTTAATTTTGGATAGAACTGCTATAAAATTTAATTAATTATTTAACAACAAATGACTACAATTTACGTCGGTAACCGAAGTTAAATTTAATAATTATCCGTCAAAAACGAGTTTGAGTGGAATTAGACAACCTGTCAAATGTCATCCAATAGGAACGCAGAAAAAGGTAGTGCCGCACCACAATTTTTGTCTAATTTTTTTAAGACCAGGGCTCCCTCTATACTTATATACGCTTAGGACTTATAATAATCTATCATATTCAGAAGAAGTATATTTAGTGTCAATATGTACATCGAGTATGAATTATGACAGCTTAGCATATACACGAAAGACATGGAAAAGGATATTAAAAAATGTAGTTTAGCGACATTGAATTCCACCCAAATTTATTTTAGAGGCTAATAATTAAATATATATTGAATTGAATGGCGAGACGAGCATGCTATTCGCCCGATGGTAAGCGATACAACCGCTCATGGAAAGTAGCTAAACCAAACAACACCATGAATTACAAAGCAATGCTTGGCATTCCACTGCGCTCGCCATCGTCAAACATAAGGTGGTAAGTCTCATTATGTCCAGTAGTTACTTTGGCTACAATGCCCTTTAAAGTGAAACACAACAATGCGTTTACACTGCTGCTTGGCGGAAGAAATAGACATTGCGGTGGTACCTACCCAGATGGCCTCACATGAGATACCTACCACCAGTAAAATATTCGAATACAACCGACATTTAAAACAATTTCTAATTAAAGGACAAGATATATCTACATAATTTTACAGAAAAATATTCATGTTTTTTAATTTTCGAACACCTTTTTATTCATTGTTGCAAGTAATTAAAATTTTGAATTTCCAAAAATGTTCCGGAATAATTTTTAGGTAAAAATAATATAATATATAAAATATTGGATCGAATTAAATTATCATAAAGCAAGGGCGAGTTTTAGTTTTAATTTATTAATTAGTATATTGAAATGTGATTGTGAAGTAACCGACATAGCCCAGCGGATTAGCAAGTTGAAGTGGCAATGGGCGGGGCACATAGCACGGAGAACTGATGGCCGATGGGGCCAAAAAGTTCTCGAATGGAGGCCACGAAGCGGAAAGCGCAGCGTGGGACGTCCACCCACTAGGTGGTCAGACGACCTGGTAAAGGTCGCGGGACATCTCTGGATGCAGTCTGCCTCCAACAGGTAACTGTGGAAATTATTGGGAGACGCCTATATAGCTGCTGAATAGCTGATCTTCCTTGTTCCTTTGGCTGGTGGATCGATGGATATTGAATTGTGATAGCCAAAAACAATATAGGGCGCATATGTTAATTTCCATTTAATTATTTATTTAAATATTTTTCTGTGAAAATTCATTAATCGGTAACATTAATATGGGATTGCTACCAACATTACGAACAAGAAAATATCCACGTTTTGAAGACGCAAATGTATGACAGGGCTCCCTCTATATTATCTGTACTCTAAGGTGTTGCCAGGTGAATTTTTTTATTTAATGATTTCACCTTAAGATTCACCCGAGTGCTAATTTACAAATGTAATAAATGTTTATCACGGCTAAATAATAAAATGCTATCGTAAGTCATGTTAATGGAATTAAAATAAAACCAGTCAAACAGCGGAATACACTCGTAAGCAATCGGGCATATCTCTTTCTTAAGGCTATGAATATGGTTATGCGCCGGAAAAAACCTGTTAGCAAATTGAATTCGTTACAATTTGCTTCTATATTTGTGTTGTTAACCAACGCGCATCATCATTTGACATAAAGAAACATGTACAGCCGGCTAATTGAGTCTGTGGCAATATTATATGTTTGACCTTCTCAAGGTGACCGATATCGCGAACCGCGGTAGAGCAGTCAGGGTTGACAGGGTCTGGTGGGTGCACGGGTCCTCCCTGAATTTGAAGACTGAAGTAAATCAAAATGAGCGTACAAACTGACGCGGATAAAAGAAAGCAGATCTCTGTGAGGGGGATAGTTGCAGTCGAAAATGTCACCGAAGTGAAGAAAGCCTTTAATCGCCATGTCCATTATACGCTGGTGAAGGACAGAAATGTTGCGACACCCAGAGACTACTACTTCGCTCTGGCTCATACCGTCAGAGATCATCTTGTTTCAAGGTGGATCCGCACCCAACAATATTACTATGAAAAAGATCCCAAGGTAAGTCTCCTTTGTAATTTTAATTTTTTTTAAACTATACCTACAATATGTATAAAAGTAATAATTTGTTTTTATTACAGTTGGACAGTCTATAATCGAATATAAGATTTAGTCATATAATTTATAAACAAATAAAATGTTTCCGTATACTCTACTACACCAATTCCAAAAAATTATCTTTTGGAAAACAAATAAAATTCTGACTTGGTGATAATTTATTTTATGCTTGGAGATAAAGTTTGATGAACTCTGATTATTTATTTTTAAAGGAAGTATTAAAAATGATACAACTTAAATTATGCACCATTAGTTTTTCTTGTTTTATTTTAAATCAGGAAATATATCATGTTTTTGTAATATTAAACAAATAATTATGAATTAACTTTCACTTTCTTTAATTTCACTGGATTATAATGTTGCTCAATGATACATTCATTAGTAGTAAATTAATAGTAACTTAATTACTGTTAATGATGTTTTATAGTAATGTTACCATTACTAGTTGATAAGTTAATGTACTGCAGTCAGATTAATTAACATATTAGATTATTATCAACATGATAAACATGAATTGTAAACAATGTAATTTTATTTTGCTAGTTTTTCATATCTACACATATGACTCTTAACTTGTTGTGGTTCCAGGACAATATTTGAGAGTGTGTTTATTAATATAAACTTATACTGCTCATTTTGTATTACTGTTTGGAAAAGTGAAGTACATACTTTTAAATTAACACAATTTATATTAAACACCAACCTCCAGTTTTTATCCCATTATCCTTATTTAGTAACATGTTGGTTCAAAAAGCTGCTATTCATTTATCCTGCATTGTGGTAGCAATGTTTCACTTGATTTACAAAAGGGACAATACACAAATGATTTTACTTTTAAATAAAGAGCAGATACAATAAAGTAATTATTTTTCAAACAGCGTGTCTACTATCTCTCGCTGGAGTACTACATGGGCCGTTCCCTTCAGAATACCATGATCAACTTGGGTATTCAAGGTACTGTTGATGAGGCGCTGTACCAGCTTGGTTTAGATATTGAAGAACTAGAAGAATTGGAGGAAGATGCTGGTCTTGGTAATGGAGGTCTCGGTCGTTTGGCAGCCTGCTTCCTTGACTCTATGGCCACACTGGGACTGGCAGCATATGGTTATGGTATGTTTTATTTTGTATACTTTTAAATTTTAACATTTATAAGAGAACTATTTTCATGGCTAAACTCGAAAGTATTGCTTAATGGTTGGTGTCAAAAATAGAAGTGGCACTCTCATGTACAGTAAATTGTGTCACATCTTATGTAAATTCATTCTGAACTGAAACTGGCCACTTAAATTATAAAGAACACTGTTTTTAATTAGCAACAATTACAGTAATGTCGCCTTGGCGATCGTTATTTGTTTTGTGCAAAATAAAATAATTTACACCCAACAATTGAGGTCAGTGAGGGTCATAAGGAACATTGAAACACTTGATATCAACTCACCTCGGTATAAACTAATTTAAAGTCGTTGACAACGCCAATGCTGGCACACCGCCAGTTATAAACAGGCAAACGAAATGGAATATTCAAAACATCTGTACATATTTATTGTTTTGAGCAGAGTACTTGAACTTTTTGTAAATTTCTTTTAAGTTAACATTTCATCTGAAACGGCACATTCGTTCAAATCGGCGTATCGTGTTGAGTGACACGTCCAAGGTCATTAGGGTCAGACGACACCGCCCTTTCATCGTGCGGTTGACCTTTAAATTACGTAAAAAAGAAATCCATTCTCACCACTCAAGGACGTTAGGGTCATGCGATACGACACTAATCTTTATTCTTTCTCTTAACAATAGCCATACATTCGAACCAAATCGCATTGTAAAGAAAATAGATACTCACAGGATTTTGTTTTGTGTTTAAAATTTAAATCTATTGTCTATTTTATAGTGATTATTTTTAATATTATATATTCAAACGTTTTGACATCGAATTGCATTAGTTATCTGTTTAACTGGCATTTAAATTGCACCTAAGATTTCTGTAATAAATTAAGAACGACTCCCGGCAAGGATAATTTATTAATAGTCTCCAAAGCCACCTCCGCATGAATAAACAGTACTTACTTAATACAGGATTAAACCAGCGCATGGCCCGTAGTATACATATTCTTGTCACGAAGGGCTCTTGGTGTACTGTACTGTAACAGCCCATGTGCATACGTCCCACTGCAGGGCACGACCCTTCTCTACAATCGAGAGTACGATTGAGAGTGGTTAGGTTATATAGTCCACCACGCTGGCCTAGTGCGTGTTTGTGGATTTTCACATACAATAGAAATTTATACAAATCGCTATGGTATGCAGGTTTCCTCACGATGTTTTCCTTCACTGTTACAGTGCATGATGATTGACTTGGTGTACTATTCTTATATTCAACGAGTTAAATAGTAATGATATTAATAAGACTATAAAAGATTCACTTTAAAAATAACGTTTAAGCAGAGATAGCACTGGATGCGTCATGCATCCAATGCTTACTCTCCAATGCCACATTGGATTCGCAACTGCAAATGAATAAAAAAATAATAATTACAATCGACAGTCGCATACATAGTTCTGACCCCACATTAAGGTTAATAAACTTTTGTCTCGTGAGTGTCAGGTATATTTGTGCCCCGCACAAACATTTGTCTCGGGGCGGGGATATAACTCGCGTCCTCTTGTTTCACAGCTGGCGTCTAAGAAGCTTTCATAAATATAAATAATAAGCTTAATAAATAATAATTTGAATCCAATGTTCCTATGAAACCTGCAGGTATAAGATACGAATACGGTATCTTCGCGCAGAAAATTGAGAATGGTGAGCAGCAAGAGGAACCCGATGATTGGCTGCGTTTCGGCAACCCGTGGGAGAAAGCGCGTCCCGAGTTCATGCTGCCTGTCAACTTCTACGGACGGGTAGTGGACACCCCTCAAGGCAAGAAGTGGATTGATACGCAGGTAATAAGATTCACACACACATTCATTCATCTTTATTTTATTAATTTTTCTTCATATGATCATCAGTTTAGCAGCTCACACCATAGGACCCATGTAATTGTTTATGCCGTGGTGCCTATCATTTGTCTTCTCCAGTTGTATATCTTTATATTGGAGGTTAACACCATTCAGCTCAATATTTTGTCACTCGCTTTACTGCGGAGGGAAGTGCACAAATTTGTTACCAACTCCTATTTGTTTTTTTCTATCTGATTAATTTCGATGCGGGTTAAAGACAAGCTAATGGCGTGTCATTGCGTGCCAATGTTGATCCTAGCTGACCGGAGTTGAAATGGTGGGTGTGTGGGCGGGAAAGTCTCTAACAAATCATCTAATATAGGTTACAATTATCTAGTTTGCCCTGTTTCTGGTCTTGCCTTCATCACACCACTTTGCACAATATTGCAGCAACTGATGCTATGCCATAAATCTTAAGAATGTCGTTAATATATCTGCCTGTTTTTCTCTTGGCCGCCATCCTCCACAAACCACGATTTAGACCACCTACTATCGTTTCGTCTGGCCACGAATTGATTGCTTGGATAATTATTTTATTTATAGATATCGCCGTCCCCAAGCAATTTTATCTGACATCTAGATCGACCCCAGCATAACGTTCTGATAAATACACAGCCTAAGCATTACTATCCTGAGATTGAGATACCAATGTAAAATTCTATTATTTTCAAAGTTTTCCCAATTTTCGTTAGCTTTATCTTTATACATAGTGACGCGAGTTGTATGCATCAATTTTGGCATCCTATTTTTGGTTCTATTTCAACTACGCAGTTCCTACATTAGAATTTAGAACACACACACACACACACACACAATATATGTGATTGCTATAATGAGTAAAGGCATGTGTACATACATTACTTCAAACGAATATGACTTTTTGATTAATAACTACATACCTGAATTTAATAATCTTTACATTATTCAATAGCAGATAAGGATAGTTATCGTGGATTGTATTGTAATATGGCACGTTATAATATTTCATACTACAGTCCCCATAACAACACTTGTTATTGTAGAAGTCTGTGAACTTGCATGCGTAATCGCCCTGCGTAGTTTATCTGTGTGATAGGTCGCAAGTCCTTTGCGCATCATTGAGAAATGAGAATAATACATTATCTCCTCATATAAATTAATCTATTTATATAAACGCTGATTCTGTTGTTTTGCATTTGCTGCAAGTTTGCAAGTATACTCGGAATCTTGGTTTGGATATATCGATATTACGTACGATGGATATTTGGATATATTCTAAATCATTATACTATTAATGTTGTTTCCGACACTAGGTATTATAATAAGTAAATCTATGAAGATTTACTTCTGAACACGTATTTTAACAAATTATAATATAGGGATTAATCATTGTGTTTGTTTTATTTTGCCAGGTGGTGTTTGCGATGCCTTATGACAACCCGATCCCCGGCTACAACAACAATGTTGTCAACACACTGAGACTGTGGTCTGCTAAGAGTCCGATTGATTTTAATCTTCGATTCTGTAAATATATTCTTATTTATCTAAATATCAAATTTGATATTCACATAATAGTAATAACGTAAGAAATCTGAAAATACTTTTCCTTTCAGTCAACTCCGGTGACTACATTCAAGCCGTACTCGACCGCAACGTAGCTGAGAACATTTCCCGCGTCCTCTATCCCAATGACAACTTCTTCGAGGGTAAGGAGCTCCGTCTCCGCCAGGAGTACTTCATGTGCGCCGCCACCCTCCAGGACATCATCAGGAGATACAAGGCGTCCAAATTCGGCAGCCGCGAGGCCGTCAGAACAACGTTCGACAGTCTCCCGGACAAAGTAGCCATCCAGCTGAACGACACTCACCCTGCTCTGGCGATCCCGGAACTGCTGCGGATTTTGATTGACATCGAGAAAGTGGCGTATGAACAGGCCTGGGAGCTCGTAGTGAAGTGCTGCGCCTACACCAACCACACCGTGCTGCCCGAGGCCCTGGAGCGCTGGCCCTGCTCCATGCTGGAGAACGTACTGCCCAGGCACATGCAGCTCATCTACCACATCAACTTCTTGCACCTAAAAGAGGTGGAAAAGCGGTGGCCCGGTGACATGGACCGTATGCGAAGAATGTCTCTGATTGAGGAGGAAGGCGAGAAACGCGTCAACATGGCCAATTTGTGCGTCGTCGGCTCCCATGCCGTGAACGGTGTCGCTGCGATCCACTCCGAGATCTTAAAGGCGACCGTGTTCCGCGACTTCTACGAGATGTGGCCGGAGAAGTTCCAGAACAAGACGAACGGCATCACTCCGCGCCGCTGGCTGCTGCTCTGCAACCCTGGCCTGTCGGACCTCATCTGCGACAAGATCGGGGAAGAGTGGATCGTGCACTTGGAGAAGTTGAAGGACCTGAAGCGGTGGGCGAAGGACCCCGCGTTCCAGCGCGCCGTGATGAAGGTGAAGCAGGAGAACAAGCTGAGGCTGGCGGCTCTGATCGAGCGCGACACGGGCGTGAAGATCAACCCCGCGTCCATGTTCGACGTGCAGGTCAAGCGCATCCACGAGTACAAGCGCCAGCTGCTCAACATCCTGCACGTCATCACGCTGTACAACCGCATCAAGCGCGACCCCGGCGCCGCCATCACTCCGCGCACCGTCATGATCGGCGGCAAGGCGGCGCCCGGCTACTACATCGCCAAGCAGATCATCGCACTAGCATGCGCTGTCGGCAACACCGTGAGTTTTTTCACACATTTTATTAATGAAACTAAAAAAATACATTTTTTACGGGTATTTTTATTTACATTTTAGGTGAACAATGACCCAGATGTGGGTGACAAGTTGAAACTGATCTTCCTTGAGAACTACCGCGTGACTCTGGCGGAGCGCATTATGCCGGCGGCTGACCTCAGCGAGCAGGTGAGAACGTTCATATCGAACATTCACATTACTCACGCTTACTCGGTGCACGAGTGCAACTGACCGGTTAAATGTGTTTTCTCCATATTTATATGTCTTTAATGACCGATATTTATAAACGATCTTGAACTTCATTTGAGAATCCTGAAAATAGGCGAACTATACCAAAGATTTATGCACATTAAAGCATTTTTTCCGAGATCAAAATAACAATCAGGATCGCTTATTATTGTGCAAACTAAATGGCAACATGTGATTGGGTTGTCTAATGTTATGCAATATGTCATAGAATGTCATTTTTAGAAACAATTGGACACATTATGCACTAATACGGATGTATGTTTGCTTGTACAGATCTCAACAGCGGGTACAGAGGCGTCTGGTACCGGCAACATGAAGTTCATGTTGAACGGTGCGCTCACCATCGGCACCATGGATGGCGCCAACGTGGAGATGGCGGAGGAGGCCGGCGAGAACAATCTCTTTATCTTCGGCATGAGGGTCGACGACGTGGACGCCTTGCAGAAGCGCGGGTAAATTAATTAATTTTATTTATAAAGGTGGTTGGGCGTAGCCTAAGCCTTTGCAATCGGACTTTTAATTATTTTTTTGTTTTTTATACAATTGATCTGGCTAACGAGCAAACAGGTCATCTGATGGTAAGTGATCCCTGCCGCCCATAAAAATCCGCAACGCTTTAATCATACATGTGTTGCTGGCTGGACTATCTAATCGGGACAGGAGGGAGAAGGAAAAATGGTGGGAAGAGGAAAGGGGTATTGGGCATCCAGCAAACTCATTCACCGAACGAAACGCTATCGCTTCTCGTCGGTTTCCTGTGAGACAGTGGTACCACCCCAGACGAGCCGGTGCATTTTTGCTAAGTCATGGCTGACAACAGGGGACTCTACCACTTTCAAATAATCCAATTTAACTGTGGAGGAGTGCCGTGTTTAGCATTAGCAACAGACGTTCACTACCTTATCACTATCTCTGGAATAAGATACAGGTTTTGAATTAGAGTTTTCGGTTAAAAAAAACAACTATATAACACGCCCGGTATGGCGATAGACTCTTTCCGTAGCGTATATTGGGACGAAATGAGACTCAGCAAGATTTAGACGGCATTAGTTGCGTCTCGACCTAAAGTTTTGAATATATATAGACGTTAGACTAATCTAACGTCAATACCTAAGTATTGATTAAAATAATTATCGATTCAGTTGTCTTTTTGTCGTAATATTTTTTCTAAATTAGCACTGAACAGTTATGACCGCATATAAAGGACAGCGCTGTATTTAGCTGTCACGCTGTTTCGAACCACCGGTCATGTTTACCTAACATTTCTCGAAATAGCAAAGGGTGACCTTCAGAATTTGCGTCTTTTATGTTGTACATTAGGTACGCGATACTCGCATCGGCCGTGATGGTACTATTATGAGCCAAATCTGTAGGTAATAAAAATCATGTTATTTGTTTTTGATACCCGTTCAACTATACATTTCTCCAAAATAAATTAGGTTTATAATGTTTTTTTGTCCGAAATGGCGATTTCGTGCCTATTTCTTGAAATGGAAATAAATAATACCATGAATCGAGGATAACAACTAGTGGCACGTCTAAACACAAACATCGCCTTTTAGTGGGGCCTGGATAATCCCGAATCAATAGCTCTCGTAGTTTTTGAGACACATAGGGAATTCAGTTTGTTACAGTTACCGTTTCTCGCGTGCGTAGTAGGTACGCGCAATGCGGGCAGATATTTTTTTAATGCCTGCTGTGATAATTTTTAACAAGAAATAATGTATAAGGAAGATGTGGTTATGCAGATTTACTTTAAGTGTGAATATAATGTGAGTATACTATGTATATTGTATAAGTATGCGAGTATGTGTGTGCGTGGTGGGCTCTTGGTAACGGACCAGACGCGGCTGCCGACACGTGCCGGTGGTCGCGGGTTCAAAATCCAGGGTACACCTCTGACATCTCGGAGTCATGTGTGTATTGATAGTCAATAATTACGTATCATAACGATGAAGGAAAACTTCGTGAGGAAATCTGCATACCGTCGCAATTTGTACGAATTTGTATGGAATGAAAATCCGCCAACCCGCACGTGGCCAGCGTAGTGGACTACATGGCCTAACCCCTCTCAATCGTACTGTCGGTTGTGTCGGAAGCAATGGGTCGTGTATGTGCTGTGTGTGCAGGTACAACGCGTTCGAGTTCTACGAGCGCAGCCCGGAGCTGCGGCAGTGCGTGGAGCAGATCCGCAGCGGGTTCTTCTCTCCGGGCGCGCCGGGCCGCTTCGCGCACGTCGCCGACGCGCTGCTGCACCACGACCGCTTCCTGCACCTCGCCGACTACGACGCCTACATACAGGCGCAGGACCAGGTCTCCAGCGTCTACCAGGTCGCTACTCGGCATTACACACACTATTATACCTACATATATGAAACTATATTTTTTCTAAAGTCTAACATTGGCCCACTTTTCACATTCTATTTCATTTTATTTCTTTGCTTCTCTTTCAACCGTAGAAAGTGCACTGCTGAACATAAAACTGATAAAAAAAAATCAGTCACCGTTTTGCCTACTGATAGTGCGACAGAAAACAACGACAATTATTTTAATCCTAATCCTAAACATCCTACATTAAGTCTGTTTCATTGGTCAATTTTGAATCCATTTTATTAAACGCCGATGTGAAAATTTTATAAAAAAAACATCATTATTTTTTTCTCAGGACCAAGCGAAGTGGGCGGAGATGGTGATAAATAACATCGCGTCGTCCGGTAAATTCTCGTCAGACCGCACCATCGCCGAGTACGCGCGCGAGATCTGGGGCATGGAGCCCTCGTGGGAGAAGCTGCCCGCACCTCACGAATCTGCCTAAATTTACCAAATATCATCGAGATATTACACTAGAGGCGACACCGTGAACAAAATGTATTTAACAAAAGAGAGCGGTACAGTACACACACATTGTCTTCCCTCTCACTCTACTGGTTCTACGCGTGCATCGCGCATAGATTTTGTTCGCTCCGTTCGCTCGGGTATAATACCTCAATGGCAAGTAGGGAACTTTAAATATTTTACATTTGAACATAGACGTATATAGCTGTGCTCGCGTTATATTCACGCAATTTTTTTAATGTATACAGTGTGTTAACAAACATGTCACAACTTACAGTAAACCTCGGTAAGAATGACTCCAGGTGTTAATTAAACAATTTCTGATTGATACAGAGTGTATGAAACTAATTTTAACTAAAAGAAACCCGTTTGTCCATATTCCTCTTTCATTTATAAGCTCAAAGGTGTGGAGTAAAAGAAAAAAATATAAACCTCATAAACCACAGCAATCTATTTATTGTATCATTAACTAACTTATAATGAACTTTTGAATGGTAGCTGATTTCCTCTCTATACTAATCCATGTTTAAATCATTTAATGTTATTGTTGATATGTAGGTAATTGATATAGTTTGTTTAAATATTTAAGAATGTTTAAAACTGTGGAACACATGTATCCAATTTTAGTTAATACGATTGAAATCTGAAATTAGTGAGAACTGAGATATTTGGATTTGCCAGTTGTTTAAAATGTTAGAAGATTATTTATAGTGACAGTAGGTAGAAATTTTACGAATTTACGTTTACGTGCCATAAATTATTTTTGTAATATTTTTCACATTGCGGTACTACGTCCGGTAATTTTGTATAAGAAATTTTTGATACAAAGGCCAGGTCTTCACAAATGTGAAATTATTTTAAAAGAAATAAATAAATGTTTATATGTTCCTACTACTATGATATTGCTAAATACTGCCCACTCAAATGTTATATATTTTATTATTTTATAATACTATTGAATATTGAATAAACGATATAATCAATATGTTTTTCTCAATACCTGTAAATGTAGCATGTAAGCAACTACGATGCTAACAATGAGTTCATGCTTTTATCTACTGCTAATTACTCATATTGCGTGACTAATTGTCAGTACAGACAGGATTTATATTCCAAGCCAACTATGAAGATTTTTTATTTTCCCGTAACTCGTAAGATGTTTTAAGCGCCCATCAAATCCTCTTACCAATAGAGCAAGAGCCCGTGGCCGCCAGGCTTTCCTCATTTTATAAAAGCTGAAAGTCTGTCTGCGCATGCCCCTGATACAGGCATCTCATGATCAGCTATTATGAAGTTTTGGCTTTGGAAGTCATCAGCTTTTATGTGTCTGGCGAGATGAAAGAACCGTCAAAAGTGTCCGTGCCAAGGAAACATCATTTGATAGGTTCCCTATCAATATGTATAAAATTCCGCTTTTAAAGCATAAAGCTGGTAACATTATATATTACGATATCTTCACACTTTAATAAAATTTAGTTTTGGTCTACAAATTCATTACAAAAATGAAATATTCAAAGGCAAACTATGTATTAGCCACATTTATTTTTTCTATACATACGTATGTAGTTGAGCATTACACCCTGATATAGGTAAATGGGATCATTACATTTCACCGATCCTTTATGACTTTAAATAAGTATAGACAGCTATTATCTTGGTGGAGTAACATGCTGATATTATGTATTTCTTCTTTTAATACTAATGTAATTAATAATTATATTTAGATACAATATTAACTGTTACAATATTTGACATTGGCCCATTGAACAAATGTGTATTAGTAATTTACGAATATAATGGCGACACGAGCGCACTTTACCGTTGTTTGTATGTGAAGGTAAACATACTTTCAACAGCAGTAAATGCAATAAGCGCATGTAACAAATATATGAGGTATAACACACTTCACTTTGAGTTAAATCAATTGCTATTGTACGTCCCTTATTTTCACAAACAGCTCTTACATGACAAATTTCCTGCGTGCGCAGAACACGGGTCCTGCGACCCTCGGCGAAAATCACTCCTACTCAGCCAAAATCGTCCTTGTTCATTCGTTGAACTATAAAAGAGATAGGATGTAACAGCCATCCTTCTCTTTCATTGGATGTCATCGGCCATTTATATCATAGCTACGAAAGTTACTCATACCGCTTCGGTTGCTCGGACGGGTCGGTTGTTGCCGCTCGTCGTCTCGTGTGTGTTGTGGTTCTAGTGTTGTGGGTGCAGCGCTACACCACCTTTCCATCTCCGCAGGTAAGCTTTGTCATATAGTGCATCAGACTCCATTTTCCTCATTTTTTTCTGTTACAAAAAGTATTTTGCAAACATAGCCGACCCGGCGAATGCGCGACCACGATCGATAACGATGTCTTGACCGGGTGGGTATCCGATCGTAGTATCGCCTTTAGTTTTATATTTCCCTTCTTGATGCTACGTTCAAAGACTTTAATTTCATGATGCAAACTGAGCCTGGTGTATGTTTTAGTTGAGGTATCTGTTTCAATTAATACTGTCTGTACTGCGGCATACTGTGGGGCGGCTTGAGCACCTCTTCAATTAAACCGAATACACGGGTTAAAGCCTTTATAATACATTTATTAGTGACGGAAGCTGTAGGAAACATACTTAGATTTTGATACTATAGCCTTGCACAAACAAAACACTTGTGGGTGGCGGATATTGAGAAACGGACAGTAAAACCATTCGCATTTCGCAATCTCTGCCCAAACGCTTGGATTAAAAACAACTCATTATTTGCCCTAAAGTCTAAACAAATACAACAAACTTGTATTTTGTACATGCATTGCATTTGTTTAAACACTGATTAGATAAACGCATTACAATCTAGATACACATGTTTTGTAAATCATAGCGATGAATGAAATAATCACTCGGTTCTTTTGTATGTGTAATTGTGTGCGAGACGGTAGAGGTGGCTAGTCTAGTTCTGAATAAGCCCCTAATACTGATTCATTCATCGTGAGTCCGAACACGTGGTCGTACCTTTAACGGGAGACGTAGATATGTGACTGCTGAATTTAAGCTAATACGTCTCGTGTTATAAAACTTTCATGAATTTGTAGCCACTGCAGAAAAACAAAAGAATATTACGAGTCAAATTAAATTTAAATTAGCACATTAGGTATTTAGGTACCTATTTCTGTATTTTTAATGAAAAATAAAGAACAACATTATTTTGATTCAAAGCTCTATCAGTACTGCAAATTATTACAAAATATATACTCTCAATACATACTCTCAAAATATAATCAAATTACAAAAATCCATAAAATTTAATTCTACGTATTTACCCCGGGTCGGCGACAGGTGTGGTTTTCGAAATAGCCAAACCATTTTTTGCATGGAACATCAAAGGATGGCAGGTAGAGAATGAAGGTAGAGAGTCTCTACTAGCAAAACCCAATGATTTAATAATAATATTTAAATCCCTAGTGCCTTTTTTCATTAAATAACGAATAATAATCCCACTCCTTTTGTAATTATCTTCAAAAAATTTGTAACTCTTTCACTCTTGTAAAGAGAAGGATGACTACCTATAAGTTTTGAATGAAATATTTTTGCAGCTATCTTCCGCTTGTGCAAAAATAGATAATTATTGTTATAATTTTAACACTTTTGAACTAATTTATTTGAGGTGTGACTACAAAATTAAAATAAGAGTTTTTACGTTTATCCAAGCCGCAACAGACATTTAAAAATCCTTGATGTTAGCCTCGATAACTCAACCAATGCAAAGTATCTACAAAAGCTTTCGACGCACAGGTTGTAAGTTTCTAGTGGTATGGGGAGTTTCGCAGACGCGAGATGGGGGAACGTCAAGACGGAATTTCCTATCTTCTCGTCTACTTCGTTACGGCGCAAGTATTGAGGGGGCGTTGGTATTGCAGCCTCCCAGACGAGTCGATCGTTCCGTTGCTAAGGACCTCGAGCGAAATATATAGACGCATATATATATTGAATAGAGTTATTGAAAACTACGTTGTGGTTGTGTAAGACGCTGCTGCTCGGTAGAGCGTAAGTGGTGATATCCGGGCCTACTTTATTTCTCCAGCGAAATAAGAATACAAGTATAGACATTTAGCATATAACAACGTAGCATGGTCTATTTGTTCGTCGTAATATGTTTTAGCTACTCTATAAATTTTACAGTTTTCTGACCAATAAGTGTGCTACTATTTTCATTTTGCATAATCATTATATCTTTTAGAATATTCATCCAACTGCATAGCTCTGAACAAGAAAACTGTCGTTATATTTGAAAAAGAAAAGATAATTAACAGCAACAAGGGATCGATACATCATCTACCCCATCTATCAACCGGATTATCTGAACTTACAAACACATACTCCCATCAGCCAGCTTCGTAGAAAAAACATCATTAGAAAAGTTGCGCTCATTACAATGTAATTTCTTCGTCGGTAATTTAGCGGACACGTGTAGCGTCTGATGATAAAATAATTTCCTACAAGCGTGGAAGACGTTTGCAGATGAATTTTACAGTATCTGAAAGAATTACCATTTATATGTAGGTATTTGTTATAAAAGTAATAAATATCATTTGATATGTCGTATGGTAACTTTCACTTAAAAATCAACGCCAAGTGATATTGCTTAGAGTCGGTGGCTCATCATTAACTCGGATACGTTATGTTATGTGTTTAATATTTATATCTACTGTTTATGCATAAAAGATAGAATAATGAAATGGATTAAAATTGACTCATTGGTCCGATGTGGTTTCTTCAGTTCAACTCAACACGCGATGCTAAAAGTTTAGCATTAGATATCTATTTTGTCGTCCTCTAAAACGAAGTATTTAATAACGCAGTAGTAATATCACAATATAATTAACTATTTAACTAGGTATATCTATCTACTACCGTGCTTATAATCATGGAAAGTCTGAAATTCTAACACTAGCTTATATCTAGGCACACTCAATTTAAATATCATTGCTTTATGTTGCTTACTGCGAACACTTATGATTTTCCAAAACGAATACGCTCAAAAGAATCCACACAAAGGCAGCTAAAGCAGTTGAAAGGGATGTTTTGTTTTGTTCTGTCATTGAAACGTCATATTAAAGGAAACCTGACGAGCTTAATTAACCCAACCATCCCAACAATAACGCATATAAACGTATGCATGTAAATGCTCCTGTTAGAAGAGCATATTATTGAGAATAGAATCTACTTTTTTCATTGGTATTAGTGCGATTTTCAACTTTTCGACGGTGGTTTGTATAGTATTTTTTTTATTAAGTATTATAATATCATAATGCATTTAAGATTCTTTACTAATTGTTTTTCCATAATTCAAATAATTACTGCATTATTATATTAATCCTTTTAATTCTTTTTGCCATCTTGGACCAATATAGCTAGATTGATAGTCGTTGCAGAGAATATTACTAATTTGTAAATAAAATTTTTAAGTTCAGTAAGTGTTTATTCCCAGAGTATAGAAAATTATTTTTGAAGCAGAACAGGTAAGTACTTTGAAATAATGTGCTGTCTCACACCTCTTATTAATCTATAAAGATCTTCTAATATCCAGTAACAGTACTTCGACTTACTATCTATGGGTAAAATGCTGTTGTATATTCATAAAATGCGTAATGCAGTACCTAGTAAGCATTGATGCATATTATCATCTTTGATTCTATCACGTTCTTATAAAACTATGTAGATGGACTTGTGCAACATTCAGATCTAAATTTCAGAAGATTGACATGCAAATATTATGTCCGTATTGCAAAATACGAATAATTTCAATGTCATATCGTTCACCGATGCTAACAATCTGTTCCAACGGATTAGATAAGATATAATGAAGGCATATCTGGTACTAATAGATAATATTAAAAATATAGTATTAAGTGTAAACATTAATTACCGGTTAGCGTGTCCACTTAGTTTTGGCAAGCACATGTCATTTTTTATCAATTAATCTTTTTGGGCCACAAATAGAAACATGAAACAACTACTCAACTGGTACTGGTGCAAAGAAGTCTTTGTAGGTTATTGGTAATGATTTCTACGGTATTAAAATATTCACACATTGGATATAAAGTCGAACGCTGCGTGGCCCTTTCTGGATAATGGAGCTGAAAATAGTCTTCCGACATGTACGTACGAGCTTGCGTGGAAGTTTATACCACGGCGTGTAGTGTGCATGTTGTACCGCAGACGTACGAGTATGCTTGCGGCCTGGATAACAACAAAATGACTGCTTGTCTTACTTTACATGTATATACGTATCTTTAGTGTTCCACATTCATAAATGCGATCGCTAAAGTATTCTCATATACGGTTTAGGAGATAGTCACTCCGCATTTTCAATACATAATATGTAGAATATTTTTTTAAATTATTGATTATTGAGAAAAGACAAAATTAAAAATATTACAGATGTTTAATAAAACTCTTTTATTTCATGAAACTAAATCTAACACAGTTCTAAATAAATAATTTGAAAAACTAACAAGTGCTTCTATACAAGTCTTATTCCTACAATGAAATAGCATCTATTATATTTAAAATTCGGGAACTCGATGCACTAGTTCGGCGTCCACATGGTTGGTATCTTGACACGTCCGCAATTAAAACATGAAAATTGTCATGACATTCGGTGGTAGCCGTTAAGTTTATAAATTGAAACCAACGGTGATGTCATTGCGATTTGCTAAATGTTGATACAAAACTTGTGCTGGCTTGTAATATTCGTCAGACTTTTAAATTGAGTGAACACATACTAAATTTGCTAGAAAAAAAATAGGTACACACACGGAAGAGGTCCGAACCTGTTTATGGATATTGGTATCCTGTGTGCGTCATACACGATACATTACAACTATAATAATCATATTTCTAAACATAAAATGCATTTACATACGATGACATAGCCGTAAATTTATGATCCACAATATGTCATATACAACGTATTTGTGCGTATTATCGGGATAACGTCATAATAATATGCAAAAAATCACAGAACAGTTGAATAAAAACAATTACCACATATGCTCCGTTACTGAATGAAATAAGGACAAACACGCTCTTTCATTTTAAGTTTGTGAATAATACTAAACGAGTTAAATATATATTAAATTATCTGATCTGAATAAATTATGCATTTGAACAGGGCAGTCATCTTATTTCATACGTTAACATGTTTAATACAATAAATATAATCTCATGCACATACTTACTCCGAATAAAAAATAGAGTTGAATGCCCTTGCAGACACTGCCCTTTTTTTGGATACCCCAGTTTTACAACTATGAGTTGAGGGTGTGAATAGACTGTTCCTTTTTACACATGGCAATCTAACGCATAAAGGGCGTCGGTAGTCTAAAGTAGCCATTATTTTTTGTATGTAGAGTCGGTCTTTCACATCCTGTTGTGTGCTGGCGAGCAAACTCACTATGCATTGCAATTTATATTCTTATAGCGATGAGCGGATGGATATACCGAAATGATATTTCTAATCCTAAATTGATTGCAATTTACTAATATGTGGACTTATATTAAATACAGTCATGTGTATAATTTCTGTTTTATAACATTCAACGAACGCTTCATGTTTGATGTGGTGTGTAATAACTAGAATCATGGTGTACGTTACATCCTGTTATAAAATTCCAAATGAATATTGACGACACTAACGCCATGCATGTTCGTAAAATTAACGTCTTCGCATGACCGAGCACGGTTCGTGTCCACTACTCGTGAAACTACTCGTAACCGAGAATTAATTACGTCTTAAAATATTAGCTGCAGTCGCTTTATAAATAAATATTTTGTATAAATAAATAATCATATCGCGCTTTTTTTCGAAAACTTCTTACTTTGTAGTAATAGTCATATAAAAGTATATCTAGATCCCACCAGGGCGGGATAATTTCGTCAGTCCGCGAGAAGTCCTCCTCCAGTTACTTTTGTCGTTCCAGTATTAAAAAGCTTAGATATTATAATCCACTAAATTCATACATTAAACAAATTAAAGAAATAAGCATTGGGTTCAACACCATAATATTATGTGCTAAAACAGAATATGCGATATACAACTTATAACAAATATTTTAATTTATTTAATGTAACACGCACCCTAAATAGGGTTTTGTAATGGAGGTTAAACAAAATAACGGTGGAGGAAATCGCCCCAGTGAATTATTATTAGATGGGGTCAGTGTGGAACACTCTAAATATCTTCGAGAGTGTACACTAGAGTTATATAAATTTATCTACTGTCGTATGCGTTTTAAATAGACTCTTGCTTTAGATTGGTAGGATAAATTTCCTTAAATTAAAATGCCGAAAATATACACTGACGGTTTCCCATTAAACATTTTTAAACAACTTTGTAATTTAAGTTTCTCTCGATATACATCTTTACCGTAAATACTGTAAGATTGAGAAAAATTGAGCTAAATTAAAAAGAATGATATTTAATTCGTGGCAAAAATTACATAGTAATAATATAATTCTATTTATATTACGAGTATGTAGTGCTGCCTGTAAAATTTAAGCTTTATGTAATATGGGACAGCCTCGGTGGCGTAGTTGTACTATCGAATTCAAATCCAAGGCGGGAAAATGATATTGGAATTTTCTATTAATTATCAGCCCGGAGTGAGGATTTTGTGCCTGATATGGCGATAGGCTTCGGCTTTTATCACACCGTGGGTCAGAACATTCAGGTTAAATGTGGGTAACACCTCTGCCTACCCCTTCTGGGAAGAAGGCGTAAGCTTATGTATCTAAGTATGTATAAAGTGACATTATAGAACTGACATTACATTTATAATTAAATTATAGTATGCAGTGTTTAACATTAAAATATTTCGACTATTATTAGAATTATTTCTAATAATTGTTAATAAATTATACCTCCATACTAATGTAAACACGACAACAGCTTACTTAAATACCCACCTACATCAAGTTCGATGTAATCTAAATGGTACACTAAGTTTTATGCCTGCGATAATACTATCAGTGCACTATAATTTGTCACCGGTTGAAAGATTGTATTTTTCTTGTTTCAGATTCCGCCGATTCCGGCCGCATCGCGGCCAACAAAGTTTTTTTTATTTAGTCCGTGGAAGTTTTTGTTTTGAGTTATACAGTGACTCTAGTGATCAGTGTAGTGTCGTGACTGTGGCTATGGCTTACACCGGATTCCTCGCCCTCGTGGCGCTGGCCATTATAGGTAAGTTTTTGCATCTATTTACAATTGTAATTCAATATATTCTAAAGTCTAAACATTGTATATTAAACTCGCTATCTCTGTGGTTAGTCATCACGATTTAAATCGTTTCATAAGCATAAAATTATAATCAAATATTTTTTATACAAAAAATGATAGAAGTTGGTAGAGTCGATATCAAAAAGTGATAGAGTCGATATAAGACTTTGTAGTGATAGTTCCACCGTCTTATTCACGAACCCTCCCTTAGTTATTCTGAGATGAGTTAGAGGGTAGTATATGCAGAAGGCATTAACCTGGCTGAGCACCTTGAGTGGGGCCGATCCGAGAAGGCCTTGATACCTCGTTGATCAATCCACCTAGTGCGTGCGTGACTATAGGCAAATCTTCCTTGATTAACGCTCAATGGCGTTATTATGAAAAGGTCTTGCAGTGAATGATTACAATTGTTATCAATACAAAAGTAACACGCATAATGAGGAAAAAAGATGCAGCCCCCATTTTTTTTAATACAATGTAATTAAAGTTTTTAAATCTTTGAAAACTAAAAATAAGTTATCTTAAATACTCCTTGTTAATTGTCTATTTTAAATATTAATTATACAAGATCTAGGATATGCAACCTACGTACTTATTATTAAGTAATTACGTGATAATTAGTGCTTTGGTCTCTTTAAAAAGTAAATAGACCCTACTAATTGCAAAGTTAACAGTAATAGATTCTTCGTTGCACGCTTCCAGCAGTTAGTTGACTTTATTCAAACGTTAATTTGGTATGGTTACAGGAAGGATAGATACAAAAACCGAAAAGCTTATTTATGTATAAAGAGTAATTAATAAATAAATTTAAACAATGTTGTTCCGTTGTGTATTCCCATATTATTCCTAAGAAAATCAAGAATTTCCATGCGTGTTTCTTGTGTAAATAAACGAAAACACCCATAAATAACCTGTTAAAATCTTAACCGTGCAATGTCCATAACACCCCAATTTTAGGCCGGAATGGCACGGAAGGCGCATGGTTTTAGGATGTAGGGAGTAAAGTAATGACGTCACGGGTCGATACAGCGGCCGGGCAACGAACTAATACACGCACGTCACGAAACGCAGTTCGTGAACGTTATACATGTAATTAGCGCCTTAATTTAAATATATTTTCATAATAAAACTACTTTTAAGGAAATAACATACGTGGACTCCATATATCGTTCGATTGGGTACAACATATTTTTTTACAATACATACATTATCTGATGAAAGGGAGAAACTATAGTATACATTATCATTTTGGTGTACATTGGTAACCTCTTCGCTTGAGCATTACAACAGCAAAATATAAGTATTAGACATTTTTATTCAAGTACTCTATTAAAATGTGTGAAAGTATCGGATGGAGACATGAAGTCTCTTTGATGTTCCGCGTGAAAGAGATCGAGGATCAAAAGCAAATTATCCATACGATAGGTATTAAAAGGTTCGTTCTCGCTTTTGAGTAACGTTGTTGCTTGTCTAATACCTTCATATAATTAAAACAGCCCGAAGATAAAAACTAATTACATACTTGAGAAGATAAAAACATACTTGAGACTTTTTCTTATTATATATTTCAAATGTTGAAACCGTAAATGTTGCATTTAGGTACTATAAATTATTATCGATTGTGAAATGTAAACTAGGGCTAGCCGAATATCTTACGAATTATTGCAATATACAGCGAATTCAAGAGTTTGATATTATGCGTGCCCTTTTCAAACCTAGTAGTAGTAGCAATAATGGGATTAAAGTGTCTGCATAATGTTGCGACCAGATTACGGCCAGACACTGCATGCTGCCAATCGTCAAGGCCAGTAAATTGCAATACAAATATACATATATTTACATAGCCTGAGAAATTAAATAGGTACTACTATGGAGTTATTCTGTAGCTCATTGTTAGAATTTACGTTGACGAGGATCTACAATATGCACGAATCATAGTAGTATTGTAGGTAAAGAGCACCTTATTGCAGGTCATTTGAATTTTAAACTACTTTTCGAATTGTTTTTTGTGTCCCATACTACGAGTATGATCTCACGACAACAATGACGGCACTTTTTTGGCATTTCATTTCATCCTTGAGCAATCTCAGATTGTTGCACTCTGGACAAACAAAATGCGATAAGGTGTTCGATCCCATAACTGCATGCTTGGTGAAATATGAAGCGTATGTTCCACTAACTACATAACACGGAGATCATTTCTCACCGTCTTTCTAATAATCTGAATGTTAAAAGGGTAAATTGCATTGTAATATTATTGTATTTTGAAATGAATTACTTACATATATTATAGGCTTAAACAACAGTTTAATTTAACTAAGCTCAGTCGCCGTCTTGTCTGTTAAAAGGTGTAACTAAGCCGCTAGACACCTACAGCATTGTTCCGTTTGATTAAAAAACTTAAGAACTTGGTTTTATCAGAAATTGTATTGTTTAGAAAGAATAGGAGAGACATCCCGTTAACTTGAATTTTATTCGGACTCCGAAACGCTACTTCTTACCGACAAAATTCACCTTTATACGTACAAACTGAGAATTGCATGAAATTACAATTTATACGATTTATTAAGCAGTTTAAAAATAACAAACAAGTTTTTTCTTTAATGATTATTAATTAGGCTAACTGTTGTTTCCTATACCTAGATATAGTTAAAATGAAGTAGACCTATATTTTTATATTTTATTATTGTGAGGCGGCATCAACGGATCGTATAAACAGATTTTTAAAAGTAATTATTCTGAATGAAAAATAAAAATATTTCGCTTTGTTTAAGATGTTGTGTTACACATTGCCGACGCATAAGCGAGGTCGTCGAGTTTCGTCTGAATGTTAGGTTTTAAACGTAAACACCGAAATTCATGGCTCGTATCGAAGGTTGTGTTCACGACTTGATCGGCCGGTATGTAATCCTGCGATTTTCGATAAAATGAATATTAATATAGCACACAAAGCGAATGTCGAATGGCGTTGTTAGTTCTGTTGCTTCCTACCATAAGCTAAAATACAAACAACGTTTCTAATAAATATTTTTGCTACTTCTTTGTGATATTTTTCAATTACGGTAATAAGTAACACGAAATTCCACATATTATTAAATACCTACTATTTCTTTAATGGTACTACTGCAATGGATTCTAGAGTCCAATGTTGTTTTATAATCACATTATCTTTAACACACCCGAAAGTTCATAATAGAAAATAGACAAAAGTTATTTTTACTATCGACGGCCATAGCGGGGGCATTGTGGAATAACTTGTTCACACTTAATTATTACCGCATTATAACGACTACGAGTATCACTTATGACGTGCACAAGTTAATACTAACATAATTAAAAACCGGATAATTCGACAGACGCGCAAATTAGCGTCATACGAATTGATACTGAGCTAGTTTCAATTAAATTTGGTAAGTTGCTCAGACACAGAGTTTAGTACGTATATACTACCACGAACATCAGTTTTTTTTAAATAAAATATCTATAGTAAATAATGTAAAGGTTTATAAAACGACAGTATGTGCTAATTGTCTCCATTAAACATCCAAATTGTAAGGCTATTAATAGAATATCTACATATTACAATCTACTTGTTCTTTATTCATAATAAAAAAATACGTTTAAAAAACCATTAGAAATTTAAATTAATTATAAGGCATACATCTTTGCCTTCAATATGTTACGCATGTATTTTGATTTGTTGGCTCAAGTCAATTAATTAACGTGTGAAAGTACACAAAAATAGATATTATTTGTTTGTAGTGGTATTTTTTATTTTTTAGTGTCTGTAATAGGTTGTTCTTTAAACTATAGTAGATTTTTTCTAGATTTCATCAGGTAGACTATACTCGGAGTAAATCGTTGCTTTTTGTTGTCATATATTAAATAGTATTTTTTAAAGTAACTATGGTTATTCATACGAAAGGTGCCACGCGCCTTAAAAAATGCTAAGAAACAGGAACGGAAATAATTGAATGCTCCTAAAAAAGCCGTACACAAACTAAAATTACAAAAATAAAAATGTTCATAAAATAAAAACTACTGGGCCATACTATGTTACATTTTTATGGAAACAAATGGAAACTATTCCGCATCTAACTAAAGAAGAGTCACGTAAATCGTATCTTAAATCTCAGCGTAATCGGTGTACATACATAAAAAAACAATCTTATTCAGAACCTCCTCCTTTTTGAAATCGGTTAAAAAACATAATTTTGTAGCAATGCAGACCTGTCATGAACTTACCGGGTGGGGTTTGTTATTTCTAACATAATACGATTTTCTACTTTCAAAGCAATTAGACAATTACCAATTTAGACGGTTGCGTGTAAAGAAATTCCTTCTAACAATGTCCAAATTAAGTTGACCTCGGCAGATGCGGCACGCGGTTACACATTCCACCCACTCATCACAAAGGATGTGTAGGTATTACGAGTATGTGAGCTTACATTATGCGGCAGCTACTCCAATAGTTTAGTTATAGTATAAATTGCGCTAGCTCAGTCACAGCGGAAACCGTAGCTGCACTGTCACATCTTATTACTTTAACACATACATACTTATTTTGCATACGTACATAATACCTACATTTAATAAACAACACATCTAACCGATAAATGTTTATATTTTTATTCAGTTCATACATTTTGATACAATTTCCAATACAAAGGTACCTTTTTTCAAAAACATCATTAATGTGAAGCATAATTTCGGTATAAACGATACTTTTTTCCTTGTTATGTCCCAATTTAGCCTACTTACAGTTAAAATTTTAATCCTTAAATAAAGAATTCTGTTGATGTGGTTAGGACACATGTGTGTACATTCTTATGATAACGGACTATCCCATAAATATCAAGTACACATTATTAATAGTGTCATACTTAACCATGTGGGTTTAATTGTAAAAGGAATATTATTAACTCAATTTTATGTTGTAATGGTTCTGTGAATACTTAATTCATTACAATTAATGTGATACTCTTTTTTGCTTCTGAATAAGCTACCCTAAGCATGTACGTTTCAAGGGCTTGTAAAAAGATAAGAATAGATGATAATGTAAGTACTCCCGGTAGCGGTCGGGAACCAGGAATTTCATTGGGTGAACGACCGCTAACAATTTTATAGTCCATAGAATAAATGCTGGATTCAATTTAACCTCACACGTGCGAAACAGAAGTTTATTTTTTAACAGCGTTGTTTTTAGCGATTTTAGATATACAAGTGAATCGATGTTTGAGTAGAAATTTCGTAAGTTATGGCAGTTTATTGCTAGTGAATAAAAATTGCAATAACCATAGAAGTATCTAATAAAATCTTTAACGGTTATCTATTATATTTGATGTAACACAGAAGGTTGATTGTTCTCTGAAATCGGAATGCTAGCCAGACCACGCTGCTCTTTTACTGTTTGTGTTTTGAAATTCCCATCACGGATTCGAGAACGTACTCTTAAAGAATTCTACGCTAACGGCATTGTTTTTCCAGGACAATTCTAAATAATTTACAATAGAAATGTTTTCTAACCAATGATGAAAGGTATTTTTGTTATGAATAATGTAAGTCACATTAAAAATGCAAAAGTAAGTAACATTGTAAGTTAAATTACCTTATAATTTATTCAGTTATTAAGTAAATGTCAGCTTTTATTTGAGCGGGAGTATTTAGCCTATAAATACCTCAAGAAGATTACATATTTATGGAAAAAACATTTTTATATGTAATATCGTAGATTACAATGGATGTCAATTGTCTTTCACTTTAGCTTTTCATTCTGTCTTTATAAAAATAGGAACTATGAACAAGGAAATTATGCAAAGCACCGGTTAATGATTAGTCATCACTATAGTTTACATGACCAATAATATTTACAATACGAGTGATTGCACCATTGTATAGTCATAATTTACTAAGGTAGCTGTTCACTGTTGTGTAAAATCTTTAAAAAGACAATGAGTAAGTAGTCATTTCAAATGAAGCAATTACAACCTATTTAGCTTCCAATGATTATTGTTTAATGGCTCATAAACGTAGGGCTGTAAAGGATGTGTGTACCTACTCGTGGCACCTCACTTGCCATTTACAGATAATTATTCCATTGGTCTACCTTTATGGGAACAGGAAGCTACTATAACCAACTGATTGAATACAAAGACTATCAGCTGTGGATGATATATCAAGTCCTTACCTCATATCTTTATTATTTATTTACTTATAGATAACGCACGATACAGTTACTTCGATTTTTTTAGGTTATGATGTCGATAAGTAATGAACAATAAATAGTTGTTATGAACCTATTTGTAATGAATCCGTGTCGTGGACTTCAGGCACTGCTTTAATAAGCCAATTACAAATATCTTAATGAGGAGTGGGGTAAGAATTCAAATACAAAATATTACAGACACATAATTTATCGTAAAGTCAGATTAAAACCTAAATATAGTTTCCGTTATTCCATTGCTTCAGCATGCATTTATAAATCCTATAAATTATACAATAAGCTCTATAATATTTCCTATACCTTGCGAAATATGTATTCGACAGCTTTGTATGTTTCCAAGAAGCGCACCTGTTACACTCGTTTTAGACAACATTTCCGCTTCACGTAGAATGTAATAAATTAAAAAAGATTGTAATCGAACTTACAAACATGCGGTCTGACCTCCTAAATTGTGAACACACGTGTTGCATTCAATAGAATAATAAGACAATCAACGGTATGCATGAATTGCATCCGTTCCCTTGGCACAATCAAAATGCATCGTGGACGACAAAAGGTGCCGGCAAAGTACACAATTTGTAGATTACTGTGTGTCAAGAATGTAGAACAATCCTTGATAACCGTGACTTTGACTGTAGAGCTTATCTGCCACTGAAATACTTTATGAGGATATTTTATTAAAGCTGATTTCATCAAATAGCTGTGTTATTCTTTCATCTACTAAGAGAAACTAAAATACAAAACTACTAAAATTATATACAAACGTAGAGAGTTTAAGAGCTCTTGATATCTTGATTAATATACGAGTAGTATTCGTTTCCAGAATTGTAATGAATCTTTTTAGAACCGGTCTATCTCAGAGCCCGGCTTGCAGGTTAGTGAGACTGGAGTACATCTGCCGTGTAGTCCGCCAATCAGCGCGGCGGGCGCGCGCACATCTGTCGTGCGCACGCAACGTGCCCGCGTGTTGGGCTCCCTTTGTTGCTATTTTTTGTGTTGAGCACAGAGCAACTAAAGGAATGAATGCGGCATGGTGGAAAGCTCTTACACTTTTTGTACTCCTATTGAGTGTTGGTTGAACATTTCAAAGAACGCATTGTAGGTCTAAGAGGGAGGGTTCTTATTATTTTTATAAGGATTACTACGTAACAAGAATGAATGCTACTATGTAATTGCTGGTAAATATCAAAGTTCAGTATCTATACAAAATTAAAAATCTGCGTCTTTAAAAGTAAAGTCGGCTCTTTTTATTGAGTTAGGAAAGCTGTTAAGCTCTTCTTTCAATACTTCGGGGTTAGCCGAAAAGGCAGGCTCTCACTAAAATCTACACTGTGGTCGTACAAAAAATGACAATTATAATTGTCCCTTGTTTCTCATGAAATTCACTAGTTCTTTCATATGTATAAACCTAGCGGACCTCTTAATTCTTGCCACCAACAAATTCTTAAAGTACCCTGTAAGATTCAAATTGAGTCCTTCAAACGACTCCTTAGGAATAAAAACAAAAAACTGGTTGGTATAATTGAATCGAATGGCTAGTGATCCACTACCACATACTCTATTGAAATACATAATATATGTACTGCACATACCTTCAGGTACGGTAGGTACAGTCATTTTGCCGAAGTCAATATTATAAAAACCGTATTATACATTTGATTTTCGTATTTCTTTTTTGATATTCGTGTATTCCTTAAGTGGCTTTACAATAATTTAGTATCGCACAAATTGTTGGAATATACCGGCTGAATATTTTCCTCGCACAAGGAATATTATAGAATTTATAAAAAATCTCTAAATCATGGTTCACAACGTGTTATTAAAATGATAACTTTTAAGGAGATTTTTATTCTGAGTATAGTTATAACAATACTTAATGATACGATCGATAAATAATAAACCCAAAAAAATCTTTCGTTTAGTAACATTCTCAATATGTAACAAGTGCCGCCTGCCGAAAGAATCAAGCTAACAATCTGTATCAACTAATGCGATGACATAGCTCTAAGCTGTGAGGGGCCGCATTCTAAAGGAAAAGAAAGAAAGTAAAGGATTGGTTTTATTTATTAAAAAAGTGGTCATTCAAATGTCTGAAAATAAGCCAGAATGGCAGATGGCAACGACGTAGACCACAACAAGGTACTAAGTACAACCGCAGATCTTTGCCAACGTTGTGAATGCTGCCAGGCTGTGGCTCATATCTCTTTAGCAGAATCGTATCATGGAAATACATTCATAAAAATGATTACATTTGCTTAACACCGTACATTTTGATGTTGATGTGTCGCCACATCCTGTGTTGTAACCTGCCAATGACATGCTCATAAATAATAGTCAGAGCATGTAATGTCATTGTTTGAGTTATAACACCGCCAAAATAGTATATAAACCTTACATTTCTGTGCACAGGAAACAGTGGGGATAAATATCTATGAACGCCGGGCTATTGAGGTCGTTCATTAATAGGTACTTAGTCTGCGCTACGTCTCATACTCTTAGAATAAGCAATTAACAGTAGCACATGTGGTTTAAACGTTTTAGAGCTTGTCTTCTTACAATAAGGTTCAGAAACGAGATGCATTTTTTTAAATGACGCTTAGTTAAAGCATCGGTTGCGGCCTCCCTTGTTCTGCATAATTTTCCAGGCTTCATAGCAAACTGGGTCGAGTTTCTCTGAACTTGTTAGTGTGGTGCCGCGCACTTACATCTTGTTGGAATAACACTGCAGATTTTTCCTTACATGGCAAATATTAGAAATGTTATAAATAGTTATTGTTCACGTGAAATAAAATTTGTTTTCAACAATATTTTTTTAAAGTATTGAGTTTCGAACGCAAAGTAGCTTCAGTTCATATTTACCTTATCCGGTACAATTTGGAGTCTCTGTGTACCTCTCACTAAACATGGAAACCAAATTATAACAACCCAGGAATATGAATGAAACTGTTACCATAAATGTAAAATAAAAGGTGCGCACCCAATTTAAAACTGTGGATTTATATTGGTACATAAAGTACCTATATCAGTAGATAACATTGAATCGAATAATTTGTTACAGGGTCAGCGCTATGCGAGGACGAAACAATTGGCCCGATCTTCATGAAAGAACCTCCAAACCGAGTGGACTTCAGCAACACGACTGGCGCGACTGTGGAATGTGCTGCACGTGGCTCCCCCGCTCCGGATATTATTTGGGTACGCGCTGATGGAACCGCCGTTGGAGACGTCCCTGGACTGCGTCAAGTGAGTGAACTCGTATTACTAAGTAGTATTTCTCGGGTAGTTTCTTGTTCACTAGCTCCGAAGCGGTGGTAATCGTAATGGAGAATTCAAAATATTTAAGCAAGACAACCTACTATACAAGGATGACTCGATTTTTATTTAATTTCATTTTCGAGGACTGCCTCGGTGGCGCAGTTGTACTTCACACAATCGCCCCCTATCACATCGTGAGATTGAAAGTACAAGGCGAAAGTGGCGTAGTTGGGTGTCCTGGTTACACCTCTGCCTACTCCTTCTGAGAAAAAGGCATAAGTTGATTTATGTTCATTTCCCAGCTATGTAATTAACATAGATCAAGATTTGGACAAATTCGACACCATTGTTTCGCGAATTTTACAATGTAGTTTAAGAATAGCGCTTTTATCTTCAAATTAAGATGTTTAAGAGTATATAAAGTTTATAAGGTATATAAGGCTGTTTATAAGGTTTAAATAGAAATAAAACATCAAATAAACAGTTGGCACTTGGCACACAGACAAAGTTGGAGAGTATGTTAATAGGTATATCTTGCTGCACTTTGATTTTTGTCTATTTTTAACCTCTTATAACCGGAAAACAGCTGCAATTGTCAAAGCGCGGGGCATCCTTGGAATACTTGAAATGAGCCCATGTATGTACGTACTAAGTATTAGAAAAAGCTTTACGAGTAGGAGAGACCAGGGACGAAAATAAAGCGGGATGAATGTAACAAATGAATTTATGAGGAAATATCATTATCTACATTGTATGACGGACATGTGTCATTTTGAACTTCCAGTAATGTTTAATTTTGTTACTAAAAATGAATTTGCGTAAATAAGAGTAAGACCTAAAAAACCAAATTAAAAATGAATATGTTGGTAAACGAAAGGTATTTTTGTTTTTATTTACATTGTTACAAACATCTCTTAACACTGTTACCTAGGGGTAGGGATGATTGTAACAAAATACACTGTTCTTATTTGGTAATTATTCTCATACTCTATAATAGTAGTAGTTGAAATGAAGTTAGTGTTAATAGATAGCTGAATGACCAATATTAATTGTGTGTTGTGTAGTAATTAGTATTTTGTGATCTAATAAGGTTGACGAGATATAAGTACGTAACAATAAAACTGAAAATCGTTACTTTCGTCCCTGGTCTCCCCAATAAGTGAAGTAAATGAAAATAAGTGTAAATATTGATGTCCGACATGTTTCCAAAACCCCAAAAATCTGTGTATCTTATTAGTCGTAGTCAATTTTAAAAGAAGTAAAAACCAGCTGGTTATGGCCTGGGCATAATTCAAGTGTAACTTAACAACGACACCTACTTGCCTTCTCTCAGCTCCGTATAGCCAACGCGTTCCGCATCACTCATCAGCGACATTGCTTGCCAAGTCGAGATAAGATTTTTAAGAAATGAATAATTAAGTTTGATTTGTTTGATATTATACGAGTATTGACGTTAATTCATTGATGTTAGTACTTATATAATTGTATAAAACGCCAACCGTCCAATATATCGGTGTGTCCGAAAATGCTCGCAACTATTGTATAGATATTGTTAGTATAAAAATCAAATACCTAGCTAAATTGATAACATCATTAATTGCCATTAAGTATTTTGTGTAACCTAGGTTTTAAGACTACAATAAAAATAACATAAACATATTATAGTAGAAATCTTCACCGAAGCAAAACAGTCAAACATCAATACATGCGCGTAGTTGTATTGTCCGTCTATTATTGTAACAATGAAAATCGCCTGTCCATTTCGCGTCTTATGAATAATTAACATGACTCTAACGATCAAAGCAGGATGATAGACGCTATCAGCTTGATAAACTTTGCTCTGCACGCCCTCTTCGTACTCTATATATTTCCCACTTAAGATATTGTAATGGGCAAAATCTTCGATGTAAGCATCTTCCGGTATATAATATATATTCAAATAAAATAAAACATAAAAATAATTGGTAGTTGAGTTGGTTGATATACGGCGTATTCGTGTTTTGTCAGGTCTGTAATTTCAATTCCAGTAACGGCAGCCACCTTGCTTTATGGTAAAATATATATCAATCAATCACAAAAGCGACTTAATTTATAGAGACTTTCACGCCCACACACACCCTAATGCAACTCTTGTCAGCCAAGATCAACAGTTGCGCGCATAAAATTGACACCGAGCTCTGGAGCTCGGCGTGTCGCAGCTTGTCTTTAAACCGCATCGAAATTAATAAGAAAGAAAAACAAATAGGAGTTGAAACCAAATAATTTGACCACTTCCCTCTGATGAAAACGGGTGACAAAATATGCAGCTGCTAAATTTAGTACCAATAATAAATATGGAAAAAGCGCCGGAAAGCACGGAAATTCTTCGTAAATTCCACGAGGTCCGTATAGTATGCTACATCAGATGTTATTTGCATATTTTTCAAAATATTGAATAATGATTTCGCGTTCATCAGACCAAAGATCACTTTCCCAAAGAATATGATGTGCAGGTTGTTCGTACGCACAGTCAGGTGTAGACCATTGGCACGCAGGCGATTTAAACATCTTAAAAGTAAATAGTTTGCTCTTAAAGTTGCTGTGTCCTGTAAGGAACTGTAATACACAGTGATCAATTTCTAGCCAAGATTTTGTTAAGCGATAGCGAACGAACGGAAAGTATTGGTAAAGGTGACCCACCTTTGAGGACATATTCCACCGGTTCTGCCATTCACCAATTAATTAAGTATAGGCAACATTTAGCAAAATGGGTTTAAATAATCGGCTAATTTTAAAAAAGTCGCGGCATGCAATAAAGTTAAGTGTCTATTGTTTCCCTAGTGGAATAAAATAATGCGGCGCGCCGTTGCACCTCCAGGTCGACCGGAAGCAAACCCGCGACAACAGGCAAAGGCTCTGAACTAACAGTTTTGTATGCCTTACAAAAGAATATCAAGGCCAGGCGTTGGCTCTGGAGCAATTTCCATCGAACGACGCCAACAGTAGATCTATCGGCCCAAACCGGAGAACCATAATGAATACAGCCCAAAGGCGTTGCTCCATAGATAACTTTCAAAGTATTAAATGATAATCCAGACGATGCCCTTAATATCCTCGTCAAAGCAAAGAAGTTGTTTTTTGATTTTTTCCAATGGTTCTAATGTCCTCAATAAATGAAAAATGTATCTCTAAAATTCAGCAGTCGAATATATTTACCTAATATAATTATTGTCATAGAGCTGTCTGTTTTTAATCGAATTAAAATTGTAATAAAAAGAGAGAAATAAAACTAATGTTTTAATAAATCTGCAATAACAAAATATGTCGACAATTTTTTGAGGTTGGTGCTAGCCTCAATGTTTCGGACTAACTATGCCCCCCGATTTTTCCCGCATTTCGTAGCGTAATTTTATAGCTTATAGTCGCCCAGCTGGCACTGACCTCAAAAAATTGTTGGCATATTTTGTTGTTTAAAGATTCGTTTATTTTTATTAAAAAAAATTGTATCTATTATCACCGAAAGGTAATGGCAACATTTTGTTCTTTATTCAGGTTCAAGCTAATGGAAACCTGTTGTTCCCACCATTCCGTGCCGAGGATTATCGTCAAGAGGTCCACGCTCAGGTGTACGCTTGCCTTGCCCGCAACTCTGTCGGTACTATCCACTCCAAAGACGTTAATGTGCGAGCCGGTAAGTTCTAAACAGATTTTAACACTCTTTCTTAATACAATATAATGAGTCATTATATAACTTATGTTGAGTAATACATAACTAATGTTAGTTAATTATGTTGAGTTCATACAATGGACATTATATTTTTAAATGTAATTGTTATTGTTTATAATGATAAGAATCAAATTAATCAAATCATTTCTAATAATTATGCTTATTTCAGTAGTAAATAATGTTAATTGGAAACTGTAAAATACAAAAAATGTCAACGAGAAGTAAACGCAGCATTTATGTACTAATGCTCTTGAATGTGTCGTGTTGTTAAACAATGGTACTTCTAGACACAGTGATTTGATTTCGATATTAAACACTATACAAATTTTGCGACAAAGGAATCGAAAACTACTTAGTTTTTTCTTTATTTCTCGTTCGTAATCTAGACAATTAAACACTTAACTCTGTGACGGTCATTTATTACAACAATAACTTAAACGACTTGATGAAGGTGGGCTCTTATTATTAAACTTCACAATTCAGTGTCCGAAAGCAAACATTGTTTAACTGCTGATACCTTATAGTATGAAAAAAGTAATCGAACATAGACTCAAACAGCTGATTAGCATATTACATGACCAGATTCTTAAAATATGTCTGAAATTCCTAATATTTTTTTGTAAATTAAAACTGAAGTGAATGTTTTAATTTAATGATACCAAGTATCATAATAGTTATAATCTAATAAAGGTAATGTTATATTTACATTATGGTTTATAAAACTAATCCACAACATTGTTTAAGTAGTTTATGGACTATTTTAGAATTTATTTTATCTTCGCCATAATAGTAAAATCATATTGTAGTGCTTCAAACGGAATAAAGTGTTTGCTTTTTTCTATATACAATTGTTGCATACTATATGAAAAACATATTAGGATGGTAACAATTTCTTAGGCTTTAATAGCATCAAAATCAGAAAATGATGCTTGTATAAATATTAAACTTTCGTTACGGTTAATTTAGTGTCATAAGGCACTGACCCTTTAACCGAAGCTAAGGTTAAACGAGGCTAATTAAATAATCATTCAAGAAGCAAATGTGCTCTAGAGCATCACGAAAGTAATAGAAAGTACCATATAAATACACTTATATACAAACCATTTTGACTGTGTAAATGGTTAAATATGAATTAAATTCAATACTTCACATGGTTCTCGATACTTGCAAGAGTTTAACCAAGTAACTGAATTTGTATATAGTAATCAAAGCACATAATTTTTTAATTATAAGATAAATGTCTAAGATTTACAGACACTAATTTTAATTCTTGTTATTATGTTTACAAATAAGTGGTGGCACAGCAATACGACACCGACGTGAACAAGGAATACGTTATAATGGGAAACAGCATAATATTAAAGTGTCAGGTCCCATCATTTGTTGCCGATTTCATAGAAGTACTCTCATGGCATACCGATAAAAATGAAGACTTCTTTCCTGGCAATAACTATGGTTAATCATTGAACGACAATATAATTCCAATTTCAAAATCCTAGTCCTCAAATCCCGTGTATAAAAATAACACAAATATTTCCGCAGTGGTGCAACAGCAATACGAATCGGAAGTAAACAATGAATATGTGATTCGAGGAAACTCTGCTATAGTCAAGTGTTCCATTCCATCATTTGTAGCGGACTTTGTCAATGTCGTATCATGGCATGATGAATCGGGCAATTCCTTTACATCTGACGAATCCACGAAAGCAGATGGTATTACATTATTTAAAAAAGATGAATCCTTTCACTACTCCATTCCATTCATATCCCTTGTCTCTACATAGCGTGGATAACAAGCCATGTTTTACAGTCGTGACACAGTATTACGAAGCAGAAGTAGTGTCAGAATATGTCATCAGGGGGAACACAGCCGTACTGAAATGCAATATACCTTCGTTTGTTGCTGATTTTGTAAAAGTTGAAGCTTGGGTCGACTCAGCTGGCGGAGAATACTTACTAACCGACGACATCGGTACTTCGAAATAAATGCATCCAAGTTATTCCTCATCCTCTGTGTCCTTTAATTCCTTAGTCAATCTAAGTTTATTAAAGCTTTTTAAACTTCTTGCAGTTGTAAATCAATTTTATGAAGCCGAAATTCTTACTGAATATGTTATACGCGGAAATGCCGCAGTATTAAAATGTTCAATTCCTTCTTTCGTCGCGGATTTTGTCAAAGTTGAAGAGTGGATTGACGAAGAAGGAACCGTAATTAGCTATTCTAAAGAACTCGGTATCAAAGCCTGACAAAATAACAATATTCATACTTCCTGTATTCAAACACTCCTAATACTCGAATCCATTCCTTCCATATCAGTATCTAATTGTTATTCCTCAGTCGTATCGCAGAATTACGTGACCGAAGCCGAAAATGAATATGTGATCAGAGGGAACGCTGCCATTGTTCACTGCAAGATTCCATCATTTGTTAGTGACTTCGTTTATGTGGAAACTTGGCTTATGGACGATGGCGAAATACTTACTATTAACAATACAAATACAATCAAGGGTATTTTAATAAGTACTAATATTGTGAAATCTTTTCCTATTCCACCAAATTGATCCTTGAATGTTTGTTATGGTGAATCAAACTTAGTTTTTGCACAGTGGTGTCGCAACCGTTTGAAGCTGAAGCTGATAATGAATATGTAATTCGTGGGAACACAGCCATAATGAAATGTGAAGTGCCAAGTTTCGTGTCAGACTTTGTTTATGTTGAAATGTGGATGGATAGTGAAGGCGGCACATACTACCCTGGCAATGGCGAGGGTAACTTATATATAAAAGAAATAAAACCCCTAATCCCTCAATCCTAAAAACTCTGTCATTTATCACAGCGGTTCTTCAAGCATACGAAGCGAGAGTCAACGATGAGTTTGTTTTGCGAGGCAATACAGCAATTCTCAAATGCATCGTGCCATCTTTTGTGGCCGACTTTGTTCACGTCGTTGCCTGGATTGTTGATAACGACACTGTTTCAACTGAGGATCGAGCGAAAATTGATGGTAGTAGTAATACGTAGCAGTATAGTAGAATAATTTTGTTCCAATTCCTTGCTCCCACTTACGCCATTGCATTGTAACACAATGTTAAGTTAGCGTATTATATGTTTTCACAGTGGTGCAACAAAATTATGAACCTCGTATAATTGATGAGGACGTTTTACGGGGAAATTCTGCTATTGTCAAATGTATAATTCCTTCATTTGTTGCTGACTATGTCCACGTCATAGAATGGGAGACGAATGAAGATTCACTCTCTGTGTTTTCGTTCAACGGCTCCGAGAGCAATTATGGTAATCGAGAGCACTGCGCGGCCCCAATTGTCCTTATCCGCACTCCAAATCCCGGGGCTCGGGTTGAAACAGTTACACTAATACTAAACTAAAATTATGTTATGCATATTTCAGCTGTAAATCAATTTTATGAATCGCAAGTGTATGACATATACGTGATACGAGGTAATGCTGCAGTGTTCAAGTGTCACATTCCATCTTTTGTAGCCGATCACGTACAAGTGTCTTCGTGGCATGATACTGATGGTGGAGAATATGTTTTAAACGACAGTTATGGTACTTTTTATTGATTGCCGATTCAAACGACAAATTATGTCCTTTGCTTCCTCTCCCACTCGCACGATTAAAATAGGATATATGTATGTTTTTCATGATAATATTCAATGGTGGGATAAAAATATTATTTCAATATTTTAGTCGTATCCCAAGCCTATACTGTGAACTTGGTCGAGGAAAATGTGTTGCGAGGGAACGCCGCTATTTTCAAGTGCCTTATACCAAGTTTCGTGACAGAATATGTAGCAGTGGCTTCTTGGATTATTTCTGAAGGAGATATTGATGAAGTTGAAATCAAACTTAATGATACGGCTAATAAAGAGGGTATTCAATGAGCGAGTTTTAGTACATAATGGTTATCTCCAGTATCCTTTTCCTGTACCCGTGCATTTTGAAGAAATATTGTTTTATACTTTACAGTCGTAACTCAGGCTTACACAGTCAATCTTATGGAAGAGAGCGTGTTACGGGGAAACGCAGTGGTTCTCAAATGCCATATTTCTACATTTGTTACGGAATATGTTAGCGTTTCGTCTTGGATTATTTCTGAAGGAGAAACAGATCAATTGGAAATCAAAGCAGAATCGAATGATTTTGGTAGTTATTTAGAGGCGCATATAAATAATTATGTTTTAATTACCTTTCCTTTTTTCCTCATCATGTATCAACAATTGCCAGAAAAGAGATATAAGTCTATACGCGTCGTCTTTTATCTTTTCATGGTTCTAAAATATTTACGCTCCTACGCTCCTAATAAAAATACGTATATTTCAGTGGTGCGACAAGCTTATACGCTAAATTTAATGGATGAAAACGTTCTCCGTGGCAACTCGGCTATTGTAAAATGTCATATACCAAGTTTTGTGTCTGAATATGTCTTTGTCTCATCTTGGATAATATCAGAAGGGGACATAGAAAACACCGAAATTAGCATGAATGAATCTGCTCCCTTAGGTATTTTTATGTCAAAAAAATAATGCTTTAATTACCCCTTCCTCCATCCCAATATAACGGCAAAAAGTCGTATAAATACTTGATTTCGTTGTTTTCAGTGGTATCTCAGTCATACACAGTACATCTCTGGGAAGAGAGTGTTCTAAGGGGAAATGCAGCGGTTCTTAAATGTCATATCTCTACTTTTGTCACGGAGTATGTTAGTGTTTCGTCTTGGATTATTTCTGAAGGAGAAACCAATGAGTTAGAAATCCAAGCAGATTCCAATGATTCCGGTAGTTGTTTGCAAAATGACAAACATTTAAGTATGCTTAAAACCTACTCCTTTGTCCTACATTCGATTACAAAGACTCATTAGAAAAAATAACATCAGTCGAAGCTGTCGGTTTTTTACAATAACTAAATAGATCCCGAATTTAGTGTCTAAGACTCCTTCTTTAAAAAGTAATTTCTTATAATACTTTTAATTTCGGTATTTTCAGTCATAACTCAGACATATACCGTACAATTTTGGGAAGAGAGTGTACTAAGAGGGAACTCAGCTGTTCTTAAATGTCTAATATCTACTTTCGTTACGGAATATGTTAGTGTTTCGTCTTGGATTATTTCTGAAGGAGAGACAGATGAATTGGAAATCCAAGCGGGTTCCAATGATTCCGGTACATACAAAACAAAAAGTATTAGTTAATCATAGAAACCTTCTCCTTTGTCCTTAGATCATATTATAATCAGAAATTAGTTTAAAATGACGGTTTTTACAACTTTTGTTTCATAAATAGGTATTCAAATACGGGATTAATTTGTGCAAACATAAAGCCAAAGAAAACAAAATACTAACATGGCGTTTTACTTGGTTTACGTTTCAGTGGTAACTCAATCGTACACAGTATATCTTTGGGAAGAAATGGTATTGCGTGGTAATGCGGTAGTATTGAAATGCCACATACCAAGTTTCGTCACCGAGTATGTCACGGTCACTTCCTGGATCATTTCCGAAGGGGAGCGAGACGAAATGGAAATACATTTAGATTCTGACTCCACCTTAGGTATTTTAATACGAACTGCGCAACAGCCGATTCATTAAAATCCTTCCTACTATTCCCATCTCGTGTCATAACAAAGTGACTAATATATTACGCAAAAAAATCTTGCTGCACAACGCGCAATTTATTTAAATGACTAATGCCCTTTTGTACTTATTACAGTCGTATCTCAAGCTTACGATGTAAAGTTTTGGGAAGAATATGTTTTACGTGGAAACGCTGCTATATTAAAATGTCAAATCCCAAGTTTTGTCTCTGAGTATGTTTCGGTTAGTTCTTGGATAATTTCTGAAGATGAGAATGAACAGGAAATCAAATTAAATTCTTCTTTGAGTTTAGGTACGATTGAACTCTAAATAAATTTTGCCTCTTCCCTCGTCCCGTTTTAATTCCCTTACTTGATGTTGTCATTTATAGGTAGTCAAATATCGGAAAGAAAGTTAGGGCAGAAATATTGTTATATCAAGTCGAAGACTTTGATATTGTAAAAGGCGTGATACATTCATTCATATTGTTTCAGTGGTATCTCAGTCGTACGCAGTCAATCTTATGGAAGAGTACGTTCTGAGAGGAAATAGCGCTATTTTAAAATGCCACATACCCAGCTTCGTCTCTGAATACGTTTTCGTCACGTCGTGGATCATCAGTGAGGGCGACAAGGAACTTGACGATATCAAACTCGATTCGAATCAAAATTTAAACGGTATGATACATGCAATAGTTTCGCGGACAAAGGCATAGGTCTCTCTCCTGTATGTTTGTTCTTACATTTCTTCGGCTGAATATAGACGAATTCGATTTTAAATGTTGTATGCTAGGTACGTCAAATATGTAAAACTGCGGTATCGTTGTTGTCGATAGGATATTGCTCCTCAAATGGGTTCCTTTCTCTCCATAGGTCTCACGGCCTACCTTTTCCTAATTTCCCACTTCCTTAGGCTTAATGCATGCAATGAAATTAGTAAGTAATAGCAACCTTATGTTGCTTTTAAATGAAATGAATTCTTTGGTCGATTTAGCGCATATAATCGTGTCTATAATGTCTATTTAATATTTCAGACGGCAAATACTTAGTACTTCCATCTGGTGAATTGCATATCCGTGATGTGGGACCCGAGGACGGTTATAAATCATACCAATGTCGGACCAAGCACAGGCTAACTGGTGAAACTCGATTATCTGCGACTAAGGGAAGGCTGGTCATTACTGGTATGTGAAACTACTTTACTCTTTAGTATTTGTGAGTCGCGCGATCAATTCATTACATTATTTACTATATAGTTTTTTCTGAAAGTAAATATTTAGTAATTTTTCTTTTCCTTGATAGAAACAATGAATTTATAGCGTTACAATTTCCTATGGTGATAATTTACGTATTACAAATATTGAAATTTTCATCCGATATTAATATTGTATTTAAATTATTACGAATCCCTAATAATTTTATGCTCAAAATAAACATGACGTCTATATACTATACTAGTCTACATTATTGTAAAAAAAAAACAATGAAGTAATCCTAAACCAGTTATTGAATGAATAATTATCACTTTAGGATTTAATAATTTTCTAATAGAATGTTCTCACAATAGTCAATAAAAAGTCATTTATGTATACAATGACTAAAACCATTTTGTAATTATAGTCTTCTAATAATAACTTTTGAGAACATTCTGTTATCTACTAATTGTAATGACACATTAAATGAATAGTTTATAAAAAATAAGTAAAATCTCGCATAATTATTATTAAATATTTAATATCTTAAGTTTTAGATACACAGTAGTTCCCTACCATACAAACGCAATAAACTTGGGGTGTATTTTGAACGCCACTGAACTGTTGACACATATCATAGCGGGATTGTACTTATTTGAACATGCTATATTTATAGACACCGTATAAATGTCTATAAATTAATTTAATATTACAACTTGCCTGAATGTTGGGATAGGGTACCCTGCAGAGCCTTGACTCGCGCAACATATGTTAAAAGACCCGTGCATTAATTTTTTTGCAAAATATATAGAGAGATAGGGGCATATACGGACTGACCTTTATGATTGAATTGGATTTCTCACCTTCATGGTCTCGCCTCCTCCCAACAAACGCAGAGCCGGTGGGTCATGTTCCTCCAAGGGTTCCCAGTGCGCAGACAACCATTGGCTTCCAGTTTAGCGAACATACCAGTCTCGCTGTTTTGTGCCCAGCCCAGGCTTTCCCTGCACCTATGTACCGGTAAGATACAATACGAATAAATTCGTTCTTCCGTTTCGTAATATTTATAATGTAGCACATAAATAAACGGAGCATAGGTAGAACTGTAATCATCCCGCCATAGGCCCCTTGTCCCCGTGTTCAGGTAAAGTGATTCCAATGCACTACTCGTAGAAAATTTCCTACTTTTTAGAACCGGTCGGGCGAGTACCTCCTAAGTTCGCATCTATATTAACTGGAACAATGTTCGAGGTAAAGAAGGGCGATTCATACGCCTTGCAATGTCCCGCACAAGCGTTCCCAACCCCATTGTTCAGGTAAATGTTGATTGAGAAGCAGTTTTTGTTTTGTCACTGTTTCTTTAGAACCCGTCGGGCGAGTACCCCCAAAATTTGCTTCTGTTGTGATGGGAACTATGATTGGCATCAAGAAAGATTATTCATTGGCCTTACAATGTCCTGCGCAGGCGTTCCCCGTTCCAATCTTCAGGTATTGTGCCTAACAAACATTTTTTTCTATTTATAGCGATTCCACTGTACTATTGGATGCAAAACCGAATCTTATAAATACAATTTTCCCGCAGAACCAATGGGAAAAGTCTCTCCAAAGTTTCCATCCTTAGAAAAAAGTAGACTTTTCAACTTCGATGCCCAACAAAGTTTTTCACTCTTATGCCCCGCGCAAGCCTTTCCTGCCCCAATGTTTAGGTAAGGCATTACAAAAGATTAAGTACGATTTATTTTCTTTTTACATTCCAATGAAAAATTTCCTTTCATAGAACCTATGGGAAAAGTGTCTCCAAAGTTCCCTACTGGAGATATAAGTAGAACGTTCATTGCGAGTTCGAAGGAGAGTGTTCCTTTACTTTGTCCGGCGCAAGGGTTCCCCGCTCCAGCGTTTAGGTAATTATATAAAATATCTCTTTGTCTTTAACACTTTTTCGTGGACAGAACCCATGGGCAAAGTGTCACCAAAGTTTCCGTCAATGGAAACAGGCCGCAGCTTTACTTTTTCTTCAAAATCTTGCGTCACAATGCTTTGTCCGGCACAAGCGTTTCCATCGCCAATGTTCAGGTATAATTACTCGTATTTATTCTTTTAATATTGTGTCTTTAGAGCCAGTGGGTCGCGTACCGCCAAAATTTCCTTCGATGGATAGTTCAAGAAGTTTCAGCGCTGTCTTAGACGCCAATTTGACAATACTGTGTCCAGCACAGGCCTTCCCAGTCCCACTATTCAGGTAAATTAGGAAACATTACGCCTCATCACTCAGCCTATACTGTTTAACCTCTAGAGCCGGTTGGTCAGGTTCGACCTAAGTTTACGACTGGCGACAAAAGTCGCGCCTTCGATGCTATGGGTGGTGAGAATATCACAATTCTGTGTCCCGCGCAAGCCTATCCCGCCCCAGCCTTCAGGTACACGTTGTATATAATTTATATATATTTGCATTTCTTTTCGTAGAGCCATTGGGTAGCGCCGCTCCAAAAGTAGCAACAAAAGTCATTGATATTACAGAAACCCCTTCAAATAATACGGTATCATTACTATGCCCAGCGCAGGCTTTCCCTGTTCCAATATTCAGGTAATAAAGTTTCCTACCTAAAAATAGATTTGTCCGAATAGATATCAGTAACATTATATTTTTATCTTCAGAGCCTGTAGGAAGAGTTTCTCCGAAGTTTCCTACAATGGATAATGTTAGAGGTTTTAATACATTCTTGAACGCTAGTGTCACACTGCTGTGTCCCGCTCAAGCATTTCCTGTCCCTTTATTCAGGTAATGCCTAAGTTAAACGAATTTCATGTCGATGTTCTCTTTTAGAGCCTATTAACAACGCTCCACCAAAAATCCCCAGCAAAATAATTGAATTCTTGGAATTAAAGATGAATTCGAGCGTTACATTGCTTTGTATGGCCCAGGCATTTCCAATTCCGGTGTTTAGGTGAGTTTTCAGTTTCGTTTATTCATAGAACGACCTATTTGTTTTAGAGCCAGTCGGTCTGAAAGCCCCTACCTTTTCTACGGATTTTAAAATGGCGTGGTACGTAAAGGACGTAGCACAAGGCTTCGCATTGCTTTGCCCAGCACAGGGATACCCAGCCCCTTTATTCAGGTATCTTAACCTTTTACTGTTTTAGAACCTATTGGCTCCAAAAGTCCTTCATTCGCGAGTGGTTCGAAATTGGCATGGTTTGAAATTTCGTCCAGACAAAATTTTGCTCTGACATGTCCAGCCCAGGGGTTCCCCGTACCAGTATTTAGGTGAGGACTAATGAGTAGATACAATGTGTATTTTCTCCAAACTTTCAGAACCCATCGACTCGAAATCACCTGCTTTGTCTACTGACGATAAAGTAGCGTGGTGTATGAGGAAAGTAGGAGAAAGTTTGTCATTAATTTGCCCGGCTCAGGGAAATCCTATTCCCGTATTCAGGTACATAACGTAATTAACGTTTGTGTTTTAAATTTCCTCCCATATTATTCTAGAACCTATTGGATCGAAGTCACCCACTTTTTCAAGTGATAATAAATTAGCTTGGTATGTGAGGAATGTTGGACAAAGTTTAAACATCCTGTGTCCGGCGCAAGGTTTCCCAGTACCAGTATTCAGGTGAATAAATTAATCTTTTTCAATTATAGAACCAGTTGGATTTAAATCTCCGACGTTTTCAAACGATGTCCAGTTTTCTGGAATAACTCGTAAAACAGGTCAAGACTTTGCACTTTTATGCCAAGCGCAAGCGTTCCCCGTCCCATTGTTCAGGTGAGGCATCAATCTATAATGATTTATTGAGTTATATTATTGTCGCAGAACCAATTGGCTTCAAAGCACCGTCTTTCTCTATGGAGTTCAAAAGCACAACTCTTACTAAAGTGATTAATCAAGGAATTGTTCTGTTGTGTCAGGCTCAAGCTCACCCTCCTCCCATTTTCAAGTGAGTGATGTTATTTACATTGAAAATATTCTTTTGGTCCAGAACCAGTAACCGCAAAAGCACCCGCCTTTGCCACATCTGCATCTGCATTTAATTATGAAATTGAAAAGAACACCAGTGGTTCTATGCTTTGCCAAGCCCAAGGGTACCCTAAACCAATATTCAGGTACGTTGATTTCTAGAGCGTCAGCTCTTGTTTTTAGAACCCGTTGGAGCAAAAGCACCTTCCTTCTCCACTGATTCTAAAGGAAGCATATTTATCAGGGAAGTTGGGCAAAGTTTTGCATTACTCTGTCAGGCACAAGCGTCCCCTATCCCCATATTTAGGTAAGTCCATATTAATGAGTGTTGTTTGCTACAGAGCCAGTAAGTTCTAAACCGCCGACCTTTTCTACCGATTTTACACTATCAGCGGTAACGAGATATATGGGTCAAAGTTTTACGATGTTATGTCAAGCTCAGGCTTTTCCTATACCAATTTTCAGGCAAGTGTTTTGATCTGCACCAAAATTATAATCTTTTATCAATAAAATTATTCATGGTTTTATTGAATGAAGTGAATTTCAGCATTTTATTTTTATGTAATTATTTGTGCAGAACCTGTTGGGACAAAAGCTCCTTCTTTTTCAACTGAATCAGCAATATCTTCTTTAAAAAGGCATGAAGGTCAAAGCTTTGCTCTTCTATGTCAAGCGCAAGCTTTTCCAGTCCCCATTTTCAGGCAAGTTTCAAAGTACTCCCATTTTCATACAATGTTGTAGAACCGGTTGGCGCTAAATCTCCAACGTTTTCCTCTGAATCTATGGGCAGCATATTTCGAAAACGCATAGGCCAAGGCTTCGCTCTTCTTTGCCAGGCACAAAGTTACCCTGCACCGATATTCAGGCAAGTGTTTTTTTTAAACTACAGAACCCGTTGGCCTCAAAGCGCCCACCTTCTCCAACGATGCTCGTAGTCAAACATTTGTGCGTACTGTGAGGCAAGCTTTCAGTTTATTGTGCGAAGCTCAAGCCTCTCCCGTACCTATCTTCAGGCAAGTTGTTTTATGTACTATAACTTGTTAGGGCCTCTGGTAGTTGTCGTCCAAATTCTACATAAGTATCCTTATTTGAAATATCTAAGTGAAACAATTGAACATTTTTATTTAGAACCGATAGCAAGTGCGGCGCCAAGTATTACGTCCACTCCTAAGCCTTCCATGCATTCTCCTCAACAGACTGCATTGACACTTCTATGCCCAGCGCAGGGATTTCCAGTCCCAATCTCAAGGTGCGTTGATTTCTATTCACCGCATATACCATTTTAACATTCAACTCTTGGCCGTTATGCCCAACATGCATTATCCTTTGATTCGCTATATAAAGAGTTACACTAGATATTAGATGAGTTCTCATTATTAACCTCCTTGTATTTCTTAACTCGCCGAAAGCTGGAAAGTTGTTATTTTACTTGAGGAAGTGAGCACTCTTCATCTCTGTCATTACAGAACCAACTAATAAAATCGCACCTAGGAAAGATTCCAGTAAGATCTTTGAAGGTTGGGAAGTATTCATTGTGCCTCAGGGTGGTATCGCATACTTAACATGTCAAGTTGGCGGCTACCCAGCGCCAATTTTTAGGTGAGTCAGCACATTCTATGGTCCAATTTATATTCCAGAACCAAGTGGTAGGACCGGACCTAAAGTGACGGGTGACGGGCTTAATCGGCAGATAGGTCGAGCCAATGAGAGTCTTGCGCTCCTGTGCGAAGTCCAAGCTTACCCTGCGCCCTTGACGAGGTACGGCAGTTAGTTGATATAGGTCGGCCGTCTCCATCTCACGCATTCATCTATCACGTAGTCATAACATTATCATCCACATGTACTGATATGCGTTGTTATTGCAGTCCACGGCGGCCGCCCCGCCCACACGTGACATGAAGGCGTGATGAAACGCGGCCGGCCGCGCGCCCCTATTATGGTCCCCAGCCAAAGTAACGATTGAGCGGCGCAAACACCTGTTGGTAAGTGTCAGGGTGTTTTTGCTTTCATTCAGACGCTTTAATCTTTACTTTGTGCTTTTCGTGAGTCAAGGCTGCACCTTACGTATCGTTTTTTACTCAAAACAGCATAAAATCGTCCCCGGTCATTGAGGTGGCTTTTACTAAGTTTTGTCCGCATAGTTCGCTTTGGAAATTGTTTTGTATCACAAGTTAACACAACATGGTCATGTGTTTAATTTTGTTAGTTTTAATATTTCCTCAACTTTTACATCATCTTGATTGATTGATTCTTGCTTGAGATCGTATTTTTTTCTTCTTCAAGAGCCAACAAACAGTCTTCCTCCAAAGCTGTCTAGTGATCGGTTGCAGGAATCTCAATTAGTTTTCGGACAAACTGGAACTATACTTTGTCTCAGCCAAGGTTTTCCTGTCCCTTCTTTCAGGTGGGTGGTTTTGCTAAGGAGCTATTCAAAGTTTAGTATTAAGGAGCTGGTTATTTGCCCTTGGGCTTGGGAGTAGTAAAAAATCGAATTTAGTATAACACATAACTATGAATAAAATCTTTATTGCTTTGGGGCATATGATAAAATATCTGAACGTATTTCTCTTTTGTTACAGATGGTATAAATTCATTGATGGCACCACAAGGAAGCAGCCAGTCACCCTTGATGATAGAGTAAAACAGGTATCTGGAACCCTGATTATCAAAGAGGCTAAAGTTGAGGACTCTGGAAAATACTTATGCGTTGTGAACAACTCTGTTGGAGGTGAGTTACGTTTTTTCTTTAATGTACATAAAACGCTTATTTGATACCATATGATTTTTTGATAATGTAAAACCATTTAAATTTTAGGTGAATCTGTGGAAACCGTCCTGACCGTAACCGCTCCTCTGAAAGCCACTGTCGAACCAGCCACTCAAACCGTAGACTTCGGACGCCCTGCTGTCTTTACTTGCAGATACGAAGGAAACCCTGTCAAAACTATCACCTGGCTTAAAGACGGAAAAGACATCAAACACCACGACACTATTCTTAGGTACAGTTGAATGCAATACAAAACAAAAATTATAGTATCGACAGTAATAGTACGATTAACAACAGTACCTATGAATTTATGCAAATATGTCTGTGGGTTACAATGATATTATGATATTTCTACATAGAAAATTTAATATCGTCCCAAATCATACATAGTATAAAATTACAATAACTACATTCTCAAAAAACCGTATAATTTTCTTTCCAGAATCGAATCTGTAAAGAAGGAAGACAAGGGAATGTACCAATGCTTCATCAGGAATGACCAAGAGAGCGCCGGTGCCAGTGCTGAACTGAAACTCGGAGGCCGATGTAAGTATACAAGACGAATATAGATACAACTCATATCAACAACATGTACAGTAGTGACTTGATCAAAGCAACGAAAGACAGAAATCTTTTGCGGTCAACCTCAAATAGAACATTATAATGACCTACTGTACCGCATGCTTAAGTTTGTTTGTCACAATTATATATGGATCTATTAAATTTAATTGAACATTAAAACTACACAATACTATACAATGATATGGTCTCTTTTCAGTTGAACCACCTCAAATTAGACACAGTTTTGGCGAGCAAACTTTCCGTTCTGGCCCATCTCTCCGATTGAAATGCGTCGCGTCTGGCAACCCCACCCCCGATATCACATGGCTCTTGGACGGCGAGAAACTGAACAGCGGAGAGCGCCTGCAAATCGGACAATTCGTTACTGCTGATGGCAACGTGGAATCCCACCTCAACATTTCTTCTGTTCACACCAACGACGGCGGTCTTTACACTTGCTCTGCTTCTAGCAAGGTCAGTGTTTACTGCTAAAAATTCATAGATATATTTTCAAAAAATATATATTAATAATATTAATTTAATAATAGGGTATCCTTGTTTCTTATTTTATATGGAGCGTTATCACCACTAAATAAAAAAAAACTTTGTGCTCAATATTCTCAATTTCGCCTGGATTAATCAATATCGTATAGTCCTATATGTTTTAACAAGCACATATCAATTTGGCTTAATTCTAAACAGTTTCATGTGATCTATGAAACGTAAACCGCTTGTGGATTGGCATTCAAGGTCGGAAGTGCGTCTCACTCGTCTCGCGTGAATGTCTACGGTCTGCCCTACGTGCGCCCGATGAAGAAACGCCCAGTGGTCGCCGGAGACACCCTCATTGTACACTGCCCAGTTGCCGGATACCCCATTGAATCTATTGTGTGGGAACGTGATGGAAGGTTAGCTTTTCCACTTTCGTCTCGAATTTATAATGTTAACTACGCATAACTTATTTTTTGTAATTGTTATCTTTTTGAATTCCAATTGTTAATTCCAATTTTGTAATTGTTATCTTTTTGAAAAATAGAAAATATGTGATTTTAAAAAAAATACTTAGAATTCATTATCTAAATTCTTTGCATATTCTTTTTTGATTGACTTTTAGCAATAGTGTTGCAGTTTAATGCCGGCTCTATCACTCTGTAAAATTATCATTTTTACAAGTAATATGAACTTTATTTAAAAAATATATAACAAAATAAAATGTTCAAACTTCAGAGTCTTGCCCATCAACCGCAAGCAGAAGGTATTCCCCAATGGCACCCTGGTCATCGAGAACGTTGAACGCATGAGCGACGAAGCTACTTACACCTGTGTTGCCAAGAACTCTCAGGCCTTCACCGCTAAGGGAACACTCGAACTCCAAGTTATGGGTAAGTGAGCCGTCTATTATTATTTCGTACACAGCCGATGCTCTTTAGTAACAGCTCGAATTAAGAATTTTGAAGAATATCTTGGTTACCAATTATAGCAAGTTTTTCAAAATCGTTCTGACGAAATATTTACACACCTATATTAAAAATATGTTTATGTTTTTATTATGGCCTATGTCCAGCAGTTAACCTCAGCATATATAATATACTGAAAGCCAGAAGTTAAATTTGTGTAAAATCTTAAAATAAACGGAACGTTAGACTTCAACCACATCATGCTTAAGTTACAAATATCGGTTTTACTAAAGGGCATCACCAATTTTATAAAGTTTATTCAAAATATGAAACAAACATTTATTACAAGTTATAGGAAAAAAGGTAATTGTAATAAGTGTCATTACTGAGTTTCTAAACACATAATTTTAAAACCCAAAAGGAATAATAACCTCAGCATATCTGTTATACATGACAAGATTTAATGTTTTGTGATAATATATCCTATTTAAATATTATAAATTGTGAATTAAAAAAAAATTTACTACAAAATAAAAACACAGCATATAAAATAGTTATAAGAAACTCGGTAATACCGGTTAATAAGAGCCATAGTGAGGAAAACTGACGATAAGAATTTCATTTATTTATAACTTTTGAGAAAATTAAACTAATATATATATATATAATATATTATAATTTTCAACAAAATCAGAAAAATTTACACATTTATATGTATTTCGACACTATGGCTACATTCATAAACCAATTCTTATTGTGTGCCCACTAATGATATTTCTTTACAGATTTCTACAGGAATTGTTTTTGTCTGAAAATGATTAATTAGGTTAAAATGTTTCAAGATATTTATACCCGCCAAAGCTACATCGTTTGCCACAGACGTCTCGCGTTTTGAGTAAATAAATAGGCTATACAATATTACGCGAAGTCCCAACCGTTCTAATTTCTATATACCAAAACCTCACAAATCTTTAAATATACCTCTGTGACAGGAGTGACCTATATCCAATATTATCCAATATTTAAATGGTCCAACATCCAATATTTAAATGGTTAACCTGTGTTTTTAAATAATTGACTGAGGTCGACGAAACCACCACAACGGTTAATTTATTCGTAAGTGGTACACTAACGTATTTACTATTCTTTGTGACAAGAATACAGCTAGTTTTAACTTAAAGCTAAGCTTTAATTCATTATCCCTAGTAACTATAGGCTCGATGTTGCATTCTATTTCATGCGTATATTCCCATTACCTTTTAAATAAATATAATGCGAAAATCTTTATACTAACGTCCTAGTGCCGCCACAAATTACGCCGTTTGAATTTGGAGAAGAAATATTGAATGAAGGTGAAACAGCTTCAGTACAGTGCGTGGTGAGCAAAGGCGACCTACCAATAATATTTAAATGGTTCTTTAATGGAGAAGAAATCAAGTCACAAAATGCGCTCGGAATTCTTATAACAAAGATTAGCAAGAAAACATCTATATTAAATATCGAAACTGTTAGCGCTGTGCACAGAGGATCCTACACGTGTGAAATCAAAAACGCAGCCGGAATGACTAATCATACGACTGTTCTAAGTGTTAATGGTTCGCTAAGTCCATTCTATTTTAGTTTGTGTAGTAATAGCTTCTTATATCACAACAGTTCCACCCCAAATTTCACCCTTCGAATTCGGCGATGAACCCGCCAACGCCGGTGACACCGCGTCGGTTCAATGCCTAATGAATAAAGGAGATCTTCCGGCCAATTTTTCGTGGAGCCTTAACGGAAAGAAAATTTCGCGAAGCAATACTTTGGGAATAGCCATTGGAAGCATGAGTCTTAAAATGTCAATCCTTAACATCGATTCAGTTAACGGCACTCACAGAGGAATATACACATGCCACGTTGAAAATTTAGCTGGCCAAGTAAATCACAGTGCCACCTTGGAAGTCAACGGTTATTTCTCGACTTTAAATTAATTCGTATTGTTTTTGTATTTTTTAAAAGTTTCCTATTTATTTTTGTTAGTATTTACTTAAATGTAGTTTGCTATGACAGTTCTTCCCCAAATCCATCCATTCACCTTCGGAGAAGAGCCAGCCAACGCGGGCGATACAGTCGGTATCCAATGTATGGTGACTAAAGGGGACACCCCGGTAACCTTAACTTGGCATTTAAATGGAAAACCGGTCAATCAGATTCAAGGCATAACGGTTACAAAAATTGGCCACAAAGCGAGCAGTCTATCAATAGACTCAGTGGCCTCGATACATACCGGGGTATACACCTGTTCCGCCATCAACCAAGCCGGACATGCAAATTATTCTTCTGACTTGGCTGTAAATGGTATTTAACTTAAATTCAGAATGTCTTATTCATTTTTAAATTATCATTCTTAGAAACTCATATTTTTTTGTAGTTATTAATATTCCCTTTCCGCTCCCAACCCAATAGCGTTCTACATCGCTAGTATGTACATACATATATATTTATATAATATTTTATAGCCCTGTTCCGAAGATCGAGTAAACTGTAAATATCTCCAATTGTTAGCTGCCTGTAATTCTTCATTATACATCTCCAATGTATGGTGTTTTCTCAGTGGTGCCACAAGTTACACCTTTCGATTTCGGTGAAGAAATTCTCAACCAAGGCGATACCGTCTCACTGACCTGCACCGTTGGAAAAGGCGATTTACCGTTGAAAATTCACTGGCAATTAAATAACCAGTTGTTGAACTCGGGTAATGGTGTCTTAATAAACAGAAATGGTAAAAGAATATCAATGTTGAGTATAGAAAACGTTCAACACGAACATGTCGGCAATTATACTTGTATAGCAGAAAATGAAGCTGGTCGCAGTAGCCACAGCGCGGTACTCAACGTAAATGGTATACGATGTTCAATCACAACGTAATGAGTTTTATAATTTTAGCTTAGCTTTTGTTCGCAACTTATTTATTTATAGTGTCTTTTATTTACCTTTCCGTAAGTTTCCTATTTTTTTATTTCTAAAAAATCTCGACACATCTATTTCAATGTTAGTTACAATCTTTCTGCGCCACGAAAAATAATCAAACAATGTAAAAATATTTTTGTTAAAAATGTAAATTGACATGAAGATACACGCATGGCGACAAAATGTCTGTGGCAAAATACGATTTGAGCTCGGCGGCTGATCTGGAATTGTATGTCACGATGATTGAAATGGTCTATTTATTAAGTAAATCATGTTTAGTTGCACCACAAATCATGCCATTCGATTTCGGCACGGAGCCTGTCAACGACCAGGAGATGGTTGTCGTCATCTGCACCGTCAGCAAAGGAGACTTGCCACTTAATATCACATGGTATTTCAACGGAAACGCTGTTAAGTCGGAAAGCAATGGCGTTACATTGACCAACACCAAGCGTACAAGTCAACTAACAATAGAGTCTGTGACCCATCATAACCAAGGAAATTACTCTTGTGTCGTCAAAAACCAAGCGGGCATGGCCAACCATACGGCAGAGTTATACGTTAACGGTATTAAAACACAGTCTCATATATTGGTTTTATTATACAAAACACAAGCTTCAGCCTGGAACTCCGTTCGCCTTAAACTTATATAAAGAATTTTTCCATTTTTAATAAGAATCAATTATAAAAAATATTTAAATTGATGTTGAATATTAATTTCAATTATTAATAAAAACCATCCGAAAGAATTATAATTATGATAGATAAGGTGTTCGGATTCATGATTGTTCTAATTCGTTATGTGTAAAATATCCAAGCTACACAACGTTTATCAATTATAATTTATTTCCTTTAATTCCTTCCTCGTCCTAAAACTCCCATCGTATATAAAAAGATATTAAATTGTCATATCGTATTATATTTGTCCTGAATTCAAAGTTCGTAAAAAATAATATGTTTTAATATTAAACTTATATGTATTTAAATTTTATTTACAAGTGTTATTTTTAATAATATCTAAAAATAATATGAACTTGACACATAATACATCGTATCCATCCTTGTAACTTTGGCGGGTCATATATATACATTTTAATTAAAACTTAAAATACATACGCGAAGAAGGATTAAATTAAACGTTATAGTTGTAACATTTAGTATATTTTTTATAGCAAGGTGATGTTAAACGATCTCCTTTCAGTGGCACCAATAATAACTCCTTTTGACTTCGACGAATCAATATTTTTCGGAGAAGGAGTGCAAGTAATGTGCCACGTTCCTAAAGGAGACAAACCATTAAATTTCAAGTGGAACTTTAGTGAAGGAGATGTGAGTTTGTTAAGTGGGGTAAACATCATGAATGTGGGGGACAGGGGTTCCGCTCTTATTATACCTATGGTGACGGCCAAACATTCTGGCAATTACACATGCACAGCCTCTAATATTGTCGCCAGTGCTAGTCATCACGCCACGCTCAATGTCAAGGGTATAACGCCTCGATGAATCGTCTATAGCTTTTGTACTGTTCAATGTTACCGAGTATATTTATATAGATATTTATTTTTTGTGCAAATACCTATAACACTTGTAGTGTACGCAACCATTTCTTTCAGTGGCACCAATCATATCCCCTTTCGAATTTGACGATGCAGTTTTTTATGGAGAAAGTATACAAGTAATGTGTCATATACCGAAAGGCGATATGCCATTAGCCCTCGCGTGGTCATTCCGTGGCAATCAGTTAAAAAAGAATGGCGACGTTATTATAACCAAAGTAGGAGACAGAAGCTCAATCTTAGCAATCCCAGCTGTAACTGAAAAACATACCGGCAACTATACTTGCACAGCTTCCAATACTGTAGCGAGTACCAACCACACAGCTATATTAAACGTTCAGGGTATCATTATTATTATGTATAGTACTTTTTTGTTTGTTTATTTCTTTTTTATATATTTACCCCACCAGTTCCTCCGCACATCGTTCCATTTGTGGCCGAAGAGCCAGTCTTTGCCGGCGAATCCGTCCAATTGACGTGTCACGTATCAAAAGGCGATGGACCTCTTACTATTACGTGGAGTTTCCATGGCAAGGAGTTATCTTCGCACCAAGGCATTACAACGATGAAGATAGGCGAACGCACGTCACTGCTGACTATATCTAGCGCGACAGCGAGTCACAGTGGCGAATACTCGTGTCATGTTGCAAACCAAGCCGGCCTGGCTGTTCATTCTACTACAGTTAATGTTCATGGTACCCCAATATTCCGTTAGCTGCTTTTGCCTATATATATATAGCACGTTGCACGCTTGGTTCATCAATAATTTTGGCTTTCTGAATTAACAGTATTGCCATACATCGTACCTTTTGAGGCGGACGAGTCGGTGTTCGCCGGCGAACCAGTCCAGCTCAATTGTCATGTATCAAAGGGTGACCTGCCGTTAGATATCAAGTGGCATTTTCATGGTTTTGAAAACACTTCATCACATCTTGGCATCATGACTACCAAAATGACATCACGAACTTCGTTTTTGTCGATTGCGGCTGCAACTGCCAGTCACAGTGGCAACTATACCTGCGTAGCAACCAACAGTGCCGGCTCCACTAACCATTCCACTGTCCTTAATGTTCATGGTCAGTTGGTTTAGACATCGTATCATATTTCCTTCACCACAGAAATTTGGTATCATATGTTTACAGAATTAGCATGAATTCTGTCAACATGTATGCCTTTGCAAACAAAGTACCTACGCTTATTGTTTCGGTTTTTTTCATACCTTTTTTATTTCTTTCGTACAGTTACACCGAACATATTACCATTTGACGTCGACCAAGCCTTATTTTTTGGAGAGTCAGTACAAATGATGTGTCATATATCAAAAGGAGATACTCCTTTGGAAGTTTATTGGGAATTTAACGGTAAAAAGATGTCTCGAGAACTAGGAACATTCACGAGGGTTGGCGATCGCTCTTCAGTGTTAATGCTACCTTCGGTTACTGATGTCCATAGTGGGAATTATACGTGTGTTGCTAGAAACCGCGCCGGAACTACTTCTTATACAACTACTTTGAAAATTATCGGTATAATTAATATACACCAATTGTAGGTAAATTAGTAGTGTTTCGCATGTTCCTTATTTTCGTACTTCCTAATCCAACGTGTCTTTTCCATTCTTTTCAAATTTAAGTGTCTCCCCACATTATTCCATTCGAGGTCGAAGAATCTATATTTGCTGGTGAATCAGTACATCTCACGTGCCACGTATCAAAAGGAGATAGACCGCTTCAAATAACGTGGAGTTTTCAGTCACATGACATTCCTTACCATAACACTATGGGTATAACTACTACTAAGTTAGGGGAGAAAGCTTCAGTGTTGAGCATTTCTACCGCGATGGGCCAGCACAGCGGAAACTACACTTGCACGGCCAGTAACCGCGCTGGACGCGTCAACTACACGGCTACTGTCAACGTTCATGGTATTTCAATCCACAAAACTTCTACTTACAAATCCGTGTCTAGCTATTGCACGTTTAGATTACAGTTAGTCAAATGTTTTATTTTTCGTATTTTATTAGTTCCTCCCCATATTATGCCGTTTGAAATCGAAGAATCTGTCTACTATGGGGAATCCGTGCAAATGACATGCCATGCGAGTAAAGGCGATCGACCCATGAGCGTTACATGGACTTTTGAAGGAAAAGACTTATCAACGCATACTGGAATCAAAACTATGAAGATGGCAGAACAAACTTCATTCTTATCCATTGCTTCGGTGACGGGAGCACACAGCGGAAATTACACATGTATTGCAAAAAATAGAGCTGGAGAAGACAGATATACTGCAATTTTGAACGTCCAGGGTATAGCTACATCAGAAATTGCAGCATGTTCTATCAGTTACTAATATACCAACTTTTCTTTGCTTAGTCCTCCCTCACATCAAACCATTCGAGTTGGACGAAGCAGTATTTGCGGGAGAATCAGTTCATCTCGATTGCCACGTTTCTAAAGGCGATATTCCTCTGAATATTACGTGGAAGTTCCAAGGCCAACACGTAATGCAAAGAATGGGCGTAAAATATACAACATTGAGCGATCGCGTGTCGGTATTAGACATTGCATCTGCAATGGGCCATAACAGTGGCAATTACACATGTACAGCAACCAATAAAGCGGGGACTGCAAGTCACACTACAATTTTGAATGTGATCGGTATATAATACACTTTATATCTTGGATGCTTGCTTTCTGTTCAGTTCCTCCTGTCGTCCAACCCTTCTCTTTCGGGGAAGTCGCAATGAACTCCGGACAAGTCGTAACTGCTCCCTGTTCCGTCATCGAAGGCGATCATCCACTACGACTTAAGTGGCTTTTCAATGAAAAACCTATAAAGAATATGCCCGGAGTATCAGTTTTTCAAATTGGAGAAAAAAGTGCAATTCTTAGTATTGGTTCCGTGTCGCATGACCACGCAGGGAACTACACATGTATGGCTGAAAACGAAGCGGGCGTTCATTATCATACTTCAACTTTAATTATTAATGGTGCTTGGTATTCCATGTTTTTTTAATTCATATAATTTCGATTTTTACTATGTTTGGTATTAATTAGGACCATTTAAGTTACCTGTTTATCGGTGTTTGAGTCAATTATTTTTATAAAATATGATTTTCCAGTACCACCCCATATTCTGCCCTTTGCATTCGGCGAAAAACCTGCAAACGTTGGAGAGTATTTGCAAGCAGCATGCACTGTGAATTTCGGTGATGTCCCGCTAACTATAACATGGGCATTTAACGGGCAGCTAATATCGCAGCGAAACAACGACTATGTTTTAACTAATTCAAAGAGAAGTAGTTTACTTATAATAGAGTCTGTAAATGCAAAACATGCTGGTTCCTACACTTGCGTGGGAGAGAATCGTGCAGGACGTAGTACTTATTCAGCCGATCTCGTCGTATACGGTTAGTCGGTAATACGGTAGAAATCAATTATTTTATTATTTAGAAAACATTTGTTTCAGTTCCTCCCAAGATTTCACCTTTCGTTGCCGGTCCTGAACCGGCTTTTCTCGGTGATTACTTTGCTCTCCAATGTATAATTACCCATGGTGACCAACCAGTTCGGATTGAATGGTCAGTCAATAATAAATCTGCCGATTCACTTCCCGGAGTTCGCGTCAGTACCATCGATCGAAGAAGTAGTGTGCTTACTATAGAATCCGTAGATGCGAAGCACGCTGGCACATACAACTGTACTGCGAGTAACTCAGCGGGCGTCACTTCGCACACCACCGTTCTAGTCGTAAGGGGTGCGAAACATGAGCAACTATTTTTGTGCTTGTGGTCTCTTCTTTAACTACTTCTTAGCTTTTCAATTTAGGATGCACTTCATGTACGATTTTTATTGTCCTAGTTCCACCACTGATAATGCCGTTCAGTTTTGGTGACGTGCCGTCAAATCCGGGAGACACGGCTGTAGTGAACTGTGTGGCTACCAAAGGCGACCTTCCTCTTGAAATATCGTGGACGTTCAGCAGCGAAACAATAGACTCGAGCTTACAACGTGGCATCACGACGACGCCGCTAGGCCCACGCGCCTCTGTTCTTACCATCAACTCCGTGAGCGCAAACCACCAAGGAAATTATACGTGCATCGTACAAAATGCGGCCGGCCGCGCCGAACATGCAGCGACATTAGTCGTAAACGGCACGTCTATTAATAACCATTATTTTTGCAATACAGGGAGGGAACTAACATCACATAGCACTCTCAATCGAAAAAGCCATTCACCGACACCACTCTCTCCTTAATTTTCTTTCACAAATCGCTAACATTGCCTGCGACCCTCATTTCTAACCAAATCTCTATGGTTGTTTCCAGTAATACCTCGTATAGTTCCATTCTCGTTCGAGTCTCCACTCTACGCGGGGCAGGCAAGTCAAGTTACTTGTTTGGTTTCGGAGGGTGATCTGCCTCTAGACATTCAGTGGTATTTTGAAGGACAGCCCTTGATAGAGAAATCAGGAGTCATGGCGACTAAAATTGCCCAACGAGCTTCCTTACTTCTGATCGATCCCGCGGGGTGGTCGCACAGCGGCTCATATACATGTCTCGTGCGCAATACTGCCGGCTTGTCCAACTATACAGCCACTCTCGAAGTACATGGTATATAACCCGCATCTGTGTACCTTTCATTCCTAGCACGGAAAAGCTTCTCGTAGTTTATTATAAGCTTTAAAAAATATTTAATCAGTTAACTCGCAAACATAGGTTCTATGTAATTATTTTTATCCAAATTACAATGTATTCGTTTTGTTTGCATATTACATATATACTTTATCAATCTATTTAAAGAGTACAAATAATTGTATCATGTAACAATACAATGGGTAGGGTTCAATAAATACTGTAAATCGTCGGTAGGAACCGGCTGCGGCTATCATCGACTATCCTACCTCTCCTTTCCTTGCATTCTTATTTAAAAATTCCAACCCGACCTTTTCCTTAATATCCGTCTTTTATTTTAATTTCATTTATTACTTTGCATATAGTTTATTTGCTTGGGATTTGGCTTACTAACAAATCTGTCGGGAAAATCTATTGATTCTGATGCTATGTTGCAAAATACAGCTTAACTATGTGCAAAGACAAACATAAATAGATTATTTCTACAGATTTTGGTGCTTATGTTGCATTAGTCTTGCGTCTGCTGCTTTATTATTGTTATTTTTATTTAATACCCCGATTAATACATTTCTTAGTTAGCTGCTTGTATTTTAATTTGCAATAGTTGTCTTAGTATTAGGTACTCAATTTTAAAAAGGTCTCATAGCGTCATTTATTTTTATTGTCTTTTATAATCTATTATTTGTGATTAAAAATATACATAATGTATGTTAACAATGAATGGTCATATTTGATAAATGGCTACGAGACGTTTTTATAACAAAATTGAACTTGAATGGAAAAATAAAAATTGGTTCATTTTATTCCTTAATCCTTATAGTCACTGAACAAGTTAACATATTTTCTGATTAAATTTATAACTATAAATTCAAGTTCAATACTAGTTATTTAAGAAATCTCATAAATTAAAAGTTTACTTGAATTGAACCCCCTCACTTTGAAATCTTTAATTGCAAATAATATAAATAAATTAAAGTTCAATTTAAAATTTATTTTTGAATATTGATAAATTATTTAAAATAGTTTTGGACTTCAAAAAGCAATGATAAATAATATAGTTTGGTTTCAAATATTCGTAGATTAATTTAAAAAATTAGAGTCCCGTTTATATTTTTTCTTGGAGAACAGTATTCTTAACAATTGTTTAAATTTTTAGTTCCCCCTCGCTGGATTTTGGAACCCACTGATAAAGCTTTTGCTCAAGGTTCAGATGCTAAAGTAGAATGTAAAGCCGATGGTTTCCCTAAGCCTCAAGTTACCTGGAAGCGGGCTGAAGGTACGATAAAAGTGTAATATGTATTTTATTTTTTTAATTCATTATGAAAACCCGTACACTATATAAATTATATAATTATTCAGGTGATACCCCTGGCGATTACAAGGACCTTAAGCCAAACAACCCTAATGTGAAAGTTGAAGACGGCACATTGGCTATTACTAACATTCAGAAGACAAACGAGGGTTATTATCTTTGCGAAGCCGTTAATGGAATTGGATCTGGATTATCTGCAGTCATTCTTATCAGTGTACAAGGTACATGAATACAATATCGTGATATATTAATAAACTAGATACATGAGATACCATAATATAATAAATACCTGTATTCAAAATTATAGCGCCACCCCAGTTCGAGATCAAAATGAGAAACCAAACTGCTCGCCGAAGTGAACCAGCTGTATTGCAATGCCAAGCTAAAGGAGAGAAGGTAAATTAGAAATAATCGTGGAAACACATTAAAATGTTAATGTATACCGGGTAATATTGATATAATACGGTATTTAATTTAAACCCCCTGTTTCAAGACCCAAGTTTTGATTAACCCCTATAGGCACGATTCTTTTTTCCACTCAGGTATGTTCCCGAACCGAACGAAAGTTCAGCTAAGAGGTAAAAATACTCGTATCGTATAAAAATATCTCGAATTTATTTCTAATTTTGTATAATGTCACCTGGGGTAATAAGAAACATATTGGTTAAATTAAATACCATAATATGTCAATATCACGCAGTATAAAAAATAATTTTAAATAATACAACTAATACTTTGAATGTTTGCAGCCCATCGGTATTATCTGGAACATGAACAACAAACGCCTCGAACCCAAATCTGATCCCCGTTACACCATTCGCGAAGAAATCCTGCCTGGTGGAGTTGTATCTGATCTTAGCATTCGAAGGACTGAACGATCTGACAGCGCTTTGTTTACCTGTGTTGCTACCAATGCTTTTGGATCGGACGATACCAGCATCAATATGATCATCCAAGGTAAGTTATTTTTTCATAATATATTTTTATTTTCTGTCGTTGTGTTTTTTTTTATTACAATAATTATTAAGAAAATATATGATAATTTATTTGTAGAAGTACCTGAGGCACCCTATGGCTTGAAAGTTTTGGACAAATCTGGAAGGACTGTTCAGTTATCGTGGGCTGCACCATATGACGGAAACTCACCTATTAAGAAGTTCCTTATTGAATACAAACGCGCTAAGGGCAATTGGGAGAAAGATATTGATAGGTAACTTATTTATTTATATATTTCCGGCAAAAGCTGATAACATTGCAAAAATAAATAAAAACTACAATTCTGTTTCGTATCTAGGGTGCTTGTACCAGGAGATGCTACTGAAGCCGGCGTATTTGGACTAAGACCTGCTACTGCCTACCATATTAGAATTGTTGCTGAAAATGAACTCGGAACCTCGGAACCTTCTGAAACTGTCACTATCATCACCGCCGAAGAAGCCCCAACTGGCCCTCCCCAAGACGTTAAAATTGATGCTATTGACAAACACACCCTGCGAGTTACCTGGAAGCCTCCTGCGCCCCAAGACTGGAACGGTGAACTCCAAGGGTAAGAAAGTAACTAAATTCTGTCTTAAAAAACTGATTTCCACTCCGCTGGAGATTACTATAAAACTAACCTTTATACGCTTGATCAGTCAGTTATGAAAGAGTATTTTATATTACAGATACTACGTTGGATACAAACTGGCCTCAAGCAACAAATCTTTCGTCTTTGAAACTGTTGATATCTCCAAGGAATCTGGCAAGGAACACCATCTGGACATCTTAAACCTGAAGTAAGTTTTATTTCATTGTTCATTAAAACTATCCACGAAAAGAAGCAACACATATAATTGTTAGTATTATATCAAAATATTGTAATGCCATCTATTGTGTTATTTGAGGACTATTATATGATTATCAAATATGTTCTGGAATAAATTACTTCATTGAGTCGCTCTCTGCTCTCACGAAACGTAGTTTGATTAATATAAATAATTAAAATTTTACTTTGTAGAACATACACCCAATACGCCGTCGTTGTTCAAGCTTTCAACAAAATGGGTTCTGGACCAGTCTCTGGTGAAGTCCGCGCGTACACTGCTGAAGGTGCCCCGTCTGCTCCGCCTCAGGATGTCCTTTGCACTACTCTTACTGCTCAGACTATCCGCGTCTCTTGGATCTCTCCTCCTCTTGCAGCTGCCAACGGACTTATCAAGGCTTACAAAGTTATTTACGGACCTAGCGAAACCTGGTACGGTAAGTAATTTAAAATAAAAGGTAGTATTTAAATTTGTAGCGATGGCTAGACTATAACTATAAGTAATATTTTTTTACAGACGAGAAGACCAAAGATACCAAGATCACGGCAAGCAGCGAAACTATCCTTCACGGCCTTAAGAAATTCACCAACTACTCAATGGAAGTCCTTGCTACAACTAACGGAGGTGACGGCGTCCGATCTGCTCCAATCCACTGCCAGACTGAACAAGATGGTGAGCTTAATTTTGGACGAAAATAGAACTAAATGTTTGTTATAGATCAATTGATTATAAAAATGGGTTTATTAAATGCTTGCAGTGCCCGAAGCTCCACGTGCGGTAAAAGCCCTTGTCATGGGACAGGAATCTATCTTAGTTTCTTGGAGGCCCCCAGCGCAGCCCAACGGTGTTGTCACCCACTACAACGTCTACACTCAAGCCCAAAACGCAGAGCCACATCCCAACAAGGTAAATTATTAACATAAGTATCAGGTTTAATAATATTTCAGGATAACAAGCCTCAAATTTAAAGGTAGTTTGGTGGTATTGACTAAAACAATTTAAGATGATTTCATGAGAAATCCTTCATATTTAAATTATTTTTATTTTGTAATTTTAAATATATATATTCCATAATATAACTCGTATATCAACTCCAGGTACCAGCCTCCCAGACTAGCTACTCAGCCACTGAACTCAAAGCAGGACGTTATGATTTCTGGGTCACTGCTTCCACGATTATTGGAGAAGGCCAACCCTCAGCCACCGCTTCTTGCAGCCCAAGCGACAAAGGTTTGCAAATATATTATTTTTACAAATAACTTTTGAATCTTATACTGCAAGCTATGAGAATGAATAATTGTGTGCATTAATTATGTTTCAGTTCCCGCCAAGATTGCCTCCTTCGATGAATCTTTCACTGCGACCTACAAGGAAGATGTTAAATTGCCCTGCCTTGCTGTTGGTGTTCCTCCTCCTAATATTGTGTGGAAGGTAATTTTGATATTATTAATATTCATACAAAACGTAACATACCGAAACCATATTTTATGTTTTTATTTTGTTACCGTTATTTTTGAGTGGGGTTTAAAAGAATATGTCCAATATCTTCTGGAGCCCAAACCAATTTACATCTATTTCTTGAGTCCTATATTTAGCCGCGAAAATGTTATGGATGATTGTTGAAGACCTCTTATTTAGTAAAACCATGTGTTGTAGGTAAAAGGCCAGCCCCTGGAAGCATCGGAACGCGTTCGTCAACTGCCCGAAGGATCACTGCAAATTGCCGGAGTAGCACGCGAAGATGCCGGAGAATACTCTTGCCACGTTGACAACCAATTCGGAACTGATACCGTTACGCACACTCTCTCCGTCCTGGGTAAGCCCATTGACTACAATTATTACTTCATTGCCTTATTATTTTATAACTTTCCTCTTGAATCTATTTTAATATGCGGTATTTTAATGTTGCAGCACCTCCTTTCCCTCCTCAACTGAGCATTGCTTCGTCATCCGTATCTTCTCTGACCCTGCGCTTGAAGCCATCCGTTGAAGTTGACCAATCGCCCGCTGCTGGTTACACTATTCACTACAAACAGGAATTCGGAGACTGGGAAACCGTTCAGGTTGATTTCTATCATTTTATTGATTCATGTCTTCATTATTGTACATATTATTCTTTATACATAAATGAAATAATCACATTATGCTATGATTTTTTTTAGATTCCAAGCTCGACTGACACATATACTTTGGAAAATTTGTTCTGCGGCTCTAGATATCAACTTTACGTTACCGCTTACAACGGGTTAGTAGGCATCTAAATATTTTTGTTATTATTTTCCATTTTAAATCATTTCCAATCCTTCTGAAAATCCATAATATAGTATTAATTTTAATGTAATTATGCCACTGATTCATTATTTCATTTATTTTACTTGGCCCTATTTACCAAACAGATATTTAATTTCAGAATTGGCACTGGCGAAGCTTCGGATGTAGTAATTGCTCGCACCCGTGGCTCCAAACCACCAGTACCCCGCGCCGCTGATTTCATCGAAGTCGGATCCTCATCAGTTACTCTGCACCTTAAACAATGGCTGGACGGCGGATGCCCCATGAGCCACTTTGTTGTTGAAAACAAGAAGAAGTTCGTACAAATTATTGTTTAGTATTATTTTCCGCATAATACTAGGTGCTTTTATAATTTTATTAAACAAATTCTGCGATTATAGGGGCGCTGCTGAATGGAACCAGATCTCTAACGCTGTCAAACCCGGTGGTAACTTCGTCGTACTTGGTAAGTATTTCTACACGGAGTAGAATTAGAATTCAAGTTTTTTTTTAGTTCTTTGCATAAAAACCTTATTATGTCCTCACAGATCTTGAACCCGCAACTTGGTATGTCTTGAGAATCACTGCCCACAACAACGCTGGATTTAATGTAGCCGAATACGAATTCGCAACTCTCACCATGACCGGAGGTAATATTTTTTACTTGTTAAATTTCTGGTGTATTTTTTTCAATAATGTAAATATGTATGCACATAAAAAATAAGTTAACTTAATATTTTTTTAATTTATCTTATTTTTATAAACATTTTATTAGTCATATGCAGCTAAGCAGACTATTTGTTAAGCCACTTAATATTTTTAATATAACAGCTGCAACAAAATTTGAACTCATTTATTTTAATCAAAGCGTGATAGTAAGGTCGTATCGTAAAAATATTTTAAACAAAAATCGGTGCCGTTAATAATATTCCTGGTAAATCGCACGTACCTGAAATGCATCGCCTTTTTATTTTTAAAATTTTATTAGACCTCTATCTTTTCAAAAATAAACGAAATAACGCGGCATTGCATTTCAGGTACGATCGCACCCGCGCGCGACGTCGGCGGCAACACGCTCACTACCGAACAAACGCTCAAGATTATTCTCTCACATCTCAACCTTATCGTGCCCGTGGTCGCCGCTATCCTCGTCATTATCATTGCCATTGTCGTGGTGTGCGTGGTGCGAGGTGCCAGGGATCATCACAAAGGTAATTATAACGTCCTACCTTACTTTCAGGCACCATTGCTCCCCTGCCTGGCAACGGCGATGACAAGGAACTGCCCCCATGGGTGAAAGCCTGGCTCGAGCCCGAAGTTCTTGTTCCCATCCTGGCCACTATCGTAGTGTTCATCGTAGGAGTTGTAGTTATCTGCTTGACTCTTGCGCGGAGGAACACTCCGCATCGTCTGCGAGGTCAGAAGGACGTGTATTGTATGTATGGTGGCATGGATCACCGCTTTATTATTTTAATTTTCAATCAGTTTTTTACCTTACTGAACCATATTTGCATGATTCATAAAAACTTATTTATTAATTTTCATCAAAATTCTTTACTATATTTTGCTACTCATACACTGATTTATAGAATTTAACACCACCGTGTTGTTTTTCGTTTCATAACTTATTTACAGTATGAATGAAATTAATAAAACAGCTAAACGGGTTATTTATATTTAAATATGTGAGTAAATAATTGTGTAGAATATTCATAATTTTATAGAATTAATGTTATTATTCTACGAGTAAACGTAATTACGTTTATCAAGATAAAAGCAAGCGCACCTTTGCAGATGACGCGGTGTACAACGCGTCGCAAGCTGCGATGGGCGGCGGCGGCGGCACCCTGGACAAGCGCGGCGGACTCCGCGACGAACTCGGCTACATCGCTCCCCCCAACCGCAAACTGCCCCCTGTCCCCGGCTCCAACTACAACACTTGCGACCGCGTTAAACGCCAGGCTGTTATCAGTAAGTAAAAAATCAATAAGACAATAAACAAAAAAAAATCTAATTCGCTTTCCTCTTCTATAGTGCTCCAATAGAGGTAAGAAACAATTTACGATCGTTTTTATCATTATTCTTTGTTTAAATAAAACTTATTTCCGGGCGGGTCCTTTTATTTTTAATTTATTACGGTGAAGGTTGTTAGCTCTTTATGAATTGGGCTAATTTATGCAGGGTATTTTAAGAAAATGCTTATTTACAGAATTTATAAACCAAAATTATACATATTATTGGAACGTTAAACGGGAAAATGGGTAAGAAATTGCAAAGATATCGTTATAAATAAAAACTAATTTAATATTATAATTTATATTACACAAACCTTTTTGTTGGCTGAATTATTTTACTTTGTCATTGTCTATGTTCTGTAGCTGTAGTTTCATTTTTGCGTCTTCACTTTTTTCCTTCAGTTTATACCAATATGTGTTTAATCTTCATTTATTGGTCTAAATATATATTCAACTTTTATGCTATGGTACATGCCACGTTTCAAATATTATCTCACTGATTGAAACGATCTTTCGACTATGTTCAAACGTGAAGCAATGTAAACAAGACTCATGATTTAATTTTTCATTATTATTTGCATCGCCTAATAGAAGCTTCAGATTTGACACGAATTTTGACGAGGCTTAATAACTGATGATTTTACTAAAAAAGTAGTCTACACAGTCATCAACGATAAATCCGATATAGCATCCAATTTAAACAATTCCAATTGTATAGAATATAAGCGTGAGATAATGTATGAAGCGTGTAAAGATAAACGTAGCGCATGCATAACCCAGTAGTGTGGTTCAGTGGGGGCGCATTCAACGTGGGACCCCCGGCGGCATCACTACGAGCGCGTCAGACGCCCGCGCCTGCGCCGTACCGGATCTGGCGACACCATCTCCACAGGTCATACCTCGCTTCGCTTGCTTGCCTCACTTACCACTTACAGCCGAGCTGGGTCACGTGATAGCGTAGAGTACTTATAATATAGAGGAAGTGCTGTCATATCAAAAACGTAGATATTTTCATGTTCGTAATGCTATGTTAGTGACAATTGAACTAATTATTTAACCATAAATTTCAAAAAATCCCTTGGTAACCGAAATTAAATTAAATGACTATCCATCTAAATTAGTTTGAGTGAAATTTAATAGCCCTAAAGTATTTTTTTTATTTTTCTTTTTCAAACAATTCGTGTATATTGGTCATGCGTTTTAAAAGTACCAATGTTCCCTCTATTTCATAAATATTCTGAGCGTTATAGCTAGTTATTCGCACAGATTTACGAGTTAAATGCGCCTTAAATCTAACCCGTGATTTGACAATATTGGGCATCAGTTGGTTTTAAGCACGAGCTGCAGGTAGACATATCTAAGCCTTTTCTAGTCATACATCAGCAATTTTTGTATCAGTGATGACTGTCAGGCAGATCTGTCGAGTAAATCTGTGCGTACATGTCTGGCTATTTATTGTGCCCAACACTATAATTTGAAATGAAAGTTTGTTTTTCTGTGGGTACAGGAATTGGAGATTAATTAAGTTCTGAATCGATAACTCGGATATGATCACAACAAGATAGTAATATTATAATACAATATATTAGTTTGAGTTCATACTCGTACTTCTGCGGTCCGCCTCGGAAATCCTGTGTCCGATATAATTGTTGTGGTCATATATTATAACAGAATGGCGTGTTCCTAATATTGCCTGCTGCGTGAGTAAGTATATATTTAATTGACATTTGCAGTGTTATATCTATTATGTAATGAAATCTGCATTTTTTTTGCTTTTTCTAACCCCAGTTTTCTTTTTGGTTTGCTTAAACACTTACCTAAGCACTCATATTTATCTAGATACTAATTATTATGTTTTTATTGTTTTGTGTTACATTTATTTTCGATTAATTTATAAAATAATTCAATTCGTTACAGGGTATGAATGTAAAAAAACAACATTGTTTGATATAGCGATGCCCAATCGGATACGATAAATTTAAAATATACTTACCTAGATACACTATATGACAGTGTTTCCCAAACATTGTTCTAACATGGCCTGGTAATTTTCACACTGCCCCTTCGTGCCCCACTTAATACTTTTAAACTCAAGCTGGTTCTATTAGGTGAAATAGTACACGCTCATCATCATCATCAGCACTTCCGCGACCACTGCTGGACATAGGCCTCTGCTATGGGACAACACTGGGCACACATTAATATTTATTAACAGTAAAAAGGTTTTATCGGGAAGTTACATACTTTAGTATCACCTATTATGTCACTTAATTTTAGTGCGAAGTATGGAGCTGCTGCAATTTTTTACTAAAAAATCCAAGTTCGCGAAAAATGACGAAAGTTTCATCGAAAGTTTAGATGAATTTTGCGACGCGGTATTTTATTTTGATGGCCCGGTATCGGGCCGCGACCCGGCAAATGGAAAACGCTGCAATATGATATTATATCGATAACTCTATTAAAATTGTTAAAACATGGACCAGGCAACAATGTCAACTTCATTCAATCGTTGCCCAGCAATAATATCGTATCTTATACGGAATGCCTGACACATTACAACCTAATCCGTAGTATTAGTACATTGTAGGTAGTGACTTAATCATCTATAAAACCTATATTTACAAGAAGTTACACATCCTAAGACATAATACTCGTATTTACTTATGTCACATTTTTGGGCATCTCTAGTTTAATATTATCAACAAATATGAAATTATAACAATTCTCACCATAGGCATGTTGGATATTGCACACACGACTAAACATTGCGTAATCTGCCGATATAAAATAATATAAAACCAATTTATATGTAATTTCAGGCATGGAAGATGAGATCTGCCCGTACGCGACTTTCCACCTGCTCGGCTTCCGTGAAGAGATGGACCCCACCAAGGCTCTAGCGTTCCCGCACCACCACCCCGCGCACGCCGGCACCCTGGCTCATCCCCACCCCCACCACCCCGCTCACTCCCGCGCTGGATCTCAGAGCATGGTTTGTTCATAAAATAATATTATAATAAAACCAACTGTCCCATGAATTGTCAAGAGTAAATTGTAAATCAATTCACCCAACAGTCATAGTCCTCACTCCTCAATAAGATTTAAGGTTTATGTAATTGCAATCAGTAACATCGAGAGATTTTCGTTCTCATAACATTCTAACTCAATATAAATTGCGGGCTGCACAAACATTTATCTCGGAGCCCAGATCAAACCCGCGGCTTCTTGTTTCTCAGCCTGCCTCAACTAAATGCATCCCACATGCTGTCATTACTGTAGAGTACTTGTAGCACAATATTTTTTACAAAGGTAACATAAAGATTTTTGTTAATCTATTCAGAAGTAGATGAGTTGAAACATTACAACCCGTCAGTGGGCTTATTAATAAAGTAACAGATAAAATATGCATAACAAGAATACTGACATCACAAAAACGCACAAGCACTGAGCCCAATATTTCAATATAAGCTATTAAAACGAATGAAATAATGTACTTATGTATTTGGCAGCCCCGTGCTAACAGCCGCTACGCCCGCAAGAACTCTCAGGGAGGACAGAGCGCTATCTACTCCACCGCCCCCGAGTATGACGACCCCGCTACCTGCGCCGAAGAAGACCAATACGTAAGACTTGAACAAAACCCACACACTCTTTTAACCCATCATTGCAAATAAGCCAATAAATAATTTTGTAATGATTCGATACACCATCATCTTTTCAACCACACGAAGTCCACTGCTGAACATGAATCAATCATTTCTTGACTTTAGTTTCTAAACTATTATTTGGTCCCACCTATTTTCTGCCAACTGGATTGTAAGTGTCGATATGTAATAGTGAATAGTGATACAAGAGACCGAAATGGCGATAGGTTCGCCCCTATCACGTCGTGGGACGGAACACATAAGGCGAAACGAGAGTGTCCTCAATGCACCTCTGCCTACCCTGGAAAAACACGGGTGATGTTTATGTATGTACGTATATATGTATTTATGTATGACACAAGAGCGTTATTCTTCAGCGCGCCCGCTATTCCCGCCCGATGTACGCCTGCGGTCCCGAATACGACGAGCCTGCTTGCTGCGCGCCCGAGGACGAGCAGTACACCGGCGCCTACGGCACTCCCTACTCCGACCACTACGGATCCCGCCCCAGCATTGGTAACTATTCATTTTTATTGTACTTGCGCAGCTTTGATTACGCTGGTTTGTATATTATCAGTTTAAAATTTTTGACAAAAGTGTTTTTTCGAAAAGTATTGTTATTGTATTTTTTTGGTTAACTGTATTATTTTTAAGTTGGTAATGTTCTCTTGAAACAAAAAAAATAAAGTAACATCATTATTCAAGATATGGTAATACAAACACAAAATACATATATGAAATTGAACAATTTAACGGCTTATGCTTCGCTTCTACAATATCAACACAACATTAGTTCCGAAATTTACTAAACTGATCCGTTTAAAGTGAAATCTGCAGGAACCCGCAAATGCGGCGGCTCCCCCGAGCCTCCCCCACCCCCTCCCCGCAACGCCAACAACGACAACAACTGCTCCTCCTCTTTCAACGAAAGCAAGGACTCGAACGAAATCTCCGAAGCTGAATGCGACCAGCCCCGCAACTACCCCGGTACGTACACATAGAAACCTCGGTTGTGTCGCCACTCGCCATGCAGCCATGCGTAAAACTATCACGCGGTAGGACGCTAGTTTATCTTGTAAATATATCAATTACATCTTATATTAATACAACAGCTTTCACCATATTCCTTCTGACAGGAATTCTATCCTGTTAAGACACTCAAAATAAGATCCAAAAATTTCCGCTTTATCTCAATTGATTTCATTTTTCAATATCGAAACACTTCATGGTAGCTTCTTAACGCGTAGCTACTTTTTGATTGATGATAAATATAGATACGAATCATATTGATATATTTCCCACAGCAAAAAAGTCTCTCATTAGCATATAATGTTCTCTAAAATTATGTAATAGATAATTCATATCATTCATTAGATGCATCATCCACCATTATATCATGTTTTTTTAGAAATCATAGCATATTCCAAATTATGAATAAATCCCCAAATTGGTCCATGCGTACTTGGGTGTCACCTGAACAGAAGACGGTAATAATTTTTAATCAAGTATTAATCCTTTTGTGTTTATAATAATTGTGACTGACAGCATGCAAAATTTGTACAAGTTATAACAAATTTAAAATATAAGCTTACAAATTAGATCTTTCTGCAATTGGCTTACTCTGATTATTTTCCAAATTTAAACTTACTGTTACTTCTATTTTTTCTCTTGGCAAAACCAATTAAATAAATAGCAATGTTGCAAGTTTAAAAAATCTAAGATGTTGATTGTGAAATAGTGTTATTCACGTTTTAATAATTCCCTATCTTATTTAATTGATTTTGTCAATTCCACCGAAGGAAAATTTAATTTACTTTTATATCGAATACTGGATTATATTTTTATACGCTTAGATGTGATTGTGTACAATTAATTCTAATGGTTTGAAATGATCCTGTAGATAAATTAGTACGTGTTTTTAATATGTACACCATCGTTTAATAACCGCAAATATAAAGTCAAAATAATACATACATATGTGCATCAGATTATAGTATAAATCATATTTAATATAAGTTTTCAACAAATTATTCCACTAGACTGGCTGGTATGTTAAGAATGATACACAGGAAAGGCAAGATCCTTTCTAATGTCTGACACAGCAGTGATCATAAAAAGCGTTAACTAAAAGAATATGTACCTAGTGAATAAAAAAGGTGAAATGGTGTTGCGGTTATTGCACGAGGTGTACATGTAGCGGGCAGCCGAGTCCAGGTCTCGTGGCTAGAGTAGAACGCGTCGTGACTTGTATGTTGTTGCAGTCAGGGCCCACACTGCCAAGGACGGTTTGCACAGCGAGGAAATGAGGAAACTCATTGACAGGTCAGTTTCCGTAGGCTTTACTCGAGCACGAGCACCTAACACAGACACCATGAATCTATAACAACTGTCCTCATGGACTGATCCTGAATTGACAGGGCTTAATGTCTTTACCAAATGAAAATATAATACCCTATTTATATGGAAATACAAGATACATACATATATTGTATTTTGAAGAATATCGAACTCTTTTTAAACGTAGGTATAACTTTACAGTTACAATTTAAATACCCATTGTCTATTACAATTATTATGATGGTTAAGTTAACTTATTAAAACAGTCTTAACTGAAAATGATTTACACGCATTCGACACTAATACTGTGCCGTTTCCTTGTGTGTGCGCTAGCACTTGTGTTTCTCTATGTGTCACGTCATGGGCATAAACATCTATAATGATGCCTTGTGTATGATTAGTATATGCTCGTTATTAAGCATGTGTTATGTTCTGCATCCGTGTCCACAGGAAACAGTAAGTCAAAGTATGTTAACATGAAGACTATTTCTTTATAATTTGTGTTTGCCTGCTCTTTATGTTAAGTGATTAACAATTTTTGGCTAACATGGTATTGCACTATGAATAAACATTTATGTTGCTAAAGGAATCCTAACTTATAAATAGTTCCGCTGAAGTTATTATTGTTTGAAATAAATTATGTTGCCAGTACAGTAGCCACTGTACATACTCTAGATTTTTACCTACCTCTCATTTATTTAGCATCTTAGTCCACTAAAATTATGTTATAAGTCAACAAGGCTGCATAATTTACTAGTAAGCGTATTTCCTATGCACATTATACTTTGACTATAGTATGCTGTGCAATTTTATGTGCCCTTTTTTCAAACTGCGAAACCTTGTCCAATTGCCACTAGTAAATATTGATTTGAATTTTCTTAGAACGAGCATGTTAACCGGAAAATAATTTTAGTTAATCATGGTTCGATTTAATTGGCAAGCATTTATAGCTGTGTTCAATGAACTAGATTGACTGATTTATTGTTCGTCCTTAGAATGATCGTAACTCACACAAGAATGCTGTTGTTAATAAAAAAAAAATGTTATTTAAAACAGCTCCTAATTGCATCATTTTAGTTGTATTTATTGTCATCACCACCTTTTGTTGTTAACTAGTTGAATTAAAATGGTGTAAATATTTTACAGACCAGAAGCAAACACCCCAATCCCCCAGCAAGCAGTCCACGGGCGGGGACTCACAGCCTACGATACTGTGGCAGTGTAACCTGTAAATCGAAATCTTGAAAATGCGCTGCGACACACTCTTTATGATTTAATTCGATCTTATGGTCCATCACCACCTTGCTGATGTGATGTTCTTTAGCTTGAATGCAGCTAGTTATTTTTGCCGCCTCTTATTTAAATTTTAGCGCCCTTGTCCCAAAGAGCGACACTAGCAACAAGATGGTGATACCCGTGCCAAATAATTTCCCCTTATATGTGTGTCGCGTTTGTGTTGCTATTTATTTTTGTAATTACCCCAACTAAGTTGGCCGGATTTTGTCTTTCCTAGTTATAATTTTGGACACGCACATGAGTGCCATTTTATTTCGGTCAAATCTGTGGTAAAGTTGCGAAGTTGGGTTATGTACAAATTAGATTCTACCCTCCCAATCTAGAATTAATAACGCGTCACTCTGTAGTGATACAAATACAGAAAATCATGGTTGTGGTAGTCCTTTCAAAATATATATTCCCATTAAGTGACGTGATTTAAACCTATCTAATTACATGCGTAGTAAGTGCCCAACTCGAACATTTACTACAGTACTTGCTATAACTGCAGTTTATTTGTAGGTGAGTTTTGTTTGTTCTTATTTGTTCAGCTTAATTTAAATAACTTTTTGACTGCTGATGGTTTGGGGTGAATTTTACTCATTGATTTAAATTAAGCTCAACATGTAGGTAATATGTATGTGATATTTTCTATTTTTATCCCATTTTTTTATAATATGAAATAACGTTATTGATACTTGCGTACACATAGGTACAATAGTAAAAGCAACTCTTGAGTTGTAATCATGCTTCCAATTTGATGTTATTAGTTTTCACGATGCTTTTTACCATTTATGTTATTGCCAATTTGTGTCATTAATTTCAATAATGTTTTTAATGTTTGATTTGCATTTAAACATATACTATGTATGATAAGGTTAGTTATACACTCTTCATTACTAGTATCTAATTAATTCTTTAAAATGACTATATAATCGATAGTTGTTAGTCAGTACCTAATAATGTGTTACACAATATTATTATACAATTTTAATCTAATCAATTTTAGCTATAATCTATGATCACATTGCATACAATATACGCAGGAAATAATCATAAACTAACAATAATAAAGTTACCTACTTAAAAGTCAAAAAATATACTGGACATTTGTGTAACCATCCAAAACGTAATACCTACTATTGACATGGAATTCAAAGTAAGTTTTAACATTACCTACTCTTAGGAATATAAGATGCATTTTTATTAATCATAATCGTAACTTTATGCTCCTATATATTACACAAAATAATTAGATTTAAGACACGCGCGTGTCATTTTTTAGATGTTTCCCTTTATGTGTTGTGTATTGTGATGTAAGCTTCGCAAACTTAGGCTTGTAGTTAGGTTTTCGCGACTTCCTAGCAACCGATATCTTCTCTCAACCTTCCATTTAGAAAATTCGGATAATTAATAAATGTTAAAATTAAATATGAAAAAATAAAATATGTATTCGAAATTTAAAATTAAATTATTCTCAAATATTTGGTTTTAAATTTTATTAGCTCATTAAAAAAAGTTCGGTTGTCTTTGCTTATGTGCATTATTTAGGTTTGCGCTAGTTGGAAGTGAGTTTTATATTACGCTAAGCAATATGTCTACCAGCATCTTATTAAATGTACCAAAGTGTTTTGATTTGTGTTAAATAAACTACTCCAACATTAACTGCACATGGCGTTTCATTTCAATGTTTATACCCCTCAATACTTTGACCTACATGTAATCACGGTTAAGTGACGATTCAAGGGAGTATGTCTTTTGAGAGGAAAAACCATAACAAATATTGTTTGTTATTTGGACAATACAACTATACGCAAAATTATTAAGTTCAAATATAGCCAGTGCTATGTCTGTAGCACATTTTAGGGCGAGGCCCGTGTTTAGATGAAGAACAAAATAAAAGTATTAGGTACCAATACGAATTATTATGTGTTTATTGACAAGAACTTAAAAACGAAAGGTTTTACCTACTCGACTGAGCCTATAAAAATGTGAACACTGAGGTGGCAACGTGAGCGTCAGCTCCCAGGCCCTCTTTATATGCTGGGTTACATTTAGCATAAGACTAAGCCGGTACTGAATACTTAATGTTACCCAAAAGTATTGCCTGACTAAAGAAATAAATACATTCAACAGTGACATACCTACATGGTGCATAGTCCTGACCCCACACTAAGATCGAGTCTTGGAACTACGGGGAGACTTTTCGGACTCACAAACACCCAGACCCGAAACAAATATTTGTGGTCCACATAAACATATTAATTATTTCGTCTTGATCGAACTCGCGGCCTCTTTTGACAGCCGGCGCGGCGTCTAACCAAATGGGCCACGGCAGCAAATGTTTGTTTCGAGTCTGAGTGTATGTGAGGCCGAGTCTTTCGTAGCTCCTGTTACCCACGACACTAGACTCGATTTTACTGTGGAATCAGGACTATTTATGTGACTGTTGAGAGTATTTATAAAAAATTAAAAAACACCGGAATAGAACTAAGGCGACTTGTAAAAATCTATAAAACTTATTCAAATCAGATCTGTTAGGTGAACCTGTGCTTGTAGATTTGTATTGTAATTTACATTGTCGGTATAGATAATTAATTGACAATTTATAAAAAGCAAAGAAAATAATTATTGTTTGTAATTTAAAATTAATTTTATCATTACAGGAATCTTTCTATATAAAAATAAATGATTTTCCCAATTCGATTAATTTACTCAAAATTCGATTTCTTTATTCAAAGTTCGATCCCAGGTCGGAGTATAAATCACCACCATCATCATTCTCAGCCACACGAAATACACTCCTGAACATAGGTTTATCCCAAACATTTACACAGCGACTTTTTGGAAGTCGCCTACATACTACGACATCCCACATAAAAATACAAGTGAAAGTTAACGTTATGACTATATGCAACTACGGGAGTATTTTAGTGTGGCAAAAACCAGACGTTAAACAAATACTTGTGATTCACAAAAACATTTTTCTCGCTGGGTACATCGAACCCACCGCCTCGTTTCACAGACGGAGTCACCAACTACGCCACGAATGCTATCAATAGACCATATATATAACTCAATTTTTTAATATAATATACTACAGCGGGTACCGCAATCAAAATGTACAAAAACTGCGGTACCGAATACAGACTAGGGACTACCGTACTATATTTTTTGTCTCTATCACTCTTACGCAGTACGCAGACACACTTCCTTTTTCTATTGAGGCAAAATCGATCGAGGATTAAATATTAAGATACCACACAAAAGTAGCTATACAACAAAGTTATAGTTAACGCGGATGGTCATAAATATTGAACGGGAGTGTAGGTACTAGAAAAAAATCATAATCCACAGCGAAAGTGTATTTATTTATACGCGAATGTTTAAATTATGTTGTTTTAGTTCTAATCTTTATTCACATAAATCATCTGACATGTTTATGACGCGGCCTTCACGATCTCTTCAGCAACTTCCACGGCAATGGCCGCTTCAGCTTTAGCCTGAAATTATAAAAAGCGTAACATTATTTAAAAAAAATACATAGCGTAATTCGTTAATTATAACTGGCTCCAAGTTTCGGTAAATAGGAATGAGACAAAACTACATAAGATAAAAGCATACCTACTGTACGCGACAGGTCGGCATGGCAATTTTCTAGTGACGTAGTATGGCTTTCCAAGTAATTCCAAGTAATCCTAGTCTTTATTAGCGATTTTTTTTTGCCGCCAATATTAAGTTACGTACAAAAATCATAGCAAGTGTGTGCGCTATAATCAATGTGTCATAATACACCGTGGTCCTTGCACATTAAGTTCAAGAAACTTTTACTAAAATAATATAAGCTAAGGATGGGTCATCTCTCGCCAAGCGACATATATATGCCGACACGACACGCCAATAAATTCGTAACGATTTTTGAAGAGCAAGTGTTAAAATATTGGTAGTCAATCACCACGCACTATAACGGTGAATAAAAACATCGTAAGGAAACTAGCATACTAGCATAGCCTCGATTGTAAAGTAGGCTCATGCCTTGCAGTGGAACATAATATATGGACTAATACAGAAGTGTTAAAATATCAAATACAATTAAATTATTAATATAAGTCTTTAGGATTTCATTATTGATGATCATCATAATACGAGTATTATTATAAAAGGAGCACAAATTTTGTAATTTTTATTTTAAAACACACAACAGTATTTTTCTATAAAATCACGATCATGACGCTGATGTTAGTAGTGCATCTTGCAATGTAATTAAAAGCTCTACATTTCGTAATATCTATGTTATAATAAGTATAAATAAAATTAATGAGTATAACTTGCCTAACCTAACCATAATCATACAGCAAAATCTGTTATGAATATTTAACATCTTGTTTCAAATCATTTAAGGCAGGTACTTAAAAGAAAATGTTACCTTTTCATTAGCGGCAGAGCTGAATTCAGATTGCGCTTTGCTTAGGGCCTCCTGGGCTGCACTGCGGTCAATATTATCCAAAGGATGCGCTTCCTCAGCCAAAACCTTCAAATAAAAATACATAAAATGACTACATCCCAGTGGCGGTACTTCCATACAAGCCCAAAAGCCCGGCTTGCCCTACTTAATACGTACATACTTGATACTGAACATAAACCATTACAATAAATACAATACATTCATTTATTAGAAAACATCTACAATTTTTGAATTTACCGCGTCCTGTCGCGGCGCGTCTAAATACAGCGCTTGAGACGGAGCGCCAAAGCGCCGCGCGAAATTCATTCCATAGGCAATTATATTAAAACTCAAAAAACGGTGGCTCCACGCGCTCCCTTAAAAAGGCGGCACAACGCACATATGTCTATCTTTTTCTCTCTCGTGTGCTTTTACGAGGCTTTTGGCAACGCGGCCCACGTATGGGTGAAATGGTGTACAAGACGCTACGAATGTATAGGTATGGCTATTTTTGTATAGCTCTCAGTACGAGACGAAATGCCCGGCTTCGTGGTGAACATTTCACGGTTGTCACGTTATTATTTGTTATTGTTGTTTAGTAAATATATTTATTGTTATTAAATTAACTTGTTTCGCATTTAAAAATATTTTTAATTAAATGATTAAAAATGTGCCTGTAATGTCGGTACTTTTTAATAAATTATAATTGCAGTTTGTAATTTATAGTAATGTTTATATTTACGTTTCGTTTCGCAATTCTGAACGAATTCGTACTAACTTCATAAGTATTTTGACATTGTGTAATTATTGTAAATAGTTCTAATATAGGTTAATTATTAGTTGTTTTATGTTATTGAAGCTTTTTGATACTAAAATGAGTTGTATTGTTTCCTGTGATGGTTTTAGTGTGATGATGAAAGTGTTCGTTGCCGGTATAAAGGTAATTTAATTCAATTATATTGAATTAGAAACTAGAGCGAAAACAACGCCGGGTTTGTGTATTTCTTATATTCGTGGTAAAACACGTGAGGTATTTTATCAGTTCAGTTAAAAAAACTACGTAATTTGATTTCTACATGCTTCCCTTTGTATAGGATATTAAATAATGATGTTTCATATTATGTTTTTCAAACGACACTTGTGTATTAGAATAGTTTGATAAAATATAAACATTGCAATAAATTAGGTGGCTCTTTCAAAAAATATGTTATTACTTGTAATTCTTAAAAATTTAACGTTAATGAATTAATAATAATAATAATTTATGCCGCATTTTCGGATAACTGCGAAGTCAAACACGGCACCATAGTAGCTATCGTTGTGCTAGCGGAATGTCGGGTATTAAAAATGAAGTGCTCAGCAGTTATTGCAATAAACAATTACGGTTGCATTTCCACAAGTAATCTATATTTGTATTAATCCTAATATTGTATAGATTATGTGTTAAGTCTGCTGACGTACATTCGTTTTCTTTGTTCTTAGTATATTTTCCTTCTAAATCAATATGCATTAAACATAAAACAAAATATTGGGCTTGCCCTACCCCAAAACCCTAGGCACGCCACTGCTACATCCTATAATATCCCTAGTCTTAATGCACAAATATTTACCTGGACAGAGGAGTCATCGTTCACTGTAACAGTACCAGAGGAGACAAAGATCTTGGTTTGCTTGCCATCATTCTCAAGTACAGTGACAACACCGGGGCGGAGGACAGCTGAAAACATTAAATTGTAATGTTTAGTCATTGTTGAACCTTCTTTTTTTTACATAATTCACTTGTTTTGGTGCAGCAATCAACCTGTGATTTATGACAACTTAGTAAACAATGCAGTAAGAAGCTGGATGGAAGTCACATCCCATAAGTCACTGTGAAAATCCTTGGGGAGGAATCCTTGAATTCAGCAGTAGACTTCCAATGGCAGATGATGATGGTGAACTTGAAGAGTTGATTAAAGTAAAGAAATATATAAATTCACCTAAGGTTGGTACATGCTTTGGCAGAATACCAAAGGATCCACTGAATGATGGCACATCAATCTGCTTCACAACTTGCTTGTCGTAGAAAACCTGTAAAAGATGATGGTAATGTTATAAGTGATATGTGTTGACTGCTACATGATGGATCATTTTTAACTCAGGAATTGCATTTTTATAGTTAAATAAAAAAAAGCAAATGCTGAATTTACACAAATAAATATTGCACTGTATATTATATTTAAGTACTGGATAAAGGCGGGCAACTGACAATGTTTGATCCTTTAATAATATTTTTTTTTAATTATTGCACAGGTCACCTGATGGTAAGTGATCACTGCCGCCCATGACCATCTACAACACTTGGTTCATAAGTGTGTTGCTGGCCCTTACAATCAGGAGGGGAGGGGCAAGGAAAAAGAATGGGATGAAGAAAGGGGTATTGGGCATCTAGTAATGTCACTTACTGAAAGAAATGTGACGTTGAAGCTGTCGCTTCACATCGATTTAAGTTTAAATAATGTTACAAATGTAAATAACATTGGAAGTTTGTTTTGTCTATTAATCCCAAAACCCAAACTGCCTATTATTGTATTTCGAATAGAATCTGAATTATTAAACCTTATAGTACACAAAAAATAGTGCAATGCCATCCAAGTTCGTAGCAAGTGTATGAGAAAACAAAGTTAATATTAATAAGCAAATATGTTGTTGAATGTTATCGTACATAATGGACAAAAAATATAGTAAGTTGTTAATTTAATAAAACTTTTTTTAGTAGCTCAAAGCTGGTTTACATAGACCAAAAACTTCAAGACTATATTTTTTTCTTGATAAAAAACCTTGTCAGATATAAACATTATCAAATGTACTGTGTCTAATAATAAATACTTTCATTAAATATATTCTGTACCTTGTTACCAGCTGCAAATGTGAGTGCCATTTCATCACCCCTGGGGGCATCAGCATAGCTACGGACTTGTAGCCTTCTTGCTCCCAACCTTAAAACGCCACGGAATGCCATAGCCATTCTGTTGACAATTTCATATACATTTTTAAGAATACACGTGTACTGTATTTTCATTGCAATAAAATAAATCACAAGGCGATGAACCTTCCCATGTAGAAATTAATTATTTTATTTACATAAAAATATATGATGTGAGTGGTGAAGGTTGCTTTTATTTTATTTTGCTCTTAATTTTATTAGCGACTAGATCATATCCCTGCAAAAACAGTTAAAACTGCATTTCACTTCAATTCGATTTGAAGGTAACCTCTACATCGGTAGATTGTCAATATCTATCATTTATGTGACATACATGTGCAGTTATCTATTTTATTTAAGATTTTACTAGTAAATAAAGCAATATTAGCAAAAACAATCTTTAAAAGGTTAGAGATATTCATCAAAACACCGACAGATTATGTAATAATATTCATATGAACATTTTTTATAAATATGACTTTAATGTGACGTTGCATATAGAAATTATAAAATTAAAATTAAACGAGAATTGTATTTTATTATTTCTACTTACTTGAATGCTCTGTTTTTTATCCAAAGGATTTACTTGGCTAATCCTGTTTCTGCACCCCACAACCCTTTATTTGACAATCAATGAGCAAAATTGCCAGAATTAAATAAGATCATTGCACATTAGCTTTCAGTTTTCACCGTAACACAATTTATATTCAGGTAATTGGGATAACTTTGATCCATTTTATGATATTTTATATTATTTTATGTTTTAAAAAATATTATAAAATACAGGCTTGCCTAGTTTGGGACCAATAGATTTATGAATGATTGTACATAATCTCTATTTTATATAAATAAAAGTTATTATGTTTCTCTTTATTTTATTTCCCACCTTTTTTATATTTTTTACATGTACCTATATTAAAAAAGACACACATATATAAATAATAAAAAAGAAGTGAAGCCTTCCGGTGGTAAAGCTTATGACCCTTGGGTCATACTCTATCTATACTCTGTAGAGTGAGGAACCTCCTCATAATGCGTGCCGTGATCAGTAATACTGTCTTCTGTACCTGACTTTTATCCCAACAAGCAATTGAAAGCCTCTGTAGATATTGGTCGAGGCTCTTTGGTATTAACCCATGAGCAGAAACGACAATGTCGGTAACCTCGTGTGCCAAATCTAGGTATTTTGACATTTTGTCTTTTTCGTGAGTCATATGTACGCGCCCCGATTTACACACTCGGTACACAACCAGTCGCGAATGCGCCGTTAAACTGTGACGAACGGAAGTATATTTAATTAAAATTTTATCCGAATGCGGATTTTTTTTACAATTAAATTTAGTAATAAAGCTTTTCGTATGTCTCAGTCGAGACGCAAATGTTTTTCAGTTTCTATTAAAGCTACTAATAATAAAACACAACATTTATTTTTATTGAACACTTTCTATTTTATTCACAACGAATTTCATTTTTTTAAATAAAAAATATAATATTTAAAAAAAAGAAGACCGAACTAGGAAAAAAGTCGAGCAAATAGTTGAAATTAAGATACTGTGGCCAGGCAGCCCTATCGCATGTCCGCGTACCACGCATAGGTAGTTATTTCAAGGACGAGGCCGAGTCACAATACTATTAGATATCATTACCGTGGGGATGGTGATGTCAACAAGTAGGTATAGCCCGGCACGCCAATCGATCTATTATCACAATATAAGGGCTTATTGGCAACAAATAGTCTCGTACGACCGCGTACTCGAAATCGTATACAAAATAGACGATATTTTCAAATGTTAGAACCGTTATAAGACAAAAAAATACATGTCAAAGAAGGAATTTTGTGGATACATATTGAAATGAAATGTGAATCAACAGACTTAAATAGTTATTAATACAATTAAAGTAATCCAAGTGAAGCTGCATACACATAAAATGTATATAATTAATTGTAATATATGTAATATAAGTTCATAATGGTACGTATTGAAAAAAATAAGATTAGGTTTCTTTTTTGGTTCGCATCGGTAAACCTGCTGTTTTTAGTGAAATTGAAAGGCGTACTATTTTTTCTCTTGAATTCTTAGCAAAATACGACCTTTTTTGTTCAAAGGTACGATCGTCTAAACAATTAAGTTGGCAACACTGCTCTTGGCCATTGACAGATGTCAATAAGACGGCGCGAAGAACAGAAAGTTGACAGTTTAACAACTATTTTTTACGCAATAAAATAATATTAATTTTGTTTACTGAAGAGTATGTTTTTTGATTTCTGACATATAAGGCGTTTTTATATTTACTGAATTTTGCTTAATAATGGTGCTCGAAGGTATTGACCTGAACAAGTTATCACACTTGATAACCCAACAAGTTGAACAAGTAACATGTCTTGAATGGTTTGTATTTATAAAGTATATAGAAGTCATATCTGCTATTGCAGAAATATCTGAAATGCTTGTTGTTTTGGAAGCGTTATTGCGGCACTTGTGTTCAGTATTCATAAAATTCTGAAGATCGGGATGGTTGGCGCTTACTTGGGGAGACCTACGTCCAGCAGTAGACGGCGATAGGATGAGTATAATCATAAAAAATATGACAAAGGCTTTTCTTCAAAGAGCAACAATTTGAAACGCCACTGCAACACTAAAAATTCGATTAAAACATTTAACAATACGTAGATTGTTTTCTTGACTAGAGATTTAGTAAAAGAATATGATTTCCAATATTAATTTCCAACGTTACAAATTTCTTTTCAGTGTCTCGGCCACAGGTAGTCGATTGATTAATGGCCCTTACACAACCTTTATTAGGTGGACTTCTAACTTTGTGAAAGTAAAAAGTAAAAAATGTTTATTAATGAAAACCTTTAAATAGTATTTTGTGCAGAGTACATTTTATATTACATATTAGTTTCTGACACTAGTTTAAATTATTTTCCAGTTGTAAAACCTATATTGCCCCTGAGACAGCCCGGTGCGGTCACACATTATGTCATGTGTGCTGGAAGAAAAGACGTACCTGTCCACTTTGTTCATGTCCAGTTAATCGCAAAGCTACAAAATTAAATCTACCGCTGCAAAATCTAACAGAACACATCAATACACTTGGTGAAACATTTGAAAAAGCTTTCAAAATTAAATGTAAGCCCTTTAATTTTTGCTTTTTATTTCACTAAACAGACCAAACGTGACTGCCAACATGTTCACAATGGATGTGGGTTCAAATCCCAAGTCACACCTCTAATGTTTTGGAGTGATGTGTGTATTAATAGTCAATCACCACAATATAATCGTGAAGGAAAACATTGTAAGGAAACTTGCATACCATAGCAATTTATAATAATTTCTATGATGCATAAAGTCCGCCAACCTGCACTAGTCTGGCATATAGGAGTCTTGTATCCTACAGAGGAATGTATATGACCCAATACAGGTATTCAATTATTTTAAGACTGTTATAACACCTTTAAATAACACCAGGTGTGAGATAGTGGTATGTTGTGCGTACCTTACTACCATAAAATACTATGAGTGTGCATGTTGTAGTCAAAATGTAATTTGAAAAAAAAAATCTGTACTCAATATTGATTTATTTTATTACTTTAATTTCCAGTAGATGAGTTTACACTTGACACACCTGGTGATTTTACATCTGAAGATGATCCTGCGAAAAATGTCAAAGAATGGTTAGCAAGTTCCCAAAATCAATTTTCTGCTAATACAGGACAAACGTCACAGGAAAAACAACTGGTTGTTGAAGTACCTGTAGTAAGCAAGGCTTTGGTTCACACAAAGACCAAAACACAAAGCAAAGCTACAAAAGTAGTTTGTTCTGCTATACCACAAGATGATTGGGACAAAATTGAAGCTCTACCAGATACAGAAGACAAGGATAAGGAAAATGTTGTAGGACCTATGGATATTGAACCATTCACTGCAGATGATGACTTTTATAATATGCAAAATCCACGAAGAAGTTCAAGAAATAGAGATGGTAAAATTTTGGACTACATTTTAAAGAAACCACAGTCATCACCTGAAAAGCAAAATACAAAAGATGTTGGTAGTGAAAGCGATAAAAAATCAAGCAATATAAAACAAAATTGGAATAATGTAAAGCGAATGAGAAAGGAGTTTAGTAAATTAAACAAGAAAAATAGAAACAAACTGAATGTTTCTATCGAAATGTACAAAAAAACACAGCATTCTGCCAATAAATCAAATATTGATGTTCCTGCTGCTGTTTCTGAACAAATATACGATATTGATGATAATACACCAAATATTGACAATAATGACATAAATATGAGAATGCAAGGCACTGAAGATCGTGATCACAGAGATTCTACTTCAAATATTGAAAAACCCATCAACACAATCAATGGCAAGGATGAAACAGACCCAGATAATAGCTGCAGAAAAAACTTAGATAAAACCACAAGTGAATTATCCAAAACCAATACACAAAGCATTCCTGAAAAGAGAAATAATGTAAACTTTTTTCATACCAATTATTTGTCAAACAAACAACAACAATCTAATGAAAATAATTTTGGCAAGGCAAATAGTTCAAAAATTATGTTTTTAAAAATGGGCGTCTTATACCCAAGAACCCCTACACATACACATAATATTGAAATGTCAAATCATTACATAGATACAAATTTTGGAAATATTGAAACAAATAATATTACAATATCGATTAAAGTCGGAGATGCTGTAGCTAATATAATAATCAAGAATGACAAAAATAATGACCCATTAAAGACTTGTGCTGATCGTGAAATTCAAGTGTCTTTAGGGCCTCACCATATTTCACAAACTGATAATACAGACACAAACATAGAAGGAGGTGAGCAATCAAAACTAAATAGAACATATAATGATGAACCAGTTCAACCAGTGAATACAAGCATTAAGACTAAATTATCATTGGCACCTGTAGACAAGTCATCCTCAACAAAAAAAAATACTGCTTCTGCTGAGACAGCCACAGCACAATTTGAAATTACTGCAAGTGTAGAAAAAGAATTATCAAAAATTATGGATTGTGATATAGTTAATAATAAACCAAGTCAGTGTTATGTAAGTCATAAACAAGTAATGAGCCAAGCCATTCCAACTCAAAGTGCTAGCAAAAAGAATTTCAATACCACTTCAAAACATATTGAAATGATTGATGATTTACATATATTTGATAGTTTCTCATCAAATGAGAATAATGTACAATTACTAAAAAATACTAAACAGGCACCATCAGAAATTCTTTTACCTTCAACTCATTCTAAAAAATACAAAAGTGCTGATAAAAGAAATCGAGAAACCAGTATTGACTATGATTTGCCAAAAGGCAAGAAAATGAAAACAACTCTTGAAAAAAATGTAGAAGTGAGATCTAAACCCATATCTCATTCTAATAACAGTGACAATTATAAGAATGATAGTGAACTAATAAATTATGAATCAGTTATGGACCAAGTATTTGCTAATATTGATATGGATATAGAAAACAAAGATAGAAATACACAACAGATGCAATTAAAAAGAGGTATTGATAAAGATAAAGAAATAATATCACAAACTCAAAGGTCCAAGATAGTAAGTGTCCCAAGCACAATCCAGACTGAACCATCTGCAAATCTAAAAGAATATTATAATCAAAAAGAAAGTGAAAACATGTTTTCCATTATTGAAAAGGAAAATGAAAATTGTGAAGTAACAATGAAAGAGAATGTAGGTATTTAAATATATTGAATTTTTAAAATTCTCATAGGATTTTAATTTAATCATTTCTCTACAGATACCTGGGTCAACTCAACAGCATATACAGGATTATCTGACGCCAGTCGCATGTCAAAACATAGAGATGGGCACTCCTCAAGTTCTTGATAAAGATGACGATTCTGATAAAAGTATAGTAGAAGACACACCACAAAAGTATGCAAACTTTATAATCCTATCGTCATTGACAATTTAAATTAAATTTCAAATTTATTTCTTACTAATGTCTAATTCTTGCTCCTCCGTTATAGGAATATCTCTTTTACTAAACTTCGACAACCAAATAGTTCATCGGTTAGAGAACTAGAACAGTCACAGCGATTTAGTAAACCAGAAGTAACTGAAAAAATATCAACAGTTGGTGTAAAAACCCAAAGCATCATTAATTTGTCAGAAAGTGTAGAATTTAACAAAACTAATAAAGACAAAACCATTATTGAATGTGTCGCCCAGAAGCAAGCTTTGGAAACACCACTTACCATCAATAAATTTGTTGATCAAATAAAACACAAATCTACTCCAGTTGCGAGAAAATCGTTGAATTTTGAAAATGATAATAATGCTGATGACCCTGAGATAACGCTTTGTCCGACAGCAGAGGTGGCAAAGAATACACAAGAAAAAGAATTTATGAGCAAAGCATTTGAATCCACTCCTGAGTCTCCTAAAATTCGATCGTTGGCATTGAAAAATCTAAGCATGTCGGAGAATAAAAGTTTGTGTATCGCTGGATCTTGTTTAGCATCTGGTGAAATCACAAAGTTGAAGAATTTATGTTCAATGAGAAAGTGGATGTATGTTGACAAGTATACGAAAAATATTACGCATCTGGTAGTAGCTGTGGATGAAGAGAATAAGTCTCAAAGGTATGAAAATTATGTATAAATACTTCCGTTTGTTTGTGTATGTATATAGTCTTATGGCCTTATTCATAGACAGTTTAATAATAAATACACCCAACAGTCACGTAGATAGTCCTGACCCCACATTAAGACAAATTAAGTCTCGTGTCGTGGGTATCAGACACTTCGAGAAACTTTTCGGTCTCACAAACACCCAGACCCGAGACAAATACTTGTGGGCCTCACAAACATTTGTCTCGGTACGGGAATCGAAACCGCGGCCTCTCGTTTCAAAGCCGGCGTCTAACCAACTGCGCCACGGAGGCTGTCAAAGTTTATAAACCAATGTTAGTTATCGAATCTTTTGTCCCTTTGAATAACTTTTGAATTCACTTTGAGTAAAGAAAACAAAACATTTTATAACTAAAATACGTTTATAAACTGTCTATGAATAAGGCCGCAAACAATAAGTCTACCCAAAGTTAGATACAATGCAATTGTACATACTCACTTAGTATCAATATTTTGTTGACAAATGTAAAAAACCTTTGTAAATAAATAAAAATGTTTTTAAGATGTGCTAGAGTTTAATATTCATAAAAAAAAGTTGCTACAAGGTTTTTAAGCCGAAAATATACGTATTTCGTTTTCCTTCCACAGGTCTGTAAAATACATGAGCGCATTGGCAGCTGGAAAATGGATAGTTTCATTTGAATGGGTGGAGAAATGTTTGAAAGCAAAAAGATGGGTTGATGAGGTAATAACTTTATGTTACTGATTTTTGAGAATATATTCAAATAAGATTAAGATATCAAATGAGATATCTACAGGGTGCCAAAAAAAATGACCAACCGCTAAAGGCGTTTTCAGGCTTCATTAATGTGTTCTATTTAAAAGATCCGTTTAACATAATATGAAAAAAAATCTTTAATAAAATTAATAAAAAAATATATAAACCCGCATTACACTGCTAACAACCGTGTTTGTAACAAGCAACGTGGGGCGCGACGTTTCAGAATTGTGTTGTTGTTGTCAGAATTTAAAACTTTGCAAAATTTTAGGGTAATACTAAAATGTGTATAACTTAAGATAATTATGTTATTCTTTATTATTATTATTTTCCGTATTTTTTTAATACTACAATTGAGATACCCAAGTGCACGTCTTGGATCAGGCAGAGCTTTTTTGTCATACTGTATAACTTGCCAAATTGGCCTGAGAGCAATGGATAAGGTTCATAAACCGTTAGATTCGATTCGCACTTTGAATGAGGTTTTCGATACAAACAACATTGGTTGCTTGAGACTTTGTACCGGTTTACATACATTTTTATGAAAAAAATAAGAAAACACTTAGTTGCCATGTGATTCAAGTTTTATTTATACAGATGTGATGTGGTGTTGACACGTTTGCTGTGCGTGGTAGCCTCCGACATTTTTGCTGTGTAGACATGGCGATAACATCCAAGTTTAACACTATTTAGTAAGCAAAGACCCTTAACCAAAGTGTTGGGTAAATATGTATTATTAATGAAGTTGAATAGGTAGTATGCCTGTTATCTAATATTTAAATTATGGTGCAGTAAATTGGGAACAGAAAGAAATGACAGTATCGTAATGAAGATTTACATTATTTCTTAAGTCCAAAGAGATCCGATGTATCCAACTGAGCAAGTGCGCCATTTTCCTGCACTCCCTGTATAATTTCCCTAACCAAAACGACGCCTTTCATATGACTTTAGAAATTAGTCTTAGTGAGTGCGCAATCGTCTGAGTATGCGTTCTATATACAGGGTATATCAAGACTGCTACCGAAAATGAAGTCAGTCGATAGTTTTAGGGACTACAGACATGATGCAACTAAAAATTTTGCAGAAAAACGCGACGATTTTTTTTGTTTGTAATGTTTTAAATGTCATTACGTTTGGGTGGTAAATCCATAGTTTTTGCTAAAATTATAATTTAAAAGCTTGCGTACTGTAGCTTCTTTAAAAATAAAAGAGTGTACATTTTTTTTGGAAACTGTATATATTTACCACCCAAATATGATGATAAGAAAAAAATAGTCGCTGTTTTTGCAAAAATTTAAGTCATAATGTGTCTAAAGTCACGAAAACTATTACCTGGCTTCGTTTTCGGTAGCAGTCTTGATATACCCTGTATTTAGTAAGGTATATCTTGAATGTAATAATAATTATGATTACTAATTGCTTATATTATTATAGTTCTGATTATAAGATTATTTGTGTTATTCACAAAGTTTAACTTCCCTAAATTATTATCTGATAGATAACGTCGCTATCTGTATTTCCTATAAGTTTTATAATTCCTTATCGTGTTTATTCGATGTAAATAAATCTGAACCTACCCAAGGTATTTCATGTAAACATGCTAATAACTATTTTTTATAATTTTAACAGCGAACACTGATCTGCTCTGTTTTTTCTATTTTGCATTCTTCTCATTATCTGGTAAAGACTTTGGATTTCTTAATGATTATTACGTAACTATTATTTTTCCATATCGTCCCAGACGGTGTGGTCTAGAATGGTGTCATTGACGCTTCCAACGCTTTGTTAGGCGACCTTGAGCCATACGCTCAAAAATGCTAATTAAGTATTAAATTTGAAGCAGATCTGTAAATGATGACTGAAAAAGATATGAATAGTGTCGCATAAATAAATAAAAAACTCCAAGATTCTAGTTAGACTGGAAGTATCGTTTAGGTTTTCATTCCCTTGAGAGTAGTTGCGAACATCAAAATATGTGGCTTAAATTGCTGTTTCTTTTGATTGCGTTGACATAGGTGATAGAAGATTGATTTTGTTTCAGCTTAAAGGTAGACCTGAGTATCTGATAAGAATTTTTATTTAATACCTCTACGCGTTTATAAGGAAAGGGGTTGAAAATTTAAAATCATTAAAAATATTTTTATTATATGATGTAACTAAAAATGTATGCTTCGCATTTTATCCTTTATCTGTGCCATAAGACGTTGCTTCGTACTAAATTTCAATATTCTGAGTTCACGGGAAGCACCCTGTAGGTTTTGACTCCCATGCGAGTGTCGAAAATTTGCAGCTTAAACGGCTGTATTTTAATTTAATTTGGTTGGCTTAGACGTTTAATTTTTCCGCCTAAAAAATAACTAATCAAGGGTTTACTCAAAGATGGTGAACGAGGCCCATAGTCTTATATTAATTATATTATATTTTGCATTTCTATTTCATCGCTGTTATAAAAAATCTAATAGATGGAGCGAATTGCACGGCCATGTTATTAATATTCCAAATGTACTGAAGGGCCAATCCTTGGTTTTTATATCGGTGATTTGAACCCGATTAAAATATTCAACCCTGCAACTGCTTAAGTTTAATTTTTTTTATAATTATTTGGATTAGTCATTCAACAACCTTTCTTATGCCAAACACTCGATTATAATAATTTGGATGCATTATGTAATAACTATTCCTCTGCAAAACTCTCGATTATAATAGTTTGGATGCATCATGCAACAAAAATATAGTTTCTTATTCATATTTTAGATGAAAATGACTTAAAATTCTGTTAGTGCTTATGAGAGTTATAAAAGCAAGGCCAACTTCTTTTTTTTCCATATCCCGGTCGCGCATTTTTTATAATTTTACCTCCAGCTATCGAGTTTAAGGTCTTTCGCTATAAAGATCATATATAAATCTCGGATAAATGTATTTTTTTATTAATCGCCTTGTCCAAATTAGGAATCAAATGCAAAACCTCAAGATAGAATATTCTACATTCCAAGTATCTAATAAGTGCTTTTTTTCTGTGTTTACTGGTTTTACTTTTATTTGCCGCAATTCTGCTCTTTGATATAATTATTATATATTTTTTAGTTAATTTAATTGTTTAAATTGTCATTTTTAAATTAATGAATTAAAAATTTAAATTATTTTTTCAAAAATAATTATTATTTTTTGTTTACCATTGTATTGCATGATATGATCACCTATAAATTCAGCGGTATTTACAAGCGATATACGTGTTGTATAATTTACTTGTATTTATGAATGTATGCTACGCTGGAGATAAAAATAAGCTTCGAATGCTGAAGAAGCGGCCTAAACCGCCCCATATTAGATTTAATTTTCTCACAAAATATATTATAAGAGCCTCAAAGCTTATCTCACTGCGTACAGTGTAACATTTTTATTTTAGTGTTATTAATTATATTTTTGTTTTCATTCATTACTTGCAAATCTTTCAGCACTCTAGCGAAAATTCTGTCTTGACCTTGACATGACTTCTTAATTATTGATTTCACAATGTTCGATCGTTGAATGTTTGATATCATTTAAGGTAAACTACGAGGTATTGGACAGCACAGGTGAGCCAGGGCCGAAGCGATCTCGCGTTGCCAAACGCAAATTGTTCCAAGGTATCACGTTCTACTGCATGCCGCCGTTCAGTGTGCTCGATGTTAACACGTTGAAGGTGAGTGCTGCCTGTAGTACTTCTCTGTAATGTATGTTATCGCCAATCCGTATAATAAGGTATTGTATAAAATACCCAGGCAGTTTACGAATGCCTGTAATATTCTGTAAGTACGAAAAGTCCAAGGCGCACCTTAACTTATTGGTAATTTGTGTTTTTGGACATTTTTGACCTGAATCACTGGGGCGTTGTACTCGTATACTCTATAAGGCATGGTGTACAATAATGACTGAAATAATATACTACACAATGCCTTTACGAGCTCAGCCTCAATAGTCATGCGGTAAATTCTGTAAAATGACTAACTTAGCTTCTTTGTCGGTAACATTTACATACCGAGAAAAAATGGGCCACTAAATCAACATGGACTCTGAATTCTAATCTGTGTGTATACTCGTTATATGCATATGAATATAAATTAAGTATTATATTACATGTCAAACAACTTTTTTTTATGAGGTCATGTAGATTATTAAATATCCATAGAGGGAAAATTGCTCATTATTGCAGCTCTTAAATACGGGTTATAATATGTGTAAGAAGAAAAGTGAATTTCTGGCCAGTAATGGCCAGCGCAGACCGGGAAGGCATGGCAAGGGATTTAAATTTTTACCAATTGGTTTTCTACCTTATCTGGTAGGAATACGACAAAATTCCAATGTTTTTAATTTATTCTGCGGCACCTTAAGGGAATTCTCGAACGCAAACTTGTAACAATACAACAGATGTTGCCGTTTCGTGAAATAAGAAGTGTCGGCAACATGTATCTCTCGGCTATTTTATCGGGGAGTTTCATGGTGAAACCAAAAAATATATAAGTTCTTTATCTGACAGATCATGTTACAGGGCAGATAACCATCTGTTACTTTAGCAGGAACCTTAGCAACTGCCCCTAAATATTTAATTATACAGACTGATATAAAATCACATACCGAATATTATGTGAGCTCATTGTAGGGAAAATAATTGAATTTTAAACTATATTTAACGGTAGGTATAATCTCTGGTATTTTTTATTACAAAGACTTCTGTAGGCTACATTATTTTGTCAATTATATATTTGATTACCTAAAACTTACTGATTTTTTATTTTCGATGTGACATAATTTAAAAATAAAAAGTACTTATTTTGATGGTCTAGTACCGATTATGTTGTAGGTTAATGTTTTTAATTATATTTATTGTTTAAATAGACAATGTTAGAAGACGCAGGCGGACGCGTAGTAAATGAAGCTAAGCAGATACGCGTCACCGCAGAAACGCCAGGCCCTGCTCTATTGCTAGCCGAACCTGAAAATACACAGGAGGACCGATTCATCTGTGAGTTTTAATAAAGTACTATATCTAAATTGATCGAAAATAGTGATGTTCTTAATAAGCTCCATAAGTACTACTGTATTACAAATATTATCTAACTTTTAATTTAATCGCGACGATACGTGTCGTATCAATTATATGCAAATAAATTAATCAATATTTGTTGTCGACTTCCTCGGTGGCGTAGTTGTACTACGGTATGATTACAAATCTGAGATCTCGGGTTCGAATCCCGGATCGGTCAAAATTATATTGGATTTTTCTATTCGTTGTCTACCCGGAGTCAGGAATTTATGCCCGATATAGCGATAGGCTCGCCCCCATCACATTATGGGATGGACCACATAAGGCGAAACGTGGGTGTTCTGGTTGCACCTCTGCCTACCTCTTCTAGGAAAAAGACGTGATGTTTATTCATGTAATATTTATTGTTTGAGGAAATAAAATATTTTTTTATCTCTTTCAGATCTTACAATGGAACTAAGTATAGTACCTGTTAACTACGAATGGGTACTCAATTGTCTAGGTAATTATACGCTGGGATCGTTACAAGACTTACTGTTATGTCCAACTTCGCTATTGCCTCCAATAACGTCGCAATGGCCATCTTGTTTATTGGCGCGGGATTATGACGATTGAAAAATATAGACAATAAGTTCATAAACATGTTATTGAGAAATAGTTCGACTGACCTACTTATACGGTATACCAACAAACAATACTGAACTCTCAAGTATGTAAATAGGTGTTGTTTTCATCGCTGTATGCAGAATAAGCAGCGAAATAATAGGATTTTATGCCATTCGAGTAAAAGTTAGTATGCAAGAATATTTAAAAACTATATAAAATCCCTGTTGTCATTAAGAAAGTAAAACCAACAAATTTATTTTGTATGAATGTGTGGAGCTGACAAAAGTGTGCCAACTATTTATGTAACAACATTGTGTAGTAACATCATTATAACAGCCAAAGTATTTTGCTGTCGCAATCTTCGTAATATAACATGAAATTTCCGAAGAACAACATTATTAAAAACACGGGTCTTGTGCGTATTCAAGGAATTATCTGCGTATAATTTATTTTGTAACTTAAAATTATTATTCTATGTAATAAATTCGTTCTATACGTATAGATGTTATTAAATAACAATATTTGTAGAGATGTACATAATATTAAATACCTACTTTCGTATAATATAATATGTATAAATGAATACTGTTGTTTGATTTCAATAAGTTAACATTATTGACAGTCTTTGTGGCGCTGTTGGTTAGACGCCGGATGTGAAATGAAAGGACGCCGGCTGTGAAACGAGAGGCCGCGGGTTCAATCCCCGCACAGAGACAAATGTTTGTGTGAACCCCAAGTATTTGTGTTGGGTCTGGGTATTTGTGAGGCCGAAGAGTCTCGTAGCTCCTGATACCCACGAGAAAAGATTCGATCTTCGTGTGGGGTCAGGACTATGTATATGACTGTGGGGTGTTTTTATTAGTATTATCCAGCTGGCAATTATGTTAAATGTACTAAGTAGTACCAATTTACTGATACCTATTTATATTTATTGCCTGTCGCAGTTTGTGTTTACAAACTTCCTTTATGTGTCAATGAAAATGACATTATTTATACGAATAAAGGACGCAAGTCCATGGCCACCGAATGATCTCACTGACGCATCCGATCATCGACTACGTGACGACCTTGGCCGTGAACGTAAATACTTGGACTACACGTCAGCCATACATCGGCTCAATGTGGTTTCGCCACGCATATGTTTCATTCGAGACGGATGGTTGTTGGATAATGCAATGCGTTACTTGCATCAGACATAAAGGACCTACGCATAAGCAACTTAAACTGATATTAAGTGACTAATGCACCTTCGACCTATAATAAAGATAAGCATAAAAGTAATGAAAATACCGATAAAAGTTCATAACATTAATCTTGGAAAGTTTTCTCCCACATTTTTTCAATTAAGACATGGCTGAATCAAGTAGCTTCATAAAAAATAATAGGAAAAGGCACGACTTACTGTCATGGAAGGAGCCAGTCTTCTATAGTTAGAGATATAATACTGTGAACTAATTGTCTGCGAATTTTTGGAAAATTATACTCCACTCCTACATTTTTGGAAATTTATACACATTGCTAACCTTTAATAAGTCTCCTACATTTTCTAAAGTTTTTTTTTAAACGAAATGAATTTGTGGCCACGTGTTTTACCAGGGCAATTTATTTTCCTAAATTATACATTAGGTATATTCTTCGTAATTTCTGATTTGACCATTCATGCTCACTTGAAAAATTCATCCTGTAATCTATATACGAATGAAATGATTACACTTCATAAACATCATTTGCAATATCCCGTCTTATAACTCGCGTAAGGTGCTTTAACTGCATAGGTAGTGTAAACTGCACACGAAGGCACACTGCACAGTGCCATAAACCCCAGAATGTTAGTTTAGAGATTTTGGATTTGAATTTGTTTGTAATTCCTAAACAAACGATTCTCTACACGCTTAGTAAGTACATATTATATATGTAAATACTATAATTTGTATAAAAATCCAACATTTAATTACTTATTATCAGTAAAATGTATTGGCTGCACATTGAAGTAAGCAGTCCACGAATTACATGCGTCATGTTTTGCCAATATATTCTTTATATAATTGTGGAAAATATTTCTTAGTTTTCGCTAATTAGTTTAACGACTAAGTTTCACAACAAGTACGTCAGCTCGGAGTGTACAGTGTAGTGAGTCGTTGCACCGTGCGCACTTAATCAACAGTTACAAAGTCTAACTTTGATGATCACATGCGCATGCTATGCTCTTTTACACGCATCGGACATTGCTCGTTATCGTTTAATATTCGCTCACTTATTTCATTCCGGCGGGATAAAGCAGACGAGCATTTATCGAAAGTGACAATTCACAATGTGGCGAATGGCGATCACGCGATGTGGAGCCGGTGTATCGCGTGATCGCCACGACTCAGCGTGGTTCATGATGGGTTAGCGAATGACGTGTCAGAACATCGCGCCACATTTCGTCCAATCACCGGGTTCGGCACTGCGTCTATTTTAACCGTGAACGACCGCCCGCAGCATTCTATATAACTTGAATGTTGCCTGTTTATTGGAATCTGCCCATTTATGAGGAAAAAACTTGTATTTAAAAATCAAACTGTAATCGTTTAGGAGTATGTATGTAGTCGTTAGATTTATAAACAATCTTAGACTTTTCAAGCAGTATCCAAATCTACATTTATAATAACCAGCCAAAGAACAATGTTCTAAACATGGGCCAGGTATTACTAAAATAACTCAAAATAATATAAATGTATCTTACAGCGTGAGCAGATGTTATTTTCTACATGCATTATCGGAGTTTTTATACGCATGTCTACGTCTATAAGAACGTCAATAACATATATTTAAATCATAGAGTATTTATATTATAGAGGGAGCGCTGGTACTTTAAAAACGTAGACAAAATGGTGGTGCCGGGCCATCTTTTTCTACTCTCCCATTGGCTGACATTTCACAGGTTTTCCAACATGCACGAATTGTTAAAAAATATTCAAAATAACATTTTAGGGCTATTACATTCCACTCAAAGTTGTTTTAGACGGACAATAACTTAATATACTATAGGTTACCAACATAATTTATAGCAATATAGCAGTGCTACTAGCATTACGAACATGAAAATATCTACGTTTATGAAAACGCAAATGTATGACAGAGCTCCTTCTATATTATAAACACTCTAAGATTTAAATATATATGATTGTCTATTGGAGTTCTTATACATATAGATATTAATGTAGTTAGCACCAGCCCATCACCATTCGTAAAACATTTACTATGGATCCTCAAAAACCAGATGTCAACTGCTAAACACGAGTCTCCCTTGAAAATTTTCATACTTATATATTCTGGAAATTGTATTTAAGACTGTTATAGCGGTGTAGGATTTAAGAGTAGTGATATAAACTCTGCTAAGTCTGGTATGAAGAAGAAGATAAACTTCGTGCTCTTTCTTTCAAAATATGCTTGACAAACGACATTTAGACGTGTTTTTACTAGGACTTCCTTGCACAATAAGCAAGAAGAACTCAAAACTAAAACGAAGTCTGGTGAGGAGTCTTAAACATAAAATCAAAATGTAGAAGTCGGTGGAGTACATTAGTGACTTATTCGACTTTTTCGAAGGAATGTAAAAAAATAAATCAAGGAACACGGGAAGGAAAAATTGTTTGAACCTCCACACCGGCTGCGCCACACAGTCTGAGTTCTGACACGTGAAGTTATCAGTTGTGCCGGCCCGATACCCAGGTTACATATCGGGTCTAATGTCACATTTACGATCGGAATAAAATACATAAAACAGTTGATGCGTTGGAACAATTTCTCATACACTTATAGACTTGCGACATCAATTCATTGACAGTGCATATTATTTAAAAACCAGTGCAGTGTTCAGCAACATTAAATATATATTTTTTTGTGATCGGTAAGTAATTAATTCAAAATGTGTTTACAATTACATATATTTGTTGTTTGATTATGAATTAGATAGTAACTATGGAACTAAATTTGAGTCATAAAATGTAGGACTATATTTTGAAATCGAATTCGGTAACTACGTAACAAAATAGTTGAAGGAAAAAGTGTGCGCTGAAATATGAAGGTCATTAAGGACTTTTCGGAGTTTACTAAAAATATTTTAACGGGCACGGTGCGTTTGTTGTGATTGCATGTTATTGTCAATAAATTAAATGAATAGAGCGAGAATTGGTAACTAAACCTACTTTTATAAAAAATAGGGTAAATTGAGTGGAATTGTGATTTCGGCAAATTACTTACCGATAATCTTTTCTCTGAATTTCCATCCTTTTTGCCATTTTCTTGTTTTGTTTTGTAAGTTTCAAAAAATTCTTGAAGTCTCAATTGTAGTACTTATTTTGTTTTCGTGTCAGATTTAAATTATTGTATGACCTGTGTCCTGTTGTAAATTGTAATGACTGTTAAATTTTTGATGGTTATTTGTTCTTAGACTGGTGACCACTGTGTCTTATTACTTTGCTTTGAGGTAGACAAAAGAATATACCACTAGAGGTAGACACATGGTTAAGCACACCTACAAACATTAAAATCACTTTTAATAAAAATAAAATAAGTACTTACTAATTTTATCCCAGACAAAATAAGAATCATCACTTTTATTTTAACAGAAATTGCGTGATTTCAATAAAATCTGCTTACCCAAAAATACATTTCATTTTATCTTTTATGGAAGTACTTAAGTACATGGTATTTAAGTAATCACTGATTTACGAATGCCATAAGTACATAAATTATATAAAACAGTTTTTCCTGTGGCCAAAATTGCTTACCGGGTAGATACTTACTGTTTAATATTCATGTAGGTATACTTAGGTAACTTACCTATAACCTACGCCATTTCTGCTGATTCATGAAATTGACTTATCAAAGTTCGTAATTGCATTGTGACGAATTGTAAAATTTTTAGCGAATTATAAATATTAGCATCCTATTAAACATCTAATAAACTAAACAAATAATAAAGCCCTATTTTCACGGGAGTGTTTCTCCGTCTTATTTCAGGCGAGAATCGTATGCTATTGTCGCATGCGTTAATTGCGCTTAAAATTATACTATTCTGGCAAACGTTTACAGTTTTACAAGATGCAACATTTTATGCCCTTGCGATAATCGTTTATTCAAGGCGAGACACTCTTCCCGTGTAATACGTAATATACATTGTCATAACATGATGAATCCTATTATATGATTTGTGAATTGGTTGCATTATTACTGTCTACATTTGATTATTTAGGTTTTTAGTGTATGTATTAATAAAATAACCGGGGATATATTATGTTTCAACCGTTGCAATCTGTGGACGTTATCGGCTTTTCCTGAAAATCAAAATGATAGGTATCACAACTCTCGAGAGTGGCTAAGCTAAACAAGATACGTACCTAGAGCTACTGGTCAATTTTGTTAAAATTATAGGTTAAATACTTTACCTATGCTAGTATTTCAAAATAAAATTTTCATTTCTATAAAAATATAGGTAAAGGTAAAGTTAAAAGTTTTGTGATTAAAAAGTAGTGTCCTTTAATATTTTACTCAAGGCCCGGCTCGGCCGGTACGAAATTGGGCAATTTACTTTTTTGCAATGCTTTTGCTACCACATTATAAATTTTCTTAATTCACATAATTACTTATAGTGCCAAATGTTTACATTTTAATATGTAATTTTATTTAAAACAACTTTGATTTAATAACGCTAGCATTTATTTATGTGACTGTACATTTCAAATTCGTTGATTGATTTTCAAATCATTGTATTACGAGTATTTCGCAGCTGTCATCTGTCAACTGTTTTTGTTCATCTGCTGTTAGCAATAATTTTCTTCTATTGAACACAACATATTTACCTACTCCGTAGATTATTATAAACACTGTTATTATTGTGATTTTACCTATTAGAATCCTTATAGTTGTACGGTCTTCAGCGACCTATTCTAGAATTTAGTAGATATAAAATTGATTGCGAATATTGAAAGCAAGCAAGTAATGAAGTAGAAAATGGGTGTTTCGATAAGAGGCGCAAATTAATGTTATTTTCTTTACCATTTAAAGAACACGAAATCGAACAAAAATGCCTCCGTACACATCAGATGCAAACGGAGTGCTGTTTGAAAGCGATGCTGCGACGCCCGACTTGGCTCTTTCTTCCACTCCAGTGCAGAAAGCTGACAATCGGCCGAAACAGTTAGTGTGGAGAAACATAATACTGTTTGCATATCTTCACATCGCGGCGTTGTATGGCGGATACCTCTTCCTCGTTCATGCAAAATGGCAAACCGATATATTTGGTGAGTATTCACTTACACCTTGTTTGTTTGACGTTTGATGATTCGATTAAAATAGAAGTTGAGAAGTATTATACTTTAGTATGTATTACAGAAGTACCTGGGGTGTTTGAATAGTCTGGTGTAGGATCATAACACAAAGCTTTTGTTCTATAACTTATATTCAACTCTTGTTTGCTACAAGTTTCTCTTTTCCTAACACATCATTGTATTAAAATCTTCAAAAATTGGAAGAAATTTGTATTTATCATTGGAGTTTAGTCTTCAATAATTCTATCATTGTATTTCTCCTGTATGCAACATTCCTTGTTTATTTTTGCATTCCAAATTAAATACAAGCTATACTTTCGTCCATTCTGAATTATAATCAAATAAGTACAACCAACAGTTATGCACATAATATCAACCACACTGTAAGCCAAGTGTCTTGTATTGCAGATATCAGAAATTGTAAGTTTTCTATTTCTCAAAAACCAGTAATTATGCCAGCATGTAATATTACTTAAACACTTGTTTTGGTGTGTGAATTGAACCTGCAGTGTCTTATTTTACAACTAGATGCTTGCCAAATATGCTGCAAAGGTTGTTGATTAGAACTAATGTATGTCATTTCAAATTAGAACTACAAATATCAAATGTACCTTTTACTCAAGACAATTTTAATGGTAGATTCTTAGAGCTCTGATATGTATTTCATTTATATATCCAAAGCATTTCAACATCACCTTCGATTTTCAGGTTCATGAAACAAAATAATAACAAATTGTATTATCTTATCAATTGTTTATTTTGCAAACTTTTGCAATTTCTGATAAGGTGTGAATAAAGTTTATTGCTCATAGTTAAAGATAAAATTTGGCACATTGGCTTACTTAATCAGTTTTTTTGTTGACATGTATTATGTTATCTGTCTACAAGTGTGAAATATATGATAAACATATTAGTATAACTGTGAACTTTCACTTTGTATAAATGGAATTTGATTAATGATTATTATTAGTAATTATAATTTTTTTCTTTGGTACTTATACATACTGACAGATTGAAACTCAACATGTCACAGTTACATATGTATGTTAACTATAAACTGTAAAACCATCAGATAAATCGACACTGGGTGTGGCTTTTACTATTTATTTTTTCTTTGTTATGAATCATACTTATGACTCTAGAACCTAACTTTTATAGTGATCATAAACTATATTTCTTTCCAGCTTATTTACTCTATGTAATGTCCGGACTGGGCATAACTGCAGGAGCACATAGACTGTGGGCGCACAAATCTTATAAAGCAAAATGGCCACTACGACTTATTTTAGTCCTTTTTAACACCATGGCATTTCAGGTAAGATTGTGTTTTCTTCTATGAATTATACAAGACTAATTGAACTTATTTTAACATCAAAATTATAACAAAGGAATTGTTACTTAACGAAATTGTATTGTGTGGAAGCAGGTAACTATATAAGCTTGGTAGATACAGTTATTTTTCATTTATAATTATTTTGTCTATTTACATTTCTCATCTGGGTTTATTCCTCCCTCATTAAATCTAGGAATCACTATTTACTCATATTTAACCCCATGATTTTTTTTTAAACGGAAAGTAACTCAATAATATATGTAGGCTATGTTGCTAAAATAACACAGAGGTAGTACTTAGTTTAACAGCCTTGTAATCTTATCAGTGTTTTTGCTTGATAAAACCATATCTGGATTCTGGCTAAATAAACAGTCACGACATGTCTATTTTATGCACTTTGTGATGTTATGTTGCATCATAACATACTTCCGAATGTATAGAAACATGAATTTATTAAATGTAACATTACATGGAAAAAATGTTCCAACCACCTACCTGCATCTAAAAAATTACCTTCAAGCAAATAAATTCATTGATTGAATATTTGCTCAGACAATGCATGTATAAATATAGTCATGTGTCAAATAGTTACTTTACGCCATGGCTTAAATATTTGAATAGTGACTTCACTTTTAGGAAACATTTTATATGTTTAAGTAATATGCATGTGTTAATGTGGATCAGATGTCCTAAAAACGTAATTGACGCTAATATAACTGGAAAAAAAAACAGTTTTATACAAATAGAATGGCTTTCATGATTTTTATTAGTTAGGACAGGAGTAAGAACAATGTATTTTCCAATGTGTTCATAATGCTATCAAGTCATCACACCAGTAAATTGCCATAAATATGTGTAGAAATATTTGTACAGAATTAACCATGAATATCATGATATTCAAAATTATTTTCACTGATAGTTGCATTTCACATCTAATAGTTTGTAAATCATTTTAAGAAATCCTATGTACAGCAATAAATATTTTTTGACTAATAATCATAATGATATTATACTTCCCCACTTGTTTAGTTGATGAAAATTAAGCCAATGTATGTATGTAATGGCAATAAGTTGTACTGTTTGTGTTACAGGACTCTGCAATAGATTGGGCGCGGGACCACCGTATGCACCACAAGTACTCGGAGACCGACGCCGACCCTCACAACGCCACCCGCGGCTTCTTCTTCTCCCACATCGGCTGGCTTCTCGTCAGGAAACATCCCGAGCTTAAGAAGAAGGGCAAGGGACTTGACTTGAGCGACTTGTACGCCGATCCCATTCTCAGATTCCAAAAGAAGTAAGTTATCATTATATTCAATTTATTTTATTGTGGTCTACAATATGTTTTTATTCTAGTAAAACCTGTAGTTTGTAGCTTAGTTCATAAAAACATACTTAATGATGCCACTCTGCTAAGATTTATTTGGTATAGTGCTTAGATTGATAAAGTAAATTATTATATATTTTTTGTGGATTCGATTGTGTTGCATTTTTAATGAGATACGTAAGTCCTATTTAGCGTTTTTAGTATCAATTCAAGGCTATATCTATGCGAAATGAATAAAATTTTTGCAAGACTGAAACTTTTTGCAACAGTTTTTTAAATGCATATTATAACAGGTTGCCAATTAACGTTTTTAGACATAAAAATATGCAAACTTCCAGCTTTTGAACAATGAACCAGTTCTAAAATTTTTAATACAACCATCTTCTTGCTAGAATGATATTCTAGCAAATCAATGAAAAATAGTTATAAAAATTTCTATACACATTTATATCCAACTATTTAAATATATACCACATCCAATAAGTTTTCAATATATATTTGCTAACTTGTAGGTACTCTTTTGCAGGTATTATCTGATTCTGATGCCCCTCGCTTGCTTCGTGATGCCGACCGTGATACCAGTGTATTTGTGGGGTGAGTCGTGGGTTAACGCATTCTTCGTCGCTGCACTATTCCGCTATGCATTCATCCTGAACGTGACGTGGTTGGTCAACTCGGCGGCCCACAAGTGGGGAGACAAACCCTACGACAAGAGCATTAAGCCAGCCGAAAATATCTCCGTGTCGATCTTCGCGCTTGGGGAAGGATTCCACAACTACCACCACACTTTCCCGTGGGACTACAAAACTGCCGAACTCGGCAATAACAGGCTTAATTTCACCACCAACTTCATCAATTTCTTCGCTAAAATTGGTTGGGCTTACGACATGAAAACTGTCTCCGACGAAATCATCCAACAGAGAGTGAAGCGAACGGGCGACGGCTCTCACCACCTGTGGGGCTGGGGCGACAAAGACCACGACAAGAACGAAGTCAACGCTGCTATCCGCATCAACCCTAAGGATGATTAATTTTATTACAATATTTGTCCGAATTCATATCGCTCATATTTTACACTATGTCGAGCTGAACGCTCGACATGCATTATACAAGAATACTTAAAGTAGTTCTTTCACACGTTTACCTATGTTTAAAAACATGGTAGATAGAGACCACACATGTATGGCTTACACAAGTATTGGCAAATATTTTGCTGTGTCTAACACAGAGTCGCCAAACTTGTGTTTTATTTTCATTATATTTTATAGCATTTTGATCTGCCGTGTTAACAATCACTGTAACGATATTGTAAGCATAATATTAATTTATTAGCCTTACGTAACAACACTGTTTTAATGTCTGCTTTACTTATAGCGAACTATGATAAAAGTCCTTGGAACTAACGTGGGCGGGGCTTCAGTCAATTTATTCTATTTTTTTTATTAAATGTCTATTATTTGACTATGATTCAATAGGCACAAAAATTAAGAAGACTTCTTAGTTTTACTTCTTTATTTATTTGTGGCATTTGGTCCAAGACATTTAACAAAGGTTTCAATTATTGATGATACATATATATTGGAACATTTGCTTAAGCAAATTTAATCAAAAGTAAAAATAATCTCAATCAGATAATATGATTTTATGTGAGTAAATATATGTTTCATGGTCTGTTACACAGTGTCTGTAACAATATTCTAGTAGAAAAGGCTGATTTATTTTATATATGTTTTGGATGTTCCTATTATTTTTTGTTTTCGCATAAGATACAAGTTAATAGTGTAAGTTTTTTGAAAACATATTTATTTTATAGAATTCTTACGTAAACCTGCAGTCTCATCAATTATTTTCTTAGATTAACAATCTTATATTGTCTTATTGCCACCGTTCCAATTGTAATACAAAAGCTCTTTCAACATACTTGTTTAATGTTTCATAATTAATATTGAATTCACCTTTAATAGAGAGAAATATAATAAAATAAAGTTTATAAGGACAATTTTATAGTGAAGGGAAAATTACGTTCCCTGATAATGAGAAGCCCACTTGTGGCTTATGAAACCGATCATTGCGCTAAGAATAACTTAAAAGTTAATACTTATAAAGTTAGACTGTGCCTGTATATGATACAGACTAAGTTAGTAAGTTGGCCGTCAGTATTATTATACCCCGCATACGTCTGTTTATAATTTAATTTTGTTGGCTGTCTTTTTGGACAAATATTTATGTTTTCATTATAATTCTTACTTAGGCTCCTGAAAAGATAATTCAGGTGCGTATTATAATGTATACTGGTGTCAATAAGCGGACATGTACCAAGTAAATGTTGTCGCATTATTAATCAATCGTTGTTGATAATTCTTTAACATTTTCCTTTGGGCATGTTTACTTATTCACGCAATGTAATATTGTGTATGTGGCAGGGTAAATTAATAGTAGTTAATTTCGTGCAAGAGCAATGATCAACGTTTGAAATGAGATAATATAGTTGCGTTTGACATGTAGGTATACTACCCGCACTAGTGGAATATTTCATGCTACGACTGATATACATGGAATGATGTGATATTTAGATGGTATAGATACTCGTACTATGTACAAGTGGCAAGTTGTCGCCTTATTACAAGGTTGAGGATATGGTGTCGTATATCCGATTTTCTTTTATTTACCTTGAATGTTTGCTGTGTAATTACTAAGTTGTGTGAACTTGATGCTTCCAATTCATCGCAGCTCACCTTCAATTAAAAAATTATAACACTTAAAATAATTACTGGTATTTTATTTACTTACGCCGTTAGTTGGTTTCAGTTCATAATATTTCTTCAAGTAGGTAGGTACCTACCTTGTATTTTATGATGACTTATTCATGTTATGCGGATAATTTCATATGTTATTGAAAAAGTAACATTTGGAACTTTTTCTTATAAAAAAAGAAATCAAATAATGTTAATACACTTACTGTAGGTCTCTTCTCTGACCTTCATGTGAGAACTCTTTCTCACACTATCAGTGGAAAAAATACTCAGCGGAGTTTAATAATAGCGTTTTTAATGTAAATGATTAAAAGTACATGAGGTAAAATTATAATCACTATGGTAAGAGCTTTAGCAAAATGTATATGTGAAAAATTGGGGACAAACTGGTTATAAGGCTCGACTAGTTGCTAGAGGCTTCAGTCAACGGGAGGCATTGATTATTTTGATACGTTTTCACCGGTTATTAGAAAGTTCTTTAGGGACGCTGATAGCATTAGATACAAGAGAAGGACTGAAAATTTATCAGATGGACGTGAAGATAGCTTTCTTAAATAGAAATTTAAATGAAGTAGTCTATATGAAGCAACCCGAGGGGTTTGAAGTAAAAGGAAAAGAATATGATGTATGTCTTTTACAAAAATCATTATATGGGTTGAAGCATGCTCCACGAGCATGGAACGAAAAACTCCATTCAGTAATCACAAAGTTAAAATTTAAAAGATCAAAAACTAAACCATGCGTTTACATGCGGGATGGAAAAAATCATTATTATCGCTGTGTACGCCGATCATCTTTTACGGTTCTGGAACAACAAACAAGAAACGCTTACGGTCAAAAGCGAATTGATGTTGAACTTTGAAACAAAAGACCTTTTAAAGGCTGAATTGATGCTAGGAATCAAGATGACAATGGCTACATCAAGAGAAGTGTGTAGATAAAATTCTAAAGGCATAGCGCATGGAAGATGGTAAACCTGTGGCCACACCATCTGCACCAGGCCAAAGACTAGAGAAGCTACATATCTAAGCCAGTTTAATGAGTGCTATGAGGAAAAATACTGGGTTGCTGCCAAACGTGTGTTGCGATATCTTAAAGGGACAAAGAGTCACGGTTTGAGATATCTCAAAGCGTTAGAACAATTAACTATAGAAACTTTTACTGATGCTGATCATGCAGGAGATAGTGATCGACGATCATATACAGGTTCAGTGTTCCTTATTCAAGGAGGAGCTCTTCCGTGGCAAAACACGTAACTACGGACGATTGCTCTTATTACAGCGGAGGTAGAGTACGTAGCAATATCAGAAACTGCTACAGAAGCAATATTTCTACAATGATTTTTTGCAGAAATATCGAATGGCCAATATAAGTCGAGTGACCCCATGACCATCTACTCTGATAGTCTGCCATTGCCATAGCTAAGAACCCAGTGCACCACCGAGGGGCCAAGCATATAGATTATAGATGTTAGGTTTGCGTGCGTGAAGTAATTGCGAATTATGTCATACTTAAATATAAAGAGTCAGCATGCATGATTGCAGATGGTCTAACGAAACCACTTCCAAGAGGGAAATTTGAGTTTTGTGTGAGAGTTGTGGGGTATATGTGTTTAAGTAACATAAGATACTTGTATGGAAATTAGGCTAAGGATGAGTGTTAGAGCCAAGAGGTAGGTACTACTGCACAGTTAGTAACCTTATGTCAATTTGTGATACAGACTGGTTGGGTTTGAAACGTGAAAAAACATAGATGTATGGTTTTATACTACATCTATGATTCAAAATGACACGAGTGACAATTTTTCACACATTCGAAGACATGTGTCATTTTGAATTACAATTCAAAGCCAATCAGCCTGTCTCAAACATTGACTTAAAGTGTGCAGAAGCACCTTTTTGCTCTAACAAATAATACTCCCATAAATTGAATATTTTCTTTTAATAATTGCTAAAATATGCACAGTTCGTGTGGTAGTATAAATAGATTGACTTATTTTTATAATGACAAGACTCATAGAGATAAGCTAAATAGCTCAAATAATTCTAGACGCGTTACTCAGACATTAGATGGACAATATTCAACCGTAAAAGTAACTAAATATATCCCATTCTGTAATGATCTTTATAAATGCAAAACAATTGGTGCAAATCCGGAATCGCCTAGTCTAGCAAAGCATTTCCTAATAAAATGTTTGCACAAAATATGTTCTTTTTTCGTTACATAGTAATAAGAATCCTAAAATATATCTTCATGATAAAATTTAATTGAATAGCGGTAATTTTTAGAGACTTCTAAAATATTTTTATTTTCAATAAATTTAAAATATTTTTAATCTTGCAGCACACTAAAAATATATTTTGAGACGTCTATAAGGCTTCAGTATCGCCTTGGATTCTCTTTCTAGCCAAGCCTGCTTCGCTTTGTCATAGCATATTCTCATATCATATAGTTTCTTCGTGGAAAATATCTTGCTCATCGCATTTGTCTGGCAGACAAACGAAAAACTCAATTAAATTCATTATAGGGCCTCTTGAAAACGGATTTTGATATCGGCCCCTTTTGTCTCTCAGATATGGATATCTCTTATAATTAAACATTTCGTTGGTAGTCAAATTCATGCAGGCATGTAAAATCTGTAAAGAAATAAATTAAACTCGTTTTAGAAACCAATAATTTAAAAAAATATGCTTAAAACATAATTATCGAAACGATTATTCTAAATTCTTCGATTGCACGAGAGTTGTAAACTAAGATCAAGGTTCGGTTTCCGAGTCAAAACATTCTTTAAGCGAAATCTTTCATTAAAAATAACGTATTCTTAGCATTTTATTTGAAGTTAGTTGACATTTAACATCGGTTACATAAAAAAATCAATAGGTAGGTACTCACTGAAGTACACGTCAGAATCCATCCTAAAGCGCAAAACGTGATTGCCTCCAACAGTCCCAACACATAGAGCAGTCCAAATCCTTCTAGGAGTAGGCAATAGCAGGCGAAGTAAATAGAAAGAGTACAGTTAATAGCGACGCTCATCACGAACAAGAAAAACCACATTCTGTTCCGAACTCCAACGCAGTTGTAGATGAAAGGGCAGTGGTGGTCGAAGTATGCCACACAACGCTTACAAATGCGGCAGTGTTTTGCCCTGAAAATAAAAGTAGTCGCTAACGGAATTTCTGACACCCAATAAAGGCTTCTCTACTCATTTCTAAAGTTTTTACAATTATTTTTATCATCTACCATTTGGAATTTATAATAATTGGCAAGTAATATACAAACGTGCTTAAGTGCTTCATTTAAATAGACACCAAAATCATAATTACTACCTACTATTGTTAATCTATGTTTTAGAAACTTAACATTTGCGTGACTAACGGTTATTTACCGATTCGTGAGATATAAGTATTAAATCTCGGCAGATTAATAGTGAAAGTTAAGTCAAAAAACTTTAACAAGGTATTGCTTTTTGTATGTTAGATGGAGTTTATGCGCTTACGGCTTAATTCCCGCTTTAACTTACCGAAGTGGCCGTAGACATCGGCAAGTGTGACAGAGGCGTGAAAGAATGACGTTTCTTTTCTTCCACTTGTCATAATATGGTATTTGTCTGATAGCCCGGTAGTAGGTTTCAGAATTCTGTGGAATATATCCTGGATCCCGGCGATTGGCAATAACCCAGCTTATCCACATAATAGCGTTCCAGTAAAGGAAGCAATAGTGCGAAAGTCGTAAGGTATTCCATGTTAATGGAATACACCTGATCACATACATGGGATATCCCCACAATAATACAGATATCAGGAAAAACAGTAGGGGTCCTTTGGAATCTCCAGCGCCACCGAAGACTAAAGCCCAAAGTTCAGACAGTGGCGGAATCCAATGTGCTTTGCGCTTCATTTCTTTTTGCAACAATTTTACTACCTCCAAGTGCCTGTGGCTTTGAGCAAGCATGAGAGGAGTTTTTCCGTTCTTATCGCGAGGTTCTAGCTCGGCTTTAACCTGGAATATAATATATTGAAAATTAAAATAAGCCAAATTCTTTTTAGTGAAATTGGATAGGTATAAACACGCACCTTTTCACAAAGTAATCTCACGCATGTCAAATTTCCTGATAGACATGCTAGATGTAATGGAGTCGATCCAAAGTTATCTCTACAATGTAACGGAACTCCAGAATAAATTAAAAGGCGAACTAAGTCAGCGTGACCCTTGTATGCTGCCCAATGCAAAGCCGTGTCTCCATTTATATCCGAGAGTCTGGTTGCTGCGCCCATGCCCAGGAGATAAGCAGCGGTTGCTGTTTTGCCGTACATACACGCTGTCATAAGAGGTGTGAGACCTACAAATTAATCATTAATTATTGTTTTTGTATTTATTTATGAAATTTAAATAAATATTTTAAATTAAACTATTCGATTAGGTATATATATAGTATACAGCATGATTAAATAATTTATGACAATTGCCTTTAAAGTCGGCCGCGTTGACTGCAACTCCAGACTGCAGTAAAACTTGAACGATAGACGCATGACCCTTGCGGCAGGCCCAATGTATTGGTCGAGGCCCCTAAAACAAAAATATTGATTTTGATTAAGTTTTCGTTTCAACTAATTGTAACCAACTTAATTATCTAAGTACATTTCATTATTATTTAGAAATCGTGAGAAGCCTTAAATAACAAACAAACTTTTGTCAGAGAAAGCAATTTACATGGGAAGAGTTTCTTGCGGCGAGAATCGTATGCGATAATCGCATGAAATAACCGCCATAAGATTATCGTGTTCTTACAATGTTTATACCGTGTTTACACCAATGATTAAAGAAATATAGCTTTACACCCATGGTTTACCTACACTAGGTATGCATTTTCTTTTATATCGTTACGATAATCGTATCTTCGAGGCGAGAAACTTTCCCCTTTTAAATGGACTTTAAGCCGATTGATATCTTATTATTTTTACCTGAGTACCAAGACAGGATAGATCAATAGGAGCTCCTCTTTCGATGAGATATCGCATGACGGCGACGCTGCCGTCCAGTGCCGCCCAGTGAGCTGGCGTGTAACCATGTTGATCGCGTGCACTTAGTACTTCCACGCCAAGTTTCTCCACGAGACGTTCGATTTCCGATACCTCACTAATAGAAAACCAATATCTATAACACATAGTATGTTCCTGATACACGATATTGCCTAAAAATAACATAGGTACCTAATACTTATTGCTATTCAAGAATGATTTTCATGTTATGCCAAATATAAGTTAACTACATCCTAAATAGGTAGATATGGAAATAGATTAAGTACCTAAATTCAGAGTCATAATATAACAAAAATATTGATGATGAATTCCTTAAGGTTTATTACTACAATACCGCTCATAATTTTTATTCCATATTCACCCTGAACGGACTGCTTCAAAGATCAGCTGATGTAAATCGGATTGTTGGTGAAGACTGGTGATGGTTCGAGGCGGCGCGGCCGGTGCCTCGGGTGATATAGGCGAGCACGGTGGCAGCGCCTCCTCTGCAGCCATCGTGCATGGGGGCGGCTGCGGCAGGGCCCACACGCCGCGGGCCGCCCCCGGGCTAGGATACACCTGCAATTGTTTTTTTTATCATATTAAGATAAAAGAAACGCTACTGCGAGTACTTATATGTCGAAATTGTTCGTGAATATAGAACTATATTGTAATTTAATCCAAGTGGCGCGGCGTAGAAGAGGTAAGCAGGAAATGGGAAAGGTTGAGCAAGAACGTAAACTCAGGTAGGCGTACTACAGATCAGCGTTACTTCAGGATAACTGATTACCCAGGGGAAGCAAAACCTTTTCACTATTACAATGATTTACGGAAAACTTCACACATTTTTTTATTTACGTTTAAAAATAGGGAAACTGAGCATACCTTGCTACTCACGGTGAGGCCGACGCCTCCCGCCACTGCCGAATTCTCGCTGTCCGCCACGGCCGCGGCCGTTCCACCGGCACACGACACTGAAATCCTAACTTTATTAAATTATTCAATGACTCCCAGAGTAAAAAGCTACGATCCAGTAACTATTTTCACACCAAATCGCAAAGCAACGGATTGCGTGCGGTAGAAAATATTGATCTAGTATGGTTAGGAGCATGCGCCTTCTACATTCTGTCTGCAGTCACGTCGACGGCATAAGGTAAGACTCATTATGCGACGAACTTTTCATTTTCATGTCATAAATATTCAACCATGGTTAAATTTAGTGATGTATGATATTAAGCGCCATCACCCATACCTATTTAGGAATATTTAATAAATCAATTCCTTCATAATTTTTCTATCTTTAAATTGTGAAGTTTTAATATTTTCATACTAAAATAACATATTGTGTAGTTTTCATATCTTACAACGTTTTCCTTTATATTACCTACATACTTTAAACATTAGGTACGTAAGTAATTATATTTGATTTTGCCGACAATTCAAGAGTGTCTACATAATAATAGATATTTAAAAAGAAACAATTAGTAGGTACCTACTGACCTAATGGTATTTTTATTTGTTTGCAACTATGTGCCTAACAATATTTTATGTACGTAACATAGGTACTTGCCCTCCTTGTGGCATCGCCGTAGGACATCCTGTATGTAGAGAGAGCTGTCATACATTTGCGTTTTCAAAAACGTACCTGTATATTTTTGGTTCGTAATTTTTGGAGGTACGAGTACTGCTATTTGAGAAAATTGAACTAATTATTGAACATCAAATTGCTATAAATTCCGTTGGTATCCGAAAGTAAGTAGATACCTATATTATCCGTCTAAAACGAGTTTGAGTGGAATTAAATAACCCTAAACTAGGTATCTATTTATTTATTTATACTCGTAAGTACCTACTTCATTGTATATCGCGCAAATACAAAACAAAAAATCAGTTAAATAATGAATATTGTAACAATCGGCGGTCTTTTAGCAAAACGGCGATGACTTCCAGACATTAGAGGGACTATAAATATTAAAGAAATTTTACTATTTCGTGCATGTCGAACAACCTCTATAATTTCAGCCAATAGAAGGACAGAAAATGTGCCCTGTCACCATCACCATTTTTATCTACGTTTTTGAAGTCCACCCATAACTAATTTAATGAAAGACGTCGGGCCTTCTTATTTAGTGAGGGTATCAAGGCAAACCACTGAGATAGTTAAATTATATCTAACGCGCCATTTACACGGAGACAGTTTCTCGCGGTGAGAATCGTAGGTACTTATGCCATTATTGCATGACATAATCGCCATATATTTAATATCCTTACGATAATCGTATGGTCGAGGCGAGAAACTCTCTCCGTCTAAATGGGGCTTAATATTTTCACATCACTGGTGCCATATTCACTATATCCTCCTGCTGGACTAAGACTACCTATCCAAGCCAGTGTTGGCTACATACATGGCTATCTAACAAACTTATTCAAACCTATAAATTTGAATACTAAAATATTTTTAAATAAAACAGAATAATTTCCATTCAACCACAGTATAATATGTTGCCTTGACTGTCAATGCTTGGACAAAGTAAAGATAGGAGTTCAACACAAAGGTGCCTAATTGAAAACAAATATTACGTTAAATCGTTTGCAAGCGAATGTTTTGGTAACTACAATGACTACCTTTAAATCTTCCAAAACATATTTCTGAGTGACGACAACGCAATCTATTTCGAGTGTGTAGGTTGCTAGCTGTTGCAATGCTATTTTCATTTGAAACAATGTACGTAAATATTCTAAGTAGTATCAGTACCTACCGTTTGCCGAATAGTGAATACCATATAGAAGGTCGTACGTTATCCGTACCGGCCTGGTGGCGACCACAGTAGGTATGCAACACGGTGAAAAGCCCGTCATAGTGATCCATGCAACTGTGTCATGTTCGGATTCGGCCCGTGTCCGGTTTCTTAGAGGCCGGTATAAAAAACAGCTTCAATGATATTACCCACTTCATACTATTTTAATATAATAGAATGCATAAAATAAATTTATTACAAACCTAGTCTCGTTGTGTTTTATACACTTATGTAGGTTCACAAAAAACTGGCAGTATTTTTTGCACGTTTAAGAAAGAAGAACATATAAGCACTTTAGCAATGCGATGAATGAGTTTTATTATGCTAAAGTCGGGAAGTGTACTGCAAGGAATGAAAGAAGATGTGCGGACTAATTTTCTCATTAAAACCATAAGTGGTGACTTATTACTGCGCCGCGTCGTAAAGTAACGACATTGTAAGTCAGTTTAAACGACGTCATTTACCTATTACGATGGTTATAAAATTAATGACTTTAGTCAGCTATTCGGTTTTAACGTATTTGTGAAAAATTAATAGTTACGGCCCCACTTATCTATTATTGTGCCCAGACTAACTAAAACTGACTTACTGATATACCATTAAAAAAATGCAAGTAGGTACAACAATAAGTCAGGTAGCATAATATGGAAGTAACTAGCCACTATAATTTTGTAACAAAAAATATTTACCATTACACCAACGAAACATACGAAATATTAAGTACGAATATGGGATTATCAAAAATGCAAACATTCCATTCTTAAACAACAGTGTAAAAAAACTTATCCAGATTTACTAGGTACGGCCTTTGATCTAACAAGTTACAACGCACAGTTCCGAAACGAGCATTTTTGTGGATCACATAAATATTTGTGTTAATGCGGATATTGAACTCGTAACCTCATCATTCTCAGTCAACATTTGACCAACGCATGCCATAATCACCTTACCTATGTGATTGGTACAACGATAATGTATCTGTAAAGTAAAGTTGCTCTGCAGTGGTAATCTAGTCTTAAAATTATTTTCACAGTAAAACAGGACTAAAATACGTAGGCTTATTAGGTATTAATATTATACATCTTTGATTTATGATTATTATATCAAGAATGCAAATGACTCAGTATGTGAATGAATTTACAATTGTAGATGGGTATTTATAATCGGTGTAGACTGGTTTTTAAGCTCATCATATCCGGATGGATGCTTGTAACGCCGAAATCAGGGTAAATGCTACACTAGCAAAGAAAGCTAAAATTATGAATTGCATTGAATAATATCTCACTAATGGTAACAGTGCCTATATGAATGTTGTTTCGTCACTGCGAATGATTCCGTCTGGGTCACGCCGGAATTACGATACTAGTAATACTGATAACATTATTTTAAAGACGTATCCAGTCAGATATTAAATAAACTTTTGATTCGAGAAAGATTACGCTGGTAACGCACTGATAGTAGCTACGATTTTATTAATAGGGGTAGCGATATGTTACACTGAAGTGATTTTATTTCTATTTTTAACTGACATCAGTCTATAAAGAAATGCTCGTGTATTACCGGTATTTTATACCCAGCTGCACTGTGTTCAGGACAAATCCACACCGAGGATACTTGGGTAACTCGGAACATCTTAAAAATTAGGATATGGAGTAAACCCGGACATCATGCACGGAAACGCATTAAATAGAACCATGTTTCTGCAACCTCATGTAGAAAAGAGGCCCTGAGTCCGGTTCAAGTCAATAACAAACCCATTCACCGTTACCACAGAACAATCAAAAGATTTACTGGAGAATCGCCGACGAGCCGTGCAATCACCTATAAAGCAATGAATGTTGCTAAGCGACAACATATCATGGATATACTTCTGCGTCTCCGTATCATTATTTCTGTAACAACATTATTTCTGTAAATGGATAGCCTTGGAGCCATGTAGAGCTTGTAGTGATGAACTTCCAGGCGTGCCTTTAAAGATGTCACGCATTCTGCGCTTATACAGAAAGCGGCAAATCCACGCGAATAAAACTTTTTGATTGAATCCACGCTGAAACTACTAACTATCCAGATTCCAGAGTCTTGATACTCGTTTGTCAACCACAAATCACGTTCTCCATTAGCCTGCCTGCTTAGCGCAGTTGTTAGACGACAGCGGTGAAATAAGAGCAGGTTCGAAGCCCGCACCGAGATAATTTTTTGTGCGACCTATAAATGGGTATTTGTTTCCAGTCTGAGTTTTGTGAAACCAAAAAGTTACTCGTAGTTTGTAATACCCACAATACAAGACTTGTATCTTAGCGTGGGGTAAGGACTATAAATTATGTGTTATTGTGGGTGACTGTTGGGTGTATTTATTTTCTTAGCATGTAGGTATTTCTACAGAGACACAGTATACAATTTTCGGAGTTCTTCCAACGTGTACTTACTTAATTGTTGGAAACGGAGTGTACTCAGCAACTTTCTGCAACCTCTATTAGATTATTCATATACATTGTTATCAAAATGTCTGATGCGATATTAGGTTAATATTATTATTAGGTATCTACTTACTTATAATTAGGTAAGAAACTAGGGGCGAACAATACATAACTACTACATGAAACACTTTATAGAATAAAATATGTCTCTTCTACTATAATTGCTTTTGACACTGCTGTTCGTTTTAAAAGGAGTCTGTGCTCTGTGGTTTCTCACCAAGACGACTTACATGCAAATGTTATAGCGATCTTACATATTATGTACGTATACAATTTAGAATCTAGCTAAGCTCTCAACTACATAAGCGTTTTATTACATAAAACACTACAACTATATTTTCTATTTTTCACCAGTTTAAACATAGGGAACAATGAAAAGAATAAGCAGCATACCCAATGCCAATAAATCAAAGTCACTGCCACCCATGAACAACCACGACACCTAATTCGTAGAAATTTGGCTAGCGGGTAAGGAAACGCGACGCACTTGAGCTGGTGAAGGTATTACCTGAACTCCGGAATTCGTGACTATCATAGAGTTGAAAATAAGATACTCTCTAAGATAAGCTCTTATTAACGTCATTTGGCAAAGAAACATTTTTCGATATATTGCATAGGTAGGTAACTTGATGGCTTATACCTTATAAAATTAGAACAGCTTTTTTGGTAGGGCCCTGGCAGTCACAGCCATTCAAACTTTCTTTAAACTAAATCTCACCATTAAACAAGCCTACCATGGAACCAAACCAAGGGCCACATTTGTAATGTCTATTGTACAATATTTATTAATTTATGGAGCCTGTTATATAAATTATTCCGTTGGTGATCATTAATGTCTGCTAGCAAACATACCAGTGAAAGAATGATCATGTGAATAATCTTATGTGACATTAAATAATATAGATCTAACAACGCCTAAGAATTACACAATTAAGCATCTTAATATACATGTATGAATCTGACATATATTCTATTATTTAACAATTTATGGTATTTTATCTAACATATATTATATGGGTGTGGTCAACACAGCACATACAAAGCAACTCTACTTATTCATGGCAAAAAAGGTATATGACTCATGTTTTTTAATATGCAATAATATAAATATTTAGCACTACATGATCAGTCAAAAAGATACCAATGAAATTTTTTTAGTAATTGAACCTTCTAAGAGTATTGGCTTCTAAATATTTGCTTTTATGGGGTTTAATTCTTATCCACACAAGAACAATAAATCACAAAAAAAATAGAGGTTTACCATTTAAGCTTTAATAATTTTGAATAAAAAGTATCAAATTATTGAAAAAATCCTTTTTAAATAAGTGTAAAATTAGTATATTTTTAAAGTGTATAATATACAGTAAAACATATACATCACTAGATTAATTGTTTATAATTTAATTGAGTAATACAAAACATGTAAAATTATTAAACTAATTATTATACTAAACAGCTTGACGACAAGTACATAATTAAGTCTATGTTGTATTAACAATAGCTTTATGATATGAGGAAGACACTTTATGCATCATCTCTATAAAATGTGTTATATTCAGGTGGGTGTGGTGTGCTGGTGTACACAGAATATATTACATACACATCTTAACTTCAATACAAACAATCAATATAAATAGGGTTAGACTGCTGGCAAATATTTATTTTAAATCAATCAAAAACATATTAAAATTGTGAAAATGAACTTTAATTCAGCAAATTTTTATACTAAATGTATAAATATGATATAATCTAGATTTCGTTTTCACTACCTAAATAGACATCATGTTATAAAAAGTGTACAACTAAAACTAGTAGCTGATTAAACATCTCAATGTGGCTTATCAATTAGTAAGATCTTGTAAAAGCACTTTTTAAAATGGTTTATTATACTTAAATAATAGATAAAAAGAATGAAAGCATACAGCTCACAACTGACGTTGAACTTCCAAACAACAATCATATTCAATACAAATCTTTAACTTCTAGTAAACTTGAAACATTTAACGAGCAAACTGAATAAATTATTATTCATAAACAAACTTAACAATGTCGATAGCTCAAAGTAATATAATAATTTTCAACAAGTGTCAACTGACTTCACACATGGTTAAGGCATATATGGGAGTAAATTTGGAACTATTCGATGTGGTACAAGTTTCCGATGATGCCGATCATAAGGTTTCCTTGTCTATTTTTTTATTACTGTATTGATATTTTATTATAAGTCTTGTTTCAGCATTATCTCTTTTGGGTCTTAAAACTAACAGACAGAGGTTGACCATGTACCACATACCCGTTTAATGCCTGTATCGCCATAGCTGCCTGATCATAATTCCTCATAGTCACAAACCCAAATCCTTTACTTTTATTAGTTTGATGATCTTTGATTATCTTAACCGATACAATAGCACCATATGGACCGAATAGCTGCCACAGAGTTAACTCTTCTACCTCTGGGGCAATATTATAAATATAAATAGACCATGTGCTTGGTGAGTTGTGATCACCAATACCACTTATATGATTGATCCAATGATAAGGCCTCACTAATGGATTCTTAGAAAAGTTATTATTATTATTTTTATGCTTATTAGGATTACTTTTATTAGCATACTTAACTGTTAAAGGGTGTAAAAAGCCAGGCGGTGTTGTGCCATTTATATTTTGTATAGCTCTTTCCGCTTCGTATTGATGCTCATACAACACGAAGGCTATGCCCGCAGCTATACGAGAATTAACTATTTTACCGAATTGTGCAAAAAGTCCATGTAAATCTTGCAAGGTCAATTCGTTAGGCAGGTTACATATGTAGAGATTCCAGTCGGCTTCTGGTTTCGACGGAGGTTTTGCTTCTGGATTTAACAGCGCGTGAGACACTTTTAACGTCTTGTTTTGCATCAGAAGACCGTTGAAAGCCTTGCGGGCCTTTACTGCATCCTCGGGACGTGTGTACTCGACGAACCCATAGCCTCGGTTCGCTATTAGTTTACAACTTTCCAATTTACCCATTGTCGAAAATAGCGAGAACATCATGTCCTGGGTCATGACTTCGGGAATGTAATTGACGATAAGTTTGGTGGGCGATTCTTCAGGTCCAAATTCATTATTTCCGTGACAATTACCGTCTTGACACGATTCCGACATTTTTTAATTGTTGTCGGTGAATGACATTTTACCATAATGTCACGTTCTATTAAATTCTGTTCGGAAATGCAATGCACTGTTAGCTATTTCATTCACAGGTGATAGGAGACTCTGAATTGGGGTAACTATGACCCAATCTGTAACTTAATACATGGCTGGTAAGAAATGGAGAATTAAGTGATATATTATTCTGTATTAATCTAACGACATCCATGTTATATTAAATGTAATTTGGCTGATTCATAATTGGAGTAAAGTTATCAGTGGAGTAAAGTTATAAAACAAGAGTAGCTTTGCAAATTATGTGCTGGAATTTTATCTTTGATGTAGGATTTTTAAAAGAATTTCACCTGGGTAATTATGGTAATCTATTCATAAATTATTATTACAATAATTACACCAGAAATTAGAAAATAACTGCAGGTTAAATAGGTTAAGCCTTTGTAATTTACGCGCCCGTAAAAAAATAAATGCACTACTTGAACCATGAATGTAGTATAAAACATAGATCGGCAATGTGAAAGAGATAGAATGATTTAACTCATATATTAGAGGGAGAATGCATGATGTGACCGTACATTTACACGCAAGAAGCCCTTTAGTCATCATTAGCCATTTAGCCATTTTCATTATTTATTTCAGTACATAGTTATTTTTATTAAACTTTGTTTATTATGGTAAATTGTGCAGTGCTTGGATGCGATTTATGGCGTCAAAATCTTAATAATTATAGTTTTTTTCAAATGCTGTTTAGGTAGTGGCAATATTGTAGAATTAAAAGACGAACCCAGTATGCACATCGGTAGATAAGAATATAGTATTAATTAATTATATAAATGCGCTGAAAGCGTTCATTGCCTATAAAAATAATATCAAATAGGTACGTGAATTTGTATTAAGTTCAACCGACATTTGCTAGGGATTGATTCACAGTTATATACGATTAATAATATGATATCGAATATCGATAAAAATAGTCGATGATAATTCATATTTCGCTACAATTTTATAGTGTTAAAAATTATAATATTAATTCTACAATATCAGTTATTACTTCACTTTATTTTTACACTATTGATACTTTCTAAATATTTATTATAAATCGGATGCGTCATTTACTATTTCAATTAACTGTGCTTCAGAGGCTGTAAATGTAATAAAACAATAGTATATTGGACATTAATAGAAAAAAATCTATACTTCTATGCACCATTTTATCATCGTTGCCTTAAAATATAATAATAATAATAATAATAAAATCTTTATTTAAATAACATTACATGAAACAACTAGTATTACCAGAGGTATCCAAACTAGGCAAAGCCTGTAACTTGGAATACCAAAAACGAATACAAAATGAGAATTATCATATAAGGTGGCCCATTTAAAGGACTATCTCTAAAACAATATAAAAATAAAAAAGGCTAAGTAAAAAAGTATGTAACATGTTTCCGTTTGGACCATTTACAGGATTTGTTAAATAAGTAACTAGAACGAGTATTTAAAATGCTAAGCCTAAATAACTTAACAATTATTAAAATATAAATAAAGAAGAGTAGTGTAAAATATAGAGAAAATGAATATAATATATGCATAAATATATTACAGAATTTATCATAAATATATATATATATATTATGGTATCAAAATAGTGTGTGTTACCAATCTCTCTGTTTCCTCATAATCAAGAGTTTCTAGCCAACTTAATATTTTATTTTTCGCTTTCTTAACGGGATCGTTCTTTATATCACAGTATTTTAAAACATTATTGTATATTAATAAATGAGAAAAATAAGGGAATCTTTTAGCAAAGTTTGTATTAATTGATGGTAGATCAAGTCTGTACACTCTACGTGTTAGCAAAAAATCATGAGTCGGGGAGTTAAGAGCCAGTTTGTGAGCACAAAGACATGCTTTGAGAATGTAAAGCTGACGTACTCTTAAAACCTTTATTTCTCTGTAAAGAGCATTAGTGGGGAATCTGTAAGGTTTGAATAACATAACTTTAAGAACGGCACGTTGAGCTCTTTCGACAGGTAGCACAAGAGTTTTGGCTGCGCCGCCCCAGACTCCGATACAATACGTTAACAGTGACTGACACAGAGCGTAGTAAATGAGTTTGCGAATATCAATGCCAGCTGACCTGCGTAACATCTTCATTATGCTTATAATTTTTCGGACTCTATTTGCAAGGGTGGCTAGATGACACTCAAAGTTCAGGCGTTCATCTAAAGTAAGACCTAGATATTTTAATGTGTTTGTTCGCCCAATTGTAACACAGCCACAATTAGATGGGGAGGTGAAGTCGCATGTATGAATCTTGCAGTCAAGAGAGCAGGATGGTTGTGTTCTGGGAGACTTGTGGAAACACATGTATTTTGTTTTGCTAGTGTTGAGTGTTAATAGGTTTTTCTGCATCCATTTTGAAACCAAGATCATTCCCTTTTCTGCCGCAGCCTTTGCATTATTCCAATCTCGGCCATAAAACACAATCGCAGTATCGTCAGCGTAACATACTATATCAGCGGATTCTAAGTGGAGATCATGGATATCGTTCATGTATATAATAAAAAGTAGTGGTCCGAGTATACTACCCTGGGGCACGCCGAAGGTGATGGGACGAGTGGAACTGTGTAGTTTATCTATCTTAACTAGCTGCCGTCTGTCGGATAGGTAACTGTGAAACCAATCTAGACTGGCACCGCGGATTCCAAAATTTTCCAGTTTTCTTATTAGAATTGGTACTGAGACAGTGTCGAAAGCCTTGGCGAGATCGAGGAACACGCCTAAACAGTTAAGACCTTTATCCAAGTTAGAAGCTATACAGTTGACAAGCGTTTCCACGGCGTCTTCTGTCGACTTGCCTCTTCTAAATCCAAATTGCCGCTGTGATAACAAACAGTGATCTTCCAAAAATCGAGTCAAACGTTTGTTAATGATTTTTTCTAGCAGTTTGGAGAACACACTCAAGAGCGATATTGGTCGATAATTGCTAGGCTGGTCTCTAGCCCCTTCTTTGTGAATTGGCGAGACCGAAGCAACTTTCCAAGCATCTGGGAAGCATCCTTTGCTGAAGCTCAAGTTAAAGATGTGAGTGAGAGGTGATAAAATGTGGACTCTGACAAACTTTAATAATGAATTCGAGAAACCATCTAGACCAGGGGCGCTGTTATTTTTTAAGTTACAAATCAAATTTTCGACTTCGTCATTATCTGTAGGAGAGATATAAAAAGAATTTAGTGGACCATTGGTGATGCTAAATTTAGAAGCTAAACTATCTTGAGATTCCCTTGTTTTTGTGAGTATGTTGTTCGCCAGATTTTGTCCAACGGAAACGAAAAAGTTATTACACTCATTGAGTGATTCGGAAGGGTCCTCACATTTAGATAATAATCCAAAAGGTGCATTATTCTTCTTTTTGAAATGACATATTTTGCTGATGGTGTCCCATAATGCTTTAGGATTGCTGCTATTTTTTCCAATTTCCTTTTTTTCAAAATCGCATTTTACTTTCCTTAACAAGTCGTTACAGAAATTTCTATACCTCAGAAATGAGGTAGTAACAATGACATTGTCCGGATATTTTCTAGCTTGCATGTGTAGACGATCCCTATGCCTGATACAGCGTAGTAAACCCGGAGTAATCCATGGTTCTATGTTATATTTTGATCTGCTGGTTTTGATTTCTTTGGTATGTTTTTGTACTACTGCTGAAAAAATATCCAAAAAGTGATTTGTCGCTTCGTTTACATTAGTTATCTGAAGCATCGGAGTCCAGTCTACTTCTTTTAGATCGTCTCTTATCTTCTCGAAATCGGTTACTGATTTTAGTCGGGGAGGTTTCTGTTTATTTTTCTTATCAGTTAGACCCAATATAGCTATTTTATGGTCAGTAATATCAGTATCACAGACAACACTTATCGCTGGTTTGGATGACTTTACAAATATGTGGTCAAGACATGCTTCCAGTCTAGTAGGGAGAGTGACAGCCGGAAGGAGACCATGTTCAGCAATCCTGCATAAATAATCAGAAGCGCCATGTGAAATAAAATCTTTAGACAAAATGTCGATATTAATATCGCCCGCTAAAACTATATTAGAATAATTATTTTTTAAGTTACAGAGTGCTTTATCAAGCGAGTCAATAAAATCGTTGGTATTCCTAAAAGAAGGGAAATATGACATCGAAAAACTGAATCACGTCATTATTTATTTATAATATGTGGATATTTTTATATACAATATAATAAAATATCGATTACATCTAAAATAAAAAAAATCCTACCTTGAGACCTTTAGCTATATCGATATTGATATGGTAAAATCGACAGTGCATGACGCAGCGTGATCTGTCAAGCATATAAGCAAATGTCACGCACACTATCACAATCCCGTTTTGGTTTTACTCAAAATGTTTCATTGCCGATTTATGTTTTATACTACATCTATGATTTGAACCTATGATTTAAACCTAATTTTTATAAGACTCTTACGAAATTCGTATTTCATGAAAGAAAAAAAATCGTTTATTTTTATAACCACTAAAATAAATATGTGAACAGGTCAATGTTTTGTTGAAAACATCTATTGTTGCATAATACATTCGTTGGCAATTTATTCCATTCTGCTCAATCAAGTATAGAGTCACCAAGTTATCTGTTCAGTCGAAAGTTCGGAATCGTCGCTAGTGAGGAATTGAGTATTGCCACTTTAAAAACGTCTTGAATTAGATTAGAGTAAATAAGAGAATTATATACACAGTTATGTATCCTATAAAATACGGTCGAAACGACACGGTAATATAACATTACCGTTGGCAGTGTTTTGGTAAAAAAAATAACGTGCATCTGCAGTAATTACCGTATATCTGATAACACTGGTTTAGTTCCAATTATGGCCACCTGAACAGATAAGTTGGTGGCTCTGTAGTCTCTTTTAATATTTAAGATATTGAACTGTAACTTCCCTCATAACAAAAAAAATAAAATAACAGTTCTGTTTAATTAAATATTAAACACTCAAATTCATTGGAATGAGAATTATTTCTTTTCATTAAATCATTTAATTTGTATTAGACTGCACATACATAAATAAACTAGGTACTTTAAGAACTGTTGAATCTTTTTAATGGAGCGTGGATATGGCAACTCTCACAATAGGTCACTGTGGAAATCTTTAGGAGAGGCCTATGTTCAGCAGTGGACTTCCTCTGGCTGATGAATTGGATTGGATATGGCATGATGCCACTCAATTGTTAAACCAAGTAATTTATAGATAAAGATGACCAAGATCGTTTAGGGGCCAATCACTAGATAGTTTACCTCGCCTTGTATGATGTTTTCTGAGATGATGTTTTTTATAATTTCTAGAGAATGCGCCGCATACTCCTCACTGGTCAGTGTATGTAGAATATTTATACTTATATAACTAATTTTTAGACATTATACGTTAATAGGCATGGCCGACGTCAGGGTTGGGCGCTGTTGGGCGACAGTCTCGGGTCGCGATAGTGACAAAAGGTCGCCGTATATATGCCTGGTTTACCGTTTTTCGCTTTGTATAGTGGTAAGAGGGTGCTGTAGAAATTTTGTCTAGGGAGTCTAATGTTAATACAGTTACAACTTACAACTACTACTGCCGGTATTAAATATTGTTAGAAAAAAAGATCAGTACCCTAATTTTATGACTGGGCGTTGTTTAGGGACAAAAATAAAATTAAACGCCTTGCTAGTTTATAAACTAAGTAATTTAATCTGGTCTAAGATATTTGAAAAAATATTGGAGTTATAACGATCGATGTCACATTTTAGGGCAACGTTGATGAAATGGTGCATACAAGTATCGATTTTTTTCTATTTATGTTTAATATACTATTGTTTTATTACGTTTACAGCCTCCGTGGCACAGTTAGTTGATGTAGTAAATCACGCACCTGATTTATTATAAATATTTAGAATATATCAATAGTGTAAAAATAAAGTGAAGTAATAACTGATATTGCAGAATTAATATTATAATTCAAGACTATACAATTGTAGCGAAATATGAATTGTCATCGACAATTTTTATCGAGGCCTAAAGAGCTTCTTGTGTGTTAATGTATGGTTACATCATGCATCTCGCTTTATTATATGAGTTAAATTATTATATCTCTTTCACATTGCCGATCTATGTTTTAAACTACATCTATGGTAAATTCTCTATCTCAGTTGGTCTTTAATTGATAGCTGTCACTGCACACCTCTCCCCATTTCACGCCCCAGCCTTCCAGACAGTTGAGAGGCGGCTGGACGGCTATAGGCCTACATTTTTGGCACATGGCACAACTTCAATTTGTAACTTATATATTAGGGTTTGTTGGCTAATCGAACCAATAAGTAAATTAATCAACAAGTACAATGAAGTAGATATTATTTGCCACTTTTAAGTGATTAAAATAAAAGGTATTTAAAAATCTTGGTAGTATGTACGTTATAGTTTCATAAAATGAGTACAACACACTTCTTGGTAATAAATAATATATTACCTAGATAATAAAGAACAGGGCTACATTTTGAAATAGAATTTACAACAAATAAACAAGATCTATTCAAGTCCATTATTATATAAAGAATGCAATACATTGTCAAATTAATGAAATAACACATTTTTGCTTTATAAGCTAAGCTAAAACAATCATAAAACGCATTACATAACATTTGGCTAATCACACTTTTTGGAATAATTTCAAGTATCAATAATATAATCACACTCATAACAGTATTAGGTAAGGCTCAGCCTTGTGCAACAACAAAAATATCTAAGAAATAAACAATAGCTACCAAAACCAGTAGTACACATATTTCATTTGGAATGTTAAAACATTACCATGAAATGCTTTGGAATTATTTTATGATTTATAATTTTAATACTTACATATTATAATATATTCATCATACATTAAATCATTCAACAATAATTGTTGTCAAACGTAATAGTTTCTTAAGTGTTTTTCATGTTCAATATTATCACACAACTACAATTAAGAGAAATATATTTTAAGCTAGTTAAAACACACATAGTAAATATTTATTTCTTTTTTTACTTCAAGTCATTAAAGCCTTTAAATGTGGTGTATGTAGTTTATAAAATAAGGTAATTAATATAACTGAACACAATATGTAAATAAATTACTCATTTCTCAAACACAAAGTTACAAATACAAGAAAGTCTAAAACATAGTACAATAATATGCACTTTAAATATACAAAACAATTTGCAAAACAAAAAAAAAAACCTTCACTAGTGTTTGTGCTTAGTTAGTTAATGAAATAAAACCATGTCGATAATTAGATAACCAATAAAACAAAAAATAAATCTAGGAATCACAATAAGTCAATACAAATGTATAATAAAATTCGAATATAAAATTATACCACTTTGCCATTATATCTAATTATTTAGGAATGATATTTTCTGCAGGTACTCGATTACAAATAATCAGTAATATATTTCTTTACAATTAATACTAAAAGCTCACCCATTGCTTATAACATATTTATAGACAATAAGGATCTAAAAAGCACGATTTATAGACACTGACTGTATAAATTATTGTCATGGTTTTTGTTGCAATAAATAATATATTTTAATCTTTGGTACATAAATACGGAATCGTCAAATATTAATATTTAAGCGTGAACCAAAATATTCTCTATACTAGTGTAAGTACCAAATACGAAACCCGTAATACCGAAAATTATAATAACAATGTCTTTCCAAAGTTTCCAATCATGTTTTCCAAGTTGGTCCGGCCAAAAGGTCATGATTTCGATAATCGGTGGAAATACAAGAGCGAGAGCCGAGCTGCTAAATGCACCGACGAGTGAAATAATCCCGCTTAGGTTGGGAATTAACGCTGCAGCCAAAACTGTGGACAGAATGACGTCATTAGCTGGCAGATGCCTTTGATAACCAACACAGTATAATATTACGTTTTATCATAATAAGGTTAAAAACAATGAACTGTAAATTCCCACAAAATGCTAGGATTATTTGAAATAGTTAAAAGCGCCTTATCGGCCTTTGTTTTGTTTATGTTGACGTCTGTACTCTGTAGTCCGCTTTCTTTTAATTCCAATTCATGAAAACTTTATCTTATAAGGAAATATAATTTTAATTCAAACATGTCGCACCATAATTAAAATATCGTCTAACGTTATGACGATGCCTATAACGAATCCAAAGTACCTACTTGCGAATAGATTAGGTTTAGTAGTATTATTTGGTAGGTATTAATAATATATTTCAGAATGGCCCTTTGTCGATATAGTCTAGTAGCTTTTGATCTCTAACCTGAATAATAGATATGTAATTGGCAATGTGCAGCTCGAGATCACCTCCAAGGTGAAGCAGTATAATAACTAAAATTGTTAGTACTAAACTATCTTGAGTAATGTAAACACACTTGTTTACGTAATAACGCCGAGGCTTATTAAGTAGGTAGTTAAATAACATTCAATAATGTAATAATAATGGCTGGTGATAGGGTTTTCATTTCCGATAGTATCGCTGCCGTACACGATGAAAACCCTGTCATAATGACCCACGCAAATGCCTTTCAGGTCCAGTTTGTGTATATAGGTTTCGAATAGGCCGGCATAAATTGATGGATCGATCATCGATAATTAATTTTCAACTTTTAATACACTACAAACGCCGGCAGAATTAGAAGAACACGTACAAAAATGGCTTTTTTTGTGTCTTTGTACAATTGTTTGTTTTTGCATTCCAACGTCCTTAAGTCCCTTAAGAAAGCAGAGTATGACAAAAAGAATCGTTATGTATTTGTTTTTATAATAATAAGACCTTTTCAAGTGATTGTAGGCATTTTGCTCTTATGAGCGTTATTAACGAAAATTGAGTTTGACTCAATTTTAAGCAATGTCGAGTAATTAAATACATTATTTGGAGAGTTCACATCGTATGGGATATAAAGTGAGAGATTTAATTGTTGCTGAAATTCCACCGCATTTGGAAAGATGAGTATACTTACGTTTTTGGGTTCGTTTTTATTTTAATCCAATAGATAGAAGAATATTAGATGCGGATATGTCGAAGAGTACATCAAAATCGAGATATGTTCAGTAGGAAAATTTGTTTTTTTGTTCAGACGCGGTTATACCGTTACGTAGCGTATGTTCGGGAGCCTCCACGGAGTTGGTCCTTATTAAAAATAGATCTGTTACTGCTCAGTGGGACGTCATACAGGTCTTAGGAGTCCCATGCGATGACTTTTGGTTGATTTTAAGACGATGATTTTGGTATAATGCCAGAAAATGCGGAATGTTACACTCCGGAAGATGGGCATTGTTACGAAAATTGAGTGAAAATCGAAAAACGGGATTAAACGGGACAATATTCTAAAAATAAATAAATAAAGAGGGATAAGTCAAAAAGCTTTGGCATTCAGGAACGTCCAAGAAATAATTTATGCCTTTCTCAAAAAGGGTCAGACTAGGCGAATTTTGAAAAATTGCATCATTGGAAGCATAAAAAGTCATATTCAGGAACACATCAGAATCCGCAAAAGCACTAGCTACCAGTAGCTCCTTTTGTTTTTTTATGTAGTTCATGAAAATACGGGATGATTTTTAACCAACAAAAATACGTATTTTTTTCATCTACGCTGGCTATCAGCCATCAAATGCATTGCTTTTTGACTGTTGTGACTTGTGCCAATAAATACTACATTTTAATTACCTGTAAGGAGATGTTATTGTGGAGTGCAGTGGCAATCGAATAACACTCTCTGATTATTTTTTTAAACTAATGGACTGAAACAATCAAGATGAATCTCTAGAGATGCACTTAGCATTTTTGGCTATAAATTTAATCTTACGAAGAGCGAGGAGGCTTAGGAAATAGATATGGAAATAGTTTTGCAAAATTTAAAGTGGTAGAGTCGCACTGTTGTCAGCCATGATTCAGTATGAATGGGCTGGCTCGTCCGGGGTCGTACCACTGTCTCAGGAGATCTACGTGAAGTAACAGCTTTGCTGTCACGTTTCGTTCGGGATTTGAGACTGCCGGATGCCCAATACCCCTTTCCTCATCCCATTCTTTTTCCTTCCCGCTCCCCTCCCGATTTGATAGGCCGGCAAAACCTCCATCCTAACGTTGTGAATGTTTATGGGCGGCAGTGATCACTTGCCACCACGTGACCTACTTGCTCGTTGGCCCGACCTATGCTATAAAGAAAATATTAAAACTTAATGAAGTCGAGTGAACAATTACGTAATTGAGGGGACGGGTCGGGCTGGTATTTTAAAATATTCTCGAGTTATACGGTATATAACGCATACACAAAAATACCATTTATGAGCATAAAGCAGTACTAGGCGCCAAAATGGGCGTTGAATGTTAGTGAAATCCCCGGCTATGTGCGTGGCGTGATAGCGATAGATGACGTCACTGCATGGAGCCGGATGGAGCGCTCGTATATTGATATAGCCGATATAAAAACGTTAATGATCTCGTAATAAACCCATAGTTTTATAATTATATTTTAAAAAGTAAAATAACTGGTAATATGAAGCCCGTGCACTGAAGTAATATGTAAGCACATATTTATAATTATCCTATATCGTAATATGTAATTTAACCTTGTTACGAGCCGCTAAGGGGATGTTAACGTATAATAATACATAATTTCTCGATTCCAGTTGAACTGTATTTTTGTCAACAACAAATAATAATTTAGTGCTCAGTGCCGAAAACAACGTGATGAATTTATCATAAGCAAACGTTAGTACATATTCTATACTAGATAGGAAAATGTAGCCCACTTTCGCATTTCACTATCGTTTCGTATAAATATGATAACCTAAGGGTCAGACACGTTAAATATTAAGGTATATATCAATTACGTGCGAATATCAAACGTTACTCATACATTTATTATCTATCTATTGTTCGGAAAATAACAAAACCAGCACATACTTACATGTTGTAGAGATAAGTACGAATCTTGTTGCGGCTTCGCCGTGTTTTAATGCTTTTTCCGATGTCAATTTCGATTTCACATAGGGCCAGACAATGTTCATTGGCACATAGAATTGTAAACCATATGATAGAAAAATAGCTGCTGCCATCACTGCTCGTACACTTTGAGCCAGCCTGCAAGCAAATCAGTTTTATATTCCATTCCAGTTTTTTTTATAAACATTCACAGTTAAAAAATAATAAATACTGTTATAAAGAACAAATAAGATAACCAGTTTTAAACAGTAGCTTTAAACCCACCAGGTATTTGGTAAATTGAGAGTGATGCTTCCTTGAACATGATTCCCATATTTCAAATATCCGAAAAATCCAACTGCTGTATACAATGCTCCTACAATAACCATTCCAGTATTAAGAACACCAGTCCATCCTCCAAAGTCCTCGGGCGTTTTCATATTATTTTCTAATGGTAACACCTGGAAAAAAATAAGAGACAATGACCTCAAAAGAACAAGCAAATTAGTATTATCTATTAACATTCAATACAGCACAATATAACTAAACTAGGGCAAAGTTGAAGATACTATTACATCTCTAATAAGTCATGACCTCATTCCAGCAAATTATATTAATCCTTGTGTGTGGTGAGCAATGCAGTGGAATTTGTATTTAAGCATAACATATCTACTAATAATGTTTGTACTAAAAATAATGAGCCTATAGAAGCTTTTATTGATGTAATGAATAACAACTTTACTGGTGAGAAAACTTACCACTCCTATGCCTTCAAATGCATATATGGCTGTGCCAAAATACAAAGGTAGTTGGTGCCAACTGGCAATGGCTTTCACTGAGCTGGTGTGTGGCAAATCTTGCAGAATGTAGTAAAATGTTATCACAAGGCCCCAAGCGGTCATTATAGAAGCAATTAGAGACACTGGAGTCAGATATTTCAAGTTTTTCACCATAGACAATGCTAAAATTGGTGGGAACAATAATACCAGGTACACATGTACACTCAAATTTATATGAAATAAACGCAATGTGTCTTGAAGGTTAGTGGCAACAAATAAAAAGTATACACAGCAAAATCCCAATTGTGTTATGACCAGAAATACATTAACAATAGTCCTGAAACAATGAACATATACTTACATAAGTTACATTATATGTTACATCTATGCATATGAAAATAAATATTTCATAATTAGTTGTTATAATTAGAAATTTATTTTATTTTCCAAAATAATAAAATATAAAAATTTGATAATACATCTAATAACAGTAATTTATACTATTGATAAATATTAAATAGAATGGCCTCAAGCTGATAATTTTCAAGAATATAATTTTACATAAGTAGTCCATATAACTTTGATGCTAAATGCTAATAAAAAAGCGTGCAAAACATTTTTATATATTTTTTAAATCTCATCTTAGGCCTTGCAAAATATTTTTATTTGAAAATTTTTCAGCATTACCAAAACATACTTTGACTATTTTGTCCATGAAATAATGATGGTAATTTTTAATTACAAGCAATACTCAATATATATTTTATTTATTTCTGTCACATTACTTAAAATAATAATTCTAAAGAAAACAATATGACTTTTATAAAAAATATATATTTGTGAGCTCATTGTGACACACAACTTATGATAACAAATATTTAATTAATGTTATCAGTGAACCTACAAACCAATAACTAATATTATGAAGGGGAAATTTTATTTGTTTGCATGTGGTGTAGGTGTTCACTATATCTGAATGTGTTTGGATTAAAAAGTGGAAAGTTTGTTAAAATGGGTATTTTATATCAATTTTATCAATGGATTGTTTGAGAATTAGAAGTACCATTATTAATTGTCATATCATGAGTATGCCATACTTTCTGCACCTACATAATTAATGTTGTTCAATACTACTTACTTCATTTTCTTAGCAAATGGTCGAAAAGATATAGGTCCAGAGGCAATTGAATCCTCAACCACTTCTGAGAAACTCAATGCAGGCTTCTGACTCCTGATGCATAGCTCATGAGAACACTGGACTAGCACATGCATGCAATGTGTGCAGATAGCTCCCATGACCAATGTACAAAATACACCTACAAACACAAATTACAACATCATATGCAGATAATAAGCAATTGTTTCAACAAAATGCATAATGTAATATCTGTAATTGCAAAATATACTCCAATAAGGTGATAACAGACAATGTTTATCAATAAGATTTATAAATATATGTATAAAAGTTTATAAACAAAAGTTAGATGACTTATATAGAAGACTATGTGTACTATCAGTACTAGTTGTGAGAATATATGAATAGCTCATATAATGTGCAGTACTTCAGATAATATGTAGGCCATCACTATTGCAGATCAATATCTTAATTTCATGGACTGAGATTGCATGACATCACCACTGTCATATGGTATTGATTGGAAAATGGGAAAATAAATTGGCTATGTAAACTGACACATTGCTCCTTACATACTCGAAATATATCAAACTAGAAAGTGGTAATATTAACGGAATACGCGAAATACGTAAATACAGCAAAACTTTGGGTAGAAAGACAATAAGTACTATTATTTTTAATGTTATGATAAATGGATTTATGATGAATTGTGGTAGTATATACTCACCAAAAATTAAACCAGCATTTTTAAATGCGTCGGGCATAGCTAGTATGCCGGTACCTATGTTGCCTTTAAGGAGGTGAATCAAAGTATCGAAATTCGACGTCGGGTGTTCCAAACATCTTTCGGAAGCTGGGTGATAGTCGCTTTTAGGTTTTTCGTCCGGTGTTACTGCAGGTTCAGTGACCAATTCAACGGTTTGCGCCTCGATATAATCAGGACTGTTTGGTCCAGTGAGGAGAGGCTGCTTTTCATCATTCATATTTTAATTTAAAATATTTTTACAACAATAAATATTCCATAAGCTATTATCACATGTACCACATCGACCCGAATAAATATCAGTACACTGGAGCAGTGGCCAATCGTCTATGTCCTATGCACAGATATCTATTAACTGTGCAATGCGATTCCATCTGAAACTCAGAAATCAGAATGTCAAGTTTTTGACGTTCTTGACATACTTACACTGACAAACAAGGTATTGTGTTGCCAAAGCGACAACTGAAATTATACAAGACACTGCACAGTGCATTTTTGTTCAGTGCTCTAAGCTTAGGCTCGATAGGCCAATGTATAAAGCGCACAACACGCCAAAGCCGCCAGCCCGCCGCGCCGGCATATGTCGGCAACATTTTGTTGCCGGACTAGCCGGCGGCTTTAGTCATTTACCGTGTGCCTTACCTGCAAATTTAACGATAATATAAAAGAGTACAGTAGATTTTACGATTTAAAAGCTCCAATAAAGTTAAATAATATAATTTTTCTAATATTTTAGCATTTTGATTTTCGGAAAAATATACGAAAAAAAAAATATATACGAAAATTACACAACACTTATAGATGGAGTCAGTTGCCACCGATAATTCTATTCTTTGGTGACATAGTGGTCTATGCTTTAGCGGTGACCGTAGACATTGCTGACAGTTGTTTACTTTGAAGTTTGATAAAATGACAGTGACATATCGAATGACAGAATTTTTCATTTTTCCTACGAAAATTATGTTTCATGTTCCATTGAGTTTCCATAAAAATAAATAATTAGACAGACGCCAAAGATTTTCAATAACAGTTTAAATTATAAATATAAATTAATATGGGTAACGCTGGAAGTAACCAGCCTAAAGAATGGCACAAAGATACTGTAACTAAAACTCAAGACCATGGTCCTTCTTCGCCAGCGAAAGAAGGTGAGGCGTTTACATTCGACAAGAAGATAGACGACGATCGAAATGCTCGAGAAGATGAAAACAACATTGAAGATGGTGCTCCATACTACACGAAGGCTGTTCCTGAACGTGAAGTCGAATACTCTGGCCCGCGTGAAAGGTCAAACACATTAACCGAAGGAAGTAAAATAGTCGATGATGTTAAAGTGTTACCAACTGTGTTCAAATGGGAAGGAGGCGGGAAACAGGTAATGGCCAAGTTAATTTTTTCAAATTTATCAACTTGCATTCTTGCATAAGTAGAATGAGAATATAGATTCGCATGTTTTGAGAATACTATGCTTACAGGGTTAGGTATTTATTTTTATTAGAAAAGTTTATTATTAATAAAGTAAAATACCAATATCCGCAGAGAGGCTATTGGAATATGTCCAGTTGTGATATTGTTTTACTATTTTGATAATAGTTTTTCAATGATAGTTATCCTCCTTCTCGGTAACCAAATTCAAATTTAGACCCTGAGACATCAGAATTTTGTCACATCATATAGACTGCAGTGCAGACTGGCTTCTTTAGGTTTTATATCAACAAAAACTGAAGAAGCCAGTTTTCTTATTTTCTTGTTTCATTGTATGTTTTATGTATTAATTTAATAATACCATTATAATTTTATAATGAGACTGAATATATACAATGGGTAAATATTAATGAAAAATTAAATAAAATTAAAAATTTTACTATTTATTTGATATGTAAAAAGAAGTTTTTATTATTTCATTATGTAATATAAAAATGAATGCAATATTAAATTGGGTCTAGAGAAACCTCTTTGTCATAAAATCCATGAATATAGAACAAAGTGGTGCATGTGTTAAGAAGGGTAATGGTTTTTAATTTGTGATTTTGCATTCAATTTGTTAAATAATTATAAACATATTAAAATTAAGTTGTAAAGTAATGGACAAATTTACAATGTTAGCTTTTACATTGATGTTGTACTTTGTCTTTGTTTTAGTATGAAGAAAACTTTATTGTATAAAAATTTGATATTACTGAATATTTAAAATAAAATATTGTATTACAAGATATGTTTATGTCTACATACACTTGTTTGCTCATAGTTTATATTAATAAATTTTATACTTTCATTTACAGGTTTATATCAGTGGAACTTTTACTGATTGGAAAACAATTCCAATGGTTAAATCACATGGTGATTTTGTAACTATAATTGACTTGCCTGAAGGTGAACATCAGTATAAATATTTTGTTGATGGAGAATGGAGACATGATCCAACTGTTGTAAGATATTTGTTACTGTTATTATATATCTACCATTTGTGTTATTTAAAAACGTAACTTGTTTAGTAACACATATTTTGTTATTTACAAACCTTAATTAACAGTTACCTTTTCTAAAAAAATGTTCTATTTATGGCTTAAGTAAGATGTTCTCGAAACAATATAAACTTGACTAAGTACAGTTGACTCTTGACAATTTAAACCTCTATAATTTGAAGTAACTGTTGTGTCCCTAGCAAAACTTGATAAATCACATAAATTGTATGGGTTTTGTACACTTGGTTATGTGAAGAAAAAAAAATCACAACACATGGTAATTCTAAATTCTTTCATGCGAACACTCGACAACTCGAAATAGGGACATGTGGGAACATGTATACACATGAACAATCAAGTAGTGCTATACATCTAAACTGAAGCATAAAAACCTCTCAACATTTCAAATTCTTTAGTCTTTAGTAATACAAAGTATTAGAGAGTCTATTGTAGTAGGTTTTATCATTTGAAAATATAAAAATAACACGTAATTAAGCAAAAAAGAAAAAATATAATTTGAAACTTTTAACTTTGTATAAATTACACCATAATATAATAATTGCCATTATTATTTTCTGTTTTAGAAAGTGGTAGATAATGGTATTGGTTCAAAAAATAATCTAGTGACAGTGAAAATGTCTGATTTTGAAGTATTTCAAGCACTTGCAAAGGATAGCGAAGGTATACACAGTAGTGCGCAAACGGAATATTCGCAGGTAAGACTCTACTTTTCAAATCACTCTAAAAAGGTATCATAATTTTTTTGCTTTGTTTAATGGTTCAAAAATAATTTAAGCGTAAAGATTATTTTATAATAAAATGTTTACAATTTGATTCAAAATACAAAAAATAATAAATAGAAAAATGTTTCTGCCTTGTGTCCATCTATATTCAGCACACCCTAATTTATATTGCATGTTTTTAATTTCAGGAAATTCCTCAGTCAAAGCCTTGGGAGAAGGTTACTGGGCCACCTATATTACCGCCACATCTGTTGCAAGTTATATTAAACAAGGACACTCCGCTTTCTGTAAGCAACAAATACTTATATTTGTACACTTAATAGAATTTACCGTATTTAATAGTAATTAAATACCGTAGCGATTTTAAAGACTTTCTACGGTATGTAAGTCCGCCAACCCGCACTAGGCCAGCGTGGTGGACTATATGGCCTAACCACTCTCAATCGATTCTCTCGATTGTAGAGTAGGCCCGTGCCCAGCAGTGGGACGTATATGGGCTGATTAAAATAAAACATTTTTGTGAAAACCATAGATGTAGTTTAACATAGATCGGCAATAGAACATTTTGAGTGAGACCAAAACTACCAAGACTATTTTTGTCGACAACATATTATTGATAGAAACTTTTAATCAATCCCTCGCAAATGTTGGTTGCAATATTATTTTTTGTAGACAATCGATGCTTTCAGCGCATTTGAATAATGTATAACGATATTCTGTTCTACAGCTATGCGGACCAGGCTTGTCTTATAATTCAACAATATTGGCACTAAACAGCATTGATACAAAGTGAGCCTGACATAGGAAAACTGTAATTATTAGGGGCTTTAAGCGCTGATGAATCATAACTAAGCACTACACAATTCACCATGATAATTTACATTTAATAAAAACAATTTAGCACTGAAATATTAAATACATTCAGAAAATAAGCGATATTTGTCGCTCGTATATTTTTACACGGGGTCGTAATGGGTCGCTTGCCTATGTAGTGCAGCTCGCTTTAATGCACGAGTTAAATCATTATATCTCTTTCCAGTGGCGAAGGCTCCATATAACTCGATTCCCTGCGGCTTACCTTTTGTAATTTATCATTACACTATAAACAAGCAAATTTTTCAAAATTATTTATGTAATATCTAAACTCATTTTATTCAACGACATCTGTCGGCCACATAGGTAAATATTACTGTGGAGGCGCATAGCAAACATGTAATTAGATTGCGCCGCGTTGCGACCTCTGGCGAATTACTGCCAAAATTGTTCGGCTTATTGAATAACAATGGCGCGGCCCGTGCGCCGACCGCCTGCGTCGGCTGCATGTTACGCATTGGTGTGATATGGTTGTGTAGTTTGCAACAAATCACGCAAAAGTGTACCTTAAACTTATTATGATTTAAGGTTCAATTTCCGTTAAAAAAGCAGGAGGCATGCTGCGGCTCTTCAGCATTTTGTGTGTTTATGTGTGTATTTGTGTAGATATCACTGCATTTGTAAGTGTTGTATTAACATTTTGACAGTATACGAGTATTAGCTGGTTCACGCATTTAGTTTTTAATGTTTTAAATTACAAAATGTACATAAATATTAATAGTATTATTATGTTGTAATGGAAATTACGACGATCGCAGTACGTAGATGCCATCATACGAAACGCAATCGTTTCGTTTGGTGAGTGAGATTGTCGGAGGAATAATTTGCTGGTGGTTGAATATTCGCAAACGTCCGGATATAAGGATACACGTACATATTATGTAAATGTGTCGCGTTTCGGGCTAATTCTCTGAAGCATCTCACGATAAGTTGATCTACTCAATCCGGACTGCACTATGTTTACTATCAAGTATCAGTCGCATTGTCTTCCCTATGTAGGACCAGTAGGTATAAACACACTTATTTCGCGTATTGAGCTTCGGCTTCCCTTTTTAAAAAAATCACCCTTCGCCACTGTCTCTTTCACATTGTTATACTACATCTATGGTGAAAAAAGTATGAATTTAGCTTGTAAAATGAGGTCAATATTAGTATAAAAAAAGAATGGGAGCGTAGTGCGGACATCTTTAGTCTCTTTCACACGCGCACACTGACGTCATTAGCTTTGTTTTGCATCTCTTTTCTTTTACTCCTACTGCAAGATTTAAAACGTTTCTAGCTTGTTTAATTCTGAATGGATTGACAAAATTCTGTGTTTGCTAGATTTTTGATATGGATACCCTTGATAAATACAAAAAAAATGTAGTCAAATACCCTATTGGGTGTAATGAAGTATTTACCCATTCAATAATTATGATGTATTTAAAATATTAAATTTAAGTAAAATAAAATATTTGAAAGAGTTAGGTTTGGTTTTAAAATTATAGTAAAATAAGTCGATTTATTCCTTTATTAGCAAAATAAATACAGTAGAGGTAACATATTAAAACTTTTCAACCTCACATTAATACTTATGAGTCGAAGCTATTTTTTATGACTAGGTATTCTAGTCATTCCATCTCTATACCATAACCACACCATAACTTGTACCACATTTTTATAAAATTTTGTCACAAGACATATTATATCTTTAGCTAAGATTACGATAATGTAAAATTTATAGTTAAATACATTTTTATATTTTTTTCAGTGTGAACCAACATTACTGCCGGAACCAAACCATGTAATGTTAAATCATCTATATGCGTTATCAATTAAAGATGGTGTCATGGTATTATCAGCAACGCATAGATACAGGAAGAAGTACGTCACCACTCTGTTGTATAAACCAATATAATGTTCGTGATTATTACGTTGCAGTAATTTTAGTTGTAGCTTAGGTCTCAATGCAATATCTAATTCTAGAAAAATCGTAAAGGTATTAAATTAATTTTTTAAATAAAATAGTATGTACTTTTTACTTAAACAACTACTTATGAATCATGTGATGTTCCTAACTTAAAGTAACATTGCGTTAGCAATCGATGCGTGTTTGTCAGTTATGAAACTATTCAGCCTGTAAATTTGCTCTGAATCTTTCAAACACAGTAAATATTTTAATGACAGTAACAATAGTTCACACGATATTTAATCTACATAAATAAATAAATATACAGTTACATACATATTCCTGAACCCACTAAGAGTAGAGTCGAGTCTTGTGTAGTAGCAGAAACTACGCGACTTTTTGTGCTCACTAACACTCAGACCCGAAACAAATACCTGTGGAACACATAAATATTGATCTTGGTGCGGGGATCGAACCCGCGGTCTCACGTTTCACAGCCGCCTTCTATACAACTATGGAGGCTGTCACATAATGGTCATTGACTTTAATTATTACTGTACCTAAGTCATGTTGCTTTTCTGAATTGGAGGTTGCAGGTGCGATCTCGGCAAAGATAATACATATTTGGATGTCCTGCATATTTTCGTCCGAATCCGGGTACTGCCTGAAATCTACCATTGCAAGAGCAGATCTTGTAAGTCTACCACACTGGCCTAGTGCGATTGGTAGACTTTACATACCTTCGAATTTTTGTGAATGATTGTGAATATACATAATTCTTGTGAATTCGAAGGTATGTTCCAAAAGGGACACTACCAGGTTTACGAGTACAGGTTTTCTTGTAGTGGTTTTGTTCATTATAACAACAAGTTATAATTCTCTGAATGTATCGAGTAACTTCAACAGATTAGTGGTGTGGTGCTGGCCCTGGATTTGAATCCACGACCGTCGGTTTGGAATTCCGGTCCGCATGGGAATTAGCCATCGCGCGTTCGAAAAATGTTTGTAAAAAAATAAAATAATGAAGACTACCGTAATTCACCATCGTTCTGAATTGTATTTTGCAAAATAACATTAAAATATTTAACTGTATTTGAAAGACTCTAAAAACGTTCCCGTGTATGTGAAACCAAGGAAATAAATGTTCAACCACCGTTTTTATTGTACCTTAAAATGTGCTGTGCTTGTATTAACTCTTGCTAAAGAGATTAGATTATAGAATCTGTATTGTACTTATAAATGAAATGATGGCAACGACAAATCTCAAAATTTTATTTATGAGCTAATGTAGATGAATGACCGTTTATCTATATAGTGCCTTAATTATTTAATAGCGAGAACCATTAATGACGTTACAATTAATGCTATTACTAAAATGTGTAAATTGCCTTGGGAATTATCATTATTCTTTGGGCTAAAATAAGTTGTATTAGGTATCTAAGTATCAACACATCCCATACTAAAAATAATGGTGTCTTACATTAACTTTTTTATAATAAAAGAAAATAACGTCAATAACTGTTATGTCTATTTATTTCGAATACATAATTTGTGTTTGTAGTATAAGAAAAAATCGTTGCTTACTCTGTGATAGCTGAGCTAGTTACCTATGCATAATTCTGGAATGAAATAAAACCCTCAAATAAAATGATGTTTTTTATTTAACCGTATGTACATTTCACAGCATTGAATTCAGAACTTACAACTATCGTGGTTAAAAATCCTTATTACAACATTGGATACATATATATATATATAAGAGATTTCACACCTACATATATACTTACGCGAAAATTATTCGATTCACATGGTTGACATTGTAAATACAGCATGAAAAAACAGTGTTCAACTACAACAATATAAAGATGTTAATAAAACGTATGAATACCGGCAATCGTGGACTAGGCATCTAGCAGACGCTAATTATTGCTAATAATATCGGGTGATTGCATCGAATATAGGAAAACAAATTCTCGAAACTCCACTGACCACTTTATATATATACATATTCTATTTGGCAAAACATTTTTGTGTATTATGTCTATTGAAAACGCACAAATATTAATTAAATTGGGGAGTGCCTTCAATATACACTCATTTGCAAAAAAAACGGGCGGTTTTGATTTTAATTCTTCTTTAAAAAAATACGGTACCAAAATGATTTCAATCATTTCTACATGTTACTGGCCGGTTTTAAAAATGCCATGGTGTTTAAAACAGTACGTTCTAAATTCAAATTTTCGTTTGATACTCGTTTTTACAGAAAACCACTTTTTATCCTACATTTTTGGTGCGAAGTTCCGAAAAATTCGAAAGTTTCGAAAAGATAATATCAGTTTTCATAACTTTTAGTCAATTTTTATGAATTTATTTCATATTCTTAATTGTCAAAGCTTCATTTATTGCTGTTTAGCTGTCTCAATAATGTTAGAGAAAGTGGTAAAAGCTACCAAAATTATTGCGCTGCTCGAAGAGGAATGCAGCCAATGCTTCGTGGCTCAGAGGCTAAGTGTGAGTCGCTCGACGGTTCAAAGGACCTGGAGGAGGAATTCAATGGATCGTACAGAGTTAGTCTTCATTGAAAACGGCTCACTGACTGGACATCGATACATAACGGAAGTTCTAATTCCTCATGCACAACCCGCATTGGCCGCTTTAGGCGAAGACTCAATTTTTATGGACGACAACGCTCGCGCCCACCGTTCTGGCGATGTGGAAGCGTATGTGCAAGAGGTCGGCATTCGTCGTTTGGATTGGCCAGCTCGAAGTACCGACCTCAATCCTATAGAGCATGTCTGGGACGTTCTGAAACGATGCGTGAGATCAGTACAACCGGCTCCGCAGACCATCAGAGAGCTGAAGAATGTGATTACCGCGGAGTGTGAACGTATTCCGCAAGCAAGTATCCGGGATATCCTCGCTAGCATACCCAGACGAATTCAAGCTGTGATTTCAGCTAGAGGGGGTCACACTCGATACTAAACATTTATCTGCTTTTACTTTATTAAAGAAAAAACAAACAAAAATCTAACTTTTACTTCACGAGCATATGCACTACTAGCGAGCATACACTACTAGTGAACTTTAGCATTAAAACCCATAAATTTTATCAAAATTTTATGATAATACTGACGAAAACGATTATTTGCTTATTAATTTACAAAATTGTGAAAGTAAAACTACCTATAATTATCAAACAAACCAATAGTAACATTTGAAATGGTTCATTGCTTAGGTGCCCGTTTTTTTTGCAAATGAGTTTATTACGCTTATAATATTATTAATAGGCCAGTCAAGTCAATATGTAAATTTATCAACGATTACCAGTACAGTTAAGTAAATATTATTTGTTACTTTTAAATGATTTTTTAAAGTTGTTTTTTTTTTAATAAAAAAAAATATTTATTTGTATGTTTTTAGTGTTATATGTTTCTATTTCTCTCAGCGCCCCTTTTTCACTTCCTCATTTTATTGATTCGCAGTCAGAAGTCTTTGGAAATTAGATCGTGTAGCTGGAGTAAATCACGCATTAGCCACTCCACTCTTATTTTTCCCTTTCACAGGCACTGTTTTTATCGTGTTGCCCAATATGGAAAGCTCCAAGCATCAGTTTAGATATGGGTGGATATTGGCTTTTATAATTAAACACGTTTCATGTAACAGTTTGCTGCGCTCATACGCCGAAACTATTCATTTTACGGAAAAAGTTAACAATTAACCCTAGGGGTAGGGATGATTGTAACAATTTCCACGGCATATTTGGACATTTTTCTCAAAATCTGTATTTGCAGTTAAATACAAAATGCAGTTAATTGATAGCCGAAAGACCAAGATATCATGTGTAGTAATTATTATTTTGTAATCTATTAAGTTCTATGAGATTTTACAAGATGTTTGATAATCGTTACTTTCGTCCCTGGTCTCCCCTATACATATAATTCAAAGTCTTACACTTCGCGTTAGCATTTTTAAAACCCTATTAATACGTCTTTTAATTCATTGATTACGATGTTTGCATACAAAATGTGTGTCAAACAAGTCTTGACAGAGGAAAATATTCGTAAAAGCAGCTAGTACCCACTGTAATAAACGAGATAAGTAAATATACCAACTTTATTACTGTATACAGGTGTTGATATTTATTGCACCCGATAATACGAACTTCTAATCAGAAACGTACTTTCCATAATTCGTATGAAAAAAAAAAACGTTATTTCTTAATACATTTACTTATTTAGCATAGGTACTCCTATATATACATAAATGTCGGTAATTTTTTTACGTACACATCATCAGAAAAATGTGTTTACGTAAACCCATCCATTGATTAGCACAGATCAAACTAGCAGAGAAGAAGCGGAAACTTTCATAATTAACATACATCATATTTCGCCTATTACCATAAGGTTGGGGAGACTCAGTGGATCTCTATTTCCCGCGATCTTCACATATTACTTTTATAATATCATAATAATCCAGCCCAAATACGCCCCATACAGGCTTCCTCAACCATCGAGAGTCCAATTCAGAGGGGTCAGGCAACAGTTGACCAGGCTAGCCAAGTTCAGGTTCGCAGATTTTGCACGCCATAGACATTTTTGTATAGTATGCAGGTTCCCCTCAATATTTTCCATCACCGTTAAAGTGCTTGGTAATTGTGACTGTCTTATAACTTTTGCATCATCCATTCCATCAAGCTCATCAATGATTTTCCTGACTTTATGTTTTCCTTGACCTAATCCTACTTTAGGGTGTTAACGATCCGGTGTTATTTCCAATGCATTTTTTACTATTAACTTTCTATTTCACTACAATTTTAATCTCCTTAATTTACATGTTAATTACTTAATTTATAGGTTCGGAATCTTATGAACTACTGCTTCTTCAAACACGATTAACAAAGAAACACTGCAATCACCCGTTATGTCTTCTACAAAGTGCAAGTTCAAACGTGTGACTTATAATAAAAATAAACCCACAACGCTGATAACAGAAAATGTAATTATTAGAATATTTTCGCAAAAAATAACTGAATGTTGATAACTTGGTGTTACCGCCTTATATATTTTTGTCGCTGTGCATGTCAATGACCTTAAGGCCGCGTTCACGATGACAGCGGGAGACACAAGCGTCAAGCGGGACGGCGCGGCGCAACAGCGGCAGTAGATGTCGGGGGGCGCGCAACCGCGCCCCTCTATCCGCGCTGCCGCTCCTGTCCCGTTCGACGTTGCCATCGTAGGCGCAGACTTACATATGGGCATATGCAACACACACAAAGGAAACGCGCGATGTTTGTGGGTTTAGCTTTACTTATTACTCTCGTACTAGTTCTTTCGCCTTCGTTTAAACATGTACATTTTTGCCTACGCGGTTCAGGAATGGACAAAAGTAAATTTAAACTGCCTAAGTATTTCTAATGAGGCAATAATCATAAATCTGGTAGAACCTATGGTAATTCAATTATACTTAATTTTTGTAAAATATATCTAATTTACGATATCATAAATATTTACCAGTTTCGAAATAACTATTTTGAGACTTGCGCTGAGAAGCATTTTGAACTTTTATATAATTTTAATAAGGACGGATTTTACAAACGTCAAATAAAACTCATTATTGGAATAAAATAGAACTTGAACCTTTTAAAAATATGTACCAGTTTTTTGATGATTCAGTCAACATTTTAATTAAATTGTCTAATTTTTATATCAGTCTAGTTAAAAGTGATTTGATGGATTACCATTATTTGACAATTGAAAAATCCGGTCAAGTACATAAAATATATGTAGTCAGCACTCAGCAGTATGGCATATAAACCAATTATCACAACATGAGAGATGCACAGACGGCAGAGTAGTTTATACATGAAATTATTTTATTTCTTATGCGTCTAAAGTTATGTAACAATATTGCATGATATTATCAATTTATCTTAGGTGATGTACATTCGGAATGTAAGATATATTTTTCGAAATTCACAGTAATTTAAATATGAATACTTTAAGAAATAATATTCATTTTCTTTAACTTATTTTATTCTGCTATGTTTACCAAGCTGCGAACATTACATTGTGCCATCAAAAGAATGTTTAGTAATATAAGTGACAACTACTAACATATAACATGAAAATAAACTTTAAAAGAGATTCCTTAAATAGCACATTCTTAGATAAATGTCATTGATTGATATCACTTGCGCTTGAATAGCTTTGCACATATTTTATACATTTATATTTTTTATAATATTATTTGTAACAATCTTTGGCAAAGAAATCAATAACTTAACTTCGATTTTGCGCCCGCCATTAATTTCATTAATAATAGGTAACTAATATAGATATATTTTTAAGGTAATCTATTTTTCTGAATAACATAAACTCAGCCAAGAGGAGTTGTAAACATACAGTACATACACTTAATGTCAAAATAAAATTTTAAAACCAATTTAACCAAAGGGATTACCATGCAGTCAGAGGTGTTAAAAAAACATTAACAATAAATAATTTCAACATTAATTAATGTCTAAACAATAAATTACAATGGATGATATGTGTATGTACTTTCATACTGCAACGATTATGTAATAATATGCAAGAAGAAAATCAGTTGCTTAACAATGGTTAAATATGTATGTAAGTGTTTTTTTTTTATCAGCCCATATACGTCCCACTGCTGGGCATGGGCCTACACTACAATCGAGAGAATTGATTGAGAGAGTATGTTAGTGTATGTTATTACATAATAATACTGCATTTGAACTTTATACTACAAAAACCATAACTTTAATCCCTTATCAACAATAGTATTATACAAAAAAATAGGCAAATTAAGCAAAACTAGAGACATGCTAATTTTTGAGCAATAGAATTTAGGATGCATTTCACTTAAAGGCTTAAAAGAAATCCAATTATATGAACAAATGACTGTTTGGTAGTATTAAATGAAATATAATATACATAACTACTTCTCAGTAGAAACATCTATAAGAGGAACTTTATCTTTGGAGTCTTTCACAGTGATAGAAAGATTATTAACTGGATTTTTAAAATACATAGCAACCGCAACACTGACAAGAAATATTGATATTATTGTGAACCATGTTATTAGAATATTAAATAACAGATAACATACTACGGCAGTTATTATCAATTCCAGAGCACTAGCATATGTTTTTAGTATTGAGTTTAATTTTTTCAAAAAGAAACTAGTGACTATTCCTACTACAGCACTGTTCACAGTAATAAGGATAACTAATGTATCATTCAATGAATTGAAGTCATCAAATATTGTACTTAATTCACCTTTAAACATAAGTATAAAGAAATTGCATATAACAGAGTCAAGGTACATGAAAACATTCTGCAAAAATATATCCACATTTGATCCTTTGGTTTTTAATAAATATTCATTGTATGTTCCAGCTAAACATGAACAAAAGTTCTGAAAGTTAATGGACAAAAAGTATATATTGAATACCTTGGATATCATATCAGAGTCACTTTTTGATTGCACAGAAGCTGCATCAAAGTTTTTTATCATACAGCCCAAGGTTAAAATACCTAATGAGATCCACTGGATGCATGTCAATTTTTTCTTAAACAGGAACTGTAAACAAAGTCATTATTAATGTTTAATCCTGGTGTTGGAATAACTATCCATAAAGATGTTTATACTAAAAGTAACACTTACTTGAAAAAGCAATGCTGTCAACACTACTCTGAATTGTAGCAGAATATAGTATGATGTTGGATCATAGTGTGATAGGTTTATAAATGCCAAATTGTTGTAAAAACAATACAACAGAGAAGGGATTCCATACAACAATAATAATTTATAATTAATTACAATTGCCTTAAAGATGTTTGGTTTATTCCTGTAAAAAATGTAATGATGCACATCTTAAGAAAAAAAAAGGGTATTATCTCTTGGGGAATGCACTATACAATATAATATTTCTTGTAGTGGTATACAGTATAGCTGACTGCCAAGAGGTAAGGGGATCAGAGTACTACCTTATTTATAGACAGTTTTAAAACCTATATTAGTTATCAAATATTTTGTCTTCTTCGCTCAAACTGAATTCAGAAGTCATTCTCTCTTTTCTGCCACAGGAAGTCCACTGCTAAACATAAGCTTCCCCCAAGGGTCTCCAAATTGATGTGTAGGAAGTGGCCTGTATCCAGTGATGTTCTGCTACCTTAACTAGGTCAACTTAATTTAAAGTTGTTTGAAGGGACAAAACATTTGATAAAATAGATTTTTAAACTGTCCATGAATAAGACAAACATAATTTAAATAAACCTTGCTATGAGGTATACATAAGTATTTGGTCCCCTCAGAATATTTATCACAAGGAATACAAAAAGCAACATTTTTAACTGAATATTATGAAAATTTTCAACAAATTGCTAAGAGGGATGCATATTATTGTATCAATGCAGGATGATAATTTTATAGATGCAAAGAGATTTTCGAGATTCATAAAAACTATGCAGCAACTATCCAAAAAATTAAAGAGTTTTACTCACTCTCTCCTCCAAGAATATAATATTGCTGATGCAATAAGTTTAAGTAGTTCTGATAAGAATACCACAAGGGTTGTGTTATAATCATATCCACCATTTTCAGTTTTTGAAGCAGTTACAAATACACCTAAAAATATTATTAAATGTTTTATTAATTAAAAAGTTATAATAAATCAACATTCTAAAGAACTCCCACGACAGTTATTATGAATTTAGTTATCTTGATTATTTTACTTCAGTGTTTGATTTACGAAAATATTTATATTGATATATGCATAAATTCACTTATTTATGCCGCCACAACATCTGTTCATTTAACTCAAAATGTTATTAAAAGCGTTAAACGCATACTGACTATTGTGATTAACAGTTTTTCGCCAAAACAATACACATAATGAATTAATGGTTGGATTCAATATTTGAAGTAATACATTTTACAAACTAAAAAACTTACCTTGGAATACAAACAATATAATGTATAAAGCAAAAATAATAAATGCCTCTACAGTAGGAAATAATTGTTTCATTTTTCTTTCGTTGTGTTAGAGCTAACAAAGTTTTTATTTTTAATACTTTTGTAAAGCAAACACCACCAGACACTATGTTTTATTTAATGTAAGAGTTATAGTCATGAATAAAAAATATAATAAATTATATTTTAGTGTAATCTATACATATGTGAAGAGTTAATGATTTTTTTTGGATTCTCAAACATTTTGAAGCAGTATTTTGTAATACAGATGATAGGTACTTGATAGTTGATAGTGTTGCTAACTTAATACATTGTTGTATAATTTTCGGAAACATTCTATTTTTCAGAAAAATTTCAGGATTTTTTACCGAAATGTTTCAAAATGGTAAAATAATGGAAAATTCAATTTTTTACCTTCATTGGAGTTTTTGAATCGTAAAATCGACTTTATTCTTTAATTTTATTGTTAAACTGGCTAATAAAGTACACGCTTATTTGTAATATTGTAAAGTCCAAATTCGGGGTAGGGATTAAATGTAATGGCTGCCATTTGGGAGAAAGAGTCTTAAATCATTATTTATAAATAAAATATATTTAAATCGGATAATAAAATACTTTAAAAAAAGACGCCTAGTTTATTTCTATTTTCCCCTTATTTTCGATTCACCTCATTTTTTAGTATGTTTCGTTTCGTTCGAACTACAAAATGGAAAAATAATTGGAATTTTTCAAATTTTTCTGAAAAATGTAATCGTGAAATGTTTGGAATTTTTTCATGACCAACGACGACGACATACGACTCTACTCACAATCTATAGATGTAGTTTATAGCCGAAAATAAATATAAATAATATGCGGCTCACGGAAGCGGCTATTGAAATTGAAATTTTTCCATTTTTCAGCAAAAATATCAATATTTTCAAATATTTTTCCATATCAAATTTTAAATATTACTTAAAAACGGGGTAAATCAAAACTCAGGAACAAATAGAATTAAACTGAACATTTTTTTATTTAATCAATTTGGCTTTCTTTTATGTATACATAACAACAATACTTATTAATTTTAGCCTCTTGCTCGAAATGGCAGCCATTAATTTTGATACCAATTGTGAATTTGTACTATACAGTATAGATATTTATTTTATTTGTAAATTAATCAAGATTATAAAAGGATAACATTAATTTTACAAATTACAAGCTTAGTAAGAATTTTTCCATTTTGAAATTTTTCCTGAAAATTTTCCGAAAAATAGAATTTTTCTGATAATTACACAACACTAGCCTAGACAGAGAATACTAGATTTCGGCTTTAAAAACAACACATCTGTCTTCAATCTGTCATAAATGACGTTTTAGCAGCAATAGAAAATAGGAAGTCAATTTTCACGTCAAATTTTGATATTTCGTGAAATTGTGTGCGTTGCATAGTGGTTTAATCATTTCATACGTGTTTCCACAAAACAAGAAATTCTTGAACGCAATTTGTATTACTATTGTAGTAAATATAGCGGGGTGAATATTAAGTTAGTCGGACCCGTTTTTTAAAGAACAAAATCAATGGCTGCGGAAGAAGAAGACACGACTTGGTAAGTATTGTTTACATTTCAAAAGTTGGTATTTACTTTCATATTAATAAAATTTTAAAAGAATCGGGAATTCCGCACATAGGATATTTTTTAAAGTTGTTGTTTAAGCGGATATTTTATCTAACTTTATCTAAATCAATGCCGAGTCAACGCTGAGTCAGTGCGAAGTGGTTCCCCTTGATTTATCAAACATTTTATTTCAATATGTGTTTACACAGATAATCTTTAAAATTAAACATGTAAATGAATGCTTAACAAATTTTGTCTTTAATATTTGTATTCAAAATTACTATTTTTTTACACTATTCATTTAAGAAGTTCTACTTATAAGCGAATGTTATCAAACCAACACAAGATAAATGTATGTCATAAAAAGTAAAGTAATTATATTTGAAAATAGCGATCTTGATTAATACCTCTTTCTAGTTCTTTATCACAATAAAAAAGTTCCATTAAAAATAAAATATATTTATTTACTTCTCAACGCTTTTTATACACTGTGATACGTTAGATTTAGCAGTTCATATGTTAAAAAACACTAGCAAAATGTAATTATTGCATAAAATAAGTTGTTTTCAAGACTTTTTCATTACCATTTACATAAAAAAAGCTTTCCTTGTTGGAAATATTGAAATTTAAGTAATCTTTGCAGGTCCTGCAAACATAGAACTGGTAGCATTTGTGTACGCAGTTTAGTATTTTATAAACTAAAGGAAATTTGAAATAACCACATTCATTAATACAATATAATTTTAATTCTCAAATTGATGTCCATTGTTTTACATTTTTTAGGTTGATAGAATTAGAATCAGCGCTTCTAGATGGCTGCTCTGCTCAAGAAATTAACACACTCACAAAAGGCAAGAAGATTCCTGAAAGTCTCCGCCCTGATGTCTGGCTCCTTTGTTTGAATTGCCAAGATGCTGGCAACCAACTTCTTCTATTTGATGAAATATTTGACCTAACCAATCAGAATGAGTTACGAGATGATGTCAAAAAATTTGTCAAGGGGCTCGGAAATGATGATGATGATAAATTGGCAGTGATTTCAGATATTGAATCCATAATAACTTACTACTGTAAGACAAAGAACATTAATTACTCAGTAAACAATGGATGGATAGATATACTGTTGCCACTTTTAAGCTTAAAACTTCCACGTTCTGACACCTACAATTTGTTTGAAAAGATATTAAAACTCTACATTCCGCAAGGCTGTGTAAAGAATGGTGTGCCATTTCACATTTTAAGACTGATCCTTCAATATCATGACCCAGAATTATGTTCCTTTTTGGACACAAAACGAATAACCCCAGAGCAGTATTGTTTGCCATGGTTGAAATCATTGTTTGCTGGCACTTGCAGTTTAGATGTAGTGCTGTTCATGTGGGATTTATATTTTCAAAGATCAGACCCATTTTTCATATTCTTTTTGTGCTTGATTATGGTTATCAATGCTAGAGAACAGTTATTACAAATGAACAACGAAGATAAAACTACCATAATAAAAACTTTAATTAGTATGCCTGGTGATCTCGAAGCTAATGACGTGTCTGATTTCTGTTCATTAGCACATTATTATTCGTTAAAAACCCCACTATCATTTAGAGAAGATGTATTGGAAGTACTATTTTCAGAAAGTGGATTAGAAATTAATTCAAAATTGTATTCACAAGCATTGTGTCTCCCTGTTGCTGTACATGAATTAATTGAGAGTGCAACACTAGACACGGCAAATGGTGACAGTGTGAAATTCTTTTTGGTGGACTGTCGACCAGCTGAACAATACAATGCTGGTCATTTATCGACAGCTTTTCATCTTGATTGTAACTTGATGTTGCAAGAGCCTACCGCGTTTAATACAGCCGTCCAAGGTTTACTAAATGCGCAGAGGCAAGCTCTTGCCGCGGGTTCTCTTGCTGCTGGTGAGCATTTATGTTTCGTGGGTTCTGGCAGAACTGAAGAAGATAGTTACGCTCACATGGTTGTCGCTTCTTTCTTAAAGAGAAATACGAAGCACGTATCTATGCTTGACGGTGGCTTTGTTGCCATTCACGATTACTTTGGCCCTCATATGTCTGATTGTTTGGAGGAGCATAACCCAACTTCTTGTTTAGTTTGCGCGCCTAATAACAATAATGACGGTATGGAAATACACCATCAGACTAAAGTCAGAGATAATATGCCGGCCAAACAATTGTTTAGTAAATTATCATCCGCTATGAAGGCTAAAAGTCAAGAAGTTAAAGGAAAGTTGATAGAATACATTGTAAATCCTAATTCAACATATAATAACGGCGAATGGCACGTGTCGGCGACTGATAGAAAAGAGCAAAGATATAGGAATGTACCACCGGTATTCAGTATTAATGACGAAGACGATGATTCACGATCGGATAATATGAGGCGCGATCTTCCAGACGCCGATTCTTTAGAAGAAATAGTCGATGTACAATCATTCCTTAAAGAGTATAATGTAGTCGATAACTTTCCATGTCAAGAGGTGTTGCTTAATGGATACATGCATGATTCTTATCTAGTCGTGACAGAAACCCATTTAATTGTATTACGTGACATTCCAAACAAGCGCGGCGTTGCTAAAGTGATGTCGCGTAGGCCTTTGTCTACCATAGTCAAAATTACAGCTAAAAAGCGGCATCCTGAACTAATAACGTTTAAATACGGAGTACCAGATGGCGATAATTTATTGATTAAGGATATGGATCGTTTCCTCATACCAAATGCTTCCGTAGCTACAAAAGTTGTTTCGAATCAGATAGTTCAGCAATTAGATAATAAAGTTTAGTAAATTAAAGTTCGTGTTATAAGTACTGCCACAATTACACGTAGATGTGAACACCCCAATTAAAATAAATCACAATGTCGTTTGCTCACTACAATTTATTACACCATGAAAGTTATATGAATGAATATGGAGAAAACGTATAATATGTACGGTATAAACAATGGGTTCACTGAATGATCATCATCTTCCAAGAAAATGTATCCGTGAGTAATTTTACGAATTACTTAATACTATTGAGCAATTATTATCAGTGTAAATAAATTTAATTCTCAAATTTTGCTTGAGATGAGAACTACTCCTATAACGAGATGAACTACTTGACCCCTACGTGTCATGAATTAGCTTTGGGTGCGTGGTGGTCATTAGATCTGACGCCGGTGACAGTACGGTCTCGAGGCCGTGGTTTTATAGTAATTCATACATTTTTTGCCTGAAACGATCATGGTATAATATGGGGTAGTGAGCAGCCGTTTATTTGTTACAGAGAAATTTCAATTGATTGTTATGATGAAAGTGCTAATATGCCTGTCTAATTTCTTTCCTAAATTATATAGATGCAAAGATTAGTAGGTGTATTAATTGCGTCGTCGGAAATCTTAAAAAATACATTTTTTTGTATTTAAAAGCAAAGTATACCATTGATACAATTTTTTTGTGAAAATTAATCAGTTTCTTAAAAACTTTGTGTCTAGAACGTAGCTGTCGTTAATGCTGTGATATGAATAAAATATATTGTAGAAATAGAAATCATTTTAAAAATAATAATTATTATTGTTAACACCTTATACCCATTACCTACCTAGTGCAATGTAATTTTAACTATTCTTAGGAAGTTTAGTCAAGAAATATATAAAAGCACATTTGATTCTTACACGGCTTCTAACATTAAATAAAGCGTGTCTTATTAGAATTTTAATCTAATATTTTAATGTGTGACAAAAATACATCTATTTACATTTTTTTCCTTACTTACGCTTTAGCGTGATGTAGATACTTTGTCCTAAAATTATGTGTATAGTTGTTAATGAAATAAATAAACAAATTACTATTACGTTTTGTTTTTTTTATTATCACTCATATTTATTTATTTTATTACTTCATATACCAAGCAGGATACACGCGGACTTAATGCCAGAGGCATTTTCTAATAGCTTTGATCTGTGGATGATGCTGAAATGAAGCGAAGCAGTTCATTGGAGAATATTCAGTCACTTTTGCAGATATAACAGAATAACAACACAAACACCTAGCATTTCAATATGTCTTGTTGTGTCGATTAGACTGCTTCGGTGGCATAGATAGACTGCCTAGGTGGCGTAGTTATACTACGGTACGATTACAACGCTGATATTGGATTTTTCTATTCATTATGCCCGATATGGCAATACGCTAGCCCCTATCACATCGTGGGACACGCAAGGCGAAAAGTAGGTGTCGTAGTAGCACCTCTATCTATCCAAAACGGCGTGAGTTTATGTACCTTTGTATGTAACGAGTTACGTCGTATTTAGTTCTTGTTGGTCCCCAATAACAGTCTACGGAACAGGGAACTACAGTCTTCGTCACCTAAGAAAACCGATAGCTCTCGAGCCTGACAATATTTCGATCGAGGTGTGAAACATCTTGCGAAGTGGTTTTATCATAGAAGACAGGCGTCGTCGAAGGTGTAGGTATGATTTATGGTCGTGAGTATGGCTTCCGTCTGGATAGGGATTTTGATATTTGTTTTGAACGTCTTTATGAAACATTCAGGATGTAGATAAAGTCACGCTCTCGTATTATGAAGTGAGCCTCCAATCAGAAAGATGGTTGGCGATAGTTCGTAGTTAATGCCTACCACCCTAGGGTTCAGTGCCGAAACCGTTTTAATTTGTTGTTTTGCTGGACGCCACCTCAGCAGATACCCAAGAACTTCTGCAAGGTCATGTAAATTGACGGCATTGCATTGTTGGAGGAGGACCGGCGGCAGTTGTAGTGCAAGGTTTATCGGCAACAGGTAGCGCTTGAAAACGGTCATTTGAAATCACATTTGACAACTATTGTATCTAGCTAGGCAGGCGAGAATATGGGTCACATAAGTATTAGCATAGCGAACGGACTTGCCGTGAAAAAAAAATGGTATCTACCTATTTTGGGTCAGTGCTGCGTGAGTCCATAGATTTTTACATCAAAACCCGTATGAATGGGACTTTGAATATAGAATTCTTTATTTAAGTCTTATTAGCCAGTAGGTATTATTATTTAAAGGCGGCTAGTAGGTACTCATTTCTTTTTTTACTGATCTACTAGGTACCTACGAGCTACGCGGATCAACTCCAATTTTCATTATACATGAAAAGTTTATCTAATAGTAATTGGTTATAAAAATCCTGGTCAAATTAAACGAGAGGCCATAATTTAAGTACCTAACAAATTCTTCGATCAAATATAACTTATTAGTTATACATTTATATTAAGGAAGTTCCTGAATTTCTTTTAAAATTCATACAAAAGAATAGTGGTGGGAATATTATAAAATAAAAAACATATTTATTGAGTATTTATTAATATTCATCAGATAGAATAGATATGTACATTTTAATTTTTAAATGTGAGCTAAAATAAACATTTTGCTTTGGCTTCGTCATTAAGTAAGTAGGTACAAAAATATCAACAAATAACACATCTGATGCTGAGAGGCCGATATAAATCTAAAAATCATCAATCAGTTAAAATACATACATATGAATATAAAATTTTACGTAGAGTTTATAAAATATTATTTCACCATTAATATAAATAATTTAATTTCATGGAATCATAAAGATACCTAAGTAATAGTTTAATTGACTATATGCAATTTAAAAATCTTTAAACTATACATTTAAATCATGCTGAACAATGGTTTAGGATAAATGTGAAGTTTTAATCAACTGTCTAGTTACAAGGTAAGATTTTAGTATAGATACAAGACAAGTCTTAATTGATATGTTTCGTTTAATTATTAGGTAGGTACGAAGATAAATTACAAGAATTGAAATATTTTAAAATGAATTTTAGAATTTATATATTATGTTGATGATAGAATTATGAATTAATTCGCTAAGGTCGTAATTTTAATAGCATTGACATTTTTTAAAGATAGATTTTTCAATTGAAGACCTATGATTTTGGTGACATGACCCATTAGTATCTATCTATATTCTTTATTGCTCGTGCATTCCTTACGTAGGTCTTATTTTCTACTTAACGCTCAATTGGCTTCAGTTAGGCGACTAATTATTATTACCTATTACACGGTACCTAACTTATTTATGTATAGATACACTATTAATGATTGGTTTGTTTAAAAGGATACATTTAATATACCCGACAATTTTGGTCAGATCCTATCAAAAATTAGTATATCTATACGCTTATTAAACTCTTGGTCGAAATGCTAATTTATATATTTACACTAATTAATATTAACAAGTATTCAAAGGAATATCTATAAACATAATATATTCTGTTCATATATTATTACCATTCTTAAGTAACAATTTGTTCAAGCAAGTTATAAAAATCTAGGCACAAAAAAGGCAAACTAGCAAATTGCTCGTTATTTTGCGGATTTTCAATCATTACGTTCTTGATAGTATAATATAATGTAATTAATTATTTATTTACTACAATAAAATAAGTTCATTTAAACTAAATAAGTATATTTTACGCGTAGGTAGTAATAGTAAGGCCTTGGCTGTGTAAAGTCGGGTACAGCTGTAGGAGAATATTGTTGTTATGTATGTCAATATCAGATACAGTTTTATAGATCATACCTCTATAACTCGGAGCTTTCCTACAAACCTCTGTATTTGTAGGGATCCTTGGAGTAGGGCCAAAGGCCTTAATTATTACTTATGTTACGACTTACGTCATATAATGAATATATGTTGGTGGTATTTGTGTGTGAACAAATACTAATAAAGCTTGACATTTTTTGTAACAGGAACAAGTTTGAAGATTGTTTGATCAATTATGAACAATGTACTGTTATTAATAAGTTAATACATATTTACAAAATAGTTACGACTGCATCCAAGCTCTAGGTACCTATAAACAATACAACATAATTGGCTTACACCCGCTTACACAATTCTAATCGACGTAGGTATTTAATTCGATATCATTTATATAAGTAGTATAGAATATCAATATTTTTTCTAAATTGGAAATTTGGATAAGAAATAAGTATCCATGTGTAAAACATGTCACCTTCTTAATAACATATTTACAGTGACCGACACCTCACGTATACCTACTTACCTATATTGAAGCCGTAGCACCTGTTAAGTAACTCTTAAAGAAAGGTTCCGAGCCAGTGCAAGGCTATTTGTACAACTAGACAAGAAAGCGTTCGGATACTTATGCGTACACACGAATCAGGTTATGTATTAAATGAACATTTTTTATCACAGCCAGTTTAATAAAATTTAAATTTAGTTCCTATCAAGCGAATTTCAATAAGCAAATAATTACAAGGTATAATAAGGAGTAACTAAATGTTCTTGACACGCCAGAAGTGTTGAAATCTGCTGTTGTTATGTTGGTCGGTGGTTGGAGGTATGGCGACGGTCTGATAATGTCAACTGCAAGCAGAAAGAATACCATGTCAATATGAATTACGATGTAACAGCTGTTTGAAAACTGGAGGGCAGTAACTATATTGTAGAATTTTTAATATGAATGGTAAGTGGGAGCGAGGAAGAGAAGAGCAATTGGATAAACGAGAGTCTAATGAAACATACTAAAAGTTGTGTGTGTGTGTGTTATTTTTTTAAAGATTTTTTTGTATTTATTGTAGCCAAAATAAACGTTTTTATCTATCTATCTACAAAATTCGTGACAGGTTAGAAAAATATGAATGTATCTTCTTATAATACAAATAAAATACAAGAAAATATAAAAAACTTTCAGGTCAAACCATTAAAATCAGATGTAACAATAAAACTTGCATCTTAGTTACCAAACCGAATGGTTTTATCGCGAATTCCTCAACCCTCGCCGTCCGGAGAGCTTTATATCGAACAGATAAAATGTCACATTATTTTCGGAAGTTAGAAATGCTCCTCAACTTAGATGCAAAGGTTTAAGGTACATTGCTTCTACTGCCGAAATACAGGCAGTGACAGTGTAAACATACTATGAGGCATTAGATTGAACTGAACTTTTGTTATAATAAACACCTGTCTTGTAATAAATAATAATTATAAACACTTGCTTTTGGATTACAATATATTGTAAATTAATGGATTGTACGGTAGACTCAACTTTTATTTTCGTGTTTGAATTAGCCTATTGCCTAGTAAATTATTGTCACATAATGTAAAGTTGGCGAGCTTGAGTGGACACTGTAAAAAATAAAATAAAAACCCTCGGGATTCTTCTACAATGAAATCGCCTTTTTAACATTTACGTCATTGTTGGGATTTGTTTAACAGCACTGATTTTATTTCGCAGTAAATTGCAAGTTTCTGAAATGCTAATTTTATGCTGAGAATACCGAAGTAACGTGTTGGCAATATTAACATACCCATTACTGTAAAGTTTCTGATATCAGCAAATTTGTCGTCGATGCTCCTGAATTCGGGTATAGTGCTGACACAGGTGATCTGCAGTCCCTCTGTTGCAACAACTTGTAATTCAGATATTGTTACAAATAAACTTTTTCTAGATGGTTTCCGACTCCTGTGTCGGTTTGTGCTTTCGATCGCGTTCGGCTCTACCAACTGAAATAATAAGCATTACATTAATTATTATTGAGTTGATAAAATTATAATTAACACGTTTGTTATCAAATTGAGTTACGTAATTTAATTAATTATGTTTTTTTGTTAAAAAGTGTTACGCCTACTTTAAAATACTATAGTATAAATGGGCATTTACGTATTTCAAAACTTTAAGTGTGATCAATTATTATGATTTAAACAGAGTTCAACGTTTCGTTGGCAATACAATTTAAAGGAGATAGCCTTAAAATTTTGTATGTGCATCGTAATAAAATAGATACCTGGGTTCGAGTGTTTGCAAACATAGTGAGCCATTGAGATAAAGTAATAGCTATCAACTTTGCTACGTGTATCGATTACACTGTAGAGAATATTTCATACTAAGCTGAAACTTTTATGTAGGGGAGACCAGGGTCGAACGTAACGCGGGACGAAAGTACCAAAAGAATTTGCGATATGCACCTATGCGATATGCGATATACACGGATATGCTGTATGACGGAAATAAGTCATTTCGAATCCCCCACTTACATAAATTGTGCTCACAGCGCTATAGAAATATTTTTTTATTTTATTTGCAATATGATCTAAGTAATCTGTGTTTGCATTGTTACAACCATAACTTTACCGTTACAACCAACCCTAGGGGTAGTGATGTTTGTAACAAAATACACTGTTTTTATTTTGTCATGTTTCTCAATATCTGTAATACCAGTTGCAAAAAAAAAAAACTGAGTCAATAGATAACCGGGGGATCAATATATCAAGTGTAGTAATTAGTATTTTGTAATCTAGTAAGGTTTATGAGATATTAGTTTTTACAAGAAAATTGAAAATCGTTACGTTCGTCCCTGGTCTGGTCTATACTCTTGATCGTTACGAGGATGCCGTAGTAGTATAAAATCTAGATACTTTGCGGCTTGCCTTTAGTTTTACAGCAGTTACGTAACTAAATATAATTTCAGAGAATTATCTAATATATACAGGGTATATCAAGACTGCTACCGAAAACGAAGCCAGGTGGTAGTTTTAGTAATTACAGACACGAACTAAAAATTTGCAAAAAAACGCGTCGATTTTTTTTGGAATGTTTTAAATACCATGTGTTTGGGTGGTAAATCCATAGCTTTTGCTAAAATTATAATTTAAAGCCTTGCATACTATAGCGTCTTTAAAAATAAAAGCGTGTACATTATTTTTTTATGAAAATGACCAACTAAATACGAAGATAGGAGAAAAAATTCCAAAAATTCGTCGCTTTTTTTGCAAAAATTTTAGTTGCACTGTGTCTAAAGTCACTAAAACTGCCACCTGGCTTCGTTTTCGGTTGCAGACTTGATATACCCTGCATATACCGCCGGAAAGTTTTTATAATTTTTTTTTACATATTTATCGAAGACATATGTATTATATGTACATACGTTATTGGTCAACACGAGTGCTGCAAAAAGATTGGTCGTGGTTCGATTCCTACATCGAGACGAATATTTGTGAGATCAGAAAAAAGGCCCGTTTCTGATATCCACGACATAAGACTTCATATCTGTAGGATTATAATCCAATTACAATAATATGTAGGTACTGTTTGACGTTTCGTACGTTTTACGTTTGAAAAAAATAGTGCGTGGTGGTCTGTTGGTAACGGACCAGACTCGGCTGCCTACACATGTAGGCAGCCGAGTGACCACCCGTGACCACCGTGAACATTCACGGTGGTCACGGGTTCAAATCCCAGGGCACACTTCTGACTTTTCGGAGTTATGTGTGTATTGATAGTCAATCATCACGCACTTTAACGGTGAAGGAAAACATTGTGAGGAAACCTGCATACCGTAGCGATTTTAAAGAATTTCTACGGAATGGAAGTCCGCCAACCCGCACTAGGCCAGCGTGGTGGACTATATGGCCTAATCACTCTCAATCGATTCTTTCGATTGTAGAGTAGGCCCGTGCCCAGCAGTAGGACGTATATGGGCTGATAAAAAAAAAATAGTTTGAACTATTTTGTATAGGCGCAACTCACACAATTTCAATAACATTTTCCGTAATACCATAATTCCATTGTTAATACCTGGTGTGATATATGAGTACTGTAGGTACCTACTTATTTATTACAACTAGTTCTCTCACCTGGCTGTCCTTAAGGCTGCAGCCTGGAGGTTTGGTGGCAACATGTGACGCGTGCGTCAATGCTACTAGTGAAGGGGGTGTACTCTGGCCCTCATATTCAAAATTTCGATGCAATCCTTTCTTTCCATTGCGTTCGCTCATTGGAACACGGTATTTGTGCGAGTGAGCGACTAGTTCATCCATCTGGAAAAATGGATTAAAATGATTATTATGTTGTTTTATATTTCTGCACGTATTTTTTGTCTATAATATAATGATACTATTATAGAGCAACAGAGAGGAAAACTTTATCCAGTTGGGATATTAAACGTATAAAAATGCTGCTATTGAACATCGCTTTCAATATTGCACTCTGAGTAGTAATTTCAATGACAAAACCCCAGATGTTTGTGTTTTAATGTGCTTATATTTTATAAGCATTGCACCATATGTATATTTTAATAAATCGTGTTTTGTCGTTATAAACGGATGTAGCGCCTTTGAAAAATGTACTTGCATTTGTAAAATGGCTTTGCGCGAGATGCACCATTAAACCATAATAATGGTTTTGTTGCCGTGTGAATGTGCTCTATATTCCAGTCGAGAATAGAAGAATTTTGAAGCTGGATTTGTATCATATTCTCATAGAATAGAATACATTGAAGAACGCGATAAATAATTTCATCTATTTTATGGCCAATCTAAAAAATTGACTGAATTTATTGTTATTATTATCTATCCTAGCCATCATAATATAGCCCTTTCATTATAAGACCACCGAAATATTATTGTGCCCACTGGCTTTGATTTTATGAATCCATCAGTGACAAATCATCATTGTATACGAATTTTACATAATTAAATAAGTACAGCCACATATAAGTCCCTGACCCACACTGATTCAAGTGTTGTTTCGTAGGTATCAAACACTACAAGAGGCTTTTCGGTCTCACAATGCCCAGACCCAACACAAATACTTGTAGTTCACACAAACATTTGTCTCAGAGCGGGGATCGAATCCGCGGCCTCTCGTTTCATAGCCGGCGTCTAACTAATTGCGCCACGGAGGCTATCGAAAATGCGGAAAAATGAATTACCTTCTTTCCATTGACAAACCAAGTGATGTGCGGCGCTGGAAGGGCAGGAGCAGTGGTACAGTTGGCACGAAGCGTCTCGCCCGAACTTAGATAACTAGTTGGGATGTCAATACGAGGATGATGCTTTTGAGGCTCTGAAAAGTATTAATTATGATATTTTCATCTGTCATAACATGTTAATATATTCAATCACTGCTGAACATAGGCCTCCACCAAGAATGTCAATAAAAACTCTGTGATATTATTTAGTGTTAAAGCTTTTTTCCATGTACTACCTGATTGTCAGTGTATACCGCTGCCCAACAACATCTACAGTATTTGGATCGTGGGTGCGTTGCCGGTTTATCAAGGAGGTGACACGTAAGGAAAAAGAACGGGACAAAGAAGAGGTCAAAGTCCCCGTAATATCACGTACCTAACTAAACACGACAGCAAAGCAGTTACTTCACATCGGTTTTCTTTGTGGGTGCACAGCGTATGCTAGCTGTGTAAAATAGAGCTTATCTGTCCAGTCGTGATGCATGTGTTTGCTCCCGGTAGTAACATATTTACGTTTGAGTGTAATCTTATAATCCAAGTACGTTCTGATATCTCATTTAACGTAGGATTTTCCAACTTTTGTATAATCCGTTGACGCATTAGACTGGAAACTTCTCCATAATAATTAATAATGTACATAGGTATACTTATATTCCAACCAATACAATATAATTTGTTATCAAACGATTTGTGTACATGGAAGATAAATGAGAAAAACTAATATTCTGTATTAACGTAATAGAACCAAAAACAATGATTTTTAGAATTTTTGTCTGTTTTTCTGTGCGGTTGTGCGCGATGAACTCTGAAACTGCTTCACGGATTTAGATAAATTTGGTATGGAAGACAGCTGACACCCTGCATTAACATCTAGACTACTTTTAATCCCGAAAATTTTGTGTTCCTGTGGGATAAGCAAGAAATTCAAATATATTTGTTATTTTTAAACTCGAAAGGGATGAGTGGTACTGGATTGCATGCCTTTAGTGAGAATGAGACGGGACGAGGTGGGATATAACGGGACGGGACGGGAAAAGCAGTACAGAGGACGGCATTGAGTTTGAATATAAAAAAAAACAGTACGGGTAATAATATGTTGGTGATGTGGACTGGACTTAAAAAGTATGTGCACCCGGGCGGAGCCCGGCCGGCATCTGGTTATAAATATGTCAACAAATAATTTTTGGTAAGGTCAATTTAATGCAATCGAAACTATTGCAATAATCAAACTATTACCCACAACGGCAGTTCTTTCTAATATTCATATTTTATTGTGAATAATGTGAGGGAAATAAAGTCTACATTAATTATAGATATTAAAGAGAAAAAAGGTTTTGTAAATTTTTAAAAATATTTATTTCAATGGCGCTATATTATCTATCCTTATAACTAATAACATTGTTTCTATTTTAACTATTTACAAATTTGTTTTAAAAATATTTTAATACAAGAAAGAAAAACGAATGCTTTCCTTTTTATTAATTGCCTCAGGCAAGAAATCTCACCAAGCAAGACTCGGCGGTTTAAAAGTTGGTAATATTGTTAAGTGTAAAAGATCTTTCTGTTGCTTCCCACAAATGGAATGAGAAAAATTATACAAAAATATTACAATTTACAGTGTCGTTTACTATTTAAAAAAGCTGAATTTCTCTTCTAAATTGTACCTATTGTCCTTGTAAATGTAGTCGTATCCAGGGCAAGAATGAAGAAACCCTAGCGAAAGCAGATGGGAATCCCAATTCGCAGCCGTCTCTAGCTACGAAGGAACTGACTCCGATTAACACTTGCTTTCCCTTGTACTGTACGGTCAATGGTCCGCCTGAATCTCCTTGGCAAATACCAACTCCACCTTTACCGCACGTGCAGATGTTCGAGTCCAGGACCATATCTCCATAATAAGCACGACACGAGTTTAGCGATATTATGTCGAGGAAAACGTTCCTTGTCATTGTATTCGTAGTAGGAGCACTGTGATCAGAGTACCTTCCATATCCAGCCGCCATAGCAGTCACTCCAATAAAATCAGCATTCAACAATTTACCCGAAGGAAGAGGTATAGGTTGAATGGCGTCAGTATATTGGATTGAAATCGGCAAATACAGCATAGCGATATCATTGGCGAAAGTTCTGTGATTGTATTGTGGATGTAGGGCGATTGCGTGAACGTGCGTTCTTACCCCGCCATGGAACAAGAATGGTGTTCCTAAGACAACTCGGATTCGCACAGCTTGGAATCTTCCGTCAAACCAGCAGTGGGCTGCTGTTAGAATCCTCGATCGAGTAAGAATTGATCCTCCGCATGCTGAAGGTGAAGATAATCCGATGACGTCGATGAGCAAGCCAGCGAGGTACGGGTGGAAATTAACAGGCGCTATGACTCCCCCAACAATGCGATTTGCGAGCTGTTTCTCTTCTGCGAGTCTAATTTTTTCTGCGTTTTTAATTCCCACCTTTTCATGCCATCCCTCAGTTATTTCACTTCGTACACTATGGCTATAAACCAATGGTAAGAGACAGATACCGAGGATTGCCAGTACACGCATTTTTGCTGTTTGAGTGTATGTCGCGTAATTTTTTCTTTATAAAGGTTAGCGTGTATATTTTATCTTATATTTTTTGGAGGCAAAGATTAATTGATTAAATTGAGGTAGGATTAACAGCCATGATTAATGTGTATTAAAAAAAATTAACACTTTTGTAGGCATGAGTAAAACAATAATAGTAGTCTGTATCAAATTTAATCTTTATGTTGATAAATATAATTTATTTACACCTGCTTCTCGTATTGTTGGATTTTATTTTCGGGGTTGTCGACAGTGAATAAAAACATTTAATAAATCGCTTTTTAAGACGATAATCCTACCAAAGCGATAATTTGTGTATTGGTTGGGAAATCCACGAATATTTTCTAAAACTTTTTATCTAAGTTTTCGTGAGGTGATTATCTAATTACTTTTGCTGCGTAGTAAATAAAACATAACATTACTAGTTCGTTAAAAAATATTTATTGGGAAGCAATTAAATGATAATTCCAAATTACAAAGCTTGTTTTGATTTACAACTAACTTAACATAACTTTCTATAATAATTTCCAATGGGTTTGTTGATCAGAAAAGATAATGTTGGAAGTTGGAACACAGCGTGGGTAATCTAAGTCATGGCTTCCGTGGAGACACAACACTTGAGTAGCAATTGAAAAATAGTAGATATTATTTTAGAAATTCAATATCGGTTGGTTTAGAATGTCAAAAGACCGTAATCCATGGTTGCTTCGCGTATGTTCCTTTGTCCTTTGCTACAGTACAGGCTAACATAAATAGGTAGTTGTAGATATTACGGTGCCGGATTGAATGGGTAAACTCTTAATTGAAAAAGGTAAGGGAGTAAAGCAGTATCAATTGGTAGGGATATTTGTCTGGTTCACTCCCTTTTAGATACAAGGAAAAAACAAACATCGTGTCTTTATTAGTAGGAGGTAGCTATGCAAAGAATTTAGCTATTTGTGCGCAAATATACTGATCAGTTTGTGTATTCTCAGGGGATAAGCGTCTAAGAATTTACAACTATAGTTAAGATTAGGGATCAAAAGGAATATATTCGTATCCTACGATCGTTTATTCAAAACACTTCATTATTGTTTAGAAGTTCGTTACTTAGTAGAGATATCTTTTGGCTTTCGACGTAAACAGTTTCCAACAATGAAGTAAATCGTCGCTATAAGGAAAGTTTGTTTTAAGTACTAATGTTTATCAAACAATACAACAATTTGTCACAAGCGCCTGTTGTCTGAGTTGACATTTATTCAAGTCGGGTCCACTAAATTTGCCGTGTTCGACGAAAGCAAATTCAAAACCTAATCAACGTAGCGTTTCTGATTCGAAATAGCTCCATTCCATTCAGTCATCTGTATCTTTCGGCCGGGATGGCTTGTTCGTTGTTGGACAAAAACAAAGCGCATTCCACCGGGAATATGGTTGAGTTTTCTCCAGAGCTTGGTCATTCAGGTATTAAAAGGCGTGCGTTAGCTTATTTGTGATGCGCGTCACGGTTTCGGCAATCCCCATCGCGCATTCAAATAGATCGTTAAAGGTGATATTTTGTGTGGTAATTAGATAGCAGCGTAATTTTTTGTAGATATTACCAAAGAAAACGACACGCGTATGTGATATTAGTTCTCACGAACAACATATGAGTACGTACGAAATAAGCTCACGAAATTTAATTAACAAGCAGAGCGGAGTGCTGACTTTAAGACTTTAATTAGTCTTCCGCCTCGCGGTATTGTAGGTATTCCACATTTACATATATATTCTATTGATTGGGCTTTTAATAAGTAAACAAGTTGTGTACGTTAGTAACTATGAATTACGAATATTAAATAATGCAGAAATAGAATTACTATTATATACAACTTAATTTTTAGTATACTATAAAGCCGAAAGTAGTTTGTTGAGGATCAATAGCACAATCCATTGCACTAATTTTTAACATGCCTTATAATTTTATGCCAAAAACATTAAAATTTCGTAAAGTTGGTTACATTGTTGATTAATTAAAATCCTGCGTGTGTTGGTCGCTCACTGATACATACAACTACTACTAACGATACCCGGTCATTACAAGTACTCCCGGTCCCGCCATGAAAAGACTTTAAATCTTCTTCATGGCGGTCTCGTGTATCATTCAAGATACGGGATTCTAATTTGGGTATTTCGGCTTTATGGTAAATAAAAATTAATATTGTACAGTAAGAAAGCTAATAAGGAAAGTGGATACTAACGGAAAACGGTAAGTAGCTTCTCCGATGAAGCCTTCGTGTAGATAGGTGTGTCCAGCGATACCTCGCAAGAGTAGTTTCCACTCGCATCAAAATCTAAATTTTGCAGGATAATCGAATTCTCCGTGGCCAGTGCGATCTGAAATAAAGAAATATGTTAGTAGACATATTTGGTACGGAAACCTAGTAACCTACATTCGGTACACAGATAACGATTCATTTAGTAGCATGTTTTTAACTTCTTTTCACGTATTTTTCCACAATTTGTATGTTAACTATTAATTGAAATATATCTAACAAAAAACAAAAGAATGAAAAGTACCTGCAGTCAAAGTATCATTGGTTACAATTTAAATTTTTTTGGAAATTAATCTTCATTTGTTGCCATATGGCAATTGATATCACCAAAATCCCTGTATCTGCTAAAGGATTAATAAAGTAGTGCATCAATTATATATCTTGTCACTTATTCATAACGAATTAACGTTTTAATATAGATATTAACGAACATAAATAAGCTCAGACCGGTATTCTCAAGAAGGTAAGCAAGCTTCTAATAATGCCATCTACTGTTTACCGAGCTCATTTTCGTCCAAGATATGATCCTATAGACATATTAGACACAAATTCCAACGACGGGCAACTCATATGTATATATTTTTCGAAGCAAATAACTTTTATTAAGTGCATTGCCCGACATACGGAATGAACCCAGGACTGTTAACCATGCACAATCTATAAAGGGTTGTGCATTATGATGAGCATAGCAACCCTATTTCGGGTTAGTATGCTCTTTCTGTCCAACCCTGTATACAATGCCATAATACTAACGTGGCGACGTGATAAATAAATATGAATTTTATAAAGTGTGACATTTCGGTAGCACCTACTTTCCATTGTCTTTTTAAATTATTAAGCTTTTTACTTAATTACCGTCATTAATCATTATAATATGCTTATAATATGTAGGCTAGTTACAAATTTTCGTCAACAATGCATTCGTATCTGTTACAGGAATTTTGCAACAGTCGCTGTAGAGATAAGCTAAATAACAACAAAATTACACATGTTCGTCACATGCAATGACTCATTTGAAATAGGTTTTGGAATCATTACGATACAAATATTTATTTATATTCTTGTCTTTATTTTTATACTGAAAACTATATGCAAATCGCTCTCTTTCGGTTTAAAATCCGAGACATGTTTGGAGTAATAACTATTCCAAAAGGGTTACTTTTTGCAATTCCTGTTTTGTTTTTGTTTTATGGCTAGTCACATGACTGTTCATTTGACTGTGATAACGTGAATTTAGATAGAACGGAAATTCAGACATACGTTATAGTAAAAACAAATATATTTTCTAGAAACACGTACGTACATAATATTATGTAGATAGCATAATAAAAATTATTATTAGCAGCAGAAAAACACATGACATAATTTGACCTTCGCGTATTGTGTTGTTGTTTAAATTACCGATAATCCGAAAATACGTATACCTAATTTATAGAAGCTTACCTGGGAATTCAGGTAGGCAACAATAATCAGGCGTTGTCCGTTACTTATTACACATAAATTGTTTAGCGAAGTGTAACTACATTTGAACTCTCTCAGGTATATTAAGAATTCCCTAGACTGACCTGGAAGCGAGGTCGACCTGTTACGCCCTCCTATAATAAAACGAGCATTGTACATGCAACGATACGTAAGGCAAGCCGCCGAATTAATTTAAGTGCGCTTCGGCATTACTCTACAGTCTACAGTTCAACTTACTACTGCGGGGAATAAGGACTGCGTATTGTTTTATGTATACAGTAATTAACAAGAACAGTGTTTTGAGAATTATGCTGGCATATATACGTAATTTGCTAGCCTTTCCGAAAGGATGGAAGTCAGTCAGAAGCGCCGTAGAAAGATCTTAAGCTAAATTATTTTACGATTTACTAAATAAAAATAACGCGCCTATTCCACGTAAGGTGGACCTCTTACCTACAATTCTTGTTGAAAATATAGTTTAATAATGTTTTTTATTTAGAAATTACTTTTAATAGTTTTGAACTGGTATGCAACAAGAAATGCTAAACCATTTGAGGACAAAAGTAATGTCGATTGTGCACGCAAAAAATACTAATGGAATAAAAAGATGTAAAAGGAAATGTCCGCGAAGATATATTGCAGTTTTGCCTGCCGGTGGTTCGATCATGAAGTGATGTGCCTAAGCAATACATGTGTATCATTTAGTGATAATCGCAAATGTCGCTTGTAACGATAATGAGTCTACAACAATTTGCATTACCCAAAAATGAGTGATTGCTTATGATGCAATTGTCGCAAAATGATACTATGTAGCCACACAGTCATGCTTTATTCTTGGAAAACTTGTTGTCTACTCGGTTTGTTTTTGCATAATTATGTATCCTATTGGAATGTTCTAGTGATCAGGTAATATTATTACAAAGCAATGTTATCTAACGCACAAAGGCACTTAATCATATCGTGAAATGATATTATGGGATTTTATTGCAATCACTTGCTTAAAACGAGTGTATCTGACAGTTTGCGGATTAAACACTTCGAATTCATTTTGTTAGATTAATTGATTGTTAGATTAAAAAGCCAATATTTTCCTACAAACAACATGTATTTTGTTATCGTCCAAATTGATAGCAGTATGAAGCATTACGTTACTAGCATTCCGTTATTACACGTAGCGATTTTTTAGAGCCTCTCTATATTTTTGAGAAATGAAATGCCGAATAAAGCGATGTTTTCGATAATTCAGGAGAATTAATTCATAATGACTAATTAATTAATCAATTGACAAATGCCTGTTTTATTAATTGAAGGGAAGTTTATAAGCAGCATTGGATTTTCATTGCCAACCCGCACTAGGCCAGCGTGGTGGACTATATGGCCTAACCACTCTCAATCGTACTCTCGATTGTAGAGGAGGCCCGTGCCCTGCAGTGGGTCGTATATGGGTTGATACAATACAATTGGATTTTCAGGTGGGAAATCCTAAATTTGAATCATAATTAACGAATAGAACTAAATTTTCATATCTCATATCATAGATATGCAGGCGATCATAAAATGATAAGCCAATTGTTTTTTGCAATTACCTTATGCGTAATAAATAATTTTTGCGATGGTTTCGTGTAAGCGTGGGTTAAATCGTTGGCTGAAAATATGTAATTATGATGGTCAAAATACTTTATTAAAGCACAACACGATCGGCACAAGTAAATCAAAATTGATTAATCATGTGGCACATCAAAACAAAAGTAATATATTTTTTTTAAATATTAATTATATAAGAAAATAATATATCGCATAGACACCTTTGTACTAAAAATATACCACGAATTATATAAGATTTCTCGTGTTGGTACGCACAGCTTCAATTTTTTTTACTTTTATCAGGTATTGATATAACTGGTATTTTCTTAATATACAATCTAACTCTAATTTACAGCTGTAATGTTAGGAATTACTAAGAATAACAGAATATGTTGAGTGCTTGCTTTTATAATAATGAGGGTACAAATAAGCCTAAACAAAGAAAGGAAAGGCTTAACTTAATATCTTTGCGTATATTTTAATTAATAATGTCTGTATTTCGTTTGGAAATATGTCGTCACACCTGCTTTGAGGAAACGCCAATAACCATTTCATTATTTATAGCAATTTCCTTAGAATATCAAAAATAAACCCTTTTATGAAGTGTAGAGTATATTCTACACCCAATAGTTATACGTGCCAAAAACGTAATTTGAATTTTAAATAATGATATCATACAATTGCAAATGAAATGTAAATTTAATTAGCATTCCTGTGTTTCATTTTACACTTCTTACATAAACAAGCTATACTTTTATTTTTTACGAAAACTATTTTTGCCGTAGGTAATTAAGCGGTGTGTTAAAAATATAATAAGCTTTTGTTTTGCTCGCTCAGTTTTTGTTAATTTATCTCTACAAGCGCTGTTTTCTGTTAATTTGTTGGCAGAAAGCGTTTAATTCATTAAGACCTGTACAATTAGGCGGCGAACGGAAGAATAGGCGCTTGCGAAGAACTTTCCTGTAAGGTGCACATCAATTTATATTTTCGTGGGAGTTTCTATTGTGTAGGTGTTTTCGTAATCTGTTTCGTATTGTGCATGGCCTATGAATGCGCCCTTGAGTTGGTTGGTCAAGTCGGGCAATCCGATGTATGTTTTTTTTTAGTTCAAAAACCTATGACTCTCTCGGGAATAGAATTTGTGCCCAGCTTGAAAGCAAAAGCTTGCGGCGGAAAATATGTAGAAACTGTGACAACTTGGTTAATATTACCTGGAATTTCTATTGCCTATACCTATTGGGACTCGATGTGTCAGTCTGTTGTGCCAAAAAACAAAGATCAAGATAATTAATTAATATAACCCCATTCAAGTATTGGCAATAATGAGAGCTAAAAATTGCCGCATGGTCAGTCATCGCCGCCCATGTAGCTACGTCCACAGTCCCGGAGGGGTCGTAGATACAAAGCCGTCCTTTGGGAGATTGAATATCTAACAATCGTGGTCTTTACAAGATATGAAACAACAAACCTATTCATTCACGTTCACTCTCTATGAAGTTCTAATACTTCCTTATAATCTGCTAACACTGCTGTACCGGTCAAGACGCCTCATTCAAGCTGAAGCCAAAATTGATCATAACCGCACTCTACCCCATCCATTTTTGTTTATTTATGGATAGTCCAACATTTATAATTCCGGATATTGCTTTAAAATTTACAACGACGTGAAAGAAATAATATTAAAATTGACAATAAAACCGTCATAAGCCACATGAATTTTAATTTGAATTCAGTAAAAGTGTTAAAATTGGAAAAGCTGTGACCTACTCGCGCGGCGTATTGGTATCGCGTCGCTGCGCCGCGCCACTGATTCATACTATCAATAGGCATGTTGCAATTGCGGATTATTGGGTGAAATGTCCTTTAAAGCCAGGGGGAATGTTGAAATTTAAACCAACTTTTTTCATACTACAATTGCGCCTTAATACACAATTATAACAAAATTGAACGCAAAATAATATTACGTATTTTATAATCTTAAAAATATTATTTTTTTGATGTTTAATACATATTTTATATTAAATTATGTGTTTGGATAAGGTATTCTGCACGCGAATGTTATTTTAAAGTCGTCTAGGCACATTGTAACCTAATATTTGACCTATTATTATTATAGGTTAGTTAACCTAGTTATATTGTTCATTTGTGGGCAGCATTTTCACAGATCTTAAACTATCATGGGAGGAAGAGAACGCGCTCGAAATGACAGCAAATGTTTGTATTATATCTTTAGCAGCACTGACATACATTTCATTATCATCATTATATTCAGCTGTGCTGGACTGCCTCGGTGGCGTAGTGGTACTACGGTACGATTGCAAAGCTGAGGTCTCGGGTTCGAATCCCAGGTCGGGCAAAGTGATATTGGATTTTTCTATTCACTATCCGCCCGGAGTCAGGAATTTGTGCCCGATATGGCGATAGGCTCGCCCCCTATCACATCGTGGGACGGAAAATACAAGGCGAAACGCGGGTGTTCTGGTAGCGCCTTTGCCTACCCCTTCTGAGAAAAAGGCGTGTTTTTATGAATGTATGTATATTCAGCTGTTATGAGTTGACAGCTAAATATAAGCCTCAAAGGATTTACACATTGAATTGTTTGAGGTCCATCAACCATCTATTTTCCGTGCTACGTAACTTATCAAATGCCACTTGAATTTGCTAATCCACTGGGCTTTGTCGATAATTTTTATTTGCCTACAGATCTTTTCATTCCTTATTTTGTCTCGTAAGCAAAAACCGAGTACAGACAACTCTACAGCACTCTGAGTGACCATGAGTTTTTTATGAGGCCAACAATGAGAAGCCAAGTTATAAATTCAGTAAATATGTTTTCTGAGCGCAAAATTGCCAACAGTGAAATATAGTCGGTTGAACGCTAACAAGTGCGAGTAAAAATACTAACAGAGTTTATAAAGTGTGGTAACCCTAAAAGTTACGCTGACCCGGAAAATTAACTTCACCCGGACGGTTACTTCACACGGCCCGTACTGTGTTCGTAAATTTTCAATAGGTGTTGATATTCTTTTTTGTCAGAGAATTTAAATTTGAATATTCGCATCTATTTCATTTTATCTCACATTGCACTTTAGTGAGCGCGACTAATAAATATTTCACGCGTATAAATGGAGCGGAATGCTATCAATTTCTAATACTTATCCGCTTTTATTCTCTGGCAGTTGTTTTTTTATCGGATAGAATAATTTTATAATTAAGTGGATATTAAAAGTAAATGTTTTGGAAAATATTTCCGGTTGGTGTTGACGCATTTATAGCCAACACAACGTAAAAACTAGTGTGTTATGTATTATTCTTTTCAAGTAAAAACATGAAATAGGGATTAACTTTGCTAAAAAGATGTTTTGAGCGCATAAAGAATGATAACTGATAACGAGGATTGAGGAAAAAGAATTGCCGGAAAATAAAAAGCAAGTCGTATTTCATTGCGGCGCATTAGTTGATACACCGGTAAATGAATGTGTGCGGGTGGGGCATAGTCCCCTCTATAATGCCCCTAGCTATATCTCGCCGTCATAACTATTTTGTCAAAATAAATAATGTTTGAACCAAATAACCTAATTTAACACACAATTTTTTATCGTCATGAAATACGTGGCATATAAATGGTGTCGGCCTGAAATTAGTGGATGCGTGTCAGAATAAATATAGCCAATGAAAATTGCTTGTGTCTCTATTAGGTCATGATATATGAAATTAAGACCGTAGTGTCGTGTAATTCGTGTCAATTTGTGTGTATAAATGTGACGGAATTCTCGACGGGGATTATGAAACAGTATAATGTAATTATGCAGTGTAGTCAAAATGGATCACTCGGAACTTGATAGTTTTTTACATAAGAAAGTTAGTAAGTTGACAGTCCAAAACGTGTCTTGCGTCAGGCTTCCTGTGTTTTGTAACATCCAAACCCATAAAAATATTTGTTGTACGTTTTGTGTATAATTATATACATTTGAGGCTTCGGCCACTATTATATGTTCAAGGTTTATCTTAGGTGTATGTTCTATTAATGAATTATATTTTTGGATAATATTATCTTTGAAAAATTTGGGTAATTAGAATCTGGAAATGGACATGTTCATTTTACACGTTCAGTGCGGTTTCTGTTAAATTACTTCTTAGCGGGCTTTTTAGCCTAATAAAAAAAAATCATAAATTATTTCTACTCGTATTGTAGTTACTGGACAGATTTATAATAATTTTTAAATGTCCGATAAATATTCAGACGTCGATAGTTCGGCAGACATATTTTTTGTATCGGTCAAACAGATCTCTCATGTTTTATTTATCTAGATAAAGGTGTGCATTTATGTTAGTAAGATTGTGCTACATACATAATTCAAGAGATACATTTTTTCTTTGGGATTTATATGTGAGTTTTCATTTTACTGCCGCGGCTTCGTCTGGGTCGGCCGAGTGTTTGCTCTCCGAATAAGGTTCAGAAAGTGACGTCACGTGGACCGAAAAAACCGAACCTGTTTTGTTTTCAGATAGTACCTATGCATACGAGCTTCTTATGAGGGTCGGTAACTATACATGGAACGTGTGAATTCAGGATTTTGTTTATGTTTGAATATACTATGCAAAATACATAGTTGTGTTTAGTTATATTTTATAAAATAAAATAAATTTATATAAAATATATTTTACGAACAAGTTTAGGTAATACTAAAAAAATGTTTACGTGATATCCAATATAATATGTTTGTTGGTCGCCTCTTGGTATAGCGGCAGCGTGTACGGGCTGTGTACCGCGAGATTTTGAGCTCGATTCCCAGGCCGGGCAATCCAATTTATGTAAGTTTCTTGGGATGGAATTTGTGTCCGACACAGGGAATCGGTTCACATTCTAATAAACGCAGTCGCAAATAAACTTGTCAAACATTTTTTTCACTAATTCGTATTAGTTTCATGAACACGAAAGAGTTACAATAACGATAAAAACATTTCAAGTAACATAAAAGAAAATTTCCGGACTTTTAGTGCCGCCTATTATCTTTTATTGAAATTAAAGTAACATAATAGGTAACTCATAATAGTTTATATCGAAAAACTCACAAACATAAGCCAATATCATAACTCAAAGAAATTAAATAATATTTTCCTACATACTCGGACAAAACATAGCAATAACACAACCTACGCACTTACATTAAGCACCGCGCCAGGCGTGGTGAAGTTTCTGTACGGCGGCTTCCTGTCTCTAATGTATTGGAAGATCTTGGTTCCGTGCCGTAGAAAGACCACCTTGTCGAGCATGTGTGGAGGCACGTCGTGGACGCAGCGGAGCCGCACCGAGCCGCCGCGGCCGGCCCAGCGCTCCATTTGCAATTCCACACGCACCTCCGTGTGCCCCCGAACTGAAACGACAAAACAAAACCTCGTATTTCATTCTCTCCTGGTAAATGTTTTTCGTGTGCTCGCGAATAGTTTTGGATGTTTTATTCGCTGGTATCCGAATCTGCGGATCTGGCTTTAACTATTTTATATGTAGATGCATATGCGGGCTTATGGTAAATGAAACGGGTAGATATAATGCGTTTATATAAATATTATAGATCCATAATGCAAACTTGGGAAACGTAATCTAAAAAGTATTTGAAACTTATTTCGAATTCGTTGTACTAATATGAATGTATATGAGGAATGCAGTCGTCCTCGCGATGATTAATATACATAACTTTGCAAAAAACAGAGTTATTCGTCTCAGGGTTGAACATTCGATCTTTGTTTTATCAGCCCATCCGATACCTAAGGTAATTTCACAACAATTTCCAAATTAAGTCGATCAACCTGCACCAGGCCGGTGTGGTCGACATCCGTCCGTAATATTGAAACGTATTCGATATATGATTTATTCATACTTTTTTATTCTAGCACGGCACAGTGACTGCGTTGCACCTGATGGTACGTGCTAATGCCGTCCAGACAGAGTATCGAATGACATCAGACGGCAGTCTCATACTTGATTAATATATTTTATGTTGACGTATTGATGTGTTGATAATATGTAATTATTCTGTAACATTGCATCAGTGAATATAGCTATTTACTCAGCGAAGTTTGTTACGAGAGCACATTACCGTCGACCCTCCGTGCAAAGAAACACTGTATCCCTTTTTATGACCTTTGTTACGTTTTTCGAAATTGGCTCCGCTCACATTTCTCACTTAAAATAACCCACAAAACACTGGTTTTCCAATAATTCTGTAATATTTATAGTGACAATTATGATACAAGATATTGAACCAAGATTTAAATGACCTAAACGCTCTATTAAAACCTCAATTGCAGAGGAGTCTCATGTGAAACAATGACCCATTGTAGTGTGATACAGTACAGTACATATTGTATAAAGAAACGAGTAGATATTGGTTTTTAAATAAATAATAAATAATATTAATTTTGTTTAGTTCCGGGCAATAATCCCGGGTCGGGCAAAGTGATACTGGATCTCTTGATCTCTCTCTGATACTCGTGCCGATGTGAAGATAGGCTCGCTCCCTGTCACTTCATGGGACTAAAAATACAAGGCGACATGTGAGTGTCCTAATAGCACCTCTGCCTACCCCTACTGGGAAAAAAGACGTGGTTTATATATGTTATTTATTTTCTACGCAATTATTTGAAGTACAATATATGAAATCACGAACGAGTTATTTTGTACGGCATCGCTCTTATTATGGTAATTACATGTTCACATCTAATAAATAAATCACAAGGTACGTTAATATTTCGGCCGTATCGAAATTTTTATTCAAATAAGTTATAAGTTTGGTGTAAATTACGTTTACAAGTAATTGCTGAATATAAAAACACACATATAGGTATACATAGAACAAACATATCACGAAAGTTATATTAGGTTGGATATCCAGATATTATATCATTCTATGTGTATAAATGTGTAATTATTATTAATAATAAATATTAGGTTAATAACATAAAATTATGTGTTAAGCTTAGTCACGCTGGCGTAATTCGGTGTGATACAGTTGACATATTGTGTTCCTTCATTTCTAATGCAGAATTCGAAGGTATGCTGCTTTGCTCACGATATTTTCCTTCATATATGAAGTGATGTAAAGTCCTATGTATATATATAGTAGTAGTATGTATATATATAGTTCTATGTATATATAGGAGTACGATTTCGAATATATCTGACTTTTCAAAACTAGACAAATCTACACATGTGTAGCATTGTAATGCAATCCACATTGTATATGGATATTTTATTCCCTTTCGTTAAAAAACAATAACAGAGTTCTTGGGTGCATGGCCTGCCTTTCAAAATTGGAAGGACAAAGATAGGACTAGAAAAAGAATAGTGCGCCTCCGGTAATCTCACTCACCGGACGAAACACGACAGCACAGAAGTCGGTTCAAATCGTGTTTCTATAAGACAGTGGTGCACTACACTGGTAAAATGTAAAATTACTGTGCGGATCTACAACTTTTAAAATTTCCTACTTCCCGTTCCTCATACTTAACTCATCATAATAAATGGATGTATGAATGTTTCTGTATATAATTTTACAGGTGTTTTTTTATGACAAGGTGACGAACATGCATATAGAGGTAAGTGTAGTGCGAATTCCGATACAAATAAAATATTCATCGACGCCAGACGGCCATCTCTAGCCGGTCAACACAATTATGCTTGGTTGTATCCAGATAATCACGGATGAACTTGAAATGCGAAAATACGTGGTAAAACGGGCCTTTAACTGTTGTCTACAGTGCTCGTAATCCAGCCAGATACGAATACCACCAACAAAAATGCAAAATCAAATTGCAAAACAGAAATGATGTCGCTAGATCATTAAAACATTTGCCACATTTAGTAGTAATGCAAAACGCGATCGCAAGCAATATGCAATCAAACAGAATTGTGGCGGGCACTAGGTAGTGGCACATTGGAAAAGTTCGCATCCGTTGCGTGTTATAAAGCATTTCAGACTGTTTTATGTTTTGCACGTTTTATGATTTCACCGCTACATCCCAGGCTTAGTTGCTACGCCGTTCTATACCTGTACAATGTACACATGCTCTAATCGCAAATTTAATTAAATGCAATTTCTTCTAACATTTACGCCACACAATTTATTTTAAATCAAGGTATGTTTAAAAGAAAACCCACTTTATTGTACCAAATAATTTGTATGATCAATTATAGTGCAATTCTATTTACTAGTAGTTAAGTGCAGATTCTTGATAAAATAGCTTTTTTTACTTAGATAATTCAAATGATTTGGTAACGTAAAAGGTACATTCTAATACCTACAAGCACTATGTTAATAATTTTATAATATAATTTATCATGGCACCAACAAGGCTTCTGAGGTAAGTTAACTACCTACTGTTATTGTTAGTAAGAATTATAAACAACGGTTTTAATAAACTAAGCATTCATGATTTTCCGCCACCAAAGCGCTCATTCCCCTTTCTAGATTTAAACTCACGTCGCTCTAATATACTAGTGTTACAAACCACATCTCTTGAACTAAGCTATGAAAAATACAGTAATAAAATTTGAATAAATATGAATGCGCAGCTTGCATTTGAAATTGCCACAAAGGTGCTTTTATAAACGTTCTCAGACAGCACCTTGATGTTTAGTAAACAATCTTCGTAGAATGCAAAACTTGAGAAAATCTTGTTCTAAAGGGGATTACAGCCAGCTCGCTGTTTGATGTTGTATGCGCATACAAAGAAGGACATTGCATCTAGTTTACGAAACATCCTTTCAATTTTGATTTTAGAGTGTACAGACTACAGACGGTAAAAAGAAACGATTGTTTACCGTGCTATTGCTACAAACCGTCTCCACTCCCGCAACAAGCTTCTTGGAATATCATAATATTCAATTTTTACCTTCAGAAGAACATTTCAAATGTCTGGATGAAATTGAAGTAAAATGTTTGTATGAGGCACCTTTTTTAATATGTAGCGTTAATGTAAGTTTATGTCAAATATTTTTTAGTTTGCATTAGCCGCTCAATGCAGTTTCCTCAAGTCTTTGGACAATGAAATCTTTAATGTTATCGTGAGTGAATAAAATTGTAAATAAGATATGTTTCTATTATATTATCAGACATTTTTCTATTATATACATATTTTTATCCCTGAAAATACTTTCTAAAGATTTAACATTTTGTTTTTCATATTATTTCACGTCCAAAAATATATTGTGCAATACGTTAGGTTTAATAGAAAATCATTTGTGGCAGGGTCGTTGGCTCGGCAATTCTGGCGATCGAAAGATTGATCGTTCAGGGTTTACTTTGGGAATTGTAATGAAATATTTGATTCATTTATAACGTATGATACATACTTATGTTTTTTGAAATAATTTATATTTACTGTAGCCATGTCTGTGATAAATTGAATAGTAAGGTATATACAGTGATATGTGGGTATTTATGTCGAAATGAGTTAATTTGTGAAGTAAATATTAGTAATGTTAGGCTATATGCGTCACTCTGTTGGGCCTAGGGCGGATTGAGAATGATGCAGGTCTAGGTCAATCATGTTGGCCAGAAGTGTAATACATTAAAAGAGTTTTGTTGATACTATAAGAACGAGAATATGGTTTATTCGCCATGTTAGTTGACCACATCTAACATTTTTATGGGTAACATGACATAAACATATATATGATGTAGGTACTAGCCACTAGGTGACTTTATGTGACAATATAAACTGTGAAAAAGCTAAGAGGTTTTTATTTTTTGCTTCCCGGACGGTCTTATATTTAAGATCTGTAGCATATCTGTTGTAACCTATCAAGCCTTAACTCAATGGCATTGTAACCGAGTCAAAAAGTAATAAATATTAGCTAATAATAATAGATCAGGTCAGCAGTACTATGAAGATTTTTTCTTTATTGCATAGGTCCGGCAAACGAGCCAACAGGTCCCATCATGGTAAGTGATCACTGCCTATGACAATCCAAAACGCTTGGTATATAGATGTGTTGTCGTCCCTTCAAATAAGGAGGGGAGCGGGAAGGTAAAAGGATTTTTTGTATTGCCGTGAAAGGCAGACAAGCTAGTGGCCCGCCTGATGGTAAGAGGCTGCCGCTGCTTATGAACTCCGCAATTCCTGGGGCATAGACAGGCCGCTGTCTACTGTGAGGTGAACACTCACAGTATGAGGTCAAGCCTCGTTAGAAGAAGGACAGGTTATAGCGCTCATGAAACACCTAAGCAGGGAGCTCATGAGAAGAGGAAATATCGCTTCACATCGATTTCCTGTGGGACAGTGGTACTATTCCGGACGAACCTGCCCATTCATGCTGAGTCATGACTGACAAAAGCGTGGCTCTACCACACGTCACATGAAGTGACGGAAATGCGAGAGAAGAATAATGAAAGTGAATAAAGCAAATTCTTATGTTAGCATTAAGCAAAGGGGTCTCTCACTAATGATAAATATTTTTTTTTTATTGTTGACAATGTTCAACTATTTAATTCCGACATTCCGACTAACGACTATCATTTTTGGAAGAATAATAAAGTTCGTTTTGTTTATATCAATAAGGTACCAGGTGGCAAATAAATAGTGTTACCCGCGTCACGACGACACGTATCTTTTCATATCGATGTATTTGTGTCACAAAGATTGAAAGGTTTCCTGATACAAATCAAACACGTATTGACAAAGGTGTTTCCGAGCCACAATTTGTACGCAGCGTAGGCGTAGGTATCAATTTTAGGCAAAATGTAGGTATATACATGTTTGTTCTATGCTGCCGCGGTTTTTTCTAAACCTAAAGAGAAAAATCCCACCGAATTTTTTGTATAACTTCACACAGACAGCTCTCAGTTAGCAAGGTTTCATCAGATTTATTTGACATTGAGCGTTATAATTTTAAAAATTACAGCGTGTGTTATTCTGATACAAAAGCTATAATACTGTAAAGTTTTAGTGAAAATTGTTTAGTGCTCAGAAACTTTTACATTCATTATACAATTATTTATTAAGACGCAAAGTATTTTGATAGTAAGCGATGACTTCTTCTTTGATATTACCTAGGTGTTGAGGGTTGTTCGTGGTTTTAAGAAAGAAAGGGATCCGTAAAGATTGTAGGACCTCAGGTAATTTCACTAGTCGTACGGAACGTCACAGCCACGCAGTCATTTAAAGCCGGTTTTCGACAGGACGACTGTTTGTACAAATCGGGTCGAGTAGATCCACATTGTGCTGGTGTCTGTCTAAACTGGCTTTGGAAAGCTCTGGCAAATTCGATCTAATTTCTGCTACGTTGAACTTTGCATCGATTTTAAATTCCCCAACGCATAGAAAACATTTAACAGCGGACGTTTAGCCAAATACAGAACGATCCAAAAATATATGTTTCGGTGAAAATTTTCAGCTCGTTATAAAGCACTAAAAGCAGATATTCGCGTCATGTGTTGGTGATAAATGACAAGTGTACGTGTATATTAGACAGTGACAAATTCGCGGCCACTATCCAACGGAATGGGATGTCAGGGCGTCAGTGTGTATGTAACATTAGTGACTGCTGGAGCGTTTGGCTTCCTGCTCGCTCAGCTCATTTTGTTTCTTTAGCCGTTAATAGCCTGTGTAATGCTACATGTTATTTGCGGAAAGCGCAAGCCAATTTGTATTTTTTTTACTATTCTCTACTGTTAATGATTGTGTTGTATCTTGAGAGAGGGTAACGCGTTATTCGAACTTATCTATAGCCTTGTAGATGCTACGTACTAATTCATAATGTTGCTCACTAAAAAAAAATTATCTATGTTTAGAAAAATGGATGTGGAAATATAGAACCAATGTGAAATATATCCTTTTCAAAAGCATTTGGTAATTGTTTACGTTTATGAGGCGTAAAACGGTGATCGTATATTATACGAAATGAAGTAGCGATACAGACAAGGAACGATTAAGTTTATATCCTTACGGATAAACTTTATACCTCCTCAAATTGTTATTCTGAATGTGCCAGTTAATTTGCACGCATTTAAATTTTGAGCGTGAACTTTATGAGCCCCATTACTATTTTAATGTCTTGTTTATTAGCCTACATATCATATATGCATATATGCATATGACTGAAATTACTGATAAAGAGGGTAATTCAATAATCACTTCTTTCACGTTATAAGACGTAGCACAAGAAAATCGCAATGATGGGTCAGATTCAATGTTTGGATACCTATATTTCTTAATTTACTTAGATCAAAGGAAACACGACAAACCACGTCGCGAATTAGTGTGCCATTGCTGGAAAAAAATCGAAAAATCGACGTAAAACTGTTGTACTATATTAAGATAATGAGATTGTCAGAGACAGCTCGCAGTCTTTACTCTCTATCGTATTGTTATAAGCTAGTAAAGCTCTGATGTTCATAGGACGCAGTCGTCTTATACAAAGTGAACAACTTTCAATTTCCCCGAGTTTTATAATATACAAAAATAAATTATGTACGCTTTATTTAAATGCCTTCAACGACAAGGATAATAATTTGAAATATGAGTAAGTAATTAATACTATCGCACAATGAACGAAAATTACATTAATTCCATCGAAAGTTAGTGCCGACTAAGAAAGATAATTCTATTCGTCGTCTAGACACAACCCAGACAAATAAGATTCTTATCGCTTTGTATTTGCATAAATTCATAGTTTTGCATTGATTTTATGAAGCTCGTTATCAAATAGAAGACAAGCACATAAATTATTTTATATTGCTAATGGAAATTCTTGCTAATGGAAACAAATCGCTATGGTATGCAGGTTTTATTCGCGACGTTTTCCTTCACCGTTCTATGGTATGTAGAGTCCGCCAACCCGCAACAGGCCAGCGTAGTGGACTAAACGGCCCAACCACTTTCAATCGCACACTCGATTGTAGAGGGACTGCAGTGGGACGTATATGAGCTGATACAATACAATAAAATAGTCATAATATTCATGCTAATTGAAATTATTCAGGAATGGATTTACCACGATTTTTTATTTAAGAATACCGTAAATATAATGTACGCAGATTAAAACGTTTCTGTGCTAAAATTTTAGAGATATAATATAGCTTTCATAAACTATACTCAAAAAGTTCTTAATGCAACAGTTTTTAGCACAATAGTCTTTAATTATTATAATTGATCATTTAATTTAAAAGTGTTAAATAATAATGCTCATTTTTATCAACGTAGGCCGACTGTTATGTGTAAATCCTACTAATAATTTAAAAGCGAAAGTTTGTGTGTTTGTTACTTCTTCACGCTCAAATGGATGGACCAATTTTGATGAGATTAGTATGGGGGTTAGCTGATACCCTGGATTAATATATAAACTACTTTTTATCCCGAAAACGTAGTTTCCCCGTGGGATGAGAAAGGAACTATATTTGCTACTCTTTCAAACATAAAGGGATGGTTTAAGATAGAATATAGGGCAGATGAAATGGGATATAGGGGGACAGGATAACATGCCTTGAGTCATGAAATAGGTTGAGACGGGACGGAATGAGAAAAGCAGTATAAAGGACGGTAGTCACGTTTAGTTTAAATATAAATCAGTTAGTACGCGAAATAATGTGTCTGATGTGGGTTGGACTCAAGAAGTATCTGCACTCGGGCAAAGACGGTTAGGCCGCTAGTACAGTATATCATATGTACACTGTACACGCTTAAACGCAAAATGCGCACGAATGGCTAACCTATCTATTACACGAAAAATATAATAATTATACTATAATTAAGCCACAATATTATGTTATTACACATTTGTTGTGTGTTGCTATGCTAGGTATTAATCCATAATGAAAGGGTTGTGGATTGCGTAATCAAATTGTGTTGGTATTGTCAAACCTAACGCACGTAACCTATCTACCCCACCGTGAGAGATGTAGTCGACACATCCATCCTATGTGACTTGGCGGATGGATACTTAAGAAGAAGCCAGACTGTGTCGATCTATTTTAGCCCATGTATAAGATTTGACAAGGCTTAAGGACTTGCTAATTGGTGGGTTTCGGCACTAATTATGGCTGCCTCCCGTTATGGATATAAATCTACATTGCAGTTATGAAATGTAATTGCGTTCTATTAAATTTAAGACATGACTACTTGCGAACATCATAACGTAGTATAAAACAAAGTCGCTTCCCGCTGTCTGTCTGTCCCTATGTATGCTTAGATCTTTAAAACTACGCAACGGATTTTGATGCGGTTTTTTAAATAGATATAGTGATTCAAGAGGAGGGTTATATTATGTATAATACATATACAGGGTGCCCAGTTTGTACGAAATATAACATCTGGTATGGGGTGGAATCACAAAACATTTGCACCCAGGCGAAGCTGGGACAGGCCGCTATATTGTAAAAGTTTCTTTAATTTTTATTTTGTTATAATAGCTACCTATTCATACAATTACGCAATGAATTCTTTTAGACAATAGCATACTATGAAACAGCTTTAAGTTGAGTTTTATTTTCATTAAGAGAAGAATAATAGGGTAAACTACAGTATAAATATAACTCACCGCCTTTTCATTAAGCAACTCCGAGAAAATGTGAAGCGTTACAATTTTACATTTTAAATGAAAAGGATATAAAGGTGGGAACTAAGATATTTGAAAGGGTTACGTTAATGCCACGTAGCCATTGTTCCGTAAAGACTGGAATATCTAATAATGTAGATTGCTGCGTCTGATAGTACCAATTCTCCAATACTCATTTATTATTTATATTTACAGACTGACGACTCCATGACACAAACACACAAACCCATCTAAGGTGCCTAAAATTTGAATTCCTCACTAAACCGAGATACTAGGTTATTCAAAGGCTATATTTCATATTTCGGTTTCACTATGCCGACATTCGTTGATAAAGCCCGGCATTCTTATGGAAGCAATGACAATAAAAACGAATGTGGAGTAAAAAAAACAGGTGGCTATACGTATAAGACGATGCCCAAGAGAGTCATAAGGGTATGTCCCTTTCTCACAGTAGGTAAACCTTTTTCTGGTAAAAATGTTTCGGATTAAGAAACCAGAAAGCAGACGTCCTGCGATTTAATAATATATTTTTTTATGTTGTGATTTTTTGCTTGGCTAGTTAGAACCATTGTATGGTGGAACTATACTTATTTACATGAATATAAAATATGAAAATCATATTCAGATATGAGTACTACGGTTTTATCTGATTAGCTTTATTAGTTCGCTTTAGGTGGCGTGCTGCGTAAAATATGGGCAATCGCCATAAACAAGTTACACAGCGATGTACACTCGAGATACGCTTAAATACGCATCACTTTTACCGAACTTATTCAAGAAAAGAGACAAGAGAGATTGTAGAGATTTTCGGCGATACGTTTTCATGTGTAGAATGTAGCTCGGAGTAGCAGGGCATGACTAGGCGCATCCGGCGAACATTTTTACATCCGGGGAGATGTAGTGGTGTGCTCACACTTGACCCGCATTCTGAAGCGTCCCTACACGGATTGTATCTGTTTTTGATGCAAATATCTCGCGTGTCGTGTCTTTATCAACACAATTCAGTGACACTGCCAAGAAAAATCCATCGCAGTTGTCGAAGTTGTGCCTTTAGAGAGTATACACGGTGCCTCTACTAATCCTCACCTAATGGTTATTTAGCTGTCATGTTGATAAGTTTGGTGATAGTAAACATTGATAATACACTGTATAGGTAAACAGTAAATGACAATGATTTTGTACTTGTAGTAATGTTGTCACTGGCATAGACAGCTTTAGGAATAATTTACATACATAATTTATTATAGAATGTTTTTTTTTATCATCCCATATACGTACCACTGCTGGGCATGGGCCTAATCTACAATCGAGAGAATCGATTGAGAGTGGTTAGGCCATATAGTCCACCACGCTGGCCTAGTGCGGGTTGGCGGATTTACATACCGTATAAATTCTTTAAAATCGCTACGGTATGCAGGTTTCCTCACGATGTTTTCCTTCACGGTTAAAGTTCGTGGTGATTGACTATCAATACACACATAACTCCGAAAAGTCAGAGGTGTGCCCTGGGATTTGAACCCGCGACCACCGTGAACATGTAGGCAGCCGAGTCTGGTCCGTTACCAACAGGCCACCACGCACTTTATACTTTATAACTTTATACAATGTTTGGTAGAAGGATATTTAGTAAGGCTTATATAAGTTCCTCTCATTAAAAAAATACACATAATGAAATGTAGTCGACATTGTTCGTTTTAAAAAACATTTTTATACCTGCCTGCGGTTTAAATATGAAACTGGCAGATTTCGAAAGCAACGATGAATTTCCCTGAGTGGCTATTATATTATATTGTCTCCACACTAAAGGGCTACTTAAATGATCTGAAGCACCCCTAAAATTTGAGTGTCTATTATTTTTAGCCTTTTCATGAGTGTGGTTATATTCTGCAACTGGGGTGTAGAGTGGAGCGAATTTCAATACGTTTTAAAAGCGTCTTGTGGCCACTTAACGTGCTCTAATGACTGCTGCGAAATTCACATCACGCTTTTCAACTGCTGAATATATACAGATGTGAGTACACCGAGTAAAGTGAATCGCAGTGTGTGGTCAGCTTTATTAACTCTCATAACTATGAAGAGCATAAGTTCAGGGATTAAAATACATTGATGTGATGCCAAAGTGTTGGAATGTTGTGGGCTAAAACTCTAAAAATCTAGGATATGAAGCAACCTCGTTTGATTAGTTAAATCTTCATTTTATTCATTCATTTTATTAAGCATTCGCTGGTGTTTACTTATTTATATAAAGGTGGAATGTTACATTACAACAGTAAGATTTTTTATTTTTAAATCTTTTGAAAAGTTTATAGCTTAGTGTGCAATCTAAGGCGCCGTCAACCCTGGGATAAGTGATTGCACCTAGAAGCAAAATATAGAAAATGTTCACCTCTTTGAGAATACGTCAAGATGTCGATCGTGTTAAACCTTACAATCTTTATACGGAAAAGTAAAAATACGAAAATAATGTTATTTAAACAGCGTTTAGTTCAAATCTATTCCTCCACTTACCGGGAGGTCAATTGCGAGCTATTGCCGAAACTAACTCAATAACACAGTTACATCATGCATTCGCTGAGGTGTTTTCCAATACGATGGCCGGAGGATATCAAATTTGTTACATTCAGTTACATTTGAAAGGGTTATAACGAGTTTGAATTGACAGTCAATTACGGCCAATGCAGTCTATAATAATAAAATTGTATATTTTGGTTTAAATCGGGATTTTATTTCATCGTTTTTGTTTGTTTTAGGATATTTGTTTTCGCGCTTGGATTGCGGATATCGTGTATGTTGATGCGTAATTCAACATACTAACCGACTATAGAGTACCCAGAATTTTTCAATTTTACAGAATAAAATTCTGTCATCGTTTGGTTTCAGCTTGTGTATATTTTTCGATCATGCCGGCATAATTGTGCTGACCGGTGAGGGTCATCTGCCCTAGTCAATACTCCATATACATTGCAATCACCACCGGGTACGTACGTAACTACCACAAGCCGCACCAATACAAAGAGTACACATATTCCTTGTAATGTTCATAAGCATGTATCATTTAAAGGAACGTTGATTATAATAAATGAGGGTCTCCCCCACTCATTTGGCGGCGTGCACAATTTTTCCCACGTTACGATACACATATTTCAAAAGCCGAAATCACTTACACGCCGGCCGGAAGGTTGTTCCGTAGTTTAATGGTTCGGAAAGCGTCCCAACTCGCAATTTCGGTTCACAGTTCATGAGTATCACACATTTGTGTATAGTATTTATATTTCACGCCTCAATACGCGAATGGGTAGGCTGAAGTGGCACTAGTACTATCTACACTTCACGGAGCAAGATATTGGCGTACCCTATCTAGTCTCCCACAGGCAACGGAAAGGTATTTTTCGTCATCGCCATACTGAGCACATATTTCAGTCTCGAGAGACTCTTAAGATAATTTACAAATTATAAATTCATATACATTGACGTGCCTGACCTAAGAATCAAACCTAGCCAAAACACTTCTACAACCCGTAGCCTATATGGTTATTCAAAAACGCATTGACGCTGCCTCGAGGCAAGCGAGACGATTATATAATTGTATAAATATGCCTTTGTGTTTTAATTCAGCAGTATTAAACACTATCGGGTAAGTTATGTGTTGCAGTGTCAGTAGTTGCGTGAGCCTACACACGCTTTCGTTCTTTGAAAAGCTTAAAAATAGACTGGCGACTTTACACTGGCCGCCTAGTTATGGCCTGGCTGGTGCGTGACCTAGAACTAAACGAATGTATACTGCAGTGTCGTACATACAAAAAGTGCATGTACAATTACAATTCCATCATAGCCTCATAAGACACCGTACATAGATTACCCGAGAGATGCTGTCTCGATGCAATCCGTTGATTAATGTTTTCGAGAAAACATTTGGTCGGTATTTACTCTAAGTTAATTGATGAAAAAATAAAACTTTTTGAAGTTAAATGAAAAAATTAAATTTTTACTTTACTGCGTTTTACCGGTGCCTCTTACTAAAGTGCGAGTATCGATATTTGGGATACTGTATCAAAACACCCGAGGCATGATGTGGGAGCAATGGTCTATGGATAAAGGCTGATTACAATAGTCCTATTCATGTGACTATAAAGGGCTAGGGTTAATGCATACAATATTAACCAAACATTTGTAGCCGAAGGCTGTCTTGTGTTCTCTATATTTAGAAATACGGTCTTAACCGATGTTTCATTAATAAAGGCTCCACTAGTTTGCAAAGCATTTGTATCACTGCTTTTTCAGTTCTGAGAATCAATAAGTTTTATTGGGTTCGGTTAAGCATAAAGCGTATATTTAGATAATAGACTTGGTGTACAATGTTTGATCCTGTATATGATACGATGATCTAATAAAGACTGAATTTATCAAACTCACTCGTGACTATTAAAGATCCGTGGATTGTATAAAGTTTAGAGTCACATAAATCCTGACACTACCAGTATATTCCTCTTCTCTCATCATATTTAATGACGTTTTTTCAAGCATTTTCTCTTAACACTTATGTATATTTGAAATCAAAAGTATTTCTATGATGTAGTTGTAAAGTAAATAAAAAATGCAAGCGGCTCCTCGTTCTAAGATAGCTTCTCGGGCGCAAATCAGTTAGACATGGTTAGTGGGCGGAATACGTGATCGCACACAGGGACCGTGTCCACGATAACATCGCGCCGCCCGAGATATACCCTGTGACTAATATGAAATTATGTCGTAGATTTATAGACGCCTTATTGCATCCGTGACGGTCTTAGGAATATGAAAATTATCTATAGTCGCCTTTTCGATTAACGTTCGCGTTGAAATCATTTCCAGCAAGGTGATAAGGGTTATAAGTATAAACTGCATTTAGAATGGGATCCCATGCTATGTCGGTGTGGCCCATAAACATCTACATTCTACAGCATTAGGAATATAGGTGATTTGCCGGCTTCATAGAATAGGGAAGGGAAGGAAAAAGTACGGGAATAAGAAAATTCTCTGGCAGTGTAAAGTTTTGAACGAAACCAATATTTCTATAAAATTGTCGTACCACGCCAGTTAAACCACAGTAGCCCAAGATATGCGCAACTATGGTGCACTTCATCCATCTTTCAGGTGAAATATGAAATGAAAATAAAATATGTTGTATGAGGGTGTAAAAGGTTTAGCACACGCGTGCGAGGATCAATGATCTGTAAAGAGGTGAGTAATAGCGCCGGATCATTATCCGTTGCATTGCATTCCTGTTTCTTTGATATTTTTCTATGTATTTTTGATGTTTTGATGCATACTGAAACGCACCTAATGGTCTTGGTCGCATCGACACGCGACACCCCTGGGAAGATGCTGCGCCGCACCAGGGCGTCGCGACACACAGTCTGGGAAACCCTGACCTAGATGATAGACCTGAAATAGCCATATCCACTGACCATACTTTAGTGGCATATCACACTGTTCAAGTAAACTAGAAAAAAGTTGGCATGAAAAAAGCCATATCAGGATTGTAGATTATCCGGAATAATTAACAATTTATGGGTTATGTTTTACCGGGAATAATAATTACAGGCTGAAAGTTATTTAGCTGAAACATTTCGTGTTACACAGTCGTTTATGCCGTATGGAACAGGATAATATTTATTCAACTTTATTCATTTTATAATCTTAATTAGTAAGTTATTTATACTAAATACCTATAAGCACTTTTTCATTGGGCGTTATTGCGGAACTGTGGACTTTAAGGTAAGTTATGATTAATGAAAAATCAGTTATATTTACGATATTATCGCGTATTGTTTCTTATTGTACACATAAATGAATTACTGTATACGTCACCGAATGTATTTCAAAGAGAGTTGCTATTCTCACTTACTTGATGCATATTTTTTAAAATTTTGAAACCACTGTTATTAAATAAATAACGTATTATAAGATATGCATCGATGGATGGAATTACAGTATAAAATATTTCATAGAATCTACAGCTAATCGAGAAAGTAGACTCTAAAGAATGCATTTGTGAGAAACACTGGGGTTGATATTTCGCAACAACTAAATATACAATGTACTTTTACCGCAGAGCAATTGAATCCCATGTGGCGCTGGCTTGTGAATTTTCAGTACATAAGAGTTTATACATAAATAAATAAATCAGCCCATTTACGTCCCGCTGCAGGGCACGGGCCTCTTTTACTATTGAAAGGGCTCAGGTAATTATCCACTACGCTGACCTATTGCGGATTGGCGAAGTAATTTATAAATGTTATTATAATATATAGCCTTTTTTCCGAAATGATAAATACAAATTACAGAAAGAATTAAAACACTGTATGACTAAAACTAGACTAATTAGTGTGTATTTATTACTTTCCATTTACATTAAATATATTTTTAAATATTATTATATGTATTTATTTATTTTTTAAGTTGTATGTATTTAGCATGAGTGCGTGGTGGCCTGTTGGTAAACGGACCAGACGCGGCTGCCAACATGTTCACGGTGGTCGCGGGTTCAAATCCCAGGGCACACCTCTGACTTTTCGGAGTCATGTGTGTATTGATAGTCAATCACCACGCACTATAACGGTGAAGGAAAACATCGTAAGGAAACCTGCAATACCATAGCGATTTGTATAAATTTCTATGGTATGTAAAAGTCCGCCAACCCGCATTAGGCCAGCGTGGTGGACTATATGGCCTAACCACTCTCAATCGTACTCTCGATTGTAGAGGAGGCCCGTGCCCTGCAGTGGGTTGTATATGGGCTGATACAATACAAAAAAAAAAATGTATTTAGCATCCCATATAAATGTATGCGTGTATTTATATAGTGAAATTTAATAATTCAACTTAAAATCATTTTCATTGTATCTTATGCGCCTAGCATGCTTTCTCTCTGCACCGCCCAAAGGTTGACTGGCACAGAATGCCTCAGGCATTAAGTCCGTCTTTATACAATTTATGTATATAAAGCATTTAATAAATAAATAAAATAAAACGACACATTACAATATATCTCTCACTTCGGCGTGCCTTACGGCAAAGGCCTCCTCCAACACCTTCCACTGCTCCCTGTCCGTCGCCACTCTCAACCAAACACAATTTGTCATATTATCTTTAATTAGAAATAGGTGAAGTCATTAAAATTAATGGACTTATAAAGAGGCAATTACCCTATTTTTAACATTTCACTCGCCTTTATAGTGCCTCCTGAGGCGATATTAAATGTTGCAGTGATATTGTAATGAAAAAAAAGTAAATATCTGTATATTTTTGGTGATGCGAAAAGCAGGAACTAGGAACACTACTGCCAAGGGAGCTGTATAGTTAGCCGGCACACCCGTAAAATAGCGGATTTGGGGTCATTCCTACTTTTATGGTTATAATCGGAGTATTAAATTGCCTTCTCGTCCCTGGCAGAGAGGTCGACAAAGTTCAGTATTTGTACATCACAATGCTATGTCAAATTATGTTTGACCACGATTAGCTGTTCCCGGTTACTTTTGAACCAGGATAAACCATTACCTGTTAAAGTTGAACCAGGTTGATTATCTAAGTTCAGTAATTACTAGCAAAAATCACATTGCTGCAATGAGGTTGATGAAGCTCATTATTTGCTTTTTACGGTACTATCTGAAATTATGTTTGACCAAGATTAGCTATTACATGACCGTTGACCAATGTTTAGCTGTTACCTAAGTTCGGCAATTAGCAGCATAATTCACAAAGCAAGGAGCAAACATTGTGCGCGTTTGCGAAACGTCCACTGCCCACTAAACTTCGGTCGACAGACAAATTTATGGGTTGACATTGATTAATAACTAGATCTCTCCGGTGACCATTTGATTTTAGATACAAGTGTCAGAGCACTTGGCTTTGGACCTCAGAATTTGTCCGCGGTGGACTGTTTAGTGATTTATATAACGTTCTGCTTAACGCATATTTATTTGATTTATTATGTAGAATATTTCATCAACTGCAGCATTTTTACATATTACCGAAAAGGAGGCATGTCATTTGGTAATGTTTCGTTGGGAATATACGAAGCATCGTATTATTGATATTTAGTTTTAGTGCCTTTGCACATTCAATATTTGCTTAAAGTAAGTGCCTTTACATATCCAATATATTTAGTTAGGTGATATTTTAAATTAAAATTGGCTGTGTTACTAGAGGTCGCGAGTTCCAACCCCGGTTGGAACATCCCAATCAATGCCACGTCCTTTTCGTGACTAGTATATCATACAGCAGGGATAGCGAACCAATGACACGCATGCCATTGATGGCACACGACAAATGTGGAATAATGTGGACACGCTACAAGTTACAAAACTCATTATGCACTAAGAAACAAAAATTGTAGATTAGGTAATTTTTCCCATTCATAATAAAATCAAAGTTATTTGACGGCACCTCTATATCCTTATTAAACATTTCTTTATAAAAAAGGGCACGTTCATAGATAAAGGTTCATCACCCCTGTCGTACAGGATTCATGATGTTATTATCAAAATCGAGGACAGATCACAGAATAATGTAGATCAACTCAATGCAGCGTTACATCAAAGCAATATTTAATACTAGGCACAAAACAAACTGAAACACTTCAAACACGGTTAATAAAGTTCTGTTTGATGTCAGTTAACCTTGTTTTTAATAAAATAGCGTCCGTACTCCGTAGTCCGTACCAAGTAATGCGACATTAAGACCCAATCAATCATAAACTGACTGACTGCCTTGGTGGCGTAGTGGTACTACGGTATGATTGCAAAGCTGAGGTCTCGGGTTCGAATCCCGGGTCGGGCAAAGTGATATTGGATTTTTCTATTCATTATCAGCCCGGAGTCAGGAATTTGTGCCCGATATGGCAATAGGCTCGCCCCCTATCACATCGTGGGACGGAATATACAAGGCGAAACGTGGGTGTTCTGGTAGCACCTCTGCCTACCCCTTCTGGGAAAAAGGCGTGTGTTTATGTATGTATGTAATCATAAACGGAATGAATGAAAAATACAGTAATATTTCTATGAAACTTCTGTGACAAGTTTCACGAGGAAAAATAGCCTCTGAAATTATTCACCTATTTCCGTATTACAGCCAGTTTCTTTTAAACTGAGAATTCGGCAAGCGTATTTATCTCTGTCAGATATGTACCGATATTAAACGATGACGTCACAAAGATTTTGAAAGGTACCATTTTTGTAGGTGTGGGCGTTTGGAGATATCAAAGCTTTCATTCAGTCCAGATTTATTTGTATATTTTTTGTATCGTGTTATTTAGTATATCTGTCAATGTAGGATGCGAATAATAAGATGGCGAGATAGCAATCAATTATCAAAATAAATGGCTAAACACACTTATTTAGCTCAATTTGACAGCCGCCGTGGCGCAGTTGGCTAGACGCCGGCTGTGAAACAGGAGGCCGCGGGTTCTATTCCCGCATCGAAATAAATATTTGTGTGAACCACAGGTATTTGTTCCGGGTCTGGGTGTTTGTGAGACCGAAAAGTCTCTCGTAGTTTCTGATACCCACGACACAAGACTCGATCTTAGTGTGGGGTCAGGACTATGTATGTGACTGTTGGGTGTATTTATTTATTTATTTAATTAGGCTTTTGACCATACATAATATTTGTTTGTTCAGCTTTCCGCGTCTATTTGGCATTCACGAGAAACGGTTATAAATTTACGACATGCGAGTCTTTATCTTTGATATTCTTGCACATGCTGCCAGCATTGTTGAGCGTTATACTTGCTGTTTATGTGTTATCAAAATCGACGATATGAATACGTACGTAGTTACTATGTATGTAAACGCGTATGTACTATGTATGTATGTAAACGCGCGACTGCAAGCTGTCTGCACTGGTAATTATCTAAGGTCTAACATAAACCGCAATCAGTTGTCAACGGTTGGAGCTGTAGTTGTCAACTGCTGTATTGTACTCGAGTATTTAGTTTTAATACGGATTTGTGGAACCGGTGTGCGGTGGGGGTCATCACGGCGCTATACCATCACCAACTCATTAAAATGGATTTGCGGCGTCCATAGATCAATTCCATAAATCAAATTGGTTCGTGTCGTGAACAGATGCGGTAAGAGTAATCGATGAATTCCATTTAATCATTCAGAGTATGTGTTGTATTTGTTTGATTCTGTACATTATTTTCAGTTTTCTACTGAGCAGCCGGTTTATGATTGACCTCGATTGATTTTTGATACTGTAAGTAAAGGGAATGTGTCTTAATTTGATAAAATATTTATGGATATGCTTTTAATGAAAGGTGACATTATATTATGAGGATTACTGCGCATTTCAGTCTTTAATGCCTTTGCAACATACTTTTCGAACATAACTATTATTATTATTTATATACCATGCCTCATTTAAGTCAAATATTTATCATGTAGCAAAAATTAAAGACTCTGAACGGTAAATATTCGTAGTTAGCGGACTGTCAAAGTTAAACGGGCTTTGGATGGTAATTAGCACAGCTAAACATGTTAGGGGACGTGTTTATTTAAATATAAACTATTTGGATTAGAGATTAAAGTATTTGATACAAGACAAAAATTAGAACCGAGATTAAGATCATTAATTATTAAAAGGCAATCAAAGAGATTAGCTAAATTAATAAGAGTGATAGGCATATATTACAAATATTCGTTTTGTTGTTATTCAAATTATTACTATTTCAGCTTCGTACCTGTACTTTGAATCTATATTAAGATCAAGGACATATCGTGACAATAATGTATATTAAATATGTACCTAATGAGCCTTATTGTTATTATTGTATTTACATTGTTTGTCATGTCGACATTAAATTAATGATGTGTTTTTGTAGGTAAAATATATCTCCATTTGATTTCAAGTTTGTGATTAAAACCATTCAATTTTAGCTAGGATATAGGATTTTTTTATGTGAAGAGTAATTCCGTGCATAGAATACATCGGAAATTGCTTCTCGCTGGGACGTTGGTGGTGCGATAATGAGCAGACATATAGAAAGAACTCAGAATTGCAATAGCTAGGAACTTAGTTCGCACTGTAATTCCTGCCATGATGAGGTGCTTTGACATACGTTATATGCGTGTAATAATGATAAATAGTACGATTTATAAATAAATGTGTACTTATACTCGCCACTTTCATGTAGCCCAAACACGGTCGGATCAATAGTTCAAGGTTCGAAAACAGTTTGTTTTGGTGACCAAAACTTAAAGAAATCGGCTTCTAATAGTATGTACGTATGATATGTACTGGAGTTGTTTATAAATATATGAAGTAATTCCGTAGTAAGTAATATAACTCCCGTTAATATTACAATCATAATAATTAATTATATCATAAATGTAATGTAAACGCATTTCTTGTTCCGATTGTCGCAGCAATGGCCTCGTTTGGTTCAATTTTATTTGAAGTTTATGGTTCACATAAGGGAAATGTATGATTCCTAGATAGTAAATTAAATATGAACTAGCATTATTAAAACATAAGAGCAAAACTGCTTTTTAATAAAATAATCATATCAAAAACAAACCCAAGACCAATGAAACTGAAACAGTAATAAAGTAATGAAATATTAGTTGGTGTCATTGCCGTTGCCTTAAACGCAGACACGGTTTGAAGAAATCAAGTTTTTGGGGACATTTACAGTAATTAGTGACGCCCGTAAATCGTAAAGCATGTTTGATAAGTCTTTAATTACACAGTAAGGTAAATCAAAACAAAGATGGCGTGTTACAGGTCAACGGCATTTCGTAATTATTGTAACCTTGAGTGCCTAATGATCATTACCCACTGTAAATTAGGCGGCCCGATATATAGACACGTTTGACTCGAACAGTTGATTTCTACTGGGGATTGCCGAATTAGTATCTACGGAAACCCTGGACAAGGTGTTTATTGATTTAAGAGTTCGGAGAATTACTCAAAAACTCCCGACTAAAACTAAACTATTGAACTTGATTGAGAAAATACGCCAGAAATATACGCCAGAACAGAGCGTATGTACATGAAAGCTAAGTCCGTAGGTATGGAGTGGGCAACCTCTATTTTAGACTAAGCTGAAATTAAACATGAACATTGTATAGCGCTATTGATAATATAATATAACCACTTATCCTGTAAATGTTTCTTTGGAAATTGTTGAAAATAATAATCTTCGTTATTACCGTCGGAAATATTGTCCTTTAAAAATAGCTGAGTTATACTTCTAAATCTTTTTCTTAAAACGTATCAGATTTTCTATCCAACAGAGAATTGAAGCTAGTTACGCCAAAGCTAACCATCCGCTACCTCCTCTCTCCCGAATATAAATGACTACTAGAAAGTCAAAGTTTTAAAATTGTTAGCAACGAAATATATTTTAAGGTTGGCCGACTACATTTGTTATTCATGCTTTATAAGGGATTTCAATCCGCGTTATAAAATTTTATATACACACATTTCGTGCGTAAAGCTTATCGTTAAAAATATGAAAATGGGCGACACCCTTTGAATTAGATTTTATTATGACCGAAGTGGTAATCAAAATATCGTTTATAATATAAACATGTTTTTTTATGTCATAAGGGGTAAACGAGTATACAGTTCACCTGATGGTAAGTGATCACCGCCGCCCATGAACACCTACAACACATGGCATGCAGATGCGTTGCCGACCTTACTGTATTACATGTTTTTTAAATATTGTTTTTGCCGCTAAAATACGGTAAAGTTGACTTAGAAAACTTGAGACCCACTCAAGTTACGTAGGTTGTCGAGAAACAATACTACACAATGTTGTTTCATGAAATATTATTTTATCCTGGCATCTTGATTTTTTGCAACGGCCTTCAAACTTTGTCTTTTTGTATTTACTTTGTATTAGTTAGCACCGGAGTCTATTGTGGGCGACCTTTTCTCAATTTTACGAGGAGCGGTTACCGAGTAGCGACTGGCCTTCGCAATCCAATAGCAACTCGTGTTCCGACAATCTCGTTTGTTACTTAGCAAAACGAAAATCTACTACCATGCGGACATGTCCATGGTAATTTTCTTTTCATTGCTATCGCGACCATGTTGTTGTAGAAAGATTTACAGTGTTTTGTTCTGAGACACTATGTTGTTGCCTTTTTGCCATTGTAGTATTGAGTCAATCACATACAAACTCTAGATAATATGACAATTTGTCTAAATACGCAATTTTGGTGGCTAATATTATTTTACTGTATGGTTATGCGCTAGAGAATTGGTAGACAAAGAATATATTTCAAATCCGAATTTGTAGCTCACGTATGCTCCTTGTTTGCATTTGCCTCTGAACTTATTTACAAAATTACAAACGGAACTTTTTCTCCGAATATAACTAGTGATGCTTTACATGTATCTACGTGTAGTATTTAAAATTTGAATTTCCAACATTTCATTACGTATATTTGTACCTGAAACTACATCAAAGCATCTTCCTGAAAGTCGAGGTGAATCTACAGCTTGGTGGTCGTACTTCTTACAATGACTGGGTGAGATTGCCGGAGCCCCAAAGGTTGGTGGTAGGATACTCGGAGCCGCCCGGATAGTCACCACCGTGGGCTATGGTGAAAATCCCGTCCAAGTTCGCAAATTGACCCTCGCTGCTTTCACATTTTACGGAGATAACTCCCTGATGTAGTTGAGCCGCTTATTTGGATTGTGCTACTCAGCCTAAGGTTCACTGTAGTCCATGCAATACCAATATAAAAAAAAACAAGTTAATCACACTCTTGAATAAGGTAAATGCTGCAAATCTCGCAACTAGGTTAAACTAGATCGATAAAATGCAATCGGAGTTGGAATCTCTTGCTAGATTTAACGAGTTGACACCACAAGTCGCATTACCAAGCCAGGCAACCGCAGTCGCGCCGTAGTTCCCCAAATGTACGTGCAACGGCAAAACACTTGAGGGATGGAACTTTCTTAATGCATTACCAGCACCATTAATAATCCATCAGCCTCGCTAACTTATATTAACATGCTAACTTGCGTTACGTGTGAGACGTAGCTAGTAGATTTTTCCGGTGTTTGGCGAGTTGGTCGTGGATTTTAATGATGTTTCGTTTGGTTTGAGGATATGCTTTGTGTTCATTTATAGCATAAGAATTTGATGTGGTGGAGACAAACGGAGGAGCAAGTCGTCTGGTGGCAAATAATCACAGGCAATTGTGACGTAAATATGCGGGTCTTAGAGAATCTATGATAGGCAATGATAAGAATAAGATCAGTAAATACTGAGATTTCGGTAATTTCTCTAACGAAACAAAACCTTTCAATACAGACTTCTTTGTATCGGTTTGCGGCGCGATGGAATAACCAGCAGCTCAGCCAGGCGAAATAGAAGTGGAGTTAAAACTTGTTCAGAAAAATGTAACCTCACAATTTTAAATTTAAAAAATCCCAGCGGATAAATTACACCTCAACTTTACACCTTTCAAACTTGATATCACAACTTTAAAAGGAGACGAACATAAATATTAAATGTAAAAAATTAGGCTCGGAGAGTGTCGCACGGCGCACCGCAGGTTGGTATTTCCACAAGTCTGCTGATTGCGCGCGCTGAGCAAACACGGAGCTTCCCAAGTCAAACACCAGCTGGCGCTGGCTATTTCTTGTGTATCTATGGAATACAGTTCATGTCTACGGCGTCGCTAAAATACCTAATTGGAACCAAGAACTTCACAGGACACTAGGTAACTGGACTTAATGTTCCGATTTTAATATTTGTGCATTGGTTTCAAATAATGAAGGATGCAATGGCCAAATTTATTGTACGTGGTTATTTTGTCGTATTTTTATTGAACGTCCTATTGTTATTTTGATGATAATAAGACTCAGTGTTTTTTTTTCATAAGTACGCTTTTAGATAATTATATTTTTCATGTCACTTTTGAAATGCAGTACATAAGAATCATTCTTCTAACTTTATAAATGTGTATTTTACTTTATATAATTTAAAGTAACTCGTGTGAATTTGCGCTTCTGAAAGATCTCAAAAAAATAAAAAATCTGTTGCAATTATAGCACAATGTTATAATGCAGTAAATGGCAATATCTATAGTTTTTATTTGAGTTGAAATAGTTACATAAGTAGGAAGTGTGGGTTGGCGCTCGTTCGGAATCCGGATTAAACATTAAACCAGCCGTAAAGATTACGTTACGGCTGGTGAGCTCGACGGTCAATGATGGGTAACGTTTACTGCCTTCTCGAAACATTGAAAAAGGTGCTGCCTATCTATCTACGGTGACTTTTACATTTAGGCAGTACGAAAACGCGTTTATATTTCGTGATGTTAGTTGCTCTGACACGAGCGGATGTCGAAAAATCTGTTTCATTAATACCTATCCAACTTTTAAAATCCGCATTTTTGTAGTTAGTTTAAATTCATGATGGATGAACAATTTCAATTTGTACATTACATACATGTTCATTTACAGATATAAATAATCGATGAATGTTAACTTTATCATAGGGTTATTTCTAAAACTAGGTACTCCGTAAAATGGCATCTGACTTACAATATGTGTATATTAGTATTACATTAACACCATAGTAAATTATATATGTAGCGACATTGCGTGTCACACCACAGAAACAACCGCAAAATAACAAACGTTGCCTCAAAACAAAAATTGCCTCAGACCCTTATCAGTTGAGTAAATTATATCCAGAAATAATTTTTGGACGTTGTTATGAATGAATCTTGGATGGGTTTAGTGGATGATCTCGCCGCTTTATCCACTTACCTAATTATGTATGTTTTGTAAATATGACTCGGTTAATTCGGGCGCGTGTGTCAACGTAAAAGGGATTTCAAAGCGTGTTTGCGGTGGTCAAGCTGTTAGTGAGTGTGAATAATTGATGTTCTGCCACTTGGTCATTAACTACGGTTACCCGCTGAGACTAAGAATACACACAAGGATTATTTTTGCATATATCATCAAGTGTATTGTTTTCTGTTGGTAATAAGCAGAACGCAAACTGCTGATACGGTGGTGGTGGCGGGTAAATTCTAGAGGTCATCTCTTACTATTCGAAGGTATGTGTACAGTGTATTGTGAGAAACCACACAATTTAACTATGAAGGAAAATATCGTGAGGGAATTTAAAGATATATACTATATAGATCTTCACAACAATTTTAGGATATATGGAGTCCATCAACCCGAAATAGAAGAGAATAGAAGCCGTTTCATTCGATCCCTTGATTCTACAGGAGGCACGTATTTAGCATCACTGCCATGATGTTCACGCATAAGGAGTTAAAATATTACATCATAGATACAAAAGTGTTATAAAGTTGCTTAACGAGGGGTGAATAATATCCACTGCAGCGAAGAAGGTTAATCGGGGCAAGTCAGAGTTCCTCGTTAACGTGAGGTAATCTGTTTACTTTGTGAACTCATGTGATTTATAATGATGTGAAATTTTAACGAGTTGCTTGTTAGTTTTGACTCTAGTTTCATCTGTAAATACAGTCAAACAAAAAGTCAGGGATACAGCTTCGCTGTCGCATTTTTTTCGGTGAGTGAGATTGACGGATGTCCAATACCCTTTCCTTTTCCCATAATTTTTCCATTCCACTCCCCTTCCGATCTGAAGGGCCGATAGATCTGAAGATAGATCTGAAGGCAATATATCTATGAACCAAGGGTTGTGGATTTACATGAGCGACAGTGACCACTTACCATCAGGTGATCTGTTTTCTCGTTTGCCGGACCTTTGGTATTAAAAATACTGTAACAATTAAAGTTACATCGTTCTAAATTTATACTTCATTAAGAATAACTAATATTAAAGTAATTTAAATAAACTTGGTTATGCTAGTTCTAGTTATTTGGACCTACGTACTCTCTTCTTCCAGATGGAAATCCTTTGTTCGCAATCTTGGAAGAGTAAATTATTCACAGTTTATTTTGTGCCATTATATTACTGTTGTATAGCTTGTCCGATCTCCTCGGTATAATAAATACTAAATTTAATTTTTATATTTTATATTTCGGTATAAAGTGCGCTGTGGCTTGTTGCCTACGACTCCGGAGTCATACAAAGCTGCCGAGAGTAATCGTGAGTTTGAATTTAAGGGCTTCCTTTTGACTATTCCATATGAGTATTGGGGGAGGGGAGCATGATGAAAATAGGATGGGAAGAGAAAAGGTGTATTGGGAAGCCGGCAACCTCCCTCACCGAACAAAATACGACAGCAAAGCAGTCGCTTCACGTTGATCTCCTCATTCATGCTGAGTCATGACTCACAACAGCAATTTCTAAAAGAGTGGAGTGGTGGACTTTCTATAGTCGGAACTCTTTATTGTGGAGGATTCTCGTGCCCCGCAGTGGGCGTATGCCGTATATTTCATATTCAACATATTCAAAATGTTACATACATTGTAAATCAAAGCGGTCATTACATCGCGTTTTTAATATTCGCGTGAGCTCATGTGATATTAATTGGCCCGCGTGGGGATTTCCGGTTGATCTGTCAGAGCGAGCCGACTTCCTAAGCTCGGCTTTGTTCCCATGATTAATGTTTGTTAAATCTACTAACATGAATATTGTGCATATTACACAGATTATGCTAATATTGGCTGTAGTCATCGTAGACTGCGCCTTAGTCTGGGAAAGTTGATGAGTTTTTTATACTATCGCGACACGGTAATTCCACCTAATGCTAATGGTAAGTGCAGTGCAATTCAAATAGAGTACTGGTGGGAAATGCTTATCACACGCATTATCTTTTATTTATTTTACAAAACGGATTACAACCGTGGACGTATTAGAATGGTTAGAAATAAGCTTTTTAATTCACTGTAAGCCCAAAACATTTTTGAATTCATACAAGTACTAAAGAGTTGAATCTGACAAGTAGAAAGTGGACATAATTATGCCGGCCAGGTCGAAACCGATTATACACACGGCGGAATTGAAACTTTAAAGGGGCCGGTATCTGGGCAGATGCGAATTTTCTAACCAAAGCAATGTTAAGTCACCTAATCCCATGCAAAAATAGGTTGTGTTATAAATATCGTGTCACGATATATGTTGCTGTGTGAAATATTTCTTAAATTAGGTTATAGTAGCAGTGCATTACTATGTCAAGTACAGTACTTTAACAGTTATTCAACGCTCTTTGTTGCGAATATGAAAAGGATATTGAATTTTTGATACGTGGAAAGGCAATTTAAAATATCAGGTCATATATTAAATCTATTTGTGTTAGGCCATATTATATTGATAAAACAGTTACATATTACATACATAAATTCACGTGTTTGTTCCCAGACGAGATAGGCAGAGGTGCAATCATGACACCCACGATTCGCCATGTATGTCTGGCCCACGATGTAATAGAGGGCGTGCCTATCGCTAATAGCGAGTCAAATTTCTGTTTATAGTTACATAATATGATTAATGGATTTTAGCGCACGACAGTGATTTTTTTTTTTAAGTACATTTGCAGAATAAATACGCTGCATTCCCGGCTTAAACGATTGGTGAATGGCAACAACAATAATCGAAGGTTTGATATGCATTTGAAGTACAAAATATGGAGTCAGTATTTTGCTACAAAAAATAAGCTCAATTACTACCACCTACTACCACAATACTAGGAAGGCAATACGAACGTGTTATACCAAAAAGGTACAAGCCACGCTTATCATTAATACACGACATGCGTACAGAATACCTACTATGGAAACAATTGTGAAAATGAGCTTTATAATTTCTGTTGCACGTCGGAACATCTGAGCCGGCACTGAAAATGTACATAGTGAATTTCCACCAACCTTCATGTTTTTTTGGCGGTTACGGCAGAAAATGTTAATGTCGGGGTATAAGCCACAATATTTGTTATTTTTTGATTCCCCTATCGGGCTCTAAAATATGGACTGTAAAATGTTTGGCGCCGAATTAACAACTCACGTGGCATTCGCTTAATCAGATTATTTTGCTTTCTACGGTTATGTTTTCATTCACGTATTGCGTATTTTCTTATTTAGCATGTAACTCAAGATTATGCCTATTCTCATAGACCTTCGTTAACCCCGGATATTATGAGTATTGTATATTGTCCTAATTAAGCAATATAAAAGGTTACGTTATTATTAGGTCTTTGCTCGGAACACAACAGCCAAATTTGCTTATAGTTCCATAAAAGTAATAATAGCGTTTCATGATTGTCGTAAACATCCGTGCAATTGTGAGGGGACGGTTTCGGCACGAGGCACCTCCTGAATTGCGGTTAATGAGCCGAGAATCTTAGATTTATGCGGCTCACGTACATTCTTGTTGAAGCTCCTGCAATTTTTTTTACATAAAATGTTTTGCCACTCGCTTTCATTTGGACATTCATTCGTAAAGTGGGACGAGCGTGTGCCACCATAAATAAAGAATGTCGTGTAAAAGGGAAGAGCAGGCAAGATATTCCTCGCTTTGCGTGTATCAACCGAGTATGATAAGTACGGCGTTGTTAAGCAACTCACAGAGACGCGAGCTGCAACTCGCTGGTAATTGCGAAACAAATGGGCGGACATTTAACAGGTACAATCGCGACGCGGTAAATTTTTTGCTTTACTTGAGCGTGTTTTTTAACACAGATAATTGCTGGATAACGAATAGATTGAGCATTTTTTCTTTGTAACACTTATCATAGTCTTTTAGTAGGTGATAGGTATGTCTTTATCAGGACTTGTTTGCATACACTTATATTTGCAGGAAAAGACAATCTGTCAATACCAATTATAAAAGAAGGAATAGTAAATTAAAAGGTTAGCGTTGCTGTTCGGGACTTATATAAAAGTAAGTATTTATAGAAATGTCGCTCTATCTATGCAAAAATATGGAAATTCCCCAGTCGTGATTTGTCTATATGGCCTTACTGAAGTGCGTGGAACACCAGGTGCTCCAAACAGGATTTGAGTGTATGTACGTCTGGGGAATACTTCCTTGTAGTTATCTACGCGCATAAATTTATAAGCAGCGCGAAGAAATAAAAAAAGCACCAGATATTTTTGATATAAACCGGAAAATATTCTCCGCTGGAATGTATGTGATTTTTGTTCGCTTTCTTTATTGTGTATCCTTAAATAGTATAAGATATCTAAAAAGGAGTCACTCAGTATGATCTAGATCATTGGTGCCAAGACTTGACTGGGCTCCAACCCCTCTAATAAAACCTATCAAATTCGGCACTCACCTTTTACCCGTAAAGGGGGAATAAAGTATTGGTAAAATAACATTTAATTACAATAAAATTGTTTTATTTTAAATACCCGCAAAAACTGTCATTTTAATGAGAAGGTTGTATTTATATGTATTGTATGTATTTCTTTATATTTTTTGTCATAACAGCTATAGAGCTGTTATCACAAACATATAAGAAACTGTGGGTCGCGACCCACGGTCGCAGAGGTGCAACCAGGACACCCGCGTTTCGCCTTGTGTGTTCCGTCGCACAATGTGATAGGGGCAGTGGTGGTCTATCGCAATATCCAGCACAAATTCCTGACTCTGGGCTGATGATGAATTGAAAAATCCAATATAACTTTGCCCGACTCGAGATTCGAACCCACCACCTCAGCTTTTTAATCGTACCGTAGTACAACTACGTAACCGAGGTAGTCGAGGCAGATCTAACAAAACATCCCTTAAAAATACCACTCAATCAATAAATTCCATGTTTTTGATTGATCCTTTATTGAAGTTTCATTTTTAATTAACGCTATAATAATCAAATAAAACTCGCGGCAGCTCGTTCGATGGACCTGTAAAAGCCATCAGCCACTAACAGCAGTTCGTTCAAAAAATAAATTGATTCCTTGTCATCAGGCTGGGAATACTAAAATATATGTTAATTATCATAGCTTTTGGTTTCGTGAGTATCTCCAGTAACTAGCGATTATTATATTCACGGACGCCGTGAAATTAAATAATTATTATGCATATAATTAATAATTGCACATTTACCGATGTAACCCTGCTTATTAGCAAGTTGATATGGGCAACGCATAAAGCGATGAACTGATGGCCGAAAATTTCTTGATGATATGTTTCGGTAAGTGCAGCGTCCAACGTCCACAAGACAGATATACGGACAAATAAACTATGAAAAAGTCACTGGATGAAAGCCGCTACTAAAAGTTTGCTGAAAAAAAATTCGGCAGAGGCCTATCAGCTGTGGACTATGCCTCAGATTGATGATGAATACATGCACGGGTTTCATCATTATAAAGTCTTCAAATGTATAAAATACACCAGCTATAGTAATACGTACCTAAATAATAAACAGTAACTTTTTTGTTCGTGTATTCGGCGAATTTATTTTAGATTCCGTGCAGGCTTTGTGTAATTACACGCTGGAAGAACATTATTTATCTAGCCGGTACATTTGGGCATGTTGGAGGGTTAAATCCGTCACTGTTGCAGACCTCCCAAGTCCGAAAAGGGTCAAAGACTGATGTCACGGTTAATTTATTAACACGCCTTTACGTTTGGCGAATCATTTAAGAGGTGGAACACATTTTGACTAATTGGGTCATTTTTTACACAAACTCCTTTGTAACTTTGATTTTTTTATGACCTAATTTATTAAAGCTACTTTTTTTTCATGCAATTTTATCTTATGTTTAATGCTTCGAAATAAAACTTTCGTAATGAGCAATTTAAGTTATTTTCATGTATGTACTCGTATTTATCTGTTACACTTCGTTTCATTAGTTTAAATACTGTTTAAGGGATTGAGTTAGGTTTGTAGGTCAAGCAATCTTATTTTCATAAATGTTTAGTAAAAACATACGAAATGCGCAAGGTTGAATAATTTTCAGAAACGATTGATTTCAAGCAGGCGGCAGATCATAACATTATAGGAATAAATCTTCATGTAATATAAATATTACATATATACAAGCCAGGTTGCATTGCCCCACGTAGGTTGAAATTGGAGAAAGACTCGATAAAGAAACATATCCCAGAGAAGAAAATTAATAAACTTAAAATGTTACATTTAAGTTCGTAAAAAGATTATAATATGCATACTTTTACAAGTTAATAACATGTGAAGACGTGAAGTTGAAGCAAATTTCTCTTAAAACCACGTTATGAGACCGAAGTTTCAATTACGAATAGCGTAGTTATTAAATTCTAGATGCTATTAAGTAAACCAAGTAGTCGCCCAAGTTTGGAACATATGAACTAACTAAATGGGCCTCCGGAGACCGTCTGGAGTCACATATAAATATTTTGGTTTTATATACTATATTAAGGCACATACGTCGTCTTATCTTTTTAATGTGTTTACAAAATATGCTTTATGTCACATTTATGATAATATAAGTTTATTCTTGAAGAAGTATAATTATTTGACCTCCTAGAATGAAGAAATGGTATTGAATTATTTATTTTAGGTACCATAAAAAGGTTTGTTGCTAACTAAAGAAAGTAACAAAATCCTAATAGAAACATTATTATAATTTAGTTATGAGATAAGATGAGATTAATAAAATTAATATAAAATGAAATGAATATATAATGTAATTTGTCTTGGTTGGCTTTATTTGGCATTCAGGTGCCAAATTACAGGGGAATGCTGGAGCGATAATGCTATCTTTAAAATATTATGACGTTTTTATTACAGACTTGAGTACGAGCATATCTGCTGTATAGCGCGCAGTCTTACTTTCATGTTTTATCATCGTTTAGTATACTTACATTGTGGGACGTTGACGTAACTCATTTTTGTGACGTCACTGCGCTAGAGTGATAAAGCTTCGATTCCATGATAAGGAAAACCTAACTTGGGCGTCGAGAGTCTGAAGTCCTGGTTTTAAAGAACCGTTTGGAATTTCGTACTGTCTGTCATCGACTGTTAATGGCAAGAATGACCGAACAACATCTGAAATGTGAATGGCGAGGAAATTATGACATTAAAATTCGCCCTTAGATTAATGAATACATTTGTAAACTAACAAAATTAAGCAAAAGTCTCATCAGATAGAAAAGAGATTCCTTTATATAGCAATTGCACTTAATTATGGACTAATACATAAATATAAATATAAAACGTTAATACCTCGAATACTTTTGTTAATCTTCTTAATGTGGAAAAAAGTTATTTGTAGTTTTCTGTCGCCGAAAATTCTTATTTAGGCGATGTAGGATGGCCATATATCACTTAGTTTTCTCCCGCGACGTGGGCGATAAATGTATGGATACAATAAATAAAGACCTATTTAATTGTATTACACAGAGCCGTGTATAATAATCTGAGGTGGCTATACACACGTTGCTTATATTTAATTTAGATATTTGGCTATTTGGTGCATAGTAGGTACTTAAATATGTTAAAATATTTTTTTAGTAATCTTATCACAAGACAACGGAATATTAAGCTACGAAAAATATCAATATGTTGCTACAAAACTTCGACGAGGTTTATTGTAGAATATTCGTGGCTATTATTTATATATTTTTTATGTAAATACATCAATAAAAGTGCGTAGTGGCCTGTTGGTAAACGGACCAAACGCGACCACCAACATGTTCACGGTGGTCGCGGGTCCAAATCCCAGTGCACTCCTCTGACATTTCGGAGTCATGTGTGTTTGATATTTGGTAACCAATCATCACGCACTTTAACGGTGAAGGAAAACATCGTGAAGAAACCTGCATACTGCGATTTGTAATCATTTCTATGGTATGTGAAGTCGGCCAACCCGCAATAGGCTAGCGTGGTGGCCTATATGGCCTAACCCTTCTCAATCGTACTCTTGATTGTAAAGGAGGCTCGTGCCCTGCAGCGGGACGTATATGGACTAATACCGTACCGTAAGGTACATCAATAAAATTAAAACCTTTACTTACTTTATAAGGATTTATCTAAAATGTAAGTACAGTGTACACAATACTATTTTATTGTATATTGGCTAAAATGTTTGTAACAACAGTTTTCTTAGACTTTACTTGCTGACTTGAGATTTACTAGCGTTCGCTTTCATAGATCTCTGGTTTACTTTAATATTTTATTCGCGCGTTCTTTTTATTGGCTTGGTAAAATGGCTACAATGCACTTGGTTGAGTGAAGTATGGTTTAGAACCCCAGACAGAATATCCACTGGCGAAAGATGGTTGTCTCTTGCCAGAAGAAACAATTATGCCGGCCAGCTTAAAAAGGACGTATGCACATAAGGTGCACCTGGAATACGGCAGACTATGATGTACAGAGGTCGCTTTCTGGGTGAATATGAATTTATAATATGTCACCTAATAATCTTAATTTGTTCTTTCTTACTGTGATTTGCATGTTGTTACACATAAGTTTTAATAATCCGAACGATATTTTATATCACATAAGTAATTATAGAATTACTTATGTGATATAAAATGTGATATAAAATGAACCAAAACTAATTGCGGACCATTTTAACAAATACTTTGCATCTATGGGCGAAGAAACGTCTAGTCCATCTACCAATTCACCCGGAAGGTGCTCCACACTACAATACACTGAAAATTCAATGTTCCTTAGTCCGGTAGACCAAAAAGAAGTAAGCATAATTATAAAAAAACTAAAAAATAAAAAAAGTCATGGTATAGATGAATTTCCACCAACTCTGTTAAAGCAGTGTGTCGATGAACTAACTCCTCCGTTTTGTCAATTAATTAATCAATCATTTGAAGAAGGAATATTCCCCGACCAATTAAAAAAAGCTTTAATAAAACCTATTCATAAGAAAAATGATAAAACAGACGTAAATAATTATCGCCCCATAGCGCTTCTACCCACAGCTTCAAAGATTTTCGAAAAAGCCATGTGTGTTCGAATATATTACTTTTGCGAAAAATACCAAATATTTAACGAATGCCAAAATGGTTTCAGAAAAAGTCGATCCACTACCTTAGCAGTTTATAAATTTATTCAAGAAGCATTAAATTTAATTGATAATAAAAAATATGCAATCGGTATATTGTTAGACATGACCAAGGCTTATGATAAAGTACAATTCCAAATTCTGTTAAATAAACTCTACAAAATAGGAATCCGCGGAAAAGCTCACGAGTGGCTAAAATCATATTTAAAAGATAGAGAGCAAATAGTTGAATTAGAATTTTTTAACAAAAGTAAAAAAACTATAGAGAACATTAGATCAGACAAAAAAATTATAAATGCATCAATACCACAGGGAAGCGTCATAGGCTGTCTCTTATTTTTAATCTATATAAATGACCTACCCAAAACAATAGAAGGACCATGCGTTTTGTTCGCTGACGACATATCCCTACTCGTTCCATGCCAAAATATAACAAACCTTAATCAAACCTTACATTCCATATTAAATAAAACAGTTAACTGGATGAATAACCATAACCTTGAAATAAATTTCTCAAAAACAAAACTTATGACATTCCATCCCCACCAAAAACCATCATTAAACATAAATTTCGACTATAATGGTACAAAACTAGAAATAGTAGATGAATTTAGCCTGCTAGGAATAACAATAGATACACACATCAATTGGAAACCTCATATAAAAAAAATTAGAGCAAAAATATCCAAATTTTCATATGCTCTTCGAGAAATAAAGAAATCCACAAATACACAAACAGCTTTGACCACCTATTACGCCTATGCGTACTCATGGCTCAGTTATGGTATTATCCTATGGGGAAATAGCACAGATACACCAACCCTTTTTACACTACAGAAGAAACTAATTAGAATATTAGTAAACATACAACAGACCGACTCTTGCAAACCGCATTTCCAAGAACTTAAAATTTTAACCTTGCCCAGTATATATATACTAGAAATATGTAAATTTGTCCGCAAACACCCAGATTTTTATACCAAAAGATCCGATGTACAAACTAATTACCCACTTAGACATAAAAATAGATTGAACCTACCAACTTCAAGACTTACTATGCATTCTTCTAGCCCACTTGTTATGTCTATTAAAATATATAATAAACTGCCAGACTACATAAAAAACGCAAGGAATGAAACAGCTTTTAATAAACAACTAAAACAATTATTACTTACAAAAACCTACTACACAATATCAGAATATCTAAACGAAAAATAAACAGCTAATTTAATAAATAAAGACGGATTAAAATATATTATACTAAATATTTTATATTATACTAATTATTTATAACATAATTATATAACAACTAAACAGAAATATTTAACAAATAACATTTCTAAAAAAATATCATTAAAGTAATTATGCTACCATAAGTGCATATTAAATACAAATATGTAGACTTATTATAAATTTTAAGAATACAATATTCCAAATATATCTAGGTATCTATAAATAAAATGAACATTATGGCTTCCTCCTCTCTCCTAAATTGTTGCCGTGCCCAACAGGGTCCACATTGTACCTTTTTATAAAATTATAACATCTTTTTACATGTGGTGTGCAATAAAGATATTGAGTATTGAGTATTGAGTATTAATTAAGTTACCAAACATATTATATAAACAATACCGAAGCAAATATTTTTGTTGCCATGGCTACTGTTTTGCGAATGAACGACAATATTTTCTTTACAAACACAACCGGAATGCTCTGTACACTATTACAATTCTTTTACAACACGTAAACCTCAATAAATAATGGCGTTTCCAAGGTTCTCATTTCGCAGCGGTCCGCGATACTACCCTATTTAATAACAAGTGAAATGCATCACTTGGTTTTGTTATTTTTAGCCGGCACGCTATGTAAAAACTAGTGGATGAAGCTTCTCTGAGGGTTTGTGTCATTACTCACCACGAGTAGTGTCTCGTTCGGAATTTCGTTGCATAAAAAAATAGGTAAACAATTCGGCGCGATACTTTTGTTTTGAAATGAATGCAAATTGTGGCTGTTTTTGTGTTGGAATTATGATTTGTATGACCCACATTCTTAATTTCAGTTCTTTCAGTTTTGATGTATCTAAAACTCGATTGCATTGCATTTGTTTTAGACTTTCTGTTTTTGGGCTGGAATTACGTTGTTATATTATTTTGTAAGAAGTGCGTAGTGGCTGATGTGCCTGGTGGCCTATTGGTAACGAACTAGATGCGGCCGCCTACATATTCACGGTGGTCGCGGGTTTAAATGCCAGGACTTCCCAAGCAATCCCTTCGCTGACTTCTCGGTGTCACGTGCGTGTTATTTGTTAATCACCAGGTACCAAAACGCAGAAGGAAAACATTGTGAGGAAATCTGCATACTACAGTATTTTGGAAGAATTTCCATGGTATATAAAGTCCGGCATCACGCACTAGTACAGCGAGGTGTACTATATAGAGCACTATTGTAGACGAGGCCCGTGCCCTGCTGTGGGACGTATATGAGCTTAAACAGAATATTTTGTAACACATTAGCTTTTATTATTTAGAATTAAATCGTATTTTATCCGCTTAATGTATTGTACAATAATTTATCGCGGAGCCGACATTACACATTTCACAGTTCACCGTCTCTATCCTTAACCATTTTGACAAGCACTAAAAGTAGCCTGCTTAACCTACGAAATCGTTATAATTGCTTAATCCATAGTCTGTGCTATACCTGGATTACTAGGTAGCCACTTAAATATATCCCTAAAAGTCCCGGCTTGGAATAATTGAAGCGCACAGTTTTAGCTGGACAGATCTGGTTGTAGCGGCACTTTGCGTTTTAGCGACGCTCTATTTTTCATTCATTGCATACGTGTGTATATATGTCCCCCCACTGAAACAGTTAAAGTTTATTTTAGTTACAATGCAAACTGTCTCTTGGTTGATAAATGTCGAGTAAGTAGGTCAGTCGAGGTGTAAACGGGAGCGTGGAGCAGTTAAACAGCTTTATTAGTTCAATATGCACTGAATTTTCATATTATTTCACGTCTACTAATAAATATGCGTATTATAGGCACGTTCCCGTCTTACTAGCTATAAAGTCTAGGTATTTTAGCATAATGTATGATTAAAAATGTTTATTTATATTTTGAATACGTTTAGCTATGCGTTTACAGCGCTGAAATATAAAATATAGCTTTCAACCGCGGAGTGGTTTAAATATTTGAGGTAACGAGCTATGTTTTATGTTTATTCATAGCTATGATTACAGCCACGTTCTGCGAGAGTCGGCGGTGTCAGGGACACATTTCGCTCAGATGACGCTGCGCTTCCCCCCGCGGCTTAAGTGATGATTATCCCGTCAGCATTACAACCCTGTTGTTACTTAATGGCCTCAACGTGAGCACAGATTGGATTGCCCGCCGCGCCGTTCGGAATTAGCAGCCAGCTGTTACAGTGTACATTGCTCGTCTGGTACTGTCATATAGGCAATAAGGATAATGACAAAATGACGTGTCATGGATATTGTTATGTATATTTCCGAATTTGCTACCGTGATTGGATTTGCATCGTTTAGGACTCCAGTTTAAGTTGGAAGCTTAAGTCATCTACGTTTTCCTATGTTACGATATGTTGTAAGTAATATTATTTATGCGGTTAAGTTCTTCATATATACCCTTAATAACATTAAAGTTTTAAACAACCTAAATACACGTCAAAATGTTAGTGATAGCGCTTGACACTTACTAATTATCATCAGTAATAATAAATATACCCGGGGTACTCGAGACAATTATAATTTAAAAGTAGCCGCAATAAAGTAGATCTTTAATTACTATGCATAAGTAACTCTATCAGTAATTATATGATCAAGTTATATATTTTGTGATAACTTATTAAAACGTTAATCTAAAGTTTATTTTTTAGGAATTTCTAAGAAATGGAAACTAAAGAGTTATAACTAAAGAGTTTAAAAATTAATGGAAAAAAGTTGGTTTTCTTCGTACGGGCGGCCCATTCACATTATTTTCAATACTTACGATATGTATGTTACTATTCTGGTGGTAGAGTATTCGAATCCATCTGGATAACACCATACAGTGGTTAAATATCCACCATAAAGACTCACGAAAGTATGGCAGTGTATCCTGTGTATATCAGCCATCAGGAGACAATCGGGCTCGTGAAATTGTTTCGACCGGCCGGAGATAGCCATCTCACGTCTGTGGATACTATAGAATCTAGATACTCTAGAATCTAGATGATCTCACATCGGCGTTTATTTTATCTGGAGTGCACTGTATTTGCACTGTATTCATAAGGTCCATGTAGTCACTATGTCGTATAAATTATCTAAAGAAAAAAGATAAGGAAGTGTAAACGCTATAAAGCGCCTTCTTCATCTTGAGGTTGATAGTCAGTAGACACGTGAGCCGTTTCATTATTAAGTGCCTTTTCTTTAATTAAAGTGTGTAATCGTTGTTTTAAAGTACATTATCGTTTGTGTTTTGTATTTGTTAGTCAATTAATATGGTTGTTATTACCGCATTATTTGCTCGATTTGTTTGTTTTGAAGTCAATTCTATATTATATTCTAAAAATAAACTATTTGCCAATTTATATATATACAATTTCTGAATAGTTTTTAATACCTACAGTCATTTTATGTACCAGCGCAGTCATCATTATCTAAAAAATCACTACGCTGTTACAAAACTAAAATATACCCGTAAAAAATTGAATCCGAAACAAAAATAGCGTACAAAACATTTCAAAATGCCACGCGACAGTTTGTTTTAAATGTTGTATGAGCCGTGTCGCGCGGTCGCTTCGAAAATACAAGTAAGTACCGCGCCAGCGAGGAAAAGCTTCGTCCCGGTGCAATTAATACTAGTTGCAACCGCCGATCGTGATTTTGGAGATACTCATTATTTGTTTATCAATTTTTTTCTTATCAGACTTGTCTTGGTGTTTTAGTTGCTTAGAGCTGGAATTTTCATTTAGTAAGGCTATTGGGAAGACCATTATCCACACTTTGGGAACAAGCACGGCTCGAAATGAGCTTGGCGAAACTATCTTTGTGTAACATGATTGTTATTCTCGGAGCAGTTTAAAAAACTATAGATTCATGTCTTCTCTTTTTATGTACAGGTATAGTTCTTCCGATGATGTGTTATGGTTTTTATCACGGAAACTGTACCTACTAGTGAAACAGACCTAGGCATCTTTTTTTATATATGCTTCCGGACATTATGTTAGAATAGTTCAGAGACAATTAGGTTTCCAAGGAAACTACTTCTCTTGGGAATTAACGAATGTTTGCAACTTGTTTTTACTTCAAACCGAATCGGACGACGGGTTTAGCGCTGTCTCAAGAAGCCATATTTTATGCAGGTGACCTGAGGTATTCAGCCAAGAGCGCAGTTAATGCTAGCTATTCAGGAATGCTCCTCGTATTTGCTCAGGGATCTTTATTTGACCTCCGTTAAAGCATTGAGTGAAGTTTCGTATTGTTTGGGCGGTTTGTTGGTCAGACAGAGTTAATTGTGTAGTCAGTAAAGGCAGAAATTAATTAAGGATCGTGACCTATATCTAAAGAGCAACCCTAAAATAGATCGTGTAAAAGATCTATCGATACGCCCACAGTTGAGTTATTTTGTTTTTTTTTTCTTAACAATCCTTAGATATAGATCAGGATCGCTTAGTAATTTCTTGGGTGGAGGAATACGTTTATACTCTGGGTAGAAAGCTGTTATTTTTTTTTGTATTGTATCAGCCCATATACGACCCACTGCAGGGCACGGGCCTCCTCTACAATCGAGAGTACGATTGAGAGTGGTTAGGTTAGGACTTAATTTCAGTTCATTTATGATTAACTCTGGCCCAGGAATGAATCAAGCAACAGATTTATTGGTAAAAGTAGCAAGAATCGAGATATTCGGTTGATTGAAGTGTACTTTTCGATTTGACGCATGAAATATGCGAGGTAAATATCTTTAGCGAGTTTCGCGTGAGTTACGTGCCCCCAGGTCTCCGCAGATTGCTCAACTTTAAGCCCGTTAACCCACGACACGATTTAGCAAATATCGCTTGAATGCAAATCCAACTCTCAAGGGCTAGCTTTGTGAATTATTACATCGTTCGAGCCAAAGTTTGTGTGCTTGTCTACTTCTATTTCTTTGAGTGACGTTACTTATTGGTTGTTTACAACCAGCACGACATTTATTTGAGAATATTGTCAGTCTTGATTCTTTTAGTGTGTAGTGAATGTGGTCCAAAGACATTTTGGATATTCAATATTATATATTTTTTTATCGGAGAATATAACAGTTTTAGACATCAAATGTGTAGTTTGATAAAAATGTTATGTATGTTGCTTTTAACATATGTGCCACAAATCAAAATATAAAACATGATACCTCCTCGTGTAGTTGAGAAAAGCTGTGTTGACAGATAGAAGGACGACGAAGTGGTCGTATAAAGTTTTTCATTTTCTTTAAATCGTACGGATCCCGAAAAAGTCATTAAACATTTCACAGAAATCCATGTAAGGACAGAATAAATATTTTCATGGTTATCACAACGGGAGAGCGCGATTATTCACAAAACCCCTCAGCAAACATAAAATTACCGCGCCGCGCCGCCGTACCCTTTTTTAATTATGCTACTTTTACAACAATCCAATTTGTTGTGCACGACTTTTAAATGTATTTATTTAAAGAACATTTAAAACGAAGCCATAAGAAAACACAGTGTGAGTTAATATTTAACCTTAGAATAAATAATAAACATTCCCTAGAATTATTCATTTAAACAAAAAGCTGGAAAGTCATGTCGAGAGTATAAAAGATTTTGGTTTTGTTACTTAAAAAAATCGAAGGTTATCGATAGCCTATTCTGTCCTCTAAGTCTCATTAATGTTACAATATCGTACCTACAGCCTTTTGCAGACAGCGTGTTGATGTGCAACAACTAATTTAACAAAGTGAATACTGTGTGTCTCGCGGAAGTGTTACATAGTGTTATCGTCCTTGCTATCAGAGCGGATACAAGTATACCAACCACTATATTAGCGGAAGATATTAAAAGGATTAAACTTCGTAAACACATCTCGCTAGCACCGTGTCACGAAATTGCATTGTGCTAACTGAGCTACGAACCACTCGGAAACTTCATTAAAAATCCATGACTATCATTCATTATTCTGTTTGAATGTAAATTATAACCAAGCTACTTCTGGGATATACGAAACGATTACTTTTAACTTTTTTATACAGGTACATACGACAATGATTAAAAATGCATCTGATGGTATGTACAGTGCAACTCGAGTGCAATATTCCCCAACGAAAGATTAATTTTGTTCCACCAGCGATAAAGCATACAAGAATTACAAGAAGACATTAATTTAAACATCACTCATATGTCACGAGCACACTACCTAACAAAGAGCGTCAACTCTTTGAGTTAAGAAATCTACTGCACGTTACAAACAAATACTGCAGTAGTGTATTTCAAATTTAACTACATTGTCTAAAGAATAGAATAGTAATTATGTTTATATCAGAGCGAAATCACAACACATTCTGATCGCTTCAACTATGTTTATGAGGTTGATACTGCAGTCTGTCCACATAGCGCAGACCTATGACAACACATGCTCGGTTTCATCCTATAGTTCATATGTATTTGTAAACATATCAGTTGAAGAAATACCTACTACGGGCTCCTTTAGTGCTGTGTCCATGCTCGTGGATTTTCACGAAGAATCGACTCGTTTCATATATTTTTGAATCGTTATTAACTTGTAAAATCGCCTTACTATTGTAGTACGTAAGACCGAAAGTTAAGTCATTCGTTCGTCTGTTGCGTCAACAATGATTAAATATAAATAATTATTAAACGTATTAAATATAACTGAATATTTTGAAGAAATATATTTTGACTGCGAGTAAAGTCTAATTTATATCAGTCACAACAGCCAAATTTGCATGATTTGTTTTGACATTTGCTAATTATTTGTGACGTCCATATTAAAATAATTGCACATGTATTCGGCGAGCTGTTAATCTACTCGTATATTGCGAATGACGTGCTTTAATTATTTCACCGCTAATTATTTTATAGTCACCGACTTCGGTAGATTGAATACACTTTATGGCAATAAAATTGATTACAATTTTGTTATTGTAGAACCAGTATATTTTGTTGTGATGGATCGGCCAACGAGTAAGTTTCTCAAGTAATGGATAATGCTTGCTGTCACCCAAGAGTATTAACAATATCGGTAGATTTTTTCATACCTTACTCTGTCAATTGAGGCAAAAAAGGGGGTGGTGACGGACTATTTTCTAGGTCACCACAAATCTCATTGTCTAAACGATGTGCCCAACGAACAACAGTCGTTTCTCGTGTGCATTCTGTATCTTTAAATTTTTTATTGCGTCTAATCAATGAAAATGCTCTAACGAAACCATGCCTATAATTCTGCTATTAAAAATAATATCAAAATAAAATACAGGTCGAGAAATAGAATCGACTACATCTTAATTGAATTCAAGTTGCTGTCACCAAAATGATCCGGCGCTAACTGACAAACCCAGCCAAGCCGACAAGCCTCGCCTTCACATCGACTCGACGGTTGGATTAGCAATTTGAAGGCTGGACGAACGTGTGGATGCTCTGTGTTTATCATACGCTCAATATTAATACAGCAAATAGCAACTCCGTGCTTCTAGCGATAACGTTTCCTCCAATCCTGATATTTGATAGATTACTGTTTGTCTCTACAGAATAATTTTCATTTTAATTTTATTTACATTTTAGTCAGATGTCTCTAAGAACACGAACGTAACTATAATCTAGTTCTTCATGGATGTGAGTCTAAGTGATGGAATGTCTCATAGAGATTGGCAGAGGCAAATGAGTACACCAATTTTTTTCAGAATTTTCGGCCTGTGATGTAGTGTACTGTTTTACAAGGTTTTTACTTCAAAAGCTGAGAAGCCATGTTTGAACCCGTCGTGCGTGATGTATATTCTCTACCACTATCAAAAAATAATTTTAATTTAGGATGGTGATTCAATGAAAGCTATCACGTTGAGTGATAATAATTTCAACTGTCTGGGTGCAGACAGTACTTGCCCTCAATCCGGATATTGACACTTAGTAACAGCCATATTTAACGACAATAATTATTGATAACAAACCAGCAACTCATTGTGGGACGATAAAATTACATATTTTATCTTAATTAATCATTTTAAGCAAGTCACCGTGATGTGTGGCTTTACAAGATACAGGTTGTATAAATATCTTAAATAATATTTTATTTTTTTATTTTATTAAGTCATTGAGATATATGAATTTACAAGCTATAAAATACCTAAAATAACTGAACGTAAGAGATAAATAATATCTAATCTCTTGGGCTGACGGACGCAGTGCAGTGTCATGCAGCTTATAAGTTATGAGTGTCGTTGCTCCTTTTTACGGCAGACGTGACAATTACTATCAGGCTACTGACCTACCGCAGATAAGACCCCTTTATTTTAGCACATTGACATTTATCACTTTTATAGTATAATAGTATAACCACAGCCGAATTGTCAACTGTATTTAATACGTCCTTTGACCTTTAAGTTCCTGTAACACAGTTTACATTAGCACAGGAGCCAGGGCTTTCATTCAAAAATGTATGTGAACTTTTCTGCCAATAAAGAAATGTATTATTATTACTATTTAAGTCCAGCATGCACCGTGGTATCCCACTATTCATGGGTCTTCACTATAGCAATAATAAATTTTAATACGTAAGTAATATACTGGTAATACTAAGAAATGCCTAAGCTAACACATGAAAACATTATCGCAGGAGCAATAAACGCGAATATTACGTGATGTATACAATTTGAACGTCTTATGCGAAGGTGGTTGTGGTTCCGTTACCCGATATGCTTTTCCGATCGACAGGCGGTCACGCGACGCCGCGCCGGCGCTATCACGTAATCAGTCGGCTATTACCCGCGCAATCAATTACATTCCCATTTAATAATATGCAAGATGTCTGTGTACTGTAGCCGTAAACAACACTTGTATGTTGGGGTGTTTTACGGTTTTATTTTGTACTGTGTGCTATTTACTAATTTATTTAAGATGCATTTTACGATGGCTGTGAAACGTAAGGGCGGCTGTGAAATGTCACGCTTGTTTATTTCTCTAGTCCTAATGAAACTGTCATAAAATACACCAGATCGTTTCTGCAAAGTAAGTAGGTACATACCCGTATTAAAAATCTTGAGCATATAGGTATAAGAAATGCTTGCAGAAAAGATTAAAAAGTGCCAACATTACGACAAGACATCACTGCACGTTTAATATGCGTTGCGATATCTTAGCGATAGTCTAAAACCACAACCTTCCACCTGGCAAAGGTCGCTTTGAGCTCTCTGCATTAAAATTTTATTCCAGTTAGAACGCTAGAACGTCGAAAGCGTTTGCCAACTCGACCGTTGAGGCTAAGCCGTCAGAGGCTAATAGGAAGGATCCGTTTGAAAAAAGGCGTTTTGGCGGACGGGATTCATTTAATGGCTTGTGTTATGATAGCCTGCTTGTTCGACATTCACATAGTAAGATATTCAGCGTTTCAAAGATATTATAAAAATGTGACTGATACCCACCATTTTGTTTATGCGGTTAACTACATCTACAAAAAGAACATGGTGTTCCACCTGTAGCGCTTATGAGAATCAGAGTTTCATAAAACTTGATTAACAATAATCAAAAAGTGACAAATATCTAAACAATGAAAGGAGGAAAAAAAAATTAGTTTATCAGTTTGGTTTGCCGCACGATCAATAGTGGATCTCTATCATTTTATTTATAGAGATTAGAGCGAAGACAAGATAATCGGGGAGTGTGTAATTTAGCCCAGTGTTGACACAAGAGCATTGCGAATGCAGGAAGATTGATGAGAGTGCATAAACCGGCTGGATGTGCACGCCAAGGAAGCCGTTTGTTCTCATCTCTCCGGGGAGCCGGGTTTTAACAGTTTTGATTATAAAGGAAAATGGAAATTCTAAGTAGGTACTTTTATCCAATTACTTCATAAGTATCACGATTAAACTGTCTCATTACAATTGGGAAAGATTTTTTTTAAAGGGATATGTTTTAGTTTGTCGCGCTGGTCTATTCCAAGTGTAGTTGAATTCACTGTTGTATTGTAATATGATAAAAGTGCACGTTATAACTCATTACTATATTATGAAACTTTGTTATAAGTATATGGTAAATGATTCCAAATTATTTCTTGCATTAAAATGTAAAAATTAAAACCAAAACTGCATATCTCTCGTGGTTATGATGTGGCGGAACTATTCCACAATGGAACAAAATTTAGCAGGCACAGAGTTAATTTTCACACCAACAAAGTTATAACTTGGCGAAATGTGCGGCCGCTAATAATATTCAAAACTATTTAGTTTAACATGCTGCAACTTTATTGTTGTCGAATTCTAATATAGAGCTTTCACCGCGAACTCAACTTGTTTCATAAAATCTGCATTCATTTATGGGAATGGTTCATTTACTCGTATTTAGTTGTCATTTCATTGCAACATATTTATTATTGATATATTTTTAATAAAAGATGTATAAAAAAAATGTATAGAAAGACTGCCTCGGTGGCGTAGTTGTACGGTACGATAGCAAAGCTGAGGTCTCGGGTTCGAATCCGGGGTCGGGCAAAGTGATAATCGATTTTCAATTCATTATCAGCACGGAGTCACAAATTTGTGCCCGACATGGCGATAGGCTCGCCCCCCATCGCATTGTGAGACGGAACATACAAGGCGAAATGTGGGTGTCAAAGTGGCGCCTCTGCCTACCCCTTCTGGAAAAAAGGCGTGAGTTTATGTAAGTTTTGTAAAAGATGTAATAAACGGACCACCAATGTAAGAAATAGTATTGTTATAATAGAGCTAAAACAGAAAACATTCTCCAAAAAAGAAAATAGCAATTTCCGACAGCAAACTGATATACCAAGTGCTGCAGAACCATTTTTATTCGAGAAAACAAAGACTTCCAGTAGATATATCACTCTGCCAAGCTTCGCGAGTCGCGGAGACACTTTAAGCAGAAGAAATTAATGTTTTAGCGCAAATATTTCATCCGAACCTTTAAAATATGCACAAATCTCCGAAGTAATATTTTAAGAGATTGTAAAAGGAACATACATCGGCTATTCTAAAATGCTGCTCGCGATTGCATGCTCTGAGAATAAGAATTAGGGAACACGTAGGTATCTTCAAATCGTTATTTCAGAATCTTTTGAACCATACACATTTTATAATAATTTTAGAACATAAAATTTTACGGATGGAATACCTTAAGACTATTTAATAAGAAGTGGATTGTACATATATTAGTAGTATTATCAATGATCAAATTTTAAGCTTTTAAATTGTAAAGGTTGAACAAGATTATGTGAGGGTGTCTTTAACTGTAGTTCGGATCTCTGGCTGTAATATATGATACTTTTTACTTCGGGATGGAGTCTAGCTCCCTGGAGATACAAATCGATTTCAAAAGTAGTGAAGTCGCAAGAAAGTATTAGAAGAAAATATGTCAAAAGCTATGTACTTGTAGTTCAGTTGCTGCAATATCGAAGGAGCTAAGAGCTAATACATTTCATAAAGCTAATTTTTATTTCGTCGCGAACAATTGTTATAGAACGTATGCATATATGCATGTAACTTTCATCGTTCTAGAGTTATATTAAATGGACACCGGAGATTCATTTAATTCAATGTGCATTGTATTACTTGGATGTATTGTTAGTTCAGTTTATGTAATTATTCAAGCAAACTTTTATATATCAGCGCTCAAAGTATTGGTTGAAATACCAAAAGCTTATAGTTCATTTTATTATTTTCTTTGATAGGTATATAGTCTTACAACTTAGAGCACATGTATTACGCTACACTAGGTCAAGTAATATAACTTGCGTAACATTTCTTGAAAATGAATTAACCGAGGTAACTACTTCCGCGTATAATTTATGTCCCCAACACAACAAAGCAAATTCTGTGTCTTATTAAAATTTGTATTTTAATGTAGTTTGTCTGTTTTACAAAAAGTTCACCGTGCTAGAATAAGTAGTGGCTTCTATATGGAAAAGTTTTGCATATTACGTAAAAAGGTTGCTTGTTAAAAAGTTACTCAAATAAAACTTGTCTTGAATTTTGTTAATTAGTTTCGACCGCAGAAGTACGGTACTGTGTACATCACACAATTTGCTTGTATTATGTTTAAAACGTGCCTTAATTTCTAAGCATTGGCATTGTATATGCCTGTATGTATTGTATAGGCCTTTGCAAAAGTAAGCTATTGTAAATAAATTCTTGTAAGTTAGACTCGGTTTGGAATTTCTGAAAACATGGAGCGCGATATTTACATTGTATCCAATTTCGTTCAAAAAGTTCTCGAATGGAGGCCACGAAGCGGAAAGCGCAGTGTGGGATATCCACCCACTAGGTGGTCAGACGACCTGGTAAAGGTCGCGGGACGTCGCTGGATGCAGGCTGCCTCCAACAGGTCATTGTGGAAATCATTAGGAGAGGCCTATGTTCAGCAGTGGACTTCCTTTGGCTGATGGATGGATGGATCCAATTTCGTTAATAATCAGAATGAGTATCGGCAGGTAGGCTTTGCTGTTCCCTACGATAAATCGTAACCGGTAACAGTCTACAAGAAAGACAGTAAATGTTTTATTATCACATGGATTTCGATACAGTGCATATAAAGAACGGTGATAACTTATCAATAAGTGACGTGCTTGCTCATTTCCTAGGACTATTTCGTACAAAATCATAATAACCAAGTACTTAGAGTCAGTTGTGTTCTAAGAACTTAGTTTACACAATTAATGAGATTAAACAACAGAACATAATAAATAGGAGCTATATTACAGGATAAAATGCAAATAGCGCTTTATAGATCAGTTAAGCTGGATTTGCTAATGCCGCTAAACTGTCTGTGGGTTCGATTGCTGCTACAAATGTTGCTGGGACCAGCAAACATTCGAATCAGGATTATGTATTGTGTACGGTCAGGATTATTGATTTAGTGCAAGAAGTATTTTTATTTGTTTATTTTTAAACAATTACTACTAAATGTAATTACGACCTAATTCTTTCTAGTTTTTAATGTACCTATTTGTGCAACTATTTTAGATAGTAAATAATTATTATATTACCTCGTGGAATGAATCCGCAACCGCCGTAATGTGTGTGACTATAGCTTAATGAAAAAACTATTGTACTTATAAGTTACATTCGGTGAGATAAATTATTATTTCAATCGAGATTCATTGGAGAACCAAATTGGAAAACCAAAGTAACTTTTGTTAGCAACCAATTCATGGGCCGGACGATCATGAGCCAGACTATCTTGGTAAGATATAATATATAAAATAATGTTTTGTTTGAAATCTTATCCCTTCTAAAGGCACAATGCTGCTTCGATCTAGAAAAATGTACACAAGGACCGCTGGGTAGAATACCCGTCCGAATTGTAAGCGTACATGATTATATCTAACACAATTGCGCCTGACATTTTCGAAGAATCGCAACAAAATTGTCTCTATATATAGCAATGCTCATTTTTTTATTTGAATTTGTAATTTGATTATAAGGCATTAATCTTCTATTAGCGTGTGCCGAAATTGGAACTACAAGTAAAATCAGAAACAACCAGCAATTGCATTCGTAATCTAATAGTATTATATTATCATGTCCAATATAAGAAAAATTGAAGAGGGAAAATTTGTTCCTAATATTGTTTCTAACAGCATGACAACCACGCATTCGAACGCCGAAGGATCGTAAACGATCTATAATTCGGAGTTAATGTAAATTTTATATTTGATTTATTTAACTGTTTTGATATTTTCTTCGAGTTTAACATTTATAAAAAGGATTGCATCTGCGATATAAAGGCTATTAAAGTTCATTTTTCTGATCAGTTATTGCTATTTCGTACCATATTTAGCACCCTTGATTGTAAGGAAATCATGTTTTACCATTCTTGACTATATCAAGCTAGCTTTTCAATGGACTGACTTAGGAGCCTTGGCCCAAGGATAGGATGCTGTTGTTCTTTTGTGCTTATAGTACGTGCCGATACTGTCTCAAGCGATATTACTGAAGTTTATCTGCCATCTCATTGGCGCCAAGGCTGTTGCAGATATTCACGTGACGATTAAGGTCATCCACCTCAGCATCTCCGTGATGCAGATTTCCCGGACATGACGTCGAAGGACGAACCTCATTTCACACGAGTTCAAGTCGTTATGAACAATTCATTAATGGATTCAGTTCGTTATGGTCACAAAGATTTAGGTTTAAAAACCTGACATTGAAGTATTTCGACATAATGGAAACACGTGTATTGGAGTTTTATTATTTAATACGTACGGGCAAGTTAGTTCGACAAAATATTGTTTCTGGCCACATTCATTATAACTCAGTTTGTAATGGAGTGGAGCGGAAAATATATTAATGAGAATGAAAATAATTTTGACGCTTCATAAAAACTTCTAATTAGTAATTAATTATTTCGAAAACAAAGTCCAGTTACATGTTTTATATTTTTATATAATATAATATCTAGATATCTAATATTGTATATTATACATTTCAATAATATTGATAATTTATGAGCGTGTAATATTAATGAACGAAGTCGAAAGATAAAAATATGTAGGTTGATATTGACATTTCCATCTATCTGTCTATCTATATCAGCCCACGTGAACCCACTGCTGGGTATAGGCCTCCTCATTTCCACATTTTTCTGTCCTGTGCCAAGCGAATCCACTGTTTTCCTGCAACTCTTACAATGTCATCATATATTGATATTTCCATAGTGACATTTTCTAAATTGTCTCTTCACAACAACGCCCTTGGGCCTTGCTTTTACATCAATACATGTTTTACAAAAATTGATCTATGTATATAGTACGTATGTATATATTTTAGTGTTTCCTGAAGTACCTGGCCATAACTTAAAATGTTTGTAGTTTTATCAATATTATTAATTGTTTTGCAGCGTCGTAATATGGCGATAAGCTGTAAATAACATTGTCAATTTGTTTCGTAACTTATTTTCATATAATTTATGCCTAATCATTATGAATATGCGGTTCATACTTAATGAGCGGAGTCATCATAAGGAGTGGTCTTAACAAAATGTTGTTATTAAGATACAACTACATATTTGCAAAAAAGATAAATAATACAAAAATATTTATCTTTTGTTGTCTGCTGTATCTACGTTAATATGGCATTCTAGTTAGAACACTCACATATTAAAAATGATTAATCTAATACTCGTATTAATTAATTACGACTAAAATTATATAATCATTATAATTGAATGATTATAATTGAAGTTGGCCTATGTCCAACAGTGGGCAACTATACGCTGACGATGAGGAACTTACGCAAACCCAATGAAAAATACCATCAAGTTTTGTCTCTAATAAAAGCAAAAAAATGTTAATACGACTTATACTCTCCGACATATACATTAGCTATTTGGATAGCTATGCGCGTGAAATTTCCGTTAGCTGTTCTGACGTCACATTATCATTTAAAATCAGTAAGCGCTGCGCTACGTCCGACTACTTATTACGTAAAGGAAGTTTGCATCTGAATATTGTTTAATGTTATGTCGGATTAAACTTGGTGGTATTTGACGTGTATTGACATATTTCTTTTTGTTGTCGTGGAGAAAAACGATCGCTACCACTGCCTAGAGGGAGGCGGAACGGTGATGTTGGGCACTCCAGTCCTACGACTCAATGTTGTACCACCCGGGAAAGATGTAACCATCCAGGCGACAGTCAACCGTATACCAACCATTAACTCCACGGCAGTCCTCCTCAGTGCAATCGAACGAATCCGGGGTAAAATGCTTGAATATCGAGTTCTAAGATTCCGTTACAAAGGTACATATTTACAGGCGAACTACATACTAATAAAGCGTGTTCAAAAACCTAATTCTTATTTGTTATTTTAACTGGGAATCGATGCAATACGCTTCTATGAGCACAAAGCTGACTCAATCTGTAGGAATGTACACAAGTACAACGTACAACCGTCCGCTGTTGTCATGTACCTAACACGATTCAGCTCGACTGCTCGACACTTTCGAGAAATTGAAACAGAAGTGTCTCCGAGAGTCATCTGGTGCGTCGCACTGTTCAATATTGTTTTATTTATTTGATATTGTAATTTTCAGTACAGTTTGGAGTTGAGGGCAATCCATCAAATTGGTTTCGAAAATATATTACTATTGTTTTTGTTTGTGGCAGTAGAAGCTTTTACAGTTGAAACGTGGTGTTATCGTACAATAAAATATACATATTTGGTTCTAAATACATTATTTGGAATAAAGCTAGATTTATGGCTTTTGTGATTTGTGAATTTATTTGTATAGAGCACAGGTTAACAGTGCACCCATGCTGTTTTTGTCTCAGTTCGAAAAAATCCCTATTTAGTACGCTCTTTAGGGACATTTGACGTGAACTGTTGATTTCGTTGTATTGATTTGTGAGTGACGGAGATTCGATCAAAAATGTATTTTGCATACCACGCATTCGCACAGCTTAAATGTGAACTGAGACGTTCTGGCTTCGATTTTCACATCGATCAATTATATATCTAAATTAATCAGTATGATTAATCATGAATTGTGTGGGACTGCAATTTGTGCCCGAAACGACAATGTGCGTTGATCCTTACCTTACATTGGAACGGTATTAAGCTCAATGAACTGTGGGCAGCAATAATAGATCTTTGCTTACGCCATAGGATACAAACTCGATTCTATATAAGCATTTATTCAAATTATCCTTACATCAAGAATTTAAGATGGCGGGTTTAAAGTTGGATTTATCTTGAACTCGGCAACTACTCCGGTTGCGTAACTCAACGCTCGGAGGGCAAAGTTAATCGCAACTTAGAACACTCTCTTTGTCGTGTGGTAACAGTCACGAGGACCTACACGTCTCTGTTTACTTGCGGGTAGAATGCAAACAAATTTAAGTTACGTTAAAACACAAAGATGTTTTAAAGAATCAAATTATTAACTTTCATAAAATAGTAAATAGTTTTTCTACTAACGGTTTTGGGTCGCTAAAATCACATGAAAATAAACCTTTTTAATAATCGCGGAACAAGGACGGATTTGCTGTTGTGTTCCAAAGAAATGAGATTGCCGGAAGCTCAACAACTTGCCTTCATGTATGATACATAAAGGCAAGATGCTATCCATACTGGCTCTTAAGAATGATGTAGGTTTTTAATCTTAAGTTTAATAATATTGTATAATAGGTACTTATAGAAAGAAAATCTACTTCCGAAGCTACAAGTGTACAGTTTAGTTTTATTTGTAGACAACAATGTATTATACAAGGTTAAAGTTTAATAAACGTAGTTTTCCCCCGAGGATTCGAACAGCGACCTGTTGGAAATCCATGCCAAAGCCTCAGCCTATTGACGGGAGGCCTACGTTTAGCAGTGAACTTTCTGTGGTTGAATAAGAAGAAAGTTGAACGAGGGCCTAAATTCAATAATTTATAAATTAAACCAGCCGTAAGTGAGGGTAGATGAAGAAAAGCCAGCCCTGAAAATGTTAGTGATAGGCTGGCAGCAGGTCTTTAAATAAAAAAAGACTCCATGCGAGTGAACTGAATAGGCAAAAGGAAGAAAATTAGTTAAACCGAATGTGAGGCATTTCCTTAAAAAACAGGACTAACTACTGGACAATGAAACTTAACGTCTGTCTCAGTATGGCAAGCTAAGTGGAATGCCAAGCATTGATTTGTGCACTTACCATCACGCGAATGGCATGCCCTGCTCGCCATTCATGACAATAGAAATTAATAGGAAACAATAATTTTATACCAATAATTAAATCTTTTTTTTGTCAAAGACAAGTGTTGTTTAAAATAAAAATATTAAAATTTTCCTCCGTGTCTGTACGGGGTTTGGTGTCCGTACAAGGATTTACGTATGGTTCGTAAATGTAAAGAAAATGTTTTTTGGTAAACTATGGTTTATTTGGTCTGAACTAGCCTAAATGGAATGGTAAATGGTAATGGTAATGAGGACACGCGAGCCGGTCAACGATCGCACGTGAACTGATTGGTAAAATTATTACATTTAATACGTGTGGCGTAAAGCGCTGACACAGCGCAGTGCTATGTAGGGTGCTAGCACCGTACATGCTCCCACAGCGAGAAAGAGAAGAAATTGATGGTGGTGATGGTTATGAATGATGGTGAGACAAGGTGATAGACAATCTCTTTACTACACTCTAGTGTCTCTATGGTTTACAACTATTCACTTTATTAAAACTGAGTTTATGAAAGGTAGGCGAAGAGGATCTATTAACGCGGACACTAGGCACTGGTTTAGCGTAAATCGATTCACTCGCGCACATATTTTGTACACAATGCTCTGCTTTTTCACATGCACTCACACATTGATCACTAACACTATAATGGTACGCGGCGTTGGTTAAGCCGCGCAGGGCCGGGCGGGCCGGTCGCGCGGGCAGCGCCGGCGGCGGTGCCGCTGGCTCCGGTGCGCCGTCTCCAGCCGCCGCAGCACGCGGGGCGCGGGACGCAAGGCGTGCGCGCCAAAGTCGCACCCCGTATGCTAGTATCGCGATGCTCACGATACTCGTCAACAAGTAGATCGCGACGTAGTGGTGTACGTCGTGGTATGAGATTTGGTTGATTAAGCCTGTGTCCGATTTTAATTGCCTAACTTTAGAGCCTATGTCATCTAGTTCTTTGTCATCGTCCCTGATAATTGTTTCCGTTTCTGTGACCGGTACCCAAGGATCTTGGTTAAATACATGGTTGATAAGAGGTATCTCAATTTTCGTGACATCTGCATGTATGCTTACATTTTGAAGCAGATTTTTCTGCGTCAATACAGTAATATCGCTCCCTTTGATTGTGCAGTCGGTATCCAGTTTAATTATCCCAGCATTACTGAGGTGATCTGAAGTTATTTGGTCTTCACATATAATTCTTATTGAAAGTGGGTCACAACAGAAAAATAAATAAGTATTTATACTATTTAGTTGAACCCATGAATCGTGACAAGTCACGGTTTTGGTCATACAGGGGTTCGCTTTCTGCGTCTTGAAACAAAAAGTTTCATTGGTTTTCATGTGGTGAATTGGTTTTTGTATTGGACATAACTGTGTTTTGGTGTCAAACGGAATGCATTCTCGAAGTTCCGTGTCTGATATTTGTATATATGAATCCTTGCGTAAGTTGATAGCTACGTAAGTCGACACTGGGACTAGGGTAACCATATTGCTTCCAACTTTTTTCGGAATGGCGTGTACTTGGTAAACGTCGTAATTATCTCTACTCACGAGAGGTATTTTAATTTCAAATATAAAATAACCAGGAGTCATTCTCGCCTTCACCTTCAATAAATGGTATATTTTTGGTAGTTCTGACGGAAGGACATCTATTGGCAAGCTGGATTCTTTTGGTAATTTTCCAGAAATTATGCTTAGCTCTTTCAGCAGTTGGTCCGGTTTTAACAAGTGTATGTTGAATTTTCCATATAGAACTTCTGAGACCGTGTCCAATAAAACATCCTGAATCCCTTTTAAGTTCAGTAGCACACCATTCGCAGCAATCGCCGACAATAAAAAATCATTGGTGCTTTCCACACTTTGGATCTCACGGTTCAACTTGCCCGTATTATTGTCCAACTGATTGAGGTGACGAGTAAACATTTTGTGTTGTTTATCAATAGAAAATTTGATTCGTTTCAACACATTAAATTCGGATTCGACTATTGATGTTTGGTTCTTCCAAAGCTCGGCTAGATGGTTTTGGTTTGCCTTAATCAGGTCGATGTCCCTATTGTATTGCTGAGCGAATTGGTCATCGAGTACACCGAATAAACTGCGTGCAATATTACCCACGCCGTTAATGAGTCCGCGGCGGCGTCGCACGCGCTGGCCTGGGAACTGCTGACTCGATAACATGTCATTGTAATGTTCTAATTCCGTATAACCATGTTTTAATTGTAATATAATCGCTTCGCAATGAGTTTTAATTGTGGTATTTGTACAAAGGTAATCCAGATGGTTTATATACTTCAGGGGCGTGCGCTCCTTGTAGGCAGAAATGCAGTGCTTTACTTGCCATTCACAGATATTTTAATAAAACGTTCGTATGTTTTAGATGACTATAATTAATAGTAAATAAATGAATAAAAAAAATATAATAACTTACAAACGCCTAATATTTTATTAATAGCAATTATTTGCAAGCACAAACAAAAAATAATGCGCCTATATAATCAACCAACTCCTGCCGTCGCGTTCCGCAGGACATTTGTTCGCGTTTGCGTAGTAATTTTAGTGTCCGTGCACAGTGCGTAAACGCACACATCCATGAATCCGACAGCCGCGACTCCAGCGGCAGGCTACGGAAGTTCGGCAGTTGTCGGGAGTAATCGGAAATGTTCGGGTCCTATAATCCGAGTAAAAATAATAGACGGAAATTTAATGAATCACGTATGCGCATTATGCATTTTTGTTTAGTAAGGTTTTATTTGTTTAAATAGCAGAAATGTTTTGTGTTTCGCGGGGGCCATTTTGCCTTTTTTCATGTGATAAGCATTGTTTACTATTTTGTTTGCACTAGTATATTTATAGTTTTCTTAAAAAGTTTTTCATTTTAACATTTGAAAGTGTGTACATTTAACAGTTTATTACTGAGTTTCTATAATAATTGTAGTAATTTCCTTTTACTAGTGCGTTTGTTGATTTTTTTAATATGTTATTTGATTGTGAGGTTTGTGTTGAAAATGTGTGTTTATTAAAAATTTAAAATAACAAGTTCTCACAATTGTCATTCAGTGAAAAGATTCAAATTGTGTCTAAAGGTAGGTGTGTACCCGAGTTTCAACAATTAAACTAGCAAAAAGGGAATGTAACTCGAAAGTTTCATGTTAAAAGTTATGAAACGTATAACTGGCTGTGTGGTTGTGTACACACGATTATATTATATTGTTTTCCTTGCATATTGTTTAGTAATTCTAGTACAGTGTAATTTCTAGTCATTTTACTTATTAGATTTTTTTCTGCCGCGACGATCGATCGCTGTTTTGTCTGCGTTGCCGTAGAAGATGTACATGAATAGTAGTACATCTAAGACTTGTTCTGTTGGCATGGTTTTCGACTTAAGATATCTGTCGCGTGGCTGTGGCTATGCTAAACATCTATAAAAGAAAAAGTTTTTGTGACCGAGTACTCCGCCGCATACCCAGTGTCATAATCCTGTGCACGCCGCTGATATACTTATGTAGCAACTTGTTTCCTTGCCAATAAGGTTCCAAATCGTAATAAGCTACTAGTTTCCATTCATCTCTGACAATATGAATCGTAGAGATTTGGTCAAAATATAAACTTTGGTTGTTGGTTAAGTTTTTTACGTGATATTTACACTGAACTGGTGACATTAAAAATGTAAACAACATCATTGCTAAGGTGATATAATGAAATATGCCCGTGTTTCTTGCATCGTTAGCTTTTGGTTTTGATGTGCTTGCTTGGCTTGGCTGCCCTTCTGGTTTATCACTAATTTTCTGATCGAAATCTTCACGTACTGGTAAAACAGATAATTTTACTATTGGTCTTTTTATAATTCCATTTTTAGTTCGTACCGATACAACTCGGACTAATCCATCATTTCCGGGATGGAGTTCTATAATTCTACCCAGAGCCCATTTTCCGGGAGGAAGATTTGCGTCATGTATAACGACAATGTCATTCATATTTATATTTGGTTGTGGATGTCGCCACTTGGACCGTGCGTTTAGATGAGTCAAATACTCTGCGCGCCATCTTTTCCAGATATCTTGGTATATCTTTTGAGTGAGCTGCCATCTAGTGCGTTGATCTTTTTCAGATTCAACAATGGTTAATGTTGGTCCACCTGCCAGGAAATGTGCTGGTGTCAGAAATTCCAAATCATCTGGATCTTCACTTAATGGGCAAAGAGGTCTAGAGTTCAAACAACCTTCTATCTGAGCGAGTAAAGTAGAAAACTCTTCGTACGTTAACTTTTGTTCACCTATCACTCGTCTCAAGTGGTATTTTAGACTCTTCACTGCTGCTTCCCAGAGTCCACCAGCACTGGGCCATGAAGGAGCATTAAAATGCCATTCAATCTTCATATTGGTTATTTCAATATAGAATTGGTCATCTATAATTGATCTAAGGTTAACAAATTCTTCTTGCAAAACCCGATTTGCTTTTATAAAGTTTGTCCCGTTGTCACTATATATGTGACCGGGAGCTCCCCGCCTGGCTGCGAGTCTACGAAGCGCTGCGATAAAGGCTGAAGAAGTAAGGTCAGAGACCAATTCCAGATGTATGGCCTTGGTTGCCATACATACAAAAACTGCGACATAGCCTTTAGTGCATTTTACACCTCGCCCCTTTGCAGATTTGACATCTACAAAGCCCGTAAAGTCTACTCCCGTATGGTAAAACGGTCTAGACATATTGGTTCTGGCTGCAGGCAATGCTCCCATTAATTGTTCCTGTTTGATAGGATTCTGTCTTCTACATATGACGCATTTTCTGAGCCTCTTCTTAACAGCACTATTTCCACTAACTATCCAATACTGTTGACGTAACCATGCCAGGGTCAACCGTGCTCCTCCGTGGAAAGTCATCTTATGTGCTTGGTCTATGAGCATTTCTGTTAAATGATGGTTATGTGGTAAAATGTACGGATGTTTCATGTTGTGCTGCATATTTGCCGTTGTAAGACGCCCGCCGACTCGCAGTACGCCTTGATCATCAATAAACGGTCTTAATTTCGCCAAATTGCTTTTGGGATCTATTTCTTGGTGCTTACTAATGTAATGGATGTCCTCTGAGAACTCTAATCTCTGAACATGCCTAATTAATAAAATATTTGCCCTTTTTATTTCGGGTATTGTTAAATATGTGGGCTTGTTACGTATACGTGTCGTCATCCGTAACGCCCAGGCTAACACTCGCGACGCTCGCATAAAATCGCTGTGCTTGCTCAAAATGTAGTCAATAACGTCATTTTCATATTTTGTTGTTGAAACGTTTATTTGTATTGGTTTTATAATGTCTTCATTTGTGCTGTAAATGTCATCGTTTCTTAATTTGTTTTCATCAAACGATGAAAGCCAAGCTGGTCCATGCCACCAAATAGGGTGAGTAATTAATTGGTTAGCGGTGATGCCACGACTGGCACAGTCTGCTGGATTCTCCTTTGATGGTACATAATGCCAGCAACTTGGTTTTATGATGTCAATAACTTGTTTAACCCTATTAGCAACAAATGGTTTCCAGCGGCTAGTGTCCCCGTTCAGCCAACCCAAAACCGCTGTTGAGTCGGACCAACCAAATATTTTTATTTCAAATGTTGATAAACACTGACATATTGTCTTCATCAATTTTGATAATAAAACTGCAGCGCACAGTTCTAATCTTGGTAGTGAAATGGTTTTCTTAACGGGCACTAGTCGCGATTTCGCTGCTACAATTACAACCGATGACCCCTTTCGCAAAGAGTTATTGACCTTACAGTACACAACGCAAGCATACGCCTTTTCGGAGGCATCGCAAAATCCATGCAACTCTATTGTAGTTGCTAACTCGCACTGGAGCCATCTTTGGATTTTGACGTTGTTGATATTCTTAATATCGTCTTCTGTGTTCTTCCACTTACTGATGATGGCATCTGGTAAGACATCATCCCATTTTAAATCTAATAGCCAGACTTCTTGAAAAAGTAGTTTAAGCTTCGTGGTAACTGGTGAGAGCCATCCCAGAGGGTCGAAGACTTTTGACATATTGGAAAGTAAAATCCTCTTGGTAAAATTTTGAGATGGTTCTATTTTTAACTGGAACATAAATTGGTCTTCTCGTGGTTGCCACTGCAATCCTAAAGTTTTTGTCGTCTCTTGGTGCCTAAATGTAAATGTCTGGTCATTTAGGCCGACTGATTCTTGTCCATCCAATAGTTCTGGTTTATTGGATGACCACTTTCTGAGGTTGAATCCGCCTGATTTTAAGAGAGCGGTTAAATCTGATTTTAGTCTTTTCGCAGATTTCAGATCGTGATGTCCATGAAGAAGATCGTCCATGTAGAAACTGTTTTCCACCACTTCGGCAGCATCTGGATAGTTGTGATGCTCGTCTCTAGCCAATCGTTTTAACGTCATCATCGCCAGAAATGGTGCCGCCTTAGTTCCATAAGTCACAGTGGCTAATTGATATTCCCGAAGTGGTTGTTTTGGGTGATCTCGCCATATAATTTTCTGGAAAGCTTGGTCTTCTTTATGAACAAGTATTTGCCGAAACATTTTCTCGATGTCGGCAGTGAAGGCTATTTTGTATTGCCTCCATCTAATTATCAGAGATAACAAATCTTGTTGCAGATTTGGTCCCCGATACATTAGGTCATTCAACGAATAACCCGTCGATGTTTCTGCTGACGCGTTAAAAATAACGCGCGTCATAGTGGTCGTTGACTCCGCGCGTATTACACAATGGTGAGGTAAATACACTTCGAGTGTCTGGTTACTCCTACACTCAATCATATGGTTCAAATATATATATTCATGTATAAAATCTTTATAGGTCTCCGCAATAAACTTATTTTTGGCAAACCGTTTTTCGAGATGACGGAATTGGGCTATCGCTTTGGTTTTTGACTCGCCCAATTTCTCGGTTACATCTGGTTTAAGTGGTAATCGAACAACGTATCGTCCATCTGGTTGACGTGTTGTTTGTGACTGGTATTGTTGTATGCATTGGTAGTCGTCACTAGACATGTTAACTAAATTATCGGAGATATCCTCAATCTCCCAAAACTTGTGTATATCCTTCAGATCAACTACGACGACGTTACAATAATGTTGGTTGGACTGAATGGTGCCGCTTATTATCCATCCTAGCTTCGTTTGTTGTGCTATTGGTAGCGCAGCATCTTTACGTATTAGGCCTGGTAGAATTATCATTTCATAAACATCCACGCTTAATATTAAGTCAACGGGTCTACTCCTGTTGTATTCTGGGTCTGCCAATGGTAGTTTATTAATTTGAGGCCAAAACGGTCTTATAAATGAGCGACTTGGTAAATTGCTGACGACGTGCGTCATTACATACGCGTCTGTATTAAAAGTAAAGTTACTATGTAATGCGGATATGGTTAACTTGATAGCTCCCTTGCTGTTGTTGGCTTTGTCTCCAACTCCTATTACAACGCAGTTGCGTTTAATCCTTGGTAGTCCTAAAATTTGCGCAGCATTTTCAGATATCAACGATGACTCGGCACAAGGATCTACAAGAGCGCGCATAATATGGTGACAGCCGTCTCTTGCTTTAATTCGGACCATTGCCGTAGCTAGCAACTTCGGCATTGAATCCAATAGTGTGTTTGCGACATATACGTTTGACTTGGTGGCGGCTTGTTTGTCTTGCTCATTCCTGGTAGATGTTGATGGCATGTAGGTTACATAGGCGTTGTGCAGCAATGTGTTATGTTTCTCATTGCAAAATCTACACGATTTTATCGATGTGCACTCCCTACCTGCGTGATTTACTAAACAATTTTTGCATAAATTGTGTTTGTCAATAATTTGTCGTCGGTTTTCTGGCACGGATTCTAAAAATGCCTTGCATTGAAATAATGTATGATTGTTATTGCAAAGTACGCATTTTCTTTGCATAGTAACAGTGGCTTGTTTTGTTGTTGAGTGATTAATCGCTGGTCTATGTTGCAAGAATTTATTATTATGATAATTATTATTCGATGGTTTATAGGTTACACGTTTTTGATTTTCATTATACGGAAAGCGCTGTTGATTTAATTTCACCGTATCTTGTTTGCGTCCAGGGCTATTCTTAGCCTCAGGATCCTCCAATGATGTGAATTTAGTTTCTAAGAAGGACAGAAACTCCTTTAAGTTTGGTAGGGCCTTGGAATCCGGCATTGACTCAATATATTCCTGCTTGGTTTCGTAATCTAATTTTTGAGTCAGAATGTATACGATGAGTGGATCCCATTGGCTGGTCTCTACTCCCATCGCCTCTATAGCATTTAGGCATTCTGTGGCGGTATCATGAATGGTCTTGATGAGTGTCGCAGATTTTTGCTGCATGGTTGGAATATTTAAAAGCATATGAACATGTGAATTGAATATCAACCTCATATTGTTGTACCTTTTATTTAAGATGTCCCAACAAATTTGGTAATTGTCGGATTTAATGCGCAAATGCTGAACTAATCTTTCGGCTTCGCCTCTTAGTTTATTTTTCAACAGTTGCATTTTTTGTCCATTCGGAAGAGAATAGTTGGTATGTACGGCTTCACAGAATAAGTCTTTGAAAGATAACCATTGGTGATAATTGCCGCTAAAAACTGGTATGTCAGTTTTTGGAGTGGATTTCTCCTTATATGAAACTGACCACATTTTCCCGTTAACTAGCCTTTTCATTTTATTATATTGCTTTTCATATTCACAAAAAGCTAGTTCATATTCTTCGTTATCAAGAAGAGCTTCGCTGTCTATCTCCCAATGTAAAGAGTCTATGGCCCACCATCTCGACTGGATAGTTTTTAAAATATCCTCAAATTCCCATCGTTCGGAAGCGCTCTCGAGATCGACGGAATCTAAGGTGCGAGAAAATGCCTTAAAATTACTTTTCCGCTTACGCAACATATCTTCCACCCTACTAGAAGTACCTTGAGTAGTCGGGTGCAACGAAAATGGACTACGAGGAGCGCCTCCCACGTCAGGTGTGGCAGGAGCTTCAAAACGTTCCGCGGCACGTGGTAGTGGTGTCGCTGGTTTTAATAATGGTTTGCTTGGTTCAGTGGTGACGTACCTCTTAATGAGTGATTTTACGTCATTGTAAAAGGTAAGCGCTTTTTGGTAAAAATTTTCACTAAAATACTTATGGTTCATGTCTTCGAATTCAGCACATAATCTATTATGATTAGTCTGAAATTCATTCCAATAGGCATCTAAAGTATTCAGACGTTTTTCTATATAGGCCGGAGTCTTTCGCTCCGCCCCATCTTTCTTAAAATTGACACAAAGGCTCTCCATCGCGGACATAATTTGATCTTGTGTAGCTAAGATCTTCTCCATGGTGACTGACATGGTGTAAATTTAATGTAAGAAAAGGAAAGATCTTACTCAGAGACTGGTACGTGGTGACCTGGTTTCGTCTCGTAGATGATTGTGGTTGGTTTGTAGTCGCCGAAACTGGTAATCCGCACGACACTGGTTACTGGTTACTGATTACTGGTTACTGGTTACTGGTTACTGGTTATGGTCTATAACTCCACACTGCACTGGTTGGTCCGTAAGTCCGGGATACTGACACGTGAACAATGACGTCACTCGCGCAAGTCCCGCCGTTACGGAGGCTCGAAGGACCACGATGTACGGGGTTTGGTGTCCGTACAAGGATTTACGTATGGTTCGTAAATGTAAAGAAAATGTTTTTTGGTAAACTATGGTTTATTTGGTCTGAACTAGCCTAAATGGAATGGTAAATGGTAATGGTAATGAGGACACGCGAGCCGGTCAACGATCGCACGTGAACTGATTGGTAAAATTATTACATTTAATACGTGTGGCGTAAAGCGCTGACACAGCGCAGTGCTATGTAGGGTGCTAGCACCGTACAGTGTCTCTTTTGATATCTTCCACTTTACAAGAGTGCTTCGTACTTATAGTAGACAAATTACTACAGTACTTACGATAAGTTTATTTAAATGTAGTGTATCTCTTATCAGTAGCTGTATATGAAGTCGGACCTATATAAATCGCAGTCCGCGTGGTCAGGTAGACAAATTGTGTGGACATATACAGCTGTAAACAACTGCGATATTAGTTTTTCGGTATATTAATTTTAACTTCAGTTAATTGTGTTATTGTCCGGGTGCGGGACGCGTAAGCGCCATGTTAAACATTATACTAATAGTTTGTGGGGCGTTGTTCGTATTGTATTATTGGGCAAATCGCAAATTTAATTACTGGAAGAAAAGAAATGTGCCACATCTGCCACCGATCCCGCTACTCGGCAACTACGGTTCCTATATAGTGCAAAAGAAAACAATATTTGAAGTAGTTCAAGAGATATGTGAAAAGTTCCCCGGGGCTCCAGTGGTCGGCGCATACTACGGAACAGAGCCTGTTCTCATTCCACGGGATCCCGAGGTAATCAAACGTATCCTCACTAAAGATTTTTATTTCTTTAATGGAAGAGAAATCTCGGATCATGCTTATAAAGACGCAGAATTATTCCAGTTATTTGCCAGCCACGGCAACCATTGGAAAGTATTGCGGCAAAAATTAACACCTCTATTTTCTTCGGCCAAGATGAAGCTCATGTTTGAATTGATTGCTAAATGTTCTCATTCTATGGAGAAGCTCTTAGAAAAGGAAGTAAATATGAGAAACGAAGACGTAGACGTGAAAAATTTGATGGACAGATTTACAATCCAGTGCATAGGTGCTTGTGTGTTTGGAGTAGACACTAGTACTATTGAAAAAGATGAGGAGAACCCTTTTAAAGAGGCTGGGAAGAATATTATAAACTTCTCAAGATTTGTGGCCTTCAAAGCTGTAGTACGGGCGGTTTGGCCTTCAATATTTTACGGAATTGGGATGAAAATATTTACAAATGAGCTGTTTCTATTTAAACAAATACTTACAACAGTTTTTAGCCAGCGAAACTATAAACCAACGAATAGAAATGACTTTGTAGATTTGATTTTATCATGGAAGCAGAAGGCTCAAATCGAGGGAGACAAGTTATCTCCTGCAGGTAGTCCAAACAGCGGGAAAGCGGCCATAAATTTCACAGACGATCTACTCTTTGCTCAATGCTTGGTGTTTTTCTCTGCTGGCTATGAAACTTCGTCAACAACCTTGACTTTCACATTATACGAATTAGCTAAAAACGAAAAGGCTCAAAACATACTTTTTGAGGAAATTGACGCCTACTTAGCTAGACATAACAATAATATAAACTATGAGTGTTTGTCGGAACTTCGCTACCTCGACGCTTGCCTAGAGGAAACATTGCGTTTATATCCAGTGTTAGGTGTCATTACCCGAGAAGTGATGGAGAATTACACTTTAATGCCCGGTGTTAAGCTAGACAAAGGACTCCGCGTACATATCCCAGTTTACTACCTGCACCACAATCCTGAATTCTTTCCGGAACCAGAAGAATATAGACCCGAGAGATTTTATGGAGAAGAAAAGAGCAAAATCGTGCCCTACACTCACATGCCTTTCGGCGAAGGACCTAGGATTTGCATTGGTAAGAATTGTTTTTTTTACCCACACTTTCTTTTTTTGCAGTAAAATTTTATTTCAGTTTTCTAAAAATATTTTATAGTAATTTGATAACAGTATACTACACTAATATATTTATTGGTGTAGGTGCAGTGTCGACAGCTACAGTTTGTCAGTCTCTGGTCTCTGAAACAAATGGTTGTGTGATCCACAGGTTTCTTCCAGGTCAAGGTGTTTGTGAGGCCGAAAAGTCTGTCGTAATTTTTGATACCCAAGATTAGACTGGATCTTAGTGTGGGGTCAGGACTATGTATGTGACTGTTGGGTATATCTATTTATTGGATCCATGGCCCGCTTTACAAAATCAAGATAAGGTCGATGTCCAATTGTATTTTTAGGATCAACCTACGTATAGCAGCCAGCAATTAGAAGGGCATACGTACGATACGAATAACGGCAGCTAACATTTTAATTTTATATAATCACCATGTTTCTTTTCACAGGTATGAGATTTGCAAAAATGCAATCTATGGCTGGATTGATCAGCATATTGAAGACCTACAAGGTTGAGCTCGCTGACGACATGCCCAAGACCTTGACGTTACAGCCGGAGAAATTCGTGATAACCTCTAACGAACAAGTCAGACTCAAGTTCATCAAACGAGATGGATGGGAACAGAGATTGTATGCCAAATAAATAATGTATTACACGGTTATAGAATAAGATGTAATTTAATTTTTGTGTAATTAATAAGTTATCTAAGTAAGTATATTATAAGTTGTGTATTGTATATAGAACAAACATTATGAAATCTTTTTTAATTAAAACATTTAATTATTATTATAATTATTGCTTTTTAATAATTATGGTGTCCCTGATTCAATTCTAAACTAGTACTTATGTGTTATGAGCGAATGCCTTCAACGTTTTTGTATGTTATATTACTTTACATAATTATTATAAGTACTGAATAGAACAAATGCGTCTATTATTGAAATAAATACTATAAAAATATTTTGTGTTTCATTTAATAAACATATTAGTGATTAGTTTAAAAATCATTGATAAAGTAAATAAGTACAGTAGTTCAATAAATTGGTAGAAGACTAAAATATACTTTAAAAATATAACAGAGAATAATATTTTTGTAAACTAAACACATACTAAATACATGCTGTGAGCACAACTTAGGTAAAGAGAGGGTTCAAAATTACTTATGTCCGTTATACAGCATATACTGACATGTTAATTACAATGGTAGATAACATATTTTTTCACAAATTCATTCGTTTCTTTCGACCCGCGTTACTTTCGACCCTGTTCTCCCCTATACTAAATTAGGTTTTTAGTCTCGAATCAATGTTCTATTTTTACATACATAAACTAACGTTTTTCCCTAGAAGGGATGGGCAGAGGTTTCCTTGGCTACTACCAGCAGCACCCACGTTTCGCCTTGTCTGTTCCGTACCAGGATGTGATAGAGGGCGAGCTTATTGCCATATCGGGTACTAATTCCTGATGTAGCATTATCATCATCTTTAGCGGAAAGAAGTTCACTGCTGAACAGCTTGCATCCAGGGATTTCTTGTAATCTTTATAACGTCTTCAACCATTGTATGCTTGGGCGTCCCACGCTGCGATTGCCAGTACGTGGTCAATATGAATGAATGAATGACTGAATGAATTTAAAATCTTGATCATACTTAACTACTAGTGGAAAATAACTAATTTGTAACCATCATATCATTAAAGCCACATAGCAATAAAATGTATTTGTATGGTGTACACTAACTACTGGCACCCAACGTGGTGGTAAGTGTAAATCAACATTCTTTTAACAGTATTCTGCTTCTAGAGTTAGTTATCACATTTCGTGTAATATAAATTGTGTGTTCTACAAATATACCAATTTATATCAATTGTAAAATGGCTCACAACTGCTGAAACTGAGTTCCCTTTGTAGTTTTTCCCTAGAGCACAGTACATACATATATAACGTACTCGATTCAATGTTTTACGAGCAGTGTATAAATAATATTTTCTCCTTGTAACAAAAATCTAGGAAAAGATAAACACAAACATATATAAGTTAGTATCGAAAAAAAACATACTATATTTTTATATATTTTAGTTCAGGAAGATGTACTAGACTATTGTCTAAAATGCATCTTTTTGCTTTGTTATTTCACTCAGTATATGCTTTTCCAAAGGGAATATTTTTTATAGGTCGAGGAATATGCATTAAATCAGCCGATATTGGAAGTAAAACTACATCGGGTTTGCTCTATATTTTGCACGTGCTCTATTCAAACTTTGAACCTCACGAGTTTTAAACGTATTTTTGTATTTCATTTCTTCATATTTTCAATCTGCTCTTGTGATAAAAATTACGTATCTATTAATCGAGTCAATAGAATTACGATCGACATATGGACAGGCAGATTTATATTCCGTGTATGGCCCCACTATCAACAAACAACTTTATGTACCAAACTAATGCGTAATACTGATTGATATTAATAGTCTTATAAAATTACGATCGACGGGACGATCTCAACAGATTAACAGGGGCATGACGAGAATTGCTCTCAATAGATATATGAAAGAGCTTAGGGGAGGTCTACGCCCAGCAGTGGGACTTTCTAGGCTAAAAAAATAGGGCACAAGCCAGAGAAATCACCTACGAGTATAATAAAGGTCGTAAGAAATGTTATGTATGTACTATATCTTATCTACTGAATATTTTGAGTCCTTGCGATTTTGCGATCCCGTTGGACTAAAACAATGTATTGTATTGTATTGTATCAGTCCATATACGTCCCACTGCAGGGCACGGGCCTACTCTACAATCGAGAGTACGATTGAGAGTGGTTAGGCCATATAGTCCACCACCCTGGCCTTATGCGGGTTGGCGGACTTTATATACCATAGAAATTCTTTGAATTCACTACGGTATGCAGGTTTCCTCACGATATTTACCTTCACCGTTATAGTGTGTGGTGATTGACTATCAATACATACATGACTCCGAAAAGTCAGAGGTGTGCCCTGGGATTTGAACCCGCGACCACCGTGAACTTGTAGGCAGCCGCGTCTGAGGGGTTACTCTATGATCCGAAACGAAACTCGAAACTTCGGACGTCGTACGTAAAACTGTACGAATGTGCCTAGGTACTCTACAAAATATTCGTATCCTCTATCGTACGCTCTAATTATAGACTTAGTTTGGAGTGAATGATGAGTATCATAGAGAATAGTGTTGATTTCCGAACATTCGAGTGTCGTTTCGGATCATAGAGTAACTCCCCGCCTATGTTCTTTATTTTCTTTAAACTCTTATTTTTTTTCAAATGCGTTGTAAATATTTTAGGCAAAAATCATTCTGAGTTGTCTATTAATCTAAATCCAAAAGATTCGCAGATAAATATTGTTGTATTTTCATTATAGATAGCTAATATCATCATTTAGGTTCGTGTCCGGTTGATAAGCTAGTTATAGCATAGTTATGTTTGCGTTTTGTTTTAATATTACAAATGCCAAATCACTATGAGTTCGCGATTAAATAGTAAATTCGCGAGTCACGATGAGGCGTTGTTTGTGAAACTGTCTGTTAGTAAATACGGCAGAGTGATGTAAGCTTTATTTATATTTAAGTAAATTATCAGATAAATCGGTTAAGAGGTTAGTCATAAAATGCTGCTACTAAATTAACAAAAATGTTATCTTCATGATAAAATTCAAAAATTCTATGTATATTTGTATTATCCGTTTAATGTACCTTAAAAATATTTTTTATTTCGTCACGTAACGTCTTCTTGAACTTAAAAAAAATAAGAAACAAAACTAACTAAATGTATGAAAGGAAAAGTAAAACGTGATTCCGATCACTTACTAAGCCTTTATTTTATAACAAGCAATTGATTACATTATAATATTATTTTGCCAAACCATTTCTGGTAACCGTGACAAAATGACATGCGACATTTACCGATGATATTAATTACTTCTAGGAATATTAATGGAAGGTGTAATACATACGTACTAAATTAAAAGTTAACATACGCCGACGATAAACCCGTTGTCAAAGAAAAAGCAAGGCGTAGGTTACTTCCTTTTTGAAGAACAATATCTTTTATGTAATTCTGTTCTGTGGAGCGCTCACACCGACCCCCTACGCTCCATTCAATTCGCTTACAAAAGACCCTGTCGCTATTGTTCAGTAATAGTTGGAATTTGGTCCAAAAATAAAATCAAGGCATGTTAACAATCATACATGTAAAAAATTTATGTTGGGAATTTATTGACTAATTCGAACAATAAAATTATTTATTATTCAATCACTAGTTAATTCGAATAATGTAAAGTCATTTGAAAGAGGAGATTCTCCCCTATGAGATTTGATGTTCCAAAATTGATGTTTTCAGGCGAACATCAATTTTGTTAGTATGTTATTGTAAATTGTAATTATAATGATGTCATCATGAAGACAATATTATAAAATCAACAATTCAACAATAGCATGAAGCCTTTTAGTCTTTACACGATCAGCTTACAAAATAGTTATCATTGAGACATTGTATCAGTTCCGCCTTGCTTATATAGAATTAGACTATCAAATGCAAAAATATTTTACCAACATTGACTATAACTTTGATACTTATATTGATACTTATTTGATAACTTTGAATAGCGCGTGCAAAAAAAACACCTTTTCAACTTGCTATATTTTATACATAAAACGTAAATGATGCATCTTTACATAAAATCTATTTTTACATTGTTTACAATTTTTTTATATAACGAGTATAAATAATAATGATTCGTAATGGTTAATGTAAATCTTATCAAGTAGAATAATTCAAGTACAGGTAAGTGCATAAATGTGTTCGATCTACACGTGCTATTGATATGGCGATATTTTGATAAGCAGCACGTTTGCTGTTACGCTAAAACAACTTATATAAATCTCATCTACAATATCATCAAACGGGTAGATAGAGGTAATGCTAGTGCCATCCACTTATTTATATGATAATAATAATGCATTTATTTTCAGACAACATAATGCAATTCGTTAGTAAGAGAGTCATTATCCAAGATTATATGCATTTTGAGTTTTATTACTAGGTAAATGATATGAGATTAATCACACCAAAACTACCCAAAAAGGATCAGCCAATCCATGATCCGAACCCACTATATCACGGGCGCAACTCACAGCCATCATTAGACTCGTGAAGTCATTAAACAAATTATGGAATTAACTTTTTGCACACTTGGCTACGTAAAAACATATCTATAAAATAAATATCTATAAAATTCAGTGAGAAAATTTAAAGAGAAGGTTGTTGAGGCTATAGACCCCTGCTTTGGTACATAATTCTTACATTGACTGTTATTGAAAAAAAACGCGAACAAGCTTTTAATGAAAGGGTAGTAATGGTTACGTAGGCATTTATCAATATATTTGCCGTTTAACCATAAGAGCTTATAAGGTTTTCGTTATTTTTTACAGTCGCACTAACAGCAGTATAAATTCGACTTCAGTCCATGTATAAATATGGTTGCATTGTGCATTTCTATCAACTTCCACTTCCGTGGAGTTTATGAATAATACGCTTTATTTCGGATTTATCAAAATATTTTTCTTATTATGTACTTAGAATGACTAGACGAGTAGGTCGTTTGCCTGATGTCAAGCGTCACGCCTGTCCATTCTTAAAAGCAAAACCACTTAAAGCTATTGTCAAGCGTGGAAGCGCACTGCACTCATGACCAGTCAACGTTTAGTTTCTATTTGTCCCTGAATAAAACATGATTATAACTGAAACACAATATGAAATCGCTGACGCTTATGTGTAGAGTCACTAACATCCGAGACATTGTCATACTAGTTTCTACTAGCGCCAACTAGTCCTTGCTTACTCCATTTCTTATTGATACCACTATTCAAACGCACGACAGAGATGTTTAGCCATTCAGATGTGGAGGTGATGTCTATAAAAAGGAAAAATAGCATTTAAATTGGAAAACCTTTGACTTCAATAATAGTGTAGTAGGTAACTATAACAATGACTACGGATAGATTATATGTGTATATACGGATTAGATAATAATTACTAAAAATTAAATTCTGGAATGAAAGTTATAAACACATTCAAGTGACGTACGTGTTATAAAAATAAAATGCCTATATAAACTTCTTTAAACAACTGATGATAAAACCTAAATCGGTACATCAAGACATTGAGTAAATGAATCATTACCAGGGTGATCATTTTAAAGTGATGCGCTTGTGTTGTGAGTGAGTTACCTTTATAGCGAATCCCTAGAGCCACAGATACATTATGTACTCGCACAAGTGAACATACACCATTTTACAACGAAAAATAAATTGCATCGTACATGACTGGTGATAGAACATTCGTATCAGTCCGGATACGAACACGTGCGAGATTTGTTCCGGGATAAGTTCCAAGGTCAACGTACATTCGGTTTTGAACAGGCGATATAAGCAAGTATTTTATTCGAAAGTATTGAATCGAAAAACTTTTCAATAGTGGCACAAAAAATGACTACAATGCAGTTAATGTTCTCAATGCAATGCAAAATATCCACCAGAGAGAGACGGTATCGCGACGCACACACAATTATGACGACCTAACAGAAACAAGATAACAGAGGCCGAATTATTTCAACCCGAAACACGATACTCCAGGGCGTTAGTATTTATTACAGCTTTTCCATCATCCAATTAATGTCATTGTATGCTATGTGCAGCTTGAAATAGATGTTCTTTGATTCGCACAACCAATAAAGACTGTCAAATACGAGTCGTAGCAAAAGAATTCCACTGAATATAGTCACAGAAAGTGTGAAAGATAAAAGCGGACCACTCAATACCGTAAGTAAAACAAGCCTGTTCCACTTTTCGTAAGCGCTCTTATGTGATTTTGAATCTCTCGGGCTCCAAACTTATTTCAGTACGGAACTCACGAGTCAATGTTGTATCGTTTTCAGTCAATACATTTTTATCAATACGGATTTTTATTAAGTACAAAAAAGATTGTTGTAAAATGTTTCCCGTATTGTAAGTGTGGGGTTGTTTAAAAACGTCGATAGACAAAAGATGAGATACTCTTTCCTTGTTCCCGCAGCGCTGGCGGAAACAGAAAGTTGAGAAGTGCATTGCACACACTTTAAATGGCTGTTTTGTAAAGTAGAAAAGCCACAGTTCACCGCACTCACCGACACATGGCCCCCTTCTGGCTTCCTGCGTTTCATTTGGTTTTTATCTCATTGAATCAAAAGGTGGTTCAACCATGAATCGGATGATGGTATTATGGGCGAATCAGACATCAAAAAGACTTTTTACTTTGATTTAACTTAGAGTTTTTTTTACTAAAATATTAATAATTACATAGTGATATTTTGTATTCCACTGGCACGGCAATATGACGACAATTATTTTAATGCTAAGTGCAGTAAAGTCCAAATGGACCGGCAAGAGACGGTTGTCTCGGCGCCGATCGACACACTTGTATCGGCGTTTTCTAAATTGCGTATAACAAATTAATTTCGAAAAGCGACACACTTGCGTGACTTAATTTGACGGGTTATCTATCAGTCATTGTGTGATCGCTTTGCGTACGAATACTTATGTACATCCTGCTTCCATCGTTAGGATGTCCGTCAATATCTTACGTGGGTATTTTATGTCTACAAGTTAGCCTTAAGAGAAAAAAATATGAAAGAAGCAAACTTGTTCTTAATGTAACCTTTCAATATTAATACGGTAGAACGGTTCTGGAGTAAATGATAATTTCCTTCATTTGAACTTGCTGTGTACTATCTAAGGAATATCTTTTTAGTGCCTACGATTTGCCTTTATCGGCATTTACAAGGAAATTCAGTAAGGCTCTTAGAGGTCTACAATGGTACTTACTTTCTATGAGGTTGAATTTATTTGTATTTTTTCCGTTGGTTCCTTTCATTACTATTCCGGCCTGATAGACGATTAGAGGTGGAAAGGGGTTAATAAAACTGGTAATGTCAGAGTCAAAATATGCCGCTGATTCGTTCGATTTTTTTATTATCAACGAAGTCACACGAGATACGGCCTAGTTGAAGGAAAATCACCCACCATCGACTATGGATGGGGACAATTCCAAGGGTTTAGCCTAACTATTTTTTATCACAGAGGTAGTTTTTTCTTTAAAGAATTCTTTTTTTAAACAAAAAAACGTCGTACGTTGTACTTCTTTCTGGACGTACGATATAAATAGATTAATTTTAATATTATGTACATGGTTAATTTTACCTCAGCGCCCGGTCTTCCTCGAGTCGAAATATTCACTACGAAAGCTACAAAATCCAACACGCACATTTTGTTCATTAGTCGTGTCCGCTCCAAAAATCGCATTGATCTTACGAGCCCTTATAGGTACACGAAGGTATTCATATTAAAAAAAATTGCAAATTTTTCGCATAGTCATATTTTTCGAAGTTTAAATTATTTGATACACACACATCATTTTGTGTTATTAAAACGATCGAAAAAATGAATTCCACAAAACTTTTGAATTTAGAACGTTTTAGTTATCGCGTGTGAAAAAAGTTTGGCTTACCATGCAGTTTTATTTTTAATCCCAAAAGGCCAGTACATTTAAACGTCTATTTCAGAGTTATTTTCTCAATCACAGGTACCTTCTGTGGCGTAAAATATTAAACTTCATGCAATCACAGCGTTTAAATTTTTGCTTATTTTGATGATAGTTAAATATATACAATACAAAATACAAAATATATACAATACAAAATATATACAATACAAATATACAATACAAATATACAATACAAAATATATACAATACAAAATAGATTTTTACTCAAGTTCAAAGGTTCTAGTGTTCTTGGGTAATAATAAATTACCAGTCCAATTTTTCGCGCGCATGTTTTTTTGCATCTAGGGTAGAGTATTTTCGCTTTATGATATTAAATGCGAAGTGTTTCGTGAAAACATATTAAATGCATACTGTATAAATCGTCTGTATCAGTGTTGTAAATTCATCAATTTCTAATTATATTAATCAGTCTTCGTAGTCCAAATTGTTAATATTCGAGCCAAATGAGGAACTGCTTCCAAAGTTAACTACTTTTCTCTATAATTAAACGTAAATTAATGCGCGCGAATTGATCGAGGCCGCAGCTTACAGGCGAGACGGCCAAACGAACCCTAATGACTTATGCCATTGAATTAGAGTAAATTTAAATGAACCGTGTAAAACAAAAAGTTACGGTACCTTCAGAATCGGTAATGGTCAGCGCGCAACGAAAGAATGTGAAATTTCATAAAAAAAATCGTAATCTTTTTCTCATTAGCACCGCTACGTAGTATGTTGCTGAACCTTCACCAAGAAGTAAATTAGAATTGACTTCGTGTGTAAGTAAAAAACTTTATACACAATACTTTATTTTTGTGTTGAATTTATAATGCAATTAAAATAATTTTGGAATTAATGGCCTCCATGGTGACAGGCTGCTATCACATTTTGACACGGAAAAAAGCTCGACACTATGTAGGTAATCCGTAGCATGTCTGTCTGCCTTTTTGGTGCATAAGCATAGCTTTATATTTGCGTATTACATACAATCTTATCTATCTTTTAATCAATTATAACAATAGGAGAGATACGAAAATATATTTTTTGTCTCTCTAAGATTGAAAAGTAGGGCTATGCGCCCATTGTTGAGACCATGCCCACGATGCCTCAAATAAGTCATAAAAAACAAGCTCAATGTAACTATAAAAATACTCCGCAAACGGAAACAGAAACCCTTATTTTAATCGTATAATAAGCGCAGCCAATTGTTAGGTGTATTAGCCTAGGGGATGTCGATCATCGTTGTCAACAAAACCTAAGAACTAGAAGAATTGCAGGTGATAACTGGGTGTTTTATTGAAGTATTGATGAAAAAAATATTAGAATCTTATAAGCCGAGCAAACTTTTAAGTATATCATCTTAGTGTATCATCGTTGTCAATAAAACACATAATAACTAATAATTATGTCTAATAATTGCAGGTAATAAGTTCCTTGTTATAGCTAGTTGAATTACCGAGTATTAGGACATTATGCGAGTCTTAGGATATTAACACCTAATGCGTCGGAGTAAAGCGCAGTGCAGTGCCATGCGGTGCTCAGTAATTATAAGTTCCAAATGGTGGCTTCTATTTATGGGAACTAGCGAGTGACCTATCGACTCACCATTGATAATAAAGATAATAGGTGATGTAGACACGTTGCCTGCACTAAACAATGAACCACTGAAGATGAAATCAATGGGGGAAGGAGGGAATAAAGATAGCGAAAATTGGAACTTCGTTTACTCACTGATTTGTCGCTCAAAGTACAGGCTAAGCCTAGTTTGGGTGCTAGGGGACCAAAACCTTTGTTTCTGTACAAATTATTTTGTGAATTAATATTTTTTTTTATCAAATATCGGTATGCTATAAGACAATGATAGTATTAGAACACAAAAACAAAGAATTGTAATTTTTATACAGTACATAATTGATAATTGTAAAGTTGTTTATTTTTTAACATCATTCTGCGACTTTGACAACTTAGTTGAACAGGCACGTTCGAGCTGTAGTCACAAGTGCTGTACGCGACAGGTTGACATGGCAATTTCGTAGTGTTGTAGCATCACGTTCCAAGTATTTTATTTCGATATTTTTTGCAACGCAATGACATAAGAGTAACAATTATAATTAAGTCAAGTTTGCAAAATGACAAAAAAAAAACTTCAGTTTGTAACTGATCGAAGTCTGCACATGGAAGATAAATGAGAAAAACGAATAAAAGGGGACTTTACGAGCGTAAAAAAAAAGTAAGAATGAGAATGAATTATTGTTCTGTTCATTAGCTATAAAAGCTACCGCAGTCATTACATACATAAATAAACTCACGCCTTTTCCCCAGAAGGAGTAGGCAGAGGTGCAACCAGGTCTCCCGCGTTTCGTCTTGTATGTTCTGTCCTACGATATGAGGGGGCGAGCTTATCACAAAGATGATAATGATATTTATTTTTGACGATAAATGGCTAAGGTACCTAATACTCAAACAAAAACGCTTGACACCAGGTGTGCTCAGCGCGTTCGTCGAAACGAATTGGAATTCTTCTCGCCTACTCCATTCAGTGTAACTTTTAGTAGGTTTTTATGTACGTGCGTTCAGTTTTAGTGAAGGAACGTAACTATTCCTTGTTACCCGAAAAAAACAGTATATTATGTTGCGTGCCACATTCAGTCATATTTTATTCTCAGGCGCCCATCGGCTTCCACAAGCTTCCTCTTTCTCAACATTGCTTAATGATTCATTTCTTGGGAGGCTCTAAAATATGTTCGGTTATCGGTAGCTACTAGCAATAGCCTTCGTTAGGGTTAGGCTTCATTATTTTCAACAACGAGAAACATAAAACGTTTGATGTTACTTTTAGACTTTTCTGTTTAGTACTTATTTGAAATCCGAAAATATGTTAAATTAGTTTGAATTTGATTAATTATTGTTTTGTCCACCTGAATATAAAGCCTGGGGATAATTTGTAGTTAATTTCCTATTTTTTTTACAACGCACTTTAACGGTATAGGAAATGATCGCGAGGAAACCTGCATGCCAAAGAGATGTTTATTAATATTTTGTATAATGGTACTTTAAATTATAAAAGAGTCCCTTCCTTAGTATAGGGCGTATATGAGCCAATATATAATTATTTTATATATTTTTTTTACTTTCACATTAAATAGAAACATCTAGTATTAAAGATTTGCAGCCGTTTAGAAGAAATAGTTTACGTAATACCAAGATGAAGTGTTTTTGATGGGTGATTTTAATCTAAACGTTCGTTCCGACAAAAGTTTGCGAGATTAATTAGCTACTGCGGTGCCTAGGAGCTTAATTAACAAGAAATTCAATTTTATTTTAGTTCGTTCCAACATGCACATCATTCTGAAATCGCGCTTCGTTAAACCGGTGTTTAAAATAATCCACTCAGCCCGCCACTAATTGATACAATGAATGCGGGGTTGGACTTGCTGATAGTTATCTCTTTTAATATTATCAATTCGTGAGATAGTTTAACAAAAGTAATACACTTTCCACCGTTATTTGTATACTCTTGTGGTTGATGTTCAATTCTTTATCATTTGTTCAAGTTTATGCGTTTTTTTTGTATTTCACTACTTGCATCAACGCTAGTACTAATAAAAAGTGCAAACTGTAAAGTTATTTTGAAACAATGGCCCAAATCAATCTAACGCAGATTTTATTCGCGCAACCAAATCGGCAACGATTGCACGCTTGTATTGGAATATGTAAACTGCATGCGGCAGCTCAGGGTAAAAATTAATCCTTATTTTTTGACATTCCAGGTTGTAACTTTATTTTGTGATTAAATAATTTTGTTCTGAAGGTTTCGGTTACGATACTTCCGGTTATTTTATTGATTCTAATTAGTTAACATTCCCTAATAATGAAAGGTGAAATCAGGTTTCATTGATTGTAGAAATTTCGACTTTATTACGATACTACTCTGCACCGATTTTCCTTTTGGTTATTTAATCACTATTACCATTTTCATTACCAAAACTGACGCATACGGTTTATTTACTAGACAATATAAAGTTCCACGAAATGTTAGCCAGTAAAGAAAATACTTCAGAATCCATTCTAGAACCGAGACAGACCACTACAATAGCTTTTATATTAAAAGTTGTTCAGACTAAGCAACGATTCCGAAGAAAACATTTTATAAGATGTACTCAATCTGCTGTCAATATAAACGATGCTCTTTTGTTCCAAACACAAACTGCACAAGCGTTTGAAATAAATCTTTATATTGCAGGTATTCTAAACTTCTTTGTACTTTATTATACATTCTTTGTCTCGTATATCCAAAACGAGCTTACGTTAAGTATTGTGTTGGACTTCGCGTTCCTGAACGTACAAGCCGACTGTGACGTTGCAACTGTAGCTCCTCTACATGTGATACATTATTTATAAGGTTTTCAATCTTTCCTTGCACGGAAATATTAACGACGCAATTTTCCGCTTTTTTTGAAGGATTATTTCATTCACGCTGCTATGTTAATGGGAACAGGGAAATTTTAACATTAGAATAATAACATTTTTAAATAATGTATTTTATAGAAATTCGAATTGTGACATTATTTATAAGAATGCAAAAGGAAATTTTTAGTTGGAAAGGTTTTTTTGTTACTTGATAAACAATATTTACTTTTAAATATAAAATAGTTTTGCGTCCTATGACATTTTTATCCTCGTGCACAGAGTACATTAACGTGACAAAATTGTAACACCCAAATCACTGTAAAATGCATTCCAATGTGCTTACATTAAACATAATATCGATAGGTGCGTGAGTAAGAAAATTAATACATCATCGTATTAACTTATACAGTAGGTACTTTAGATTTTGATAATATCAGTAAATTCGGTGGAAGTACGAGTTATGACAACTTAAGTTTCATTGAAACGTAAACAATTCATAAAAAAACATGATTGCTATAATATGTTTGACTTCATATAAATAATAAATATATGTATGAGTTGCTAGCACTGCATCTGAATTTGCAAAAGTAACGTACGATGAAAATCGTATTTCACAAATGACGCGAAAGTCGCCGATACAAATGCAGATGCAATAAAGGCTTTGCCACAGAAAATGCGTACCCAGCGTCGCATCAGGGTGTTGTAGCGCTGCGTATTCCCATTATGCTATAGTGCCGTGTTGTGTTGTATTTAGTCAGTAATATGCAGTCAAACAGCATCAGAGCCCTACAAATACCGTCCACGCTTTGTTTGACGGCATATTACTGACTCAGTAAAAAACAGCGTTATAGCGCATTGACCCGGTTCTACGTATAATCCTGGGCCCTACCGCTGTAGGGTGAAGAAGCATCTAAGCAAGCTGACATACGTGAATCGATTGACATTGGACCGTTGTCTGATGCCATTCGATACTCTGTCTGGGCAGCATTTGCGCTTACCATCAGGTGCTCACAAAGCTGCGTTGCTCACAAAAAAATACGTACACATTTTGCGTGGGAAAGCCTTAAGCATACACATATACGTCAACAGCTTACCTGCAATGGCTCGTCCCAGAAGCAACGCGCTGAACAGGATCGACAGCACCCGGCCGCTCGCTTTGCACCGCATCTTAGACTTGTTGCCGTGTCCAACATCAACTACTCATCATTGCACTTTCAAACCAACTTAGCAACACACACTTGTCACGTGTTCATTGTCTTCTTTGTTATTAATAAGTATATTTAAATTATCCTAGTGATATGTTTTCCTTTTAAACTTGTCACACAAAAGCGTTTCGTAGTATTACTAAAAACATTTTAAAATTTATTAGCAAAATTTTGCTCATTCGGTTAATTTCACGTTTTTAAGAAGGTGGGTACCTACTTTAAAAAACTCGATACTTTTTGCTACTTGTGAATTTTTATTTTACATCTGTTGCGAAATTTTCAGCGAATTTAAATATTATGTAAGTGGCAGCGGTGCCGGAAAGAGATGCACAAGTGCGGACAAGTGATAATTATTGGACTTCATTTCAGTGCATATTTTGAATCCCAACATTGACACTTCATTTCTTAATTTATAAATTAATGCTTATTTATACTTGTGTATGTAATTATATTTCGTTTGTTTTTGTGATATATTCATGTAATTGACCAACCACTCGGGAAATTTTACATCCAAAAGATCTAGTCTTTCCGCATTCCAAATACACTGGTAGATTAAACAGCTCCAAGAATTTGTTATTAAAATACACAACTTTAAATAGAATATTGTGTTTCAATTACGTAGAATGTAAGCTAAATTAACCAACGTTATTTATGTGAATAGAATCCAGAATTACGAGTTCCAAGAATCGTCTTAATGTATTTTTAACGGAAGTATAAAATGACCAAAGTGCCTTTGTTGCCAAGCCCGATGTTAAAACAACACACAATGGATACCTATAGTTTTGAGTGAGTCTAGGTTGGTAAACGAAAGTGTCAATTACACGAAAAAGAACATTACGGCTACACAAGTTAGAGCAAAGTTTACACAAGGTTAATTGCATCCGCAGTATTGTTGTTTTTCTTTTCTCACAGAAGGCAATAAAAACTTGTTTTGGTAAACTTCGGACAATACCGATATGAACCCAATGAAATCTCCAACATTGTTAACGTTTCATTAAAGAAACTTTCAGCGTTTTGGTACAAGGAGCTCGGGTTAAAGTGGTCGATTTACTTTTTACTCGTTGAATTTTCAAATTACTAAGAACACCTTTTTTGGTTACGATTACAATTACAAAAGAATTGGTATTAATTTAAATTCAACACCGCCACATATTTCTGGAAAAAACGATGTTGATAGACAGACAGACGTGCAACGGTTCTATAAAGTTCCATTTTTATTTTTTTAGAACGGAATCGTAATGAGCTGATAACTAATCTCGAGTCATTAAAATTTGTAAAATATAAAGTAGTTGTATGACTCCATTGATTTACAAAATAATTCTCGTATATAATCACATGTGTGACGTATGTCATATACTCGTAGATGAAGTGTGTAATAACTCTTCTGCAATAAACATGATTATGCAAAGCCGTTGCGTGATCCAAATTAACTAAAGGTCCCAATGGTATTCAATATAACTAATTAGTACCACATTAAACGGCTGCTGAATGGCATAACCTACTTAACATCTAGTTTAATAACGTAATCACATTGTTAAATGTTGTTTCACACGGCTAATTGAAGTGTAATAATGACCAGATAAAATACATCGCATTGGCGGTTTGTTCAGTTTCACTGCGAGAATTATTGAGCCATTTCGTGACAAATGTTGGTGTTAAGAATAATATTAACAGTTACGTCAAAATACTGTTATCAAGCATTTAGTCGAGTCTTTTTAATTAATATAATGAGTTGGCAATATTTTTACGTATTTATTTTTCTTTTATTTATTATTAAATAGGTCAATCAATTGGAGCTTTTATCATGGACCTCTATCATACATATTACTTACGTTTGTCTTCTAAAATATAAAACTTAGAAGAATCATTAAATATATCCTAATTAAATTAGGAAAATATAGATATCGAATGAATTAGTGATCCCTATTCAATGACGATAGATATAAAACATCATGCAAGAGAGGACTAAGGACAACCGTAAACAAAATTTCATAATGAATGTTTCTATAAAACCTCAAGTATTCTACGGAAGGAAATATGAAATTTTAATATAAATTAACCCGTGGTTTTCCTTTTGCCGAATAATGTGCATAATGTGTTAAAATTTATTTGCATTTCCTCGGATTAAACAGCATGTATACGCTCAGGCGACATTGCGGTTTGAATTTTGCAGGCGCTTGCAAACTACACGGGAATCATTCTTCCATAATTCATCTAGGAAACACTAGAATCGATTCAGGTCAGCGACTCCTGAAGGAAAGCGCGTACGTTTACATTTTAGGTTCCAATCCCGAGCTACGGAAGCCGTATCGGGGACATAAACAAAACATGTGTTATATATAGTATTAATGTAGGAATGTTGGTAGGTCATTTACAAAATTGAACGAAACGTTGCGTGACTAAGCAACAAGGCGTTGCCAAAATGTGTGACGTGATGTTACACGCACATCGTCGCTTTGAGCCGCGCCGCCCGAACCTCTGAGTTTCTATCTGATATGCACATTATTATATCTAAGTGGCTAACTTTCTCGCGGAATTGCTTTTCATGTTCAATCTATAGACATTAAATAAGATTCCATTGTATCCTTCGAGGGAATTAAGATTTGGCACCCAAGTTACAAAAGATAACGCAGTACAAAAGATTCTGGGTATATTAACGGATCGTAAGCACGTATTGAAAAAGTAACAAATAAAAATGAAAACCAACGTGAATAATAATTTACAACCTTGATTAAAATAATGTATTTACGCATCGTCATTTACAGACTTTGTTCTTACAGTGTAATAGTATATTTTATACGCGTCTCACTGAAACTGTATCAAAAAATAAATATATTGAGAGCATGCGATAGTTTTCGGAGACTACTAACGCTCTGGAGTGATTTATTTCGGCTGTGGGATCTATAGGCGGCGGCAAACTACTATAATATCGGATACCACACGCTTAGTATAAATTATTTTCCTATATCGTGCTTGAATGCCTGTCCGTAATTTACTTTGGAAAGACTTTATTGAATTTAAGGATAATCTATTGCCAAATGAAGCTAGTTCCACAAAAGTTTGTAATATCACGTATTTGCAAACACGTTTACACATACCATGCGTTTACAACTATCGTCACTGCTCGTAGGTACAACCTGTATCTTTTATTTTGATTTTAAAAATGATTCAGTGTTACGGAAGAGACTTTACGGACTATTATAAATAATATAATAATAATAATAATAGCTACACACTACAGCCACATACATAGTCCTGACCCCACTCTAAGATTGAGTGTTGTGTCGTGGGTCAGAAATTACGAGAGACTTTTCGGTCTCACAAACACCCAGACCCGAAACCTGTGAAAAAACCCACAATGTGGTTTGAAGAACCCACAAATTTTTGTTTCGATGCTGAGATCGAATCCACGGCTTCTTGTTTCACGGCAGGCGTCATATCAACTGCGCCACACAGGCTGTTAATATATAGTTTACTCGTAGTAGCCATCCTATTTAAATCCTTAAAATCCTCAAAGTATAATATATTATAGGCACGCATACAAAGATTTGATTCCTGTGTATTTTCTCGATTAGATACATGTATTTATAACGATTTTTATAATTAATAGATCATACCTAAATGTGGGCTGTTAAATAAAATATCAAATAAACAGTAACAAATAATGCGTCGATTGAATAATTTTATTTAAAAAGCGTTATACTCGAGTGTAATGATGATTATCTACAACTGTGCGGATAAGAGAGGGTTTGGAATGGCTCGTTGTGATGTCAAACGATCCTTGGGCTCTTACTTGGCACGTAAAATAGCTAGAGGGTTTCGCTAAGCCCTCCCTGTAATAAGGCTTTGGGGATAACTAAAAAACTGAGCTGCTATTACATTGCGTTGACGGGCTTTCATTACCACTTTGGTAAATATTTAATTTACGCAGGGATTTGATTTTTATTTTACGTAAAAATTAGAATATAATAACAAAATGCAAAATAATTTATTTGAAATTAAAAAGTCCTATTACTGAATGGTTGCTTTAATCATTTGATTATTGAACCGTTGATCATAATTTCTTTGTTTTTGAAGTATACTAACATGGCATTATCGAAAAGCTACGTGAAATCGCGTTTACATGACACGGAACCACTCTGATCCAAGCTGCCTATTCCTACAGCTCTAGGTAACGACTATGTGACTCTAAAACACAAACTCTACCGCTTATAATCTAATTATAATCGCCTTTTTGTCTAAAAACGTAATTTTTTCCAAAATTATTGCATTAATGTACTTTTTAGACGAGAGCACAATATGTCGAGAGTATAAATGTTATCCAACGTAACTAGTATTAAGAGCCGTCCAAAAACACGACGCCGAAGCGTATATGCACACGTTGTCACAGTAATAAATTATTGAAATTTAGATCTGCTGACACACAGCATAAATCCTGTTTTTATTGGCCAAGAAATACTCTGTTAATATTACGCATTTGGAACAATAGCTGACCCAGTTATGACATCGTTTACTATAACCATTCGCTGGGGAGTCGAAATTTTACTCTGTACAAAAAGTAAGCCTTACAAATTACTTCTACCCTGAATACATTTCTCTTTTTTTGTATTTAGCCGTGACTGAAAGCAGGCTCAATTAAATAATTGACCTTCGCTAGGGAAACGCGAATTAAAATGTAATTTATCAAATGAACCAATGAGTTGGAATTTCGGCAGACATATAGATGAGTAAACATTAAAGTAATTAAAATATAAAAGAAATGAAGGTAGTTTTCAGTTCCGGCCCGAAATAAATCAGTTACATTTATGTGTATAATATTAAGGAGGCCAGGAAAACTGTTTACCACCGTAATCATTTTTTAAAAGTTTAAACTGATTTCGAACCAGTCATTCAAAACAATTGTTATCATGATTTTTTTTAGCATAGATCCACCAAACGAGCAACCAGGTCATCTGATGGTAAGTAATCACTGCCGCCCATGAACATCCACAAAGCTTGGATCATGGTTGTGTTGCCGGTCCATCAGATCGGGAATGGAGTAGGAAGGAAAAAGGATGCGAAGAGGAAAGGGGTATTGGGAATTATGTTTAACAAATGGATGAAGGAACCGTTCAAATTGCGTTCATATATACTATGAAATTCATTTACGTTACGGCAAGTAGAAATTACATATTCATTGGTTTATTTTCAAAAGATGCCTTTCGTAGAGGTATAACTAAAAACCAAAACCTGAATATTACTACTCGTACATATTGCAACTTTTCCCGTGCATATACACGCCATCCACCTATTCAGATAATACACAACATTCATTTCCAGCTTTCAAACGCATTCAACAAATAAATGTTGGGGATGACATGGAAGAAAATTCAATAGGTGTGCACCAATAAAGTGTGACTAGGATACTAATGGTACGCGCTCCACTCGCTGACAGTTTCCGATTGAACAGCAGTGTACACAAACCGTTTAGCCGGAGTTAGCACAGTAGGTTTATATCGTAAAACATAATGCAAACTCGCAAACAAAACACAACTGGGAAACGCGGCGCCACCGCGGTAACTACCTACTAGAATTTGGTCTGCCGAAGTTGTTGAAAGCTAATAAAACTTTGTCGAGGTGCGACCAAATTTTGCGTAGCTTGCATAAGAATGAACACCTTATTTGTCATATTGAATTGAAATTAGCAAACCAGCAAGTTCGTGATCTTTACGAAATTTTCCTTGTTTTGGAAATTGGCAAACAAAACCCATTTGGTGGTAGTCTACGTGACATTTGTGCGTAAGTAGCTTAAGGAATACAGAAAAGTATACTAGAATTTTTATATTGCGGTATCTGGTACTTTGTGACACAATTTATACAGGTATATAAGTTACCCATATATTTTAGAATATTAAAAATAATAGTTATTACACTAAATACTAATTACTGCAAAATAGTTTAATATTACAGCCTTGTAATAACGGCCATTAAGTAATTATAGATTTCAAATTGTAACTTTGACATCAGTAGGTAAATTGCTAGCTGCGTGAAAGCCCTATTATTAAATGATTAGTATTGTATTATCATGAACCGTCTCTGGATTCAATTTCGAGGATTATCCGTACGAAGAGATATTTAATTTAAGCTTAGCGTTAATGGATTTAACTTACATAAGGTCAGACGAGAATAAACGTTTTACCCCATATGCATATTCACTTGAAATTGTAGACACACTTATATTTGTAGAAGCGCCAACAATTTCAGTGTTAAGATTCCAAACGCGCAGAAAAATAAAAACATTTCCGTTCTGATGATATCGTTTTATTTCGATTAAAACTTTGTATGTTTCGTTAGTACCATTTACTACAAAATTATCATTTTCTATCATTTCGTATAGGTGCCTACTTTTTATAAGCTACCCGTTGTTTGGGTTCGCACGACCAGAATCTTTATACTTACTAATACATACATAACATAAACACACGCCTTTTTCCCAGAAGGGGTAGGCAGAGGTGCTACTAGAACACCCACATGTCGCCTTGTATATTCCGTCCCACGATGTGATAGGGGGCGAGCCTATCGCCATATCGGGCACAAATTCCTGACTCCGGGCTAATAATGAATAGAAAAATCCAATATCACTTTGCCCGACCCGGGGTTCGAACCCGAGACCTCAGCTTTGCAATCATACCGTAGTACCACTACGCCACCGAGCCAATCTTACTATTATGACATACTATTGCCATGTCCATGGTTAAAATGATTTCATATTACATCAATCACATCAGTTAGTCAGTCAAGATAAGTCCAGTTATATTTTAAGACAAAACCAAGCGCTGAAGTCGAAGACTTGAATTTTAACATGTCACTTTTCCTTACGTATTTAATAGATTTTATCTTTATATGATGTGGGCAATAAAGATACACACAAAGATTTAAGGTATCAAAAACCTGGCAAAGGAAGAGACGTAAACTGTAACTCAGGACGTAAACAAGACAATGCCATACGAAAGAAGAAGACGGATAGACTATTAACAAAAACACGCACGTCCCCAGCTAAATCGAGTTTCAGGTTAGCTTTAACCCTCCCATAAACTTATACCGTGGTTGTCACAACAAAAACAATGAAGACATAAACGGAATAAAAAGAAGTCAACATATCGTGTCGCGATATCATCAAGCTTCAACTGTAATTTGACGCTCGATCTGAATACGCTTTTACTATAGCATCAATTGGAAGACGTGAAACATGGACATGTAATCATCCATTTATTATACGTGGGTGACACTCACAACCGTGGGTGAAGCAATAAAAAATACAATCACGGTGGGCACGATGATAAACGTGCCAATTTCAATTTATCGCGAATAGAGCGCATTATATGAGCAGCAGAAACAACCTTACTCGTAACTGGCACGTTTATGTCGTATTTCACGTCCTACGTGGTAATGGCTTCACATACAACGTCAAGAACCTTGACTGATACACGCTGGTCGCCGGCCGCGTTGACACGCTTTTATAGAATTAAATGTTCACTTGCATTAGGATTTTATTAAAACATGAAAACTTAATTTACTTTTTAGCCTATTTTGTCACCCACCGTCGTAGAACAAGCATAAGGTTTGAGTCTAAATCTTATTAGATCAACTGTTTTTCTAAGTAAAAGATATATATTGTACAGTCTGCACTCGTCACGGTTTAAACCCGTATGTGTCACGGTGATGTGTATCAATCATTGTATCCAGACGTACTCTAAAAATAATGTAAGGCGGATACGAATATCTTGCCCCTAATTTGAAGACGGTATCGACTTACAAAACTTGAGGTGTATCCAATCTTAAGGTTTGAGCGAACGTTCGTTAGCATTTGTGAGCAACCATAAAACAAAACGGTTTTTAGCTCACTGCGCTGACCCAATAAAGCAAGGCAATGTAAATTAACCAAGTTATTCCAATGCTCAAGCTTCTCATTGAATTTCAGACGCTTTTATGATTGTTACTGCCTGTAGCACTAATTTATTGCACAAAAGATATTATCAACGGTGACAATTCTACAATTTCACTTCTTCGAGGTGCCTAACGTTGTATTACTTACACGTGACATTTAATTCTTCTCAACTTAAAAATAGACGCGGCCACGACGCTCTTCGGATCCTTAAATGTCGCATTTATAACATCGAGAAACGACCTACTTGCATTAGTTTCTGTGCGGTATATTTATTTCTTAGTATTGTCCCGAGCAAAGTATAATGCAATTGTTCGAAATTAAAATTAAAAAAGAGGAACTGTCAAGTCGTGATAAATGATAGCGCTGCATTTAAAAGAAAACTAAAATTTGAATAACAAATCCACGTTTAAAAATTAAACATTCTTTGTTTTTAAACTATCGCTGTATAGTGGTAATTGCTGGCGGGATGTTTTTTTCGCTTTGTTGAAGCTCGGTTCGTTAGTAAACGGGGCGCACTGTGCGGATGACCACTCTTTTGTTCTTCTACCCATTTCACGAGGACATCACTTCTGCATTTGTTTTCTATTTACATCTTCGTGAAAACGTATTCATTACCTGACCACATTCACAAACCGCATTTTAATTTTCACTATTATTCATTCCTTTGTCTCGACATCAATTAATTCATTTCCAAAACGGAGAATTCATGTATATATGTAGTTTAACGATTAAGTTTCGCAGTGCGGTAGCCGTCTTGTCCTTTTGTAAAGGATCAAAATGAAAAATGAATTTATTTTCGTTTATACAATTTCTATTTGAAACTTGCAAGACTTGCATAACAATTTGTCTGGCGTATTGTGTGATGGCGAGTTGCGCCTCGGTTTCAGTGCTAGGATTAATTTATTGTTGCAACCCCTAATCATTTACAACAAAGTTTGGAAACGTACTGCGTTGCTAATTATTATATTTAATGCCTTTATTTCAAGTTGTAAATTGTAGAAGTTTTCGTTAATGTATTCTTAACAGCCGATTTGGGTGCTATAAATAAAACAACTCTTCTTCGAGTGTCGACCTAAGAGTGAAAGACTAGTCTCGTCTATAAATTATTTAGCTTAATATTTTACTGCCCTATAGGACTCCTGAATGTTCTGGATGAACTGGATTTTTTAATCTTTATAATGTGACACTTTTTATTTGTCATAGAATGTAGAGGCACAAACGAAAAAAAAAGACCCAAATTGCAATTGTAAAAAAGAAAAAGCAGCAAATATAAAACGACTCAAAATAAATACGGTAATGCATATTCACTGTGTAGGGATTAAACCGGTGCCGACAGATAGAGCTTACGTTCGTGCTCTAGATCTCTATTCGGGTGAAATTAGTACATTCAGGTTACAAAATTTCTTTAACAAAAGTAAAAAAGTTTTATATCGTGGAAATGTATTCGGAATTAAAGGTGTAATGTATGGTGTAATATTTTAAAAAGTATTTAAAGTCCTCTAAGCTACTAGTAAAGTTCAAATAATTGCATCTTGAACCGTGGCAATATCCCTCTATTTGGGTCAGCGTAAGTGGCTCCTTTTCCTATCAAAGAAAGAAGTATCGGCTTTTGAAACTTTGTTTCATTAAATATCGAGGACAACTCTTCCACGCTTCAATTTACTTTTAATGTCACCTTAACATCCTAAAATTATTTTTTAACAAAAGAAAGTTATTTTAAAGAAAAAGTGCATAATTTAAATCTAAAAATATAGTGGGTATATTTAAAAATTAGTACAAAAAACTTTTTCAAATTCGGTCACAAAAGTTCTCACTGTCGCACTTGGAGTCAATGGTGTGAACGCACTTTTCACATGATATAATGGGTAATAATTAGTTGTCGACGCGGCAAGTTGCAAGCTTTCTACTCCACTTGTTGAGGGTGCAACCACGACTACTGGCAACGTTCGCGCGCTCGGCGGAGCGTAGGCGACTGCGCTACCCGCCCATTCATTGAACAGCCCCGCTCTACCCTCGTACTCTCGATTCGATCTCGATTCACATTCATTATTAATAGCGATGTACATTTTTGTTCAGCATTCATAACACTTTTTGTCGTCTTTTATATGCAAATGTGACGTTTGTTTTATCGCCATTTGTAGGTGAGCGGGCTCTTTCACTGAAGTGCGAACTGTAACTCGTCCTTTAGAAACTGACGGATCACAAAGAAAAACTTTTTGACGAGTTTTATTACACATATCACTTTCATGAAAGCGTTTTTATATGATAATTTAAAAGTTTTTTTTGAAAATTCATGTAGGAAGAAGTTTTATTGAAATAGTTTATGATCGAATTCACAAGGTTCCGGTTGAGCACGCGTCGTGTGGCTGTTTTACCGCATACTTAAAGTGGTCGTGTATTTAGTAAGTCTCTTCCACGTCACGAAAAGTTCCGAGTGTTCATGTTACGTACCACAGTAAGACGTGAATGAATGCGCGAAGTACTTATTTTCAACGAGCTTACCTTCATTATGCAAATAAGATTATGTCTTATTCTCCTGAAATGTCAATTGTGTTCAGTTTTATTTGAAGAGATCAACTTACTTTGCTCGCATCTTTACTTCAACTTAAAATTAACAACAATGAACTATAAGTGTACCTACAATGCGGGTAGTTTTTATGAATGACTTACTTTATTTAGCAATGATAATTTTGGAGATAAAAGTATTTTTTATTATTCAGGTCCCAAAAATGTCACATAATCAGTCCAAAATGCACACTTATTGTTGGAACACGATTTTCCCCCTATCGTCAGGGATATCCATCATTCTGACCCCAAATCGCGTTGATGGATAGATTAACGAATTATTTAACAATACCTTGTAACTGTTAAAATAGCATCGTATAGGTTTCTGTCAGAAACCAGCTAAATTGATTCTCTAAAAAATATTCAATAACAAATTTTGTCAAAACTGAGGAAAAAAAATCCTACTTTATTGTACGGGTGAACTAACTAAGATGAATTGCCAGCTATTAAATGTGACTATTTTTATTTCGAGTGCCTTTTACAACCATGAAAGCCATTAGGACATCACTTCTGGAATTTCTCCATCGTAAAGAACTTGCGTTACTTAGGGCCTATGCACAAACTAACTTTGCCCATGACTTTGACTTTGAATTGTCAATCCTATATATTGAAAATGTCAAATGCGTCACAAATGTACGGCAATGACATTATGAAATTTAAAGTTATCGTCAAAGTTTATGCAACTGGGCCTTAGAGTTCTCTACTAGAATTCCAAAGTATGTGGAATATACTAAGGCTTGGCCAACGCGATCGACCACAGGGTAGGCACTTTGTCTCATCTCAAGAGGAAGTCCGTTAAAAGCGTTGAGTTGAATTCATATCTATTTTTATATATTGTGTCCTCTTGTGACTCCTACCATAGACAATGCAACGGTAGAATACTCGTCGACGTGATCCAAGCAATTATTCTATTTCGGTGACATTCTGGGTATTCCGGTTTTGACTATGCCTACATGATTGTGATGATCAGGGAGTGATAACCATCTCTTGCAATTGGATACTTACACAGCATTTACTATCAATAAGCGCCATTGTAATAACTTTTTTTTATTCTTAAAGGGCCTTTTCACTAAGTAAACATGTCGCCGTATATATTATCTAGCACAAATAAATGAATTATGAAGCTCGGGGGAGTTTTTCAAATCAATGGGAAGGTTGTTCGGGAAAGGTGTGCATACGTAACTTTTCCGAGCGACTTTACCGCACGGAATAAATATATTATCGATATGGATGCCCGCCATGAATATGTACGTCTAAATTAAACTTTGATGACTTACTAACAACTCATTTAGTCGCTATTTATGTCAAAAGTAATTGATGCCTTAACATTAAAGGCACCTACTATATCCGTATATGTAGGTATACTGGTTCTTTGCAGTTACAATAAAATTAGAGATAGTATAATTTTTATGTTTTCTTCCGGGGACGAAAACACCTGCCTCCCTGCTTCTTTAGCTTTTTGATTTTATTTGTAATGTTTAGAAAATAACTAAGTATAATTTTTATGTTTTCTTCCGGGGACGAAAACACCTGCCTCCCTGCTTGTTTAGCTTTTTGATTTTATTTGTAATGTTTAGAAAATAATTAAATTCTAATTTTTTCGACCAAAGATGTTATAAATAATAATTTTGTTCACAAATTAAATTATTAAACGAGCATTCGTGCATATAAATCTTAGTTTGCATGCAAACTTGTATACTAATCCCCTATATTTATTTTAATATGAGGTAAATCATTTGATTTACCTACAAAATAACTAGATTTTAAATCTGAACTTAAATTCTTTGCTGGACGATATTTGAATGCACACATCTACCAACATTTTATCCAGGTAGTCGCGCCCAGTGTTTTTCCAATCTTCTCCAAGTTTATAGCCTTAAAAAATAAACAAAAATTCGGAGGTAACGTGGAGCAGTTCGGTGCGCAATATATCCCGTGAACCAGTTACCTTGAGTGTATACGGAATTCAGTTGCAATACAAGACGAGGCCGGCATCCCAGCTCCGCCGAAATGGATACAAAGTAATTTATTTTTACATTGGACGCGAATAGTCACTACTGGTTCAAATTGTATTAAATTTTTAGTACATAATTTGGTTTGAGAATGGTATGAAAATGTTTCAATAGATGTCGTATATAATGACTTAAATAGGAGTGTTCCGGCTTACAAAGAAGGCCTTAAATGAAATGAATATATTTATTGAATCCATAAAATTATATACGTTGTTTAGATTCGAGTCATCTCTGGTTTTATTTAGTCTTTAGAGTATTCATACTTTAATTAAAATAATTATCGTTGGCTGAAAATGTTACAGAAGGTGAGGAGTAATCTTTTTCGGAGTTGTCAAGGATACGTGAAGTCCAACAACCTGTATTAGATAGGCGGGAGCTATGGCCAAATGAAATAGTTGAGCCAATTAACGGAGTTCGCGTTCAGCAGAAGGTCAAAAATAGGCTGACATACATAGTGACAATTTTAGATTACAATATTTGTTAAACCCTGATCACGTGTCGTGCTCAGCCAGCGCTACTAAAACAATGTAAGTGAATATATAGTATGCTTTTAAATGAATCCAGCTCTCGTGCCGATCAGGTATTTTGGATTAATTAGGACGAAATGACTTGAATAGGTTTCCCGGATTAGTCGGCTTATTTCTGTATCGCAGGTATTTTTGCTGGCGTCAAGTTAAAAATGTTATCGATTGTATTAAACTACTGACTAAAAATGTTATTTAGGTTCGTGTTACAAAATGTAGGTATTGAAATTTCAATAAATAGATTTGGATAAACCACACCGAAAGATTAATACTTGTGTAAACATTCACAAGCTTATAATAATATGATCGTGTACCAATATTCCAATTTAGGCTGATACTTTTCTACTAGAGAATCCTTTCATCAACTTTATTTTGCAATTGGATGTAATCAGTAATAACAAATCGGTGCATTTTAAGAACAACTACCTAAATAGGTTTTCTATTATAAAATTACATTTAGAAAACCGTCTTAAGAACCTTTTTCTTTTGTAATCCTACTGCACAAAATTTTACTTTACCGGGTTTCTCTCGAATGTGACCGCGCTTTCATATCGGCCTATGTATATACACTAGGGCGCTTTATGCAAACATCTACTAGGTGCAGGCCAGTTGTAGATTTTGTATAGTAAAACTGCCTCCGGAAAACCGCAAAGGAATTTAACGTTTTTTTTTTCAGTTTTATTGCATAGGTTCGGTAATTGTATTACCGAAGACTCTATAGCTAGCTAATAGTATTATCCAATCCAATCTAATCCATCAGCCAAAGGAAGTCCACTGATGAACATAGGCCTCTCCCAAATATAGTAAAAGTAATATATTCATGGGTAATAGGTATATAAGCGATTTAAAAAAAAAAAATTCTACGGTGTGTAAGTCCGCCAACCCGCACTAGGCCAGCGTGGTGGACTATATGGCCTAACCACTCTCAATCGTACTCTCGATTGTAGAGGAGGCCCGTGCCCTGCAGTGGGTCGTATATGGGCTGATACAATACAAAAAAATAGGTATACATTCTGGTCATTAAACCAAAGCACACGATGGTGGAAAATCAGCCTAAAGCTCCATTTACACGGGAAGAGTATCTCGCATCGAAGATACGATTATCGTAAGGATATAACAAAACTATCAGAACACGAAAATCTTATGGCGGCTATGTCATGGGATTCTCGCCGCGAGAAACTTTCCCCGTGTAAATGGTGCTTTAGTGGCGCATGCGAGTGTCACTTTCCGGATTAAACCGTCCTAAATACGGTTTCGACTAAGCGGGCATATTTTTATCAACTGACCGAAAGATGGTTCGCAAAATATCCGACACTACCTGACGAGACTGCCTCGGTGGCGTAGTGGTACTACGGTATGACTGCAAAGCTTGAGGTCTCGGGTTCGAATCCCGGGTCGGGCAAAGTGATATTGGATTTTTCTATTCATTATCAGGCCGGAGTCAGGATTTTGTGCCCGATATGGCGATAGGCTCGCCCCCTATCACATCGTGGGACGGAATATACAAGGCGAAACGTGGGTGTTCTAGTAGCACCTCTGCCTACCCCTTCTGGGAAAAAGGCGTCTGTTTATGTATGTATGTATGTACCTGACGGAGGCGATAATAAACCGGAGTCGAATAAATCCAAACAGTGTCAATTTGTCGCGCTCGACGCTTGATAAATATTAAGTTAATTCTACTATTGTTAAATTCAGGCAACGTGTCAATTTATGTGACTTATAACATGGCTGACATATTCCTACAACCCATAGTTACATGCGATAAAATCTACGAGCAGTATATATTCCCTGGTGTACTCCCGAGTAATTTTAAAAACATTAACTTTGACTATAAACTGTGATGGTATCTATAATTGATGGCTACGCAGTGTTCAATGAACGTTTAAACAATGTTTCTGTAGATAAAACAGTTTGTTGTTGATATGTGTTGATAAACTATTATTTTGATTGGCTTGCTATTTTACAACACTTATTGAAAACAACCAACCGTGTTTTTGAATTGAAAAATGAACTCAATATTCGACCTGGAAATCGAATGCAACCAATAAGATAATAACAGTTTAATTAAATAAATTCAGTCTTATTATTGGTACGAGGATTTGGTAAAAAAAAATACGCACGACGTCACAGCTGCCACAAACCGTCAATAAACTAATAAAACCGACCTGGCTCCTTCCCCGCAGCAATACTAAAGCAAACACTGAATACTTTTCCGCCCTAATGGAACCCTGTATAGAGCAACCATTAATTTTATTATTTGGGTGAACATGACGCCGCGCAAAATCTCTTTCCGTCTAATGAAATTGATCCTTGATTTTATTACTTTTTTTTTTTTTAAAACAATGTATAATTTATAACTCGACGGTGTAAAAGTGACGTTGGCAAGATTAATCCATTAAAATGAGGTGTTTGAGAAAACAATGTAACAACAGAGGAAACTTGACTCGCGTGAAGGAAATATGATTAAAGTACGTAGTCATGCCGAAGTTGCTAAGTGTATGAAATGTAATAAGCAAGCTGTGGCGTTGTGCTATTTGTTTCCGTTGCTTTTGACACAGAAAAAGCTTTTGTACTGCGGCTAGCATCCAGTAATACTTTGTTGTGTCATAGATGTTGCGGCGTGTAATATTGTGTCGTTCTGTGATCTACTGTGTACATTATTTATTGAGCGGCACAGTGATTGCGACTGACAATGTTCTGTCATGACATGGGCTACTCGTTTCAACTAATGGACTGCACACATGTTTAACTAGAGTGGCAATCTTTTAGCGAGCTAGGATATACATAAAAGTTGTGTTGGCAGAAGCAATAAAACTATCGAAAAGGACATTTTTTGCTGCGTATGTCTGTTTGCTATTCGCTTATACTGTGAAGGGTGTGTGCGGTTTTGTAAAACTTTTTTTTGTTTTGGTATAGTATTGTTATTTGATGTAAGATTATTATTTTAAAAGTCAGTTGCTATTTTCACACCTATTCTTATGTAAATATCTATGCATACGTATACGTAATACAATGGTACATTCGGAGTAGATACCTGTATATGTGCAGTAGCTACGAACGTATGAATAATTTTCAGGTAACCGAGAGTCGCTAGCCAGCAGGCAAACGAATGATAAATTACACACGTTCAAACGAACAATAAGCTTCGTGGAATACCAATAGCAGTCACATGCTGGTTTTAGTGATTTTCACATTAACATAACACTATGTCGTTTATGTGGAGTTTAATACGAAATTTCGTATCGTAAGGTCGAAAATATGAGAAGACTTCAATGAAAACTCCATTCAATTTATAATTTAAGTTTAATAAATTACTTACACTACATTCGCCCAAGTCTTTTTTAATAAATCAGCTGCCTTTTCACCAATCATAACAGAAGGTACGGCGGTGTGGGCACTAATGGGGCGAGGTATCACACTGCTGTCCGCCACTCTTAGACCCTCTATTCCATATACCCTTAGTTCAGGATCTACAACTGCCTGAGAATCGGTCGATGGTCCCATTCTGCAAGTACCTATTTGATGGTGCAGGGATATTACCATCGTTCTTATAGCACACTCCCAATATGAATCAGATCCCGGAGCGAGGCCCGAGCACGTCGGGTATTCAGCTAAATGGAGCACAGGCGCATATTTCTGGAAAGCCTGGGATTGTCCCAATTTTATTATGTATTTTACAGCCTCAATTAAGTTTGCCATATCTCTCGGGTCAGTTAAGTAATTCCCATACATTTTAGGATGTGAAAATGGATTGGTATCTCGGAGTTCGAGGTAACCTTTAGATTTGGGCTGTAATAACATCGGCACCGCTGACCAAGTGTCGACACCGTTTAATGATCCAAAGGATTTAGTGTAAGTTTTATCACTGATCTTCCAGCTCTTGCGAAGAGGGCCACCGGAATCAAAATTGATGGATGAAGCCATGCTTATTAGTTCAATATCGGGAATCGTATCTGGCTCTTCAGATTTAGAAGTTTTGATGTATCCTAGAGCTTCGATGGCGACGGGTGTTGTCAACAGACCATCGCCAAATTGCAACCACTGCATGAAGTTCGGTAAAGTTGCAACTTTAGGTTCAAGGAGACTCGAATTAGTAGTGTTTAATTTGAAAATAACGCCTGGAAAGCCGATGTGATCGTAAAGAGTTCTTCCAACTTGCAAATTCGAAAGTACTGGGATTCCCAGTGTCTGCAAATGTTCCTGAGGTCCAACACCAGACAGCATGAGTAACTGAGGTGAAGCTATGGGTCCTGCAGAAAGAATAATTTCTCTACGGGCACGAACAGTATGTTGTACATTATCTTTAATATATTCCACTGCGTAAGCTCTCTTTGTCTGGGGTTCTATGATGACCTTGCTTGCTCTAGCTTCTGTCAGAATGTGGAGGTTTTTCCTGCGTTTGTTGGGGTGGAGAAAAGCTTTAGCTGAGCTCACTCTGTGACCTTTGTTCGTCGTAGTTTGTATATAACCGAATCCTAATTGATCAGGGTTGTTATAGTCTACTGTTGGATGGCCGAAGTTGCGACCCGCCTGAAGGAATGCTTCAACAAGCCCGGTCCTAAAATTTAAAAGTTAAATTAAAACCTCAAGCCCTTTAGGGAGACGTGTTTGAAGAAAGTGAAAAAATTCATTATTAAAATTAATAATAGTTGAAAACTTACTTGAAAGGAACATTCTCGACAGTTAGTTCGCCGTCCCGACCGCGGTACGTAGCATTCTTATACTTTCTCAGCTCAGCTCTTTCAGACTTCATGAAATACTTTAAAACTTCGTCGTGGGACCTGGCAGACAAGAAAAATCGCTGTTTATCAATGTAATATTAAAAGTTTTGATACTTAATGTTCACTATGAAAGTGTAGTTTGCAGAATAATATACAAAGTGGAATTTTTATTACATAATAAATGGGAAAACTGCAAAAGTGCTTATAGTTTAGGGTGTTATTTTATTTACTTATTTATTGCGCTCGAATTAAAGTTGTTATTGTAGGTATTCAATTTGAAGTCTAGGTTATCTATTTTATTGATGCGCTATTCTTTTTTCAATTGCAATGGGGTTATAAAATAGTATAAAAATCCAAATCTATATTACCAATTTGACCATATTTACCAATGTAAAAGATTTTAATGCGTTACAGTTTTGAAACAGAGGTCTATTTCCAAGCAGAGATATCGCCTATTTAACTTATTTAGGAAGGAGCTGTGTTCATTCAAGATAATATAAATTTTATTTCCCTTACAAAACGGTAGTTGAGGATGAAAAAAATAAATCTTGACTGCGAATTGTTCCCCAGACCACAAGTTTATGTGTTTATTTTAATTATTCACGCGAGACACACAGCTATGAGACCCGACGTACTCAGCGATTTATAACCTACGTATATAAAACAACTATATTTTAATATACGCTTAGTTTAAGGTCTTTTTATATTAAAATATTGGATTTTTGCAGGTATATACCTTTCTGCGCAATGTTCATATTATGATGGGTAAGATTTACAACGTTTTTTTGACAAAAGGTCAATTAGTAATTGTAAATTTCAATGGGTTTAATCAAATCAGACCTTTACACAACAATAACAAAGATAAGTATTAAAATTCTGAACAAATGTTCTAACGTTGTAAAACAAATTCCACAAATTGCTATTCAAAATGCAATTCCTCCTTAACGCATGCCGCTAGAATTACGAACAAGCCCACATGTAAACACACAGAACATAACACTCGAAGGGATTGTGACTACATTACCATCCATAATTTCCGTCTTCGGCGATCCTATCCCAGTCCTGCGGGCGCCCCCGCGTGTACAACATGAAGTTGGTCACACTCGTCCCGCCAAGCGCCTTGCCTCTGGGCCAATAGCAGCGCTGCTCCTCGCTTCCTATAATTAAAAATTGAAAATATAGCTGCCCTGGCCTGATTCATTTGAAACCTTTGGAGCTGCTCCTGTGCAAATTACTCTTTAGGGGATTTGTGAGATAAACAGGGTTTGAATAGGATTGTATTGGATGTTATAGAGTCTGTAGATGTAGTGGTTACCATAATCGGCCGATATATAAGAAAGAAAGAAAGAAAGAAAAACGATTTATTTGTCAGTCGCAACATACACAAACATGGTATAAATAAACAATAATATATTTAAAATAAATAACAAAATAATAAATATATCGACGATATAAATATTTTTAGTAGCGCTGATGAATTCTGTAATTCTTTTAACAACTTACAATAATTCCGCAGTATCGAAATGTATTTAGTTACGCTAATGAATTCATAAATTACTGCTCTGTTAACTATTAAATTCATCGCGTTAACACGCATAATTCGTCAAAACTTTGTATTATAAGTAGTACATTCGTGGAAATGAAATATGATAAAACAATAGAAAATCATTTAGTCAATAGGTAAAATAACAGCGCAGTTTAGCAGATATATCGCAAGAAGTAATTGGGTTCTGAACAATGTACTTTATTGTTTATCAGGGAGCCAACAACGCTATCGAGATTTGGCAACTTCCGTGGCTTCGCACATAAAGAGTCGGTTTAAGATGCCAGTTGTTTCGGTATCCCGGCACATGGTTTATATAAAGCTTTAGAATTGATGTTCTAATTTCTAGCACCTATTTCAGAGGGATAATCGCAAGAAATACTTAAGATGCATTAAAATTTATTTTCTTATTTGTTTTACCGGTTATTTTTCAATTAATGTAATGTTTATATATATTATTATATTTTATGAAAAATATTTTTTTTCTTGAAGGCAATTAATTAGTCCGCCAACCCGCACTAGGCCACCGTGGTGGGCTATATGGCCTAACCACTCTCAATCGATTCTCTCGATTGTAGAGTAGGCCCGGGCCCAGCAGTGGGACGTATATGGGCTGATAAAAAAAAACGAATTAAATGAATAAATAACACCCAACAGTCACGTACATAGTCCTGACCCAACATTAAGAAAGAGTTTTGTGTCGTGGGCATCAGAAACTATGAGATATTTTTTGTGTCACAAACACCCAGACCCGAAACAAATACCTGTGGACCACACAAACATTTGTTTCGGTGCGGGAATCGAAACTGCGGTCTCTCGTTTCACGGCCGGGGTCATAACAACTGCGCCATGAAGACTGTATAACATATTTACATATATAAACCCGTTTAGAAATATATTATTTAATTACCTATACGAGTATAAATAACATTCCATAAATTATTGTGTAATTGGCGTACGAAAAATGCTTTTACTAGTATGTAAACATTTGCGAATTAAAATAAATATTTGTAAAAATGTTGCACAGTCATCGCTCGTTGATTTATGAAAACTATTCATTTTTAGATTAAGTGTGTTTTATGTTTTGGTGTATATGACGTCCACGTCATTCATAAGTATTTTAGTAGTCCAAATGTACCTTTGGGAACTTGCTAGACATACATATTAGGCCGTTCTATATTTAAAGCATAACCTTGAAAGTTTGGTAGACTGTAGTAACTAACTGGTGGATATTTGCGCACGATATGGGTTATTATGTTCTGTGGTTATTATGGCCAATTTCTTGGTGAACAAGTTAATTTTACTGAACAATACACGAAAATAACCTAACTTTTATTTTGGAGTTCGTCTTTGTGTTTGAATGAAAATATAATAAATGAGCCATTTTGAATTTACTGAAATCCTTATTACAGGTAATTAACAATTTATATATTTCGAACGGTAATATCAAAATTTACCTGATAACAAACATGAATCATGGCGGCAATTTTACTTCCACGCATGGTTATTTCAATCAATTCGTCACGATATTGTTTCGGATATTAAATTAATGTAATTAATGATACAGACACGATCATGAAAATGAATGTCGTGCAATTAATAGCTGGCAGAATGGACTGGCGGAAAAGGGGAAAACGGGGCGAAATGAAGATTGATTACTCACCCAAACAAACTCCGGGTTGATGTTCCATTGTGTAGGGCCACGCGTAGTCTGTCAGCTGGAGGTAGTGTGCCAGGGCGGGCACGTCTGACAACAGCATCTCTGGCTTGCCGGCTTCTATCACCAGCACTGAGGCTTTAGGCTTGTCCTCTGACAGTCTTGCGGCTAAGACTGACCCGGCCGTGCCTCCTCCAACTATTACGTAATCATACTCCTCTAATGGTTGGGAGTAACCTGGAAATGAAAGTAGGATATAGGTTTATACAAGGTTCTAGGATATTGTTGAGTGCTGGACGCTCTTGATCGGTCGCTGTGGAAGTCCTTGCTGGAGAGAAAGAAAGAATTTCAGCTTGCTTGAAAGCTTGAAAGAATTTCAGTCGAAGCTAAAATTTATTTTAAGAAAAATATTCATGTAAACTGTAATATAAGCAAAAATTTTGTGATTCGAAAAGAAATTGCCATCCGCAATGATTCTTGACGTGGGGACGTAAGTGATGGATTTGTACATATTTGTTTAAGGAAAGTGGTTCAGTGCACTCCACACGGAGTGAGAATAACAAACTAGACCGCGCGGGAATATAAAACCATTTTTAATACAGCATTTGATGTCATTTCAAATTTATCACAAATTTTCAGACGTCAAAAGCTTTGGACCTTGGTGGTACAAATTATCTAGATCTGACGTCGGATTCACGCAATTAAAAACTAATTTTAAGGCAAGTATGGCCGAAAATGAAGTGCTTAATGTGTGTGACTAAAATTAAGGACTGTTAAGAATGATTCTCAAGTACAAATCTAATCTAAGATGTACTTGTGTGTGTGAATTTATACGACTGTAACAAAAAGTATTGTGGTATATTGTTGACTGATTAACATTTAGAAACAATGATTAATTAAATGGACATAGAGATTTATTGAGATAACGTGGAAAAAATGTGTTCAATGCTGAACATATTAAAATTGAATGAACTAATTAGATTCTTATGTATCTATATGTACGAGTACATCTGTGAAAAATATTTATTTTTTCGAAAGAGAAAATTGATTACAGACCATTGTTTAAACCCATTGCTTACTACATTAGATCCATTACATTTGTTGCGTAAAAAAAAATTAAATATATTTTATTGTTGTAACAAAGTTTACAATTAGCTTTTTTAATTTAATTAAAACGGCTTACACCAATTACAATAATAAAATTATTAAATCGAATTACATTTAATATACTAAATCGAGATAAAATCATTAAAATCGTATACATTTCCCGTAATTATTTTAAGTAGTCCTTAATGCAATTATATCATTAAATATTTTTTCACTCCAAACAATAAAATTGCAAATATAATAAAAAGTTTGACAATAAAAGTTGAATTATGAAATCGCACTTACCTTTTGGCAACGGGAATGAGTCCCGCAGGAAGTCGAACGGATCGTGAGAGTTCTGATGGTGGATTCCCATAGTCGACACCATCAAATCCACCAGAGGATTTTGCTGATAAGGCCATAATAAAAACCGTTTTCCTCTCTCACTTTCTGGTTTGACCCCTGTTGTGGGTGCCTCATTAACATTCTTTAATGGCTCACTGCTGTTACTTACAGGATACGGCCATAATATTCTAGCTTGTCTGGAATTTTCCAAAGAGATGGCTTCGCTATCTTGCACGATGTTGTCTGTTTCATCTTCCAACGTCGCGAAGTCTTCATCAATCTCAATTTTATACGAATTTGTTCCAACTAAACTACATATCATCCATATCCACATGATTTTACTTAACCGTTCTGTTATTTCTGTAAAAAAAAAAACATGCTTATTTTTACAACACATCTGGCATGTAGGGAGAGCTAGGTTCAAAAATAGCACGTATATAGGCCAGTTTGAAGTAGGCTCGTGATGGGTCTGCGATTTTTTATAGTTTTTATTAGATATGTATGTAGATATTCACAGTCAAAGTATAATTAAGTGTAAGTATTTTGCATTCACTAAAAAATAATTAGTTCTTTTTAAACTTTATTTCATTATAAATTAAAATAAAAGCTCTATTGCTCACTGGTGTGCCCAAACTTGCACAACACTTATTTAATACAAAAATCATTTACTTTCTTTAAATATTTTTCAAGCATTTATTACAAAAAAAAACAATGATTCAAAAATAGAATGCAAATTAAAAATTTGAACCATTTAAAAAACGTATGCACTTACCTATCATTTTGAATTAAAACTATTTGTATAAAAATAATTATTTCCACGTCCTGCCAGGGCTGCAGGTGACGGTGGAGTGTCTCCTCACTGGATCAGTATGCTGAGCGGGCCTTGACCGCGCACTTGAATTGTACCGCTAGTTCGACATAATGACCAAGATCGCCGCGAACAGCCGCTCGTTAATCGCCCATACAAACTGCAGTCCAACTTGTCTATTTGTCCACAGCACTTGCACTCCGCGCTTTTTGTCAATAACGAGCTGAGCCTTTTAGTGTCATCTATTTGGGTCGCGTTTCATGAACCTAAATTGCATTGACAGTTCTTTGAACTTCAATCTTTTGTTGTCATTTACTAACAGCAAAAAACTTGTTTTTTTGAATAATTTAATTATATTAAAATTCAATTTATGAATTTCTATGGTTTCGCTTTCTTTTCCGTGAAAACGACATTCTAGCCCATCAAAGTGAATACGTGATTTTAAATGACGAGAAATGAAAATTAAGTTTTGCAGTGGAATTGGCAGGCGTAATTTTACCCGTCGTCGGTAATGCTCGTGAGGGCCACCGAGAGGTTTTAGTTAATATGCCGGCAAAAGGTTAAGTAATACCCATCTCATTCTCAATATAATTTGTACACTTCACGAGTCTGTCCACGAAAACGCATAATATTGGTTTATCTCCATCAATCCAATCCAATCCATCAGCCAAAGGAAGTCCATTGTTGAACATAGAACTCTCCCAATGATTTCCACAGTGACCTGTTGGCGGCAGCCTGCATCCAGCGACGTCCCGCGATCTTTATCTTTATCTACATGCTTCATTTGAATGATTCAATAGATAAAGATCTAGTAATTGCACATATATGTCGTCATAATTGAAAATAATAATAATACATTCCTTATTGGGATCAGTGGATTATATAAAATCAGGGGTTTATATATTTCCTCTTATTTAACTTATCCTTTTGGTAAAATAGAGAAAAAAAATTTAGTCTCCATTTAAACTGCACACAAAGTAGTCGTTAAAGCATAACTGCTATGATAACCGCATCTTAAAACGAAGATTGCGTTTTGGATATGATCCAAAGATGAGGACACACGTTATATCGTCATACCCTTAAACTTTTCTCGACGTTTCTTTGAACTACTTTTTAAAAGAAAATGGAATTTTGTACCACTGATTTTGTAAAATATATATTTTTAAATGACACGACGAGGTAACTACAATACACCTACACTTGATAGTGGATGGTAAATCTAGTGATATCCAAATACAGTATCCTCCTGGCAGGGATAGTTAATGCGCCGGTGGGCTTAATTATGCCGTACAGCCAAAACTCAAAAACAAACGCACGAATCACAAGAATGTTACGCAAAGCAATAAATTACACAAAAGTTTTGTTAATGAAAAAAGTTTTTTTAACATGTTCACGTGGTATATATGTAACATTTATAAACACACGCCTTTTTCCCAGAAGGGGAGAAAGATGCAGATGAAGGGGCAGAGGTGCTACCAGGACACCCACGTTTCGCCTTGTATTTTCCGTCCCATGATGTGATAGGGGTCGAGTCTATCGACATATCGCACAAATTCCTGACTCCGGGGTAATAATGAATAGAAAATTCCAATATCATTTTGCCCGACCCGGGATTCAAACCCGAGACCTTAGTTTTGCAATTGTACCGTAGTACAGTATTGTACCGTAGTACAATTGCACCAGTATCAGTAAACAGTTAACATGTTTCCATTATCGCTTCCAAGAAATATTTTTGTAATAATAATAATTGATAGATCTTTAAATTATATTTTTTGAGGAGTAGATAAGTTAATAGAGTTTCCCATCAGTACAATGAATTAGGGACTTACAATTGACCTAGCATAGCACTATTCGTTACTAAGTAAATTTGATTGTAATAACATTAAACAATAGAGAATCAATTTATATAGTGGGGTCAGTAGGGTTAAAAAGTAAATAGGTCTTATTATTTCTTCATTAAGTCCAGTAATGTGCGAGTAGATGAAACTACTCTCCCTGTCTAAACATAATAACAATAGTTCATTATGGAGAATTTCTCACTAAAGACGTATTAAATCATGTTTACTTTGATCTAATTTACTATATTGTATTGTAACAGCCTATATACGTCCCACTGTAGGGCCTAGGCCTTCTCTACAATCGGGATACAATTGAGAGTAGTTAGGCCATATAATCCACCACGCGAGCCTAGTGTGGGTTGGTGGACTTTACATGCCATAGAAATTCTTACAAATGAGGTATGAAGGTTTATTCACGATGTTTTCCTTTACCATTAAAGTTGGATCCCGTGGCGTAGTTGGTTAGACGCCAACTATGAAACGAGAGGCCGTGGGTTCGATCCCGGACCAACACAAATGTTTGTGTGGCCCACAAATATTTGTGTTGGGTCTGGGTGTTTCTGAGACCGAAAAGTCTCTAGTAGTTTCTGATACCCACGACACAAGACTTAATCGATCTTAATGAGGGGTCAGAAGTATGTATGTGACTGTTGGGTGTTATTTATTTATATGTTTTGCGATATATATCGTGATACTTAAACCTATATTTAACTTGTTAAATGGACTTAGAAAGTAGGTGCTAGTAACGGAGGCGCGATGTTTACAAACCGCATGTAGGACGAAGGCTGAGAAAGTTCGTGGTTATTTTACACGTAAACATGCTTTAGTACAGTCATAGATCGAAGTACCTGCGCGCTATATAATTTGCAGACTATCGACAACTTTATGATCCTATCTTTATGAACGCAATTTTAATAAATATGGACATGAAACGGTTTTATTTGTCTATATATTGGGTATTTTAAAAAAGCCATCTGAGCTTGACAGAATTTTAATTTAACTGATTCCCCAGGGTTGTTTTTTTATCGGGTTTTGTATCTAAAATATTATTCCTATAACTATTTCGTAGCAGTTTAAATATTTGTAACATTTTGTTTAATTTGTTATTTAATTATTTTCAAAAAGGTCTTTAACCGTCCGGCATAAAAAATGGCTAAGGTAGAAACAAAAGCCTAACTGTTGCGGTTTAAACAACCTCAACAACTCTGCCCATTAACACACATTGTTCTTGTGAAAATTAATCTTAACCAGCAAATCAAACATTACACCGCATAAAGTTCAAGACAGAGCTAACGAGTAACTGTCCACAAACAGAGCTGCCTATATATAGTTAATTCACGTTATACAAATGAACACAGCATTTATCATCATAACATTTACGATGTGACTGAAAGGGGAACAGTCCCGTTACCTACCTACCTTACTACCTACATACCTACCTATCTACCTTCAGTACATTTTACAAAGTACATAGCTTAATACAGACTTGTAGGGTAGCCAATTGTTACGCACGAGCTAGGACGTCCCGTTTGCGAATTCCGCCTCGCAGTACGACACTCAAATTGCTAAGTGAATAGTATGTGCGTATAATTTTCATTGACAAATTGGGGTAATGTTTGTTTCAGGTATTTTTTTATACATTGTAAGTTATATATGTTAAGAAGACATACGTAAAACCATAACTTTAATTATAATAATAAATTTTATTGTGCACTAAAATGTGATATAATGTATTAACTCAAAAAAACTATATTTACAATGTCGTTTTGTACCATCATTGGATGCATAAATGTTTCAAGCAATCTTTAACCGCTACAACTATGAATAAGTATTTTAAAATCCTTAATTATTGCTTTGATGAAAAGAATATATTAACATGTCATGCTTCAACGCGTATACTGATCGACAAATTGATACATTTTCATTAAATAAACACTATACCATTCACTCAGTAAATACGAGAGTAAACGGAAGCGGATCGGACAGTACTTTCAAACTCATCTAGAATGTACAGTCTTGTACAAGACGGTCGGTCGCACACATTCTTTAAATAAATAATTATTGTCAAGTCTCGGTCTTGTCTGGCATAGTGTGCTGTGTGGTTACCCTATCTATAGCGTTCCGTTACTGCGCGGAGACACCAATAGCATACGTGATAACCAGTTCATATTGCTAACTCGCAATAATCTTGACACCGTAGCGGAATGTCGGGGAAACGTTTATGGTAATATGTCTGTATCTGGATGTATCATACCCTATACAATTATATGTTGAAGTATAATCATCGATTTTCTTTGTGAAGACTTTTATTTAACCGGTATTTGTTCTACATTAATAAAAAAAAATGTATTTCATAGAGAACTTTTTTTTAATATTTTAGAAAGTTTTGTTATTTTGAGATTTATATAAAACATAAATTAAAAAAAATAAGGAGTTACTACGAGTAAATATAATGTTAAAAAGATTAAAAAGACTGCACAACTGTACAGAATGTCTATTCACGAGCTATAAAATGATGTGTATTGATAGTCAATCACCACGCACTTTAACGGTGAAGGAAAACATCGTGAGTAAACCTACATACCGTAGCGATTTTAAAGAATTTTTACGGTATGTAAGTCCGCCAACCCGCACTAGGCCAGCGTGGTGGACTATATGGCCTAACCACTCTTAATCGATTCTCTCGATTGTAGAGTAGGCCCGTGCCCAGCAGTGGGACGTATACGGGCTGATAAAAATAAAAAAAAGCTATAAAATAATTTTAGATAACACCTCTAGATAATTTGAACGATTTCATTGCAAGTTGAATTTAAAGTATTTTTAATTGCATTTGTAATACTAATCGTTGAAATATGCGTGTAATACGGATATGTTAGAATATAGAATACAGAAACGTGTAAACAATTTAATTGTTATAAGTTGAATTGGTGAAGTGATTGATAAATCAATCAGGTAGACGATACTTAATAAAAGCCTTAGGCTGATAACTATTGGAGGTCAAGGTTGGTAATTTGTTTGGAAGCTGTTCGTAAGCTGATTGAACTTAATTATAAGGATATAATTAAGTTCAATCAGTGGGCGTATCAGGGCTGATACAGTACAGGAGTACTGTATCAGCCCTGATACGCCCACTGCAGGGCACGAGCTTCTACAATCGAGAGTACGATGGAGAGTGGTTAGGCCATATAGTCCACCACGCTGGCCTAGTGCGGGTTGGCGGACTTTTCATACCATAGAAATTCATACAAATCGCTATGGTATTCAGTATCCTCACTATGTTTTCCTTCACTGTTAGAGTGCGTGGTATTTTACTATCAATACACACAAGATTCAGAAAAGTGAGGGATTCGCCCAGGGATTTGAACCCGCGACCACCATGAACATGTTGGCAGCCGCGTCTGTTCCGTTTACCAACAGGCCACCAGGCACTTTACCTAATTATATAAGCCCAATTTATTGACTTGTTCAATTTAAACGTTAAAAAAGGAAATAAAATTTGTCTAAACGCAGCGCCATTGATATTCATTCGTATTAATTAAAAACTTTCCTTAAAGAGTTACAGACCCGATTTAAAATGACGAACTTTCTACATATTTACATGTATGTAGTTTGGATTCGTTTTTCTTGGAAATTATTCCAGAACTTTTATCATTTAACATGATAAAAAATGTGAAAACGGACGTCGGCATGTAGTCTGATTAACAGTTACCAAGTCAGAGTGGCTTGAGAATCTTGACGAAGTTAGGTCGATGAATAAATCATTAATAACTTTATAGACAATACCGAAAATACTGAAGGTTTGCATTCATTTGTTTTTCAGTTAAATCACCACCATAAGTCAACTGAACAAAAAATTATAATACCAACTAATTGAACATCACCGCATAATTATATTATATCAAATAGTAGCGAAGGAAAATTCCGTACACAAGCAGGCTACAACAGAGCAATGTTTATCTATGTGCCGGTGCAATTATGAATCAAGTAAATACCGTGTAGGTGCCAATAAGGGAATAGGAATGCTAACTTCTCACGCGACATGCAGCTGTATGTAAATACGATGTGTACACAAACCGAGCACAACGTCGCACTTTAATATTTTACAGCTAGATGACTATATTGTTAGATAGTCTCGTATTCGATCAGGGGAGTTACTCTATGACCCCAAACGAAACTCGAATCTTCGGTTCTCGCACGTGAAACTGTACGATGTGCCTGGGTTCTCCACAAAATGTTCGAATCCTCTATCGTACGTCGTAACCTTAAACTTAGTTCTGACTGAATGATAAATGTCATAGAGACTAGTATTGATTTTTAGAAGTGGAAAACTTATAACTTACTTCAGACGTCGAACGTCCGAATATTCGAGTTTCGTTTCTGATCGTAGAGTAAGGCCCCTGGTACAGCCGCTCAACATCAGAACACGATCTACTAAATTGAATGAGAGTCCTGTGGAATTCAAGCATTATTTCGATTACATTTTCCGCGTTTCAATGTCTAATATGATACAGATACATTAGTTTTGTATTGTCTTCAATAACTTTGAAGATAGAACAGGTTCTGGCTTTGCTACTTTTATTTTCATTGCCGGGTTTATGTATGTCAAATATTGGTTCGTATCTCTAATGCATTCATTAAGGTGAAAGTGTTTATTCTGTGTCGGGGTCAGTGACGGAACCCACTGTTTGTAAATAATGTATATTTCTTTATTGATTCGTTGAGAGAGCTTCGTGGGTAAGTGACCTCGTTTAAATTTTTAAATCTGTAGGCAAGTTCGACGTATGGACAGTCCAATTTTATGTGTATTGATAACTTAGCGTTTATGTATAATATGTGCAGTGTTTTAAACGAAGTAGCAAAGATCATAATATTTAAAAAGGAGCAAACCATTGTCGGCGAAAGTCTTGCACCATTTTTTTAAACATCTAAGATATTTTTGAGTATATACACATCATTTCATATATCTTTATCTATATACCGGTGACTTATGCAGCAAAAAAGAAGAGTGGGTAGATCAGTCGCCTGATGGTAAGCATGACGCCTGCCCATAAACAATAGCAAGGTTATTATTCAGCATTACTGAACACTGTACTGCGCTTTCAGTGCCCAGTAATCATTGGCTATGATGCTTTTCAATCAAGGACACAACACACACAAGTGCATGGTGGCAGAAAAAGACAATGCGTAGATACTCTACCAGATGCGTCCTTGCTTTCGACGGCTGCTTAAACTTCTTGGAAAAACTCTTAGATACACACGGTTCTTCCGATGTTCACTTTTACCTTTCAAACAAGCTATTAATTAATACTGACGATGAACGAATACTCACGTCAGTTGAACAGTTCGAAGAGCGTGTTCTGATTGTGGACTCAAGAACAACCTCTTGGCAATCGGTATTTCAAATCAGACTAAACGATTACTCATTTTAACTAGTTTTAAAGGGAAGAGCTCGCTTTTGATCGATTTTCAAATTATTTTTAGAATTGCGATTATACTTTTCACGCAGAAAAGTAAGCCATACGTTCACAGTCATACCTCTTGTACGTTACCGCCAAAACAAAAACCTCACGATATAAAAAGAACAATAAAAAAACTAAAAATATATAATGATTAATGATCTGTTTGAATGTGAGGGGTAGAGAAAAGAAAAATGCCCACGACCTCTACCTAATTATATCTGATTCATGAAATATCAAAAAACCGCTTGAAACACTTAGTCGGTGTTTTATTTACAATATATTTTTTTATAACTTTAACAGCTTATATTGGAATATGTTGTAGGATTTCAATCAGACTGTAACATAGTCCTGGTCGAGCGGACACATCTGTTGTGTAATTTTTTACCATAGCCTCGAAAAACAAGTTTAACACAGAGACTCTACCACTTCGAACAAATGCTTATGTCAAGTATTATTAAGGAACAGCAAAATGATAAAAAAAGGAACCTAAAATACATCATGTCTCATCCTTTCAGTATAAAAGAAATACATACATACATAATTTCACTCCTTTTTCCCAAAAGGTATAGGCATTAGGTAGAGGTGCTTCCGTCCCACGATGTAATAGGTGGCGAGCCTATCGTCATATCGGGCACAAATCCCTGATTGCTGGCTGATAATGAATAGAAAAATCCATTATCACTTTGCTCGACCCGATATTCGAACCGGAGGCCTCAGCTTTGTGCCGTAGTACAAGTGTGCCACCGAGGCAGTAAATTAAATGGTAATTGTTTTATTAAAATCAACATTAAAATCCAGCAAATGCAGTTCTCTTGCATTTAAAGTAAAAGCAATACAAAATACATTAAATTATTTTAAAAGTAGCGTGCGCCGGGCAACAAAGGTAAAAAAACGTGACTCGACATTTTAAAATCTGCTACGGTGTTCCGGAAGCCCATGTATTATTAAAACACATTAAAGTCAATTGGCATAATGGGATTCATATACCTGCCTGAATTCCCAACCGCCAACACAAGTAACGCCATCTATGAGGTGTGTTGAAATAAAAAAAGCCAGCAAGGACTGTAAAGCTTTTGCAATAGAAAGCATCCTTGTCATTGTGGGAAATAGATCAGAGATGGCGCTGTTACATTAAACCCTTTGCGCAACGATCTATTTTAAATTTCTAAGGCAAGACTCAGAATATTACAAGATACCCAGACCTATCCTTCATTAATTAGCGATTTATATTCAGAAATATTATAACTTATAAGATATGTATGCCAATAATTACAAAAATCTTTCGTGACCATATTTGTAATGCGATTATTACATGGTTTCTATTGTATTCTGTGTTTTCATCGATTTGCGTAGGATCGTTCGGAATTCTCTGATAGCATCTTGCGGAAACTAGTGAAACTTCGATTAAGTTTGTAAGAGTCAGTGTAGCAACCGTACAGCAGTTCGTATACCTAAAATGCTCGGTAGATGGCATTTTCCGAGCTAGATTGTTAAAGGTCTATGAGTTTTATTAAAAACAATGTTGGGAAATCTTTTCTCGTATAATAATAAAGGCGACGAAAACTCAGTTAGAAATTTGAATTCATAAATCGTGCTTGGGATTAGTTATTTTGAAATTGCAATTCATGGGGTAACCGAGTCAAAATTGAAAGAAGTATACTTATCCTCACCGTGATTTTCACGAAAGAGTAAGCAGATGTGTTTCTAGTGGCAAGTACTACAGTTGGCACTAATGTCACCCACGCAGTTTTGCTCATTACGGTCCCAAGTTGTAGATAGGAGTGAAGTTTTATTAATTTTGTATTAATTTAATACTCGTAATGTATATGAACAATTCTTATAAATTACCAATTCACACAAAAATAATCACTCAGACTTTGGAGCTATGCTTGGGTACTAGAGTTTAAAGCCTATAGGTATTTCCATTCGACTAACGAGGTGACGTGTAGCCAAAAATGACAACAAAACGTCACGTCTGTACGCCATGAGGGCAGGCAGAGACTTTAGAATTTGAATCGTTTTGCTCGATCCTATATCACTTTCACTCTATATGCATTCATCAATCTCCACATACTCCAGATTGTAGATATATTAATTATTTTCATAGTTTTCTTTTATTCCTTTTGTTATTTCTTCTTAGTTTCTAATTGTGTTATTATTTCACTTTGATTAATTTTATTATTGTACCGTTTTTTATGTTTATAAAATTGTTATGTAATTCTAGTATCATTTAGCAGTTATTTGTTATTCAGTGCATGTTGTGACGCCTGCACGTAGTACATTAAGTATATTACCAAATTGTTAGTGTATTAGACATAAGATATAATGTAACTACCACTGGATGTCCTTAAATAAATAAATAAATAAATAAATAAATTTCAAGGTTTTTTTCACCTGGCCCACGATTAAAATATCATCGATTTGGTTGAGATACATCACTACCGATTCATCCATTCACACTCGCCTCGTGTTTTTCTGTCCTCTCTATGTATATAAATTCGCTAATTGTAATTAAGTGTAGACGACACAAGGTCTCATATTCTGCACTACACACACCTTCCAAACAGCAAAGTTTAAACGCTGGGTCGGCGATGTTCATGAGGCAAAATAGATTGTCGTGAGAGCACTCATTAATAGTAAAACGGAAGTTAACTTCCTACTCTACAACATTTACAAGGTTCATGAACTTAATAAATTGAAGTGAAGTGTAATATATCGTACTATGTCAATAGGACTCGTGAAGATCGAAGCGTGGCAGTAAAATTGTATGATATATTATTGCGAATTTATAAAAAAATATATGTTGTAGTGAAAAGTCACATGGAAATGATGGTCAGTGTAGTTGAGATAGAGTGTACACCTACCTAAGTCCTGACATGTATATTTCATGCCGGTCAACACAACTATGTCGGCGTAATTGTATTCGGGTGGAACGTTCAGGATGAACCCGGTCATCCTACGTAGGTCACTATATCTGTATGTACAGTATCATTGTGTACAGTATTCGTTATCCGGGCGGATACGGACACCATCAGCAAAATTAACTTTTATTAAAGTAATAGAAGTAAAAAGTAGTTTAAACTGTTGCTGGAAGGCACCGTTTTATTATAATGGTGGTGCATTTATGAAGCACTTTCATTGTAGTTATCACATACCATACACACATTGGAACAGTGAATTTGTTTTTTGTTAGACATATTCATATAGCATCTTACATTATTATTTTACGGGTCTTTACTTATGCATAAATGGCCCACGGATCAAACTTATTCGAATATAAGACACCCTTATTATTTCAGACTAACGACTCGGCCCGACTCCGCCTGGGTGCAGATTTATACTTTTTTGAAAATATTCTGTCACCTATGTTCGTCGTTTTTCAAATCGGTCCAGTAGTTTCAGAGCCTATTCAATACAAACAAACAATCAAATCTTTCCTCTTAATAATATTAGTTTATATTTAGATCAGCTTTAGTAAAGATATACATAGGTTACAAAATGGATAGGTTACAACAGGTTATAAAATGAATAGGTACTATATTATTATTATTTATTATTAAATGGTATTAACAAACGACCATTGGCGTCTGTCCGGCATTGTTTCAATAAAACAGACACTGGAAGCAAAAAGTAACAAACTTGTGAATTAAAAATGAATAACAATAATTGAAATGTAAATGTTTGAACAGAGAAGGGAAGCTAGACACTTCGCGGGACGAAAGCAAAGTTGGCGGTAAAACACATAAATATTCAATTCTTGAAATTTTGCAAACGGGAACCAACTTTTTGGGCGGACAGTGTCACGTTGTGTTTTGGTTTAATATCACACACATCTCCTTGAAACACTCGGGACTATTTAACTTACACAGTTGATTACATAAATGTGTAGTTAAATGTCGGAATTTGTCGTTCTGCGAAATAAATTCTTTTGGAAGAAAAAACTCTTGTATATATACCTACGCGTCTATACAAAATTAAAACGTTCCGGCTACGGCGTTCAACTTAAACAAACACATATTTAAACGAATATTTTTACATACATACGTAAACTCACGCCTATTTTCTTAGAAGGGGTAGGCAGAGGTACCCCTGGTTATTACCAGGATCACCCATGTTTTGCCTTGTCTGTTCCGTCCCAGGATGTGATAGGGGGCGAGCCTATCCCCATATCGGACACAAATTCCGGACTCCGGCCTGATAATGAATAGAAAATTCCAATATCACTTTGCCCGACCAAGGATTCAAACCCGAGACCTCAGCGTTGTAACCGTACCGTAGTACAACTACGCCGCCGACGCAGTCAAAATATGTTTACCCTTTGCAAATAATAAAAATTCACATACAAGGCGTCTCAAAGAAAATATACCTATATTAATTGTTTGTGCAATATAAACAACCAATTCTATTCTTATTTTTCACTACAATACACAGTTTGAGAATTTAGTACCTTAAAATAAGTCATCCAAATGCCACAACCTTGACCTTCGTCGCCCAGAATTCGGTTTATTCAACTTACAACAGGTATCCTCAAATTTCTTAACTCATTTTTGAATTATGCAAACACTAGACTTATCATTAAATTACGCAAACTACGATGTCTTCAAAATGTTGTAATCGCCAAATCATTGTTTTTGTAAAATTAATCCACAGTTTCGTTAACCGCTCGGGCCCCTCGCAAAAACTCCCCATAGAAATTAAAATCCGAAAAGCAACGCAAGCGATGGGCGTATCATCCACAACCCTCAGATTTCTTGGGCATACATTTTTTTATAGCATAGGTACGGCAAACGAGCAAACAGGTCACCTGATGTTAAGTGATCATTTCCGCCCATGGACATTCATAACACTTGTGTCATGGATGTGTTGGCGGCCCATCAGTCTGGGAGGGAAGCGGGAAGGTAAAAGGATGGAAAGAGGAAAGATGTATTGGTCATCCCACAATCTCACTCACCGAACGAAACGCGACACGTCGATCTCCTGTGAGACAGTGGTACCGCCCCGGATGAGCCTGCCCATTCATGCTGAGTCGTGACTGACAACAGCGTGACTCTACCACTTTTAATGTACATAATATTAACTATTTACATAAAAAACTTTTTTTTCTTTAATAATAGAGGTTAAAAAATATATCTAAAAACACACTGGTTTACAAAAAAAACGTTAATTGGTTTAATCCTCAACTGTAAGATCATATATTAAGGTGGCAAAGACTGTAAGATCTAAAGCTATTTTGATAGCTATTGAGAAACCAGTAACTTGTCCAGTGTACATAAAATCGCTTTAATATTTATGTACAATGACCTGTCTTGTTACACAGGAGGCTATTATTCGTAAGCACATGACAACATCCGGTCAATCACTATCACCAATCAATTTTCAATTTAGATTATTGAACGTCTAGAATCGAGTTATTAGCACTGAAATGTAGTTTGGCTTAGCGGAAATGACAATAGTTTGCTTGATCAATACTTAATGGAGCTGTTAATTTCTCGTCAGACTTATGACATTAATACCACCGTGCCTTTAGATTCTTGTCACCAAGGTTAGAAGTAAGGCGCCGCGTCGCGGATGTGTATTTTGTATTCGTTTTGTGTACATAGGCTTATTAATAACTTAGATTTATTATTCACTTTATATTTCTTTTTTGGAGTATTAGCGGCTCCAATGAACCTTCTGGAGCCCAAGCTAACTCCACCTGCTCTCTTTACACCAAGTGGCTGTAATAATTGGTAAAAAAATGTAATAACTAGGGGTCATCCAGGCCCCACATAATTAAAGGACCCGCAATGATTTTGTGCAAAGCGGATTCGCGGATGTATGGAAATCGGGGCGCTTTCACCCTGGGATGTCCGGTGCCGCCCGCAATGCGTGTGACGGTAATCGAGGGGTTTTTAGCCAGTATGCTGGCGTAGGTATCGTTAGGGACCCAGCTCGGCCACAACATCCGCATTGTGCCGGGCTGGAAGGCCAGATATACTGACACACCCCTTTCGACTTTCCCCGGGGTAATGAAAGGGGAGCTTTTCCTCTTGAACATAAAAAAGTGGCTGTAATACTTATGTATATATTGTATAAATGTATATATTGTAGTCACAGACACACCACACTGAAATAGGCCGGGATTGGCATGTGCATTAGACATTCCGTGTGATTTGGTAATACTACAACACCCAGAACCTACATCATTAGTGATCAATGATCACAAAATTAATGTTGCACGAGGATTGAAACCGCGGTCTGTTATTTCACATCCTGCTTGGCTTCTTGCCCACAGTGACACTTGAAAATTAAAACACTACGGGCAGCTAATGACTAACACCAGCGCTCTTTAGTTCCTCGTTGCTTTCACTTCAGATAAATCGATTGACGAATATAAATGAAGTATAAATAATTAAGAAGGAGGATTAAGTAGGAAACATCACCATATTTATATATTTTGAAAGCCTTCTTTCATTGCTTTCTTATAGGCTTACGTGTTTATCTTAGAAGCTTGCTTTGAAACTAATGTATGAGTGACATATACATATATATAGGGTTATTTTGATCTGAGTATCCAAAATTTTACAAGAGGTTGAATACAGTCCATTAGTACTTTTTTATTCAAAATATTCCATAATTTTTATACTAAAAAAAAAAACTAGATACTTAGACAATACACACGACCAAAATAAGACCATTCATAAACTCCTCACACATAATAAGATTAAATATTTTGAGTGAATAATTAAATATTTTTCGCCATGTGTTAACTAGTATTATTCTCTTGAGTACACTAAATAAATTTGGTCGGACTTTGAAAAATAGCCCTAAGAGTATATACTCGTATGGGTTTTATAATAAAATGTGTGTGTCAGTCGTGATATTTTTAATAAATAATTAATCGTGATATTTCTACGGGTTCTAGACCAGGAATATCACTGAGAAGACTGAGGCTTTAAATCCTGCGCCGATACAAATGTGTATCGGAGCAAAAAGTCTTTCGTTGTATTGGATAATAACGACACAATGCATAGTATCTTGCCATGGAGTCCGGATTATGTGTGTGGCTGTTAGATTTATTTCAAATTTAATCCATCCATCCATCCATCCATCAGCCAAAGGAAGTCCACTGCTGAACATAGGCCTCTCCCAATGATTTCCACAGTGACCTGTTGGAGGCAGCCTGCATCCAGCGACGTCCCGCGACCTTTACCAGGTCGTCTGACCACTTAGTGCGTGGACGTCCCACGCTGCGCTTTCCGCTTCGTGGCCTCCATTCGAGAACTTTTTGGCCCCATCGGCCATCAGTTCTCCGTGCTATGTCAAATTTAATGCTGGTAGGTAACTCATATGTTAAAGGCCGCCTAGATAGGTACTACTGCCATGTCTTTTTCTTCCGCCAAAAAGCAGTGTAAACAAATTGTGTTCCAGTTTGAAGGACATTGTAGCTAGAGTAACTACCGGACATAATGAGACTTAACACCTTGTGTCTCAGGATAGCGAGCGCAGTGGAATGCCAAGCATTGCTTTTTAATTGATGGTGTTGTTTGGTTTTGCTACTGTCCTTGCGCGGTCGTATCGTTTACCATCCTGCGAATGCTCATCTCGGTATTCAATGCGTTAAAAAAATACACGGAAATATTAATCCAAATACAATGCAGCTGTAACAAAATAATACCATGGTATCAACTATCATGGTAGTAAGTCCCTGTATGCTTCTAAAATGCAACCATGGTGTCACAGGATGGTTACAAAAAGTGTCCACATTTGTTAAGAACGTGACGCAGGCAGTAGTAATGAACTAGTTAGGAGTGGAGGATTTAATTAAAAATGTTCATGTGAGCCGTTAGAAAGTTCTTGCTTTGATTTAATAAGAAGCTTTTTATAACTAGTTAGGTTAGTCGTGTATATGAATTTAATTAATTCACGAACATTGTGCGAGTCCTCGCTATGATGTTTTGAGTTATATATATGTGCTTATGTTAGAACATGTTAAAATCGTTGTCGGCACGTGTATAATACTCGTAGTCCCATAATTATTAATGATTAACTTTGTTTATTGTTTTCAGTTTTATGCTTCGATTGTTACTTGTTAATTGAATCTGGATACTTAATTGTATTTCTATTTATAGATATGTGTAAATTATAAGTGTAATTTGATGAATAATTCTTTAATTTTACATCCTATTTGTTCCTAGAAATACAAAGCTTGAGTTTAAAATAAAGACATGCTAAACTCTTTTATCCATATAATATAACGAATCCATATTTAAGTATATTACCAATAAATTCCAACTTTGGCGCTTGTGTCATGCCTATCACTATGGAAGAACCTAGGCCTCAAAATTACTTCATAATATACTTTCATAATACTTACATTTTAACATCCAGTTTTACTTCAATATATCTGTACAATTTGAGCCATGGTTTGCTTTTGCTTATCAACTTAAGGCCCAGGAAGTTCTTATTAAACACCGGCATATTTAAATTTTTGTTCTATACAACGAACATTTATATTCGTTAAGCACTGCACAGTTTCCTATAATGAAAAGCAAACGGTGTCGGTGTAGTTAAGTGCACAGATAGTGGAGGCGAGCGTTCACAACGCGCGCGCCGGGTCATCGAGGCCGCACAGAGATAAAGCCAATATCTACCTACTAAACATTCTCAGTTTGTGTATACAATCAAACGTGCCTACATACTGGGAGAATCGCACTGTATCTATCTAGTAAGCCTAATCATTTACTAGTACGTACCTTTGTGTACTAACTATTTAGCTTGATATATACGCACGGATCTCCCTGTAATGCCTGGCGGGCAAAACTGCTAATGTATGTAGCGAACGCCTGTCAGACGCGAGTGCTCCAAACCTTCGAATTATATTGAAGTCAGGATCACGGCTGATGTCTAGAACCGTGTGTGGTGGAACAAACTAGAATGCAATGCATCCGATAGATATTCTACGCGTCTACGGCTATCTTTTCGACTATGGATAGGTCAACGACACACGTATTGTATAGGTATACAAGAAATAGTTGTATATAAGGATTAAATACTTTAAACTAAGTGGCAGCGCTTTATCTAATGGTAAATAGTAGGGCGGTATTGTAACTTTTAACTTCGTGCTAACAAAATATCGATAGTTTTATAATATTCATTGTTTAGTTTTTTAGGTAGTAAGTTTTCAGTTGACTTTTATATTTTACAGTACATTATTATTAGACTTAACGAGAATAGTACCTACTCGTATATGCCATAATATTTTCAGGCAAAAATGATAGTGTTCCGCATCACAAGATGCAATTGGCTTGGAAATGTGGTTAGGATTTTCCCCTCTTTTCCCACCTCTACACAGATAAAAGTGTGTAAAGTAAAGTAAGAACATAGTCCACAAGTTAGTAAATGCAATACAGTAGAGTATTAGAAAATGTTAAAAGCATTACACGAGCGACACGGAACGCACGGCGGCGTCTACACTTACACTCTAAGCTCGTTCCAACTTGAAACTGATCCTAGCATCTGTAAAGTAATCAGCGCGACTCTCGGCGAAAAGTTAACTCCAGTTAAACTTCGGCCTTATTTAGTTATTTATACTTTAAGCCCCATCGCTGCCGAGTTTCTGATGTTTTGTAAACATCGCACTCGGTGCACAAAAGGAATTTTCTCATTGTTCCCTAATAAAATAAATAATGTGTTATTTTATTTTCGAATAAAAAATAAATAGAGCACAACACAAACTGATAAACTGACAGAAACGACAAGTTGCTTTATTCGTATTATTTACATATATACTGCGTAAATATAAAAAGAGATACTTTAACGTAATAATAAAAACATACTCGGTATAAAATTTTACATACAGTGAGCGTGTAGCACATTTTATTGTTATGATCTGTGACACACTGAAAGGCCTGAAAGTATACGATATAGTCGGTCCCGTGTCACACGCATTAAACATAGTAGGTTTCCACACACGTACCAGGCGTACGTGATCAACGAACGGAGCTCGCCTCTCAGAGCGAAGCACAATTAGGAACTTATCGTCAGGGATACAGAGAACTGGGAACTTCGCACTTACTGTCACGGCTCCATTACAGTTCTTCAAACGATGTACACATAAAAAAACCGATAACAAACCTTCACGGGCACAGCTCCCTCGACAACGCCGTCTATACGCCTTGTACATGTTAACTGCAAATGATCTTGGAAAATGTATGGGAAACAACACAAGAATATTAATAAGCTTGCGTCAGTTTGTGTATTTGAGTGTGCTGAATCATTTATAAGTTTTTCAACTTTTGGAACGCACTGATTTACATAAGAGAAATATTTAATAATATATCTCGACATATTACCTTACTCGTGTAGATTGTCCCTTAAGGCAAACCCTTCCCACGCTCAATAAGAATTCCATTAAATTTTACTTCTAAGTAAGTTGTAATATACAGACTAGCACTCACGACTTTATTTTTAGAAGCAACAAAGTTAATGTCGATTATAATTTAATATCATTCTCATAATATTTTCCAATAACTTGCTTTAGTAATACTCGGGAGTGGAATATTGTTTACAATAGACTTCCTGTGTCTAATTTGGTGATGCTCATATTTAGTACCAATTAATTAATATTGGAGTATTTATGTTATAGAAAACCTTAATAATAATAATCCTTGTAGTTTTTATTATTTATTCGTATAAAAATGGGATTTACAATACAAGTCGAGGAAAAATATTCTCATCAAGAAATTAACTAACATCAACACAATTACGAACACGTCAACTGTTACTAAAGGGATCCACATTTCATAATCCGTTATGGAACAATATAAAAATACGATTATTTAAAGGATGAAATATGAAATTATTTATTTACAATGTCTCGTCGAGTTCATTATAAAACTACTTTATGAATAAGACTAGAGTGTAAAGCGCGAACGTGTTACAGCAGGAGAGCGTGATTGGACTCTCTGAAAAAAATAAAAAAACAGCTTTATAAGAAACCTCACAAAGAACGAACAATTGTTAGCTTGATCCAATTTTTATCTCACTATATTTTCTTTTAATTTTCGTCGAGTTATTATTCGACATCAGTAAAGCTTAGTATACAGATAGTTGATTATACTTTTTATATAAAAGGTATGTGATAGAGTCATTTTATTTCATCTTTATGTTATGTATTGTATAGTTTTAATATTTTTGCTTTGTGAACGTTACTTTTACATTTAACATTTCAAAGGATTACAAAGTCGAGTATTCTAGTGATAAAACATTAAAAACTGGATTTTGCTTGTAATAAATAATAGTTTAAAAAACTAAAAAAACACACTTTAGTAAAAGACCAACTGAAAAAGTAAAAATAATTGATAATAAGTTTGATTAGAAAATGGAGTGAAATACCTTCATTTTATGATTAAATATTTACATACATTGCATTTATATACGAAAACAAAAAAATCCAAGCATTGCCCGACAAAAAATTGTCTTATGGAATATTGGATGCGTTTGAAAAATCGTTGACGCACGAAAGTCTAAGCCCGGACAAGTCGTTTAATTAAAATATAAAATAAATAAAAAAGATTACTTACTATTAGTATGGCGTTGTTGCGATTTTTCAGTCTCAATAGCTGCAATGTAAACCGTCGGCATCAGTCCTGAAAATGCCAATAGCTATTATACCGGATTATCCTTAACAATATTACGTTGATTAATAGAATTTACCTAGCGACGAGACTCCACGTATAATTACCGACAGTAAAATGAACTTAACGTTTAATTATTATTCGACGCAACGCAACATGCACACACTTTTTAAAATATGTTTTCTAATAAAAAATATTTAGACGTTCTTTTGAAATATAAACTATTTATTTATTGCGTATATTAATTACAAATAAGAATTGCCTAACGCACTTAATATTTTTTTTTTAATAGTTTTTTGATAAAAGTTATAACAAACTAGACTTTCGTAGAGACGCGAAATAAATACTACAATAAATAAATAAAATTATTTATTGAGAAACCAATTTAAGTGGAATGTTTTGTCCCTTTTGAACGCCTTGCGAATTCAGTTTGAACGTTGAAGACAAAACATTCGATAGCTAAAATAGGTTTTATAAACTTTCTATGAATAAGGCTGTTAGGCGATAGTCCACCACGCTAACCAAATTCGGTTTGGCAGAATTACGTCTACCACTTCCAAATTACTTTATACTCCCTCTTATTCATAATATGAGAGCACCAGGTCAACGAACTACGAGTTAGTTACACGTTATTGTATTATTTAGTTTAGAAGTTTGAAGCCTCCGAGAGCCGCGCGGACAGTTGGACGCAGACACTGTTATCACATCATAAGGGCTCCATTTGAACTTTTCGGAAATCTAATAAAATATCTAGACTTGTCAGAGCTTTAGTTATTTGTGCTTTCGTACAGATATTATTTTATTTGTGACTGTTAGCGTTAATTCCTTTAAATGTAAAGAAGGTAAATGAAATAGCACAACTAACTTAAATATTGTTGTCATGGTTCGTAATAACTATCTCTGTTTGTTCCAAATATATTCAATGATTATTTAAATTCAGGTATAATTAAATCATATCGTGTTCTATTTTATTTGTGGGGATGTTCAGAACAATAGGTCGGAGTTGTCATAATAGCTTTAAATTATTATTACTTTGACATACCTAGGACGTACTATATTATTCAATTTTAATTCCAATAGCGGCGTATTTGTTTCATTTGGATGATATAACAAACTTGTTCTGTATTAATAAATAAATGAATACACCCAGCGGGTGTTTGTGAGACCGAAAAGTCTCTGGTAGTTCCACATACCCACGACACAAGACTCGTTCTTAGAATGAGGCCAGGACGATGTATGTGACTGGCGGGTGTATTTATTTAATTTATTTTTCGACAGAATATTGTTGCAAGTTTTACATAAGTGTTCCCAAAATATCATTTACGATATTTTACTAAAATTGTATTATATCAAGACCATAAGAAACACAAAATAAATTTCTCAGATAAAAGCGTCATCAGTATTGTTTATAACGAGTAGTTATAGCCCGTAACAATTCTCATTCCACCTCTGTGACGTGACAATACAAAATAATTTCGGAAATAAAGCAGCGCATTGAGCGAGCCCATTCGCATTGGCAGGCGAGGCGCGCACCCTTTTTTATAGTACACCTCAATTTCCAGCCTGCTATTTCTTTAAACAGGTAATTACGAGCTGTCGCGCCCTGGGAAGGCGAACAGTGCGGCACAGGCATTTGACGTGACTTCACTTGACTGTTCCATTAAGATTTTATCGCAAAATGCAGGCTCCTTTAAAAATGATTTCACTTACCGGGATAATACACTGTAGTTCTGTTTTCAGTGTAGTTGGCGGGCGGCAAGCTGAGCGTACACAAGAACTCTTCCCACGGGCTGATGACGTCATCGTCGTGCACCACCGCCTTTGTTTCCACAGTGTACAAGCCCCAGGAATTCATTGTCATCTCCGTTACTGCTTGCTTTAGAGGCTTGCTGCAATAAAACAATAATAAGGGGAATAGGGGAACACAGGACTTCCCTTTTTTCCCGTATTCCAGATTGTATTCACTGAACCGGCGTGAATGATACCAAGGCAGCTGTTTTTAATGTGCTTTTCATTATGAAGTGTCTTTGGAATTAGCACCTTCGTGTTTTCCAGTTAGTTCAGAATATAGTCGTGTATTGTTGGAAAGTGGTACAGAGTTAGTATCTACCTTTGGTAAAATATGTTTGACAGATTTGTTTATAGATAGATACACGTCCTACTAATGGAAACAAGGCTTCTAACAAATTCCGTAATAGGGATTTAATCCGCCAAGTCGGATTACAAATATAATTAGAATGAACATCAAACAAGGTTTTATTATTCACAGTAGTACAAGAAATAAGAAAATTAAATCGTGCCAGATATTTGTATGGAAGCACAACAAGGCATGGCGTGACAATAGCGAATCCCTACATTAATGTCGGCCCGACAAATAAAATATTCGACATGGTGCAAATAGTGAGATAGCAGTTACAACTGTTGGTCGTTTATAACATAAGTTTTGGCAGCGCACTCACCCCTGCGCGGATATTATCATCACGGGCCTCGGATACACATCTTCAGCGACACATATGAGGGTCACTAGGAACACGTATCTTTTCTCTTGAATGAAATAAAAGCTTTTTCCGGTTGCTGGGGACGTAAAATAAATTGTTTAAGGTAATGAGGTCGTGCGGATTTATTTAAAAACTAGGTTTCGTTTTCGTCTTTTTGCTCGTAAAGAATAGTGCTTCACCGAAATTTCCGCTTTCCGGATGAAAATGTTTTCACGGAAATATGAACTCTAAAGCTTATTTTTGCGCTATAATTGATTGTTTAAACACTGAGGTGAAGAATTTATTAGAAATGGACTGCGGTATATCGATTTCAAGTGCTTCTACTTTAAGACAGCTGAGGCACTAAACTATATTTAGACAATCTCATTTACTTTATGGGTGTATAAATAAACATATAAATATCCTTACTGTAAACAAGCATGGACCTTGTTTGTCGGTCCTCCTCCATAAATGTTGACACAACACACGTGTAGTTGCCACTTAGGTCCGTACTGGGTCTCAGTATTTTTATGGCCCTGTACGCTTGTAATGGTTCGTCTGTAAACGATTAATTATTTTTAATATCTCAACAGCAATAATTTCCACGTCGCATATTGTAGAATGTATACATTTATTGTATCAGCCCATATACGACCCACTGCAGGGCACGGGCCTCCTCTACAATCGAGAGTACGATTGAGAGTGGTTAGGCCATATAGTCCACCACGCTGGCCTAGTGCGGGTTGGCGGACTTTCACATACCATAGAAATTTATACAAATCGCTATGGTATGCAGGTTTCCTCACGATGTTTTCCTTCACCGTTATAGTGCGTGGTGATTGACTATCAATACACACATGACTCCGAAAAGTCAGAGGTGTGCCCTGGGATTTGAACCCGCGACCACCGTAAACATGTAGGCAGCCGCGTTTTGTCCGTTACCAACAGGCCACCACGCACTTTTTAATGTATACATACTTTAAATTAACTTTTTGATTTCTGCATTTTACTGAATTAATCAAAGTTTGTTCACGAGGGATGATAACTCTTAGAAGTTTTAATTCCTTGGTCAACTAACAAGTGTAATTGTACGGAACATTGTATATACTCGTATATCAAGTAAGTTAGGCAATAAAAACAATAAGACACTGTCTTAAACTATAAAAGTAAAGTAGCTGCTCGTAAAACTAGGCAAATCCTAGGCAACAATGAGCAGATGGTAATCTAGTCTATAAAAATAACTTGGCCGATATACATAATCATGCCAACTGAAGCGAAGCCGTTTTCCCTTTTGTTTCTCGTGCTTTGACTACATTCAAATTAAGTGGTGAAACAAAAATATGTTTAATTTGATAATGAGCAACAAATCTCCTTCTTTGATTTACTAATGCGATAGTATGATATGGTCCTATAATCCAGGTAGGTCCATACTAATCGTACTATTTACGCAATATAACATTCTTTACCTAGCCTATACTGTCCCATTGCAGGGCAAAGGCCTTCGTTTCCTTCTTCTACCCTTCTCTATCCACGGCTTTCTTCCATCAATTGGTATCAATATACCGTAGTACGTATAATTTTGTCTCCCTACATAGATCCGTCAAATGAACAAATGATTACCGCCCACCAAGGACACTTACAACTATTATGAAAATGAAAATGAAAATTAGATCATGGATGCGTTCCCAGCTCCTATAATGGGAATGAAATACGAAGAAAACGACGGGGACAGAAAAGGAGTCTTGGGCCTTCTTTGCACGCTTAGTATTAAAATAACCGATTTTAAATAATGTTTGTCTTGGAAAAATGTAAATGTATTGCAATGAAGTCTCCGTTTGTTTATTTGGACACAAATGTCGTAAGACAACTCCTTCCTTCGATTTTCTTTCGCTGGTAATAACGTCGACAGAATAATATTGCATACATAAAATAAGTACGAATGTCGGTCACTGTAATACTAAACATGCAATTACGTACTGTACTGCATCAGCTCAGGTACGGCCCACTGCAAGGCACGAGCCTCCTCTACATTCGAGAGTATGATTGAGAGGGACAAGGCCATATAGTCCACACTTTGGGTTGGCGGATTTTACATACCATAGAAATTCTTGGAAATCGCTATGGCATGCAGGTTTACTCACGATATTTTAAATCACCGTTATAGTGCATGCAACTATGCAAGAATTTATAAAGAGTTTTGTGGCATAAATAAAAAGAACTCACCCGACACCTTAAAGTTCATGTCGACCTTTCCTTTCAGGAGGCCTATGACTTGCGGCAGCATCGGTGGTATCCACTGATACACTAAGCCCGAGGAGCCGTTGAAGAACCACTTCATGACCAACCCTGGACCAGAAACTGTGCTAGAGTTGTACTCGCAATCTAATATTACTGATTCAGTCCCAGTCTTTACTAGCGCAGGCACTTCTATCCTTTTTATATTTACAGCTACACATTCTGCAACAAAATTTTGTTATGAATCATCATTGTCATAAATTAGTACTCGTAGAAGGTGGCCTGTTGGGAATGACCGGTTACGACTGTCGATATTATCGTCACAGTTTTAAATGCCAGGGCACACCCGTGTCTCCTCTTCCTGTCAACTGTAGAGGAGGTCCGTTCCTTGCAGTGGAAATTTTAAGGGCTGGATTATATCATCATCAACAACTGCAGCCACAAGAAATCTACTGCTGAACATAGGATATTTCCGTGGATCGTATTGCGGAGTAATGCCAATGCTAGTTCCGCTCGGCAGGATGGTTGGCGATCGCTGAACGTAAATTCTTGTCCTGAGAACACTGCTGGCCGTCATCAGTATATCGTTTGTCTATACCATCTCTGTGACATTCTTTCTGCAATTGGTTGGTCGCCAGAGACGTATTTTTAGCCCCAGAGTTATTTGTGGAGTATCTATTTTAATTAATGCACGCATTTTTTTAAATTATTATTAATCGGCTATAAGTTTTCTTTAAAAGCAGCCGACTGAAGAATTACCGTGTCTTCGTATTTTTTTGTTAATTCATACATGTAAAATATAATTATGTTCTTGTTATTATGACAGATGAACCGTAGGTACAAGTAAAACAAGACAAGCAACCTTGAGACTATTATCTTAATTATACGAATATACATTAGGGTTTTTAATAAAGCAGAAGAACAGCGAAAACTTGGTATGATAATAATAATAATTCATAAAATGTGGCCTTTAGACAACTGTACGATGTTTTGCACGCTGTACTGTTCTTGCAAAGCTGTATAAACGAAAAAAAGCGACTCAGAACCCAGTAAATATACCTAAAAGTAATATTAGAGGTTGTTATGAAGAACTTTATTTCATACAATATGGTGTTAAACGAGTACACGTAAAAACAAGACTATGAACCCGATATATGAGTCAACAAGCTTCCCAGTAATATACACTAACACAACTAAAGTTTAAAACTAACTTTATCAATTACTTCAATTCGATAATAATGGAAGCCGCCCCCTAACGTAATCACTGGAGCAATCGTTTGCCTCCAATTAATGTTTAATCATTTTAATACCCTGCTTTAATGCGACACGCTGCGATTTTACACGTAAATCTGATTAAAAATCTATTAAATATGAAATATCTACGCAACATTTTTAAATCGAAAAACTTATATAAAATTCACTTAGGAATTTCATCAATTTTACAGGGTATCAGAACACCTATGTGGTAATTAATGATGGTAACTCGTGGCAGGATCATAATATCTACATGGATGATGACAGTGATCGCCGCAGGTATGTCGCGTTATGAGAAGATAACCCTTTCTCATCGAGTAATCTATTTTAATTGCACTGCTCTTGCTCAGATGCATAGCATTCATATTATAGTTTCAATAAAAAACCCCTCTTTATGCCTACTGTCAACTATAGATGTCTACAATGATATTAACAAAGCAAATTAACTCTATAAGCCCTCAAAGGTAATCCTAAAAGCCGTAGCCAAATCGTAGAGGAATTAGCAAGAGAGCTAATTGGCACCATGGCAACAAACGCAAAATTCGCCACACCACAAAAAACAGTCCGGCGTATACCGATATGAATTAATGGCCGCACGGAGTCTGACTTAATAACAAAAGAGAATCAGATTCACATTCCATTTGTGGAATAATGTTCCTTTTTCATTTCCCTGGAACGAGACAAGTCTCTTTGTTTGCGGGCGTCAATTATTTCCCTCTGATACAAATCCCCACCGTTAGGCTGCCATTTCTTGTTTGAATTTGATGAAACATTTGCCGTTTGTTATATTCTTAGTTATTATTACTTGGTATTTACCCAGTTTTTTTATATTGTATCCCACTTGTTTCACTAATTAAAGTCACTTTACTTTGAACTTGATCCTGTCACTAATTTCATAGACCTTAATGATACATTACAATCGCTGGTAGCCCGCTTAATGTTAGAGAATAGTGACATTGGATATGGCCTAATTACTACTGCCAATGTCAAATGGCAACGGCGACTGCCATCGATATAACCCTAATGCGTAAAAATGCTTTAAAATCCAACTACCAAACACATGCGTTTATTACATTTAACCCTCCGTAGCATCGATGCGGTGATATCACGAAAAATCGTTTTACAAACCAAATTAAGATCCCCTCTCATTGATCCCACAAATTTAATTCTAGAAATAAAATGGACATTTTATACGAAATTCTAGGGTTTATCTTACTCAATGGTATTTTTTTTAACTATTCACTATGACATTGCATAATATCGCTTCAATTACCCATAATTTTCAATTATTTCATTGTTTTCCTTTTAGAACATCAGGGTTTGAGTTAATTTTTTATAAAATAACTTTTGTAGATACAATAAATGTGTTTCAGTGCAACCTGTTATGTAGGTAAAAATTAATAAACTCTATTGTTTTTGTGCTTGAGCCTTGTTTAAAAAGATAACTAAAGATTTTATAAGGCTTTCGTACCGTGAAAAGTAATTTACTCAGGTTAAAAAACGAGTTCTTTAGACCACACGATTGAAGTAAAACTGTTTTAACTCCATCTATATATATGTATAAATTTTCTACAAACATTATGGATTTTCACTGATAATTCGCAAAATATGAATTTTAAATGAATTTACAATTTTATTAACTTCAGATGTAAAATATTTTGTTATGAGAGAAAGAGAGATCGAAAATGCGTTCTCACACCTCCCTCTCTTGCCCCTATGGTTATATATGAAACATTACTCTCTCTCCCTTTCTATCTTCTTTAACTTATATCTCCCTCCCAACTTCCGTTCGCCTCGCCCGGTCACACTTTTCGTAACGCTCTCGTAACGCATTCACTATACTCCCCAAGTCAAGCGCGTAAAGAAGTTTTAGTTAAAAAATCATGTGGCATAACAAAGGGGAACGTTTATTTGACCTTAAATTGACTACCTTTCATGAAATAGTACACGATTAACATTAGTGTATTAACCGATTATTAAACAAAGTTATTACGTTCAATAATTAACGCGTCATTGTGATTGTTTCGGCGTGTTAACACATTCATTATTCATTCAAACGATCGCCTCTGTTCCACATCAACCACTCATGTATATTAACACAGTATTGCAAAATTTTGCATCACGTTCCATGTGTTTGCATGTGCACTTATTTTTTGTTCACTGAATTAAAATAATAATAATAAAATACACCCAACAATCACATACATAGGTCTGACCCAACAATAAGATGGAGTCTTGTGTTGTGGGTATCAGAAACTACGAGAGACTTTTCGGCCTCAAAAACACCCAGACCTGAAACAAATAATTGTGATTCGCACAAATATTTGTTTCAGTGCGGGAATCGAACCCGCGGCCTCTCGATTCTCAGTCGGTGTTGCGCCACGGACGCTGTCTTAAAGTGTTTATTTTTTGTAATCACGGCCAAAATATTTATTTTCAACCTATATGTTATTATTGCAAAACCGATAAAAGACTTCAATAGTATTAAACTATGGTAGATATCTAACACAATAAAAACTTGGCTTGCTGATTAAGCTGATAGTTATGAGGAGATCTATTTTTTTACGTACCTGTCCAGCTTACGGTTTAGTTTTTTTTAAATGTCTAATTGGATTAAAGATTCTAAAAATATCTCTCCGTAATCAGGTTACAGTTTTTTTAAGTTTTAATTATTATATTTAACCTTTTTTCTTTTTCTCTAATCCGTATGTTCTCCTCATTTATTTGGCACAATAGCAACAAACAGTTTGACCTATGTCACCTTTGGGGTTACTCTATGATCCGAAACGAAATTCGAATGTTCGGACGTTCGAAATCCGAAATATGTTATAAGTTTTCCACTTCAAAAAATCAGCACTATTCTCTATTACACTTATCGTTCACTTCGAACTAAGTCTACGGTTACGAAGTAAGATAGAGGATTCGAACATTTTGTAGAATACCTATCTAGGCACATTCATACAGTTTCACGTGCTACGTTCGAACCTTCGAACTTCGTTTCGGATCATAGAGTAACCTCCTGGACCATACATCACATCGATTGCCAACTTATTTATCGAACCTGGATGAACAGTTTAGGCGCTGCAGTGGAACATACAGAAACAGCTATGAGCTAATATGATTTCCCTTTCTTTTTATTTTTTTTATGTAAGTTTCATCCTTCCAATAAATTAAACGTTGTTGCCTATAATGCTTTTCATAAGTATTAAGATAACACTCGTTCGTTCAGTCAGACTTACAATAAACTAACACCCACACGATCTACAATTAACTTATGTGGATGTCTAGAAATAGCAATGTTGCGCCACTTTTGACGTTAAAGTATGTTTTATCTAATAATATTGTTTCCGCTGAGAGCCTAAAAACAGCTCGCATTATTATACGGAAAAGCGTGTCTGCTATTATTACATTATCGATGTTTACAATATTTAGTATAATGTGTTTATTAACGTCCCTCTGACATACATTTCGTAAATAAATATCCAAGTTCCGAGAACATATCAACAAGAACATGCCTATGTTACGAATATGATAAAGATATTGTTCTAGCGAGTTTTTGCAAATAGTTCATGAATAATGTATTGTTGTTTTGATACCGATCTTCTATAGGCTTTCAGGGATATTAAAACGTTTCTATTATTATATTGGTCGTGCACTGCGGAAGTGAATTCTCTCTGTGTGTATCCAGCATTTTTCGCCCCATTTGTTTGCGTATCGGATGCCCTAAGTGGGGACGTGCCTAGTCTTCGTATAAGGGGATATTGCGCATTGTTAACCTATTATATTTACCTTCTTTTATGAACGTATAGGTGCGTACTGACGCGTTAGATGTAAACTTTGTAACTTAGAATTTAAAGAAAAATACATACATACATAAAAATCACGCCTTTATGCCCGAAGGGGTAGGCGGAGGTGCAACTAGGACACCCACGTTTCGCCTTGAGTGTCCCGTACCACGATGTGATAGGGGGAGGGGGATATATTGATTTTGAAAATCATTTGATAAGGGTAATATATCAAATAGAATAGATAGTAATAGCTGGAGTATATATAGTACACAGTAATTAACCTTCTAAAAATAAATTGAAAAGTAATAACTGGTTCCATATGACAACCCTCATAGATGTGTACGTCCCACGCCTGAATACGCCACTACTTTACAAACAGGGTTATTTTGATTTGAGTGCACAAATTATAATAGAAGGTTAAGAATAATGAATATAGTCCATTAGTAAAATAAAATTAATTATTTTTTGTATTCCATAATTTTTATCCTCACAAAACAAAATTCTTACGGCCTTATTCATGGACAATTTTAAAGACTAATTTAGTTATCGAATGTTTTGTCCCTTTCGAACGACTTTTGATTTCAGTTTGGGCGAAGAAGACAAAGCATTCGAAAACTAAAATAGTTTTTTAAACTGTCTATGAATAAGGCCGTTGGACAATACGCACAATCATAATAAGCCCATTGATAAACTACACACAACAAACGCGCGCGCTTCTATGTATAAATATGACCGGCGGCCGTGCTTGTAGAAGATTTTGAGTATAATTTGAATATTGATTAGGATAATATTAAATGGAAATAAATGATTTATTATGTGTAAACTTGTATATTTTTTACCATGTGTTAATCAGTATTATTCTTGTTAGTTCAATAAAACAAATGTGCAGACTATGACAAATTGAGAGGATTTTAAGGCCTTAATCCACCAACGTATTCCATACGTATTACTGGACTCCGCTTATAATTGTTTTTTTAAACATTTGTTAGATATCAGACTCTTTGTCATCACCAAAGGTGAGATGAACTTACTATGACCACACGTGACTTCCATAAGTGTGTTTGGGTTCGAACCTCCGATATTTGTTGCCAGTCCGATAACTGGTCAACTAGACTATCGCTCATTTATATCGTAATTCTAATAATAATTAAAATAAAAAGGTGTAGTATTAAAAATGGTTGCAGGGATACTTATGACTTTTATACTAATTGTATATTATTCCGTATTCTAAAAACAACATTCAAAACAACTACCTATAAAATAAACTGAAAGCTAAATGTACTGCTGAAGTTTAATTCCAGTGCAAACTTATTTTTTTTTTATTCATTATGCATCATTAAAATAAAAAGACATACAAATTACAGGACTCACGACAAAAGCAAAATGATGTAATCAAAATCTAAGATGACAGGAAAATTACACACGCAACAACTTCGAGCACGCAACTGAACACAACTAAAGGCAACTGGTTCCATAAAAACGTCGATACTAACTTGAACACAGTATCAGAAACACAAATTGTATAGAATAACCCATAGTTCAGTACATCGTTAAGTTGTCACTGCGGAGCGGAAACAAGTACGAATACTGGGATATAAAGCGCGGGTCGCACCACCACTTAACGCAGGTCTGAGCCACCGACTGAAACTCTGAAAACTTTGGTGTGGAACAGTTTCAGTAACAAGGACGCATGCGTATCAGATTTGCCTGTTGAGTTATTTTACGGTGTTCCCCGTTCAAGTGGACGGTTATTTTAGACGGTTAACTTGGCCAAAAGGGTTTATTCCGCTTGTAGGATTTAATTACCGAATTTCTTTGTAGGATGGAACGTGTTTTTTCCTGTTCTATATTTTCCCGCTTGAGATGTGGGTGGCAGATTGGATTACTTACGTGAATGATCAAACAACACTTGAATGTCATGAACTAACTTTATAATGGGGGTTGCGTAGTATTATTATATCATATCTATCTCACTATAAATACAGTATCTATACCTGAGTATTTATATTATGTTATTTTTCATCGCTCTGTATGTATGTATATATTCATATACATGCAGGCCACTTCCAACAGGTCGATTTAGAGATTATTGGTGAAGGCCCATGTTGCGCAGTGGATTTCCTGTGGCTGAAGAGAGAGAAGAAGACAGACAGAGAGACATGTCAGTAACCTAGAAATTGTTTAGTCTAGAATTATTGATTCTGCGGTGATTGAATTATAATTTATATATTAAAATTATTATATGAACTTCTTAAATATGAAATATTGCGATAGACAATGTGATCAAGTACATGAATCAAGTAAAATAAAAACGTTACGTTTACCATTCACTCATTGATGGGGAATACGTGGCGCTCCGAAATCTACGATAGTATTTTGAAATATCTACGATAATATTTTTGATCTTCAAAATTATATTTGGAACACGCTTCATTTATGACTTGAAGAGACTTCTACAAAAATGTAGAAATACTAAACATGTTTATTTATAAAATAATTGTCCAGGTTCAGTGTACCGTGCACCGTTCTTGCATCACGCTATATAAAAATTCTTTATAATTATATCAATCTTAAATTCAAAGATATCTTGGATCATAATTCATTGTAACAAAGCTCCATATATTATTCGCATCTAATATTTATTAAATAGCATATAACTTTATTTACAGAGACCTTTATCGTCGTTTCGTGCAGGTAATTTTGAACACATCGCTACTGCTTCAAAAGCATAAGGTGCACGAAATTTAATATTGTAGCTCAGGTAATATTTCGACAAAAAAAAATATGAATATATAAAAAATATATAACTAGTTTTGAACAAACACTGCAGGCGTATAAACTGAATCATGAATTTTTTTAATTTTTTGTATTTTTTTTATTAACTGAGTTCGTAAAATAAATAAACACACCCAACAGCCACAGACATAGTACTGACCCCACACTAAGATCAAACATGGAAACAAATACCTGCGGATCACACATATATGTCTCGGTGCGAGGATCGAACCCACGGTCTCACGTTTCACAGCCGGCGTCTAACCAACAACGCCACGGAGGCGGTTGTGGTGGTACCTGTGAACATTGACTTACGCCCTTACTCCCGCCAGAGCAACTTCTGTAAGCCAAGATCTACATTGGCGCGGATTTAATGAAGTGCACTGAAGCTCAGCGAGTCTCTGGGAAAGTATAAGTAGTCTTTGTCCTAATGTAAAAACAGTATTAAATATATGATTGTTTCAATGTGTTACGTATACTATTAATAAAAATACAGGATTCATTAAATAAGTAAAACATATAAAACGTGCTGACATTTCACCAGGCAATAAATGCTACTTAATTAAGTCACGTCGAAGTTCATTAATGCGAAACCAATCTTAATACTAAAATATATAGAAAAAAGGGCCAAAAAAATCTTATGTAATCAATCATAATGTAAAACAATACTCTAATGGAACAAGGCGTGGAACTTTAATCACGAGGACGCACTAAAACTACATGAATTACGTCAAATAATTGTACAGTAGACGAAAAATCGTAGTGAAAGGTCGTCGATGACTGGATATTACGACTAAAATTATTACCCTGCGCTGTGAAATTTTACCCTGAATCTAAAAATAATGTCTAAAAGCAGCCTTCATTTACGAGTAGAATCCGTATTCGTATCCACTTTTAGACATCCGATGCTATGGATATAGATCGGGAATACGTTTTTTTTTTTATCAGCCTATATACGTCCCACTGCTGGGCTAGGGCCTACTCTACAATCGAGAGAATCGATTGAGAGTGGTTAGGCCATATAGTCCACCACGCTGGCCTTGTGCGGGTTGGCGGACCTACATACCGTAGAAATTCTTTAAAATCGCTACGGTATGCAGGTTTCCTCACGATGTTTCGGGAATACTTAGTAAAGTTAAATTTGTAACTGTCTCCTGATATTCCGGATGGCCATTTTTTATATTTCAGAGCGACTTCAATTCACTTGACGATCGTGCAATGCAATCTTAATGGATTATTAATAAAATTAATGGATTAATTTATTTATCGCTTCTATGAACCGGAATTACGCAAGGAGATTTAAATAAACTTATAACGATGTTTTTTATACAAATATCACGCTAAGATTTATCACTTTATAATTTAAAATAATCATGGATTCTAAATTTACTGGTCTCGATTTGTTTCAATATGTTACAGAAAGCTGCTTCAACTGTTACGCGAACTTAGTTCGCATCGATACAACAGACCTACGCTTTGTCATAATTTCTTACGGTATCCATCTGAAGCGGTCTTAAAGTTTTAATATCTATAGATAAGATATGCCTGCCGTTGACCTCTTGATTGGCTTCATGTTTGCTATTTTGCTCTAAGCCTTCCACTGACCCCGCCACCCTCTACCGTGAAAGCCTCTTGTGATTATAAGAGCGTTAGCGCCCACTTTGAGAAACACTGCTTTAGATCAACAATATACCCTTAACCCTAGGGGTATATGAGAACATAAGTTAGGTATTTTATATTTATTCTGCTGAATTGTGAGTGTTGTAGGTAAAAGTTTTTCCAATAATTCTATCTTTAATTTACTAATGTAGTTTTTGTAATTTGATAGCCTACCTAGGCGCAATGCATATGTCAGTCGTGAAAACAGAGGCCGCCTATCCATGTCTGCACCAAGACAAACGTTTGTGCGTTCCAAAAGCTTGTATTCCAAAGGTGTCAGAACTATGTGGTCGAACTATATGTTGTATCAACCCATATACGTCCCATTGCGGGGCACGGGCCTACTCCACAATCGAGGGCACGATTGAGAGTGGTTAGGCTATATACGAGTAGTACACTACGCTTTCTTAGTACGGGTTGCCGAACTATATGTTGCATATATTTATATAAAACACAGATTTACGCACAGAATGAAAGCATATTTATTGTAATAATTACATATGACAACAATAAAGGCCCATAGTAAATAACAATAACATGAGTTGCTTTGTGACGCTTCTTTTTGTTATTACACGGGCTATTTTTCTCGCAGACAGAGTAAACAAGCACCGCATCCAGACTCACAAGACGGCGGCTTAACTCCCATTTAGATATGTACGTTGGTAACATGCCAATTCTAATAAAGCCTATTACGGCTGAAATAGATTGCAAAAAATTTGCACAATGCTGAACAAACACAGTAAGCAATAGTATGGCCACTTTAATCTCCCGCGATTTGTGAATCCAGCGGAGTGCATACATAAATTACGTGAAATAGACTTCATTGAGTTATTCTATCGTACGTTTTAATATATTGTTTTAATTTGTGAGTTGCATTTAGAGTTAATCCCTGTCACGGGCCATTTTTATTTGTAAGTTGAGAAGATTACGTGCGTAATAGTCTCGTTAGGTGCGGAATAGACTCTCGTGGTGGTTTAAAATTCGATCCTGAGGAATCTTCTTCTGTCCTTTTTTAATTCTAGATGTGTGTATTTTCCTAGTTCGTGATTATTCGCTTTAACAATAAAGCATCGTGATTTCTTAGAAAAGAAACAAAATAATAACATATTGATGTCCACATTCACACTGATTCACAAATTACACTGATCGTAGACACTAAATAGCCTATTCAAAGGTAACTAATTTTCCTTCAAATATTTTGAAAACCTCACTAATATACATTAAATCACTTTGATCATATGTAGCGAATTATTTTTTCTTATTAACTAGAATAACAAGACGGGAGCAAGTCGTTCGCCTGGTAGAAGTCACGCCTGCTCGTAAAGAGATGCAAAACCACTCAGAACGAATTATTGTCCAGCCCTGCCTCTCTCATGCACTCGTGTTATATCTCAGTTAACCATTTTTATTTACGTTTATTTATATACCCGTATAATCATGTGATAAGACTGTTTGTTAAAACAGGGTCATATACATATATGAGAGGTTAAAATTCGATTCATTTCTTTTTTAATATTTGACGTGGTTCGATGGGCGAGTACGGTTGCTGACCCCGACGACCGAACGCTAGGGTTGTCAGTAATGAACACCTGACAATGTTAAGAATCACGTACAAAGGCAGTTATAGTACTTTTAATTCAAAACAATTTTTTTTTTATTGCAATGAATGGCGAAACGAGCATGCCATTCGCCTGATGGTTAGCGATACAAACTCTCATGGACAGTAGAAAAACCAAACAACACTATTAATTACAAAGCAATGCTTGGCATTCGCGTTCTGCGTTCGATCTCCCTATCGAAATAATTTTGGTTTTTGTGAGACTATAAAGTCTCATGTAACTTTTGATACTCATAAACAAGACTTGTATCTTAATTTGGAGTCAAGACAATGTCTGGAATTGTTGGATATATTAAAAAATGTTTATTTATTGCGTTTAAGATACATGAAAAGGTATTAATGCCTTATCATTATAGGCAATATTTACAGAAAACCGTAGGATGGATTTAAATATACAAGATAAGAAATATAAGGTATATATAAGGAAAACAGAAAAAAGTATATAATTACAAAAGAACAGTATATTTAATATTTTCTTACAACTTTTGGATTATAAACTCGCGTATTGTGGTTTCTTGGAAAAATAAACCATATTTTTCTATTAATTGATATTGTGAATTTCCTAAATTTTCTACATAAGGCGTTATTCATATGAAACATGTCACAACAATGGTCTAGCAAAGTCTATTGTAGACAAAAAAATATTGATACATACATACATGAACATCACGCCTTTTCCCCAGAAGGAGTAGGCAGAGGTGCAGGACCAGGACACCCGAATTTCACCTTATATGTTCCGTTCCATGATGTGTTAGGGGGCAAGCCTATTGCCATATCGGCCTTATATTCCTGGTCCGTACTGATAATAAATAGAAAATCCAGTATCACTTTGCCCGACCCGGGATTCACACCCGAGACCTAAGTTTTAATCATACCATAGTACAACTACGCCACCTAGGCAGAAAAAAAATCATTCGTTACTAAATAATTATCGAACTCGGGCGTCCACACTAATTTAAAAAATCAGCATTATTTGTGGACATCTCATATCTACACTAAATTAACAAAAAAAGGGGACCAAACATATCGCAAATGGCGCTTTAAACCTGACGACTGAAACCTGTAACTGCCAACCCTACAGTATACTTACAGAAGTTTACTTTTTAATAATGAAATGCAATACGAGTGGAAGTTCAATAAAACGATGTGGAGTCCGCAATTTATGTCCGTATTAGAATGAATAACGACGGTTCATAAACACGTGGACTGTGCAGTCATTTCGGGCCTCGGTTCTCTTAATCATTCACCTGGCTAATTCCTAACATTAATATTCCATCTTGAAGTCTGAGCTTCATTGGTAAAGTCATTCAACATCCATGTTATTGACGTGCAAGTAAATATACAAGAGTTATCCTGACAGCCTCCGTGGCGTAGTTGGTTAAACGCCGACTGTCAAACGAGACGCCGCGGGTTCGATCCCCGCACCAACACAAAGGTTTGTGTGGCCCACAAATATTTGTGTTGGGTCTGGGTGTTTGTGAGACCGAAAAGTCTCTCGTGGTTTCTGATTCCCACGACACAAAACTCGATCTTAGTGTGGGGTCAGGATTATGTATGCGACTGTTGAGTGTATTTATTTATTTATTATTTACATTGAGGATTTAAATGTCATAAAGTCTTTCGCACCATTGGTACGGAACGTTATTACTTTTGTACATATTGGTTAATTGTCGAAAGGCCGATTTTCAATTATATATTTTCATTGAATAGCGCTGCAATTGTTATATACTTTCTATAAAGAAGCTGTAAATTAATTGTCCCGATAGTAGCTATCTAACGATTGATAAATCGGTGCATAATGCGTCGTCATTATATCCCAGAATCCCAGACAACCGTTGGATTACCGAGGATCAGACAAAATAGGTGTTAATGCAACATAAATAATAGTGTAAAAAGTGCCCAGAATATATGATTCAGTATTGAATTTATAAGCGTGGAAGAGTATAGTTTAATAACATCTGCGAAGACGTCGACGGTTAAACCTAAACCCATTTACCGACTTGGCATTTTGTACGTGATACATGGCCAGGCATTTTGCGAAATACAAATTTTAAATCTCGAATGTCACTGAACTCTTTTCTTTTAGAGTTATTAAAACAGGAGCTCAGATTGGAACCGATATCGACCTTATGTACTTTCAGCGACTCTGTTGAAAAATACACGCTAAAGGCATGTTCGTTGAGTTGATCTCAATCAATATCCGAATGTATTCGGATTTCGTTGCAATTAAAATTCTTATCAAACTTGCCGGTGTTGAGTGATTTGAGTGTTCGTTGATACTATAAGTTCACGCCTATATCTCTGAAAGGGTAGACAGAGGTGCCACTAAAGTAACTCAGAGCGCCTCAAGCTTTTTTTCGTCACAAGTGTGACAGGAGGTAAGCCTATCGCCAGGCAATTCATATAGGATTTGCATACAGATAAACTTTGCATTAGCATTTCCCATTGTTTAAAGATTATAATGATATCAGTATACAAATGATAAGAAACTATCCGAAAACTACTTTTTACTTACAGGTGAAAAGTTAATATATATCACTTTAATTGTACACATTTTATTTTTCATACTATAAACCACTACTACTCGTAATGTAATTAACTCTAACAGCTTCATTTGCATAATTTTAACCCGATAAGAAAATTGCTTATTTAATTAAAATCATTCATGTTGGTAATTTAATCACCAATTTGTGTAGTTTCACACAGACAGTTAACAATTGAATAATGGCTAAATATTAAGCAAATGAAAGCTAATACCACATTGTATGAAGTATAAACATGTTCTTTCATACATTCCCTTTTGTTTGGTAGCAAGCAACCTACATCACTCAGACGGATTCAATGAAATATATATTGAATTAAAGGGCCAATGTTTTGGCAACTCATTAATCTTGTGCGTGAAGTACACAGGCTCGGCCAGACTGAAAATCTATAGGTAGGGCAATTTTCAATGCGTTTTAAAGCGGGCGACACACAGCCGAGTCGTTCGCTACATCTGTTTGACAATTTACGCTTTTAATAATAGCCGACGGAGCCTTTGAATCGGTCGCGCACGAATTAACAACCAGCTAAATTAAAGCCTTCAAACTTTTTTGCAGGCCAAACGGTCGGTTTAACCGCGCTACGTTTTGGCCTTATTTAGCCGTCGGGGATTTGTAGAAAATTAGAAATATCCAAAATCGGCTTTGCTCTCGAAGTAAAAACGGGTTGTAAACGTTGAGTCTCGCTTTATATTCAAGATCGATTACACTACACTAAATTCTTTTCGGAAGTTGGAACCCGCACCTTTGTTATATTTCGAGATGTTTGGTACAATGAACTTCAATTAAATAGACAAAGGAATGAGTTTTAAAGGGGTAGTTCCGTATAAAATCAATAATAACAAGCAAAGAACCTACACCTGGTTATAGACTAACACTTTATATAATTCCTATTCAAACGACATTCTAATCGATGTGTTTATGCCTAGATTGTATGTTAGCTGAGGCCGCCGACGGTAATTAAAGACTTAGAAAATTATCCCTCACGGCTTGTATTTTCATAACTTATGCAGTACAAAGTGTAGGTTACCGATGGGACCCGTGCAAGTTTTGTCGCATGCACGGAACATTATTTCAACTTTAGTGTTTGAGTATTGAGCGTGTCCGCAGCGTAGCTTATTGTTTCTACTACGAACAGATAGTTTAGTACATTTAATATTTTCCGCTCGATTGCAACTGAAAAGGACAATTTAAATGTTTCCAACGATTCATTGACTGTGAAGAGAGATATCTACGGACGCGTCGGTTTCTACGCAGTGTTTTGTGCATTTCACATTAAAGTTTTCTCTAGTTTTTCTTTGCACTTGAATATGAGTTTGGTATTTACTTTGGCAAAATTAACAAAAACGGATAAATAAAAGTGTTTATATTTGTTATATATAGCTCGTCATACTTTAAATTCAATGAATAATTTAATGTCCTTCTTACTGTACTTGACTTTCTGTACCATATACGAGTAATTATATCAGCGAAATGACTAGCTTAAAATCCGTGTATATTTACAAACACGTATAAAAATACATTTATATCCAGCATACGGCAACACGGCTCCCACGCGCTCCTCCACTTTGCGTGCATTAAGTCCTTTGCAGGTAAGAAACTGCACGCGGCTACAAAGAAATGGCACGGTAATTCTATACATATTACCTAGATACGTAATGGCATAACCGTCTTCATATTTCGTCGACTCTTTTGAATAAGACGACGCGCAGCCTCAGGAATTCCCTTCCATCAAACAGTTTCAAAGGTTTATTTATACACCGCCTGGATATAGCACAGCGTGGCTCGACACTGCCCAAGGGAATCCCTAGCCGCATGACGGACCGGTTCGTTTTAAATCAGAATGCCTTTCCGGCTGCTTTGAGGGAATAGCTGCACGAATTGAGCTAGTCCTTTAATAACCCTCAATAACATTTGTGTTAGAAATGTCAGAAATTATTTTGGAATCTGCGGTTTATCGTCTGTAAAAGCCTTCAACGTCAATTCAATTTGTAAGACATTCTAACAGACTGGACTAGGAAGTAAATACCTACATTAAGTTGTTTTTCTAAGCCCGACGTATCAATTATATACATAAGTAATTTTAACTTTATGGTTATAATCAAAATCGGTCCATCCACTTCAGAGTTATGAGGTGACAAACATAAAAAACATACAGTCGAATTGAGAACCTCCTATTTTTTGAAGTCTGTTAATAAATCACATGAAACGGCTGACACTTACCAGTAGGTACACCGGATTTCATCCAATGGGTGATCCCCGTGATTGTGTGTGTGATTGTTTGTCTTCACGCAACGACGGCGCGGCGGATCAAACTGTGTATTTTTTGGACAGACGGTGCAAGGTCCGAAAAGCGATTTAGGCGTTTTTATTAAAAAATGCAAAGTGGATTTGGGATGGATCTGAAGCGTAAGTTAACGCGGTGCAGGATGCAGGTAACCGATTTTTTATTATTTAATAATAGATAAGATTTATAGCACTTTTATTTACAAATTACAATAATACACGCTGATATTACTGATATACAATATTTATTTATTGTATTCCTTACTGCACACAAAAATAACATTAGTTGATTTATGAACACTGAACATAGTTTATTGAACTAATAAAATATGCCATAAGATTATTTGCTAATCAATAGTTTGTTATGGTTAAGTTCAACGAAGTCTCGTAGCCACTATAACATTATTGCAGTGGGCGTTTCAGCGCGTTTGAACGATTATAAATATTACGTATTTAATAAACTTACGATAATTCATGAAGCACCGTAGTTATTATATTTTTGTAGAATAACTATTAAAACATCTGTTATACTTAAAATTCAACACTTGCAGTTGAACATTTATGTATAGTCGCGCATGACGCAAGCTTAGGAAAAGCGGTTTGCCAGTGCTAAGCAGTGCGTGAACTTTAAGCGTGTTCTAAGCATATTGAAATATGTGGGGATAGTTTGCGAGACCTACTTTCCATATAATACGTTTTAAATGTTTCTAGTTACCTTTTATTTTTATTAGAAATACATTTTTAATAAACCCTTGAAGCTATGATTAAATTTAAAATGGTGAAAAGAATGTGGATGAAATAGTCGGTAGGGATCGACGTCACCGAACCTACACCATCCAAATCGGTGGTATCCTCAACAAGGGTCTGGTACAAAATACCCTGAACCGACGAAATTGTATGAAGAGGTTGATGAAAGTGGATGAAGCGGAAGTAGTATATCAGGATCGAGCAAAGTGGTGATCCATAATCTCTGCGACCCCTATTGGAAACAGGCGTGACGATTATGTATGTATGTATGAAAAGAGTTCGTGTTGGCTCATGAAAGTTTTGTGTATCGGAATCAAAGCATATACGATTTTGACCAGGTTACTAAAATGTGTTCGCCGGTAAGAAGTGATTATATCTCTGAGTGTTATGTTTCAGTTCTGTGTATTATAGAAATATCAGTAATAGATAAAACACTTGAACCCAACAGCGAGCCATGGGTGCACTGACAAGGTTCTAAAATAATCATATTTTTATTCTCTCACTACAAAAATTTTATTAAAAAACAAATGATTTATTTGGGTGATAATATATTATGGATATCAGATGGACATATTTATCTACTGCACATCCCACTTTTGAAGGTTGACTCAACATTAATTAAAGTTATTATTTATTTATTATTTAATGTGAATGTTGGGTGTACTTATTTATTTATTACGCTTTTAAGGCTTTGCTACATAACTCCTCAGCACGACATGACGCGTACATGTTCTCAACCGAATAGGAAAGGATATCCCGAGGGATAGAAAAATAAATTTTCGCATTATAAAAAATGCTTCATGTATCCACTTACAAGCTAAATTAATTTACAAAACCTACGTCAACGCGACCAAAACCGCGAGCATAACCTAGTAGTTAATAATTTCAGCCTGTAATATAGGCCTTTAAACCGCCAATCAATTACTATCGATCATAGCCGGTCACGCATAAAACAGTCGACAGAATAACAAATTGCCTCGATTATAAAGAAAAACCAATTACGTCACCGTCTAACATTAACTGTATAGTGCGAGAGCATTTTAAACGGACAGCGAGCACACTGCACATGCTAAAAACGTTGGTGCGATATAACTGAAGCATAAAAAGCAATTTGTGTCGAAAATGCACTCTGTTTGCACCCGATGCAATATGAGCTGTATTGTAATATCAGCTCTATCGTGTTTGTGAGTTTTCCCGAGCCATTTCAAGTGAAACGCAAATATCTGTTATGGTATCATTGAATGTGTACTCAGTACTGAATATCTAAAATACGTAAAATGTTTACGGTGAATATTGAATTTGATGGCGGTGTTTCTGTACAGTTAATGTAGTTTGGTAACGAAATTGGGTTTATGATTTATTTGTACAAGGTGTACTATAAAGTTCTGTTGAGGTTAATAATAAATTAAAATATATCTGGACAGTCCAGAGGAATTTATATGGATATTTCTGATTTTTGAACAGTGCATGGGCTTTTTGTTTTGCAAATCCTACATCTAATGAGTTATTACATTCGTCATTAAACATATGTATAGATAAGGCGGCTATATTTACAACTAGACAGTCTTTTCCCTCATATTGACATCTTTGTGGATTTAAGTGGAAGGTTAGAGATTAAGCCCGACACCGACGTACCCCATTCAGCCTCCCCGGGGTATCACACGGGGAGCATAACAGCTTTCCACTCGTCACAAAAAAGGTAGTGCTGTCCAAGACTCATGTAAATACATAAAAATGTGTATATAGAGCACTGTTTTACATACGAGTAGACAAAGTTTTCAAAGAGCGCGCAAGTACTTGTCTGCATTCCATAAAAGGCGCAAAAACCCATTTGGCATTCACATCGCTTTCCATTTGCTGTTTAAGTGCTTTAATGATTTGTGCAAAAATTCCAACTTGGCTATGATTAATGAATAATTATACCCGCCGAATCATTATCTACCGTGATGGAATTTGTAACAAGAAAACTTTGTATTTGTTTGGGACTCTCTAATGGAAAAATGTAATTACCGATTGATTAAGAAACCTCGTAAAATATTGTAATCGGAAAAAGATGGGCTGGTTAAATAAAACTTCAGGGTTCCGGTGGTGTATTTTAATGACATTGTTTTGTTCAGTTTTTACGTAATTCTGAAATTGTAATGATGTTTTATGTTATTCATAAATAGCAATAAATAATTATTCTCTATTAGTATGATTAAGCTGTTTTAAATGTATCTACATCTATTATCACAGTTGTGTTTTAAAAGTTTTGCAATTTTATAAGGAGGTCATAATCCGTTCTTGCCAAGTCCAAAGGGCGATTCTCCACCGGTTATGAAATAATAATTCCCAGGCTTACTGAAAAAGATTAAATTATATAACTTTAGTTAAACTTACAACTTCAAGGTTAATTAATGTGAACTAATTATCGTTTTGTTGAACTAATGTAGTTAACGTTAAGTTAGAAATACGAAGAATCTTTTAGTAGTATAAAACCGAATAGTGTTTTAAATAAAAAATAAATTTTGATATGAAACTAATATTATCATAGTGGTATATAATATGAATATTTTCCTAGAATAATAAAGAAGCTTATCTGGCTCAGTGTGAACAATGTTTAGATATAATTTCAAACACAAAATGTAATATTATATGTCAACAAATAAAGCTAAAAAGCTACTCATATGGCATTCTAATATTTTTAAACCTAAAATAATCATGGTATTTTTTTGCATTCGTCTGACAGACAAGTAATCAATCGGTTCATCTCTAGTTAAACGATTACCGCCATCAATAAACAACTACAGCACTTTGACCGTAGATGCGTTGCTGGATTCTTACAATGGTAGGGGAAAGGAAACGAAAAAGACGGGGGGAAGAAAGTGATAATTGGCCCACGATAACCTGACTCACCGAACGAAATACAATAGCAAAACCGTCGCTTCGCGTTTTCTTTGAGACAGTGGTACCATCCCGGTCCAATCGGCGCATTCCTAAAGTGTAAAGTAGAGCTACAATGTTGTTCAACCTCATGATTTATTAACTTACGCATTTGGATTATAAGTTCCAAGCTCCAATACATCAGCATTCCTTTCGTCTTTGGAATAGTTCTTCCATATTCTGAAACTCCTTGCGTGCGAGCCTATTAATGTGCCAGGGTACTTCAAGGCATCGAGTAGAAGTTGCCAGGATCGATTATGGTTGCATAAATCTATAAATTAAAATTTAATTTTAACCGTATTTACTATTAATTACAAGCACAACGTGGATATACAATTCGTCTACATGATCTTAAATCGTAATTTGTCAGCCAACAAAGAAACATCAATAAATTATATTATGAACGTTAATATCATATAATGAAGCTTTTCAAATCTATGAATCGAAATTAATAGCTCAGAAATTTATTAAAAAATTAAACCCACTTCAAAATTGCAATAAAAAGAGAGAAATAAAACTAATCTTTTTATAAATCTTAAATACCTAAATATTCCAATTTCTTTTTGAAATCCGACTTATACTTTTTGAGATATGCGTGGATAAACATACAAACATACATACAATTATGAAATTTGGCACACGTATTCAGAAGCTGGTATATACCAACATATCCAAAAATCATGCAATTCTGACAAAATTACATACATACACATCGAATTGATAATCTCCTTTTTTGAAGTCGATTAAAAATACTTTTTGCTTCACTGACCTTCTAGCGTGAATCTCGGGTGGCTACCCGGGGGGCAGCCAGTTTGTACAACCGGGCCTCTGTTTTTGTAATTAGGCCAGAAGTCGACCAAGCCTAGCTCCCGCCTGCTGCCATACTTGTTAGGGTCAGAGTGAATGACGTCTACGAAAATAGCAGAGTTTGGGTTCAATCGCAAAAACACGGGCTTTGCGTCGAAAACCGCTGCAGCCGGATCAAGTCCCGTTATCCTGTTAATAAGACCAGTATTTTATATCCTAATAAAATTAAGTTTAACATATATTATTACCTATCCCAAATCACTAAAGCAGCGATATTCAATTTTAAACGAAAGTCTGTTATTCGACAAGCCTTGAATCTGAAATGATATTTGCAATGCCACTATTTAAATATTTCATTAATTATTATATTCTATAATATCGTTTTTGAAATTAAATAACCTTTAGGCGTTTACGTTGTTTGTGTCTCGTCGCCTACTCATTATTATTCAGTAGATACCTTTTTGGATACATTAAAAATACATGTGATTTTATAAAGCGAGTCGTTCTATAAATATTGACTCTAAATTATAATTAGTTGATACAAATAACGCCGAAATACATTATTTATTCGTAGATAAAAGTTAAGTTTATTAAATACGTTTTAAAATCGTGTTATCATCCAAATTGTTTACCAATGAGGAAAAATCCGCTTACATTTTGAGAAAAAAACGATATGTTTAAAGAGCAAAATTGAACAAAAAGTTTACACACTGAATAAGAAAGGTATAGAAATTAATTTTGTGGGTTCCGAGTGCGCGAGGAAAGTTATTGTTATGTTTAAATTATTTCACTTCGTAACCAAGACATTGTACGTATACATTTTAATATTATACGCAGACTTTCAAGTAAATAAAGAGCCGAGAAAACGTATAAAATTGAACTGAGGGCGAAGTTTTCGTACAGGTTTTTGTGATCGAATCACGTTAACTTCCTTTACAATACAACGCCTGTGTAATAATTCCGTACTTCAATGCTCTATACACGAATGGAATTCTATACCAAATTTACAAAGACTTAACCCTTTTAGAAAGCATTGCGTATATGTTTACCATTACTTTAAACATATAAGGGTGAAATTATAGACAGGAAAATAACAATATTATTGCGTCGATTTAAACACTTTTTCAGTTCATATTACTTTAAAATACATTAGATAATTATAAGTATTGAAATCGATAGCCAATATTTAAGCACTGCAAAATTTATTAAACTCAACATGCAATACAATTTAAATGAGAAATATAATTCCAAAAGCTTAACAAATATCAGGAATCATTATTATTGATATTTACAGCTAGTATTCAACATTATAAATTATAAATGATTAATTAATTATGATTAAATGGTTATAACAATCCATACCAAGGCAACTTGACTCCAAATTCCTGCATTTTATTCCCAGTGACTCCAAACATATGGGCTCCGAGCGAGTGGCCTATTAGATGCGTCTTGTTCAAGTCGAGCCCGGCCGCTGACAAATTGAGCAGAGTATTGGTAAACTCGTGTCCTAGCTAATAAAGTTAATCTCGTTAAAACAACAAAATCAGAGGGCTAACTTAATTAATGCGTCCAACTGTGTAACTCAATATAATAATGAAGTCTGCGTTGATACAATTTGTAATAGAGATCGATATGTTCGAGTACCTACTTTTTTACATTTATAGACTTCGAAATTAATGGATTTATTTTTATTAATATTTACGACGCTTTAGTATTGTTTCTATGGTTTACATAATTTTTTTATAATTAATAAAATCATATAATTAATTAAATATTTGCAATCCAATCTACTGCTAAACATAGGCCTCTCCTAATTATTTCCGCAGTGACCTGTTGGGGGCAGCCTGCATCCAGCGACGTCCCGCGACCTTTACTAGGTCGTCTGACCACCTAGTGGGCGGACGTCCCACGCTGCGCAATGACATAATTATATTAATTTTGCAATATTTGCATAATGACATGAATTTCCCATAAAATGTAGCTTACGGTTATAAGTTTGCTTCCCACTTACTTTAATAGTATTTGGCGCGGCCCAGTTAAGGAAGGAGTTGACGAAGCTAGGGTACACCATGGCCGCCATATCTTGCCAGTTAAGGAGCACCACGTTACTCTTTCCTTCCTCCAAAAAGAAGTTTATGATCGCCGTCACGGCGGGTCCGTTAGGGTGACCTGCTTTGAACTCATGTTTATAATTCGTGCGTATGCACCGTGTGTCGTGTTGCATTAAATAAAAGAAAACATAATGAGTTCATAACTCATGGGCGGGGTCTGTAAATACTAAATATAGAAGCTTAAAAAAATAGTTTAATTATCTTTTATATAACTAACTGCTGATTAGATCAGCACATTTATTAAGCTTGATACTAAACCAATAAAATACGCGCCAATAAAATATGTGGCTATTATAGCACACCTAATAAAGTGACCGAATTAAATAAACACATCGTTTTCTTGACATAACGCTGTTACCGTCCTGAATTACGACTTCGATTGTCTATTTAGACATAAATATCTTAAGATAAGCATTTTATTATTCGATTTTCTTTAAGATAAAAGCGACGAGAATCGAATAGTGTAAATCCAATTCCAATAAGAATTGGAATATGTTTAGGTATTTTGAATTCAGCCCGTTTAATACTAAGCGTGCGATATTTGCGTTGATGCTGGATCACAAATTACAACAAGTGAAGATGAACAGTAAATCGATACATAGACATTATACCACCCACTAGGTACCTATGTGTTCGAATGTAACTTGAGGAAGGATCGACAGTCGACACGTATTGGAAATGTAGGTATCGAGCGTCGAAGCTCGTCAAGTCTCTAGGGTAAACGTGTCTTTAACTCGTAATAAAATTAAGCAGTAGGAACGAAATATATGTGAGAATTAGGAAATACTGTCAATATCTCTTCGTAGCCATATACTATCCTCAGTCCGAAGAAGTCCACCGCTGAAAATATGTCTCCCAAGGATTTATATAGAGAACCTTCTAAAGAGTCCTAGTTTTAGCGACTTTTCTAGTATAAGATTTTTGGTCTAAAACTTGAGAAGGACATAACTACTGGACATAATGAGACTTAACAACTTATGTCTCAGGATGACGAGTGCAGTGGAATGCCAAGCATTGATTTGTAATTCATGGTTTTGTTTAGTTTTACTACTACTGTCCATGAGCGGCCGTATCGCTTACCATCAGGCGAATAGCATGCTTGTCATTCATAGCAATAAAAAAGGAGAAATTTTCAAATGTGATTTTTAAATTTGCTTACAAAATGTTTAAGGTTTAAAGACAGAAAAAATAAAACTTAAATATAAGTCACCTGTATATCCATGCGAGAAAAATACCGTGGTTTTGTTCGGATCGTACCAAGAATAGGAAAAAATATTGTGTGCGTCTTTGAAAGGCAGCTCTGTATAATTATGTCTTGAACTGAAATAAATTATCGTTAGGTTTAAAATAAAGTAAAAAGGTATAGAGGTAAGTTATAGCTACAACATTATTATTGGTACTTACTTGTAAAAAAATCTTAAGAGTGCAGTATTCTCGTCACTCGCGTAAGCTGTAATGAAATAAAATTAATAGTTATACCATTCGTTTTAGGTGTCTTATACTAGTTTAAGTCGCAATCAAAGGCACGATCTATATGCATTTATAAATACAGGCATCATATTATCACTACAATTCATCTTGTAAGTGCAATGCAATTCAAACAGATTCCAACTCCAGTGGCAATATCTCTCACTGATTGACTCCATTTTGAAACCTAACACAGGTTCAACCCGAAACGCCGCACATTCACGTGGTTCACTATGACAAAATTTTCACCGTCTTTTCTCTCTTCAGCCACAGGAAGTACACTGCTGAACGTAGGCCTCCCCTATAGATCGCCACATGGATCTGTTGAAAGCGGCCTGTATCCAGCCACATTCTGCGACCTTAACCAGGTCATCCGTCCACCGTCGGTTACGGTGGTCGTTATCGAGGTTAAATTTTAAGGCACTAAATTTTCTAGTAAAATATACAAACATTATTCGATTATAAAAACAACATGTTATTATTTGTATCAATTAAATGTTCCAAGTCATTAATCTTAAACAATGTTTTGTAAATAGAGATTAAGTACTATGTGTATTCACTAATCATAAGATCTATATAGTTGCCTATAACACCAATAAAGAAATTTCATTTTATTTCATTTCACAAAAATAAAATACTTGAACAAAAAGCAAAAATATAAATTCCATACATTTGCTATTCACAACTGACTCTTTCACAGTCTCGGAATATGTGTAAATAATCGTTTGTTTTTGCTAATAAACAGTACACGAGAAAGTGCATATATAAAATGCAAATTGTTTCCGTAGGTGGCGTTTACGATGACATTAATGAATGATTCACTTTTGTGCCACTTCCACTGTTTACATTACTGTACTACCACCGGCATAATATCCTCAAAGTCCTGCACATTTGTATAATATCATTTTAATGTATAATTTTTGGTTAATTATAGCTCGCTTTAACGGTGAAGGAGAACGTCGTAGGGAAACGTGCACACCTGATAGTGCTGAACAATAATTCCGAAAGTATGTGAAGTTTACCAAGACATATTCTCGAATTAGTTGATATCAGGCAGTTAGTCAGTCGTAAAATCATAACCCTTGGCAACATGGGTGAAAAGCCGTGTTGAAGTAATTAATTAAATATTGGATAAGGGCAGTCAAAATATTGCATTACTTAATTTCCTAAAATGATCTTTAACATATTGTATTAAAAATGAATTTGCACCGATTACGGTTTCCTATCGTCCTTACGCAAGCCATCGTGACGTCAGCCATACATCATTAATAGTCACTCGGCGTTTTGTGGTTTGTTGCGTGGTTGCCAAACAAAAACTTTCTTGCCTCCTCGGCCATCGTTTAATAATTCAGATTGATTTCCAAAGTCAGACGTAACTCTATGCGTAAATAGATAACAATTTTGATTCAAACGCCGAAAAATAATGGCTTTGGCAATTAGCTGAAAGAGTTATTAAATCAATATAAACTGTCAATTGTTGTCAACAATATTAATTAGTGCATAATAATTTGTATCCAAAACTATATTATTTATTGAGTGAACATATAAAAAGCCGTAAAAGCCCACTCATCAAATATACAAAGTAATCCATTTAATATACTATTGGGCATTGACTAATAAGGTCGAACAATAAACCTAGATTTGTTCGTGTTGTTTTACAACTCTTATCTAGAGAGTCGTGCAATCCTAATAAGGTTTGCTTAGTGTACTATTTTTGGTTTGAAAATTTAAAAATTAACTTGAAAATGTAAAAAATGGGTGTATTTATTTGTATAATTGTATAAATGGATAATAGGAGTTAAAATAGAAAAAGTATACAAAATTCAAAAATTGGCTTAAAACGTCACATAAAATGAATTAAGAATTAACAAAACTAATGCTCACGCAAAAAAAAAAACAATTTACCAGAAATTGGTGTACGTATACAAAAAAGAACGTAGAATCGAATTGTATTGTATTGTATCTGCCCATATACGACCCACTGCAGGGCACGGGCCTCCTCTACAATCGATAGTACGATTGAGAGTGGTTAGGTCATATAGTCCACCACGCTGGCCTAATGCGGGTTGGCGAACTTTTTACATACCATAGAAATTTATACAAATCGCTATGGTATGCAGGTTTCCTCACGATGTTTTCCTTCACCGTTATAGGGCGTGGTGATTGACTATCAATACACACATGACTCCGAAAAGTCAGAGGTGTGCCCTGAGATTTGAACCCGCGACCACCGTGAACATGTAGGCAGCCGCGTCTGGTCCGTTACCAACAGGCCACCACGCACTTCTAGAATCGAATACAGTAGTACTATTAATTCTGATAGCATTGAACTGCAAATTTATCAAACAAAGTGTATACTTTGCATTTTAAATATACATAAATACACATACATAATACAAATACACGAATAGTACGATTTGAGGGAAAGCCGGTAGAAATGACTTGTTTTTCATGCTAAGGAAACCATTGCTATATGAAACATAAATCACGGAACGTAAAATCCAATGACATACGGGCTTCCTCGTACTGTTTTCGGTCACGGCCGTAGCGTGGCCTAACTCTACCGTCTTCATAAAATATCTTTACATACCTGAAAACTTTTTTATACGTAGGAAGTAATTTCCTTAATTTATAATAGTTCTGCCCCTACATAACACAGATAATAAAACAGTAACAATATTCGGTTACTGCAGATCATGAGTCTTCTAAACAAAGAGGGCCCTTCGAATCAAGAATTGTATTGGGAGGACAAAAGCCATAGTCCATCAAGCTTATTGCGGGTTGGCGGGCTTCAAATGAACATAGATTTCCTTCACCATTTACGTGCGTGTAATTAAATATCAATACACACATTACCGATTCCAGAAAGTTTATTTTTTTTGTTCTATAGACCTGATCCCACGCTAAGATCTTCTCGTGACTAGCGGACATTAGAAACTACGAGAGACTTTTCGGTTCGCAACCAATCAGACCAAAAAACATTTGTGTTGCATGCAAATACTTGTCTTGGTGCGGGAATTGAACCCGCGGCCTATCATTTAACAGGCGGCGTACACCAACTGCGCCACGGCGCAAATCATATTTGAATTATACATTTATGTGATAATAACCTATTTTAAAATGTCCGCAATTATTTACGAATAAGTATAACATATGAGATAAATTAATAATAAAAAATATTGGTCCTAGAATTTAATCTTAGCTATTCTTAATGTTAAACATTGCATTTCTCAGCACGAAAATAGGCTGTCAATAGAAAACTGGATACGAGATATTTGAAGATTGTCGTAATAATTAGCTTAGCATCGCGATCTCCGTAGCATTTACCAGTTTTTAACAGTATAAACAACTTTCACTGATGAATCCATATAAACAGAAACTTTTCCTTTTTTAAATGTTACAACTTTAAGTCATGTTCCCACAATTATTCCCACGATTTAAATAATTTGTTCAGATAAAAAAATGTATAAAATATGTCAGAATTACATAAAATTAAATCACTTACTCGATACATAACTGTCACTTAAATGATGATTAAATAGATGCAGATATTCCGGTGGAATATTATCCTCATTTTCAGCACTGAACTCTGTCCAATTAGTATCATATCCTGATGGAGGCACGTCTATATACGGCGCTTTATGTCGCGTCAATATTAATTTAGCTGAAAGAAAGTCCATTAATTATTAAATGCACTGACGATACTATCAAAAATTTAAATAACCTGAACAAGCATTGAAACAATTTCAAAATGTGGGTCACGTGTCCACTATTAATATTAAAGAGACACTTACCGCTGCCAAAAAGAATAAGAGAAAAAATGCACGCACTAGCGCTCATTTTGCGGGCTTTTCACGAATTGTCGCTTCTCATGTGTCGTAATGTTTTATATAGGGGTTGGTATCACCACATATCACCACTTCGTAATTTACCTTGCCTTAATCGTTACTGATTACCGTTAGCGGTTAAAAATGTTTTAAGGATCGCATCGTTCATGCAGGCGCGGACTGACTGAGGCCGACGGTGAAAGTCGAGAATTCAAATGACATAATTATTATAATAAATTTTGGACAGGTGTAATAATGCAGTAGCAAGTTATCGGACATCTGGTAAGTATATTTTTATATAAATTCCAATGTGTAATTAAAGAAGACGTGAAATTTATTGACATAAGTGGAGTATTTATTTTTATGGCTATGTTTGTCGTTTTAATTCTGGGAAACGAATTACGCTCGTATAAAATATTGACTACGTAATGAAGTCTTGTTTGCACGACTTAATAATTTCATATTTACTCAATTTTGTAGTGATCATCATAGACCAAAACTTTATACGTTAGTATGTACAAATTTTATGTTAAGTTTACTTTTTTTCTTTGAAGATCACGGGTATGTATGCAGGTTTGCTCACGATGTTTTCCTTTACCGTTATAATGGGTGTTCATTCTGCGAATATATGTATGAGTAACATTAAAAAGTCAGACGTATGTGGTGTGGGCTTGAATCAAGTCTTAATTGAAAATGAATTTAATTACATTCATTTTATTGTTAAAAAGCGTGGGGTACTTATAACAATGTATCATCCAGCACCCTATACCCCTCTTAATCGTACTTTCGATAGTAAAGGAGGCTCGGGCCCTGCAATGGGACGTATGTATATATATATATATATATATATATACACTGATACAGATTTTCAACTTACCAATTTAAGTTTTGTCAACCAATGCAAAATCGTACCATAGCTCCCTCGCCTCGTTTCATCAAGTATGTCAGCAAGTTGTTAAATATTGAGATTAGGATTAAGGACGCGCATTTACCACTCATTAGTACCGTTATCAGTGGCGAACCAAATCCGTTTAACATGTTTACTTCTTGTTTGCGAGTACTATGCTGTATATGCGTAACAGTGAGATGAATTTTGGTTAACCCAGATTTACATATATATCTGAATTAAGGCTAAAGACGACGAAGTGTGATGAAGCATCTTAGCAGGCCGGCATAATTGTATCGAATGGCATGGGACCGCCTTCTGATGCCATTTGATACTCTGGACGGCATTTGCGCTTACCATCAAGTGCAGTGCAGTTATCTCTATAAACAGGTACTCAATTTATATGTATGTATATCTTCTTATTTCCTGATTTGCAAATTCAACCTTTTTAATGATGTATTCATTGTGAGGAAACCTGCATACCATAGCGATTTGTATAAATTTCTATGGTATGTAAAAGTCCGCCAACCCGCATTAGGCCAGCGTGGTGGACTATATGGCCTAACCACTCTCAATCGTACTCTCGATTGTAGAGGAGGCCCGTGCCCTGCAGTGGGTCGTATATGGGCTGATACAATACAAAAAAAATATGTATTTGACTAATATTCTGTGATGTCTCGAAATATGATTAAATTGGAAATCCCATATTATATTATCTCCGAATAATTTATGATTAGACGCATGGAAGCATGTATAGGTTATGGGAAATCCTGGCTTTACGAATCTACAAAATAATAGAGTCAATGTTAGAGCCCACGCTGTAGGTCCATTACTCTACAGTACAAACGGTTCGCCTCGGTCGTCGTACTACAAACTACTGTATCATAGAAAATAAAATGTAGTACCCAGTTCATAGTGTTGGCGAGTGTCATTGTCGGCGACTCCAAAGTTCAAAGATTATCGTAACCGTCTGAATTGACTACATGTTAGTGAAAATCCCGGCATATCACCCACGCTTGCATGTCGCGTTTTGAGTTGAACCTAAATATAAGTAGCATGTACGATTCTGCAAGCCTTGTCTGTAGATTGCCTCGGTGGCGCAGTTGTACTACGGTATGATTACAAAGCTGAGATCTCGGGTTCGAATCCCGGGTCGGGTAAAATGATATTGGATTTTTCTATTCCTTATTATCCCACAGCAACATGACTACTGTAAACGGCGGTCAACTGTCACCAACTTCTTAGAATTCGTAGATTACCGTGTTCATAGTATGGAACGCAAGTTGGTACCGTGTATACAGATATTCGAAAGGCATTCGAAAAGATAGATCATGAACTGCTACTTACCAAAATCGCTTTTAATTATTCATACACAATGTACAACGGCTTGTTTTTCCACAAAAATATAAAATAAAATATACAGTTTCGATCACTTCGGCGTAGTTCTATCAAAATGAATGTTGAGACAAAGATGAGTGTCTATCAGCAGTGGATACTGTTAAGATCACACTGCACTTACTATCAGGGTATTGCACTCGCTTTTTCGTTCCAATATAAGTAATTATTGTAAAAGCTGAATACATGTGAATAGGCTCTGTTTATCTAATAAAAGATATGTAATTATGAATAGTTCTTATACGGAATAGCTACTTACCGTCCTCATGTTTATTCATAACCTCCATTTGTTCAACAGTAAAATTATAGGGTATAAATAATACAAATAAATAATTTAACATACTATTTATTTTTTTAAATTAATATCTTTCGTAATCACGTAATAATTATTTTTGCTTACAATTCTTAATTTGGAATGGTATTGTGTATAGCGTTATCTTAAAAATAAATAAAAATCATGTTAAGTGACATGTGTTTCCAACATGCAATATTGTTGCGAAAATAATCGAGGAACTTGGCAAAGAGTTAGATGAATGGGACTCTTTGGTTTGGCGAGATACTTCTTCTACGAGAATACAATCCGTTTAATATATAAAAGCGTGAAAATTGAATCTGAAGAAAAAACACAATTGTAAAAGCTTTCATCAACCCTAATATAACGGCGTCAACCCAAACATTCGATACAATATACATAAGTAGTGAGTACTCTCCTAACATAGCGACATTATTGCATTTCACTTAAGCCCTATGTTAATTTGCTTCCATCATTAAAATCGTTATTTGTACAAAATAATTCAGTGCCAACAACCGCCATAAACTATAATAATTAAGTTAAAATATGAATTAATCAATACAAAAACAATATAAATACTTACGATGCATCTATGCTAAGTAATATATAATTATAACAACCTGCTAAGAACTCACCATCCTATACAAGGATATAATGGTTTTCAAGCGTTTCACTAATACACAATCAAAACAATTATTATTACGCCAATAAATAAAAGCGAAAATATATAAACACAAGTTCTTTTGGAAAAGTAGAAATAAACTATACGCAGACGAGAAAACATTTAGAAAGCGAAAATAGAGAAGACAAGAATCAAGTTGAGAACAAGAAAAGAACAGATTGAAACATAGCACAGAACTTTTATTTAGTGGCGTAAGACACAGGTACATAGACACTTTTCTTCCAAACGCAGCCTAATTCGATTAAGTAAATATATCAAGGCCAGATTTTTTTGGAAAAGCAGATGCTTACAATTAAAACGAGTTCAGAGCTACGATCTCCACCATACTTCACTGCTCATCAGTCGTCAAACTACAGTAAAAACGCCGAGCCGATAAACAGTGAAATACGATGATGACTTAGTTCTCGCATCTAGGTATATTATCAACTATGAGATATTTAAGGTGTCGATTGTAATATCAATAACGAGCATAAACACATCACGTATCACCTCGAGCTAATCGATGAGAGCGCACTGGCTCACCGAACCGTCCTTAAAAACAGAGGCGATCATACAATCCAACAATCAAAACACGTATCGATCGATACTCGATACACCATCACAAGCATTCACTAAATCGATTCCGGTCGGGTCCCGTTCAGACGATTCTGGTTTCAAATTTATTATCCGGCAAGAATGTGTCCCGATCCGATCCAATATAGGGTAGCGCGGGGTGTCGGGACTAGAGCGGCTCAGTACTGGCGGTGGTCGTAAATGTAGATGGCCTCGCCTGCGGACTCCTTGAGCGGCGGCGGCGGCGGAGGGAAGTCCAGCTCGCCGGGCCGGAACAGCTTGGAGGCGTTGGGCGCGGGGGAGGCGGGGGCGGGGGACGCGCTGCCCGGAGATCCGCCGCCACGACGCTTCACGCCGCTAGGGGAAGCTGCTGCTCGGAATGAGGATCGCCGCGCCAGCCTGCACCAAAATACTCTCTTATTGCCTACTGCACCGATTGAAGTTGCTGCGTGTGTGCATCGACTAATAGCCTCACGAAAAGTTGTATTCGGTCTTTATCGGAATAAGTGTGAACAAATGCAGCTATATTTCGTTATAATTTGGATTAGGACCACATTTTTTTCTTAAGCTCAAAAATAAAATTTACTCATGATTTTAAGTCACGCACTCTAATTAAGTAAATAATTTTCGCTTTTTCTCCGAGTTACACATGGATTCCATAAAGAAGCTATTTCGTACCTATTTGACAGCAAAGTATCGTATACTGACCTGGACGCGACTTCCTCAGGTGTCTCCTCAATCTCGAGTACCCAGCTGACCGAGTCGTGCTTCTCGACGACGGCCTTGACGGCGGGCAGCGGGGGCGAGTCGGGCGCGGGGGACGCGGCAGGGGAGGGCGGGGAGTCCGGCGCGGGGGACGTGGAACGCACCGACTCTGCGGATGACGTGCGCGCCCGCACCGACCCGCGCTCTACGTACGCGCCGCCCGCTAGCAGCGACACCACCTGGACAACAGAGAGAGGCATATTGTAGTGATCAGAATACGTACATATATAGGTTCTCACGTTGGAGAATACACGATAGATAGATAGTACGCGAGATGCCCTCTAAGTTGTTACCGCAGCTTTGCCTATTTTTGCCGCTAAGCAACAATATGTTAGCATTCTTGTGTTCCAGTTTGCGAACATTTGCTAGTGAAATTGCTGAGTTTTAAAAGACTTGGCATGTGATGTCTGCAGGTGATGAGAGCAGTGCAGTGCCGTGCAGTGCTTGATAAGTTCTGAATGATGTTGCTTTTGTTTATGGGCAAGTGTGACGCTTACCATCGGTCGAGCGTCCCGCTCCTCTCGTCATTCTCTCTAATGATAAAAAGAAACATTACTGTGTGTGTTTATTTTTATACAATTAGGAACAAAATTAACAATAATGACAGATATGCTATGTGTAATATCTTCCACTAATAAATCCTTTATAGAGCAAAGTGGAAAGCAAGACCATCGACCTCTTTTCTGACGAATAGCATTTGTAGTTGCAATCATCACCTAAAATGTATCAATAATGATGTGGCAGACAAGGAAAGCAGCATTGTAATGTAAGCTAACCTGCGACTTCTGTCGGAGCTTGTACCGCAGCTCCTCGTTGAGCGCTGCGAGGCGCGCGGCGTGGTCGCGGTCGCGCGCGGCGGCGTCGCGCAGACGGCGATTGTCGTCACGCAGGCGGTCCACGTCGCGCTGCCGCGCCGCCGCGCGCTCGCGCAACTCCTCGGCCGCGTGCCGCGCTGCGCGCGCCTCGCGCTCCGCCCCCGCACGCCGCTCGCGCTCCGCACACAACTCAGCGCGCGCCTCGCGCAGCGACGCCATCTCTGCTTGCTTCAGCTCGATCACCGCGCGTAGGGATCGAACCTTAAACAATATAATGAATGTTGACGTTTAAATCTGTGCGTGCTGCCCTATTAGACATGCGGAAAACGAATTAAGCAGGAGGAAGGACTGCTAAGGAGTAACAGAGACAAAAATAAAAATAGCAGTCATCATCAGCATCATCATAATCAGCCCGTTGCAGTCCGCTGCTGGACATAGGCCTCTCCCAAGATACGCTACAGAGCCCGGTCGCTGCTTTATGCTTCCAGTGGCTGCCGCTCCGTTGAAATAGCAGTACCGATATTTTTTAACGTGTTGTATGCGATGTCTCATAATATTCATACATACATAACCACACGCCTTTTTCCCAGAAGGGGTAGGCAGAGGTGCTACTAGAACACCCACGTTTCGCCTTGTATATTCCGTCCCACGATGTGATAGGGGGCGAACCTATCGCCATATCGGGCACAAATTCCTGACTCCGGGCTAATAATGAATAGAAAAATCCAATATCACTTTGCCCGACCCGGGATTCGAACCCGAGACCTCAGCTTTGCAATCATACCGTAGTACCACTACGCCACCGAGGCAGTCATAATTAGTCATAATATTCAATGATCACGCATAATATATTCAATCTATGCACTACAGAGTCGTCTAAGCTTGCCAATAATTCTAAACTACTTCTGATGCATGTGCAAATTGGTTACAATGCAATTCGAAATTTTTACACCCTTATCAATGTATTCCGCATATAATTTCAATATATTTATATAGTTACCTCAGCAGCTAATTCATTGGCGTCGGTGCTGAGCTCCTCATTGGCGGAAAGCCGCAGCTCGCAGTCCTCGGCCTCGCAGCAGACGGGGTCGCAGGCGGCGTCGCACGTGTTGCCCGACTTGTCGTATGACGAGTCGGTGGACGAATCCGTGGACGTGTCGTGTGACTGCGCCTCGCGCTCCAGCTCCGCCCGCGCCGCTTCCAGCTGCGCGCGCAATGTACGCTCGATTTCGCTGTGTGCGTGAAGTCGGGCCCTACTTTCGGCGACTTCATGCTTCAGAGATTCGATTGTATCCTATAACATAAATTAATATCGATATTTAAGACTAGGTAAAACAACATTATTTCCCTATCCTATATCACTAAAATAGAGTAAAAGAATATAGATCTTTAAATTATAGCATTTAAAATGTAAAGTCCTCCGAATTAATTTTGTTTCCTAATGAACAAGGCTGCCTGAAACTACGTTGCGACGCAAATTTGGACTATAATTGATGTCATTAAGAGCATTTAATTGAAAGAATTCGGACACAAATGACATAATGAAACATTATTAGTCATAAACGTTATCGAATGAAATGAGGCAAAATTGGGCTGATTGGGCGCTCTTGGAGAACGTAATAGATTCTAATTATGGTTGTACTTCCTTGACAATTAGATCGTTGACAACAATATTCTTGTAATGTATTGAACATGGCTATCACACTTGTTACAGTTTATTTTTTGTTTTGTTTTGTTTAGAAGTGTTCTTTTGCTATGACAATTGAAATCCTATATACATAGATAGATCCTATGTACACAAACAGAGGCAAGAGTGCTTCGTTTTATATTGCTACATATGTTCTATCTACCTTGAGGCCCTTGATGTCGGTGGCGAGCGCCGCCACCTCCTCAATATGCGAGGCCTGGAGGCGCGCATTCGCTTCCTCCTTTGACGATACCTCCATCTCCAGCTCTGAGATCTTGCTCAGGCATTCGGCGACTAGAAAGTTAACACAATGATGTCCATTAATTTAAACTTAAGCAACCAATTGGGTAAAAATTTGCCGATACAGGCGTTTTGTTTTTGGAAATTATGATGTATTCATAGTTAATTGGACTCTTGTATATAAGAGTTGTTCACAATGATTTTCAAGACATATTCATCGTTCAATCCGCATTAACCCAGCTTCATTGACTAAGGTCATCCTCATGGAGAGGTCCATTGCGGAGGATGCTCATATCCAATAATAAACCATAAAGCTTTGAACTAGAAATATAGATGAAATTCATAGTAATATTTGTTCACATACTGGTATCGAGATCCTTCTGGGCGCGCTGCTGGCGATCCCTGTCGGCTCGGGCGGCACTGCTGCGTTCGGCCGCAGCTACTCCGCGCCATTTTTCTGCCTCCAATCGCCAATTGCCACCGTTCAGTGCATCCAACTATAAATAGCAGAATGTCATACAGTTAGTTATTTCAACAAATTCAAGTAATATTCATAATATTCGTCCCAAAAAATAAAGTTTGAGCAATGTAGAGTTATTATTTTAGAACAAACGGTTTACAGGATGGTAAGACATTACCATTATATTACTCATGAACACCTTGTACACTCCGCCATAGATGAATCGACAGCCTTTTAAAATGGTAGGCGAAAGGACTAGAAGAATGGTAGAGTTCAGCTCAGCCACTTTTTAATCTTTATTACTGTCAAAACCATTTGAATATTATTATTATTATTACACTTACACGAAACACCAAGTACTGGACTAAAACGCCCAACGCTTCTACGCCTTTGGCAGCGTGTGCAAGCGCCTCAGCTTGCTCACGTGGCGGCGCGGGAAGGGCGGCGTGCGGCGGGTGTGCGGGGGTAGCTTGCGAGGCGGGCGGCACGGGCGCGGCGGCGGAGAGCGGCACGGGCGGCGTGCGCGCCGGCTGCGGCGTCTGCACACGCTTGCCTCGGGGCCCCACCGCCGCTGTCACTCGCGGCGGTTCTGCAAAGGTAAACAACATTGTGGTATTATTTATACTGGAATGGACAATGAGAACCACATATGTGTGAGAGTGCTACGCGGGAAACCAACAAGAGGGAAGATAGTGTGACTATATAATTATAGGTTTACCCTTAGGCTCCCTTTTGTTACAAACATTTGGTTAGCAGAACCCTTATATTTGTGAGCTCACGTCTACACATAAATGAAGATTGTTATCATTTGAGACTAAGAGATACATATTGGTTTATTTCTGACCATTATTTCTATAATACATACAATATGTGTACTTGGCAGATTCAGTTTACCTAGTGCTTGTTAACATCAAAACAATGTTGATGTGCCTAGGAGATATAAACAGAGAAAGTCCTAATACAGCTACCATATTGTTATCTACGACCGAAGCAAATCCACGATTGTTATTCATGGCACAACTGTACCAAAACCGCAAGTTGGCTGTCAATAAGGTTTGACACCCGTAGTGACATCTGCTGGCATTAATCAACAACTTTGAATAGGCCACGACATTGTTTTGACATTAAGGGTCTCTCCACTGTAACATAGCATAATGCGCTATGAACGAATCGGACAAAATACTTTGTATAAATTAAGAATGCTTCCCACTACATATTTCCTTCCCCGGCCGGTATAGATTGTCTACGATCTTTTGGCGTCCGAATATATGTCATGCTGTTGTCAAAATATTACGAACAGTTTTTCTCTCTTCACATTTTATTATATGGGGCATATTAATACTTAAAAAATTAGGAGTTGTTTAAATTATGAAATCATGCGCATTGCGCAAACAATATCGCCAACAATGCGTTAAATTGATATATTTTAAGTTCTAATTGTAGTTCTAAATTTCACCACATGCCAATAGAATTTAGATTAATTATAACGTTCAAAGAACGTCATACGCGGCATTATAGCTGGTAGACCCCCTTATACTGCAAGTATATTAAAATTTTTTTTTTGTTTTTTTGTATCAGCCCATATACGACCCACTGCAGGGCACGGGCCTCCTCTATAATCGAGAGTACGATTGAGAGTGGTTAGGCCATATAGTCCACCACGCTGGCCTAGTGCGGGTTGGCGGACTTACACACCGTAGAAATTTTTTAAAATCGCTACGGTATGCAGGTTTCCTCACGATGTTTTCCTTCACCGTTAAAGTGCGTGGTGATTGACTATCAATACACACATAACTCCGAAAAGTCAGAGGTGTGCCCTGGGATTTGAACCCGCGACCACCGTGAACATGTAGGCAGCCGAGTCTAGTCCGATACCACGAGGCCACCACGCACTTATATTAAATTATATTAATATTAAAATTACATAAGTAAAATTTTGTATGCCAGAAAATTTGGTACAGCCTAATGAAATTTCTGTCACATTTGCCACATGTGGGTTCTGACGCATAACTGACATTTATTAATGTAATGTTGGCACTAGACTGATTTGGAACTCAATAACATGGCAATCCCAAAATGTCAGGCGAAATTGTTCAGTTGCTAGTTAACCTTTGCGTCTGATATTGCCCTATCAAAGGTCAAAGGTTCCTTAAACCCCGGACTAATGATTATACTAAGTGAAGGTTAAATCAAAATCACTGTATTCCATTGCGTGCACTTGAGCTAATATAACTGATACTATTAAAGGAAGCTACCCGTATGTCATTGAAAACGATAGCGTATTAAGGTTGTCACCTCACTCGATACAAAGTACAATGTAGTTTATTATTTGTGCATATTTAAATCAACACTTCTAATAATCACATAATCCTGACCCCACAGTAATATTACTGTATTTATTAACTCAGTTTTTCTTTATTACCAATTAGCATCTACCAAGTGTCTTGGTTATGAAAAACTACGAGTACAAAAGGTTTTACAGTTTTATAAAACAAACAAATAGGTACGTAGGGATCACACAAATATTTGTCTCAGTAACGGGACGGCCGTAGGGACGTCAAATTTCATAGTTTCACTGTCAAAATTCGAAAGATGTGAATACTAATGTAATACACGATGTTCTCCATTACGAATAGAAAAATTAGAAAGTATTAATTTCGCGATAAATATTTCCATCTGCAAGTTTACGCGGTTTCAACAGCACGTCTATGCTAATTGAAATTTTGTTTCCTGCGTATTCAATTGCACAACGAAGCTTTTCACACGGTGCAACAGTAGTGCAAGTACTAGGAAATAATAACAATGCAAGAACTCTTCACTTTAAAGAGGAAAAACAATAAACCTAAATAAGTGCACGCGGAATTGTCTTTCAGGATTTTATACCACAGTAATAAGACGATATAACCCCTAAATGGGGGAAGAGAATCGTAAATTGAAGATAAAGTCCTTCTTTGAACAATTTTATTCCATAGTTGTTTGACTGTAACATACTAATATGCGCTAGTTAATAAAGCTATACGTAAAAGGGAAGCTTTTACTGTATAAAAAACAGCAACATGACCCGGTTTTTCCGCTTGCCCTCTCTGTATGTATTTTTGTTATTTTTCCCGAGAATACAAAGCTTAGAGGCAATTTAAATAAAGCACTAAATTTGCCAACCCGCACTAGGCCAGCGTGGTGGACTATATGGTCTAACCACTCTCAATCGTACTCTCGATTGTAGAGGAGGCCCGTGCCCTGCAGTGGGTCGTATATGGGCTGATACAATACAATACAATACAATACTAAATTTGGGCTTTGTAAATGGGACCAATAGTTCTCGAATTTTAAACACACAAACGAACAGACAGACAAAGAGAACGAAACAGAGCAGTGTTATATAATATAGGGATTAAAGATTTTATCAAATTGTATTTATCATAACTGATCTTTACGGTTAAGGATTTACACGTGCGGGTAAAGTAATTTTCCTTACATAACATGTCCGCTTTCTAAATTTCGTCAACGACGCACAGCCCTTAACGCAACCAATTATGAAGTGAAATCGATTAGAGTTTTACATTTCCGCTTGTGCTTCCATTGATTCATTATTAATGTATATGATTTGTTTTATTCGGTCATCAAATTTAATTGTACTGGGGCTATTTTATTTTACTACTAAACATTAAATACAAATTGTGTTACATTAAAAACATGATCCAGTTTAGACTAAGTTGTCATTCACCGTAAGAAATAATAAATATTTATTCAATTATATTAATATTAATATTCATACAGAGAGACAAAATTACATAATAAGAATTATAAAATAAAAATTAACCAAAAATATTTTGCAAAAATCATTATTACAAAAAAACACAATTACAAACAGTTTACCTAGTTCTTCAGTAAAATGATGTATGTGTTAATCTGGCGTTGAGCGACGTCTTACGGAAACACTTGGCAGGCGTCGGATATGAAAAGTGTAGATGTGACTCACGGGCATATTTTAGGAAGGTCTATGTCCATCGGTCTATGTGGGCCGATGATTCGAGAGAGCTAACTCTCAGTGATTAATCTAGAATAGCGATGCTCCAACAAATAATCCTATGTAATAAATCTGCAAATGGTTTGGGTTTGGCTATTCCAGTACTCCGAAGTTTACACTTCTACAGATCGTATCTGTTAAAATGAAACGTTATTTAACGGACATAAATAAATTACTTACTCTTTACTAGACATTAGTTGCCCAAAACGCAACACTTTGAAATAATTTATATAATATAGGGTCAGTTGTATATATGTAATTCAATGTCTTATACTAATTGTATGTAATCAAAAGAGAATGTCAGTATACAACTCAGCTTTTTAACAATATTGTTGATAGCGGATAACGCTCATCACAAAAAACAGATTGGGTTGATAAATATAAAAAATGTTCTTTTTATGGAAGCATCCGTTCCCACGCGGCCCATTGACAATTATTCTCATTGGTCTTCACGCATCATTAGCACTGCAGCAAACAGACAGCGCCCATTTCCGTCATGTGATAATAATAAGTATAAAAAATATGACCGGCATTCGGTCCACACTTGTTATATTTAGTCAACAGTGCATTTGCCTTTATATGGTAGTGCATACACATTACACATCCGTCATAAGGAAGACACTTACTATTTACTTTTTACTGCAGTCGTCATAAAACTATTAGAAATTACGTTGTGTAACTGGCCTTACTATCGACAGCAGCGTCATGCCTGTCTTCACAAGAAAGTGATCGAACAACTCGAGCTAACCGACTTGGTGTTGGGTGACATTCGCAACGCACTGTTGCGAATGTATTAAAATGTATTTAAATAGCACGCGCCCAAAATATATTTTCACCAAAACCTCACGTTTGACCGCACTCAACCTAGATACTGGCGATGTGCTCTCAAATGTTAACGCACCTACAGACTGTCATTGTTCTAGTAGTAACTGGGCGTCGTATATCAGCATTTAAATCGTGATAATCACGGAAGATGTCTCAATAGTAATTTGGTGAATGGTTGTGAGGGTCAGGCACCGGCGCACCGGGCGCGGCGCGTGGGCTCAATTGGGCATCTCGTTGTCGTCAAATTAACAGATTCAACAACCTCAAGGGCTGCTACAATGCCGAGCATAACGGTCAAAAACGTTATGTTTCGAAATTACGCTCGCGAATTTATATTAAGGTGAATAGTGTTAAATGTCGTTCAACCTAAGGTCGGCCTTTTTCGTCACTTGCGCATAATTTATTATATTAACCGTTAAAGTTTTTGCACTCTATAATCGTAAAATTAGATATCGTCATGTACGATGAAACATATCTAGTTTTTGCTAGCCCTAAAGCAATGTCTCATAGGATAAGGTTTTAACAAATGTCGCAATCTAAAGGTCCAAATTACATTACTCGCCTACACGATCATCAAAATAATGGACAGATGTAATGCAGATGACCGTATTCACACAATGCATTAGACTAGAAACCGTATATAAGCGAGACCAGTACAAAAACCGCACCTCGCACACGCACGATATTTATACTGTACATAAACCACGAATACAGCCATTTCTATGATGGAGTGACATTACTATGAAGGCCGGCGGTGCACCATTGACTATTTTGTATCAGTATGCCACTTACAGAGTAGGGTAACGGGTCTGCTATGTCGCCGTGCCGTGAATGCGATAGTGAACTCTATAGGACGAATAGTACTGCCAAACAAGGATACTATTCAGTTCCGCTTCATCGTATTCCGGATCAGTGAGCATACGAATGAATTATGTTAACACGATGTAGCCATCCAATACGGAAATCTATGCGTGTCCGACCTAAACAACGACTAGGCAAATAAGTCAATTAAATATTTATATTGATTCTACTCAGGCGCATTCCGTGTAATAGTTAACTACATTATTCTGTTTCGATTTAATTTTCCATTGTTGTCGATACGTAGATAAGCGTTTTCCTTGTCATTTATTCGAATCGACAGGTATCGACAGTAGGATTAAAATAACAATTTTAATAGCCTTTAATGTGGTTCCTACTATATGACCCGCGATGCAACTGTTCACGATTTAAACAATTAGACCGTAAAATGTTTCCAAATTCAAAATTATATTTTAATGTTTCGCGATTCTTTTCGCATCAAATCATACCAGCTATATTAAGGATCTGCATAAAAATAGATATTCAAGAAACTGTAATAAGTATGTTTGAATAGATGTAGAGTGTTATTTGGGACGGTAACGACCTCTCTAATAATACTATGATCCATATGTTCGCGTCTAGCGTATAGTGCGAGAATCACAAATCTATTTATAGTTGCGTTTGTATGTGTGTCAGGGGGCCGCTGAGACGTCCGCCCGCCCTACAAGGGTCATCTAACTAACGAGTCTGGAATAGGCGCCACCGAAAATAATAACACAGGTATACTAAGGGCACAAAACTTTTCTACCAAAAAAATCAACTCATGTATCGTACCCTTGCGGCTAACCTAAAAAGCATGTTGTTTTATAACATGCTAAAAGGGGAAGAATAAAAATATATACAAAAGAACAAGAATAAGATTGTAAAAAAAATTAAAACAGTAACACTAAAAGGGTTAAAAATTTAGAATGCTATAAGTAGACACATAACTAGAGTAAATTAATATTTACCTATGCTAATATCATGTTGGCAAACAAACTCTACATAATGTGCAAACCGTTTTTCGACAAGGTATAAATTATTTTTAACTAAAAACGCGTAGACCTGATAAGCAGTATTATATTTTCACGTACATGTTTACGTACAAAGCAAACACAATTCCGAGGTAAAAACAAACCCTAATACTACAAGGTAAATTATTTACTAAGTTAATATTTATCAAGATCTCAAACATCATCCGGACAGACACAAAATGAAAAACAAAGATTGACATTATGACGTTGTGTGTATTTATTTCGTAGACAGACAAATACTTTTTTTTGTATTAAAATAATATTATTACTCTTAATATCTATGATATATGATTACGTACTAAATAACAATGAAAGTAAAAAGTAATAAATTGTTAATGAGGTCGCTCATGTGTGAGAGTCCTATCTATGTTTCCCCTCCCGCCAAACAGAAGTGTAAAAGCACTGTTGTATTCCGGGTTAAAGAACATTATAGCCAGAGTAGCTACTGGACATAATAAGACTTAACATCTTATGTCTCAGAATGGAGAGCGCAGTGGAATGCCAAGCATTGCTTTGTATTTATGGTGTTGGTTAGTTTTGCTGCTGTCCATGAGCGGTCGTATCACTTACCATCACGTGAATGGCATGCTCGCCTTGCCATTAATTGCAATAAAAAAAATCTAAATTCGTAATCGCACATTATTCTCGAAATAATAGTCTCGATAGCTTAAATATCACTTCTGACAATTGTAATAACACAATATCATAAATAAGTACATGCATAAGCTATGTTTTATCATTTTTCCTAACTGAATGAAATGATTTATTATTGTATGTGGTATATTACAAAACCTAAAACTAAACCATCGATATGCACCTTAAACCTCGGTATGTAATAAAACGTTACTACGCAGTACGCATTACGTATAGAGAAACATTAAAATTCATTCACAATTGGGTATTTGATTGTCGTGGAAATAATATATAAAATGTGTTGCATATGATTGCTTATTGGCAAGCAATAATTATAGATTTTTTTACTTTAAGATAAATTGTAAATATTTTATTTTTCTGAAATTTGTTCGTGATTTTTTATCAGTTGATTACAAGTAATAAAACGCTATCGGCTGTCATTGAGCATCGTGTGACGTCACAATTTACAATTCTTCATTCATCTCTACCACTGAGAACGTTCGCTATTTAAAAACGTGACGTCACTTTTTAAATGTCACGTGATCTACCGTTTTGGCGCAACATGTTTTAATAATAAAGAAAAACATGTCTTTCGATTTAAATAACGCTCTGAAAATATGTACATAATTGCGAGAGGTATAGAATAAAAATATCTAGATCCAAAACACTTTTCTGAAAATAGTCAAGTAGCCAATAAGATTTACGCGCAGTTTAGTTGAAATTGTGCGGCTGTGCGCAATCCGAGTAATGTTACAATCTACACTACAAGAATTAAAGTTATTTGACAAGTGATTCCAATAATTAATTAGGAAACCTTTTCAACGGCGGGATTCTAAATATTGTTATAAATTTACTTACTAATACTGAAAGTACTGTTTAGAAGTATTATTTCTTATCAGTTATAATCATAATATAATTTTTACGGCACAGGAGAATACAATCTCTGAGTACCTAATGTGAATCATTTGGTGAAATGTGTTATATTTAATTGCCTTTTTTTAGCAAGTTTTTATTTTACAAAAACCAATTATTGATGTGCATATAAATAAATCTCCTTACAAAGAAAGGATGTATAGTGGATACATTTTAATAAATTAAGCCACATAACTGCAAAATCGACTTTCAAATCCCCTCTATGCTGTGTCTCTATACTTGGTTTCTGAGTAAGAAAAGACGTGTTTGGACAATCGGTGGGTGGCGGAATCGAAACGGGATGCGTTTCCGAACCACCCAAGGTTAATTCGAAAAAAACACGGTCATAATATTTCCGTTTCTGAATGAATTATATGATTATTATCCTATTACAGAAATAAGTAGGGTCAATGAGCTCTCATATTATTTGACATTGTAAACACAACTTTAGTTTTAATATTTTTTATTGTTATTTGTACATTTCGTTATCTTTTGGTACATGCCAGGCATTAATTTGAAGAAAAGTGCGTACATTTTAATTGTTATTATCAAAAAATATATAATTAACTGTACAAAACGGTGTAATAGGCGAGTGGGATTTTTTTAGTAAATAAATTGTACATATTTCCTAGGAACATGTATACAATGATGGATTATATACATTTCTGTTAACATATACAAAAAACTGCACGTAGGTACCAGTAACTTTTATCACACAAAGCTTCGTCCTTCGACCAATAAAACAAAGCGTCAGGCGCAATCACGTCAACAGATTTGGATGACGTGTAATCTGTCATTGTGTTCAAATGAAGATACATTATTCCACACACTTGTTCGATTATCTCATACGAAATACGCACCGGAAGCTAAATATTAAGGACAAAAACAATTTCCTTAATACGTTGCCATTTGTTAAATAAAAGCTTTTATTACGTTAATGGTGACAAATAAAAACCAAATAATTTTCTTATGTTATAGGCGTGTAGCAGTTTAAAAAAAATACAAGCATATTAACATTGCCAAAATTGCAAATAGTAGGACAGACTTCTATCATAATTGGATTTAAAATATTACTGATTCTTAAAAATCTGGTAATCGATCAAATAAATATTGTATAATATTGTACTATCTTTGTGGGTTTAATGAACCAAAAATCCATTATGAAATAACAAATATAACGTGTATGAGACATTCAACTTTACATGTCATTGCCAATTCCTTTTATCTCGCAAAACGGATCAAAGCAATATCGGCGACAGCCCTTTCATTCAGTCACGTGAACTCGTGTGCCAGAATATATTTATATTCGCGGGCGGCGGTGACAATCTCCGTGTCATCAAACGAACGCACCACGTCACTAAACTTACCCTAATAAAGTAATATAACCTCACTTAACATGAAATAAACACGGCTTTACATCAAGTAGTTTGTTTTACGACGAGCGCTGCGCCAGTTTCCTGTGAACCCCCAACTAATTTATGTTTAATCGGTGTCATTTAGTCGGAACACGTGTCCATTGGCGGATATGAAAATAAATAACAATGATAGTAACAACGCGATATCTAAGTTAACTTTTTTTGTGATTAACGACTACGTAAATCACGAAGAAAGTGAATATCATAGTTATTTATTCATATGCAACAAGTGCACTTATTTCGTATTTTCGTGACATGTGGTAGGGTACGAGGTTACATCTACAAAACATCTTACCAAAACTAGAAATACAGTTTACGCTAGTATTGGGGATCTACGCCAATGAAGTAATTTATTTGTGTAATAAATCATGGTTGCAAATAATGACCATTATGCCTGGCTTGTTATGGTAGGATAGATTGTTTGCGCATTGATAACTTGATAATTTGCTTTGACCATTATGATAACGCCAACAATGGATACAAACCTTCTGCATAATAAACGCATTACAAAATTTCGCAATATCCGTAACAAACAATGAAATAATACCGAAATATAAAACAATGACCTCAGCGTAATGGAAAAGACAATCATATCTTCATACGAACTCGTACATTGAACTAATTAAGCGTATGACTAAACCGTTGAGGGAATTAGAGGGATTATATAGGATTTGTTATTTGTAGATACGCGAATACAAATAAACAGATGCGTCTAACATAAACACAACAATCTGACGTGGGAAAGTTTCGAAAGTAGCATCATCTTTATTTTCTCATTGCATCGGAAAACACATGTTCAATTACTAGTATTGTGCCACTGTGGGACTTCACTGTTTGTTTATCTGTAATAACAGCAGACTTTTGCAAACTATTGCTTTTGCTTCGTGGTGCATATTAAAGTACTAATTGCTGTATATATTTTTTGGTGGCGAAACTTATTCGTGGTCATAATTCAAAAGATGGTTGCGATTACGCATTACCATAATGATTATAATCGTAGCTGTTTCCTTGGCGATGAAATATATACAAAGGGCAACACATTTTTTAACACGATGGAAAGGTTCTGGTAGACCAAGAACTTGCGAAATCACGTACAAATTCTTGTAGCGATGAAGTAAATAGCATTGAAAAGTGCAAGACGATTGATTTGTAGATTGAGTGTTCTGTTTCGTGTACCTTTCCCGCATCTGACACAGTTTGAAGATTTTAAACAGTGATAAATATTGATTGTTCAGCGAAGGTCGTGCGATTTTAATACGCATATACAAACGTATTCTATGAGAGGAACGCATAAACTAAACCGACCTCGAAATTTATGACGGATAGGCAGGAATTGATAGTATTGTTGGCAAGCGTCCAACATTAATACGTTAACAAATATTGAAAAGACAACTAAGCATTTTTAATTAAACTACACTGTCGGTTGTGAAGAGCAAAAATCAAATCAAGACTAATATTTGAATCATTATGGAGTGTGCTGCGTGATGCTGTCATTCAGAACAGTCGAATCTTAAGTTAAATAGTAGAAAGTGTATGTAACAAAGATTTAAACTACTTTTAGTGGCTTAGTTAATAGTTTAGTTGGCTTAAAGAGGTGTTGTGAAGATTTTTCCACATAAAGTATTGCGCGACAAGATTGTACAATATGTGCCTTAAAGCAAGTACACAATCGCACGTCCGCAGGCAAGACAAACGACGCTATTATATTCTATAAACAATACTGATTACTTTCGACGAAAACGTGTTGTACTGCGTCAAAAAAAAATTCATGGAAGCCGCCAACCTTGCCGAGGGCAAGGTCAAACGGAAACTTTCAAGCCCTATGTCGGCGAGACCCAGTCTGCGGCGCGGAGGTCGAATACCAATAAGTACGTATTTTTATATACTGATTGTAATACAATTTGCAAATTAACCACAAATCACAATTCACCGTCAATTTAAAGGGCATAAACTATTACTTTCAACGACCGATAATTGTAATGTGAAGGAGTAGTGCAATTATAAATATCCATTTTAAGTTCCTATATTTGATTCTCAATTTTGAGAGCTAATACCGAAACAACATTTCGTATGAAGGATAGACCGTTACATTTACTCGGTTTAACATAGTCCGTATTAATTAAGCCTGTTAAACAATGGCACAAAGTGCATTAACTCAGACCAACCGCTTCACATACACACCTCGTCCGTCGACGAACATTTGAGGAGATCACAAGTCCACTAACTCATAATGCGTCGTGTGTTCATATCACCAGTTTTGTACACTTCACCAGCACTTACACCCATTTCGCAGTGCAAATATTGGCTCAAACGTTTGCCAAGGCGCGAACAACGTAAATAGACGTAACAAGGGACGTCCAGAACGTGCGTTCCGTGTCACGCTATATGTTGAACTGACGTTTCGCGTTGGTTGCGGTATTCAAACGGTCTTCTTCATTGAGTCTGATCAACCAGAGGGAAACGGACTGTGCGCCTATTCGTATGTGACATGTTGGAAAATTATGCTTGTACTGTTACTTCATTGTAATTGACTCAATCATTACGCAAGAATTATTGCCAATTTTTCTAGGGCTGTTACAACACTTTATATCCATATCGGTCTTGAATTCCGAATACATATGTAAACTGTTGAAATAAGTGTTAAGCTGAGGTTTGTTGCGTTATCCCTGCTCAATGCTCATGCATTGGTACAGCCGCACGCAAGAGCGAAATTTCCCCTTTTGAACTGAACGGTTCAACGTACTAAGTCCGTTGATGTCATGATGAAAGTTGAGGAACGAGGCGAGGACTCCATACGACTTTTGCTTTTTAAACACAGGTTTATTGACATACTTGAGATTACATTGTAAATGTATTGGAAGGGTATAAAAACCATTGGCAGACTATTTTCTGTGATCATAGTAGGAAAGTCATAGGTAGAGCGACTGAATGAGAATTAGTAAAATCTAATAACTTCTACACAGTATTTTTGCCCTATTAGATAACCGGGTAAATAACAAGTAACACACAAAAACAGGTTAAGATTTTGAAACTTATGGAAATACAATTTAACTTCGTTAAGTAGAAAAAAGTATAAAAGAAGTAAAACGAAATGTACACATAAAAACATACGTCCACTCCAGTAGAGCCATGCATATAAAATTGAAACGGACCTATATTCTGTTCTAAAAAGTAGGTAATCCAACACATTGAGACGTGGACTAAGAAATATAACACCAAATGTTTTTAACATTTAAATGATAATCTACTAAACATAGAAATCTGCGAATAAAAACAAGTGCAGGTTAATTCCCAATTTGAATCCATAAACCTAAGTCTGTACGCTATTTAAATAATAATCAATCTTTATTTACCAAAATGAAACACAAAAAACGCGTAACAAATCAGCTACAGGACTTCGCAGTCTATCAAATTGGCAACGAAACAACACTGGCATTCACGGTCAATCAGCGATATGGAACAAAATCTTCCGCTTTCTCAACAATGTCCATTGTTTATCGAGCTATAATATGTAATGATTTTACACAGCGTGTTTGATACGTCAGTTCTTGCGTGCCGGTAATTAGGCATCATTGTGAGCGACAATTAACGCATAGTAGCGCAGGTCTTCACAACTGTAGCGGAAACTATAGTGACGTGTGAAGAATACTTCGGTGAGTGCATCCGTTAGTTCCGTATAAGTCGTTGTTCTTTTTGCTGAGCAATAATCACTCTTATGTGGTTAACTATAACGGCGAACGTAATATAATAACGGCAGTAGTGGTAATCTCAGACAAGCTTTCGTCTGAACCGTGCGTTGGACGGATAATGATCGTTTCAAATCCTTGATTCATATCTGCGAATCTTTGTGACAAGCACTTTTGACCGTAATCTCGCGAATATGAATTATGTTGTATATGCGGTATAAAACTGTCACAATATTACATTTATCATCATTACCAACTACAAGACCCCCACTACTGAGCAAGCTTTCCCCAATAATATTCAGGGACACCTGTTGGAAATGACCTGCATTTACAACCTCCTGTGACCTCTTTACATTAAATTAAATTAATAATTCGTGGAACGGTGGCAACAGGCCATTATCGTGGGTACTTGTGGCGTAAACCAATTTTTGGACTTAAAGCCTCAGTTGTTGGTTACATAATACATTGTAAAATACACATAAGTATAAACATTTTAGAGCACCTATGTATATGTAAATTATGGGAACACCAATGGCTCCATCACATTAGCTACAATGCGCATGTGCATTAATAAATCAACCCAAGTATGATTAAGTTGATATCCGTTGTTATATTTAACAACAAGTATTTGGCAGTGTTACCTGTCGATGTACTCTGTAAGATATCATAGTATTTTGGATTCGTTTCAAGTGTAGAACCTAAATAAAACTGTACAAGTGCGGATCGTATTTGCGAGTCGCGGTCCGCCGCCCTCGCCTCGTATACCATACATATGCATGGCTTGGAAAACCAGACTTTCTTTACACTTAGAATGTTTATTAGAATTTCGCAGATGCAATCTCTTTATTTGTACGCACCCATGCGTGCCGCACAGTGCTGCCACTGCATCAGGTGGCACGTGAAATTTTAAACGCGTCGCTACTAAGTGTTATCACGCCTTGCACAAATAATTTGTAATACATCTTTTCTTATACACGCACAAATGCAGCTGACATGTTTATTACACCTAATACACTTTGATTGCCTATTCGCACATCTCAAATGTTTTTCAGTGCATTGTTGTGTATTTGTTTTGGAATATCACACCAGAAGCTTCGCAATTTATCATTTTTTAATTGTATGTCGTTTGCAAACATATTTTGGGAACACAAACACGAGAAGTTTTGTTTTCGGACCCCGCGTTCATAACCGAAAAACACCACTCCCACTCTATCAATATTTTTCAATTTGGCAGAGGTCAAAGCAATAAAACACTCATATTAGTAACAGACGAAATTTTATAGACGCAAAGACGTCAGTGGCCAGAGCGTATGCAAATCGTTTGATCAAATTGATGAACCATTGTATGCTAACACTAGAGCTACTAATGTACCGTTCTCATAGCTGATAACACAATCTTGATCAACGTAAATATAACGTGAGACACACAATTAGAACAATGCGGTTTGTAAGAACAAAAAGAACAGTAAGTCAGACCCACTTTCCTATCAACGATTTTACTTTCAAAATATTTTATTTTGGTTTGAATTTAAATGTTATGCAAAAGAACAGTAAAATGAATGTATTTATTCATATTCCCAATTAAAATAAATTTCGCAATACACAAAACGAAGAGCGAGATATTTTAAAAACCAAAAAATCATATAACATACACCGCAATCCTATGGTCATCAACGATTATAGATTTTATCTGCCACATGTGGCAAATTGTAACAATAAGTTTTAACTGTTCCAGTATGGTTTTACGACACGCCGCCCTACTTGATGTCAATCTCGCTTGGCAATACTTAGTGTGGTGAACTAGCCGGCAAAATGTGCACAGAAGATGATTACTTTCTATAAATATCAACTTTTATACATCCCATCAAGGCAAGGGGTACGCCTTTTCCCATAATTTTAAATGTGTTAGCCATAGTATAGTTCAATCGTCATGTATATTCCCTTTGTCCATCCATATAATAGGTACACTTGACAATACTCGTATTATCAGTGTAGGACCTAACATGTAAGTATAATAATTTTGCAGGAATATAATATTTTCTTTTTTAATTTATATTTTTATTAATCTAGGCTGGAGTCTATTACTGCCTTCCTTATATTCGTTATCATTTCGAGCGTCCTAGCATCCTCAATTATGAGACCTTTGACCATATTACTGACCATTGCTACATTACAAGAATGTAAGTTATCGGTATATAAGTGCCTTTAGCTTGCCAGTCACATTGCCTGCCCTTATGCGAAGTGATGTAGTGTCGACGTCATAAAATTCACTTCCTATGCAATCTGCAGTGCATGAGTAGACTACATAGCTTCATAGTACTGCGTGACTGTGTACATCGTCTATCGTAATAAACAGGCTTTGCTTAATATTCCAGTCCAGTTGTAGTGCGTAGCGTGTTATCAATATGTATTTGGTCACAGAAATCATACATATAAAATGTCTGATAAGTTGTTACTGGAACCACGTTTTACAAGTGAGTATGTTTCGTAATAAGATGCTTGTTTAATGAAAATAAAAACAAATCATTCGTCCGTTAACCTACGTTTAGTGTTTGCTCAATCAAATTAATAAAAGTTGCATTATATTCACGAAAAAAACGATATGTTACAAAAAAGAGCCTACTCATTCAAAAAAGTCGGACACGCACTTACGTCTTTTAGATTTTATGTTAGCCGTTTGTGACAACCATCACAATATAGTCCAGCTATTGAGGAAAGTGCTCACACGTTTATTACTTTTGTCGTGTAATGTATATCATGAATACTTGTAATACTCACTTCAAATATAATTATTTTTTACAACTTCAGTGTAGTTATCAAATAATACATCATCATTATCATCATCAGCCCGTTGCAGTCCACTGCTGAACATAGGCCTCTCCCAAGGTACGCCACAGAGCCCGATCTGCTGCTTCATGCATCCAGTCGCTGCCAAGTCATCAATAAAATGAATAAATTTAGTATATCTTCTCCTCTATGCTATAAATTATCAATCAATAAATTACGTAAATATATTTTGTATCGTCTCTGCTAATGCTATTTTAAAAATACGATTTTGAATGTTAAATCGCGAACCTTTAATAATAGTTACACCGTAAAACAAAACAATACGTTAAAAAGTCAAAATAATAGCGCAGCTTGAATTTCTCATGTGATTTTATAGCGCCATAAATAATGCGTACGAGATTTGTAGGTAAAAATAAACTGATGATATAATTTCCTCAACTATTTTAGTCTAGCCAAACTCTGTGGATATACCGGCGGTTTTATTTATTTAAAAATGTGCACGTCTTGGCTAACATGATTATACATTGGGCACGTAACTTGGCATCAATCCCTGTCATTTAACTAGAAAACAAGCAGCTCACTAATGTGGGTTAAGACGTATTAATGAATGGCTTAACGAGTTTTTGCGTTTTGTCATGTTCTAGTTAATAATTTGCAGGATAAGAATGGTGGTCACGGACTCCTCAATAAATATAGATAATGATCTTGTTGCTTTATCTCCCAAGTAAAGCGTTGCAGTGTTTTGTTTGCTCTTTTGCCACAATTACAAGTCAATACAATTTAGATCAAAATAGGTAAAAGATATGCCTTGTTACATGTTGTTTATTTTATTAATCTTTTCAGAAATTTTCCTAATCAATTACTAAATAAAGATTTTGGACGCAAAATAAAATCAGAATTTGAGCGAAAAGCGATCCAACCAATCTCAAATTTACAGTCAGCATTTCAAAGCCCATGAAAATTATCGCTAAATAAACGAGTTAAGAAACTAAATACATGATAAGTAAAGTTATACGAATATTTAATAAACATGTCATACAACTACCCCAATTTCCCTCGTTAAGAAACTGCACAATTAAGCACAGAATATAAACAAAACACAATAATTTAGAATCAAATGCACGTTCTGCAGCGGATGTATACGAATGCCGACAGAATCGCCCCTCTCGGTCCATAACTCAAAGTAATTCTCACTGAAAACTGAATAAAGGAACTGGGGAGTGTAAACAACTACACCACTACGATACCGAAAACGTTCCCCGTGTTGAAACTTGAATAGAAATCGAAAATAGTTTGTTTTCGCAAAACTTCGGATACCGTACGATTTAGCGGCCGCGCCGAACACTACGGCGAACCACACATCATTTGATATTGTTTGTTTAAATAGCGTTAAGAAATGTGTAGACGTGTCTGCTGTTGCATAAGACAATAATAATCGCAAGTTATTTTTTTGGTGAATTATTGTTTTTGTTAAATCTTCCTACTGTCTACTATTTGTTTTTCGAAAGATTCATCAATTTCATTTGTTTTGGCTTTATTCCATCTTCACATTGCCAACTCTCATTGCCAATATCAAATATAAGTCGTTTACGTAGCACGATAATTAACGCACACTGCATGCATTTTATTTTCGATTACCATTTTATTTTAATTTACGACAAAACTTACTATCCCGGATATTCCACAATAGATTAGTAAAGACAAACTGTAACAAAATTAAAATCCATAATAAATCAGATCAGTAAAAAATATTTTTGTAAGATAACGGTAGAAAATAACGAAATTACACTTAATGTGGCATTACGTAGCGAATTTCATGAACGGGAACTAAATGTGGACCGGAATAACAGTTGGCATGTCTATAAATCACTTAGTTCTTTGCGACGAGGTGAAAGATCAAACAAGTTACTTTACATTTCTGGGTACTAACATGATAAAACTAAACGTGATTTGATCGTTTGATGTGACACATCAAGTAGGGGAAAATACAGATTCCCACAAATAATTTTATATCGCTGATAATATTATAACACACAATTAGTATTTTTCTAAAGTGTATACTAAATACAAATAGTGAGAAACATCAATACCAAATTAATGAAGGTATTGGAAATCATGGTGTCATTATTGAACATTGTATCTTTAATGACAATCAAAAGATCGTTTTGAATGTGATATTAAATCTATTTGTAATTTAGGTAAAGAGTTAATAATTGCTAAGTATACGAGTATGTAGCGTAAAGTGTTCATGTTCAAAATACAAGTTAGAGTTCAGTTGCATTCAAGGACACGTTGACCTTTCTGTAAGCACATTAAAGCCGATACAGAGAACCAGTCCGGGCGGAGACAGTATAAAAAAGAAGCAAATATTGCTGACTTCCGATACAAAAACACCGTCACTTCCCCACCAGCCAGAGTTTGCTTCTACGAACTAATGAAAGTACGTAAATAGTACGTTGGTCCGACGGAACCGCGTGTCGACACCCGAATGCACCGCTTGATGGATCACTGATTGCAGTGACATGTAAAAATGTTTGCTTTACATTGAAGCACATGTATTGTATCTGTTTATACTGACAGATTGCTAACAGGTAATGGAAGTTCATTAGGACACGGAAATGAATTTTCACATAAATTTTGATCTATGTAGGGTATAGCTGACTTAAATCTAATATTTTTGTTTCTACTAAATAATAGTTTATCTCTGCCATTCGTAAACGCATATCAATTGATTTTTTTTATTCAGGTTTTTAAAAACATGTTATATCTCAAACAATATAAAGGTATAACTCATAAAATAAAAGCATTTAATAGGTCCAAGATATAAGTAAATAATAATGAACAGTAAAGTACAGTTGGGGCTCTATGCTTGATCAATTTGCAATATCGAGCGGCGCCCGCCATCCGTCACTGTACAGTACATTTGCCACAAAGTGATTACGCCGTAAACATTGACTTAGCAACAGCCACGATACCAATTCACGACATACTTCCAATTTGAATTAACTGGTTCGAGCTTATCACCGGAGTGTCGTTTATTTGTAATAAATTACAGCTCCGACAACAAAAGATCACAACGTGGCCAAATAATAGAATATCCCCGTTTTGATCCTAGGACCAAGACAAGTGTTTATGTGGGCAGCAAATATTTGTTGCTGGTTAACAACCAAAAACTTTCTGGTAGTTTTTGATACAGAAAACACAGGGCTTGTATTTTATTGTGGGGTCAGATTTCAGAGCTGTATGCGGTTTGGTGTATTTATTTTGCTTAGTGATTAATTATTAGTGTTCCTGTACAAATTCCTGACTCCGGGCTGATAATGAATAGAAAAATCCAACATCAAATATCCAATATTTTATAGTATTTTTTTGTAATTAACCCAGATTTACCTGTGTAAATCTGGGTTGATTACAAAAAAATACCATTACTATTATACAAAGGAGATATTAGGATTGCCAAAATAAATTTACACTTCATCGTTAGCCCTCGATGCCGCAACCCTATAATAGGAGTTTAAACCAATATTAATTAATCATTATGTGACGAACCATTAATTATGTTTTATGATTTCTCTTGCCTAAGAACTTGCACATTCAACTGTCCATAAACGGCATTACGCCATGAACTTTATAGTACCGCGTTTGATTTACATCAGAAACTAATTCTTGCGGAGTACAATTTTGCATTTCCTGCGTTTAAAACAAGCATTTGTCACGTTACATAACAGATATGGCACATTACCTTAAATTGAAAGTGCAACACGTGTGTTGTGCGTCGACTTTGCATTATTGCGTCACAGTTCAGCATAAACCGTTATGTCATAAAAATTATATACTACAATATTTTATGCAAAGTAGCGCAAAGCTATCACGTTATTAGTGATGGTATAACAATATAAAATATATTTGTATTATCGTTTAGTCCTAGGATTTTTTCTGTAATAATTATTAGCAATCATAGTTACTTCATTATAGCTTTAATTTAGATTATATTCTGATTTGCACCATAAATTACATGCGAAAGAATCATGATAACTTTTCCGCCATTTTTTATTAAAATTTTGTACACTATTATATTGAGACTGTGTTATTTATAATCGCACTATTAGATAATAACAATTATTTGCTATCATTTGTAGAACTATTAGTAATCTATTAGAAAATCACAAACGGTGGGAAAATACTTTGCGTCAAACTTATTAAGTAGGCATCCCAACAACATAATTGTATGCAAAACAATTTGCTGTAATTTCATCGGGAGGAGAAGCGGTACCATCTATCTATGTCAATTAGTATTAGCAAGATGCACGACTATTCGTGTTCAAATTAATGCATTTACGCTAAGAAAGCTTGGAAAAACAACGAGAGGACCGTAATGTTTGTTACTCAACCACTGTTTACTTGCTCCGCTGACTCAAATGGGCTAAAGTTAGAAGAAACAAAGATGCGCACAAGTGCCAAGGATAAAATATTGACCGTTGATAGCTCCGATGTTCAAAGCAATAGACAATAAGCAGTTGTCCATACAAAGACGCACGCGGACATTCAATCGAATTGTTTTAATGTGAAACAATAATTCCACGAAGGTCAATGAACTGAAAGTTGCTCGGTCTTTTTCGCGTTACCTCGAATTTATTAGCTAATCGTCATTATTTTTTTGTAACTTCAGTTAAACGCAAGCGATAGGGCACTTTATAACCAGCCAGTTAATCGTAGACATTACGCATCGATTAACGAAAACTTGGTTAATGGACTTTAAAATTACCTAAACGATAGTGCATTCCGAGGAAATAAAAGTATTTATACACCGGCTGTTTGTTTATAACACTAAATCTCATTTTAACCAGCAATTAAATATATTTTTTTATCCCACAAACTGTTGCATAATGTTTATGTAAGTATCGACGCAAATTATTTTGCCTGCCATTTCTCATCATATTCATGTAATATCATGCACGGTAGCCGATCTCGTCATTTGCGAAACTAGGAAAAAGATTTTAGATAGATAAACCTGTTTACTTAGCATTTCTCGGGATGGAAGTCTAGATTCGCTTAATGTACGTTCAATACCTTAGGGATCAAGGTATGCAAATTACCGCTTATCGGCGGGTTATTCCCACTTAATATCCCTCTAATGCGTTTTCGGCACTTGAAAACTAGCCAGAAACGATAAAACGCACATCTGGCTACTCACGGACGTCCATATTGATATATTGCTACACTTTAATGTTTAAATTTGGTGCCAAATTCGTACGCACTTCCGAGACGATTCGATGTTTCTGATTATACAAAAAACCACACAACCACATTTTTCTATTTCCCTTAAACGAATCCCAAATAAATAGCGTTCCGGAAAAACTAATAAAAGAGATTTTAGTTTTATTACATTTTACGTTTTTATTTACCTAATAAAGAGTTTGGTTACATACCAAACACGAACACATGTCCGTAATCAATCATTCTCGGTAAGCGAATTTACAGCGCTGTAGACGTTAAATGCAGCTATTTATATCGCTGTCATTGAGTAGGCAAACTTTTTCTCACTTACTGATTTCTAACCATAAATCATTGTATAATAGACTTATGTTACTTCTCTTTGATATTTGATTGATTGTACATAATCAATATGCTACATAATTCTTCATAGTTTGTGTTGGAATGTGTTAAATTGCAATGCCATTGAGATACCCGAGGATACAAAGAAACAATGGGATGTTAACATTTATCAACCATGAAGTGGTTTATGGCTTTTCAAACAATTGCTTAGTGTTTGCGTGGCCGTGCTGACAAATCAAGCGTTAAGTCTGAACTCTTATGGAATTCAGCGTACATTTCGTAGGCTTTCAATTCATGTGCAAATAACTTAACAATACATGAAAAATCACTTTTGAAATAGTCCCATGAATCAAATCTCTAATCTGCTTAAATTTTATTTTATCACGTATAGGTATAGATATTTTGAATTCGTGCCAGTAATTAATGTTTCAGTCTAGATAACACAGTGGGAGTACACAAAAAATCTGTAGAGAGTAAGAGAAATCTGAATATTAAAATTGTATTGCGTTTCGATTGTTTTTACTCCCACATCCACCAATTGTTATCTTCTTGGAACAGCATAGAAAGAAAACTTACAACTTTATAACTATCTACTATGAATGTTTTAAAAAGTTAAATCTATTCGAATATCGATTTTATGTTAATGATAAAAAAAGAAATTCAGATCTTTCTTGTTCAACAAAAACGTAATATCGCTTGAACGCAAACGTCGGTCTAATACAATATCCGTTTGCGGTTTTACTCGACTTCCGTTACACATAGTATTGTAACACTTGAACGTTAAATGAACCGAAGACAAGTATTACATTTAAAATAGGTCTTCAAACAAAAAGGTCTTCCTAATGAGGGTAAAACATCACATAAGACAAAGGAAGTATTTGAAGATAAAAAACATTCGTAGGGCGAGGCACGAAAAAATGCATTAATTGGTGACGCGAGAGCATCGCTCAAAATGGATGTAAATCTATACGGAGTTCAAAGCGTAACACAAGTGCTAATGGGCGAACGCGAGTCTCACAAGTTTTTGTAATTGGATAATGTAACATCGTAATTTACATTCTAAAACAGATTGTGACGGCGAAACTCGTTATGAATGAAATACACGAGTATTTCAAAACGCAACTAAATATCAGTGCGGAACGAAGGATATCAGGAAATTATAAACATATCATGGACATCTCGCAAAGCAATATTTTAGTTTTCCTTACAACACAATGCGAAGGAAGCTGTAAATATAGCATAAGGATGTCACCGTTCTATGATGAGATTCCCGGAGGTGCATTTCAAATTAAGCGGAAGAGATCAGAGGACTCGATGACAAAGAACTGGAAGTGTCTCATTTATAACTTTTATCTCGGAGCCGTCATAGAGCTAACGAATGGGCAAAAACAGTCAAGAACACGCACGACTAACATATTAGGAGACGCACTTAATGCTATATGAGTTTTGTAACTTAACAAAGGATTTTGAGATTTACATTTGTATTTATTAAATTTAAAGAACTATAATCTGGTTATAAATGTAATGTTTCAGGTTCTTTTAAATTTAATTGGATAGCGATTCTAAACTGACTTGATTTAATTCAGAACCGTTATGAATATGGTAATGTCTTTCATATTTCTGCAACAGCTAGCGTTTAGCAGTAAATAAATTGCCCAATTCCATCCACCACCTACACGGACGGCTATTCGATGTCTATATTATACTTTCTTTCATTGAAAGAATCAGCAAAGCAACCCACGCAAGTGTATTGACACGATTCATACCGGTTTCATAATGTGAAGCGGAAATTTCGAAGTTTTGATTTGTTATATCATTGGTTGCAAACGTATCCTATATGCATAATAGTCGCATGTCAATATGCAAATTGACAAAGCTTTTGGATGTTCACACGAGACACCAAGAAACTAAGAACCCCTGTGAACACATTTCGTCACACAAGTGAATCATGCGTAAAATTAAATCATTCGTAACAAGCAATTATAACAACAATACGTCGTCCAATTACTCAATAACATACGTTTTCGTGTTATTATAATAATATATGTTACGTTGCAAATCTTACCGTCTATAGAAAGTTTCCATAAAATAGATAGTCCACGGTCGGCGCTTTCACAATTTAGCCGTTTTACTCAATAGCTGATTTGATGGCTTCTGTTTTTCTTCAGCTCCGAATTATACAGTTAGTCTGGTTTACTGGCGTTGGTGTTATTTGAACAATATAAAACGCTAATAGCTTTTAGATACTAATAAATACATCTATTAATAATTGACGTATAAAAAAGCAATGTATTGCATAGGTAAATTATTTATAATTATAAAAATTAAAATGTTAAAGTCTTGTAACAATTAGGTAATAAAGTGTTTCACATAAATTCGTAGATTTCGCGTGCAATTGCATGATTCTATTATGCCGTTACATCCACCGTGAAATCACATGAAGAGAAGTGCTAATTCACATAAAAATTTATCGATATCCAATGCACTTAATTACCATAAAATGTATATAATGTTCGACATGTATTCATTTTCCTACTTCGTCGGTGCAGGCTTAGTAATATGTGAATCACTGCTCTCTGTTTTGGACTTTGGTTTGCAATTGGGTAAAAAAAAGAAAAAATACTATGCAAAAGGAGTGTTGAGAATAAGCTAATACCACCCACGTTGATCGGTTTTCGTTTATAAATGGCTGTGTGCATCCGTTGTATGACAGATAGTTTAATGCATTTACGATGATTATACACAACATACCCAAGTACCATTAACGCTAATTGCATCGCTCTTTTGTTAAGAAAGTAACGTGAATTGGTAAAGCGGTGAAAAATATACCTACGCTTTCATATTTGGAGAAGAGGCGTGCAGTACTTTTTAGTTTTTGATCTTTTTAACTCGTAATGAGAAATCTTAGAATTGGTTTATAGTTACGTATTTAGGTGCACTAACCTTATAAACAATAATTAATTAATTAAATGGCAATTATATGAAATGAAAATTTTCTCTTTTTATTTGTTAATATTCAATGCCACTTACAACATGAATTAGCATACATACATACATATATGTAAATGTAAATTAGTTTGACGATATAAAATTGTTAGAAATCGTAACACAAAAAAAAATTACAAAACATTTTTCATACCTTTATTTTTTCTGTATCCATTCAATGTTCCCCAGTGATGTTTTCTGGACACATCGGTATGGCAAATGTTCAGTTCACTTGAGAATATTTTGTGTTGGAGTAGGTTCTTCTGACTGTTCTTTGAGTCCGAGTGGAAAAACGACACGAACTTATGCAACGGACTCATATTGTACGAGTATACACTATTTACTGCACTATGAAAAACTAAACCCTTGAATTAGGCAACTCATTTAGAAAAATCGTAAGCTATATAAAATTGAAAATAAGTCTAGGTAAATCACTAAAAATGTAACGCTTAGCAACAGCGGAGTTAGATCACAACTGCAGTACGATATGTGATGGATGGAATAGTTTTAATTGGATCACAAATTGCACTTGGTCACGACACGGAAGCGGGTGGTGCGCGGTTTTTGTCGTCGCCGCCAGTGCGGTGTGATGCGCGTGCGACAGTGTTCCTTTACCGCGCCGCTCTTTTACCTATTGCCACATTGCCACTGCTACCACCCGCCTGCACTTTCATCATGGATATTTTTCATTGGACGCTCGTCATGCAGCACGCATATACCACCGTTTCTTTCAAAAAAAATTTTGTCTGGTACGAAAAACATTATGGCACAGTTTTTTGTTGGAAGTAACCATGGGATATAAAACTACTTTCTATTATAGGTTAAAACTAAAAAAGGTTTTTTTTTTAACTTTAATTACATTTTTTTTTACTTTATGCTTAATAATCAAGGATTAATTATTGTAAAATGAATAGAAAAACTATCGATCCACCGACTGAACTCTACGCCTTACAATAAAGTTACTAAAATGACATTGAAGCCGAATTCTAGACTGTTAATTGTACAGCAATTAATTGTCTTTGTTTTATCGGTTTGGAAACAGGTTTTGAATTACTTCGATATAACGATTGCGAAGTAGTTACTATCCGAAACTACTGTCATAAGAATAAACATTCGGTTTCAATTAATAGTAAGTAATACTCGTAAATTAATAAATAAAAGATCATGAAAGAGAACTGTGAATTTCTCATACGTAAGTAGAAGGACAAAGGGCAATGTCATACGTGAGTTCAATGCTTTATTTAAGGATATGACAAATGAATAAATCATTAAACACACCCAACTGTCACAAATACTCCTGACCCCACACTACAATAATTAGAAGAAGAATTAGAAACAACGAGAGAATTTTAGTCTTATAAATCCTAGACCCGAAACAAATATTTGTCTCGGGAATCGAACACGCTGACTATCGTGACACAGCCGTCTCTCAACTCACTGCACCACGGAGGTTGGCAAAATAGTAGGTAACACTCGTAAAGTCGCAATAAATGAGAGATAATTAAAGAGAACCGCGACTTTCTCACACGTACCGTGAAGGATAAAAGACAATGTCGTACGTGAGTTCAATGCTTTATTTAAGGACATGACAAATATAAAGGCTGATTATATTATAGCGTGTAGTCATTGCGATGACGCAATGAAAGTATTTTGCTTATATACCCAAATACGTTCTCTCTCTGCTGTTCGACTTCACTTGGGTGAAGTCAGCATGGCATTTTGTTTGCGCATGATACAAAATGATTTGACGGCTGATGTCATGACCGACCAGCAATTTATCGAAAACGATTTCATAAAACGGAACCAAATCGAAATATTTTTACCGAAATATATAGATACGCAAAATTTCCTAAAGTGGACATAAACTAAGAATTTCATGGTTCTTAAAAGAGATTCCTATATCAGTAGGATTTTTTTTGTTAACATTTTATTTTATTTCGTTCCTGAAGTATGAGTAGGATTTCGTCGACTATGTGACTATGATGATCATCATTAAGGATTTCCACGGTGAAATGTTGGAAGCGGTCTACATCCAGCGACTCTTGCAACTGTCATTAGATTGTCCGTCTACCTTATTATACTATTATGAAATAAACACTACGCAGCAACGCAAGTTAATGATTCAAACCAAGATGGAATTCTTTTTGCAACAACACCCAATGCAACGTCGCGGTACGTCCTAAAAAATAAATGAGGCAATTGACTATCAAAATATGAATGAACTCAATATCTGACTATACTTTTAAGTCACAGAAGTGTTTGTATTAAGTTTATTAAGCAGGAGATTTTATGTGAAATAACGTGGGTGCCCCCAGGCCAAATTAAGTAACCATCTGCGCCACTAAAAAATAGTGCCGCGTGCTTTAAAGAATACTTATAAAATATTTCAAAACTATTATGGCAACAACTTGGTTAAGTAAAATCAATACGTAAACTTATAGACAGAAGCATTTTAATATGTGCATAATTAATACCTGACATCAATACGCCAACAAACATTCAATATTAGTCAACATCTAGATGGACACGATAGAAAGTGGAATATTCCAATACAGCTTTTCAGTTTTGGTTTTAATTAAATGCAGTTTTAGGGTTAATAAACCAATAATATATTGTGTATAAGGAATTGTAAGACCTTATAAATACCATTCTGAAACTTGTAGTATTGTATAAAGGTTTCATAGATTTACGCGAATGTTACACATTGCAATAAAACGATTTCTTCACGATAGCTGTAAAGTGATCGAAACGTTTAATTAAAAAATGTAAAAATTAAATCAAATTCGCGATAAAATCCGTAAGAATTCGTTTTATTTCAATAGTATTATTGTGTTAAAAATTGCAGTATCAAATTAAAATCCACAGAAGTGGCCCACTAAGTTTTAGTGGGCAGAAGATTTTGTAAGCGATGTTTATTTTAATCAATGATCGAGTATCTGACATGGCAGTTTATTTACCAAAGCATAGAATGACTTGATATTGCTATCAAACGTGGTCGGGAAAAAGAACCTACATCACACCGCGAGGAGAGATCGCAAAAATCATTCGACCAACACAACGACCTGCTTTACAAAGTTATGTGTGCTATTTCTGCATCATTATCGTACCATCCTACGCCTTTTTAATTAACTTCACACAATAATTCATTTTTATTGCGATGCAGTGGGCACGAGTAATTAACGCCGTGTGAACTTTTGCACAATTTCATGCGATTGTTTCCAAATACCCTTACAATATTCTTATATAAAACATCACACGTAATATAGCTTTATTATATCCATTGTTTGTCTTTATCTGTCCGCAATATTTTGGGGGTGGTTTAGTTATGCCCATTAACCCATATACCCATATGTTTTTGCCAAATATTGTAAAATTAAAATATAATTAATTATTTGTTATAGTTTAGGGTATGATGGGACTGAAGTACCTTAGTTAAGTAAAAGTCCCAAAATAAAAAAAAATGAAAAAGTACCCATGTCTGTACATATGTAAAGTAACATGTATCATTTGCATAGATGTTTAAAACGTTTAATATTAGTATCAACCCATATTCATCCCACTGCTGGGCACGGGCCTACTCTACAATCGAGAGGTACGATTGAGAGTGGTTAGGCCATACAGGGCATATAGTCTACATGTTCACGGTGGTCGCGGGTTCAAACGTTTAATATAATAATAGACAAAGGCATTGAAAGTAAGTAATGTTATTAATTTCAAAACGAAATGAAAAAAGCTCTGATTATCTCTACCATAGAGTGCTAAAAGTAAAAACGGTTCGTCTGCTTAAATAAAAGTATTGCAAGGCCTCATTAAATTACTCATAATAATATTATCGACCGCTGTGCATGCTATGGATCGATTTACAATTTAAATTACCGATTCAATTACAGGTGATTTGAATAACACTTTCATTTTCTAATTAACAGAGAATATCAGCGTCTTTAGAATATTTTTTGTAACAATTAAATAAGACGAGTCAGATATAATTTACTGTCAGGACATGAATGAGAATATATTTATTTGCTTTGAATGTAGGTGCAATCAGGAAGTTGTTTTTTTTTTACTTCCATTACATTATTTCGTGAAAAAATCAAAAATGCATCTTGACTTTTATTACTCAGATATTTTAGCATCTTCCGGTCTACTGTTTACATTGAATTTCATTTATATCATAATAAGGTTCGTCAACAAAAAATAAGAATTGTTACAATAGAAGAATCACGTTCGTGACAATTTCATAATGTGTTTCAGGGCGACGAATATCCCATGAATATATTTAATCCAATAAGAAACAATAAAAAAACATATAAAAAACATATAAGTGCAACAAATCACGAAATCTCTATGTCAAACTCAAGATTAATTAATGAAATAAAGGTTTAATTCCATTAAAATATGCCACACCGATCACGTAGAGAGAAATTGGGCGCTGCTGTAAAGTTAGTAGTACCAAAATCACCAACTCCCGATCGTAATTCTATCTTTGAAATAGAATTAAGGTTCAATACTTTTGATTAGTTGTATTTGGACAATTTAATTGCGTCAAACATTTTCGCAATCGTTATTTTGTTATCGTCTTCGTGCGTCAATTCACAGACATAACAGGACATGCCAAAGAAAGTAATTTATTTACCTTCAATAAAAGTTTAATAGACTTAAAAAAATATTATTTCACAGAAACAAAAAAGAAAACCAGTTTTAGTTGGCCACAAACCTTAAACACAAATTTCCTTACTAATGTTTGAAATAAAAATATAATTAATTTATAAGTTAATAAAAAACAAATGGGGTGAATAGCCTATGATACAGGTAATTTTATAGCCTGAGAATATAACGTATTGCAGGCGGATTTTCCGTGAGAGGTTTATTAAATGGAAGCACATATTGTGATGTGGCATTTTGTTTGTGAACCGTGTTTGTTAAACATGGGAAGACGTGAATAATGTCTGTAGGAAACTACCGGCAATCAACAATTACCTCGGTTTTATCTGTGAGTAAAATCATCCTCCGTTAAGTCACGTTCCTATTTAGACGTTTAGCACAATAGCTTTATAAAGGTTAGTAGTCTCGACTACTATTTCGTAAGCTGTCAAAGTTCAATTTATGTTTTTAATGTCCGAAATAATTCATTTACTGATTGACTTATATTCTGCCGTGATAGCGATGCATTTACTTAACCAAGTTGCCAACCAAAAATGCGATGATAAATTTATTTTCGAAGCGATAATCTCAAAATACAGTGAAGAAAGATCAGAATTTTATTTCTTTGTAGTGAGATAACAAATTATGTCAGTGACTTTACGACTTGGCAACCGCTTTAAAACTTACAGGAGCACCCACTTGTTAAATTAATAATATTATTATATCAAAATACTAAAATCATAACGAGAAGCTCATACCTATTGATTGTTTATAATTCTCTATCGTTTCTCTCTGACTCTCTTTGTTCAGCCACAGGAAGTCCACTGCTGAACATAGGCCTCCCCCAAGTATTCCCACATCGACCTGTTGGAAGCGGCCTGCATCCAGCGACTTCCTGCAACTTTTAACCAGGACGTCCGTCCACCTTGTAAGCGGGCGTCCGACACTGCGCTTGCCTGTGTTACTTTATCGTTTCATCTGTATTCTGTACCCAACATTTTCAGAAATAATTGCCACGGAAGAGCAATAATTTATACTCTCTCTACTTCCTCGCGTCAAAAACACTAACATTATTGTCTGGAGTGGATACACGTTATGAAATAATGACATTATTCTCATGAGAAGAAGTTATATGCAAAAATGAAAAATCCAGAGACATTAAGGAATTTCTTTGTTTCAACGACAAAGCTTTCTATCTGAAAATACCTTTTTCCGCGTTCATTTATGTAAGTTGTGTTTCACATTTCGTAATTAATTGCTTATTATATTTTTCATTTGAATATTAAAAAAAACACTACCTTAAATTATGTAGGTAAATTACATTACAATTTTGTTTACAAATAATTTATTTCTTGTGAAATATCATCATGTTAAAAAGGGCATTTCCCAATCATAAAATAATGTTTAAAATAAATTTAAAAATAAATGCAGATTTTTCTTCATAGTGTAGGTATCATCTATGGTTTACATCATCATATCGATCATTTTAGTAAATTGTTAAGAGCGCCATCTATGCGAAATCACTGTAACGAGTTAAAAATTACGCTGGGTCCATGACGTCTCATAAATACTATCCAACATGTACGCAAAGCTATACGAACTCTTGCTTAGATGGCGCTAGTGTCGGTTTACGCGATTAATTTTGCTGCACTGAGAGCACCGGGGCTATATTTTACCACGCGTAAGGTATTTAATCTCTCATATGCGAAAAACTTTTACATTGTGTTCTATCGTAATCATCCCTAAAGACAAAAATAAATATCACATTATTTATGAAGACTGGCAGCACGGCTCTCCTTCCCCCTGGTATTTAGTGCCGCGACAGTTTTTATAATTTCATTACAAAACATGAAAATAAACAATACATTTAATTTAATAAACATCTTCATCCTCATTAGGTTTTCCCTTAAAAAATTTACATAGCAAATAGTTTAAGTACATTAAGTACATAGCAAATAGTTTAAGTACATTTTCAATAAACAGCAACGAACAAGAAACATAATATTATACATAATTATGATAACTGCCCGCCATTTGTAACATTATCACTATCGTAACCAAATCCTTACTAAAACCTGACCCGATAACATATTTCCATATTAAACACAGAATCATGTAAATTTGACAGACTGCCTCGGTGGCGTAGTGGTACTACGGTATGATTGCAAAGCTGAGGTCTCGGGTTCGAATCCCGGGTCGGGCAAAGTGATATTGGATTTTTCTATTCATTATTAGCCCAGAGTCAGGAATTTGTGCCCGAGATGGCGATAGGCTCGCCCCCTATCACATCGTGGGACGGAATATACTAGGCGAAACGTGGGTGTTCTAGTAGCACCTCTGCCTACCCCTTCTGGGAAAAAGGCATGTGGTTATGTATGTATGTATCATGTAAATCTGACAAATTATTTTCGAGTTGTAAGACCACAGACGGACAAGACGTAGAGGCGTTCATATATTATGCAATTGAAAGAATGAAGTACATGCTATACTGGCACGTCACAAAGATTCTAACCTACAGCGAAGGTGACCGTTTATGAATGTAAATATTCTTATCATAACGTCCACACTTTTGCCTCTAGCATATTTAATAAAGATAAGAACATTACATCCTGGGATGAGATAGGTACCTACACTAAGATTATACTTAATCGTTTGCATTTACGATGATAACCTGTTGAAGCTTGTACTCAAATATTATATAATCTATGTTTTTTATAGTCTGTATTTTTTGTAACTTCCTTCCTTTGGACTCTCTTGCAATAAAAACATGATGGCGTAAGCATTGCATTTTTACTTGAAGCTACCTATATTAAGTTGTAAGTCGTTGTTCATCAGGTTATGGGCCCAGGATAGCATTGTATAAAGTTAAATAAAAATAAAAAATAAAAATAATAGTGCAAAGTCTAAAATGACGACACCTGCAACAGACAATGCTATGCCGCTTACTCACGTGCTACCAAATGCTCACTTCATTGAAAAATTAGCAGGTACTAAAAATTACCCATTATGGAAATTTCAAATGAAAATGATATTGATTGAATCTGGATTGTGGAGATGTATTGAGGAGACACCCGTCGACAAAGAAACGGATCTTCGTGCCTATGCTAAAATTTGTTTAAACGTTGGTAATGCTTGCTATCCTTACATAAAATCAGCAAAAACTGCAAAAGAAGCATGGAATAGTTTAAATGCCACCTATGACAATATTAGCATTACACACAGACTAGCTCTGAAGAGAAAACTTTACCATGTCAGTTACAACAATTTTACAAATATGGAAGAATATATTTCCGGTATAATTACCATTACTCAAGAGTTAGCAGAAATAGGTTGTCAAATTGAAGACTCCGAAATAGCCGAAATAATGTTGATTGGTCTGCCAGAGGAATTTGATCCACTTATTATGAGTATTGAAGGACTGAGAAAACAAGAACTAACTTCGGATCTGGTTAAGAATAGGTTAATAAACCACAACAGAAGAATTAAACTTGAAACAAATGAGTCTGCCTTAGTATCAAGATTAAAGAAAAATAAAATAATATGTCATCATTGTAAAAAGGAAGGACATATAAGACCCAAGTGTCCAGCATTTAAAAAGTTGACAGGAAGAACTAATGATCCTGAAAATAAAGCTCTAGTGACTGGCATACATGATATGCAGCTTTCAACTTCAGGTGTATGTGCTACAGACTGGTTAGTAGACTCAGGTTGTACAACACACATGACTATGCGTAAAGACTGGTTGAATAATTGTTCTACAGATGTTAAAACTTCTATAACAATAGCAAACAATGAAAAGATCTGTGGTCGTGCATTAGGTAATGTAGATGTAATTTTGCCAAAAAATGTAAAGAAAACTATAAGTAATGTAGTTTATGTTCCAGATATAGCTGCTAATTTGTTATCTGTAAGTAGAATTGCAGAAAAAGGTTACACTTTAGTTTTTGATAATAAGGAATGTAAGGCATATAAAAGTAATGATGTACATACTAATGGCCCTTGTATTTTTTCAGCATCTAATGATGGCGGTGTATACAAACTCAATCAGCATCAGGAGTATCCCATTTATCAATGTGCTGATAATGTTGCTGCTGCTAAACAATGTATAGATCATCAATTAATGTACTGTAATACAAACGACACTGACTTATGGCATAGAAGACTTGGACATTTAAGTTATAAAGGTATGCTTTTATTGCGTGATGGTCTAGCAAATGGTGTATCATTTGGTAACTGTCCTTTAAAACCTTGCATTGCTTGTATTGAGGGGAAGCAGATTACAAAATCGTTTCCTAAAGGTGCTGTTAGAAAAGGGTATAAAAAATTAGAGCTCATTCACACAGACATTTGTGGGCCTATGCAAGTACCTTCATGGGGAAATGCACGTTATATTCTGACCTTTACAGATGACTACTCACGTAAAACCTTTGTTTATTTCCTTAAAAACAAGTCACAGATTGAAGTATATAAAGCATTTGTTAATTTTAAAAATATAGTGGAAAATCAAACAGATTTAAAAATAAAAATAGTTAGGTCTGATAATGGTACAGAATATTGTAATCAAACTATGCAACGTTTTTTCAATGAAAATGGTATAATTCACCAAACTACAATTCCTTATTCACCACAACAAAATGGTGTATCAGAAAGGTTAAACCCCACTTTAATTGAAAAAGCTCGTTCAATGTTACAAGATTCTGGATTAGACAAACGGTATTGGGGAGAAGCTATATTGACAGCAGTTTACTTAAAGAATGTCAGTCCGACTAATGCTTTAAAAAATACCACTCCAGAAGAAAGGTGGACTGGAACTAAAATTGACTTAAGCCATCTTAGGGTCTTTGGATGCAAAGCTTATGCTTTGACACCAGAAAATCAACGTCAAAAATTGGATGCAAAATCAAAGCCGTATATTATGTTAGGATATTGTGAAGCATCAAAGGGGTATAGACTTGCAGATCCCACAAAACCAGGAAAAATGATCAAAGCTAGAAATGTTGTATTCCTTGAAAATATTGTTGGTATAAAGCAAACAAATGTAGATTACAACATTCCTAGTGCCATAGAAATATCATATTGTGAACCTAAATTGCACACAATACACAGCCTAGATAATGTAGGATTAATTGATGTAACAAATGTTAGTAATGTGATGGATAATAGTCAAGAGACTGAAATAAGATCTGATAATAGTATAGATTATACATCTGCAGGTGAAAACATGATTGAAAATAATTCTGATGATATTGTTTTACCATATGATAACAATAGTATTGTGACTGATTACCCACCAAGGGCCACACGTCAACGTCGTCCCCCTGCATGGCATAAAGATTATATTTTAGATGGTAATGAATATTTGGCTATGTTGAACCAAACCACTATTGAACCAAAATCATATTCTGAAGTAATTTCTTCAGAACATAAACATCACTGGAAAAATGCTATGGATGATGAGTATAGATCATTAATTGATAAAAATGTTTGGGAAATAGTTGATAGACCCATTGATAAAAATGTTGTGAAATGTAAGTGGATATATAAAGTTAAACGGGACACAAATGGAAACTTTGAACGATTTAAGGCAAGACTGGTGGCGAGAGGTTTTAGCCAAATAGAAGGAATTGATTATGATAAAACTTTTTCACCAGTAGTTCGTCACTCATCATTGAGACTTCTTTTTGCAATTGCAGTAGAAAAAGATATGGACATTAACCACATAGATGTAAGCACTGCTTTCTTAAATGGAAATTTGGAAGAAACTATTTATATGGAACTACCACAGGGATATGAAAAGGATTGCATCAACAAAGTTTGTTTGCTTAAAAAGGGGATATATGGTTTAAAACAGGCAAGTCGTTCATGGAATTTAAAAGTGCATAATGTATTAAATGATGTTGGATATAAACAATCTAAATGTGAAAGTTGCATTTATTATAGAAAATCAGAGAAAGGAAATACACTTATTGCACTTTATGTAGATGATTTCTTCATTTTTACAGAAGACAATCAGGAAAGAGTTAGGCTATTAAATGTGCTTAAAAGGCACTTTGATATTAAAGACCTTGGAGAAGTAAAGAATTGTCTAGGTATGAAAGTTGAAAGAGACAGAACTAATGGGACTTTAAAGCTCTCTCAGGAAGAATATACAAAGAATCTCTTATTGCGATTTGGGATGAATCAATGTAAATCTGTTTCCACCCCAATGCAAGTTAATGCAAATCTTATTAAATCTAATCAGTGTAATAATAAATATCCTTACCAAGAATTAGTAGGAGGATTAATGTATTTATCAGTATGCACTAGACCAGATATATCATTTGCATGTAGTAAATTAGGACAGTATAACAATTGTTTTGATGAAACCCATTGGCTAGCAGCAAAACATGTGCTAAAATATCTTTCAGGTACAAAACATTATGGCTTACACTTTACTAAAGGTGATAGCACCCTTAAGGTATACACTGATGCTGATTGGGCTAATGATCAAAATGATAGGAAGTCTTACACTGGTTTTATAGTTAAATATGGTAATTGTATTGTGAATTGGGAAGCCCGCAAGCAGCAATCAGTTGCATATTCAAGTACTGAAGCAGAATATTATAGTTTAGGTGAAGCTGTTAAAGAATGCAAACATCTACAAAATTTCTTTAAAGACATATTTAATTATGACATACGTCCTATTAATATTTATAATGATAACTTAAGTGCTCACAGAATTGCTGAAAATAACCAATGTCATCGTAGAACAAAGCATATTGATTTACGCTACCATTACATTCGAGATTGTGTTAACAATAATGATATTAAGATATTTTATCTCTCTACAGAGCATATGATTGCAGACATTCTAACTAAGCCTTTAGCTAAGATAAAACATAATAATTTTGTAAAAGAATTAAGTATGAAGGGTTTTGTTCCTGATACATAAGTATTTTCATTTCTTTTTGTATTTTTTTTTGCTGTTCTTATAAATATAAGTGTTATGTTACATAAGTAAATATTTTGTGGATTTTTTTTTTTTTGGTTTCTTTGTAGTGCTACTATTGTTGTATTTGAGTAAGGGGAAGTGTTGAAGCTTGTACTCAAATATTATATAATCTATGTTTTTTATAGTCTGTATTTTTTGTAACTTCCTTCCTTTGGACTCTCTTGCAATAAAAACATGATGGCGTAAGCATTGCATTTTTACTTGAAGCTACCTATATTAAGTTGTAAGTCGTTGTTCAACATAACCGTCGACTTCGTGGGCGATAAGGTCGCGCCCTCATTGACGTGATTTTATTGTGTTGACGTAAATTGCAATATCCAAAACATTTACTTAAACAAAACGCATTAATTATAGTACCCCAATCAATAAATAATTAGTAGGTGTAAGTCTTACTCTAGTAGTACTCTGTAGGTATTACTCTCTCCGTAAGATTCGCCGATAGACTTTAAATATTCTAATGTAATCCACCATCCAGACTTTTATAATTCATTTTTGGCGCCACGCCATGACAATGTTCCATCTTTTAATCGTGGTTTTGGACTTATATTTACAAAAAAATAGAAACCTGCCAGTCTCTGTGCCAGTGAGCCGCAAGCAAGGGCTACAAGAAAATCAATTGTGTGAATGCCTATGAAAGTTTAAAGTATAAGCCGAGAGATGTCGCTGTGTCAAATTTACTGCGTATTTACAATGAACATCGAACGTAAATGCAAAATCCATCTACTGCGAAAATGCAGTGTACAAATTACAAATCTGCTACATAAGAAAAATGAAAGAGCCCAACTATAATCATGATTTGAACTTTCTTTCAGCACATTAACGACAATGCACGTGATGGTAATAGGTACCTCTAAACAGATGAAATAATTTTGACAGTATGCTGCCTATGACACACATGGCTCGCCACAGTTTCAATTGGATATTATACCCTTATAAATTGTGATAAAATAATCTTCCCTTTTAAACTTACATACATACATAAACTCACGGCTTTTTCCCAGAAGGGGTGGGCAGAGGTGCTCTAGGACATCCACGTTTCGCCTCGTGGGTTCCGTCCCACGATTAGATAGAGGGCGAGCCTATCACTGTTTAAAGTTTCAATTGTCCTTTAAAATTTATGGAAACAGCAAACTATCAATATATTCCTGGCAAATTCCATTTACGACAATGATAATTACGAGTATTAGAAAACCTATGACATTTGATACTCTCGTATCTAATTAATGTTTCATTCATAATCAAGCTAGTTAATGTAAACAAATACAATATCAATATTCGCGTCAGCAGCTTTGTGGGTGGCCTGAAATTATCGATATCTAGTATTTAATACTTCGACGAACACTATCACGAATTTACTGGATTTTATCTTTCAAATTCCAATAGACGCCAAGACTTGGTCTATCTTTAGAGACACTTGCAACGGGCACTAACTTGATTGTAACGCCTAATGCCTTTAATTTAAATTTTAATATAGACTGTCGATTAAATGAGTTTACATGGGAGAATAGTAAGGAGTTTTAAAAACCCTCTTGGCAACACCATCAAAAGTGTTTAGTGCCACTAACAAATCTTAATACTTGATCTAAAAATTATATTTAATATTTGTAAATCATACCACAACCTGTGAATGATTATGAAGATTATGTGATTTTAGGCTAAACCAATGTAATAAAGCTAATATATAAAATCAAAGTGTATGATATTTATTATGAATCATAATCAAAATCATCATATAAATATTCAACACTAGACATGACTTACTTCTGACTACACGAGACAGACCTAAAAAAAGTGTAAGTATCAAAATCTGTTTAGTTGAACTATAAATCGGCTAAGTACTACAGATAAGTGAGTTGCCAGCACCCGATTTTAAAAAAATACCATATAATGCCATGTAAACACATTTAATCGACAGACTATACATTGGCAGTGCGTTTATGACTACGAGTTTAATAACCAATATGGTATGTTAGTATCCTAGAGCTACAGTTTTACACAACATTGTAGGAGGTTGTTGGTGTTAAGTGCTCTAATACGTATATTTATCCAAGTAAGCTTTAATTGACAAAACAAGTGTATCTTTTATGTAATATTACCTACTTGATAAGGATTTTTTTTTCTTAAAATCGAAGGATATAAATAGACAAATTAATTTAAATACAACACTATTTTAGCAGTGTTTACGATTAAGTATAAATTATTACAATACATCGTAAAAGGCAAGGCCTTATGCGTAAATAATAAAAGTTGTTGGCTGCTGCGGCAAATAATAGTGAACATGGATTGCTAATGTACGAGTATTCAATCTATAGAAATGTTATTCTATTGTACCAAACAATTTGTATTAGTTGATGGAAACGCTCTATTTATTTTGAAATTGGCATCGCAATGTGAAACGCCCTAGAAGGAAGACATCTGGACTTGATTGATAATTAATTTAACTTTTGGTTTTATGACCAACTACGTGACGACAATCTTTACTGTTAATTAAATTATCTTGATTGTTTTTGTAGATGTCAAATGTGTCCTTAAACAGGCGATAGGTCCTTATACTTAAAAAATACCTTAAGTTATTAGATTTTAACTGGTAAGTGTCATAATGCGTAGTAATCAGTAGACTGTAGTCCTTCAAACCGGAAAACAAAAGTGCTTCCACATAGCTGCTTGGTGGCAGAAATAGACAAAGCCGTAATATGATCTGTGCACAAGGTCACTTGCATAGACATTATACTTGACTGTACATCGCGAACACATCTAAGTTCTAAGCAATGACACTGTCCTTCCTCTCGCTTAAATTCCCGCGTGCCTAGTAGGCATAGGGCACACTAATTTTATTTGGGATGCCCATTCTAGTACCTCAAAGGCTTCATACTATTGCTTTACGGTAGAAACAGTCAAAACCACACCTATCCAGAACGTCGCTTGTGTACCAGGGACTGACCTTCTAGAACAGCTATACTCAACCTGCGGCCCGTGGGCAGCATGCGGGTTGCAAATATCTTGAAAATAATTTTAAATTTCGCGGCATTCGTGGAAACTGTACGCTCGCCGAGTAAAAAAATATTAACCGACAAACCCCACCGCGATGAGATGCATTAGTCGGCCCGCGGAACCATGATTATAATGTGTTTGTGGCCCGTATAAAAAAGAAGGTTGAGTACCACTGGTCTAGAATACTACTCTACTACTGTATTGTTCCTCACTTACACACTGTTGCTTTACAGGAATAGGTAAAGTAACAACTATCACGAAAGCCGCTAGATTACGGACATACCACCTGTAATAATAATTAGTGGTAGACTTACCTTTGTTGGTGGTAAGGGTGGTGGGCCTCTGCGCAGGCACGCGGTGCGCGGGCGGCTTGCGCGGCGAGGGCGGCGGCGCGAGGGAGTTGCGCGCGCGCACCGCCACCGGCGACGACGATAGTTTCTGCACCACGCCATTTTTCTTCGCTGGAAATATTGACAAAATACTTTAGTGTGTTTTAATGAAAAATCACTTAATGGAGGTAAGATGTAGCTGGACGCAAGCACTGTCCAAAGATTACTTTGGGAATTTTTGAGAGAGGCCGATGCTTAGCATTAAACTTTTTGTGGTTGAAGATGATGATGATAGTGATGTCTAAAATATATTTATTAGAAACATGCATATTCACTCTACGTGGTGAAATGAAATTAAATGAAATGCCTGAGATGCAATACATTTCAATGAAAATTACCAAATTATTTCTAATGTATGGAAAAGCAGTATACGCAGTAGTATACGTTTCCTTCAATAAGAAAACTTTTTTTTTATTGGCATGACAAAGTGACTACAAACCTTTAACGAGCTACAACAAGATTCTACCACTCTAATATGTACAAGTCAGACAATAGATGCAATTTATTTCAGTGTATTTACTGAATGAACTCAGGAAAATAAAAATTATAAACTGTGTGATCGTTTGTATAGGTGAACGAACCTTTTCAATGGGATGTTTAAGGTATAAAACATAATGTGTATTAAAGAATTTATAATTTCCTGTGACCTGAATACTCGTATACCAATACCTATAATAAACATACAGAGATATAATATGTAGAGTTATACGAAGGACGTTAAATGGATATAGTAAGCACGGCGGTGCGCAAAAAGAGGTCATATGGGACGGTCTAAATTTAGAACCCCATTCAATGTTAGGAAAATGTACATCAGTAATCGCATCAAATTATCTGTACCAAACTGAGATTTCATTCTATGTGCCTCCATAAAAATTAATTACCTAACCAACGAAATCGGCTTTACAATTGCGTTATTGAATTTATCACGAATAAATACAGAAACAAGGTGACGAAAAATAAATATATAAGACCAATGGTTGTTATATTAAATGGCGCAATAAATTATAGTAATTTACATATTAAACGAAACGTGTTACTGCATTGGAACGTGACGCCTCGTGATGATAACTCTCAGTACACAGTACAGACGTACTATTCGAACCAGTTACCAGCTGACACACTTTTTAAAGGACAGCCTTTGCGCAGCCGCCATTGTCTATACCCACCTTATAGAGAGATTGCGCAAGAAATTATGAAACAGGCAATGCATTTATTTGATTACTTGTGCCAGCAATATAGTATCGTGCCCCATTCCCTTCTATGTATACTCGTATTAAGACTTGATAACAGTAATTTTACACATACAAGGCCCCGGTAGCCGATCGTACACAAAAAGGTTGAATTTAACTGTGTCAAATTATACTCATAGGTATTTTTTTTACTAGATATTTTTTTATGGAAAAAATTATTTCTCTAGTCCGGCAAACGAGAACGGTTCACCATATGGTGAGTATTTACCGTCGCCCATGAACAATTTTTCTGTGAAATACTGTAGTCTAAGGTAACTACAGCGCGGCTCTATCATTTTTCATGATATTTTTAGATTCTAATTGACATATTTTGTAAGATTTTTTATTTCAATGCGACACCTAATTTAATAATTTTAAAAATATGTATATTGACTCTTAGCGATAGTTTTATGGATTAAAAACTTGTTATATCATAGGCTCTACCACTCTTGGTGACGTAGTGATGATGGTTTAACGTATTTCCCGACCAGATAAAAAAGTAAGTATGAGGTACAATCATCACGCATCGAAAATAAAATTATTTAAGGTTTCATGTTTTAAACAAACATGTCGGGCACGATGCTAATAGTAGCCGTGCCTCTCTTGCGTTCTACGAGCGTTTTTCTCCTTACGTTTCATAACAAATGATTTCACCTGTACATACAGTTTTCTTCATGTCATTGCACATTAATTACGCTAACAATGATTTGGGAATGGCAACACGTTACACTCATAAACAGATGTTATTTTTTATCCGTTGCAAAAAGAGACGACAATTATTGCGCACCGCTTTTTATTTTGAACCATTTGGAAGATGCTATTAAGATAATAATACATATATACTCGTACTGTCTCGATGAAATATTATTTCAAAACTTCACGTGAGTTCATTACATTACATTTACAAATGTATATTCATTATTTTTAACACAATGTAAAAGTTGCCGTTACGTATACCGAGATTTCCGATAAACATTTTATAAATATATTAACGCTTTTTCCTTTCAACAAAAAACTATACCGTTTATTTAAACAAATATATTATTATAAATTATGATAAAATATTCATCTATTCTAAATACTGTTATGTACATAATAACATAAACTATTCAACGTGCAAGATTACCACACGAGGTTAAATAAGCGAAACCGGAATTCGCTTTTGAATACAATCGTCGGCGACATTTTTCGAAGCAGGCCAACCATTCTACTAACCGACCCTTGCACTCGACCACACAAATCATTACAACATATTTCGTTCTAATATTTATTAATGGCTTATACATCATAGACGTATACACAGTGATGCAGTGGCTAGGAATCTGATATGGAACCCTTGTACGCGTGTGAGGTTTTGGGTTCATACAGGATACGAGTCAATTTTCATACAATCAGAGTGCACTAATTGTGTCAATCACGTCGGTGAATACTCTAACTGATCTACGAGTACATTGTACTTACTATCGGCCTTATTCATAGTCATATTTAAAACCTATTTTAGCTATCGAATGTTTTGTCTTCGTCGCTCAAACTGAATTCTAAAGTCATCCGAAGGGGACAAAACATTCGATAATGAAAATAGGTTTAAAATAATAAATCTGTCTATGAATAAGGCCGTATGACGCGCATCGTAGTCACTTTGTCGTGCCAGTATAAAAATACTAAACATACATATTTATAAAAAATCTCGACAAAATCTTAACATAATTACAAATAAGTTTTACAACAAACTAGAAGAATCGAAACGAGAATGCCAATCACTTCATAATCTGTATAATGTATTCATTTGAATAGATCTTTACAAATATGTACATACAAATAATATTTTTCCATTAATACCAAAGTTCATTGCATCTAATATTGATAAAGTTAATATAATTATTCAGTACGGGTCGCTAAATCTGCGTATTCATATGCAAACGGTTGTACCCACAGAAATATATCGAGAGTTGTACCTGACTGGGGTGCCGATAGTCATATGCGCGGACACGCAAATATTATGTTACACTTAACAGTCTATGGTCAGAACTTGGGATCAAAATAAATACACCCAACAGTCATGAAGGTACGTAGTTCTGATCCTATAGTAAGATACTAACTAAATCTTGAACCGTAGATATAAAAAAGTACGACTGAACAAACATTTGTGTGAATTAACATTTGTGTCAGTGCGGAGACCAACCCTACCGCCTTGTATTTCCCAGTAAATTTCAACCTACAACGCCACGGAGGCTGTCAATCTTACCTTAAAAATCACCCCTACATTAAAACAAATTAGTGCATACCCCCATAGATTTGCAGAAATGATAGTCGTGGCCAAACATGCAATCTGACAGTTAGGGTGCATTCCACATACATAGAGCACAATCTAACGTTATTATCGGGGGTGACTCACCCTGTATAGGCGGGGGTTGGGGCGGAGTGGCGGGCGGCCGGGCGGGGGTCGTCGGGGTCGCTACACTGTCCCGCTTCTTGCCGTTCCCTGGAAAAGACGAATTAATACTTATAAATAATACATATGAATTATTCGACCCCAACTTGCATACACTTGAAACACTCAAATAAAAGAATGCGCACTTTATTGAATTTATTTTAAATATCTTCTACTTTCAATAAAATTACTAATTAATCAATCAATATTGCAAACAACTTAAATGCACAAATTTAAGCTGACATTTAAATATATAAAAGCAACAAAATGTATAGTTTGTATATTGTATACTCTACCACACAGTCGTGAGGCTGTGTGTGTTTTATACTTGTAATAAACTTGCAACGTTGTAACCAAATTCTAATAAAACATACGATGTCGAAAGGACACCTCTCGCTTCATTTATACATATATCTCACTGCTACAGGACAATATACCTTAATGCTTTGATATAAATATAAAACTTTCACGAAAGTGTTTTATATTGCAAACAAAGCTTATCTTGACACCAATCTCGTTTATCTGAGAGACGATGTCGTGGGAAGAATAATCTAACCTAACCTAAAAATAACATTCGAGGAACAGAAGTCTAACATCTCACGACGCACACATTCGACTGTAACGGCCCCCTATAGGAAATTGTTCTGATGTTAGCTCACTTACATGGGAATTAACCTTCGAAACCATTTTATTACACTGTGTTAATTTCCTTTGCTGGGTGAAATGATTTTATATGTACTCGTATTACTTTGTACATGTAATCTTTGCTGCAAAACGTATCAAAATCATATAATAAATAAAAACGATGAAACAAGCAATTATTTCTTATTGGCTTAACACATTAACTGGGTATATTGTTTCTGTATGCTTTGGACGAATTTTCTATGGTTATCTACTAATGTCATCTAAATTTAAATTAAAGTATGAAAACTTCTAAATTTCGATGCAATGGTAAGGAATGCAGATAAAAAGCTCACAATAGGTAATGCTTCCTTTATCAGCTTATCGTGTGCAATGTTTACTCTCACAAAGAATCGTGACATCATTCTGGAGATTTGAAAAATAAAATAATATTTTTACGGCTTCAATATTATACAACTCTGGTATTGTAATTATTTCAATTCAAAACCATTTTAAATGAATAGATTACTCATAAGATTCAGTTTATCAATTTTTGGTAATTTAGTAGTTAGTGGTTTAGAATTTTAAATACCATACACATATTCCATTTTATAGTATAATAACATTAATTTAAACTGCTTGTAACGACATTTATCCTACGTAAAGTTAGCCAAGATAAATCGAAATACACAATGATAGAAAACAAAAGCTACAGTAATTTATTACTATAGTTTAAACAGAAGCCAATTTCTCAATAAGTTTATTGAGATTGAATTAATACATGCCAAGAGCTAATGTCATTTTCAATTCTCAAAACAATTTATAGACGCCCTAGATTTCGTACTAGTTAATAATTCAATACACATTGCCGACCTCGAGCCAATATCCACGTTCGGATTGTGAATCCACGACACCTTCAAAATGCTATTAATCTTAATTCATATAAATACAAATCGAAGCGGCTTAGTGAATGCAATAAAAGATTTTCAACGCCACAACGTTGCTAAATCTTTTATTTACAACATAATAAAATCCAATTGGATTTTACGATATCATAAAGAGGATATGGTAGTACTTTACAGCCGGTGCAACAAGGCTACAGACTCGGGACGCTTTTCAGTACTCATTTTATACGTATAATTATTTTGTTACGGCTATTTCATACTACACAAAGGTTACAATCGTATACATTTAATTATTAAAATTAAACTCGCGTATGCAATGAAAAGCCGATACTTTGCGCACTCTTTTTTATGTAATTGGCAATTAAATCAACAAGAGTTATTCACTTGGAGTTACGGCAAAATTTTAACCTCTTGATAAACCATTGGATGAAGACACAGTTCAAGAGGTATTCACATAAGTTAATTAACTAAGTTCTGAGTGAACAATAACTATGTTATATTTTCTATTTGAAACCATAACTTGTCACGTGATCTGTAATGCGGATTGTACGTATAAGGTTTCCTCACTAGCGTGCATGCGGAATTGACACTTGATTTACTTAAAGATTTAATATCCCAGTATAACCATGAACGCAGCATAAAACAATGTCTTGTTTAGATTTTCTCTTCGCTCCAAATAACAAGGCAACAATAGACTGTTGTCATATATTTATATGTGCATTCTACTTTAGAACCCATTCGAGCCGGCTACACAAGTCTTGTGTTGTGCAGTAGCCAAAAATATCACACCGTTGACGCATAGATATATTATTGTAGATATTAAATTTTAATTATGACCTCAACTTACTTTCGACTTTAACAAAAATTGCGGAGTATCCCCGAAGTTAGCTCCTAAACAAACTTCCTGCAAAAAAGCACTGTTGCAACAGATACAAATCCTAATAAGAAATGTTTGCATTGCAACTGCATACTTCACTAGAAACGGTTCGTTGACCTTCCCTTCATAAAACTGTTATAAATGATAGACTTTTATATGTTCCTGCAAGCTATTAAATCAATGTCAAGTGGTTTACCGAGGCGTATACTCGCAAGAATAAATCATAAACGAGGACAAATGAAAGGAAAAGATTATAGCAATTTCACCAAAACAACTAGTGACCTTAAATGCAATTGTTAATTTTTCGGTCAAGATTTTAATAGCACGTAATTGTTTATAAACAATTAATTATTCAATTATTCTTTCCATTGTTACGTGTAATACATTGATAAAGAAGCATGGTTTTATGAAACTTACCTCTGGCACCAAAAGAACCAAAACGTTCACGGTTAACTGCAATCTTATACTTCTTGTCGCTCGGAACGGGTAGTTTGGACGGATATTTCTCGGAATTGGCTCGGTAAAGCTTCTCTTTTGATCCGTGTGCCCCCATCTTCAATTTCGTCATAAATTTTCAGGACATTGTTAAAGAAAATTATCACGTTTTACGTTTCAACTGAACGTCACAGCTTGATTGTCCATCATATACACTTTAGAGTCACATCACTGTAATTTTCACCTTTATTACCTATACAGTCTTTATATCACCTGTATTTGATCATTTTCACGTACACATCAAATGATCTGTATTTAAACACAAAGGCATCAATTAATTATCATATTTTGTTGTAATTAAAGAATATTGTATTTCAGGTGTCATAATTTAAATTCCGTTTCACAATTTATATAACATTGTTACAATTGGATATAATGTTTCTTCCATTTAAAGTGATAAAGTGTGATTGTTTTGTGACAAATATATGAATTATTATTAAAGCGCGCACGTGTCCTTTTACTACAGTCAACAAAGACCGTCTCGCTGATATAATTATTGCAATGCTTTAGTGTTAGTCTATTTCGGTGCCCGACTCAGTACGAGGAACCAGCCTAACATGATCCACCATTACGACCTTTAATATTGTAGAGACAACGCTCAAGCAGCAAACAACGTTGTTTTGAGGATCTTAATAAAATGGTTTTCACGGATTAACTACATTAATAAAACAAAATTTTCACTAAGCGTTGCCTCACATTGTCAAAGTTGCAAAGACGCTGTGGCTGGGAAATATACACAGGCACAGTTACCAAATAAATTGAGATTCCATTATGATCTGTATCATAGAAGTTTTTATTATCTCACCTACAAGAATGTTAATTTATGTGATCTATTTTCAAAACTAGAAATTAACAACAAAATACGTTACACTTTTTCCAATGTACTTCTTGAAGATTATTTTTTCAAAACGTAATTAAGTATGTGAAACACTCGTATATTAACAAAGTCCTCATTGGTTTCCGTACCCGAGTATGCTGTCCCAAATACTTTTAATATAAGAAACTACCAACTGACATTTTCGACGGAATGAAAACTACAATTAAAATTCAGACCGAAAATTAAGCGCAGTGGAGCGCGCGAGTAAAAATCAAGAATTCCAGTAAAGGAGCAATTTATTTGAAACTTTTTTCTTAAAATACATGTAAAGCGGAGAAAAGTAACACCAATCTGGAAATGTGAACATGGAAATAGCGAAAGAGAAAACGGTCTCGACGACTTATTTCCTGTCCGCAATCACTAGAAAGGAAGAAACAGTCGTTCCTGTCTAAATTAAGATCAGTTGTATTTAAAGAAACAGATTTTTTAACGTAACTCAACCGCTGTATTATTTATACAATGCACGTTTAATTAACCTAATCGACGCCACAGCCGTAAAGCTATAAATGTGAATCACTCATCAGTTCCTTAAGATAACACTCAAATGAGATTTTCTGATCCCGTGTTTAGATACTTTAAAATTAGCTTGAAGTTAATTGATCCCAATTTAGACGGCCACGTTTGAACATAATTCATCGCATTAACAAAAATGTCGCCGTAGCTTCTTAAAAACGTTTAGACAAGATTAACATCAGATGTGTCACATATTTACATCGGTTATATAAACCCGTAATAACTAAGAAAGAAACAAATTGGACTAGAGAGTTACAAAGGTAATAAACTAATAACATGTTCCATCTTCAAAGTGTACTATAATAGTTTGTATTAGTCACTGGAAAGCAGAAGCCGTGTTAGCATTTGCCTCAGATTTGTCGCTATTTTAGTAAAGCAATGCTTTCAGGGTTAAATAACTTGAAACCGCTCTCGTGTCCTTTACGATGGACGAAGAGGATATTTTAAACTGATCCAGTGTTGCGAAGTATATTTAGTTCATGGAGATAAATGGCTTTTAGTATTCACATTGTGCTAGCTCCTCTATAGATAGAGTGCCACAGAGCGTGCTAGCATTGATTTAATTGTGAGACGTGATTGCGTTGCCGTGCAATTAAATGCGATATCCCACTATATACGTATATACAGTCATTAAAACAAGAAATTTGTGAACATAGAAACAGCAAGATGTTACAACGGGCAACAGCGCGTAAAAGATTTTAACTACTGTTTAGAGCTCCGGACAGACGCACTGTATTATTACAACTTGGAATTCTAAGCAATTACGATGCATTTCTTTTCTTATGCCAATGCTACTATTAATTAAGGACCCAATTTAGCATTTGAAAGTTGTATCAATTATATTTAAATATAATACACTGCAATTCCAGACCAATAGCTTAATAATGTTTGATTTTAATGGTAATAACAGTTATGCAACAGTGTCAATTCCTGTCACAGAAATACACCACAATATATAGACGACTATAAGCAGAATTTGTAGTCGTTAATTAAAACTTGAACGTATAAGAAGACAAATGTCCATGTATACCTAGCTACACTCGGCAAATCGTGCAATGGAGTGCTTCCAAACAAGCCCCTCCTAAACGCTGGTTGAATAAGATGTTGCTAGCACATTTGCATTACAATAAATTCAAGCTAACTGAACGCTACAATGTGTTACATACTGTTTCAACTCTATGCTGGATTTGCAACGTTGTGTTGAAATTTATTAGAAATTTCAAGTCGCCGTGCTAATTTTCGTTTATATGTGCACTGAAAATATCCTTTGTTTTAATACTCGTACATATGCAACAGTTTAAACAAAAGAATTGAAATTAAAAAGTATACTCGTAATACAGCTGTTGCATACACTCGGGACAAATATCTCGGCACATAACCTATATAATGCAGACAACATTATAAACAAATTAGTACAGAGCACCTACATCTTCAAAAACATTTTTCAATATCTTGGAACGCGCTGCCAAGCGTTGAAAAAGGAATAAAGCAAACTTTGCAGACAATAAGTAGGAAAAAACTGTGTACCTAGTACCTACTCGCTTGCTTGTACAGTCTTACGTCAGTCGAGCGCGTCTCAAATGAGGTATTATTATAATTTTTGCCTGTTTGCTAATGACTTTCAAGACTCAAGCAAAAACAGCTCTACAGACGAACGAAGAAATCAAGACCACGCAGTTCCCACTATAAAATCAATATTAACACATAAAGGATGGCGTGCCATTAATCGAGCTCGACACTATTATGTTGTTGAATAGTTCATTTCTTTATGACATGACATTTAATGTTCTTTCATATATTAATATTCAAGCTAATCCATCAAGCTGTTGGAATGCGTAGCTGTTCGTCTAAGAGCCGCTGAAGATTGACCTTCACTCATCTGATAACTAGATGATACATATTTATTATCAAATATTATTATTTAACAAACATGACTATGATAACTTGGATATCGAAAAGTGTTTATAGCTATTTTATTATTTTTTTATTTCATTTTTGCAGGCAAACCTATACGATTGGTTTTGTAATTAAATTATCTTTCTTATAATATAATTTGGATTGGTTATCAGATTGATGTAGTTATCTATATTGACCTGTTCATCTGCTTGCCAAGTAGGCATGAACAGGAATAAGTAGGCAAGCCGACCTAGGCATATTCTCTGTGTTAAAAACTATCAGTTGTGATGAAATTAAATCGGTTATCAAAAGAGTGAAGGTTATGAAAGAAAATTGATTCAAAATTATTTAATTAAAAATAGCCATGAACACTTTTCGATAGGCAAGTTATCATAGGCATGTTTGTTAATCAATAATATTTGATAAAATATATGTCTCATCTGATTATCAGATGGGCGAAGGTCGATCTCCACGTCTCCCCTACTATGTAGGCAATGGAAAGCCTATAATGAGTGTAGTACGAAAGTTAATGTTACAACTAATCCACAGACTATAGCTAATGTAGAGTTTAAAGAGTTAATAATGAAGCATTAACGATTTCGAAAGATGAACCGATTATTATGTGTCTACTATAGATACTTCACCCAACATCATACCTCGTAAGTACACGCTAAAGGCTGTGCAAAGGATACAAGATACGTCTAAGTACAGTTTACACTTACGCTTAACACAGCACATAAGTAATGTGACGTTTGCATGAGACCGGCCAACCGAAACATGTGAATTGTTAAAGGTCGTATATACAGAACATCGACTAAAATAGCTATTACGATGATGCCATTAAGATACAGGTAAGCGCAATAATAATTGCTCAAACCAACACTCCCATGCGTTTGCATAATGTATATAAACATTTATTCTCAGAAAAGTCCATTCATGTCATCAGCACTGACTTGAGAACACTTAAATTTTAGGTTTTTATTAATTACATATGAAATTCTTCTGACTTGGCTGTTACACTGTATAAGGAAGATTTTGTTTATATTAAACCGCACCTAAGTATCTTTGATGCTTGAAATATAAATTCCCGTCGCGAAGTTATTATAGTAAACAATTCTAAAAATAAAGAAACGTATGCGTATATTTATTACTAATATTAACTCACCCATAAAAGAAATACGGACGGCTGATTCCAAAGCGGATGCTGCCCGTTCGGCATAACGTTATTAGATCAACTACAACCTGGATGAGTTAAGGAGTTCTGTATCGTCTGTCGTTGTCAATGCACGTCTTTAGGTCGGCTGGTTAATGGGACAGAAACGCCGATCAAGCGAAACATGCCTTACAAATATAGCAACGTACCGTAAGCTCTAAACTGAATCTCGGATTCAAATCTATTTATTCAGCGTGAACTAAGGCGCAGCTGTAATATCTAAATGTTATCTACATTCATTTAGTTATACGTATCTTTATTATATCGCATTTATAGTTTATCCGTTCCACATTCGTGCAACGATCAATCTCAGTTACACGAGAGAAAACCGTTGCGATTGTTAATTCCAACACAACTATAAGAAAAATCTGTGTTGGATATTCAGAGCACGTTATTTACGAAAATTTTCCGACAAGTTTTATTGCTGTACAACGTCTGATTACGACAGATGACTACAAAACGAGCGATTATTGTTTTCGTACGCGACTAGCCTCTTTTAAATTCTGAAGCAATGTAGATTAGGCCGCAATGGCGCAAAATGTGAATTCACCAATACAACTTAAAAACACAAGTTAGATTCGTAAGGGGATTGATATTGGTTTTCATATTTTTTTATTACAACAACGAAAACCCAAACAAATTTCAGTCGACTGTCGGTTATTTTAATAGAAGCCTCGTAGCCGTTGCATCATATTTAGGTTTATGACGTTGTTCGGTCAATGACGTAAGTAGCGCGGTGTAATTTTTACGAAATATTTAACTATAAACACATGTAAAAATGTGTATTGAAATTATTTCGGCCGTGTCTCGCGTAATAGAAACACTCGACGCTACAAATAAAAGTACAAACGTATTTATTCACAAACAGTCCAACCGTAAATTTTTCAATTAGGTTTAATGTGACCGTGTCATGATAAATATTAATTCAGTCTTATGCATAGATACTAGACAAAAAAAACGTAGTGTTATTTAGGTTTACATTTGAGAATAAAGAACATTCTATTGTATTATGAATTATTTTAAAAGACGTCTGCATTTCATACGAAACAAAATGTTTAATATTGAGTTAATATATTTTTGTATTCTAAAAATACTTGTCTAAACTTTGTAATAAAAAATATTTGCCTTCATTACGAGAAAACCTTATTTGGTTCGAAAAATGATTAACGCGGCTGCGTTAACCTAAGCCGCTATGGACTTGACTATCAATTATGGCGGCGAGATTTGTACGCCTAGAAACCAAAGTAATTTATAAATAACGACTGCCTGGCTCTCTAAACTTTTAAACCCGTCCAGTTTGCAATCGAAATAGAGATATCTAAGCGCATTTAAATTTGATTGCATAAATAATCAAAACGATAAATCAATTATCATATTTTTATAGTAAACACGCAATAATAGTTCAAAACGGGGTCATTCCTACCTACTTAATGCAACAGATTTGGCGGAATTTCGTAATATACAAAACATCGCTACGGCTCGCGACCGCTCCTGGCACGTCGCCAATTGCAGTCGACTTGAAAGGAACAAACTGCTGATGATTGTACCCTTTTTAATCTTAGTCCTATGTATCTTGGAGAGACTGACAACACTAAACCCCATTATTGAAGAACGTGGGCGTTCAAAACTGTGTTTGTCAGCTAAATATGTCCTGTGGTTAGTGTACAAGCACTGTGTCGCCGTGAACTTTTAGCGATTATCAGTATTGTCAATATATTCAAGGAAACATTTTGCAATATATCGTAGCCAGTCATCGTGACTATCGAATTACCTACTGCAGCATAGATACGAACCAGTATTACTATAAAACAGATGTTTCTGCATACATTATTACAATCTCTTGTTTAAAAAAATCTTTGTTAAAATGACACGTTCACAATGAAAACTTCCTATCGCGTTGAGTTCTAAATAATTAACTTAATTAGGTTTCCAATTTCTTCTTACAAAAGCAACACACTGACATATTGATACAAGACGATTTATTGTTAATACTATCCTGATTGCTGAGCACAACTAAATATTGGAGTAAAACGGTAATCAGTCTCTGTTTGCTTAGATTATGCAGATTGAAACAAATTGAAAGCAGACCACACGCAGTTCCACCGGGTACAGATTAATATAAAGTGTCCTTGTCTGAGTGGGAGTACTATAAGTAGATACACGAGACACTAGACACCTACACGGACACAAATTGAAAAATGCTTTGGCTCACACTTCGCACCCAACCGCGTTACGCTCGACTCCGAAGAGACGTCACACATGCAGAGATTAATATCCGGCGTATGATGGACTTGTCCCATAAACATGTACATATGCACATGATCACGCCTAGGTTTAGCAAAAGTTGTTTATATGTAACTAGGTAAACACCATTTTATTACCAATCGTATATAAATTAGAATGTATTGAAATCTACGTATAAAAACCAAAGCGAATTCGTGAGATTTTTTCAAATATCAAACTACTTTTTCTGCTATAATTCGATGTGAAAATAAACATTAATGTTTTAAGAAGTTTTGCAAGCAATTAAACCACATTTGGCAGTGATAATTTGAACATTAATATGTGTGTACTCTTTAATTACGTTCATTTGCGACCATTACAGTGCTTAACTATCTACATCAAAACACATTCTCCGTTGAGCTGGTAAGAAACTCTATGAGTAGGAATTCAGATGTCTTATCAAAGTCTCATTAGGAAGCAGACGATGGAGAGCTATCGAAAGGAACATAATGATTGGAAGTCACGTAACGTCAAATTACAAAGTCGTAACGCGTTCCCATTAGTTACGCGAACTCATTGCGCCCATGCAATACACAGACATTAACCGTTTTTACCTACCACAATTCTATCCAAGCATTAAATTACCAGTCATATACACTGAACACACTTGAACGTAAAATTGAAACGCTAGATATATCATTATGGAAAACAACGCTTTTTCTACAGTTCAATGTTAAGTCACCACTAAGAAATTGTTCAAATGATTCACATCAACTGAGATATTTTATCACATGTACAAAGATACGAAATTGACACTCGACGATAACTGTTGATCAAATACACTCAGGTATTTTTATGTACACAGTCTAGCAGCAAGATTTGAATATTGGAATATTATATTCAATATCGTCAAGTTTATATCGATAAGCATTCTCGAGATTGGCGTATCAATTTCTCAAGATAATGCCTGTGAAGCTGCAAAATTTGCCAGAGGCAAACAGCAATGCCCTTTAATACAACATTCCCAATAACCGTTGAGTTAGCGGAGCTATAGAGTCGAAACAAATGAGATAAATGAAATTATTTGTGTCTAGTGTGAGTAGAATTATTGCGGAAACAAACATAGTAATAATTTTGAAAAGTCCAATTACCTATATGAATTTGAAGTATTAATCCGTATTGGGCTTTGCATCAATTAACTCGTAGAATATGAATTTTTTGGTGCAGGAAAAGATTTTCCAAGAATGACGCCGACATAGCGCGTAAAAAGTACGTATAGCATAAATTACAACCGCTGATACTGCCGTCGTATGTATATTTAAACAAGAATTACTGGTTTTTTTGTGAAAAATGTTAAGACTATTGACACGCAACAGTTAAACCACCTCAATTTTAACTAAAAAATTTAATCTCGCAAGATTTGTGATAACAAAAATAAAACTTCGATTTCTGTAGTATGCTAATCTGTATATCGAAGGGATGTGTGGCACCAATGCCATCTACAGATCTCACTACCTAATTTCCGCTTTCGCCCAGTTCTATAACTATACCGGCTAAAAATTCCAGGATCAATGACTTTGCAAACCGAAAAACTCATACAAAGTTAATTCACTGGCCTGAGAGTCAAACCCGAAGCCTCAAAATTTACAGCTTTATTTTTTTTATACGACAAAATCTAAATACAGCTCAGTTTTACTGGTTTGGTTTTATTACAAATTCCAAATAATATTGGCACCAGCTACTGCGTTACTTTATGCCTATTTTAACATAATATATTATTATACATGAATGGGTTTACGTGGTAAGGAAAATAGCACAAAATGGCTGTAGCTTTCATTGGCAATAACACACTTTCCTCAACTCAGCCACACGATATAATAACATTCGATCTAATGTATTAATAAATGGTCATAATACAAATTGAAATTGTAATAGTCAGTAGCTTTGCTTTACTTTTCCATTTGTTTTTACTTAATAAAAAAATATTATCTTAAACATAACATAATTTTAAAACTGTCCCCGAAACCGAAACACTCTTACTCCTCAATTTCAATATTATGCGAATTTTTACATCGTTAACCTTAAAGGTTGACACGAATTGCGTCACATTACTTGTACCAGCAAGCTCCCTTCAAGTAAAAGTAGTCCTGCCTCTTGAACACGAATCCGACACCACTACACTCGCCACACAAAGAACTCAATTTTCAACAATAAAAGAAGGAAACCAGTTCTTTATAGGAATCACCTGTAACTATCTTGCAGTGAGACCGGTTTGTTGCGGTCACAAACCACGCTAAGGTGGTCGCCATACTTTCGACAGATGGGAATAAATGTCTAAGCAATAATATGGAAACGCTGGGAGAGTTTTGTAATACATTTTTATGTGTCAAAATGAAGCATTTGAATTGATGAGGTAAAATTACAACAATAATGTATAAAAATATGTTATAAATTTTAATACTCCTTTTTATTAGCTCATAATAATTGGCTTAGTGTTCTTGGCTATACAGAAATCCTCATACTTGCACATCGCGATTAATATTACTTTAACACGTGTCTATTCAAATAAACGTAATTCACAACCTGTTGAAATAAAGCTAATATTTATCCAATTTATGGTCATCCGGTTATAGAGATTATGTCTGTCTCGATAAAATCAAAATAGTTGTCACTATACCTTTAGCAGCAGTGATAGAGTCGTGACATATTTTTATTTAACATTGCTTAAGGAACATTCCTTATTTATTTCTAGGTAAGGGTAAACTTACAATATTGCGCTGGAATTACGTGAAACTGACTTAGAAATCACGGTAACCAACAATCTTGCTATTAATTTGCGGCATTAATTAGTCATTTTACTACGCTTAACTCAATAAATTGGCACTGATTTGACGACTCTTCGTGGTCGCGAAATGAGATTTTCGGAAGCTCAATGATCTCTACCGTTCCCCCTTACTCCTCCAATATACTACGTAGCAACACCTTTTAAATAATTTGGGACTTATTATACAAAGTGAAATGGTTTCCTTAAATTAAGAAATAAACTAAGTGAGCCTTTCTTTTGATAAAAAAATAATGAAATATTCAAAGTATAAAGCGTGTCTATTGATGTTTCTTATCAAAATTTTCAACGTCTTAAATACAGCGAAGGTATTTTATTTGAACCATCAAATGTAATCAAGATTTATCGAGCAGCTACTTAACATCCCATTATTAACTAAGCAATGGTCATCCAATAGAGCAACTGCGATGCGATTTCTAAGAAGCATTTAGTTTATAAGTAAAATAAACAGCTTGTGGGAGGCTGTAACAAACTTCACTCAAAACAATCAACGGGAACCTTACTGGGAACTGTAAAGTGGCAACCGGTAACTATTAATACGGTTCGTACATACTAGTCTAGGTGGCAAGACACAATCAATCAACGTACCAAATCATATCAAAGTTACGGTAACTAGAATATCTTTGACTATTATGTAGTTCTTTTTAAATGTGAAAGTTACATTGAAACTATATCTTGAAACATAATAGCAGAAGTCAGCGGGATATCATTACTGTTTTTTTTTCTAGAAACAAGAAACCAAGAATATTGGAGCGGTTACACAATAGTTTGACAATAAAGATTCACCATCAATTTTGCTTGACATTACATAATTTAAAAGTATTACAGTCAAATTAATCATCGAGGCAGATCCAGTGTTAGATTTAACCAATCAAGTCTACGGTTTTCTCACATAAAAATCTTGAATTCAAAATCATACTAAAGTTGCTTATCACAAATTGCTAAACAACTCCTTATTTATAAAAAAATATTAGAGATTGCATTTTCAATATGTTGTGTAACGTATCCTTTTTAGTTAGAACAGTTAACAGAACCGTTATAGTATCAATTAGCGTAATCCAATTCGAAATATAATCGATGTTTGGTAACAGATCATAATCGTATTTCATTTTTAATACTATTAGTTTCAAATAGGACGTATGAAAGGTATATTTTTATCAGTATATTGAAAGATTTAATGTAGGGTTTAAAATATGTTAGAATTTTAACACATTTGACACATCACACAACGGCTCAAGTCTTCCGCTAACTCATAATTACAGGTTGCGTTGCGGAAGTTTAATGGTTTATGTGTTACAGGAAGCCAACGTGTAATTAACTTAAATATTTATACTTTCATTTATGGGCATTTTGAGTCGGTTGCAACACGTTAAGTGGCAAGTGTCCGATAAGTTAGATATGATTTGAACTTTAATAGGCAGTTGGCCAGTTCGCACTAGTCAGTTTCGCCTTCACCGACGGGGTCAACGATTCTCGACTCGTCAACAAATCCATCGACGAGAATAACCCGTTACACTGCATCGGCTTCCAGTGGATTTCACTCGCAAGAAACACCTAGACTGTTTTACACTAGGCTTGCTCTCCGATTACACTTAGCGAAGCGCCATTTCGCAAAACCCCCAACTTGACGGTGTTGGAAATGCTAGAAGGATTATACTCAAGCGCCTATAAACGTAACGAAGTTGACTCAGACCAACGTAAATAAAGGAGTTAATAAATTTTAAAGACCGGCATCTGTTCCGAAATACTGCTACATTAGGACGAATTTGAAAAGACAAAGTTAAGAACTGATTGCGTCTTTGATTGCAAAATATTTCAAAATATAAAGAAGCGAAGAATACGCGTGACAGCAAAATTGGAAGCTATTGCAAACTTATTGGAACATCTTTTGCAAAATTAAATACGTTGTTTTTTCATTGTAAAGTGTATGCAAACGGTTAAGCTCTATTGTGAATGCTCTATTGAACTATTGTATGACAAAAATAATATAAAAAAACATGATTTTTTTTAAATATGCGCATATTTGAAGTTATTTTTTTTAATTCGATAGTCGTATTGTATAATATAAAGACACGTCGATTAGATTTGTGACAAAGCGGACCATAATCTTTTACAGGTTTTTGCAGTTATATCATAACGGTTTATCTAATAATATCTTGATCGTTCTTTAAGTACTGCTGCAATTGTTATTTTACACAATACATTAACAGTTATAGAGGTAATATTTGTTTCGCTCTATTTTATAATAATACATGTCATAGAAAATTTTACAACACATGATCCAAGCGATTCTAATTTTACAGTTAATTAAATTAAAAGTGTTTTAAAATATATATCCGACTCTAAAGATACGCACATTTTTTCAATGTTTTTCAGTGACAGAACTACATCAAAGAATATATCAATTCGAAACGTAAAAATATCTATAACACGACTCTCTAATTTCATGCTTTCGAAACCAGTTAGTTCTGTCAATTAACAATTACTTTGTACATGTGGAACGTCGATACTTGACGCAGGTGTTTTATAATATTTTAGTATCAATGCCGTTTAATTGTTCACTCATTGGCACACATTTAACGAACCGTCCATTGTCCTACGCGTCATAACCCTAATTAAATATTATCACAAATTCATTCGTAATAATTGGTGCGTGCAACTAACTGAATTCCAGTGAGTTTTGTGAGTTAGCATTATGACTAATTTCATAACAACTGAATAATAAAATAATCACCTTAAATTATGTTGAGTTCGAAAACACGTTGCTTTTGAATATCGAAATTTCTAGATTATTGATTAAAATATTTATTATAGTTATTAATTTGCAAGGTAATGTTCAGAAACAAGGTATAATTGTTAATATTCGCAACACTATAAACTAAACATAACGATAAACAGAGCCATATTTACGATATTGGATGTTGAACTAACACAATAGAAGACAATTCTAGTAGAGATATTTGATATAATACATTGAGGTGAAGAAGATTTGCTATCAATTATCAAATTGAATTTGGTACTTTAAGTGGTGAAATTGCGTTGATCGCGGTGTATGGCCGGCTGGAAACAATAGAGTCATTACACATGTCAAATCACTTTTTAATCATGTACTAAGCACATGACTGCATGTGAACCCAGCGTGAGCAAATGTACTTTCTATTTAGCCTATTATTTATTTTTTATTGTGCCTGTAAGAAAGTAACAAACGATTCAAAGATTTATGTAACGACACCTACGCTATTAAATAATCGTTTTCTAATAAGACTCATATTATGATAAATTACTACAGACAATAGTTAACTATCAAAATCTATTTTCACAACTAAAGCAAACTTTTAAAATAATTATTAAACTCTACTTTTATTTATTACTATGCCAGTTTTATGTTGAGCAAAGGAAAATAATATTCTTATGTGAAAAAATACTCGTAATTACTTAAACTTTTTAGAAGTATTGACATAGGTACGAAGTATCTAACTGTATAAGCATGACAATGCACGATTGTTTGCTTTTAAAATAACTTCTTGCGAAGTTAGCATGTTTAACCAGTTGCGGCTCGGAATAACAACCTACAGAACAGTTAAGTAATTTCAAAATAATAATATGTTTGACACCGTAGGACAGCGCATGAGTAAGTACAATTATCTAAAATTAATTTAAAAAATATTTACAACAAACAAAAACAAAAGTATCGTCACAAATTTAGAAACATAACAACTCCAAACCCAAAGCGGATACATAAAAATAAATTATTTCTCGTATAGGAAATACTTATAAACAAAGGAAAAACTTTTAATTTAAAAATGTAGAATCAAAATTATGACACCACACAAACTAAACTCGAAAGTGAACCGTTCACGTGACGCGTTGCATTTACGTCCATCGTAATGTCATTATCATTATCAATCAATCATTTTGTGTCTAATGAAAAACGTGGTTAGCACTTCACTAGCATATGGCACATTTTCTCAGAGAAAATGCGGTATGCGGATAACCTTAGTGACAGAAGGGAATCCATTGATTTTTCGCGGTGCAAGTTGACGTCACGAACGCGACAAAGTGGCGGCGCGCGCCGGCCCGCGTCTCACCGCCGACTGGCGAACGAACGTAGTCGAGAGGAAACGCTAGTTGCCATGCGGTCTTAACTTGCCTGCTCCCTTTGCCAGTCGCAGTGTTGACCTTCCGCATCGATTTGTTCCTGTTGTCTAACACAGCTGATTTTTGATTGGCCACCGGCACCGCCGACGCCGGCCGTCTAGACGCAGTAAACTATTGGAAAATCCCAGCTTTCATTACCAGGCGTGATAGTGATCAGTTAGGGGAAAAACAAACCCCAATGTACTCCTGTTGTTACAATAATACATTGCACTCCAATACTTTTGAGTGGAAATAATTGAAAGTAGAGATGCTAAAATACGCCGCTAACAAAAGGAGAGTTTGACGGTACTAAAGGAACAAGTTGCTTTATTTTTTTATTAAAATAAGCGCCTGTTGGAAATCGATTAGCAATTCAATATCCTGTATACTCGTATAACTTCAAATGCAAAATATATGTGTCTATGATTAGATAAAAACTTATAAATCAATATTACTGATTATTTATATGTCATAATAATCTTGTACTAGAGTGGAAAAACAAATGAGCATCATGGAAGTGGTTGCGGTTAACCTGCGCTACAATGTAGCTAGTACTCTGTGCCAACGTGTGTCCGACACGAGACAAACGAAGAGTCAAGTTAAGAGCCAGGATCACTTTACTTAGACTAAGTTCATACTTTTTCTTCTTCGTCTTGTTATTATTTACCATAAAAACAAATAACACAAGACCTTCATGGGGCACGCCATGACATTGGACCTGTCGAGGAAAACTTAAAAACATCTCTACCTAAATTGCTTTCACTACCAGGCTCGAATAGCTATGTATTCAAATAAGACCATCATTAAAATGGATTCTTCTGCCTGCCCTTGTCCGACCTTTACATAGAGCACAATTTTACATGCGGTCGAACAAGTTTTTTGGGGGTAGATCTTTTAATCTACCGCGCTAGGCATCTCTCTACCTCTCTTTTCAGCCATAGGAAGTCCACTGCTAAACACAGGCCTCCCCCAAGGATCTCCACACTGAGCTGTTGAAAGTGGCCAGCATTCCGGGGACTTCCCGCAACCCTATGGCCATGGTTGGTAGGTTTTACATACAATTAAAACTATTGTGGAGAACTGTCAAGTATGCAGGTTTCCTCGGCAAATTTTCCCAAGCCTTTAAAGAAAGTGATAATTGGCTACGAATACACACATAACCTCGAAAAGTCTGTAGTGTCAAGTATATAATGTATGTAATGGTTTGAACTTGTGACCTTTGCTTTGTCATGATAGTCCCCACTAAAACAAGATCTATCTCGTTTCAAAAAAATATCTAGATAGATTGACTATTTACTATAGTAGAAGCAAATATACCAGGACAATTACAGGTTAGCAAAAACCAGCTTAAACAAAATGCTATATATCACCCCTACAGAAAATAAATAGCAAATGCTTCACAAACCCGTCTTCAATTTTGTAGCGTTTAGTGTAGTCGAAACATTGTCAAAGAACAATTAACAATAGCTAAGAGACTCTCATCAGGCGCAAATTATGTTACTGTGTTTATTACATGAGAGTTGGTACCTGGCTGAATCGATAGGCAATTACCACGCGATTTAACTGTTAATGAAAAATCGCGTGGAAACCTACATACCATAGAAATTTCCAAAAGAGGGTTTAAGGTATATTAACTCCCAACCCGAAACAGATCAATCTAATGGGCTATAAGTTAGTGTTACCAGCTACACGGTAATTACCGTAGATCCACGGTAATTTTGACCAAAAAACGGGCTACGGCAATGGTCCATTACCGTGTCGTTTTCTACGGTAAATACCGTATAATATAAGTTACCGTGTAAATAATACTTAAATTTCGATACGCATATTCTAATTAGGTAGACTCAACAACACAATTTTTTTATCTTGTCAAGTTGTAATTAGTACAGCAAAGATTGGGCCGACTGCAGCAAGCAAAACCGCAAGATCTAAGCGAAAACCTAAACATTATCAACAAAAGTTGAACGAAGGGTAGTTACTTAATAAATATGCCTTCAAAAGGATACAAAAAATCGAGATAAGGGGCACGGTAATATAAAATGTATATTAAAAAATGTACGGTTTGTTAAAACACGGTAATTCTAGTCTGCTGACATGGTAGTTTGGCATTTTTCATCTGGTAACACTGGCCATAACCTTTTTAATCGATTTCAAGATTATTAGAGTGTACTTAGTAGTTAACGATTATAAGCTGATACAGTACAATATGACTATAAGTGACTACTTATAAGTTATAAGGCGATTTGCACAAAGTAAACTTTATTGCGAATTTATATGCTTTGTTGCTATCTGAATGGATATAATTGATTATGTTTACTTAATACTTATAAAGGTTTTTAGCGTCCTAGGCTCCTTATTCTCACGACTAGCAACATTAAAATAGCACGGAAAATGAAATTCTAAGCCCTATAGTTATCGACTAATAGTATGGTTATACGTTTCGAAAGCGTTATCAGAAGATTTATTTTTATCTAACTCTTGTGTAATTTATTATCTTCCCCTTATTGATTTGGATTACTATAACCAATAGTATAGTTCTGTAGGCCTCTCCTATACCGACAAATCGACATGCTCATAATAGTTTTATGTCCTCCAATGAATATGATGACTTATTATTGACACAATGAGTGTATTGGAATGAAAGGTTAATAACAGAAAACAATAATCAAAATACACACCACATATTATATTTGTCCGTGAGAGAAACCTATAGCAGCGGACTTCCTGTGGTAAAGGCTGGTAATTAATCGAAATTGTTTCTTAAAAGCCAACAATGCTTCCATAATTATAATTAATTGACGTGTTTTGATTAGCTACAGTCTTTTTAGGTATCTAAATAACAAACAAAAAAAACAAATTAAAACAGTTGAAGTTTCCACAAAATGTAAAGTTGTTTTGATGTTTGATTTTCCAATTCACGTGTCGTTCACATGCATACGTAGTTAGTACCTAGTCGACATCACCTTGAAAACCGGCATGTCAAAATACTATTGCGTTATCATAGTGTTGGTTTAACACGCGCACGTGACGTTTGTGACTTCATTCATCTTGATACACTGCTAAGATATGAAAGATGGTACTGACTCTCAAGATTACTAGTTTCCGAATACCAGAGTTTTGCAAAAAAATAAAATAATTTACACCTAGAAAAACCTTATGACTTACCTACATTTATACCTAGTATGGCAATAGGTTCGTCCCCTATCACTATCAAATTCACTATTTAGCTACGATCATAAGCTCGGTAAAATTTTAATGGTACTAGGACCACCTCTGCCCACCCTTTCAAAAACAATAGCTTATACCGACCATACCTAATACCTACGCAGCCGTTTCGCACATACAATCGCCTTCAAGGGTTAATTAGCGTATTATGTCACTCGAATAACCCATGTCGGTTAATTAATATACAAATATTTATTAAGTCTGCAACCTACTCATTTAAATGCTTGTGTTAAACCGTGTCATGTAGTAATGCATTCCACATAAGAAATGAGCGCACTGTTTAAAATAATTTAACATCTACAGGTATGTGTGAGGTACGGCTAGCTAAATAAAACGTACTTTTATAAAATTTCAGACACAACAAATATTCCAATACTTACCAATTTTTAATTAATTTAAATATAATGTGTATAATTGTAAATTACTCACGTAATAGAGGGAAGCGGCTAGTTGCGTGTTTTCCCGTAGGCGTACTGGTGGCGCTGATGTCGCTCTGAGAGCTGTGAAGGCTGCTCTTGCCGCTAGCATTGGCAGAGCCAAGCTCCATGCGCATGCGCATATGACGGCTAGAAACAAACAACATATTTACACATATTATTTTTCTGCGTGCAACACGTGTACGTACATACATATGTGAATATAGATTGAATCAACATATTGTGTCTAGGAGAAAAAATGTAGACATAACAACAAGTTCATTTGAAATCTTATACTTTAAATAAAAACAAACCGTTCACGTCAATGATAAAATTATTATGGCAAGTGTATTTGAACTCTTCAAATTAGGCTGAAAAGTAATTTCGTAAAAACAATAAAGTTAAACAAAACTATACTAGTCCCGCCAGATCGAATTGGGTACCTAAACCTGTAATGACTGTGTGTGTGTGATTAAATAAATAAAATAAATAAATAAAAAATTTTGTAAAAGTAGTGATATAAAAATTACTCTTTAATTTAATGATATCCAAATATATTTTAAATATGCGTATCTAATGCTATCATATTAAACTAAATTACGTACCCTTTAGGTTTGACATTGGAATTGGTTGATTTAGAACTCAACATCCTCGTAACACTGCATGATGTTTGAGATCTTTGCAAAGTAAAGGAGCAATCCACTTTAGACTTAACATCTTTAAACGATTTAATTTTGTAGTCTGTTTTCATTTCTGTTGAATTCTTCTTTAAGTTTTCACGTCTGTCGGGTTTTTTAACAGCTTTGGGGCTACTTTGTACACTATTGTCTGTTTCAGTCTTCCTACTTGCCAACATACTTTTCAATTTACTTGGCACATCACGTTTAGGCATTTTATATTTCTTTAAAGTGAAACTCCTTTTCTCTTCTTTAACTTTGTCGTTAGTCTTCACCTCTTTCTCGCTGTTAATAGAATTTCTTTTGCTGGTATTTTTCGGAGTTTCATCCTCATCAATTATATAAGACGCATCTGATTTTGGTTCTGTCAGAGTATCTTGCAACGGCGAGAAATAAGCATTGATATTTCCAGTATTCACATTTTTTTGACTGCATTCAGAGCGAATGGAAGGCGTAGATCCTTCAGGAGACATATCATCAATAACGTTCAAAAATACTGGGGATGTACGATGATTTTCAAAATCAGTATAAACGCCACTTGACTCCATACAGGAATCGTCATTCCTGTTGACAATGAGAGGTGGATTGCCGTTTCCATTTTTTCCTCCATATAGAGCCCCATCTATAACTTGAGCTTTCCGGTCACCCCTCTGCATATGATCTTCTAAGCCATCTGCATCACTTTCGGTGAAAAAGTCCGAGTCGGTCATGGGATCTGCTCTTCGAGTCACGGGAACATTTTGCCAGTCCATTTCTATGGCATCTTCACGATTTCCCATTGAATGATCTGCTCCTCTACTGACTGGCCTTGACATTTCTCCATCGCCTTGATAACCATCCAAACTTGTTATACTAGTAATACTAGTAATAAAACTATTTGATACCTTAGATGCTTCCATTGATTTTGGATAATCATTTTTACTATCCGAATATGTCTGTGAATCGTGTACTGTTGATGCCGAAAATTGAGAATACGTACTTATTTCACCATTCATGTCTGAACTATCAAGAGGCAGATCTTCTGGAGAAGGTGTTTGTTCAATTCTGCTTGACATTGAAATATTTTCATGTTTGCAGTCCAATGGTATTTCTAGATTACCAATATTTTCTGCAATAGAACTGACTGGCTCTAAAATGCTACTGTGGATTGAAGGCATAAATTCATCTTCTACTAAGTTTGAAACGCACTCCTCATTTTCTAATATGCTTCCTTTCAAAGGTAAAGTAAGAGCCCTGGGGTTGCTTCTTATTATTTCTTGAGAGCAAATCGCATCAATAGGAGAGTTTACAAAACTAGTAAATGTATCCCGTTCTTCATTAATTATTGTACTCAAACTTACGATCGGGGCTAATATTTCATCACTAGAGCGTATTTTATTATTGTCTGCACTTTCAAATCTTTCATTTTGTATTGTCGATGCCGCCGAGTTACTTTCAGTCTTATCAGTTGACGGGGTGTCGCCGTTGTCTGGAGACATTTTAGACTGATTACTATCACAGAAAATTGGTAATCCCTCCACCGTTGGAGAAAATGCATTTTCTAAGTAACAAATGTCATCCATTTGATCCGGAGTCAATATTCCTAAACTATCGTCTAATGAATTTTCTTCATTAGTTTTACTGAGCGAATTGTCATTGGGACTAGAGTTAGTCTCAAAATTACGTGTATGTAAATGCGAGTTTAACTGTAAACAGAGATCAGATCTGGAATGTGTATTGAAAGTCTTTTTTATGGGAAAGTTAAATTCATTTTCGCAAGAATATTCAAATTCTTTCATGGGTTTGTCGTCAAAGTTTATTACATTAGGTAATCTGTCTGCGCTTATGATGGAATTGGAAGTCTTTTTAATATTGGGGAAGGATGACTCAATTCCATCAATTTTTGGCCTGTTCCAAACGTGTACTCCACTACTTTCTGCAAAAGATGTGCAAGGATCTGGTTGTAGATCAAACAACAAACTGTACGGTCCCGACTCGTCTTCGTCTTTTTTGTCAACAAATTGTTGTGTTATATCGTTTAGTAATCCCTTGGTCTTTTTATCCACACTGCTATCCTGCTTCCTTGTTATTTCATTTAATTTTTCACGAAGATCCAAAATTCTTGGATTTTGCTCAACCACTTTTTCTAGGTTTAAACTCATTTTTGGTATTAAGGAGGCATAGGTTTTACAAAACATTTGATCTTTTATATCATTTTTCGTTTTCGTATCAGTGTTTTTCGATTTTTCGGCGAGATTCGTCGCTCTTATTGTCTCTACAGAACTCATTGCCTCTATTGCTTTTAGTTTGGGATGACTGTTCGAATAAATCCCTCGGAACTCTAAGGTCCTTAACTTGCCATTTTTATCGATGGGAATCTGTAATGAGAAAAAAGACACAATCAGAATACATTAAGGTAATGTCTAAAATGATAAAATATACATATGTATATAACTGTATGCTCCGTAATTTTACAAAAGGCATACGTTTTTCTTTGACTGTTTCTACACCAAATTGCAGACTGTTCAATATAACTCTTATAAAATACGAAACATATTTTTAGCAAGTATTTGGTAATATAATAATATAAGTAGGAAATAATTTACATTGTACTCGTGACAGCGTAAAGTTACGTATTTTTAGAGAAATTACCATTTTCTCTAAAACAAAAGCATCATAATGCGTAAATCTAAGATTACGCGAATGTTACACATTGAAATAAAAAAATACTTGCGGATTTTATGGCGAATATTATTTAATTTGTTTTAATTAAATATGGAGTAGATTTAAAATACATGTAACAAAACCATGGAATTTTCCAAAATATTGTTAATCTAGATTTACAATATTAGAATTATTATCAAAACAATTGTATGAATACTACCATATCTGATTTTGATAACACGTACTTTGGAAAGAAACCGCTGAAATAGTTACAATCACTCAAACAGTACGAATGATGAGTTCTAGCGTCTAGCTTCTTTGTCCTGTCGTCGACACAACATCCCTAACAGTGCCATTCATAACCCGGGAACAAACACCGCTTTTCTCCCCTAAAAATCGATATTGTTACTCAAGACTGCTCAAGACGTTTCGCATTAAGAGGCTATAAAGTCAGTGACATTTGCCGTCTCGTAAGTACAATACTTGTGAGTTGTGACACATGTCATATAGTGCGGCCTATATAGACACTGTTATGAGCCCATTATACTACTGCAGTGAACTTCTCCCCTAGTGTCTGGCCTGCACGGTTCAGAGCACGGTCATGCATTGTGATTTCCATGCTCACATTGTGCCATTGTGCTGAACGTGACGTGTGCGTATCTCAATGTAACACAACTGCCATATTAAAACGTTTAGATTTAATGTTTTCTTTGGAATTACAGACCGTGAGCAATACTCGCCTACATTTGTAATGCTGAATCAATTAATTTATAATCTCTTCGTAGAAATAAATTATGAAATATTTGTTTCCTTGCTTTTGAAGTTTTATTTGGTACTTGCAATTTAACATCTAAGTTAAGAGGAAAACGTGATTTTTCTAAGCAAATAATATTTATCTTCTTTAAATTTCCTCAAATTTATAAACAATAGATTTTATCGAGACGTAATCTTGATGGAGTAGAAATATTTTAGGTGACCTTTGTCGAGACTGTCTGACCTACTTTTCATTGAGAAACGAAAAGGATAGGTACATATACCTACTCTCAATGCAGTATCTCTAGTGGCAAAGTACCCTAAATGTGTCTACCTACATCGCCATATGAAACACGAAATATAATTAAAACACAACCAAGAACATTATAAAAAATATAAAAAACAAGAAAATTATGAGCAGACTTGTATTTCTTTACCATAACATTTCATAAAATATCACAATGCCTAATAATTAATCTTATAGCATAGTTTATTAGAAATGCTGTAAGTAATACAGTGTTTCTTCTTTCAGCATTGAAGTTTTTGGAGCACAAAGTCACGAAAGGCTTTTTTAAAGAAAGACATATAGGTAATGAATCATCATAACAGCAAAACGCAATTGGCAATGTTCAACCTGATTGCTACAACAAGCTGCCTGCTCATTTACACTTAACAAACCAACAAACAGTGCATACAATATACATATAGTTGTACTTAAATCAATCATTGATTATCGATAGTTTTTACCCTTAACGACACGAAGAAGAGACGATGTTTTTTTAAAACCAAAGTAGCCATGTAACTCCAAAACGTTTTTTATTGAGTACATAGGTAATTGAATATGTTATTGCCACATGTTCGAGAACCAAATAGTTATTTATTCTAAAATTATTTTATCCTTTGTAATAACGGTTTAAACGACGTGAGTTTTTCAAAATTTTGCTTTTTATGGAAAAAAATCGTTGTTGATTGTCATCACTTGTTGGAACTGAATCACCCAAACATTTTATGAAATTAAAATGTATATTGCAGCTAATTGTAATCAACTTTTTACTTACTGTGTTATTGGGGATACAATACATTTAATTCGATATCATACTCATATTATGAAATTAATATTATAATAACCAAAATTGAATGTCAAACCTGTGTAGTACATCAAAATGAATATTTGAATAATTTATAATAGGAACTCAAACATCTAAATATGTTACGTTATATTAAGACTAATGAATATCGAATCGGTTGTTAATACTCGATTCTGGTCAAGGATTTATTCGTGCCAGATCGATTTCAAAAAATATACAGGTACGATTACAACTGACTACTAAAATCGAAACATTAGTAACCTTTCATATAGTTATATCTACATTATCATTTTAGATAATATTTTTCGATGATCTAAAATCGTAGAACAATGCAAATCGTGTTTTTGAATGTAGATGGTTTAACCAAATTACCGAAGTTAAATGTTTAGCATCATTAGCAGGTCATTTAGAAACATTCTTCGAACGAAACACGAACACGGGAGCAGTGGCAATGGATTTGTAAACCCTTTTTTACTACATTTATCGCAAGTGGGCTATCGTTTAACAGATAGCTGGTAGATAGTGAAAACAAAAACTATTACATCGCTTTTCACTTATTCATTAAAGTTTCTTGGTAATAGGTAACCACGGAATGTGTGTCCCTTTCAATATTATTCTCTTAAATGGTATTATACTCGTATAACAATATATCAGGTAAATTCTATTGTAAATTATTACATGTCGTTTATTTCCAAGCTTACACTAAAAAATTTGATTTTTCTAATCAATATCAGCCCGGAGTCAGGAATTTGTGCCCGATATGGCGATAGGCTCGCCCCCTATCACATCGTGGGACGGAATATACAAGGCGAAACATGAGTGTTCTGGTAGCACCTCTGCCTACCCCTTCTGTGAAAAAGGCGTGTGTGTATGTATGTATGTATGTTACACTAAAAAATATTTCCTCTTGTTATGTACAAAAATAAATGACAACCTCCGTGGCTGTTAAACGTAAGGCTGCGGGTCCGATCCCCGCACCGAGACAAATATTTGTGTGATCTACAGGTATTTGTTTCGGGTCTGGGTGTTTGTGAGACCGAAAAGTCGCTGATATGCGCGACATAAAACTTGATCTTAATGTGGAGTCAGGACTATGCATCTGACTGTATTTATTTATTGATATAACTACAAGTGCAAAGCCTTTCTTCGAAATCTAATCCTGCCAACTATAGAGTTTGCAGGATTTGATTTCTTACATACGTAAGAACAGGTTGGTTTATCACAGAATGTTTACTAAACTACACACTACACGCCTATTAGATTAGATACTACGTAAAATAAACGTGTTAGTTACTAACATTTTACAAGATATTGATTTGTAGGAGCATGAGCAGTGATGCAATCGGCATTACGACGTGTCGAAGGTAACCACAATCATGAATCAATTACCGTTCGAGAACCTGACAGTTGTTCGATCCTATAATATAAGGGAAAAATATCCTCTTGAAACAATATCAATTGGTAAATTAATTATCTAATATCGTTATAAAATAGAAGCCATCTGTTCCGAAACCTGAAATGATACAATGGTAACGGAATAGGTGGAAAATACGATAAAGGTAATTTATACAATAACAATGGAATGTTCTTTACAGTAACCATCAAAAACATGTCTCGTTAAAAGGATAATAATGATCGATTTTTATGTAAAACGTGAATACCTCGAATTGTAGACAGGCGACACGGGCGCCACATAAATTACGTAAGCAGATAAAACGAGTTGCTCCACGATATAAGAAAAAAGCTTGTTTATCTGAAGAATTGAACAACCATAAAATTAACGCTAGCAAGTTATATTTCATACTTGTTTTAAAAATTATTCACTAAACTTAGGTATACCAAATCAGATTTAAAATAGATAGTAATTAGACTAGTGAAATAATTTGTAACCCAAACTTTAAAATGCCACAATAATCAATTTGTCGTCAATATTCTATTTATTTGGTTGTATTTTGTCAAAGCGTTTGATTTTATGAAGAGGATAAAACAGGTTAAATAGTTTGTGTAAAATAACAACATGATTTCTGTGTAGAGAGTAGAGACGCTATGGATACTTCTGAGTAAAAGTGCAATATTACAAATACGTAAATTAATAATTATTTCCTGCATTCAGAATTTTAACAACATTACCTCAAGTCGTTACAGTTAAATTTAAACTAACGAAAATTGGCAGTTACTTGGAAATGGGAATATACATTGTAGCGTACAAAAACCATGAAGAATGACTTTATTAATAACCCTCGTAAAAAATATAGTATTCATGAAGGCCCAATTAAGGACTGGTAAAGAAAAGTTGTCCAAGGATGGTAGTTGTTCTAGGTCATCTTGCAATAGTTCGATACATTGAATATTTTTAAGCAATGTGTATTGCATTCTTTGAATTCGCTAGCAGCAAATGACCATCCTAAATCCAGGATAATATTTAACATCATAGAGGGCTATGTATAGCGGATTATCTTTCTGATGTGGGTCTTAAAGAATGCCAAGTCCAGACAGAAATATAACCTGAACCCTGATAGGATAATTAACACGTGTATTGGTATAGCGAATGACAATGATTACGTGATCAAAACATGACACGTCTACCTAGATAAAGATAGATGTTTCGTTTATATATGATGATCGCATTCAGTAATTATATCAGTTACACTATTAACAAATAACAACGCATTAATCTTTATATAAACAATAACTCACCACTATTATGAGAAAATATATTAATTGTTGTGAATGCTTTATTGTTGGAAATCTACCCATTTCGATATAATAAAAGCGACTTGCGTTGTTTCTCATAACAAAGTTCAAGAATATATGCGGCACAGTCAAGTGCCATTGTGTGAAACAGTAAACTTATCACTGCAAATCAATGAGAATTAGTTTCGTCAGACCTTCATTTGTTATTAAGCGGGGCGTATCTCGTTAACACGATCCACCTGTCCACTAACACAGTCAAACTGAAGGCAGGTTGAAAAGAATCTCTATAGGTATGTTGGCAAGTCATTCACGATGTTTTAATGAGATTTTTCCCACTAATTATTCTTATAAGTCATACGTGGAATCAATCAAGTGAGGTACTTAGTAATCAATGTCGTATGTTACAGAGAATTTTTACAATAGTTTGCTAACACAATGGTTTTGGCACATACAAAATACTTTTTATTCAGATATGACGAACGCAACTATCTCATTAATCTTGATGACACGCAACTCTGACTATATTTACCAAATAAAATTCATTGTTGTAAAGTGTTCGGCTCATGCTCGCTCAAACTCGACCTTAAACGATGATCTAATAATAACGGATGATGTTAATGTATATAATTTAATCATTACAATCAAGCCGGTCGGACAAAAACGTTGATTACATTATAAGGTCAGTTGTATACATTAATAATACGTAGAAACAGGAACGAAAGAGGATGTAAAGTTCATATTTGCATATACACCGTTTAAAAACATAACATTAACGAAGTAATATAATACGGAAATTATAACCCACGTTTTATTATTACTGGTGTAATGCTACGTATGCCATGGAAATGTTTTACTCAAACTTACTCGCAATATCTGATCCTCGTACCTTATGTCGCCTTACGCCTGACAAACAGCAGATATCCTACTCGAATAAATTTGCACGTATCCTTAAAAAAACCTATACATATGTATTCAAACTTTAAAGTACTTCATTTCCACATTATGACGGAATTAATTTTATTATTGCTGGGGAAAAAAAACTTAGCTCTACATTCAGTCGGTCTCTACATTCGTTTTAATTCATTATTAGAACACAATTGCGTAACTTAAAATATTGCAGTGTGCCATGTATCAACAAATAACAATTTAATTGCTATCCTACTTGAAAAATTCATACAATATTGCTGCAATTACTAGTTTGAAAAGCAAATTACAGCTATAATATCAGGTCCGGCAAACGCAACGTTATGAAAAAAACTGAATCATTAATTTCAGTAAAAGTTTTCGTATACACATGTAACCACCTAAGTACATACATATGTAGATGTACGATCGCATTGTTGAACACTTATATAAAGCACTTCAATACGTCGTATTGACAAGAAGATTTTTCGTGACAATACACAATTAACTGATGAACTAAAAACTTCAGCCGTTAGACGGAATGGAAATAGTTCTGCAGAATTTGAGATCGTGCGAACACATCTTGTGACTAGATGTGCACTAAAGAAAGCCAACAATGAACAAAACTGTACTCTGAGTATACCTCGTGAAGCTAACTACTTTACATTTTCTGGAATCAAAACACATAAAAGTAAAATACCTAATTACCTACGTTTGCTTGTTTCTAAAGTGTTTTGCCAATACGATTTAAGACATATTACAGCAAATAAAAATCAAGATTAGTATAGAAACTACGTAATTAAAATCAATTATCAATTAAGATATATTTCCAGATAGCATATTCTAATATACGGAATCTTCAATTTTCTATTTTAAATATAAAATGCATATCACGTTAGCACATTCAACGCTCAAATGAAAGAAATCAGTGATAGTGCAGACAAAGTAGAAAATAGAAAGCTATTACGTGTTCTCAAATGGTAATATTGAATGTGATGTCAACTGAACTAGCTAGTCCGAAACATTATCATGTACACGATAATCACGACTCATCGACGCTAAACTATTGCGTAAGATAGAAATTATTTACCCAGAGCAGTCTATAGCATTAAGAACAGGCACGACGAAACTTGCGCTATTCTTGGGAATAAATCATCATGATTCATATTAAACAAAATGCAAAAGGTTTTGTCCTCAATATGGTTCTCGCATTGCATCATGAAAACGCGGATTAAGTTTCATGCAGTAAGTTATTGCCTCCATTCTATAATATTTTTAAATTTAAAGTACGTACTAACATTACTAGTAAGGGCCTCGTTGCATGTGTATTTAGCGATTAAAAACTCTTACCATATATGTGCTTCGAAGCAAACTGCCTCCCAAGGTTAGATCAATAAGTAATGCTCGTCGAATAGACGTATATCTTTTACGGCTGTTGGGTCATTATAAATACCCAACCAATGTCTGTGTTTTATTTCTTGGAAGAAATTTAGAACTTTCAGTTACTTCTCATAATATAAATGTTCGGTTAGTTTTTTTAATAGTTTCTTGCTCCTCAATATCTTTGTTTCATTTTACTTGAAGGTCTATCGTGCTATTAGGATTTATATACGTCGGTTTGTTTAAATTATCCACAAAAAGCATGTTTCCCATATTAAAGGCCTCAACGGATATTTTCCAATTATGTGGTAAATTTTTAACAACAGTACAATGAATGATGTTATGAGTGACGCATACCTACATAACTCCGTGTGGATACACACGGTTATCTTTATATTATGTATTAAAGTTTTTTTATTATATTATCGAAAACTAACATATGTGAAAAGCGCCAGCAATGAGTTAAACATCGACTGACATACATAGATAAATGATAAAAATATTAAATTGAAATGCTTATTAATCTACAATTCAGAAAGAACTATTATTGAAAAATTAGTTCACTGCAATATAAACTTTAAGTATAGTGATGTAAGTGTTTATTTATAAGTATGATACTGTTCATAATCATTAAATATTCAAAGCGTACACAAAACCCTCTATATATTATGTATGTATGTACGACTCAAAAAAATCCATTACTGGTTTATTTTTCACAGACATATTAGTATGCTTTTTATATATCTATATGTGGTTTAACAAACTATATATTGCTGCAAAGCTGATAATATTGCAATTTTCATCTTATTCATAAAATAAACATTTAATGAGATAAATTCAACATCTAGCATCAATAATTTGATCATAAAAGCAGCATTGACTATAGACTTGCAAAATTTCAACCTTCGCAAAACAAAGCTAGATAGAAAACATAAAATCATTATACATAAAAATACTTCAGTTCATATAACCACAGCAGTAATTCAAAATGAATTGAACAATGCGCAGTCCATATTGATTTCTACGATTTGCTACTGAGTTCATGATTTACGTATAGCGAAACCATTTAAATGTTATATCATTGTCTTCCTGTGTAATTTCCGCATTATTAGTATCGGCCGACAAGGTTTATTGAGGTGAAACAGATTTAAAAAACGAACTCTTTTTGTAATCCGTGTTTTAAATAGAGGTCATGTTTGCGGATGACACGCTTAAAATGTTTTTTAATTCAATTACAATACGAAACCTCCACTTCCACACATTATTTGAATCTTCGTCGAAGTTAAATATAAACTCAAATTTTCTTTAATATTTTGTAAGCAAGTCTGCATCTATAAGGCTTCTCTTACAAACTTCGGTCTTTAGTTAAGAAACAGATTTTGAAAGTTATAGAAGAATGATATCTTAGAACTGTGTGAACTTAAAATATGAACTACAGATTAATAAAACCAACACAAACCTGATGCCAAAACAGATGAAACAACATAGACCAGGAGCCCGTGACCGCCAGACTGTCATCATTTTATAAAAGCTGAAACTTTGGCTGCGCATGCATAAAATTATATATTACGATATCTTTATACAATTCTGGTAGCACCTCTGCCTACCCCTTCTGGGAAAAATGCGTGTTTTTATGTATGTTATGTATGTACGATATCTTTAAACTTTATTAAAATATAGTTTTGCCAGCGTTATAGTATAAATGTTGTTAAGGCAAGTATCAAAAGATTTTTCCTTGGCATCCGGACACTTTTGATGATTCTTTCACCTGGCCAGACTCATTAAAGCTGATAACTTCCAAAGCCACCCGATCTGAACTTCATAATAGCTGATCGTGTGATGCCTATGTCAGAGGCATGCGCAGACAAACTTACAGATTTTATAATATGACAAAACTCTGGCGGCCACGGGCTCTTGCTCTAACAGGCTGAAGATTATATTAAACAATTTCGTCGTATTAAAATAATTGTTAATATATTTAAATGGTCTAATTATAAATTTAATAATAAATATTACCGACAACGTAAACTTCCAACTTCAAAGAATTACCACGATATTTTTCATAAACATAATAACCAATTCATTACAGTCACGATTTCTCATAACATGAAATATTTTTATTGGATAAAAATAATATTACGAAACTTATTTTTTACCTTTAAAGTAAAGGATAAAGATAAAATTTCTTTGGAATATCGTTTCGAAAACATGTATTTGCATTAAGGTCATGTACGAGAAAGAGAAATACTACTGCGAACTCATGTTCGTGAACAAAATAAACGCGTACCCGGTTAAACGAGTTACCCATTTGCAATGTTCCAAGATGTACCAACATGTAGGTATGTGGACGTAGAATCGTTGATTAGTTTTCCGCAACATACATCGCAATGATTCTTCAACTATCTTAATTAATTCATTAGATTCCTGACTTAAATTGAGATTTATTATGTACCAAATCATTCTTTTTATGTATAATCTGTATATTACGTCATCAACATTTAAACAGAAAAATTTAAGATCCTTTGTGATTCCTACAGTAAACGACAGAAATGCTTGCTCGAGAAATATGTCACTGATAACCCGAAGATGCGCAACATAATGGCTTGCCATTATCACATTGTACAATAATTACTAAACGTTTATCTTAAATCTATGCCAATAGGTATGTAACAAACTGTTAACAGCTAAATAATATTGAAATAAAACAAATTCTTACGGATTTTATCGCGAAGTTGATTTAATTTTTAGATTTTTAAATTTCCCGACGTTTCGATCACTTTACAGTTTTCGTGGTTACGGGGCGGACTAAATAATAATTGAAAATTGCAATGTGTTTAATTTAATCAACAATCAAGATGATGCTTTGATTTCCGCTTGGAATTTTACAGATTTTTTGCCACTTAAAACATTCACAAAGGTCACTGTTACCAAGGATGCAGATGCTTACTCTAAAACCGGATTCAATTCAGATTCCAACTCACTATATATAAAGCATTTAATTATAATGCATGAATATTAAATGTTAAAGTTTGTGTAGCTACGTAAAAAATATTTGGCATTTAAATATTTTACCTACAAACAAAAGAGGTTAAAAAACTTAAATGTGGTGCGCCCATTATCGCGATAAATTGTTGGTTAGCTTGATTGGAAATACCTTAGATAAGCATGAGCAATGAGCAGGTCTAAATTTTAAACGTTTGGATTTCTTTGCGTATACAGCTGAATATTTTTCTGAATATCTTATTTAGCTATAAGTAGGTATAACGATGAAATGTTGTTTAAAAGTTACTAATTATTACAAATAGCTTCTTCAAAAAGTATTTAATCAGTTACGAAACACTGCTTGTTATAGACGATTGCTTACTAAATTACTGACTTCCCACACCGCAACAATTGCCGAATCGTGCAATCAATACTTACTCACTGATACGATTAGTGTATTATAAAAATACACCGGTTCTCTTCAAACTGGTATATGGGTGCTTTAGTTCGTACAAGTGCACGAGTTTGTATGTAAGTATTTATAATATTGTAATACCAAAAATGACTTAAAACCAACAAAATCAGAAAATCCTATCGGTATTTGCCTTGAGGAATTATATTTGCATACATACGAAACAATGATTTACAAACAATGTTATAAAATACCGAAATGTTTTTGCACTGGAAAAAATCAAGATGTATCCCGTTTTAAGTTCTTTGAGTCGTACGACAACCCGTTTCTTATGGGGCAAAAAATCTGCTCTTGCCATGTCAATAACCTGTATTAGTTTTTGCCATGACGTAAGCGCTAACCTGAGCCTGGCTTCTTGATGTACGTTTATTTATTTAGCTGCAAGAAATCAGTAACTGCCGTGAAGACTTTCGCATTGAAGATTTCACCATAAAATTGTTAATAAAGTATGCACAAAAATTATACGCAAGTTTGAATGTGCACATCAAATTTTTGTTTCTTTAGACACGATTTCAACCAATTGATTGATAAACATATTATCATTTAGTTAATGTAATATTTTTTATTCAAAACAAGTAACCATACATGATATAAATAATACCTAAATTGGCATTGTAGAAATATAACAGTCAAGCAAAGATAACACCAAAATAGGTTTCTGCGTACCCTCATTACCATACAGGCAAAATTAACGTACAGCAAATGTAACAATACATGAGAATGATAGAAGGTACTTCTGGTACTGTTTCTTTTACTTTTCTGGACATTCCATTCCCGCAATGTGGATATAAGTCAAAATAACAAATACATTTCCGTCTCTACTGCTTTTTTTTACAAATAGGTACGCCATGCATTTAAACTATATCGCAAAACCGTCCTCTAAAGCATTCAGATATGGCATAATAGCAACGTATATAAATCGGACATATCTATCTTTCATGAAGCTAGGTAATATTTTCACATAACAAAAGAAATACATATATATTTGAACAGAAATGCTATGGCACAAAATATATCACATATGTATATTCGGAATTGTATCAATACGAACACGATAGTAGGTATTCAGTTACTGCGGTAAACATCTTTAGTTTCATTTATTAAAATACGAACTATATTGCTGCCCACTGCTTGCGAACCTGACAGATTTTCTTGGTAGTGAAACGTAAAACGGTCACTGTATTAGTAAACATCATCAAATAATCGATATGCTGCATAAATATTCCATAACTTGCACAAGTATTGATCATTTACAGCGATATTTTCACAAAGAAATTATGAAAATCCGTAACGTCCTTGACAGTGATTTTTACAGAACTGCAGCCGTAGTAGGTGTATGCCAGATTGCAGCACTCCGAGTTATCACGTACCTTCGACATTTCGTCTAGTGTATGGAGATTTCTGTGTCCTTCAATTCACTCCTCCATTTCGAGCCTCCCTACGGTCGTATGGGCGAGGGTTTGCTGTGCACACACTGGCTAAGCGCGGAAATATTCGTATCGCATTTTCGAGGCGCCGTTTCGCGGCGGAGACCCGATCAATACTGTCGGTTGGTGTGTAGATACCGGCGGATAAGGTAAAAAATACAACGTTGTTATGCGTGCGCGCGCAAACTGTTGTTGACTGACATGGCGCATGTGTGACGGATGGCACAACCACTACGACTAGCCTGCCAAGTGCCAATAACTACGAACTTGCGTAGCCTTAGACCGTAGCCGACTGAACTAGTTCGTATATATTAATTACGATATTATTTTCAAATATCATATTGTCTGGCCTTCGTGAGAAATAACTATTCTTAACTGTTCACAATGATATCATCTTCTTTGAGGGCTAAAATTATAAGGAACAATCTTAGCTCAACAGATCCTTATTCGTTAGTAGGCTTTGATAGAATTAACTTATTCCTTTACATTAATAATAACTTTCAATCAATGATTTTACAAGTAATTGTTAGTACATATATATGAATAGTTGACTCAAAGTGAATTATCGCTTAGTATAACGGTGAAGAAATACCTCGTGAGGAAACTTGTATGCCTGAAGGGTTTCCACCAGAATTTCAAGTCACCAGCACTAGGCCAACATGGTAGAGACTAATTTCTAAAACATTTTATTGATTGTAGAGGAATGGGTAGGCACATGGGCTGAAATTTTAACATTTAATATATTATTTTGTTAAATTGCATTATCTATACTCGAGCTCCCGAAAATTTTTGTTCCGTAGAGCCTTCGCCGCATCTTAGAATTTGAACACACACCTCTGTTTAATTTGATTTTCTTACTGGCATGTTGAAGTACCTTACGATAATTCACATAATAGTAATTAAAGACTGCAGTGCAAGTGAAGGATCCGCATGCAAGAGATATAGTAGATCTTGCCGGTCGACAAAATTATGTCGAAACCGGATGTAGGTACCTATACAAGCTGAAACGGAAACGTGACACACTACCGTACGTAACTATTGGTTATTTACTATTGGTTTTCTACCATCTTGTATGTTAAATCATTTATCGGGAGAAATACAAATATCCTATCGCCAGCGCTTCTATCTTTCGTACCTTCAAAAACGTAAATGCTGAAAGTTAAAAAAACATAAATTACGGCATAATCCAAGTAGATCTACCATAGTGCACCACCAATGACTTATTTTGCTGAACATAGACCCTTTGCAGAATTTCTTCGATGCCCGGCTTCAAAGGTTTATTCAATAAACAATAAACATTATTGTGCTTAACGCGTTAAATCATTTAATTAAAATTGTACGTGTTCGACTGGATACGGTCATGCCAAAAGACAGATAAATTGGCGTAGGTACTATAAGAGAGACCTATACCCAGCAATAATTACCTACCTAATACTTAATTATTATTTACCTACTGACGTAATAATTTGTAATAATCTTTTTCGTAAGTATTTTTTTTACATTCATCGATATGTTTGTGACGTAATGATGTGATGCAATTTCGTCGGGAAAAATGGCTACTCTTAATTTCTTTAAAATAATAAAGTCATTATCCTGTTTCTCAGGGAATTTAATGTTTCCAATATAACAAACTTGATGTCACTATATTAAAACGACATTGTGAGTACGAGTATAGTTAGCACCGTTTGTATGAAGTACAAAACACTAAATTTTTTTTTTTTTACATACTTTTTTATTCATTTATTATTTAAATAGAATAGAAGTAATTTCTACTACTGTCTTAATAAATTAGTGCGGGCGCAGTTTGCAAACTTTAAAGCCATCAACAACATTAAAGTATTTAAAATTCTAAGCAACAACATTATGATATTTAAATGCATATTAGAGCCGACATCACGAACCTAATCTTGCGCACGTACTGTGTAAACATACAACCAGAACTGCAGATAATTATTAGATACCTACCTTCGGGTTACCTACTGAGCAGGAGTGGCAGAAAAATAAATAGCAGTAGGTACATTACCGCTTTTTTTGTGGCATTTCGTTCACGGTGTCTTCTCCAATCGTAGATATTATTATCTGCTATTAGGAGAGGAGCCGTGAAAGATTGACCTTCACTCATCTGATAACCAGGTGAGACATAATTTGTATCAAATAGTATTTATGATCAAACATGGCTATGGTAACTTGCCTACAACACAACACTTTTCGATAGGCAAGTTATCATAGGCTTAAGGCATGTTTGTTAATCAATAATATTTGATAAAAATATGTCATCTGGTTATCAGATTGGTGAACGCCGATCTTCGCCAGCTCTTAGGCCATATTAATTATATTAAAGAGTCCGTAGCACGCCCGATTGTGTATATAAATAACCTTTTTAACCGACTTCAAAAGAAAAGAGGTTGAACAACCGCTTACAATTTGTATACATATTTTTTTATGTATTTTCACCGATTTCTCTTTCATTTCTGATCTAATAAATAAGGATTATGTTTACGTCTGGCACAATTAGGTCCAAATCCCATTGTAATTTAATTGGTATTGGACTCTTGACTTCTGTTAAACGCCTACTCAAAATGAAATAGGATTTTGAATTATTTTTTTCACTGGATATATGATATTGGTTTGATTTTTAAAATTAAGCTCGTCATTGTTAAGATTTATTGAGTAAATCAGTGAAATTCAGATTTAGAACAGTGTTTATAACGGGCACTATCATTACAGATTTACAAATCCAAAACTCAAAAGACCGTGACTCCAACTGTAAATTATAAAAAGTAAACGTTGCAAACAATCTGTCGGCAGCTTACTGGCAGACGGCAGTTACTGCCGTCGAGCAGATTGATAATAAATAAATACGAGAGAAAACGTTATTTCTAGGAAATTTCTAATAACTCGCGAAATAAAGTTATAAACGTGAATAAGAACTTATAGATAGCCAGTATGGTGTACTCAACGTTGACTATACAAGACATTTTACCGCATAAATCAGGCAGCAAGAAACTTGATGTAGATGCGATATTACCTTTTATTATTGTCCCATTTTTGCTGATAATAGCGACGATGTCGCGAACCATCACAATAATAGTTATGGTTGTGATTGGAATGGGAGTTCTATACGTGTACTCCAGGCCCCGACAAAAGAACAGGTCAGTAGCATTGATTTATTGATAACGATGGTCAGTACTCAACAGTGATTGTTTTCCGCATACTGCATTATTATTTACTAGCATAAATAAATAATAATTTATGTCAGCAACAACCTATTTATAAGAAACATATATATTTGTTTAAAATATTATTGTGGTCTGTGGAGTAGTTTTCGTAAGGTTTCTTTTTATAATAAAGTAGAGCACTATAAGCATGAAGGCTACCTGATAGTAAGTCGTCGCCGCCAACCTACAACCAAAAGAATCATTAATATGTAATGTTTGTACTTTTCTATGGGCTATGCTTGGGGTTTCCCTACAAGATCGAATCAGAAATGAGGAGATCCGTAGGAGAACTAAAGTAACGGACATAGCCCAGCGGATTAGCAAGTTGAAGTGGCAATGGGTTGGGCCATAGCACGGAGAACTGATGGCCGATGGGGCCAAAAAGTTCTCGAATGGAGGCCACAAAGCGGAAAGCGCAGCGTGGGATGTCCACCCACTAGGTGGTCAGACGACCTAGTAAAGGTCATGGGACGTCGCTGGATGCAGGCTGCTTCCAACAGGTCACTGTGGAAATCATTGGGAGAGGCCTATGTTCAGCAGTGGACTTCCTTTGGCTGATGGATGGATGATGTACTTTTCTGGTGCTAACTTACCCATTACTGATATATTTTTATTAGGGTGCTGGTATAGAAATTATATGAGTAAATTCACTTCGTTCTTTGCATAAAACATTAGGTTTTTATTTTTATAAAACTAGAACATGCACAAAAACAAAATTAAACACCATACAAATAAAGTAATTATCTTTTCAGGTCACCATTTTTCTTCTCATGGACCATGTCTTCAGCCATATCAATGTTTTTAGTCTTTGAAATTGGTATTTTAGGCTTGTTAGAGATAACACAGTTAGAAAATTTTGTTTTCCTGCTTTTAGTAACATGTACTTGTTACTTCTTTTACAAAATGAAGTCAATTGCTGATTTTGAACTAGCAACCGGGTCAGCTAAAGGGAAAGAATATAGGTAAGACTATGAAATAATATCTTGTATTTTTTAACACAGGCCATTTAAGTAGTATTTTGGGTATGTAAAAAATCTTCAATTTTACAGTTAAAAAATTGTTGACAATGCAATTAATGATCATGGGTATATCTGTTTGCTACAATATTTTTTCTATGTTAACAATGATAAATATTTCATAAATGTTATTTATATTAAGAGGCAATACTTATAAATTAGGATTGATTCTGATTTAATGTAATGTAATATTTCAAAATAATTTAAACATGCATTCTTATCACTTTCCAGCCCAGTATTGACATCAGACTCATATTATTGCCAGATATGTCAGATTGAAGTGAATGAGAGGTACTTCCACTCAATATGGTAAGCACTATAATTTAATTGTAATAATGCGAAGTCCGTAAAAATAACAACTGAATTAATTTACTAGTCTGTAATGTTGGTATACTCAAATAATATTCTAATTGTAATTTTGTGTGGTTTTCAGGTGGGACTGCTGTGTGCTCAGACCTAACTATGTGTATTTTCTGGCTGGTCAGTTATTTGCATTTGCCACAATATTATTAGGAACCAATTTGGGTTTAACCACTGTGTGTCAACCCTTTATAATATTTGGTTTTATACTCTTGCCTGAAGACTGTGAGGATGTTTATTATGAGTTTGAGTAAGTAATTCATTTCAGACTATACTAATTTAACTTATTTTAACAGCCTTTGTTAAATGTTGAATAATTTTTTTAATATGTTGCTCTAATTTTATCATGAAAATTTATTTTGTATTATTATTTTTATTATACCAGTTCGAAGATTTCTTAAATTCCATGCAGTTATAACACCATTGTAAAGTAAATGGTAATATAAAAAATCTATTAAAAGCTTTGGTCCACTGGCTTAATCAGGGTTGGTTGGTTTAAATAATTTAGACACTAGTACAATTTTTGAATGCCTGTTTCATAATAATGTTTCTCTCTATTAAAATGAGTAATCAACCAACCAACTGAGATATACCAACATCTACACCTTTATATTTTTTTACCTAATATCTGTCTTACACAAATATTATGATAATTTTTTCTTTACTTTGCTGCAAACATGATTGTTTAATTGCAATTAGATAATAACTGATAATGAACACACACTCCAATTAACTGAGTCATAATTATGTTGATGAATAACAAATCAATGCATTTAATATTCCTAGTATTGTTTTGCATGAATTTACTGTTTAAATTTGAACATGGTTGTAGGTATTATTTATATTTACTTGTATACTCTCATATGCAAATTAGGTTAGTGTAGTGGACTTAAAAGATGTTGTACCTATAGGGTGGATCATGCTTACAGCCAGTGGTAAAATTATGAGTCAACTCTCTCCGCAATATCACTAGAGCAATTTTGCATGGACTATATAAATGTGAAGGAAGGCAAAAAAAGAAACTCTCACTATATGTTAATTGGAATCTACAGAACTACATTTGTCTGAAGTGATTTTAACTAGACATAACCATCATTAAGTAGAAGCATAATTAATTATTCCTCTTTCTTGTTACAGTTTGGCAATATGTTTTGTTGCCTGTGTGTATGGAGTGGGATATCTATTTGTTATTGCCCTTGTGTTAATTCGCCAACTTCTCATCTATATTCCTAAATATAGTCGTAAGTACAAACCATTATTAATATATCTTTGTTAACTATTTTTATAGTGTTTTAAAGCTACAACGCAGGATAATAATTGTTTTGATATTATCAATTGAAGGAAGTCAACATCGAAATCTAATCATATCTTTAAGCGTACTGTTTAAATAAGTGATACAGTCAAAGTACCAACAAAAATAATTGTTGAAGTCAATGAAATATAGACCTTAATATATGTTGTTTAGACTTGAAATACAACACACAATATACCAATATATAAATAAACCAAATAATGTAATATACCATGCAAAATTTAAGTTTCGCTGTTTGTGTCAAAATAACGACTCTTCTCTCTTCATAACTACGAGTACCTAACTAATAAAAATAATTTCGCGCGTATATGATATGCGTGGTTATTAAATCGCTGTAAGGCACACACACCGCCGCGCAGGCCGGGCTACACAACCCAGCCGTCTATAAGAAACCAATCATGTCAACAACAAGCGTCCCTGCGTGTTGCCCGCCGATATGTTGGTGACGCACTCTGCTCAGTTGCCCGGCGACACTAGACAACATCTTAAAAATGTTCATGTCATGTCGAGCCGCTGACATCTCGCCGACAAAGTTTTCCGACCTGCAATGAGTGAAGCCGCCAACTATCCCGCTAACAAATGTTGCCGACATCACCCGGCAAGTCGGTGGTAGTGGCTTTGGTGTGTAGTGCACTTAACATTAAATAGTACTAGACAACTTATATTGATGATAGACTTCATGGCAGACCTTTATTATCAGATGAAACTCTATTACCTACACTTAATTTTTGTAAATATTTCTTTGCAGAAGCGCAGTGCCGAAGAATGATGAATGTGCTCAATGTATGAGGTACTTATGAACTAATTCCAAATGAACTGTGATGTGACAATTTAAATTCAGTCTATGAATTTGAGAGGGAGAATCCATTTGATGTGTATACGTAAAGACTCGGAAGTGCTCACCTCAATAGGTTTTTAAGATACTCACTCATTAATCAGTAATTTATTATCATGTATTTGCATTGTAAGCATATCTCTTTCATTTTGCAGATCTTATGAGAACTATTCCAATATTTTTATTCAATAAGAGGAATCAATGTAAGTTATTTATGTGGTATTTACATGTTCATGTTTTCCTAATAAAATATGAAACAAAATCTATTACATTAAAAGCATATACTATGAAATCAATGCTATGAGTCAGTGAGGTTTTCTTTTAAAATATTTATTTGTTGCAATTAAACATATTTTATACTGTGTTATGATGATTTTATAAGTATAAAATCATATTATCGATATAGACATATCACTAAGTCAGTAATTTATTATATTGTAATTAATTTAATCTTAATGTAATAAACTCGATATTCTAAATATTTTGCTTTATTATTCGCAAGCAATCTCTTACACTAGAATACAGTAATGCCCCGACTTACGCGAATTCGGTTACCTTTCTTTTTATTGCGAATGACGAAACGATCATGCTGTTTGCCTGATGGTAAACGACACGCCAAAACCACAATCAAACAAAACCACGAAATACAGAGCAATGCTTGACATTCCATTGCGCTCGCCATCCTGAGACATTAGATGTTAAGTCTCATTATGTCCAGCAGTTACTCTGGCTGCTGTCTTTCAAACCGAAACATACCAGTGCATTTACACTGTTGTTTGCCGAGAGAAATAGACATTGCGGTAATATCTACCCAGGCGGCCTCTCACACATGAGAGACCTACCACGTGAGCAGAACGGATTGCTGAGACTGGATCGCAGGGCACATGGCTATGGTATTTCATAGTTATTTTGTACGTCTACGGTTGCCTCACATCTCTGACTTTTCGGACTCATCTGTGTATTGATACTCCATCACCGCGCATTATAACGGTGAAGGAAAACATCGTGAGGGAACAGACCACAGAGATTTGTAAAATATTTCTGTGGTATGTAACATCCGCCAATACGCACTAGGCCAACGTGGTGGACTACATGTCCTAACCCTTCTCAATCGTGCTCTCGATTGTAGAGGAGGCCCGTGCTCTGCAGTGGGACGTGTATTGGTTGTACAATGGTTACCTGTCAGTTGCTTTAATTAACTGTTAAATTTTAGTACAGACTTTTACGCATTTACTACGTCAAAAATACCCTGATTTAGTTTTTATATACTAGATAATATCAATTTTTTCGGACTCCGATCCTAATTAACTAGTACTATTTGTTATACTTACAAAATGGTAACCTGTTTATCGTCATTACTACGCGGTTGCTTTTCAGCCCCTATCGAGTAAATCGGCGTATTACTCTACATAAAAACTTATTCATTACAAAACGCAAATGAAGTCTTGAGTGGATTATTGTAATGACTAACTTATCATAATCATTGGACACTTAATCCTCAGGTGGTGCGTAGTCAGGTACAACTTGCAGAACCTTCTTCCTCCACCGCGCTTTTCTAGCTTCCTGTTCCCTTTGCAAAGCGTTCAACGCTGGCAGTGTTCTCCAGCAGGTGAAGATTTTGAACATTATGTTACTGAAAACAACGTATACAAATCAGTATATTAAGTACCAAACAGATGTAAAAACGTAAACAGATATTTAACAACATTTGAATTTATTCTATTCAAAGATTGCGCGCCATTCGATTATTTTTATCCAAAATTTTACAATTATAACGGTTGCTTAGATTTAGGCGAATGTTACACATTGAAATAAAACGAATTCTTACGGAATTTATCGTGAATTTGATTTTATTTTTACATTTTTTAACTTCCCGACTTTTCTATCACTTTACAGCTTTCCTGATCACGCCTGCCTGTCCGCCCAGTGACCACAAAAGCTGTTTTACAATTATGTAAATTATAAGATATATTCAGTGTGCACTATATCGCACCTGTATGGGATTATTGCAAATGTCTCTACATCGGTAATTATGCATAAGCACGCCACAATATGGCTTACAATTCTACGATAGAACTCCAATCACTCATCCTCATCTATGATCAAATCATGTCGGAATTGTACTAAAATGTCGAGATTCATGGATGATGTGCGCTGCCATCAAAACAACGTGGCAATGTAAAGAACTTGGTATATAATATTACTAAATAAAATATTTTTAATATGCTATTGAATTTATATCCTTGTTCGGAAACCCCAAGTAAATAAAAAATAAGGAAAACCAGTAAAGGTACTAACCTGTTGTAATAATCTACCACCGCTTGCCATTTAATTTCATTTTCCTTCTTCAGTATTTCTATGGCTTCTCGGAACTTTCTAAATACAAGCTGTGTGACATAAAGGTCATAATAATCTTCGGCAACCTGTTTCTTAAGGACGTAACCCTGATGATTCTGAAAATGGATAACATGCGTGTATTTTATAAGTTTAATACAACATGACAACTATCATCATTAAGAATAATCTATCCACCTGCTTGAAACCGTCCAAAGCTTTCCGCAAAACTTTCTTTCGGTGAAATTCTTCTGCTTTAAAATTCCTTTCGAAAACCATGTCTTCAGTGTACCACATGAAATGCAAAAACACGTTTTTCATAAGTTGAAATGTGTAGTGGGCCTTTGCTTTCTCTATGTTATCTTGTTTTATTTCCATTAGTCTTTTAAATGGTTTGATTCCGTATTTTGTTAATAAATATTTCTCGTAATGTAGATCAGCCATCACAATAAGGGCTCTCATTCTTTCAGCAAATTGTTTTCTTCTTATATTTTCAATTTTTTCTTTTTTCCTCTTATCACGCAACTCTTTTATCCTTTTTATCTTTTCGTCTTTGTCCATTTCTGCCTTCGCTAGTTCAGCCTAAAAATTATCCATGTTGTCATTATGTAATTTGAGGTAGTCTCTCTACATAAGTAAAGTTAAGGGTGACTTATTCTCTTACCTGTTGTTTCAATCTTAACCTTTCCTCTTCCATTTGCCGTCGTCTTTCACGTATCATTGCATGTTTCTCCTCTCTCTCACGAGCTCGTTTCTCCATTCGTTGCAAAAATTGAGGGACTTTCAAACATTGCAATACGAGTGTCGATTCTAAAAGTAAATAAAAGGCAATAATTATGTTCAAGACTAAATGAATGACCTACAATGAATATACTTTAAACATCTTTATGTTTGTAGTTCATAAACTCACCATCTATTTCAGGTATCTTCAATTCATTCGACAAACATTTTATTTTCGGTTTTAATTGTCGATCAATCTCATAATAAGCTTTACGAACTTCCTCTTTCATAGCATCTACTGATTGACGTGATGCTTCTATTATTTTATTGTATTTCAATTCTTCTATCATCCGATTCTGTTCTTCTAATTTAGCTTTCTGAAGAGCTATGATATGCCTTTGAACCTTGTACCTAAACATAAAACAAAAAAAATATTTAAAGTTAACCAATATGTTATCAACCTGTCATAAAAATAACATAAAATTTCGTCAAATACAGTGTACCTACCCAATACTTACCTACGACATTCACTACATATTTATAATTATACTAAATTAAGTATCTATATAATAAAAACAATACTCACCGATGTTGATAAGTACTAAAATCACGTACAAGTAATTTCGCTTTATTTGCAGGTTCGAAAGAAGAATTAATATTTGACTTTTTCTTCTCAAGCTTATCAAAAAAATTGGTCAACGTCTTCTGTCTTTGTTCATTCATGACTTCCCTTCGCTTATTTATGTATTTCTTCCATTTTTCGACATATTTTTTAATTAAACTCTTTTGAGGCTTATTTATTTCTACAAGCATTTGTTTAACATTCAAGATTTCATTAATTTCTTCACATTCACCAAAACTACCAATTTTAGCATTTTCTACTTCGGTCTGTTGTTTATGATGTTTTGGAGACTCTCTGAATTCCTTCTGTTTTAGATGATCCGTATCCATTGCAGAAAAATTTTTATCTTCATCATCCTTGGGTTTCGAAGACAGAGTCATCATTATTAATAAACTTTGCAAATCTGAAATTGTTGCGTCTACCGGTCTTTGAATCATTTCTTCTGTACCTACATCCTGTTCTACTTCGCCTTCATTAGTATCAGGACTAGAACATGTTTTATCCACGTAAGTACAATCGATTCTTATAAAATTTGTTTTCAATTCATCGTCGGATTTAACCGGTTCAAAATCATCAGATTTTATAAGGTTTGCTTTGTTGCAAACTGTGTCGTGCTTAATTGGTTTTGTTTTAGTGTTTAATTTAAAATCTTTGTCACTTTTTATAATTAAATCTTCCGTCTCAGTACCATTCGTGAATTCATCTAAGAAAATATACGAGTCATTATGATATAATTCGTTCCTAAAATCGTTCATTAATATTTCAATATTACGTGAACAACTTTTCGATTTTTGTGACTGAGTAGATTTAAACATGACTTGATTTTTTAAATTTATGTTATTGAAACTATTACGAAGTTTTATTATTTCCTTATTCAATTTACTATAATTATCTTTTATCTTTTTCATTGGTTTCCTGAAAAATATTTGTTTATATCAATACCATTTTAGTTATTACATAATATGCATGTACGTGAAATATTATAGACCAAGAACCCGTGGCCGCCAGACTTCTGCCATTTTATAGAAAATGAAAGTTTGTCTGATTAACTTTCGGCTTTTAAAAAATGACGAAAGTCTGGCGGCCACGGGCTATTGCTCGATTATTTACATTATTGAAAACCAATACCTACTAAGAATAGTCGGTAGGGGTCGACCTCACCGAACCTACACCATCCAAATCGGTGATACCCTCAAGAAGGGTCAGGTCAAAAGTACCCTGAACCGACGAGCACGCATGAAGAGATTGATGAAAATGGATGAAGCGAAAGTAGTATGTCAGGGTCGAGCAAAGTGTCATTCCTAGTCTCTGCCTACCCCTATGGGATACAGGCGTGACGATTATGTATGTATGTAATACCTACTAGATTCTTACTCTTACTTGGCTCGAGCCAAAACACAAAACAATGAATAGATAATGTTTTATATTGCTCCAACCTACAAATCTGAAAGCACCGGAACGTGCATCGTACGCAGTATGAAAACAATTATTAAACTTATAACTAAAACACCAATTTAAGAAGAGATGCCTAAAGGTCCTAAGTATGTAATAAGTGTGGGATGTATCAGTGAAATTATCAATCGTTGGGTCTAGGAGTGGAAACCCGGACTTCACCCTGAATTACCGTGAATCATTGGAAAAATAAAGGCAAAAAGTAAGTAATGCAAAAATAAAAATAACCTTTGCAAAGTATTACACCGGTCAGCTGCGTGAATATGTGTGTCTTTTACCTAAAAACAAAAAGAAGGAAGCATATGAACTAGGGGAAATAAAATAATTTCTACGTTCTACTTAGCTTCTATAATACCAGTATGTAACAATGTTAGTAATCGGAAATATATACAACTATTTAAGATACGCATGTAATTAAAGCACTGAGTATCTTTTTAAGAACATAGTTGTGAGGGGATAAATTATTATTTAAATAAATTAAGAATTGAATATGGATAAATTACATATGCGCTCGTTACTGTTATTCTGTAGGCAATAAAATTAAAAGTAAACTTACTTGCGCTCTCCTCATTTGCATTCTAAGATACAAATTCACCGGGCTGTAATCTGGGGACAACTTACACAAGTCTTTGGCGTCAAAAATATTTTTATGTAAAATATCATCCATTGTATAAAATTCAACCTTTACTGTGAGGATAGTTCACATTTTTTACTGAAACAGGTACCAAAAATAAGTTTTTTATGTAATTTCTTATAAATCCTAAACCTTGTAGTGCGTTATAGAAACATGAAAATGAATCATAATTTGACTTACTTCACAACAATTATTATAATGATTGTTTGATCAATATTCAATAGTGTTTAGCAACGGGCAACGGCAACCCTCATGCCCCACTCATGCCTATGCTCATGGACAAAGTATTTGATACTACGTCTATGTGCCCTATCTTGTATTCGACTTTCATTGACTTTTGTTTATTAACCCCATCTGTTATGTAATACCAAAAACTCTCAACATGACATACCTAATATGCATTTTATACAGGTACCTATGTTTTTATATATTACTTCTATCTAAACGTTTATTATTGGATATGTAGCTTTAATAATGTACCTACCTATTTTCTCAGGTTCATTCTAATTCAGTAATTTATATCTTAGATTACAATTTTTTATAGCGGCCCGAAACGTCTTCGCCGCAGTGCAGATAATTTTTGAGTCAATTCCACACAATTCCATATCAACTTAATATGACAGCCGTCCTCTATAGGTACTGCTTTTCCCGTCCCGTTCCGTTACAGCTCGTCCTGTCCCGTCTTATTCCATGGTACACCAGTGGCACAGCGTGCACTAATAAAGACGTGGGCGAAATCACATCAGCGAGGACCCTTTTCTTTTGTTTCCAAGATCTACTCCATTAATTTATCTTACCAAACATGCTTTGACATGACATACCTACTCATGCCTGTGAAATAAAATGCGTGGTGGCAACATATTAAAAAGCATATAGATTTTTTAAAAAGTTTTAATTTGCATCTTGAGACATAACCTACTCATATACTGTCAATATATACTGCCAATATAGGTACCTACTCATATATCGGAACTCGAAATACCTTATCATTTTTTTTACAAAAGTAATGTTCTTCGGCTTTTCGCTTTACTGAACTCCTCTAGTTCCCTCTGAACTCCTCCTTCCTTCCTTTCATATTGTATTCCTATTTGGATTTTTATTTAATTTAAAAATAATATTTAGAAAATAAGTGCAAGTCTGTGGGCGAAGGCCCACGTCGCCCACACCTAGCTACGCCACTGCGTGCTATGACTCAAGGCATGTAATCCTGTCCACCCCTGTACCATTCCACGTCTGTACTACCTTTGAGTTTGAAACAGTAACAAATATATGTATTTGAATTCGTTGCTCATCTCACGGGCGCACTACACATTTCGGAATAAAAAGTCTATGCGTTACTCCAGGGTGTCAGCTATCTCCATACCAAGTTTAAGGGAAGTTGGTTCAGCAGGTTCTGAGATTAGCTTGCACGTGGCGTGCACATAGGCTCAAACAGAAAAAAATACTAATAAGTTTTTCTCTAATACTTTCCACATCCAGAAATCGATTATATTTATTAATAATGTATAAATATAGAGATAGCGGCTAGCGCTGATACTTCAAAAACGTACCTTTATAGTTAAAATATGTCCAACATGCACGAATTATTTGAAAAATAAAAAGAAAAAATTAAGTAGTTTAGGTATATTGAATTCCACTCTAGATAACTCGTTATAAACGGTTATCTAAATATATTTTCGATTAGAACTAACAGAACGGAGCGGAATTTATAACAATTTGTGCTAACAACATTACGAACAAATAATATGTACGTTTTAGTAGACGCAAAAACGGTCATATTATACAGGTGAATTTTTCAAATGGGCTTGAAGGGCCAAATCTGAAACTACGAGTATAAGGAATATGGAAAATATTGAAAAGAGTTACGAGCCCAATTTTGATGATAACTCTTAAATTTTTACCCTTTTTTCTGTCCTGCTATTGGCTGATATTTGACAGGTTGTCCAACATGCATACACAAACAATTTATATTTAACTAAAAAAAAGATTCTGATGAATTGAGAACCTCCTCTCTTTTGCTCAGACTTTTGCCTTTCCGATGGGAAAAATTGAAAAAACAACCTTCTCTTTTTTAATCGACTTCAAAAAAAGGAGATTATCAATTTGATGTGCATGTAATATTGTCAGAATTCAGAAATAAATCACCACCAGGGCGCACATTAAAACGAAACACTAAAAAAATATTAAAAAAATCTAAACCGACTTCAAAAGTATAATAAAAAAGAGAGAAATAAAACTAATCTTGTAATAAATCCGTGGCAATGGGCGGGGCACATACCGCGGACAACTGATGGCCGATGGGGCCAGAAAGTTCTCGAATGGAGGCCACGTAGCGGAAAAAGCAGCGTAGGACGTCCGCCCACAAGGTGGTCAGATGACCTGGTAAAGGTCGCGGGATGTCGCTGGATGCAGGCTGCCTCCAACAGGTCACTGTGGAAATAATTGGAGGAGGCCTACGTTCAGCAGTGGACTTCGATAGCGTGGTGGACGCTGGCCTAGTGCAGGTTGGCGGACTTTTACATACCATAGAAGTGTATAATCGCTTTGGTACGCAGGTTTCCTCATGATGTTTTCCTTCCCCGTATTAGTGCGTGATGATTGACTATCAATACAAACATGGCTCCTAAAAGTCAGACGTGTGCCCTGGGATTTGAACCCGCGACCACCGTGAACATGTAGTCAGCCGCGTCTGGTCCGTTACCAACAGGCCACCACGCACTTAAATACTAAACTCTGTGAGAAATACTAAAACAGGATAATTTTGCGTCCCGGCGGCGCTTTGTTTGGGGACAACGGGACAGGTGATCCAAAAAAAGGGGCAGTCCCATTCAAAATGGGACGTATGGTCAGTTTACATGCACGAATGATTTAAAAAAGAATAATTTTAAAAAAATGTTTATGGCTATTCAATTCTACTCAAACACGTTTAATACGGATAATACCTACATATTTTTTCGGTTTCCAACTGAATTCATAGTAATTTGTTGTTAAATAATTTGTTCAATTTTCACTATGTGCTACCAAAATTAGGAGCAAAAAATAACTACGATTTTGAAGACGCAAATTTATGACAGCGGCCAGCGCTCCCTCGGTATTAAAAATACTATAAGATTGGAACATTAGAAGCGACCCCCGTCGTGCGCACCCTTAAGCCGAAAACATATAGTAGTATGAACTGTGAAGAAAAGATTGTGAATTTTATTTTTGGCTGAAATCATAAAAGTTTAATAGCTGTGATCATATTTTCTGAGAAATAAACCTAATTAAGTGCCAACTTGAAAAAGTACGACTCGAGTTAACTCGAGTTGAAATTCAGGCAGGTAATTCGAATTAAACTCGAGTATGTACACAACATTGCATTGCAGTGACATTTGACAAGACGTTATAACTGACATTGACAAACGACAGGGACAGTTGCAGTTTGCATTGATGGAAGTCTTTGCAGTAAATAGTTTATTTTAAATGTATCTACCGCTACACAATGGCTCTGAACGCAAATATATCATACGAATACCTGCTAAATTGTGCTTCTTCACAGTTTCTACGCCTTTGGTGGCTTTTATACTTTGTGTTTTGTTGACAATGTATAAAGACAGTGAAAAGGCTAACAACACACACTGTGGAGTCCCCAATGTATTTCCATCAATATCAGCATCCATAGGAAATTTCGAACCACAAAATTCAATATGGAAAACAGCTATATACGTCCACGCGCCCATAAGGTTTTACATTGTGTATTTACGATGGGATTATTATAAGAGCATTATCACAGAACATTGTGTATATGTAGTTAATTTAGCAGTAATTTTAAATGTTGTCGAAAATCTAGCCTTATTAGGTCTGACACGTTGGACATCATCAGAAAATTACCGTAAGTGTAAAAAAAATGTTGCATAATATCTTCTCTAGCTTCGCCTGGGTGCAGATGTTTTTGATTCCACTCTACACCAGATACATGTTATTTTTAGTTCAAACTGGGATACCCTGTATACATATTATACCATTTAAGCTTTCTTCTTGAATCACTCTCCTTTTAAAAAACCCACTGTTGCATAGTTGTAAAGATCTAAACATACATAGGGACAGATGGATAGTAGGAAGCAACTTTGTTTGATACTATGTAGAGATTAGAATTGGCTGCAGCAAATTGGTGACCTAACTTGTAAATCAATTTCTTTCTTTAATAAATACATGTTTTTGGTGCAATAGGCTTGACTTTTTAAACTATAAGGAACATTAGCCACATCCTACACTTGCTGAGTCCTGCAATATAGTAGTATAGTAAGCAGTATAGTAAGTATATTTTACACAATTGGGATATTATGTCTTTTGTTGAATGGTGCTTATGGAATGATGCCCAATAAGAAAAATATTATTATAAAGTCGAGGAATTCAGATTTTCTTGTGTATTCGAAATTATCGGTTAAGATATAAAAATAAAATAGAACACATATGTTATGTCATTTTATAGAAAGTGTAATCAAAACCAAGTCACAAATAATAAACCCATAATTAACAGAATTCACACAATACCTAAATCCTAAATCACAAGAATGCAAAATCCTGAATCAGAAGAATGTAGTGATTATTTTTTCTATGATAATATTTTATGTTCAATTCATATAACCATTCAACCTATTGCAACCTTTTTTTGAAAAAGAGTATAAAAGATCTTGTTATTTAATCCCAGACTAAAAATAAATTAATATGTTCATTGTAATCCTAATAAATTGGACTATTTTATGTTATATAATTAATAACTTACCATTCCTAGTCCATAATGGCCTTTGTTATTTATCACAAGAAATTTGTATGTCACACTAACACCAATATTTGTGGCATCAACAAATATCCATTTGGGGTTTGACTGCTGTAGAACCAAAATATCTAATAGCTTTTAGTGAAGACTATTGAAATTACAACTATATCGACATGGCTAGGGTATTTTACACAATGAAAATAGCATTTATGACACATAATAGCTGTAATATAGGTCCAAAAAATAAAAGCATTTGTGAGCACCACAGTCAAAGCATACACCATTATTATGTCAACAGCCAATAATAAAAAATGGGTTTACAACGCAGTGCCTTCAACACATATTTTTAGAAAACTTTACCAAAAAAATACATGTATTTAAATGATCACACCATTAATGCAATTGTAGTATTACATAACAACTTTTTTTCATTTTACAGCATATCATGAAGTATGTTTTAAACTTTTTATTGCAACATCAGTATTCTACATGTTAATAATATGTATCTTATTAACAAATAATCGAAGAAGACCAAATATAAGCTACAGGGAAAGACATTCCGTGAGATTAAAATGGAGAGCTTTTATTGTGAATGTTGCGTCATTTGCATGTGCAGCATATTTCTTCTTAAGGCATAATAGACTCTGCGAACCATATGGTAAGTCCTTGTTTCATTAACAATATTTGGTTTCTTTTTTTCCCATTGTGTTTGGAAGTAATAAAATAAATGAACATTATTTATATAAAATTGATTTATTTGGATATTTATCATACATCTTGTCTTATGTCTAAATAATAAATAAATATAAAATATAAACATTTTTATTTCAGTTTATTCCATGTTTGGAGTCTCAGAGTATATAGTGGTTATTAGCAACATAATGTTCCATTTGACGACAATATATGATCTTCGACTAAAATACATATATTTTACAAAAAATGGTGTCATAGCTGAATAACTAAGATCATACCGGGAGACAACAACAGTCTTTGTTATATGAATTGTCAAAAATGCATTGCAAGGTAAAAACATATAAACAGGCTCGAAACAAAACATCATTAATAACAACATAGCAAAAGCATTCTCTATTTTGTACTTTCCATAAAAGTGATTACTACATTGGGAAAACCATGACATTTGAAATCAATATAGCATTCTTATGTTAACACAATAGACATTGTATTGTGTCCCGTAAATATTTGACTATTATTTAGCACCCATTGTAACATTTTACTTTGAAAATAACATACAATATTTTCTAATAGAAAAATGTAAATTGATATACTATTCCAGTAACATATTTGTTCAATTAAATGCATCTAAAATATATAATTCATGCTTAATAATCTAAATATAAAACATAACAATATCAATTGGATAAACCAAACTGTACAACTTCATAAAACAACAACATTTAGTGATACAATGGAATCAGCTTAGAGTATTTATAATATAGAGGGAGCATTGTCATACATTTGCAACTCCAAAAATATACAATTTTATTGTTCGGAATTTTGGTAGCATTGCTATATTAGTGAAAACTGGACTAATTATTTAACAACAAATTTCTACTAATTTTGCTAGTAACTGAAATTATATTTTTTTATTTTATTTATTTAAGTCTATAACCTGTCAAATGTCAGCAAATAGGGCAAGAAAAGGTGGCCCGGCACCTTCATTATTATCTACATTTTTGAAATACCAATGCTCCTTCTATATTAAAAATACACTAAGGGAATCATTAAGTGGAACAGTGATTTAAGTATAATAATTTAACAAAAATAACATTACATTTTAAAACATGTTATATAATTTGTTCATAACCACTAGTCACCAGCATAATGTACGAGGCCAAAGGAAGGTAACACCTATCAATCTTATGACTGTCATTTGCAGAGTGTGCTTGTAAATTGGGCAGATAAACATGAGATAATTTTAATAACATTAAAATATACAATATATTAACTAGATTATTTCTTGCAAACAGCTGAATGTATTCAGGTCTTAATGCCAGAAATGTCCCATGCACAGCATGACTGCTTCATGCAATGTCATCTTTACATTGACATCAACAAGCAAAACTCGAGATATTGTGGTTCTCCCTTCTGCCTCTCCTATATTGTATGAAGCAACTAGGACTTGTGGGTAGAATATAAAATAATTTGCAAACTTACTGATTATGTAAGACTGATACTTCTCTTGTTAATATGGTGAAACTTTTGTTGTTAACAATCACATTTTAAATTCCTTCTGTATTTTATCTGCTATCATTTCGGCAATGGCTAGTGATGATGTTGCACCGGGAGAGGGTGCATTTCTGCAATGTAATACTCTACTCCCGATAGCACCAGAGCCCGGCTTTGAATCAAATACGAAATCTTCTATCAGGGTACCTAGAAATTAAAGGAGGAAAATATATTTTATGTAATGTTTAAATGTAGTAATAGTCAATTAACAAAGTGATAACTTAAATGTAATTATAGCATTATTTCCAATGCTACAATGCCACATTCTTCAACTATGACAGAAAATATAATATTGTGAATCATGCAGCAATTATTTACTTACATACATCATGGCTAACATAAACTATACAATCATTGAAAACTGGCCAATTAGGAATTGTTATTGAATTTATTACATTTATGTAGTTGGTGACAAATTCAATATTGTATTTTCTGTACAGTGAAAATAATGTGGATTGTTATTATGATGATGATTGATGGATGGTAAAATTGTGTAACATACCATCTTTTCCCATGGCCTGTGCCCTTACTCCCGCAGGCCCTCTTTCAACATCGGCAGTAGTTAAATCTTGAATATATTTTTGTATCTGCCATACTTGTAATGGCATAATCACCGATCTTGCCATTTCTTTCATTCCAAATCCTGCATACTTCATTGCCATTTTTCGGAAACCAGAGAAGCTAATTATTTCTTTTAGCTCTCCTATATTTATATCACCCCATCTAGAAAGATAATGTCACAAATATCACACACAAGATACAAAGAGATTGATACCTACAAGGTAGTCAACATAAATCTTTCTTATTGTAAGTACTGCAAAAATTGTTCATGCGTGTAACTCATAAATATGTATTTTCCACAGCAACAAAATTCATGCCTAAATGTATTTAGTGAGTAATATCTTGATTAATCGGGAATTTTGTAATAATTATTAACAATACTTTAACTGACCTGTATCCTTCCTTACAAAATGCTAATATAGCATTTGGACCTACAATAACACGGCCATCTATTCTAGGTGTTAAGTGAACACCTAAGAAAGGAAACCTTGGATCGGGCACAGGGTAAATATTGGTTTTGGCCAAGCTACTTTTGTTTGGTACTAAGTACAAATATTCTCCTCTAAAAGGAATAATTTTGGGTTCTTCAGGGCACCCTGTCATCACTGCGACTGTATCTGAATGCAACCCACAGCAAGTAAGAACATATTTAGCCTGAACAGTTTTGTCTTTATTGTCAGTAATAGTAACTGGAAAGTCGGCTGTTTCAGCCTCAATGAATTTCTTTACTTCAAAATTAAGATAGCTCTGTCCTCCACGCTTAACAAAGTCTTCCACATAAGACTCGGTCACATCAGCCCAATTAACAATACCTGTGTGAGGAGACCACAAAGCTTGAAGGCCTCTGCAGTGTGGCTCGATTTCATTCATTTCTTTTTTGTCCAATAATTGGATATCTTTGACACCATTTTTAATTCCCCTTTCATATAAATCAAATAGTCTAGGAACTTCAGATCTCTGAGTGGCTACAATAAGTTTCCCACACTTTGAGTGTTTTATGCCTTTTTCTTCTAAATATTTGTATGATAATTCCATTCCTCTCACACATAGTTTTGCTTTCAATGAGCCAGGTTTGTAATAAATTCCAGCATGTATGACACCACTGTTGTTGCCGCTTTGGTGATATGCAAAACGATTCTCCTTCTCAATCAAAGCAATTTTTAAATGTGGATGTCTAATGATTAGTTCTCTAGCAGAGGCTGAGCCTACAATGCCGCCTCCTATAACAACTACATCATACTGTGGGCTTCCTTGACTGTACCTAAAATAAAGAAAAAAAAGTAGTTAGTACAAATGATTTACTTGGATATTACTTAATATGATAATTTTTGTATCATAATATTATGTAATATGAATATGTTGTTAATTTTTAAAGATACTCTTAATTCTGATATCAAAACCAGATGGTCAAGGCCAGAGATAAAGTAGGTAAATTAATTATAAATAATGATCTGTAGATTTAAAATTATGATGTACATACGGCAATACTCTGTAAAGTTCTGCAAATAATGCATACTTAGCAATAGTGACATAACTACAGAACTTAAATATGAAATAAAATATTCCAGCAAAAATTGTCTTTATATAGGAATTAATACCTTCTCGTGTTACTCGTGACCGCATGAGGCAGACGCTGAGAAGCAAGAGCGGAAAGTTTTTGTAAATTACCAGCGGTAATCATATTTTAATTAATTTTATTTATAATAGTGACAAAATAATTTATTCCAAACGATCTGTTACGATTTTTTGATCACAACATAATCTCCAAAACACATAAGATACACAAACACTATTTTCACATTGAACTAACTCAGTACATCTACTGTTAAAAATACAACTATGAACTATACTACTTTAAAACTTATAACACATAAATTAAACAGCGCAAAGTGGCGCAAAGTCAATCAAGTCATATCAGAACAAACATAGTAACGCGCCATTAACCATCGATATAATAACAATGCTGATTGCTGTCTCCTGAGTGCTGAGCATTGTTTTATTCCATACCTATCGATATGTCGCTATTATTATAGCGACGAAAGCGTAGTGATGCGCGGTTTTTCTCGATTTCTTTTTATATTATACTATATTATTCTGTATCTATATCAAATAACAAGAAAAAATAATAGACAATATTATGGTTATTTAAAATTAATGAATTCCGATAGTAATTTAAGTATAACGTAGATGACAACTCAAGCTGATTTTACTCTATACTCTGTTTATGTTCTATTCAATGATTATATAAAAATAGTAATATAATAAAATATACTTAAAATATAAATATAAATGCTACTTACTAAAATATAAATAAAATCTTAAGTAACATATACTTTATTTCTTTCATCATTGGGTCTACTCTATTCACATTGGTATGATAATAATTGGTCTGTGTGTCAAACACAGGTGTCAAATCAAATTGTTAAAACGTAAAGTTGTTGTTTGATTATTTGTTGATTTTTAATGGGTCAAATTGCAATACTACTGCCAACTTATATATAAAAGTGCAATTCTCGAAAGTGTTAAGGACAATTAGTTAAAATTAAGATGGTTCAGTCCCAATTCTCATTATGTTGGGACTCCTACAAAAGTAGCGTTTGCAATGGTTTTAGCACACTTCAACAGGTACTGAATATTCTTTCTATGACTTCAATCCACTTCGCAGCACTTAATTGCGAATGTTACTACATAAAATTAGCATATTATATTGATTGCAATAACGTTTTTTTTTTCCGAAATAAAGAAACAAAAATTAAGTACATTTAAGTTTCAAATAAATTAACACCTTTTGCTGTTTAATATAGACTGCTCTCTATAATGTTTACATACAACGCTTATTAATTTTAACAAAAGATATATTTCGAACAATATTAAAGTCATTGTCACAGGGTGGACATGTCACAAGTCTGCCCTATGGTCATGAAATGTAACTAGTTTTATTTCAAAATAGTTAGTGTTTAAATAATATACTTAAATTTCAGAATGGTGAATTTGTGGACATGACCCTGGCTGCAGATGGGCATTTTGTTAAAGTTCACCAAATGTTAGTTGCTTTAGCCAGTCCTTATCTCAAGGATCTTATCACTTCATTTCCGTGTCAACATCCCGTTATCTTCCTTAATGTAAGTATACTTTTATTTTTAACCAACACCAAAAAAAATGGAGGAGGTTCTCAATTCGTCAGAAGCTTTTTCCTTATGTATGTTCCCTTATTATGTCGAAGATGCCTGGATTGATTTGGAATATTCCTTTTTTGTTTCAAAGTTTATACTTCACAGGTGGTCCCGTAAAAAAATGGTTAAGAACTGACAAATATCTGCAGACCTTGAGAATAAAACTCCTCAAAATTGAATGGTTCTTTCTGCATTAGGCTTAGTATGAGTTAAACTAACAGGGGGAAGGGAAACAAGAAAGGATGGGGGTGAGGGGGAGGTGAGAAATTTAATAAATACATGTAATATAAATATTCAGGGAGGTCAAGACCCTGAATACTAAGGAATACAACACAAGGAAGAGGTGGAGGAATATAAATATTCAATATCTTCGACAGCTTTGAACCAATTGTAGAGATTTTTCATCTTTTTTCATCAGAAATAATGTACTGATATCCTTGTGTGACCACCTCCCCATTATTTAAATGCCTATCAATACTAAAAAACACATAAATAATTAACATTTTTATTAAAAAATGAACACAGATTTCTAAAAATCCATGTTAAAGTAAAAAATAACAAATCCACCACAAAGTAAGAAATAACATCTATTTCATTGTACGTGTACATATTGATTAGTTTACTTATTGACTTCACTAACCAACAAATGTAAATATCTAGGGGGACAGCAGTGCCTCCGCCAAGTTGAGCGAAAAAATGCAGCACGGCCATACCATCCTTTTCCAAAAGCAGTTCAGTCCATTTTGAATCCCCTATAACTCTGTTCTGGATTAAACTAGAAGCCTGAATTTTCAGTAACATAGTATAAATATGGTATACTCGTAGACAAGTCAGTCTAATTTATTAAAAACAAAAAAGATTTTTAATATTAGTCACTATAACATATTGTTAGGTTAACTAATTACATAATAACTTAAGGCAGAAAGTCCATTATGTAGGGACTGAATAAATTAACCAACTTGGTATTACATGGACCTCACAACTTTTTATGCTAGAAGAACTAATTTGCAAGACTTCCTTTTTTCTACAAGTTTGTTTTCTTTTTTTTTTGCTTTTGCCACCTGCAATATGTTACGCATACCCCATATATGCGTAACATATTGCAGGAGGCCCCTTTGGAGAGGTTTTGTTATTTTTTACTTTAAAGTGGTTTTCTTTTAATAACCAACTCTATTTTATTCGAATTTTACACATTGTTTGTCCAAAGGTCAAATAGGTAAGAGACCTGTTTGGATAATGGTGTCTTTGGTTTACGCGAATGTTACACATTGAAATAAAACGAATTCTTACTCATTTAATCGCGAATTTGATTTAATTTTTACATTTTTTAATTTCCTGTCGTTTCGATCACTTTACAGTTTTCGTGGTCACGGGGCGGACATAAAAAATGTAAGAATTAAATCAAATTCGCGATTAAATGAGTAAGAATTCGTTTTATTTCAAACACCTGTTTGGTATAAGAATCGATGTAAGTTTTTTTTTTGGGGATAAAAATTAAACTAGGGTAAGTTTTAAAACGAAAACAAAAGTTTACAAATGCTGAATATTTTAAAAAGATGTCTATATCAGTAGTGGACTTCCTATTGTTAAACACTATCATGAATAATGCATTTTGGAGTAGCACAAAGAATATCTCTTGTTCGAGATTTTATACTTGTGGTTATGCTTATCTCTAAAATAGGGTATGTATTTTAGGTGTATCAAATTATTTGCAACAGGCTGATGGTTTTCTAGGATTGTTTTTCATTCTTACTTTATGACTATTATAATGACTTGGTAACTTTTTAAAATTTTAATTGGGTTAAAGATAACTTTTTTTGTTGTTGCAGAATGTGTCTCACAAAACACTATGTTTATTACTTGAATATATATACACAGGAGAGGTGCTTGTGCGAGCAGATCACCTATCAGCATTTGCAGAAGCAGCAAAGTCTCTGCACATTAAAGGCCTCGAAAATATCGTAAGATTTACTTTTCGTTTTTTTTTTTCATAACTGATACTTAGTAGTGTGTTATAGTGGAAAGCCTCTATAATTTTTTGAGAAAAATTATAGTACAATCATGTGTTATAATTGAGTCTAACAATCATCACCAAACATTGTCTAACAGGTGCAACAGCTTAAACATGTGCCATGAGACATGGAGATGTTAACATGGCTAACATTTTCAGTCCAGCATCTTGTATGTGCAACAGTTGTTAGAAGAATAGTTACGACACACATGTATTAAATGGTATTCTTTGATTTTGTTACCAACATCAAACACTATGGAATCATAACATTAATTTTATCATGTTTGTACCCAATCTTAACAAATCATATGGATTTATTATTGCACAAGAGGGCCGGCAGCGAATGGATGCATAAAGCAGCAGATTGGGCTCTGTGGTGTACTTTGGAAGAGGCCTACTTATGTCCAGCAGTGGACTGCAGCAGGCTGATGAATGATGATGAAAAAATATAGTTTGTATATATTGTTTTTTCAGTCAAACAATGAGAGTTCAAAGCCTAAGCAAGACACGCCGCTGGACGATAGTACCCCACGTAAAAAATCGGCGCTAAAAAGTTTGACTGTACCAACAATGGATTCAAGAGAACAGGCAGGTGTAATTAATAATTATGTTTTTTTCCTTTAAGATAATAGTCAAGTAATATGTACGCATTATTGGTATCTGTAGAGTTGCTCACCTTTATGCCTACCTTTCAATGTATTTCGATATCCAGAAATGAAACAGGATTCTAAACCTGCTTATGTAGTTATATTTAAACTCGCGAGTTTCGATCAGTTTATCTTTTGTCCCTTTATAACATCTTGAAACTGAAGGTCAATTTCGATCGCTGACTACACATTAAAATCGATTATTCTTCAACATAACATACAGTTTTATAAGTAATTCAATGTTATTGTATAAAAAATGTTGTTGCGCTGTTGTGATGAAGAGTTGAGTTTTTGGTTACCATTGATAAATAAGTAAATCATCCCACTTTCACCCACAGTTCAATCTTAGAGCGATATACCAAGTCTTATATCGTGGATAGACTCTTAAGTCGCAAAACTCGGTATATTTTGTACCTAATATGAATATTTAATAATTGATGTTTTATAACGATTTTACAGATTAATATACCACAGAAAGCAAAAAGGATTTATATAAAACACGAAAAAGCATCTGTCCCGTAAGTTTATTCTTTCTATAAGTGTAAATTATAATGTTTATCTGTCCTACTGCACGGCACGGGCCTCCTCTACAATCGGGAGTACGGTGGAGATTGATACAATTTAAATTATGATATTCGTGCTGTATTATTTTTGTAAATATAATTGATATTTTTTTAATACTTCTGTATTTCTGTATTTCTGTATATCTTCTTTATTCAAAGTCTTTATAGGGTTTTAGTTTTGTCTGCTTCACCATTATTATATATTCAACGGTCGTAGGTCTCTCATATGTCACGAGGCCGCATATTCTTGCAAATCGCTATGATATGCAGGTTTCCTCACGATGTTTTCCTTCACCGTTATAGTACTACTGGACTTAATGAGGCTTAATATCTTATGTCTCAGGATGGCGAGCACAGTGGAATGCCAAGCATTGCTTTGTAATTCATGGTGTTGTTTGGTTCATTACGCGAATGGCATGCTCGTCTCGCCATTCATCGTAATAAAAACAAATGGCTAATCCTTTACGGACGGCCGACGGACGACCTTATATTAACCTTTTTTGGAACTCAGTGTCCGAGTGTGATTGTTTTTTACCAAAACTTCGCACTAATTAGTTTGGCTCTCTTAATGCAGCCCAATGTTTCACAGTGCATATAAACTTCTAGATGTTAGATTAACGTAGTTACAAGGATATTAGTATACCTACACACTTAATTAATTATAATTATATTTTATTAAAGGGCAATAAAACCTGACTCGATCGTATCAATGGCGGGTAAAGAGGAGACGCACGACTACACGGAAATGTTGGATGACTCCAGCGCGGCAGAAGACAACGATTCATTCGTACCAGACCACGGCACGCACAGATCTGTGGAAACGGATTCCAATGACTCTAAAGGTATGTATGTATATTTAATACTAAGTAGTAAATATCATGATTACATTCATACATTCTCGATTTAGTAAAGCATTTTAGATGGATTTTGTAACGATCAAACCTATTTTTAATCCGCAAGCTTTCAGGTTTGTCGGCTTAAAATGTGCAAAATGACATAATCTCGTCGTCAGTATATTTCGACAGTGTATAAAAAATATTGTTAAAATTCGAGGACGATTAATTATTTTTAGTTTATTTAATTATTGTGTTCTCTTCTCGTTTTTTATTATTTTTCTACTTACATTGTGAAAGGACGGCAACGCATTTACGATCCAAATGTACATGTTAATGAGGGACAATAAACAAATACCAATAGGTGAGCCGTTTATATACAGGGTATATCAAGACTGCTACCGAATATGAAGCGATATGGCAGTTTTAGTGACTACAGAAATGATGAAACTTAAAATTTTGCAAAAAAAACACGACGATTTTTTTTGTAATGTTTTAAATATCATTCAGTAAAGTTTTTGCTAAAATCATAATTTAAAGGCTTGAGTACTATAGCGTCTTTAAAAATAAAAGGGTGTACATATTTTTTTAGGAAAATGTATGTATTTACCACCCAAATGCGATGACAGAAAAAGAATTACAAAAAAAATTGTCGCTTTTTTTGCAAATTTTTTTGTTGTATTTTGCCTAAGTCACTAAAACTACTACCTGGCTTCATTTTCGGTAGTAGTCTTGATATACGCTGTATATCGCACCTATGTCATCCGATTCCTCTGCTTATCTCCGTGGGATATAGGCGTGACGATAATGTACATTCTTCCAGGGACAAACCTACAGTTCACGGTGTCAATACGCGGCTCGCTGCAAATGATCCTGAACCGGTACATCTACAACCTGAACTCCACCACGTCGCGCTCCGGCGTGCGGCGCTGGCGCTGCGTGGACTACAGGAACAACAAGTGCACCGCCTTCGTCATTACCAGAGGAAATGTTGTCGTCAAAAGGTATACTTATCTTTTTTGTTATGTAGGCAATTCAATATCGCTTGTGACAAGTCAGCATTCAATACAAAGGCATACATTATTTATTTTTGACAGCCTCAGTGGCGCCGTTGGTTAGACGCCGCCTGTGAAACCAGAGGCCGCGGGTTCGATCCCCGCACCGAGACAAATATTTGTAAGGCCTATAAGTATTTGTCTCGGGTCTGGATGTTTGTGAGACCAAAAAGTCTCTCGTAGCTTTTGATACCCAACACAACAAGACTTAATTGATCTTAATGAGAGGTCAGGACTTTAGGTATGACTGTTGGGTGTATTTATTTATTTATTAATATGGGTCATTTAATATGTAAAGCAATATTTTGATATTATGTGTTTTATACATTTCATCTGGTATTACATAATAATAATAATAATATACGTAAATCGTGAAGTACAATAGGTACTAGGTTTTAGGTAGTCCTTCCGTTCTGGAATAGGACAATATAAACGGAAGTAATGGAAATGACATATCGTTGCTGTTTAAGTCAAGGCTACGTTCTATTAGTAAATCTATTGTTCCAATGTAGGTACGATTAAACAATCGCTTCGTATATTCAAAATTACATAAACGAACGCCTACATATATTACACAAAGAACAATGTGATTAGGATCGAAATCGATAAACGCATTCGATGCGGACTCGTGCGGCACTAAGACTAGGACGGCGCGGCCGATGTGCGAGTGTGTGGGGCGTGCCGTCCCCCACGCGTCACATCATACACCGATTGCCATCCCGACCTGTCGCATATTATATTTATTCAACCCACTTAACACCGTTAAATAAACCTTAAGAATACATATTTAGATTATCATACTATAAACTGAAAACATATAGTTATTACAAACTGAATTCGCTTTGAAGTTAAATTGCGGATGTACTGGGCACAGCTGATACTTAAATTGGTACACTTTTGCAGGTCATATTGTTTTGGTTATTTTACCACTGTATTATTGTCACAATCCAGGGTGCCCAGTATCCTACTACCAGTTTCTTAGATCCTTGATTTTTTTTATAGGGCAAATCTTCATAACCACGCTTTCCACGACAAAAAGATTCTCACAAAGATGCAAAAGAAAGCTGTGTTCTCAGCGTTGGACGATATCGAGAGTTACAGGGAGAAGGTGCACAAGAGTGAGGACGTGTCTATGGACCAAGACAATTTCCTAATAGACGACTTTGAAACTGAAATGGACGTGAAAACGTCCGCCTTGTTGGATAAAGAATCTTAAAAAAAGAATTATCTTTGTTTATTATCAATTAAAGTTAATTTGTTTAGTTGTTATAAAAGTAAATAAATAATTATATTGACATTTGTGGTTTTAATTGCATTTTGTTGCATTTTGTTTTATGTATGTTTGCATTATTACATGTTAGTAGAGTTATGTATAACAATTATTAAAAACATGTTAAATATTGCAACATTTCGCTACATAAAAATAAAAGTTACAACTCTACTGGAAGGTGTGTGGGCAAATAACTACGCAAACTTCATACAAATTTTCGATTCGAGACTGGTGCAAACTCACTTGCACTGTTATATCGTTACGTGTGTGGCGGCCATAATGTAAAATACGTTTATTTTGTTTTATTGCAGTTATCACGAAAAAATGAGGGAAAACAAACTATTTTGCTTAATCTCTATTGCTTAATGGTACAAAAAGATAATAAAACTTAATGGAAATATCAAAGTTTCGATGAGTCTTCATAGATTTTGAGAAACAAGTCGCCATTTTTTCAGGTTTGTGCAATTTTTTTAATGTCAACTGCTTATTAAAAGAAAAAGACAAAGCATTTTTATTATAATATTGTTAAAACACGTTTTTGCGGCTCAAACGGGATGTAGATCAAAGAATTAAAATTCAGTACGTGGTATTATCAACATCGCAATTAATGAATTTCTGAGTGCGACATTTATGCTTGTCAAATTAGGTTATAAATACTGTTTTGTGACAGATAAATATACAATACATAATTAATATATAGGCATACATATGTATATATAGGTCATAAAGTGAACGGCTCAAATTATTTACTGATCATTCTTTAAAAAAAGGTGGATACCTTTTGAACTGTTGTATGTATTTTTCTATTTTGTAACCAGTTTGAGCTGCAAATAAAAAAATACCTATTTATGTTGTCCGTATATACCGACATAGTGAGTAGGTATAAATAATGTGTGTTCGGGAAGAAATCTTTGTTAATATTTTTTTCTCTTTTCTGTCCCACTTTGTTCAGTATGGTTACAAGGTAGGTAATCCCATTTTATTTTCGTTAATATTAGATCTTGGATAACGAACATATAGGTGGTATAAAGTCAAATAATATTAGTTTAATAGTATTTCCTAAAACCAAAAAAAATTATCTTTTATTATTTGTATTGGGCGTATGTAGTTCAAGGTGGGCCCATTTGAAAATCATTGTTGTTTGACCTTGTATATCGAAGATACACCATAGAACACCTCTGTGTAGTATGTATTTGAGGTATTGTTCGATTTATAGAATTCCAAAACAAGGTAGGTAACTAATTATAATGTACCTATACTCTAATGTCTAGAAGTCTGGAGTCAAGGACATACTGGATTACGAATTGCAAATGTTTTTAATTCACTTGAAATTCAGTTTATTCAATGAATAAATAAGGAAAATGTACAATTTCAATCACCCAGTCAGCTCAATTGTGCCCGAGGACTGGAAAAGTTAAATTAGTAAAGATAAATGCTATGTCCGTCTATCTATTTGTATTTTCTATGTATATCAGCCCACGACAACCCACTGCTGGGAATAAGCTTCCTCATTTGAACACCACATTTTTCTGTCCTTTGTCAACGACTCCAATGTTTTCGTGTGACACTCACGATGTCATCCGACCATCTGGCAGTTGGTCTGCCTTGTAGCCGCCGTGCCCTTCTTGGCCACCATTCCGTCAGCGTCTTTATCAATCAAATAGCTTAATTATATCAGGAAGATGAAAAAAGTAATACGGTGGTACTAATTAGAAGCCTTACACTTCATGGTAGATACCTTGTCTGTAAAAATAGAATTAACAAAAATTGTAGGTAAGTGGTACCTAACGTGCATATTGCAAAGAAATAACAAATTTAATATAAAATAGTATCATATATACAGAGCTTAGATACTGGCTTATTTTGATCTGAGTATTCAAATTTTAAAAAGAGTTTGAGTCATGAATAAAGTCGGTTGTTAAAGGAGGGAACACGTGTGATAAACACGTACGATTCTATGTCTTCTTCTCTTCAGCCACAGGAAGTCCACTGCTGAACATAGGCTTCCCCCATCGATCGCCACATAGACCTGTTGGAAGCAGCCTGCATCCAGCTACTTCCTGCGACCTTAACCAGGTGGACCTTCCACCTTGTGGGTGGGCCTCCGAAACTTCATTTGCTTGTACGTGGGAGACCGTCGGGGTACAAATCAGCAATTTCTATTTCTTTCGCAAAACAGCAGTGTAAATGTACTATTGTGTTCTGGTTTGAAAGACATTGTAGCTAGAGTAACTACTGGATATAATGAGACTTAACATCTTATGTTTCAGGATGGCGAGCACAGTGGTATACTAAACATTGCCTTGTAATTCATGGTGTTGTTTGGTTTTGCTACTGTACATGTGTGGTCGTATCGCTTACCATCAGGTGAAAGGCATTCTCCTCTCGCCATTTATTGCAATAAAAAAAGAAATATACCAAAAGTTTCGCCGCAAGCCTGACGGTTCTAGTTTGTCCGTGAGATTGGGATCATTGACTATTTGACAAGCTCGTCGCTGTAAGGAGTCAAGTTGGTTGAGCTGGTTTTTGGGGCACTTGCCCAGAGGTGAGAGCAGTAGTTTAGCAGGATTTCGTCTAAACCAATTGTAACAAAAAATGTTGTAATTTTTAACCTCCATTCAAGGTGGGGCTATTTATGATGATAAATAAAGATATGTACTCCGTATAAAAAATATTGTTACCTTATGTTGTATTCATGGGGCTCTATGACTTTTAATGGTTTGAGACATATCGTATCAGATCAAATTATCTGATATCAATAGGGCATATATTTGGTGTCAACTCGCAACTTCCGCTTCAGACATCGAATTAACTTTGCATAAAAAGGCAAATTTGCTTATATTTGCGTCATAGCTTGTAGGTAAGATTTACGCCTTCTTGACTGGGTCAAGAATTTGTCGCAGGTCACGGAACAACATTGCTCGTAATTCACCAGCCACACGTGTTACTCATCGGTTCATTTTTAAAATTTGTTAATTACTTAATTCCTTTTTTGGATTTTGAACTATTTTTGAAATTTTTGATGCGCTTTATCAGTAGTATCAAGATATTGATGTGTATATTAAGTTAGATTAAGCAAAAACATCGAAGGCGAAGGCGATAGGGATGTAAATCGTTTCTACCATGGACCATGGCCCCCATGGCTCAGGATTAATTACGGCGCTGCGTCAATTTGCCGTCCAGTTTATTTATATTTCAGTAGCAGCAAAGCCAAAATCTTAGTATTAGTGTTCTAGTCGTCAAACGAGGCAGTACTAAGGTATGTCCATTAAAATACGTCGTAGTGTTATTTTCAAATAGAAAATTATGTCAATTTCTCATAATTATTTTATTTATTCATTTAACACTTTATTGTACACCAGATACATAAAAAGTGGACAATATTACAGAAAAAAAATGTACAAGTGGCGGTCTTATTGCTCAAAGCAATTTCTGCCAGACAACCATGGGATGGATAAACTAGCAAAAACGAAAGTTGGGACAGTTATTTTGTTGATATTATTTTCATTGAGAGTAGAAACTTCAGGGACTTGACGGGTTTCAGTGATCAGTATTATGCTTCTTTTGTTGTAATATCTAGTATCAACATTGGCTCACAAAAAATCCGGTGATGGATATATACCCAGGATGTCCTCTAGCTGCATGCTATGTAGATCTGCACGTTATCTATCCCTTTTATAAATTTCTTTAATTCCGAAATTATTATTAGGTTTTTATAGGGAATATACAAAATATTTTACTAAAAAATATATAAATTACATCAATTTTCACTAATAAGCAATATAGGGCTTATTGAATTTTAACAGCTCAACAAATCCAAAATTAATCAATTGATGACAAAAATAAATAGTGTTGTAAAATATTACAAGTATCTTGGAAATGTTATTTTAAATAGTTCTTGGAAAAACTGAATTAATGTCCCATTGAACTTTGTTGGCCCGCAGTGTATTACCGCGATTTACAAGTAAATGCTTAGCTTGGATATAATTTAAATAACGTAGGATTTTCACGGTTTTTGTGTTAGTTTATTTGATTATTATGGGTAAACATGAAAAAAATATTGATTGAAAATTACTCTTCATTTCCTTATTTGAAGTTTGATACTTTTATACATCGTTTCACATAAGAATTACAATAAAAATATTGATCAAACTAAGCAGATTAATTGCAATGGAAAACCGCAGGTTTATTACGTGTTGTTTGACGACCAAGATTTCTTTTATAAAAACGTAACATCTGGGTACGACTCATCTATGTTTTCACCGCTAAACAAGTTGACGAAATTATCTTTTTAATTTTGGTTTATATTCTGACTTCTAAGTCGGAGCAAACCTTGGTACAATGTGGGCCGTCGCCTTGGGGCTTCTGTAGAGCTAATAGTTGTCATATTTACTTTATTCACACATTTTTCTTAGCATAGATAACACATGGGGAATTAATAATAGCTAATTCATATTAAAAATAAATTCAATATTTATTTTTTAAATTAAAATACAAGCGTTTTTGATAGTTAAAGCGAATAATTTTTAGCGAATAATCTAAATAGTTAATACTAATGTCGAGTTATTCAGAATAATATACACTAATTGTACTCTATAGTGTGATAAATAAAATGCGGATCTTCCTGCTTACAACAGCTCTAACATTCTGAAACGTTGCTATTTCGGTATTGGGTACTTAATCTAAATTAGTATGAAGTGCACTGTGCAGTATGAAATGCAATGAGCGTAGGCCTCAGTAACTAACTAGCTATGTTTTATAGTGGTATTTTTATAGCTACAGAAATAATGAGGATTAATACGACTTTTTAGTGATTTAACAAGTAATACTGTTACGTATTTGATTGTATCTAGTTAGAATATTTTTTCCAAATACAAAGTATCTTATACTAAGTGTGGTGAATCATATTTACTTCAGGGCACAAATAATTTTTATAGTTGTGGGGAAAGCACGTTTTATTTTTATGCTTAAAAAAACGATCCACTTCAAAGTTATGAGGTAGCAAACATAAAAAAACGCATACCGTCGAATTAAGAACTTCCTCCTTTTTTTTAAGTCGGTTAAAAAAGAATGTTACATTAAAAGGATAATATAAAATGTCAAGTCGATAAATAGCCAAACAAGCGAATAAATGCCAATTCTGTGTCATGGTAACTATTTAATTTTAGCCATCGATATCAATGTTACACATAAGTCAATGATTTTAACCCACTCATGTAAAATTAACAAACAAAAAGTCGGGTGGAAGTTTTTTTTATTGATTCGAGGCAAAATGATTACTTTGCACCTGATAGTACATGATGATAATCTAGTTGTAGACTATTCTTTGACCTAGTTATAGTAGGTTTTAATAATCCGCCGGCGAAGGACGGTTCTTCTTGTTGGTCAACATTTGTTCCGGCCTCATCTATGTTCACTTTCGACGTATTTCTTCCTTTAATTAGTTAAGATATGAAAAGCAGTGTTCCCTAAAATATTATGTCTACTTTAGCAGCTCCTTTCCGAAATGTGCACAAAGATTTCGGGCCTTTGTCAATCATGTTGGCCTAATGGGACTTATAAAAGTACATTGCATAGTTTGATTATTCATATTATTTAAGTAAGTATTTTTCGTGAAAACGCTATTTCATTGAGCTAATTTACTGTATTGGGTAGTTCAAGTTTTTATCATAGATATAGATTACAGAATATTGATATAACTATAAACGAATCACGACAAAAGTGAATGGTTGCTGAAGATAAATGTGATGTGCAAGATAAGTGTGATCTTCATGTGCCATTCAATGCCTCGCACGTAATGAAATAAGTAGGTGATGTTTGTGTTTTACTTCTGATGACGTGATGTTCGATATTGATAAAATTTACTGGTAGTTATATTTATCTATTATAACTTTGTAATATTATCATTTAGTACACAATCTAGGCGTAGTAAATTGATAATTCATGCTATTCTTCTGAAAGTGAACATGTCTGGGTGTTCGTCTCGTGTTTACGACTAACCATGACTGCTGGTCTAAAAGTATTTTGTAGGTGATAGTGCCACGCTGTTGCCAGTTATGGGTCAGCATGAATGAACTAGCTTGTCCGGGTGGTATCACTGTCTCACAGGAAATCCACGTGAAGTGACAGCTTTGTTGTCGCGTTTCGTTCGGTGAGTGAGATTGTCGGATGCCCAATACCAACAAAGTACTCTGTGCCCCTTTCCTCTTCCCATCCTTATTCCTTACCGCTCCCCCTCCGATTTGACTTGCTGACTAGTGACTACAGATCTATAATCGAAGAGTTGGAGATGTTCATGGGCGGCAGTCTTCTTAGGACGTTAGGATATTTCAATATATTTACAGTTGACATGGGCACCTATATCGTATATAGTATATAAAAGGGATTCCAATTTGATTGAAGATCTAAACTACGTATTTAATAGATTTTAGTGACGCAATGGCTATTCTGAAACTCTAATGTTACATAGTTTATAGTTCCTCGAATAAATTTAATATACATATCAGCCAGATAATTAAATGGGCTATATCGATAACTTTGGCATTGGTTGAAGTGCTTAAAGCGCCATTTACACGGGGAGAGTTTCTCGCCTCGTGGATACGATTATCGTAAATATATAAAAAAGTTGCATCGTGTAAACATTTGTCCGAACACAATAAACTATGGCGGTTTTGTCATGCAATAATCGCATACGATTCTCGCCGCGAGAAACACTCTCCCTGTAAATGGCGCTTTACGGATCAGATGCGACTGCCAACATCTTTAGGGTGGTCGCGGGTTCAAATCCCATGGCATACCTCTGACTATTCGGAGTCATGTGTGTATTGATGGTCAATCACCACGTACTATAACGGTGAAGGAAAATATCGTGAGGAAACCGGATACCATAGCGATTTGAATGAATTTCTATGGTAGGTATGTAAAAGTCCGCCTGTCTGCTACCAATCGTACTCTCAGTTATAGTGGAGCCCCGGGCCCTGCAGTGGGACGAATATGGACTGATACAATAACTTTGCCTTCATGTCGTATTTCATTTTGGTGTATGTTTTTTAAAGAAAAGTTTCTTGAAACCGTAACGAATATTTTAAACTGCGTTTGTGTATTATATATTATATTATATTTCTAACCATTTGGCGGCAAAAAGGCTGTATAAATCGACCACCATCAACCCCACATTAAGATCAATTAAGTCTTGTATCGTGGGTATCAGACACTACCGGAGACTTGTCGGTCTCTCAGACACCCAAACCCGAGACAAATACTTGTGGGCCTCCCAAACGTTTGTCTGGGTACGGGGATCATACCCGCGGTCTCACGTTTCACAGCCGGCGTCTAGCCTAACTAAGCCACGGAGGCTGTCAAAAACAATATAAAAGTGATTAAAGCTTAAAGATACGTACCTACTGAACTTGGTGCCAAAATATAAACTGGTTACAAAAACAGTTGGTCAAATAAAATATGAATCCACCAGGTAAAATACCCGACAAACCGCTTATGATAAATTTAAAAATCGTTACAAAAGCAAATTAATTCAGTTGCGCTAACTGTGCAGTCATGAGTCACGATTACCTTGCGGATCTCGCACACGGAGTAAAATAATTGTTTTTGCCAACGTAGTTATATTGTAGTTATTATATATTGTAGTTATTATCTTCGTGTAATTTTTGTATGTAACGCATAAAGATTATGCGAAGTGTTAAGATTAGGAGTGCAATAACATTATTGGTAAGACATCGCATTATCACATTACGTTGATACTTTCATTTACATTGGCGCGAACTCCAAGGTAACTTCATTTAATATGTTTACATTTGCCGGTGAATATTGCATTACCGTAACATGTTTGTCGTAAAAACTAAATTGTATATATATTTATTTATTTTTTGATTAGGATAAGTTTTGGTGTTCATTGTGTGCAAATTGTCATCTGACTGTTATATTGTTTAATAGTCCAGTCACCCGGGAGATTTGGAAATTTTACAAATATCGAGGTGCTCTTTTCGAATATCTATTTGGAACCTCGAAATTTTGCAGCCGCCACATAAAAAAAATGGTGTCGAAAAGCCATTTTTTACGATATCTCCTATCTGAGTAATTTTACGAGAAAAATATTTAAACACAAAATTAAACTAAAGAAATGTTCCAACAATTTATGTTCTAACAATTTTTTTTCGCGAAATTAATTATTTCGGCATACGGGCGCCGCAAAGTGTTATTTAATTCGCGTAGATTCTCGCAAATAAAATAAATTTGCTTTTTAAGAAGCCATGGCTCTATGAACGCTAGCGTCACTGTAAAACGTTAAACGTAGGTATGCTGATGACTTAGACTATATATTATATTGAGTTCTGCCGACAGATGTTTCATACAAGGAAGAGAGGGGGGCCCAATACAATGACGACTCATTCCCTTATACAGGTTGTTCCAGAACTCAATGATAAATCGGTAACGGAAAAAAGACCCAACTATGACAGCCCAGCAACAAATAAAATATAGTCCTATCCCAGATAGTGCTTAAGAAACCAATTCAGTCAAGATTCAAAAACATCTATTTTGTCCAACACTTTGTAGCATTGTGACTGTTGATTTCTATTATTTATTATATCAATTGACATTTTGAAATGTTACATAATTAAGCTTAAGAACTACGTACCAAATTACATCATAACATGTTTATTTTTCAAGAAAAAAATTTTAACTCCTCAAAGAAGGAATTTTTATTTATTTATTGGTCACTTTAGATTCTCGATACTGAAAAAATATGTGCTTTGGAAAAAAATGTTAAGATATAAATTGTAGGAATTTGTCTCTAGTTTAATTTTGTATAATTATATATATTTTCCTCGTAAAATGTATCGGAAAGGAGATATCTCCAAAAATCTGCTTTTCAATGCTATTTTTCCAATATGGGACGCGAGCGGCAAAGACACGAGATCGCAAAGTATTTGAAATTCGAAAAGACCACCTCAAAATCTATAAAATCACTCATTTTCAAAAGTCCTGAAAAACTTTGCAGGTATCCTCCTTTTTTGAACGAACCCAATGACTGGACTATAACTGCAGTCTTTCGATGTGGCAGGTACATGCTAAATGCAGCTGTTTTTATTACTTTTAAATACTTTTATTTTTATCGGTGTATGTATGCCCTTTTTTCCATTTTCTCAAGTAAATGAACGGAATTTATCCTGTTTATTTTGTAGTATCAAATAATCGATTATTTTTTATAAAAGGAATAAATACGATATATATGTTATTCTATTAATAATTTATTTAATTTTTACAGGTACTTGTCGACAACATATAAAATGGCGCAGATAAGTTGGTTTTTATTAATCTTTGCTGTAACTGTTACTGTGTACGGAAGTCCTTTGAAGAATCGTTACGATCATTATTTGACATATCCGGCAGTGCAGAGATATATAGAGTATTTAAAAATCGATACAAGTCAACAAGAAAATATACGTAAGTATCTTATATAATTTAGTGACGTGAATAATTTAATAATTGGACATATAGTAAAAAGGTAATGATTTACCAATTCACTGCTAGCCGCCTTTTTCACTTCAATTCTTTAGTAACAAAACCCGGTAAATCAATACTTTTAATAATTTTCTAAATAGCCTGACGCAGAAACTTTACTTCCAAACATTCATAGACCATGTGCGCTGTGGGCAGGGCAAGGACACAGCTCTAATAAACATGAATGCGACCTTCAATTACCATCAGTATATTGAAATATTACCTTTTATTCTACTTTCAAAACAAATTTATGCGAACATTGCAACGATTAATGGGGCAATGAGGGCACCTTCGTACTTTTGTAATGATAAGTAACATTGAATAACATCGTAAATAATCGTTTTTTGTACATTATCTTATGGTAATTAACAAAGGAAGAAAAGGTAGGCTGTTGATTAATTAATTAAGTAATCTAAATGGTTTCTTTTTATCTTCGTACAAGGACTGCAAAATAACATCAAATGATTATGTGGAAGTAAAAAATAATATAACATTTATTTTATGTAATTTAATTAAAATTATTTATTTAGTATGTATTGACTTTCCTACATAGTGGAATAACAATGGTATTGACTGCCGAATAAATTTACTCGGCATTTTTATTTTAATAACAACAGTGCGTCAATGAAAATATATTTACTTAATTAGCTTAATGTATATGTTAAACATTGCGTAGTTTTGCATATATTGCAACAATGTAAGATTTTATGTATTTGCTCCAATCCAATCCATCAGCCAAAGAAAGTCCACTGCTGAACATAGGCCTCTCCTAATGATTTCCACAGTGACCTGTTGGAGGCAGCCTGCATCCAGCGACGTCCTGCGACCTTTACCAGGTCGTCTGACCACCTAGTGGGTGGATGTCACACGCTGCGCTTTCCGCTTGCTTTCATTTTGCGCCAATGCATGGTTTAATTTGATACTTAAATTTTATCAACTATTAGACTATTTGGGATTCGGATATACCCATACCATACCATTCGGATATACATTGATCCGAAAACAACCACCAAGATACTTAAGCATGTAATTTCTACGGATAACTTTGCATGCATAGCGTATAAAATTTATTTTAACCAATTTTCGTTGCTTGATTTAATTTAGATTTACAGAATGAAACCAGAACCACAATAAGGTCTCTAATCGTGGGGTTTTACTTCAACACGTTAAATAACATTGGCGAAAGCAAAAACTGTTACAGATAAAAAAAATCTTATATTTTTTTCCTTTTTAGAATATGCCATTGATTTTTGGATACGGCAAGCCAAGGAGTTGGACTTACCTGTCGCTGTGTATACACCCCCTGGCGGGAAACCAGTGGTGGTGATAACTGTAAAGGGAGCCGACCCAACCTTGCCGAGTATTATGCTCAATTCTCACATGGACGTAGTGCCTGCAGATGAGGTAATTAATTAATCTAATCGCCATTTTTTCATTTCATTTTTAGGTTAAGTTTTTGATTCGCAATCGAATGTTTTATTAAGCACTACATTTTGTATAGACTTCGCTAACGTAGATTTTGTCTATATAGGTAACAGCAAGACTTAATGTAAAACTTTTTTTAAAAATCTTTTAGTAACAGTTCCTTCTTATTGATTAAACCGTTGATTGGTAATTTTTATTGATACCTGTGCCCATTTCTGAGTCTTTGTCATATTGTGTGTCTCATTTGTGTGACACCTTTATTTAACGTTTCATGATGATCGGTTGAGGAGTTAAGGGAGTGAAGGCCTATCAAATGTACAAGCAGACATTGTTTTCGCATTCATACTGTCACGTGCGGTTACATTTATTGTTCTTATCAAAAATATAATGCATAATGCATGATGTAATTTATTACTGTTCATTTATTGTGTATTTAAATATACGGACAGTTTTATGTTTTGATTGTTGCAATATTACATGAAAGTAAAATAACGAGTGCCTATTTGATAATAGTTTATTTCGTTGAATAAGATTGCCGCAAGTTGCCGCAAAGTCCAATATTATAGAAAGCCCTTTATTATATTCCATCTTTCATATATTATCTATATTATTTTTCATTATTTTACATTAAAGCTATTTATAAAAACTAGCTACCTATTTAAGTTCCTCCAAATGTTTCCATTAATGGCGATTATTTTATTACGGTCAGAAACGCATGCTGTTCCAAGTTGTAACCTACAAATTAATACCACGTAAAAACGAACTCATATTTTTTTGTAAAAAAAAGGCATAATACTGGCCATAAGCTAGTAGTTACTATGTTTTTTTATTATGGTGCCAGGCAAGACGAGCCGGTTGCCCACCCGATCATCAACAAAACCAGCACTACTCACAAATAAGAATAAAAGAAAAAGAAACTGCACTGCGGTCATCACCCCAACACATATTGTTTTAAGTTTCTTAATACCCTTTGATCACTAATACAATGTCCTTTAAATCAGACATTGTACACGTGCCCCCTTCTCAAACGTACTCGTGATTGTAAAGGAGGCCCGTGCCCTGCAGTGGGATGTATATGGGCTGTTACAGATACGGATACAGACGCGAGCCTTTTATCGTGGCGCAGTTGCCTTTATGCCGGCTTTGAAATGAGAGGGCGCGGGTTCGATGTCCGCACTGAGACAAATGTTTGTGCTACCCACAAAAAAAAATGTTTCGAGTCTGGGTCTGGTTGGTGAGACCGAAAAGTCTCCCATAGTAAATAATAATACCCACGAAAATGTCTCAATTTATCTTAATACGGGGTCCGAATTTAATATGTGATGGTTAGGTGTAAATTTATTTTATACATACATAAATAAACATCACGCCTTTTTCCCAGCAAGGGCAGGCAAAGGTGCGACCAGGACACCCACGTTTAGCCTTTTGTACCGTCCCATGATGTGATAGGGGGCGAGTCTATCGCCATATGGGGCACAAATTTCTGACTCCGGGCGGATAATGAATATAAAAATGCAATATCACTGCCCGACCCGGGATTCGAACCGGAGACCTCAGCTTTATAATCATACCGTAGTACAACTACGCCACCTACGCAGTTTATTTTATACAACCTGCTAAAATTCAGAATGTATTTTTCAGCGTGAGTGGTCTCACCCGCCGTACGCAGCGGTAATGGATGACAACGGGGACATATACGCACGAGGAGCGCAGGACACGAAGGACGTCGGCATACAATACATGGAAGCTATAAGGAGCTTCAAACGAAACAATGTCACTTTACTACGAACTCTGCATGTGACCTATATGCCAGGTACAATACTTTGTTTTATTATTTTTGACCCTCTGATAGTGGTCTGCCTCGCGTTTGAATTAAGAATCAATAGTTACGTATAACTAATGACCATTATTGTAATCGATTCTTTTGATTTTTTTTTATTGCACAGTTCCGGCAAACGAGCAAATAGGTCACTGATCACCGGTAAGTGATCACTGCTGCCCATAAACATCCACAACGCTGAATAATGCATGTGTTGCTGGCCCAATTGGGAGAGGAGCGGGAAGGAAAAAGGATGGGAAGAGGAAAGGGGTATTGGGCATTCGGTAATCTCAATCACCGAAACGCGACAGCGAGGCTGTCGCTTAACGTTTATTTCTAAAAGTGCAGTGTTTGGTAACTAGATTGAAACTGGGTTTTGAGGGATTAAAAATATCACTATTTTTGATATGTACGGCATAAAATACGTACGCAACTGATGTCAGGATAGCGTAAGCAATTGGTGGGTGCTTTCATTAAATTTGTCGCCAACTCTTCTCCCCTGCCAACTAGAATATGATTTGTAATGCAATAACCGATGTAAATTATTATCACAAATGTGATTTTTTTATAGATGAAGAAACTGGCGGCTTTGGTGGCATTAAAACGTTTGTGAATACAGAAGCGTTTCGCTCGCTGAACGTAGGTTTCGCTTTGGATGAAGGGATGACATCCACTGAAGATATCCTTTACGCGACGTACGAAGACAGGAGACCGTGGCGTAAGTTTTCTCCTTTGAAAATTTGCTATGAAGATACATAGCAGATATTGAAAAGGCCTTGCTGTATGTGATTAAAGCTATCTAAAATTGTCGCATAGAAAACCTACATTAAATTATAGCGTTTCATTCGATTACTAAGATCATCGGGGATCCCTTAGATTGAAGTAAAATCTTCGTAGCAGCGCAATGCGCATATAGTTTTGAGTATTTTAACAAATTTGAAAAGCTGACATAATTTTATTATTATGATTAACGATAATATACGTTATATTGTATAGTGGATTCATCAAGGCTCGATCGAACCGAGATAAAATATTTACCGATAAAACAACAAATTTTTGAAAAGTAATTTCGCCAAATTTCGAGATACTTCACTCTTTTAAATATTGTTTCAAATATGTACAGCATAATAATTAACACTGTTCCACAAGCATAAATTGGTCGGAAGACAAATATTTTAACATAAAAAGCTACATTGTTAGCGTTGTATTGTATTTAAAATTTTGCATTATTTAGTATTAAATATGACAAAGCATCCGTAACAATTAATTATAGGCGGTTACATTTGAATACCTATTTTAAATATCAAATATAATGAATTTTACGATAAAATAAAAACTACTTTTTGCTTGACATTACTCATATATCGAAACAAATGCTTCAATGAACCATAATTATTTGTTTCGGGCCTGGGTGTTTGTGAGACCGAAAAGTCGCTTGTAGCTTATAATACCCACGACTCAAGTCAAGACTCGATCTTAGTGTAGGGTCAGGGTGTGTCTATTTAATTATTTATATATACATATATATAAGCTCAGTAGCAAAGTCTATAATATTTGATAATCAAAGGTGTTTATCGAGCAATTCAAGTTTCTTTTAAGCTTAGTTAAAACAAATAATATCTCGCTCTGTCTCGATCCCTCATTACTGAGGATCGTGACGTCACTCCACCGGCTTCGGTAAATAAATAATATGACAGCTATAAATAAAACGGATTATTGTATCGTAAGGTATAAAATAACCCTTGGCAAAATAAAACGAGTTTTCACCACGTCCTTGTAATTTGAAAGTAGGTAAGTACATTTCCGGGTCTCATGATTCTTGTGTTGACTTATTATATTGCGCGATTTCTTTGTTTCTTGATATCCTTTTAATAATATTAAATAAAAACCTGTTAATTTAAATTAATTATTTTTGATTAAAACTGGCGACTAGCACAGAGAAAAAGATGATGGCTTTTTGCTCTAGGAGTTGCGAGTCAAATCTCTGCTCGAAGAAATATCTATATATGGCTTACTGACATGTGCACTTTGCGTTTGCCAACGCAACCACGGCACAGATGTAATCTTAAAAGGAAAAATAGCGAATACACGATGGTGAAAAACCCGTCTTAGTGACGCACACGCGTTTCACGTTTCATATTCGCCCTGTACATGGACATACGTTCGGTTTCAACCTGGCCGGCAAAATTGTGTAGCGTAGGTCTACCCAACTAAGCGTGAACCATCCTGGCCTTGAGTGGCCGCACTCATCTGCTACTCGCCACCTCCTTCAGGCCGTGGGTCCCTCGTATAACAGGACGTCCTGCACTACGTCTGCTATTGATTGCCCTTTTATTTTTCCTTCTCTTATGTCCATCCGTGGTGGCCTGATGTTAAACGGACTAGACGCGGCTGCCAATATGTTCACGGTGTTCGCGGGTTCAAATCCCAGGGCACACTTCCGACTTTGGCGGAGTCAAGTGTGTATTGATAGTCCATCACCACGCACTATAACGGCGAGGGAAATATCGTGAGGAAACCTGAGTACCAACCCGCGCTAGGCTATTGTGGTGGACTATATGGCCTTATCACTCTCAATCAAACTCTTGATTATATAGGAGGCTTGTGCCCTGTAGTGGGACATATCTGGGCTGATACAGTACAGTATGTCCATACCAAGGTAATTGGTAAGAGATTACCTCAAGCGATACGACCTTTTGTACTGCTATTTATTAAATTGTTAAGTATCATAAGTGTATCCTATAATAAAGGATATAAATAAATAAATACGTCTGCCTTGTTTTAAACCTTACTTTTGTGTTATATTTTATGTTAAACGGTTGTGTTACAGAGATGCAGTTCATTGTTCATGGTACAGGCGGTCATGGATTTACAATGCCTGACGGATCAGCGGCTGAAAAGGTAAGCATATTTGTATAGTACGTGAATCTTGCGTAAGTTAAACTATGTCCATTATATTTATATTTAAATATTTTTCGAAATACTATCAGCGGAGCGTTTATTTTTACCGCTAGAAGTTATGAATACACTCGTACCTATTTAGCCCCATAAATTCTTGAGCATCGACTTGTTAAAAAGTTCCAGTTTGCAAAAATCTTCAAAGAACGCGTGTACTTTTACGCTTATTATCTTATCACTTACCTACCAGTGAAATCTTAGTATATTCCGTATACTTCATAGGTTCGTTAGTGCAACGATACAAAACTTTGAAATTGACCGTTGGGAGAAATAAAAGTCTTTTGTAGTTTTATAAGATTAGTTGAATTAATTTATGAATGGTTGTCGAATATATCCTTTTGTATTTACTGTTAGTGATCATTGGAAAAAATAAAGATGAATGAGCCAGTAGAAGAACTATATGTCGTCAGCAGAACTGGTGCATCTAATGATTATATCTATAACGAATTTATTGTGACTTTTGACATACAAAATTATAAATAAGGACAGAGAGGACGAATCTAATATAAAATCTGAGCTGGTGCCCCCTCCAAGACGAGCAAAGCGTACACAAGCGAAGGTTACTACATACCTTTATCGAAGTGCTTTGTCGTTTTTTTAACCCTCATAGCTTGGGTGTGTCACTATAACGACTCGTATACAAATGAGAAAATATTTTAATATATATTTATTAAAACCTTTGTACTTATTGAACTCAAGAGAATAATATGTACTGATTAACACATGGTAGAAAATATTCCAATTTAGATGCAATAAGTGATTTATTTCCATTTCATAATATCCTAATCAATGTTCAAATTATACTCAACATCTACAAGCACGGTCGCAGGTCATTCTGATACAAAAACGCGCGCGCGTGCGTGTGTGTGTAGTTTATCAAAGGGCTTAATAAGGTCGTGCGTATTGTCTAAGTTTTTTGTATTGTGAGGATAATAATTATGGAATATTGGGAAAATATAATCATTTTATTTAACTAATGAACTATATTCATAATTCTGAAATAAAATATCAGTTGGCAGCCTAAAAGGTTTCTACAGTAAAAGAAATGTAATTGTTGTTACAGGTTGTTAAATTATTAGACAGCATATCTAACTACAGAGGCATACAATCGAAAATTATGAGATCTGCAAAAAGCACCGATTACGGAGCTTACACGAGTGTAAATATCAACGTTATACAAGTGAGTATCGTTTTTCTAATTAATATGTACTGTACGCGACAGGTCGACATGGCAATTTTATAGTGATGTAGTATCACGTTTTAAGTAGTTATATCGATATTTTTTTTGCAACACAATGACTGAAGCCGTAAGAGTAAAAATAAAGTTTATTATAAGCAATATGACACAGTATTTTATCTACAATTTGTAATTGATTAATGTCTGCACATGGAAGATATAATATGAGCAAAATCTATTATGGAGGGATTGTATGAACGTAATAGAATCGTAAGAAAAAGAATTAATTATAGTTTTTTTCTTTAGCTCTAAAAGGTACCGCAGTCATTTCAATACACATGAATATAATACATAAAGAACAATGTAAGCGGGATAGAAATCGATAAGCGCAGCCGTTGCGAACTCGTTCAGCACTAAGACTAGGACGGGGCGGGCGATATGCGGGTCCCTTCATTGCCATCTCGACCTGTCGCGTGTACCCATTATTTGTTTATTTATAATGACTGGAGTATTGCAGTCAACAGGCCGCTTCCAACAGGTTAATGTGGAGATCCTTGGGGTAGGCATAATATGTTCAGCAGTGGACTTCCTGTGCTGTTGGGAAGAAGAAGAGGGAACAAAATATGATTTTTGAATTATATTTCAGGGAGGTTATGCGGCGAACATCATACCTTCTACAATGTCCGTAGTGGCTGACATGAGGCTGGCATCACACGCGAAGATATCAGATGTAGAAGACTTAGTAAGTAATTTGGTACATGCAAAAATAAATCGCCGTTAAACGCAAAATTATACACACAGACACGTATGCATAAACACCCACAGATACACATACACGCGCACAAAGAAACGAAGTAATGTCCCCCTAAAAGGTAAGAGTAGGTACTCATAACTGGTACCATCCACCTTACTTATCTCTTAAAATGTAAAAAATCCAAAGCTTATTGCTATGCCAAGCACAAATTTTAATCCCATTAAAATCATATGTTAGTTTTTAAACCGAAGTATTCATAAAAAGTAGTATACCCAACAGAAATCGCCTCGTATTCGAAATCAAAACTTTGACTGCTTTTACACCAATAGGGGGAAAAATATAAAAGCAAAGTATTAAAACATTACATACTATTAATATAAAATTAGTGTATGGTGGGTCTGTTGATAACGGACCAGACGCGGCTGCCAACATGTTCATTGTGGTCGCGGGTTTAAATCCCAGGGCACACCGCTGACTTTTCGCACTCATGTGAGTATTGATAATCAATTCCCACGCACTATAATGGTAAAGGAAAACATCCTGTGGAAACCCGCATACCATAGCGATTTGTAAAAATTTCGAAGGTAGGTACGTGAAGTCCGCCAACCCGCACTATGCCAGCATCATGTACTGTGACTTGTGACCTAATCCCTCTCAACCGTACTCTCGATTGTAGAGAAGGCCTGTGCCCTGCAGTGGGACATATATACGGGCTGGATTATATTATACTCGTAATTTAAAGTTAAATCGTATTTGCATTAGGCGCAATGCTTACATTTTCTCTTGCAACATTTCAGGTGAAGGAATGGTTAAAAGAGGCTGGAAATGACACAGAGCTGGATTTCATACGCCGGGACGACGTTTCTGGAAGGACGCAGCTGGACGACTCAAACCCCTACTGGGTCGCCATGAAAAAGAGCGTCAATGACTTGTGAGTTCTGCATTTTGTGAACAAAAATATTAATTATGTATGTATGTAATAAAGGACTTCTGCAGTTCTTTCTCTCATACTTTTCTGGATTGTGGAATTGGTAATAATAAATATCTTCCTCTCTGAAGTGTTGATATCAGGCAAGCGACCAGTATTAAGGTTAGAGACCTGATTATTTTAAAATATAGCTAAGAAGTAATTTTGCGTTGACCCTATAAAGTGCAGAATAAGTGTGCAGAAGAAGAATATCAAGAAAATACTTGTAGATTTTCTCTTAGTTTTCCTGATAAAAACTTCTGCAAGTAATCCTTCCTTTTTAAGCGTTTGTAATAAACACAATATATTTCCAGGGGTTACCGAATCGAGCCTATCATTTGTCCGGCGACATCTGACATGCTGGTTTTGCGCAACCTCGGCATCCCAGCAGTGGGATTCTCGTCTAAAACAAGGACCGTCTCACGGATCCACGCCAAAGACGAATACTTGAATGTGGAGACGTTCCTCAAAGGAATCAATATTTATGAAGTGGTTATCAAGAGCTTGGGAAATTTGCCTTTGAAACGCAACAACCAGAAAGCGGAAAATAAACTCAATTGTTATTAGTTTAAGTTTAAAAAATGGCTAGCTTGTACAAAGATTGTATCGGAGTCAGCCGACCAACTATGCCCCGCGGTTTTACCCGCATAGTTCGTAGCGTCATGTTATATATTACTAAATAGATATAAATTTTTATTTTGTAGTGGTTTTTTTTTTTTACTTTATGGTGGTTTTTTTGAAGTCGGTTTTCATTTTTAATAAAAAATTTAGTTATTTGTCACTTTTCACTGTTGATAGGCATTTAAATGACGGGGAGGTCACACAAGGAAAACAACAATATGTTCATTCGGAAGACAAGAAATCATTAAAATTGGTTCAAAGCTGTCGAAGATATTGATAATTTATATGTATATAAATTTCCTCAATAAAATGAAAGTACATTTACAGATTGGAGGTTAATTGTCGATTTGTATTTTTTTATTCTCAAATATTTATTCATAAATATACATGTGTGTATTTGATTAAAAATAATATTACGGTGGTGAAGGATAGATTATTGTAAAAATTCGTGATTAAAGTGACTTTTATCTTAAGAAGGAGTATAACTTCTTAGGTGTGTATATAGGTACACTCACGTTTTTTTTAAATAATAGAGTGTACATCATTATTTTAAGAAAAACTATGTATTTCCCACCGAAACACGACAATAGCTAATTTTTTTGCAAAATTTTTGCTTGCATTGTGGTACTTGTTCTTGGTGATTTCTACTAATTAATTCCTACCTCAAGCGCTAAGAAACTTCGTTTTAAAATTAATCCTTTTTCGTCTCTTCAGGGCTAATAAAAAAAACTATGCGTGACGTTATTTTTCATTAGCTTTAGTGGCTTTGATTTTCCGTACAATATTTCAACCCTTATTTCACCCCCGTCATGCTATTTACCCCAAAATTATTGTACGCCATAATTTTTCGTTTATAATAAGGAGCTACAATATAAATTTTCATTAAAATAGCTTCAGCGGTTTCGACTTTCCATATAAAATTTCAACCCCTTTAGGGTTAATTTTAAGTAAACTAATTATACAGATATTTTTGTTTTCAAATGTTTAACTAAATTGCCAAGTTTGACATCTGTAATTTAACGGTTTAGATATTTCCATACAAACGTTCATTCCTTATTTCAACCCCTTCAAGCCTTTTCTTCACAAAAAAGAACTCTATGTGCTTTCTCAAGATCTAATCTATCACTGTATCTTTCACTAAAACCGGCCCTGTGGTTTAGGCGTGAGAAGGTAGCACACAGACAGACAGAGCTACTTTCGCATTTATATTAAGAGAATTGTGAAGTGGTTCTGTAACGTGTCTACAGAGCATTTCACAATAACATTAATATTGTTATTTTATGTTTAATATATATTTATTAGATATCTAATTAAAACGATGCACACATCTTCAACTTTATAAATCAACAATAATGCCTAGTGAAAATGAAGTTCTTGAGAAATGCATTACTATATTTTCATTTACTAACTATACTTAAATTTTAGATTTGGAAATAGCTTTACTAATATAATAAAATAGGACCTGGCGTGGGCGATGACCCCTGTGAATATAACAAGGCAGGCCCTGGCGCACACTTGCCATATAATGGATATCGATAGCTACATTTGGTAGTATAGCTTTTGCAACATGTAAGTATCAACGCTTTACAGTTCTAATTTATTGGGTATATTTTATTTAATTGCGTTCAGTTCTAATTTTACTGTGTTGATAATTTTACATACATGTGTTAATAATTAGTAACTACATAGTTCGTACACCATTCGCAATTTATTATCTACCGATTTTTCGTACGCGTTCCACTTTGTCACGAATTACTTTAGGAAGAATTAATTAAATATACGTGTTTCAATTCGAATTGTGAATACTAATTACTTACATTTAAAAATATCTCTTCTTCTTCTTTTGAAAATATCTTGTTCAAAAAATATTTTTTACTTAATTACTACCAACAATATAAACAAATATAGTTTTATGTCGTTACCGAAGGTCATTACAACTATTACATGTTTTGTTTTAAAATATAATTTACATACAAAATATACGCTTATTTTAACAGAAAACACATTGTTTGATTCATTCATTTTAAATGACTGTTATAAATTAGAATAGTATTCACTAATTAGGTACTTAACGATAATCGTTTTTTCGTAATTTAAATTATCCAGAACAAAAATATAGATAATGTATAAAAATCTATCCTGGTGTTGATTTTGATATTGTAGGTAGTGAAATAAACACAAATAAGGTTGTAAGTGGGATTTTTTTATTTTATCGTAAAATGTGGCGTGTTTTCATTTTATTGTTCATGTCATTAACATGGAACGAAGCGAAGACATTGGACTGTCGGAATGATACTGCAGTGCTACTGTTTCAAGAATACTTACGAATCAACACAACTACCAACAATGACTTAAGTAAGTCGTATTTTTTGTGTCATACAGGCTATTCCTAACACACTATTTTATTTGAAGTTAAGAATTAAGATGTGCATTTTTTTAATATTATACTATTGGACACCATAGTAGATTAGTAAGTCACCATAGTACCATATGTTAAGTGTTATCTCAGCAATAAACATAATTAAAACCATATTATCAACCTAAATTTATACTAAATATCTTTAAACCTCAAAATGTAATTGTCGAAAGGCTATTAACCCCGATTTTTAAGATAAACAATTGTGATGATTTATGGATAGTAGCGTAGACAGAGTAGTAGTTATATGCTTTGATATTCCACCTATAAGCAAAAGGAAACATCAGAGTGGAGCAGAAATAAATTAATTATTCATTACCCTTCATAAGTTGTGTGGAAAATAGACAACATACGTTTCAACCGTGAAATAAAAAGTAGATTGCTAAAAAGAAATGCAATACTATTGATAATAGTTAATATTCATTATAGCACCCGCAGTAGATTTTTGGAAGAAGTTGGCGGCGACGCAAGACTTGCCTATCAGCGTTTACGAGTTCAAGGAAGGCTACCCTGTGGTAGTGATCAGATGGGCTGGAGCCGACTCCTCTCTCAGCAGCATCATGCTCAACTCACACATGGATGTCGTACCCGCTGATGAGGTAAACATTTCAACTGTCGCTCTGTTTTTACATGGTGGTGAACGAATGACCTGCTTGTCTGGTTAATCGTGGTCACCCTCGTCCATGGATAAATAAAATACATAGACTTATTTAAGGAACAAATGGGTAAAAGGAGCGATAGAATAAATATTAGTAACTTGATTTAGTTACTTTTGTTTAATTGTGTTTTGGTACACTTTTTAATACTAATTAAAAAAGTGTCCCTAAATATTTCATGATAGGGTATCCCAATTTCTTTGCTTACAAAATAATTATGATGTATATTATGTTTAACTACTTTACTACCTGCAAACTACGTGGTTTAATATGAATATAATTTGTATCTTCGAACTTCACCAGTTAATAAATACTTACACCGAACAGTCATATTTATAGTCCTGACTCCAAACTAAGATCAAGGCTTGTGTCGTAGGTATCAAAAATTACGACAGATTTTTTGGTCTCGCAAACACTCAGACCCGAAACAAATATCGTTGGTTCACACAAATATTTGCTTTGGTGCTGGTTCGAACCCGCGGCCTCTTGTCCCACAGCCGCCAACTAACCACCTGCGCCACGGAGGCAGTCAATAAATATGAAATTACAAAACATGTTACAAACCTTATGAAACTTCTCAATCACTAGGACGGATGGACCTACCCGCCATTTTCCGCCCACATCGATGAGAACGGTGACATCTACGGCCGTGGAACCCAAGACATGAAGTCAGTTTCCGTTCAGTACTTCGAGGCTATGCGTTGTCTTAAGGCTAACAACTTCACGTTGCTTCGAGATGTGTACATGACGCTTATGCCAGGTAAAGCCAACAAACAAACAACAAATGTTATTATGACAATTTCGCATTTCGGTTACTTTTTTGTGTTCATATGAAAAAGCGGTGAAACTACCATCGGATATCTTTATTTCTCTACATTATAAAATATTTATGTGGTCTTTCTATCTTTTTATACAAACACAAAAGTTATTGTTATTAATTCGGTTAAATTATCGCCAATGTATCCATTCCGGAAGGACGCTCACCGCGACGAATTGACGAGAATGGCGACGCGCTGAGCGGTGTATTCACCCCCCGCTTTATTACTTGCCCCTAAACGCTGAGGCATACTGCGACGTAACAAAATACCGTACTGGACGTTTTTCAAATATACGTAATCTGTGTCCGGCATCGGAAACGGCTGTCATTTTCAATCAACGACCAAAATGCCATAATTCAGTTGACGCGTCACCGCTGGCGCTGGCTGACGCATAGCGCGACGGAACGACACATCAATGTCGTCCTTTTTTATACACAACCGAGACCGACGCCGCATTCCGCGCAACGCAACGCTGTGCGTACTTTCGACAGACCAGAGCTTAAGAGGAAAACCTAATTTAATGATTAAATATATCGATCAATCAGACATTCCAGACCCTACACTAAGATGCAAATCTTGGGTCGTATTTATTAGTAACAGAAACTTTACAGTTTCACATCACCCAGACCCGAAACAAATGTGGAATGCCAATATATGCCTACAATATATGCCAACAATATATGCCTCTTATTTCACAGCTGAGCCTCAATGAAACTCAGCCACGGAACGTATCATTATCGAAGTACATATTACTAGAAATACTAGAGCCCTAGGTCATTCAACCAATAGGTCAGTTCGACTGATATCACCCCATTAAGCGACCTCAGCACGCACCGGTGGAAATCCCTTCACAGTGATAGTGCAGATCTACATGTTTCATGTCCAATCTCTGCATATCGAATATCAAGCTAGCCGGCATAATTGATTCCGATGAGACATAACACAGATGGAAACGTCGAAACTGCAAAGTGCGCTGTACCTACCACCAGGTATTTTAGTCACCCCGTCGTGGCTCGTGACAGTATAAAAAAAAAACAATCTTAGAGTATTGATAAGAAATTTCATTTCTCTTTGATCAATTTGCCAGCTTATTCCAAAGCTTTAAATTCAAAAGGTCAGAGGTATTTTACCCGTTTCACAGCAGTGTATTAGTTGTCTTTTTAAACAATTTAAAAAAGGGAAGAGATTCTCAATTCCACTGTATGTTCTTTTTCACAGATGAGGAAACAGGCGCTGAGCGGGGTATGATTCCGTTCCTAGCTTCGGAGGAATTTGCTAAATTGAATGTAGGATTTGCACTTGACGAAGGCTTGTCATATGACATACCTGTAATGCCAGTATTTTACCAAGATAAGGTGGTGTGGCGTAAGTATTTTGTTAACTTGAATATGTAGATATTCTAAAAGTTGAATAGAAATTTGACGGCCTCCGTGGCGCAGGTGGTTAGACGCCGGCTGTGAAACGAGAGGTCGCGGGTTCGATCCCCGCACCGAGACAAATTTTTGTGCAATCGACAGGTCTTTATTTCGAATCTGTGTTTGTCAGATCGAAAATATTTTTATTAAATGTTCGACAGACGCTAAATGTTTTGATACTATAGTAAGTAATAAAGTAACTTTATACGCTATACGCACAGTAATAATAATTTAAGTTTATGGGTGGTGGAAAGATATTGGTATTCGCACAGAAATGTGTAGCGTCGAGGGATGATTATTTCTCACTGGTGGATAATAAATACTCAGGAGGATTTTAATATACTTATTATAAGTCGCATTTTAGCCCCTTTGTTGTGGTAACATTAAAGCATCTACATACATATGTACATACATAAACTCACGCCTTTTTCCCAGAAGGGGTAGGCAGTGGCGCCACCAGGGCACTCACATTTCACCTTGTATGTTCCGTCGAACGCCTTGATAGGGGGCGAACCCATCGCCATATCGGGCACAAATCCTATCTCCGGGCTGATATGAATAGAAAAATCCAATATCACTTTGCCTGACCTGTGACTCAAACGCGAGACCTCGGCTTTACAATCATACCGTAGTACAACTGCGCCACCGAGGCAGTCAATGCATAGCATTAAAGCATCAAAATGTTTAAAAAATATGATAATGTAGGCATACATTATATTTACGCAGAAATTAAAGTCACGTGTACCGGCTTGGCTGCTCATAGTTCTACTTTCCCCAAAACAAATGACACGGCGATAGGCAAGGTAAGCATTATGCAGTATAAATTCTATTCGTAAATTCTACCTTCATCTTATACAGGATATACCAATACTGCTACCGAAAACGAAGCCAGGTGGTAGTTTTAGTGACTCCAGACACGATGCAACTAAGCATTTTGCAAAAAAACGCGTAGATTTTTTTGTAATGTTTTAAATAACTATCATTGTGTTGGGGTGGTACATCCATAGCTTTTGCTAAAATTATAATTTGAAGCCTTGCGTGCTATAGCGTTTTTAAAAATAAATGAGTGTACATTATTTATTTAGGAAAGTGTATGTATGTATTTACCACCCAAATGCGGTGATAGCAAAAAAGGTGACAAAAAAAACGAAGTTTCTTTTTGAAAAACCTTAGTTGCATTGTGTCTAAAGTCACTGAAATTACCACCTGGCTTCGTTTTCGGTAGCAGTCTTGATATACCTTGTATGTTCTACACAATTTTTATTTATGGCATCTTATTATGTCGTTGAATAATTATTCTTATGCATATTGTAGTAATACGTTACATCATTTTTGTGCATGATGCAGAAACACATTTAATTTAATGTTAGATCTCTGGAAGTTAGAAGTTCGTACCACATTTGGCTAACAATTTTGGAACGAGCCAACAATATATTAATTAAATGACAAAATAATTTATCCCACACCAACTTGGCATACCAATCTATTTAATTTATATTTATCATCATCAACTTTACGTATGGCCTTCATCCTGCGTGGATCAAACCTATGTCCAGGTTTTTTAGCCAGCTTAAAATTAAATATCCAGGGGCAAAATCATCGAATATAATTTAAAGGTTCTTGGTGTTCCAACTGGTGACGCGTTAATCCGTAAGTTGTTTCAATTAATGTCGTATTGTTTTAAATAAAATGTTATTATTTCTACTTAATATACATATGTAATATCTGTTTCTATAGTAACGTTTATGTTTGTTTATTTCAGTGCAAGAACGTAATGGACCGATTACTGAAATTCAGGGATGAACAATATGAAATATCGACCAATGCACGATTCGACAACGCAGGCATTTACACTTCAGTTAACCTAAATATATTGAATGTAGGTTTTTTTGTCAATTAAATCACAATATGGCAATAGGCTCGAAACAACAACACAAGGCGAAACGGTGGTAGGACCTTTGCCTACCCCTTCTAGGAAAAAGCGCGTGATGTTTATGTGTATATAAAACATTTTTGAACCCTTTCTCTCTAGCATGTATCAGTAATTAGTTTGTAAAAACCCATGACTTATCAAAAGGCCATTTTCTCGTCGTGTCAACTTCAAATTCAACACCGAGCAAACTTCTTGTGGTAATTGAGAAAATCGAACTAAATATTGATACATGAAAAATTGCCATTATGGTAGGACATTAGTATCCACGCTAATAGTGACGAACTATAATATGCGATGGCGGAAAACGCATCACAGTGACTTATGCACTTGTATCGCGTTTCGAGTTCTGTGTACGAGTATATCCGGCTTCGCTCAACCCCACATAATTACGCTAAAGCCCCATTTACACGGGGAGAGTTTCTCACCACGAAAATGCGGTTATCGTAAGGATATAAAAAAAGTTGCATCGTGTAAACATTGCCATAACACAGCGGTGTGCACAGGATTATGACACTGGGTATGCGGCGGAGTACTCGGTCACAAAAACTTTTTCTTTTATAGATGTTTAGCATAGCCACAGCCACGCGACAGATATCTTAAGTCGGAAACCATGCCAACAAAACAAGTCTTAGATGTACTACTATTCATGTACATCTTCTACGGCAACGCAGACAAAACAGCGATCGATCGTCGCGGCAGAAAAAAATCTAATAAGTAAAATTACTAGAAATTACACTGTACTAGAATTACTAAACAATATGCAAGGAAAACAATATAATATAATCGTGTGTACACAACCACACAGCCAGTTATACGTTTCATAACATTTAACATGAAACTTTCGAGTTACATTCCCTTTTTGCTAGTTTAATTGTTGTAACTCGGGTACACACCTACCTAGTACCTTTAGACACAATTTGAATCTTTTCACTGAATGACAATTGTGATAACTTGTTATTTTATTTTTTTAATAACACACATTTTCAACACAAACCTCACAATCAAATAACATTTTAAAAAAATCAACAAACGCACTAGTAAAAGCAAATCACTACAATTATTATAGAAACTCAGTAATAAACTGTTAAATGTACACACTTTCAAATGTTAAAATGAAAAACCTTTTAAGAAAACTATAAATATACTGGTGCAAACAAAATAGTAAACAATGCTTATCACATGAAAAAAAGGCAAAATGGCCCCCGCGAAACACAAAATATATTTTCTGCTATTTAAACAAATAAAACCTTACTAAACAAAAATGCACAATGCGCATACGTGGTTCATTAGATTTCCGTCTATTATTTTTACTCGGATTATAGGACCTGAACATTTCCGATTACTCCCGACAACTTCCGAACTTCCGTAGCCTGCCACTGGAGTCGCGGCTTTCGGATTCATGAGTGTGTGCGTTTACGCACTGTGCACGGACACCAAAATTACTACACACACGGCACACGCGAACAAATGTCCTGCGGGGCGCGACGGCAGGAGTTGGTTGATTAGGCACATTATTTTTTGTTTGTGCTTGCAAATAATTGCTATTAATAAAATATTAGGCGTTTGTAAGTTATTATATTTTGTTTATTCATTTATTTACTATTAATTATAGTCATCTAAAACAGACGAACGTTTTATTAAAATATCTGTGAATGGCAAGTAAAGCACTGCATTTCTGCCTACAAGGAGCGCGCGCACGCCCCTGCCATAACACGATAATCTATGGCGGTTATGTCATGCGACAATGGCATACGATTCTCGCCGCGAGAAACTCTCTCCGTGTAAATGGGGTTTAAGCGGCGGAATACAATCATATCTCGTCTAAAGGTGATCTATTTGGACGACACTGCACTTATCGTGGGGTGCTTTGTAGTCATCTTGTGCTAAAATTGCCCAGACAATTTATTGTATGCATATTTCCAACAGGTCACTGTGGAAATCATTGGGAGAGGCCTATGTTCAGCAGTGGACTTCCTTTGCCTGATGGATAGATAGATAGATATATTTTAGAAAATCAACTCGTATTTTTACACTTTCAGGGCGGTGTCGCTAACAATATAATTCCCAGCGTCGTTACACTAACGTTCGACTTGCGCTTGAGTACTTCTCTGAATGAAGAAAAATTTGAAGCTCAGGTGCGTTAAGTACAGGTTTTTATCAAATTAGTATACATAATGATTAATGTCAACAATAAAATAATTGTTGGTTTATCCAAAAAAATTAATGAGCGAAATTATTGCCGCCCCAAAATATGACAGGGTGAGTTTAATTCCCGTTCCAGATAAGTTCCATAAGATTTATTTAATCAAAAATATCATACAATATGGACTACTCTTCCTGGGTTTTTAATCCCGGACCTTGATTCACAGCTGAACATTCTACTACTAAGTTATTAGAGCAATAATTAATGTTTTGTAAGTATCAAATGTTTTCCTTTGTTTAATAGCTGAGGCAATGGCTATCTGAAGCTGGGGACAATATAACATTGTCATTCATACTGAAGAACCGCCAGTCCCCAGCGACTGTGGTCGGAGATACAAACCCCTACTGGACGGCTATCGCTAAAGCTGCGAGCACCTCGTAAGTGATATTTTTGTATTGTATTGTATCAGCCCATATGCGAATCACTGCAAGGCACGGGCCTCGTCTACAATCGAGGGTACGATTAAGAGTGGTTAGACCATATAGTCGACCACGCTGGCCTAGTGCGGGTTGACGGACTTTACATACCATAGAAATTTATACAAATCGCTATGGTATGCAGGTATCCTCACGATGTTTTCCTTCACCGTTATAGTGCGTGGTGATTGACTTGAAGTGATATTTAATAAGTATAATAAACATAGTGAAGATTTTCATATTCTTCTAAAGAAATGAAGGAGGTCTTCCATTTGGCAGTGATTCGGATGTGGTTTTCAGATTCGCAATAAAATATAGCCACATACAGCACTACATTCAGATTTCGATTGAATCTTTTTTTTTTAAATAATGAACTGCTCTGAATTCAACTAAGCTGCGACTCCTGTATAACCCCTATATTGTAAACTTGTTTTGAAAAGAGCAACGCTAGAGTTTTTTGTCCGTTCTCCTCAGGTGAAAACCGCCTTGTGAACCGGGTGGTAGTGAAAAAAGAAAAAGTGACTGAATCTAAATAATGTATAACATTTTATGGGTTCAATAAATATTTTCATTTCATTAGATAATGACTACGATGTCGTTTGCCTGATACTAAGCCTTACGCCTACACAGAAACACCACTAAGAATGTATCATTGAGCGCTGCACTAGGATGTATGTCAATTTTCCTAATGCTAACAAATTTTAGTATCAAAAAAAATTATTCAACTTTACAGGCGTGTGCCTATTCTCCCCGTCGTGCCGCCGGGATCGACAGACGCGCGACACGTCCGCAATGCAGGTGTTCCTGCGTTCGGACTGTCTCCCATGCTCAACACGCCGCTCCTACTGCACTCCGTGGACGAAAGACTCAGTATACACACCTTCAAGCGGGGTATTACCATCTATAAGAATATCATTAAAAACCTCGCTAACATCCCAAAAGATGAAGTGGGCTCTGACCCGAGTATTTATCTGATCCATACAAATGTTATCTGATCGCACTATAAATAAATTTCCAATTTCTTAAGATTTTTAATGATGTAGTAAATTAGTTTTTACGGGTATTTATATTATATGACTAGCAGCCCGGCCCGGCTCTGCTCGGGTGCATAAATTTCTTGAGTCATCTTCATATAAGAAACATTTTATTTCCTGTGTTAGCATTTGTATATTTTAACTCAACCTAAGTAGTATACCGTTCTCTTTACTTCCTTTCCCATTCTGTCCGGTGTTTTAAAGTTCATAGGAAACATAAATATACACATATTTGTTCTTACAGTAGGGATGTGTACTGCGGGCAATTTTTAGAAAAAATTAAAGGAACAATCACGATATACATTATTATTGCGTAACTTTAATCGTTTACGCAGCGCATGCAAAGAAGCTCTCAAAAGGAATAATTTTGCAGATGTTTCATTTTTCATTGATTCTTCGCTCCCTATTAGTCATAGCGTGTGTCATTTAGCTTATAGCCTTCCTCTATAAATGGACTATTCAACTACAAAAGAAAACTCGAGCCAGTAATTCCTGAAATTAGCACGTTCAAATACTCTTCAGCCTTATATAATTATGAAAAGAATCTGTATACAAATAAATAAAACCTTCAAGCTGCCGCAGTCTATCGTTTAATTACAGATGACATAGGTAATAGAACAAATTTGTTAAAATATAAAACTGTAAATCATTTTTATCATAATGTCTAGATACGGCATCAACAATCCAATATACTTTTTAATTTTTATTCCTGAAAATAATACGGATGTTATTTCAATTTGTCCCCCAGCGCACCTAAAAGGTATAATTTGAAAAAGTAATGTCCTTTATGAAACGAAAATTAATAATTATCAATATTTTGGTATACTCCGGCAAGAAGCTTTTTTTTGAATCTTTATTTAATTTGGGGTTTTTATTCCACAAGGATAACCCAACCCCATCGTAACATAATACATAAGTAATTCTAAACTGTAAAAGAGTACACCTATCTTAACTAAGAAATAATTACTTAGGCAAGAATCTTCGATAGAGTATACGTTAGATATGAGTGTTGGTGCCATTTCAAAAAACCATGGGCAATTTTTGTAAACATGGACATTCTTTTAGTTCACATTTAACAAAATTAAGCAAAAGACGCCGTATCTAGATAATAATAATCTATGAAGAAGGACAGATCATTTTACGTTGGTTTTGTCATGCAAGCTTGAATATCTTTAACGTCTCCTGTCACTAAATCGAAGACCATCCTATATTGGTCGGACGTGAGGCGCTTGAACAATTTAAAATTGTCATTTTTAGTATTTTCATCGCAATTTTTTTTATATGTTATTCGGGACGGAGAAAAATACAACAAATCAAAAACTACGAAAATCGGTCCAGCCGTTCTCCAATTATAAGTGTTCGAACAAATAGGACTTTGTTTTATAGATAAGAAAAGATATTTAAAATATTACTTTATTGCGCCATATTGTTATTTGTTGTCATATTGTTTTGCGTTCTGTTAAAAAACTATATGCGCAAAATGATTTACCTGGCAAAGGTAGTGTATGAATAAAAGGAGTATTTTTAAATATCCCAATTTTGTAAACTTTTCTGTTTGTGTGGTGTACTGCTAAGTAGTAAGTGTAAATAATTATTTATATTAAATTTGACTTTTATAATATTTCGATCTTATCCATGATCGTTAAGTCATTCACCGAAATTGCAAAATGTGAACCAAGGCTTAAACAACTTATCATACTGAAGAAAAATTACAATTCAGTCCAGTTTTTATTTATTTGTCACAAGTAACTAAATCTAAAACGTGGCAAAATTAATTGCTTAATTTGTCTTCTTACGGACTGTCGGGTAGTTATAGATTACTTTTTACTTACCTACATTGTTCACAAAAAGTATTTTTCTAAAATCCTTTCATTTTTTTATAAAGACAAGCGGTTTAATATCTCATATGTTAAGTAGATGTATGTATGTATCTACTGGTATAAAGAAGTGTTTGTGTGTGCGCGGTGCGCTCGTGCGAAGTGTCCGTGGGTGCGTTCGGAGCTAAATCTTAAAACCAACAATCGCCACTTCACAGTAATGGGTGCCTTCCCACCGTACGTGCCGCAACATTTTTAAAAGGACTTTTTCGCGAGCCGTCGCTTTGTGTTTGTATACCGTCCTCGAGTTCGACACGGATTTTAGAGTTGTCACGCTTTTAGCGAACAAATGAATTCTCTCCAATGATTGGGATTCACTGAGCAAACCGTTTAGCGCTCCATTGGCAAGTTTGAAAAATCTTTTGTTTTTACAATGTTCGCGTTCCTTTTGGGCTCGCATTAATTAAGCCGATGTTTACTTTGAACCGTCTGTCTGCGAAGGAGATGTAATTTATAAACATTGCCAATTTGTCTCCTTTTGAGAGTGAAATATTTCGACCGTCAGATTTAAATTTCATTGTATATATAGTTGTGTGTATATTGTGTAAAAACGTTATGTGGCAAGAGAGGAGAGCGCTGGAGGCATAGTTGAGCGTTAATTGAAATAAATTGTCACAACTGGATGTAGCCGACACATAAATCAGAGCGCCGCGGGCGAGCAGCTAAGTGCCGCGTCGCGTTTGCCTGCTGCCACGCTAATAACGACTAGACATGACATGCCACAACGATATACAATTAACTAAAAACCATCTATATTTAAACTCCATAATAGTCATAATACATCTCTCGCCATAATGAAAAAATTTAAAAATTGCATCGTGGGCTGATATGTTAAACATGTTTATTACATAAAATGTTCATTTTTTATATTGTATATTTTGCAACCACCAGTACTTTGCAATCTTCAATATAGAGTTATTGCCCAAACAATATAATATTAACATAATGTAGTAGTTTACAATATTTATCAGTAATTTATCGCGAGTCTGTTCTGTGCGATTGCTAAGTCGCAGCGGGTGACGCTAAGAGACCGTGAGACGAATTAATTCAGCCAAAAGCAGCGAGAGAGGCGCGATTTTTACTGTTGCTGCTCATTTGTCACCACCGCACCGCGCCGCGCCTTACAGGTGCGTACCGTCGCACACCTAAAAGCACCACACCAAACCAATAAGCTCCACACGTGGATACGGCGTATGCAATGCAGGTAAGCTAATATGTTGGTTTGCTCTAACGTTGGAATTTGCAAAAAATTATCTCACTCCCTCTCTTCAGCTACAGGAAGCCCACTGCTGAACATGGCCTCTCCCATGATTCGTCAATCGTCACATAGACATGTTGGAAGCGGCCTGCATCCAGCGACTTAAAAAAACGATTTATAAGAATAAGTATAATATTTCCTAAGGAATGTTGGACTCCCTCCACTTTATATGAGGATCGTTGGAATGATGATAGGCTACTGAAAACCAAAATGTAAACAAATGCCTATTTCCATTTGAATTATCATTTGTAATCGGTGTCGCTGACAGGTCAGAACCAAAGTATGAATTGACATGAAGGAATTCATTATTCAGTGTTTTATTTTTATTATAACTTACTTTTCTTGGGTATGGGTAGTGAATTCTGTAATTTTCAAACCAGGTGAACTAAGTACAACGCCTAACGACTGCTTTAAACAGCAACAACCGAGATTAAATCCTAACGTGAGAGATACTTTAATAATAACTATGTTTTATGGCATTTTACTCTTGTGGATAATTAAGGTTTTTGATTTTGTATCAACGAAGACAACTATTTAAAACAATCTTTTTTACGCTGATATTAATGATTCAGTTTACTTAATTTTTTTACCACTAAATAAAAGGATGTCTTCAATAATTTCACCTTATATCGCTCAACCATATTATAACACATAAACACTTTATATCACAATAAAATGTAATTTCCAAATAGTACCTACTTCATAACGAAATAACTCATCCAAAAACGCAGCCAAATATGCAGCCAGGTGAACCCTTAATGATGCTCAGTGAAGGGTGAAGTCTGATATTGAATGAGTTGTCATTCGAGCGGTGACAGTACATCTACCACTACACTCAGTATTCAGTAAGATAATGGTGTGGGCCGCGAAATGTGGGCTCTAATGAACTGTGTCAGATCTCCTACTTTGATATAATTACGCGATTATCTCATAAGGAGTACGAGTACATGCTTTATTTACGCTTGAATAAGTCGGTTACATTTACTAATCGATTACAATATACACGTGTTCATAGCTTTGATGTTCCATGTTTTAACCAACTTCAAAAAAGGAAGAGGTTCTCTATTCTTCGGAATCTTTTTTTTTTATGTATGTTCACCGATTACTCGAAGACGCCTGGACCGATTGGGAAAATTCTTGTTTTGTTTCAATACTTATGAAACCTGCGGTTGAGATAGGAGAAACTGTGCGAAGTTTTTTTCTATTTCAAAATGAGAGTCTACTATAAACATATTATACAGAATAAACAAACAGTCACGATATAATTCTTTTATAGTTAGTTTGTTTTATAAATTGTCAATTTCTTATTCAATTTCGAATAAAACATTAGTCTCTGTTATAATAATAAGTTTATTAGAGCAACGCTTATTTTTTTAAATTGTAGTTTGAAGCAAAGTTGAATGAAATCTAATAACATGCTTAATATTCTTACTATTTCTTAGCGAAATTATGTTAAAGCTTAACAAAAATGATGTTTGAATGAAACGTATATTTATTTTTAATCTCAGCCTACATTAATTCATTTCTATAGAATAGTATTTACATATAAAATCACGCCATGAAGGGCGGTCACGCGCGCATTGTTTAATTTTAAAATTTTCAAGTGCTCTTCGTTTTAACGTTGTCGAGTTACCCCTTTATATCTTTGGCGTGTACCATATTTTTTTTATCACAAAATGTGTATCACAATAATGGCAATGGGTTTAAATGTTTCTTTCTCTGAATGGTGTTTGATTTAAATTTGATTTATTTTTTGTAAAAACAATTTCGTGGGATATTCCCACGGGTATGAAAATTGTACAGTTTCATTTGAAATTAAAACTATTTGCACGTATGCTTATGAAGTGATCCCAATTAAATCTGCTTAAGTTAGTTGTCCAATTTTCCTCAAATGTTATTCATTATGGGGAAAAAAGGTTTTTATTATACACCCGGGCCAAAAGATTTGTATAGAGGCCTACAGTAATTTTGAAGCCCCCGTGGCACAATTATTGTTGTTGGCCGCGAGTTCGATCCCCGCACAAGGCAAATGTTTGTGTGAGACACTAGTATTTTTTTCGGATCTGGGTGTTTGTTGGGCAGTAGTCTCTCGTAGTTCCTGATAACCACGACACAAGACTCGATCTTATTGTGTTGGGTGTATTAATTTATTATTTTATTTAATCAATGTTATCTTAGTAAATAAACATTCGTACAATATTAACTTAGTTTGGTCGGCTCAATTTATCAAGCTTAAAAAGCCTATACTTACTATGATTCCTCTCTCTTACCCAAAACCAGCAATTTACAGATCTTAAGTCTAATGGGTGTCATTTGTCATTAACGGTAGCGATTAATTTATACCTCGGGTGCTCGTTGACCATACATGTGAAAAAATATTATATGACAATTATATTAGTCAAGTCTGTATCGTTAAGATGCGTTTAAGACTTAGCCAAACACGCTGACCTAGGGCGGGTCAGCAGACTCAACATTCCTTTAAAATCCTAACACAGAATTATCATGAAAAACATGATATTAAACAATGTACATGGCTAAGTTGTTCGTTAAAAGTTCAACATCCAAGAATACCAAAATTATAATAGGCCAACAAAAATCACAGATGACTGGACAAAAACAGTTGATTAGCATGAAGTGTGAACCGTGGTTTGGCCACGCGTGTGGCGTGTGGCGCGTGGGTGCGCCGGTGCTTGTAGTGGGGGATTAGAGCTCTATCCCGCTGGTCCCGTGTCCCGGCGTCCGGACACCCGCCTTGAAACAACATGCTTCACCTAATCACCGCGGATTTGGGGATCAACCGACATTTTCATAGTTTATAAACTTCTTTTGTTTATGATTGTATTGATCGTGAGTTCTCAATCAAGTATATTGTATGCACGATTGTATTGTGATGTATAGTCTTAAAATGAGTGTTTTCGTATTGAAAAACTCACATAAAGTGGACTTGGGAATTATTTCATCGTTTAAAACCCCGACAAAAACATCAGTTAATTATGAAAGAGTATCTGTATAAACCCATATACGCCCGCCTGCTGGGCCCGGTTCTCCTCTACAATCAGAGTATGATTGAGAGGGCTTAGGCCTCATAGTCCACCACGCTGGCCTGATACGGGTTGACGGATTTTACATACCATAGATATTCTTACAAATCGCTATGGTATGCAAATTTCTTCACAATGTTTTCCTTTACCACTAAAGAATACAGTATGTGAATTAAAATAAAAACAAAAATGTAAAGTAAAAAAATTGCAATTACAATTGTCTTTATTTCAAATCCTATTTTATATTTGAATACATATTTTGAATAATAGGGTAATATTAAAGGTTCACTCCCCGATGGCTAGGCTTTTGCTACGAATTATTTATTATATTATAAATATTTATCTTACATTCAAAGCTCAATTTGAAGTATGGCTATTAATGGAGTCATCTTTTAATTCAATATTTGATAACCTGTACATTAGGAACCTAAAATATGTAATGATCTCACTGTCAAAGGATAATTTACTAAACCGAGAATAAGAGAACCGAGAATAATAACACACTGTCCTACATTTTTTGGAACAACATTTTTTCAATTAAAATATCAATGACACATGGACCTCTGTTCTTTGTTTTTACTGTAAAAGTGTAAGTATGAGGATGTACTTTAATATGGAAAATATTATGAATAACATTACAGCAATATACTCGACAGGTACATAATTTTAAGACAAGTATAATTTAAAATACATTACTGTTAGTGTAAAACTGCTAGTGGCGTGAATCGTGACGTCAAATCGATGTAAAGCTAAGACGGTAGCGGTGTAGGTCCGTCTCCATTACATTGTCCACGTAGCTCGTAGCTCGTAGCACGTAGCACGTGGCTCGCGCGTTCGCTTCGTAGCTCGGTTTCAATTCAGACGGCACGCGCCGCCCCTTGCGCCTCGCCGCCTGTGATTGGCCCGCCCGCCGCCCAGACAATTAGGATCCCTCTTGTCTGTAATCTAACTTGACATTTTAATATTTACCTTACTGTCTCACAAGAACACTATTTGAGTTTCTTACGCTGCCATTTTGTTAAATTACTCAGCACCTAAATACCCTACACTTTAGTAATATTGAAGGCATGGAATAACATATTTTTGAAAAACATAATACATGAAATTTCAGTCGTATTTTACTCTAAAGGTTAAGTAAAATGCATTTTTAAGGTAAACATAGCTAAAATAAATGTTATGAAATGTTTAAGGGCTTATAATAATGGGGATGTAATGTGGTGTAAGTATCGCTTTATGGAGTAACGCACCCATTATGTTTGTAAGTAATTCGGTCAGCTCGCAGCCACCGGCGCCCTGACAACATAGCCTGTGGACCGGCACAGAAGATGGATACATGCCGTCCACCTCGCACGCGCCGCGCCGCGCTATCTCCCTCTCGCTCGAGGGGTGGGACTCGATGTAATCAGGGGATGATGTGACTCGCGATCTCTGAAGCTCGAAAGATCACAATTATCAGAGCAGTCTGTCGAAAGCCGCGTTTGGGTGGCGAAGTCATCAACAAAAGTCATACAAAGTTTCGTATAGTGGCTTCAATGATGACCGTAGTGAAATTAAATAATACGAATACTCGTATATGTTAAATTAAATTTAATGTGATTTTATTTCGCGGTTCGGGGATGTTTTGTATGTAAATTGCAAGTGATATTTGATTGTAAAAGAAGTGATTGAGCATTCGAGCTGTCGACGTTTTGGGAAAAGAGTCGGGTGCCGACCGTGGCAGTCCGGAGAATGGGTACAGGTCAGTACTTTACTATTAAAAATTACTCTATTATCAGTGGGTCAGCTGTGATCATTTTTGCTAAACAAAAAGCGACAAATCTGACGTCAAATCTCTACTGCATTACATGGATATAATTTTATTTAACACCGTTTTTTATAACAATAGATATTTCGTAGCGATAACTTCAAATTATCAATTATATTCAAAATTTTGTTTGTGAATAGTGCATGCGTCTAAAGTATTACACGGCAAGTAAAACTACATGTCTGTATCATATTTTCTGATCAAAATAATAAAAAGTTTAGTTTAAGCACATATAAAAAAAGTATTATTAGGAAAGTTATCACTTTTTCTCTGAGTAATCAGAAAATCGTATGAAAACATTTGTCCATTATTTTCATTTTATATTTCCTAAGTTCTAGTCTTCTATAAATAAGTTCTAAACGAAATTCATTCACAAACTAAAATGTTTAATAATCCGGTAAGCGTAGCATATAAATGAAGAATTCAGTAGGTAACATTTCTAAATTACAATTTCCACAACTAAAATTATTCATCCTAAAGAATTCGAACCTATTAATTTATAAGCAAGTTAAAATACTATCTTCTTTATAATTAAGTAACCTACTTATTGATAAAAAAAATGCTCGTTAAGATATTTACGTGGATAAATACTTGTCTTGACCTAATCAAATAGGAAAATTATCTCTTTATACTTTGGCATATTTATAATGTAGAAAGCCTACAATAATCTGTTTAAATTAGTATAGTTTAGAAATATAAAACCATTTATTTATAGTACAAGTTTAAAAAATATATTAATGCTTATTTGATAGAACATAATTTATAATTATAAAATTATAATATTATGAATATAAATATTTACATGCTTGTTCATAAATAATTTGACAATCAACTTGTCTATGTATGGATATACATTAGTATTTTCTTATTTCATACATGTATTAATGTTCAATGTGTACATCAATTGAGCTGAAATAATTCCTATATTCCATTGTGATAAAGATCGGTTACAATCGATTTCCCCGACTGCCTCGGTGGCGTAGTGGTACTACGGTATGATTGCAAAGCTGAGGTCTCGGGTTCGAATCCCGGGTCGGGCAAAGTGATATTGGATTTTTCTATTCATTATTAGCCCGGAGTCAGGAATTTGTGCCCGATATGGCGATAGGCTCGCCCCCTATCACATCGTGGGACGGAATATACAAGGCGAAACGTGGGTGTTCTAGTAGCACCTCTGCCTACCCCTTCTGGGAAAAAGGCGTGTGGTTATGTATGTATGTACAATCGATTTCCTAAGATTAATGAGTGGAGGAAGTAGAACGCGCAAAACAAAAAGAATTACATCTCTGTTTTCTTTGTCTACTGCGCAGTGAACTTTTTTTTTATCAGCCCATATACGTCCCACTGCTGGGCACGGGCCTACTCTACAATCGAGAGAATCGATTGAGAGTGGTTAGGCCATATAGTCCACCACGCTGAACTTAAATTCGATGAATATTACTTGAACTACGCCTGAAATGATAGTTATATTGAATTAGAAAGCGACATAGAACTACATTTTTTTTTATTACTTTAAAATACCTGTATATTATGTTTTTGTATTTGTATGTTTAATTAGTATTAGTTACACTGTAATCTTTATTCTCTACACTGCCCTCTCTTTCTCCTTATCTTAACTCGATCCCATGGTTGTCTGTAAGACATTGCCTAGAGCGATAAAACCGCCGTTTGTATTTTTTATGTTTCTACTTATATTGTGTTTCATTCTTGTGTACAATAAATACTTAATAAATAAATAAATACCTACTCACAGGTAGATTTAAACGGTCCAATTTATGATAATTAGCAATGATAATTATCTCCTTTTGAATGGTGGACGAGGACTTTGACTGGAATTATTATAACTTATTTCTTAGTACTAGTACCCATATTAACTCTTAAATTTTTCCATGGTTTCGTTTATTTGTGTTTGGCATAATTGCTGGTGATATGAAACGAGTTTAACTGTCGTGTAGGGAATTAATTAACACTTTTGGCAAGTTAGTATTATAACAGCATATATCAATCACATATTGACATACAAAACACATTAACATCCATGTACTAAATACCAAATTATTTATTACATGTTTCTTTAATTATAACAGCATAGAAGTGGAGAAAATATGTGACGTATAAGTCTCCCAGAGATTTATCGGTCATTTTTAGTCAGATTTTTTTTCATATATCAACCCCCGAGGTCATGACAAACAATAGCTACAACATTACTTACTCAACTGAATATTAACACAACACAATTGGCATTCGGTACAGCATAAGAGGATTATTCCCAAATATGTCTTTGTTATAGAATTATAGCAGTTAAGTAGGTATTTAGTTAACACACAAATAAGTTCTGAGACGGACCCCGATTACAAATGTAACTTAGGGACGAAGAAACTTGGTTAGTTTCACAACCCGACACCGCTGTTCGCACAAAGGATACTGTTAATGTAATACGCACTGAATAGTTTCAGTATTTATTTGTTTTTAATTTCTTTTTTTTGGAGAACTTAACTTATAAATGTTGCTAATTTCAGCTGCGCAGTAGTGTCAATATTTAAAAACATATAGTATATTCTATTCAAATTACAAGTTCTAATTCCTACCGCTGTAGGGAGGGAATAAAATTACAAAATAACTTGCATACATCTTACTTTAATCATTATTCTGTTGTATGCCTGATAGCAGACAGAATCTTCCCTTATACAATTGTAAGATTGTCAAATCTTTTATTTTTTAATGGCCTCCGTCTTGTAATCTGGCCCGTTACTACGTATTTCACAGCCAATATCCAGTACACGTAGCTAGATAAAATTAATTAAGAGAAATTACGGTAAGACTTACATCAAGATGCTCGCCTTACAGCACTGTTAATTCAGTCAAGCTACTGATTTTATAACATCAAAAACTCAACTAGGAAACAAAGAAGTAAGACACAGAGATATTATTTCAAATAATTTATTTATCATTTAATTTAAACTGAAACTTAGGATTAAATTTAATAGTTTTCCTGTCACTTTTTAGTAAATTTATTAACATTAATAATTGTTATGTTGACTAAAAAAATAATATATACCCAATATGGTCTGAATAATTGTAAGCAAATTGTTAATGTTGCATAATGAATAAGATGTTTATGGTCAGCGGTAGTTACTTATCTTGTTTACCATTTGGTTACTTTTAACTCTACATGCAAAGTATTTATTATTTGTTTTCATTATCGTATGATCTCTGTTATTAAATTGTTACTCTTAATTTTTTCGTCAGAAAAACCGATCAGTCTCCTCGTACAATGTTCTTAAAAATTAAAACAAAAATAATATTACCTATGAATTTAGACATGTAGCATCCTAGTACCTATCCTATCCTACTATCCTACTCTTACTAATATTATAAAACGGAAAGTTTGTTACTTCTTCAAGCTCAAACGGCTGGACTAATTTTGTTGAATTTCGGTATCTAGGTAGCTGATAATCTGGATTAACACTTATACTACTTTTTATCCCAAAAATGCATTCAAATATGTATACTGCTCTTTCAAACTGAAAGGGACGGTTTGATATAAGAAGATATAAGAAGACAGGATTGCAGGATTGATTGATTGAGAAGAAATGCCTTGAGTCATGAAACAGGTTGAGATGGGACAGGACGGGATCTGAAAAGCATTTCAGATCCCGTCCTGTTACGTTGGGCTTAAATATAAAACAGAATGCGAAATAATATACATATATCTGATGTGGACTGGACTCAAAAAAGTGTCCGTACCCGGGCGAAGCCAGGTCGAGCCGCAAGTTGAGCAATATAATGCAAGGAATATTATAAAAAAGTATAGACTGGTAAACATAACGCAAAGATATATGAATACTCATTCATTTATTAAAGAATGATTAAAAAAGGCGGTGTATTGTACATCGTAATATAAGTACATTATACACGGTGACATGAACATCAGAGGGCTAATTAATGATATTCATTTGAGGTGAATTAGCGAGTGTGGTGTTTCGCACGAGTGTTGGCAATTTCACGCGATGTGGGGTTCGATTCCCGCCCCACCGCGCCACGCATCGGTGCACACCTCTCGTTCATGTATGTGTGTTTATACTGCATCTAGATATTATTGTGTTGCGACCTACATACATTTGTTTATGTTATATTAAGACATTTGAAGACAAGAAACATGAATATGGGTAGTATTTTTTGGACAAAATGAGTATTGCGAATATTTTAAGAAAAAGATTCATAAAAATAATACTATTATATCGGCTGGTAGAAAAGTAAATAATTTCTTTATTAAATACTCAGTTTTCACATATCTCTACATGTATATCAATTTTGAAGACACCAATTGAAATAACTTCAATCGTATTGCGACGTATGTGTTTTAAATGTTTATTTTTTGTAGCTTTAGCTGTTCATATTTCAGTTAACACGGGAGGCACACAGTGAATGAAAATAAATTTTTACTATAATATAATAAAACAGCTACAACTTTTAAACGGTATTTATTTGATAGCCTTTACAGTAGTTGTTAATTTGCATCAGAAAACCAATAGTTGGTAAAAAATATGAGAATATACAAATACATATAATTTATCCGTCGGCCGAAGCACGACGCTGTGTAGTGGTAAAAATGATCATTATTGGGTCGAAAAAATACTCAAATACCGACCATTCTAAGGAAAGGAAAGCCATGTAGTAAGTTCCATGGCTTGATCTTATTTAAACACGTTAAACTAATGCGATACCGTGGTTCAATACATTATTAACTGTACCACACTATTTTATTTTATTTACAAATTTATTTATAAGACGTCCAGTAAGTTAAATCAATACTATAAGTGTAATAATCGGGTCCGACGGCGTAACATGCTCACATTCTATTCCAATCACATACTTGAGCTGTGTGTCGGTATTAAAACCGACACACTATGGGAAGTGGTAGAGCCACGCTGTTGTGGGGTGGTACCACCGTCTCACAGGAAATCGACGTGAAGCGACAGCTCAGCTGACGCGTTTCGTTCGGCGAGTGAGATTGCCGGATGCCCAATATCCCTTTCCTCTTCCCATCCGTGTTTCTTCCCGCTCCTCTCCCAATTGGGCCGTCAAAGCATCCATGATCCAGCGTTGTGAATGTTCATGGGCGGCAGTGATCACTTACCATCAGGTGACCTGTTTGCTCGTTTGCCGGACCTATGCAATAAAAAAAGATATTATTAGTAGTATTGTTTAATGCCATGCACAGAACTTTATTATAAAAAATTAAGCAATACATTATATTATACAACCAAATTATTATATAAATAAAAATTTTGCGTATTTCAAGGTCCGTTCTTTTGATCTTGTATTCCTTTTACAAGATGAAGTGCGTCAGTATCTTTAAATCCTTTATAAACTACGCCGAAAAGCAGGATAATTACGACACTTCGCGGCTTTCCCTGCAGGCCCGAAAGACGAGCAGTAAAGTCGCCTAAGTCTGTTACAACGAAAAAATAAAGGATATTTTCTTGAAAAGGATTCGCGGCATTAAGAGAGACAACCTCTGACACCGACGCGATGCTCAATTCTGTTGCAATTATTATGATCATGGAATTTTTATGCTGTTTGGTAACTAATACCTAACAACTTTTTAAACAGTTGTGTTGGACAATTGACTTGTCCCTATTTGTAAATAGTCATAGTTTTATGTATTATTTTAACTTCCCAAAAGGTCGAATATAATTACATGTACAACAAACAAGAAATCATGTAAGCAATTTAACATGATAGTATTCAAAATATGGTACGAAGGAAATATTATTAGAATATGATGATATAAATACTAAGAATTATTTTTCTCGTGATAGTACTTAACAGGAGAAAATAAGTAAATGAAGAACTTAGTAGGATTATACTTTTGTCTAAATGTACATCTCCTCTCTTCTTTTCCTTTTTTTATATCCTTCCAAAGGTTGTCTGTAAGAAATCGCCCAGAGCGATAAGACCGCCGTCTGTACTTTTTTCTTAATTTTTATTATCTTTATGTGTTTTCCTTTTTGTGCGCAGTTAAGAATAAATAAATAAATACATTTAGCCACAGTATTCAATCATAGACGTCCCACTGCTGGGCACGAGCCTTCTTAAAAATCATATTTTATTGTCTACAAAAAAAAATATTACAAAATATTGATATAAGCATCCCAAATACTAAACCGTCAAGATAGTTGTGAACGTGCTATGTATACGGGTATGAGGGTACGCACGGTGTGAACGAAGTCTTTGTAAGCGTTAAGGAAAAGGGGCGAAGGGGAAGCTTCAGTAAACTGAACAAAAACACCAACGTTATTAGCGAGATTGGTGTAATCTGACTAATCTATTTTGGGAAAGGGGCGCTCAGCGGCGCTTCCCAGTGTCAATTAATAAATAAACATTTCCTCGCCAAGACGTACAATCATCCGCCGTAGTGTCTTCTTTACACAATTATGTGTTCATTTTTTATGAAGCGGAATAACTTTGAAGACCATCATTTTTGGCGAAGCCGTTTATAACTTTGACCGTCATAACTTTTGACTATATAACGGAAAAACGTTGTCATTTGAGGAATACCTATATTTTGAATTAATATATTATGTCCTATTCTTTTTCCAACGTAAGCTCAAGGGTGCAGTAGTTTTATTAAACGTTATTAAGCATTTTATTATTATTTAATTAAACAAATCAGTCATCTGATGCCTAAAAGGATTAATGTAGAGATCACATAATTTTTCACGCTCAGCCGGATGTAAACGCAAGTTGGAACCCCATAATTTGTTTGCCATTAACATTTGCAGTTTTAATAAATCGAAATACATTAATTATGGTGTTAAAAGTTAATTACCTAATACAACGATCCATAACTCCAACTAAAAACTTATTCTGTTTCTGTAAAATGGTAATATTGCGCGTTTTTAAATTGTTGGTTGTCATGTTGGTTAGAGCAGTCCAAAGTTTCAATTGACGACAGACAATAATCTCCCTCGCAGTTTCCAGTTCGCAATACTTCTATGACGCAGTTGGTTAGACGAAGGCTGTGAAACGTGAGGCTGCGGGTTCGATCCCCGCTCCGGGGCAAATATTTGTATTAACCACAAGTATTTGTGTCGGGTCTAGGTAGACCGAAAAGTCTCTTATAGTTCCTTATACGCACAACACACGACTTGATCTTAGTGTGGGGTCAGGACTATGTACTCGTTCGTATGTGTGTACTATGTGACTGACTGACTGACTATATTTATTTATTTATTTTTGACATAAGTGTACGTTCATTTGTCTGTGATTTGTTATTATTCACATGGGTTTCAGGTGATCGGCTCCTCGACATTCCATGCAACGTGTGCGGAGACAGAAGCTCCGGCAAACACTATGGGATATACAGTTGCGATGGTAAGACATTACTTATTTTATTCATTCATAATCTTTTATTGTGACTTATATGAGGGAGAATCGCAGACGGGCTAACTATCCATAATGCGTATGATGGTGAGTACGTTGCGATACAAATAGAGAACATACGGGTAAGAGATCGTCTTTTCTAGCCAGTTGACAAAATTATACCAATACCTGGAATGATAGGAATAGTCTAGCATCAACAAAGTGACAAAAATGTCCAATAAAAAACTAATTCAGAAGCAATTCACTAAACTAGGTTATAATAGTTATTTCCATTTATTGTATCAGCTAGTATACGTCTCACTGCAGGGCACATGCCTCCTCCACAATCAATAGACCATTTGAGAGAGGTTAGGCCGTATAGTCTGTCTCGCTGCTCTAGTGCGGGTTGGCGGACTTTTACATACCATAGAAATTATTTTGAATCACTATGGTGTGCAGGTTTACTCACGATGTTTTCCTTTACCGTTATAGTGCATGGTGATTGACTATGAATACACCTAACTCCGAAAAGTCAGAGGTGTGCCCTGGGATTTCAACCCGCGACCACCGCAAACATGTTGGCGGCCGCGTGTGGCCCGTTACCAACAGGCCACCCCGCACTTCATTATTATTATTTCCATGCTCAACAAAAATAGATAATATCAAAAAAATCAAATTACGTGCTTATATTTTTTTCCATATCCTCCTTTCCTTTCCATTTCACATTTTTATAAAGAAAATCAAACATGACATTTCCCTGTAGGTTGCTCGGGGTTCTTCAAGCGGTCCATCCACAGAAACCGGGTGTACACGTGCAAGGCCGGCGGCGAGATGAAGGGCCGCTGCCCCGTGGACAAGACGCACCGCAACCAGTGCCGCGCGTGTCGGCTCGCCAAGTGTTTCCAGGCGAACATGAACAAGGATGGTAAGTTTTACTCGCGTTATTTCTGGTCTTGTTCATATGGTTTATTTGTTACTAGATATTGCGTGCAGGTTTGTTATGTAGGTTTGTTGAAGTAGGGTGTTTGTTAGTAGATATTGGTCGTGGATTAGCTCGGGTGGATTTAGGTTTGTGATTTTTAGATTGTCGTTCAAAGGAAGCAGTTATGAATAAGGAAAAGCAAAAAATATTTTGTTGATTTTGGAAACAGCACTTTTTTCTAAATAAAAGATGCCTGTGTCTTGTTTTGTACGCTTGACAACGTGAGCAATAAATTTTATAACGATGGGTTAAGTTGGTGAGGCGTGAAAGTTTTACAAATAAACAGGCTGAATTTCGCATTTGTAATATTAGTAGGCAGTGTAGTTTTCATAAATTGCGTTTGAAATGTCCATGGACAGTAGTAATCACTAATTATAAAACAAGCCGTTTGCTTTTTTGGCGGATGTAAATAATAAAAATTATAAGAATGAATAATATGTATGAGAATGTGTATTACGTTCTACCAGCACAGCATTCATAAACCGTGGTGTACGAACTGAGCTATTAATCCCTCATTGTACAGAAAAAAAGCAATTAAAACTGACCAATATCCACAAATAACAAGCATAAAATTCGAAATACTTACGCAATGGCAACAAATAGCATTGTATCGGTGCGGCCACACGGTGGAGCGAGGTTCATCACACTCGCAGCAGGTCGCATTGTCCGCTGGCCGACGCGCAAATATTGAGTGAATTATAGCGTAGCCGGCAGTCGGGTCCATTTTCACCGTGCCGCCTCGTATCGAATCCTATCTGTCATTACGTCATCTCGATACAACCAATATTGTGTTCCGATCGTCGCGCTGTCAGCCTTTGTCGCTTTTATTTATAGCGATCGTTCTGTCGGCTGAACGCGAGCTTGTGGTACATTCTAACATATGTAGGTATTGTAGTACTATTGGTTATAACCAATAGAACTATTGGTTATAACTATTGGTTAGAACCAATAGAACTACAATAACTACATGTCGTATACGACGTTTCATAAATATTTAAAATATTCGGTAGCATTAAGGAGGACTAAGTAAAAAAACTGTCACCACTTATTAACATTTGTGGATGAAACCAAACTGGGATCTGTAAGATTAAAATAAAACATTTTAGCTAAAATCTTACCTAATCCTAACTCTACTCTACTTTACTTCTAAGTTTATTCAAAGATTTTTTTGAAATAAAAGGATAATAAACTCTTTTGGGTGTAATTTGTGTTCAAGTGAATTTGTATATCTGTGTTAGGATGTCCGATATAATACGATACTGTCTGCCTAAATTTTCGGAGCCCTCTGAGGTGCGCAGTCTATATTAGCCTACTGTTGGCAAGAAACCTACTATATTATGTGGGGAATATACATAAGTTGTGATCTATCTATGAAGAAATAAAAATGACATACAATATTTTTGTCGTGTTTGAGCCACGTTATAGCCATCGACTGCAACATGAAATGGGCAGCTAACTTTACTGGTATCTTATATAAGAGGCCGCAGGAGGTACCTAACCTCCGCAATGCCTATTTTTTCCGCCAAACAGGAGTCTAAACGCATTGTTGTGATATTGTCAGACTAACTACTGGACATAATGAGACTTAATACCTTGTGTCTTAGGATGGCGAGCGCAGTGGAATTCCAAGCACTGCTTTTATAATTCATGGTGTTGTTTGATGTTGCTAATGTCCATGAGCGGTTGTATTGCTTACCATCAGGCGAATTGCATGCTCGTTTCACCATACATTGCAATAACAAAAAAACTTGTTCCACTTCGTTTTACCAAAGAATGTAGACAGTGAAATCATCCTCCTTTGTTGTCTATTGTAGAGCATAGGATTTTTCTAGATTATGACATTAAGCATTTATCAAGAAACATGTATATGTATACATGTTTCTGTGTTCTGTTCTGCGAGTGTACTTATGTAAGTACACTCGCTGGGCTGATGTGTTAATGAGCACGGCACCAAAGCCCTTCTACTAATAGCGCTGCTACCTACCACTAAAATTTTTTATTTGTATGTCTCTTTGTCAGATATATTGGAAGGCTATTATACTAATTAGTGTATTTTGTGAATACTGTCTTGTTATCCACCTCTAAATTCTACGCGGTGGTATCCAGGTGCGATGATTGATCGTGTATAGATCAGTTCAAAGTCGACTACACCTTTAAAAAAATCTCTTCTAATGCCGTTAGTTTTTCTCAATATCATAGTCGGCATCATCTTGCTATACCGCGAGTACTGTAATGAATATAAAATGTACATGAAAGTGGTCACCAGGGGAGTTGTTTCCCCATTTGCCGATTCTCTCGTACAAAACATTGCGGGTTGACTAAAAATTGTACTGATTTGCCTTGTTATTATACTGTCAGAATTTGCAAGCTGATATAGCTCATCTTTTCGAGGGCGCCGTAATCTGATGATTGCCCTAAACAGTTATATTTATGTATGTATAGGTATGTAGGAATCACCATTTGACTTTTGACTGCTTATAATCATACAAATAATATTAACATTCAAAAACAATGAAATTCTTCACTTACTCTCGATCGAAATATACCAACCAAACTAATCTCTGTTGCAATATTAAATCATGAAATTAATATTCGATCGAAATAATTGAGAATTAATAACTTGAGAAGTTACTATTTATTTATTATGCGCTACTTGAAATGATCTCAATTTGCGTGGATAAAGTTTAAATCTAAATTCTCCCTAAGTAAAATGTGAATATTCATATCGGTCCCATGTCGTCCGCAAGTCGGGTGCTCTCACCATGTGACGAAGCTTTTAAGTATATTAACTATCTCTACTATATAGCAACGGTTTAATCTTATCTTTACTAGGGCTGCCAAATAAAACTTGTGTAACGTAGAGAAATGGAAAAGACACTGACGTAAAATATTTAAGTATTTTTTTATTTAGTAAACAGAATTTTACGAGGTTTTACAAAACGGTATAATACTTCTTATTAATATTTTAATTGAAATTATGTACTTCATTGACTGTTATTCAAAATATAAGAAATATCGAAAGAATGTTTATCAAATCTTTTGTCGTTCCATATCCTCTAGTAACATTGGGTCGGTGCTACATGGCCGTACAGTTGCCTTCCTAACATCAACCCTGTTAGTAGGCCTTTTAATTTACGCAGAAATAAAATCGTTTGACGTTTATAGACTCTACACATTTTCGAAATTCTTGCATAAAACTCTCAAGTAGGAAATAGGTGTATAAGTTTCCTCACGATGTTTTCCATCACCGTTAAGCAAGCGATAATTTACATCACATGTGTACCCTAACCTGGGCTTCATACTCGCTATATCCTACAATCCAACAGTTCACGATCTACCAATAGTCAACCAGACACTATAAAATATGAAATAAACTATTGAAGCCTTAATGCTCGGTTGTAGGTATGGTATAGGTAGCCCTGGCCTAGATATAGCGCTGGTGCGGTCGCCGCGCAGGTGCTCCCCGGCAATTTATTCACGAGCATCACTTTATGCCGCCGCGGCCCGGATTACCTTTATATGTTTACTCGCTCGCGTAATTATACACCCTCACGAAACTTACCCGTGCCCCGTACATACCATTTTGCATTCTCTCTGTAACTTTGTGCTGTGTGAAGCTTCAATCTGTGCTGGGGTTGTTGTGGTAATTAATTGTATAAATAATATATTATATTATGTGACACAATTGAGGTTAACAATGTGGCTGAAAATAAAAATTTGGCTAAAAATGTGGTGTGAACTTGAAAGTATAGTGTATCTGCGAAATAACATTTGTAGTGAAACACCAGGTATTTAAGTTCTGTTGAATTGAATTTTTACATAATTTACAATATTAAATTTTGCCTAGTATTCTACGAGTACAGCTACAGTTTTTCAGAATGAATTGTCAACTAATGCAATCGATCTAAACTTCACACCACACATAAAAGGCATTTGCGGATTGTTCTCAATGAACGTCGAATATTTAAAAGCAATGCCAAGTGGAACTGAAAGCAATCGCGACGGCGGCATAAAGTATTCATGCGCAGCGAGTTCGACTGGCTCGCTTACCGGCCGCAACCGCAGAATACCGAATTATTTCATTAATCACTTACGAACCAGCTTCAGGTACTACTCAACTTTGTACTTCGTATCTCTATCGGCAGTATTGTTCTGCTAATGACGGGAAAGGATCTGATCAATAAATATGTACTGCTTTTTAGAGTTGACATTGAAGAAACGAGTTACAATTTATTTGCATGCAGTCTGTATGACCAATTTTTTTCTGCCTACATAGGTAGACTAGATAGCGACCTGCCGGGTGTTAAGTGGCCAACACCTATAGACTTTTTCCATGGCAAAATGTATTTCGCGGTTGCTTAACGTGTGGCGAAGAGTTTCTTTAGATTACCTACATTTAAAGAAGGAATCATCAAAGAATATCATGTACCTTGAGGAAAAACGAAGTAAGCATTTGTTTTCTGAGTTGCATGTGCATGGTACAAAGAACTCTGGAAACATATCGAAAGGAAGTTGATTGTCATGAAAATTTTACGAATAGACACAAAATAATTTAACCATATAATATTACAAGCCCTTATAACGGTTGATTATACAAAGATTTTACTTTAGATAAAATAGTTAGAATTTAGAATTTTAGTGAATTAAAAAGAATTTTCATTAAAACAATGCGCATCTTACGTTAACTTATTTTAATAATTAGTATCGTGTATTATTAGATTCATTTACATTAAGTATGTTTGATCTATATGAAATTATTAATATACCATATGTGGATCTGCATAATACATAAATAAATGTTTAAAATCATTGTGTTATAAAATAAGGTACTGTTTCACAGCTGAGTAAAGTATAAAATTAATTCTATTGTACCTACAATACACATAAAACATATATTCGGATTGATTGGCTATTTGAATTACAAACTCTTCGGGTGAATATGGAGAAACTCATAAAGTCCAACAGGCAGTGAGCCAATCAGCCAACTCCAATATCGTTGAGCAAACAGAGCGAATCGATGTTGGCCAGTGCGTCAACACAGATCGGGCAAACTTGTCTCTATACCGAGCCAACATATATATGTACATATGTAGCATCAGTGAATGAAATACATCAATATAGCAGTGGAATTGAGCAAAGTCAGAATAATTATACGAGTTAAAATACGAAATATATGTTGAAATGTACTCACCACTTTGAATTAGAACCTACATGGTGACTCGTGTTAACAAGGAATTTAAAACGATAACTGTAACTTTCGAAATTCAAAAACATTGACATATAATTTTCGGACTTGCAGTTGAACACTTATTTATTATTCGTCCCGTGTCCTAGACTATTAGAACCTCTCTATGACCCTATCCCTGTGGATGTCTCTCGTCCAATTAACAGTTCATTTGCATTAAAAGTAACATATCTATGAATAATGCCTTTTTCAAATTCATCAAGATCAACAATAGTACCGTATAATTAGTACCAAACTGGTTGAATTAAATATAAGCATAAATGTAATTAATTGCTTGTAACAAATAAATGTTTCTTTCTTTCTTTCAATATCAAACTAACTTTAACTAACTAACTAACTAACTAACTTTGAAACCAGGTTTTTTTATGGCATTTTTCTTTCCCGTGCTTTTAACCCCTTATAAATGCATCCTGTCATATTTTTATTACATGTTTCTTTTTATTTGTGTCTTTTTTATTATTTTTTATGGTAGCTGGTGTTTTGGTAGACCTCAGGTGCCTACATCACTATAAACACCGGGTAATAGTTGTAAAAACAACTAAATTCTGGCTTTCACGCCATTCTTATTTCTCTTTCTTACCCTACCCTACTATTGGCAAAATCATTGAACACTGACGAAGCCATTAAAAAAAACATAACATAAACAATCAGGCTAAGATAAATTTGCGTTATTCAATTAAATTTTTTTGATTCATTCAACGCGTGAATATTAGAAAATTAAAGTATTTTTACCATCAATTCCGCAACTATTCCGCGTCAAACTAAACAAGAATAACTTACGTGATACATCAAAAAAATACGACATACATTAAAAATCCCACTGAATTGAGAACCTCCTCCTGAAGTCGGGTAAAAATATCAAAATTCAAACTGAAAATGTTACCAATGACTAATGGTGGTGACAATGACCAATGATAAACGACTATTTAACAGATTTATCCACAAACAAAAATAAATTACTCAACTGCGAGAATTCGGTGCATGAACATAGTAATATAATTTTTAAATTAGTATAAAGTAACTATTTTAAAAATAATGTTTTCGTTTTTACTCAGAATTTGCAATTAAGATTGCTGATAATATTATATATATTTTTCATAACAAGTAATTTAATTTATTTTGCAATAGAAATTTCTTCACGAACATCACAAACATTCATCAGCCGAGCGACCTCTCCCTTTCGAGTGATCAAATAAACATAATCCTCAATTTAACTTCATAAAATTAATTTAAAATCGATCAGAGCTCGAGCAAGCCAAGCGTCTGCTTCAACTCACTCATTTTTTTACTTTACTTTAAAGTTAAGGGTTGATTTCGAAAAGCTTTCAATGTTCTCATTCCGAAGTTAATCAGTCGTCTACGAATAATTTATAACGAAAGTGGAAAATTGAATTCTGTTCAATTTATGTTCTTTCATGCAGATTAGTAATTTTTAAGCATAACATTTTTTTAAGCATACATTTTGCTAAGTTGATTCTAATCGCGATCAGATGCCACTCGTGGTCATTTCATCCCTGAATTTAAATTTGTAACGACAAGTACATAAATGCTTGAACTTCGATAATTTAATGGGATTTATGGTAAATGTATCTACGTCATCAATGTTTAGTAAGCACTAGTGGTTCATTATTCAAATATGTCTTAAAAGTAAATTATTAACTACAGAAACAATTAATTAATTAAATTACTATATTCTTTTGAGCCCCACAACTATGATATAGATTTCATGATTGATCAGAAAAAATTAATATGGTAATCGACATTTATACAATGTACCAGTCACACAATTCATAAGAAGTTTATTTGTATTATTTTAAAGAAATATCTTGTAATTATAGTAGCAAAGAGTAATAAGATGTTATAAAATTATCTTATATGAATTGAAATGAAAACTCAAGAATAATATTTTAATTACCAGCTTTGATAATATAATACTAATTGATATTACATATTATTCTTTACTTCCATTACACTACAAAATAATTATACTAAAAATTGCCAAATCAGCGAGTTAAGTATAAGAAATAAAATCACGTCAGATAATAAAAATATTATTATCATAAATGCTCATCATAAAACTTGAGTGTCACAAAGACGCATCGCCGTCGGCGGCGCGACGGTCGCCCGTCGAAGGGGCAAACTTTTCAATTACCGCGATGTCGTGTTACCCCGCAGCGGGTTAAATTAATTCTCTCCACTTCACAAAAAGATTCACCTTACCCCACACCAACCCCTGCGAACCGACATCGGCCATTCCGCCGTTTTTCGATTTTTCCCTGGTTGTATCCGAGAACCCGAACCGTAACATGCTGACGTTTCGCAATATTTATTTTTAATTTAACGGCTCGGCCGCTAGATTTTGATTCTGCGAGTTTCACCTGTTTGAATTTCTTTTGTGAGAGAAATTGTTCGAAATTCACTGCGTATGTGGCAAATGGAACGCAATTATTTTTGTTACCCTTGCTTTAACCTTCATATAAAATAATTATTATCCTTGGGTACTACTAATAGGCTTCATTAATGTATTATCAAATTATAATTTGATTACTTAGGTATTTTAATGTTCATTTGTTCTGACAACATTCAGGAACTTATTTCGTTTAGAAGTTCTTTTGTCTCCTTTGTTCTGTGACAGTTTTGTACTTTGTTTTTCTGAACGGTGAGATTTTTTTTTTCGATTGTCAGTTCGGTTACTTACATTTGTTTTTGGACTTAATCACATTTGTTAGATTAGATCAAAAAACATATATCAGAGAGAAATGTTCTAATATCTGTGGTCGATCGAATTATTTCAAGATATCTTTAAACATCATGTAGCGCCGATCCCACAACGTAAAACTGATATCACAGAAATAAAAAGTGAGATCTACTTATATATTGTAAAAGCATTTTTAATACAAACATGTAAAGTACCCATAACCACAAGTAATAACCATTTTTATTCACACCTCAAATCTACATTCAATTTAGAGCAACTAATTAATTCTCACAAAACATTTTTTGCTGCATTCACACCCCTATGAAATAAAATATTTATATCGACAGAGACCCTCTGTTGCGTGTTACGCATGTCGAGAGCGTTGCGAATCGGCTAGATCACACTGCCGCTGTTTAAGGATCAGTACACGTGTCCTCAACACCTACTGACCAAGGGGGACCGATGGGGACGCGAATGGGGTACTTAAGTGTACTATAAAAGATGTATTAGTTACGCTATTCAGTTTTTACGTGTAGTTATTCATTCATAATGTAATTTAGAACACTAAAATATTGTTTTTGTTTTTTTTTATAGTGGACGATTCCTACAAACAAAAGTTTTGTTAACTTTTCTCTGCAGGTATTTTAATATCGTGTACGCAATTAGAAAACAATTACATACATAATGGCACAAACCAGGACTTTAAATATTTGTAGGCCATATAATACTTTTGATCATGCGGTCACACCTATAATTTTTATCGCAAAATCTAACTCCTCAGCCAATTAATTTAATTTAACCTTTGTTATATTAGATATATTTTCCAATTGTCTTTATAGTATACAATATCTTTAAGCTGGTGTTGAGATCCGAATGTGTTGAAACCCACCAAAACATTGTCTAGAAGTAATTAGATTTACCTACACGGAATAATTATTGTTTTATGATAGAAACATATTGTTAATAATAATCCGTATACAAAAGCCAGTGAATATAAAATGAAAACAATATATACATAGTTATTCTGTTTAAAACAACCCGGTAACAATAACCTTTGTAAAGTACACGCGAATGGATGTGTATGTATAAATTTATTTGTGCTACCTGACCTAACACATTGAAAAGGATGAACGATAAAGGCCCGCTTCAGATCCGATTATATGATTTATTCACCATAGTCGTGTTACCTCTGTCCTCCACAACTAAAATATTGCCTATATTTTGACAGTGCATGTGATTCAACCCTCACCCCCGGGGTAAATCTCACCCGTCTAATTTAATTTTAATGTTGTGCGTGAACAAATTATTGCATTGTCATAACGTAAAACTAAAATGGGATAATCTGCCGCATCTGGTTTAGGGGATTTTTTAGACGTGAACAAAATGTTTAATTAATTCTCGCGGTGTTGGAGGTGGGTTAATTACATTATACACGGAATTGTATTTTATTGACTACCGTTTCTATCACAGTGTTAATTAAATTTAGACTGCATATTATAAGTTCCGCTTTTGTTTGATGGTTTTCAGTGTGGTAGAGACCTATGTTATTTTAGCTACCGCAGCGTTTCAAGTAGGTAAATTCAATGTGGAAATGAACACATAAAAGCTCTCGGATCAACGTCTCTTTTTTATTCCACTTTTTGTTATGGTTTACTTTTATGAACATAACTCGTAATATTAAGAAAAATACATATTTTTTTATTTTATAAACTATCTTATTTCAGAGTTGGCATGTTTAAAGTCTCCAAATAATATTAAATATCCACTTTTGAGATCATGTTGAAAGTTTGTTCCGTAGCTACGAAACAAAGTTATTTTTATAGTGGTTGAATAAAGTGGTGCACTGCACTTCCAACTTGTTCAGTTCTGAAACAGACTCGACGAACAAAAAGCGCGCCGGCAACTGTTGATGCAAACTTCATAAAAAAGACAAAATTTTAATGTCGCTTGACAATTGTTTGACAAAAAACTTTAACTTTTTTACGATCCGCTGAAAAGCAGAAGATTGTTGTATGTATCATGAAAGATGCAATGAATCAGATAAGTGGAGCGGCAACAATCGTAACAAAAAATAAAAGCAACATTATGCGCGTATGAGAAACCCTGTCGTCATTTCGACATTGTTGGACATCTATTATAAGAGATGTTTGTTCGGACCCGTGCAGACCCCGCAGGGTGAAAGGTGAGTAAAAACCTGGATATTTCTCATATTTATGTCGGTGCACTCGAGAATATTCCCTGAGGTCGGTCGGGCTCGCTTACTAGCTTTAAAGAGATAAGTTCCCTAGAGGTAGTTGCGGTAAGGAGCAATTTTGCACGCAGGTGTTTCTGAGCGTGAGACATCGCCCACCTGACGCGCCCCCTCTGCCTCTTCGCTGCCCTCCGCCCTCTCTGGCTCGTTAATGATGATGTGCTCAGCCAGCAGACTATTTCACTTCTGAATACATCTTTCTCACTTTTGATAGTACGTCCTTGTCACACTTGGGAGCGATCTCGCTGCGTCCCTTTCGTTTGTCGCTCGCCTGGTCGCATCCACCTAGTCAATTCGGCAAACGTGTATCTACTTTGTGTCGGAAATGTAATGGAACAAATGCGGCTGGAATTAGCGTCAGAACGAATGTCGGAACACGGGGTCGTTCTCTCGCCGGATATTTTCCACGCGATGATTTTGATGCGCATCTATGGAGCGGTAATAATATTTACCGACGACCTTTATCTGTTCATATCCTTTTTATATTTACACTAAGTAAGTTTATGAACGACGTTTTATGTATATGCATTATGTTATGTTGGATATTGTAACCTGTAGGTAACACGTGTTTGGTCAAATAAGGAAGAGTAATCATGATAATTCAAATAAGTCAATTTAATATGGTTATTCATTTTTCGGCATCGAATAATTTAATTACTAATTAGTGATTTCGCTTATATAACATTATATTTATTATTGTTTATGAAGTTAATTCACATTCCATATAATGCATTCCATGCACACAAATAGGTGACAATATTCAGATCACTTTAAAAACCATAAAAATGGCAATGAATTGCTCTTTACTTGCCTCTGAGCAAGATGAAAGCGGTTGCAAATCCTCTGATGCAAAAAATAGGTGGTTAAACGTCTTGATCCCGCGACGCCATTATCTGCCGCGGAGGAAACCTCGCCTTTTGGCCTCCGCACTTGCCGAGTCATGATGCTTGAATTAGGAGGCCAACGTGGGGAAACGAATACTCCAACAAACTAATAAGTTTTGTACCAGCTTCAAAGAAGCGGTAATAGTTTTATTTGAAATGCATGTTTATTGAATGTTGCTTTACTGAAAATTGTCCCTTGAAAACAAGTGGAGAAGTCTATTTTGAAGTTAAAAGTTTAGTTTTAAGTTAAAAAGCTCTAATGCAAAGAAATGCGTTTTAATCGATATTCGATAGCATATTTCTATTACAATATTTCTATTCCTCCATTTCAATATTTTTTTAAGAGCTAACTTAAGTACAAAATGCATAAAATTGTTAACATTTATACCTACCTACATACTTAAAAATCACCAAATATATAAGCCATTTTTGTTTTTAAGATGCGGTATGAACATATTTTAATCCTGTAGTACGCATAATCTATGTTTAAAATAGTATCTAAAGGGATAACTGCATTATACAATTTGTGCTACGATACTCTCAAGTTCTGAGTAATCATTTGTTTTATCCCAGCTAGCCTGGATATTAAACCGAATGGTTTTCTATTTTAATTTATAGCGCATGCCGTACTATTACACCAACTGAACACTTACCCAACGTCTTAAAGACAACAAGGCGTTAATATCGGCACAGACCTGGTGTAAGGCTGGTCGTCGGTCAATAAACCTTTTGACCGTTCACCAATTCGGCTTCGTGAAGCTTTCATGGGGCAGGCGGCGCGGCCGGGATTATTGGGTCATTAATCACCTCACACCGCCGCCGTCTCGGCTCGTGCCTCCTCGTCTACCCACATTGGTGACGCTACCAAACTCACCTATCGATAAACTATTTTGAGATAATATTCTCTTTTACATTTTTAATATGATTTGTTAAATCAATTAAGGTGTATTTAGGGTTATGCAATTCTTTAGCATTGCCTTCAAAAGGATAATTAAAATTTTGATGTGTCGAATTCATAAATAAAAAATGTTGATTAACTCGTAACTATCGTGTCGTAGTTAATTAACGATTTGTTTCTTCCTGTATTAAATTGCAAAAATCTACACAATGTTTGCTGTTGAATTAATACGTAATTAACATACGATATTGGCTGAAACATTACAAAATATGTAAAGGTATGGCAGCAGTATCTAGCTACGTAGCATCGTGAAGCTTTCGTATCTTTATATTATGTTGAACTATTTCCCAGTTTCATAGATGTATCGATAGAAACATGCCCGTCTCTATAAACTAAACTGCTGAAATCCATTTACAAAAGGCTGCCAGCGTCTAGTGCCTAGGTATGCACCATAACTTACCTGGTAAGTTGTCTGCCGTACTAGTTTGTTATAGTTTATTAAATTCACATTATACTTAATCACTGGTGGTGGACCATTTGTATACGCCTGGATAACAACCACCATACACAACGGTGGAAAATCCACAGACCGACATGATCATGTTCTGTAATGTATTTGGACCAAGGCTGCACTCAGGGACATTGTAGACTCACGCCTTTTTCCCAGAAGGGGTTGGCAGAGGCGCCACCATGACACCTATATTTCGCCTTTTATGTTCCGTCCCATGATGTGATAGGGGGCGAGCCTATTGGGCACAAGTTCCTGATTCTGAGCTGATAATTAATTCATAAATCCAATATCATTTTGCCCGACCCGGGTTTCGAATCCGAGACCTCAGCTTTGCAATCGTACCGTAGATAAACTACGCAACCGAGGCAGTCCAATAAAAATATCTTCAATATATCTATTTTTATATGTTTGTTTGTAACTTTGTGCTACAAAGGAGGTATTACAACTCATATATTCACACATTCAAGTCAACGTTTGTCGCTGAGAGGGCAGGTTGAGATATCGCTAATGGCACACACAATATAATTGGTATCACCATGTCAGCCATTTATTTAAGTCACAGGTAACTTTTACAGGATTTCAAGACATGGGACCTACTAATCACACCAATACATACTGCTACTAGATCATTGGAAGCTCTGTAACTACATTAAATATTAAAATAGCTCTGTAATAATATTAATTGACTCCCATTTATAATAACTAATTCTATCTCCATGCACATGTTTTTTCAACTTCAAATAATTGTTTTTGAAAACAAGTGCGAACAAACAATAAATTAATTGACGTTCCGGCGCAAGTTGATTGCTCGCGGGTAAAAAATAACAAATACGTGTAGTTTTTGTAAGAGCTACCTTTTTGTAAAGCATGTTTTGTTTGCTTTCAATTCGGCGGAACGAGGGGCTTTGCTGATAGATGTTTCAAGTTAAATCTCCCTTTTAAACGCTTCAAATGTGATTCACTGAACGCCTTTTGAAAGTGGCTTAAGTGACAGCGACTTAAATGTATCCGCAACTTTATTTGTTAAAGTTGAAAATATGGACTATTCCTCTTTACAATTTAATTACTTTTGATATGATTTTATTATGTAGTTTAGGTAATGCAAATTGAATTAGTGTCGGTTAAAGGTATTTAAATTTATTCTTTATCTTACACATTATTAATAAATATTACGTTAAATACAACACATTATGTTGTTTAGTAATTAGGGTGCCTACAACACAATTTGTACCTTAGACTAAATAATAATAAAGCGGGCATTTATTATGTATCAGAACTTAAAAACCTTTGTTTCACACTTCACTTTTATCTAATTAAAATCTAACTTAGCCGCGTTACACTGGAAACTAAGCGCGTTAGTGTGGCCAACCCTAATTCAACGACGTTGTACAATATTGAGTGTTACTGACATTGAAACAAAGGTCAATTTACTTTGATGTTACGATTTAGGGGAGACTGAGGAAAAAAGCACGTGTTCTATTTGGGATTACACGCGCCCCATAAACAAAAGGTTAACAACATAGCGTCAGTTGCGACTATTCTGACATTTCGATGTCAGAGATACGAATGTATACATCCCGAGTATACGAGTAGTTTAGTGATGCTGGTTTTTACTAACTCCATTTTTATACTGACACGACTGACAGCCGGTTTCTGCACCCTATCTATCTTTAACAAGACGTTAAAATAGCTACTATTACTAAGATGATACAATTCTACGCTTCAATAAACAAGGATAGACATATATATTTATCTTACCATGCTATATAATATAAATATAAATAAATAAATAAAAAAAAAATATATATATATGCACCACATCTATATCTCTTTATGCTTGTTTACTGACACATAAAATGCATCCAAATATCTAATGAAATCTGTAGTTAATGATAGATAGTTTATAGAGAACACCGTAAGCGACTACAATGCACCTTTCGGTAAGTGCATTGCAATTCACGTAGCCACCACATACCGACCAGACATTGTTTTGCCGTTCGACACAATTATACCAGCCTACACGAAACTGTACACAGGCTGAATGTAGCTACAACCCGAAACTCGAGAGACTTACTTGTGTCTCTTTGACAGATTTTCCAGTACTTATTGCAGTGTGCAGTGAACGCTTTCCGAGCGGATATGAATATAATACTACATTATACCATCTTCTTTACCGTACAAAACCTTATATTCTGTGAAACTGTTACTTCACGTCGGTTTCATACAAGACAGTGCCTCTATCAAATCCGTATATTTATAAAGCATTATTATCTTAACAATAGTTATACATTGATCAATAAGAAGTTTTCTTTTAGAGATATAAGTATCAGTGGTTTTGATTCGTATTGCACTATGAATTGTAGAGCAAAAATGTAATAAACGATCTAAAAGTTCCCTTTGATGATTTTTCCTTATGATTTGAAAGCTTCCTCTTATGATTTCGTCATCTGACTAAAAATCTTCCTAAAAAATGTACCAACTGTCGAAGCAAGAAAGAAAATCACATCATAACTCATCCAAAAAAACCCTTTAACTCAAAAATAAACTCAATGTTACACTTGAATCAGTATTATGCAAATAAAGAGACTTCTGAGCATTAATCGAGGGCTCACACCGCTATCGGGCGTCACTATTCGGATCATGGATTTAAGCCGTAGGTACAACGTTACCATAGCGCGGTGCGGCGCGGGAACACAGCGTATGCGCCGGGCGACGAGCTCCGAGCACCATGTGCGAACACAATAGCCGCATTCCCATGGACTCAGCCGCAGTAAGCTGATTGCGTGACGTCATCGCACAGGGACGCTGCACACTGCACATCACACACTGCTATTATAAAACAATATTTGTACTTGGTGCTTTTTTGATACCTATTCTCTTCTGTTTACAGCCGGTTCTTTGCATTTTTTTAATGGAAAGTACTCATTGGCTGCCGTTTGAAAACTTGCTTATTAATTATCATGTAGTAATTTACAGTGTAATCAACTACTTATATGGCTATAAACAGTTCTAAAAAATTTTGCCATTTTGTTTGGAAGTTAAATGAGCAACACTGGTAATCTCGTTTATTTTCATTGATGCATCATGCAACAGACTGAATAGAATAAATTCGTTAATTTTTTTACTTTTATTTCCGTTGATAGCTATCAACAAACTGCGATCCAATTATTATTATTCATAACAGACCACACTGTCAACGCAGTTTTATCTTTAACAAATAAATCATAAGAACCGACTATTTTTTATACAAAGCATTTACAATTGCAATTTTGTTGTAAATAATTTAATAATTGTTTTAGCCTAACCAGTTCAAGTATAAACTATTCAGGACTAAAAGCTTGTGAATTTAGCGTATAACCAATGTAGCACATCAATAAACGAAAGCAGGCGTGAGCGCGCCCCTTGCTCCATTATACGTTATAGATAGGTAATGGGATCCCAGCTTACCGGGGACCGGCAGCGTATAAGCGGTTCATGGCTCTATAATCCAACGTGTAAAACAACATCAAGTTACTCGGACATTAAATAACATTTCATGTTCGCGACTTCACGCGCTGGAGAGGCTAACTTTAATTTCATTGTTGCATTTTAGTTTATTTAACATTTGTTTTTTAACTAGATTGTACATCATAATACATAAAGAAACAAAATTATGTGTTGGGGTCTTTTAATGTGTATAATGGTTAGTGCAATTGGCAAATTCGTCTACGCAGAGAAGGGTAAATGCGAGGCGGGTACATAAGTGTATGCTGGTCAATTACGTATAATAATAAACAAAATAATTTTAAAAGTTATATATTTAAACAGTGATTACCCACTTAAGCGTGGTGTTTTGACTAAGGATATTAATAAGATAAAATAATATCATTCAGTTACTAGGGTATTGATGCTATTATATGCTAACGGAATTAGGGGGCGTGTTGACGTTCGTTTAGAAAGTTGGTTGTTGATAACTTTTGCTGCTCTTTTTAACCGACTTCAAAAAAGAAGAGGTTCTCAATTTTTCGGAATCTTTTATATGTATATTCACCGATTACTAAAAGACGCCTGAACCAATTTGATTTTGTATCCTCTTATAATATTATATACCCATATGTCATATTAGTTATTTTACTTTTTCAGAGTGTGTATTTAATGTAGAACCAAGTAGCAATTGCCAAGTGCTTATGTATATGGGAAGCTCGTTCGTTTTAAAATTCTTCCACTAGACTTATTCTTTGCCAATAAAATCGATTTATGCACGCTCTTTAAAATCGGTGGTGAAATTCAAATCAACATGCCTCCAACCTCAAGTGAAACTCGTGCTTAAAAGTGGCTGTTGCGATTCATTTAAGATCATTATAATAATACCACTAGCAAGTGGTATTAGTACCACTAGCAAGTCGTATTAGTACACCTAAACACCTAGTACACCTATAATACCTACTTTAAATATTAATACTTCATTTAATATTTAAAAAACGAAAGTTTCTGAGGATGAAAAGATATAATGTTGATGTCCGTTACTCTTTCACGCAAAATCTACTGGGTGAATTTTCACGATTTTTTACAGTATGTAGATTTTATAAATTGTTTATTAGATTAACAAAAAACTATAATTTGTCAATCCATACCTAAGTTAGGTGGATCGGGTCGATATCAAAAAAGTAAGAAATAAAAAAAAACATATTTATGCAACCTTCTTTACCTGACGGTAAGCGAAATGCCGTCGACAAAAACATCGATTGGCAACAAACAGTTATCTCCTGCTATTGGATACTTATATGTCGGCATACGCAACTGCTTCTTCATGACTCACGCTATCACCATGGTGTGAGCCGTAGTAGTAGTTCGTGGCAGAAGTAATTAACAATTCAAAAGATCTTGACTAATTGAATAATAAATATTTTCCTTTGATTTTGATTTTGAAAGAACCCAAGATAATAAAAAAGAACGGTAAATTCTCATATCTTCATATTGTGATGCTCCTGTGTCGTGTCCAGCGGTGCAGCACGAGCGGGGCCCGCGCAAGCCCAAGCTGCACGCGAGCTCCATGGGCGCGCTGCAGCCGCCGTCGCTCGCGCACGCGCACAAGCCGCACGCACTCAAGCTGTCGCCGCCCTCGCCGTATGCGCCGCTGCCGCAGCACTTCAACTTCCAAGTAAGATTTATTTTCATTGCATGGGTCATATAACGACTTCTGTATCACAAAATTAAGAGCATCCAGGCATTTCGAATTATGTCTACACTTCGTAAACGTCAGCAGTTTTTAAATCTTTGCTCAATTGTTTAGCCTCAACTGTATCAGTAGTTTAAACTCAATTGTCAGGAAATCAGGATACGGTGGTTAAGTTTTATGCCAAGAAATTATTATAAAGTTAAAATAGATTGAGTCATTCCCTCTCTCTCTCTCTCTCTCTCTTCAGCGAAAAGAAGACCACGGTTGATGATCATCAGCTTTGTGGAGGCCTATGGGGTTACACCAAGGATTGCCGTAGCAACCAGTTTGGAACCGGCTGCTTATAGCGAATTCGTTCAACCTTCATTAAGTCATCAGTGTACTAATACAGGGCTTAATCTACAATCGAAAGTAGGATTGTAGTAGGTACCTAGTTATGCTATAGTCCTAAGTCCACCACGCTTGCCCACTGGTTGGCTAATATTTCTATATTCCTAACGTATGTATGATTACCAGTTCAGTATAAGCGGTATAAACGAGCCGGCGCCGCTGAGCACGGCGTCGTCGGCGGGGTCGAGCGGCGCGGGGGCCGCGAGCGCGCCCAGCCCGCTACCGCTCATCCCGGAGCCCTTCCTGGCACCGCCGCCGCCCGGCCTGCTGCACATACTCATGTCCAGCGACAAGTGCCAAGTTAGTACCCCTACACATATTTCATTCTCAAATATTAAAATTACAGCATATCATAGTTATGTCTGTCGCCATTCCATACTTGGTCTAATCAGCACTATACTTACAATCAAGTACATTTTTCAATATACATATATGTATCTTTATCAGCCCATATAAACGTCCCACTGTAGGGGAAGGACCACCTCTACAATCAAGATTACGATTGAGAAGGGTTTGTTTGTTTCGATTCAGTAATGTCATAGAATCTTATACTCGTAGTTGGGTTAAATAGAATTATTATGAGCTGTTTAAAGATAGTAATAAAATAATAATAATTTATTGTCACCTTATTACATGACTCACAATTAAAGGTCAATTTAAGTGAAATAACTTAATAATACCTACTTCACGTTAGTCAGCCTAGTGCGTCGTTTAGCATCAAAATTGCAGCTCATAATGTTTGACTGTTAATATTTAAATTATAACATGGTCGACGATTTAACGTGCTTTTCGAGGTTCAGAGGGAATTAAGCTTTTTGCCACCAAACGTGATTATTGCCCAACCTGGATTCAAATTCAGGTAAACCCCATTAGTGTCATGACATTGCTAAACGGGATTTGAAGACAATATGCACATTGATACAATTCAATATTTTTCTTTGTGTTCCTTTTTTGTGACAGCATGTTTAAGTTTTAAAACTGGTAATCGGTTAACACGTTGAACAATTCAAATAATCTAAATTGCTAATTAAAAATGTAACTTGTCGGTCATAAAACCATAAGTCAAATGTCGTTAGGTACCTTTAAAAACCTATTAAGAACAATGCTAAAATATGGGATCGTATAAAAGCAATAAAATTACTACTTCGATTTGAAGTTCTGTTACATAAAAATCACACAATAACGGATACATTCTGTATTAATTAGGAGCTGATGTGGAGCGCGAAACAGTTGCAACTGCAGGGAGACCCCACATTGCTGCGACCGCCGCCTAACGCGCTCGGGGCGCCTTTGGCACCAACTTGGGAGCTTTTGCAGGTATTGCACTTATATACTCCCAACTTTCCGCCTTGTTTTGCAGTATCTGATCAAAAAGAACTGTTAGAAAAAGTACATAACAAAATTGAGAGTCCAGATATACAAAATTGCATGTTACAATACAAGTAAGTGAGCACTGATAAAAGATTGTGGAAAATTCTGGAATAACCTTTTTCTAGAACCTAGTAACAGGATAAAACAAGGTTCCTTATTGGGTAAACTCATGTAAACTTCAATACAGGTGTTACTCTTGCCTTACTCTCTCCTTTTAAAAGACAATTTTAAGTCATATGATTAGGACGGCTTAAATCGTAAACCATTAGATACTGATAGATCATATTAACGAGTTTGCAATAATAAATGAATGAGAAAATTACACCTTCCTTGTGACTTGCAAGTTCAAACCCTTAGGTAAGAAACTTTTATGTAAGGTCGATATAACTCGCTTTGTGTAGTGTTTTTAAGGGGTGTGTAATGTCATTCAGTAGGTGGCTTTTTGACTGAGGGGCGGGCGCGGCCTCGCTATTGGTCGGTACAAGGGTGACTTATCGCCTTGACTTTCCCCGCCCACCCTTCGCGACGGCAATCGCGGCTTGAAGACACAATTGTGACTTACACTGATACTCGTTAAAATAAATAAAAAGACATACGCCTGCGGAGGAAAATCGCAATAGAATTTCGTTTATTCGAATATGTCTGTGAATGTAAGGGAACAAATCGAGATTAAATCGATCAAGCTAATATGTATTATATGCTACGTTGATAGGTATATTGAGGCTCTAAAAATTTAAATACATCGTATTATAAATCATAACAACGTTAGACTACGTAATACTAAGAGAAAGTAGATTTTATGTATATTGTATCATCATACTATCATTAATGTTCCAACCTGGGGCGCCATCAAGATGGGCCGCGGTTGGTCGGTGAAAGTTCGCCGTTTGGATAGTGGTTAGTGGGCACTGGGCGCTGTAAAAAAATTTTCCAGGTGTTGTTTATGCTGAAACCATTAGTATAGTTTAATTATTATAAATGTATTTATATTCGTTGGTTTTAATGGTTGGTTAGATGGAGGCTGCGGGTCCGTTCTCAGCACCGATATGAATGTTTATGTGATCCCGAGATAAAGTACTTGTTGCAGGTCTGTTACACACGACACATTTGTATGTGACTGTTAGGTGTAATAATTTATTTATTTTGTTCAGGAAACCAGCGCCCGGCTGCTATTCATGGCGGTGCGCTGGGTGCGGTGCCTGGCGCCGTTCCAGGCGCTGGCACCATGCGACCAGCTGGTGCTGCTGCGCGCCGCCTGGAAGGACCTATTCCTGCTGCATCTGGCGCAGTGGTCGGCGCCCTGGGACCTCGCGCCGTTGCTCACCGCGCCCACGGCTAGAGCCAGGTTGCCGCTCGACCCGCTCGCTGATCTGGAGCTTAATACTTTACAGGTTTCATGTTATATTTAATCTCAGTAACGTATTTACTGGTAATTTATAGCATTTATAGTATCAAGTTTAAATTCAGACTGCCTCGGTGGCGTAGTGGTACTACGGTATGATTGCAAAGCTGAGGTCTCGGGTTCGAATGCCGGGTCGGGCAAAGTGATTTGGATTTTTCTATTCATTATCAGCCCGGAGTCAGGAATTTGTGCCCGATATGGCGATAGGCTCGCCCCCTATCACATCGTAGGACGGAATATACAAGGCGAAACGTGGGTGTTCTGGTAGCACCTCTGCCTACCCCTTCTGGGAAAAAGGCGTGTGTTTATGTATGCATGTAAGTTTAAATTCAGTGTGTAGTGTGCAGCCGCGCAAGATTAGTAGGTAGGTAATTTATACATAGCGAGGCCAATTGGTAATACGTAAGGGCTTTGATTTTTTAGTCAATTTAATCGCACACAAATACCTCTGTCAGTTTAATAGCGTAATAAAATTCGTCTTCTAGTTACTTATACTCTTTTTCCCCTTTAAATAAAAAAAAAGTAGGTAATAAATAGTGTGACTTCATCGAATATTACTGATCTTTCAATTTTCATTACTAATAATAGTAATGCAAATTGAAAATATTTACTGCTAACGCTAGCTTTCATTTGTTTCAGGAAATATTATGCAGGTTCCGACAGATTGCCCCCGACGGCAGTGAATGCGGTTGCATGAAGGCTATCGTTCTGTTTTCACCAGGTTTGTGTTTATCCTATTACAAATTAATAGTGTATTTTAAAGCATCTACGTACTTCCAATAACTGTATACATTATAATTGAGACGAACAGTATATTACAAAGAAAATTTGTTTGAATAGATACGCCCGGTCTCAGCGAAACGCAGCCAGTGGAGATGTTACAAGACCAGGCGCAATGCATCCTCGCAGACTATGTGCGCACCAGGTACACCAGGCAGCCCACCAGGTAAATAACTAACATAATATTACCTATGATGAAGGAAACCAAAATAATTTAATCATGGAAATTAGAAATAACAGATCACGTTTTAGTTTGCACGTAGCCATTCCCATTAGTTGTGTATGTTTAACAGAATCATAGTTCAAACAGTTGAAATATATTTTCCATAAATTATAGTCATATTTACATCTCTTCTGTCGACAGCGAAATTATCTCTTATTAATAAGTAGGTGAACTGGGAATTAAACATGTCTTGTAATTCCAGATTCGGCCGCCTTCTCCTCCTGTTACCGTCGCTGCGCGCGGTGCGAGCTCGTTCAGTGGAGCTACTTCTATTCCGAGACACAGTGGGCGATGTATCAGTAGCCACACTACTCCACGATATGTACCGCATGCAGCCCGCGCCCGCGCCGCCTTTCCACACGCAGCCGCCGACATCTACGGAACATTGCGCTTCCCCTTGAATCAGTGCGGAGACTAGGTGCGAGCGGTGCCCAGACAGGGTCTCCGGGGGTATAAAAATATAAAGTGTTTCTATCTGTATCAGTCCATATACGTGTTACTGCAGGACACGGACTCTCTACAATCCATAGAACGATTTAGAGGGGTCAGGGAAAACATTTGTAAAAATTTCTATGGTATGTAAATTCTGCTAAACCGCACCAGGACAACGTGGTGAACTGTATGGCCTAACCCCTCTGAATCGTAATGACTACACCAGATCAAAATGTAGGGCATTGTTGTCGAAGCTCGCATCAGGTGTAAAAGAGTAGTTACGTTAGTGTCTGTATCTCTCTTGTATAGATGGTGCGTTCAATTTAAGGCGCTTACACCCTACACTCTGTACATCGTCCCGATATCTAGTGTTTTTGTCTGAAAATTTAGGGGCCAGTGTTGGCACAATAAATCTCCGTATATAAATTAATTAATCCACCCAACTGTCAACAAAATATTCTTGATCCCACACTAAAATACAAGTCTTATGTGGCGTGTATTAGATATTACGACTTTTGGGTCTCACAAACACCCAGAGCAGAATGAAATACTTGTGGAACACCCAAATGTTTGCCTAGGTGCGGGGATCAAACCCGCGGCCTCTCGTTTTTCTACCGCTGTCTAGCCAAATGCGCTCCGGAGAATCTCAAGATCGTTATGCAGTATGCAGTGTGGAAGCATCGTAATGTGAACAGCGCTTATGTAAGCTTATCGGTAACTGGTCCACGTTTATAACGCTGCACACAAACGTCATTCCTAAAGCTTTTTCATTTATTAATGTTTCTCGGATATTACTGGCTGAATCCTAAATGAACTCGGTAAGGAAGCTGTACACTTTACCCGATGTTGCATGTGGTTACCCAGTGTACTGTGTAGCGTACAGTTTACCCGGCGTAGCGTGAAGTATATCTAATTTAGCATACAATTACTTCGATGTAAGTACAGTTTGCCCAATATAACGTGCTGCTAGCCCGGTGTAGCTTAAAGCTTGTATATCCGGAAAATTACTAATGAGTATTGAGTAATACCTCAATCCACCCCGTGACCACGAAAGCTGTAGAGTAGGTAATAGATACGTCAGGAATTTAAGCAATGAAGATTAAATAATTCGCGATAAAATCCATAAAACATAGTTTTATTTCAATGTGTAACATTCGCGCAAATATAAAATACCTGTGTTTCCAGAATTGTAAATTATTACGGGCTGTTTGTGCGTTTAATATATTTAAAACTTTGTCTATAGTTAACATTCAGTTGTAGGTAGTTTCAATAAACTTTTGCACTCACATGAATCTACTCGTATATCTACTAGCAAATTGGGTAATTGGCTGGCGCTGGTTTCAATAAGGTATTTTTTAAGACCATGTAAAATGCAAATATTTTTCAACTAGACGACGCACATATAGAAAAGTACATTTAATTTATTTGCAATAGTGTAGGTACTATAATATACTTTATGTAAATAGAAAAAATGAACTAGTCAATCTCGTGCATTCATTCTGATCTATTCTAGTCAACTAAAAGTCTATAATATATAAATTTATATTATGTAAATGTTAAAATGTTATTGTAATTTTATTTAATGTGAATAATCAATGAGTAATAAATAAATCATTAACATATGTGCCTATTAATTATGAACCTTTTTTTTCTATGTGTGTAATACTGTATCACAGCGATAACTATATGTTTTACTTGATTGGTGGACAATATTGGTTGATTTGGGTTTCAGAGATTTGAAAAAGAAAAGCTGGAAAAACAAATAAATTAAGTATTATAATTGAAAGGAGAATTATATTGTTGAAGTATCTCTTCTTTATTTTCAAGTTTCATGATTTAAATGCCTAATTCAATTTTTTAATTTTTTTCCCAATTCAAAAATTGAATTGGGCATTTAAATCATGAAACTTAATTTCCCTTAGGCAAAATTTCGTTGTTTTCTATCTTTGAACCATAGGAACTGAGTCCTTCATATCTTGGAATTGAAGTAAATTCATTTAAACCTGATCCATACAGGCTGTCTCAGTAATAGAGGCGTGACACACTCACGCCTTGACTGACACTGTATGTGTAACCAGAATAACTTCAGTATTGATAAATAAAACCATAAATTGCATTTAAATACATTTACTTGAAGCCACATTATCCCTGTGGAGAACATCGTTTTCTTATAAAAATCCAAATAAACTTATTCTTACACTGAGATTGAAAACAAATGAACTAAATTGACAATAATTGCTAGTTTTTATTATGATTATCCACTAATGTTGACTTTATTTATTTGTACAGCTTCTACTGATGATAAATCCACTGAATCATCATCTACTTCTTGGACTTCTTGTGGTGGAGTTGCTTCTTTTTTGGGTTCTGTCCGAGGGAAATCTAATTTGGTCCAGGAACCAGGTTCCGCTTTCTTGAGTTTAATTTCCACTTTTGTTGATAGCATTGATGCACTACTTCTTTCCACACTAATTACCTGTAATAATTAACAATTTAGGTAATATTTTATGTTTTATTACATTTTTTAAGTGGTTTATACAAAATGGTAATAAAAAATATGTATAATACAATTTACATTTGCAGACTAGTTAAATTAGAAAACATTTTTCTACTCCTAATTTTCAAATAATGTGGCACATTTTCTTTGACCCAAACCAATTTAAATGAATACATACTTATAAATAATACATTTATTTTTTAAATATCGATATTGTTTCAGCTAACTCACCCCTCTTAATTCAAGGTCCAGTTCAAAAACAGCATCCCCTTCTTCTCTGAACACTAACTTTGTGTATAGTCGAATGGGATTCAATTTGACAAAGCTTAATGTAGGGTCATATTTTTTCGTGTAGACACTGACAATTACATGCTCTGGTGTTTGGTGCCAGTCCCAGCGACATTTCACTGTGCCGGCAGGTGTGCCCTGTAATACACAAATATATTAGGTATTTGCCAGACATAGGTATCAGAAAACACAAATTTAATGCATTTTTAATACGATATTATGTTAAGAATTGCAGGAATAACTTTCCCGATAATTTAACTATATCCCTTATACCAGATACCTTATAAGTTTTACATTCTTTATCGTAAAGATAATTACAAACCTGTGTATAACCATTAAAGCATAAACAAACCCAATATTGTTAATGGCTCAAGGAATCTACTTAACATTAACTATTGACTTATTAATTGTTCTTAATTCATTGGAATGTCATGATTTTCCTGCAAAATGCATGTGTGGCTGTAACACACATAATGTACCCAAGTGCATAGGTCACTATTATAGTGATGCAGTCAAAATCATTATTGGAATATTTTTTGGTCAATAAGAATATGTTTCGTACACCACAGCTATTACCTCTTTGGTCCACTTATGTGCACCAGATGTGCAACCAGGTTGACTGAGAAAAGTGTTGAAGTCAGTTGTTCTTTTCTGACAACATGACCAGAACTTGAGTCCCTCATGGAACACAGGACATCCCGGATGATATGTGCACATTGTGTCATTTGTCTGCGGGCCCTCATAGGCTACATTGCAACCACCGTTCTTGCATGTTGTACCAATAGCTATGTTACTGAAATATAAAACAATCTTTACTGATACAAACAAAATAGAATGCACTTTTTGGTACAAATATGATTTTAAAATTTGTGTGTTATGCTGGGTATAATAATAACACATTGAAAACATCAATCAACAAAACAAATTACCTAATTTTTTCACATAATTCATAAAAAGTATATGAAAGTAAAAATTTTAACGATACATATATTGGCAGATGGGGTATGGTTCATTATCACCTGTGGGGGTTAAAAGAAGGTAATTATGTATTTCAAACATTCTTCACACTGACCCATCATCAGCAGTAACCACTTTTTGTACAGATTTCTGCACTGCTTCCTTCAATGAGTCAGCTATCCGACAGTCTAATTGCACCAGAGGCGAGTCAAATGGTGGTCTTTTCAATTGAGGCCCAACCAGTGGAGCTCTCACTTCAATCACTTCTTTCTTGTCTAGTTCCTTGTCCAAAGCTTTTTTTTCTGGTTCTGCAGGTTTCTATAAAGTCGGAAGTAATTATCACTTTAATAAGACAAAAAAATCTTACATTTAATAATTATTACTGTTAATATAGTTTCTTTATAACAGAAGAAGTTCAAGTTTAAAATGTTATGCACAGGAATATATTAAATGAAATAAGACAAGATTGCAAGACAGATGTGTGAATCGATATTAAAATATTGCTGTCAAAATAAAATATTGTACAAACCACATTCGAATGCTTCGCTAACGTACACCCCTTGATGTTCAAGAATTCGGTGAAATCCACACTCTTCTTATTGCAACACGACCAACCCTTGTATGCGTCGTGAAATACGGGTGTACCAGGATGATGCCGACATTCATCTATTCCATAAAATGATATAGGATTATTCACATAATGTAGTAAGAATTAATGATCTTCGATCCATGGAACATTTTAGGGGTTATAGAAAAGTCTAGAATACCTTTATCGTTTGTTTTAGGATCAAAAAGTTGTCCGCAGCCTCGGTTGTAGCACAGCACTAGGTCTTTGTCTTCGGGCATTTTATTGTATTAAAAAAAATTAAGAAAGAACTAAGCTTTTACACTTTTTCGTTTAACAAGACTTTCGAGACATCAGATAAGTACAAAATGTGAACTGTTTGATAGACAAAAATGACATATGTCACATCCTGATGGCTTTTCTTCTGTCAAGGTAAAAGACCTTCCTACCTAAGTGCCTAGCGTACACTCCGCATCATTTAAAAATATTTCTTAGAAATAAAATAATGAGATAAATATATTATGAATTTTAGAGGTAAGTTTGGGACCTGAACCCTAAATTATATCTGGTGAAAACTTCCTAAGACCTATTAATAGTACTACTACTACTTCTATTAACACAACTTCAAAATATTTTCAAATATAAGGTGAAATTTAAAAAATACTTAACGAAACAATTGAATTTGTTTATATTTTAATCGGAGACACCTTTAAAAAATTATATGACATCATATTTTTTTAATAAAATGTTAAATATCTTGAACCAATACTATTGACTATTGATAATAAAAAAAATGCTTGCAAAGGAACGGTAAAGCAAGAAATCAAGAAGGTACAGTGCACAGTGCTGTGTGGGCGTATAAATTTTATTGAAAATAAATCAATTCAGAAGAAAAAGTACTAGTAAAAAATATCTTGTTGCTTAGAAATTGGAATACAAATATAACATGTAGCTTGTTGTGGTTGTGTAAACCAAAAATGTAGTAAAAATGGTCGAGAAGATAATTATAAGGATTTTAAAAATAATTTACAGTGTCTAATCCCATTAAAAATATTAAATCACAACCTTTCCCTAAAATTAATTCATAATGGTGTTAGTTGCATAAACCTTTGCTTTAATCATTTATAATGAACCTAATGCGCAAATTGCGTGGGGCGACTTCCTCGGCATCTTCGGACAGTGCCGAGGGGTCCAACTCTACTTCTCACGTTCAACTGGGACTCATGCACCTCAAGAAGCTATTTGCGGAATACACTCACCCTCCACAGCCGCTTACAGAAGCTGAAAAAGATGATAAACTTTACAATATGCTGCCTCTATTTTGTAAGGCAAGTGCTCTAAATCACCATTTGTATCATACTCTTTGTATTTATAAAATTGTAGTTCCCAACATATTGAAAATGTTATGTCACATTATATCCACATTAAATCATGAGTAAGTTTGCAGAATTACTTTATTTTATTTGCACAATACTAGATTCCTGATGTACATTTTGTTTACAAAATATATATGAGTCAGACATATATAACCACAATATTATCATCTTGTATCTTCTTTGTAAGTGGTATTTTAATAAAATAATGTAATTAACTGTAGTAATAAGTAATAAAAAATATATTTAGGTAAATAAATACAAAAAAATATGTTTATAATTTCATTGCATTAAATTTACCTGCCATTCTTTGGCACATTGTGTTTTTCTATAAATCTGAGTTTAAGATTTATTTGTGGATCAATATTTTAGGTGTTTGGTACTAGTCCCTCTAGTGAAATGAATGAAAAATTTTGGGATATACTATCATTTTGTCAGCAAGTATCAAAGCTAATGGTGTCAGAGATAAGGAAAAGAGCTAGTAACCAAAGCACTGAAGCTGCTAGTTGTGCTATAGCAAAATTTCTAGAAATTGAAAATTCTGAAGAATCTAGTAATGGATGGATGTTGCTGTCAACATTAAACCTTTTAGCAGCTGGTGATCAGTCACTAATACAGGTAATAATTTCTTGTTTTTTAATTGTAATATGAAATTAGGTAATTATGTTTTCACACGATTGGTTGATCTATAATATAATGAATTATTTTTTTAATTCAAATTAAATACAATATTTGGATTATCTTTTATTTTATACATATTTATTGTTAATGTATTTTTTATTAGAATCTTATTCACTTTTGTCAGTATCCAGTTCAAGGTATAAGTGCTATTATTTTTGTTTCTAGGTCATGACAACAGCAGCAATACCTTCAACATTAGTGAAATGCCTTTATTTATTCTTTGATCTTCCTGAAATACCTGAGTCTGAGGCGGATGTGCAGGATGGTAATAGTGATTTTACACCGAGAGAAAGGAGGATTTTATTACAGAAGATATTTGTTCAGGTGCTGTGCAATACTTAACATTATTAGCTAGTATTTGGCTTTTATCAGCTAAGAATATTGGTCACCATTAAGTTTTATTGCTGTCTAAAAAAACAGAGTATGATTTGACTTGTTTATAAGGCATGAAAATGTTTAAAATTGCTTCACATTCTATTAACCCATTATTTTACTTCCACATAAAGTTGTTCACAATGAGGTAAATACATAGTTGTTAATGAAATACAATAATAATTAGCTGATATTTATTTAATTATACAATATTTTGTATTCCAAAATGTATTATCATACTCGTGAGGTGATAACATGTAATTTATTACCATAATTAAATTCCAAGTTTAACATTATTGCCCATTGCCACATACTAGAGACTAGTCCCAGGACAGTTTGCAAATATATTTTTAATATATTTACTACAGATGTTACAACTATGTTAGGGGGTATAACAAGACTTTACATTCCAATAAGATTTTGAATTACTACAGATGTTTAGTGAATGCCTAGTGACAGTTGTTGGAGGCCCCACAGATGTAGTAATGGAGATTGTTATACATGCCTTAGAGACAGGAACCATATACAACCACGTAATAATGTTGATGCAGGTTGTGGGAAATGTACTGTTTCTATAAAGTTGTTTCAGTTTCCACTCCCTCTATGCTGTACATTGACCAAAATACTAACATTAAGTTTTTACCATTGTTTGTTTTATAATCCAGCAATTTAAATGAACCATAAGCAGTTGCAATAAATTTGTAAATTACAAATACATTAAGCTGCCTATTATTTTATTTGTTGATGGTGATTTACAGCACAAATATAGGAAGAAAACTTACATAACAACAATCATAACAGATCTATGAGTTGGTTTATCTTCAATGGTTATTTATATAAGACAATTAGCATGAATATACTAACTTATACACTTGCATGCATATTTAAAATGCTTACACATATATACATACATACACTTGTTTGCAACTAAACAATTTTATTACACAAAAACGGAATAAAACCCAGTACATTGGATGATTGTATGTAATATCTTATTTTAGCTTTATTTGATTCCATTAAAATTATTTGTATTCCTCATTTAATTTGAATTTTCATTGAATACACTTTTATGAAAACATGTGACTTAAGATCTTCAGAGACTATATGGTGGCCAATATTTATATAATATGATAGTTTATTAAACTAAACAATTTACAACACATATTAATTTAATGAAGACTATATTACTTTGGTAAACAGCTAATATTCTAATTGGCTGTTTCAATAGTTGGTTTTATCTTGTGTTCTCAATTTCAGGTTCTTGTAAGATTATGTAGCCATCCGTTTCCCTGTGAGGAATTGGCGAGAAAAGATGATCTCACTTTACTATTTTCTGCCATAACTTCATGGTGCGCTCCTCACAACATAATGTGGAGGAAATCTGCTGCTGAAGTACTAATGACACTATCTCGACATGGATTGACGCAATCAGTTGTCCAGTACATACATAGTTAGTATAATTGATTTCTTTGTAAAATATACTTTTCCTGTGGCTTATTTCAAAATATAATATTATTAACTAAGTTGTTTTACACTTTGACTGAAACAATGAATGATCCACGCGTGTGGTTCGGTGCATTATCTCGGTAAATAACACAAATGCCGTCTGATTGCCACACTCGTGCGGCATACAAAACAACACACACGTGTACTGCAGTCAATATTTTAGTATTTTTACGTAATTTACATGTTTTGCCTTTATATGAATGTATACCTACATAGTCTTAAATCGACTTTAACATAATTGAAGTTTTGTGAATTTCTAACACAGATTTCACTTATAGTTTAATGCTGCTCTATGTTAAAGTACATGTGAAATATTCCAGCCCATTGCAAATCTAGTTTTATGGATTATTAACTCACAATACCATTGGCAATCAACTTAGAAGTACATGTTATATTACCACAATATACAAACATTAAGTAGCAAAAGATGAGAGATAATAACATTATGTTTTGTTTTAGCTAAAGGATGTGTCGCATTATGTATAGAAAATATGCAAAGGATACCAGAGCTAACACCATTGGAGGTAATTCATTTACTTTATTATGGATATTCATTACGATTGCGATGTTTTAACATTACTATTGTTCCCAACAGGTTGTGGAGATGTTTGTTGCAGTATTCTGTTTCCTAAAGGATTCTAGTGAAGTTAGTCAATTATTATTGGATGATTTCCGCTCGTGTCAAGGATATTTATTCTTATCGGAATTCCTCCTAAAGTAAGATATTTCACAATAGCACTGAGCATGTGCATGATAGAGATTTTTCTAGACATTTTTATTTTTTTTGTTTTACTTATTTTGTTTTATTTATCACAGACACGAAACTCAAGATGTGCCTGATTATTTGACTTCAGGGTAAGCACTGTTTTAAATAAAGTGTTAAAACCGTGCAGCACTACACATATTATTTTATATAATGCCTTGATTATGCTTTTTATTTTATTATGCTTGTTTGTTTACTATTATACAATAAATAAACGTGTGCATAATATTGCAAAATATATACTTAACCGATTCGTTGCGGATGGCACGACAGACGTGCCATCCAATTTTTTTACATATGGCGTATGACACGCGTTTCGTGTCATTTTTAAATGTCTTTTATCTCGCTCAAATCGAAATTTCTCGAGGTGCTTCTTGAACTAAACATTAATCTTTTTGAATGCGGATCATTATTATAGACTTCGTTTCTGGAAATAATGCAAATCAGATAATTCCAGGGGTTGACAACCTCGATAAGTTGCATTACGATTACTGCGATTAGGTACGTATTAATGAAATGCATTATTTACCTCGAATTATTATTAATAGCTGCATCTATTTTTCTTATCTTATTTAGCTTATCGGGCTAATATAAATATAAGTAGCTATTAGATACCTAGATACATACATAAGTAGGTAGGTATTACATATAAATAATAAATGAATTTCACATTTGCTAAATCTTGTTCCGATCCCTTAAAAATTTATTTTGTAAACAAGTTTCCTAAGTCGGCTAGATCGTCTCGGCAAGATTTTGGAAAATACCATATTGTGTTGTCTTACGGTTCCTTTTTGCGTGAAACACTAATAAGGACTCATAAACAAAGGTGCCGGCGTACAAAAGGTTTACAACATCTGAATAAAAAAGTCACTTACCATCCATTTTCAGTGAAACACATATATAATCAGTTCAAAACCACTTAACACAAAGTAACTGACCGTTTACTTTCGATTTTGGAAGTCGACTGAATACAATTCAAGGCTAAACAAGAAAAAAGAGCATTTTATTCTGTACATGGCTGATGGCACAATAGGCGTGTCATCAACTGATATGGCGCTTGACACGACTGTCGTGTCACGAAATATTTGTTCGTCGCCACGCATAAAAGTGCACCAAAATGGGCGTCGCAACGAATCGGTTAACCTAACGATTCATAAGTAGCATATTTATATATGCCTTAATGCGACTACTCGCCTCTTCTAATACAAATATATTTCGTTGTTGAATTTCTAACACCATGTAAGTCAGTGTTTTATTTATTTTGTATGAAACACTTTTTTAAATTATGTTAATTCAAGAGACAAATAAAACATTTTTTGCAAGATAAATAAAATTGTTTTGATAAGAAGTAAAACAGTTTCCTTTCCAAAAATCTGAATATTGACTTAGGTGGTGTTAACTTCATCGACGATTATGCATACAAATGTATAACCATCGGCCTCGCTAGGTTGGAAGAGGAGCGCGTGAGTGGCACAGAGGCGCGCGCGGCGCTGCGCAACCTGGTGCTGATGATATCGTCGCTGTGCGCGTGCGGGTTCTCCGAGCTGCGCCCCACGCGCGCCAACACCGAGCTGTTCCAGCTGCAGGGCTTCGTGCTGCCGCAGCCCTCCACGCCGGGCCAGGCCGTGAGGAACGTGCAGGCCTTCCAGGTGTGTACTACAACACGGATATGTTATTGCAAGTTGCAAATAAACATGGTACATGATGGTGGAATACACATAATAGTGTCACACAGAAGTGTCGCATATCGGGTAGCCTGTGTGTAATATTTGGTTTCGGAAACATCGACGAGAGATGATCAGGTCTTACCGGTGAATGCTCTATTTCTATTACATTACTTATACTTTGCATCAAGTGCATCGTAATCATTATCTCTTGGCACTTTAAAATAATACAAAAAGACAGTACAACCGATTTTGAACAGCTTTACCGTCGCGAATTGACTTTGCTTAGATTTTCGTAAAAGTTTAGTGTACATCTGAAAAAAGAAAACCTTATATATACCCAATAGTTTTAGATGTTCAAGGGCGGTGGTTATTCTTTTCCAACCGTTTAATATCATAAAAAAAACAATAAACTAGTTTTTATTTTATTACGTTTCGACTTGCAAGCCTGATGCAAGTAATTAAAGAATTAATGCCAATAACCTTGCATTGGCACGTTGACCTTTAAAATATACGCGTGTCCTTAACTTTGTGATGTCCATTAACTTGGCTATTTTTTTATGAACTTATTTTTAATATCTTAGAATCGAATAAATATTTTAAGATAACATAGGTTGACTATTTGTCTCGCACTGTTAAGAACAATCCAATCGGTTTTGAAAGTTTGGTATAATTTAGATTTATGAAAAATCAATCACTTCCTTACTTCGCTAGCTCAGTGAACCAAAGTTCGGCAAATATCTTTGTCTTGCGTCAACTCCCGCTATTTACTGACCTGAAGTTCGCTCAGGTCACTATGAAAAAACAATTACATAAAAAATTAAATGTACCTTTTTATTTCAGGTCCTACAATCTGTTTTCATGAAGTCAAATTCTCCAGCCCTTTGCTGTACTATACTAGACGCAATATCTAGCGTATACCACGCAGACAACGCTAACTATTTCATACTGGAGAATCAAAATACTCTAAGTCAATTCTCTGAGAGGATCTACACGAAAAATGCCGAGATCCAAGAGAAATTCTTCGAGCTGCTCGAATTTATTGTATTCCAGCTGAATTTTGTTCCATGCAAGGAATTGATCTCACTCTCTCTATTATTAAAAGCTAATAGATCAAGGAGTTGCAGTATATTGTGTATGAAAACACTTCTTAATATTTTGAAGTAAGTACCTTTCATTTAAATAACATTATTGATACATTAAAAAAATTACGACCATTGGCAAAATAGGTTTTAAATATGAATCGGAATCGTTTTTTCGCTGTGTTGTTTTTAATCCTTATTTCCCCACTACCAGGTTTGACATAATATTACAATTACCTATGATTGTGTGTTTTCCAATTTATGGGTATAATAATCGTAGGTCATATGTTTTTAAGTACCAACTAGGCCATTATATACGAAGGAGTCAATGGACTGTTACCTAATATACAATTTATGTTTATGATTATATTTCAATAATTTCAGGCATAATACAATCTTCAAAGATGTATATAGAGAGGTAGGTATGTTGGAAGTATTCGTCACTTGCCTGTCGCGATACGCGGCATATTTAAAAGACAAACAGCTTCAAGAAGAAGAGAAAGCCAAGAGGGAGCCTGAAGCGACATCTAGTGAGACTCCGAATGAATCACCGAAAGCACCTGAGCGGAAGAAAAAATCTACACGACAGGATTCGTTGATAAAAGACCCTAATATGGAGAATGAGGAGGAAGAATTAGGTGCATTGGTGATGGAAGGACTAACTGCACTGTTGAATGGAAACACGAACAATTGCAACGTGTTTAGAGACTGCGGGGGGGCTAAATGCGTACACGGCATGGTTGTGTACGAATCTTGCCGGAGTAAAGCTTTGGGTAAGTGATTCGTTAATATTGATAGTTGGTAGCAGTTACTTATGCTGTATCCAACCTCATACAATAATTATAATGTGATTATCAAAAATAGACCTAGCTAACTTAGGGAGATTGCGTCAACGGAAAATTGCATACAAATTAATTTTTGATTGGTAAGACGAAGTCATGAGCCTATTGGAATCAAATTGGCCGGCAGTTGTAAATCCTACACTCGCAATCAAAGTAACCCACACGGTATCAATCAACTTAGAGTTAAGCCGGGTACTCACTAGCGAGCCATAACCATTGCCATAAAAATATAGTGTGTACGTGGTTCCCCAACTTGTGAGCGATACGCGTGCGGTTTAAACCGAGTTAACGATTTCAACAAACCCATTCTGTATCCGTAAACTGTCAGTTGTAACACGCGTACACATTAGAACCTCGTTACTGTAACATGAAAGTTGCAGTTACAGCTCGTGGGTGGGTACCCGGCTTTACTGATTCAAATGACGCGTCGCTATGTTATGTCTAACGCCTGAATACTCAAACGCTGCTTAAATATTATATTACACTTAACTACGCAAGTCCTGCTTAAATGTACTGCCTAAGTAGGACGCAGGTAGTAAAATGGTACTTAATATTTAAATAGCGTTTGAGTATTTTATGCGTTAGTTTCTAAAAAAAATAATAGTTATCATAAATAAAATAAATAAATGTAAATAATAAGTAAAATCATTCTATTAGGTGTAATAAGAGAGCTGATTGTGAGTGGTTCTGGTGAAGAAGATATGTCTACTTTGCTATGCGGCATGCACGCAGCTCCCAACGACGCGCTGCGACTGAAACTACACATTCTAAAGGCTCTACTGGCGTGTCTGAGAGACTCGCATCGGACAAGGACTATATTTAGAAAAGTAAGCCATGCAAATAACTCTACGCTTAGAAAAAAATTCTAGTGGCATACGAGAGTCTTAAGGATTTGTTGCATCTAATTGTAGTGAGTTTCTATGTTTAAAGGAACTCGAATATGTTTTGAATCCTACTTTAAATTTCACAGAATAAGAAATAATTATCTACCCATAAACAACCCACTTAATGTATGTGAGGGGCATTACAATTAATTAAAGTACAATGACACTGCAGGAAAATCTCTCTAGACCAATATTTCGTACATATTTTTAAACCATTTCATCCAAATGAAAAAATATATTGATTTATTACACAAACCGTGTGATTTTTTTTCAGGTGAGCGGTTTCGTTTACGTAACAAGCGTGCTCATATCCTTAGAAGGCAAGTTAAACAGCGAGGAGATAATGGATCGGGACATGTTGCAGTTGATACACATTGTGTTCTACACTATCAGCACGGCGATGAGATTCGAACCCGCTAATGCCAAGTTTTTTCATCATGAGGTACGTATTTATCCGCAAACATCATATTGTATGTTTGAGTGTTTGATGCATGCAGGACACATTCAAAAGATTACTATGGATGTTTAAAGTTAATAAAGAAACAGTAACATTTTAAGTAAATTATAAAACTTAAATCCTTTTTATGTTTCTTGAGTAAAACAATCATAATAACTACCCCTGTCTTCATTCTATAAGTTTGATATTTTGCGGGAATATCCAGTATGTAGTTATTCTTTTGAAATGTATTTTTTATTTTTTTTTCTTACATCACATTTATTTAGTGGGGAGCTAAATATTAGCATCGACAACATGCGATAATTCGCGTAAAATTGTTTCCAGATATGCATGACGACTCTCTGCGACACGATACGGCTTTTGGGTTGCTTTACAGACGATAGAGAATTGCAAAACGATACCGAAGCAGGCGACACCGAGTTGTACGAAGTATTTCATGAGATATTTACTGGCAACATCTTGGAAATGACGTATGTGTTTCATACAGTATTTATTTGGATTTTTAATTATCAATATTGCATTATTCTAATTTACAATACCAAATGATCGTGAACAAATGCGATATTACGATTGCTGTAATGAAATTGTGTGTTTTGAAATGTTTAGCACATTAAAGAAAATTTATTAAAATCTCTTTGATACCTTTACCGGTACTCAAGCTAATAATTGTATCATTTAAATAATACGTAGGAAAAAATGAAGGAAAAATAAAAAATATTGATTGCCTAAACGTATTGATTATTCTTTTTAGATTTCCCGAAAACGTTCCGGTAGTGTTTATCCACGCGTGCATCGTGCTGCGTCTCTTGTACGACGTCGCGTTGGACTCATTCGACAAACCAACCTTCTGTGGGTCATTGAACGTCAAATCACCAAGTTTGACGAGGCAGAGCTCGGCTATCAATGAAGTAATATTATATTTAATATTGTAATTCTAAAACGCATTACTACTTTTTATCGATTTTATATTTCCATCAGTCAGAATACTTATTATTATGAAAATGTTGTTCGTTTGTAAAATTACATTCACATATTTTATACTACACTACGTTTTGATAAAAAAGTGATCCCGATGTTTCTGATGCCCGCGACAAACAACCAATATTTTACTGTAAGGTCAGGACTCAGGACCGACGCTTGTAGTTTAATCAACAATATTTTTTGAATACCAGTCGAAGCCCGCGGGTCGCATCGCCCCGCTGAATCTGAGCTCGGGGTCGTCGAGCGGCGAGGCGTGGGTGATCCACTCGGGCGTGGTGATCGTGCTGGCCAAGCTGCTGCCCGCACTGCCGCGCCCGCCACACCACCACGCGCACGCGCGCGCGCTCCGCGACTACCTCGCGCACGTGCTCAAGAGCCTTGTCAGGAGGTACGCTCTGTTTCTTGTCTCTAACGTATTATGAGTTGCACAGTAAAGTTACTCTTCATATGATAGAAAGTAGATTTAAACTTGAATTTGTTTGGTGCTCAATATACCTACATCCTATCTTTGCGTTTTTACTCATTGAAATTCCCCGCGAGTAAACTTTGAATTTTTTTGGTTGTTCACATGCCAAAAGAACGAGGTCTCATACTCTTTGCCAATATCATCATGTGATACTACGGCTGTTTCCTAAACACAATCGCAATGACTTATCATATTAATAATAAATTTTGCATTCTTCTCCATTTGAGTGTTATGAGACTGAAAAGATTTTTCTTATTTTCCCATACGCACGCTAAAAAATTAGTCTGCAGGCTTATTTATGAAGGTTTTTTTAAGATAACGTGTATGGTGTGTAGCGAGCGCAACCAGCAAGTGATGTGCGGCGCGGGGCTGGCGGGCGCGGTGCTGGCGGTGTGCGGCGCGGCGCTGCGCAGCGAGCGGCACGCGCTGCACGCGCCCGCCATGTACGTGCTGGAGCGCCTCGCCGCGCACGCGCTGCGCCCGCACGAGCTGCGGTACGCACAGTCTGCAGTTGTATCTATTACTGTTTCACATCTGATTATGTATTCATTCAAAAAGGTATCCTGAAATCGGTATTCAACTAGTCCTTTTTAAAGATGAAACCCTTATTAAATTTATTATAAAAGGTACAATTTTAACAAATACCATTTTGTAAGAATTTGGATAAAAAGACAATTTAAAATTTTGTTATACATAGGAATTTTGTGTTGTTTTTTTGTTGTTTTTTTTTATAAAAGTTTAAATATAATGTTCTTTGATAATTTATTATTTCGTATTAATTTTGATGTAAACTCTAATATTGTTTAGTGAGTTCCTGCGAATGGGAAACCCATTAAACTGCGTTGCGCCTGAACCGGGACAACCGTGCAAACCCGGCGGACCAGTGCCACTCACTAGGATCAAAACCCTTGTGTCAATGACTACGCCCAGGGATTATCGGTAACTCTTACAACTACATAATATATATTAAATGTATATCGATTATTATGCTCCTGCAATAATGAATTTTCTTAATTCGACAAAGAGTCTACATTACACCTGATGATTAGCGCAATGCCAACCCAATAAAGTATCGATTAGAAATCAAAACATCCTGGTATTAACTACCAAGTGAACATCAGCGTTTCTATATAAATTCTGTCACAAAATATCGATACCCAACCATGTTTTTGTAAGGTCGCAAAACTCGTGCACGTTGCCGCCATTCGTGGAGTTCGACATGTCTGCAGAGGGGTTCGGGTGTCTGTACATGCCGAGTATAGCGCCCCAGTCGGCTAACTTGAACGCCATCGGCACGCAAGACAACAGTACGCTCGGCGGCATCGGTTCGGGTAATTATTGGCTTTTGGATTTAATAATACAAATAATCTGATTCAATACAAATTACAACTAATCATAAAGTGCAAAAATACTTAATGATTTTGCATGTATCGTTGCCTAAATCTTTGATGGATGTTCAGCAAAACCGTCCCTGTGGCTAAAATGATTATATACGTTTTTTTGCTCTATTTACATTTAGCTAAAATGATGCAACACGATGAAATATATCAGCATCGTGGACTACGGTCTAAACCCCCTTAACCCAATTCTCTATTGAATCCCGTGCCCAGCAGTGGCTTCATATAGAATTGTAATATTTGTGCAGGTGACCGCGTGTTCCCGCCACAGACTGGCCTAAGCTACTCCACATGGATCTGCGTAGAGAAGTATTCTGAACCGCGCTCGGACCCGCACTGCGTGCGCCTGCTCACGCTCGTGCGCAACATCAACAACGCGCGCGACGAACATCTAGTTTGTCTCACTATGGTGCTCTCGGCTAGGGACAAGGCTATTATAGTGTCCACGCAGGAGACGCTCGTGCCTCATAGTTAGTATTCATTTTTTTTTTTAGTTTTTAGGGTTTACTAAAAACTAAGATGTGGTGTTGGTAATTTTCCATTTAAATTTTTTAATTTACGGGGTGCAAAGATGCTATTGAAAATTAAGAGTTGATGAATATTTATATGATAACACGTAATAGTCTCAGAAAAACGATAAAAATAAGTACATATTTTATGCAGTTTTTATACAACATACATTTTGACGTACGTGACAATACTTAAAACCTTGTAACTCCAGATGTAGGCGAGTGGGAGCCTGAGGGTTCAGGTGAGTGCGGCGCGCGCGTGTGGTGCCCCGACCTGCAGCACGAGGGCCAGTGGCACCACCTCGTGCTCGTGCTCAACCGAGCCGTGCTCAAGAACTCCTCCTTCTCGCTCTATCTGGACGGTAGGCTTCCATTTAAATATCTGTTCTAGGATAACAACTTTTTTGTCAAATCCTAGTGCTTTTTTATTATATAGCAATCGGTTTCACCTGGTGTTAGGTGATTGCCATGTCCATGAACACAACTTGGACCGTACAGGTATTGCCGGCTTTATTCAATGTAAGGGTAATGGGAACGAAAAAGGACGGGAGGACGTAAGAGATATTGGGTCACTGGCAATATCGCTAACAAAACAAAATACGACAGCAAATCTATTGTTTTGTGTCAGCTTTTTCGTTCATACTATAGTCCAAATTCAAAAGTAACTACAGCGTTGCCAACTGGGTACCATTTTAAATGTGTGTTGCAGGTCAGCACATGCACTCGGGCAAGCTGCACTACGTGAGCGCGAACCCCGGCGGCGGCGCGGCCACGCTGTCGGGCGCGTCCAGCGTGTACTGCGTGCTGGGCACGCCGCCGCAGTGGCGCCGCTACTCGCGCCTGCTGTGGCGCCAGGGACCCGCGCTGCTGCTCGAGGACGTTAGTATTGCTATACACTTGTCATTCATGTCTCACTCTATATTCATCCGTATGTCTAATAGAATAAGGTTGAATTTTATACTTTAAGATATAGTTTTGCAAAACAACTAGTCCACTCTAAAATTCAAATGTGAGTAAAAAGGACCGCGCTGACATCAAAGTTTGTTAACATTGCAGCAATACACTACTAGTTCTCATCGGACGAGTTGTTTAGCATTGACTTTTTTTATTATAATTTTTATATTTAAATAAAAGTTTCTATAAAAAATATAAGTAAAATTACAGCGAGAGCTGTAAAATCTAATTTATCTCCCAGTATACAAAGCGCTGTAAAAAATAAAACTATGTTAATAGATAATATTTATTGTACCATAGTTGCTTATTTCCGCTTTTGTTTACAGGTGCTCTCAGCGCAAACAGTATCGATAATTCACCAACTGGGACCACACTATGTAGGAACACTACAAGCTCCATTACCTCTTGGCCAACACTTGGAGCCATTAGCACCATTAGTACCCGAAGAAAAAGTCGTGTTCGGCATCAACGCACGAGCTATGTCGCAGTTAACTTTGGCCAAGATACGCAAAGTTTACAGCAAGAATGATAACAAGGCTATAGCAAAGCAACTAGGAATGTCTTCGCATGAAAACGCGACGCCAATAAGGATACTGCACAATTCGGCTGGACATTTGATGGGGCCTGCGCGGTGCTTGGGCGGAACCGTTGTTGGATATTTGGGTGTACGGGTGTTTTGTTCTAAACCGGCTGCTATTATGGTAAGTAGAATAAATATACTTTTTGATATTGTTCATGCTGGCACGACAAAGTAACTACAATGTATTTAATGATAATTAAAGTGCAATCAAAATTATCTACACCGATGAGATAGTTAACACTCGCAGTGATTATTTTGGCCAGCACAAAACTCGTTGGACTGATGTGCATCACTGTGTCTCATTTTTCACCATCGTGCACTTTTAACTGCCTCAGTGCGTAGTACTACGGTATGATTACAAAACTGAGTTCTCGGTTTCGAATCCCGGGTCGGGCAGTGATATTGGATTTTTCTATTCATTATCAGCCCGGAGTCAGGAATTTGTACCCGATATGACGATAGGTTCGCCCCCTATCACATCATGGGACGGAACACACAAGACGAAACGTGGGTGTCCTAGTGGCACCTTTGCCCTTTTGGGAAAAATGCGTTGCCCTTCTGGGAAAAATGCGTGATGTTTATGTATGTATGTATGTGGACTTTTTTTGTGTTACAGATTGACACGGTTGGCGGTTGCTCCGTGCTGCTAGGCTTGATCGCAATGGCTCAAGACGTGGAGTGTTTATACGCGGGAGTGAAGGCGCTGGTGTGCGTCGTGCGCTCTAACAAGTCGGCTCAAGCGGAGATGGACAGGCGGAAAGGATACCAAACGCTGGCCATGTTATTGAAGAGGAAGAAACAATTGCTCAATTCCCATATACTTCATCTCATATTTGGATTGGTGGGCACGGTGGATAGTCAGAAGGAAACATCGTCGATACCTAACTTGACAGCTTTCCAGGTACACACACTTGTAATAGACATATTAACTTATATTTTTCTTTTATTTTGTGGCTACGTACATTATAATTTAATTATCGATTCCAGGATTTAATATGCGAATTGGACGTGTGGCTGGGCGCGCCAGGTGGACTCATAAAATCACTTTTAGAACATTTACTAGAACTTGCGACTGAAACAGCGCACAGAACGCACAACCTACGCACAATGAGGGAACTCCAGTTAGTCTCCAAACTCCTCTACATTATAAATGACGTGAAAGTCGTGAGCACAAAGAACGTACTTATACAATTACTGGCAGCTTTACTCGGAGGCCAGCCGCGGCCAAGCGATTTACTTTGTTTAGGCCAGTTCATGGCCTACACTCTACCTCTACCATCGCAGACGGAAAAAGGAGTGAATCTTAAAGAGAGTGATAGTGAAAAGGAATCCGAAGGCGAGCAGATCATCCTCCGTAATAAATGCTTTAACGTGCTACACGGCTTGTTATTCACTGCCCGAAATTTAGTTAATACTATTGTGTGTGAAGAAATATCAAGAGTATTGGGAATGGATTGGCTTCTGAGTTTTATGCAGGAAAATGTTCATCATACTACGGTGCTATGGGCCCTCAGGATACTGGTGATACTTTGCTCTGGTCAAGGACAACAGTCAGCAATCATGCAAAGGTACATTTTATTAATATTTCTCTTCTTTTTATGTATATTTGTATTAGGTAAAACAGTGGCAAAACAAATAGTCAGCTGTGAAGTTAGCACGCTATTGGAGATAGACTTTTAAAGGACGTTCAAAAGCAGCAATACGTTTCCATTCAAATCAGGTCAATTGTTTTGCGATTACATATCAGACCATAACTGTCACCTAATGAGCATAAGTGTCTTCTATAACGAGATTTCCAGTTTGCGATTACTCTGCGATTTACTTTAGTTTTGACGAGTCATATTGCTCGAGGTTATATTAGTAAGGATTACTTGTTGTTTAGATTCCGTGAGGGCGTGGGTAACGGCGGCTGGCTGCGGCACACGGAGATGATCGCGACGCCGCAGCAGGCCGGCGTGGTGCTCACCGCGGCCGTGCACACTCATTCTCACTTGCACACTGCCTTGCTGCATACTTCAGGATTTACTTTGCTCGCCTGGTAATTTATTGTTCAAATTATGTCGGGATATTTCAACAATCTACTATTTATAGTATGTACGAAACTTGGTTGACAAGGAAATTTATGCCTTATCTCGTGTTAAATAACCATGATGATGAAATCTATTAAGAATGAAGTTTATTTTGAGCGCACTACATATCAAAGCCGCCAACCCACCGGCCTATGTCGGCAACTTTTTGCTGGCGGGCTAGTTGGCGGACATTGTAAGTCTAAAAACTTTGTCGGTGACATAGCAGAGGCTGGACATGACATGATATGAAGAACATTATTATGATGTTGTAGACGTTATGACGAACAGAGCGTTTGCATTGTCGAAATGTCAATATGTCGGCGGGAGACATGTGCGGGCGCTTGTTGCCGACATGATCCTTTTTTTATAGGCCGCCAGGTTGTGTCGGTGGGCTGTGTCGCTGGGTCGGCGGCTTAGGTGTTTAGTGCCCTTTAAATGTTTCACTAACCTTTGAGGAATTAAATATATTATAATTATAAAAAAATATAAAAGTATGAAAAATCCTTAATATATATAGCAAAGCAAAGCTCATAAAGCTGTCTTAAAAAGCGTCAGTTTGATGGCTTAGAAATGGTAGATGTAACATCGAGAAGTATTGGAAAAGTGAGCAATGTGTGTTGATTGTGAGCAGGCTGATCCTGTCGCACCTGCACATCCCGGAGGTGTACTACCTGATGTTCGGGCTGAGCCTGGGGCAGGCCATGCGCTCGGTGTGTGCGGAGCGCGCGGTGTCGGTGGAGCGCGTGTGGGCGGCGGCGTGGGGCGCGGCGTGGGGCGCGGCGGCGCCGGCGCGGCAGTCCAGCGCGGCGCTGGCGGCGCGCATCACGCTGTGCCCCGAGGCCGTGGTCATCCTGCTGGCCGCCGCGCGCGCGCTGGCGCACGACCGCGCCGCGCCGCCCGACTGGCTCGCCGACCACCCCGTGGCTATCGTGCAAGTACGACTCGCTTGCACTACGTTCAGATATCTCTTCGCGCTGTTCTTAAGTGCAATGCTCTCCAGAGTCTAGACCTAATTATATCAACGTGACTGTATCTGCATATATACCCAGAAACGTAACACACTCGCATATCATCGCTATTTGAGCGATTGCAATTATCCAATAGTTAGGTCTTCATCCAACACGCTTGTATAATTAGAGTTGGCGGTCTTCTTCAAATATCATCGAAATTATTGTGATCTCTGTAAAATTATACTATAAAGAACTAAGTGATATGAAATATTTTTGCAAATGAACTTTAATTGTTAATTATATTATATACTTACATTATATTTATATTATATATTTTAATTAATTGTTTAGTCATAATTTAATATTTAAGAACATAACAGGAAAATAAGTTATTATTCCACGTGTACGTTTGTCGTAGGTACTGTTCTCGCTGTACAACACGCTACCCGACTTTGTGCCAATAATGATGACCGCTGAAGTGCTGACTGCATTGGCATCGATATTATTTCCGCCTAACTCGTCAGATGATATTCACATGCGTGAGTATACCATCATCATTAATGTAGTCATATTACATACATACATATGTACATAAACATCACGCCTTTTCCCAGAAGAGAAGTGTAGGCAGAGGTGCAACCAGGACACCGTTTCGCCTTGTGTATGTTCCGTCCCACGATGTGATAGGGGGCGAGCCTATCGCCATATCGGGCACAAATACCTGACTCCGGGCTGATAATGAATAAAAAAATACAATATCACTGCCCGGCCCAGGATTCCAACCCGAGACCTCAGCTTTGTAATCGTAGCGTAGCACGCGCCACAGAGGCAGTCACCAATTTTTTTATAGATATTTTTAATTAAATATGAATGTTGAATTTGGAATAAACTTGGGCATTGTATTATTACTAAGAAATGGGTTTTGAATTCTGATAAATCTCCGTCTAATATATTTTTCCACTGGGTGTTGTGATAGCAAAAAGTTAATAGTTTCTAATACCTACAACACAATATATGGTATGATACTGTGGTGTTTCAATTATAGGCCGAAATCAATATGCTATATCCTAATATCTATCTTAAAATCGATCCAATCGATTAAATGTGGGCGCGTCGATGAATGTTTAACCCGATTATTCTACTGTTAGGACCGATACATACACAAAGATATCTTATATAATGTTTTAAATTTATTTCTGCCGCAAGTGGGTAAGGGCCAACACAGACCGGAATGGAATGCCAAGAGATTTAATTTTTTACCAAAGGATATTCAAACTTATCTGGTTGAATTGCGACATAAATTCCAATGTTTTAAATTGATGCCGCGGCATCGAAAGGGATTTCCCGATTTAAATATATTTTGTGTGTTATTTATTAATTTACCTATTGGTTGTTAGCGATATGTGAGAGCGGCGAGAGCTCCGGCGCGTCGACGCCGGGGTCGGAGCGCGAGGTGGCGCTGGTGGGGTCTGCGGCGGCGCTCACCACGCACGCCGTGCGCCAGGGAGTCATGGACTTCCTGCGAGTCATCGTGCTGGACTCGCTGCCCCTCAATGTCTCCGGGAAGACTGCGCCGGTGAGTCACCATCCATACTAAGAAAATAGTTGTGATGATTTTTTGGTGTTTTTTTTGGATATCTTTTTTATCGATATTAATTTTGTTCTTATTTTTAAATAATTATTTTCGTTTCTTTTTTTATTGGATTTACACTGTTATATATTATTTTATAATTAACTTGATAATACAAATGTGGTTTATGCGCAACTTGCATGCGGTTAAAAACGCTGAGAAATATTTAACGTTACCTACATAATAATTGATAATTATAATCCGTTAATCGGCCTAACACACTGACGATCAGCTTGCCCGTTGGTTCTAGAACGCCGATAGCGCCACTGACTCAGTGCCCCCGTCAATGTTTTGTACGCCATGTAGCCCCTGCTCCGCTCCGGGGAGATCGTACTTTTATTGCGTAAATATGGGGATTTTTTTACTTTGACTTGTAATAAATAACAATGGTATGCATACTAATATTTCTGCTTTTTAACTCGACTGTCCTTTACCCTATTTATGTAATAACAAGAAGCTTTGTAACCCTAATGGACGCTTCCTTCACTATCGCAACATTATCGCGTTATGTAAGAGTATCGCCACCGCGTATGTATCAATTGCATAACAGCATCCGTTCATAGTTTCCTGCCGCGTGGGAACTTGATGCATTACGTATGAAACTTCTGCTATCGTAGTACATGTGTTTCGTACCAAAAATCTGTAATCAAATATGAAACTGTTAAGTATATTTTGTTTACCGCATTCACGCGTACATAAACTAAAAATAGACAGTATACTTGTCAAAGAGGTGAGTGGTATAGCGCACGTGTTTAATATAATATAAAAATGTTTCATACTAACTCATGTATTTGTATTACTAATATATCTCGAACCGAACACCTATACTGCATTTTGAATGTGCACATAAAAGCCTGGCCACATCACAGAAACTGCATTTGACCTGCGGGTTATTAATACTAATGAAGATATTTTATTAATTAAATATTAATATTTTAGGTGATAGATTTGGTACTGGACGCATCCCCACAAAACTCCACGAGTCAGCAACAGATTGAGTACCAAACTGAGGTGTTGACCACTCTGATGGAGAATTTGTTGAACACGGAACTGTTTGGCTCTGAATCGAATATATCGAATGTGTGTTATTTGGCTGCGAGGCTGGTCGATAAATTATGGCAAGGACAACTTTCGAGGGATCCTCACGAGGTAGGCTGCTACGTCAATTTACTGCAATGTGTAGTTATAATTTCATGAAAGTAAACTTTGCCTTATAAATATTATAATTTATAAGGAAATAGTGATTGAGTTACAATTACTATTACGAAGAAAAATATTGAAAGATATATTTACAGAAATATATATTTTTTTTAATCAAATACATAATATCGTATAATTATTCCAGGTTTTCGATTTCATTGTAAAATTAATAACACAAGCAAAGAAGAAATCGTCAGTAATATCGTTGGAAGGACTACATCACTGCTTGAACAGAACCATATTGTTCTTACTGTCGCGCTCCACTGACTCCATCGCTGATCAAATGTCGGTTCTAGAAGCGCTACATAAATTAACAACCAACAGGTATAGAACACATTATTTGATACAAATAACTACTGACGTCATTTGCTAGGTAAATCAGTACAAACTTGTTCATAAGTTAGATGAAAGATTATAGATATTTTTTTAAATAATATACTGCAAAATTAGCATCTAATATAAGCCTAGAATAAAAATTAAAAAGGTATTGAAAGAAATCTTTGGCCAGGAAAACCTACGACGTAATTACAAAGGAACGTTTGGTATCTATTATTAAATTTCGTTTAAAGTAAATTATTTTCGTCGATACAAGCAAGCTGAAATCAAAGTAATTTACATTAAACTTGTCAACAGACTGCTAATATTCGGCGCGGGGAACCACGAGCTGGAGTTCATCGGATGTCTCACATACTGCCTGCTGCAACTCAGTGCTAACATGAAGATAGCACTAGACTCGCACATGCGCACCACCTGGCACGTCAACCCTAGTGGAGATCTTGAATCTAGGGACGACAGACTCACCACGCATCAAGGTATGGCCACATTATGTCGATAAATTGTTTTTTATGGGACCATTATTTTTGTTTTGTATCAAAAATTAATCGATTTATGTTGATCATCACAAAAGGGATGATTGTCTAAATAAAAAATATATATCGTAATCTTATATCGAACTGTCGTAGACCCATAAAACTTAGATGTCACCTGGATATTGTGACAAATAATGTCATTTACCCTCTCAAGACATCTGATATTAATATTTAACTGCGTCATAGCTTCTATGTCATATAAATAATATAAAATAAAACATATTATAAAAATAAAAATAATATGAAATATATAACATAAAACTCCGTTTACTATTGGTAATATAATCGTTTAGTAAAAAAAACGCTTACTCTTGAATTAAAGCCTTATTTATTGACACAGGTCGCAACTTGATGGCCGGGGCGGCGCGGCGTGTATGGGAGGAGCTGTACGCGTGCAAAAAGCCCGCCATTGAGGAGGTGTTTAAAGTGACCCTGGTACCTCCCGCGGGTAACGCCCGCGCGCCAGACCTTACTACTGTGAGGGAACAACTCAACGAGAGTGCGCATAAACTCTGGATCACTTATATTGATACTGAGAGGAAGGTATATAGCGTTTATGATTATTTTGTACGAATTATAGGAGTGGGAGAAGGCCTGAGCCACTTCGTACTAGACTCGTTCGATTTAAATTAAAAAATAAATATAGATAAAATACGAAGCAATGCTGATAGACGGCATTCATGCTTATATTACTTGTGTTTAACAATGAAGTTATTTCTTTAATATCCGTAGAGTATTGCGGATTGTCATTATTATTTATTTATTTTAATCTTATTTACTAAAACTTTTTTTCGTTGAAAACAGGCAGTGTACCGTGTCCCATGGGAGTTACACAACCAAATTCAGTCGAAGATACAGAAAGTAACAGGTGGTTTGACCCGTCTGGCCTCCCGCACTAAGGTGAAGAAGGAGGACTCCGCCAAGCAGCGACAGAACCCGCCGCGAGACCACGCGCTCGCGTATATGCAGGACCATGTACAACTCGTTAGGTAAGCAATAAAGTTACCAGGTATTTCTTCACTATTCCACAACTATATTGTTATTAGTTTTGCTATGAAGGCTGTGAAATAGACAAGTTTTGTTATTACATAAACCTGGAATATAAGCAAAAATGGTTCACTTGATTGTAAGTGACCGCCGCCCGTCAACATCTTCGATCTTAATTACCTGTTGACCTATTAAAATAGGCGAGGAAGGGCAAGGAAACGAACGCTGGAAGGAAAATAATAGGTTTCGACAATTTCATTCGCCGAACGAAACACGTTTTTCTCTGAAAAAGTGGTTACACCGAGTTGAGCTGGCGTCCAATGCAATAGTCTCACTTTGCTACGCTCAAGAATATACTTAAAGTAAATCTAAAAGTTATTCGGTTTGAATTTAAAACAAGATGTTAATATACCATAGCGGATGAGTAGTGTACTGAATGTAGAATGTCTGCGCAGGCAGGCGTGGTGCGCGCAGGCGGCGGCGGCCAGCAACACGGTGGCGCACACGACGCGCTACGTGCAGGCGGAGTGGGCGGGCGCGTGGCGCGAGCTCACGCGCGAGCGCGCGCTGTGGGGCCCGCCGCGCCCCGCCGCGCTCGACAAGTGGGCGCTCGACTGCACCGAGGGGCCCTGCCGCATGCGCAAGATGCTGCGCCGGAACCACCTCTTCTATCTGCACTACCCCTACCGCCCCGACCTCGACCATCCCGATAATGTAACTGACACACATACCTATACACTCTTTAAACGTCACGCTATATAGTGTTATATACTTAAAGAACACTTTAGTGTTCCTATAATAATAGGTCTATGCTAATGTTTTTTCTAGGCAGTGGTTAAAAGTGTATTAAATAAAGCAAAATGTAATATTTTGATCATTAATTTTTATTGCAAGTGTTAGGTCCATCTATTTATTATTTTTCTAATTTATTTCGTTGTAAATTAATGTCAATTTAATGTATAGACAAATTAAGCTCCTAAGTTAATTTGGTGCTACGGTTGATACTTACAGCAGACGTAGTTGTAAATGTCTGAAACTTATATTTCCATAGAAACAATTGAAGTACAAAGTGGCGCAAAGCTTGGACAGCAAAGAGTATTACCGCGTGTACCAACAGTGGCGAACAGCCGGCAGCTACCTCGGCGAAGCTGACGGCATGGAGGCCTCCGACCTACACGAGTTTGAAGAACAAGCGGCCAAGTAAGATCATCTTTTTATACATAAATATGTCATAACATTTTATTTATATGTATGTATGTAAAGAGGCAATACAGAATCTGGATAATTACTCTAATGACTGTAGGTATGTTACCATCCGCCCTGTGGTCCGGGGGTGTAAGAATTCTGCCACGGTATCCCCTGCCCGTCGTAAGAGGCGACCTAAAGGGGCCATCAGAGTCACTGGGAACACTGCGGGGGCGGTGCGCCCTAACTTATAACGGCTCTGAGGCGAACGACAGTGCCTCGTATCTGTCATGGACGCCCATAAGACCTAAAAGGGCGTCCAAAATAGTCGGAAGTGGGGTTCATCCGGGCCCCACATCAAAGAAGGACCAGAAATGGTTATGCGCGGGGCGGTCACGCGGACGTAAATCGGGTTGCCTTTCACCCTGGGATGTCCGGTACCGCCCACAATGCGTGTGACGGTTTTCAAGAGGTTTTTAGTCAGTATGCTGGCGTAGGCTTGGTAGGGACCCAGCTTAGCCACAAATCCGCATTGTGCCAGGCTGGAAGGCCAGAGACACTGACATACCCCTTTCCACCTCCCCCGGGGCAACGAAAGGGGAGCTTAATAGCTTTTCCTCTTGAACAAAAAAAAAAAAAAGAAAAAAAAAGGTATGTTACCATCACCGATACCAGATATAAATATACTTTCAACAGAATTTGAAGTAAAAAATCATTGCATTTACGTAGAATATTCCGTTTAAATTCACCCATAAAAGATAGCAACGATAGTAACAATTCGGGCTCTAAGACTGAATACTATTGTGAATCTTTTCATAAGATTTTATATATTTTTATTAATTTGCAGCAACAGTCAAAACGCGTCCTTAGATGTGACGAATGAAGACGGCTCACCATCCGACTTAGTGAGTAGCGGAGTTGTTAGTCGCGGCAACAACCAAACTTCTAGCGAAGGTGAATAATTAACTAAAATAAACACACGTTTTTACGTCAACAATACTCGTTATTCATAGAAATTAATTCTATTGTAGCCAATGAAGATGGACCTGACAATGAGGATGAAGATGAACAGCAGACTCCTCCACCAGACAATCAAACATTATTGCGGTTGCTGGAACACCATGAGAAGGTAACATAATTTAGTGCTAAATTTATTAAATTAATTAAAATTTACCTTCCGTTGTCCTAACAAGTATGTGCGAAATTACAAAATTTTGTATAAAACCGTTTTTTTTTTTTAGATATCGCACATGTTCCGATGTGCAAGGATACAAGGTTTGGACACCACAGAAGGACTACTGTTATTTGGCCGAGAACACTGCTACGTCATCGACGGCTTCACTCTGCTCAAGAACAGAGAGATTCGCGACCTCGACAGTTGCCCGGACGACTACGAACCGATACTGCCCAGCCAGGGCATACAACGGAGCAACCAGAGACAATGCTCCAAGTTTCTATACGAAGATATACGGTATGTGGAATTTATGTAAATAAATAAAATTGAATGGAATAAGTTCGAATGACATAATATGAGAGAGGCCTAAACCCAGCAGTGGGACTCTACATGCTGTGGATGATGATAATGGTGATGAATTTTGAATGTGTGGTTGTAAATGACAAATTGTTGCAGGGAAGTCCATAAGAGAAGATATTTGTTGCAACCAATAGCTTTGGAAGTTTTTTCCAGCGATGGAAGGAATTATTTGCTCGCTTTCCCAAGGAAAGTGAGAAATAAGGTAAGATCAATAACATATTTTTATCAATATTAATATATACTTTACATGCACTATGTATACTATATGGAATAGTTATAAAAATAGTTCCATAGACTATAAACTATATTGCGTCTATAAATCTTCGGAGATCGTCAATCTGATTTCATAACATAACTATTCCATGAACCTCACTCGTATTACATTTTAGGATATAAATATTACACTAACATAATGTTCACTGTGGCATCCGTTTTGATCATTCATGGCTACAGAAACGAGCTTATATTTTTGTGTGTGTATCTGTATTTGATGAACCGGCGACGGGTAGCGGATGGATGCGGGCTGCTGAAAACCTATGGTTCTAAATCAGAGAGGCTCACGACCAGTAATGGAGACGATACGTAGAGTGAATGTATGTGTTGTGGCAGGTGTACAGTCGCTTCAGTGCGCTGGCGACGGGCATGGCGGACAGCGCGGCGGGCTCGGTGGCGGGGCAGAAGCGCGGCGTGGCCGTGGAGCAGCCCGCCGGACTCCTCGCCACGCTCATCGGAGACACCTCCGTCACGCAGCGCTGGCTGGTAACCACCACCACTCACCACCAGACATTACTCTACCTAATGCTAACGACATTAACGTTCCTTTTCCAAATCAATCAATATAATATTTTGTATTGTAGTATTGTACTCTATTCCTACAATGTCAAGCTCTTAAGTTCCTTTACTCGCTACAATTCTACATTTATTTCTCGAGGATTTTTAATATATTCTGAAACAACAACAAATAACAATGTACTTTGAACTAACCTAGTTTAAAAAAAAACAATATCCGTAACAATATTACAACATAGGCTGCGACTCTAAAACGATGTACTGTCCACCCGATAAGGACGTATTATGTAAGCATGGCTGCCGTGTGATAACCGCACACGCGTTGCACTAAAAAATTAAAACGTATATGTGCGCCGCATTTAAACTTTCACTACAAATTACTAATGTATAATGAAATCATACTTTGTTATTTGATTATGATTTTTTTAATAGAGTACCAGTGACATATTTAATGTATTCGTTTGCAGCGCGGTGAAATATCGAACTTCCAATATTTGATGCATCTGAACACCCTAGCGGGTCGTTCGTACAACGACCTGATGCAGTACCCGGTGTTCCCGTGGATCCTCGCCGACTATGACTCTTTAGAACTGGACCTCAACGATCCGGCCACATTCAGAGACCTCACCAAACCCATGGGCGCACAGAGCCCGGACAGATTGGAGCAGTTCAGAAAACGATATAAGGTGATGAAGTTAAACTATTTTGTATTCGAAATGTCTTCATAATATGTTATTTTATTCCATTTGTTGAATAATATTGTGCATTAAGAGATTTAACCCCTACTGTCTCAGAATGATAACACTATACTGTGATGCAATACTTAAAAAAATTAGTTTTAAGGGGTGTTGCTCCTGTATAAACCCGTGTTATGCTTACAATTATTCGTGTCATTCGCACTACTGAAAAAAAAAATTATAAAAAGTTTTTGATCACGCACAATTTAATTTAATCACTTTGTTAATTATTGTAACAATGTTTTAGGAATGGGACGACCCCCACGGTGAGACGCCTCCGTATCACTACGGCACTCATTACTCCTCGGCAATGATCGTGTGCTCGTACTTGGTACGGATGGAGCCGTTCACACAACACTTCCTGCGATTACAAGGCGGACATTTCGATTTGGCGGACAGGTAAGAAAAACCAACAATTATTTTAGACATTTATTTCTGTAATTGTTCAAAAGCTGTATAGAATATATTACTTGTTCCAGAATGTTCCATTCGATAAAAGAAGCATGGAATTCAGCGTCACGACACAACATGGCTGATGTTAAAGAACTAATACCAGAATTCTTTTATTTGCCGGAGTTCTTGGTTAATTATAACAATTTTGACCTTGGTGAGTACTTATTTTTTATTACTTTAATTTATATTTAATTAACGAAAACTATTTGTTAATAAGCAAATATTGCCACTGTTATCTTAGAATTCTTTAGGTATACCGGTATTTTATACAAAAAAAACGTAAAGCGATGAATTTTCTATAGTGTTTCGTTCGTTGAGCTTGAGTAAGAATGCTGGAGGCCCAAAATTGAATGAATCTCTCTGTTCTCTTGCTATCTATTTGTTAATCCATTTTAAAAGGCGGTCAAAGCAACTACGACCCGTGTTGTAGGTGTTCTTAAGCCGCAGTAATACTAATTGGTAAAATATTAGCATTTTACATTTGACATTACAGTTTTACATATTTTACTACTAGCTTGCATCCATCAATCCATCCATAAGCCAAAGGAAGTCTACTGCTGAACATAGGCCTCTCCCAATGATTTCCACAGTGACCTGTTGGAGGCAGCCTGCATCCAGCGACGTCCCGCGACCTTTACCAGGTCGTCTGACCACGTAGTGGGTGGACGTCCCACGCTGCGCTTTACTACTAGCTTACCAACAAGTAATTATTGCCCATGGCAGCCATAGAATAACGTCTCCCTTCAACTATGGGAAGTCCACTCCTGAACATAGACCCGCATAGATCGCCACATAGACCTGTTGGAAGCGGGCTGCATACAGCGACATTCTGTGACCTTAACCAGGTCGTCCGTCCACCATACCATAAAGACATACTATCTTATAAAGCCAGAGAGCCACAAGAGCGCGAGACGTGCACAACGTGTGTATGTATGTGTAGGTTGCAAGTAGTGGAGCGTGTATAAACACAAGTGACACAGTGTGTGTGTGTGTGCAGGCTGCAAGCAGTCGGGCGTGTGCCTGGGCGACGTGGTGCTGCCGCGCTGGGCGCGGGGCGACGCGCGCGAGTTCATCCGCCTGCACCGCGCGGCGCTGGAGTGCGACTACGTGTCGCACCGCCTGCACCACTGGATCGACCTGGTGTTCGGCTACAAGCAGCAGGGCCAGCCCGCCGTCGACGCCTGCAACGTCTTCCACCACCTCTTCTACGAGGGGAACGTCGACATATACAAGTACGCACTGCATACATATTACATCACACAGTGCCTGTAATGTACCTCATTGTAAATGACATATGAAAAGAGTATCCACCAGCGAAATGTAACCGTAACAATTATGGCAGTAAGCTCAAAATCAGATATTCAAAAGCTTTTTAGAATCCAACAAAAGAATCATGTAATTTCATTACGTGAATATCCTATTTTAATAAAACATTTAATTTGACACAAAATCCTTATTTAAAGTTATTAAGAACATATTTTATTTTGAATAGACACGAGGTCTTCCTATTAGTATTAGAAATTCTCAAAAAACTTTTCTTTCTAGCATTGATGACCCGTTGAAGAAAAATGCCACAATCGGTTTCATCAACAACTTTGGTCAAATACCAAAACAATTATTCAAAAAGGCTCATCCAAGCAAAAAGATGTCTCAACGCAGCTCCACCATCCTGGACCCGAACAACATCATACCATCGCAAGGCATCACTCCACCAGAGAAATTATTCTTCCACAACTTGGATAACTTGAGGCCATCATTGCAACCCGTAAAAGGTTCGTGATTATTGAATTACACTTCATTAAAGGCTCCATAACATAGTGTTTTTGACTCTAGTAGTTTAGACCATTTCATTATTTTACATTCAAGGTATAATGATAAAATTAAATAAATTAACAATAATTATAATTAATAGGCGCGAAGATAAAATTACTAACAAAAAACTGTAAGAAATAAAGACACTTTAATAATTTCATTGGTAAACTTAAATTACCCTACAAAACATTAATAAAATCGCCCTTCTTCCTTGTAATTGTATTATAAATACTGATGCCGGTTTGAATGTTAGCCAGTCGTGTTAAAACCACTGTAGTGTTCAAAGCTTATACATTTAAGACATAAATGTTTCATTTATTCTGCTTTTCTCAGACTTCAAGTACAAATGACCCAAACCCAATGGGTTAAAGAAACGTTTAACATTCTTCAGAAATAATATTTTATTCAATTTTCTTTTCAAGCACAAGTTATGAATTAATCGGTGTTTGTTTCAGAGGTCAAAGGCCCAGTAGGTCAAATACTGTACACAGAGAAAGCCATTCTGGCAGTGGAACAAAACAAAGTGTTGATGCCTCCGTCGTACAACAAGTACGTGGCGTGGGGCTTCGCGGACCACTCGCTGCGGATCGGCAACTATGACAACGACAAGGCGGTGTTCGTGTGCGAGACCGTGGCGCAGGCTTGCGGAGAGATCGTCACGTGCGTGTGTCCTTCGGCTAAGACTATTGTCACTGCGGGGACTAGCACGGTAAGTCGGATATGTATTAAGTTTGAACATAACAGTGAATTTTGTTTTTGTAGAATGCATTTATATTATTGTTTTATAAGTTTTCCATCAAACTTAGTTCGTGTCAAATTATAATGGTCATTAGTTCTTTTGCGTACATTTTTACACAAAAATAGATTTAATAGAAATTTAAATGAATACGATCGTTTGTTTTTAATGAGAATTAACACTTTAAGATTTCTTTTTTACCCACATCAATATCTTTGTAATTGTCATATTATAAATGTTTTTCATTGCTACTTGTTGATTTAGCCTACCCCAAGCTTGGTTATTTAACTATGATATTCCAAGCTGTGAATATAAAAGCCTGATTCCATGTTGTATACTTGCCGTTGGTAAAGCCATGTTTATTGATAGGTGGTAACAGTATGGCAGTACTGGGCGCGGCGCCGGCGGCTGGCCGTGAAGGTGTGTCTGTACGGGCACGAGGAGGCGGTGACGTGCCTGGCCGCGAGCCCCGCCTACAACCTGGTGGTGAGCGGCAGCCGCGACGGACAGGTCATCGTGTGGGACGTGGAGCGCGGCACCTTTGTACGCCAACTCATACCCACGCATAAGTACGGCCCGCCGCCGCCTATATCGGCGCTGGCTATCGATGACCTTACTGTGAGTATTGTTATGTAACTTGTTTATATGAAAAAAAATTGTTTTGAGCGCAAAGTGAATGTATCTAAAATGTAAATGCGATGTAAGCATATTTTTGTTTTGATATTTTCTGTTTAGAAGTTTTTTTTTTATTAGAAATGTTTTTGAGTTACGAGGTTGTAAAGTTTTGATGATATGGAGATCCTTGGGAGATGGGTTAGGCCTCGGGAGGTTCAGTAGTAAAGAAAGAAGGAGAAAGTTTATATTTATCAACTTAAAATGGTAGAATGGTATATTTATAATAAAAACAATTTTGTTGTTGATATTATGAGTTCTTGAACGGACGCCATTTATTGATAAGCGTCAAACTCATTATATGAAAATTCAACACAGTTTCCAAAAATTCAGTAAACGCAGATTACTTTAGAAATAAAAATGTAGATGAAGGCTTAAGTAGTGATTGAATGTAATGCATGTTCGTTATGGTGCAGGGCGACATCGCGACGTGTCGCGGCAGCTGGGTGTTCGCGTGGTCCATCAACGGGCAGCTGCTGGGCGCCGTGGACACGGCGGCGGGGCGCCAGCGCTGCACGCAGGTGCTGTGCGTGGCCTTCAGCCAGACGCGCGAGTGGGACCCGCTCAACGTCATCATCACCGGCTCCTCCGACGGCGTCGTCAGGGTGCGTCTACCAACTGTCAAACTACAAGTGTCTCTCTGAACAATGGTCTCGGCTGCACAATAACTCATTTTAAAATGTTAGCTACGCATTAAAATGCGGGCTGTGCCATTGCCCGCCGGATTGTTCCTTCATTGAACTGCAAGTTATGTTCCTACATAGTTCTATACATGCGGAAACTAGCCCCCATCATGCTACTCTTTGTTTAATTTAAAAAATATCTTTAGACAAGTACAAGGATAATTTTTTTTTGCAGATGTGGTCCATAGATTACATAGTAGAAACAGCTGAAGAACAATCGGAGAGTATGGACGCGGTCAGCATTGACCCCGGCACGAGTTCTATGGATGCTGACAAAGACAAAGAAGATCCTAAAGTACCGACACAAGAAAGCGAGGATACTAAAACGGAGACTGAAGATATATCTGATAAGAAGCCCAAGTGTGGTGAGAGCGAGTCTAGCGAGACTGAAGCAGCTATCAAACGAGTGGAGGAACTGGTCAAACAAATGAGCTTGTCGCAGGAGAATGAAGGTCTGTTTGTATTTTATACGCATTATGAATATAAATGTATGTCGGGTCAAGGATGATTATTAGAAATTATAAAAATAAAAATATGCAACTGGATGCTTTTCTTAACTAGGTAAAATCCTAGGAGGTTTCAAAATGAACGTTCGGTTACTTTACTGTTCCGAATAACACTTTTAGCACACCAAACGTGAATGACACACACGAAGTATTAAGTAAATTTAAGCTGAAGCTATATAAGTTCTAGATTATCAGGGAACATCACAGGGAAAGACGGACATACACTAACGGGCAAACTTGCCCTCCTACAAATTCAGTCAAATTCAATGTAAAATGCAGAGAATCCCTAAGAAATCAATATTGTTTCAGGTGGCGGTGGTACCCTGACGAAATCAGGCTCCGAAAGTTCGTTATCCGACGTGTGTGAAACGAGCGCCAAAGAGTCGGCTCGAAGGCACGACGAGAAAGACGTGTGCAGCGACAACGACGAGCAGCACACGTACGCCGATACTAAGGACGAACACATCGACTCGTGCGACGAAGTCAAACAGGAGTATGACAATGAAAAGGACATGGAATGTGAGAAAGACACTATAACGCATAGAAATAAGCTGCAGAAACAAGGTAACGTCGTGCTTCGAAGGAAGTCTAAGGCGAATCCATTGTACCGGAAAAGTAAGTTTGTGTGATTTGTTCGTCTTATTTATTTGCACGTTTTACATTTCAAACTATCACCAATTCATCGGTATTCAGTCGTTCAATATATCTGTCTTCGAGCTAATTTCATAGTTATGATCACAAAATATAAGTATTTGAATAACTAGACTATTCAGCTCTATTTTTACCGGCATAAGTAAATACAGTACTTACTTAATATGTATAACGCACGTAATAAAATTACTTGAGATGTGTGTGCCTAGTGTTTATCTGTGTGCCACTATCACACAATTGTTTCGATTTTTTTTATATTCATTAGATTTGTATCGCAAAAGGTTGCTAAAAGTGGGGGGACGGGTTGAAAGAAGTTGTAATGTATGGGTTTACATGGAACACCACAAAGGAGCCGTCCTGCCAAGCACGACGACCCTGTGTGACATGTTCCGTACTAACAGACTACAACGGATCAGGACCTGTCGACAACCTGACAGTGTGGCATCGCCGTCGCGTGCCATCCGAAGTTTAGCAACACCCTAATGGCCGCCACACATGTAACGATATAATTGTACAAGTTCCAGTTTGCTCCAGTCTCCAGTTTGTCTCAAACCGAAAATTTGTATGAAGTTTGCGCAGTTATTCGCCCACACACGTTCCAGTATACTGGTGCAAACACAGACTTGCACAGTTATATCGTTACGTGTGTAGCAGCCATAAGATTAAATAATGATTTTGTCTCAGGCGGCGGCAGTATCGGCGAGTCAAGCGAGTCTAGTTCGATGGACGTGGGCGGCGCAGCGTCGCTGGAGAGCCGCGAGGAGAGCGGGCTGCGCGCCAGTAAGTCCGACACTAGCCTCACTGACTCCTTCGTCGTGGTCTCCGCCCCGGCCTCCCCCGCCTCGCCTGCCGCCTCCGCCAACAAGACTCAGAGCAAAGCCGCCGCCGCCGCGACTGATACCGGTAAGTTCAATATTTATTGTACATGCGACTTTTAGTGTAGAATTAAACGCCATTTACACGGGGAGAGTTTCTCGTGGTGAGAATCATATGCGATTATCGCATAACGTAACTTCCATAAGATTATCGCGTTCTGAAAATGTTTATTTTCGAGGCGAGTAATTCTCCCCGAGTAAATTTGCGTAAGGTTGCAGTAGTAATAATATTTTACAGGAACATCACCACTCAAATTGTTATCTGAGGTATAGCGATGTAGATTATTCAAAAAAAAAACTAAGATCTGTGATTAGTATTTATTATAATTTTACAAATTACATTAAATATATAACTTAGACATTGTTTATTCCGACGACGTGACGCGCCGCCTTGTAATATTAGCGCGTGTTCCGTGCAGGCGAGAGCAGCGTGAAGTGGGTGCGGCGCCTGGTGCTGCGCGGCAAGCTCACCATGCACACCGCATACGAACGACGAGACAACGCCAGCCCCGCCGCCGTCACCGCCGTCGCCGCCGCGCGCACCGGACGAGGACTCGCCGTCGGAGACGCACGAGGACGAGTACGTACACACATGCACACGCACATGTACACATGTACACATACACACATGCCCCGCCGCCGTCACCGCCGTCGCCGCCGCGCGCACCGGACGAGGACTCGCCGTCGGAGACGCACGAGGACGAGTACGTACACACATGCACACGCACATGTACACATGTACACATACACACATGCCCCGCCGCCGTCACCGCCGTCGCCGCCGCGCGCACCGGACGAGGACTCGCCGTCGGAGACGCACGAGGACGAGTACGTACACACATACACACGCACATGCACACATGTACACATACACACATACACACATGCCCCGCCGCCGTCACCGCCGTCGCCGCCGCGCGCACCGGACGAGGACTCGCCGTCGGAGACGCACGAGGACGAGTACGTACACACATGCACACGCACATGTACACATGTACACATACACACATGCCCCGCCGCCGTCACCGCCGTCGCCGCCGCGCGCACCGGACGAGGACTCGCCGTCGGAGACGCACGAGGACGAGTACGTACACACATGCACACGCACATGTACACATGTACACATACACACATGCCCCGCCGCCGTCACCGCCGTCGCCGCCGCGCGCACCGGACGAGGACTCGCCGTCGGAGACGCACGAGGACGAGTACGTACACACATACACACGCACATGCACACATGTACACATACACACATACACACATGCCCCGCCGCCGTCACCGCCGTCGCCGCCGCGCGCACCGGACGAGGACTCGCCGTCGGAGACGCACGAGGACGAGTACGTACACACATGCACACGCACATGTACACATGTACACATACACACATGCCCCGCCGCCGTCACCGCCGTCGCCGCCGCGCGCACCGGACGAGGACTCGCCGTCGGAGACGCACGAGGACGAGTACGTACACACATGCACACGCACATGTACACATGTACACATACACACATGCCCCGCCGCCGTCACCGCCGTCGCCGCCGCGCGCACCGGACGAGGACTCGCCGTCGGAGACGCACGAGGACGAGTACGTACACACATACACACGCACATGCACACATGTACACATACACACATACACACATGCCCCGCCGCCGTCACCGCCGTCGCCGCCGCGCGCACCGGACGAGGACTCGCCGTCGGAGACGCACGAGGACGAGTACGTACACACATGCACACGCACATGTACACATGTACACATACACACATGCCCCGCCGCCGTCACCGCCGTCGCCGCCGCGCGCACCGGACGAGGACTCGCCGTCGGAGACGCACGAGGACGAGTACGTACACACATACACACGCACATGCACACATGTACACATACACACATACACACATGCCCCGCCGCCGTCACCGCCGTCGCCGCCGCGCGCACCGGACGAGGACTCGCCGTCGGAGACGCACGAGGACGAGTACGTACACACATACACACGCACATGCACAAATGTACACATACACACATGCCCCGCCGCCGTCACCGCCGTCGCCGCCGCGCGCACCGGACGAGGACTCGCCGTCGGAGACGCACGAGGACGAGTACGTACACACATACACACGCACATGTACACATACACACATGCCCCGCCGCCGTCACCGCCGTCGCCGCCGCGCGCACCGGACGAGGACTCGCCGTCGGAGACGCACGAGGACGAGTACGTACACACATACACACGCACATGCACACATGTACACATACACACATACACACATGCCCCGCCGCCGTCACCGCCGTCGCCGCCGCGCGCACCAGACGAGGACTCGCCGTCGGAGACGCACGAGGACGAGTACGTACACACATACACACGCACATGCACAAATGTACACATACACACATGCCCCGCCGCCGTCACCGCCGTCGCCGCCGCGCGCACCGGACGAGGACTCGCCGTCGGAGACGCACGAGGACGAGGACGTACACACATACACACGCACATGTACACATACACACATGCCCCGCCGCCGTCACCGCCGTCGCCGCCGCGCGCACCGGACGAGGACTCGCCGTCGGAGACGCACGAGGACGAGTACGTACACACATACACACGCACATGTACACATACACACATGCCCCGCCGCCGTCACCGCCGTCGCCGCCGCGCGCACCGGACGAGGACTCGCCGTCGGAGACGCACGAGGACGAGGACGTACACACATACACACGCACATGTACACATACACACATGCCCCGCCGCCGTCACCGCCGTCGCCGCCGCGCGCACCGGACGAGGACTCGCCGTCGGAGACGCACGAGGACGAGTACGTACACACATACACACGCACATGTACACATACACACATGCCCCGCCGCCGTCACCGCCGTCGCCGCCGCGCGCACCGGACGAGGACTCGCCGTCGGAGACGCACGAGGACGAGTACGTACACACATACACACGCACATGCACACATGTACACATACACACATGCCCCGCCGCCGTCACCGCCGTCGCCGCCGCGCGCACCGGACGAGGACTCGCCGTCGGAGACGCACGAGGACGAGTACGTACACACATACACACGCACATGTACACATACGCACATGTACACATACACACATGCCCCGCCGCCGTCACCGCCGTCGCCGCCGCGCGCACCGGACGAGGACTCGCCGTCGGAGACGCACAAGGACGAGTACGTACACACATACACACGCACATGTACACATACGCACATGTACACATACACACATGCCCCGCCGCCGTCACCGCCGTCGCCGCCGCGCGCACCGGACGAGGACTCGCCGTCGGAGACGCACGAGGACGAGGACGTACACACATACACACGCACATGCACACATGTACACATACACACATACACACATGCCCCGCCGCCGTCACCGCCGTCGCCGCCGCGCGCACCGGACGAGGACTCGCCGTCGGAGACGCACGAGGACGAGTACGTACACACATACACACGCACATGCACACATGTACACATACACACATGCCCCGCCGCCGTCACCGCCGTCGCCGCCGCGCGCACCGGACGAGGACTCGCCGTCGGAGACGCACGAGGACGAGTACGTACACACATACACACGCACATGCACACATGTATACAAATACATGCGTTAAGGTTTTCGCCGGACACGTAGGCGTGATGGGACGGCGACGCGAATCTGGCGCGATTCTGACGGCTCGTTTGGAGTTGGTTATTGGATCACGTCCATGTCACCGTGCACCGTTGCGCCGCGATCGTGCCGGGCGTGACGACTGTGTGTGGTGACGTGTTCGATAACCCCCTATTATTTTACAACTTCACAAGACCCGTCACAGTCGCGTCGCCCTCCTGTCCCGCCTGCAGCCTGGCGACCATTAAAGTGAAATTACTAACCTGTAAAGTCTCGACATGAAGAGGGGACACTGTAATAATTGTTTAGTTTAAATAAATGTTATGGCCGTATCACGTTTTATTAATTTGCCTTCCGTATTATATTTTAGATATTTAGGTGGTCCGCGCCTGATATGTCAACTGCCTCTGGTGCTAAAGGAGGTCCGGCTGATCATTGGATTCGAGACGACACCGCTCCACATTGCTCGCAGTGTCAGGTGGGTTACAGATTAAGACATAACTCGTGCATGGCAAAGACTATTAATTCCATTTTGTGTCATTCCATGTTATGCAATTATTTTATGTGATATGACCGTGGGATCACTTCGTATTGACTTACAAATTTTAATATAGGCCATACGTCGATAAGGGTACTAAAATTGCCCTAGAACGATATCCTGATCTTTTGAGTTTGTTAGTACTGATAAAATTCTTTAATTCTGCGAGTTTAATTAAATCTATTCAAAATTTGGTTTTCTTATAAATCAAAAAACATGACAAATGAAAAATATATCTTCTTCGAAAACGGCCAAAATTATTTGAGTGAAATTTGGGAAACAAATAGATGTACCCTTGGCCTTTATTAATTGATTATACCCAAATTTCACTCTAATATACTTTATGATTTTTATTTTTTTTAGATTTATTCGAAAACTAAATTAGGAAAAGAGTTGAAACTGAAACTCGCAGATTTAAAGAAACTTATCAGTACCAATATACTCTCAAAAGATAATCAAGATATCGTTCTGGGGCAATTTTAGTACCCTTATCGGGCTATTTTGCCTTTGCTTACTTGATGCTACGAACATAATGACTAAGATTTACAGACTAATGTGCATTAAAGTGGGCTGAAGCAATGAATGAAAGCATGGCTTACCGCAGGTGCGGTTCACGGCGCTGGAGCGGCGCCACCACTGCCGCGAGTGCGGCGCCGTGTTCTGCGGCCGCTGCAGCCGTTACGAGGCGCCCGTGCGCCGCCTGCGCGCGCTGCGCCCCGTGCGCGTGTGCCAGCGCTGCCACGACCACATACACACGCACAAGGACTAGGATATCATTACTGGATCACGTAAACGTATCCACCAAAAATATACTTGTGTGAATTATCATAATCGCCCATCCAACACTACAGTATACAAAACATACTTACAATGCGCTTATAACGTATAAAAAATACTTTTATGGTGTGTCGTAAAACAACTAGTTCGATCTGAAGTTGACACGAGAGTGTTTGTGATGACGTAGAATTTAATCAATGCAGCAATACATCAAGAGTTCACACCGGACAAGTTGTTTTGCGTTAACTATACCAAGACACAAACCACCTATTCCTGCAAATTGATTGGAAGACGTTCCATAATAATTCACACAAATATTATTTTTGTACGATATGTCCATAGTTAATGAACATACGCTAAAACAAAATATTTACGAAAGTCGCTTTTAGCGCCGGAATCTTGCCTTACCCGATTGATTCCAATTTACAGAACTCGCAAGGCCAACCCAATTCATCCGCATTTAAAAATAATACCTCCAACAAGCCAATTACTGAAGTTCTAAAATAGTCATTGACGGACCCCAATAACAATCATGAAATTTTAAGATATCATTCGCTAATACATATATACATACAAATTTTCAATAGATCGGTAGTTTCCTTGCATGCCAAAAACAAATAAAATAAGTATCATGTTCTATACAATTGTTCTTGGGGCCCATCGAAATATTGTAGAATTCTAGTTCAAAACATACTGGTTTTGATACAAAAACACTATTATACACGAAATATCCATATACCCCAAACGTTGGCCGTATATTTAATTATTTATCTAAATTTATGTCATTTGCGGTCTGATCATTGTTATATCTATCAAATAATATGATGAAGTACAATGATATACAGTAAAGATGGTTTCCATAAGCGCGAAACACATAAATGCACTCAATTGTCAACTGAGGACAGAGGACGGAGTAACGCAAATAAAATGAATAAATGGAAAAGACATGAAATATGGGCGTTTATGATTTTGAAATAAATGTATAATTCGTGCAATTAGGAAATACAAAGGCAGCAGCTATTATGATAAGTGAAGTGGTACTTATGTAACACGTGCGTATTTTAATTTAAGGTAGGCAGGTTTGCGTGATTGCTTCGAATGATCGCTTGCAGGTTGCACCAAAGTATACTGTTACTATTTATTTTAAAATGTTTATCAAATCGGCTCGTTTTGTTGCACATTCGCTAGTGCTACATACGTATTATATATTTTATTATAACTGAACAGTATTAATAAAATAAGGAAAATTTTATTATTGTTAATTTTATTTATTATAGATTTGTAATCTCGAATGATCATTAATCACTTTTAATATATATGTATTTGTATTTATCGACTTCGTTGTCGTAGATCACGTGTCCATATATAAAGTAATTATTTTGTATTTATTTACAAAGTCGAATCATTAGAAGCCCTTTTGAAATGATATTAGCGAAATGTGATATAATTTTTAGTTTGAATGGTAGTCATGTTGCAATTTTAGGAATTTATTAAATTCATTCCAAATGCGATGGAATTTCATATGAAAGTATATGCTAGTCATATTTTTGTATCTACGCTTTACATGTATCCAAAACGTATCTTCCTCGCAATATGCATAATTGCTTTTAGATTTGTTTTATATTACAGAATGCCAGTGAAGACATTTTGTTCCTTTTGTTTGTGTAACAATGCATTTGTAGATGACATTCCTGTGAGTTAATGCGTGCATGTTTTGGTAAATAATTTTTCATAAATTCTATCAACTTATAGATAAATTTCTCAGTGTTAATTATCGTTTTATGTGTCTATATGGTATGTAATGTTGTAGAACGCTGTTTACTCAATACGATCGATGTAACGTCTACAATGTGTACAAAATATTTATCTAGGAGTGCTCTAACGCTCTTTGTTTCAGTGTATTCATGTTAGAGTTTATCTAAGAAAAGACAAGAGTATATTTTCAAGAAACTGTAATACCCAATTATGATGTATTTGATGAATAGTGCAAAATGTTTAAACCTCTAATACATTTTCTTGCAAATTTAGCTACTCTTTTCTATGAACAATCTCGATGTCCACATATATTTATGAGAACCAAGAAACCTTTCTGTATAAAATTAATATAAGATGCAAACAGTTTTCCGCAGTGTATTACAGCAACGTTTAGTATTAGCCACAAGTATATTTCGCTATACACAAACGCATCGGTAGCTATGTTCATAAGCCACCCTAGCCAATATATCGCAAGTTTTACGCTCTATAGATATTTAATATTCTATTTATATGCAAATGCTATTTTCTACATTTGTATCATACAAAAGCATTAGGTGATCGATGTAAAAGACGTATTTTGGGAAAATATAATCTTGCTTACAATTAATTGGGCTGTTTAGCATTTTAGGTAATGTGAAGTTAAAGTAAAAACGTTAGCTATTTAAGTGAATGTTTCTTAGTCACCCAACTTGTATAGGATGAGTAATTTACTGACAATATTATACGTTGTTTAGGTAGTATGTAGGCACTGAAAGTTTATGCCGTTGACTAATGTATTCATGTACCTGTAAATGAATAAAGTGGTGCAGCAAATCAACGTGTTTTAATTTATATCACGTCCCTTTCTCCTACCATTGGACAAACAGGCCTTCTCACAATTCCCTCGTATAAGTATAGAAGGGCATTACGACCTAAACGTTACCTATTAGAAATAAACGTATATCCTGATAGTGGTATACAAAAAATAAGCTACTGAATTATTGATTTCGTACATACATAATTATTATCCTAGGTATTTTATTATTAAAAAAAGGGTTTACCTAAATTGTCACGGAACATTCAAATCTAACAATTTAAACAAGTGAACGCGACAAACCATTCACGTCAATACATTAAAAAAAAATATTTACTTTACATCTAAAATACTGAAATGAATACTGAATATGTAATTTATAACTGTTTATTGATGGTCTCAAGCTTTTTTATATTTCTAAGCGACATTTCCAATTTTCAATTTATTGAAAAAAGTGCTAAAATTAATCCAGTAGCTTTTTCTAAACGTACTATCAGACTGCTTTATTTAAGCCACGCGTTTTAAATCTCAACTTTAGACACGTGCAGGCAAGTTGAAATTATAGCTCATTGTTATAGCCTAATGCACGCGCAATTTGTCTACCTACAATAAAAAAAAAATACAAATCTCCATTTAAAATATAAAATAGTGCAAACGTATCACCAAATGTTTAAAATCTTAATTTAATTTTACCTCAATTTAAGCAGGAAGTTCCGCATTTGTATTTTAAATGCAATGTATCTCGTTATTTACTTTGGACAAGGGCAGATCTTCATAAACATTATTTGATGTGGGCCTTAGAACTTTAAGATGTGGTCTTAATACATTTTCATAACTAATTTTCTTATTTCGAATAATTAAAAAAGGGCGTAGGTTAGGAATTAACAATGCCACACTTTACAAGACTTAGATTCTTAAATTTAAAAAAGGTTTTAGAAGGTCCCTGCCCACTACACCGTACCATGCCAATTGCTATAGTCGTGCTGTATACGTATCAGGCAAGAAATACGTTTTCCGTATGACTCACTATAGGTCCGCGGCCAGAATGGTCTAGGACTCTAAGACTATAGCGGGAAGATACTCTTAAAACTGTCGAGGCGTGAGGTCCCTTGAATCGAAATAACATGCAATCAAATTTTCCGATTCTAGTTTACACCAGTAACGTTCAAATGACTTACCAGTTGTGACGCAAGTACCACAATCATGTGGTCAAATTCTTAAAGACGCGCAGACACCTTTTCCGCGGTACCTGTTGGCGTGGTGTGACTCTGAAGGCGCACAACTTCAACACGAATTAAATTTAACACTTCAAACTAAGTTTCACAAGAAAACCCTGTGACGATGCGTACTGATTGAAAATCGAGACCACAATGAAGAAAAATAGGCGATCCCCTGGTTTTGTTAAAGTTATAAAAAATTTCATCATATGGCGGGTAGTTCCACTCAATATAGAAAGCGACATCTAGCGAATGCAGGCGAAAGAGAATGAACGAGTGGTTATATAAATGGTTCTTTTTGTCGTAATTATTTATTTTTAATAAAAGATAAGAGTATTTAGGGTCATGGTCCTTCTAAATTGCGGTTTGAAAATTGCTGTTACCTCAATTATTTAAGCAGTATAAAGTGACGAACCACATTAAAATTCTGCTTAATAAATGAGTTTGATAGATACATGGTTTGAAATAATAAAACTTTTCAACTAAACAATTTATTATTTTTATTATATTTGAACTCTCTTTATCTAAAATATCTACATAATATGCGTTGATATTTACATGCCCTTGACAAAGATAAATCACTGTTTAATATACAAATAACACCCAACAAATAATTTCGAAACAACATCGTATTTATATTTAAGTACAGTTCGTCCAGAAACATTGGATCACAATAAGCACAAGAAAATATATTTCAAAACGACATTCGGTCACCTATGTCTAATAGTTTATGTACTTCGTATATAAGTAACAGCGATTAACAATTTGGTGCGATTATTTTAAATTCTTGTGTGCATATTACAATAAGACATTCTATGAATTCACAATATCACATTAATTATACGTTATACATATGTATATACAAATGCAGTCATTATAATCGCTTCGATACAATAGTCTTACAAGAATAAAATCAAGTATATTTGTTGTTTACGACGGATTCAATCGTTACCACATATTGAGGTATTTTCGATATCCATGCGACTTTACGATCAACACGCAAGCCCATGTTTAAGTAGGATTTTAACTTAAGTTATATCCAATAATGTGGAAATTATTCTATTTTACGAGTAAGTACAGTTCACTAAGTGAGCGGTAATAATGACTGACGATTTGAATACGTCTAATTTTAATCAATGGTGTGGCTAAGTACGCGATACATTTCTATATATTTGTTCACATTTACACAAGATAATTTAAGTACTATATATGAAGTGTTACAATTTCTTAAGTACACGTGCTTATAATGCGAAGCTAGCAAGATATGTTATTATTGAACCTAAGATATTGCAAATTAATTTTAAAGTACAACCTGGAATGTCAAGAACTGATGCCATTAATGATTCGTACATACAAAATTAATGATAATTCGTATAAAATAAATAAGTCAAACAAATGACACTGAATAATAATTTTTGATTCACAGCGTCTTTTTATCATAGAGAATAAAAACGTATACTTATATAAAAATTAAGTATCAGGAAATCTTATTTCATTGTTTGATATAAAAAGCGAGCTACACTCATAAATTTACTGACAGGAACACTAAATTACGCTATTGAAAACTAACCGACGCTACTGATTAAGGAATATGTGAAATGAAGAAATCATATTATCTTTAAACGACCCGAACACCTATTTGTTATAAAAAAGTATAAAAACAGATCAACGAACTATAAAAAAGTCAATAATATCCTACAAATTTACAATCATATACAAAAAGGAAAGAATATGTCCAAAATCTTATAATTACATAGATTAAGATAAAAAAATACTGCATTGTTCGTTTGTTTTGTAATGCGCTGCGCAGTGCGAGTATACATCGCGGTCGGCCAACTAATACTGCACGGACGAATGAATTCCACCACGGAACTAACATCAGCCACCTACGTAGTACGAAATACGTATATTATAAATTCAATAGAAATTGTGTAGTAAAAATGTGCAGCGCAAAAGCACGGTGCGTGTTAAGTACATACTTTAATTAAACTACAAGTGTAACAAACATGTATAGTTTCTAAATAAATAATTCTCTTGAAGCGGCATCATTCGTGTCTGGCGCCGGCACAATAAATTACAAAAATAATTTTATCATCACCACAGTCTTACTATTTTATATGCTTCGGTTTAAACAGACAAAAAATAACGTCCAACAGACGTTCGGCCAATGTATCTTAGGTTACAGATACAAAATGGACCGTAGGATACAACCGTAAAGGCTGCTAGTCTCGTTTATAAAAGATTAAATATTATAAGTACGTCATTTGAAAAACAACCAAGAATTTCGCTCCACAACTGGAGACTTGCGAAGACAGTCGAGCATCTGCTTACAGTAGACATTTTCGCGACTCATACATAACCGACGCAACGGAAACACGATATTATTAGAATCTTTATATTATTATGACGTTTCACGTACGTCTTATAAACGTTTTGGCTACATAGTATTCAATACAACTAACATCAGTTTCCTACAACGCAAGAAGTTAAACAACAAGGTGCTCTAACATTCATCGATAAAGTAAGTCCACGAATCTCTAAGCTAGATAGAGTAAAAGCGAGCGCTTTTCAATGGTACATTTCAAGATTACATGGATTAAAATAGCAGCGATATATTTTTTATTCGATCCAGTTATATTTAAAACTCCGAAAACCAACGATACTAAGATATACATAATATAAGGATTGCGTGAAAAGAAATTCCGCATTCACGTGGATAACAAAAACAATCTTCGCGATCTTTTCGATTTGAAGGAGTTAATCCAGGCTCGAAGATATAGGCCAGATTACCTATATTTTAAAGGACCAACCTAGCATAATGCTCTTTTCAACAAAAAAGAAGTTATCGAAATTGATTCCGAACTGACGGAGATATCGAGTAAGATACAAGAGTCGATAATGTAGTCGGTTGCAAGTGTAATGTGGAGTGTTCAGAGCGGCGCGGGGGTGGCGTCGGGCAGCGGCGCGAGGAAGGGGTTGGTGCAGAGCGAGTGTCCGGCGTAGGAGGCGGCGCGCGAGGTGGCGCTGAGCGGCGGCGCGCGCGCCACGCGGCCGAGCCACGCGTCGGGGTGCGGCAGCGCGGCCGCCGCCGGCACGGGCTCCTCGGCCAGCGCGCGCAGCCCGCGGGACAGCTGCCGACACAGCGCCGCCACCGGGTCCGCGCCCGCCGCCTGCAACACACCGTAACATACATGTGCATACTGACTGTGCAGTGTCTTCATGTGTGAATTCACTACAACTACACACTTTATTGCTAAGTAAATCCACTAATACTAAATTCTCTTCAATAAAGAAAGGGAGCCTGTATGTATCTGTAAATCATGAGTGTTTTATTTTCCAATGTTCTAACATCTACCAGCAAGAAAACCTAACGCATACTAAGAGTGTACAAATAACACAAATATATTTTTAGTCCTTCGAGCTAATCAGAACCACACACTAAGAACCAGTTACATATATGAACAACTGACCTCAACCGGCGCTATATCAGGCTGCGGGCTGGCCGTGAGCGCGAGCGGAGCGACGGCGGCCACTGCAGCAGTAGCGGCGGGGGGCGCGGGGGTGGCGGGGGAGGGCGCTATGGCCAGCACGGTGGTGACGCTGGCGGCGGGCGCGGCGGGGAACGAGCGCGGCGGCGAGCCCAGCCCCGCGCGCTGCCGCTCCAGGTTCGACGGCAGCTCGCTGATACGCAACGACATCTGACGCTTGAACGGGGAACTGGAAAATATACATGTTTTATTAATGAATTGTAACCAATGTTCACAGTTCATGTGTTGGTAAAGATGAATGAAATTCTTTTTGTTAGGCGGCCTGAGTATTGCAAAGATAAGGATATGGACGCCGCTTATTGGAATAGATGCTTAACATGGCATACTCAAATTATATTATATGCCAAACAAAACGATGAATGAAATTGTTAACAAAACTCAAATGCACATCACATCACATCATTCAGAGACAAATCCGCGCGATGCGCAGTGCTATTTGCATCATAAAATTGTTTCAAAAAACATTAAGTTCATCTGTCTTGCGCTGCACAATTTTTGTTTTTATTGAATTGTCTATCGATGACGAGCAATTCTACAGGCATATTTGTGAAGTTTGTTGTATTGCGTTACCTGTTGTTGAGATGCGCGAACCCGCGGAAGGAGCCCTGCCTCTCGAGCAGGTGCGGCGCGGCGTGCGGGCGCTCCACGGCGAAGGGGTTGTGCGCGGCGGCGCGGGGCGCGGCGGGGGCGGCGGGCGCGGGGGTGGCGCCCGCGTTCACGTTGCCCAGGGACACGGGCGGCGGCGACGGCACACTAGGAGCGTCCGCTTCGGACGCACGACGCGCTGTAATAATGCCTGCACAAATTAAACTACAGATTATAGGGATGATGAGAAAAAATATTTAACAAATAAAAAATATATACATATATACCAAAGTTTAAGCTAACATAAATCGGCATTAATTAATATAAGTATCAGTCTATGTGCGTCCGACTGCAGAGCACGGGCCTCCTCTATAATCGACAGGTTAGGCCATGCAGTCCGTAATAATTGTATTAGGAGCGGATTTGTATTGTCTTATAATTGCCGTATGGCGTATACCGACACCTAGTAGGATGAAATTAATGGTAGTAATGAAGTGGTTCTGACTTGAGTAGTGAGTACTGACCGGACTTGCGGAAGGAGCCCTGGCGCGTGAAGGCGTGGCTGGCGGCGTCGATGCTCATGGAGACGGCGCACTCCTTGTCGCGGCGCTGCTTGCGCTCCAGACACGCGGCGAAGGCGCAGCCCACCGCGTGCGACAGGCGCTCGCCGCTGTCGCGCGACGCCAGGAACCCGTGGCACATCCAGCGCCGCGTCGTGCCGTCGCGGCAGATGTAGCTGCACCACACGCACTCATACACTACCTCGCATTACCATACCATAACTTATAACTACAACAATATACTTGATGATAAGGGTTCAGCTCAAATCCTTGACTTATCAATAGCGACAAAATCATGCAGATTAACTTGCTACATCGAACTACCGAATTCCAGTAAAATATACTTAATTGATGCGCCAGTGTGGCAATCAACACTAAACAAATGCATTAAATTGACTCGGTTAAATCATGATCATCCAATTGAGAAAAATATTCAAAAATTACACCACCCCGCTTTTTACCTTTATTCATTGGACATTATGACAAATTTTAAACCTCTTAACACTTAGGGACTTATTTATAGACAGTTTTAAAACCTATTTTAATTATCGAATATTTAGTCTTTTCCGTTCGAAAAGGACAAAACATTCGATAATTAAAATAGATTTTAAAACTGTCTATGAATAAGGCCGTTACTCATTACTTATTACATTAAACACAGAAACCATTTTTTCAATAATTACTAACAGTTCTGATAAGTCATTAATTAATTATAGAATTAATGATGAAGTTATGTACAATAAGGTCGCGTTACCCGAGTTATTACGCACGGTAACACAATGCAATAAACGTGGTTACACAACACTTGCGCACTATTCATTAGGACGAAGCACCCTCGGGGAAAAGGAATTATATAACTCACTCCTGTGGCTTCATTTATTTGTTACCTGAAGACTGCGATTTTTCGCCAATTATAGTTTTTTTTTGGACATAATGTCACAAATAATGTCGTACACTCAAGACCTTGCTGTATTTTACTTTGATTTACGGTATTCTTCGTCTTTTGCACTTATTTTATTTTAGTATAATTAAAATTACATCGTTCTTAGTATTGAAAATGGCGTGGAAAGTCGTGCTCAGTACAATAGCCCACCATTTGAACTCTCTTTAAATATAGTTTTAGTACTAATGTATTCTTGATATACAACTAAGATAAAGAAATAAAGTCTGACGTATTTTCCCACACTAACGTAAGTTTATAAAACACTATTCAGTATCTCGAAAGTGTTGATATCAGGCAGACAGTAAAAAATATGAGCAAAGCATTCGACAATAAGTCCTATATAATCGTAAGACAAATAACAAATCAGTGTTACAGTACAGTTGAAAGCATACCTGAATCCCCTCTCATGGTTCCTGTCGGGAGCGCAGAACGAGACTTTCTCGATAGTCTGGTCGACTATAAGCCCTTTAGTCTCTTCCTCGACCACTCGCAGTCCGTCGCCGCTTACGTGTAACACTGCACGAACAGGTCGCCGACGAGAATTCTGAAACGATAATAATACGAGCATAAATAATCTTTTAATAATAATAAATACACTCAACAGTCACATACATAGTACTGACCCCACATTATGATCAATTAAGTCTTGTGTCGTGGGTATCAGAAGCTACGAGAAACTTTTCGGTCTCACAAACAGCCAGACTCGGGACAAATACTTGTGAGCCTCAGAAACATTTGTCTCGGTGCAGGGATCGAACCAGCGATCTCTCGTTTCACCGGCGGCGTTTAACCAACGGAGGCTGTCACAAATCAGCTAATGTTCGTTCTATAACTGGCTTCAGACATTGCCTACGATTAGAGATATATTTTGATTATTAATATCAATGGCGACATGAGCAAATTTACCAGCTGATCCTGAGCGTTGCCTCAACCAATAAACAGAAGCAACACCACATTTATGATTATAATGCAGGGCATCGTATTATTCTTTTCACTCTAAGACAACGCTGCCCAGTAATTTCACTAGCTACAATGTCGTTCAAACTGGAACACAACAGCGCTTAGAGTGCTTAGACATCGCTGCTTGACGTAGAAATAAAGCGTTGGAATCTACCTAGATATCCGCTTGCCGCTTGCATATGAGGGACCTACCACAAATTGAGAATATTTCACCTAGGTTCTATAATGTAAAAAAAAAGAATAAATATATTTAAAAAATACCCGCAAGCTGCATATGTTTTTTTTTGTGGCTTGAATTATTATATTTAATATCTAAACTAGCGAAAGATCTGTGCTGCTTTAAGGAAAATTTTTGGTACCAAATTGTTACATAAAATATGCCTTTTAATATTTTTGAAGCAACCACGTGTATGATAATAACAGGAAAAAATCTGCATAAATGCTTTGTTCCATGCATTTAAAATTGGCCTTCACGTTGTTTAACTTAAAAATGAGCTCCATCGATTAGATTGGCTCTGGAAGATAGAGCAGTACGAGTACATGATTCGGGTCTAACTAATATTTTTGACAGGCTTTAAGAACATTTTTCTGTAATAAACAAATGCGACCATGCAACAAGTGCAATATATTTTATACGTTTATCTATTTAATTAAAGAATTAAGTTGTTAAGAAAATAGAAAAATCTATAAATAGGTATGTTTTTTTTTTAACTGTAAGTACCCAACTGAAATACTTTTAGAGAGAATTTCGACGTATAAAACATTTTTAAATGGCAACGTTGCGGCTTCAAAGAAAAAGCATCGAAAATCACTTTAAAAAGTATAAAGTCCATTAAAAAATTCTTTACAGACATTAATTTGGACACGAAACAATAAAAATGGCAAAAAATCTAGTATTTGAGCGTGTCGGACTATCAACCGGTATTGTTGAAGGTCGTTTGGTTCATCGACACTGAGAGCTTTAAAGATTACTTGTCCACTTTTACAAGACTGGCCATGTGGGTTTTTAATGGACAACTGAACGAATCTGTCATCTTTAATGAGCTGTAGCGAACTTGAAATAAAATTCCACATAAATTGGACGTAGCACTGTCCACCCCTTTTCAAACAAATTAAGTACATAATTGCATTATAATGACGCGTAGTGTAATCAACACCGTAACACAAAATACCAACCCTAAGCACTTTGAGGGCTTCCTCGCAGACCTGCATGCCCCGGGACTCGAACACCTCGACGCAGCCGAGGTACTTGACGGGAAAGGTGCAGGTGCCGGCGCGCACGGCGGCTTCGTCCGCGTGCCATTGGTGCGGGCGCGCGGACTCCGGCGGCGAGCCCTTGCGCCGGCGGAACGACTCGCGAAACGAACGGCGCAACCGCTCCATGCCCGCGCGCGGCGGCGACAGCGCTGCGCCCGCGCGCGCTCGCCTCAACGAGCTCCGCACTGACGATTTCTGCACATTCACAATATTACTCACTACTGACATCCCTTGACATTTGCCTTAACACTACAATTTGAAGTGCGTAGGTCAACTTTGCTTTTGGAATTTTTGCACAACGACTATGCAAAGTGTGCACAACAAAGACTTCATTGTTATTACTTCTTAAAAAAATTGATTTATCACAATTGAGAACTTGGTTTAAAATCATGATCTAATACGTAAAAAGCAACACCGTTACCATACCAACGTGTATTTGAGAAGCAAAAATTAGAACGTGTTAAGAAGGAAACGGATTTCAAGTGACCTCAAAAGTTTGATTATGACGATGACGCACAAATATCGCATCGATGAGACGTCTGCACACATTAGAACCGTTTGGTAACTATTTATACAATCGGAATATTACACGCGACCATTATAAAGTATCTAAGAAATCAATAGGGCACGCTAGATATAGGTTCAGGGCTGAATAAAATTGAGCTGCCTTGACGTCGATACCAAAGAATTTATGAGAGAATCATACGAACGACCTAGTAACTCAATTAAACATTGAATTAACCACAATGTGTTAATTGGAAACTACCGCAAACTGGTTTGTTGCTATACAACATTCTACAGTTTGCACAATTGATAAATTGGTGTCGTTTGCAGGACGAAATAATTATTCTATGTTTTGGTAAGTATAAAGTTTCAAGACAACATGCAGATGATCTATTATTGTCTATTTGAAGTTAAGGTTAAAAGGCAATAGTTGTGCAATTGACGCTGAACTTTACAAACGATTCTAGCATACAACTTGTCTTTAATTACTAAAGTTGCATCTATTCTTAGAACTTTAAAAATACCACGATTAACGATCGATATCAAAAATTCAAAACATGCAATCTACGATAGTCTTTGTTTCAATGAAAACCATTAAGTGTTATGTTTACCAACACGAGACGAGTAGATGCTGATGATGGTACAGATTGATGAGAGTTAGTAAAAGCCTGTTATTAATATAATATTTTCCCTTTGCAGCGTTCATAACTAAGAGTATCAAACAACTCGATAGTCATTATCGTTATGACAGCCGCATTAACACTTTCCCGCTAACTATGAACTTCAAATGGATGAATAGATACTACTAATTGATGTGAATTATTTTACTTTACACAGGTGTAATAGCCAGTTATTATATACTTCCAACGGATCGTGGTAGATATTCTTGGTGAGGCCTATGGTTTGCATTACACTTTTAGTGGTTAAAAATATGAGTCACCAATCATAAAGGATTGTTAATGATCGTATCACGCCAATAATAATAAATCCCTTGAAATAATAAAACAATCCCTCAGATTATGAATTCAATGTAGAAATACTCGTAATATATGCGTATAAATAGTAAAACAGACCGTGGCGGGTTTGAATTATAAATACATGTCTATTTTCAATCTATAAATTAACTCGTGAGGCGTGAACGTTCAATAGGGTATTCTATCATGCGTTTTTAACACTTCTTTATACTGTATCAATTTTATTTCCATAGCAATAGTTAATTAATTTTGAACTCCCATTAATAGACTTTAGTTTAAGCTGCGTATCCACCAGAGATACCTGTGAAAAGTTAGCATTATGCAAAAAAAGTCCATCAATAGTCATGAACCATCCACCATCTGCCAACTCGCACTAGGCCAGCGTGGTGGACTATACGGCCTAACCACTCTCAATCTCTCGATTGTAGAGGAGACCCGTGCCCTGCAGCAGGACGTATATGGGTCGATACAGATCCACCATTTTACTTTCCTACATTCGCTCAGTGCATCCGTGGTGGAAAAGAACTAATAGAGATAGGTATTTTACATACTATATGTGAGACGTGAACGATAAATGTATACTAGGCGATGCAGCAGACTTGAGTTTCTCGATCTCTTTTCAATTTAGACGAATCCAGACTCAACTACACCCATAACTGCTGGAAAATATCCTACCGTTTCAAAACTGCGCTATACATTCTTGCACCGCTCAGCTTCCTCGCATATCTCTGGTGGATATGCTGCGTAGTTGCATGTAGGAAGACACTGGCAGTTTTTTATCTTTATATGCGCGTAGGCGGAGCGTGCAGGAAGTCTCAAATTTCTTCATTTGATAACAAACAGACAAATATGCAAGTTACATAAATATTAGATTTGACAAAACGTACTAAATTCAGCACGGCTGTTTGAAATTAACGCTACGGTGAAATCGTGACAAATGTTGCATCTCACAATAAAGGCTATTGGCACCTTCGATTCCTTACGTAAATATAATAAGTATACTAATATCACATCGAGAAACTTTGAGTGTTATTTAATCATTCGAACGCTGAACGATATGCTAAAAATATTAGATAATTTGATTAGACCAATTCTAAAATATTGCTTAAACGCATGGCTTACAAGCAAAACATTGGAGTTTCTATTTTTAGAAAATTCATTTGTTTTAACTCCTTAATACGACGAGTTTGTCGAATAGTCGATGATCCCAATCTCACGGAAAAATTAGAACCATTAGGACTGCGGAGAGATTTCGGGTCTCTGTGTGTTCTATCGTCTGTTTCATGGGGAGTGCTCCGAGGAATTGTTTGAGAGGGGTATCGCCATCGTCTTTCTATCATCGTACCAACCGTCACCGCAGTAGAGTTCAAACAAGGCTTCAAAGAGAGTACTCTCCTTAAGGTAGACAGCGACTTTATTGTGCTGGACCCCTAGCACTGCGAAAGTTCATGAGCAGCGGGAGCCGCTTACCATCAGGCGGGCCGCTAGCTCGTCTGCCGACAACGGCAATAAAAATTATTGTATACATGGGCTGTAAATATTGGTGGTCTTTCATTCACTGTCAGTACGAGTTTATGTGAAAAAGAAGTATTTGAAAATGGAACTGAATTCAAAATATCATGAATTCGAAACTCGAATCCAATTGGACATAATATTATTATGAAAGAATTCGAAAATTTTATTTAAACTATCAAATTGAATTTAGCTGTGATCACACGTACCTGTACGGTAGCAATGAGACAATTTATAAGATAGGACCAAAAAAAATAGTACAATAAGGTTTCAATTTATTTACAAGTTAGCATGTTTAACGTACGTATAATAGGTTGAAACAATAAAGAACTTGCGATTCAAGATTGTTGTATGAAATAAAAAACTTGTCTACAAACCCATATTACACTGCTATTCCGTAAATAAATGATCTGTCACATTATATGTATAATTTGTATGAAATTTGGCGGAAATTCAAATAAATTGTCATCTCAAGCCAAAAGTGCATCGCATCATGTATTTTATTTTAAATTGCCAAACCCCCTCTGCCCTAAATTCATTATTTTCTGTTCACTGAACCTGCATTCAGATTCAGAAAATCTAAAATACATATAAATTACATGAAAGAGACATAAAGTTTTCACATGTATCCGTGACAAGAAAACAAAATTTTTAATTGTTTTAGGCCATTTAAGAATATATCAAGATAAAATTCATATTTGGCTTCGGATCCATAAGTAAGAAATGGCACGTCTGGAACGTATCACTATTTGCGGCTGTGTTATTTATAACTTCGATTCGAAATTGATTTATCTAATAATGATATTTAACATTGAAGTTGAGGAACTACTTAGTTGGTGTAATTCCTATTTATTTATATGAGTAGTTGAATTTGCCTCAGTTCTAAGAATATCGAATCACTGAAAGTTCGGCCGCTTGGCACCACTTCTAAATGCACTTATAATATTCCGCATTATCCAGCCGTGTTGCGAATCTATGTAGACTTCTGCCGAAAAAATGACGAAGGAAATGACCGTTTCTCTTTAAATAAATATTTCAAGTTTCCTATTGCCAAACCGCGTGTTATAACAAGTTAATAAATAATTGATTGCCTATGTTTTTTTTTAATATCTTGATGATAATTTGCGGAAAACTAACTCTGTATCTCTACGAAACGTAAGGCCGGAGAATTAAAAAAAACCGTTTACTAATTATCGTTAAGCAGGATGCATTTAGGAATGGAATATTAAAATATTTTATATCACACGTCCGCCCCCTTGGGAAAACCTGTTCGTCACGGTAGGTCGTACAGATTAGGTAGACCCATTAATTTTTGTTTAGATTTTCAGGACCACCAATTAGGGGTGGAAACGCGTTAGCATTTCGCACGCAAAAATATATGAAATTATATACAACGGTAGGTATAGTACTATAGTCACTCGTTATTTTTTGCGATTGTTTTAGTCATGTATCAGCAAGTAGCAACAAGTATAATCGAGATTTTATTAAGAGACTACGGGACTTTAAACTTTTGCCACATAATGACCATGACCTTTGAATGACCAATTTGAAGACCATGAATTCTTTACAAATATACTTCTTGGAGTCCACCATTGACGCCAAATAAATTAAACTAAACTTATTCGTTTTCCTGTTATAGTTTTACATCGGCAAAATATTATAGTACACTCTCGTAAATGCTAAATTAATGATTTTGACTAAAAGTTCAAACTCTCACCAGATGACTTGGACCAATTATTTTATGGTTCTATCATAGCAACCGTGACTCTAAGTGTTCTATAATAAGACAAAATCTTAAGAAATTCCAAATACCTAATATTGTTAAATATTTAATGGCTTAATTGAATATAATTAAATTATGAAAATCTATTAATAAAATAATGTTTGCTTCTTCATATTTAATTTATTTACGTAATCCTAAATGCAACCACGACACATTTAATTAAATTGAATGACAATAATAATACAATAACCCTTACAGATATTCATCAATCTGCTTTTTACAAACAGTGCCGTATTAACACAACGACATCTATCAGATCATGCTGTAACTACTTTGTATTCGAAGGGAATCCTAGTTTATAAGAAACTTCTACTTATAATTCCTCACGGAAGTGGCCAACATTCCTTTGGACACAGTATCTTATATTACTTTTGATAATATTCTTAATTTGTATTCAAAGGCCTCGTCGCGTCGTGGTTTATGCGATACGTTGCTATCGTATAATTGTCTGAACCTTTGTTTCTTAAGTTCTTTACGTTATTATTTTATAAAAATAAAGTATTATTGTAATAAAGCATAGACAGATATGGAATTAAAGCGGGAAAATGTCATGACATCTAAAATTCACAAAACGAATACAAATTATCAAGACCTTAAAATCGTCAATAACTAAAATTGTATATTGATTTTAAAGTATATTTTAAAAAACGTATGAGTAATTAATTAAATCAGATTAACTCTATAACAGGGATCATTATATAATTGAAAGTTACGACTCAATAACTATATCCCCAAAGTACTCTCACACACATGCCAAAAACCGGCTTGATTTTGCACAAAAATGAGAAACGTGGGTTCAGGATGCGAAAAACGGACAGATGCGTCACTCATTGTTATCGATAAGGGGACACCTCTTCACACTGGCCCCGAAAACAGTCGTTCCACTCGCCCATATGGTGTGATAAAACCACGACACATATTTAGCAATCAAATAATCTAGTATTTATGTAACATTATTAACTAACCATAAGTGCGTGGTGTAATATTATAAAAGAAGACATTTGATGACTCTTGCGAAAAAATATTTCGTATATTCGAAGACCTGCAAATTAGCTAAAATTTAAAGGTAATTCCGTCATTATTCTGTGATAAAAGGAAACAGATATGATGCAGTCAAGGATTCCAACAAGTTAATTGTTATATTATTTAAAATAATTGGGTAACGCAAGGTCAAGAAATAATTATGCCTCTATCAGTTATGACATTGTGGTGAAGAATTGTTGCACATTAGAAAACCGCAATGACATAAAATGTATGCAATGGATTATATCATTGAACAATACGCCCCCTATGAATAATCACGTATCTTTCATAATGGTAAGTCCATTTCTAATTGAAAGCAGAATGATGAAGATGGTTAAAACATTTCTCGTCGTTTCTATTGAAGTCATCAATGCAATGACGCAGATGGTCTTGTTACGTCTGAAGCTTAAACAGATACACACGTTAAGCAAGAACAATAAACAGTGACCGTAGCATAATTGCATAGCAGTCACTACAGTGACTCAAGAACAGGATTCAGAATTGCAAATGAAGCATTCAAATTATTAGTATAGATACCATTTTGAGGTCGACATTCTGCGCCGCCTGCGCACGGTCTAGAGGCTCGTGCGGCGAAGATCCCTGGTTCCCCATCGTCGAACTGAATTCCAATACTCGCTTCCGAAAAACTTCACTATTCACACATAATCACTCGCCTTGGATCGGTACAGATAACGGCACAATCACATCTTCACATTTAAATATTGAAGAGGCTCACTCGCGGACACGAAACACGTTGTCTGCAGGTAGATATTGTCCTCTTTTGATAAAAACACTGTATCCGCACAAGATAATAATTTCGACGGTGTTGAAACTCGACAAACATGACAAAGCTCAAAACAAATAGTTAGATCTCGGGAATGTTGCAACCTTGGCAGATGCCGCACAAAAAAACACCACATAAGCCCGTTTACGCTGGTGCCTCATTAATCACTAACGTAATAAATGAAATGATTTAACAAAAGTTACGACAGTTGTCCACGCGAGTGTTTTAACAATATTTAATATTTATTGAATGCGACGCTGGTTTCTTCCATGCAATCTTTCAAGATGCGGTAGTAGCTACACCGCGATTCGTGTGAATTCGTTAACAATAATTTTTAAAACGGGGGTCAACTTTTCCCACAAACGATGAATAAACGCAGAGAGGCGCATTGAACCCGGCACCCGAACCGCGGGGCGAGAGGGGCTAGGTAGGTAGCTGGGAACGACTGCCGATGCCAGCTGAACGTTATTTTTTCCCACAGCATTGTTCTTTGGACCGTGGCGGATGATGATCACTTAACTAATCCACATTATTAGGTTTCGTAATCACACTCGTCTTGTCTGTCACTGCACTGTCTAATTTCATTTTGGCTATGATTATTTTAGGAATGTTATTGAAATTCCCGGATGAGGCGCGCGCGCTGCACATCGAGCGCCCAACTGTCAACTACCGACTGTGGATCGTACGCGGTGCGGCCGCGGCGTGCGCCGTGAATCGACGAAACCCTGCAGCGGAGTCCCCGTCCCGTCTCGCCCCGCACCGCCGGCGACCGGTCCTTTGCATTGTCAAGATTGACGACTGGTGAGATCATCATACGAATAGCCAGTCTTTAATTCAAATTCGATGTATCCATTGTCCGTTTCAGCGAGTCATTGACGTCTTATAAAACTAGTTTCGGTGGGAACTGAAAACTTTTCATTTTACTAATAAACTTTGTTTTGCAACGTTGCTTAAGTGTGCTCCGTTTTCTATTTCTGGTATAGTATTTAATAAGTATCGCATTTGTTTACCGCTGTGCCAAGAATTACGCGCCTACATAGCAGCTGGTATGGGGGCACGTGCGAGTGGGACGGACGCAGGTGCAAAATGTAGAGAACTCATTACTAGTGGAACATATGGCATCCAAACATTTGGGACTAAAAGGTTTCAGTTTGTACAACAATATTCAATAATAGCAATGTAAACATGTACGAGTATACCATTGAAGATGTTTGTACTGTACCTACTTCACACTAACGTTATGCAAACTGGGTCATGCTTTACAGAAAGTAAATTCTCAATCGAGTAAATTATAATACTCGTATATCAGAATTTTAAATTATACAATTCGACCTAATTTTGTTATATCCGAACTGTCAAACGTTATGTAAATGGTTGAACCTTCTCTTTATGGTCGTAATCTAAGGGAGTCCGGTCCATTAAAATACCGAGATTGGGTGGTAGACATGTCTCACTGACTCATCACCACACTTGTGAGTCACGCGGAACATACCAAACGCAATGACTGCACTGATTCTATACTCAAATTACGTATCTTCTCGTTTGACTTGATAACTTGACCCTTTATTATTTTACGTCGTTATTTTTTAAAATATATTATTCTATTTGATAACTAAATATTTATAGTTGTTATTTTATTTTTCTTCGCTTTTTGGGATCTTTGAAGCGCATAGCACAATGGGATTTTCATTTTTCGTGCCTCATGTTAAACGCGGTCGAGTATTTAAATAATATGGCACAGAGCTCACACAACTCCACGTCGTTATCGAATCAAGGATCTCACTGTGTTCACAATCAATGTGCACTTCACGAGATCAGTAGAGCATTATGATTACCACGCCTACTTAATAAAGGATTTCAGATACGTAGTGATCGATATTATATGCCTACTCATATCCTCTAATTAATAAACAATATATAATCAGATAAACACTGACTGAATGACACCTATTTAATGACGAAGCCTTTTCTACCTGGCGTTGATTAAGTATTCTAAGTTTGAAAATGATGCAATCTACATCAACAATCCACAGCTGCCAGCAGTCCACTACTGCACACAGGCCTCTTCAATTTACACCATTGAACTCAACCCCAGTCTTGTCTCACTTATCCCTCCCAGCCGTTCTGCGAAGATCATCCCTTGTAAACAGCATCCTGCATTAGCAAGTTGAAGTGACAATGAGCTGGTCATATACATAGGTCGAAGAAAGGACAATCAATTGAGCAAACGCGTTCTGAAATTAACTGCAGCTCGGCAAACGCAATGCAACTGTAGGACCTTTTCAGACTATGTGAAAAATTACACCTACGGATGTTAACAACAAAAAACTATAATATTGTATGTATCTCATTGCACTCACTTTTTTATGATATAACAGTCTGCCGTTTTGTGATAGGGCCGGGAAATGCGTATACACCTCACTTGATGGAATGTGGTCACTGCCGGAATGTGGACACTGCCGCCCATTGACACCCACAAACCACCGGGGAATTGTAGATAAGTACTAAGAAAGTAGGTGTTTATACGACATGGCGGAAACGTGACGTAATTTACAACACGCATGCTACAAGTCTAACAAAATACTTTAAAATATTGTTATCAGTTGTACCTACCATATTACATATCAAACCACCATATATTTTGGTAAATATCCACAAATAATGTCGCGATGTTAGATGCGCTTGGCGATATGTTTAATATTTGCTCATTTATTTAATTGATAGAAGAATACCTTACACCCTTGGTTCTAATCTACGCTGTATGATAACAAGGGACAATATTTAATGCTAAGTCTACAATAGGCCAATAATTTAAAAAACTCATCCGATCTCAATAGTAATAACATTACGGATTAAACCTGAAACGATCAACTGAAACGATTAACGAAACAACTGAAACGATTAACTCATATTGTAAGTCCACCCAACAACAGGATATACTGTTCTACAACAAAATTCAATTTAAAATAGTAAGTAGCTTAAATAGAGCAATAACAAATTATTCAATAAACACTGATTTCATTCAAATCTTTTGAATGATCGTTTCCTGGGATTAAATTAAAAAGTCATCTCCCTTAGTATTTTTATTGTAAAAACTTAATGATCATCAAAGATTCATTTGCTCACGATGGGGAACTCTTACTCTGATATAGGAAAACTAAAAGCAATAATATTTATAAATCTTCTCACTATTATGTTAATCTAAATAGCTGAGGCAAGTCGTAACCAGTCCATGCACAATATGGATAAACCGATTTAACTGGGGTGGTACCATTGTCTCGCGGAATTCTTTGTCGACACGTCTCTTGGTGAAATCTTAAATATTCACATTACCCTCAAAAGTCTATTCATAGGATTCATTTAAGAAACAGAAATGATATTAGATACAGTATTGTGAAAACTCTTTAATCACATAGATAAAAGGCGATAAAGTTAGTTTCCGCTACCGAAAACCAATACGCTTATTTAAGTATATAATTATTTATGTATATAATGTTTTGATAAAACGTAATATAACAATTAAATAGCGATTAAAACCCGTGAAGTGCACGGAAGCACCACTATATCGGCAACGAGGACAGTGACATTGTTCCGCTGCCAGCAACCGTAAAATGAGTTGTTCCACTGTTATTGTCTATTCTGCAACTATTTCCGCCAACCACGAGCCATTCTGTTCGACTGTGTACCGTTATGTTACATATAGATGTATTTATACTAGACAGTAGCTACCTACACGTAACTCGCAGTAGTAAAAGAGAGAAATCCTCGTTGACTCATCAATGCCTAGTCATCTACAATCAAGATGTGTGACTAGAAAGCTCACAAGTTTTGCAAGACTCAACAATGAAGCATTATAACTGTACAAATATAATAATTTACAGTAATTATTATTTCGTTCATGTATAAAGTATGGACAAAAAGAACAATTAGGAACGAACCAACGGTGTTTCTGTAAATGGCGTCGCTTTGATGTGCAGTTTAATTTTTCATAACGGATACATATCGTAGTATCTCTAGCCAAGGTTGTCGTCGTACGCCAGCCTGCATACAAAGTTGTCTCGTTTCGTTCTACTTGAAGCTTATTTTCTATGCTTGCAGCATTACGATCACGTTTGTAACACAACGGATGTCACAAGCATGTGACCAGCCTGCGAATGTGGACTCCACAAGTCTTTGTGCTGCCAGTTGCCGTGGAACTTTTCGATTGAACGGTTATTTTCAAACCTAAAGTAAAATTATTTGCAATATAGAATTCTCTTAGTAAACAAACATTTTCGTCGAAATACTGTTACGTAAACGTTCATTGTGATCAAAGTTTCGTGTTTCCAGCCAAGGCAATTGCTATTGGCAAAAACAACGCTACAAAAGTGTATTGAGAAGAAAAACAATTCTGTAAGTCTGATGGAAACACTGTTTGTTTTCGATTACGAAAAGAAATATATTGCATAAGCGTAAAAACCCGAAGACTTGAAATATTTAAGAAAGAGGATCACTCATATATTAGACAAAACGGCGCAATACGGAGACGAAGCAATGACCGCATGGACTATGTTTAGTTGGAGAAGATTGTATACTGGCAGAACTGGTGAAGTCACTGAGGATTCCCGCGTGGAGTTACCAGCTGATACAAGACAACTGGTGTACAACGTGTACATGTACTTCAGTAGAAGACCAGGCAGAAGCTCGAAGGTGGCGCTGTCGAAAACCGCAAGCGCGACGATGCTTCCGAGGGACATAGTTGCTGACATTATAAGGGACAAATACCGCGAGTAAGGTGATAGGTTTAACCTTTTTACGGGCAATACTATGTACTAGGTAAATCTTATATAAAACGTTATAGAAACCGTCGAATGAAACTAAACTAGGGATGAGATATTTCCTAATAGTACCGATCATTGTAGGCCTAACAAAGATACAGATAACGAATCGATTCCGCAGATATGCAAAAAAGCTTTCGAAAATATTTTGGTTTGGTTCGTGAAAGGGTTTGAACAATAATTAGTATTTAGAATAATACTTGTAAATAATTCGTACAATAAAGAGCTGTAATCTATTCTGATCAAAATTGCTAGTTTAATGTTAGTTTTGTAGAAGATTTCACTTAATTGTTTAAGATTGTAAAGCGCAGAGGCATGGATCATGTTTTACCACGCCAGTGAGCTGCATTATTTGTGTTCTATAAAAGTTCTCAGGCATGTAAATTATCGTACAAGTTTCATCACAGCCGACAGAATGCTCGTTGCCCGTGTTTATTCACTTTGTAAATATTTTAATAACGGATCTGCATAATATCAATAGTCAGCCAATTGTAGTATCACTTCACAAATTAAAGGATAGGATTAATTTGAAGTTTGGTCTTTCTATATTGAAGTTTCTTTTGCTAATATGTAATCGTTAGACGCAAATAAAGCTGTTATAATGTATATTCTTTATAATTTATAATAATTCAGTTTAATTACTCGAATAATACGTTTCGTATTGTTAAAGATGTGTTTTTTCATGCCACATAAATCATATCAGCATTGTTTTACAGACGCGTATGAGGAAACAAACGATCAATTAGTATTATTTATGTTAGTTGAGCATATGTTCATCGGCGCTGATCTCATTAAAATAATATTGTATAGTTATAACCTCTTCATCATGTACTTAAATATCCAAAATAATACATAATGTCCAATATTAATTTGAAGTTTAATTTATGATCTCATAAAAAATCGATATTACAACAGTTTTTACAGGGTGAATATTTAAATCACAAAAATTAAATACTCACACAGAGCTTAGTTTGATTACTAAGAAATCGTGTTTTCAATCGCGAAAAAAACAATCACAACACAATCTTCACTAGCGCACAAGGTCAAAATTATTTACGTAAATAAGACTTGCAATTCGATAATGTCACAAGTGCACTTTATGGGAATTTACTTTCCGCGTTCCAACTCTGACGTCACAGTTCACATACCGTCTCCGGACCTAAAATTAATTTAGACGCAATCCAGGTGCCAAGACCGTCGGAGCTTGTACACGGCAGTCGGCACTAATTACTCGACACCACTAACTATTTCAGGCGTGTGAACACGTGAACTAAGAGTTGATTCTGATTCACGCCGATCAACGAGACTTGAAAGTTTCAACACCGCAGTCGGATGAAGGTCGTTTAGGTAATTCAATGAAATGCGTAGACTTGCCCCGTATCGACATAATATAAATGTTGAACTGAATTATGAGACCGCATGAGAAATAATTTATCAGTGGACATGTGCTGCTGATGACTGACGGCCTTATTCATAGACAGATTTAAAACCTATTTTAGTTATTGAATTTCTTGTCCCTTTCTTATGAATTTCGAATTCAGTTGAAGTAAAATAGGTTTTGAAACTGTCTATGAATAAGGCTTTAAGCGTTTAGCTTTAGAGGGTTAAAATTTGTCGTAATGTCCAATGAGTAAAAGGTAAAAAGGGGGGTGGTGTAATGTTTGAATATGTTTTCTTAATTGGATGATCATGATATAACCGCGTCAAATTAATGCTTTGTTTCAACATTTCTTACGAAATCGGTGGTTCTATGAATCATTACGAGGATACTTCCTTGAATTACCTCAATGATAAAAGAGTCAAGGTTTCCCAACGAACATAATATTGATCAACACAATTAAATCAATCCTTTCCAAAGGGAATTATTGAGAAGTAAATAGCTCTGCGACAAGAGCCATAAATTTTAATTCCATTGAGTAAAATAAATGTTTGATTGGAAATTACGTCGTAGATATTAATATATAGCTGTTTCTAGAATGTTTTTTTTAAGTACCATAATAATGTAACGGTGCACATTTGTAAAAAAATACCAAAAGACGATCCATGGTCCTATACTAATGTCACTTAATTTCACAATGCTAATGCAACACGCTTAGCTGGTTTCGCTTATATTCCAACTTAATGTGTACATCGTGCAAATATAAAACGTGATGTAGATATGAATAAATAAATAGCAATAACAGAACAAATAACAAGTTACACGGTTTGTATCTTGTAACTTACATATAAGGCGCAACCCCGTTAAATCGTGAGCTGCTCGGACATGCATAATTAAAATATTATAACTTTTGCTCAAAATAATATTTATTTGCTATTTTAAATGCAGAAGTAATTAAAACACTGTTAACATTAGTTAAAACTGTAATAAACCACAGAATTCGTTAATAGTTGGAACGCACATTGAAAAATGCCGTTTAGGAACGAAACATCAAATTATGTTATGACATATTGTAGACTATTGAAAAGAATTTCCTAAGGTCCTAAGCGATTCCAGAAAATTTAAAGGGTTTTACTTGTTTGCACAAAAGTTTTCTCCCTTGTAGAATTATTTATAGTAAAAAGCACTGAAAAATTCAGTAATGCCCAGTCTTTTGTGTTACGAGTTCATCAAGTTCAGTTCATGGGCCTAAGCACCACTGTGGCTCGATTCGCAGAGGAAATTTATCAGGTCAGTGGTTAATTTAATAGCAGAATTTTCAAGGTAAATATGGAGTTTTTGTAGTCGCTTAATAGCTAGTTACATAGACAAGGAGCTAGCAACAGGGATTTACCCGTCAGGTGTTCATGCAGCAGCTATGCCTCGCGAGTAAACCTTGTGGCGACTGTAGGGACAGACATGTCTGACTGCTGTCTAAGCTTATAATCAACGGATCATAAAGTCATGATGACAACTATTGCACGAGACCGCGTTTGGTGCTGTGGGGGTGTGTGGATAGCTAATGACTTTTGCTATGAAAGTGTTTGGACAACTAACGGATTGATTTATAGTATTTTACAAAGTAATATTTATGTACATCATTAAACATCTCATACAGGTAAAAAATGATGCATAGAACAGGTTGTGCGTTCTAGCAGGCAGCGACAACGCTATAAGAGTTGTTTCGTTTTGTTCAAGGGCAACACCTACAGGTTCTAGTGGAAAATCAACAGTATTTTAGGCCTACGATTATAGTACATCGTCTTAACACGCAGTAATGATCTTTGCACACATGTGAACTGAAATTTTAACGAAACTAGAAATCATAAACTTGTTAATTAAACTTGTGTTAACTTTCATTAAGCGTACAATTAAAAAGAATTTGGTACTGTTAATTTTAGTTCCATGAAAAGCTTTTTGAATGTCGAATATGTGGTATTTACACGAATGCGCGTGATACAAAATAATTATTTTATTATAAACATTTTACTTTGATTCATGAAATATATTGTCAAACGGTGAGCTGTTTCCGGCTGTTTAAAGTTTTAAACATTCTACGCTAGAATCGATGAATTTAAAATACGTGTCTAGAGGCTATTAAGAGATAATTTACCTCTCAAACATTTTAGTTTTATAATCTCGAGCCGTTACTAATTAAAACTGCGCTTAAGAGATGTGCTTCATCGCTGTATGCCGTACGGTTATCTCTGAAAGGGCTTTGCACCGGCATGGTACATTGATCCGATGAACATCAACCGCTCCTTTAAAGCAGGCACTGTTAATTTATTTGTACTGTTCAATGCCATTTTATATTACATGCACTCGTAGACATTTGTGTCAATAGGTTGATTGCAGTGAACGGCGTCGTGGGTGATTGTGAAGAGGCGCCCAAGTACCTATGACAAATTACTACATGGGCGTACACATAAATATCCCATAAAATGTGGACGTCGTTACGTATTCTTTTGGCGTATTTACTCATTTTATTACTCACAGTCGTAATGGCGGTGACGCAAAATCAGACACACACGCATTTAGCTTCCTGACCACTCATGAATTCGCCGTTTAATCGGTCGATAAGATTAGTATTATCAAAGTATTTCAATGTTTCACAAACACAGTATTTTCTCTATAAACAGAAGCTCGATTTCGTTCCATTTCGTTTAAAATGTAGTAAAAATAAGAGGTGCCTGTTTTAAAATTTGAATGTAAGATGACGTTATTTTCAGGTATAATTCTACTATAATGTAGATAATACTAAAATTGTTCAGCTTTCTGCAACATTCTCCATGAATAACAAATGGTATTAACAGATTGAAAAGTATATTCCGTGCGGAATGTATGAATAAGTCATAAATCCAACATATTTCGCCCAAAACTTTTTACGAACTAAAATAAAACAGAAGAATATATGTATACAACCTTATTCAGAGAGAGTTTAAAATCCTATTTTAGTTATCGAATGCTTTGTCTCTTTCGAACGACTTTTGAATACAATTTGAGTGAAGAAGACAGAACATTCGACAGCTAAAATAGGTTATAAAAATGTTTATGAATAAAACCGATAGTGTTTTGTGATCTGTTATAACTAATAATAATAAAAAAATTATTTAAATACCGTTTATGAGTACGAGGACATGGAGAACATCAGTTAATTATTTACAAATCACGTGTTTCATATCCACTGTCCCGACATGATGTGCCAATAAAGCATATTCCAGCCATTAAGTGATATCACCTTATTGACTTCCATTAAAATTTGTCTCAATATAAAAAGGAGAGGTACATTGTATCAACTGATTTATTCCATACAATGTTTAATATGGGTAGATACGATTGCATATACCCAGGCAATTGAAATGATACATTCAGTACTCATATTCAATTATAAATTGCAGGAATCCAGAAGGGCGTATTGTTTAAACGAATCTAAGAATACATTTTATTATTGTTATGTACATATTTATAATATACCTTCATGTTTGTCTGAACAAAAAAATTATACATACGATTAGTTTAAATAACAGTAAATATAATTGCAATATGTATTAAGCAAATAATTACTTTACCTTATGAGTTAGCGACATAACCGCAAGCACGACGTGACCACGATAAAAAACAATATTTTGAACAAAAAACCGACTTCATAATTGTAATAAAAAGATAGAAATAAAACTAATAAAAGTTTAACAAATTTAAATTAATGTTTAAAATACCTAAGTATGTAAACAATTTTTTGGAGGTCGGTGTCAGCTGGGCGGCTTTAAGATATATATATATATAAACATCACGGTACGAACTACTCGTATGCGGTTAAAATCGCGGGACATAGCTGACAAACAGTAAGGCTTACACCGAACTCAATTTTTTTTTTGACATACTTAGGTGTATTAATTTTATTAAAATATTAGTTTTATTTCTATCTTTATATTACAATTTTGAAGTCAGTTATTTTTTATTTTATTTTTTATGTAATAAGTAATTAAAACTAATTAGTACCGATTTTTTATCGTGCCAATTAGGCACACATTTTCCTATTGAATTTTACACACCTATCTCAGAGGTTCCTAGAGCGTGCGCTACGGCGCGGCGCCCTGATGCGCCGTAGAAAGTGTAGGAGTGCGCTGCGAAGTAATTCTGTCTCTGAATCTTTACTTTTGTGCCTATCTACCTAACTACTATCATTATACTTCTCTATTTCAAAGCTAGCTAGGTTAGGACGCCAAGACAAAATAGTCAATATGTATGCGCGCCACGGACTGAAAAAGGTTGTGCACCCCTGCTCTATCTCAAAAACTACCTAACTGATTTTAATAAAACTTATACAGCTCCTAAGTTGTACTATACCTAATCCAACGCAAATATTTTTTGCGATTCGAATTCGCGTATCCATAGTGTCTTGGGTGCGTTCGCAAGGGATCTGTCGTGGTTTCTCGGGTTCCCGCCCGATACGACTGTCCCATACTACACAGATGTTACGGCCGGGCCGGGTCCTTAGCTAAGATCTAACGTCGTCACACCGAAAAAACCTCACGGTAATCTTGGGGATTCGCATAAAGGATGGTAGGCGAAGTGGACGGACTAGAAACGTCCTGTACAAATCGCCGTATGGCCCAGTGTACTGCCAACAAATGGCTCCATACAATTTGGGCAAGAATGGAGGGCAAACATTCTGGAACATATCCCTACTTTTGACATTAGTAGGGAGACGAGCGTTTGCGGCAGAAATATATGCCAGGCGTTATTCCAACCATCTCGATGTTGAACTTGGTGTTTCTTTAAGTCTCCTTTTACGATGGGTAGGAGACATCGAGGTGGAATTGTTACTCTTCTTGACGACGAGACAGACGACAAGTCTGTCTTATATCCATTGTTCATAAGAATTATCATGATAATACAGTTTTGTGAGATTTGACCGTGACTTGCATTACAAGATGAAATATTAAAGACAGCATGACAAAATTTTGGCATAGCTCAATATTAATGGCACTACAATTAAGCATTGTATTTTATTCAACATAACTTTAAGTTATTACTTCTTTTTTTAGCGGGATTTTGGAAAGAATCCTTGGTAATTTCACATAGACAGCCAAACTTACTAATTAGATTTTGTAACTCGTAATACAGAAAAAATGCAGATAATAAACTAAAGGTGCAACTGTTCTACAGACCGTGACAAGGTTTTTACTTCTTCATAGTATAACCTTCATGGTATTGTAAGTAGGAGGCATTGCAGCATTAGTTTATTATGGAGTTTGAATCAAAATGATTCAATAATTTTAATATAGCTTTGATGTTTTAATTGTCTTGTTTTTATTGATATTTAACTCAAAAATTATTGAATTCTAGGTTTGTCACATTGAATGTAAAAAAGTGCATATTCAATAAAGATTGTTCTTAAAAAAGATATGTAAATCTTACTGAGATAATCAAAATGCTTGCATCAAGTATCTTGGATGACTTAGGATCGTGGATCTTTGTTTTTTTCTCTACTGAACATGAAAAATTAAGTTGTCAGGTACTAACAAACAAGTTCTTATTTAACTCAGTACAACTACAAAATAATTAATATTTGATTTAAACATTTTGAAAAGAATGAATGCATTAATTAATTGTATGTTTATAATGTCACATTTTTATAATGCATGTAATTCTTTTAGATAAGGACTACCAAAAGATAAAATTATCTTCATTATGCGCTACATTAAAAATCTAAAAGTCAACATTGCAGATGGTAACTGAGTTATAAATAGCATGTGGTAGCTGTTTTTACATAACAAATCAGTTTGCAGACTTCCATAGTATACAGCCAAAAAGAAAGTGTAAAATACTGTCAAACAATCATTTCGTTTTTGAATGAGCACTGATACTGGTATGACAACCAAATAATTTGTAGGTATAGGCCATATCAATAATTTCAGTGCTAACAGGTGGTATATCATTTTGAACTTTCTGAAATTATAACTGTAAATTATACACTTCGAAGATAAAAAATAGCAGACCGTCTGAAATGTGACGTACACTTTTTCAGTCTCAAGATGTGATAGCTTGACCACTATTACTGTAGTTTTCATAAATGTAATTTGAGGAAAATAGTTTGGGATAGCGAATCTGTCTCTCTAGGGGTTTTATCAACACTATAGATCTGGCTAAATTACTAATTTGTGTAATTTAATAATTTAGTTATAAGTACTCCAAACTTTAATTATCAAAGCAATCAATAACTAAACAGGCTCACTAATTTGCACTGGATAATTCATACAAGCACCAATTATTATAGTATACTATATTATGATAGTTGTTGTTACAAAAAAATACAAATTACATGATGATGATGATGTGAAGATAAGTAAATTCCATATTGGAATAATATGGCATAAAATTTGATTAAAATTTGTTATTTTATTATATTTTAAGTAGAAATTAAAATAAGGAATAAAATTATAAATATTATCACTGAAACATAATGTAAGCTTTACAGAAAAAAAAAATGTTGGCTTCGCGGAATAAAAAAAAATTGAGTATTTTCTTATAAGATTCTAATTAGTCCTATTTTTAAACATATACAGTTATGGTCTGATTACACTCAACTCCAATATTATTGCACGTCACCCTGTGAACTAGACGAGCGGCACAGATATCTCAATAGATAATTACGATAAATAATATGGTACATATATACTTACCTATCATAAAACACTATTTCACTGTAGCTAAACTTCCTACTGGCACATTATGTAAGATTCTGGACTCTTCCGGGATGCTTCTTGAATGAAGTGCGAATATTATTTTGACTTACAGTTCTTGGATTAAACGCAAACAGGTTAAAGCTGTGTAAAGATGTAACGTTTTAGGGTATATCGCAATCTAAACTTATATGCACGGCACTCAAATCTCCCTTTAATTTCCACTTTTAAATATTATTCTAATTATACATTTATGAACATTTACGCGTACGTATAAACAATTATCATTCAATTCATTATCCTTTTAAGTACACAAACAAATATAACTCCAATACTTTCGAAAAATTGTGAAGGGATCACGACCACCCACCCAGCTCTTTTTAATGTTTTTATTAGAGTTACTGATTTTAGCACTTGACAGCAGCGAGATGGCATAATTTACTTTAATTACGAGTGACAGAGATAGACGATTATAATGATGGTTAACTGAAATATTGTAGCTGGAACTGACAAACGTAATGTCAAATTGACATAACCAGTCTGAAAAGCCGAGCGAGTTCGATGTCGACGATTTCAAAGCGCAAGCGCTGTTATCATTGAGGTGGATTTAGACTCTGTGATTTAGACCAAACGAGCGATTGCTCATTCTATCTCCAATTTATCAAATTATTTTAGTTAAAACAAACGTAGAGCACTCTTTCGTCGTTCTGTCAGCGTTCGCAAAAAATAATTAATCAATGGAATAATCTAAGAATGCTCGCTCGCTTGATGTACAGTACAGCCGACAAGTTATGGCCGGACTGAAGTTCGCGCAAATGGATTTCTTTTTGTTTCGTTTCGTGCCGTAATTCGTAATCACTATTATAATTTCGTATTTTATGAAAACGTTTACCATATTTTGTTCCTTTAAACAAGTATTATTTGTCAGTTTTTGTATTTCAGTATTTTGTTCCTGAGTATACGTGGGCAAACATTGTTCTGTGGCTATGTTAACGGCGGCCATGACTTGTCGACTGTACTGTAAACGACACTAGAGGCTATAGTTCGCGAGTTTCATAGGCCACAGGGCATAGATGATAGAGCGTTCCGTTCCGTTCCGTTCCGACTTGCTCGCTTCCCGGAGCGGTTTCTTCAAACTTTGAAGTTCAAAGTGTTCTAATGTTCTAGCCATATAAAGTGGTCTCAATAGAAATGAGTGTTACTGATAGAAGCATACCGAAATTATAAATGTATGTGGAATCCGAATTCTAAACATTATAATTTATAAAAATACAACTCGGAAACAACGTGCTTGGGAGGAAATAGTAAATATAATGAAAAGTAATGTCGAAAAAGCGAAAAAAAAAATAGATGTACTCGCTTGTTAACGCCGAGAAAGGAAATATATATATATATATATATATATATATATATATATATATATATATATATAGGTAAATTAATGAATACATCACATGCAATTAAAATATTGCTGCCAGAGTCCGACATAATGAAGCACTATAAACCATAGAAATGACACGAATGAGTAATGAGCATTCGTTTGGCTGACCTAAACATCTATATGAATGCTCTTATTCTAGCTCATGTTCGTTTGGTTTAAACGCGTTGGAACGCTTGAACGAGCTTCCGTTTATAACATAAGATCTAGGAATAATTCTCTTGTTCTAGCTCTACTTCTATGTTTGTTTGGTCTAAATCCACCTTTACACTGGTCGACAGTGGTTTTGTTGTATGAATGTAAGAGTGGTTTCGAATACTTCCTTATCTACCATTCACGAAAATAAGAATGATTTTGGCAGATTGACGCTGTCTTTTTTCTGGTTTTTTCAGTTTCATATTTTACAAAAAAAATTGTTAAAACGAGAAATAAATAAAAGTCACATTCCTAATTCTGTATCAACTCATATATAGCTTGGCAAAAAAATGTAAAAATAAATGGAGGCGCCACTGAGCCATTTATATGGCATCACTTTAAAGCTGAGATTATAATTTGATTCTTATTATTATTAATTTAATGATAATTAAATAACAAAAGTAATTATTAAACGTTCTCACCGAAAATACTTTAATAAAAACGTAAATTTCGATGCGAAATTTAATTAAAATTCACAAATATGAAAGATGTGACAGTGCTGCCAGGTGAAATAAAGGGTTAGTTCCGTTTTTACACTTTTTTGCCAATCTGTACATATCTACAGTTGAAAGTACGATTGAGGCTGGTTAGGCCATTCCTAATTACCGACTTTGTATTTAAAAAAATAGCATTGAATAGGTAAACCTAAATAGAAGTGTAACAAAAAAAAAACTTGCCTTTTATGAGCTTTCCTTATATTCATATTTTGGGAACAATTTATGTTTAAAGACAAGCAGATAACAGTTATTATGTGATGGTCTAGTATATCAAAACTTTCGTGGAAGTGCTCTCTCTGTTCTTTGATATATTATGTATTTTCGTATAATCTCTAGATACATACATTCAGGTCGCAGTGGAGAAATTGAAAATTTATGGTCATATTTGCTCTTTAAAGTTTTGAAGGTTTCCAACATCTTCTGCACGATTTCTTCATAATTTGGTGCTTTATAGTTATCTAGAAATATGTCAACTACCTACCAATGTAATACATAACTAAGCTTTATTTTCAGTTTTAATCATAACTTCTATAAAGTTTGTGTCATTTTGTAAAGTCCGAATTCCATGGTCATCAAACACTTAGCTTTGAACTTTTAAATGCTCAGCTTAAAAAATCTTACAAATGCATTTCAAGCGTGCCCCTTCCTTAATCAAAGCTTTGACAAATATTATTTTAATTTCTAATCAAATTTCAACAAAATACTTGTATTCAATTTGTGTTCTGAAGCCCCTCTTGTAGTGTACATTAATAAAAATGTAACCTTAGAGTATTTTCATATAGAGGGAGCCCCGCGATCTTACATTTCTACATTTAATACAAGATTAAAGAATTCTTTAATCATTGATATTATAATAATCTACTCCTTGCCTGTCATACATTTGCGTCTTCAAAATCGTAGATATTTAAAATCGTAGCTCATTCGTAATGTTGGTAGCCTTCCTATATTAAGTCTCATAGCGCACTGTCGACCGGTCGCCGGCGATTGTGACTAACTATACTTTGTATAGGAGCGTACGCACTGAGTCGCCGGTCGCCTGAGCGACTCTGCGACCCGCCGTGCAGTGGCGACACACTGGCGACTGCCAGTCGCCGGCGACCATTAAAAGCACGGGTTCAAATAAAAGCGTTCGAACTGAGAGGGACTTTCGACGCGACTGGACATCGAGAACAAAAATGGCTCAGTGTTTCCATATCGATTTTATAACGGAAATACAATAGAATAAAAAATACCAAACTATTTTACAACGAAAGTACATGCTCACAAGTGTATTTTAGGATTATTAATGTTATTAAATAAATTGAATCAATATTTTTAATTTATTAAATAATTTTTTTTTTAATCCCTCTGTCATGTGATCCAAAACGCTCCATCTTACCCATATCTTACCGCTACTCAGCTCGTGACGTAATATTATCAGTAAACTCATAGAGTATTTATGTAAAACACTGGGTATGGAAAAGCCACTCTAAGATTTTTTTTGCGAAATGCTAATGTCATTTGAAGCACAATCTGAATCGTTTTCTGAAACTAATTTTGAAGCGCCTACTTGCGTAGGTCAAAGAACTTCATTCCAGGTAGATTGGTTTAATGTCGTCTATACGCATCCAAAAACCCGCAATAATTTTCCAAATAAATTTTGTTCTATAAAAACATTCCTAAGTTGATAAAAATCGCTCTGCAAACATAACATTTTTTTGTTGCACAAGGACGATATAAAGACACTTTAATGTGATTACATTTCAGCGTACTTTGTTTTGTATACCAATATTGTAGAAAGAAAAAAAAAATAGTTCTAAAACTGTTATGGACAAACTAAAAACTACTACTTAACTCGATTTAAACCAACCTGTAATGAAGTTTAATGACCTAAGTAACTAGGTACTTCAAATTTAGTTTCAGAAAACGATACCAGATTGCGCTTCAAATGACATTAGGGTTGCGCCAAAAATCTACTGGCCTCTCCATACCCAGTGTATTAGAGTTATATCGCACTGTCGCCCGGCGACTGAGTTGCCGAGCGATCAAAACATAAGCGTCCAGGGCCGGGAGACCAAGCCGAGCGTATTGTTTCTTGTACATTCGTACGGAAAGGTCTTCGAAGAAGCTGCAATAGTAGCGTTACTAATTATTATAAAGGGGACAAAAGAAAAGCAACGAAAAATAGTATTGGGAACATCTTTGTTAGAAGAACGGAGATTATAAGAAATGTTTAAAATATTTTATAAAAACGTTGATAAATACCCTCGTGATTTTTTTCATTACGCAAGAATGTCTATTCGTTCTTTTGATGGACTATTGTGTCTTATAAAATCATAATTTGTAACTGCATTCTTTCGGAATTGTATTTCCGACATAAAATCTAAATGGAAACTCTGAGTCATTTTTGTGCTCGATGTTCAATTGCCTCGAAAGTTGCTTTCAGTGCGAACGCTTCCATTTGAACCCGTGCTTTTAATGGTCGCCGGTGACTAGCAGTCGCCTGTGTGTCGCCAATGAACGGCAAGTTGGCGAGTCGCCGAGTCGCTCGTGCAACCGGTGACTCAGTGCGTACGCTCCTGTACAAACTATAGGAAGTCACAGTCGCCGGCGACCGGTCAACAGTGCGCTATGAGCCTAATGTTACTGATTAATGTCTTTTCCGAGAAAAAATAATTAAATGGAAATGAATATATTCACACTACATTGTTTTTGGCTATCATGATTCAATATACGAATTATTTAATGGAAACTAAAACTCACCCTTGCCTTATTATAATTTATTTCGATTCAAATTCCAATAATTCAAATATTCTGTTAACACTTAAGAAGGCATTTTATATTTTAAAATACATGAATATTTTTCTGTAAAATTATTTTGATTACATGTTGTTAATTAGTAAGAAATTGCGTTAAATATCGGTTGTAATCGAATGTGCATTTAGTTATTAGCCCCATAAATGAATTTAAGAGGAATTCAATGACGATCTAAATTACGCTAAATTACATTTTTCGATTTTTCTATTTCGTGTAATTGATGTGTATTCCAAGCTGTCACAATTCATACTGGATGTAGGGAAGAAAAAGATTGCCCTGGTACCACCATTTTTATCTACGTCTTTGAAGTACCAAGTCTCCCTCTATATATATAAACTCTAAGAGTAAGATACATATATTTCAGTTTAATAATTTATCTTGTTGTCTGTTTTTTTTGAAGATGTTAGCAAACGATTATTACTTTATTACTTGGCAGCATAATCCATAACCTAAGCCTGATCTTGAAAACAACTGTCATTTTTGACGTTTCATTTCACTTTTTACTTTCAGCTTGTAGGTTAGAAAAAAGAAATAGATTTCAGGATTGGGACATAAATACGAAATAATGGATACAGTTGTAAAATCTATGTTAGAGGATGAAGAAGAGGAAGAAAAGAAGGTAGTATTGTATAGATATATAGACAATCACATTGTCCTAGAGACATAATATGTTGTTTGAACACAAAAAAGAGCAATATAATATATTGAACACTTTTTTGAATTCATGATATTGAAATTCTAATTTAAGAAAATACTATGAATCTTTCGGCAAAGAAAAATTTACTTAAGAAATGATATTACGACTTGCTTATTTTTCAAATATTAATCTTTGGTATTACATTTACATCCCTTAACATTTCTCTTCAGATCAAGCATTAATTTGACATGTCTTCTATCATATAAATCAGAGTGCGTATTAACGTTAGTGCGTATTATTCATTATTGTGTATCTATATAACAGATAGTAATTTTGTTTTTTCAGGGCATAGTTTTATTCGGCAGAGACTTATCAAAAATTCCGTGTTTCCGACAAAGCTTTCTCTATGGTATTGCAACAGGAATTGGTCTTGGCTTAGCAACTTTTGTTAAGACTTCAAGGCCAATGCTTTCCCAACATGTTGGCGTGGGGTCATTTTCAATCTCAACAATGCTTTTCTGGTCATACTGTAGGTACCAGTGGTCCAAGCAAAGATTTGATGCTCAACTTTTGCAAGATGCATTAAAAGATAAAATCTTGTATGAAGGGACAATGGTTGAAAAAGAATTAGAACAGAAGGGTGTGTTGAAGTCAGCATAGTGAATGTATCTAATTAATTGAGTGTTACATTTTTAGCAAATGTACATATGTATAGTGGAAGTATACTTTAGCTACCTGGATTAATTAATGCTGACTTCACTATAATCAAATAAGATATTGCAATAAGACACTTGCAACACAAGTATGTTGTCAAAAATAAATCGATGGCTGTAGCAATATGGTTTTAAAACTATATGGACTGATACATTACAACTTTAGTGTTAATAAGATGGAGAAAATTGTTTATGCAATTAAAACCAGATTATGATATGCCTGTAGACATGTTATATTGCAACTATTTAAACCATTATTATATTTATTCAGTTGATAACATTTGGCATTAGATTGTTGTATAATAGATAATAATAATGTATAAAGACGTAGAAACATAAGTATTAACACTAATAAAACAGTTACGGCCTTATTCATAGAAAGTTTTTAAACATATTTTAGTTATCAAATGTTTTGTCTTCTTCAATGAAACTAAATTCAAAAGTCATTGGAAAGGGACAAGATATTTGATAACTATAACAGATTTTAAAATTTTCTATAAATAAGGCTGTTAATGTATATAAACCTGTGACTTTATGCAATATTTTTTATTCTGTTGGTTAGTGTATTAGTAATTAGATCAATAAATGTTTTCACTTATAATGGTGTTTCAATTTACTAAATGTGGAAGAGTGAAAAGACTATTTTACAAAGAGTTGATATCATAGAGGTTATATTGTCCTGCAATATGAGTCATGATACCCCAACCCAACCCCCTGAAAGTGGGAGATAAAATGTTTGAGCTTAAGGTAAAACCACTGAAAAAAAATGTATGTCTTTATATACACTTAAGTGTCTGCATGTACTTTTAAATTCATCTTTTAGAGTATACATAGCAATCATATTCTGTATCAGTCTTTATAAGTCCCACTGCATGACATTGGCATCCTGTACAATCGAGTGCGATTGAGAGTAGTTAGGCCATATAAGTCCACCATGCTGGCCTAGTGCGGGTTGGCGGACTTTTACGTAGGTATCATAGAAATTTTTACAAATCCCTATGGTATGCAAGTTTCCTTACGATGTTGTCCTTGACAGTTATAGTGCGTGGTGCACCTGCGTCTCGTCCTTTTAACAACAGCCCACTACGCACTTTAGCACCACACAAGCAATAATATATTTTTACTTAATTAGAATGAAAAAGACAAAATAGGAGCAAAACAGAAAATATTTAATGATTCTCTATAACTTGTTGTTAAATTACAAGTGGTATTAATATTTATTATCTTTGTTGATAACATTTTAATAGATTTTGCTGTTAGTCCACAACATTGTATCAATTGATAGCTTACTAAAGTGTTGTGCAATGTTTATGTTATTAATAAATGCCTACTGTTTATAGTAATGATCAGAGTGGTTGATAATTACTTTGATATCATTATTTTGATACATCAAGGTGGTGATGTATCAAACCATGATCCAAGACCTGTCGCTGTGGGTGGCCACCAGTGCGAACTTGTTTCCGAATACACCTACCTTGGGCAGACACTTCAACTAGATAGAAAAAACTGAGAAGGAGGCGACGAGGAGGATCTAGCTGGACTGTGCAGCATTTGGTAAACAACGTCGAGTCTTCTCGGCACCCCCGCCACAATGCCTGAAAACGAAATTTTTCAACCCATGCGTTCTACCTGTCATGACCTACGGTGCTGAGAGTTGGACAATTACAGTACGAATGGTCCACCAGCTCATTTGACAGCCTCCGTGGCGCAGTTGGTTAGATGTCGGCCGTGAAACGACAGGCTGCGGGCTGGATTCCCGCACTGAAAAAATATTTGTGTGAACTTTAGGTATTTGTTTCGGGTCTGGGTGTTTATGAGACCAAAAAGTCTCTCGTAGTTTCTGATACCCACGACAGAAGACTCGATCTTAATGTGGGGTCAGGACCATGTATGTGGCTGTTGAGTGCATTTATTTAGCTCAAAGTCGCTTAGCGAGCCAAGGAGCATGTTATACTCGGTGTCTCTTCGAAGGATAAGATCCGTAACGAACTTATCCGACAGAGAACCAAAGTTATAGATATAGCACACATGATTAACAAGCTGAAGTGGCAGTGGGCTGGCCACATGGAGACCGCGCCTTGGAAAGCGTAGTGTAGGACGCCCGCCAGTCAGGTGGAGTGACGATTTGCGAGAGGTCGCTGGCAGATACTGGATGCGACAAGCCGAAGACAGGGTGAAATGGCGCAATATGAATGAGGCCTACCACCAAAAGTGGACAATAAAAGGCTGATGATGATGATTGTTTAGTAATATAATTGCTTCAAGATTAAAGACCAGGTAATAAATATTATTAGGCGCATAATGTTCATAGGAACAGTCTGGAAATATTTTTTTTATGTTTATTAATCCACATGAGGTCTATTACGGATTACCACCCCGTAAAGGCGGAGGGATCGTTGCGAGCAGCTTGAATCATAGATACGATATTGATAACTAAAACGAATGAATATGGGCAATACGCCGTCGAAGAAATTCGATCTTATAGACGACTGGCGGCATCAAGGGCCGAAGCTAGCGTTATTAGATATAAATGATTATTGTAAATATACGTTTAATATAATTATGTTTATTTAGACGATGAAAATGATTAAAGGTACAACATTTAAAGATAATATTCGTAGTAACACTAAGTAAGTAAGTACCTAATCATGTTATTCGCATACCTAATGATTTGTTTAAGTAGGCGTGGATGTCCAAGGACGCAACTATGAAGAATAGTGATATATCCTCAAAGGAGTCACAAGTCTAAATAAAAAAATCAATACGTATTTGGATTTTTGAAATATTAATATTTCGTAATGACGTAAGAGTAAAAATAATTAAGTCAAGCTTTTAAGCAATATGATAAAATGTGTTATCTATGATTTGTAACTGATTTGCACAGAGAAGATAAGTATATGAGAAAAACTATTATGAGGGGACTGTATAAACGTAACGGAGCGGAAAGCGCAGCGTGGGACGTCCACCCACTAGGTGGACAGACGACCTGGTAAAGGTCGCGGGACGTCGCTGGATGCAGGCTGCTACCAACAGGTCACTGTGCAAATCATTGGGATAGACCTATGATCAGCAGTGGACTTCCTTTGGCTGATGGATTGGATTGGATTGTATGAACGTAATAAAACTGTAAGAATGAGAATGATTTATTATTATTTTATTTATCTTTAATAGCTACCGCAATCAATTCAATACACAACAATATTATACACAAAGAACAATGTGAGCGGGATCGAAATCTATAAATGCAATCGATGCGAGTTCAAGCACTAAGACTCGAACAGCGCGGGCGATGTGCGGGTGTGCGGGGCGTCCGCTCCCAAACGCGTCATCATCACTCATACCCCGATTGCCGCCCCAACCTGTCGCGCACCATACTTATGCCTAATACATTACAACTTCGTAGATAGAAAAAGGGGATTATAAATAAATGTAACTTACATTTATTGAAGTATTTTCATATAAGTATTCATGATAGATTGTTTTTAATCTTGGGCAGCAAAGTTATTAAATGCTTGCTGTGGCCACGGCCCCTAAGATTGTTTCCTTAATTCCGCGCCTGAGCTCCGCACGCTATGAGAATTTTGCTATGATCATTCTTACTAGTGATTGGTTGACGTAAAGCGTTGCGTTCAGTGAATGTCGCGAGTTCCTAAGTGCTTTACGTATATCCAACTGACTTGATTACTCTGTAAATAAGTAGCGAATTTATAAGGTATTTGCAAGGTTAATTTTTCGTACAAGGGAAGTATATAAATAAACTTGTGACATACAAGTTTTTACATAGTATCTATGGATCAATTGGAAACTTTGCTACCTGAGGATATTCAGACTACTTTAATATTTTTCGTCAATGGGAAAAAGGTAAGCTTAGGATTCTTTTCATTACCTAAAAATATGTATTCTTGTTTGAATGTATGACCTAGATTTTAATTCTGCTCATATGTTCGATTGTTTTTGCTATTCCAAGGCCTTTTATCATAAGTAGGTATTTAGTTTAGAAAGGTTTGTTCTTAAAGTAGACTATGCTGTATTTTAAATAAATAAGTATTTCGTTTCTGTAAAGGATATATTAATTTCCTGATAATTACCTAAATATTGTCACATTAATAAGGTTAATAATTTAACATTAACATTAAATTGATTCGTGGTACATGCATTAATTAGTAGGTACATTAATCAAAGCATAACTTTATCACTGCGTTAATACTAACTAGTTACCTACGTACATATTTTGTATCTGTTTCTTTATAATATGCAGTGTGGAATTGTTATTAACTTTAATAGACCTTATATTGGATCTACTTGGAATGTTTATCTGTTTTTTATTTTGTTAAGATATGTAGGTATTCATCATTTATATTCAACTTTTTAACAATGCTATGTAATTATATAGTATTTTCTATTTTTTAATAAGCGCTAAGATAGCGTGCCTATGTGTTTGCGTTGTGGACAGCTTAACATCACATACTACCTAGTAGGTACCTACTATAAAGATGGTAGGTACGCATATCTAATAATAAACAATCTGCCTTGGATATAGTGTATCACATATGTATGTGTCGTCTGGAGGGCGAACACAGACCCCGGCTTCGCGCCGGTCTGGAAGGCCGGTGACCCCAAATTAATCATACTTTCTGCCCCCTCCCCAAGAGCCAAGTCTTGTAGCAACAACAAATATAAATAGCTTTTTGCTTATCAAAATGCATATTTTAAATTATAAAGGCCTTGTTCACAGACAGTTTTAAAACCTATTTACGATAACGAATGTTTTGTCTTCTTCGCTCCAACTGAATTCAAATTTGCTCGAAAAGGACAAAACATTCGATAACTAAAATAGATTTTATAACCTTCTATGAATAAGGCCGTAAGTACATATAGAAAGCCTATTTCACACGATAACATTTTGCCTGAAGAACCAATTTATTTTCCCTGGAGAGCGGACAAATAATTTCGTTGCTATAAAATCTATCGACTGCCTGCATGAAGTCCATCCATAAGGGGAACAATTGGCGGAATAAAGTTAGCATAAAATCTATGCATGATCTCTTCCTACAAGTCGTAAAGGGAGTCTTTTGAGGAGATCTGTCTGCTATGTTCAGCAAAGAACTGCTTGTTATGTGGTAAGTTATAACGCATGAATGATGTTAATTAACTACAATTTTAGGTCGTGGAACCCAATCCAGATCCGGAATGGACTTTGCTCTGGTACCTGAGAAGAAAATTGCAACTGACGGGAACGAAGTATGGATGCGGCGAAGGCGGGTGCGGTGCGTGCACTGTCATGGTCTCTCAGTACCTAAGACGAGAGAAACGCATAAAGTATCCTTTTATATTATACCTTTCAGATAATCTTACATAAATCAACTCGAATTTAGTCCGCCCCGTGACCACGAAAACTGTAAAGTGATCGAGACGTCGGAAAATTAAAAAATGTAAACATAACTCAAATTCGCGATAAAATCCGTAAGAATTTGTTTTATTTCAATGTATCACATTCGCGTAAATCCAAGAAACCATTAAGATTTATATTTATGAGATTTATAGTTATCAGCGCTAAAGTGTATATATATCATAGACTAAAATAATCATTAACGTATTATTTAAATTAAGTAGATAGAATATTTTTGAGATAAGGATTAGTTCTTCAGGTGTCACTTAAATAAAATTATACATACCTACTAGCGGTAGTAGGTATGTATAATTTTATTTCAGTGCGTACAGGACAACGTCAGTCGGGTCCGCACCGAACTGACGCTGTCCTGTACACACATCTTTAGTTCCAAAATTTCAAACTTTTTTAAATAACCCGTAACAATCTGGATCCTGTTGATGAACATTTAAATAAAAATTATTTTCCAGTGGACCAAATTGTGAATCTAAACCATTTTTGAATCCCATTGAACACCCAAAAAATATTATCAAAATCGGTCCAGCCGTTTAGGAGGAATTCAGTGACATACACATACACACAAGAATATATACATAAAGATATGAAATGTGAATTATATTCATGATACAAGATAATATAAAAATATGTAAACAACAATAAAATCCTATTATGTTATCAGACACATGGCTATTAATGCCTGTTTAACTCCAATTTGCGCTATGCATGGTTTAGCGGTCACTACTGTAGAAGGAATTGGAAACACGCAAGATAAGCTACATCCAGTGCAAGAAAGAATAGCCAAGTCACATGGCTCGCAATGTGGGTTTTGCACACCAGGAATTGTGATGTCCATGTACACATTGTTGAGGAGTAGTAACAAAATTCAATACATTGACATCGAGACAGCTTTACAAGGAAATTTATGTCGATGCACAGGATACCGACCAATATTAGAAGGATTCAAAACATTCATTGAAGGTTGGGAAAGACATTACGTCTCCGAAGATTCTCCGTGTATGATGGGAAAAGAGTGTTGTCGTAATAAAGAAAAGGATAAACAAGATGAAACTTTATTTGACACATCAACTTTTAAACCGTATGATCCTTCTCAAGAACCAATATTTCCACCAGAATTGAAGTTAAACAGTAGTTATGATAAATCATTTTTGTTTCTTAAAGGGCCGAATATTATTTGGGTTAGGCCAAGAAACTTTCAGGAGCTTCTTACTATAAAGTACAAAATCCCTTCAAGTAAAGTTGTAGTCGGAAATACGGAAATTGGTGTAGAAATGAAATTTAAAAGGATGGTATATCCTATTTTGTTATCGCCTTCGTTAATAACTGATATGAATTTTTGTGAAAGCTTGGAACACGGTATTATTGTTGGAGCCGTTACACCACTTACTGAACTATACAATTTTTTGGAACTGAAAATTGAAGAAAACCCTAATAGGGGCAAAGTTTTCTTAGCTATGAAAAATATGCTTCTTTGGTTCGCTGGTAACCAAGTACGTAATGTTGCTTCACTTGTTGGAAATATAATAACAGCGAGTCCAATATCTGATTTAAATCCTATATTAATGGCAAGTGCGGCTGTACTGAATGTTTATAATTTAGAAAGAGGACATAGAAAAGTAACTATTGATGAAGACTTTTTTAAAAGTTATAGAAAGACCTCACTGAACGATGACGAAATTGTTTTATCTGTAGAGATTCCTGCAACTAAATTCAGACAATATTTTAAAGCTTATAAACAAGCTAAAAGACGAGATGATGATATATCTATAGTTACGGCTGCATTTAATATTACATTTGATGAAAACAATACAGTGTTAGAAGCAAGAATGTGCTTTGGTGGTATGGGACCGACAACTTTATTTGCGAAAAAAACATCAGAATTATTAGTAGGCTGTAAGTGGGACAAAGAAGTAATTGAAATTGTATGTAATTCTTTAAGTGAAGAGTTATATTTGGATGCATCAGCACCGGGAGGAATGGTGAAATATAGAAAAGCGCTATGTTTAAGTTTATTTTTCAGATTTTATTTGTATGTGTCTCAAAACATCGTAAAACAAAATGGATGTAAAATTCCTGAGTCCCATGAATTAAGTGGGATACACGAATTTCCTACTTTAGAACCAACGAGTTCACAATGTTATGAAATAAAAGATAATAGCACTAAGAAATATGATGTAGTCGGACGACCACTGCCTCATTCATCTGCTTTTAAACAAGCAACTGGTGAGGCCATTTATTGCGATGATACGCCATCTGCAGAAGGAGAATTATATCTTTCATTGGTTCTTAGTTCTGAATCACACGCTAAAATAATATCTATTGATGTTGAGGATGCTCTATCTCAACCCGGGGTAGTAGCTTTTTTTTCAGCAAAGGATTTAGATGAAAAATGTAACAGAATAGGTCCTGTATTAAAAGACGAAGAAATCTTCTCCAGAGATATTGTTACAAGCCGAGCTTGTGTGATAGGAGCAATAGCAGCTGAAACTGAATTAGCTGCTAAAAAAGCCAAAGACTTAGTCGTTGTGACGTACGAACGTTTAGATCCAATAGTTGTTACTATAGAAGACGCCATTAAACACAAATCTTATTTTTCTGGTTACCCACAACAAATTCGTAAAGGTGACGTTGAAAATGCATTTAAAAAATTTAGCCGTAGCGTAGAAGGTAAAGTTAGAATTGGCGCACAGGAGCACTTCTATCTTGAAACAATGGCAGCTTATGCTGTAAGAAAGGAAGATGAACTAGAAGTTATAGTCACAACTCAGGCTCCGGCAGAAATCGCTGTTAGTATAAAATATAATTATATGAAAATATTCTTAAGAAACAAATATTGTATTATTATTATAATTTTTATTTCAGCAAACGTTAGCACAAAGCCTTCAGATACCGAATCACAAAGTTGTTGCAAAAGTAAAACGAATAGGCGGTGGCTTTGGTGGAAAGGAAACTAGGGCTGGAGTATTGGGTATACCTGTTGGCATAGCTGCGTATAAACTAAAGAAACCTGTAAGAGCAGTGTTAGATAGAGACGAGGATATGCAAATAACTGGATATAGACATCCCTTCTTAATTAAATATAAAGTGGCGTTTGATGACGACGGTAGAATAATGGGAGCAGTTTATGATTTGTATGCTAATGCTGGATACTCCATGGATATATCAAGTTCCGTAAGTTTTCTTAAAAACCTAATAGTGTAATTGATCCGTATTTATATTTACCATGCAGACGTTGTTTATGATTTTTTTAAATCTTCAATCTGTTTTGCAGATGATAGATAGAACTATGTTCCATGTTGACAATTGCTATTTTATACCGAATATAGAAGTTAACAGTTACCTATGCAAGACGAATATGCCATCTAATACAGCATTTAGAGGTTTTGGGGCACCCCAAGCAATGTTGGCGGCAGAAACGATGATCAGGCACGTAGCCTCTGCCGTTAACAAATCGTATGAAGAAATAGTTGAAATCAACCTTTATCGGGAAGGTTATATGACACATTTTAATCAGCAACTTTCTTATTGCACTTTACCCAAATGTTGGAATCAGTGCATAGAAACATCTGATTACTGGCAAAGGAAAAAAAATACAGACGAATTTAATAGGTAAATTTACGCTATTGTAATTTTATTATAATATATTTCAATATAATTTACTTAAATGTTTTATGTTTTAGGACCAACCGATGGAAAAAGAAGGGAATTGCTTTGGTCCCTACCAAATATGGAATATCATTTCAAACCGACTTTCTTATGCAAGCCGGCGCATTAGTTTTGATATACACCGATGGCTCGGTATTAGTATCTATTGGAGGTATAGAAATGGGACAAGGCCTATTCATTAAAATGATACAAGTAGCATCAAAGATACTAGAGCTCGAGCACACGAAAATTTACATAAGTGAAACTACTACGGATAAAGTACCAAACAGTTCTGCTACGGCTGCCAGTATGAGTTCTGATTTATACGGAATGGCTGTTCTAAATGCGTGTACAGTTTTAAAAGAAAGAATAGCGCCATACAAAGAGAAAAATCCAACAGGTACTTGGGAAGACTGGGTTTCAGAGGCCTATATGGACAGAGTGAGTTTATTTGCGACTGGATTTTATGTAGCGCCGAAAATTGAATACAATCGAGAAAAGAATAGTGGCAATTTGTTTGAATATTTTACTTATGGAGTTGCATGTTCTGAAGTAATCGTTGATTGCTTGACTGGTGATCATCAAGTACTTAGGTCAGACATTGTGATGGATCTTGGCGAGAGTTTAAATCCAGCTATAGATATAGGGCAAATTGAAGGCGCTTTCATGCAAGGCTATGGTCTATTTACGATTGAGGAGATGATATTTTCGCCCCGCGGTGAAATTCTTTCAAAAGGGCCTGGCGCGTATAAAATCCCTGCCTTCTCCGACATACCAAAAGTCTTCAACGTGTCATTGCTCAAAGGAGCGCCGAATCCACGCGCGGTTTATTCTTCTAAGGTAATTCCTTTAATAAAGTTTATAATCTCGTTTTGCATAACAAAAATAACTAATTATATAGATATATTTGTAGGCCGTCGGTGAGCCACCTCTGTTCCTTGCAGCTTCAATATATTTTGCAATAAAAGAAGCCATTAAATCTGCTCGGATGGATAGTGGTGTTTCTTCGGAATTCGAGTTAGATGCACCTGCAACGTGTGCCCGAATAAGAATGGTTTGCGAGGATTCCATTACAGAACAGGTACCTATTATAATATTCCATTTTATGTATACCTATGTTGATATTTGGTGTGTAAAATAGTTTGGTTTATAACACGTTGACTGCAGTGCCGAAACCACGAACTATCCACAATGCTGCTTTAGCGTATTATAATGTACGGGAATAGTCATAAACGCGTTGAGCCTTAACAAAACACGTTTAAGTGCGTCGTAGTCAAAGTATTAAGAATAAACCTTCATATCTATGTTGTATTTGTAATGATAACTTCTTTGGAGTGTTTGTAATATAAAGTAATAATATATTTTTTTTACAAAAAAACTTAAGAGAACAGATGGTGTTTTTTTGTTATAATGAATGGCGAGACGATGGTGCCATTCACCTGATGGTAAGCGATACGACCGCTCATGGACAGTAGCAAAACAAAACAACACCCTTAATTAAAAAGCAATGCTTGGCATTCCATTTCGCTCGCCATATTGAGACAAAAGGTGTTAGGTCTCACTATGTCCAGTAGTTACGTAGGCCACAATGCCCTTAAAAACCGGAACACAGCAATGCGTTTACACTGCTGTTTGGCGGGAGAAATAGGCATTGTGGTGGTACCTACCCAGGCGGTCTCTCACATATGAGAGACCTACCAGCAGTAGAAGTAAGTGTTTGACCGAATTACATTTTAATTTTTTTTATAGGTCAAGCGGACAACAAAGGACGATGGTGTGCCGTGGAACGTCGTAGCTTAAAAATATATTTCAATTCATGATGCAATATATATTATGTTTAATTGTTACGAATTGAAGAAAATGTGAAGACGCATTAATAATTTTACCAACCCGTTCTTGTGTATAAAAATGTTAACATAATTATATAACTTTATATACAATCTTTTGACGCTGTTTCGAAGCGCATTGGCGTTTTTTAAAACTGGTTATCAAGTTCACATCCAAGCATTAATTTCCTTATGGTATCTTTGCACTTAATATACATACTAAATAAGCATATATATATTATAATGATAAGTCGATTTTTTTGTATACCATTGCTGACAGTTGAGTAAAAACTTATCCATTTTTTGTTCTAGTACTGAAAAAATTATCATGGTAGTTAATAATTCATTTTTAATTAGTAGGATAATGCCTCAACATGTAAAAAAATATTATTTACTATGAGATAACAGAATTATACGTAGTAGTAGATAGAAGAATATGTGAGTTATCACAACGTTATATTATTACCTATACTAAAACTATTGTCTAGAAAACCAGCTCTACTTTGTGGGGTTTTAATTAGATTTACTTATGGTTATGAAAGAACTGCTGCAATTCGTGTAAATGGCTTTTTCTTACTATCAAATATATGGAGTAATAAACGGATTTTATGTTATCAAAGTACATGCCTATTTATCTAAAAGTAAATATGTGCACATACATTTCGTCAGGTAAGTATTCCATACCATAAAACGATAAGTTTAAGCCAGTACATAGTTTTACGGAATGGTGGTAATGTGACATTGTGAAGCTTACTATATGCTAAGAATCATTAAAAAAACATTAAAATTGTTAAATTAAACGTCACATCGAAAATAAATATTTTTCCGAAATATACTTCCGTGTTTGAACTGCAGACTGGACACTTGTTGACTGACATGTCGTTCCAATAAAAACTGAATTGCATTCCATACTGAACGTCATCACTTCGCATGGAGCAATTTAATGGTAATTTGTTCCTCGACTGAATTTAAAGTGCCGGTATTCTAGCTTGTTCCATAAGAAAATAATCCTCGGTTTAAAAAAAACTGCTCGATATGAAAATGGAACACAAGATGCATGACACCACGCTCCTATGTTTTGCAAATTCACCAATAACGCTATATTATACCAGGCTATTGATTTCATTGTGTATATGTTCCAAGTCAGACATAATGTCTAATTGTATTTTTCCATCATTTAATACATCACACATGAACTATTGATTTTTTATTGCGATGAATGGCGAGACGAGCATGCCACTCGCCTGATGGTAAGCGATACGACTGCTCATGGACAGTAGCAACATCAAACAACACCTTGAATTAAAAAGTAATGCTTGGCATTCCACTGCGCTCGCCATCCTGAGATATTAATTAGTATTCAATATAATCGGTCTAACTATCTGTTATCTTGTTCCTGTAATTAATCTTACTGTATAATATAATAAATATAATATGCCTTTTACGATTGAGAAGGAATCGGGCTTAAGTCCAGCAAGTAATACCTTCATATAACATTTGGAGCTGTAATGCCCCTTATGTAATTTTGGAGATACATATTGTACTTGGAATAAATATAATATGTTGTATAAAAATTGTTTCTTTTTAAGATTTGTGTAAAACGGTGGGACAACGAGATCTAGTCTTCTCTGAGACGATTGGTTATTACAAAGTAGTAATCGACATGGGAAACAAACATGGAATGCCCTGGAATTGGGATATTTAAGGATCACATTAACTTTTTTAAGAAATAAAACAAGGTGTTACGTTGTTTTCCTTTTAAAGTTTGAGATATCATGAATTGCTATGGACTGTATGCAGTATGCGCCAGGCAGCGAAAGGTCGCTTCTTATCACATCTTGACTTTGAGGCGCAAATAAGATAAATCGTTGGTGGCGTATTTATTTTATTTATTCAATCCTTTTTTGCATTTTAAAGAAACAATTACAGTAAAGAAATAGCAAAATAATAATAGTACAAGAGGCGGTACACTAGGCTATTTCTTCCACGCAACCATTGGATGGATATTAAAAAAGAAAATGAATATGCAATCTAAGGTAATATATGAAATAGTAGTAGGTAGGTAATAATATACACATATATAGATGTTATATATAAATACATAGAAACATATATCAATAAAAAACAATATACATAAACATATATACCTGTCCTAACATTGGCCAAAACATGCGAATAGAAAAAGATATTCCTCAGCTCATTGAGGTATTATATTAGAACGGACATCGGGAACAAAATCTCTGCGCATTTTGCTGGTACAGAATTCCCGTGTGAGTGCATACGGGAACCCAGTGAAGCGAGAGCGAAGAAGATGTTACTGCGTAGGCGTGACAGAGACAGAAACATAAGGAGCGGTACGGTACCGTTTATTTTTGTTACAAACATTTTGTTTACAGTGTCCCCTCTAGTATAATATCTCAATGCCTCAGCTGCATTCTTGTTGAGAAGGGAAATGCTCTTTAATCATTTTTTTAAATGACAACAGTGTTTGTGCCCGTCTTACCTCAACTGGAAGTGAGTGCCACAAGCGGACAGGTTGGTTAAGAAATTGTGTCCATGAAAATTGTGGAGTGCGCGGGTTTTCTCAGTTTCAGGTTCTCCGTCGACCTCAAGGGTCTTGAATGTGAGCCATGGACAAAGATGAATCTATCTTTAAGATATGGCATGAGAAGAATAATATGAGTGTTCCGACAAAACTGGATGGACAACCACTTGAGCTAAGTACGAAATTCAGAAATGACACACCTGCTTACACTTTTAGGAATTTTCAGGCGAGACCTTTTGAATGCTAGGTATGTGATATTATACATAAGCTAATTAAGTGCCACCATTAATACCTTAATTAAACATTAAATTTCATGCTTAGTGACATTTATGACTAAGTGCGTGGTGGCCTGTTGGTAACGGACCAGACGCGGCTGCCTACATGTTCACGGTAGTCGCGGGTTCAAATCCCAGGGCATACCTCTGACTTTTCGGAGTCATGTGTGTATTGATAGTCAATCACCACGCACTATAACGGTGAAGGAAAACATTGTGAGGAAACCTGCATACCATAGCGATTTGTAAAATTTTCTATGGTATGTAAACCATTTAAACCATTTATTTCTTCCACACACACAATACAACTAAATAATAATATAATACAAGGAAAAGGCCAGGTCTACATTAATATCTATTTTGTTGTAAGATGTGCGTAGAAAGGATACCAGCTCAGTATACGCTATTTTACAACAGCACTGATTTTCAGCTGGTTCCGCAGCCATCATAGTATAACAATTCTACTATACGTGGGGTCGAAGAATATAACGCAACAAAAAAAAAAACAAATCAAAACAAAAAAAAAACAGACGAGATCCAAAATAACAATAAAAAAGACAGTATTAAATAAGACAATTCGTTGGTGTACATGCATCAACTAGAGTATTTTTACAACTTTGTAATGTAAAAGTCTGCCAACCCGCACTAGGCCAGCGTGGTGGACTATATAGCCTAACCACTTTCAATCGTACTCGCGATTGTAGAGGAGGCCCGTGCCCTGCAGTGGGTCGTATATGGGCTGATACAATACAATACAATACAATACAATTAGTCACATACCTACAAATATATTTTAAGCCTTAAAGCGGACAATGAAGCAAATAAATAGGTAATCACAATTATTATTACGGAATATATGACTTCATTGTACATACACTTGACCGTGTTTTAATTTTAATGACTTATTGTAGTTTGGTACACAAAAAGCATGATTATTTTTGCAACAATCGAATGTTTGCATTTCATAATACCATTTGTCAGAGACATTAGATAACGGTGTTGTTGGATTGATACGTACGTATATGGAACAGATAACAAGTTGTTTACAATTTATTATTGGCCATCCAAGTAGAAAATAGGCGCGGGCGCACACTGACGATTAGTCGTATTCCATTCACAAATCGAGATAGACGTGTTTGTATGTCCAGTTTGTAATGTAAATTGTTGCTCAACATGGGAATATTGAACGCTGATGAAGAAATCGACAATGTCAGCACAGATCTGGTTTTCTACGTTAATGGCAAGAAGGTAAGGAAATTCTACCTGCTCATATGTCATGCCCAATTAACCTTCCTCTGCAGATACTTGTATAACATTATAGTGTTTACTAGTGAAATATTAGTGCGATACACGTGATCCTTTCTATTTATGTTTGTTAATATAAATATGCTACTTTTATTCATTATTCCTTAAATGTAAGGTACTTTGACACTAACACTTGCAATCCAAATGTTAATTCTATTGACTTGGTTCTGATTTAGTGGAATGATATACATAAAATAAACTTTTGGTATTAGTGTTACATTGCCCAATGCAATTTGTTCGAGAGTAGGTTTATGACCTTTAAGAGTAGTCAGCCATGTGTAATGCAAACTTATATGCTGATTTGTTAATTATTTTGTAAATAACACTGTTATATGAACCACTTGTGAATCGAGTAGTGGAGACAATTACTTAATAGATTAATTTTTCTATGATTAAATTGTTCTTTGCTGCGTCATATCAAGTGAAGACGTTCTTGTTTGTTTGAATAATGGAGGGTCGTTGAATTGATTAACCTTGATAATACTGACCCGTGACCCAAAGGCAAAAACTAAAATTATGATTTAGTAAGTTGTTTATATTGCTCCATATTGGATATCTACACTTAAAGTAGAATACGTTCTAGATGGTTGAATCGTTTTGATGTTTATCTATAAGTGCTTCGTATATTACAAATAATGATATTGTTTTTAGGTTGTAGAACCAAATCCCGATCCAACATGGACGTTGTTATGGTATCTACGGAAGAAACTTCGCCTCACTGGTACCAAATTGGGATGTGCAGAAGGAGGATGTGGTGCCTGCACAGTCATGATATCAAAGTACCATCGAAGGGAGAAAAAATTAATGTATCCTTTTAATTTATTCTACAATCTAGAGCAGTTTCAAAATCGTCAAAAGTATTGAATTAATTTAATGATAAGATTTAGATTGCTTAATATCAAGGACTGTCGCGGTTGAATGAGAAAATAGGAAATGTATACTTTTACATTATAAGCGCGTTCTAAGTTAAACCAGTGTAGGTAATTTGGTGCGTTTTGGATACTGTTCCAATCAAAAGGAATAGTTAGTTTATAAAGAAATGTTTTCGTATTTACAACCCGTATACTCGTATAACAATTTAGCTTCCATAATTCGTCTGTTGACGATTTATCCTTGATATACTTCAGAAACTGGTTTGCCTTTTGTCATTAGGTAAACGACGCGACGGTTATAAAAGTCTCAGTAAAATATTATTACTGGAGTTTTTAAAATATGAAATGAAAAATTATATATATATTTAAAATTCGTTTCATACTCACGTTTTAAGATACACAGTGAGCTTGCTTAAGCAGGTCGATTTATTCTTAAATTGAGAGTTAATTAAATTGTAATGGAATAACTACCGACGAGTAAATATAATAATATGTATCCGAAAAAGAAGGCTAGAAAATATTAACCACCCGGTTCGTACAGATACAATTGAATAAGATATAAAAATATTCAATGTGGAATAATTTTTATTGACTAAAACAGACATCTTGCAGTGAATGCCTGTCTGGCACCAGTATGCGCAATGCATGGGTTAGCCGTCACTACAGTAGAGGGTATAGGCTCCACTAAAACAAAACTGCATCCAGTGCAAGAAAGAATTGCCAAAGCTCATGGCTCTCAATGTGGTTTCTGCACGCCTGGGATTGTCATGTCAATGTACACGTTATTAAGAAGTTGCAAACATATAAAGTTCACCGATATCGAAGTAGCATTTCAAGGAAATTTATGCCGCTGCACCGGGTATCGGGCGATAATAGAAGGTTATAAAACTTTCATTGAAGACTGGGAGACCCAACGAATAGCTAATGGTACTTCAAATGAGAATGGTACCACGAACGGTAACGGAGTTTGTGCAATGGGAAAAGATTGCTGTAAAAACAAAAGCAAAGATGAAGATGATAGTGAGACGAAATATATCTTCGATAAATCGTCATTTTTACCATACGACCCCAGTCAAGAGCCAATATTTCCACCAGAACTCAAACTTTCATCTGTCTACGACGATGACTATTTAATATTTAGGGGAAAGAACAGCACTTGGTATCGACCTACCGAATTGAGTACGATGTTAACATTGAAAACCAAATATCCCGATGCAAAGATAGTTGTTGGTAATACAGAAGTCGGAGTAGAAGTAAAATTTAAAAACTGTATTTATCCAGTGATAATAATGCCAAACTGTGTGCCAGAAATGAATGCCATTACTGAGAATGATACAGGTTTAACGATAGGAGCGGCAGTTACTCTCATGGAAATAGAGAATACATTTAGAAAATATATTCAATCATTGCCTCATTATAAAACACGAACATTAGTAACTATAGTCGACATGTTAAACTGGTTTGCTGGGAAACAGATAAGAAACGTTGCGGCCATAGGCGGCAACATAATGACTGGAAGTCCGATATCTGATTTGAATCCGATTTTAATGTCATTAAAAGTGAAACTTAATCTTCTCAGCAAAGATAAAGGACATCGATCTGTATTTATGGATGAAACCTTTTTCACTGGGTACAGAAGAAATGTTGTACAGCCCAACGAAATTTTATTATCAATAGAAATACCGTTTTCATCAAGATTTCAATATGTAAAAGCATACAAACAAGCTAAGAGACGAGAAGATGATATTTCCATCGTCACAGCGGCAATAAATGTCCAATTTGAAGAAAACACGAATACAATTCACAATTTAGTCGTGGCATATGGTGGTATGGCTCCCGTGACTAAAATTGCTACAAATTCTGGAAATTCCTTAATAGGTGAAAAATGGAACAGGGATATGCTAGAAAAAGCATTCCTACTTTTGGTTGAGGAATTGCCTTTGCAAGCATCTGCTCCTGGTGGAAATGTGCAATTCCGTCGTGCCTTAACTATGAGTTTGTTTATGAAAGCTTATTTGGCTATCGCACAAGAGATGTCTAAAGACTACAATATTGAGCATCAAATCGAGCCGCATCACATTAGTGGAGCAAGCCAATTTCACGGTAAAATCCCTAAAAGTTCTCAATATTTTGAACTTGTGGGAGACAAGCAAATCAAAAGTGATGCAGTTGGACGCCCTATGCAACATATGTCGGCATTTAAACAAACGACGGGTGAAGCAATATATTGCGATGATATGCCAAGTGTAGAGGGGGAACTTTACTTAGCATTTGTTTTGAGTACAAAAGCACACGCAAAATTAATTTCTGTAAATCCAGAAAAAGCGTTAGCTCTACCCGGTGTTGTGGCATTTTTCTCAGCGAAAGATTTAAGCAAAGAACAAAATATGATTGGGCCTATTTTCCACGACGAAGAATTGTTTGCCAGCGAAAAAGTAGTTAGCCAGGGCCAAACTATAGGCGTTATTGTAGCAGAAGATCAAGCAACGGCACAAAGTGCTGCTAGAATGGTTAAAGTCGAATATGAAGAAATCCATCCAATTATTGTTACCATAGAAGACGCAATAAAACATAACTCATTTTACCCGCAATTTCCTAAAACAATCAGTCGAGGAGACTTAAAATCGGCATTTGAAGATAAGAACAACATTATAATAGAAGGTCAATGTCGAATGGGCGGTCAAGAGCATTTTTATTTAGAAACGCATGCTGCATTTGCAATCCCAAAGAAAGAAGACGATGAAATCGAAATATTTTGTTCGAGTCAACATCCATCTGAAATTGCAGTAAGTCAAATTGAAACATTACTTGATAAAGTATTAAATGTATATTTTACACTTTGTGCAATGTTTGTTTTTCCAGAAATTAGTCAGCCATATCTTGCATGTGCCCATGAACAGGATTGTTGCTCGAGTAAAACGTATGGGTGGTGGATTTGGTGGCAAAGAATCTCGTGGAATGTTGGTCGGTTTGCCTGTGGCGTTTGCAGCTCATAGACTCAACAGACCAGTCCGGTGTATGCTTGATCGTGACGAGGACATGCAAATGACAGGAACAAGACATCCATTTTTAGTCAAGTATAAATTAGCTACAACTAAAGAAGGAAAAATTGTTGGAGCTATTGTCAATATTTACAATAACGGTGGTTACTCCATAGATCTTTCTGGCCCGGTAAGATCTTGGATTTCATGGATATACACAATTTATACGAGTAGTGTAAGAATTTACATTGATAAATATTGTGTTATTTGCAGGTTGTGGAAAGAGCCATGTTCCATTTCGAAAATGCTTATTACATCCCGAACTCAGAGGTAACTGGACACGTCTGTAAAACAAATTTACCATCAAATACTGCATTCCGAGGATTTGGTGGACCTCAAGGCATGTTTGGAGCCGAAAATATGATAAGGGATATAGCTTACAAATTAGGAAAAAGTCCTGAAGAAATCAGTAAATTGAATTTGTATCAAGAAAACTGCATAACACATTATGGTCAAACATTGACTTATTGCACTTTGCAAAGGTGTTGGGATGAATGTGTCCAAAAAAGTAACTTAGCCGAGAGAAAAGCAAATATAGATCAGTTTAATAGGTAAGTTGAAAGTTTTGTGAACATATTCACATGTCATGGTCTTTGTTAGTTTCTTAGTTGTAAATATTTTATTCACAATTGCAATAATAAAAACGACATAAAAATTACTATTATATTATTCATCGATAACTATTGTTACAGGGAACATAGATGGAGAAAACGCGGTATCTCCATAATTCCCACCAAATTCGGCATTGCCTTTACAGAGAAGTTATTAAACCAAGCTGGTGCCTTAGTTATAATTTATGTAGACGGCTCTGTTCTTCTTTCCCATGGCGGTACAGAGATGGGTCAAGGACTGCACACAAAGATGATTCAAGTGGCATCCCGAGTTCTCGGAATAGACGTTTCTAAAATCCACATAAGCGAGACATCAACCGACAAAGTTCCCAACACGTCAGCCACAGCAGCTAGCGCGGGATCTGATCTCAACGGGATGGCAGTATTAGAAGCTTGCCAGACTTTAGTGAAACGTCTTCAACCATACAAAGAAAAGAATCCTAACGGTACATGGGAGAACTGGGTATCTGCAGCATACGTTGACCGAGTAAGTTTATCAGCAACAGGATTCCACGCCACTCCTGACATAGGATATGATTTTAAAAACAACAAAGGAAAACCGTTTAATTACTTCACATACGGAGTTGCCTGCACTGAAGTAGAAATAGATTGCCTCAGTGGCGACCATCAAGTAATCAGAACAGACATAGTTATGGATTTGGGAGAGAGTATAAACCCAGCCATCGACATTGGTCAGATTGAAGGGGCTTTCATACAAGGTTACGGTCTGTTTACGATAGAAGAATTAATATACTCTCCTACTGGTACGTTGTATTCGAGGGGACCTGGAGCTTACAAAATCCCTGGGTTTGGCGATATTCCTCAGGAGTTCAACGTGTCGCTGTTAAAGGGAGCACCAAATCCTCGGGCTGTGTATTCCTCTAAGGTAAATCTATTATATTGTGTTTTTACTTTTACTTCTACCTACTATTAAATCTTCTACATTTTCTACCAACACTACGAATTTGATATATATTTTACCGAATTTCCAGGCGGTCGGGGAACCTCCGCTATTTTTGGCAGCTTCAGCATTCTTCGCGATCAAGGAGGCCATCAGGGCAGCACGCGCCGACGCCGGCGTACCTCTGGAGTTCCGTTTAGACGCTCCCGCCACGTCTGCTCGTATACGCATGGCTTGTGAAGATCATATTACGAAAAAGGTATTATACAAAATAAAAAAAGGCTTATAATACGTGGATGTTTTCAACCAGTTACTTTATAAACGAGGTCTATACTCAACTATGTATAAAGGTTATTAGATAAATAGTTCAGTAACATCCTCTTATCATTTCTAAGAAATGATACATGCACTGTATCTAGTTACAATGTGTTTTGTCTTAACACTCGATTATAGCACGTGTAAAGTACAAAAAGGGGAAAAACATGTCTACTTTTTCCGAATTTCTTAGTCGACCGTAATTAGGTTAGAATTTATCTTATATTATTGTTTTAAAAAGATCTTCGACAATCAATTATATCGATCGACTCTATATATTTTATATCGTTTCTGTTACAGCTCGACGAACCTGATCCAAGCAGCTACGTTCCGTGGAATGTTGTGCCTTAATAGAAAGTGGTTGTGACACTACTGTGATTCTACATTTGAGATTATATTAAGCGGTGTTTATGACACTGTATCGGTCACAAATTTCATAATAATTGTTTAACGCGTTCACAGTCCAGTGAGTCCCAGAGGAGACATCCATATGGCTCATTCCGCGTTATTTAACTGAAAGATGGATGAATACGTCTTTTCAAGGGAAATTTAAGATGTTTATTTTCAAATTCGCAATTCTAATATAAATTAAACTCATACATAAACTTATGTTCGAGGACTGTCGGCGTGTTAATCTTTAAACGTTATATTATTAATTTTTTTAATATTTAGTAATGTTTTATTTTGTTACCACAAACACGACATGCTGCAACATAAAACGACATTTATATTAATAGATCGCATAGAGTTAGAAAACATAAGATCCTTCTTATTTTCACAGACTATTAGCAACAAAAATATAAAAAAAACATTTGAATTAAATTATATTTATTGTAATCCTATAATTATATTACAATTGTAACTGCCTATTCGTATAAAACAAATGTTCAATAAATTAAGAAACATAACTATTTAATGACATGTTTTAAACCAGTATTTTCGTGTTTTATGATGGCAATAAGTCTCAAGTCGATATTTTCATCTCAGTTTATCCTAAGTACCACAGATTCGTGTATTTTAATGATTTTTAAAAATAGGAACGATTGATAAGTTTCGGCAAAAATGTGTTCAATAACAGTCAGGTACAAGAAAATTTGTTAAAATTCTTTGGCGATATTATCCAAAGTATAAAGAGTATTTAATTCAGTTGACGCGAGGAAAACTATTGAATAATTTGTGCTTTGTTTGCCTTCACGACTTCTGTTAATAAAAGCAAGCAAGAACATTATATATCTAATGACTAAAAATTGGAACTCAATAAAATAAAACCAAAACCTTGTAATAATTCAACCAAAACCTTGTTGCATATACCACCTTGTTACTTCCATACATTTTTAAAATTTGTACAATATATTCATAAAAACAATTTGATAGTTGAACACAATCACATTTGTGATAACAAAGGCAAAACAATCAATAAATATATCGAAATAAATTTTAAAATAATTATATATATTTCTATCTGATTTATTCCTATTCACCCCATTTGACGACCTGGTAAAATTCTCTGTAAGTACCAAAAACAGGCAGGAAAGAAAAACCATTTTTAAAATTCGGCTTTATTAATTGTCAGTTAGAAACGACCAGACCAGTCTAAAAATTTATTCACTAACACTTAACGTACTAATCGTAGCCACATAAAATCCATAATAAATGTGGTCATTCTGGTGGTCTGGCCATAACCATAGACAATATTTTAAAACATTATGTAAGAATTAAATTTACATTTATTGATGAATCTATTCCATTACAAGACATCAAGGATCTAATACAGGTCAGTTCTCTCATTACACATTATTTATCGTTAATTAGTTCGCAGTTATCAAGCCTGCCCTAGTAGGTAAGTATTACTGTACTAACAAATAACAGAGACTACGCGTTTCACAATAGCAACATGCCCTTAATTATTATCACTAATCGAATGCCTTACTGTAATTCCTTAAAAAAACTCAAACTATACAACCACCGACGCTTCATTTGGCTTTATTTTAACCATTATCTTGATGTCCATTTTGGTTAACAATAACTTAACTAACGATTCATTTATTTATCTGACTCCGACGAACATCCCGATGCTGAGCTGGGGCCTGAAAATAATTGTAAAGAAATATTACGTTTTTTATTACCTCTAATAATTTACACGTTTTAGGTATATTATTAAAAGCACAGCAAATTCAACCTTAATTCAAATCTTAACCTTCAGTCACAGGCATTTTGTTGCTAAATATAAGCCTGCTCTAAAATTGTCAAAGAAACACTGCCAAGTGCTCACTAGAAGGTTTACACTAAAATTACATAGCAACTTATAAAAAATCTTTATCTTAAGCTACTTTTTAGTGGGTAGCCGCTCTTACTAAAATACATAAATATTTATTATGTATATTATTCAGGGTTAAATCAACATAGGGAATTAAATCAGGCGGCGGGAAATATCCGGGCTCTAGACAAATTACCAACAGTAAAAAAAAAAATTGCGTGAAAATAATTCCGATTCTCAAACCATTCAAAAACCCTGTTCTTCAACACAAAATGTAATAATGAAAAGTAATAATTATTTTTAGTTGCAAGATCTCATATACTGCAATTGGAGTTACCTTCATCGACACGTGATTAGCATAGGAAAGGTGCATACTGTTTAAAATATGCCAAAACTAAAACCTAATTACTTACTAAAATACTGCTCCGACTTGATAGAATTTTTGTATGTAGTTTAGATATGATGCATAGTGCATGTGGTTTGATTTAATACACTATGATGCGACAGCCCTGTATAGTGAACGTACCAGAATGCCTGGAGTATCTGTTTCGCCGGCGCGGGTCCCTGGAGGGGCTATCTGACGGGTACTCGGTCTCTGTGTCGGGTACGTTGCGGGACCGCGACCCCCTTCCTTCCTCGTATCTGCATCAATATGCAATTATGTTGACATCATTAAACCTTGTTAAAACAATAATAAAAAAATATTTATTTTGCATGTTATTATTAAAGATAGCATAAAACTTATTGTGAGAGTCATTAAATTAGTAATGTGAAGTGTTCTGATTGTAATAAATATTCTTTTATAATTATCTATTGACACTTAACCTGCTTACAATATTAATCAGCATTATTCGTACGCGTAGAAACAAGTAACCTATGTACGTTGAAATATGCCATATCTTATAAATAGGCCAATGAAATATCAGCCTTATTGTCTATTATTTAGATTTAAAATAGAATACAGCATCAATAGATTTATCCTGTTATTACATTACGTAATAATTCCATGACGTTGTGTCATATCTTGGTATCTCCGTGTACGTATTGAATTGACGATAAACAGCGTCGCCATAGTAACCAACACGAAATATTAGATAAATAAATTCGCGTGTAAATCGGACGCGAGATCACATAAATTTAATTCCCATGTATCAAAAATGTATCATCTGTATAATATGGATGTAACTTATCTAAATGGCATCAAAAAAAGATAACAATTAATATTTTCTCACACCCATTAACTTTTAATGCCGCATATTAATATTGAGACGACATGGCTCGGGCGAATGGCATGCTAGTCTCGCCATTCATGGAAATAAAAAAAAAATCACAAGGACTACTTAAATTTCTTTATTTAAGCTGCCAGCAGGCCGGGATTTCGTTATCTTAAAAAAAAAGTCTCACCTGTCTCTTGACCGCCGCCTGGATCGTGGCGAGTATGGCTCGCGGCGGCGCGGCGAGTAGCGGCTATCGGGCGAGTAGCGCGTGGTGGCGGGCGAGTAGCGGCTCTCGGGCGAGTACCTGCTCTCCGGCGAGTAGCGGCTCTCGGGAGAGTACCGCCTGTCGTTGTACCTGCGAACAAACAAGTTATTATTACTCTTCCCCCAGGTTGAAGTTATTTCACCGCCCACAATGCGTGTGACGGTTTTCAAGAGGTTTTTAGTCAGTATGCTGGCGTAGGCTTGGTAGGGACCCAGCTTGGCCACAAATCCGCATTGTGCCAGGCTGGAAGGCCAGAGACACTGACATACCCCTTTCCACCTCCCCCGGGGCAACGAAAGGGGAGCTTAATAGCTTTTCCTCTTCAACAAAAAAAAAAAAAAAGGTCGAAGTTAGTTTCGGGTCTTAAAACGATTTTGAACTATGCAATAAAAAGAAAATATGATTTCAATTAAATATACTGTACCGTATTATAATCTAGAATGCAATTAGGACGGCATAGGCGGTAACCATTGATGATTAAGATGTAATTCTAGAGGGGTCATCGAAAACAAAATGATCACAACAATGAAGAGCTATTACTGTTTGTCTCTGTCACTCTTACGCAGTACTCTGTGTACTTTTGTGCTCTTGCATAAGCTGTGCCTGATACAAATGCACACTGCAGATTTGCTTCGCAATGTGTTTTATATCTCAGTGGTCTATAGCCCAACAAGCGGGCCTATTGCGATTTGGTGGACTCTCCACCAATACGATACCATAGGTATGTTTAAAAGTGTTATACTTCTACAAAAAATTATAATGTTGCATTGGATACCTCGTAGGATGTGGTGATGGCAGCCTGCCCAGCGGCGGCGGGCGCGGCAGCGGTGGTAATAACGGTGGTGGCAGGAACGCCAGTGGAGGTAGTGGCGGCGGGATCACGGGAGTCTCGCCACTGTCCAGCGGCGATGCCACTTCTAATAATAAAAGAATATTGTATTAAATAATTATGATCAAACCCTTTTATTGTATATCATATGAGCTCTGTCTTTAGTGAAATAAAGGTCTAATAAATGCTCAATGGATACCTTACGCACTGGGTCTTTACAAGAAGCGATCCTAAAGGAGTGACAGTGCGTGCGCGAATCGAGTGCGTCGCAGGCGTACACAAGCTAACAGGCATTAAAACTAACTTCTAGATGGATTAATTTCGTTCTTTTGAAATTATTTAGATTGTGCATTATGGAATTGCATATAGCAGTTATGGATTAATATAAAACATACATACATGCATAAACATCACGCCTTTATCCCGGAAGGGGTAGGCTGAGGTGCAACCGGGATACCCACGTCTCGCCTTGTGTTCCGTCTCACGATGTGATAGGGAGTGAGCCTATCGCCATTTTGGGCACAAATTCTTGACTCCAGGTTGATAACGAATAGAAAAATTCAATATGACTTTACCCGACCCGGGATTCGAACCCGAGACCTCACTTTTGTAATCGTACCGTACTACAACTACGCCATGGAGGCAGTCTTCACAAGGCACAAGTTATTTGAAAATAAATAAATAAAACAAATAGTTTAGGGTTATCGTATTCCACTGTAAGAGTTTAGATAGATAATAACTAAATATACTTTCGGTCACCTACGGAATTTATAGCAGTGCAGTGCATTATGTACATAAAAATATCTACGTTTTTAAACATAAATGTATGACAGTGCTCCCTGTATATAATAAATAGTGTAGGAGTGATAAGCGAGCGTGGTGTGTATGTGTGGAGTACGCACTGTGCAGCGGCGAGGCGGCGCCGTCGCCGAGTGCGCAGGCGGCGAGCTTGCGGCGCAGCGTGGCGGCGTCGTCGCGCGCGGCGTCGGCGTCGCGGCGGGCGGCGCGCGCGTCCAGCCACGCCGCGTGCGCGCGCGCCTCCACCTCGCTCAGCGCCGTGCGCCGCGCCGACTCCTGCTCCGCCAGCTCCAGGGTGAGCGCGTCGCACTTCTCCCTGCGCGGACAACCACACACATACACTACCTGGACGTTTCATTTTATTGTCGACCGCGCGAACAATTTTTTAATTAGTGCGTTCATCGGTTTAATCATTTTATCATATTAGTTTTTATTTTACTTAATATAGACATTTTAATCTGGACTCTAAACTATCGTTTAACAGCAATATCACCAACATTTTGTGCCCTTCGAACCTCAGGAAAGACAGGACTCACACGTGTGCCCTAGTTCCTGTGGACTACGTACAATCATATGCAATAATATGTTGTTTAATACATATCCTTTGCCCTAGACTTGAGTGCTTCTTTTACGAATTACTACAAAACAGTTGCATTTTTTTTAACATTTAAAAAGAAAACTTATTTTTCATAGCGAAAAACAATGATTATGACAAAAAAAAATTTTTATTCTTTATAGGATATTAGGATTGTTATATTAGAATTATTATTTATTATTATTAGGATATCTTTTCTTTAGGATTTGGCGCCTCAGCCACGCTCACTTGAAAAAATCACTTTGTATACGGTAATTGTTCCTGTAGCAAAAGTTTCAAGCCATCTAAAAATAACACATACTTGTTTCTAGTGTTGACACAAATTATGAAATGAGGACATGGATTGTTTAGCATCATTACAAAAAAAAAAATTACTTACTTGTATCTTTGCACTTCTTGCTGTAATAATTCAATTTTCTCTACTGTGCTGGCTGATTCACCCTGTTTGCTGAGCCATAGGGCTTCCTTTGCGTTCAATTCCCTACAATAAACAAAAAACCGTCAGTAAAAACAAACTATATACGCATATAAATTCACATTTTAAAATATAAACAAGGAAACTAACTTCAAAAGTTCACTTTCACGTTCTTGGAAATATTTTCCTAACACTTCAAGCCTGGTGGTAGCTTCTGTGGCTTGTTGAGTGCTCGTCCTTAACGTCTCCTGAGTTACTTGCAATTCTTCATGCAGACGCGTTCGTTCTTTATGCTCTGTCTGAAAAAATATTTACTTATTACATATTTATAAGTACTCTTTGTTTGTGGTGTATTAGGTTGACGATAAGTACAGTTAATATAACATTAACCTCGAAAATTATATAAACATTGAGACAGCTATTTCAATTTTACTAATGTCAATTAACAATGTAATTGGTTTAGAAAAGCTGTTACAATAAGAATTTCAGAACCACAGAACGTAATATAAAATAATATTTTTCTTACCTCATATTTGTTGGCATAGTTATTTTTTTCTTCTAAAGCTTTGTTTAATTTGGCTTTGATTTCAGTGTGGTCGATAAGAGACGCGGCATCTACGTTTGATGGTGATTCTGATTTCAAATCTTTAATGGCGTCCTAAAACATACACAACATATTTAATTTTATGAGAAAACAATACATTACTGTGCCACTTGAACATAATGTAATATCTGGAGGCTATCACTTTTAAGGTGGGCTTAAATTCCACAGGCTTCGTGGATCAGTTGGTTACACTTGGGCTGTGAAACGCGAGGCTGGGGCTTTGATCCCTGCATTGATATAAATGTTTGTGTGATCCACAAGTATTTGTTTCGGGTCTGGGTGTTGAGACCGAAAGGTCTCTCGTAGTTTCTGATACCCACGACACAAAACTAGTTACTAATTATAAGGCACGGCTATTATTGACTGTTGGGTGTATTTAATATTTTAAATATAACTATAAATACACGTACAATTTCAAAAGGATTTATACGAATATTTATACAATAACATAAGATAATACGCTAACAGAAAAAAAAAGTTTTTTTTTGTTACAAGCAAAAATTGTAACGAAATTCTGAAACATCCATTAGAACCCACTTTTAATGCGACAATTTCGTGTCTCTGCAGTTCAATGGTGTTCTTTGCATCTGCCAGCTGTTTATTGATGTCTTCAAGTTGTTTCACTTGTTTTCTAGCATCTTCTAACGCTGATTCAGCAGATACATATTTCAATTGGAAGTTGTCTCTGTCTCGACTCACTGAAATTAACTCCTCTTCGAAAGCTTGAACTTTACCTGTGAACAATATTATATAATTGATCAACAACTCTGCTTATCCCAAAGAATATACTTATGCTCTCAATTAAATAATAATATGTAACTTTTTCCCTAGTATATGTGTTTCCACTTGCATTCTAATTGGAGTGTGGTAAAAATATCTTCATTATAAATTAAAAGCAATGAGGAAAAAAGCAAGTTTTACAATGTACAGTTAACAACTTACAGTTTTAATAACTAATTATTAATTTGAATAAGAAATAAATTAGTTATTTTACCGTTCAATTCAGCTATTTGCTCTTCAGAGTTAGCTCTTTCCGCTAAGAGCTCACTGAGAGTATTTTCTACTTCGCCAAGAGTGTTTTGCAATTCACCCGCAGTGTTCTCCGACACTCTGAGCAATTTCTCATTGTCATCTAATGAATTGCGTAACCGTTCGTTTTGTGCTTTCATCTCATTGATTTCTTCTTTTAACGACTGCACCATATCGTCCATGCCAAATGAGTTGTCTTCGATGCCAGCCAGCTTAGTCTTAGTAGACGTAAGCTCTTCTTTTAGGATCTCACACTCCTGTAATGATCATTATGAAATAATGAATATGTGTACGTGTATATATTATTCTTATTTTGCACGTCAAGTCCTGTTTTTCAATCCAATAATTCCTGTTAATCCAAAGGTTGCCAGGAAGAAATCGCTCAATACGATATGGTGAGCCATTGTACTATTTTTAGTTTGTTATATTTAATCACTATGGAACCAGAGCAATAAAGAGTATAAATAAATAAATAAATTATTGTTAGGCACAGGAGGTCCACTGCTAAATGTAGACTCACCCAAGGATTTCTGTAATAACATGTTTGCATGCATCCAGATTTTAATAGCTTGTCTTTTCACATAGCTAGTGGGTATCTGACACTGTGCTTGCCAAAATATGGTACGTAATACGTACGAAAATAAAATAAATAAATGTCTAAGATTATGCAAATACAATTAAACTGACATTGTATCACCTTTCTAATTGTATTATAACAAATGGTAAATACAGAAGCCTAAAAAGATATAATAACATAATACTTTTATGTAACCACTATTACATTTGGGTATGATCATAATAAGCGAATAAAGCAAACTAAAAGAGATCAAAAGATTTCTTAATGGTTTCTTAGATTTACGTGAATGTTACACATTGAAATAAAAGGAATTCTTACGGATTTTATCGCGAATTTGATTTAGTTTGTAAATTTATTGTCTTCCGGACAAGTTTTGATCACTTTATAGTTTTTGTGGTCACGGGGCGGACTCACTCAACGCCGGGAAGTTAAAAAATGTAAAAAATTAATCAAATTCGCAATACATTCCGTAAGAATTCGTTTTATTTCTAAAGAATTCTCATTTCTAGTACTACGATAATCTTGATCATTGTACAGATAGCGCAATACTTGTCACAGTTACTTGCAATTCAACAAGTATTTTTTAAAGATAATTCTATTCAAGTATACAATCACTACATTATTGTATGTATGATATTTACCAACCAAACATCTATACATTTTAAGATTCATAATATACATTCTTTATTTTTTTAAATTCAGCAATTCTATTTATGCATTTTAATAAACAATAATTGGAATATTACCTTGGTAGCAAAAAGTAAATCCCTTTGAAGCGAGTTGATGGTCCCAATAAGACGACCGTCCTGCCTCCTGTTATCAATGTAGTAATATCCCAAAGTGAAAAGCAAGACGGATGTAGCTGTAGTCAGCAAGAAGGTTAAAAGGCGATTGTGATGTTCATAACTAAAGCCGTCAATGGAAACTCCGTCAATGCATGAGTCTCCTGAAAAACACAAATATGAATATTCAATTGTTGATCATATTGTATTGAGGGCTCAAATTAGGTCATTAGTATTGGTATATTATTTTTAGATGGGAAAAGCAGACTTATTTTAACAGTAATATAAGGTAAAATAACAACTTAGTAAATGGCTTAGAGTTAGATAATATTATTTCTTAATATGGCAATAAATAAATTTAAAATTATTGTGACCCCAGTTTTATAATTGAGGAGTAATTCACACACAATATGTTATTTTCTATTGGAATCATTGCTCAGTTTCTACAAGTAGTATATCTTTTTTGCACCGGCATTGGAGTGAATTGGTATTGTATAAACATTGAGAATGAAAAATGCTTGGTGGTAAAGTTAAAATTTTTCAAGAACATACATATCAAGCTTTTGCTTTCATATGTTAGAAGTGAAATTAATATTGACTTCAGGAGGACCACTATATCATCTTAATGTATGTGGTAACAAGTCCTATACCCTTTTAATGTCACCTTTGTTCAGAAGTACAACCTAGAACTTGTCACTGAAATTATGAAGCTGACTATACTATATTACAATTAATCAGCATATTATTTATTTAATTAACTTTCTCAATGCAAAGGTACTGATATACTTGATAATAGATAATGCACATAATAATGGCTTATCAACAGTGCTTTAGGTAATATTTGATGTTTCAAGCATGGTTGCAGAATTTTATCAGTAAACCAATACACTTGTTTTGTCTGATTATGATATGTATATGTCTTAATCAGTGACTAATATTATTCATAACAATACTCGGCGCTCACTGTTATGAGGATTACGAAAATGAGAAACAATCACTCATCTTATACATAGTTTTGCTAATACATTGGGTTAAACAGCAAGATACAATATCACCTAACTTAAGTATCACGCAATAAATTGCCTATATTCAGTTATAAAATAAGTTATTTTTCAAGAAAAATTAAGTCTGTTCACTATCAGTAAAACTGTATGAAATGTTAATACTATTATGAGAAATCTCTTTCTCCTTTCTTCAGCCACAGGAAGTCTACTGCTCAACATAGGCCGCCCCCAAGAATCTCCATATTGACCTGTGGAAGTGTTGGAAGTGGCCTACATCCAGCGACTTCCTGCATCCTTAACCAGGTCGTCCTTCCATCTTGTAGACGGGCGTCCGACACTGCACTTGCCTGTATGTGGCCTCCACTAAAGAACCTTTCGGCCATCAGTTCTTCGCACTATAGGCTAAGTCAGTAACCTTTTCTTTCCTACAGATCTCATCATTCTTGATTCTATCTCGTAGGAAAATCCGAGCATAGCCCTCTCCATAGTGTGTGGAGTGACACTGAGCCTTCCTATGAGGCCCATATTTAGAGGCCACGTTATAAGGAATACAAAGTGATAAAAGTTAAAGTAGATTATTTACTCTATATCTAATGTAAAATAAATTGCACTCACCAACAGTTTCAAAAAGCAAATTTGTTTGATCCCTTGCTCCCATAAATGAAGTGTATTTAGTCACTATATATTTTAAAATAGAAAATCCTTCTTGGCCATCGACTTTTTCATTTTCAACAGGTGGGGAATACTCATAGTCAAAAATATATTCAGTTGATTTTGATTTAAAGGGCCATATCTTCGATATCTTAGATAACCAGTTAGAAAAAAATCCCCCAGAGGTAGTAATCTCAACCTCTATGTTAGAGTTAGTTCCAACTTCTATCTCAGGCTCTACCTTCGCCCCTTCAATGACTACTTCTATTTCAGCCGATTTAGGAATTTGAATCAACACATCTCCTTCTGTCCGTGGAGGTTCAGTTGAAGATATTAAAATATTAATTGTAGGTGTTTCCTCACTCTCTTCATTTTCTTCTTTGTCAGGAATGTTTTGCTCTTCGTACGTCTCACTGGATTGGGTGGATGGTTCCGTTGGAGCAACAGTTGATGTAATTGTTTCAGTGGGTGAAGGTATTGTTTCCGAACTTTGACTAAAAATTGGAGGCAATGTACCAAATTCAGGATTAAATATTGGTGATATAGTCTGTGTTGTTATAGGTTCATTGTTATTTGATGTTGAGCTTGGTGTATCATCAATTGTAGGTTTTTCAGTAGTACTCAGTATTTGAGGTTCACGAATTGATATTTCAATATTATTATTGGGATTGGTACTACTTTTTTCATTTACCACATTGTTATTTAAATCTTTAGCATTATTTGGAAGCACTTGTTCTGTTTTGTCAGATTTAGAGCTATCTGGCACTACTTCAGCTGCATTCTCTTGGGGTGGTATTTGGGTCTCAGCATTCAATTTTTCACTATCATTAAGCAAATTTTTATCACTTTCTTCTATTTTATTTAAGTCATCAATGTTTGGAAGCACTTCATTTGTTTCTTCTTCAATGGAAGGCTGTACAAGTAAAATATTTTCAATGCTTGGTGAATCTGAATGTGCTGCAGTATTTGGTTGTTCTTGAACTGGATGTAACTCTTCTTGTTTTGGAGGCAATTCAATAGTATTAATTATATTTTCTATAGGAGTAGGTAAATCAGACTGTAATTGAGAACTTTCAGTTTTTAGGTTAGATTCCCCATCCATTTGGGCATTACTTTCCTCAGGACTTTTAGATTTTTCTTCTGTGAGAGTGTCTGAAGGTGAAATATCATTATTTACATTGTTATTGTTCTCCAGCAGTGATTCAGATGAAGCAATAACAGTAGCATCACTTGCAGGAAGTTGTGTCTTGTTGATTGTTTCTTCAGAATTTTCAATAACAATATCACTTTCTTTAGTTTTAGTTACTTGAGCATCACTTTCTTCTTCATAAGGCTCATCTGCTAAATCATCTTCATAATCACCCTCATCATCATCATCAAATGCTTGTTCATCACTTTCAGTTTCATCTTCTTTCTGTTCCTCAATAACAGATGCCGGTTCATTTGTTTTAGTTACAATTGGTTCTGTGGTTGATTCTTGAGAATATGTCGGTTTTTCATCATTTTGCCTGACAACTTCACTAGAAAGCACATTTTCTTCCTTAGAAATAGTAATAGCCACTTTATCAGTATTGAGCAATGGTGTAATATTTTCTACAGGTGGTGATGGGTTTGGCAGAAAGGCTGGATTTTCTGTTGTGTAATCTTCAATAGCAGGTTCAGTTGTGTATATTGTAGTGCCCTCAAACACTTCGTGAGGCTTGCGCACCTTGTCAGGTTGAACCTCATTTTTTTTCAGGACTTCTTCAATAGGCAAAGTAAATTGTGGATTCTTCTCGATTATTTTGCGTTCTTCCAAAAATTTTTTGTTCACAAATCCAGATTTTCCATTAATATTCGCATACCATAAGTCGGCATTTGTACCAGCTGATTTCATTAATATAGTAGCCTGCGCATTTCCCGGGAAAGACACGAGGTCTGGGTCAACGCTGTTGTAGCCTAGCAGAGTTCTAGCCTTAGATATTGGCTCTGGAATAAATATATCATAAATATTTTGATAGAAAGTTCATACACGAAAACTGATTGACATGGGAAAGGTAACTCACCGCTGCATTCCTTATTCACACAGATGACTTTGTCGGGCACTCTACCCAGTGAGGGCGATATATATAATGTAAATGCAATAATATAAAACGCAATCATGTTGGCATTATACTAATTATAAATTATATTAATTAATTTTATAAAATTCACAAGACGTTAGGCCACATCATCTGTCAAGTCGATCGTTCGGACTAGTGACGCGGCTCGAGCCATGTTTTTAATCGAGTGGCTTGAGTCATGAGTGAATTTGTCAAACTTGCACTCGTGAGTGGGTAAAAATATTTGCAAATCAAAACAAATGTCAAATCGATGACATTTGACATGCCGAGTCAACTTGGCTTTATTAAATTGAAGATTCGATGATTCCTAGATGGTAGTTCAATAAATTAATTTAGCATTTCTGTGGCTTTGTATTTAATATTTTTAAGTGATGTAGCATGAATAAAATGCACTATGTAATATTCCGAATACAAAATATTATCATGATATCAGTCTTACTGACGCAAGTTATTCATATGCTCTTTTCATCACATGAATTGATATACATGACTTTCGTTAAAGTAAGATATTGATACAAAAATGTTTTATTATTATTATTTATTAATTCAAAAAAGAAATATAATGCTACTGATGTTGTGTGTTCTTTTTCTTATTTTTAATTTAATAAACTCATTTTTAAATGAAATTAGGTTTCGAATCGTGAAATGTGAAAATAATTTATTGTTTACTCGAGTGACTCCCGTGACAAAATCTTATTTGGGACCATCACTAGTTCGGACGTTTCGTGCCACACAGAATGTTGCATCTTCCTTCCTAGTGTTGGGTCATGAACATGAACGCCATTTTTTTTATTTGGGTTAATATAAGCTTAAGTTCAAGTTTGTGGGGTCGCCACCCTTGTCACCCGGTCGCTACCTTAGAAAAAGTGGTTCAAAGGGATTTCGCGCTGTATCTCGTAAACTAGTCACCCAACAGAAAATATTATAGACATTATTTGTAGCAAATGAAATTGTTTACAACAATATTTTATTACTTTTATCATAAAATGGAAAATAAAAAAGTTGTAAACAATATTTTTTCAATTTCAATTTTTTCAAAATCGTTGGGTATGTTTCTTCGCTAGATAGTTAGCGGTAGCTTTTAAAGGAATAGAAAAAAAAACAATTATTCATTCTCATTCTTACAGTTTTATTACATTCATAGTCCTTCCATAATAGTTTTTATATTATTCATATATCTTCCTTGTGCAGACAACGATCAGTTACAAATTGTAGATAAAATATTTTGTCATATTGCATATAAAAAAAGACAATTATTGTTGCGTTGCAAAAAAAAAATCGATTTAACTACTTGGAACGTGATACTACATCACTAGAAAATTGTCATGCCGATCTGTCGCCTACAGTAAGACCCATTACAAACTGTCGACCGGTCGCCGGCGACTGTGACTTTCTTTATTTTGTATAGAAGTCTACGCTCTAACTCGCCGCACAGTGGCGACACACAAGCGACTGCTACTTGCTATTCGCCAGCGACCACTAAAAGCACGGGTTCAAATGGAAGCGTTCGCTCTAAAAGCGACTTTCGAGGTGACCGGACGTCGAGCACTAAAATGGCTCAGTGTTTCCATATTGATTTGATGTCGGAAATAAAACACGAATATCAGTGCAGATGTATATTAAGGTTACGTATGACACAATAGTCCATCAAACGAACGCACAGACATTTTTGCGAAATAAAAACAAATTACGAGGGTATTTTCTAACGTCTTTATGATTTTTTTTAAACATTTCTTATAATCTCCGTTCTTACAACAGACATGTTCCCAATACTATTTCACGGATTTTTTAGTCTTTATAATAATTAATAACGCTACGATTGCAGCTTCTTCGAAGATCTTTCCGCACGAATGTACTAGAAACACTACGCTCGGCTTGGTCTCCCGGCTTTGGTCGCCTATGTTTTGGTCGCCCGGCGACTGGTCGACAGTGCACAATAGCTCTAAATATAATGCATTAAAATTCCAAAAAAAATCGCAAGATTGTAAATTTTTATGGCACCGTCGTAATAAATAATAATCGGTAGAATATAAGTCAATATATGGCACATATTGTCGATCGTAGCTGTCGATGAACTTTTATGAAACAATTTGGTTTTCATATTATGTCAAGAAATAACACAAAAATATCTTCGCCATGTCTTTCAATCCTCGGGTTTCTCTAATAGATTTGGGACAACAATTTCCTTTTGAAATAGGTATACAATTTTATGAATTACGAGTTCAATTAAAATAGTGCGGCATTATTATTATTGCTGGATACTTTTATAAAATAAAATATTAATTACTCTTAATAATTTTGATAATTTCTTTTTGTCTATCGTTTTCTGTACCAATCCGGAGTTGCTGCTCATCAGATTGTGTTTTATGAAAAGTTTGGTAATATATATTAGTAATATGTAGTTTTATAGTTCATTAAAATTAATATTCACAGACGCCAAGACGAAAGCTGATATATGTTTTGGAGAAACACTGGTTATCAGCTGTGGTCACTGTGAGGGTGATATAGACGGAGAATCTTCAGATTCAGAATGGTCTTGCAACGAAGGTACAGAAACTGAAAGCTCAGAGGAAGTTAAAGCTGAAACTGTGGTAGAAATAAAAGACCACATTGAAGAAGAAGCTGTCCAGGAAGAAGAAACAGAGGACGAAAATGATTTCCAGATTTACTTTTTTCCTGACTGTAACAAATCTCTTCCGGCGCAAGGCAGCAAGGATAGCATACTTATTGAAGACGGAATGCCCAAACTCAATCCTGCGGCCCGAGACTTCAAGTTTTGTGAATGCGGTAAAGATAAGGAAGGGAAATGTACATGTTTTATAAAGATACCATGTAAGTGCGGCGCAAAGGTTGCCGAAGAATGTACGTGTGCTAAGTTGCAAGCAATTTGCATATGTGATGGAAAACCTCAGGTGACATGTTCTTGTAAAGGGAGTGATGTATGCGTATGTAATCCTGGTGAATCAATGCAGCCCACTTGCGTATGTGAAAACGTCAAGCCTTGTATATGTCAACCCGGAAAATTTCCAACTCCTATTTGTACGTGTGAACATAAGCCTAGACACACTGATCCTGAAAAATCTTTGGAGTATGAAGTAGTAGGAGAATGGGAGGAGGAATTGATTATGCAGAAAGTGGATGTCAAAGATAAACCCGACGAGCCATGCGATTGCCAAGAACCAGAACCTAAGCCGCGCTGTTTTTGTTTAAAAGGCAAAGAATGTGTATGCAAGGAGAACATGTGTGTCTGTAGTGTGCGCAAACCTTGCATCTGCGAGCCTGAGGATAAAGAGCAAATTTGTGAAAATGATGACACAAAATCCGTTTGCACTTGCGCAATTAAACAAGAGTGCACTTGTGACGCTACGTCACTTGAAGATTGTAAATGTTTTGCAGAAAAAAAATGCACTTGTGGTGATCCAGATAATTGTAAATGCTTCAAAGTATGTGATTGTACCGAGCCTTGTATTTGCGATGCTTATCCAAAGGAGGATGATTTGCCAGAATGTACCTGTTTAACTGTGCCTAAAAAACTACCAGAAGGTGTTTGTACATGCACCGTAAAAAAACAAGAAGACAGGGCATTAAAAAAAGTCCGAGCAGGCAAGCATGGTTACCGTTGGTGCCATCTAGTTGATCCCAAGCACACATATTTCGATTATGGGTATGGACGACACGATAAGATATCGTATAAGCAACCATCATTGGAGAAAATTAAAATATTAGGCCTTAATGAGGAAAAAACAGAAGATGATGTTTGTGCTGTACACGGAATAAAAGCACCTTCTTACCATAAGAAGGTTAGGAAACCATCATTAGACTGTTGCAGTGCTGTTGGAGGTATTTATTGATGCAGCTAACTTAGTTGCAGATTAAGTCAAATGTTTTAAACTTATACTATCAATACAATTTCGTCCTTAAATAGGTATTAGTATTTGCGTCGAAACTCTAGGAGAGGACAAAGATAAGTTTCTCGTTCAAGTCGTATCGAATTCTTCTAAGGAAGGCGCTAAAAGTGGTTCGAAACTAGTCACCATCTTGGATACTAGTCTTCACACAATGGAGGAAAGTAGAATTGAGTAAGTGAATTGCCTAATTACGAATATCATTTGTATTTTTTGTTTTACAACCTATAACAAATATTCAGGACTCTGCATCAAGAAAGCATAAACAAAAACAAGAAAACATTGAACTATTTTCTCTTTTCTTCTTTAGACATATTACAAAGAAAGACGTTACAAAAGAGTGTAGAAATTACATAGCAATCTGCGAGAGCGGCTACTACAATAAAGTAACGCGTATTTGCGGCGAACGGCATGTTGTGCGGCGATTGTACCATTCCTTCGAAGCCGCACATAACTTCTTGCTGGAAGGCGCGAACGTTGTGTTACTAAGGTATTTCGGCCTACGTCGATACCGTGGCAATATCAAGACGGAGACGGTTCTAATGGATGGAACGGTTTGCGAGAGTATTTATGTAAGTTTATTTATTGTGTAGTATTAAGTTCCCTTTCTCCAGCTGTGTGTACAGAGACGGTTTCGAACCAATCTCGGTATAAAGGCTTCCATATATCGGCGCGATCCAATTTCGTATCAGGTGTGACAAGTGGCGAATCTATAGCTACGCACGGATTCAATCAAAAAAGTATTAGAAACTATTCTGGGGTTGTTTATTTCGTTATGTATTGCTCTCATGTAGAGTATTACATATTGAAATAACACGTTACGGTGTTAGTTAATAAAGTCAATAGTTGTTCGCCGTTACTATTAAGGGGTAGGGTTCTATTTGCCTAGTAAGCAAATAAGACTTACTGTTTAACAAGGTATGAATTAATTATCTCGCAATCAATCAGTCTTGTTTAACATCAAATAAAACTATTCATTATCTCTGTAGTAGCACAATGTTAGTCAATATTGTAACGATCAGTTGTAACTATCTCGAAATTTGCTCTGTTAATGAGCTGCGTAGTTTAATCTGTAAGCTTAACAAGCGTTTATTATTTAAACGTTTATTAATAAACTGCGCCATGCTAGTGAGAATAATATATTTTTTTACATACATACATACATAAACTCACGCCTTTTTCCCAGAAGGGCTAGACAGAGGTGCAACCACGGCACCCCCGTTTCGCCTTGTATTTTCTGTCCCACGATGTGATAGGTGGCGAGCCTATAGCCGCATCGGGCACAAATTCCTGACTCTTGTCTGATAATAATGAATAGAAAAATCCAATACAACTTTGCCCGACCCGGGATTCGAACGCGAGATCTCGGTTTTGCAATCATACCATAGCACAACTGCGCCACCGAGGCAGTAATATTTTATTAATTTTGCTCTTAATATCGGTGTAAGTTTCAATCCAGTCTTTACAGATATATGTTGTGGGTTGTTTCACGTGGCCAGCTCGATACGGCTTTGTTGACCAACAGGCTTATGTACACTAGAATATAGGCTGGTACAGATATTTCATGATGCTCGTAACGCTTCTGACGTCGCTTGATGGTTCGCAACAATGAGAATGACGGCTTACAGACCCATATTCTGTTACTTGAAATTTAAGTAGATGGCTTTTCACGCTAGGTAATGCTAATGGGCAGTGATATATTTGTACTTTAGGCTATTCTTAACGTTATGTCATAGTTTAATTATATATTGGTACTTGGGACACACACTGGGACTTCTGTAACAAGAATTAATCAAAGCGTTGGTCACTTATACTCGTAGGTGTGGAAGAGGTCAGGTAGGCAACAGCTTTGACTTCTCTTATTTTATTGCAAAATGATATTCTTATAGGTATGCCACGGCGTCAGTCAGGCTGTAGTCAATGGGACACCATTATTTGTGGTGAAGGTTGAACGCCACATAATAGAACCATCTGGATTTATTCATCAAACTTTAACGGTATTAACTCTTAGAGGTAAGTTCTTGGTAGATTGTATTTATTACTTACTATGAGCATATTATGGTGGTTTTTTTTACAGCGTAGGTCCGGCAAACGAGCAAGCAGGTCACCCGGTGGTATGTGATCACTGCCTACATAAGTGATCACAACATCCACAACGCATGAATCATGGATGTGTTGCTGGTCCATCAGACCGGGAAGGGAGCAGGAAGGAAAATGGAGGATGAGAGGAAAGGGGTATTGGGCATCCGGCGATCTCACTCACCGAACGAAACGCGACAGCTAAGCTTTTGCTTCACGTTGATCTCCTGGGAGACAGTGGTACGGGCGAGCCTGACCATTCATGCTGAGTCGTGGTGGACATCAGCGTGGTTCTACCACTTATTAATGCTGGTTTTAGATGTTCGTATCTGTTCTAATAGCGAACACGTGGTGTAAATGGAATAGGAGTCATGCAATGTGTGTTGTGTTTACGTATCAGCCAGTGCACATCTGGTTCCGAACACTTGCATAATTGTGTCGATCTAAAGTGTTTGTATTTCACCACCAAATATTTTATTCGAGAGATTATAGAATCTATCCTTTCCGGTAATAATAAACTTCAACTACGACACTATACTCGTATAAAAAAACTACTGAATCATAATATTTTTTGTCACATTATTATTCTTGTTCGTCAACAAGGTTACATCGTGAGCCACGAGTGGGCAGATAACAGCTACATATTACATTTGAATCCACTTCTACGTGTTGTACCGGAGAAGGATGAAATCGAATGTCATGCTCCACTACGTGCGAAGTGGCGCGACGATCTTCAGTTGTTATCCGACTATTTAGACTTTAAGGTATGTGGTTTTCTTTGTTATTTTCTCCAAGTTTATTTACTTTAACTTCTTTAACTTCATTATATTCGTATAATAATCATCATCATTTACAGCCTGTAGGCACTCACTGTTTGGTATCGCCCTCAGTGAGCTACTTTTGTTGCTTTTGTATAATACATTGTCATTACTGGGATATGGTACATCGCGTATTGGGAGTGGATCTTACAGACTCCGTTGCGCTCGCCGGATATAATATTGATTTCTACCTTCGCAAATGTATAGGATCGTCTTGTTCTTAGTGATTTCCCATTTGCCTTCAGCCAACACCTAAGTTGGATTGATGGATGTATGCCGTAAAATGATTTGGCTTACAATTTCAAGCTCAGTGTTTGAACAGTCTGCATAACTGCACTAGAGAAACCTTAAAATAACGTATGTATTAAAAAGTTACATACATAACCACACGCCTCCCTCCCAGAAGGGATAGGCAGAGGTGCTACTAGAACACCCACGTTTCGCCTTGTATATTCCGTCCCACGATGTGATAGGGGGCGAGCCTATCGCCATATCGGGCACAAATTCCTGACTCCGGGCTAATAATGAATAGAAAAATCCAATATCACTTTGCCCGACCCGGGATTCGAACCCGAGACCTCAGCTTTGCAATCATACCGTAGTACCACTACGCCACCGAGGCAGTCAGTCAGGCAGTATTAAAAAGTTAAGCATACAAAATAAAAAAATGCAGTCGGTATCTGAATCAACTTGCTATCTGTAAAGATCGAGAATTGCAATATGAAAATTCAATATCATTCAACAATACATATCGGAAAACATGTATTAATAAAAATAAATTAAGTCTCCAAACTGAGCGACATATTGCCAGAGTTTAATATCGTTTTGTTACATTGTATACATTAAAAAAAGGTTTTTTTTAACATTCAATTTCATGATTCTCATTTTTAATGCAAAGAGTTGAAACCAAATATTTGTGTAATTGTTGTAAATAAATATAAACAACAACAGTATTACGAGTATATTGCGCATTAAATATCAGCTCGAAATTGCGAGTTGAAGTAGCATTGGGCTTCATCATAATTATTTATATGTCGCTGAAATTATTTATAAGTCTTAGTCAAGTTGCTTACTAGTACATTGCAAAAGGCGTTATGCGGACTGAATTATAAATTTTGCTGGAAACAGTTGTTTGAAAAAGATGATTTTCTGTCGAGTCCTAAGTCCTAAAAACCAATAAGAGTCCTAAGAATGGCAGTATACTACGAGGTAATAGATATTATTCTGTATTTATCTCCATAATACATGGATCTAAGTAGAAATAAAGGGCCATGATATAAAAATGCTCAGTTGTGTATACACACACACATCACGAAAACAAAATCTCCTAATGATTTGACAAGGATCGATGCATTCGCCAAGCTTTATCCTGCGTCGGTTAGCGTTCCATGTTTTCATTGATAAACTGTTAGCTAGCAAGCGCTTAATTCTGCCGTTTTCAGAGCATTCGATCATCGGAAGGCGGACGTTATGTGACCGAGAGCGGGGCACTTACCGGCATGGTCCGCGACTATTTGCAAGCGCTCCTGCTGTTGCGTCCAGTCGACGCTTTGCACTTCACAAGACATTATTTCGGTTCGGCTTTATCTGCATTGGACCTGCCCCACAACGAGTACTTTGACCCCGCCTCGAAACACGTTAGATATTACTTCTTTGAAGAATAACGATGATATTCCAGAATAACCAAGTTGAAAATAGATTTTAAAATATTAGTCTTAGCTCCACGGAGCGATCCATTTAAAATTCTTGTCACATGAAAATCCTATTCAATTTCAATGAAAATGACAAATGTCGGATTATTTGAAACGCATTTTGGAGTATTTACATTCGTGATTTTTAGTAGTGATTTAAAGAAAATTTATGTTAATAAAATGCTTAATATTTCACAGGATATGATTTTTTTTCTCAATAGCGTTTTTAACCTTTTAATGATTAATGACGATTAACCTAAGTATACTAAATATTCCCACTAACACCGTCCTAAACTTTGATTTACTTTTAAAAGGGTGCTGTTTAATTTCTTAACGGGTACATACTTCGTTTTGGAAGTAATTTCCTGAAACGAGGGGAGTTTGTAACTACATTAATGCATTAGTTAAGCCCGCGCGCCATGAAACTTGTAAATTTTTATTTAAGTGCCGTTCCAAGAAAGATGAAAATTCGTCGACTGTTTGCGAAAGACAACGTGAGCAATGGGATTATGAAGTTGGTGTGGTAGTCTTAATTTAAACGGTCGTCTAGCGAGCGGTTGGGAGAAAATACTCTGCAAATGTAATCGACCTAATGGACCTGTAATTCTCGAGTGTTGAGCGCAAATAGATTTAGTGGCTGCTATTAAAATAAATGTAGATGCGAGTACTGGCGTAGCAAGTGCGGTGGCCTCGCTATTCGCCTGTGTGGCTTCGATTTACCATTGTGAGTGTTCTTAATGAGATGACATTTATTTTTACCGAAACTGTTGTTCAGCTACGCCCTTTGGGGCACCGCTGGAAACAATTTAACAAACTTTACAATGCGGTACGAACGTCTTAATTTTTACTGAAACGTTTTTTTTAGATATCAGCCTTAATTATATAAATATTTTCTTATTACGAATTTGTCATCATAAATATTTTATCTCGACTAAAGATCTACGTAATGCTTGCGGGTTTTAAGTTTTAAAGGTAATGGAACTAACTTTTGAATTTACGAAATTGAGTTTGGTTTATCGGTCTGGTTAGACGAGCTAAACTCGTAAAAGATAAAAACTGTTTGGCGAAATAAGAATTTATGCACGATAAGTAGCGAAGCGAATGGCTGACATTTAATTTTAGCAACAACAAAACTTTCTCTTTGTTTAAATTGAATACAAAAGTCAGAATGTATTGATTAATCTGAATGTTTCGGCGAAATATTATATTAGAAAACATTGTACATTGCGCTATAATCAATCAAAATACATTGAAGTTCTGGTTAATATAAGAACGTTACGGGAAATACCTTAAAAACTATAATTTCGATTATAGTAATAAAAATATTGGCACAAATCTTTATAAGGATATCTTGTGAATATGTAGAGGAATTCACGAATGACGTGCAAGGTCCCTTCAAACACAACGGTGAAATTGCGTCGGAGAAGAACTTGGGACACGTAAGGAATTTTAATTTTTTGCTCCTTTTGCAAAAGGGAACTTATTATTAAGCCGCCGCATCACAAGCATACGATATTATGGGTAGGCGAGGACCTCAATTTTGTTCACACCTTCCTGCTAAAGAATTTTGATCAACATCTTATCGTTGCCTTTTCAATTACTCGTCAGATCGTGACGTTATGCCATCCATTTTGTGTTAAAACGTGTCCGGAAAGTTGTCTCTCGTTTTACGACTACTAATATTCAATTGAATTTTGTTTATCGATAGATTTATCTCTTTGGAATTTAAAGCGATGAATTTAAATTTTGTTTACAATATTATTATTAAGCTTCATCAAGTTAAGTCGGATAAGCGTTAGAAGTTTAAATTAACTTGTTAGTACGGGTCCGTGCGACCCGACGACCAATACAGTTTATAAACAACAAGACTGGACTGTTGCTGTCGTTGCATACAAATAGGGAACGTTAAATAACAACATATGACGCGAATACCCCTTGTGACGGAGGTATTACAGTAGTTTGTCATGTATCCTGTATGTAGGAGAACAACACTCATGCTACGTCGCTGTGTTTTTATGTATTGGCAACATGTTATTTCGAGGAGATAAGGTTTAGACAATAGGACTGTTTCTGAATATTTAGTAGGCTTTAAATGTCGCTTGTCTTTACATTACCTAGATTTCAAAGGATATAAATTATATATTTTACAGACGTAGGAATAAGTAAGATGCAATTAAAACCGCAACACTTTCCGCTTCTATAATTAAACATTCACAAGCACATCTAACCATCTCGAGGGTACCTGATAGTGTCAAGACATGATATACCTTAACCAGAGTCCATTAAAGTAGTACTTCGCTCCAACGTCGGTGATAAATAGGGTTTAAACCTAAGAGGTAGATTCAATTCAGTAGCACCATGCAAGGTACATACGTCATAATCAGCTTAAAGCGTTGTTTGCGGGATGCGGTGAGCGCGGGAGTTTCACGTGACGGTAAGCTTCTTTAGGAACGCTCAGGTTCGGTTGCATTTTGCCTACGTCTGCATGTAAGTAGGTATTAAGTGCACAAGTGTTCCTTGAACAGTTCGTGAAAAAGTTTTAATTTATTCCGAGTTGGTTTACTTTGATGAGATGATATCTATTTACTAGAGTATCGGCGAGAAGGGTATCTTTTACTCATGGACGCGATTATGGCAGCTTGATCGAAATTAGATATACACTGGCTGAATCTGATATGTCTCGCACCGAGTGGGTCATTATAACGGGATAGGGGTGCTATCCGGACGAATGAAATGAAAAGTATGAAAAGTATGTGCCAATAAATACATAATTTTGAACAAAATATTTGGGTTTATCATACATCATACTTACATATTATCTACATATTTCAAACTCCCAAATAAAATATTTGTTGTAAGGTTAACGTGTGTATATGCTTGTCAGTCTATGCCATCATTGATACTAAACGGATAAACTGATTTTGATAATAGATACACACTTACTATTTTAGACAACCTTCGTGGCGTAGTTGGTAAGACGCCGTGGGTGCAACGAGAGGCCGCGGGTTCGATCCCCGCACCAAAACAAATGTTTCTGTGGCCCACAAATATGTGGGTGTTTGTGATACCGAAAAGTCTCTCATAATTTCTAATACCCACGACACAAGACTTAAGTGATCTTAATGTGGGGTCAGGACTATGTATGTGACTGTTGGGTGTATGTATTTATTAATGTTCCCTATAATTGGGAGAACAATTGACCGAGAGTAGAGAATATCTGTTTTGTGTCGGGTCTGGGTGTTTGTTACACCGAAAAGTCTCTCGTAGTTTCTAATACCACGACACAAGACTTAAGTGTCAGAGGGCCATTCTTCTGGCAACCTGTCCGGTTGTCTTACAGAATGGCACGGGCACGCACTCCCGGCCCCTCGAGCCACCATTGCCGCATTCCACTTCCCAATCCGCGGCTCTGGCGTCCTCCTCCCCCCACCCATCACTGGTGGTAGGGTTTGGAACTGAGTTATACATTTACTCAATGACAAATCCGAGCGGGTTGGTACCACCGTCCGGTCTATTTCTGCCGCTAAGTAGAAATGCGTACCGGTAGAAGGGCTGGATAGCCGTTCCTTCCTTCATCCGTTCCCACCTCTCTGATAGGTGTTGGTTGGTCCAGGCGATGCTCGTTGGTGTGGTTGAGTGCCGGGGTGGGCGTTAGGCTGGGGGATGCTGGTGTGGAGTACAGGGAGACCCGGTGGGAACGGTCACCGCCGGCCGCCTGCCGGTCAGTAGGGGACCTGAACCCGGGGAACCACTTATGTCAAACTCCCTCCCCGGGAAGCTGTCCCGCCAACCGGCGAAAATCCCGTCATGCAGTCGTCGTGCCAGAGTGGGAGACTGGAGTGGATCCCGGCGACTGCACGCGGGGGGGCACCGGGGGCCCTTCCGTGCTTCACGCTGGCTCCTCCTTTTGCCGTATGACCGTCTCGCACTATATCCGCCCTTCTCGAGCGTCGTCTTGGGTCGACCACGCTTTTCCTTTCCCTATCCCACTCTCTTTAATAACACATGCCAAGGTATAAAAAAAGTAGGCTCTCTACGGCGGGAAATGCATCCACATTTTCTGTGGACTTCTGCAATGTCAGGGGTCTACACAGCAACCTCGACGCCGTCCACCACCATCTAGAGACGGCGCGGCCTGCCCTGCTCTTTTTAACGGAGACGCAAATATCCACCCCTGAAGATGTTTCGTACTTAAATTACCCCGGTTACGTGTTGGAACACCTATCCCTACGTAAAGCCGGGGTGTGCGTCTTCGTCAGGGGTGATATATGTTGTCACCGCCTTCGGGGCCTCGAGCGTCGGGACCTGTCGTTATTATGGCTACGGGTAGAATTTAAGGGTAAGTCCCGAATCTACGCATGCCTGTACAGGTCCCACGGCAGTGATACGGGATCTACTCAATTATTTGAGAGCGTCCAAGTGGGGACTGACCGGATTCTCGAGCAGTTTCCTTCCGCGGAGGTGGTGGTCCTCGGTGACTTCAACGCCCATCATAAGGAGTGGTTGGGATCCAGGACCACTGATCTCTCCGGTCGGGCTGCTTACGAGATGGCCTTGGCTTATGGTCTCTCGCAGCTGGTAACTCAGCCCACCCGTGTTCCATATGTTGAGAGCCATGAGCCCTCTATGTTGGATCTTCTGCTGACGACACACCCGGACGGATACAGGATAGTGATTGATGCTCCCCTGGGATCTTCTGACCACTGCCTGGTCCGTTCGTGGGCCCCTGCGGTGGGTTCCAGTCGTTCTTCAACAACTGGAACTCGCACAGTTTGGCGGTATATGTCAGCAGATTGGGACGGACTCCGAGAATTCTTCGCGTCCTACCCATGGGGGCGGCTTTGCTTCTCCTCTGATGATCCTGACGCCTGTGCAGACTGCGTCGCGGAGACAATTAGCTTGGGTATGGAGACTTTCATACCCAGCTCAAAAATACCCGCAGGGCGTCGCAGCCGGCCGTGGTACAATCGTGCCTGCGCCGTTGCTGCCCGCCTCAAGCAGTCTGCATACGCGGCGTGGCAAGACGCCAGGAGGCGTCGGGATCCAAATTCGAAAGAGGAGAAACGGAAGTACAATGCCGCCTCTAGATCCAACAAAAGAGCCTTAGCTAAGGCCAAGGCGGAGCACATCCGCAGAATTGGCGAGCGGCTCCAAAGCTATCCCTCTGGGAGCCGTGCTTTTTGGGCGCTCGCTAAGGCTGTGGAGGGCAATTTCTGCCTATCCAGTCTCCCACCACTGCGTAAACCCGATAACAGTTTGGCCCATAGTGCAAAGGAGAAGGCCGATCTCTTGGCCGAACACTTTGCCTCGAACTCGACTCTGGATGACGGGGGAGCCACACCACCGAACATCCCACGGTGTGAAAGTCTCCTGTCTGATATCAAAATCACTCAACGTGCTGTCAGACGGGAGCTCATGCTTCTCGACATCCATAAGTCGAGTGGGCCAGACTGTATTCCCGCAGTGGTTCTTAAGACGTGCGCCCCTGAGTTGACCCCCGTGCTCACGCGCCTGTACCGTCTTTCTTATAAAACCTACCGGGTTCCGGCTTCGTGGAAGGTCGCCCATGTACACCCAGTCCCCAAAAAGGGTGACCGTTCGGACCCTTTGTGTTACAGGCCGATTGCTGTCACATCCTTACTCTCCAAGGTCTTGGAGCGAGTTATAAACACTCAGCTCCTGAGGTATCTTGAGGACCACCAGCTGATTAATAACCGCCAGTATGGTTTCCGTCACGGTCGTTCGGCAGGTGATCTTCTCGTGTACCTCACGCACCGCTGGGCGGAGGCTTTGGAGAGTGGGGGTGAGGCGATTGCGGTCGGCCTTGATATCGCGAAGGCGTTCGATCGAGTGTGGCATGGCGCCCTTCTGGCGAAGCTACCTGCGTATGGAATCCCTGAGGCACTCTGCAAGTGGATCGCCAGCTTCATAGATGGTCGGAGCATAAAAGTCGTGGTGGACGGCTGTTGCTCCGAGACCAAAACCATTAATGCTGGTGTTCCACAAGGATCGGTGCTATCGCCGACACTCTTTATCCTGCATATCAATGACATGTTGTCTATCGACAGCATGCATTGTTATGCAGATGATAGTACGAGTGACGCGCGATACATCGGCCATCAGAGTCTCTCTCGAGATTCCATTGAGGAAAGACGGTCTCAACTTGTGTCTGAAGTCGAGAGCTCTTTGGGGCGGGCCTCCGAATGGGGTGATTTGAACCTAGTTCAATTTAACCCCTCAAAGACACAAGTTTGCGCATTCACTGCGAAGAAGGACCCCTTTGTCTTGGCGCCACAATTCCAAGGAGTTACTCTCCAAAGATCCGAAAGTATTGGGATGCTTGGCGTCGAAATATCGAGCAAGGTCGAGTTTAGGAGCCATTTGGAGGATAAATTCAAACTGGCGAGCAAGAAGTTGGGTATCCTGAACAGAGCCAAGCGGTACTTCACGTCGGGTCATAGATTGACGCTCTACAAAGCACAAATCCGGCCCCACGTGGAGTACTGCTCTCACCTCTGGGCAGGTGCCCCAAAATACCAGCTCAACCCACTTGACTCCTTACAACGACGTGCTTGTCGAATAGTCGATGATCCCAATCTCACGGACAGACTGGAGCCGTTAGGACTGCGGAGAGACTTCGGGTCTCTCTGTGTTTTCTATCGTCTGTTCCATGGGGAGTGCTCGGAGGAATTGTTTGAGATGGTACCAACGTCACCTTTTTACCATCGCACCACCCGTCACCGCAGCAGAGTTCATTCCTACCACCTGGAAGCGTACCGTTCCCGAACGGCACGTTTTCAGCGTTCTTTCTTACCACGCACGTGTAAGCTCTGGAATGAACTCCCTGCATCGGTGTTTCCTGAGCGCTATGACCTGTCCTTCTTCAAACAAGGCTTAAAGAGAGTACTTTCCTTAAGGTAGGCAGCGACTTTGTTGTGCTGGACCCCTGGCATTGCGGAGGTCTATGGGCAGCGGTAGCCGCTTTCCATCAGGCGGGCCGCTAGCTCGTCTGCCTATAACGGCTATAAAAAAAAAAAAAAAAAAGTGATTTTAATGTGGGGTCAGGACTATGTATGTGACTGTTGGGGGTATGTATTTATTAATGTTCCCTATAATTGGGAGAACAATTGACCGAGAGTAGAGAATATCTGTTTTGTGTCGGGTCTGGGTGATTGTTACACCGAAAAGTCTCTCGTAGTTTCTAATACCACGACACAAGACTTAAGTGATTTTAATGTGGGGTCAGGACTATGTATGTGACTGTTGGGGTTATGTATTTATTAATGTTCCCTATAATTGGGAGAACAATTGACCGAGAGTAAAGAATATCTTTTAAGCCGATTGAAGATCATCAGCTCTTTTCTTTTTGTTGAAGGGGTTTGAGCAATTTCTAGACGTCTGAACAATTTGATATTCTCTGTTCTGTGCATTCATTTGCATCATATTTGCCTGCATGAATCTAAACACATAAGGTAACTTATAAATTCAGTTTACTCGACGCTTTATATCTCGGTGTTAAATAAGTTGTAAACTGAAATGTATTTAATGTTGTACTGTAAACACATTCGACCGAAATTAATATTGTGGGTAGGTAATTAAATAGCACTCAGACATTCCGGGAACTGCGCGTATCCACTACGAAAGGCTCTCTCACTCTTTGTTCTATAGGAATGGTCGTCGTCATTGATGCTATAAGTCGACGCGCTAATACCTTGATATTACTGGAAATTATTTGTGGAACCTTTTTCAGAAGTACTACAATACAGTAGAAATGCATGTATGGCGTTATATTTGGCTCATGAGCAACTCAACCGTATAATTTTATTTTCTATTCATTTCATATTTATTTTGTATGTGGTAGGTTCGATCTCACACTGGTTTCTTTTTATCTATGACTTTGTCTTAATAAAATCCAGTACGGGGAGTACGTTTGTTATAAAATTTACGTTTTACCGTCTTGTGTCTATCTTTAAATTAGTTGTTGCAAATACAAAATGAATATTGCGGAGTTAACCTATTTTTACAGGATACGAGAATGTTTCACTTTACTACAAAATATTAATGACTCCTTTAATGGATTTAAAGTCGATATTTTTATTATTTAATCCTGTTTATTTTTTAAAGCGTTTACTGACAAAGCTTCTTTCGCACACGAAAGAGCATTATCGCCCACAAAAATATTAGTCAAAATATTAGATTTTTTAAACCTGTCTGCTTTTTGCGTAATTCCGCCTTTTGAGTTTTAGGATCACGTTTTATTTGCTACATTTCTATAGATGAAATAGGATGTGCATACTAGTGTTAAATGCAGTGTAGGCTTTTATTGCTGGAATTTAATGAATAAACAATATGCCATGGCGTATAAATTAAAAACATAGTCTTTTTGTATTGCATAGCTCCGGTAAACGAATAAACAGTTCACCCTGCCTCTCATGACAATCCATAATACTGATTCATGGATGTGTTACTGGCCCATCAAATTGGAAGGAAAGTGGAAAGTAAAAAGGGTGGGAAGACGAAAGGGGTATTGGGCATCTGGCAAACTCACCCACCGAACGAAACACGACAGCGAAGCTGTTGCTTTATGTCGATTTCCTGTGAAACAGTGGTACCGCCCCGGACGAGTCTGCCCATTCATGTAGAGTCATGACTCATGATTGACAACAGCGTGGCTCTACCACTTTCGACAGGTACTTTATATAAAAAAGTACTTAGGTATTTGTATTTTATTTATTTATTGCATAAATTAAATGGTTCATGCTAATAAATTAATATTGAAAAAAAAAACGAGTAGCAAGTACGTGCATATTCAACTTTGAAACTCGCAAAAATCGATAATAAGTACTAGAAACTTAATAATTTCCTGAAAGAATATATTTATATCTTCTAAAACTTATTTTTTTTGTATTAAAAACTATTTAATAGTGATACTAAGCAGTTGAGCGGTTTCTGATATGCTGTAATCGCCACCTATGGCCACTTGCGATACACAAGGAGAGCGCGGTGCAATGTATGTAAAACCCTCTTAACCCGATTCTGGCATAATGGGTTTCAGGAGGCTTATCACGGAATTGTACCTCATGCAAATGGACGCGAAAATTCGATAGCAGACTTATATTATTATCTAAAAATTCGTCGATACGAGTGATAGAACACTTGATTTGTAGAGGTCCAGCAATACAAAGGGACTGCTTGATAATCAGTGATTGCTGCTGCCTTTAAGATCTGCAACATTTGCATAGTAGATGTGTTGCCAGACTCTCAAAATGGGAAGAGAATGGGAAGGAATAAGAACGAGAGGAGGTATTGGGCCCACGGCAATCTCACTCATTGAAGGATATAACTGTTAAATCGTTGCTTCTCGTCAGCTTTTTATAATGAAGTAGTACCACAGTTGAGCCAATCTATTTCTATAGAATAGCAACTGTAGCTAGAGTGTGGTTCTACCATTATGAAGCTTATTGGCGTCGCATATGACAGATGGTTAGACAGCTTCCGTGGCGCAGTTGGCTAGACGTGGGCTGTGAAAAGAGAGGCGGCGGGTTCAATCCCCGCACCGAAGCAAATATTTGTGTGAACCACAGGTATTTGTTTCGAGTCTGGGTGTTTGCGACACCGCAAAGTCTCTCGTAGTTTCTGATACCCACGAGCCACGACATAAGACTCGATCTTAGTGTGGGGTCAGGACTGTATGTGACTGTTGGGCGTATTTATTTATTTATATTACGCAGTGGAAAGCCCTCGTAGAGAAATCTTCGTAAAGTACCTGGCTAGCAGATAATCTTTCGCTTCTTGATGCAGTGTAGTCATTTATGTGTAGTAATGATAGTATAGAAATAAAGGACGTTTTAAGGTGAATATAGACCATGATACTAGATTCATGGAGTTCGTGAATTATGAAACTAATTTCATAAAACTTATTGCACTTGTGAAACTCGTTTCGGTAAAAAAATAATGTTGTGAAATAGTCTGTATCGTCGGTAATCCGAGTACACTGCGAGTCTTTCATTATATTAATATTATCACTCGATTCGTGTTTTTTTTTATTGTAATGAATGGCGAGACGTGCATGCCATTCGCCTGATGGTAAGTTTTACAAACGCTTATGGACAGTAGCAAAACCAAACAATACCATGAATTTCAAATCAATGTTTGGCATTCCACTGCACTCGTTATGCTGAGACATAAGATGTTAAGTCTCAATATGTCACACACGGAACACAACGGTGCATTTACACTGCTGTTTGGCGGAAGAAATAGACATTGCGGATCACCGCAATAGCTAGGTATCAATCTATATACCCAGACGGCCTCTCACATAATATAAGAGACTTAACACAGGTAGAACAGTTATGTACTACGAACTAAATCAGTATTATTAAATTAGTGCATACATTATAAAACTGTACGCTTACACGTGAAATTATTAATGGAATTAATGATGTACAACTAAATACTATAATTTCGTAATGTGAAATCGGCTTTATGTACGACTTAATGGCTTCGCAGATCTGGATTAAGTTATATTAGCAATAGTGTTTCATTTAAACCATTTCCATTAATTATATAATATGATTATATTGAAAGCATATCATCCGACAAGGGATCGTATTGTAATAACTACTAGTACTGTCTCATTTTCTTGCTCTCTCTCTCCCTCGACCACACAACATCAAAACAGTAAAGCGGCGCGGCGCGGCGTCTCAAAATTAGTGTAGAATAAACAACCACATAAGGGAATACTTTTTCATTTGGCCCCCACAGTGTGTTGATTTGGACATAAAATGGCCGTTTCAACTGTTATGGTCTCTTAAAACTTGAGTGTGTATACAAATAAAATTAACACTTTTTGGTAAAATTACGAGTTTCCAATAAATTATCTTCGTTAATGACCACGTTTTATCGGCCCGTTGGCGCACGTTCCGAGAGCTGGACGCACAATATGACGGAACAAGCTGTACTCATAGCAAAATTATTTTGCGATATTTTGTTAAGTATTACTCTGTTGCTGGTGGGTTATTTGTATCCGCCTGCATAGGTGCCACGGCACAAGAAGAGAGTTACCGATATTTATCTGGTATTGAACATGTCGACACAAGTATATCTACCGGCAAGAGGTAACCAGATCTGGCGGTGTATACTGTATGCTCTCATAATAATTGGATTGCACTGCATTATTATTCAAATTCACTAGTATTCAAAAATATACTTGTTACTATATGTAGTAGGATAATGTTGTGTAGGTGAGAGAGAATCATCATCATCATCATCATCATCATCAGCCCGTTGCAGTCCACTGCTGGACAAAGGCCTCTCCCAAGGTACGCCATGAGCCCAGTATGCTTCATGACAAAGAATAGTTATCGAAAATACGTATCCATTTGATACCTATATAAATTTTTTATTCATTTTCAAATAGCTATATTTATAAAATCCTTGTATAACACCGCTGCATTACATCCCATATAAAAATATTTTATGATAAAAAAATGCGGATGGCGGAAAATATTCAGGCCGCGATGCAAGTACACGTTTCAAAATTTGACACGTCGCTCCCGGAGCGGCAATAAACCGCGAAAGTTGGTTCAGTTGAATAAAAAGTTAAATACATGGCGGCGGTGGCGAGGCAGGATTGCGCATTACTTGCTACATTATAAACAAGCCTGCCTGTGACACCCCTTTATGACCCCTCTCCTCCCCTCCCCCCAAACCCCCTCGCGGCGGACGGCATGCATAATTAAATCTCCGCGGTCAAATTAGCAATTTGGACCCTCGACAATAGGTCATAGTTCAGTTTAAGCGTCTTTATTGTCCAAACAAATTTATTCAACCATTACTGCGCTCAATTAGCGAACAGCAACTACACTGAAATCGTTTCAGGACTCGTTTTATTATGTCTTTGTTACAGCATTTCTTTCTAAATTAAAACTTGGTGTGTTAAAACGCGGTTGGATCAAGTGACTGCCGTGATAGGCATTAGGTTCATTTTCCTTTGTCTTAGCAGTCGGAAAATTTATAAGCGTGTTTCAGCGGATGCATTAAGAGGAGCATCGATTGAATTAAGGCGTTATAAATATTAATCAGTTTGTTTGGCAGAAGTGATTGTTTTTAATTTATTTTGCAATATTGGCCGGTATTTGCATGCGGCCCACACGACTTCGATAATAATGTTAATATTGCAAGTATTGCTTCTGCTTCAATCATAAATATTTATGTTCTTGCGGTCGTATTGCTTTCAATAAAGCGTGGTGCGTCGATAAGTGTATGGAAATTCACGGGCTGGATGGCAAAGCAGGCGTGCGCTCCACTGATAAAGGATTTAGGGTTGTTTTTCAATTCGGTCGCTCTGCCGGATCGCTACGTTTGCTATTTTATCAGCATTGATTTATATAATTCCAGATAATGTTCAACTTTATGATATATCGTGTAATTGGGTGTTTCAAATGTATTCCCCAGGCTATAGTTTATATATTGTTTTGTATGTGATTTATTTTGATGAAAAAAAAATCATTGTCGTTTTAATAATAAACCAAATTGTAAGAAACAATCTGAAGACTTTAAATATTTATACAAATATCTTTGAAAATTAAAGTTTACTGAATTTATCGAAAACATACACTTAAATTATTCAAAGTGTAATAAAAAATTTATTATATAGGTATTTGAAGGAATAGGCGGGGCTGCCATTTTTCCACTTTGCGATCAGATATAAGTATTCGGCCACCGTATGCCCGAACCATCGTTAGAGCCCACCCAAAGGCGTCATCAGGATCACTTGGTCAAATGCAGGGGCCTGGACACAGTATTGTCATTAAGTCCAATATGGGTGACATGGAGCCTTGTGTATTTTACGGATGCCCAACAACCGTAGTCCAATGTTGTAAATAGGGTCATTTTTACTCCCAACTGTAGGGAAACCATCCTACTAATATTATAAAGGCGAAAGTTTGTATGTTTGTTACTTTTTCACACTCAAACGGTTCGAATAATTTTGATATTTGGTATGGAGGTAACTGATACACTGGATTAAGGCATTGGCTACGTTTTGTTCCTAAAATGTAGATTTCTTGTGGGATGAGGAAGGAACTCAAATATGTTTATTTGCTAATCTTTCAAATTTAAAAATATGGTTTGGGATAGAATATAAGGCGGATGAAATGGCATATAAGAGGACAGGATTACATACTGTGAGTCATGGAACAGGCTGAGACGGGAGACTATGGGACGGAACGAGAAAAGCAGTATAAAGGGCGGCAGTCATGTTGAATTTAAATATAAAACAGTACGCCATATAATATGTATCTGATGTGGAATGGACTCAAAAAGTGTCTGCACCTGGCCAAAGCCGGGTCAAGCCGCTAGTTGGTAAATAAATGGTCTCGCTTTTGGCTCTGGGATATCCGATACGGCTGTAGCTCGTATGGTAGTAGGGTTCGTTAGGACCTCAATTTGGCCGGAACACTGGCATGCTAGAAGGTCGGTGACGAAGGAATGCATTAGGCTTTTATTTACGCTTTTAAAAAATACCACTCTCTTCAGTTTTCTATTGAAAATAATAGATAAATATAGTCCCATTCGTAATACGTACCTAAAAAGTAATAAGGCTTTTACTAAAAAGAACCTCGGGATGGGAAGTGGTAAGACGGAAAGTATAATATTAAATACTGCGTACAAGTCTGCATAAATATGTATAAGGTAATTGAGACCATGAGAGCGAGGTTGGCCTAATTATCAGCATCAGACTGACATGTGTTACGAACACTGTACAGTAGGTAATTCTACATCTACGAAAGTAACAAACAATTTCGAATTATTTTGTTAGTAAAAATATCGATACCATAAATATTTTTAATGAAATCAGTTCCCTGTAGCAAATAAAAACTTCAATAAAAATACCTAATGTTTACTGAAAATATTTCGACGTAAAAATCTTTACATCAAAAATGTATTCCAGGAATCTAGAATTAATTTAAACTTTGCATTTAATCTTGTTTGCTGACGAAACTTCTGCAAAGTGAGATAAAGTATCACCTAAAACAGCAGAGTTTTCAACATTATCAAAGATAACTTGATGGACACACGGGCAATTTGAATGGCCAACTCATTTCGAAATTAAAACATTATTCGATTAGAAACGAGGTTTTCTGATACCTATAAAGTAAGCATTATTTTGAATAACAAAAAACTTAGAGATAAAAATGCTGTAGAGGTAAAGTTAGGATTTCCAAAGTATTTCTAAACATATCCATGATTAGATGAGATATGTCTAATCCTTTATACTTGCACGAAAATGTAATAATGCATTTTATGCTGAGTGCAGTGCAATACAAATAGAGTATTTACCGGCGAGAGATGGCATCTCTCACTAGTCGACACATGCCAGCTGCTGCAAACCGAATCTGCACAGGTTCAAAATGAAATGCGATTAGGGACTAATTACTGAATGGCCTCCGTATTACTGAATAAGATACAATCTTTTAATTAATTAAATACGCCTACATGAGCCCTATAAAGTATTTTTGAAGCATTTTGAATAATCCTTTCATATTAAAACAGCAAAACTATTTAATGAACATAACAAACTCGTGACCCATTTTCAAATATGTGAATATTTTACATGATACACCATTACCCATGAGTACCTGTTGAGCACAAAGTCCTTTAGACAGAGTATGAATTTCAATTGTTAGTTCGCAGTATATATTTAATAAACATCGTACATATGGAAGTTTCCCAATCCCAACGCGATATTGGTTTCCACTTGGCGAGACGTTGTGAACGCGCGCTTTACAGACCTAAAGCAACTGAGAGGAGGCAATATGAGATTTTTATTAAAATAGGTCTCTGCGTTAAATAACGCTCTGCTAGCGAATTTCCTAGAATTCAAGTTATTGCTTCCAACTGTATTTATAATTTCTACATTTTAATAGTTACTAAAAACCTTTTTTTGATTTTCAAACCTCTTTCATGATGGCCTATTCAGTCTTGTTAGTGTGTCCTTTCATTATATGAGAGGGGTTTAATTGATTAACATGTTATTCGAGTCGAATTCAGAATGGTGGGTGGACCGATATAAACACTTATTTGGTCAATGCATTTTAGATTTTATATCCCAGATAATTTTAACAGTAACAATCATTGATAAATATCAAAATTCCTTCATGTTATGGAAACCGACACTAAGTCAATACAGCGTAGTGTTGCCAGCAAATTGTAGGTGCTATTATTGACTGGGTTAGGAAGTTGTGTTATATTATTTTATCTCATTATTGTTTTTCATATGGTTAAAAATACATGAATTTTTAATAAGAGTATAAAAAAATAAAATAATATGGTCTATGTGGAAATCATTGGGGGAGGCCTATGTTCAGCAGTGGACTTCGTGTGGCTAAAACGAACGAATGAATGAGCCAAAATGACTGTCTTGCATAGTAATTAAACACAGGATTCAGTATCCAATTCAGTATAAGCATAAAGTATTTATTGTATTAACTAGGATGTGACGAGGACAGTAGAGTAGAGGGGCAACAAAGCGCATCCCAATACACGGTTTTTACATAACATTTGGAATTTACATACATACATAACCACACGCCTTTTTCCCAGAAGGGGTAGGCAGAGGTGCTACTAGAACACCCACGTTTCGCCTTGTATACTCCGTCCCACGATGTGATAGGGGGCGAGCCTATCGCCATATCGGGCACAAATTCCTGACTCCGGGCTAATAATGAATAGAAAAATCCAATATCACTTTGCCCGACTCGGGATTCGAACCCGAGACCTCAGCTTTTGCAATCATACCGTAGTACCACTACGCCACCGAGGCAGTCTAATTTTAATATTAAATTATATTGAATTTGCAAATAACACCATTATCGTATCATTTTGCAACATGTATGACATGCCTTCTTTATATAAACTGTGATTATATTTCTCACTCGGAAATTATAAATCATAATCACTCACCAAGGGATGGAATGTCAGCTCGGTTTCTTTCATTAGTTACAGATTTTATTGAATCTAATATTATTGAATGTTATTCAAACAAATAATTCCTGCGCACTATGGAGGAAAAAATATTAATAACTCTAAAACCAATTCTAACCACTTTTACTCCTATATATTTCACATCTTTAACATTATTTCAAGAGCGTAGTGTTTGAACATTTTTTTTTTGGTATTTCATGCTAGTATAATTTATTCATACAAATTAACCAATTACACAAAATCAATGAACGAGATTTATAAGGCTATTCTAGCGTCCGATTTCTATGATCGTGTTTGTTTTGCGACTAATTAGACAAAGTTGGCGGAGTTGGGCGGATGCCGGTTCAGTCGGCAAGTTGAAGGTAAGGTTTCTATCTTTCTCCCACGAACAATTAAACAGAGCCCTAATAAATGACGGCAGTGTTCGTTTTTTATACCGACTTCGACTTGCATGCAACCTGAGTCGATGTTTTGTACCAATCGATAACTTGTGAAATAAATAGGTGTTAATCAACAGTTTTATTACGAACAATTGTTTTGGTATTATTTTAGCTTCGTGTGCATGCTTCTACATATCATACATACGTACAAGTACATAAACTCATGTCTTTTTCCCAGAAAGGGTAGGCAGAGGTGATACCAGGTTACCCACTTTTCGGCTTGTGTGTTCCGTCCCACCACGGTGATAGGGGGCGAGCCCATTTCCACATCGGGCACAAATTCCTAATTCTGATCATGAATAGAAAAATCCAATATCGCTTTGCTCGACTCGGGATTCGAACCCGAGTAAAACTGCGCCACTGAGGCAGATATTTTAGGCATAGAAATATCGTGTAAGTTAAGTTTTGTTTTTTAGTGCCTGGATGCAGGCCGCTTCCTACAGATCGCCGTACAAATCCTTGGGAAAGGCCTTTGTTCGGAAGTGGGTATTCCGGGGTTGAAGCAGTATACCGAAAAGTCTCTCGTAGCTCCTGATACCCACTACCAAGCCTGGATCTTAATGGATCAGGACTATGTATGTGACTGTTCGGTGTATTTATTTATTATTTTATTTAATGGACACCTTAATAAATTTAATTTCTTCAAGTATAATACAAAGTAATCACATAACTTAAAATGTATTTGCAGTAAAAAATTAAATTGTTGCTTTGTTAAAATTCGTCTGGTTAAGTTTAAATTGAAGAGAATTGTTTAAACTCTCGCCTTTTATGAAGTTTCGCCAAATATTATTGTTTATAATTTATATGTGTAGTTATGTTTAAAATTATGCAGCTGACTTAAGCCAGAATAACTTTCAAAATACTTTAGAAAAAGTTATTAATGAAACTTGACGGTCTTTAAAGAAGAAAAACGAATTATTATAAAAATATACAAAATCGTCTAATCTACTGCTTTTTTAATTATTTTTCTTTAGTATTCTTTTAATAACTATTTGAACATGGGTTCTGTCATGATATCCAAGTGACCATGAATGCTATCCGTCCGTATCTTATTTTGCTTTTTGCTAAAACTGCCCTAAATACTCCTTACTTTAATAGCTCTCAATGTACTATAATTTTTAAGCGTTATGTTACCATTAATGTAACGCTTTAAACACACACACACACACACACACACACAAGCGGTGTTTGGTGGGGTTTTCATATGCTAGTGGCTGTGTACGTACTAAATAGGTACTACTGTTTTGTCTAAGTCCGCCGCCACGCAGTATGTAAGGGTTGTTGTGTTCTGGTTTGAATCCCATTGTAGTAATTAAAACTATTGGATATTGAGAGACTTAACACCTAATAATTAGAGGTGACGGATGCAATGCAATGTTTAAAATATGTAGAAATGCTACTACTCATGGACAGACATGACGCTTGCCAGCAGGCGCACAATTTTTTTAGTTATGCCGGCAAATAAATTGAGACAATAATAATGCAGGAATTACTTAAAATAATAATTAAACAGTAATTTAAGTGACGTAATACGTAATCTAAGTCCTAAGACAACAATGATTGGATTGAGGTTAGGATTACATTTGTGGTTTAGCAGCCAGCAGACCAATATGGCGGCTGGGCTAATTAGCTTGTATTATTGTGCTGTTTAGCTGCTCAACGCTTCTTAGCTTTGAGAGTGTGTTTTTGGTCATTACAATCAATTAAACACGGATGATTACTGATTAGGTATAAATTGCTATAACCCTGAGTCGGTAAAATCCTGCGTCTGCTAAATATTTGCATATGTAAACGAGGTATACCTATTAATAGAGTATTAATAAATTATAATTGCAGCTTATAGTAAGTAACTTAGCCTTATTTTGTTCAATATTTTTATATATGTATTGCTGTACCTGTATGCGGGAAGCGCAGCGTGGGACGTCCACTCACTAGATGGTCAGACGACCTGGTACAGGTCGCGGGACGTCGCTGGATGCAGGCTGCCTCCAACAGGTCACTGTGGAAATCATTGGGAGAGGCCTATGTTCAGCAGTGGACTTCTTTTGGCTGATGGATTGGATTGAATTGCTGTACTTATATAGGTATCTGAATAGATGCTACGTACTGGCAGCGCACCATCCATAATTGTCCACTGGGATACGTTGCAGGCCGCTTCCAACAGGACACAGAAGAAATATTTCGGTAAGACCCATGTTAAGGAGTGGACTTTCTGTAACTGGCGAAAATTGTGTTGATGATGAAATAATTTATTTGACAGTCTCCGTGGAGCAGTTGGTTAGACGCCGGCTGTGAAGCCAGGGGCCGCGGGTTCGACCCCCGCACCGAGCGAAATGTTTGTGCGGCCCATAAGTGTTTCTTTCGGGTCTGGGTGTTTGTGAGACCGAAAAGTCTTTCGTAGTCTCTGTCACAAGACTTAATTGATCTTATTGTAGGGTCAAGGCTATGTATGTGACTGTTGGGTGTATTTATTATTATATATTATACCCGCAATTTACTTATGTATATTGTATTCATGCGGAGAGATAATCTAATATATATAAATCTCGTGTCACAATGTTTGTCCTCAATGGACTCCTAAACTACTTAACCGATTATAATAAAATTTGCACACCATGTGCAGTTCGATCCAACTTGAGAGATAGGATAGTTTAAATCTCAAATTATAGTCGCAATTTTAATTTATTGCTAATTATTTGTCTTTTATTATTTGACAGTCACAATCATCTGTTAACTCCAAATGATTCTAACAGATGTCGATACCTTTCGACTGGGTTGAGTAAGTAATCAATAGATGGCGCTGCTATGGTAAATCTACGAACGTGTCATATAAGCTACATTTTAACAGTATAATTACCACGTGTTGTTGACGCTATAAAATTAATTAAATTTATTTTAAAGTTTTAGCAGGAATTTTGCAAAGTATTTGTGTTTGCGTATTTTTTTAATGATATTCGTCGTAGTTTCGTGTTTATATAAGGCCTATCTACAAAATAAAAGCAATTCCAAAAAATTGTCAACATGCCTATTTAGGCATTAAGGGATGAAATGGGATAAAGTGGGACGAACGCGATGAGACCGGTAGATGGGAAATAATGGGACGGGATGTAACAGAAAGAAAAGGAGCCAGATGAGATGGGATGGGATACGATAGGAAAAGGGATAGTAGGTACTTAGGTTGAGTTCAGGAGTACAAAAGTTTGAACGGGAATAAGATATTTCTGGTGTGGAGTGGAGTCTAAACATCTAAGCACCCAGGCGAAGCTGGGCCGGGCCGCTAGTAAATATATATAAACTGCAAATGTTATATCTATATTACTAATATTACTAATGTAACAATGTCATAATAGCTTAGCCATTTGCCGATCAAGTTATTGTTCGTAAGTTCTTACTGTGTACCACTGCTAACAATACATCTAGCTGATCTATTCAAACTATGTTGCTAATATTGTTCTTCAAAAGCGGCCGCGCACAACTTGTAACATAGCGTGAAGTTACCCTAAAATTAGTTGTGTTGGCATAATAACAAGGGTTTTGCACGAATATACGAGTGGGTCCGCTGCTGCCTGCGACGAACAACAAAAGGGTCCGAGCAGATATAAAACGGAGTCTTAGAACGAAAACTTTGCCATTGTTACTGCTGTGCCATGGGTCGCCGCATTGTTCAACTTATATTAAAGTGGGAGTTTAATACTTGAAAGGATTACTGTTAGATGTGGTCACGAGGCTATTACAACCACGGATGAGACCCTTTGAGATTGAGGATTAATATTACGTCACAGCCGCAAACCAGAAAGAACTTTGTTTGCGTTTCGTTCGCTCCATTTAAATTCTACATTCAAAAACTCATTTTGTACTTTATTTGTTCAGCGTATTAAACAATGTGGTCTGCATATTCACTCTATATATTTTTATTCATGCAGACTTATTATAACGTAAAAAGCTTACAATGGTTGTAAGTCCCCTATACAAATAATAAATAATTTAGCAGAAAATACGGAGAAACAAAACGTAAAAAGAATATGTGGTGGTGCGGTAATATAATCTTGTACACCCATTATAACGGGCTGGGAGCTGTAAGAGGGTTTTCTATTCATTTTCTATACAGAATGTGAAACGCATTTGGTGCATTTACTCCAGGAAAGGCATAGAGCACGATTCTTGCATTGGCAAAGAACGTTGGCGGTCTTTGATGATTGTAAGCTGAAGGTAAATTGGAATCTTTAAGGTAGAAGAGAAGTTTCGTATTTGAATATATCAATGCAGACGTGTATTGGATCGTTTAAGTTAAGGTTACCTTTCACTAGTTTTTGTTTCGTAAACCCCCGTTTTTTAAACTTTCGAATTTGACTAAGAAAAATAATAAAATCAATTCAACCATTCAAATATAGCAACAGCAGCTATATGTTATTTTGTTAGTACGTAATAATTTAATGACGATGTGTCAAATGGTAGCCATGTTAAATTGACGACAAGCAGCGGTTTCCATACTGACGTGTTTAAAATATCAGATTAAAATTGTCGCGTAAATTAAGCGCGTAGTGATTGGCAAAATATATTCCACCATATTCGACAAATCGACACTCGTTATCTCCGGAGGCACATAGCTATAGCTTATTAAAACAGTCTTACAACGCTAAGTATACTAATTAAGAATATAAAATAATTCTCTTCAACTTGATGTTTATGAAAATGAATGTTGGGCGGAGAAACTTGATGCCTTAATCCATTAAGCGTACTTTACACTCGACACGAGAATATGAAGTACGTATTTATATCCTTGGAAAATGAACGTGTTTCCCACAAATCACAGATGTTGCTGGAATAAAATATTGTTTAGTAGCGCTCTCTCGGATTACCTACGAAATTAAAAGCCACTAAGCGGCTTCGCATCCCATCTGGACTACAAAATCAAGTGGCTACAGAATATACATCGCATACTATTTGTCATTTAGAAGTTGAGGATATTCTTGCTTTGGTTTAGGTAGTTACATTCTGTTTTAGAATCGAAATCAATAAAGAAGTGCGATTAAACAGAACACGAAAGTTTCTGGCTTCACTATCACAAGCCTAATTTTAAGGCTTTTCATACTGATTACTTGGAAATTAGATTATTAATTAAGATGTACACTTAACTTTGCTTAACCTATTTTTTATCTCGGGGGAGGTGTAATAGACCTTTACAGAATCAAAGTATTTTTAATACAAATTTATTATTTATGTTTTGAAATTGTGAGAAACGGACTCTGTTGGGTTATCTATTGAGAAATCTAGTTTTAGTCATACAATAACATGTAAATAAATCAAAAGACGTACCCTACGGGTGTATGAAGACAAGTTTTAAGTCGCCACTTAGCAACATGTAGGTACGTCTGTGTAATCTCACCTAACGTTTCGATATAAACAGGATGATGTTGTGGAAAAGTTTTATTTTCCCCCATTTGTTATTTACGATTGAGGAGACCCAACAACAACACATCGCGATACGTTGCGGTTATGGATACCTGATTTTATCGCGGAGGTAATTTACTTTTAGGCAAAAAATCATTGAACAACAGAAAAAGAAGTCAATATAGACTAAAACTTCGCTTCGATGAGGTGATAGCGTAAAATGTAAATCATCGTATGGTTGTAGATTTGAAAATCTTTTTATAATATAAAAAAAAATGTGTTATATTAATTTGTTTTTAAGGTTTGCCTAATTCGAGGATTCATTTATTAAAAAAAATATTGACTTTTTTTCAGTTCGGATTTATCCTTTTCTTCAATTTCATACACATTGATATAAATGTTTTAATGTTGAAGACATACTGTTAAGTATGACTTAAAGAATTAAAATGTGCCGTCATATAAACTAGGACGATTTTAATTATAATTTTCGCTTCAACCAAGCTTTTATACTTTTATTAATTACAGCTGTCGGGTTTGTGTAGACAGCAATGGTTGAAATAATAATTTGAAGTATATTCAAAAGATGAATAGGACAACCGTATTGTTAATTTTTTCTCTCCCAATTTAATCTGGCATATTTTTAATTAATTAATTTAATTAAGAGATAGTAAATAATTTAAATTCTGTAAAACTTGTTTGCAAAATATATTCATTTTCTTCTGATTGTCTTTTTTCCTATAACATGGCTTTTCCTACACCTACCTGTTCAGTCATATTGTAGAACCTTATGTAGTTTGTAGCGTATACATACAGACATGTGCGTTTTTTATTATGTTTTTTATCAGTTTTAAAGCAAGCGATAATTAATTAAGATCAGTAGGGTAATTCACGTAATTAAATAAGTTCAGTTGCAGTGCAGTTGCAGTTAAGTTTCGATCAAAACAGACCTTTTCGTATTCTCCTAATTTTGACAACCGCTGTCAAATACGCTCGCGTCAAGTCCGCGTCACGCGAGCGGTTTAGCGTATTCTACTGCTGCGTGTTTTATGTGCGTGATTCAGATCGCAACTTGATCGGTATTCACGTGTAAGCTTCTTGCATACGACTGACGTATAGTTGACGCGCAGCACTCGCGCAGTTTACGCATAGCTTTCGTGCAGTTCACGCGCCGCTAAACAATTACCTACAAGAATACCATTTTGCACTAAGACGTAAACTTAATTGCAACTGCACCGCAACTTGATCGGCGAGTCAAAAAATTACGTGAATTAGCCAACTGATTGTAAGTAATTAGAATGTTATGAAAAATCGGTATATAACAATGTATATGATGGTAATGGTATATGACCCTATATTAAGAAATATTTTGAGTCGTGGTAATCAGAAGCTACAAGAGATTTTTTGGACTTTCAACACCCACATCGAGATTAATATTTGTAGTCTCACTGCGCCAGGGAGCCTGTCAATTGGTATAACATTAATATAATAATAAATAATAATGTAAGTGAATAATCACAGTACCGTATTAATAATATAAGTGCGAAAGTATGTTGTTGGTTTGTCCTCCTTTACGCGGCAACCGATCGACCTGATTTTTATCAAAGATATACTTTATAGGCTGTAGGACATACTTTTTATCAATGAAAAATGCTCGTTGTGGGAGAAACTATATGTTTGCTTTTTAAATTGGTTCTTTACTTTATTTACGTTATTGATTACTTATGTTACGGCCAGTAACGGATTTATATTTTAAATAAACATTTATTTATTTGCGGATTTTAAAATCTATTTTAGTTATCGAATGTTTTGTCTTCTTCGCTCAAACTGAATTCAAAGTTGTTCGAAAGGGACAAAACACTCGGTACCTAAAATAGGTTTTAAATCTGTCTATGAATAACACCGTTACTGTATGGGCTGATGATAGAAACATTTCATCGTGATTTATTCTATTCTATACTTATTATACGCCTCGATCGACTCGCAAATGGTATATTTATTAAGGATCAACGCTTTTTATCATCTCTTCTACTACCTTCAACAAAAATTCGGATACATACATAACTTTAGTAATAATCACAGGTAATAATAGCACGTAGAAATTATTAATGAAGTGGCAGCGCTTACGTATGGAGCGCTAAGATGATAATTGATGGTTTATTGATTTAATGACAATGCCGCCGTCGCGTAAACGTTGCCACGTGAAACTGGAGATTACCTCGGGGAATATACGTATTAGTCTTCGCTGGATAATAGCTGATCGTCGAATCTGCCAAACGATATTACTATTTGCATACATAATTGCACATTCCGCACCCAACATGTCTCAGTCTGCATGTGTCGCCATATTAATAATTTCACTCACTTTTTGTCACCGTAATGTGATAAGCAAAAACGTCAGGTGGAGGTTTTTATTTGCGCAAAATAATTTTTGTAGAATGAAATTTCACGTTACTCACATGAAGAGAAAATATTATGAAGTATATTAATCTGAGGGCATTTTCCGTACGTTGCTTTTAGTGTGATGAAAGTTGTTGCGCGAAAGTCCCCCGTGCCATATAAGTCCATTAAGCAAATGGATGGAACGGAAATGAGAGCTCGTTTTTAATTTCGATGTCATGTAAATACGCAATGTTAATAATGTCACTCACGGTGTATTCCATTTTTATTAATTAAAAACCGAAATTGTAAAAAAGAAATGTATGGAGTGGCCGCGCGTTGTGTGCAGGGCTACAGTGAACAGTGAAATACCCCGCGCGCGGAGAGCAATACAGACAGCTCCGACAGTTCGTATTTCGTAATTGAGAATTTCTCTCAAATGACTTTCCTTCATCAAACGAGATATTTGCATTTTTTCCTGTGGTTAAATCTTGTTTAGGTGGGCGCTTAATAACTAAGTCTCGGAAAGAAGGACCACTTGAAGGTAACTTTTAAATTACGTCTCTGCGCTTGCTAACTTATTTACTCCTTATAAGACGAAACAAAATATAATTCCACTTTTCAGGTCAAAAGATAATGGCCTTTGATAACAGTCTGAAAAAGCTTTCCGCTGTTTTGTTTCTTTTATCTCCAAGTTTTTGTAAAGTTTTCCACAAAAATTATAAGTTGTGAGATTAAATAAAGAAGTCTTAATAAATTGCCTAGGGTGTGCTAGGATTAGGGTTGGCGTCAATGTCATTTATTATTGCTCTATGCGTATTTGAACAGTATAAAGTACAAATAATTTTAGAAAATTGTTTTGTATTTCGCATCTCTATTTATCTAAAATAATATGTCGTCTCGAGCAACTTGTATATGTAGGGAACGCGCGTTTGTGTTGTAGGCCGTGAAGCGTTGTACTCGACGAGGTTCTGAGGTTGATTCCAAAATTTTGAAGGTCAGGCATTCGAATTTTTGAATGTTTTTAGATTTGGAGGAGTTCTCATATAAGTTGCTAGGAACAATTTTTTTTCTTGATATGGCAATTATTTGATCCCTACCACATCTTGGGATAAAAATGGAGTTGTTGAACTGTGTGCTAGATTTACCTCTACCTACCCCATGATAGATGCACACGTGAGTTTATGTCAGTAGGTTAATGTGGCCTTCATTATTTTTAAAGTGTACTCAATTTGTATTCGAATTAAAATAAAATCAATTACTTTGTATGCCCACCATACCATTTCGTAATTCAAAAAGCACTCAAGAATATAAAAGAGATCGAGTGATGTGTGATTGGTACAATTTAACTGTAGTCAAGTTTTTAAATGGTTCTCGTGAAAAATTGCATTTATTGGACTGTTCGAGAAACTGGCCGGTTTTATAACAGCTTTTATTTGCCGTTATTTCATACTTGGAACACGCATTGTAATATAACAAAGCACGATAAATTGCTCGGTTTGTTTATTTTATTTCGTGTTGTTATGAATATACATAATTTATTTATAGGAAGGCACAAACTTTTACATCAATATAATGATTTATGGGAAATCTTGCGCATTGTAGTGTGGAATAATTGTTCTGAACTAATATCATCGTTATTGCGTAACCGGAATTTGAGTCATTGCTTTAAAATTTATTTACCAATTTCGAAAATCTGCGTACTATATTTAGTATCTAATATTTTATTTTACTATACTTTTTTATTTTATGTCTTTTTTATACACTGTAAATGTTATTTATTTAAAATTCCAAAGATAACCTAAATCAGTTATATATTGAAAAAATCATGTTTCAAATAAGACAATATTGTTTCAGGTTTATGACGTCAGAATTTTATTTGGTGATATTACAGGTATTGTAACTGTACCAGTATTTGACTTTCAGCAAATTATTTTCATAAATTTTCATCTAAAACTAATATTAAAATGACAACACAACATAATTAATATGCGAGGATTAAATTAGTATCGCGAATAGTATACATTGGGGTTATTAATTACGCGCTAAATCTGAGATACAATTCATATTATGAATATATTTATTCTACCATTAAAATTCAGCTAAATTAGATTGTGATAAACGGCCACTCCAGCGCCTATAATAAATTGCTTTGGTGTTGACATTCCATCGAACATTTTCGGCTTACTAGAACAAACACGACGTAATCGGATTTTTAATACGGAACATGTTTAAGTGAGAAAGGGAATAAATCAATACGCATACGTCCTTCGGTGGTGTAGTTGTACTACGTTATGATTACAAAGCTGAGGTCTCGGGTACGAATCCCGGATCGGGCAAAGTGATATCAGCTCGGAGTCAGGAAGTTGTGTCCGATATAGCGAAAGGCTCGCCCCTCATCATGGGATGGAACACACCAGGCGAAACGTGGGTGGCCTGGTTGAACCTCTGCCTACCATTTCTGGGAAAAGGGCGTGATGTTTATGTATGTATGTATGCATACTTCCCACTGCAAGGCACGGGTTTGCTCTACATGTGAGAGGTTAAGCCCTAGTCCACTGTTGGCCTATTGCGTGTTAGAAAACTTCATACAGAAATTCAACAGAAACTGTAATTAGATATGGAGAATCTATGGTACGCAGGTTACATCACGATTTTCGTTCACATTAAAGCGCCTAGTAATTGACTAAAGCACGCATGACATCAAAAAGTCAGAGAGGAAAAAAGAGAAGTGTAATATAAAAGTGAATTAGGTGTGTAGAAGTTGTATAAATAAGCGGCGAGTGTACGCAGCGCTTCGCAGTTTAACGCCCTGCAGCCAACATCCAAAAGGTTATTATGCAAAATTTGTGCCAAAACGTATCCCTCAGTGTGCAGTTTTGGTGTGGGATTTTATTTACGTGCAGCCCGGATGCAATTGCAATTGTGGTGTGAAATTCCGCATGATAAATTGTCAACTGATTTCGGTTCAATTTGCTAATTAATGTTTGTGAGTGATTTCCAGCAGTATCCGCTCCTATCGGCACGTTATGCCGTGATGTGAAATTGAACAGACATAATCACATCGTTTGTTTGTGTATCAAAATTGATTTCGACATGATGGTGTTTGATATCCTATCAAAAGTGTTTAGGCGATTTATATTGAATATTTGCGCGGATATCCATTAAATGTAGATTTTAGATTTTGGTTTGTTGATTTGATAATGTTATTTATTGAGTTATGGAATAGACATGGATATTATGTTTAGTCGCGCATTTGATCACCATTTAGTGTCACAGTTTAAGTATATATTTAAAATACTGGATTACATTTTCTCTCAAAATCCTAAGGCATTCCATTATAATGCCGGATCGAAATATCCCGCAACAAGAGACATCAAAGCAGAACTTAAAACAAAACGCCAAAACCCGTGGGCATCTTGAAAGTTTAAAACTAATAATCGAGTCATTGGCGCGGCCAATCAATAGCCCAGAGTTGACGCGAACCGGATAGCAATAAACTTATAGCGTCACCAACTAATGGTGATATTAATTTGTTCCCAAACCGCGCCTGTGTTTCTGTCACCTCATTCCGTAAATTAATGACAAATAGAGCGCCACCCTGCGGCTCTAAATGTCACGCTTCGGTGTTTTCGATGGCTAATTGACTCCGCTAACCCTTTGTTAGTGATGACGTTTGTAATGGGCTAGTTGCCCTCAACGTGTCACGGTGCTCGCCCATGATATATTAATGCGTAGGTTTTGTCACCTCACAGCGTTAATGTAGGGGATGTTGCACTGCATTTACAACTTTTTAGTTTTAAATTAAAGTGCGCGGTCAGGTCATTTGTTTGGTTTATATATTTGTTGTAGATTTATGTTTTTTTTTGTCAAAAATGTTTGTAAAAACTACGTAGATATTTACTGCCTCGGTGGCGTAGTTGTGCTACAGTACTATGACAAAGCAGAGGTCTCAGTTTCGATTTCCAGATCAATGTTATTTTGGATTTTCTATTCATTACCAGCCCGAGGTCAGGAATTTGTGTCCGATATGGCGATAGACTCGCCCCTTATCACATTGTGGGACGGAACGCAAGGCGAAACGTGGGTGTCCTTGCACCTCTGCCTACACCTTCTGGGATAAAGGCGTGAAGTTTATGGATGTAAGTATACAAAATAATATTTAAAAATATCTTAGAAACTTAAAAAGCACTACTTAGCCAACTTACCCTAATGTATTATTAAATGTAAAACTTGATCCTGCAGTCAAACTGTTTGTACAGTTTTGCAGGACACTTTATTAGGTCATAAGTATGTTCTTTTGTTATTAATAAATAAATAAATAATAAATAAATCTCCAACTTAACATAACACCCGAAAATGCGTAAAACAAATACGGTACATGAAAACCGATACCAGGGTAACAGTTCATTTTACGCCTCGTAAAATACATTATACCACCGCGTGTAATAAGCACCGGAGTAATACATGTGAGCACTGCTTTACGACATATTTTTACGCTTTAGCTTCTTTCATTTTACGCTTAACATGGTAATTTGTGCCGTATAAAACATAATTCATATTTCTTTCAAATCGCACGGCTATGAAAGGGATGGTTATTTGAATTTGTCTCTTTAACGCTGAAGGAAAATTAAGGCTTGTGTGTTTATTTACTAAGTTGTACTGTTATTAACATCATATTTCGGTTTATTAACACAGTCTATTCTATGTAACTTGATACATAACATACATACGTAGATCATCTCACGTCTTTTTCCCAGAAGGGATAGGCAGAGGTGCTACCAGGACAGGCACGTTTCGCCTCGTGTGTTCTATCGTCATATCGGGCACAAATTCCTGACTTCGGGTTGATAATTTTGAATGAAGAGAAAAATCCAATATTAAGACCCATTTACACGGAGAGAGTTTCTCGTGGCGAGAATTGTATGCCCTTATCCCATGACATGACTTCCATAGTTTATTGATAATCGTATTTTCGAGGCGAGAAACTCTCCCCGTGTAAACGGGCTTTACTTTGCTCGACCCGAGATTCGAGCCCGAGACCTTAGCGTTGTGAACATAACATAGTGCAATAAAGGATAACATAATTATTGTAAGTTATAATACATATTTCAGCATCAATATTACCCTGAAATCTAGCAGTTTTAAATTTTGACAACTACACCATTCATTCTGACAATTTTCAAAAGTCGCGCCGCACGTCTCGTTGCTTGTTACGAACGCGGTTGTTAGTAGTGTAATGTGAGTTCCCTATTTTGTTATTTATTTTATTAAGGATATTTGTTATCATATTATGTGAAACGTATCTTTGAAATGTAACACACTAATTATGCCTGATAAAACCTTTATCGATCAGACTGATTTTTTGATACCCTGTTTATCCTGTTTGGGTCAGGTTGTCATAGTTCTATGTCGACTGTACAGATATGGTTTTCTCTCGTAGATACTTTTAATTTGTATTTCTGCGTTGTGGCCAGTGTAAAAAATATAACAATCTGATAGTATATAAACATATATCTGATAGTATATAACAATATAGTGCGTGGTGGCCTCGTGGTATCGGACCAGACTCGGCTGCCTACATGTTCACGGTGGTCGCGGGTTCAAATCCCAGGGCACACCTCTGACTTTTCGGAGTTATGTGTGTATTGATAGTCAATCACCACGCACTTTAACGGTGAAGGAAAACATCGTGAGGAAACCTGCATACTGTAGCGATTTAAAAAAAAAATCTACGGTGTGTAAGTCCGCCAACCCGCACTAGGCCAGCGTGGTGGACTATATGGCCTAACCACTCTCAATTGTACTCTCGATTGTAGAGGAGGCCCGTGCCCTGCAGTGGGTCATATATAGGCTGATACAATACAAAAAAAAAGTAATTGAAGCGAAGGCAGTGGAATGAGCAGATGAGTTTATACGAATGTATGCCAAACATTGAATTAAATAAATAATTACTATAATAATTCATACTTTAAATTGTAATTATGCAAAGAGAGCACAGAATTGCCTGAAGTTAAATCATCGATGCATATGTAAAACGTTACGTTTACCACCGAATGTGTATTCGCTTAATTTAAATACGTATAAAGGAATAATAAAATTTACTTTCTTTAAGTATATACAGATCTCGAATTTGTTCTCCGTTCACAAAGGGACACTCAGCAATTTATATTAGTGACCTCTTTTCATAAAATGTCAAATTAGAAACGTTTCAAAGCGTTGCTTATGTAAGTCAGATGGAAAAGTATTTTGTATTAAACGCTTTATTTTTTTCTTGAGGAATACTCTTAGGCGGGATTTTATGTACAATATTTTGGTTTTCATTTAATGGATTTTGTTCCATACATTTTACATGTTTTTATTAAAGCTAATGGTTTTATATTGAACTTAAATTTTTAATTCAGGTGTAATATAACTTAACATAGTATTGGTTACCTATGGTCTCACCCTTATATTTCTAAAAGGGTGGATAGTGATCTCAATGGTACTATCACGAACACAGGAACCCTCGTTTCACAACCTATACGTACCACTAGACCTATAACAATTTTTTGTTGTCAAACTATTTCCATTAATGTTAAAAAACTTACCGATAATTTTGCAAGTTTATATGCTACACTAACAAGCGGAACTTTATGCTGTTTTCCTAGTTCTTATAATCTTGAGTCTTTCAATCGGAGCGTTAAGAAGCGATAGAACAGCTTCAGTCGATACTTTATCAGTTATCTGAACGAGTTTTCACCTGGTGGGAGGTATGCACTCGACCGTGCCGGAATAAAAATACTGTAAGTTTTTAATTGGCGACAAAGAGCGTCGAACCTTCAGCAGACAATAATCCATCGGTGATTTTCGTCACAAAATGGCGGCAGCAGTTAATCCTGTAAGTAGATTAAAAGTTCTGGCGCGCTGGTCCAATTGATTTGAAGAATTGCTGCAAATCTGTGTGATTATGTAACAGTGCGATCACTGCAATGGAATGCACTGTGCAATTAGTCTCGTAACGATGTGAAATAAAGGACTGCAGATTATTGATTGCTTATCGTATTGGGGGCACGCAATTGGGTTTCGGATAGTGTCCAGCTGTTAGCTTCGGTTGGGGATTGAAATAGTCAGCAGTATAATTTTCAATTTCACGCTATGGAGAGGGCTATGCTCGGTGTTTCCCTACGACATTTAATGAGGAAATCCGTATTATAATTAACAACTTGAAGTGGTAGTGGGCCGGTCACATAGCCCGAACATCGGACGGCCGTTGGGGCCGAAAGGTTCTGGAGTGGAGGCCACGTACAGGCAAGCTCAGTGCCGGACGCCCGCCTACAAGGTGGACGGACGACCTTGTTAAGGTTGCAGGAAGTCAATAGATGCAGGCCACTTCCAACAGGTTAATGTGGAGATCCTTGGGAGAGGCCTATGTTCAGCGGTGGACTTCCTGTGCCTGAAGAAAGAGAGAGATAATTTCTATTGAGTTTTGGCCCGACTTATAACATCGAAATTTTTAAGACCATATTTTTTTCCCATAAGTCCATGTATAATGCGATAATGGGATAGTTACGAAATGGCTAAGCTACATTTATGTTGAAGACGTAAGGTTTGCTGAGTTAGGCATTCGAGTCTTAACAACATCAGATTTTTACTTACCAGTGGAAACATTGGTCTTTTGTATCTTGTCAACCTTTATATGAAATGTTTGGTTTTTAGAACGATAAACAACCACAAACATAAATATGTTGTGTATATTTGTATGACAAAATCAAGTTCGCAAGGGCCGCACGGAAATTTGCGGACCATTGAGTTGAAGTGACGTGAATTTGAATATTGGATGGACAGCGAGCATGTTTGATGGCTAACATTTCGAATTTCCTACTTGTTTAGAGAGCAGTAGTTTAGTAGGAAATATTTTCTCCCATATTTTGATGGCACTGTGTCGCTGAATATTCTTGTGTGTATTAACCGCTAAAGGATTAGGACCTTGACACCATGAAGTCTGAGGTTTAAATCCAGGGAATTTATATCATTATCGCTTATTCGCTGGTGTCTAGAACTGAATCGCCGAAGTAGAATGAACCTCTTTCCTTTTCCATCTGATACTAAAAAGCTTAACATATTTTGTATGTTATTGACTTAGAAGTAAGTTGGTGTTTAGTGATAACCCGTCATCACAAATATTATCTTCAACTACAGGATATCTTGTGCTGATTATAGGTCTCTCAAGAAGTTCCATTACAACTGGAAGTGATTTGCATCCAAGAACTTCAGCAACCTCCATTACGTCGATATTCTACAAATTGCACGAAATAAAATAAATATAAAGCTCAATTGACATCTGATCACTATTGATTTTGAAATTACAGTCAAGTTCCATCAATGCTTATGCAGTTACAGTGGTTTCGATATAAGTATCATCATTAGTATTGCTGTGTGTATGCAACTCCCCATCCAATTTTCCACAGCAATCAACTGTGGTTAATAAGCCACGTAGGTACGCAAAGTCATCTAGTTACCGGCACAATTCTCAAACACTCTTCGTTGGTGTGAAAATGACCCCTATTACGTAGTGTTTGAATCTGATTTTGTATAGCAACTCACGCGATGTCAGTTTTCGTAATGATTATTTATATAAACCTTTGATTATGATCGCGTGGATTTTCGCGCACGATATGGTCCTTTAAGAGTTCATGGGCTCAATATGTGGTTATATTTGTTGGGAATCTTTGTACTAATTTTATTACTCAAGGACTTGGCCTACGACCCGATAAGTCAAGTTAAAGCTATCCTGAGGGTTCTGGTGAGCTAGTAATTTCACCTGGGTTATGGCCGCATCCATCGGAAGAAAGTGATCAGTAATCTCTGTTGAAAGCACACATCAGGACAATTTTGCTCAAATCGAAAAGCTTGGGTATTTCATCAATCGACGTGAAGTTATTTTATTCTTACTACTAAATCCTTACCCTTTTCCATTTCTTTCTTTTAGCTATATATCATCAAAACTTGCATCAAAATTGCGAATACTCCAGTTTTATGGATGATTATAAGTAGCTTGAATTACCTATTAGCTATTAATAGCAATAAGAGCTTCCTGGTGTTGTCCAATATAAAAATACGCAATTATATTCCTTTCCACGAAATTTACACTAAGTCTATTATTTTGTTCTATTTTATTATATAAATTTATACACATGATATGAATAAAATCTTTACATATTTAGTCATCTACGCAAGCATTTTGCAGAACTATTGTAATAGGTTAGCTCACGTCGAGTAGATCTGCTCACTCAACATTACTTTACCAGATACCGTATTTCAGCTGCAATGTATTGAAAGCGTGTACAACAATTAATCAAGCTTAATCCCCGATATTTCAGTAACAATTTAACGTGTTTCAGACAGAACCGTTCGATATAATCATAAGTAATGCTTTGATTCGGACGTTTCACAATCTGATCAGCAAAGTGCTATGTGTGTGTGTGTAATCTTTAGCAATTACTATGAAATTGTTTGTCAATTTTGATGGTCTCTTTGTGTATACAGCGGATTGTTAGTTTTTAAACGCGTCTCCATCCCAGAGCCAATTGTATTTCAGGGCACACCATTGATACACCAGATGTGTATTGTGAAACAATTACCGTGTACTTTATTAATGACAAAAACGTCGTGGGACAATCTACATACCATAGATATTTTTACAAAAAATCTAAGGAACGTGTCCGATAACTTGCAGTGGTCTAGCGTGATAAATTAGTATAGACCTTCATAAGCCGAAGCCTATCGTGTGCGCAAAATCTAATGCCTATTACTCGCATAATTTAAGATACTAACATTAAGTGGTAAAGCCTAATAATAGTCTAAATCTCAGACGTCTCAAAGAACAAGTGAAAATTTTATCGAACAATTATTAAAATTCTTTTTCTTAGTATTTATGCTTGTAATAAATTTAACCTTCATTACTTATAATTGGCGAAACGGAAATAACTCGGGAAAATATTTAACGAGTGTCTTGGGACATTCGAATAAATGTTATTTATTTGTAAATCCCAATTCAAATAAAACTTTTGATGTAGATCTCACGAACTGTCCTGTTACACTGTCAATCTGTTACAATTATAATATAATACGGCAAAAGTCACGAGAGAAGTCTCTTGGTGTACAAATTATTCTCGAATTCTGAAATTGAAGAATATAACTTTGGAAACTTAGACTTATTGGTTCAGTCCACCGACTTTGAATTGAAGTTGCTGATCCAATTTGCTTGCGATCGTTTCTCGGTGTCTGTGCGTTTAATTGTTTTCCTTCTCGTGCTAAACGTTGTCGGCGAAACGTGATCCTGTAGACAAAGTCAAAAAGTTTTGCAACTTCAAGCAAAAATGATAACAAAATATTTGCCATGTAAATAAAACTTTGTAGACGCATTAATTATAACGGCTTTCTGAGTTAACGCAAAATGAGCTTGCACACTTTTTACCCCGACCGCAAACATCTCGGTTATGAATAATTTAATTTTAAGGTTTAAGATTTCACATATCCCACGTCGAGTTACGTGCTGTGATTCACCTCGCTCGTTTCATTACATCTCGCTGTAATATTCTGCCATTCAGAAGTGTTTTGTTTTCTTATTTTCTTTTCTTTTTTGTATTTTAAAATACAGGGTATATACAGACTAGTATTTACCACCCAATTACGATGATAGGAAATAAATTAGAATTCTTTTTGCAAAAATTTTAGTTGCATTGTGTCTAAAGTAATTAAACTACCACTTGGCTTCGTTTCCGGTAGCAGTCTTGATATACCCTGTACAAACACATTTTTGATTCATCTATTTCGCTTTCAATTCTGCTCCTATATTCATTTATCGTGAATAGGTCAACAGTTATCTGATACGTGTTTAGTTTCGAATTAATATAGTGCTGATTGCGCGCCCACATACTTGAATGGCTATGTTATTCAGCTTGCATTACGGGTCCGACGTGGATGGGTAAATTGATATATTTTATTGTACTAAAACTGTTTGATGTCTGAAACTATAAAACCACCTGTAGCGTCTAATAAAGTCCTGATTTGATGTAATAGATATAAAGTATGCAACTATTATCATTGAATACATTTTATATTGTTTAGAAGACTAACTCAGTACTCTAAACTGGCCCACTAATATAATAATTCCTATTTTGAAATTGTATTTGGTATTCCAAGTTACAGGCGTTGCCTAGTTTGGGTAACTTTGATAATGTTAATTATTTTTATGTCATGTTATTTAAATAAAGATTTATTATTATTAATACAAGCGCAAGCCACACTTGAGACAATATATCGATAGACTTCAGACCTAGGCGACGGATCTCAAACATCTCAAACCAACCTTGCCCAAATACCAACTGCTGGTTGTTAACACTTAAGTGGCCAACGCAATTATGTCGCGTGTTTTTTTTTATTCAATAGGGCCGGGCAGCAGATGGTAAGTTATCACTGCTGCCTGTGAACATCCACACCGGTTGGATCATAGATGTGTTGCCGGCCCATCAAATTGGGAGGGGAGCGGGAAGGAGAAACGGTAGGAATAGGAAAGGGGCAGCCGGCAATCCTGATGTTCGAATGTATCCGTTCTTTCCTTTGTATATACAGGGTTATTTTTAAGGGTCCGACTAATTTTTTTTATTGAACTTAAGGGAATAATACTGATTAACACATGTATTTAGTTTTGTGAGGGTAATAATTATGGAATATTTAAAAAAAAACACATTTCATTTTACTATTGGACTACAAGTATATTCATGATTCTGAACCTCCTGTTAAAATTTGAACACTCAGATCATAATAACCCTGTATATCCGGTTATATTACGATTATATGGGCCTGCATAAAGATGTTGGCAAGAGATAGCCATCTCGCATTGGCAGCTATTCTATCTGGATTCGACTGCACTTACCATGGTCATTGTACTCATTGTCTCATGGTCTTACCATAAGAAAAAACACCATTTAGATATCAGACATAAATACATACATAAACATGACGCCTTTTTCCCAGAATGGGTAGGCAACCCGACAAAGGTGCAACCAGGGCAACCACGTTTCACCTTACGTGATGGGGGCGAGCCTACCGCCATATCGGGCACAAATTCCTGACTCCGGGCTGATGGTGAATAGAAAAATAGATATTAGACGTGCTTTAAAACTGCACAATTGATACAAGGATAATTATGAGCATATTTGACCATTTTACATACATACATATATAAACACACGCCTTTTTCCCAGAAGGGGTAGGCAGAGGTGCTACCAGAACACCCACGTTTCGCCTTGTATATTACGTCCTACGATGTGATAGGGTGCGAGCCTATCGCCATATCGGGCACAAATTTCTGACTCCGGGCTGATAATGAATAGAAAAATCCAATATCACTTTGCCCGACCCGGGATTCGAACCCGAGACCACAGCTTTGCAATCATACCGTAGTACCACTACGTTACCGAGGCAGTCAGCAGACCATTTTACAGGTCTACGAAAACGGAATATTGGTATTATAAACTATACAAGTTGGTCAGAGTATTATAAAGTATTTATGCTGATGCAAACTCTTGTCTTACCTTGTGCGGAACGTATGATAGGTAGTTGTTTGTTGTTAACAAAGTTTAGAACAAGCTGAAGGTAACACAAACACTAACTAATTCTAATTCTAGACAGTGTACCTCATGTTGAAAGCCGAGTGACAATATGTTGTCAGCTTTACCCTGAGCTGGGGACGCGTTTGTAATTATAAAACGCCGATGAGGGATCAACCATGATGGGGACTCACAAAACAACCTTATGGATGTGAATTAATAACGAATTTAAGTGTTGGTTTCTTCTTTTTCTCTCTTTCTTTATTCCAAAACATGGTGTGCACGGATCGTGACTCTTCAGCCATTTTGCAGAATAGTTTGGCTTATAATTTTGCGTCCAGTCATCTGTCTGACATAATTATTTTAGTGAATGGCTTGCTCACGTTATCACAACATCGACGGTGAAGATCGACCTGCACCTATCTGATAACCAGATGAGACATATTTTTTATGAAATACCTATATAATAATATTTGATAATCATTACGAACATGTCATTCGCCTGATAGTAAACGATACCCGACCGCTCATGAACAGGAGCAAAACCAAACAACACCACGAGTAACAAAGCAATGCTTATGGTACTCTACTGCGCTCGCAATCCTGAGACATAAGATGTTAAGTCTCATTATGTTCAGTAGTTACTCTGGCTACAATGTCCTACAAACCGGAACATAATGTTTTTTTTTTAATGTTGTATTTTGTCTATTCATAGTTAACACGCAGTCACTCCTACCGCATTTTCTCATGTGTATTTGTCAATCTTTATAACACAATTTATTTCAAATAATTATCGGCAAATTAAATAATTTAACTGCTTTTATTATATGCGATGAAAGTTTTACTTGATAATTTGAGATAAGACGTCCATCTCCGCGCAAGTTCTTTGGAACTAAAAGCAGTCAGGGAACTTAATCGCAAGACTTAACAATGTTTAAAGTATGTATCGCGCAGTTTCCAATTTTACAATGAAATTATATTCCCTAGAACTCTTATCGCTCCATAAAAATATATTCTATGTTGGATTTCAACGAGAATTTAAGTAGATAATTGTGCATAGTCAAATTTATTTTAATATCTTTTTAGAATTTTATTGTTCCATTAAAGCACGTTTAGAGATGATTTTAATAGCTCGATATAGTTGATACCATAAGATTGAAATATCCATTATTATAGTCAATTTAAAATTTAATTACTACTGTAATTGTTTATATTTTTGGTAATAAAACAAGGATAAAACATATAAAGTCCTATTAAACTTAATTTGTAAACAAGTTTCAATAAAATTACGACAACATTAGAAAATAAAAAATACACAAAGCCTTATTAAATTGGAAACTTTAAAATGTACTTTTTAATGATAAAAATATATGCATCATAAACAGCAATATTTTTCCTCTCAGTAGTGTTCGTTCTCATTAGTTTTGATAAAATATTCAGTGTTATTCTTGTTCATTACTGGCGCGATTCGTTCGAGCATCGGTACAAACATTGTCTGCCAGATTAGCATATATTTTTTATATGAAACCACTTTTTACACTTCATTTTTCTGCATTGCGAATGGAGTTGGCAACTGGCCCGGAAGTTGAATTCCTACAGTTCCTCGTATAATTTTCAGTCTACAAAGATACAAATTTCTATTCCACCGTACAGAAATTTGGATCCCACGCTTATTAAAGTCGCACTGTCTATTTGCAAACTAATGAACTGTGATTTTATGTTTTTACACATAATTTCGAGATTGAAAATATTCAAAGAAAGAAGGCAAAATATTTAGTGTTAACTAAATATTTGTCTGGGACTAACATTTTTCTCAAACTTTCATAGTGATAGGTTGTATCGCTTCTTGGGATGAAAAATCGGCGAATAGTGTGTGGCATTAGCGGAGACTTCTGCAAACTCTACGCAGATACAGATGCGAGTTGAAGTATATAATATATTTTTTATTTGGATTATTCTACATATTGAAATGAAACACTTACAATTATTATAATGTACTGTATTGTCGAGTCAGTCAATAAGATATAAGAACATCAGATAAGTCTTAGAGGAAGGCCTTTTTTTAACAGATGGTCAATTATTCAGTTAATATTGTCCGTAGGGGGACGAAGATCAATGACATGGCGCTGTTACGCTAGACAAACATATTTTAAGATGACCACATTGTCATACTACTGGTCAGTTTAGATGGCAAAAGTAGTATCAGTGCATATATTTTGCCAAACTGACCTTTCTACATCTAAATACATATTATGTAGGGGAGGGAGAGTGTAGACTAATTGTAGATGTTTTGTATTGACAAATGATATTGTTCGTCAAAGCTTCACTAACAGAAATTTCCACGAGTAATACCAACACGAAGCTTTGTTGCTTCTCTTTCGCCAAGAGAAAATTGTTAAACTTCACAATTCTTAATACCTTACTCATTCCTTCCTAAACATTTTCAATGGGACCCCGTCTACGACAATCGAGTAAGCCGCTTAAACGTTTGCCGAACCTATAAAACACATACATCGTTATTGTCTGCCACGAGTTGTCACGTCCGTCCCACTCGCTCGCCGAACGTGCCGAAAATTAATACTTTTCATACGAGTAATTGACATTTCGACGGTGCCATGATCACATTTGCGATAGAATGTTTGTGCTTGCAGCCGGAGTGATTGATGCTCTTGTTTCGCTTCATTTGTATTTTTTTTGTAGTAAATAAATACATTTTAAAATTTACGTTACGATTCCGCTGATGTGGAAGAACAAGAAATGTCTTGTGCCACGGGTATCTGTATAGGGGGAGGGGCGGGGGGGGTTGTTAATCACGTCACTTCCATAATAAAAATATATTGGTGGGTTGCATAAACATGTGTCTCGGGCGGGGATCGAATCTGCAGCTTGTTGTTTCCTAACCGGTCTCTTAACCCGCTGACTGCAGAGGATGATGTTGATGATATTGAAGAAGTTACGAATGGATTTAATAGGAGAATAATATTGCTATTCGCCTAAAAAATTGCTATGAATATGGTTTTACACACGCCATAATGACCCACGTAAGTAAACCTCCTTGCGTTATGGGACAGAGTATACACGGTTTGAAGAATGGCATAATTTTATCGACACTTTATTTGTAGTTTTAAGTACCACTACAAGAGTATCAATTTTGGTAACAAAAATGATACGAGTATAATATCGAATAGAAATTATAATATGAATATTGAAAACTTATATACGAATATTGTAATTTGTAATATCAAAGTTGTTGCAAAGCTCTGTGATTATCGGTTAATTCGACACCAATGTAACAGTTAACGCCATTCAGCAACCCTAAAAATGATTGCTAATAATTATTAAGTTTACAGAATATTAATCCAATAAGTTATGATATTCCAATTAGACTGTAGATCGAATTAATTTGTTAACTATAAATTAATTGATGTGGGACAACAAAATACATTATTGGAAATTCGTTTCTATAATAGTTAAGAGGCTATTCTTAAGATTTTTATCACTGTGGGTAACATAAGTTCACGCATAAGTCACTGAAAGGGTAATCAGCATGTCAGGTGCAAATAGTCGCGGGTAATTCATATGAGGTTATTAAAAGTATTTTATACATATTGTAATTTACGACTTATATTTGAGATAAGGATTACAATATTTGAAAATAAAGACTGCCTCGGTGGTGTAGTGGTACTACGGTATGATTGCAAAGCTGAGGTTTCGGGTTCGAATCCCGGGTCGGGCAAAGTGATATTGGAATTTTCTATTCATTATCAGCCCAGAGTCAGGAATTTGTGCCCGATATGGCGATAGGCTCGCCCCCTATCACATCGTGGGACGGAATATACAAGGCGAAACGTGGGTGTTCTAGTAGCACCTCTGCCTACCCCTTCTGGGAAAAAGGCGTTTATGTATGTATGTATATAAAATAGAGGGTAAGGGGTTCCAACCAACGTCTTTCGGTGACAAGCCGATATCGCTTGCTCGCTGTACATCCCGCTAGCCATCGGGCTAAGCTTTGGCGAGGTGAAGTTAAATGTTGTCATTGACAGTGGCGTCATGCAAGCAAAACTAAGCCTCCATTCGCTGACTTACCTGCAAAACTTGCGATTATGTGCACCCCCCTATAATAATGCTTGGGGAAAGCCGATATTCAGCCCTAGACTTATACACATATATAATGATGATGGTTATGTATATTTGAAACGAGAAAGCGTCCTAAGATTAATAGAGTAACAGCCTCTACGCGACAGTTGGTTGAGAATCGGCTGTAAAACTGGATGCCGCATGTTTGATCCCCGCTACAAGACCAATGTTTATGTGGCTTTCTGGTGTTTTTTTCGGGTCTGACTGTTCTAAGATCAAAAAGTTTCTGACGTTTCCAACGACGGTGCCTTAGAATCTTAACTAACTTTATCTAACCTTGCGTGTATCTATTACGTATTTATTTATAGATCTTACACTTTTAATACTCCATGACCCTGGCATCGCTTTTCACATACTAGACAATAAATTACTGGCCCATAAAGCTGATGTAGCATTTATTTCTATTTGCCACACGCTACGTCCGCACATTTTCTACCATTAATAATAATTAGGTTATAGTGTAAGGGCAATATATTGGACACTTATTCCGTGTCGGTATTGCTTGCTATCCTGTTTTTTCATATCGTTATTAAGTAAAAGGCGAGCTGCCCTACTAAGTCTAAAGCGCGTAAGTCTTAAATTTTCGAAATTTATTTGTTGGAAGAGACTTGGAGCTATAAATGGTTACCTTATTACGGGTGTTGCTGGCCATTAAGAAAATATAGGGTAAGGGAGGGACAAAGTAGTGAGGATTTAAGGATTATTGGGCCACGAATAAGCTCAAAAAAACTACACGTTGCTTTTTCCCAGTAGTGTTCGAATTCATTTGAATCAGTTCCACTTCAGTACAAATTGACTTCATCACCTTTTTATTTATTTTCGTTTCACGCGTTCGTACGTTTATATTTAGTTTGTGAATAATGTATGCCATGGTGGCCGAGTTAATAGACGGTGTTTTTGTAAACTCCTGTAGTGGTGAATGAAATTTTACCAATGATTAACATCGGGTTTTCGTCAGGTCTAAAGAATTTAATATGTGTGTATGTGTTTAAGTGTACTACCAACAGATAGTTCTAGATTGCGATTGTTGGGTATACTTAATTTTATGAATATAAAATTTAAGAAATCTTGGTATAAATAAACTCGCTCAACTGCTACACACCATAGTCTTGAACATTGTCTCGATTCGGTGGTCGAACCCCCTGCGTCTCACGTAACAGCCGACTAAAATAGCGTAACACGCAGACAAAGTCAAGGGCATTAGTTAGCAAAATAAAACAATTGAACGCGGGGGATATTAATAGTTAATTAATTTCTCCTACTTTAACTCATCCAAAATAGCTATAGTGGGTAGAGCATAAGGTACGTGTGACCTTGCGGTCCCTGGTTCGAATCCAGGATTTGGTAGTGGTGTTTATTACAGCGTCTCGAAATGATTTCTTTTTTTATTATTTTTAAAACACTGCGTTCTAGAAAATAATATAAACACTGGAGTATACTTTTACAGTCGGGAAAATTTAAAAGCGTGGACGCCATTTTCAATCTTTTCCTTGTTGAATTGTATTTTTTCATGAAGTCTTTTGCAATCACATTTGAATTGTTAACTGATACTTACCATAGCATCAGATCGTATAACAGCTGTGAAAAACAAACAGCTTAAGTAGTCAAGGAAATGTCTTTTCTGTTATATTCTGAGAAATACTGTATCGTGCACTGTAGAGTTACTCGTTATTACTGAATTCGGATAAAATCACAGTGCATTCCAATGTACTGCGTTGCTTAGTGTGGCACTAATGACGTCACAATGATGCGGCCTGTCACATTACATCCAACTTGTCAGTGCCAGTGTGCGCGTATACTCTTTGATTCAACAATTCATTACGTAGTATGTCCTACACTGTGGACTAGGGTTGGCGACATTGCAATCATGGTATATTTAGGTATTAATTTGATACGTTCTTCATGTGGTATAAGCGTGATAAAGAGCGGTTGAATTGATATCACTGCGGCCCTCGAACATGTGTAACAGACTTGAATCTACATAGATACCGCAAGTATAATACGATTCTCATATTAAGAAAGCTTAATTTACTTCTTTCAACAATGTATCATTTCGTCACATACCACCGATTTTTGAATTTTTTTTATTCCATCGCGACGAGATCAGCAGATTCTTCAAAACATAGTTAAACTTTAAATTGATTTCGCGCTAACAGAGAATTTCGTTTTGTGATGAAAATCTTTGTTGTGACACCACAGTTGAAAGCAATAACAGACAAACAGATTCATACATTTAAAGAAACTCGCGTCATGTTTTGTTTCATGTCTGTATATCTAGTGTATGCTAGTGTATATCCGTTAGTGGATAGGTGTGTGCGGTACTTTCAGAAATTAAATTTTGCTTTGGAGGATGCACGATAAGGGAGAGAGGTGATAATTGTATTGAATCCTCAGTCTATTCCACTTTCTAAACAAAACAGCAAAACAAAGGTAGCACTTTAAGATAGCATTCTTCGTCATACAACAGCCATAACTTAGTATAATATGGAACTTCGAAACATTTTGCAGGAATAGTAAAACAAAGTTATGATTTAGAGTATAGATAATGTACATACTAAGTGTGGTCTTATCGCTTCAAGCAATCTCTGACATACGACCTTGCGAAGGGCAGAAAAGTATTAAATAATAGTGAGGTGATGTAGTACAATCCTAGTAAAAAAAGTCTTATTTTACTATCTAAAATAGATTCAACTAGAACCTGAATATACACATATATGTACCTAACCGTGAAATAGTTGCGATGTGATGTATTGTAGATAAAGTTAAATAAAAAGTGTTTGGCAACCCTATGGTTAATCCAACGTCATTCGATTTAGGTATTGACGTCACAGGTGTCCACTGTGACATCCGTCAATGATTATTTGTAAATAGGTAATGACCATGGCTTCTGTTGCATTTGGTATTGGCGTTTATGATCAATATAAGTCGTAAAGTCTCTTTGGGCTGGTTTTAAAAAATCTACATGCACGGATATTGGCAAATCTTAAGATAATCTCTGTTTATTTTAAAAACTGGCCGCGGTTATAAGAGTAAAGGAATTTATGGAATTATGACATTTCGTGTTCCAATTCATGGAATATGTAATTTGTATTTTTTATTAATTGTCCAAAAACAAGGAATTATAATAATATGTATTATCTGTGCACTTGTAAATATGCTGAATTCCCACCCAGGCCACGACTAGATTCAATTTATTATGATATTTACACCTCTAGTTGCTAATTCATGAAAAAGCCTAACAGCTCTCGGCATTTAACGAAGTGTTTTATAAATTGAGAATCTGAGCTAACAATTAAGATTGAACATGGAAAGAGGGGCATATTAGTCCCGCCATCTGTCGTTATTTTCCCATGCGAGCGCTGTACACAAATTGACCCAGTTTTTCGATTAATAAACGCAATATAAACCGCAGTCCCTCGAGCGAGTTTCGGAGTTGATGGAGTATATAAGATTGTTTACTCGTTTTTACCACAGTTGCTCGATAAAATAAAAGAGAATAAAAATACTGCAATATTGGCTGGATGTTAATTTCATAAAAGCCTACTTAGGGTTAAATTAAAAACAAAGGCGTAATAAAGAAAAACGATTTTAAAAAATAATTACGTTCGATATTCAAAATAGTGCTTTAATTTTTTTTATAATTATTCCTTTAACCGAGCCTTTGCTTTAATTTCTTTTTTATTATTGTATGTGGCCAATTACAATTTTATAAATCTTCAATGGGCCAGGGCGTTTAATTCAAGTTCAATTTTCGAATCTTATACATTGTGTTACAATAGATCTGTGCAATAGATCGTTGTTTACCAGTAGGATGTGGCGAAATTATTTATAGTGTTGGGCAACAGCGCGTAAGACTGCGGTCGATGAGCTAGAACTCCGGATGGTATCGACCACGCTTATTATCTGAAATCTATTGATTCCGGTTGCTGTCAGTACTAGTAAGCATTCAGACGAAACAGGAAGCTTTTATATGCACTAACGTTTTGGGTATTACTTAGATAAATAGTTTAAAAAAATATTATAGATTCTGAAGTATAGTTTTTGAGTTTGCCGTTGTTATAAAATTTGTTGATCTGCTACGTTCTCCTATAAATCGTTAATGTGTGGTAGCGCAGCATTTGTGCTGGTATTGTAGACAAATCGAAGCTAATCACTCACCTGTCACATTCATATAATTCAACGTGGTGGTGAATGATGAACCTCCAACATTTACACCATCACAAAGAGACTTTTGATAAAAAGACGTTGATCAATCAGTATAGAACTATAGATAATCACTACATAGTATAAAACTCTCTTCCCGCTGTCTGTCTGTCCCTATCTATGCTTAGATCTTAAAACTACGCAACGGATTTTGCTGCGGTTTTTTTTAATAGATAGAGTGATTAAAGAGGAAGGTTTGTATGTATAATACTGTGTCCCAGTTTATACGAAAATAACATGTATCTGGTGTGCAGTGGACTCAAAAAACATCCGCACCCAGGCGAAGCTGGGACGAACCGCTAGTTATTTATAAAAAGAAGTATTACCACGTAATTTCTGTATAGCAATAGCAACCCCATACATAATAGGGCGCATATCACAAAGTGACCACTCCTATGTATTGGCTAAATTTAAAATAATCCATCCCATGGTTACGAAGGGGCTTTTTGTCGATGGGTTATTGATATTAGATCGATATGGAAGCGATGTCGGCGTCATCAATAACAGCCCGTAAAAATGCGCGAGCTACAACCGCGCGAACAATGCCTTTTACGTACAATACATGATGGATTTATTGTCGGATTAAATCATTTTCAATTTTTTTATAAAGGTGCACTAGAGGCTTACAGGTTTTTTTATAGTCCCAAAATATTCACCGCTTCTGGCGACCCGCTAGGCTCACAATTGTGGTAGACAAAAGTGTATTGAAAGTATCAATTATTGGGAAGACTGTTGATGAATAAACTGATGTATGTATATTGGTAATTGGGCGGTGGTTGTGTGTGTCAGTGTGCAGATTGTCAAAAAATGGATACTGATGAAAACAAAAGTACTGATATGTAATTGTAGAATAAAAATTATAGAAACTGCATGATAGTTTTTCGTATAACTAACAAATAACTAAATGAAATAACTTAAAATAATCCAAACAGTAATGAACCTACAACCTCACGTTTGTAAGCAGGCTCTTCCGAAGGTAATGTTGTTCGAAGCCGTATCTCGTAGTTGACGTCCAAAGGGTTTCAATGCGGGTGTTACAAAGAAGTGAGACCAAGTGCGTCTAGTGTGAAATCGCTCCGTATAAGAATGGCAGCATCCGATTTTCTGCCAGCTTACAGTAAATAAGAAAATTCATCCGAACAGCGCCGTTAAACGTAATCGAGCGTCTTGCAAAGTATTAAAGAAGCAGACGCTATATTGCATAAGTTAAGATGTAACAATGAAAACTTTGAGCACAGCACCAAGTGTGCGCAATTCCTTTTTGGCAAAATACGTCCCTGCTCATCAGGCTGCCTGGCGTTACGTAACAGTATACGATGCCTACCTACACAATATAATCTTTACATCGTTCCCTTTATTGAAGTTCCCTTTTATTTCATGAATACCTCGCAATAGAGATTTTCGGCAACTCGACTCAGTCAGAATTAATTTTGTACATGTTTTGAACATAGAAATTCAGTACAAAAGAATATTCGTAAAACGTAATTTACATTCACCAAAAATGCGTTAAAAGCCAATCGCATTTAGTATTTTTAAGCAGCATTGTAATATTTAAAAGCTATCAAAATAGCTGAGTGAAGGCATGTTTTATTTTACAATAATATTATCTGCTTTGTTTTAAGTAAAAAAATGAATAAGTAATAGGGCATAGTAAGATATATCTTCTTTTAATCGTCATGTTGGATACATTCTATGCCTAAAAATAGACTATACGGACGCATATAGATCTCACTTATACTGTATATAATACTTATGAAAGGTATTGTAAAACATACTCGCGTTATTAAAATAAAATCCTATTTGTAACAAGAGATTTTTATATACTATTTTAATATCGATATTCCACGAGGCAATGTAGCAACGGTAGCGTAAAAAATACAATCGTTTGATTAACGTGCAACAATGTTAGCCATTGTGCCGGGATTTTGCATAACTCCATTCACACGCAAAGCCTCTGGAAACCATACTTCTGCATCGATTGAAAGAACTATTGAAATGGTTGAAGCCGGTGGTCCCAACTTTCCATGTCGCATTTGATTTTTGCTCACTGCCGAGTAAAAGTTGTGTCGACTGCGTGGCTCTTTGTGTGAAACTGTTCCTTAAATCTTTGTTCTGTCTCACGTTTGAATTCTCTGCTTATTACGGCAGCGGCCCAACCCTTCTGTTTTTGTTCGTTAATTATTTTAGACTGTTAATTGGATTATAAGATTAAGGGCTTCTTTAGCAACGTCCTATCAGACTATAGAATTTCAATTAAATTTATGCTGGTTTGAAAACAAAGCCCGTAATAGTAACAAGAGGAAGGGATTATATAAATCGATGGATTGATTTCGAATTTATCGAACAGCTTTGAAATTGTTTGCTTCGGAATAATCTTTTATATCCGAGCAGTTTGTAGGCGATTTAGAAAGGAAGGTAAGGCGAGATTGTTATCACTGATGTATCTTTATAGCTAAGACTCGTGCTGTTAATATGGCGCCGCCGTTACCTGGATCTTAGACGTTGTTGTCCTAGATACACCATTAAGATATCTCGACTTTAATTGGTTGATTTTATCTGGGAATTGTTTTATAGTTCTTTAAAATAATAGAGAAGTGACGTTTGGAGACATAATATAATGCCCAATATTAAGGCCAAATTCATAGATATTTCATGCAACATAGTTGACAATATCTGTTATAAATTACTTAATTCTATATAATTTTGTTCACAGGGCCGGAAATCGATCATGTTAATTAAATAAATAAATACACCTAACAGTCACATACATAGTTCTGACCCCACATTAAGATCAATTAAGTCTTGTGTCGTGGGTATCAGAAAGTAAGAGACATTTTGGTCTCACAAACACCCAGACCCGAGACAAATACTTGTGGGCCTCACAAATATTTATGTTGCGGGATTGAACCCGCGGCCTCTCGTTTTACAGCCGGCGTTTAACGTTTGTGTCTTTGTAATTGTTTGATTTTCGCATAGTTTTAAGTATATTAATTACGTAACTATATGGGTTATTGTCTTATATATTGTATTCATCTTATTGGTTTTACAACAGCGTCAATTTCTGTAAACCGTGTAGACTTGTTCGTTCGTCTTCACTCAATAACATGCCCTGAAAAAAGTATTTCCTAATAGAACATAACATGATGAATGATAGGCAAAACAAAGACAGCACATAGTACAGCTAATCACGATACCTATGTATATAGTTATATGTAAGTCTATTGGCGGGAGCGGCGACAAACATCTTTTTATTTGTGCTATCGATATTCCGTCGCAGGAAGTTGGTGCGTTTGTTTCGGTACATTGGCTCCACGCGCCCCGCGCTACATTTCATTAGTGCCTCCCTACAATATTGTTCTATTCATTGTTTCTGCGTATTGTTTCATTAATATATATAAATTGATTTTGTTTTGTGTTTAATATGGAATTGTAAGATAAGGTGAATTGTTATCGAGTCGTTTTTGTGGTTTTGTTTTGATCGTGAAATGAAACCAGTGGTTTTGTTAACGTTTTGTTGTTATTGTGATATTATTGTGATTGATTCGAATAAGGTTTCCAATCTAATCCAATCCATCAGCCAAAGGAAGTCCACTGCTGAACATAGGCCTCTCCCAATGATTTCCACAGTGACCTGTTCGAGGCAGCCTGCAAAAATTAGGTTAACTTACTTTTAAATTAGGTTTAGTATAATAGTAATTAGTACCTATAGTAAATATTGATATTATTTTATTAAAATTATGAATTATTTTTTCATTTATAATTTTCCCTCGTGCGGATGACGTTTGCGTAAAGCCATGTCAGGCATCAAAATACGATATTCACACGCAAAATTCTTTGAAAAACAATTTACAAAGACGTCAGTTACCGATCATACAGTCCCGTCATTAAAAATATATTCGAATTAAATTTTAAACTTCATTATGAACGTTAATTTTTGAATGCTTTGTAATTTTTGCTTTTACGAAGCAGATTAATTAAACCAATAGTTTGGGTATGGGCTTTTTGTCAATTTTGTATAGGTCGTATTCCTGTATGAATACAGCCCACGGGATATTTAAAAACGTAAAGTAATTAAACTATCAAAAAGAGTTTCAAAAAGTATACCATCAATACCTTTACTTGTAACAACACGTCTAACTGATCATAATATATTATTGAATTATTTAAAATAACGCTAAACGTTAAGTAGAGTATAATTATGTACAATGTTAGTAATAGTAAGATATGTTTTCAAATGTCTCTGGGGGTGCATAAATTGCCCGTGAATAGTAACTGCGCTGTTCACAATGACGATAGCATTGGAATCAATCATACACCGTTGAAACGCTTTGTTTGAGCGTGATTAAGATGTTACGGGATTTGAATGGATCGGCGCTTATCATTTTTGGGGCGTAACCAGTGGTTACACGCGAGGGGGTCTTAATCCATTGACTGAAAGTAATTCGCGTTCCGCATAGGAGTATAGGATAAAATAGAACCGGGATATTTGTGAGGCTATTCCACTAGAGCGTCATCTACATACTGCAACAGAGTCAACGTTATACAATGTTGATTATTTATTTGTCACAGCGTCTTGGGGCAAGGCGCCTCGCGACTAACAGTTGACCTTTTAACAGGGATAAAAAGAGTATTTCCCAAATTTTTAAAAAGTGGTAGAGCCATGCTGCTGTCAGTCACGACTCAGCATGAATGGGCAGGCTCCTCCGGGGCGGTATCACTGTCTCACATGAGATCGACGTAAAGCGACAGTTTTTTCGTTCGATCAGTGAGATTGCCGGATATTCAATACAAGGGGCATCCTTATACCATCATTTTTTCTTCCCGCTCCCCTCCTGATATAATGGACAGGCAACGCATCTATAATTTTGTTACATTATATATTATATAATAACACACATCTCTATAAGTTAATTATGTTGTAGATGGTCAGGGTCGGCAGTGGGTACCTATCATCAGGTTACCTGTTTGATCGTTTGCCGCACCTATTTTATGTAAAAAATGGACTATCAGTGTGCATCACCATCCGTTGCAAAATCCATCACTTGTAAAATTGACAATGCGATTATCCGTGGGCTTATCCCCCGCCAATACTAGAATGCGTATCTGGTGTTTGTGTATTAATCAGACCGTTTCCAAATCGTCTATTAATCAAGTTAAAGCATCTGGATGACAAGGAACTGTCAGCTTAAGTAGTGTTTAGTTTATGGCGCATTGTAAACAATCGTTTGCGGCGGATCGTCTTGCCTTTATTGTTTGATGTTTACACGTTGGTAATGACAATGTTGGGTGCGGTGCGTGCTGCTCGATCATTACCGATTTTAGCTTAGTATTATTTACATTACATCATTCCATACATTGTCAACCCGAACTGGGTTGGTGTGGTGGACCATATGGCCTAACCCCTCTCAATCGTACTCTCGATTGTGGGAATCTCGAGCCCTGCAGTGGGACGTATATGGGCTGATACAAATTACTTTATTTTAAATTTTAATTTTATTGTTTGTAGTGTAGCATCGGACAGTCAAAGAACACATTATAATAAGGAAAGCTACATATAATATGAACTTTTAACAATATATTGTGTGGTATCTGAAGCTCATTAACCCACACAGGGCAAGTGTGGTAGACTTTGGCCTAAACCCTCTCAGCCAAACTGTTGGTTGTAGAGGGGTCCTGGGTTCAACAGTAGGCAATTATGGGCTGATACAGTACAGTGGACGGCATCGAAGATGGTACTTGCGGGGTGACTTACGGAATATGATCGACACCGTAGATTAAAACACAAATCGTCGGGCCATTGGTGCGTTGTTTTTGACGCGAAGAAGGATAACACATTATTATGAACTTAAATTAAATCAAATTTATATGCCCAATACCCCTTTCCTGTTCCCAACCTTTTTCCTTCTCGCCCCCCTCCTGATCTGATGGGCCGGCAACACATCCAGCATGGGCGGCAGTGATCACTTGCCATCCGTTGATCTGATTGCTCGTATGCCGGACCTATACTATAAAAAAATCATAAAATGACTACTCCGTGGCGGTTTATCAAAAATGTTGCACATCTATTTATATCCATTAAAAATAAGCCACTACATTTATATGAATACTTGTAGGGGACCTACATTACGTCTTCCGGTGCGCCCCACTTAAGACAATACTCGGAGCGACGGTCATTGGCTCTGTATCGCGCCCATTGATAGTTCTACGTATTGACGACCCCTATATTATTATGATTGCGTTAGAACAAGAACTTTGTTTACAGTACTCCATACATTTATTCATGACATTCTCTAAAACAACTTATTAAATTATTAAAATCAGTTTTTTGGCATGAAAGGACTAGGTATCGAAGTTATGTAATAGACTGTCTATAACAAATACCAATTTATTTGTAACGCTTCAAATAATAAGTAATAAATTTTTAAATGCCAGAGACATTGCCAAGCTGCCTACCGTGTGACTTGGACCTCAGAATGTATTGTACAGAATCCATTAAGCTCGATCACAATGGGATCATGTTACTAAAACGTCATATGATGGACGTATGAACGATACAATTCTCGACATGGCACGCATAATTAATGTTATGAAAACTGATATGTATAATTACGTTCATGGGAATATTTGCGATCGACTTTCCTCCAAGATTATCCGTAAGCCTTTAATTAGACGATACATGGAAACAAGGGTATGGACATTACATACTGTGACACCCCTACTATGTGTATTGTACATGTGTTCGTGATATTCCAATCGAGTTGAACACCTGCAAATTCATGTATATACTCGTATACATAATACTTACCTGTGTTTAAGCGAATGTTACACAATTAAATCAAGTAATTTTTTTGTTAATATGGCCACAAATTGTGAGAGCTGTGAAGTCTTCGAAATATCGCGAGATTAAAAATAAACTAAAAATGAAATATTGTTTAAATGTCAACGTATAAATATATTTTTGTTATTAAATGTAGAACTATTTTAATAAATGTGTAAACCTGTATGTACTTTTGTCCTTGTTTCACAAAGTTAATTTCGGCGATATTACATTTTGTAAAGCTTTAGTTTATATCCGTGAGGGTGGTGTAGACTACTTTTTACCCCAATAAATGCACTGGTCTGTATCCGGGGCTAGTATTTGCAGGTCGTGCAAATATTGGCTTTACTCAAAACCATAAACCGTGAGCTGCAAACAAACAAGTATTTGTAAATGTCGATTTTAAATTGTGTATTTTATCATAGATTTTCACGTCGTGCTATTTTTATAAAGAAGGATATTAAGTTTATGTTTGCCATATTTAATATTAAAGCAAACAAATCCATAGCAAACCCTTCCCAACGAGAATAATATTGAAATACGCAACCGACAATCGTGGGTACCCCTAATTGGCACTTCATTTTTTCTGTTTTCAATTTGTTCATAAAGCGCAAAATTGCCGCACTAGTGAGCGCATTCGCCATTCCAAATCAACAATGACATTAACCCTCCTAGTGTGGCAATCAGAGAGTAAGTGGGAATTTCCGCGTCGTTTGATACGGCTCCCGGCTAAATGTTAAGAGCTCGCCTACCCAAGTACCTACACACCGGCCGCTCAGCGGGACACACAGACGCCTCCGTCAATATTACGCAGTGTATTTTTGTTACAAAGGCAAATAAGTCAACATATTTCAGCCTGTAAGCTCACGCATGTATATTCACAAAGGGGTGGTTAGAAATCGTATTGCCACTCATAGCTCGCCGATCCAATATGTGGTAAGATGTTTGTATCGCCACGTTTCTAACATGTTTTTTATACCGAGCGATAATTTATCTAAGAAGCTCTATTCAGTTCTATAACACACCATAGTTACCAAATTGACCCAGACCATCTCTATTAACAAAGGCAAGGCCTAAGTCGATTAAGCGACACTACATTCTATTGAAATTAGACGACATTATGCCATAGAAATTGAGTTTAGAACACCTTAATTGGTCTAGAATCTAGATCGATAGCACGCAGGGTTTGCCCATTGCGCTTGAATGATGGAGGTGCGATTGACAAATGGGAAGCGATTACACCTGAATGTATTTACTCGTTTGCTCGTAGAACACGTTCGATAGACACGAATCTGAGTACTAGTTTAAAAAACTTTTCTAAATATTCACATTACTTGAATTAATGTTTCTCACTCAAAGAAGAAAAATATTGAATACTACGCTTTTATATGACATATTAATTTGATTTTTCTAAAATTAGTAAACTCGACGATTTTAGAAAAGAAAAGAAAGAATTATGTACCATGAAAAGATAATACGAAACTAAATTTGCATATATTTGACTTTTATTTAGTCCGCCAACCCGCATTTGGCTAGAGTGGTGGACTATATGGCCTAACCACCCTCAATCGTACTCTCGATTGTAGACAAGGCTCGTGCCCTGCAGTGGGTTGTATATGGGTTGGTACAGATTTGACTTTTGAATATTGTAAAATATTTTCTTGAATATAATACCTCTTATTATTGTGTTAGCATAGCACATCATTTCTCTGAAAAAGTTGGAGTTAATCTGAATTTTCCTTTACCTAACACCGAAATTATCCTTTGTATATTAATTTAAACTCTATTGGAAACGCCAATGTAATGAATAAATTAATATTTATAAGCTCACGCTAAACCAATATTGGTGAACAATTTTTAATATAAAACAAAAAGTTAAGAATTGTTTTAATAATGAGATATGCTCTGAATACTTTATCCACTTGTGTCACATGCACTTACATTTCTATTCATTAAATATTTTCTAAGCGTAGCAGACAGAGGTACATTCCATGTATTGCATAACGCTGGGAAATTGATTCCTAACCACAATTTTCCACATGAAAAGCAGTCTTCCTCTCATCTTTTATGTGAACGAAAATGTTTGGACTGACAGACTACTTTATGAGCATTGTATGAAATGAAAGAAGAAAATTAAACATGGAAATATGAAATTCGGAACAAAAGGAATAATATAAGAACAAAAAACGTACTTACGGATTTTCGTTTTGTTTTTAATCCTGCGTAACACAGTAGAAGGGAATATTACGAAGGCTGTGTAATGTGGTCGCTAGATTTATGAAATGAACATAATACGAAGTTAAGGGAATTTGCAAATCAATACTGTTTTAACTATTGAGACCTATATGATGTTGTTGAAATAAGGAGGACTATTGACATCGTTTTAATATTTTTACGTAATTATGCAGCAGAATCTAACCGACATTTATGGTCTGTGCAAAGTTTGTAAGTGACAGTGGAGGTGTAAAGGACTCTAGGTAACACTTTCTGGGATTCAAGCCAACTTCACCTGTTCGCGTCAACTTGCTAGCCAACGGACGAAGCTCCGGCGACCGATTGATGGCGGAATAAACGGCAAAGAAATATTCTTATTTAAAAAATATGATTTACCAATTAAGCTAAAATTCCGTCAATCAGACCATTGTCAATTCAAAAGCTCTTAGGCATGGTTTTTCAAGCGTTAAATGAAAATTCGCCGAACAAAACTGAAAACACAACATAAGCAAATTGAAAATGACAGATGTAATATTAGATTTTTCCAATTGTCTCTTCTCAAATTAGGACACAAAATTTATGCTATTTGAAAAACCGGTCTTTTTGAAAAATAATGAAATACGACAAATACGGTAATAAAATTGCTGATAAAAAAATTATATTAAGTTCAGCAGTATACTAGCATACTAAGTGGACAATAACGAGTCTCGGCTTGAACGCTCCCTCCAAGATGAGGTTAAAATTGTATAATTGAATTCTGTGCAAAGTCATTTAACTTTGTTAAATAATAAATGCAGTACATGCAAAGCGGCGGTGGGTAACAATATTCCTGGATTAAAGACGTTAAGAGGCAGTTCTGGTGCGGTTTTTTTTTTTTGTATTGTATCAGCCCATACACGACCCACTGCAGGGCACGGGCCTCCTCTACAATCGAGAGTACGATTGAGAGTGGTTAGGCCATATAGTCCACCACGCTGGCCTAGTGCGGGTTGGCGGACTTACACACCGTAGAATTTTTTTAAAATCGCTACGGTATGCAGGTTTCCTCACGATGTTTTCCTTCACCGTTAAAGTGCGTGGTGATTGACTATCAATACACACATAACTCCGAAAAGTCAGAGGTGTGCCCTGGGATTTGAACCCGCGACCACCGTGAACATGTAGGCAGCCGAGTCTGGTCCGATACCACGAGGCCACCACGCACTCAATTTATGGCCAATTTATGTGTTAAAGGACTAAGCACTCAGGGATTCTTGCGCAAATATATTTAATAAATACACTATTGCATCTTGTAACTTGTTTATTATGCCACGAGGAATTTTGAAGGTTTGCAACAGTCAAAGCTAAAGCAAATATTTGTAAATCACACAAACATTTAACAAATCGGTTAAAAAAACTAGAAGAAAAATTCAACATATTTACGAAACGTTTAACGAATTTTACCTGCGGGCTTAATTTTATGTGCTGCTGACAGACAACACAAAATAAAAAGTATTATTTAAAAATAATTAAAAACCGCAGACTGCGATAAAATATAATAAATAGATACAGTAGACATAGAAAAGAATATTCTGCATTAAACAAAATTAATAAAAATAGAGAAACTAATAATAATTCTAGATAATATTCGTTTTAAAACTCACCTCCAAAAGTTATTACCACTCTGAAAACATTTCAGACACGTTACAATTAACAAAATGAAAGATTTAAACACTGTAACAGAGTAGTGTGTATTTATTATTAATATACTTAATGCAAGTGCTAAAGTAATGTGCTTAGTTGCATTGCATTAACTTAGAGTGTTTGATAAGTAGCACGCGCAAATAACACGAGTAAGTTACCGCCAGTCTTATACATTTAAATTAATTACTAGCAAAATAACAAGAGTGAAAGGAGTGGCGTGGTATAGCGTGCGTGGCTTTTCATCGCCGTAAGTAAGTCGCCGCGCAACAAGTGACGTTTCGTCTTCCCTGGCCAACACCTACGGCAAACAACCTCTTCTTACAAATAAAGTGCCACTTAAAAACTACACTCGACAATTTTCACAACGCACAATTATTTTTTCACCGCCCAAAAGCTTTTTGTAACACATTCATTATCTGAGGTCAATTGCATCTTACGTTCTCTTAAAAACAGTTGGTGTGAGTTTATTTACTTTTCGTCACTTTTAAAAGAGAATGATTGTTTAGTGCGCATGCGCAAGAAATGAGCGAGAGAAATGCGCGAGCGGGTGGGAAAACAGTGCGACTCGCTTGGACCAATCGATTAGTCGCATAACGATAGCGGCTTCTTAAATGCAGATGTGTCGTGTGTATCAACGTCAGTTGGCGAGCGGCGAGCGGCCGGGCCAGTCGGCATGGCTCCTCCCGCCCTCTGCACGCTCGCTGTTCTTTGTCGGTGTTAGTCGACCACGAATGTTACGCGCTGCGCAGTGATCACATGTTTACTGTCAGTGACGAGTTGCAAAAAAAAAAAAACACTACTTTCATTCATCACATAAACTTTCATGAACTTTAAAGGGATGTAAATTTATGAGTAAAATTAACGCGCGAACATTTGAAAAGTGCTGAAATTTAATTATGAAGTGAACAAAGGAAGGATTGTACGTGAAAAGGTAATAATAAATTATTTAGGATAAATCTTGCTTTTAGTGTAGGCGGGTTTCGAGTAGACGTTTTATTTGCAAATAATAGAAACAAACATGCAATACAAACAAACAGGAAATTGGACCTTTCTGTGAGATGTTTTTATATTTTTTGGGCGGTGTTTTGTTTTGTTACGTTGTAAAATTTGTATTTTCTGTGTTAATATATTGGTTTAGATATATTTTCGGCGAGTTTATTTTTTTTAAGGTTTTAATAAAATCCCGCGTGAATTTTTGAAATAATTAAAGCCGATTGTATTTAGTTTTGCGCAAAAAAATTATATACGTTGATTTTATAACCCCGTCGTGCTAAAATGTTCGGATCAAGGATTAAAAATTGTTTTAGTCTATTTTGTATTATTCTGTATCGCAGTTTTCATATTTATTTTATGGCAGTCACTCGTTTATTCACGAGTTTACATAAAGTAACCATTTCAGATGATTTTCGCTTTGTTTTGAATTTCGATTTAAGCGTGATTTTTGAATGAAGTGTCACAAAATAGCGTGAATATATTGAATTAAACAATATACATTTCATGAATAAGTTTAATTTGCTATTATTTAAAAAATAGACCTTCATATTTTCGAAATAATATTTAGAAGCGAAACTATCCAATGGCGTGAACGAATTCACTTCACAGAGAATAGAGAAATTCGTGAATTGCCCGTAGCCAATTCGTAGCAGTTTCGTAGGCGCCCGTAGCGGATGATAACACAGACATTCGAGACGTAGAATTGTCGTATCCACCGTATTGGCACCTTAGAAGGTTTCCGAAGGTTGTCACCCTATTCGATATCGCATAACGTAGTTACGACGTAGATATGAGCTTCATTTTAACGTTTCGTATCCCATACATGATCTCGCCGAGGCTAATTTTACTTTTGTTTGTACGAATCTTATTTTTGCTGTTATTAGATTCTGTTTGCGTATCCAAGGTTTGTTATTGAGACCGCGTACGTTATTACACGAATCTTGTTTTTGTGCTGAAAATTATATTGAATCTATTTTACATAATATACTTATGTTACGTTTATTAACTTAGTTATTTTTCAGTCGTCGTAGACCGATTTCTTTACAATTTTTTTTGGAAATAGTTTGTTTTATTTTTATACAACGCTTTTACTTCTTTTTAGCTTTTATGTTGGCATGGATGTAAATACATGCATTATACAAATGTAAGTACTTAAAATTAATGAGGTTGTGGGACAGTGAATGGAATTCCGAATTTTGCGTCAATATTTTGATACGAGTTTTTTCTGGTATATAAATGTATTTTGGTAATTTTTATCTTAGGTCGGCAATGTAGGCAACGTAGGTTCAATGCCAACTAAATAAAGCAACATAAGAGTATAATCTCTGCGATTCGACACAATTAAATAATTGATTAATTAATCCTTTTTTGCTGTTCGATTATTTCTTCAGGCTTTGTCTAGGTTTGTAGGAGGACGAAAACACATGGAGCTGGGTATTGTCCCACGCCTCAACGGCTTGACATAGATAAGAGTTAGAAAATTTCACAGTCCCGGCCTAGGTGAGGCCGTGGAGCTGTAGTTCCTTGAGCCAGCGAGATATTTCTTATGATTTTTTTAAGATGAGCAAATGAGCCAATTGATTGTAAGTGGTTATGGCCGATTATGACCACTCAGAACAATGAAGGAATAATTGATGCCATGGCGATTTTATATAAAAGTTCATTTTTTTTTTAAGGAGTCTAGGGCGTATAGATCTTGTAATCTACAGAGGTTGATTCCACTCACAGATGTAACCTGTTATTTCTTATATGACGTCTCATATTCAAAAATAATTAGTAGCGTTCTCTATGTAATGTGTGTATTTGAATGCTTTCTCGTGAAATCAATTCCTCGAATTTGATTACCATATATAGAAATCTATCTTTAATTGAATTTTCCAACCCAATAATAGATTATTATAAACTGTAGGGGTTAATAACATAAAGGCGGCGGGTCGTAATTATAAGCCGAACTTTCTGAAACATGTCTGAGAGAGCGGCAATCGCTAATTACGAGTAGGTACCTCAGCTTAAAAGCGGAGAGGAGAGGTGTCTAATAAAAATCACATCAAAGTTAAATCAAGCTGTTGGAGGGTAAGGTAAATATGACACATCATTTTAACAAAGATAAAAAAAGCATCCATATTTGATCGTTAAAAAATTACATTACCATAAAAGAAGAGAATGAAAAAACTGCAATAAACCGTTACATTTAAAAAGAGGTAGAACCATAGCGAATATCCCACGTAACCGGGAAATATAGAAGGAGTTCCATTAAATTAAAAGAAAAACAGCTCACGTAATTAATGGATGCTCCCTGAAGATTCGAAATTGCAACAATCTCATTACACTGTGGGATGGGATGAAAGGATGAATAAGATTCTATTCCGGGATAGAACTAAGCGTGCTACTTTTATTGTATTGCCGGATGTGCGGTTCGTTCTGGAATCACCATGACAAAAATCCTGTCCGATCCAAGATGCACATTTGTAGTATTTAAAAAAATACGAAAACAAAATATGGTAAAGGATAACATAATTATCGTATAGTACACATTTATATTTATATAGCAAAGTTTTAAATTCTGACAACACTAACACATATTCTGACAATTCTGAAACATCGTGCCGCAAGTTGCTTGTTACGAACGTTGTTAGCAGTGTAATGTGGCTTTCCCTATTTTTAATTCATTTTGTTAAGGATATTTTTTATCATACTATGTGAAACAGATCTTTTAAATATAACACATTAATGATGCCGGGTTCACCTTTATCGGACAGATTTTTTTGTCACTTGTATACCGTGTTTTGAATAGGTCGGCATATTTGTGTTAGAAGTAGATAGCCTGTCACCCATCGATACTTTAAATTTAAAAAATACCCATTAACACATTCGATAGGCAATTTATCATAAGCATATTTGTTAATCAATAATATTTGATAAAAAATATGTCCCATCTGGTTATGAGATGGGTGAAGGTCAATCTTACACGTCTCCCCTACTATTATAATTGATATTAAAAACATATAAAGAATAAGTTTGCAAATCATATAATTACTTTCTGATTAATAATCACAACTTGAGCTCCGAGAAATGAATTAATATTAAAGAACATGCATACATAAACATCACGCGTTTTTTCCAGAAGGCGTAGGCCGAAGTGCAACCAGGTCACCCACGTTTAGCCTTGTATGTTCCGTCCCATGATATGATAGGGGGCGAGTCTATAGTCATATCGGGCACAAATTCCTGACTCGGGGCTGGTAATGTATAGAAAAATCCAATATCACTTTGCTCGACACGGGATTCGAGCTCGAGACCTCAGCTTTGTAAACATACCATAGAACTACGCCACCGAGGCAGTACATTGAAGTAAATTCGTAAGTCTTCATTATAATGTTATATACTTTATAGAAGAGAAATATGTAATTGAATAAAGTCAATCTTCAATTTATACATGTAAAGGAGTACAAAATAAAATAACTATCTCATACAAGCTTGTGTATAATCTATATTTAAGAACACTTATGAGGGGTCTTTATAACGATAGTAAATTAAAGGCAAAACAGTTATTATTGCAATGCTTTTTTGTTTTTGAGTCCGTACGCGCAACGCGCAAGCTACTGCATGAAGATGCGTTTTTCATAGTAGTATTTGTGCAGATCTAATTTAACATTCGATATATAATGTTTTACCTCTATAAATTGCTTATAAGCCGAGTTATCGATGCAATAAGGTTTATTATGAAGTCAATTTGTACAGGTAATAAGAATATAATGACATACGGTGCCGAGACGTGGACACTGAGGGTAGGACTGGTCCACCAATTCAAAGTCGCTTAACGAGCTATGGAGCGGCCTTGCTCGGTGTTTCTCTGAAGGATTGAATCAGAAATGAGGTTATCCGAAAGAGAACCAAGGTAATCGACATATCCCAATGGATTAGCAAGTTAAAGTGGCAGTGGGCTGGTCACATTTGTCAGAGAAACAACCATTGGGGTAGACGTGCTCTCGGGTGGAGACCACGCCTCGGCAAGCGTAGTGTGGGACGCCCTCCAACCAGATGAAGCAACGATATTCGTAAGATGTCTGGGAGCGTTTGGAGACGATAGGCTGAAGGTCGAGCCCAGTGGCGTACCATAGGAGAGGATGTCCAGCAGTGGACGCGGAAGGGCTGTTGATGGTCATGATGAATAAGAATATAAGGAAATTATCATTGGAACCTTTAGATTTTTGGTGTCCAAGGTGTTGTTAAGTAAAAACATATCTATACACAATTAAAACAAAACAGGGCAATATATCAACTAGTCTTGTTGATATATTCACTTAAATTTTTTTTTCTATCGCGCACCATATACAGGGCTTGTTAATTAATTAACTTAATAAATTAAAATGTATAAGAATCACAGCAATGTGCCCATAATTTTAATTATTGAAGTGTATTTAATTACGTTATCAAATACATATACCAGTATGAGCGGTATGACCTGTTCTTTTTTAACCTTAACATCAGGCGGGCCCATGCAGGTGCAGGTGTTAACAAAATTATATATATATATACATGCCACTATAAAAAATATACATTGGAAATGTCTACGCCGAATATTTTCCTTTTGATATTTTGAGCAACAAAACGGACTGGTAAATACTTGGCATTATTTAGAACATAGTATCAGGTTTAAATAGCGATGTTAGTAATTATATAAGCAACAAAAAAGACGCGCATTATTTGCCGGGATTTCATTTGCTTTCCAACATATTACATAACCTTTGACATGTTTCCGAGGATTTCCAACTAGCAACGAGCAATAATTGGACTATTGTTTCATTATAAGGTTTGTAAACGGTAATTGTGTGGTATTGCGCTGTGAGAATGTAATGAAATATTATATCATTTCAGTACGTTGATTTATGTATGTCATATATTGATATATTTTATAAACTACTTGCGGTCCGGAACGTTTAGCACAGCCGTGATTGCTCCAGCCCAAATTAATTAACACCAAGTCTAAAGTAAACATGACAAAGTATTTCTCATACTCATATGAACTTATTGCCTTCATTCATCAACTACTACTTAATTGTGAGCTCTCTTTGAACACATATTACACTGGCGTTACCTAGTCACATCTCTTCACTTCTACTCTGTTGTGATGATGGCTAGTAATAATAAATCAGAGGGTAGTAAGGACACTCACCGCATACCAGGGCCTCCAATTGTTCCTTCCACTAGTATCGATCTTCCACGAGCTCTTGCCAATTTGATCCAAATTAAGTTATTTCCACCGTATTTTATCTTCCCTGCAAGGCAGTTTGTAGCTAAATTGGCTCAAAAGTCTGGATATATTTGAGTTCCGTAGCCCGCACACTTTTAATTGTAGCAGTATACAATATGAGTTTAGAGAGCCTTTCAGTGTTGTTGAAAATCAAATAAACATATTTTGTTTATTTACCGCATAAAATTGTATCTAGGTCCGTGGGAATTTCATATCCAAGGCTTAATTTCAAGCCGCATTCACTATTCGTATCAAAAATAATGTTGGTAACAAAATACTGTGCGAATTCTTGAATATGTCTCTGTCTCAAAATTGTCTCCTAAGTCGTGGTGCCTTGCTGTAGGTCGTTAAAGCTACAATACAAATAGGTTGGCTGGACCGGTGGTGTATCACTGTCTCACACAAAACCGACGTGAAGTAACTGCTTTGCTTTTGCATTACGTTTGGTAAGTGACTTAGAGACTCAAAACACTGCGCTTACCATCAGGTGCATTGCTGACATAATGACGTTTCGGTATAAACAATTACTTAAAACCCCTTTTACACGGGGAGAGTTTCTCGCGGCGAGAATCGTATGCTATTATCGCACGACATAACCGCCATAAGATTATCGTGTTCTGACAATGTTTACACGATGCAACTTTTTTATATCGTTACGATAATCGTATCTTTGAGACGAGAAATTCTCCTCGCGTAAATGGAGCTTTATTCTTAAATAAATTGAATTTTATTTTTATTCAATGTACTTTTTATATTCATGTGAATCCTGTAGGATTCATGCCGACTATTTTCTGCCAACCAATTAACATTTTTGATGGTATAAATGCCTGCAGCGACAATTATTTTCGCCAATAACATATTGTTTATAAATACGTGGTGCAATTGGATACTATCGACATATTGATATGAGTGATGCAGTATCCGTAAACCATAATTTTTTAAGCGAGGATTAAAAATATGCCATGGATAATGTTCATGTATGACTCCTTTTTTCATGCTGTCGGGACAAAATGATAATCTCGGAATCGGATAACACACAGCTTCACTTAGGATTGGTATGGGTCTTTATGCCATTAACGAGCCATGGAGAGGGCTATGCTCGGGGTTTTACTACGAGATCGAATCAGAAATGAGGAGATCCATAAGAGAACTAAAATAACCGACATAGCCCAGCGGATTAGGAAGTTGATGTGGCAATGAGCGGCGCACATAGCATGGAGAACTGATGGCCGATGGGGCCAAAAAGTTCTCGAATGGAGGCCACGAAGCGGAAAGCGCGGCGTGGGACGTCCACCCGCTAGATGGTCAGACGACCTGGTGCAGGTCGCGGGACGTCGCTGAATGCAGGCTGCCTCCAACAGGTCACTGTGGAAATCATTGTGTGAGGCCTATGTTCAGCAGTGGACTTCCTTTGGCTGATGGATTGGATTGGTTTGGTCATTATGGCACTTTTTATGCTTTTCCATTTATTCGAGTGGATATTAAAATCTACGCCCGATTTCATGGTATATGCCACCCAGGCATCTATTACTATGTGCCGTGTAAACTATCGTCATCCTTTATCGGTCGTCACAAATATGCCCGTTCGAAACGGAATACTTATTGCTTTCACAGGCTAAATCAAACTCGACACGCTTGCTCGTGTATACTTATAAGTTATCGCCCTTTACCCAACAGAGACAGCAAAACTCCGATTTTCAATATTCGGAAACACTTTTATATAAGAAATTATTTTTGCAAGAAAATCGGAATCAAATACATCGTCGTACCTATTATTTGATATTGAATTTCCAGTAGACCAAATCTTCGCTTTGATTATTCATGTACGGAATAGGATCTTACAAAATCATTACCTTATACACATCAATATTCTTGGAAATACTTTGATTGAGTAAATAGCATACAAAAACGTTGAGGGAATTTCGGTACCCAGTGAATTCTAATTGAATTTGTTACAAGTAATTTTCATAATAAATTAATGAAATAGGGTATAATTACATTATCAAGTATTTTCTCTGAAACTTGGTTCATATATTAATAAGTAGACGTTTCCTTCGTAATTTGATTTACGGGAGGAATCTTGTAATTTTGAATTTGTTGCAACCGTTACGCTTAGGTTACGTATAATGGTAATGCTTTTAAGTACAAATTAACTCGTGTTAATGTTAGTAGTTATACTTATAAATAAATATACAGTTGAAAATTTATACGTTTGATAGTTATCGCTGAGGCAATTATTCTTTCCATAAAGAGGATGGCCGCACCTGGCTATCGAACCTAGAACGCTATCGATTACAGCTCGTACATGCTGCTACTAGTCCAATAGTTCTTGAAAAGATTAAATCATATTTTTGAAAAGAAGTCCTAATAACTACAACCATAAAATGTCTTTTGGAACACGAAATTAGGTTGTTAGTAATATACCCGTGCAGATAGCGACCACCGAACCAGATGGTGGGAAGTACGTCACAGTGATTCGCGCTTCGTATTCAGCATTTCTACATCAGAATGAGATATTATATATTTCGCTGATGAATACTCTATTTGGATTGCATTGTAGTCACTTTGTCATCGTAAAAGCATCCGAGATTTTAGACGCTAAAATGTTCTCTATTTGGAATTCAAACTCGCGTCACTTCAGCTCTGTGATATCACCAACGTGCGTGCCAACGAATAATATTAATTAACTCCATTTAAAAAGGGGAATTCATCGCAGCACTGTGTATGAAATATAGAATTTGTGTCCTGCTAAAATATACCTAATTGTCCCATGTTTAGGGGAGTTTTTCGCGAATCATATATACAGCTAATACCGGCTAATATACATTCTGCTGAGGCTACACAAACGCCATCTCTATTCATTCGGGTTGAGTTTGTAGTAGATACTAATTTCCGATAAATTTGTGCGTTCTCGCGGGCGAAACGAGCCGAGTCGAGAAATTTATAGCTTTTGAAACGGCGTTTACCTTTAGAATTGAGCGTTAATCTTGTGTGAAAGACGCAACGTAGTGGAGAAATGAGAGTGTTTGTGATCCCGATGTGTGTTTTGCGTTTTATTTTTACCACTTAGTATTGGGTTGGCGGTTTATTGGATTTACAATTTCCCGTCGGCTCCGAAGTTTACCGCGGCTGATTCAGCCCACTTTCAAACGAAACGTTTGTTTATTTTATACTACAAATGATTGTTGAACATAATTGAAACAATAACACTTATTCAATTTTACAATAACAGTAAAATATTTTCATTAATCAAATTCAGAAAAGAACGGCCCGCATTATTTGATTAATATTGCACATACATTATTGTTTGCCAGGAAATATAATTATAAATAGTATTAAGTATGTTATGCATACGTACACTACTTTAAAATACTTTACATATGATACAAATCGATTTTTCAGTGCTTTTTTCACAGAATCGCAAAGCCATTTTCCAAAAAAGTAGCCGTTTAATGAACATTGCCAAACTATAAGTATAGTTAAACTATACATATGTAAAAATATACATTTTATAAAAATCGGTTGCAAAATTATTGTGTGAGTATGTCAGTCTGTATACTCTCGCTGCGAAACACGACACTCCTCCACAATCGAGACATGATTGAAGGCTTAGTCGATAGTCTACCGCATCTATTGCCGGCTAGCGAACCTCACATGTTATAGGAATTCCTTTAATGATCTGCATTGTATGCAGTATCCCTTACGTTGTTGTCTTTTAGCGATAAATAAAATTAGCAAGGAGATCATAAAAAAATTACAATATTAAACTATGTCACAAACAGGCAGTTAATTTATGGTTAGTTTGTTCGAAAATATAGTACATAGTAAATTAAAGTAAAAATTAGCAGTTAATCACCACGCACTATAACGGGGAAGGAATACATCGTGAAGAAAACTACATACCAAAGTGATTCGGAAGATAGTAATTACTATGGAATGTAAAAGTCCGCCAACCCGCGTTACTCTAGCGCGGTGGACTAAACGGCCTAACCCTTCTCAATCATACTGCCGATTATAAAGTAGGCCCGTGCCCTGCAGTGGGACGTATAATGGGCTGATACGAAAAAACTTATTAATATTTTATTTCTTATTAAACCGACAAATTGTATAAAATGAAAACGTTAAACGTGATCGGTTTGCTTGAAGCGTTATCCATGTACCAGAGTATCAAGCTAGATGCAATGACTTGAAAGAATGTGGTCAGTCTTGTGCTCCGCTATTTACTTGTATCCTTTGTCTATTCGCTCGAGCCCGGTTTATTTGCTCCAAGCGATCGGTTCATCTCGACATAACAAATGAACAAAGAGTTATTATTCGTATCGGTAGATTAGCTTCCTTGTGGGGAATCGCTCGCTTGGCTTTCTACGGAAACTACGGATGCCTTTTAAGGTCTTTGGTTTGTGATTGTGGTTGTGTATTTTATAAATACGATCGGTTGTTGGATTTATTTGTAAAGTAATTTTTTAATTGATACGTACTAGTGAAATCTTTAATGGAGTTATTCATACATAAAAGTAAACCGACAATGCAGAATCTTTTGCGGTGTAGTTCTATCTCTGCCTACCTTTGGCCAGTATTTAGACATTTAAAGTGCAACATTATACCTATGTATTGTTCATGTTATAGAACGATTATTTTATCCTTTCAAGACTGGTAGCACGCCTGATACCAACCCGGTGGTAGGCTGAACGTAAACATCTGTTATTTCTTTAGTAAACCTTAAAGTATACAGGTTTTAGGACAAGGTTTTCCTTTAGCAATGTCAGACTTGATATTATTAACTATTATTAATAATTTTGTAACTATTCCCAATAAAATTAATCCTGAATACGCAATAATCAGCCATCAAAACATCAACTGTTGCATGATAACTAAAAAAACAAATGCTAGAAACAACATCAGTGGCCAACATACAATTTTAAATTACAAAACAGTATTTTTCCACCGTAGTGGCGCAGAAAACACGTCCGACCAATTTGTACTTTTGTGTAAATCTGAAAGTTTCGCCGCACAGCTGTCGTATCACGCACCGTTCGCGCACATTTTCATTTCCTTTGTCATTTCCATATTTATTGGTAGGCTATGTTCAGATTTCTAACGTTCCGCAAAACGTACCTACTATTAACCAACAAAGTCAATTAGGTCGCCAGCCGTAATGTCACAGAGATAAAATGAACAAAATTATAGCTTCACTTCGACAACCGTAATAAAGCTGGGGCCTACTTTGTGACGATTTTCTGCGAGCCGGGCTCCTACTCAGATGTCAATTTTAGGCCGACGGCTTCTCGAGACAAACATCTAAATCGCGTATGATATACGGGCGTTCGCTTTGACGCACGAGCTATTTATCAAAATACAATTCAGGTTTTCGCTGAACTCGGTTAATTTGAAATCGTATTTTGGTAAATAGTTATTTTTTGATTGGAAAAGCTTTGATTTATTTCTCACAGGCCATTAGGAACGTAATTGGAATTTGTGGCGCTAGATGTAATTATATTTGAACAGAAATATTTAATTAAGAATCAATTGATTTACTGTTCTCAAACTAGTTCCAAAAGTACTTTAATAAAACAGGATTACTCATTCAACACAAATAGGTCAAATGTGTCTAACGTGCTGAACAATACGCAGATAATATTTCCGAGTAGAGCCCAAGTTGAGTATGAATAGTCGGCCCCGTTCCACCGAGGCACCTTTATGAGACACAGAGCCTTTTGCAGGCGCTTTTGAATTCGCCTGTAAATACAGCTTGTGACACGCAAGCAGGCCCAACGACGCGGAGACAGGCGACCGAACGCCATAATGCACGTTACCAAATCACAAGCCTAAAGATGCGAATAAAATGTTAATGTTCAATTAGGGAGTTCATGTAATGAATATTTATGCAGATAATGATATTAATGACGGGCTGATAATATAATGTTCTGTCTTACCTTAGCGTGTAATATTTTGTTTTCGTATTTTTGTCGCGTAATATAACTTAACATTTAATCTCGTTAGTGTAATTATTTTTGTGTGGTAAGCACATCGTAGATTTTTGTTTTCTTCTTTTTGAATATCAGTAATATTTTAAGGGTACTAAAAGCTATTTCCTGTAAATTTGAAAGGCGATCACATAAATTCGGCTCGCATCTCGATAGAACGTTAACATCAGGCAGTATTATCTTTATTTTATGTTCAAAGAATGTCCTATCTTTTATCATCCTTTAATAGGTACGAGTATAATCCATAATCCAGCTAAAATACGTCCAACTATAGGTTACGGGCCTTCTACGAACAAGAGTTATTAATTAAGCAAGATATTGATATTAATTGATGAAGTTGCTTAATAGATTGAGATTAATTAATTAATTAAATTCATAGATTGAGAGGGCTTATTTCATAGTCCATCACACTAACCTATTGCGGCTTGGCTGGACTTCACATACCAAATGTTTTTATTTGCCGTTAATGATCTTTAAACCCTTTTTTACTTTGATAAAGAATCCCACTGCTAGACAAAGGTTATTCCTCTCTGTCCCACTAGCTGTCATTTCCCCGCAAATCTTTCTTTTAATAAAATCTCCAGAAGACTGATATATTAAAATGTATAGTTTGGACATAAATCTATTAAGCGTGGCGAGTTTTATCAGCGCACGGAAGCCGGAGACGCGTGACAGACAAGTCGACGTGAAAAATGTTCTCAATGAACGTTGGGAGCCCGACCCAAATATTTAATATCAGTAATTAAAATCTCTCCCTATAGATACCGAAGAAATGAAATTGTCTCGTAATAACCTGGTGGTAAATGGAGGAGTACATGCAATAGTCACATTACTAGAATATCACTCGTAATTATTGGGATCGACTAGAACTTTCGCCCCACACGTAGACTAAAATCGGAATGGGTTTTCCGTGAAAATTGAGTCTCGGATTGGTTTTTACATCGATTCCGTAATGATTTTATATTGTCCATTATATCATCATATAAAATTGTAATATAATATAATCAAACCTACATATCTCCATAGGCAACAACATATTTCCCAAGCTGTAAAAATACATTAAAAAATAATTACAACGGAATGTAATTCGTCTGATTCAATACAGTTCGTTCATACTTTCAAAATTATAAGATGATGACAGAAAAACACTTTTGTGTTATATGTGTGATGAAAATTGATATTTTAATTTGGGGCAAGTATAGGAGAATAATAAATGACTAGTTCACACATCACACTGATTAAAATATATTTTTGGAACTCCTTTGTAAAAGTAATAATATTAAAGGTGTCGATGATGTCATTTGGATAGTATGTATAATGTATAGACACGCCATTATAATATTCAGTTGAAGTTATGTGGTGGTGACAGTGACAAGACATGGATATCATCCATTAAGTTAATTGAATTATTTTGGTTCGGTATCAGATTATTACCTCGGCTAAGGATGGGACAGCTCTGTAACCGGAGATCGATTAGGTTTTGGGCCAAAGTTCAATACGCTAGTCTACTGCGCGGTGGTGAACTTTTCATATCATAGTAAAAAAAAAAAAGTTTTCTAAAATACGAAGGTTGCCTCCCGGTTTTTCTTCTGCCCCTAGAAGAGCTTTTGTTTTGATACTATGATAATTTAGTGAGGCATATAATGAAGTCTAAGTGCACATCCACATCGCCAGCCTAGTGCAGTTGTGACGGCGGGCGCGAATTATCAAACATATGAAATCGCCGTTTACGCCCATAGTGTAGTGACTAAGATGGGCGCTTGAAGAATCGCTATAGCGCGCGTATTCTTCGAATGTTCCTAGTTTAGGCCACACTAGTCAGCAAGCGAGCTAATGCGCGGGTTGCGGAGGTATCAAAGCGCGTCTGAATGAGGAAATGGCGCTAAATACTGCAGTTATATTTTATCAATATGTAATCAATTATTGTCAAGTATTGTAGAGTAAAATTTATACATGTACGAGATGTATAGCGTCATTATTAATTTGTAAAGTGAAATTGTGCGTTTATTTGTTTGTCAGGTAATTTAGCATATAAGTTGTAAAGGATATGTAGCTTTAAGTACTACTAATGCTTTCATGCTTCTATGTCAACTGACAAGTTACATTTATTAAAACCAGCATTAAAAGGAGTGGAGCTGCGAGCAAAACCCACCGATCTATGAATTAATCAAAGTCGCGAGTTTCGGATATAACATTCATTTGTAGGTGATAAAATATCCATTTAAAAATGAAAAAAAAAATGTCTAAAAGCAATGAAGGCTAGAAGGAACGTAACCTAAATCTGTGTGCGCGATGACATGACGTGAATAATGTTCCAAATGAGAGAACTTTTTACAGCTTTTCAATGCGCTTTGTGACAGCGCGCCTTTGAATATATTTCGCGAGTAACGGGATAATTCCGACGTTTCCGCGCTGATTATACTTTTTTAATCAAGCATTTCTGTATACGCGTGAAGTTGTCCAATTCACTGTATAGACAACGGTTTTATTATTTCAAGATTTATTGTACACCAGTTATACAGCAAAAATAGACAACAAACAGATAAAAAGTACAATTTGCGGTCTTATCGCTCAAGGCAATTTCTGACAGACAACTATGGGATGGATTTATTAGAAAAGAATCAAAGTTTTAATCCTTCTTTGCATTTAAAATCCATCAAGTATACTCGTAGTTGATACTGTCGGGATTGCAGAGTTAATTGTATATTTTTTGTTAGGTATTTTTATTATACAAAGGAATGTACTTTGATAAATGAGATCGAATTTTTCTATGAATTTAATATAAATCTTTAAAAACTAGTTTCTTGTTTTGTGTTTTTCGTTATCGTTAACTTTGATTCGCCGGATTAGTTTATTGATTTTATTATTCTTTAGCTCAATTTAGTTTATAACTTCAAAGATATTTTATTTTTAGTTAATTCTATTATAACTCTGTTTACTTATTTTGCGAGTCTGCTCTTGTTATCGCATTATTACACATAAATTATTACCACGTTATTCATAGAGAGTTTTAAAACCTATTTTAGTTGACAAATGTTTTGTCATTTTCCAACGACTTTTGAATTCAGTTTGAGCGAAGAATACAAAACATTCCATAGCTAAAATAGGTTTTAAAACTGTCTATAAATAGTTTACACCTTTACGCTCTGCATATGACTGGAATAGTTATTCGAAACATATTGGTCACGTTCTTGATATTCGTTTTATACTAAGTACTTACCTTATATTTACAATAATAGAGGTTGTTTATTAAACTAAATAAATAAAACAAAAAAAGGAAATATTTTACATCTAGTCGAGCGAGTTAACCCCGGCCAACTGCTAATTTGTTAAAATTTCCCAATTGTAATGTGTTACTTTTGTTCCAGAAATGTGGATTCAACGCTGACGTGGAACAGAGAGGTCAATATGGACCATTGGGTGACGGCGGCGAGCGTGCTGCTGGCATTTCTACTTTATTACAACACTTTGGACGCGGGATTTGTTTACGATGACCGGTAACATTCATTATTTAATTCTCATAATTCCATGTGTTAGGGGTTAGGCTCTCCGTCTACTATAATACGGTGGTGAACGCGCTATGAATGTATCTGGCAAAATATTTAAGTTATAGATAGTCTCAGAACGTAATAGGACTTAAAGTTATGTTTCGTTCACACTTCATTTCGTAAGAGGCGTTAGAAGAATATTATAATATTATCTACTTATTTGCATCTACGAAATTTGGAATAAGTAATCTAAAATGAGGGCCACAATGGCGTCCTAATTAAAAACCAGAGCAAAATGGGTCGAATTGTATAATTGAAACGTCTTTTCACACTTTCCAAAACTTTTTAATTTAATTTTCTATAGTTTTTGAGTTACCACCCGAAATAAGCGAACAAGCTTCCTTCCGCACTTTATTTCCTTATCTTGGAAGTTTGCAAACCATTAAATCTGAGATAATTAAGGCGGAAAGGTCTAACGTATATTAGAGGAAAAATATTTTTTTACAAACACTTATAGGATTAAGAAAAACGGTGTATTTTCAACGGGTCTTTTATAGATATCGACGGTTTCTTTCAAATGATCCCTGGATGAAATATATTGGACAAATCTCTACACGGACTACACAAAATTAATTATTAGTACAACAGTGCGTGGTGGTCTGTTGGCAACAGACTAGAGGCGGCTGCCGACATGTGTACCATGTTCGCGGGGTCAAATCCCAGGGCACAACTCTGACTTTTCGTAGTCATGTGTGTATTGATAGTACATCACCCACTATAACGATGACGGGAAAGATCGCAAGGAAACCTACATACCATAGCGATTGTATGAATTTCTATGGTATGTAAAGTCCGCCAACCCGCCTAGCCCAGCGTGGACTATACAGAAGATGTAGGCAGGGGTGCTATGAGGACACCCACGTTTCGCCTTATGTGTTTCGTCCCACGATGTGATAGTGAGGGCAAGCCTATCGCCATATCGGGCACAAATTCTTAACTCCGAGCTGACAATGAATAGAATAATCCAATATCACTTTTCCCGGTCCGGGATTCGAGCCCGACACTTCGGTTTTGTAATAGTACCGTGGTACAACTACGCCACCGAGGCAGTTTTTATTTGTAATTAATAATATAACATAATAATTATATCATCACAATTATAATCAGACACAGAAACTAGAAATCAGTGAAAACAGGCCAAAAATATCTAATGTATAAATGACAAATGTATAAATCATCTAATATAAATTATACTCGATATGAAATTAGGGCGTTGAATTATAAATTTTAAATAACCGACTAGCGGTTCGAAAAGACCTTCAAATAAAAATGTAAGCCGCCTCCCGAAATTAAATAAAAGCTGTAAAATATTTATGGAGTCTAACAAAATATACGGAGAGGTCACAGTCTAAACTGTCACTTGAGAATAAACGACATCCAGGCTTCTTAATGGCTTTCAGCGCCTTTGATTTTGTTGGAAACCTTTTTATAGACGTGTCATGTGTATATAATTAATTTACTTTTATACCCCGCTGCGGTTTTATTTTTCAGTCCAGAATAAAGTATTAGTCGAGCCAATGGATGTACAAGTTAAGTGGTTAAAACTTGAGTTGCCTGTAGTTTGGAATGGCCTGTGTTAGTTAGTTGAAGATAAATTAATCAAGTGCACACAGAAGTCTTTTAGCAGTTTTACTGATAAAATATGGCTAACTAAAATAAATGCTTTTTAAGATGCCCTTAAAACTAAATTGTTTATTTGATGACATGCGTTTACAATACAATATTACGATAGATTATAACACAATGTTTTATTATTACTTTTATATTCAGTTTAAGCGCAGTATATATGTAAAGCTAATTGAAATATCATTAAAGCGACATCTAGCAGCACACTCCTGAACTACCTTTGTTCAAAATCACGATCAAAGCTTTTCAATACAAAATTTAGTAGGTAATAATTGACTAAAATATTCTTTTCATGGCTACGCCAATCCCGTTCGAGTGAAATTTCCTTATGATTGATTAATTTCGCGGCCCGATTGGTTTGAAGTTCAGTATTATGTTTAGTATGAATAGCTCTTTCATTATTATTTTAAGGAGGGGGAAAGCGGATGGATTTGTATTGCGATAGCTATTATAACTAGTTACTGTATACCAAGCATTATGTGATTATGTACGATTGTTATAAAGAGACATTAAATAGGCTGCTTATTCTATTAGAAGGGTCGTTAGTCTGATTTTGGTGAACATGACATAGTGTTTCGGATTTACTTTCAATCAGGCCCCTGTCTAACATGGACTCTTTAAGAAATTAAGTTAGACTTCATTATTTCACGCTGGTATAGTATAGGTTGGTAGACTTTACATATGTTCGTTTCGGTTCAGAGTATCTAAGAACTCTGATGCCTTCCTACACTGTTGAAGTTACCTTAATTAATTTCAATCTTTTAAAGCATTTTCCTTAAAGTAACGTCCACGAAATGTGTTTTTTATCAATAAGAAAACGGTTATTTAAACGTTCACCCAAGCTAGTTGTAACTTGAACATAATAACTGAAGTAAGCTGAAAAAGGGTCGTGGGTGGTGTCTTGAATAGTTGCCATAATTGGAAGCTTTATATAAGAATCTTTCAAAGGGCTGAATGACGGTCTTTGTACGGAGACCAACTTCAATTATATTTAATTACTAAATATTCCGTTTAACAACAGCCGAAATTACTTCAATGACTTATAAATGATTATATTTATAAATTACTAGCGGTCGGGCCCGGCTTCGCCTGGGTGTAGATAGTTTTTGAGTCCAGTCCACATCAACAACACATTATTTCGCTTACTAACTGTTTTATATTTAAACTCAATGTGACTGCCGTCGACTATATTGCTTTTCCCGTCCCGTTATATCCCGTTCCGTCCCATAACGAAATGTATGCAATCCTGTTGTCCTCTAGCCCGTGCCATCCATTCCAACTTGAAATAATAGCAAATATGTATATTTGAATTGAATTCCTCACTCACCACCGGAACACTACATTTATTTGGATAAAAATCAGCCTGTGTCCGTCTCCATGGTGTAATATATCTCTATGTTAAATTCGATTAAAATCGCTTCAGCCGTTTTAGTGTGAAAACCGAAAATACGTATATACAAACACACTTTCGCATTTATTATATTAGTAGGGATAAATACATCCAATAGTGACACGTAGACCTGACCCAACAGTAAAATACCAAGTCCGGTGTCATGTTCATTGTAAACCAAACGGGTTACAATCAAAACAGAGTATCTAGTAGATAAATTATTATGAACTCCAATTTTTCAATATCGTGTCTGTTGGTCGATTCAATTACCATCATCATCATCATCAGCCCTTCCGCGTCTACTACTAGACATAGGCATCTCCTATGGTGCGCCACTGGGCTCGATCAACCAACTGGCTGGCCCATCGTCTCCAACCGCTACCAGCCATCTAACGAATATCGTCACTTCATCTGGTTGAAGGGTATCCTACACTATTCCATTCAATAACCTGTAAAATAGAAGAAGAGCAGATATATTGTATTTCTTTAGTTAAGTGAATGTAATTCTCATGGAGAAATAAATATCTTAAACCTTAATATCATCATATCCCCACCTTTTTACACAAGTCCAGCCAATGTTCAAAACCTAACCACTCCGTTTAGGAACCTTATATCGTATAGAATTAAAAAAACGACATTCAAGAGTAAGGATTATAAAGAAATACGTAAAAAATAACTTAGAAAATATCAAACCTCTTGTGCAAAAATACAAACGAAGCGGTATGGGACCATTGACCTTTCTAGTATACTGAACAAAATTTTGCTTAAATATAAAGATATTTCTCATCAGGTGCTCGGTGAAGGTTTTTACTCAGCGGTCGTTGAACGCGGAAAGAAAGCTAAATAACAACTTGACGCGATACATTACAGGATATGTGGAAGGCTTTCGCTCAATAAAGTTAAATTGGCGCTATATGAATACAAATTGTAAGGTTACATCTGCTTTGTAGGCATAAGGCTGATCTCATACTTATAAGTCAATTTTTCTGTAATACCCATGAAAATAATGTTACGTTTACCCTAAGTCTGGGGGCAGGAATGAAAGCTGCTTCGCTGCTGATATGAGAAAATGCACCAAATGTGAAATGTGATTTTATTGAATTCATTCCACTTTGTTATTTTGACGGCATCTATGACATTCCTGTATCTCCTAGTTTCGACCTTAATCGAACCAATTAACGGAATAATCTTGAGACATTCACTTCCAAGTAAACAGTAAAAGACTTATTTTGCACCTACGTTGTTTTTTACAATTTGTCAAAAAACGGCCCTTTCAAATGAGTCACTCTAACACTAAACTTGTGAAGGAAAGAAATTCATCGTCAAGTCATTAATTATTGCGTTCTCCCTAAAAATAAAAATGTCCGTGGCCGGAAACCAAACTTGCCACCACCAGTTTGTTAGCAACTGTTTCGCCCCCGTGTCACGGACTTTCCAAGATAACTTTCTTAATTAGTTCGTTAGCTAAATAACTTACAAGACATTGAACTCGTTTCCAAATAAGTATTTTTACTTCCCTTATATTTCCAGTTATGATTTCAGCAATGTAATAGTGATCAATAATGTTAATACAAATCAATAAAAAGTCTATATCAGGGTTCTGAACAGCCATGCCTTCATTTCGTGCCTTTACCTAATTTGAAATTTGATAAAAAATGGTTTTGGTTTAAATATATGTAGATACAGTCATATGATTCAATTAATGTAAACGCATTAACCAATGGCATGAAGCTTGGTTGGGCGGAAAAGTCTTGCGCCGCCAAAATTTTATCGAAATGTTATTAGCAACATTCAAAACTTCGCAAAAATAAAATCCACGGATAAATGCTTTGGAAAAGTCCCACCAATTAACGCCTTAATAAGATTCCTGAGGGGATAGAAGGGGCGGCAAAAAGTAACCCACGATATTTGTTAAAGACCAAGACTTTGTCATGTTGAATAATTTAGATTTACCTTTGATCCCGCGTTCCCGAGGGTAAAGGTAACCCACATTACTGTATCTGATTTATTCTTTGTACCCTGTCGTTGATGCCGGACAACCTATTTCATGTTATAAAGATTTTTAAAATTCGTTTGAAGTTTTAGTTTTGATTCGTATGAAGTTTTAGTTTTGAGAGGAATCTTTTTTGGAATGTTTTATTTCTGTTTACACCGTCTTATGTGCCGATGATGTTCATCAAAATTTTGTATGTAATGCATCCATTCTCAATGTCATCGCAGATATCAGATCTACAACACAAATAAACTTAAGGTTCCACCTTTCTTTTGTAAACGCTTTCTCCCTCCTGAGAAAACAGTTTCACCCTTTAGATTGATCACTCAAATCACTTGATTTCGATTTTATCTAACACATAATCTGATCCCTACTTTTCGGCAAAAATCCTTCACAACTTCCACTACATGACATATTTAATAATGGATTTCAAGTCACATTACGGAGTCATCAATAACAGTCTGCCACGCTAAGAGATCGCAGGATCTTGATTTATTTTAATATTCTCGGGTAACAAATTACAAAACATTATTAAATTTGTGACCTTTACGTAATCGAGTCATTTAGAACGATAGTGAGAATGGTTCACGAATAATATCATTTGGAACTGTCCAGTCTGTTCGTTTTAGAGTTCAGCGAGTTCAATCACTTGAATAAGGTTTAGAAATAATAAAATTAATAAAGTTCCCATTTTTTCATCCAGATGATATCGGCTAGATGAATTATTTCTAGAAGACTGATGTTGGCAGTGCCGGCGTTGGGGTAGGGGGCCGTTGGGCGACGGCCCTATGCCGCCAGTGCCGAAACGGCGCCGTATGCTGAGATTTACTGTAACCTATAGTGTTTTATCTCTGATTTACTGTTTTTTGCTTGGATTTGGATAGTACTTATAGGACGCCGTAGAAATCTCGCCCAGGGCATCGTTAATGCTAAAACCGCTACTTGTCGGCTTCTTAAGAGGGCAATGATGATGATAATTTAAATTTAAATAAATAGATTCCCTGCTTCTATACTCTATTTTCAGTAGCGCCTCGGTGGCGCAGTTGTACTATGGTATGATTCCAAAGCTAAGGTCTCAGGTTCGACCCGCGGGGCGGGCGAAGTGATATTGGATTTTTCTATTTATTATGATCAGCCCGGAGTTAGGAATTTGTGCCTGTATGGCGATATGCTCGCCCTCTATCATGGCGTGGGACGGAACATACATGGCGAAACGTGGGTGTCCTGTTTGCACCTCAGCCTATCCCTTCTGGGAAAAAGGCGTGAGTTTATGTATGCATGCATGTAGGTATGTATGTAAGTATGTACATACATCGCTAATTGTCCAAGTGTAGGTTTTGTGCAGTTTTTACCGTAAAATGTTGAAAAAATTAAGTATTCATGAACGAAACGATACAATCGACAGCATTTTAATTGCTACATGGTAAAAGTCATACAAACATAAACTGTTCTCAAACAAAGTTACGATTCAGCAGATGCAGTACAATTAAATAACTCTCGTGTAGCCTTTTCTTTATTTATGAATATGATGATTTTGGGTTTGACCACTCATTTACATACATACATAAAAATCACGCCATTTTCCCAGAAGGGGTAGGCAGAGGCGCCATCATGACACCTACAGTTCGTCCTGTATGCTCTATCTCATGATGTGATAGGGGACGAGCCTATCGCCATATCGAGCACAAATTCTTGACTCTGGACTGATAACAAAATAAAAAATCGAGACCTCAGCTTTGCAATCGTACCGTAGTACAATTACCTCACCGAGGCAATCAGGTTTTAGGTCTCTTAATATACAAAATAATGTCTAGCTATGATGTCCTTCAAACTGCTTCTTAAATATTGCTTTGGACAGCATAATTATTTTTAATGCAATTAAAAATACATTTTATCAATTAATGAAAAATAGTTGTACTTAAATAATTAAATTTTCATTCTAACAGATTCACAAACAAAATCTACTGCTGGAAACAATAATTGGATCGTTGATTCATAACAGATTGCTGCGAAATCCTTGTTTCGTGGTAAACACTAATTACTCTGCCATTGGCGTTCGGGAGCAATAATCGTGATAAAATCGATGAACTTTGTTCTGGATCTGGCCGTCGAAAACCGCTCCAGTGTTCCCTAATTGAGGGCTTACGTGACGACTTCTCGCCACAGCTGGCCACAACTTCCCCGGCAAAAAGTTCCTACCCTCAACTTTATCTTAGTGTAAGTTTCGATTTTGCTCCGAGCTCGAGTTGTTTTTATCGATACGGTTAAGAAAACCAATACGGGCCAATATTGTTTTGTGAGGCAGTGATATAAAACAGGCCTCCGCTCCCTTATATATTAAAATAGTTTTTTATGTCCACCCATCGTATTTTTATGATGCTGTTTCGTTTTCATATAAAGAATGGTATTAATACCTTGTATTTTTTAGGCGTTTCGGAGATTTGACACTAGACTGGTATTCTCAATAAATATCTATTTTTTTTGGACAGCCTCCGTGGCGTAATTGGTTAGAGACTGGCTGTGAAACGAGAGGCCGCGGGTTCAATCTTCGCACCGGGACAAATGTTCGTGTGAACCACAAGTATTTGTTTCGGGTCTGGGTATTTGTGAGATCGAAAAGCCTCTCGTAGTTTCTCATACCAATGACACAAAACTAGATCTTAGTGTGGGGTTAGGAATATGTATATGACTGTTGGGTGTATTTATTTATTTATTTTACGTTTTGATACTATTTGGGCCAATATGTTACGTAGTAGTAAAAGAACAAAAAATATAAGTGTGGGTGGTCTCTGTAATTAACTTAATGTAATGAAAGACCTTTGCCTTTAACTTACTGTACTCAAGATGATTATTTTCGAGCTTTTAATTTAGTTAATTACACGTATGAAAGGGCATAGATTTCCTAGTTTGGTGACTAGAAATAAAATTATTTGATAAGGTTCAGAAATTCTGTTGATACTGATAACGTTTGTAACTTTTGCAATATATTTTCAACGTTAATAAAATATGACATTAAAAACTTCATAGTATAATATTTTTTTTCTACGTCGTATGCACTTCAATGTTCTAAGTATTTTGGTGAACATTTTGTTGTGGTTAAGGTACTCAAATCATTGATACAAATACTTTTGTATACCGATATCCTCGCTTCGATGCGAAAACGAGGTAGTACCGGTTACGAAGCGACCATCGCCGTAAACTGGCCCATAACCAGCGGCCCCTGAGGTATTTCGTTTCGTTTTTATGTCGTTAAAGCGTGCTATATGAGACATTGTCCTTTGAATGTATCTTATTATGGAATCGTTTCGGTACACAAAATGTTTGGCCTAAAGGCTGTGAAAATAAATCGCTCTTTGTTCGTCGTATCAATCGCCATATTGGCAAGTACCTTTTTTAGTATGACTCCTATAAAAGGACAAAGATTTTCCATCCAAGTTCATGCTGTGGAGGCAGAATTTAAATTTCAAATTTGAGATCGCGCGTAAACAAAAAATCACTGTTTTATACTATAGCAACATCTATGCTTTCAATTTTAAATTTTATGTCGATGGAAATACGAGTTTGAATGAACCTGAAACCTGACTTTCGAATAAATTTTACATACATATTAACTGTAAAATTTTGTGTGCGTTAATACGTCAATCGACATCCGATATTTCAAACGTGCAATAGTCGGAAATTAAAATATAATAAACGTTGTATTCAAGAGCTTACACGCATATCCATTTTTGTCGATAAATAAGAAAAACCCTATTTTAATTGTTCTTTATAAATATATTGTGTATTTGCGTATATATTTACGTATAAACTGAAAGGCAAAAGTCCAAAACGCAAGTCATTTGCCAACAAAATATTCCAAGAACTTTTTATGCAAATAAGTGAAGGAAAAGGCGTCTTACTCACAATTTGCAATACAATGCCTGAATGTTGGAGATCATTTTTCCTTCTTCGCATAGTAAGCACGGTTTTGGTCCCATAAAAATATATTATTCAATTGGCTATTTTACTGGCTTTCTACTTCAGATCTAAGATGAAGGGATCAAATGTATGAGGGATCAATATATAGAGGGACGAGTAGTTTCACTACTGTTACCGTTGGTCAATTCCGATTCCCTTTGTGTGCGGACACGGGCCCTTTCAATCATTACTGATTTATTCCGCTCTTTATTCTAACATTCAAAATGGCTCTCGTTCTAAATTGACGATCCTATACCCCAGCACTTATCAAAATAAAGCCTACATAATAATGTCTATACGTGTTGCGGCTCGCCCCTGCCGTTACATATCGGTTTCACGTGGTTAGCAGAGGCTCAAATTAAATTTGAAATTTGAGCTCATAAGTCCCAAATAGTACCGCACAGTTGATCGAACTTGCCTTGACGACCAATCAACCGAGGTTGGTTAGCTATTTCGCACATCAACCGGAAAACGTCAGTATACCGTTCACAAAATCAATTTCGCCGGCACGTAGATACCTAAGTACATGTTCATTATTTAGATGGTATTGGGGTACCAGGAAATAACGGTAGGGACACGGGGCCAATAGTCCGAGATACTTGGGATAGATACCATGCCGATGAACGAATCAGGCCAGGTAAGAAAGTAATATTTTATTCAAATAAAGCTGTTTCAGCCGGCCGGTCCAATTTGTTCTTTTGTATTAAATTTATAAGCGGAGTGGAATGTTTGATTAGTTTGTGTAGTAAAAGTTCAGTTTACATTTTGAATCAAGAATTCGTTCTGTTACAATGGGACTTGAGGGTTAATATTTAAATAAGTAACACCTGTTGTTTTGAAATCGTAAGAAACTTTTGTTACGAAAAATATATTATTTCTTTGTTACTGTGTGTGAGATTTATATCATATTCAAAGTATTTTTGCATACGAGTACATACGTATAACATCAATGTATACTAACCCTGTTGGAAGGACAGAGAGTACGTAACGCAGATTTCATAAAATCTTTTCATTCTATTCAACTATCATTAACCTTTTCAACTTTATTACGTCACTTATATATATACGTATACTTTTAAATAAAGTCATTAATATGTAATATAAAATAATAATAGAACGTAATTATAATTTGTTTTAAATTTATTCACACGTAAAACGTAGGTAATACGAGTATAATTCTAAATAGTGCTTATATAATTTTGATCAAATAATTCTACGAGTGTCGTAAAAATACATAATCATTTTATTTACTGATATTATCTCTACTATATTAGTTAAATGGAGCAAATGATAGCCGACGCCTACGCGCTTAATTACTTCCAGAGCGTAGTCTGTTTCCACGAATTGTAGTAAATGTGATTTCTCTACATTCAGATCATATTTGAGTGGTTCCCCCATTCGGATTTATAAAACAGAATTCTTTATGCTGTTTTGGTTTGTTATTGAGAAATTGTAGCCGATTTATCGGTAACGACATTGAACATGGTAACTAGCGATAGCCGTTAGGTTTGTCATAATATATTAAAAATGTTTAATGTTAATTACTATTAATTTACAATTTCAAAACTCACACACATTGTTGATTTTAAAGATACGTGTATAAAATTAGCACTAACTTTATCGATGAAAGAAAACATTGCTTTTAACATGCATATCTAACGGCCTTATTCATAGACAGTTTTAAAATCTATTTTAGTTATTGAATGTTTTGGCTTCTTCGCACAAACTGAATTCAAAAGTCATTCGAAAGGGACAAAACATTATATGACCAAAATAGGTTTTAAAATTGTCTATGAATAAGGCCGTAAGTTGCATCAAAGGTATTTGAAAATATTGCGGCAGAATAAAAAGCCTACAGTCGAAAGAGTTGATGTCAGGCAGCCAATCATAATATTATTGACCAAATAGTTCTACTTAGATTGCCTCGGTGGCGCAGTTGTACTACGGTATGATTGCAAAGCTGCGATCTCGGGTTCGAATCCCGGGTCGGACAAAGTGATATTAGATTTATATTCATTATCAGCCCGAAGTCAAGAATCTGTGCCCGATATGGAGATAGGCTCGCCCCCTATCACATCGTGGAATTGAAAATGCAAGGCGAAACATGGATATCCTGGTTGCACCTCCACCTACCCCTTTTGAGAAAAATGCGTGAGTTTATGTATGTATGTAATTCTACAACATGGTTAAAAAGGCAATTTTAAACGACCCCTTGTACGCATCAATTAAAGGCAGATAGTAGGCGTTTATATTAATCCAATCCAATCCATCGGCCAAAGGAAGGCCACTGCTGAACATAGGCCTCTCTCAATGATTTGCACAGTGACCTGTTGGAGGCAGCCTGCATCCAGCGATGTCCCGCGACCTTTACCGTTTATATTAAAGTACCTAAGTAATTCTTTTTTCAAAAAATAGAAACATTATTAATTATTCTCCTCCAACAAAATGATGCAGGAACGACATCTAACTCAACTAGTTATTCTCAACTACTCAACTTATTATTCTTACTAAATTTATGCATAGTTAATATGTACATGCAATGAAGCATAGTGAGCTCATTAATAAAGTGGCGAATGGCAGATATTGATCCCTTATATTTCACTGAAAAAAGGCAAAGCACGACTGAAGGAAAGTTGCGCAGTGAAAGTTTTTTAATCAAAGCCGATGAAAAATATACGTTACTAAGGGCGTCGGACGTCCTGCGTACCTACGGCGATGTTGGTAGTCGGGATGAACTCTTTAGCCTATGAGGAGGGTGCATTATACCCAATCCATAAATTATTTGGTGTTCCTATTTTAAAATTGGAGTCATTGCTGTGAATTTAGCGTGTTTTATACGGTCCGTACCCGGTTTGTTTGGTCTGCAACGATTGCCGGTGTAGCTAAATAATTATTCGTTATAATAAATAAAAAAGGCCTGCTTAGAAGTAGGTATTTTGAAATCTTCAGTAAGGCTTAAAAGGACGTACTGTGGCTGATATGAATTAGAAAAATATATTTGAAATTATTGCAGAACTTTTGAAAGCACTATTTAATGACCACACAAAAACTATATTTCGAGTACAATATAAAACAATGTTTTTTTGTTCACAGGCGGGCGATACTATCAAACCCGGACGTCATCGGCCACACACCCCTGATGGCATTATTCGAAAACGATTTCTGGGGAACGCCGCTCACAGACCCCGGCTCCCACGGCTCGTACCGACCGCTGTGCGTCGCTACATATCGACTTAACTACATACTTAGTGGATTCAGGCCATGGAGCTACCATTTTCTCAACGTAATATTCCACTGCACCGCGACGGCACTAGTTGTAGTCACAGCGCGGCGGCTATTACCCTCTTATTGTAAGAGAGTGGGTACTGTAGTGGCTGGCTTTACGTTTGCGGCACACCCTATCCACACAGAAGCCGTGGCCGGAGTAGTCGGGCGGGCGGACGTAGTCGCTTGCAACCTATTCCTCTTAAGCTTTCTCGTGTACTGCGAACATGTACGACTGCGCGAAGAGCAACACAGGAGGCAGTGCCGACACACGACCAAAGACAACGTGGAACATCGAGACATATCCCAGAACGAGCACTCGTACCGACTCAGCTGCCACGGCCTGATGCAACACATCGTGATGAATTTCCGCAGACTGTTGAAAGCCGGCAAGGCTGGACCCATGAAAATGTTAGACGCTTGTGAAGTTAACGGTACTGTGCGAGTTAAGTGTCAGTACAGTGATAGTGCCAGTGGGGATATGTGCGAACTCTTGCAGTGGTTCACCTTAGGAGGGACACTTTTGTTCGCTGCAGCCGCCACTTTGTGCAAAGAGCCGGCTATAATGGTTCTGCCTCTCTGCATATTCTATGACTTTTTGAGAGGCACTCACCACGAGGAATCTTACTTTAAGGTAAGAAATAATTATTTTTCGCGTTTTATTTTCAGTAATGGTTTTACATTTTCAATTTGAGTTATATTTTAATATTATTTTAATGTTCCGTTTTAAAATTCTGTCAACGTAAAATTATTTTCGAATATTTTTTAAAACTTTTAAAGAGCTATTTGTGTGGCTCTGAAATGGGAATTTACTCATTACTGGAATTTTAATTTACAACTCTTCACTCTTGTCATAATATTTTTTTAAATTCTTGATTTATTTGTAGCTTTGTTAAATTTTTGTAAAATACGTTAACATTTCCCTAATTTATTCTTTTAGAAATACTTGCAAACAAGCCTAAACAGACAGGAGTGTTTAAATTAATTTTAAACTCACATCAAACAGTTTTAACATGTGTAAAGCGGAAGTAAACAAGACATTTCCCGATAATTTCGCATCTGTACACACTCGCAGCACACAAAAGGATGGGATCGTTTAACGTACTCAGTCCAAAGTGGCCTGTTTTATACTGCGCCCTAATTAATTCCAATTTCGAACGCGGGCGGCCATGACAGCGACATTGCGGGTCCATCCAGCTCGGAGGATCATTTGCGGGCAAACTGTGAATAGAAAAGAGAAACTTACTCACTGTCCTTAGATCTATTGATGTCGGACTGCGCGGGATAAGTTTCTGTATAGACAATGAGTGCTCCGCTGAAAATATTTCGGTTTTTGTCTTTGGTTCTGTGTGTGATGGGTTCTTTGTTTGCATCGACTTTCGTAGTGGAAATGCCGAGTATAACCCTACAGCACAATCCTTTAAGTATATTTTAGTAGTTTTTATTGTAATTATTTTATTAATTCTATTTACTCAATAGACCAGTGTTAAGCTGCATTTACACGAAAAGAGTTTCTCGCGGCGAGAATCGTATGCCAGTATCGCATGAAATAACAGCCATAGATTATCACGTTCTGACAAATGTTTACACAATTCAACTTTTTTATATCCTTACGATAATCGTATCTTCGAGGCGATACATTCTCATCGTGTAAATGGGGCTTTAATGAGTTAAATCAAACCACTCTCGGACAGTACAATTGCTTGGTTCGCATTAATTTATTAACGATACAATGAGGTCTAACTAGGTTGGATATAATTTAATTACATTCTAATTGATTATTGTTATCGGGATATAGTATTGAGTACGTTTAAATCAAAACGATATTGACCTATTTTGGATACTAATTAAGCTGTTTCTCCTTTCACATGTATAATTCCTGATCTGTAAAGTTCTGCGTAATGATAAATACAATGTATCGTTTATGATTTATCTATTTTGTTATTTACTATAGCTGATTACTGTCTAACAGTTTTTTTTCTGTTTTCTCTTCCATATTAATATGTATGATATGCTCGTAATTTCTGGTCTGCGACGACGGGAAATCTTCTCAATTATCACTTTGGGTTCGGTTTGTGATTTCGCCTTAATCCTATTGTTAAAGCATTTCTAAAGCATCCTATTGCATTTGGGAAAAACATCAAATGCATTGCCTGGACAATAGACTGCATGCAAAGTCGCTTTATTATTTTTTGCTAAGAATTGTTGGATAAGCAAAGCGGTATGCCGGTGCGCTGCTCCGATAGTAAATCTAGGAATTGTTGCTGTAACATTCACTCCGTTTTTCCACGAAATATTTTTTCTATTGCCACGAGAAAGTGCAAAAATTGTAAAAATACCTGGTATTGGGTGCAGTTCAGTTAGAGCATCAGGGTGGTTTGTTTTTCATTGTAGTGCTTGTGAACAAAGTGATTGCAGTACATTTAATTGTACTTTGCGTACTGTATTAGCCCATACACACCCCACTGCAAGGCACGGGCCTCTACAATCGAGAGTCCAATTTCGAGTGATTAGGCCATATAGTCTACCACGCTGGCCTAGTGCGGATGATGTATACATCTAATTGTGAGTAAAGTGCAAATATAGTATCGACCGAGAGTCGATGGACCCAACAATACGGAACTACTCGATACTGAATATACAAAACCCCAACTCTAAAAGCAATAGGCATACTTGCATGTGTCAATATGGCCTTCACCACCACTGTGTCTTCGTATGGATAGTATTACTGTTATACAGTATAATAGATATAGGGTATTAGTTTTGCTGTCAGTTTCGTTTGGCGAGTAATGGCTTACGCACAACGGGACGGAATGGCAAGGGATTTTGCCACCGGATAGCCGCTTACATACAGTGGCATTCCGGCAGCCTAACAAGATATCACGCGACGCGACGTGCCGCGGCATGCCACAGCACACCAATGTATGCATCGACAGCACCTACATGTACCACTGCTTGGACTGTCTCGTCCCGCGGCGTGTCACGGCGTCCTTCGGCGTGCCGTGGCAGACCGCAGTGCGCCGCGGCATCCCGCTGGGGGATCTCTTGGCGTGCATTCCGATGACGTGTCTAGAAATCCCTTTTAATGTATTTATGTCGTATTCCTACCAGATACGTTTGAATATCGTTTTAATATGAATACGGTTTTTGTTTTTGAAAAAAACAACAACCCTTGCCTTCCCCTCCATGCGCATTATTTCTGGAGACCAAACAATTTTTTTCTACGTATATTTCTATTTTCCCGTACGATTTTCAAAGACGCTCAATAATATACTATTATAAAGAAGATTCTTTCGTTTCTTGTTAGTTAGTTTTAGTTAGCTACTTTAATTTGTGTTAAATCTAAAATAATAACTCTCGAGAGTTCTAATAAAACAGAAATAGTGTTTTCACATATAAATTAAAACATTTTGGGCCCCTCCCTGATCTAGATTCTACTAATTAAAACTGTATGTAGAGCGCAGTAACATAGCCAGCGGCATATTTCTTATTTGCAACGCTCCACTGCTCTTCATTCCATTTTAAGGCGGATTTTCAGCAAAGTTTGATCAAAGTAACAAAACACTGCAGAATACATTGAAATGTGCCTTGCTCAATCGCACGTCCAACACAAATTAACCGTCGGAGCTATGCGAAGATATTCACATGTTACCGTCAGAAGCATATGCACAAAAGAAGAGGATTATCTCGGTATAACAGATACCAGCAATTTAAACATTCTTGTTCGTGTTTTTTATCGTACTTTATGTATCCTCCATGGTAAAACTAAACTTTTAGCCATTTCTTGTTTCATAAACATATTTAACAATTTATTTTATTTCGAATGATAATATTTTATTTTATTTGTATTTGAACTAGCGGGTCGGCCCGGCTTCGCCCGGGTGCGGATAGATTTTGAGTCCAGTCCACATTAACACCATATTATTTCGCGTACTAGCTGTTTCATATTTAAACTCAATGTGATGGCCAGTAACGGCTGTCGACTATATTGCTTTTCCCGTCCCGTCCCTTTATATCCCGTTCTGTCCCGAATGATTCTGTTCGATGCCTCAAGGCCTGCAAGCCTGTACATCCAATTTCATCCGCCCTATATTTTATTCCAAACCCACCCTCTGAGTTTAAAAGAGTAGCAATATACCTATTTGAATTTATTGCTTATCCCACGGGACCACTACATTATTGATATTGTAAAAAGTAGCCTATGCATTGAATCAAGGTACCAGCTACTTCCATACTAAATTTCATTGAAATTGGTTCAGCCGTTTGAGTGGGAAAACTCCTTGACCATCCTAAGGGAACACTACATTTTTGGGGATAACAGCTAGCCTATGTATTAATCACGGGTATCAGCTACTTCTATACCAAATTTCATCAATATTGGTCGAGCCGTTTAAGCGTGAAAAGTAATAAACACCCAAACTTTCGCCTTTAATAATATTAGTGGGATAATACAGCATTTATGGTGTATCATTCAATTCCAACGTGATGGACTTTATGGCCGAACCCCTCTCAATCGTACTCTAGATTGTAGAGGAGGTCCGTGCTCTGAGGACGTATACGGGCTGATACAGATACATAATACAGCATTTAGGCGTAGTGTAGGCGATTGTACAAATTTTATAGTTTCAAAATTATTGCCACGAAGGCCGAAGTTTTTATTACGAGGGTTAACCATTTCGATATAGATTAGGAAAGAGTTGCCATCATTTATTATTGTTAAAAGTTAGAAAGCTTTATCCGGGGTCGGTTCATCTACTTGTCGTAACCGTTACAACTCCGCCAAGTGCGGTCAAATCAGCTTTTGAATATTCATCGAGTGTAAAATGTTATCCTAAATACCCTAAAATGTTTTCACTGATAACATAGCAACGGGCCGCTGGTCTACTTTTTGCATTCGTAATTTATACATGGTAGGCATGTGAAAGTAGCACTGTTTTGCTGGGCCTACATACGTAGTTCAAACAAAGACCTCGCTTTATGATGTTGTGTATCGACTTCAAAATTGAGGAGGTTATCAATTCGTCTGATTTTGTATGTATGTTACTCAATATTTCGGACATTTTTAAGCCGATCTAATTCTTTTCTATTTCCTTGAAAGAATGTGCTGCCAAGTTGGTTCCATTAAAATAGGTGCTAAGTTGATGAATTTCTTTAGACCTGGGGGACCTGAGGATGTGTATCGACTTTAAAAATGTAAGGAATATGCAGTAGCTTAAGGTACATCATGAGTTGGACGGTTAGACTGCGCTGGAATCGCTACCTCATAGAAAATTGATGTGAAACAACTGTTCAGTTGGTACTTTTTGTTCCGTCATTAAAATTATTTCGGATCTTCCCGTGCTCACAAACATAGCAACGCAGCTACGAATCCTCTGGGAGTTATGGGTTCAAAGACCTTAATGGTAATTCGCCATATAATGAGCTGCTCAATAAGAATAATACAGTGTAATAAGGTACAGTGTGTAAAAACATCGTAAATGTGTCTGGATAATTTGCTGAAGTAAATACTACTATAAAACAGCGATATGAACAGTCGTGATACTGAAAGTGATCGTTTTTCAGTAGCCCGACATACGTATGTGTGTTTACAGTTGTAAAGTTATGTGCGTAAACAAATATACGTTTGACTGTGCGTTGTACGCGGGGTGTTTACCCTACAATAATATTTTACTACTATCGTTTTCGTAAGTTTATGCGAGCTCATGCAATAAAGTGATAAAACAGTTAGCCAGCCCAGCGTTACCCAACTGACTCAGATATATCGCGAACAAATAAAACAACCATTAAAACAAGAAACTTGCCGAATGTTTTGTTTACTTTGTTTAATAATATCATAGTTCTTATAGCTCGCGTCATGGATATGCCTTTTTTCAGTGCTTACGTCATCAGGCTGAAGCGTGTATAAATGATGAATCATAACAGTCAGCATGGTGAACCTTTTGTATGTGCCTATTTTAATTAAAGAACGTTAACAGGATAAAAGTTGAAGTGTTTATCTAACAAATTAAAGCTTAAAAAATTAATAGGCTAGTAATATTCATGATATCGTTTCCCTGGAAAAATTAACGGTACGCTTAGCCAAATGAATATCGATTCAACGTGCCCTCGTCTCATTTACCCTGCATAAAATTAGTATCTGAACCTTTTCACGGACACGGAGCAATATTTCTCTCATTTGGAGGACTCGAGCAATTTTCTGTAGCTCTCAACATTAAATTAACATTTGGGCTTTTTCTTGTGTCGGCCGGGCTGCGTTCTTTGCAGTCCCTAGCTCAGTATATTTCGGCGGTCGCGTAATTTGTGGCTCGTAAATGTTCTCAAATTGGTCATCCCTTTGGTTGAGGTGAATTTATTGCCTCCTCGGTCGGCCTGTCGAAAGGGGAATTAATAAGTCCCCTCTAATGGTGAAACGTACCCTTACCATCAATTTGAATGCCAATGCCCCAAGATTGGCGCGGACCACCGAAACGAGTCTGGACATGAAATATCACACTTATAAATTCTTATTCATTTTACGCACCCAATAAATTCGATTCTCCATGATTGCCTCATTTTATTATCGTAGACCGTGGATATTGAAATATGGATAGAGTAAAGATTGAATAAAAAGATGAAATCGTATTATGGCGCGTATTATGTATGGATTTTACAATGTTTCTATCGTTATTGTATTTCAAGCAGGCTTTTGAAAATGGCCGTGGCTTATAACTTACTTTATGTGTAATAATTCATTGTTCCAGCTCTTTGTTCTTTTAAAAGCAGTAATGCATTATGCTGGTATACGTACGTTCATCGTGGATATTGTTTTTGTATTATTTACTATGTAGTGGTTTTTGTGGCGGTTTACGTGAGTCGGGCTGGCCTCAGGGGCGATAATGAGTAAATAATGATCATTATTATGAGTGTAGGTATTGAACCGAGGTAATCTTTCTTTCATTTGTGAACACATATTTTATTGATTTGTTATTCGAAAGCAATTACATTACAGCTATTGGTTAACTCGATTTGTGAGAATCGTAAGTCAATAAAAGCCTTTAAATGAAAATTTGAAAAGGGGAGTACCCAATTTCCTTGTATCTTTAATATTTTGCCCGAAAGATAATTAACGTTAACTAAAAGATGAGATAAAGAGATTGATGTCATTTTAGGTAAAAATATTTATAGTTTCCAATTTGATGTTAGTGGCAGTTGATTTGATAATTAATTGCATTCACAAAATATAAACCTAAAGTAGAACTCATTCTCTAGGTTTTTTAAGTCGTCAATGAATCGTTTTGTCATTCAAAATATAAGGATTTTTGTTTTGGTTTTGGGATACAATATACTTTTTAGCACTATAGTTGAAAAATTAACGCCTGAACCCAAACGTGGATATTTTCCCTTATCATATTTTACATCCAACCTGTTTTTATGTGCACGTACGTAGCGTTGTTAACATGAGACCTTAATCCGCGCTGTCCGCATGAGCTACGGCCCTAGTAAAGTCACAATATTCACGTAAAGCAATAAACAAGCCAGGTTGTAAATAACATTGCTTGAACGCCTCCTTGTCTTGCGAGAAGAATAATGGTATTTTCTATTTCGTTAGGTCGTGTGTAGGTATGTCCGCTCGGATGGGTGCCAGCTGCGGCGCTCACTCGCATCGGGCCAGTGTCCTTGTGATGTAAAACTACACGATACGGCTAGAAGCGGCTGCTGGATTTAGATTGGAAAATAATAACAGACTGCGTTTTTATAAGAAGTTGTGAAGTTCTTTTTTTTTAATGTGTTTTTGAAACGTAGTTGAGGATGTAATGTGTCATTAGAGAGGTTGACTGAGACTTTTGGGGGTATTTATTTATGGCTAGTAGTGGACTACTATGTAACGATGATGATTTGAAAGTAGTAATTATTAATGGAGAACTTGTTTTTTTTATGAAATCTTTACTTCACGTCATAGATGAAGTGATAGAGTTAATTACTCCCACATAGTGATGATTACGGCCATAATTAACTCAAAATTGATAGTAATTGGAATATGTACAGGGTTTGTTCAAATCAGGTTACAAATCAATCGAGACTATCTTGTATATTTGACAAGTCTTGATTTTTCAACTATCCGATGAGTGATGAGATTGATAACAATCAACTAAAGTATAATCTGATTGGGTACTAGCGAAAAAATGAACTATTTAATTCAAATCATTTACGTTATTTATTTGTATAGAGTTTTCTCCTATATTTTACGTAATGAAATAATCAACCGTGGATTTATTAACCCGTGAACTTGTCAAAAGGTGAGTTTTCATCATTTTCATAACTTTTCAAGGTTTTAATGAGGATACAAGAATGCAATGTTCAACTCTAGAAATCACATCATTATCGTGCCGGTTGAACGCAAAATACCACTCCCGTTCGCAATGTACAAATTAAAAAACAAAGTTCGTATGTATGATAAATTTTAAGTAGCATTTCGAAAGTTGAATTATTATGCACGCTGCAAGTGGATGCGAGATATAATGGCATTCGTGAAAAGTTTGTTTCATCGTTGTGCCAATTGCAATTACTGAAAACTGGAATGTAATCAGCGCTAGGCAGAGTCGTTTTTCATTATTATGACACCATCCATCATGTCTGGTAGAGGGAGCTGAACTTATATATTTATTGTCCGACGCTATCTTTTATGTTAATGAAAGTAAGTAATTAAAAATAGCAATTTCATTAAAAGGCCGAATACATTCGTTTCGGCACACAGGTACAATTCGCATAATAATTTGTGTATTAATACGGTCTTTCAATATAATTGCGATATTAATTACCGGAACTTAATGCTGGTGGTGTGATATTGTATATACTTGGATAGCAATCACATACTCTGGTTAAAATTCGCCATAGTCTTCTATGCAAGTATGATAGGGTTCGGACCCGCTATCAGAATTTTGTCGACCAGCAAGATACTAATTTCAGGCTACTGGAATTTCTATTTAGATTGCACTTACGGTTTCATGCTTTGTACTTATTTTGTCGTGTAAAAAATACGGTCGGTATTTGAGCGTCAGTCTCTTCCATTTTCCGTAAGCGTTCGACATCCCGCCGGCCCTAAATCAAAGAGTCGTGAAGTCCCCTCACACTTCCATATTTTCGCACGCCTAAAACGTCGTATAATGGCTATTGACCAAATTTATCGACTTTCGCGTCATATTCCCATCTTTATGAGGCGGATGGGAGGCTGGAATTGGTTCCCTAAACATATGTATGGCTTCGGTTATCCTTATTATAATAATTGTGCTGTTCGGATGTAGATGCGATCTGTGATATTTAGTCAAGTGAAACGGGGAATTCGAATTTCCCTATATTGCTACAGTCGATCATTGAAAATCGACTACACTTTAACCGTCCGATATTTATGCTTTTTTAGATGATCATACCAGTTATATATAGTTAACTACGTCTAATTTGAAATTAATGCCAAATGCGTTCTTAAAATATTTGCAGTTAAAGTGGAAACAATTCACTAGCCTTTTACATAATATTATCAACTTCCCTTTTTGCCATTTAAAATGTACGGCATTTGTAGTTTGCTGAATTCTATTAAATGAACTATACATTGTTAAGGAAGGTCGTGTCTTGCACTAGGACATATGTACATAGGTAAGATATTATTTTATTATATTGCTGTTGCCTTTAGCAATTATACATCTGGTATTCTTTTGTTTTTCAGTATAAATGAAACGTGTAACGCGAGAGCCCAAATGTGGGCATTCCCGTTTACATACAGGCTTTTGAATTCAGTATTTTGCCGGTTTTATTATGTAGTGTAGGTTAACAAATAAATGTTTTGCGTTGAATGTAGGTTGAAAACATAGTGAGTCAGTATGGCCGAGCGCGTTCAACGCCAAGCGAGGTTTTTATTTGGGAAAAAAGTTTTGTTTTTCTCTGCTTTATTATAGAGATGCGAGTACATTTAAGCACATGAAAGGTGTGGAAAAAATACTAAAATACTGACCTGCACGGCCGGGCTGTTATTTAAAATGCTGTTCATAATGTTGGACGAAAAAAACGTTGGAGCAAAAATTTAAAGGCTCGTCTTATGTTAGAATTTATTGCTGTTCTATTATATTTTCTGAAATACAATAGTTAGTATAGATGGCTTCATATGTTACCCGGGTTACGGGTATACTAATTTGTGTCCCAGGCGATTGCCCGACCTTGTCCACTGGTCAACCTATTGACCGCGCCGAAATACATTATCTATTCAAGTTTAAAATTTAATTACTTATACTCCAATGCCAAAGAAAGGCTTAAAAAGCATTCATATTTTCTTTTATTACAACACATTGTTTAAGCAACCCTCTGAGTGCCTTGAAAAGGGTCAGTCACGAATGCTTTATTTGTATTGAGAATGCATGTTACAAATCAAACAAACTCGACCCTGTTCATAAAATACGAACGCCACAAAACACCTTAATGCGGGGGACAATTGTTCCCTCACGTGTGTGCCCATTCAAAAGCGTGGAGAAACTGTGAACCATCACAAAAGAACGGAAACGAGCAGCCGAGAAACACTGTCATTAATATACGCCCTGCCTCTGTGTTGTACATACAAAGTCGCGTACTTAGCGGATTTTATTTTTATTCATAACATCCGTTCAGAGATTACTACGCTCGTATTGACCTCCTTTGTGAAATATATTGATATAAGACTTGTATGGTTTGCGGATTTTTAGAAGTATTGTGTGTATACTAGTGGCCAAACCCGGCTTCGCTTTGGAAATAATATTACTTTCTAACTCCTAACATAATACATTTCATGTGTACCTACTTCTTGCCTCGTATTCATAAAGCTCCCCCGAACTAAAAGCGCCACCGTGGCCGACTGCCACCATAATTATATTGTCGCGCGAGAGATTTTGTTCTGCGATAATTTCTAAGGTATCAATTTCAATCTTATATTGTCAACGGCAAATATAATGTAAAATGAATGCTGAAGGTAATAAACAGAAAAATGTAGGCACGTTTTTTTTTATAATTTTAATAGAGAAAAATCCAGCTATAACTTTATTTGAAACACGCGCCGTTTGTACCACACACAGAGATAGCTCTCAGACACCAAGATTTAATTAATTTGATCTATAGTTATTATTTGAGCAAATCACTCAACAGTTCAATAAATTATAGCTTATTTTATATTGTGTGCTAGCTGATACATGATATAAACTCTTTGCTGATTAAAGCTATTATTTACACCTTATAATGAATAAAATAAAGTACCTATGTAATGTCACTTATAATTAAAATACGGGCAGTGTACCGCAGGTTAGTTTTAGAAATTTCATTAGTGAGCTTCGTAGCCTGAACAGTCATTATCTCCCTTGAAACCCATGAGTTAAATCACCCAACTAGTTTGTTATTCTTTTGTACAAATTAACGAGTCGCAGCACGAAAGTATTATACGGGTAATTTCGTTTTATTTTTAAAAAAGTAATATTCTAGGTACATTTTCTTGCATATGACAAAAGAGCTTTGTTATTAAACTCGTAAAAATATTATGATTTTGCTTTATTTCGCTCGGTTTATGACACATTTTATTTTAAAATTTGTTACGTGTTTACGTTTGCAACAATTCGTGGCGTCGTCGGTAAATAACAGAAGGTTATTACTTCGGCACATTCTCATGTTTACGGCTTCGCTTCCACGTGTAAAATGAAATTTAATCATTTTTCATTTGCATTAATTACACTGGTGCCTAATAATATAACGTGTACCGAGCGTTCGCATTTATAGCGCATTGTAACGTTATAATACGTTTTAATTAAACAGTTAGATCGTTTTTAATGTTAGGCTTGTTTACCACATTTGGTTATACAATGAAATATTTTATTGGAGTATTTGCAACCTAATGCATTAAAATATATATTGGTAATATTGTGAAGTAAATTTCAATATAGAAATCTGTTTAATTATTTTAGGTAATAAATATAAAAAGTACGTCTAGCCGAACACAAATACATCACTTACAGAAATACAAGTTTCTTATTGCGGGTATCAAAGAATAAGCGTTTTCGGAGTTACAACACCCGGAATTGATTGGAGACTGGTGGTAGGTGGTAGGTCTCTCATATGTGAGAGGCCGCCTGGGTAGGTACCACCGCAATGTCTATTTCTTTCGCCACACAGCAGTGTAAACGCATTGTTGTGTTCCGGTTTGAAGAACATTGTAGCTAGAGTAACTAATGGACATAATTAAACTTAACAACTTATGTCTCAGGATGGCGAGCGCAGTGGGATGCCAAGCATTGCTTTGTCATTTGTGGTGTTGTTTGGTTTTGCCACTGTCCATGTGCGGTCGTATCGCTTACTATTAGGCGAATGGCATGCTCGCCTCGCCATTCATTGCAAAACAAAACAAACAAATATGCGAGGACTTCATAAAAAATAATGTTCTCTTTGTGGGATTAAACGCGCGGCCGTCCTTTTTACAGGCAGCGTCTTAACCGATTGCGCTACGGAAACTGTCAGAAGTAACGTTTATAAATCCCTGGTTATTTCTCCAATATTTCCAACAAGAGCAGAATTTCAGCGCGTTGTAATTACCTGCTCTTACACAAATCGACGTGAAGATCATTCTTTGAAACTTTTACAAGTTCGAAACATCCTGCGCTGGCTGCCTACGTAAAGTAAGAAAATTTATTACACAATGTTTTTACAGGCTTTCAAAGTTCCTTAATCTAAAATCGATAGAAACGACGCCGAACAAAGTTGTGAATAGTACATTAAGTTTGGAGTCGAAGAAAGTCGGACCTTTCGTTCAACACCTGGGTGAAAGATACGCTCCGTTGATAAAGCCACTAGCTCCAGCCATCGCGGCGAAATGAGATAAATTTTACTCCTTACATGGACCTCCGCTGTTTCCGATTGTGGGAATTGAATTATTCTGTAAACAATGTTCACGGTCAAGTAGATCAAGTTTTAGATATATTCGCTTAAGATAATTAGTTGTTTATGTATGGAACATACTAATCATTTTTACTTTCGTTCAACTAACGTGAAAATGTAAAAAAAAATGACTGCGTAATCAAATTAAACTGCAAGACCACACAAAAATATTTTATAAAATTATAGAGTATGAGGGAAACAATTCAGACCTGGTATTTGAAGTAATGTCAAGTGACGAGAAAATAACCTCATCGTAGTTACAAGACGTGCAAGAGAGAGAGTAAGATCTTCGAAAATATCTTTAAAATGCAAATAACTACCTCATTTACATTTATTACTATTTTAACGGAAATATATTATTTAGTCTTAATTGACAGACCTCCGTAGCGCAGTTGGCTAGACACCGGCTGTGAAACGAGAGGCCGCAGGTTCGATTCCGGCACCGAGACAAAAGTTTGTGTGAACCACAAGTAGTTGTTTCGGGTCTGGGTGTTTGTGAGAGCGAAAAGTCTCTCGTAGTTTCTGATACCCACGACACAAGACTCGATCTTAGTGTAGGGTCAGAACTATGTGTGACTGTTGGGTGTACTTATTTATTTATTTAATTGTGCCATATACAACATTAGAGAGGTCTGTATCAAGTCAAGAGCAAGTCTGTATCTACTACTAAAGCCTAAATACATATTTGAAAGTAAAATAAACAACCATTGTAATAGTTTTATCCGGCAAGATTTAAGCTCATGAAAAATATTAGAACAATACTGGCACTGCGGTTATTTACATTGCATTCCACGTTGTTTATTTAGCGGTTGCCTCCGTACAGTGAGGCTCGGTCTCCAGTGAATATAAACGTTGGCGAAACCTAATCAAATAGCATATGGGATGTATATCGTCCGATAGTCGAATGTACTGGACGCAGAATTGCATAAAACGCATCTGCTCCGAACTTTTTCCGTATTTTCTGTCTTGTTTTAGCGCCGAGGATCCGATATATATTGTCCGAAATTCGCGATGTTAAAATGTTGGTACTTATATTTGGAATTCGACATATACTATTTTTATTCATTTCGTAGTTATCGTATAGTTATTTTAATTAAAAGCCTACAAGTAAAGTAAATTAACATTTAACTTATAATGAAACTATTAATTTGTATTTATAGAAATGTTGTATATAATACGATCTCGTCTTGAACCAAATTGTTCACCCTTTCCTTAATGGACGCTTGATATAAATATTTCACCACAAAATATAGATATAAAAACGGAGCAAAATTTTATTTTAATCTAAACAAACGGCGATAGATTCCTTTATCTGACTGAGCACAAAGAGTAAAACGCCACGGTACGTTTCATTTCGCCTTTTCCGTTGAAGTGGAAAGAATACGAACAATGATGTTTTGTTATTCGCTTTATAATCAACTTTCCTATATATAGCAATAAACTACAAAGAAAAAGTAATTGATTTTAAACGTAAAATTAATTACGCTTTGAAATTCAATCAAAAGCTTATAGTTGGAATGCAAATTAAAATTTATTATTTCCTATTAGTGTAAAAATTAATTGGAAACCTAAATTAAGCAAATCATATATGAAAACAAATGGAAAATCAGCGAGCGGTTAAGAATTTTAGATGGGTGGTGGCGTGTCCGCAAGGAAGACAGTCGCATGTCGTATGGATTCGGAAAGTACGTCGCCGTGGGTCACAAACTAAATGGTAAACTGGGAGTCGTAACAAAGAACAAAAACAGCAAAAGTGTTATGCGGGCGCCGCTGCCTACTGTGTAAAGTAGCGGTTCTGTAGTGGGTAACATCGGGAAATGTAATACGGACTAACGTAATACCCACATACGTTTGAAAAATGTGTGACGAAACATTTGCCCCTTGATTTTGTTTCCGGGTTTCGGATAATATCCGCGGAAGATTGCGTTCATTTATTTACCCGATTGAACGTTTATACCAATATGGAGGTTATTTGTGTTTCTGCGAAGTCTTTGTTTCAATTGAAGTTCTTTGGCGGATTCAGTGAGGGTGAAGTTTCTTGTTATTTATGTTATCGGTCAACTGGGGCAAAATCTACGCACGCTATTGGAAATGAGTTTGTTAATATAGAAGTAATAATGTCACGTGTTACCATATAATTGGTGAACTGTATTTATAGACAAGATTTCTTCGTAGATTATTACCTCCAGTTAAATTAATCGATGACTTTCGAAGACCGGATAGATAGAGATAAATAAATAAATTGGAGAATCACGCTCAGAGTGGAATTTGTGGAATTGGCTAGGCTAACGCCTAGCAGTGGTAAATATCGCCGTAATTTATGCCAAAATGTTATATATTTTGAAAACATTGTTTTATTCTTAACACACTTTCGTGATAAGGATCCAAAAGTACTTGAAAATCATTTTTCTATATGTACCAGTAATACTATCGTTGTCGCATACTTGTATCTTTCACTTTTTAAAGATATTTTATCCACAGCGACTAATATTTTTTTTTTAAAGTTATGCATCTGCCACTCTTAGTTCATAAATATGTTGTAATGTTCCGCATTCCAACAACCGCTCGTATTTTGGCAAACATATCCAAATAAGTCTAATAAGTTAAGTGATGTTTCATACACTAAAACCTTCCGAAATAAATTCTCCAGCGTTAGAAGCCGCAGCAACATCCAATAGATCTCAACTTATGAACTGACTGACAGAAGTTGGATATTATCTGATTTAAATTTAAACAAGGAAATGGAAGGAACTTGAATTGCATAAAGCGTTCAAATCTGTTTTTGTGGAGAAATTCTCATAACAATGTCGGTCTGCGTTCGGTGTTCTAACGCAAACCAACTTGCTGCCTTTATCGTATTTCATCTTTTGTCATCGCGTATTATAATAATTTTTAAATGGATATCGGTGTATATTTTCTTCAAAAATTACTAATCTTGTTAGGTAATTTATTAAAATAAAATAAAAATAAAATAAAGTTTATTTCTGAACCAACAAAGAATGTAACAATAAAAATGTTGCCATAATAACTGTTGTAGTTGTAACTGTGTCGCAGTTATTAGGCCCTCCTTATAACATTAGCTTTCATAGGTTTCATACAATATGAGATGAATAAATTATATGATGAAAATATTCTTTAATACAAATGTTTAATATTTATGCGGAGACATCTTGGTAGCATAACTATTATATCTACTATTATTGATTGCTGTACTGTATGAATCCATATTCATTCACTGCTAAGCACTGGGCCTTCCTACTGAAATTTTCCCTGAGAGGGCTATGACATAGTCCACCACGCTGGCATAGTGTGGGTTGCCGTACTACACATGCTATAGAAATTCTCACAAATCGCTATGGTATGCAGGTTTCATCGCTATGTTTTCCTTCACCTATAAGTGATTCACTATCAATACACACATGACTCTGAAAAACAGTATGTGTACTCTATACTGCAGAAAATATTGTAAGATCTTTATGGCATGCTGGTTCCTATCTATTATAAGTCTTTCAGATACAGTTAATTTTAAAAATAAATAATTAGTTGAACATTTAAATGTCATGAAGATTAGTTTTAATTTCCCCGGAATCTTGGTGATGTTGCCGATGCCACGGGATGAATTAGGCAGACCGCTTCGGTGCACTGCGTTCGACCGCGTGCTCAAGCGGAAGACCGCAGTACCGCGATCGCATCTAATGCGTAAGACCGTCATTGGGAATGATTTTATACTTATAATTATTTATTTATTCGTAGGCTGAACTCAGGTAAAAATATATTATCTTTTTGTACTCCGTATGTGTTACTTTAGAGTCCATTATACTAAGGCATATTGTAGGCATAGCACTGATGAACAGAAGAAACGTACGTAGGAATTTTTAGATTATCGTGATCTTTGTCCACGTGGGTGCGCAATAGTGATGAAATTATATTATGTCCATGACACATAAAAATATCAGATAGAAATAAAAAACTGTCAACGTGTTTATAAAAAGGTAGTGAGGGGTAAAACGTTTTATATACAATGTTGCAAGCCCCTTATGTATTTTTTTCACATAAATTCTCGCTGTACAATTTTATAACATCCTAGAAGAGGCATTTCAAATGTAAGCCTCTTATGAAACAATAGAATTGAGCCTCTTCAGAACTCAACAAGCTTTTGTTTTTATATAACTTCATTTCTTTCATTATCTGATTACTTGAAGTTAAGTACTATATGGTACTTCTAATTTGGTACTAACTTTGAGCACTATAAGGGTGTAACATGTTTTATTTCACTAGACCGTCTTTACGCCGAACTCTCCAAATTACCTTACACGTAATGAAATAATTACAATTCTATTCGTCTATACATTTCCTTATGGGCTGTCTATGATTTTTTGTTATCACAAGGTGTTGGGTTCAATCTCCTAATCTGGCTATTTGTACTATGATTTGCCGTTGATAAGTTTTGTATCCTATGGTGATAGGGCGGCCTCCAATCATAATATGCCCCTAAAGTACAAAGTAGGTTTTTATCTTTAGGGGATTAGTGCGTGGTGGCCTGGTGATAACGGACTATATACGGCTGCCAACATGTTCACGATGGTCGCGGGTTTCAGTTCTAGGGCACACCACTGACTTCGGAGTCATATGTGTATTAATAGATAGTCACCACAAACTATAACGGTGAATGAAAACAACGTGTGGAAATCTGAATACCATAACAATTTGTAAAGAATATCTACGGTTGTAAAGTTCACCAACCCACACACTAGGCCAGCGTGGTGGACTATATGGCCTAACCCCTCTAAATCGTATACTCGATTACAGAGGAGACCCGTGCCCTGCTGTGGGACGTATACGAGCTTATACATATATATACTCATAGAAAATAGAAATTGTATACATCATACTACATGTATGTATGTACATACATACAATACTAACATACACAATAAAATTTCTAACTATAAGTAAAACATAAATTTACATTGTAAATGCTCATTGCAAATTGTAATTTAATAATAAACAAATTACACCTAAAACATTGCAAACATTTCGCAGTGTTGTATGATTTATTAGTTAATGTGTATTTAAATGGTTAATTTTAATAAATTATTCTACAGCAGTTGACTACAACACGTTGGTTTTAAGCTAAATTTGTATGCAACATTGTTGTATCAAATATTACTGAGCGGCTCCATCTAGTTCGAGCTTCATCACAAGGCAAATATTAAGTTACATAAAATAATAAAATATATGTATTAATTTGACACAAGACGCGTTCCGCCAATCCTTTTGTCTGCGTCCTCGTAAGAGAAATGTTATAAATAAATGAATAGCGACGAGTAATATGAGTACGAATGAGATTTGCTCCAACAGCCGTTCTTTTGTTTTAAAATAATATTCCGAGCTGGGAGAGGAATCCCTATAACTTAATCCGTAGCACAGCGTCTGCACCAGTGCACAAAATGAGTAAACATTTATTTTAAACACAGGAATATTTTTTATTACATTCAGCCGAGGTGTTGCGCTACCTATTTCTACTTACACAGCAGCATTACAGGATTTAGATAATATTATGTAAAGATAAAAGAACGATGGATTTTTCTTGCAATTTTAAAGTTGTCTTTGCTTTTATTTTTGTCAAATATATTGTTCCGATCTTGTTTTAATATTTATTTTAATTTTGTTTGTCACATGCACAATGAAAGGGACAGTTATGTTAAGAAGATCTAACTTTAAAATTTTGAAATTAAAATTTTGTTATCGAAATATTCTAACAATATACTCGTTTTACGGGTTTTCATCTACCTTCCTAGCATTCACATTGAACGATGAAAGGAATTTAAAAGGCTATAGGCTAGTTCAGTGTCAGACATTTCAATCCACTCACAACGTTTCAGGACATACGACTGCAACCATTGTTAAAATGGATTCGACACTTTGAGGCACAGAGAGACTCGACAATTTAAGCATTAAACGTAGCCGCTTTCTGCCTAACATCGAAACTTAACCATCACAAGCGCAGTGCTATCACAAAAGTACGCTCCAAACCCACGAGTACGTTTTGAACGACTGCTATAAATAAATTTCGATCATTTGTGAACAAATAAAAAAGATCACTTCCGTACGAAATGTAAACATGGTCGGCACGCGGAAGTGAATGTTTGTATTGATACAGCTTCAGCTCATGTCACAAATGAAACGTGTTTGGAACATTGTTTTCTATTATCGCATGCACGGCTCTTTAAAACTCTGATGCAGTGTTAACACTCGTTGCAATCGCTTTGTTAACACAATGTAGTTATTGTTTCATTCCAGTTCACACCTAACAATAGCCCTAGCTATTTAATGAAAATAACTAACCAAACAAATACAAAATTAATTGTATACAGACAGCGTTTTGTTACATTCGCAATTTTAAAACAAACCTATTCGCTTCACGCAAATATACGCAGAAGGCCGGAAAGGAAAAATGTTTTCAATGTTTTGTATCTAGGCGGCTGAGTTTTACCGTTTGTTAGAAACTGAATCCTATACTAAAATTGAACCACAATACAATACCTCAGATATTTCCGATAGGTTTTGAGGATTTGCGAAGTAAAAAATGCTATATACATAGGTGCAACACTGACCGCATGATATTGTTATTAATCGGTTTTATTTTTATATTTAAATATTATCCAAGTCCTGACTTGTGTGCCCGATGTAAACTGCGTCACAAGACCTGAGCAAAAACGTAAAAAAAAAGGTATCTGAATTTTCGACGGGACAAAATAATTTAAAAACTTAATTTCACTTCAAAACTTGTAGCCTGCCAAGTTTAATATCGAAAATAAAATTAACGAAAGTTATATTTCGCCGACGTTGTGTATTTTTTAATTTAGACTTTATGTGGATGTAGCACGCGGCAGTTTTTTTTAAATCAAATCTCTGACGTTTTAAAACTACATTTTCAGTGCGCATGTTCACATAGAACAGTGACGAAATAGGGCGGCCTTCTGAGTTCCGATGTCGCTGTAATTGCCTCGGGACTTATCTATTGACATTCCCAACTCGTAGTTTAGCGACACATCTGTTGGTTTTGCTAGATTTGTTCTTGTCCTCTCTACAGCTCTCAGATTTTAATTAAATACCGGAATACTGAAATGTCGACGGCTGACCTCCAGCTGTATTGTATAGCCGTCATAAAATCGGATTTTTTATTTGACCTCCTTTATGATATCAGGGAAAAGTTATTGTTTATGAACGAAATAATTTAATGATTTAATTTATGTTAATTTTTTGTTGTTTTCTGTGTTGGTCAAATAAAAACGTATTTTATAATTAGGGTTTGTTTTTATCTTATACAGAAACAAGACATATAATTATGCTTATTTTTTTATCAGCTAAAATTATGAAATGACTCCGCTGACTAAAATTTTGATTCGTTCTGGCAAACCCTTAATTTAGTACGCAACCGCAAAGGCACAAAAGGTTAAACCATAACCGCGGTGTCACCTCGCAGTGTAAAATTTCATCAATACCACTATTTCACTTGGAAATGGGAAGAATAGATGGAACACAATTACTTGAACAGAGCTCGACACAAGCGTCCTATTTCCTTCTCGCCTACTACAGTAATGGGTTTGGTGCTACCCTCTCCCACTAGTGGCGTTACCAACACCGCCCCGCGCCCCCTGCCCACCCCCACCCCCCACCATTCAGTCTCCTACGCTGTCGGTGCCACCGACAATGACCTCGTATTTTAGACGGAATTGCTCAAACACCGAACAGAGAAGACGTAGAATAGTGTTTGTAAATTCAAACAGGACAAAATTGTTCACAGACTTTTGTAAGTCATGAAATAATATTGAGCTGAAAGAATGCTAAAGAGAATCTCTCAGTGTTTTGTTTCGATGTCGAGTGTGGGTATTGCTAGTAATGGGAACATTTGTTTCAATACATCACAGTTTTTTGCTTTTGTATCCTCCAACATATCGTCTTGCTTAGCTTAACTGAAAATGTTTTCGAAATAAAAGACCATAGACTTTAACACGTTTCGTATTACATTCGTTCATTGGCAGTACCATAACCATAGCAAAAATATTCTTTGTGCTAGAGCCATTCAGAACATAATCCGCCTTACTGCAAATTACCGCGTGCAATGAGGCTAAATATGCTCTGCGGAGTCTCCACGGGTTTATTTTAATCCTACTGTACGAGTGTTTACGCACTAAACTCTGGATAAAAGTTGCTAAGAAAAACTTCAATCGTGACGTAATCGAGGCTTTAATAACTTGACACACCTCTTTGCTCGTAATCTTATTTCCGAAGTATAAACAAAGTGTTTTATGATTCTTGCAGAAGCGCAAATATTTAGAAAAGAAGTAGTAGTAAGTGTTTTTGCTCCAACTGTCTGCCGCGTTTAGCCCCGGTAAGTACGGACTTGGAAGTCAAAGAGCTACAGTTCGTTATGTTCCACAGAACATCCAGCTTCGTTGAATGGAACTCTGTAAAAGTAGTTTGGGCCTTTTCAAGGAAACATTCTGTAGGAACCACATTCGTTCTATGAACGTAGGGAATAAATAATCGTAATTTTGTCATTTTTAGAATTGCTCGGGTTCTTTTTATTAAATACTTAATTTTACTTTATACTTAATTTTCTTTTGTCAATAATATTATCTATCACATTGTAGGATGCTCTCATATTTTGTTATGGTTAATGTTATGTATTGTTCATAAAACAGCAGAAACATAAATTTAGGCAATCCTAGATTAACAAGCTTGTTTTACAGGGGTGTAACATAACTCCAATTATTGTCATACTTTTACTGTCAATGGCAAGTTTGAGAACAAAGAATCATATGTGAATTTCAAACCGTAAAAATGATCGTTTCATTTGAAATTTTTATGGAATTCCAGCGACCGTTTTAACTTGAGTAGTGTTGATAGAGATCCAAACAGAAAACTGGCTTGTAGAAGTAAATTCAATTTTATTAAATACAAAAAGTCGAATATAATGCGATTAAATACAAGTGAGTTAGTGACGGAGATGTTATTTTTACGTTAATTTAGTTACCAAAGGAGACATTCATGACGTTATACTTGTATTTTAATGTGGGGTCTAGACTATATGTGGGACTGATTAGTTTGTTTATTCTTAATTGGATTAGAAAAAAACCTTCAGTCTTTTTACAATATTTGTTTTCGAATCTTATGTAGTACAAATATGTCTAGATATATTTATTAGGATATTTTTACACATTATATACGTGCATAAAAATGCAAATGGCTGTTCAAATTATTCATAACATTCCCGAAGTATACCGCGCTGTAGGACGCAAAAGTTGATAGTAAAGTAGATTTTACGCATGAAATTGGTCTATAGAATTACGCCAGCGGCACGAAAGTTTAATAAATGTTGGTGTTTCCTTATAAGAGGACGCTACCTCATTTACCCAGGGCTGCCAAAACGGGTATGAGTGTTTTATTTGAATAAGGAACGTGAATACTTTAAAAAAATATTATTCCTCCTAGAGTGCTTAATATTTGCTGAGTTCTTAGGCCAAGAAAAGAGCCCTAAAGCCTATGTAATCGGGTTATTAAGATAACATATTTACGCTATAAAGAACGAGGCTTTTAAGTTGAGTAGCAGATATAAAAATATGCAGAATTATTTCATTTATTTGAAAGACTCGTTTCCAAATCAATCATAATATGATATTTGTCTATTTATTGTTTTCTTTTCTAACAATAGAAATAAAATAACTATTGCAGCTTGACTTCAATGTAAAATTAAACTTTGATATCGGTTTCAAAGCTATGGGGCTTTTAGTCCAGGGCCGAAATGCCTTTTTGGTGATACTACCATTTGTCTCAGTGCGAGGATCGAAAGCCCGGCTTTTCGTCACACAGCCGGCTTGCATTCAACGGTCAAATAAATACCATTCAAAACTGAAAGTCAAAGACATCATGTAGTCAATGCTGTGTGTCTAGGTCCTTCCAATGATACTAATTGGTTCACGTCCCAATTTTGCAGGATGAATTTCTTATTCGACACAAGAGTAGTATTTTGTTTTAAATATTCTTAAGTTTACTCAATTACATAGTCTTAAGCGAGAGCGTCCGTAACGCAGTTGGTTACAAAGCGACTGTGAAACGTGAAGCTGCGGGTTCGATCCCCGCACCGAAACAAATGTTTGGGTGAACCACAGGTATTTGTTTCGAGTCTACGTGTTTGTGAGATCGAAAAGTCTCTCGTAGTTTCTGATACCCATGACACAAGTCTATATCTTATTGTGGGGTCAGGACTATGTATGTGACTATTAGGTGTATTTATTTATTAACAAAAACTTTTCTGGTTCGTTCCCGTAGTACTAAATCCGAGACTAATACCCACAAAAATTACAAGAACCAAACATTTACTCGAAATAAGAAATCATCATTAAAATATACCGATTCGTTCTCCGTTTCCGAGTGAAAGAAGCACAAACCAACAAACATAGTCTTCAATTTATGATAGTAAAATAAATAACATAACAGATGGAAACACAGCTTCAATACTTCATTTAGGTCAAAGGCGAAATAAAATGTATGTACATTTAAATCTCGTGCTAACCCGAAAATAGTTCCTGGTTTACTTTTGAAGTTAGCGAAATATTTATTTTCTAGTGTTGCTCATAAAACTCCGCGAAAGTTTTATAACGAATTGAATGTGGATAATAAACTGTGAATAACTGATAAGTAAAACATTCGATCTTAGAACAGTATTCCGCTTTGGGATAAAATTCAAGGCAATATTTTTTATGTCGTTTTTATTTTATATTATGACTTCGTAAAACTTTTGTATATAAAATAAATTAATAGGATATGTGCTGTGTGATTGGCCAGTTTATATGCGTTTATAGTAATTCCCGAAACTACCAAAAATACTGCCGCGTGAGTAGATTTTCTCCTTAATGTACTATTTATAAACACACAGTTTTCCGGATCACACCTAAAGAGTAAAGATATGTTCATATTGGCACGAGAAGGAAATTGCAATGCATCTGATGTTAAATGCAATGCAATCCCAATAGAGAGAGCATCTATGAGAATATCTCTTACTGGGCAACACCATCATGCCAGCCTCGGTCAAACCGAATATATTCAAGCGGAACTAGGTCGTGTTACAAGAGCAAAAAACGTATTTTTGATAGAGTGCGAAGCTACTACCTACCTTCTTGCAACCCATCTGATACATTAGGTCTACATTACAATCATACGGGTATTAAAGAAAGAATTGACTTATGACTACCGGTTACCTGCCGGACCATTTATTTGCAACTGCTTTGACTACAACGTGTATATTCCTCGCTTCTTTGTATATTATTATTATAATTATTGCTTTTTAATACCTTGTGCAGGTAGTTCCATATATGTAGAACCAGTTACGGAGCTAAACATTCCCACTCTTTTCTATTCCCACATCCTTTGTCCCTAACAACTCTAGAAAAAAACAACGATAGCAGCGGTGTATCCATTGTATTTAGTTAATTGTCATTCTTTGATAAAAGTATGTACTCTTGTAGCACAAAGCAAGCCTCGAGTATCGTTGTTAGTTACAAAGCAGTGCTCCACTGAGTCTTGTCATTTAGCTTTAAAATATACCGTGCTAAACAGTTTCATTCAGTGTCTCAAGGGTTTTCGAATTCGTTTAATTACACGGTATCCTTTATTTCATCGTTTTCACTGCCTCTAAATAATTAAACAACCCTTATTTCTTTGAAATACCAATCTTTGTTTGAACAACTCATCTGAATTTAATTTGACGAATAGATAAGTTGTATTGTGAAGAACTTGGGATAGTTTTCTGATTACATTAATTCTGTATTGTAATTTCTAAAATACACATTTATAGCAGCTGTAAAAAGCTAAATAATAGAACAACTGAAAACTATAAAACTATGAAGGAACCTGCTTTGCATACTATTCTTTCGATGTTCACTGCGAATGTAATAGGAAGCCTATAAGAAAGCCTTTGTCCAGGAATGGGACGCTGGGCAAGGACTTACTCGTCTCAAAAAAGTGGACTTCTTAAACACAGTCACACTTTTGGAAGTGGTAGAGTCACCCTGTTGACAATCATGACTCAGCATGAACGGGCAGCCTCGTCCGGGGCGGTACCACTGTCTCATAGGAAATCGACGTGAAAAGACGGCTTAGCCGTCGCGTTTCGTTCGGTGAGTGACATTGCCGTATGCCCAAAACCTCTTTCGTCTTCCAATTTCTTTTCCATCCTGCTCCTACCATTTTATGCGCCGGCAACACATCCATGATCCAACGTTGTGGATGTTCATAGGTGGCAGTGACCACTTATCATCTTGTGACCTGTTTGCTCGTTTGCCGGGCCTATGCCATAAAAAAACTTTTTAAGAGAAACCCACTTTTAGGGTTAGAAAGAATGTTATAAAAGTCAATAGTATACAATGTACAATAATAGTTTCACTGGAATCCATTGAGTTTGTGACATTACAGAAGCGACGTGTAAAAAATAACTGATTGCAAAATAGCATTTTAAGTGTAATAACATAATAACCCGTTTTATTTAGTTCAACAGCGGAAAATTTTAAATATATCGCGGCGAAAAGTGGACCAATTTTATAGATAGTACTCATAAGGTAATTTAGTCCTAACACCTCATTCCGAGCGCTTTTGAGGTAGTTTGAATAAAAAAACCTACTTTACTATACATCCAAAGAGGTGTTTACTGACCTCTGGCGAAGTGACCAAAGCTATGACGTCACGTAACAGTAATTTCACGAGACCTCACACAATTTGAGCAGCGAATGAAGAGCCCTTTTGACGCTCGGCTTGTTTGACAAAGAGCCAGTTTAAAAGTTAGTAACTCAGGTATTGGATTAGCTTCGCGGCCAATGGTGTCCTGTTATGTGTACATGGTTGATACATGAGGTCAATAAACTACAATACAGGTGGTTTCTTGTATTCATGCCAGTGTTACACATTGATAACATTAAAACGTGACCACTAAAGCTGCAAAGTGTTCGAAATTTCGGGAGTTCAAAATTTAAAATGAATCCTAAACCGCGATAAAACCATAAAAAGTTGTTTGTAAAATAAAATTGTACCAATTCTTTAATTACGTGTCATATCCATAAATAGAAATATTTTAAAATAAATGTTTTTATATCAATTTAATTAATATAACAATGTGTTGCTCTGTACTCACTTCTCGAATCGAAATGCGCTTAGATGGCATTGCAAAAGCAGATAAAACGATTATCCAGCCGAAATTTAAAACAGGCCAAGGCAACTCACCGCAGTCCCGTTTCCGACGCTGGATGATCGGCGCCGACGACGGTGGTAGCTCTAGACCCCCCAAACACTACTTTACTCGGAATAGTTCACAATACACCAAAGAATTAGGCGAATATCCAACTCGGCGGCGGAGCATGCACCATGCGTTGCGAAGCGCACACGAGACTAATAAAAATGTCGTACCCAGCGAGAGGCAAGCGACGAAACTACCCTCCACCGGATTACATGTGCGTTAAAATTAAATGATTCTTAAAAGTACGATAACTATATTATTATGAAACTGTAGCTATACGAATACTCGTAAATTCTAATTGGTATGATTTGAAACCTAAATATTAATATTAACTTACTAAAAATATTTTGTAGATACCATCATATTGTAATACAATTTTTGAGTGTAGAAATTACTGCTGAGTAATACGATTTCTATTAATGATCTTATATCTCCTGTATATTGCACAGTGTGTATATAATGCGTTCGGAAAAATTAAGCCATTAAAAAACACTTTCATTCCACATTACTCTACAGTACCCATGTACCTATACCTACATAGGTAAATTGGTGTAATAATGTGTCAATCCGTACATGGCCTAGTGTTGGGTATTTGCCTACCCATATTAACTGAACACACTGTTACATAAATATACTATGTGTGTTTATATTAAGTTAACGGTCGTTTTATTTGTGCCAATATGTGTCAAGATATTACATTACAGTATGGTTGAAATAACCATTAGCACAACTGAAATACATGTTAATATATTCAAATATTTATTTTGCAATTCTACAACCGTTTTGATACTCATAAGTGTTAACAGGCGGAATGGAATTGTTCAAGAAGCGATTTTCTTTGTCGCACATTGTACGTAACAGAACAATGGCAGTTGGCAACGGGGCTAAGTGGTTCAATGGAGGTTTTAATTAATATTTCTAGTGAAGTGGGTTGATACACAGCTTGCGGCCGATTAGAATGGTCCATTTTTTACTGATTATCATTTGCATAAGCCGCGGACCGGGTCGCTAAATTACTTTCTCCCTCGAGATAATAATAGCTGGAATCGGCCACATTTTATGGTACTTCTAGACAGTTTAACAGAACAATAAGTCTTTTAGAATTAAATGCTGGACTATTATAATGTTGAAAAATGTATGAATAATTTTGTGTTTGAAAGACACGTTATTCGTTCTTTGGCTTAGCCGTAATAGTTTCATCGAACTTTTGCCTCAATTAATTATGAGTCTGATCAATATCAGTAAAAAATATAACTTCAGAAACTAACTAAGCACATAATTGCAAGCTTTAATTAAAAAAGAAATGAATTAAACATTTCATTTTGTTCATAATCGCCCGCTGATGAACACGAAACTCGCAAAATAGTATTATCCAGCTGTTTTATGACAAAACTCGCATACCACGAAATTCTAGTAAAGGTGTCTACGGCATGCACTATGCAAGTTTTTTCCATATATTTTTTTATAACCGACAACAAGCAAACATGTCTTCTGATGGTAAGTGATCACTGCCGCCCATAAACATCCACAACGTTGGATCATGGATGTGTTGCCGGCCTAGTTGGGAGGGGAGTGGAAAGGAAAAAGAAAGGGAAGAGGGAAGGGGTATTGGGCATCCGACAATCTCACTCACCGAACGAAACGCGTCAGTTATATGTTTTCCTTCACCGTGAAAGTACGTAATTGGCTCTACCCATGCACTACGACTAACCATTACACACTTTCATGCTTCACTGTACCGTGAACTATCAATAAGCACTCCCGTAACACACAAAGCAGCGTAAGACTTAGTTCGGCGTACAAAAATACTAAGTTTGGCGTGAACTAAACTCGTTCAGCTAATGCCACTCAAAATCCCGGCATCGTAGCACGAAGTACAAGTGAAAACAAAAGATAAACTTGTTTCTGTGCACTCGGACGTAAAATATTCTCTTTACATCACTTCCAGTAAGTTATTGCTGCATTGTGGGCTGTGGTTCAACGTTTGCTTTTATTACTCGCCGACGTTAACGAGATCTCGCCCCGGATATTATAATTAGGCATAATAATAAGTTCGGTTCCTCCCGCGATTTTATAATGAATAATGGATAAGCAACTTATTTATTCGTTTAGTGTTTCTCAAATGAAGCAGATTCCAAGAATATTTCATTGTGGCGCATGAATGCAAAATATTGTGTTTAAATTGTATAAATAATTGTTTTAATTGTTTCATACACAACTTGAGGATTGATAAATATTTTGCATTCGTATTGTTTTGTGGAATAAATTATGATGAACATTTGTGGGCTCTATCTATTGTATTGTTTACAAGCAAAAATGTATAATTAATATTTTGCAACCGCAAACGGTTGTTAGATATTGTGGTTGAAATGTATAAATGTCCACATATATTTACGGTTATGCAAACGAAAATGTTAATACATATTGTGTCGATAATACAAGGGTATCCTTACATTAAGATACTTTTAGCGAGAATATTCTGAATTTGCTCTTTGTCTTTATTCATCAAGTTTTAACCGTATATTTTTATTATTTAAACGTGGTAGAGCTACGCTGTTGTTAGCGTTGATTCAACATGAATGGGTAGGTTTGTCCGGGGAGGAACCACGGTCTTACAGGAGATCGACGTTGAAGCGATAGCTTCGCTGTCGCGTTTCGTTCGAACTTCGGGGAATGAGACTGCCCGATGCCCAATACCCCTTTGCTTATTCTATCCTTTTCCTTCTCGCTACTCTCCCGATCTGATGTGCCAGCCATCATCCATGATCCAAGCGTTGTTCATGTTCATGGGCGGCAGTGACGACTTACCATTAGATGACCTGCTTGCTCGTTAGCCGGACCTATGCTATATAAAAAATACATGCAAGCTTGAACTATCAAAACTTCTGACTTTTTGTGGGTCATATGTACACACACGGGCTCTTTACAATTTATATCGATAGTAATCGATCTTCACATATTAATAAATAAAGCTCTTTATTAATAACCCTATTAACTAGATTAAATTACAATTATGTAGTATCGCGACCAATACAAGTATCAAACTTCATAGACATTTTCACAGTTTTCTTCAGACAGTACTTTTTGATACCAATTGTTGGTTTCAAAAAAGGATATATTTAGGCAATTTGAAATCATTTTTTGCTTTCGCATTATACACAGAAATTAATATAAGGCGAAATAACACTCTATCCGATATGCGCCGCTCAAATTACCGAAAGGAAGTAGCCGCTTCAAAAATAGGCCAATGTAATTACTTTACAAATTGACTAATAAACGTACATTTAATAAAATAATTGATGCTAATTGCCCGTAGCGCTCTCATCGACTGTTCCACTTTTTAATTATACGTTGAAAAAACTCATAAAAATTGCCTTGTTTTTAAGCTTTATCGTGAAATATGATAAATAGGGTTTTCGCTTTTATGTAGAGAGGCGCAAAACAGCGACGTTTTACAATCTGCTGCGCTGTTATGTATTACGGCGGATTCTACCATGCGCCTTCGATATATAGGGTATATCAAGACTGCTACCGAAAACGAAGCCAGATGGTAGCTTTAGTGACTACAGACATGATACAACTAAAAATGTTGCAAAAAAAGCGACGATTTTTTTTTGCAATTTTTTTCCTATCATCGTATTTGGGTGGTAAATACATACATTTTCCTAAAAAAATAATGAACTCCGTTTTGTTTTTTAAGACGCTATAGTACGCAAGGCTTTAAATTATAATTTTCGCAAAAACTATGGATTTACCACCCATAACACATACACAATGATATTTAAAACTTTACAAAATAAACTCGTCGCGTTTTTTTGCAAAATTTCTTGTTACATCGGGTCTGTACCATCTGGCTTACCTTAGTCTTGATATACCCCTATATACAATAGCTGCATGCGTTGCGGTCAATGCAGTAAGCGTGGTAACTGTTCCTAAACTCCAATCATTATAAACAATTACCTCATAATTAGGTAAATGTAATGAATACTGTAATACTCCTCATTTTTGGGTTAAAGGGATAAGGATTAAGGTTATTTCCACCCTTTAAAAAAGGTAGGTATATTAGACCAGTTAGTAACAGAAACAAATGACGCAGTTTTGCCCTTCGTCTAGCGAATTTCCAGTTTACCTTAACCTCCTCTATTGCCTGAAAAACATAAACACGATATATTTGAAAATTGATTACAAAAGCAAGTTTTAATTAAACAGGTAAAGGTAATCAATTATGTTGAAATTTGGTAATTATTCATAATGACTGGTAATTAATGGTTTTCAATTACTACATTACTCATAACGTATACGAGTACACGGCTACAGTGTACTCTTATAAGTGTGTCGCGGTCTACGGTTTCCAGTAAGTTGGCATAATGTCCACCAGCGATAAATAATATTTTATCAAACAATAGTTTATCTTGGCTGCATTTGACTTAACATTAGGTAAAAAAGCGGTTAGCTCTGTCGTTATAAAACATCCTGGGTTTAATCTCTGTGCCAGACAATCGACTTTGTGTAAATATTTCTATTAATAGAAAACCATCATTTTCCCCGGCTGCAATTGTCCTCGATACGGCCATTGTCTCGCACCCTGTCTCATTATGTCTATTCCACTCGCGACCAGATGTGCCAGCGATGTATATTAAACATTTCCTTTTTATTTTTTTTCTGTCTCCACGCTAAAGTATATTACTCTTTGTATATTTATAAAACTGCCCCGGTGGCGCAGTCGTACTACGGTACGCTTGCATCGTTGAGGTATGGGGTACATTATTATCACCATTATTATACGTCTGGAGTCAGAAATTTGCTCGATATGGCGATAGGCTCGCCCCCTATCACATCGTGGGACGGAACATACAAGGCGAAATTTGGGTGGCTTGTAGGCACCTCTGCCTACCCCTTCTGGGGAAATAGGCGTGAGTTATTATATGTATTTTACTATAAAATTTTAGAGGAAGCCATTTTTTTTGTACGGCATGTCATTGCTATGTATTTGATAGAGTGGAGTGCAATCCAAATAGAGTATCTTGTTCAAGGCTGCATATACACAGGATGAACCCGAAACGCAACACTCTTACGCGGTTCACTATTTGGATTTTCGTCTCCCTATACAGTGGTCGCTATACGAACGGAAACGAATATCCTTTTGACTCCGGCAGTTTCTCTGACTTAACAAAACGCCACAGCAATGTTACTGCACGTCGGATTTCTGTGAGACAGTGGTGGTACATCGATTAAATCGATCCATTTGTACTACCTCTTACAAAATTATTATATAAATCGAAACAGCATTTGATTTCAGTTTATCAAATTAAAATAAACTAATTGCATTCAAGATTAATTTTATGAACGCTTTCTGGCGTTAAATTAAAATGCATTTAGAATTGAAATTTTAAATTAGAGTGAATAGGGCAATTATTTAATGCTAACTTAATCAAATGCTATTTTTATTCTTGCTTTCTCGCTTTAAAAAGTATTTTTAGCAAGCAATTAATTGGAACTCGTCCGCGGACCAGCCGAATCCACATCTTTTTTAGTTTTATTCAAAGCAAATTTATAAGATTTTAAGCAGCTAGTTTAGTTAGTTTTCGTTACTTTTATTACATAGGTCCAGCAATCGAGCATACAGGTCACCGATGGTAAGTGATAACTGCCGTCCGTGACCATGATCACCAGATGAATTGCCGGCCCTTGAAATCAGCAGGGGAGCGGGCAGGGAAAGGAATGGGAAGATGAAAGGGGCATACGGCAATCTCATTCACCGAACAAAACGCGACAGAAGTGATGTCGCTTCAGGTCGATTTTTTTGTGAGACAATAGTATAAACCCGGACCAGCCTGCCCTTTTATACTGACCCATGAATAACAGCGTGGCTCTACCATGTTAGTTTTCGTGCATGCTTCTACATAAAACATAGGAAGTTTACAAAAAATCTGTTCAATAACTGGGTTGTTAAGATAGTAAATATTTCATATTAAACTTCTAAAAACCAATAACTCTAACAAAGTAAAGTTACTGGATTGGAAGTCGAACCTAGAACGTCATGGTTCGCAGCCCACACACGCTACCATTAGACGAATGAGGCGGTTCGCATGTTTTGATTGATTTCTATCTCACAAGAATACTACGTTATTTTTGTATAAGGTAGCCTATATTGTTTAGTATATTACTTTCTTTCCTCAAAAAAATAAATCTAGCTATACGACAAAAACTCATGTTGATTGGATTTTGCTCTGCTGCACGGTAGAAGGGAGAAAACAACAATTAAATTACGCATTATAATATTAACACGGGTAATCCAATATATCATTAATAAAAATATTGGTTTGCGTAACAAAAATGTTAAAAATAACCTGATATCTCGCCGTCGGTGTTAATATCTTTGGCCAATATACTGCGGTAGTTAACCGCACGTGTTGTTGGATAATGTATTCACAAAATTTGATGTCCGCATTCAGTAAACTTTATAAGCCCATCAATTTTTTTCCCCATAACCACTGTTGTAAAATTAATCACAATATTTCTATAAACATAAATGTAAAGTACAAAAGCCCACTTCGGTTTTAGGATCAATTTACTAACAGCTTGTTTTCAACTTTTCCCGTAACTTCGTGATAATTTTACGAGTGTTACACACGAAACTTCAAGTGGTTATTACCACTAAACTAGCGTTCATTGTACATTGTTTTAATGACTCACAGAATGTATCGGGAGAGTTGACCTGAATATTTTTGGTAACATTATCCTAAGGCCTTGATCACTGGTTCTCAAAGTTGTGTTATTGAAGCCCAGGGGATTGTCACAACGCGCAAAGGTGCCAGCGAAAAAAGTAATTTTGACGTCATAGTAATATCAGCCCATCCCTTTTATTGCTTCTTAAATCTGAAATTCAATACGAAGTAAGCAGGTTAGGCTATCTTAAACAAAAAGGTTCAGCAAGGGTTCTACAATACAAAAGTTTGGGTACCGCTGGCCTAGATCATTGACGATTGTGGGAGGAAAAATACTACAAATATTTATTCCGACCTCAATGGTTAATAGGTCAAGAGTCAAGAGGCATAAACATAATTTCAATGGCTATTAAAGCTAACAAGTGTAATTAGCTTGGTTAATAGTGGAAAGTATTTTTTTATAATTATTTATTTTATTTATGAGGGTGCAGGCTTTATTGAAAAAGTGGGATAGTGACAACGTCAGCGACAGTCAATAGTGAAGGCTGGGGCTTGAGTCGCAGACTGGAAAATTCTCTTAGTCTGACGGAATGATTCCCAAAAATATTAATTGACCGTGATTGGAATACAAATAATATTATAAACACTAGATATTATGCTAACCTGCACCCAATTTTTATAAGAATCAAGATGCACTTGCATGGACGTTATGATGTTATCCACCATCGCGTCTATTTTCTCAAATATGTATTATTAAGAGATGGCACTACATAGCTCTTGATTTAGCCAGTATACATCTCCATGTTATTTCCCAAAGACATTACCGCAAATGACTACAACATTTGTCATATTTTGAATACAGTAATTTAATTCGGAATGTAATATTCTGCCGTCTAATACGGCACGTTACGCGCACTCGTACCTAAATTTGACATAGAATAATAATAGCCGTCTATCCACAAGTTGGGTAATATTGTACATCGGGAGGACAGATGCCTCCCCTCGCATCGCAAGGATATTTGGAGAGTCCATGACATTATCCCATTATACAATAACCTTCATCTCAAGAAATTCGCGTGATTTATTGCTTCCCACTTAATTTATTTCGGTTTACTAGGTATTGTTCTAGATTTAATATTTCTAGGTTAGAGTTTCGGAGCATCTGTAGGCTACATCTTGAGAGTAGGTTTAATTTCATTCCATTAAATGCCACCGGGATAGTTTAAAATATAGAAAATTCGTATGGTATACCAGCGTTTGATACTAGAATAAACAGTGTAAAGTCTAACTCCTCAATTTAAAATGAAATCGAATTTCAAGAGTAGGTCAGCCGGTCTTGTCAATTTATTTTGTGAAAATGATTTAAGTATGTATTCTTCATATTGTTTGACAGAGTAGCATACATCGTTACATAGATTTAAACATAAATTGCATGCATAAACTCACGCTATTTTCCTAGAAGGGGTAGGCAGGGTAGGTATCACGTTTCGCATTGTATTTTCCGTCAACATAAATATATTCTCAATAAACATACGAACAAGTTTACCATTTAGTTGACAAGGGGCCGATAGTAACGTAATCGTATTTGCCTGGGTAGCGACCGTGCAAGTATCGCCTTTCAAGATCAGCCAGAGCACATCCTGTTTCGAGCAGCCTGACGTAATTGTGTCAATCGAGAAGCTAATCGTCTCTCCTCACTCGATATTCTAAATGTGTAACACATAGCATATAGCACAGTTATAGCGCCATTTCAATATAACATAGAAAACAATGCACGTACTATATTCGTCATAACTTTGGCTTTAATCCCGCCATTCGACGCTTAAACCCAATTAGATTGAAGTCAACGCTTTCATACAAGCGATTCTGAGCGTGAATACAGACGTGTTTACTGATACTAAGTATCTAATAGACTTGTAACCGAATAATTGGAGTATTCACATAGCGATGTGAGCATTGGCAGCGTCAATACGACGGACCAAACCGCCGGCTGCAGGCGTCGAAACATTTACGACGTTCAAATTAGTTGATTCGTGCGCTTTGAATAATTGCGTTTGCGCTGGATGTTTGGCTGCGAATAAACATTAACCAGAGGCCACGCTTGTGATCCACTGCGAAACTGATAATCGAAAGTGAATTCTTGGAAAACATTTTGTTAAGAAATGTACGCGGAGGTATCAATCACTGAGTGAATAGAGTGGAATAAAAATAGATTCAAGGACGAGATTGAAAGATTTTCTATAACTGAGTGCTGTATTGCTCCCTGCTGAGCACGGTAATTTGCAATCAGACTTCGATTGATGAGGTTTAGGCTATGGTTTCGCTGACCCACATAGTTCATGTTGGTCGTATATGGTCCTACAATTGAGTAAAGGTAACTTAAACGTAAATTGAATCAATCAAAATTCAATTTAGTTAAATAAACGATATACGCTCACAATACATGCGCTTAATGTTTGATTTGTTCCATAAACGCGAACAATGGATTGAAAATAAAGTTGAATCGATTCACCGATTTGGGGGGAGAACAATCTTTGGCCTCCCCCCCCCCCCTACCGGCGGCGCCCGCGTACCGTATCCGGGGACTATCTACTCAGCGCGGTGAGGATTACGTTTGTTTGCTCTTCGAGTCGGTACAAAGCGAACAGTCTGTTGACATTTACTGTCGCGGTAAATACTCGGTTTACCATTATTTACAGAGCGGACGTAATACCTACTACTGAGTAAATATCTAGGGAAAAGAAGGGAACAGCCCTTTATGCTGGTAAATGTGTTAATGTGTGGGAAATTACTTTTAGCACACGGCTTATTCGCATTTTTGGATACACGGTCTGATATTTTAGCGGAACCTAAAAGTATTATTCGTGAACCAAATGCAAAATATGTATGTAATTGTGCAATAGTTATCGTTAAACAAAGCCAATTAATGATATACTTTAATGGCTTCTTCGTTGAAAATATGTATTTAAATCTTTACCGTATCCAATATCCATAATTTACTAGGTAATAGTAAACTCCATAAGTATTCCGCGTCTCTACTATGCCTGCTGGATTATGTCGTAAAATCTCATGAAGCGATCGCACTACCTCCGAAAACTAGTTTCAGTGTTCGATCTTAACGCGAGTTGGAAGCCGCTGCTTCGTATTCGACTAGAATTTTGGCTGTAACTTATTCCATTTTGAAACATATGCTCTGTCAACTAGCGGACCTGAGCGCTTTACTAAAGAATTTCCTTGTGTTTCTATACGTAAAATTAACATGAATACGAAATAGTGCGTAGCTACAATCAAAATTTAATCTTCATAACAATGCAATGAATCAACACAAACGACAAAATAACTGGTCCCCTTTATTGCCACACAGAACGCCTGAAATGCGTTTAATTATTTACTACACTTTTAAATATTAACTTTATGTGGACGGTTCACGCAACACCGAGTAGGTAGTGTATTTGTTTAAAGTTATTTTAAAATACTTTTTAATGGCCTGTTAAAAGAAGTCGTTTAAAGTTGTTGCGCATAAATAACATTTTCACTTGGGAAAGATGGCAGCATTCCGGAGAGCGCCCGCACTTTATGTGTCTTGAAGTTTCATTCGCTCCATACCGTTTCCAATAATTTATCTCGAACTCATTGTCGTAGCACTCGTAGCACACGTAGCGGCTGTCAGGCCTCGTTGCTTAGACGTAGACACAACGCGAGTAAGTTGCTCTTTTTATTTTTCACGCTTCGTTCCAATATAGACAATATTATATCAAAACTATTTTTGTATCACAGAATTGCTTTGGTTACTCTTTATTAGGTTAAAACGTTTAGTCAATACATATGTTGTTCTGAAGAACAGTACATTTTAACGCTCTTTAAAAGTGTAAAATCCCCTTTGGACCAGTTTGGTGTAGCAAAGTCCACAATCTTACTAAATCTCGGCGATAAATACGCGTGATCCATAACGGGGTCGTAAAATAGGAAAAAAGAAAGCACATTACGTGTTAAGAAATATATAACATGTTGCTAATAAATACATAAGTCTTTTTAAATAAATTATTCACTAGTATAATTTTAGTATGCTTTTGTCGTGACGGTTAGCAAACAATCAGCTAGATCTTTTACTTTAATTGGGGCTAGTAGAACATAAAAATACACATACACAAAATTCATCTACATCTCATAAATAAACGCCCCGACCCATAAAAAATTGTAACACACAGAATAATTACACAAATTTTGAACCGGCGAAGCGAACACCCGACGTAAGTTGGTAAACATCTCCCTTCCTTCAATGGACTTTGTGAACTCACTGTAATTAATCACCTCGGCTCGTGTGAGCTCGAATCTTTAGGCACACATTGAACGGAGCCACAAAGCTCGTCAGTTACCGGCGAAAACTACATGGTTATTTGTCTTAGCCAATGGTACCGTATACCTTTCCACGGCATAACAGAATGGCAAGTAGGTAACTAATACGCTATTTCCGTGCACCGTATTTTGTGCCGTGTATGCGGCTTTCATATTGTCATGGTTTTTATGAAATATATCGTCATTTGTGCATACGGGGCTTTTAAACCTGTTTAGCATTAGAGCATAAATAGCTTTGGAAACTGGGTTGTGGTAGTAGGTTTATTTCATTTTGCTGAATGTTTGAAGTTAGACAGTTATGTCAGAATAACAAGGCTTTTGGGTTTGCACGAGTTTCTTGGGATGTTATGCTTGAAAAATTAAGTTATGATTAGCTGTGTGTACACGTGTAACTTTAAAGTCAGCTGTAAGTGCTAAGGGATCATACCAAGATCTTTAATTTGACAGTTTGTTTTGCTTCTAGTTGAACTGTACCTCACTTTTACTTTTGATTACATTTCTAAGTATCATTATTCCGTCTGATGTTAAAGTCCGTCTACCTTCTTTCTTTTTTAATGCTCATTCATCTTATCCATCTTCGACATCTTCATTTTTACTACCATTGACTCTCATATCTTTCCTGATGATAGTAAAAAATTGTCGTTGTGATCCTCGAAAGATTTGTCTAGTTACATATATATAGTTTATTCCGAATCTTTTAGCCTCGGTATTGGCTAGATTTATACAAAGCATCTTAAGCGTTCGATACGATCGTACGTTGGTCTAGAACGGAGGCACAATAAATTGTAGCGTGTTGGATGTGATAATACGGTAACTTCCCGCGCATGGCGGTGTGACAGCAAACTGGGAGAGTACGAGCGCAATTGTTATATCTGGACAAACATTTGCACCAACTACAGGCGTTTGTCTCAACTTTCAACGTAGCAAGACCACGTTTATTGCAGCTTCGTGTTATCAACTTGTATAATGCGATACAGTCGCTTGCTGTCTTCCATAACGTGATGCGAAATTTTGAAATATTTTAGCAGAAATTTAATATTAATTTGGCTTTTGTGATTACTGTAGCTGCAGGAATAAGGAATTAGGGATTAGTGTGGAATGGTAATAAGACAATAGGATTTGGTAGTATCCGTACCTACGAGGGTGTCTTGTACCTTTGATGTCGGAAGTTTGATATAATTTTGAAAGGTTACAAGCAAATTATTCCTGTTTAGTTAAGTAGTCCTTTATCACGTGGATTTCTGTATGAGATTATGGAGGGTGTTGATACTGCCATTTGTACTTTATTTTGATGTTGTTTTGAATGTTAAATTACATAATTGTCTGCAATAAACATGAAAGTGAAGATATTAAATTTTAAATAATTGTTTTTGTTATGATTTCAAAGTTTCTGGTCAAAATATTATGACAAAATACTCAAGACTTAATAAATATTTACTTTTGTTTTAACGCCCATTAAAATATAGATTGCTCAACCTCAATTCCCGTTTTAACCTAATTTACGAGGCCTAAATCCTCTTACGTCAGAGGGCCAGCGTTCCACAGGACATATATGGGTCGTAATATCTGCCGTGAATGTACGGGGTCAATGGCCGTTTCAAAATGTCGTTTACTTGCCACGTCACGCTAATAAAATAAGCGGATAAAGCGATATTGGCAGAAAATGCATAAACTACGTAGTTATGACAGGTAGACGGACGATCGCCGCGTTTGGGGAATAGAATGTGTCATAACGTTCCGTGCTTGTTGGATGGATAAAGGGGTCGTTAGGGGTCAAATACTACCGGCTGGCGAGTTGTGTACTGGTCTGAGTTGCCGGGATGTGAGCAGTGGGATAGTGTGGATAATCGTGTTGAATGAGACAAATACGTGACAGCAATGGAGAGAAAACTGAAAGGACATCCTGTAGTATCTGTCTGATGATATTTAGTATAATTAAATTTGTTTATAGACGGAATCAAGAAAATGTGGTTGGTGGCGGCTCCGCCATACTCTTGGCGTTGTTAATGTCTTTAGGTGACGGTAATAACTCTTTATTAGAGGGTCATTAGGTCGACTGCCTTAATTGCCAATAAAGTGTAACTAAATGAAAATGAGGTGCTTCATTAACTGCAAACAATATAAGATTCCTCAAATAGAGGATCACATTGTGAGAGAGCTGAGACTCGAAGCCAAGACCTCATGATTCAAAGCTTATACACGTACAAGCTGCCACAAAACCAATGAGGCAAGTGATCTAGGACTGATATTATGTCTTCAATTAAAAAAGTTTTGCAAAAATGCACATGAACTTATGTGTATATTTTCATAAAAAAATACAATCTTATGCAACGAAAATCTCCCCCTTCTCTTCTGAGAATTGGATATTCAGTGCTGTTACGGCCATGATAGATTTCGGGCACCTTAATGAAGTTCCAATAAACGAGGAACCGACTTCAGTGTACACAGTGGAGATTCTCAAATAAACACAGTGCAACGTTTCCACTACGTATCACAATACTGATACACATCACAAGTCTGGTAAAGTTATACTCCCACCAGACACTGTTCTCTCATAATAATATTTGCTGCTCTGACTACGTGACTAGAATTTCAACAGCTACCTGCTTATGACGATATGAAATTTGTTCGCCGCAGGAAACTTGCTTATTTACCTTTGAAATTGCAATTCAAGTTATGAAATGTGAGATACTATGAACTGTTGTGCTCATATAAGCTGAGAGTACAATACCGCCCACGCGCGAGGACAGCCTTTTTGACTTCCATATATTATGTTCCAGTCCTTATTATAAATCTTTTTTATAGCCACGTTTATTGTTTAAATATGTATTGGGTATACGATATTCGTATGAGTAGGTAGAAATAGAAAAGTCAGCAGATTCAGGAAAATATAATTGTGGTAAACACATTGATTTTTTTACTACCATCGATGAAGGTAAAATATTCCTGCATGCTGTACTCAACTGGTGACTGAGGCAATACTTCGTGAATGACTTCAGCAAAGTTGTTTTATTTGGTTGCGTATGACGATTACTTCTTTACTAAGTGGTCACTTAGTGTATTAGCTCTTACAATTACATTATTTTAATTAGTTAATAACCTTCGAAAACAATGGAAACGAATGGAGCTTATAAACATTAGCATCTAACAAAACTGATGCGTGTCTTTAAATCCTCTATCATCTGCAAACTAACAGCACAAATGATAGCAATACATTTTAATAGGTTTACAAAAAGAGCTTTAAACTTCCGGGCAGCGTTGGTGTCAGTGTGACGTATGGCAGTGCGCTGAGCAAATTGGTTGGGCTCGATTGCGGTGAGGGGAGAGCGCGGGAAGCGGGCACAGGACAACGTGCGGTGACAAACATCCACTCCAATTTTGTATAGGTATACAAACTACGTTCAATGAAAGTGTCCTACTTCACAAAATACGCCATTGGGAATGACAGACAAATAATTAATTTTATCGGCGCTTTCCAGTGGTAACGAGATGAAGTGGCGCTTGAAGCGACGCGATGTGAAGGAGAAACTCCCTTAATGACAACATTATTTATGTTCAACATCAACTTGTACTAAATATTATTATTTTCTATGGATGTCTTCTCTTTAGTTCTGTCTAGCCAATAGATAGAACCGTTCAAACTGTATTTATGCGAAGAAAACTCTATGCCTCAGTCTCACAACACCCAGACCTATAAAAAACATTCAATGGACCGAAAGAGGTCTTAAATTTTGACTGTCTCCGTGGCGCAGTTGATCAGCCGCCAGCCGAGAAACGAGAGGCCGAGGGTTCGATCCCCGCACCGAGACAAATGTTTTTGTTAACCACAGGTATTCCTCTCGGGTCTGGGCGTTTGTGAGACCGAAACGACTCTCGTAGTTCCTGATACCCACAACACAAGACTCAATCTTAGTGTGGGGCGAGGACTGTGTATGTGACTGTTGGGTGTATTTATTCATTTATTTCTCAGCTCTTCGCTCACCGCGCCCACGTAGTCAGTTATGTACAGCCAATAGAAGCAACATACACCATGTTATTGATACGTAACTGGCTTGTATATATTCTCACGACACGACTTGCTCTGGTCGCTAGTTGGGTTTCGGAGCCGTTTGTCTCCGACTATGCGATAACTGCGACCATTCTGAGCTTTACTGCGCCCTAAGTGATTGGAGGGACGCTAATTCCTTTAACTCTGGGACTGAAATTCAATTTGTCAGTCTTATGTCCGTACATCGTATATGACATACAGTTTGTCTGCGTCCTTGGCCGTATAATAACAATAAAAGTGGTACTTTTTTCTTATTTTTTGGAAATTTATAAGTGTAAATGTTACAATACACATTTGAGTTTAATTGTCATTTTGACTTAGTTTCTTGCGTTGACAAAACCCACGGAACGTAGTTTTACAGCTAGATTCATACTCAGCGCCAAATAGGCCGTCGAAAAAAATCAAATTCGTAATACTCGTAGACTATTATCAAAAAAATTACTACCGTTTTTATTTTCTCGCCACATATGACATCTCATATAATATGGATACATGACTAAATGAAATTCACAAAATTATTTCAACATATCAATCCACTCACAAAAATGAACGCTCAATTAATCTAATGAATGCTTCTAATGAAAGAATATTTTATTACATTAGTGTACTATAAATGTTGTCGCTACGTCATAGGCTTGGATGAAATGAAAGAGCTTTTTCCTGTTGTAGAATTTTCGTCATGTTATGAGGGTATTAAAGTTAATGGACCCCTCGGCACCGTCTACGCCGAGTTTATAGTCAAGGTGTACCTGTGGTAACATTTTATTTCTTGAAATATTACATTTCCCGTCTGAAAGCCTGTTCGAGATTAAAACTCTGTTAGTTCCAGAGTGGTTTTGTGAAATAGATTTTGGATTGTGTAACTAGTGGGAGGGCGGAAAAAGGGAAAATATGCGTTGATGTTAATAATCTGTTTTATAAATACTAGGTTATATAAAAATGTGTGTATTTATTATTTTATTTCAAACTATATTTAAACCTATTTCTTTTACTAGGCAATCTAAATTATATCGTAGTGAAAGTATCTAATTAAGTCCTGAAGAAATTACGTATTTTATTATTTTTAATAGGACGATGTAGGAGGAAACTTCATAAATATCGTATCAAAATATAAAACGGAAACCTGAAACACAAATAAACATCAAATTAATTTGTTAGAAACAAAATCCGTTTATGAAGCAAAGTCGGCGAAAAGTAAATTTAATTGCGATCTATATTCAGTAAAACCGCATCTACAGTTCGGGCCTTCTAAAAATGTGAATTCCGTGAATGAAGATTCGTAGCTAGTTAATGTTGAGGGTTTTTCAAACGGACTGGCAAATGAGTCGGCATTTGCGAGGCGACGATGGTAATGTCAGCCAGCCAGTAAATTTTCCAGATAAGCGCGACTCTGACGGCCAGGCCAAACTTGCTCGTTAATTTCATTATTTGCGTTGACTTCAGCGCTAGTTGACGAAATACTGTTACTTTTATAAATAGCAAGGAACATTAACGCGTGGATTGAAATGTTCTTTTTAAATTCCGAATCTGAATTGTATCTAAATCGACGGTCATACTTTATCTTATCACGGAGTCAGCTTTACTCGACTTTGTTTTATGGTATCTTCTGCGAAGCGGTTGAACTCTGGCAGTTTTATATACTTCGCGCGCTATGTAAGCGACTTATGTACCGCTATCTTCGTGTAAAGGCTTAATAATGGTTATATTACGACTGAACATTTCTCAATGTGGGGCGCCAGGAGGTGCGAAAAAGGTTCATTCCATTATTCAGTTTCCCGCCGTAATTCTGACTGATTAATATGTAGTTCATCTAAGTTTCCCTGAGATTTCCGATTCGCCCCCCCCGGCGCCTCCCTCCGTGTAAATTGTGCTGGAAATCCGAAACGGCGTCGTTAGTTGCGCGGGGGTATCCCTTGGGCCAGGTCGGGCCGGGACGCGGTAACCTTCATAAATCTTTTCCTCGAGGTACCCGCAACTAACAAGCCGGCGGCGCCCTCGCGTGGATCGAACCCCGCGTGGGTAAATAACCGTGAAAACTTTCATAATAACACCACTTTAAGTAGATTAAAATACATAAACTGATCGTATTTTCATATTAATCATGTGGTGGCTGAAAGAGGGTCGGTAATATTGCCAGTAGTAATTTAATAACCTTAAGTATCGCCGCAAATCTCTTACGTATAAATCAATTTTATCGAAGTGCTTTCACCGTGAGGATTAAAATTATTGCGGTGGAGTAGCAATAAAAATACGTAATATTAGCACCTTCTAGCTTTAATTAATGCTCATGCATATTGAAGATTTATTTAATTGCTTTTCAACCTTTATGGTATTTGACTTGAATGTTTAAAACGTCTACTATTTTTTAATTGAATTGCAATGTCACATGCCCGAATCAAATGACAAACGTATCAACTTCATCAAAAAAATAATGCTAATAAACATTGTTTGATTTATGAAGTAGTATTCTATATTCTTTTATAAATTGTTAATAATTCCTATAATATTTCATTCCTACTGCAAAGTACAATATTGTTATATTTTGGTAATATTTTCTAATCCGAAAACGACATAAAATTGACGGGTTGTAAAAAATCTATACTTCCGATCGGATCGCGGCAAATTCTTCGACAGATATTAATGAAATACTGCTTGAGGGCAATCAATCATCACGTTGCCAAGAGAAAAAATAATATTTAAAAACAAAACTTTACCTTTCATTTTACCATAACAGATAACTTTTATAACATCGAACATTATAGAATGTTTGTGTTTTGTTTTTTGTAAACACAGACACCCAAAACATTACTGCTACGAGTACTTCCTTATATATTTTTTTTCTAACTGTAGATCTTACAAAGGTATGTTAACGTATAGAGTAGGACCTACTCTATACGTTAACATAAATTCTGCATTTTTAGGGGCATTCAATGCAAATATCTGGAACCAAGAATAATGCAACGGTACATTCACTTAAACAAATCGTAAAACCAAAGGATTAAACGTAGCTAATATAGATAAATTTACTTTAAATTGAGTCAGAAAAGCGACTGATCATAATGGTAAGCGTAGTACTGTCTCGATTGAGTATTGATTGGCTAAAAATTATCACCTATCTGATTCTAGGTAAATTATGATTACTTTGCACAGACATAATCGTATCTCCATATATTTTCCAAATGAAGTTATATCTTAATATTGTGAGAGGATTTGATTTTAATGTATATTTTTTGTTGCAGTGTCGATGGCGCAGCGTGTGTGCCCTGGGCGCCGGTGGCTTCGTGTTGCTGTACTGGCGACTGCGTGTCGCCGGAGTACCCCCACCATTCGCGGCCGCCGACAACCCAGCCTCAAGGGACCCCTCGTTTTTCACACGACTATACACCTTCGCCTACCTTCCAATATTCAACTTTTTCCTACTACTCTACCCTTTCCAACTAAGCTTTGATTGGTCAATGGAAGCCATACCAAGAATTACCACTATATTAGATCCAAGAAACGTGATGACCGTAACCTGCTATGCGATTTTATCGAAAATGACCTGGCGACTCTTAGTGAACGAATTAAAAAAACCCAAAGAGAACATCCGAGACGCGAAATACTACAAGAAACAGAACTGCAAAGGCAAGCACAAATGGAATTATAATAACTGCAAACAGTACAATAGAGGACAAGACTGTGTCGAGAGAAAAAGCTATCACGCGCCGCACAAAGAGAATGTATCATGTAAAAAGCTGTTGTGTCCGTGCACGGGCTGCAAACACTCGCTAACTGATGAGCACACGAGCATGTGCCGCGCCAGCAACAACAACAACATTATGATGCATAATTCTGTTTGCATCTGTCCGATATCAAACGCCAAATCTAGGACGCACAGCCTTTATAGAACGATTAAATGTAGCCCGCAAGTGGCGTTGCTGATGTGCCTGGCATTTACAGTTCTGCCATTTTTGCCCGCGACCAATGTTTTGTTCTACGTGGGTTTTGTTGTTGCTGAGCGGGTGCTATACATACCTAGCGTCGGTTTTTGTCTACTGCTCGGGCTGGGAGCCGGTGTGCTGACAAGGAAATGGCATCGGAACGAGAAGCGAAGCCGATTCTTTATGTTTTCCCTATTGATCGCGTTGTCAGCGATGTCCGCCCGAACTCTCACTAGGAATGGTGATTGGCATGATGAGGAAAGTCTTTTCAAAAGCGCGCTGAATATCAACCCGCCGAAAGGTAGGTAATATTTATTTATTTTAAAATAGAGGTATTGAGAATTATTAATGGGATTAAAATTTTGAAATTGGTAGAGCCAGGCTGTTGTCAGCCATCATTCATGAATAGGCTATGAACTGTTAGTTACTTGGTTCGTTTCCCAGGTTAACATTTTATTTTAAAAGTAAAATTTATCTGGACTAAATGTTAGACAAGCGGGCTGTCTTAAAATTATTAGTTAAATCTTTTTTTCTTCATATACAAAATAAAATTAAATAATCCCTTAAACGAGTAGAAAAAAATGTTTTCAAATAACATATTTAACATTTCAAAACATAACCGCCTACAAAATATTATCTTGTAGCTCGCAACGTGTTATTAAAATCAAGCAGTGACTGAGAGAAACAAGTCTGAATGTACATAACATGCAACAAACGGTAATGACACAGGCAGTGTTAAAACTTTTCAATTTTACATAAGCGCACATGGCACGAACAGTTAGTTAACGTCACGTCAAATTTCGGCGAGTTTACACCGCTGAGGCGGGAACAGTCGACATTCCCAATTGGAGCCTTTCTCAAAAGTTTGTTTGAGCTGCTCCCTCGTTACGACTCAAAACTAAGACACAATTAATTTATTTGAAAGACAGCTACAAACTACCTGTCCGCGTGTTAGTTCCTGCGAGTTAGAAAGAGGTGATCTCGTCACGCCTGTTTGGCTCCGACTACCTGCCCGCTGGGGAACTGGTAATGTATTCACTGCCTCCACTCACATTCAGACTCTTGACCTTTCTAGGACGCCATTAAACATGCATGCACGTCCCAAGGGAGCCCGCCCGGGGTTTCTGTTCACATCACAAACTTCGGCGCAAAGAGAAAAGTTTCGCGTGACGGTTCTCATTTTGCCTAACTCCATACGGTGGACGGTAGATAGGGAATTTCCTAGTTGTTTAGACATGTTGTCCGATGTTTATCAACCAGATCAGTTTATGTGCCGTAGCCTTGTTGGAGCTAACTCAGCCGCTTTGATCTTGTTATCGGTTCGCGCAGTCGCGATTTTATATCAAGTAATGCGATTGACCTTTTCACTTTTTCCAATGTTCTCATATTATTTTGAAATATACTTTGTTCTGTTAACTAACATTATTATTTCATATTTATATTATGAATTTCTTCCGTGTTACATTATGCTGTTAACGTAAGATTTTAATGCGCACAGTGCGTCTTCTAGAAAAATAGATTAATTTAGATTGTGACGAGCAAGGTTCCAAACAATATTAGGAAATATATATATGTTCAAAAGATTTTCCACAGCTCAGAAGACAACACATGTTGAATTTTTTATCAGACGTGCAATGTGCATTGTGTAAAAGTAACAACAGAAACGTTTCTGTCAGAGTGCAACTGCCATTCTTAAGGTGGCGCGGCAAGCCATTAAGGAAATATATAAAAACAATAGGTTTGCAAAATCTGGCACGCGTCGAGACAAAGCCAGATAAACGAATGAAACTACTTCATAAATTTTGTACGCTACTTGTATGTATGTATGAGATAAAAATATTCACTGGTACAGATATCTGTCTGTGAACTTCGCAAGATCTATAAATTTTGTTATCAACAGGTTAGACAACTTATTATTTGGTTGATATAGTGACGAGGAAAGAAACTATAAGTTATTCGGAAACCGCAAATAAGATAACAAAATGTTATGCTCCCCTTGTCAGAAAACAATATTTCACGTAAATTATGACACTTTATCGAAGGGTCTCCGATGTAAAACTATCCAAGTTGCCCGCGATGGGTTTGTAAGGAAAAAATAAGAGGCTTCACTCGTTTTTTAAAAGTTCCTATCTAACTTCTTGTATTTTTACGAGATCCGAAATCACCAGTAAAATATTGAGGTCGCTCGTCGCCGCAGCTGTGCCACAAGTTATTTTCTCATGAGGATTAAATACTAAAACAAGACAGTAAGGAGTGTAACTAGTTTCTAACTCGCGTTTCATACGTACGTGGACGCTATTCTAATACAATTTGAGCGCTTTATTGTTTCATATAATAATATAGAAATATCACACGAAATCTTGGGAATATTTTAGATGTTGTTTTTATAACTAATTTAACTGACAAACTTGGTTTAAGTATTTTGTACGCATTTTGCAGAAAATATTATGGTCTGTTTGAATGGAAGTATGACATTAATTTTCTATAATTATTATGGTATGATAATATCATGGTCCATTACGATTTATGATTTTAAAATGTTAAATAATTCATATCCGTCAAGTCTTATTCTGTGCAAGCTTGCTATCAACTAGGATACCATTTACTTAGTGTACTTTATGTTGATATTTCTGGACAAACACTGATCACAAGACTTTGGTAGGTCGTTCATAGAAGTCGCTATTCACAGTGGACTGAGCTGAAGCCTGAAATAAGTGGTAATACCATCAGGATAAAGGTCACAGTTTATTACTGGATGAGTTGAGCAACAAACAGCCCGTGCAAAGTTCGCTATTGATTAAATATTTATAAATGCCATTTTATTTTCATCATAATTTTCATCAAAATAAGTGTAATTCGTGGCGTTAATTCTGATATTCATTTTTGTAAATATCCCAATCCACAAACGAAAATTCAAAGAAATACTTATCATTTTCTGAAATGGTAAACGTTTTTGATAACATTTATACGTTCACGAAATGGCGTATTGCATGTTTAACTTTTCATATTTGTGAAGTAAAGTCTGCTCCACCATGCATTTGCAACAGTTGAATTATTTTTTATACACGAGAGCCTTTGGGCGATATCACGAAATATTCGTTTTTTAAAATTTGTGTTTGTTTTGCCTTTGGTAGCGAAGTTACACATGCAATTGTGAATTTTGGCATAATAAAAGTAAAAAGTACTCTGCCTTTAATTTGATATCTGGTTGTAAAAAATATTAAACGCAATATAAAAAATATTAATGCAAGTAACAGATTTATTGAAAGTTTATAGTTTGTAAGTTATTACTGTTCAATTTGTTCTTTTTGGATATTTACGTGGGGTCGGTGTATTATGATTATTATGCATGCATCCATACTCACTTAGTCATTAAAAAAAAGTGTATTCATATCTGTAGAATTTTACGGTTATGTTAAAATACCTGCAGTTGACTGGCATATTGGATTATAAACGTTGGTCTTGCATGGGGTGGTAAACTTTACATACCATTGAACATCTAATGAAGAACTTTCAAAAACTCACAACGCATACTCGAATCGTTAAAGCGAACAATAGTTAACTATAAATACTCACGTGACAGCTAAAAACCAGTGGTAAAGGCTCTATATTTTTCTGTAGCTTCACAGCCGAATACACGACCGAAACATCGCTGGCTGATCTAATTAAATTAAATTAATTAATTATGAATAACGAACTGAAATTAGATGCATCTCATGGTCACGACCCATTAATTTATGGTTGCAAATTTACTGTGCCAAGGGTAATCTGTGTGCTATAAACAACTGTTTGATTTGATTATATTCCATTGATTGGTTAAACTAAGCAAAGTGACTCAGCTTGAAATTAGGTTAATAGAATTTCAATATTTGTTTTGTTAGGGGAGGGATGGCATGAATTAATATCAATATAACTTCGTAGTTGAATTCAAAATCATCACACACTAGATATTTTATGAGAAGTATTCTTACTATAACTTTCTTATTCTATCTGCTTTATCCTAATTATAAGTGGAGTCAATGATATTAAACTTTAACAAAATAATTAATCGTTTTGCGTTATGTGATTTGTTTAGTAGTATAAGCGGACGGAATAATTTTGTTGTTGTTTTTATTGGTATTGTTACATATATATTTAATTTATTTTAACTTTTGGTGCTATTTTTACCAAGGAAAACCTTTAATAATTCCAAACACAAGCCACCATCCGCGCAATATTCTTTATGAGAAATTTAATATACATTTAATCTCTCTTTTTTACTTCCGAATTTATATTTTTTGTGGGGATAATCTATTTTTTTCTATTATGAACGTATATATTCATATGTGTAGCGCGTTGGCATTATAAATATTTGTTTTCTTCTTAATTTCGCTCCGAGCTCGTGAGTAACACGGAGCTTGGCATGTTGCGGGATTTTGCCAAAGGCAGGTCATATAAAAACCGAGATAACATTAGCTGCAACGCGCGAACGTAGCAAGAGGGGTAATGATATTTTAATGATTCCATTTAAAAGGCTTTTTACCACATTCTCTTTAGTTTCCACGCTAGCGTAATCTCCAATGTTTATGCTCTTCATGTCTATATGGCCTAAACACCTGTTACGTCATGGGAATTCAATACAAGGTTAAAAGCCCTAAGCTTCCTTTTCATACCTTCTTAACTTCACGTCAGAAACCTCTTAATGTAAGAGAAGTATATCCTTTAAGTCCCCTTGTTGGATTTTACTAAACAATTCGCCATGTTTTGTTTCCCTTTTAATGGCTATTCAATAATCATTTCTTTCTGTACATGTAATTTTACGCAGACATATCCTTTACCGAAATTAGCTAGAGCCCAACTTCCTCGAGCACGGTGAAAAGGATTCTCTTTTTTGTTTTCTCTTTTTACCTTTTGATAACATGACCTAAAGGCTAACTGGATCCAATTTGTCTCCGGCGGCTATTCGAAACAAGCCAATCACGGTACACTCCCTATTACAGGAATTTGCCGGGACAGAGCCGCTGTGGCGATTTAATCGCCAGGAGCCGGCTTTACCTAATACACCTTTTGCACTGATAACTGATCTATTGATTCCTGTGGCTTAGCACCGTACTGACACGGCTGTGCTTTAATTTCATTCTGCGTTTCGTGATTAATATGTCGTGTTGGCCATGTATGGTTGGTTTTAGATGTCTTTATTCGCTTTTTTACGACTCGTATTAAACCAGTTATCTTAAGTGTAAGAAAGTGGTAGTCACGCTATTGTCAGTCATGACTCAGCATCACAGGCTGGTCCGGGGTGGTACCACTGTCTCACAGGAGATCGACATGAAGCGACAGCTTTGTTGTCGCGTTTTGTTCGGTGAGTGAGACTGCCGGATGGCCAATACCCCTTTTCTCTTCCCATCCTTTTTCCTCTCCGCTCCCCTCTCGATCTGATGAGCCAGCAACAAATCTATGATCCAAGCGTTGTGGAAGTTAATGGGCGGCAGTGATCATTTACCATCAGGTGATCTGCTTGCTCGTTTGCCGGATTTATGCTATAGAAAAAAATAATAATTGAACATTCTTTATAATTTATGTTTTAGAAAAGAGCAACATTTTAATTTTGTAAATCCGCTCTATTTTAAGATATTATCTAATACTGCTTATTTTTGTGATGCTACAGGTTTAATCACATGCATTTGAATTTAAAATATAGGTAGTGCGGCAGCCTTTGGAAGCGAAAATGGTAGTATTTTTGAGAAACTAGCCATTATTTTTATTATTCAACAGCAGAGGTTGAATAAAAAAGGCATGAGTTGGCATTAAAGGGTTTATGGATGATTTCAAAATTGAGAAACCTGACTCACCTCTAGTCATTCTTTTGTTTACTGTAAAAGGACAGGTAGTTCATACATGGCGGGCCACCACACAGAATCCGGTATGAAATCCACACTTAACAATGGGACATATTATTTAATTTACACATATTGCAAGTACCATCCACTCCAACACCAAAATCACTTGAAATCAACACCCCAGAATCAATTACGAGAACTATTTCCACTCCGTAAGATGACTTCTATATCCAGCGGCATATATTAATTAGATGGAACAACAGATAACATCCGTGCTAATCGGGACTAACACAAGTACGTTTATTTCTTGCAACACTCGGACGCTTAAGCCTCGGGCTTATCGCCTCAATCTTTGGGCCGATATCTTCGAGTGGCGACTGAGAGAGATTAACGCTATTATCTTTCGCGCGAGCTCGCCTGGTACTCGGGTGTCACAACTTGCTTAGACAGATCGGCGGGCAGCCCTATCACATTTTGTCTCCATTAAGTTTTGCGTGCACGTTTGCGGAATGTTAATCGACTGTTTAGTTGATTATTATTGTTGTGAGAGCGAATTGTACCTACTACGCAGTTTTAGGAATTGATTTATATTATGGAATGTGTAATTGGGCTTGTAAAATAATTAACTGCGGCAAAAACAATTTTGAACCAAAATATTAGTGCTAAGTTGTTTTTTTTACGATTGTTGATTCAATCTGAATGAAATTTATTGTGATTGAATGTGTATTGTGCAGAGAGAATCCTTATATTTTCAAAGGCTACATAAGTCTATGAGTGAGATTCAATTATACAATGAAATCGATTTTTTACATTATACAATTGTTGGACCGGTAGAAAATGCGATTTTAATCAATTGAATTAATAAGTACATCGTGGATCCTGTGGGACGGGAAATGGAAAAATATCACGTATACACCAGAAATAAAAAAACCCAGGGGCTTTGAGACTTCATCGTATTCAATTACAAATTATGATATAATATCCTTTACGAAGAAAATATGTAACCGTAAACATTTCTTTGAACTGTTATCACAGAAAACAAGAAGTACAAATATTAACACACGAAATAACCTATACCTTCTGATACGATTGTGTCGGTCGTCGCCTTATTATTTTTGTTCATCTGTTCCCTGTTATAAATAAGTTATGAAGAAAATTATTTGACGCGGGTATTGATTGGTTCAATGATTCTGTTCAGGAAAGGTATAGTTGTTGATTTCTAAACCCTCAACTATTTTAACGTTTTTACTCTCAATGAATTCTTTTTTAACAGGCTAAATGACGCAATCTAAAAAAAGAAAAAATATATGTGCTTGTAAATTTATACTTTAACGTGGAATGGCCACTTATCTAATTATAATTCACCCTCGTAGTTTAAGTAACATTTTCATTATTCATATAGTGCGATCCCCCAAACTTTTTATTTTTATTATCCTTTTGTATGGTGTTGGCGAATGTCATGCAATTACATTGTTTTGATTACAAATCAAGTGCCTAATTACAAAAGCCATAATATGGAATAGAGTGCGCCTTTCAAATTAATTAACTCATAAATAAAATACAAAGATTACACAGCAATAAAACCGAACATTGGAACTATGGGAATGGCTTAGATGCGTAATGTTTATTAGTGCCGCGCAAATGAAACATTCGGGGATGTTTTTATTGCGGGGTTGTGCGCTGGGCTTTGCACAAATACCTATGGAATGATTTGTGGAATTATGCTATAATATTAGTATATTTGTATTGTCCTGACTGCCTCGGTGGTGCATTTGTACTACGGTACCATTGCGAAGCTGACGTCTCCGGTTCGAATCCCGGGTCGTTCAAAGTGATATTGGATTTTTCTATTCATTATCTGCCTGGAGTCAGGAATTTGTGCCCGATATGGAGATTGGCTAGCCCCCTATCACATTGTGGGACGGAACACTAGGCGAAACGTGGGTGTCGTGGTAGCACCTCTGCCTACCCTTTCTGGCAAAAAGGCATGAGTTTATATTTTTATGTTTGTATTGTCCTATATCATAAATATTGGAATTAGTTGATTTGTGTCAAATCGCCTTGTTTTTTTGTTTTTGTTGACTTATTGCTTTCTCATGACTGGCTACGATATGGTCTGTGACGTGACCTGTGGTCTTTCTAAATACATATACACAAGCAGTACTATTTTAATATTTGCCTTAAGCTATGGCACGAGGTATAAATCTCTACAAATATGCACCCTTCACGGCGAGCTCCGTTACATTATTGCGTGTGAGTTACGAACAAATTACATTCCACGGCAATAAAAATCGTATGAAAGTCCATAACTCCTGCCCAGAAACTACTAAAACACGCTTCTCTTTGTACTTAAATATTCGTGTCGCGGCTAACACTTAATAAGAGAGCAATACAAAATAATAACAACAGTGACAAAATCACTGTAAAACAGAACGTTATATTAAATTAACAGGTAAACACAAATAAACAGGCCACTGGAAGGGCGATGTTTCGCATATTACCTCGGTAAGTGTGAACATAAAAAAGCTTTTAGACCGATATTCCAATCAGCGGGACGACTGAACGTCGTGTCTCTTTTATATTTTTTCGCTCTATGTTTTTCTTGCAGCTAATGGTGCCGATCGTAAATGGGATAAGATTTTTTATTTTCCTTTTGATGTGCCCTATTTGAGGGAAGCACCCAGTTACACTTTTATGTAAGCGCTCCTTACAGAGCAATGACGGATAATACACGTGGGTTGTTAAAAATAGCAACTTCATCAAATTACCAGATGTTGTTTGGAATTTACTTCCTATCAATGGTATAGTTTATGTTAAATGCAAATATATCCACGTTTTATTTATTTAAACCAACGCAAAAAATACGCCAGACGCAAAATGTTTTTGTCCTTAATGATTGAGCTGGCGGAGTTTTTAGTCATACAATTATTTCAAAGAAATTCCTTGGATTTCGCCACATTACAAAGGTTAATGAGCAATTTTTCGTACATACTGTAAGAAGATATTTATTTTATTCTAAAAAAAAATATAGGGATAGGCAGAGATGCAAACCAGGACATCCACGTTTCACCTTGAGTGTTTCGTCTTACGATGTGATGGGGGCGAGTCTATCGGGCACCAATTCAATATCATTTTGCTCGACCTGAGATTCTAACCTGAGACCTCAGCTATGTAATCGTACCGTAATACAACTACGCCAAGGCGGTGGCAAAAAAAAATTAAACTCATAATTCCTGTTTCTTCTACCTTGTCTATTTTATACACTGTATGAGTTTTTAAAAAGTGGTTTATTTTACTTGAAAATATTAAGTTAACAACACAGATATAAATAAATACATTATTCAATGGTCTCTGGTAGGTCTTTCATATGTGAAACGCCGCCTTTGTGGGTAACACCGGAATATCTATTTCTCCCTCCAAACAGCAATGTAAATGCACTGTTGTGGTCCGGTTTGAAGGACATTGTAGTTAGAGTAACTACTGGACATAATGATACTTAACACCTCATATCTCAGTATGGCTAGCGCAGTGTAATGTTTAACGTCAAGCACTGCTTTGTAATTCATGGTGTTGTTTGGTTTTGCTACTGTTCATATACGGTCGTGTCGCTTATATTCATTGCAATAAAAATACAGATTCAGAATAAGATTTTACAAAATAAAAATTAAGTTTTTTTATGTTTTTCTTTCATCACATCCTATCTTTCGATCGCTTTCTCAAGCAACACGACAAAAAATGTGCGCTATATTTATATAGCAATTAAATTTACTTTACATGAATTAATTCACCATTTAAAGTATTTGAATCGAAAAATCAAATGAAATTTCATAAAAACTCCATATGTGAAGCAATTCCATTGAATCGTAAGCATTTATTTCATGTACGAATTCAGTAATCGGCAAGTACTTGGCCGCATTGACCATTTCAGTGAAGTATTTTCACGCTTACGTTCGCTCCTATATTCGATCTTTTGAATTTAATCAACTAAGCTCTCGGTATGGCAAAGTACTTGATACGAACTGTTGGGGAGGCTATAATATTTTATTACACGTGGTACGTATTGGAAATTGCTTCTCTTCGTAATTAGCAGAGGTGTGAATTCTGTTATGGAATCGTCTGGCGAAAACCTTATCGTTTCTTGTGATAACCTTATATTGTTAGAATATATTTTGGTACTAAATGTATATTAAGCAAGTATTTTTACAAGAATAATCTTTAGCTTACTATTATTAATTATATCAATAATTATATTAATAATAGTAAGCTAAGGATTATTCTTGTAAAAACACGCATGGCTGGTTCGGTTCTTTCTATTTGAGTATATTTAGTATTCGTGACGCAGTTGGTTAAGTGCCGGCTGTGAAACGAGAGGCCTCGGGTTCGACCCCCGCACCGAAACAAATGATGGTGTGAACCACATGTATTTTTGCGGGTATGGCTGTTTGTGAGCCCGAGAAGTCTCTCGTAGTTCCTGATACTCACGACAAGACTTGAACTTAGTGTGTGGTCAGGACTATGTATGCGACTGTTGCGTGTATTTATTATTATTTAACTCTATCAGAAAAATAGTAGGTTATTAAAATGTTGTGAAAATCACAAGTTGGGACTATCTTTTGGATAATATCAAAGGAAATGAAACATGACTAAGTCTTATATGAGTCGGAAAATTTAATGCAAGTCGTGTTCACATCGATTGAGATGTACACACATTTATTTTTCATCATCATCATCAGCCTTTAATGTCCACAGCTGGACATTGTTATTTTTTCAAACACAATTTTGTTTGATATTGCTATTTTCGTATGTCCAGTTTTGTGAATAAATTAATAAATAAAAAATTGCTATACAATTTACTTGTATTTAACTTAATAAATTGATATCTTGTCTAAATACTCGTAAATCAAAACTAAAGCTTAAGTAAGAAATACACAGTAGAGCAATAAATAAGCCAAATCATGATATTAAACCTTTTGAAACGGCCTTCAGGTAGTCCCTTTTGTCATAAATCTCGTTTATGACACTATCGGTTCAAAATTTAGAAAGAGTCATTAAAATCTAGTGTGATTACTAGACTGATAAATTAAATTGGAAAAGGTTGGGGTCCCACTTGTAGCGAGTTATGAATGCTCAACTAATAAGTTCGGTGAACTATTGTCTATATCTATCTATACTAATATAAAACGCTGAAGACTTTATTTGTTTGTTCAGACTAATCTTAGGAACCACTGTTTCGAAATGGAAAATTATTTTTGTTTTGGATAGGTAATTTATTAAGAAAGACTATAGGCTATATAACATCACGCTATGACCAATAGGAGCAGAGAAGTAGTGACAATTGATGCAAAAGCGACGAAATTTATTCCTTTTAAGAACTGCCGTTGCGTGCGCTATGTAAACGACTGAAGTTTTACGCAACAATGACGGGAGAAGTCATCTTAAAAAGGTCTAAAAAAGTCCGCGATAGCGTATATCTATCTTTCTAGGTTGGTTTACTAAACTCTTATTAATGGTTTTAAAATAATCCATTATTTACGAATGGGTTTTTTATTCTCATGGTATTAATCCTTATTCAAATAAATGAGATATTAATTCCTCCAGTATTTAATTTTAGACTATGTTGCCCTAGCATAATTTCATATTTGATTTCGATGAATATTATATAATAATCTCCGCAGTAATAATGTGTAAGTGTTGTGTACGCATTTGTATTATGACGAATGAAAAAGACAGACCAAGGCGGGATGTGACGGAACGGGATGTGACGGGTCGGGATGGCAAAACAGTATAGAGGACGTTAGTCACGTTGAGTTTACATATAAACTAGTTAGTAGGTAGGCGGAATAATAATATGATTCCGATGTGGATTGGAGTCAAAAGTATCTGTAACCAGGCGAAACCGGGCCAGACCGCTAGTAATTTATATGTATAAGTTTTACGCTAAACAAATTAAATTTATTTGCAAGAGCGAGCAGAATTAGGAATAAAGGGCGTACTAATGTCTACCCATTTTGGGTTGAAGTCACGCTGGCCTCAAGTCTAAATATAATAAAACAAGGCATCCTCTATTATCTCTAATATGTTTACAAACTGTGTATGTCGTCTAACTGGTTGTTAGTAGCTGGATATATGTATCTACCTGGATAGCGAACATCATACCTGTCTGTTGTAAGCCGACCTTAAATCCACGCAAATATTCAATTTTGAACACGCTAATAAGTGGGCCGATAAGAGATAACCATTTCTCACTTTTTAATACCCTAGCATCTACATTTGACTATAGTGCTAGTCTAAAAAAACAATTTCGGGGTTCAGGATGTTGGAAAGACAACATTCTGAAGAACCCCAACAAGAAATATATATATATATATATATATATATATATATCTTAATATATATAAATCTCGTGTCACAATGTTTGTCCTCAATGGACTCCTAAACTACTTAACCGATTATAATAAAATTTGCACACCATGTGCAGTTCGATCCAACTTGAGAGATAGGATAGTTTAAATCTCAAATTATAGTCGCAATTTTAATTTATTGCTAATTATTTGTCTGTTATTATTTGACAGTCACAATCATCTGTTAACTCCAAATGATTCTAACAGATGTCGATACCTTTCGACTGGGTTGAGTCAGTAATCAATACATGGCGCTGCTATGGTAAATCTACGAACGTGTCATATAAGCTACATTTTAACAGTATAATTACCACGTGTTGTTGACGCTATAAAATTAATTAAATTTATTTTGTAGTGAACGAAATACCGTATAATTCAATTATTTCCAATTTTTAATTTTTGGTGTTAATATAATAGAATTAATTAATTTAGATAATTAGATATTTTTGTAACCTCAGTGGGTGAAATAAAGGATTCTTACTAATATTATAAACTCGGAAAGTCTATGTATGTATGCTGGACCGATTTTGATGAAATTTGGTATGGGGACAGTTGATACTCTGGATCAACACAGGTTACTTTATCCCCAAAAAATGTAGTGTTCCCTTGGGATGAGTAAGGAGAATTCCTAATTTGAATAAAATTTAAATAATAAAATTTGAATAAATATCTATTTAAGTATTTGCTACTTTTCAAGTTCAAATGGATGGCACGGGACAGGATTGTATGCTTTTCGTCATGGGACAGAATGAGACGAGACAGAACAATATATAACGGGACGGGACGGGAAAAGCAATATAGTCTACGGCGGTCATATTTGATTCAAATATAAAACAGTTAGTAGGTACTCGAAATAATTCAATTCAAAAACTATCAACACCCGGGCGGAGCCGGGCCGGGTCGCTAGTATATATTAAATATTACCCTGGGAGAAATGTATATATAGGTGTTATAATATTTACCGATAAAATTTCTTGACGACCCAGTTATATCAAACCCTGTGCCGCCTTTTCTAAATCAATTACTTTAGTGTACGATATGAAACCGGTACAAATATTTCATTCGAAGATAGACTTTAAGAGAGTGGCTTTGTGGATGAGCGAAGTTTATAGGAAAATTGTATTTAAACCTACAGCAATTTTGATTTATTGTAAACAATAATTTTACTTCTCATTTTAACTGTGAAAGAAAATATACTGAGAAAGCTTACATATCCTAGAGATTTTCAATAAATTTAAAAGGTAGGTAAAGTCTACACACAGAGTGGTGGTCATTTTCTCGAGAGCGCGAATAGTAGTCGCCATTGGTCTAGTGGCAGCATGCATAGCGAACCTCATGAGGTCTAAGATTTGATTTCCGATACATACATACATACATAAACACACGCCTTTTTCCCAGAAGGGGTAGGCAGAGGTGCTACCAGAACACCCACGTTTCGCCTTGCATATTCTGTCCCACGATGTGATAGGGGGCGAGCCTATCGCCATATCGGGCACAAATTCCTGACTCCGGGCTGATAATGAATAGAAAAATCCAATATCACTTTGCCCGACCCGGGATTCGAACCCGAGACCTCAGCTTTGTAATCGTACCGTAGTACCACTATGCCACCGAGGCAGTCGAGATTTCCGATACATAATAATAAATACACCCAACAGTCACATACATAGTTCTGACTCCATTAAGTGGGTATCAGAAGCTACGAGAGACTTTTCTGTCTCACAAACACCCAGACCCGAGACAAATACTTTGTGGGCCTCACAAATATGCGGGGATCGAACCTGCGGCCTCTCGTTTCACAGGCGGCGTCTAACCAACTGCGCCGCGGAGGCTGTCGAATACATAATAATCCCGGAATACAATACAACTAAACTTACGCCAGTTTTTATACTCAAAAAACGATGGCCACTATCTAGGCGCTTACAAATAGCATGCAGTACTGGTAATCAAGTAAATGAAAACCACATACGGAATTTTTGTACGAATTTCCGATCCGCTAATATTGGCACTGCCCCCTAATGTTTGCTCATGAAATGCGGATTAGGAGCGTAGCGGAGATCGGTTGGTCGCATGATAGCGCGCGGCAATCACATAGCTGTCTATACCGGATATGTGGCGAATGAAGTTCGTTTGGAAATCATCACTGTAATCTACAGGCGCGTATCCAGCCGTATTACCATCAAATAAGAGTGAAATTACTTTGGCATTGTTCTTTTACAATATTTAAAGTGTATCGTCTTCATGTCCTAAGCGGAAAAGTTAAATTCAATATGTTAGAATTCGGATTTCAGCCCAGGATCCTTTTAAAGCTTTATTGCTGACTAGCGGCCCGACCCGGCTCCACCCGGGTGTAGACCACCTTTTATAAAAATATTCTGTCGCCTATGTTCATTAGGGATAATGTAGGATTCTAATGGCGAATTTTCAAAGTGGTCCAGTAGTTTAAACAAACAATCAAATCTTTCCTCTTTATAGTATTAGTATAGATATGTATCTTAAATGTATGAATTCGTATGTATGTATGTATTCTTATTCGCATTTTCAAAATAAATTGAATATCTTCTTCACTATAACCGAATCTACCTGCAATTTCCAGTAGGAATGAATAGTAATTTAACACATTACTTAAATGTCCACTAATTCCCAGACAGCACTGAAAAGTTAATTCTTAGTCCTATAATGGCTTAATTACGTTAATAGGGCTTCGGTCTAAAATTAAATTTTTAACCAACTATTAACTCAATTGAAATTACTTTTGTGTCGGAAAGCGCTTAAATAAAAACGTTCACATTGGAAACCCGAAAATAGATCCTATATAGAAAAACCGCCACCGATATTTTATTCACGATATTGATTTTTATGTTACTTTACGTTAGTCTTCTCTCTCGGATTACGAGACAGTTAATGTCGAATTATAGACTTACAAGAATTGACGGGACGTTTTTTTTAAATTCTCTATGGATGGAATTTGAATTCTCTACACTTTTGACTGGACTTTGAACAGAATATTATGAACATTATTAGCGATTAGCGGTCTTTTAACTTTTCGAACTATTAGATTTTACTTTTGCGTACTAGGTTATACCTGTCGAGTGTATGCATTTTACAACAATTAAAATACATATTTTATGTACGCGATAGGTCGAGATGGCAAAAGCTAAAGAAAAAAACAAATAATTAATTCCCATTCTTTCGTTTTATTACGTTCCTACATAATAGTTTTTCCTATTTATCTTCCATATGCGCACATCGATTAGTTACAAATTGTAAATAAAATATTTTGTCATATGAACAATCTGGTCTATCATGTTGAGCAACGATAAATCCAGGTACAATCATGACAGTAAAATATTTACTGTTTATTTTATTCATATATTATACAGCAATATCTATATATTTTTTTATATATTAATTTTTGGTTCTCTATAACAAAAATTACGAGCCAGTAAATTTCACCTTGTAATAACTTGAACTAAGCCCTTTTATTCCCTTTAGCTACGTAACGTCGAGGCCCGTCGCGCGCCATTGTTGAGTAATTACAATTAAATGCTTTTATAGCCTTTTTCTAATAAAGCGCGTGACAAATGGAATTTTTACTATCCATTGTATTTCTAACTATTTTTAGTTCGTAGAATTGTAGTACTTTTATACCTTGTAGTAAATCGATGTAGTAAAATAGAACACTTTATGAACCAACTTTAAAAGAAAGACCGCGATTTAAAAAAAGAAAACTAAGTATTTGAAAAATTCTCCCCGTATAGCTTATTCTTTGTAGATTATGATTATATTTTGATAGCTTAAACTGCCCTTTCTTTTTTTTATTTATATTTCATTCCATGGTTGCCTGTAAGAAATTACCTACTGTGATAAAGCCGCTACCCGTACTATTATTGCTTTTGTGTAAATTACTGTTTAGATTTTTGTTATAAATATGTTCTGCATTTGTGTTCTAAATCTAACACACGCCATCATTATAACCTTACAGAACAAGTAAATCCGTCCAGATATAATATCGATTAGTGATGTACGATTGTAATCACCCGCTATTCCACACAATTATGTCTTGAATTGCCAATTTGTCTGTTTGATTGCGTTTAATAGCCACAGAGCAATACCGGAGACTAAAAGCTTATTGCACTCTTTTAGCTCTTTCAATTGAATATGTAACCAAGATAATAAATGTAGTAGCTACTCGTTCTAAAACTAATTTGTTACATCCCAATATTAATACGAGATAGCGTGTTAAATAACCCATAAAAATTCCTTAGAAGTGGGTTATCAAATGTAAAAATGAGTTTAGAAATTCAGTATTGTTGGAGATAAACACGTCCAAATTAACAAAGCTAATTATAGATTAGTACATAAGTCTCAAATCGCTATAACACATCACGAACTCATTTCAGTCTATAAAGCAACGAAGAAACACTGCGCCATGAAAAACTTAGGTGTTTATATCTAAAATTTCGTAACTAGAGTAAGTTTTTTGCATGCAAAGGCATATTTCAGTGAGTGAACTAATTATATTTTTGCAGCATACGGAAACTTGGGCAGCGTGCTGAGTGCGCAGGGGCGGACTAAGGAAGCCGAGCTGGCGTTCCAGAAGGCGCTAAAATATCGACCCAACATGGCGGACGTGCATTATAATTTGTGAGTACTTGTACCTTCTTTTTAAACATGGATTGAACGGGTAATTGTTCTTGTGACAATAAGCTGATGTCGATAGTGAAGGTTTGGAGTGAACTGTGTGGTTTGGGTAGGATTATCTATATAAAAAACGGATAAATTTAACTGGTTTGCACATTATGCAAAAATTTTGATGTCAGATTTTTAGCTGTACTAGATTTGTAAACCAATTTGTAATTATTAATTGGATATGTCTGTAATGTATATAAATAAATGATCACACCACAATCACTAAATGTATGGGACAAAATAATATACACAAGAAAAATATTTCACAATGTCTTCAGTTTAAATATATGCGCACAATGCTCGTACAAAACGAACCCTTGAAACTCGATTCAAATACTTGATAACTTTAACAGCACAATAGGTTTGATAAAAGAGACAAAGATTTGCCGTGGAGCCCATATTATTCTAATCTCGATAACAACAAAAGTTTAATAATACATTCAAAAGGTCTGTGTTTACCCTTAGTGAAAGGAGAAATAATATTCGGCATGTCTTACCCGAGGGACAGAAAAGGCAAAAGGTCCAAACCCTATTAAGGACATCGAGAAAGGAAAATATTATAAAATATATAAGTAATAATAAGTATCATAGATGTTCAATAGACGAAAGAAATATGTTGGCACGAAAAAAAATATTTCCAATGTTTACTTTCATTTTCAATTCAGTAACTACATTTTGATGGGTTGACAAGTTTTTACAAATATTCAAAGAGAAACATTTTTTCATGTGTTATTTGTTATGTATAAACATTCATGTGTTATTTATAAAGGTTATTTGCCAAATGGAAACACTTTCCTGTAGCTATATAGGCTTTTCATAATTGAGATTGTGAATTTAATTATTTGTTAAGAATATTTAATGTTCAATCTTTATATTTTATTCGTACATTTATCGGTATTTTTGTTAACATTGTCCGAATGTGGATGTTTATAGTATGATAACGTTATCAAAGGATCGGCTTGGTTATTTGGTGGAACTCCATCTCAATTAATAGTATTAATAATCACGTAGGTACGACTCTACACAAAAAACTATATAAATAAAAAACTAAACGACATTCTTTATTCAAGGCTGTTTGTTAACTAGTTTGCGTTTAAAAAAAAACATAAAAAACTATTGCTTAACAACAACAAACATAACACACAGGTCTTAATTAATCTTAAAGTCCTAGATTCAGTGCACGCGAACAATGTGCCTATGAAACAAAGTCAAGCCCGCCTTTATAACGACGCCTTTGGCAGAGTTTCTATCTAAAATATTCGTTCGGTATATAAAAAAAGATATTTTTTATAGCATAGGTCCAGCAAACGAGCAAACAGGTCACCTGATAGTAAGTGATCGCTGCTGCCCATGAACATCCACAACGCTTGCATCATGGATGTGTTGCCGGCCCATGAGATCGGAAGGGGAGCGGGAAGGAAATAGGATGGGAAGAGGAAAGGGGTATTGGGTATTCGGCAGTCTCACTCATCGAACGAAACGCGACAGCAAAGCTGTCGAAGCTATGTTTGAAGACGTAAAAGTGCGTTAAAATATTATATTTACATTCGATATGCTCCGTCGTTAATAAAAATCAATATCTATGAGACTGTTGGATTTTACTGGGTCATCTTTTTAATTTTGATTGTATATCTATGGACCAATTGCAGATACTATGTGATCAAAGGTTAATAGAAGGGTGATATTTAATCTCGGTCTGCTTTCCGGTTTATTTATGTTTTGTCTTAAATGTATGTAAATAAGAACAACAAAATTATTCTGTGTGAAATATATTTAAGATAATTTGTCGGTAAATTTTATCTATAATTCTGGTGTTAAACACTGCGCTTTTTCAACATTGTTAACATGTTTAATTCGGCATAAAACACATGAAACCACAGCAATTTTTGTTAATTAAAGTTAGTTCCAATATTTCACCTAACTGTCACATAAGATACTACAGATATAAGCTTTTACTACTATGTCTAAAATACCTTTGTGAAGCGTTCGAGAGCGTAAGTCGAGAAGGCAAATAAACGTACCGCAATATAGATTGTAATAATGAACCACCACGTGTCTTAAACGGAACTAGGCAACCTACAAGGGAACGTGTCACTGTTCCATTCAGAGGGACCTGCGATCAATAGGCACGCGTTGACGGTCGCCTCCCTAATTCACCGAGGATTCCACTTCTTGAATTAATCGGGCAGTACACCCTGTCCTGCCGCCTAAGCGTTGGCTTTCCGAGCAGTTTCACAAATTAACGTCAAGCCACACGATCATAATATAATTACCGGCTGAGAACAAAGGACCAGACACACTGTGATGGGATTGTGCACTCACTTTGATAAGATCTTTTGTGGTCCCTTTACTTCACCGTCGAACTTTCGGCCGTATTATAGTCGTACCCCAGATTAAAACCCGATGTAATATTTCCCGTTTTAACTTCGGAAATATTTCAAATTTAGAATTGTGCTAACATTTTTTACTCAACTCAGTTTTTTATTGTTCGGTTGGTAATGGAATTTTCGCTCTCTTTTTTTGTATTTAAGCAAGCCGTAATCACAATGAGGATAAGTTCTCTGTAAATACAATTTGTTGTAAGGAAGCTGAAGGTACATTATGTAGGCCGGCGTATTTATGAGGTCAGTTTCAATCCCGCCAGGTATGAAGGTATTGTTTAGTCTTCCATTTTGCCACGTTAACTCGTCCGCTTGTTTGAATAAAACCTTAATAATGTTAGTATGAGCTTTCCGACGGGCGCAACGTACAAATATAAAAGCGAACATTTTAACGTACCATTTTATATTCTACGAACGTTTTAGGATATGTCGAGTGCCCTGAAGAGATAAAATCTCTCATAAAATATAAAAAGTAACAGGAGCAATTTAGTCTCGGCGGAATATTTTTCCGTTTGTATTTAAATTCTTAAATTGGTTGAAATAAAAGCTGTAATTTGGTTATGTTTATCTTGCTTTGCTAACTGGTTGTAAAAGAGAAAAGATTTATATTTTCCGTTGCGGAGTGTTGTCATCAAAAGGCATTAACTTAAGTACCTCACAAGCTCGGCTCGATAGCGGTAATGGTTGTGTGTCACTGAAATTAAGTAGAGCTATCTGTACGTGATGATCGGGAGCATGCGTTTTAAGGAAAATGCCCCTAGCGAGCACTTCGTAGCTTATTCTATTAAACCGTATCGTACGTCCTTCGATGACCTCTTTAATATTAATAGTATAATACAATATTTTTGCAATCGGCATAAATAGAATGGCTGTATAACTATTGTGTTAAAACCTTCGACAAAAATAGAAAAGGTCCTATTAAGGTTACGGTATAAAGAACTTATAGAATGGGGCTTATGATTTAGTCGTAAATGCGATTGTGCCCGCTCGAAAATGCCATTAACTGCCTATACAATTTGAAAGAAGTCGCCCAAATAACGTTGTGTTTTCTTACATAACATTTTTATATTATTTGCCGTAAACTTTTTAATATGATTTATTTGGCCATTAACATCACATAAACTGAGTTCATTATAAAGAAAAAGTGATAAATATCGCTTGTTTGCAAGAATATCTACGTTCAAATTCGTTGCAAATTGAATTAAGCTCAAATTTGTCAGAGTAGTGAGAATTGACGGATATTGCATTTCTGATACGCCGATGCAATATTTTTCAATTAATGAAGTTAGATCCACTTTTATTTGAAGCCTAAGTGGATATATAAAATTTTATTTTTAAAATCGAGAACATTGATTAGCGCGGGGGCTTATAAATTGGCTCTCTACGCTGAATAAAGTGAGGCTTCGTTCCCCCATAGACAAATATTGCAGATATTTCTGTCAGTCTGGATCTGAGTGGCCATGTGAAATTGCGTAGGTAAAATACACCTAAAATGGCGGCAGTATTGATATAGCGAGAAAATGTATTTGAGGGAAAAATTACAATCACTTATAATGATGGACTGTTAACCCGATAACATTACGTATAGAATTTATCAATTACCATTGTTTTGAGCTTTCAATTGGTTATATAATAATCATATTTTTGATTATTGTTTATTTTTATTTTTATCCTTTACTGATGAATAATATGTCGGAACGCTAAAAAATGTAGATCTTATTTATGAAAAAATATAATAAAATCCTTAGCATTCTTATATTTATATCAACCAAGATGCTGCGATTGGCTAAAAAGTCAAAACCGATATAGTGGATATTTGATTGGCAAAACGGAGATTTACTGACTAAAATATTAATTCATTTCCGACGCATTTGGAAAATGCTGAATCCTATAGCATCTTCGCTATCCCGTCGGAAGGTTGAGAGACACCATAGACAGGATTTAGTTAGTATTGCGGAAGTATGCTGCCATTCCTACTCATGCCGGCATTCCTCCGTGCTATTGGGGCGTGCCTTGGAGTTCGCAAATAGATTTCCCAACGAAAAAACACTATAAACTCTGAAGTGCAATCTTACGTTATTGTATTTTAAAATTGGTTTATGGTATTTAATTTTAATATGTTATGTCGTTTTATACATAGGTACCTGCCATGGAAATGAACCATTTTCATGAAAGTACCCTTAAATTTCTAAATTCCATTAACCGATATATTTTTGAGTGTTGTTAAATATTTTTTTATTCAACTACGTATTTTGGTGATATCAATGCATTATACTATTTGTAAACGCGTCTCTGGACCCAACGTCAAAAAAGCAGAGGCGCGCGATCAACTAGCAAACTTTTTAAAACGGGTTACTTGGCTTGCCTTCCGCTCGGGAGCGCTTTATTGTAACTTTTTTCTTTTGTTTGAGACTGAAACTTCGTCTTATTATTCCTGTGAACTATACAAAAAACTTTTATCAATAAATTATTTCACTTTTCAGCTTCGTCAATTAACTAAACGCGGTACCAATGTAACGAGGTATTTGGCCTTTTAAGTTTTAATACCTACTTAATAATATTTCATTTAGGTATATTAACTATCAATATAAACATATCGGGGTTAATATTAATAGATACAAGTAAAATGTAATGCGTAATTTTTATCGAAGTAGATGCATTCAATTAATGCCAAACAACTAGAATCTAATATATGTAATAAGTGAGTTAGATTCGACAGGCTCCGTGGCTTAGTTGGTTAGACGCCGGCTGTGAAACGAGAGGCCGCGGATTCGATCCCAGCACCGAGACAAATGTTTGTGAGGTCCGCAAGTATTTGTCTCAGGTCTGGGTGTTAGTGAGACCGAAAAGTCTCTCGTAGTGTCTGATACCCACGACACAAGACTTAATTAATCTTAATGTGGAGTCAGGACGATGTATTTAACTGTTGGGTTTATTATTATTATAGATATACGAGTATTATAATCCTTTATTTTTACCCCATCAGTGAAATTATTTTATCCTCGTAAGTGTTACGGTAAAGGAAATAATTTTATCATGTTATGACATTTATGTCTAAATCTCCGGGACTATAATTTAATTCAATTCCGAATTTCTTTGCGTTTGGGAAACAAAACGATTTCTTTATTTCAATCACTTCAATATTAAGTGCCCAAAGTACAAAATATTTTTGCAAGTGGACTTCGATTTAAAATCCGGCTTACCCCGTACGGGTATAAAATGTGATTTTTCATGCAGAAAAGTGCTTGGGAAGCGATAATAATGAGCGTTAAGCTGTGATTCCTCAAGATTAGATTATTCCAATTCCGGCGGCAAGAAATCACTTGAACACGTACATGTCCCCTGAAAATTTACGAGGGGAAAATGTTTACACTGCATACGTTTTTCACCTAACACTAGGGGTGAGCTCAGAGTAGATTTCAATTTGTAATATCGTTTATATTTTGGATGGAGTGTTTTTTGAAATTGTTTATTTGTACTCTTTACGTGTCTAGTTATTTTGTAACTTAATATAACAAATTAAAATAAAATAGAACAATGGGTGACTATATCGCATTGAGCGATTTTTTTCCGGCAACCTTTGGATGAACAGGAAATTGTTGTTGATTGTTTTTGATATATTTTATTATTATTTATTAAAATTTCGAATGATTTTTGTGAACGTTAGGTAATCTAGTAGATTACCTTACATTTCCCTTTCATTCTTTCTAGTAACTATTTTATTTATTACAATATAATAAAAAAGAAAATAAAAATTGGTATTAATCATATTTATTTTTCGAAACTGCAACGTATATTATTTATTTATATAAAGAATTCAATTTAATTTCATAATTTTATTCCTAAGTCGATAACTGATTTGAATCTATTATGTTTTGTTCAATATATGACAAATAATAATGGCAAAATAGTAGTATTCTGTTACCAAAATACTGCAATTAATAATCTAGAACAACATTGTTTTATTATTCTCATAATGGGTATATTAATATCATGGCACATACGCAGTTCCGTATAACTATGTATCGTGCATTGAAGCACAAAGTGATTTCAATATCCTGCACGACTTCGTAGAAAGGATGTAAATATCCTCAGATGAATTGCATATAGTAAAATAAAATATTACATACGAATAAAATAGCATGCTCGCACAGCCCCAGTCGAGTGTCGGAGAGCTCATTTTAAAGGCCACAATCAGGTTAAATTGACTTCGACTGTGATGTTCCCTTGCTTAAAATAAACCGCCAGTCTACTAATTTAGAAACCTAGTTCCGGATAAAAATTACAAAAAAAATATCACGTAATCTAAACTACCGAATTGAACTTATGTATCCACGAACTCATTTTGCCACTAGGCTAAACGTAAAATATTCCTCGAACTGTTTTCAATTTAAACTGGCCTGTAACATCCATGCATACAATATTGATACAGCGATTACATCTACATTGATTACCTAAGTTTATAAGGTAAATGCTACCATTTTCGGCTACTGGAACAGGCTATCGAGTCCATTGCAGGCGTATATTGGAAGCAATATAATCCATGCTCGAAACTATTAACCTCGCACAATGCATAGTTCATACATGTGTTATTGGGTCGGTATCCGAGTGACCTAAGGGTTGTGTCACACAGTCGTAGGCACTTGACACTGCAATACTCTGACGGACGGGTGCAATATACAGTATGTGAACAATTTAATACAAAACGAGCCAACACTCGGGGCTTTGCCACTACACTAGGGTAAGGTAGCCAAACGTCACGCCGTGTCGGGATATTGTGCAAGCATGTATGACAGTTATTTTGATAGATTATTCAGTGCTGAATAAAATATTGAGTGGGGATTGTAATAAGTAATGCTAGTCTGGCGTCATACGTGCTCGTGAAGGAATCGAGTTCGGTGCTATGTGTGATGGCTATGTAAGGTGTTTTTGAATAGACGTTTCATATTTGATGATATGATGCAAATTAAATATTCAAAGTTGTTAAACAAACTTCTCAGGAAATTTAAAAAATTTTAGAATCAAATACTTAGAGTTCAATACCTACTACAAGTTCGATTCAAATTGTTTTTCTACAGACGATAAGTAATGATAAAAAGTCCGCGTTAAGTAAAGTTACGTAACTTTATACAGAATGTTTGCTTATGTAAAAATTACCGGTCCATAATTCTAAAAAAGTTCGCAATACAGACCCAACCCTTTGGAGCTTCAATATCAAGTTACGGAAAGAACAGCGTCATTTTTAAAACTTCCGCATCAAGTTACCCCGAAAGGGTATCTAGTTTGCTTAAAGGTGTGTTTAGGGGTTGAGTGAAATTCTATTTCACTTTAATTTTGTTCGCGTTTGTTGGCTTCGAAAATCATATCGTGTTTCGCGATATATTTTTAACAATACATTTATATTTACGTCCTTCATCACTGAAATTGGTTCACAATAGTGTAATAATAGCTAATACCGCTCATCTTACGAAATACTTACACATACAGCGTGTTGTTTTCTTTCATTCTTACTTGTATAAAGTACAAAAAATATGTCACTAATATTTATATTTTAAAAAATCCAAGAAAATATAGTGTACTTACAATCTTAATATTTTCCACCGCGCGTGAAGGGTATATCCGGGCGAAGCGGAAGCTAGGGTGTCACTAGTGTAGCGGCGCGTCCCGATGGCGATAAGGCGCAGATTAAACTCCTGTTTGCACACACACACATATTTAACATTCTCGCCATCTAGACTCGCGACAACAACGCCTGCTTGGTATTTGCATACTTGTTTGTGAAACGATTTAGTTTGGACGTACCTACATGCAAATGCAATTTATAGGGCACAGAGAGCAACAAAGCTTGCGTTAAATTTTATTTGCACTCGACGCTTTATCCACTTCAACGCTATTTGTTAATGGTCACTTGTGGATGATGTGTGATATATTTTATGGTAATTAAATAATTATTTTTGCTGAGTTTGTGGTTCTGATGGTCGTGGTTTGATAATTTGGGTTTGAAAGCGAAGTGCACGTTCATAACTATATCTATCTGATATACGTGTAGGTACGTGACCTATTGCAGTAAACGTAGCTCTATATTATTTTATATGATTTCAATAAAAAGGCGTTTAAATCTACGGTTTAGTTGTGAATATTTCTATAGCTTATATCTATATGTTTATATAATTATATTGACGGTATTCAATATTATTGCATTCATTTTTAAGACATAAAATTCTAAAAAAATAACTACATCAAAAATACGCTATACAAATCAGGTTTTTGTCCTTTATATTTTAAACAAAAATATGCCCAATAAATAGTATCAATATAAAAAGAAACAATAAAGTTGTAAGCTGAATCACATTGCCGATCCGCAGTGATACGAGCACCTCACTAATGGAATTTTGTGAATTTCAATTTAGCATGACACGTATTGTTCCCATAGCGTAAAGTAATCAATAGGAATTGTTTGAAATAATTAATATTATGTACACAACATGTGACAACAGACCTTCACCATATTATATTCATCAAAATTAATGAGTTTTGTATCTAAACGAAAAGTTAATTTTGTTAAATTCAATGCTTGTTTTGTCTGTGATAATTCTAGAATCGTGTGAATTAATTTCCGACACACAAAATTCAATTTTAAATTGGAAGCTATTGTAATCCAAAATAAGAATCAATACATTTATATTTGTCTAGGCAGGCACTTGGTTTTTGTATTTTGGCCTTGTAAGTAGAGTACGATGACTGAATGTTTAAGAGAAACATTACAGAATTCCTTTTTGCCGGCCATAAACTACGCTATTTATTAAAATGGAAAAACTTACATCTCCGAGACTTTCACAAAGAATCGGTGAAAAGGTATTTAATAATCTAAGTGGAAGAGAAATCCCACTGCTTTAAATTTTTACAAAGAAAGCTTTTACTATCCACCGTTCCCTACCTTTGACCGTTTTTCTTTAGTCAGACTTCCTAATAATATCTAATTTGTCTAGATTTTTATGCTTACTTTCTTTTCGTAGAAAAATGTTTGCATGTAATTACATTTTTACGTATAATTACGATGTTTTGTACGGCGGAAGCTGATTTAATTTTTTTTTTACGAAAATGATAGTGTTCATTGAAAACATAAATTATGTCTTTGTAATATCGATGACTCTTTCACACTGAGACCAAAAAGTGATTAAAATGCTGGCAATCGTAAGGTGTGTAATTCAAATACTAAAAAAATGTTACCTCTCGTCTGTGGGCAGAATGATGCTCATCACGTTCGATGGTCACCGTCCAGACTTATATAAACGTGGAAATAAATTAATACTGGTCTATTAATAATAATAAATAAATACACACAAAAGTCACCTACATAGTCCTGACTCTACATTAAGATCAATTAAGTCTTGTGTCGTGGATATCAGAACGTGTTTCACAAACACCCAGATCCGAAACATATACCCGTGGTTCACACAAATACTTATCTCGGTGCGAGGATCGAACCCGTGGCCTCTCATTTTACAGCCGGCGTCTAACCAACTGCGCCACGGAGGCTGTCAAAAGTCTGTCTACTCGTATTGAGTGTTTGCTACTCGTATTATAAAACAAGCGTTAAAATCGTAATTAAGAATTACGGCCAAGCAGAAGCAAAAGAGTTTTTATAAACAAATCGAATGCTTTAAATGATTTGTTTTCGTGTTCATGGTAAACAAATTAATGAGGCTATGAAATTTTTTTAGGCACTCAATCAGCACAATTATCTCTAAAATAATATACGTGGCCAATATTATTTTTCATAACATTATTTTTCGAGTCTATAATCTTCTATAGTGGAACAAAAATATAGGAAAGAAATAAAACACTTGAAGGTATTCTTTACGCAGAGATGTACGGAGTTTGCCAGCCTTTGTTTAAAACACTAGCGATCCAGGCTGCAAATAAGAAGATTAGGTTTTGTTTGGACTGCAGACTACTTTTAATTCCGCCCGTTCTGTCTTAAAGTTTATTATTCAAGATCTATTAAGAGGTTGATTTCAGTGATCGCCATTTAATCTTTTTAGTTTATCCACTGACGGTTAACTTTACAGCGAATAAATTCCTATTGATTGCATTTCAGAATAAGCTTACTAAACCTTTTATGTTCCAGACTCGTTTAAAAGGTTGATGGTAGAAATAGCTGTTTAAGATACATTGCTTTTCTCGATGGTATTTTTTACAAGCGGAAGAAAAAGAAGGTTATTTAAGACTGCTTTGTGTAACGCGGCTGGCTGGCTATAGATATGTATAAACATTATTGTGTTCTTACAAAGAATTCAAAAAGAAATTCCACCGGTTTTATGTTCTTGTTCGGTAAATTTACTAAATATTAACCTTTCAATTCTTTGGACTTGTTTTCATATGTTCTGTAAATAATTTTGTAAACTGTACTAAGTTTATGTTATTATTAATGTAATGATTCGTGATATATATTTAAGTGTCATCGATCAGGGGACATATTAAAATAAAATTTGATTCAGTCCGAAATTGTAATGGCAAAGACTTAAAGTATTCGAAATTTCGGTAATTTAAAAAAAACTCATTGAAACCCATAAAAATATTTTTATTTCAATGTGACAGTCGCGTAAACGCAACTTTATTTTATTTTACACTTTAAGGGATACTAACAGCTAATATGTACATAAAGTTAGAAACAATTGGTAATTAAGAGCTAATTATAAGTTCCCATAGATAGCATATGCTTTATAAGGTACGATTCACATAAGCATATTAAAATAAAAGGGATTTGAAAATATATGGACAATATAAAATAATGTAATGATGCTTATGGTAGGTACTTAGGGTATTACTCGTATAATATACAGGGTATATCAAGACTACTACTGAAAACGAACCCAGGTGGTAGTTTTACTGAATTTAGACACAATGCAACTAAAATTTTTGCAAAAAAAGCGAGGTTTTTTTCCTATCATCATATTAGGGTAGAAAATACATACATTTTCCTGAAAAAATAATGTACACCTTTTAATTTTTAAAGACACTATAGTACGCAAGGCTTTAACTTAAAATTTTAGCAAAAACATTTGCGTCTTCAGAAACGTAGATATTTACTTGTTCGTAATTTCGGTGGCACTGCTATATCAGCGAAAATCGAGCTAATCATTTAACAACAAATTTCTACAAATTCAGGTGGTAAAGGAAATTAAATTAAATCATTATCCGTCTAAAACGAGTTTGAGTGGATTATACATATATAATAGCCCTAAACTACGTTTTTATTTTTCTTTTTCAAATAATGTGTGCGTGTTGGACACCCTGTCAGCCAATAGGAGGGCAGAAAAAGGTGGCCCGGTACCACCATTTATATCTACATTTTTGAAGTACCAACGCTCCCTCTATATTATAAATACTCAAAGGGCAAGTATATTACCATAAATATTTAGTCTTTGGCCATCACTCAACCGGCAAAAAATTACAAGCTATTCAGACGACAGTACACTTATTATAAAGTGGAAGTATTCCTTACTCTATTTATCAACGTTGGTGAACATTGCAGACACTCACGCCATTTTTATACAGCAAAGCACAAAGCAACTACAAAGAACTAAAGGAAACAATTGAAATATATGCAGGTTGCACTGTCATAATTCCCGCCAAAAACTTTCCTTATTTTTGTTCAAAGACAAAGGAACCTTTAACCGTACAGCCAGACAATAAGTTTGCATTATATTTTTTATCATTCTAAAATAATATCAGTATTTGCGTCTTTTATTTCTGTATCTAATATTTTTAAAAACATTTCATAATTAACAGTAGAAATTTCGATCAAAGAAACAATTGAAAACTTGTAACAAAGGCCGCTCCGCTGTTTCGTGTTTCTTAATCCCCGATTAAAGAGCGCGTGTTTGAATAAATGAAAGCACAAAACGTTCGACACATAAATCATTTTACAATGAAGATAGTTAAACGCAGCAACGTGTAGTTGTAATTTAAACGCATCTATAAACATTAATTCAATTCACAATTTGTCACCTCGGTTAAATCGTGGAATGTTGGTATCGCGTGACTACAAACCCTGCCTTGGCGAGGCCATCCGACCCGTTTCGTGAGCATTTGCTGCATAAATTAGTTACTTTGTGTCCTACGTGAGTAATACGATTGTATTTTACAGCGACACTTATATCAAATATTAATGACTTTCTTAAAAGGAATAATAGGGGCGGTTTTATAAACATCAGCTAACAGCGGCAACATTGTGAAAAAAAAGTTGCAATAAAAACCGATCTAGAACTAGCACCAATGGAAACAAAAAGGAGTTTAAACGTTATCGAGATAAAAAGTATATTAAGATAAAAAATTACGGTGAAATATGCACTTGGAATTTCAAATAGGTTTTAGCTTGGCTGCAATCTATTGGCGCAAGAAATACGTGTAAGGACATTGTGGTGTGTTTCTACCCATATTATTATGCCTTTGTTCTTCTTTTTTGTTTTGAGACGTTATGGCTCGTCAGGTCGAGGCCAGCTTAATAAGGAGAGTAATATTGTCTATTTTTGCTTGGACGAAAGCCTCAGAACGGCACAGAGGCCGATCTTCGATTCGTGTCATCTAATTACTGCCGGCCGCTTTTCACAAGTTGCCGTTTAGAGCGAGGGACTCTTGACATGGGACGTTTCACAGTAATTCGCCTTGCAATTCCCAGTCTGGAAATCGTTTATATTAGCTTTTATTGCTTTTTCAGTAAACACAGCCATCCCGCCATCATTTTGGTGAATAGTTAACGGGGCAGTGAGTTTGCTAATAAACAAATTAGGTCAGAGATGGCTCTTCGAAAAAACCTTAATAAAACTGAGTTTTTATATTGAGAAGTATATCATAATCAAAGGTAGATTGTTCTATCTTTTTATGTAATACTCAATTAGAGCACATTTTGTAATAATCTTGGTCGGAACGTCGTCGTCAAAATCCCATTTGTATGAAAAGTGTTAGTTCTCCTCGCGTCCAGCCGAGGCGCTGCATCCGATAGACTTCCACAGAAATCTGGTTATTATATTACAATGTATATTATATGTCTGTAATCAATGCTCCTGCTAATGGCTCAGTTTTTATACAGTGAACAAATTGCCTTTACACTGATAGCCTCGGAGGCTATGTATTGATAATTGGTATCATCCATAATTGCCTAGTAATTCTGGATAATTAGCTGCATCTTAGGGAATCAATCCAGGAAGGCAAAAATCCAGGGACTAGACAACTTACTTGTCTGAAGTTCTGTATATTTTGTTTTCAATTATTTATTATGCTTTAACTTTAGGTGAACTTTTAATCGAAGTATATAGTATCAAAATTTCCTCATTACAACGGCTTATACCGTCGGCAGAAACTATTAGCGCAGCAGAGTCTTAAATCGGCACACGAGTTTCATGCCAGGACAATATAATTCACCCGAGGAACATTTGCGTAGCCGCTCGAACGTGCCAAATTAAACAAACGTTTCATCATAATAAGTTATGCAAAGTTAACGTTAACAAAGCTTATCAGGATTTCTGGCGCGCATGTAATCCCCGTGTATTCCACTTTTTACTACCAAGTGACAGTTGAAGGATATTTAGTATTCTTGTAAGTTTATCAAATGTCTGGCGAGTGCTTATTAGAATATTTTCCTTATTGGTGAAGGAAAACATTGTGAGGAAACCTCCATACCAGACGGTATACACTATACAGTAATTTGAAGGTTAAAATGCCTAATTTCATTCCTAGCTATCAAAGGTTAAAATGCCTAGTTTCAAAAGGACTGTATTCAGGCAGACAGCCGGTCGCGATATTATTAACAATACACTGAGTTTGTCTCGGGTTCAATTCCCAGGTTGGACACTGAAATTCTATGTGAAAAATATTTTAATTTATCCACCGAGAATTTGAATTTGTGACCAGTGTGGTGATAGGCTCGACCCTTAATACATCTTTGGTAACGGTATAATTTCGGTGAACTAATGACTTATAATACCCCTGCCTACTCCCCGCGACAAACAGGCGTAAGCTTTGCTGAGGATCCAGTGAAGGTAGCTTTTTTCAACATTCGGGCGGACATCCTTGGTCTGTTACGATACGCTTATCGCGGACGCAGTTACATATAAAATGGATAGGTCGTTTTGTTTTTGTGTGCATTGCCCCTTATCAGACTGCCTAGTGAACGCACAGCAAAACATTATCTTCACTATCGAAATAGACTCTATTCTTTATGTTTTAGGTCTTAGTTTCTTTAAAAAAGCGACTTAATCATCTGATCGGTAATGATGACATTTACAATAGCAATCATAAACATTTACAATAGCTGCTGTTAGACCGTAGTTATATTTATAGTTTTTGGGGAAGGTAAGGGACAGAAAGGGAATGGGAAAGAAAGAGGAGTAGAGAGTAAGAGAAAAGATAGCGCTAAGCGCAGGATCAAAAAGTAAAGGATGCAATGAGTTGCGTCATGAGAAGAGAAAAAATACGAGGGGATATATAGAGGGGGGGAATGGTTGAGTTCGGTCGAGAAGGTGAAGATAACGTTTTTCTTTTCAACTACTTTTGCGCCAATCCGTTAAATATCCTCTTCTATAGTGTTGTAACCGAACATCAATTACACCCGGACGATGACGGGCCAAACAGACTGTCATTTTATTTTTCAATACCACCGCTTTTCGAAACTATACTCGTCTATCACTCGATCTGGTATTGTGTATCTGGACGGCATTGTACCCAGGTGCACTGTATTTATTTCAATTCAAAAAAATCGGCATGGCGTACATGGGCCAATATCTAGGGATATAAAAACTTATTGGAACACAGACATATTTTCGGATGTGTCGCCCTCGGCTGTACGGCTTTTAACACCAGCTGCCTGTACAAGCGTTATTTTTAAATATATAAATGCGTTATTGTGAAATTTATCGAGGCAGTTGAAATTTTACGCGAAAAATTTATTTTAGGTCCATGGGCCCACGGTATCCATGGGTTACATTTATGATAGGCAGGGGATTTTTAAGTAGAGTTTTATATCAGCATATCAAGTGTTACTACATAGTTCTTAATCAATCATCATTATCATTATCAGCCCGTTGCAGTCCACTGCTGGACATAGGCCTCTCCCAAGGTATGCCACAGAGCCCAGTGTGCTGCTTTATGCATCCAGACGCTGCCATTCTTTTAATCAATATCAAACAATAATATTTATACTACGTCTTGCTCACAATATTACGATACTTAACAGTAAATTGCTTCAAAATCTTTGGCAATATAATATGAATTAGGAGCTAATTCATGCCCTCCACAATTAAAGCAAAAAAGCCAATGATTAAAAACTTAAGTCAAATTGTTTTCGGGACTAAACGAGAGATAAAGGTGTAGAACATAATTATAAAAACTTTGTTACTAAGACACTAAGATAACACCCTACGTAATGTATTAAAAGTCCAATGAACCCGACATGCCTTATTTTGAACCCTTCTCTCTGGAAGAAGGCTCGAAGGGGACCATAATCAGCTTCCCTCTCGAGAAAAAAATAATTATGTACTTTCTATTATACAGTTCTTATGAATATGCATGGGTGGCAGTGATTCCTTACAATATCACCTCAACCTGTTTAAGAAAATATACATATAGTTCTTCATGTGATAGTCAAACATAGAACAATAGAACTATATTATTCCAAGCTAACCATACCATTGGGTCGCGTTTCGGATACACATACATACATACATAAACTCACGTCTTTTTCCCAGAAGGGGTAGGCAGAGGTGCTGTTAGTACACCCACATTTCTCCTTGTATGTTCCGTCCCATTTCGCCTTGTATGTGATATGGGGAGGGCCTATCGCCATATCGGGCACAAATTTCTGACTCCGGACTGCCCGACTTGCCCGGTCCGGGATTCGAACCCGAGACCTCAGCTTTGTAATCGTACCGTAGTACAACTACACCACCGATTCAGTAAATGTTAATATTGGTACAAATAAAGATTTTTAATATTATTTTTATTTTTATTAGGCAGTCGTTTTGGATTCAGTCTGTGTTTATCCAGCTTCAAAAGGGTCTGCATATTTATTTTATTCATTAGATAAAAAAATATATTCATACATAAATAATTGATGAACAACATCAAAGAATCCACTAAGGTTTATATTAAAGTTTACTATAGCACATAAATACTTAATAATGAAAATTGCCTGCCTTGGTGGCGTAGTGGTACTACGGTATGATTGCAAAGCTGAGGTCTCGGGTTCGAATCCCAGGTCGGGCAAAGTGATATTGGATTTTTCTATTCATTATCAGCCCGGAGTCAGGAATTTGTGTCCGATGTGGCGATAGGCTCGCCCCCTTTCACATCGTGGGACGGAATATACAAGGCGAAACGCGGGTGTTCTGGTAGCACCTCTGCCTACCCTTTCTGGGAAAAAGCCGTGTGTTTATGTTTATGTATGTAATGAAAATTATTATTATTTACGATCTTCAAATGACTAATTACAGTAATATGCAAAAGTTACGTTATAATTAAGATAATACAACTATCATCGGCAGATTCTCTATTTGGATTGCAATGCATTTACCTTAAATTTAATTATTGTCACTACACTGCCAATATTAGAACCCTAGACACTTACATAAATCACAGTTGCTTGTCTACGAATCATCAAAGATAGTTCAATGACATCAAATTTAAAACAGAAAATTCAATTCACCAATCGTAGTTAATTAATTAATAAATACATCTAACAGTCACATACATAGTCCTGACCCCACATTAAGATTAATTAAGTTTTGTGGCGTGGGTATCAGAAACTACGAGAGGCTTTTCGGTCTCACAAACACCGAAACTCGAGACAAATACATGTGAGCCTTACAAATATTTATCTCGGTGAGGGGATCGAACCCGCTGCCTCACATTTTAAAGCCGGCTTTTAACCAACTGCGCCATGGAGGTTGTCATCTAATCTATCTAAGGCTCTTAGGGTGTGTGCACTGTACGCTATCTCAATCAGTTTCATATGACGGACATTGGTATTGGATATGCAGTAGGACGCATGTGCACTCTGCCGATAAAGTTCAGCCAGTATTGTCCGTATCTGTAGAACCGTTCGATGTAGGACACACTTTGAATATTTCTCGTGACGTGCTTTAACAATGTGTCAAGAAGGCATTTTGTGAAAGAAGTTTTAGAAAATATATTTCATATGGTACTTCGATATAATTTAAACTAAATATAGTGCCTTTTACGTACTACTCGTACTATCAATGGGAAAGTGAAAGACATTTTAAGGAAATAAACTCTTGTTTATACAAGTTGTATACATTAGAGGTATATTTATTCTAACACTGTTATTATTAATTCTATGTTGATATAATGTATTTATGGGTACCTAACTTACAATTTGTCCAATATTTCATCCGAAAAATCCCAAGGCGCCCGAAGCTCACAAATGATTACTCCGTTTCGTCACATCGTCGTATAAAATATTTTCCTATACATCAAATTAATCACTTATCGACGACAGGTTAAACGTAGCCTAATTCGCTAGAAAGTTACCGGCTTGTGTTTACTTCACTCATCGATCAAATTTCAAAGCAAACATAGGTGGGTGGTTCAAAGGCGGCTGCTTTTCAGAGTTTCCGGTCTGACCAGGCAATGGATATCGTATTAAATTTGTGTTTACCCGTACTTTGAGAATGTTTGAGCACGGCATTCCTTATGGTCCGAGCTCTAAAGCATTGGAGTTTTAAATCTTCGTATAGCTGTTGTGTGTCTGCGATATGACATCAAGTGACTCTAGTTTTTGCAATTTGTGGTCATCATGGTAATAAGCTCGTTGAAGTATAAGTCGATACGTCTGCCTACCTCCTCAGAAAATATGCGTGGGTTTATGAATATATTAAATCCCTGTTTTAATATACATACACATGCTTATAGACATGCCATTTATGAAAATAAAAGTTTATCCTATTAATAAAAGCCTCATTTACTGTTCACAATCAATTAGTAGTTGCTGACAAAAATAATGTGTTATACAAAAATATTGCTCGCAACAGAACTGTTAGATACTTATGAAACGTCACAACCGCGTGGCCGGCAAAGCGTCTTTGTAAACTCTTGTGGTGAAGGCGGGCCGCGTTTGATGTTGCCGCATTTGATGGGCGTCGCGTCATGCTATCCTGCTCTGGTTCTACGTCATAGCTTCTTGCAGGGGTAATCAATTCAAGAAAATATATTATTAATAAATCAATATTTGATTTCCTTTAAAAAAATATCATAAATTTAAAGTTCTAAGATTTGGTACTCAAAAATACATCGATATCTAATCCGCAATCCGAACTCTTGTACGCGCTGATGAATGGATAATTACACTATTGTACAATAAAGTAGTGCATCATTTATATATATGCTACAATATCAAGCCTATATATAAAATAAGATTTTGAGTAATTAGTATCTATATCAATTCATATAATATGTAAGTATAAGTTTAGCCTAAGAAAGGAAGAGATAAAATGTCATACTGACCCCTTTTTAATTACATAGTGTTACATAATGCTGTAAAAATAGTATTCTATTATTCATGGGATTGTACTCAATATGCAAATTATGTTGACATTACAGAATATCTGATATATTCATATAAATAGAGGTTTATAGCTGAACCCCGTTATTATGCCTCTAGGTATAATGGTAATGACGGCTAATGGAATATATTTGTAAATGACATGACAACGTGGCTGATCGTTTTAATAAAACTACAAATTACAGTTGGCTGGAATTGTAGTCACATGTAGGCAATTATATTTTGTTATTCCTGTCACCTTAATACTAATGTATTTTGATTTTATTTTGTACCTAACTTTTATTAGTATTCATTACACAAGGCCGCGTGGTAAAATATAATAAAACAAAGTATTTCAGTAAAATAACATTTTTATGAGTAAACAAAAGAAAAACACACAATGGCACCGCCGTAATAATTAGAAGGGAATTAGTAACAAATTATTGCTTGCAAAGAGAAGGTATAATAGCATGGCCGGGTTGGATGGTTCTCATTAGTGTACAGTGGGTCCGCGCGGAGGCTGCCCGTTGCGGTCCTGCATTATTCATGCGGACAATATTGCACAGCCTCATCTATACTGCTTTTATAACCGTACACATATATATCGGTTGATGTTTCATTAACGTACACAATTTTTGTCGCTTACTATTTGCATCGGAACATTATTTCGTTCCAAAATGTGGCTTAATTTTTTACGCTGCCGCTGTCATGCTTGAGCGCAGATAGCTCTTGACTTTTTCGTGACATTTAAAATACAAGTTGTTCAATGTTATTTTCTATTTGGGTGTAATAATATTATGCCTCAATTAGACTCCTATTGAAGATAAGACTTCAAATTGTGAACTTTATTTTGTGTTATGTGATTAAGTTGTTACGTTGCACAAGCAATTTAGATTTAAAAAAACTGTATTTTTTTATGGCGAGACGAGCAAGCCATTCGCCTGATGGTAAGCGATACGACCGCTCATGGGCAGTAGCAAAAACACCGTGGGTTACAAAACTGTGCTTAGCATTCCACTGCGCTCGCCATCCTGAGACATTATGCCCAGTAGTTACACTGGCTACAATGTCCTTCAAACCGGAACACAACAATGCGTTTACACTGCTGTTTCGCGGAAGGAATAGACATTGCAATGGCACCTACCCAGTCGGCCTCCCACATATAAGAGACCTAACAACAATATACAGAGTATAGTCCAATAAGAGTAAATGAAACAATATTTAGCTTAGTCGATTTTTCCTCAACCAGAAACACAAATGAAAATGGAACAACCAATAGAACGGCGTCGTGCTACCTAAATTGCAATCAGGATTTCAAATGCAAAACTGTGGCGCGCTTGGAACAAGGATTGACGGCTATGAATTGGGAAACAGCAAAATGTTGAGCACTAATTAGGAGCAAATGTGAAACTATGAATGTAAATAATAGCAGTGTAGGATTAAACTACGCTTGTGGGACAAATCACAAATGCCCAAATTGGGCGGATGATAGATGTGAACGTAACATGTATTAATCTCTAATTTAAGCTGGTAAATGATGGTATAAATGAACTACGTTTATCAGATTGATCTCTGTGATGTGCACGGTAGTCAAATTATCTATAAAATTAGATAAGAAGACTTTATTTACATAGGTTGACCTTACAATAGTTTGGCGTTAGACTACATTTGTAATGTGTAATTGAGAAGATCTATAAAACACAACAGAGGTTGATGTCAACCTACATGAGCTGATCAAGAAACCTGTTCGTATTTTTTACCAGGTGTTATCGCGGCTAATGTCAGCGTTCGCCTGCTTCCGAATTTTCCTCAACTTTGCCCGATTAACAGCGTATTGTTGATGTATATGGCTAGTATAGATAAGTGTTTTGTTTATGTTACCGGTCTTCACAATTCTGTTCGATATTCAGCGTCCGCAATTGCGACATTATTATCTACAATTTCATATCTGTATGGGTTGATATATCGAAGTTTGTTTGTTGTTACTACCTGGCGTTATCCCGGCTGGTAACAGGGTTTGCCATCTTGCAAATTCTCCTGCATTTCTTCCGATTTTGAATACCCTTAGTTGTAATATTATTAAGTATGACTAAATCTATCTGGGTTATCTTCCCTACCTGTATCAGTACCACACAATCAATACTCTCTCCATTGTAACATTATTGACTCATATCAGATATTTCTAAGCTGATGTAGACAAGTAGACTGTATAAAACTTGGCAAGAAGCCTTCACCGAGCCACGGCGCGTTTAATATTTCACACGTCATATCGAGTCAGTCGGAGAGGAGACATTGATCGGCTATCCTTGCGCTTACACAAATTATTGTATATCCAACACATGCTCTACATTGTAGATCTGTTATTTCTTCTTATAGACACTTATGTAAATACAGTGTAGAATTGGACGGCGTATTTCATAATAAAACGCCAGACTCTGATAGACTGAACAGATAAATTCAAGATATTGTACGCAGAAAACAATTTATTCAAAGCGTTTGTTACAATATAAACTGTTTTGTTTGAGTAATATCCTTCGTTTATAAATATTTGTAGCTATTATGTTATGAATGAGCTAGCTGGACCACATTTAAATCGCTAAGATAACGTGACAATAGTTTAATTTCTTTGTTTCAGGGGGATTTTGTTTCAATCGCAAAGAAGATACAGTGATGCGATCAAAAGTTTCGAGAGGGCAATTCAATTCAGACCTTCAATGGCCCGTAAGTATTCCTCATATATTTATTATAACGCCTTTTGATATAAGTTTAAAACTTCAATAACAATTTGCAGGTTATTAAATATTTTTTTATAACGTGAAATATTGTTGCGAGTAAATGGCGGATGAAATTAATGGATTTTTAACAGGCGTCTAGACTCCAGGATAATTAAACTATGGTAATATTATTAACCGTGTACATTTTATAGTTCGGCATAAAATCACATCATCCAATAGCTACTCGAAAATGTTACTGCTTGTATTTTTTATTTCGAAAAGGGCTTCAGAAAATAATCAGCCATACAGTTATTTATGGTATTACAAAAAAAAAATCTATGTATGTATTTTTTGTGGATTGTAGAAGGGTACACAGTTCAAGTGCAGAACTTATTTATACATCCTTCTTAAACTCATGCAGTAAAAAGGTAACCAAAACTCAAAGGATTTTATACTTGAACAATAAACAAAAAACTTATTTTACACAAATGTGCCGTAATTAAAATAAAAATACAATTCCTGCCAGTGGCGGATTAGCCGTATAGGGGAACTACATATAGGGCCCCGCACGCAAAAGGGACCCGAAGCATCAATTGCCATCCCTGAGCGTATTTTTCATATTGAAACAGATCATGGTTTACTATAGGTTTCAATTGAAATTTAGGATTAAAATTTATTACTTAACTTGCTATTGTGGTACTATAGGACACAATTACTCTACTTAATTAAACAAAATAAATATTTGTGGTCTACGCAAACATTTGCATCCTGCGGGGACCGAACCCTCTCGCTTAACAGCTTCAGAAACGAAAGCTCATTTGTGAAACTAAATAACTAACCCATAGCATACTAAGGACCCTCCCCACAACGTATCCCCCATGCTGTCTAATTCGGCACTGGGTTCCATTGTTCTAGTGGCGTATGTGAATCTCGGCTCATCGTTAATGGCGGACGGGCGGCTGGCAGAGGCGGCTAGTGCTCTTCGAGCAGGGTCCCGTGCAGAGGGCGCCCGTGTGCGGGACCGACGGGAGCACGACGCCGCCCGCGTTTCAGCGCTCGTGCAGCTTGCAGCGCTGCATTCACAGCGGGCACACTGGCACAAAGCGCTTTCATCATACAAAGAAGCGCTGCAGATTTTACCTGCCAGTAATGCGCCTGTTGTTGGTTGGACGCGTGAGGTAAGCGCCTATTGCCTTTTTTCTGCCTAGTGCTCTTCGAGTACCAGACTCGGTTTTAGCCCCGATCCTTATTAGCGTGCTGTATAAGACCGTTGATTCTTATAACTACCTCATCATCAAGCTTTTCACTATGAAATGAATTTAAAAAATCTTGCAAACAATACCAGACGACCACACGCGGCTGCCTACATGTTCACGGTAGTCGCGGGTTCAAATCCCTGGGCACACCTCTGACTTTTTGGAGTCATGTGTGTATTGATAGTCAATTACCACGCACTAGAAGGGTGAAGGAAAACATTGTGAGGAAACCTGCATAACATAGCGATTTGTATAAATTTCTATGGTATGTAAAAGTCCGGCAACCCGCACTAGGCCAGCGTGGTGGACTATATGGGCTAAGCACTTTCAATCGTACTCTCGGTTGTACAGGATGCCCATGCCCTGCATTGGGACGTATGTGGGCCCATACAGTACAGTACAGTAGAAACATAAAATAGGTAAGTTAAGAGTTGAGTTATATTTACAGTGAAATGTATTGTTGCAGAGCATCCTCTCGATGGCGGGAGAGATATATGTTCAACTGCAACAATGGCCACTGGCGGAACACAGCATTCTTTCCGCCCTCGCCACCGCGCCGCATCATGTCGGCATGCACATAACCCTAGCGCAGATACTCGCTCGCAATGTATGTAATATCCTTTTGTATTTATTTTTTCTTAGGGTTTTCTAGTTCTTTTGTAAATGTCTAATAGCTGCAGTAATTACTTTTTACAGTGAAGTTGGTTATTTCGCTGGGAACCTACTAAGTATACCTAAGAATTTAATATTCACCAAAATCAAACAAGCGTTTTTAAAAATATATAATTGATGTAAACGTATCCAAACTTTAAAAAGTTGTCGAATAATTAACCGAAACAAAAATAAAACGGAACACCTTTGAAACGAAAATAAAAGCGTACAATTGTGCTTGCGTCCTGTAATTATTTCACACGCTAAAAGAGTTTTCACGAATGCTTTTAAAAAACATCCATTGTTGGCTGGCATCAATATGTGACCGACAATGTACTGCTAATTTGACTCTGCTATTCAGAAGTAATATTTCGTCATTTTCCCGCATGAAATTGGAAGTATGGTAACTCCAGTTTATTGGCTTCATTTTGATACGTACCGAATGCAATGATGCCATAGTAATCGTGATAAGGGATGCGGGGGTTACAGTGTTCCCGGTTTGTTTGGCGATCTGGCCGGATTAAATTTGAATTTGAAAGCTCAAAGGGATTTCTAGGAGTGCAGCGCCCGACTTTGCCTGTCGTTTGAATAGGTAAAACGGGATTGACGGCCTGCTATTTTCTACCGCAAAGAGATAGAGAACCATTATTTTGATTAGAGTCAGACAAACAGACACATATTGCCATGACGTATCTCGAGAGCTTACGCGAGACGATGGCGAATGGTTTCCTATCAATATTATGATGGTGACCACCGTACGTAGAGGTTAAGTACGCGTCACAGTGACCCACGTAAACGAGTCGCGTTTCGGGTTCATCCCGTGTATATGTGGATACAATCTGGCCGGCATAATTCTATTTACCGGAAAAAGCTAAACATTATACGTCGATTGTTAATAGTCTATGTATGACTGTAATCCGCTTGCCACCAGGCGCCTTGTAGTTCCTTTGTTATGTCCGTACAAAAAATAAAAATAAAAGTAATGGAATATTATGAAAAATAAAAATTATTTTATTTTACTAATGGACTATATTAATTCTGAACCTCCTGTAAATATTTGAACACTCGGATCAAAATAACCCTGTATAATATAATATTAACTATTAAAGAATAACCTAAAACATATTATATATTTTATGGGTATGTATAACACTTGTTAGCCCGTGTACGTCTACATGGAATTCATTGTAACTTATGTTTGAGTATCACGTATTAAATTACAAGATAAAATACACTCTTATACGGATGCTGTTAAAGTTGTATTTACAGTAGCTCTGTGTTCCACGGTTTTCCCTTTGGAGGTGGGTAATTAAATAATTTAATTGGATCAGGGAGTTAAGAGCTGTCTCGGAGCGATTTTTTTTTCGAAATTGAACGCTGTATTTAATTTATGAGTCCAGGCTTGGATATATTCCGACGCGTCTCGATTTAAGATTTAAATTGTTTTTTCGTCTTTTTAAATATTTACACTCATAATAGAAATCTCATTTATCATGGATATGTTTGCAGGCAAAATATTTACTTGCACAAAGCGGAGTAAAAATGTGTACCCAGAACATTATTTGCAATGAATACAAATATTGAACCTTCAACTTTTCGAAACAGAAAGCTAATTTCTCGACACCGGCTTTACTCTTTTTAGTATATTTTTCTTAATACTGCAGCATTAATTACATCATCATTATATTGTATATTATAGTCTGAATATAGCACAGATATGTAGATGTTATTCACAGGCGTATCTGCGGAGATGATACTGTCACCGCGACGTCATTGTCAACGCGTCAAACGTAGTGTAGATGTCGGCCATTATGTGGAGAATGATTGAGTGTCTTTGTTACAGACCAGCAGAAGTGTCGAAGCAGACATGTGGTTCAAAAAAGCACTCCAGTTAGCCCCTCGTGACCCTTCAGTTCGAGAGAAATATGGTAAGTTATTTACTGTAATGGATTTAGTCGTTTTGTTGCGTTGGAATATGAAATGTAATTAAAAAAATACTCGTAAAGTACAATTAAATACTTGAAACTATCTTTTAATCACACAAGTTGTTCCTATCTCTCTCTCTTAAGCCACAGGAAGTCCACTGCTAAGCATAGGCCTCCCCTAAGGATCTCCAAATTGACTTTTTGTCGCTATCTATTGACGTTATTCTACTCGTAGAGTAAAATGTTTACAATAAAAGAAATGGCAGCGACTGGATGCAAAAAGCAGCAGAATGGGCTCTGTAGCGTATCTTGAGAGAAGTCTACGTCCAGCAGTGGACTGCAACGGGCTGATGATGATAATGAATAAAAGAAAAATATTTCTTGAAATATATGGAATAATTTCTCTCTTATGTTATTGAATTGTTAATATTGTTGACTTTGATCGATTGTCAGGTCGACTAATCTTCTTGAGGTGTATTTTTCTGTATAAAATAAGATTCGGTCAAATTGTTAATTTCCCTGAAAGTTTGTAGTCACAAAACCATGGGCCAAATATGATATATCGTACAATTACGCAAAGTGAAAGGGAAAGAAGTAGGGAAGACTGTATATGTTACTGAGATAGTTTCTTGTGCCGTTTTTTACAATTGTAATAAGTCTACAAACATTGATGCACCACTTACCAACCATATTACGATGCAAATAAATTTGTAAAAGGCAACATGAATAGATAACACCTATTATCTTCATTTCATTTAACAATAAGTAGAAGCTTATGAAATAAATAACTTACATTATTTTTAGATACTCCATTTCGTGCCCTTGATAAGATTTCAACTACTAAATTATGTTTACACTGAGTACGTACTGTAAATATATTAGGAAGAGGAAAGATAATTGAAAAGATAACGAGGAATTTACAAGGAATTCTTGATGTTGCCTTGTATCTTTTACTAGTCTTTGTGCTGTACGCGTAATATCGGCTGCAGAAATAAGCTTGTTTTTTATTCATTTTATAAACTATCTAGCGGTGAAAAATAATTGACTGAATCTCTTTTAAAATTATTCTGGATTATTTTTTCATCATCGGTTCTCTACTTTATTAGTATTGTTTCCTTTTATATTATTATAGCATAGGTCCGGTAAACGAGCAAGCAGGTCACCTGATGGTAAGTGATCACTGCCGCCCATGAATATCCACAACGCTTGGATCATGGATGTATTGCCGGTCCATTAGATTGGAAGGGGAGTGGGAAGGAAGAAGCATGGGAAGAGGAAATGGGTATTGGGCATCCGTCAGTCTTACTGACCGAACTTTTTGATGCTCGGTTAAGTAGTTAAGGCATAAAAGCGTAAAACACAAATGATTTGGGGCATCTTGAATTAAAACCTGACATGTAGAAAAAAAACTCTGTTTCGGAGTTATCGTAAGTATGCGGAAGAATAAATAGTTATGAAATAAATCATATTGATTGTACAAAATCATTTTTTGAAACCAAATAAATTTGTTAAAATAATACCCAAAGTGATCATAACGACCTAGGAATTGAACCTCTTACATCTTTCACAAAAGCGCCTTAAGTATTTTTTATTTATTCCTTCGAGTTGGGAATATTCAAATTGGAACTATGAAACTACACTTGAAATCGGTGTCACGAATTCTGTGTATGCTTTTGATTTTTATTGTTGAAACTCCGCAACGCAAGATATTTTTGTTTTATTCATTGTACCGTACAGCGGCTTTTAAATCATTTTTATGGCTGTAAGGTATTTGATTTGTTATTTCTTATATAAACATGCAAATCAGTAGAAAACAAATGGAGAACATAATTTATTTTTATGATGAAAGTGTTTTAAGTCCTCGAATATATTTGGTGGCTAGAAACTTATTTTGCAACAATAAAACGCAGTGTTAGTTTTATTATTTTCATAGTATTATTTCATTATCGTCTCACAAAAACCTAGAAACGAATCAATACCTGTAGATTACATAAACATTTGATCCAATCAGCAGTCTTTTGTTTTACAACCGATGTGTAACCAACTGCCCCACGTAGGCTTTGTGTTATTGACGATCATAAATATTTTTTGAATGCCATATGTTAAGTTCGATTCAAAATCTTTTTCTGGATTTATTACTGCCAGAATGTGAATTAAATATCTCACATATTGTTTAAACAAGTCCTTTTCCTAGCAACGTTCCTGAGGACTCAGTTGCGGTCTCTCGAAGCGGCGAGGCAAATGGTGTTAGCCGCCAAGCTCGCGCCAAAAGATGGCGCTAGGGCCGCGGCGGCAGCTCGCGCTTTGCGAGACGCACAACGCTGTCGCGTGGCGGAGAGATGGTACGCGAGAGCCGCGGAGCTAAGCCCTATGGTAAGCATATGTCTTATACGATTACTGACTGACTGATATTAAGCAGTCGAAGTGGCAATAATAGGCTTAAAGCATTCTGCAACACGTAGTTAAACGGTCATCCATAATATATTATTTCAAACTATAGTGTGGTATCAGGTTTGACAGATTTCGACAATGTGCAGTTCACACACACCTAAAAAGCTTCTAAAGATTGATAAATGACATCGATTTTTATATAGTAGATTTTTGGTTTTGAAATTAAGTAAGCATAAATGTACTATTACATTTTGGTTTTAATAAACATATACCACCACCGTCACACGCATTCCTGGTATAGTAAGATACCACAGTCTTGTTTCGCATACTAAACTACGAGAGATTTTGTAGTCTCACAATACCCAAACTTGAAACTAATAATTGTGAGCCATACAATGTATATATGTAGGTTCGAGGGTCGAACCAGCGGCGTCATATTCCAAAGCCAGCTCTCAGCTAACTGGCACAGGGAGATTGTCATAAGCTGTATTGTAACGCAGCTTATGCGATTACGTTATTGAACGCCGACTAGTCTTAAATAAGCGAAGTGGCAACATGAACATATTAATAGGCTTACGTCAAGTCACACGTATGACGTAAGGACCTCTAGATGTTGTATGAACTGATTTTAATACGTCATAACTATCACTTTTCTTAATGCTGGTTAAATGAAATTGCAATTTTGATTTTGCAACAATGACTGAACCTTATCATATATAACGGTAAAGAGAAATAAAATAAAAAATACCAAACATTTCTCTTTCAACAGTAGAGTTTTGTAGAATAAGTGTTCGAAGCAAAACAATTAAAACAAGTCCATGAGTTAATCTAGTGAGGATATCTGCTTATGTTTTCTAAAAGGATGCACAATTTTAAATCTTCATATCAATGTCGAATTTAGCCATATTAGCGATCTAGGGCGATATTGGGGCACTAACATGTCCTAGGCCAAAAAAAAACAAATAATAAGTAAATACACACAACAGTCACGTACATACGTACGTACGTGCTGACCCCACACTAAGATCGAATCTTGAACGACGAGAGACTATTCGGTTTCACGAACACCCAGACCCGACACAAATACTTGTGGTTCACACAAACATTTGTCTCGGTGCGGGGATCGAATCCGCGGCCTCTTGTTTCACAGCCGGTGTCTAATCAACAACGCCACGGAGGCTGTCGAATCAAATAGGCTTGCACTGCCTATTCGTTGGAGCCCTAGGCGTCCACCTAGCCAAACGCCAGTACAACGCCGCTACGCTTTTTTTCATAATATATCCTATATTATATTTTAAAAGTATGCAACGAAAATTTGCACAAAAATTACTTAATTTCTCCTTAAACACATATTTTAAATGAAATATTAAGATAACAATTAACAACTTGATTTAGGACAAGCAAATAGTCAATTAATTCATTGTTGCTACCTTATAATTTCGCCTGGAGCTACGGATCGGTTACTAAATTTTCCAATATTAATGACAGGTGATTTACATAAAATCAAATTAATTGTCTGATATACGTCGTGTGCGTACAAAGCGGCCGATGCATTTGATATGGATAATAGTCATTAACTGACGCTGACGATGAGAAAGACAATGTTCACAACATGACGCACGAGGCACGAGACGGTGGAGAGTTTAACCGCCGAAACCGTACAATGTACGTCCCTGACGTTTGAGAGCGTACACTCAGAGAGCTATGAAATTACATCGATTATTCTCGTGAGGTTACTATGAATTAAATCTAAGCGTAGTATTGAGTTCATTTATTTCATAGACCATGTACTTAAGACCTTTTTCGAAGGGATTTTTTTTCTAACCTCAGGAGAAGCCGAAAGGGCACGTTGCGATCGCCGGCTTTCAGCTGAGAAAAATAGTAAACCCGATTTCATTTGTCAGTACAAAATCTCAAATATTAGTAAAAATAACACGAATAGGAAAATAAATAACAATGCCAGTATCTTCATTAAAACATTGAAGAGTCAGATGAGTAGATATTCGAACTACTGTAAAATTAAATAATATGATAGTTATATTTTATTATATCAGCCCATTATTATATACATAATATGTACTTCCTACTTTAGGGTTAGGGGTTAGGCCATATACTCCACCACGCTAGCCTAGTGCGGGTCGGCGGACTTTACTTATCATTTTTTTTCTTAACTTTTATCATATCATTGCTAGGCAAATCTCTTCCTTCACTTTTTCCATAATTCACTGTTCCAAGTAATTTCATGCCACAATATAAGTTTGAAAGTTTCCAAGTCGAAAAAACAATATAATATTATGTGATTTTTTTCATACGTCTAAAAAATATAGAATATAGAATGAAATATCGGAATTTGATGGAGTAAATTAGAATTAAATATTACATACTTTAGATACCTCTTGTATTTGATCTTCCGTTACGGCAGTTATTTTGCGTAGCTCTTATTACTTTTATTCGTCAAATTTCACATTCAATTCACATCAATCCGGTAGCAATTAAATAAAGCTTCGAAATATATCACGCGGCGAATGGTTTGTAACAGTAAGATAAATAAAATAAAATAGTGATACTTTTGAATACGATACCTTTGTTTCTGTTGTCGATAAATTATATTCTGCGAAATACGATATCTCGTATGAATTGCTTATTATAATTAAATGTGAACAAATGAACGAAGAATACAGTAATATGAGGGTCTACTCGTATAAAGTGGAATTTAAAGCTGGTTTTTTTAAAGACAAATGCTAAAAAAATATACTTTACTCACAGTCTCCATGGCATGTCTGCGTGGCAAAATGTTATGAATTGTAAATGATAGATTTTATTGCGGTTTAGAAATATAATCTATTTAAATATTTAATACGTAATATAATATTTAAATGAACATACAAAATTCCATAGGATAATGCGATGATATAATGAGTGCGGGCGGAATGATTGATGACCGAATGCGAACTGATTGAACAAATTGATGCTATAATGCGCTCTGCATAAAACATTTATCTTATAATTTTCATTACGTGCTTGGCCATATATCTATGTATATTATTTAGATATTTAAACGATATAGAAATGTTCTAGAAAATAGATATAAAAATCTTTGTTTATAAACAGAAAAAAGATTATAGTTAATTACAAATAGGACTAGTTAAAAACAAAAATGTTTGACTTAATACATTTTCATTAAACAATTCCTACAGCTTATGATAATCCGACTATCAGTACGTGCAATGTAACAAAACTTGCCATTTTAAAGGGCAAAATATTGTATAGTATTCACTCAAATATCACCTGAGGCGGGTTTAACAAAGGATATGCCAAACGGTGCGCTTCCAACGTGTCGTTAAATTTTTTGTCGGTTTATTTCATATATGTAGGTTCGCGGTTGCAGATTTCCACTGTATTGTGTCTTTTTTCATTATGAACAGCCATGCTGCGTGTGAGGTCGGGATGAAAACAAATTTCATTTGCCTTTTTGTGAACTATGAATGTTTTCTTTATGAATGGGGAATTCTTTGCAGGCTTTGTAAACAAGATGAGGGCAATCTTAGCGTATTTTTTATTACACAAAATGTTCATCGTCTAATTGAATTGCACTCTTAATGTCGCAATAAAAGAGTGCCTTATTTACATATTTATGAAAATACATTTTAGGAGTAATAAAACAAATGAAAAAAGATAATTACTTTTCCAACATTTTTATTAATTCTTTCAATTGCGGGTTGGTGTGTTTGTAGTGGAGGATGATTTGATGTTTGCGCGAGATTATAATAATCGTTTTGTTGCAGGTGGCCGAGTACCATTCAAACCTAGGCGCCATTTTACATTTAAATGGAAAGTACGCGGCGGCGGCCGAGGCTTACCGGCGGGCGCTGAACCTACAGCCCGGGGACCCGATCACCGTCGCAAACCTGCAAAAAGTAAGGTCACTCATCAAGCAACGTAGAAAATAGATTCCTAGCGTTAATACACGAAATAGGATGTCAATTGCCAAAAATATTCTTATACACCCGTTTATTTATGTGCATATCTGTGGTGTATATGACAGAAACGCTTTTGAATAAACAGTTTCAAGAATATCTTAAAATATCCGACATTGAGCGGTCTAAATCGTGACACTTTGTATTTTTTTAATGTAATCAGTGCAAGATAAGTCCTCAATTTCTTAATATACTGACGTGTTTATATAAAATGTAATAACTGTATGCAATTTGGTATAAAAATACATTCTTACGATTTCAATTACTATACCCCGTTTAGATATAGAATTCTGATCACTTTTTGAATATCAAGATCATACTTAATTACCGTATATACTACATATAATATGATTTCTAATGCAAATTGTCATGTATAATGAAGGGTCTTAAAACAACGTTATAGGAGTAGTTAGACAATTAATACTGTAAATAGATTTTTTAAGCATTAAACGATTTTATACATGCGCAAGTATAAAACTAATAAAAATGTTAATCGTTTAATTTAAAATATGTAATATGATGTATAAAACTTGTAAATTTATTTCGTCTTCCAATACCTTTTTGAATTGTCTATTTTTTTAAACCGCTATCGAATGATATTGTTAATTGAGTGAAATGTCCTCACTATAGCCACAATCGAAGCCGTACGGATGTCGTGTAAAGGTAAATTTTTGAGTGTTGGTCTGTGTGTAATAATAGCTTTGCTACGTCCTGTCAAATTGATGAAAAGCCAGCGCAACACTTGAACAAAGCATTAGTAATACCTGCTAATTGCGTTGTGGCCGTCCGGTGACCTACATTCAAACGCTACAGAGGATGCGGTGACCAGTGCTTGTCTGCCCCCCTAATACTAATCATATAAGACCCACGTGCCATATAAATTCGATTGTATTACAGCACGACAATTGTAAAGCTAGCTATAGTCTAATCGATGATAATTTTTCATTCACGATTGCCCCTTAAACTTTCAAGGGACGGAATTTTTAAAAATCTTAGTCCGCAAACTTAAAGTGCAGTGCTTAATGAAAAGAGCTTCTGGGGAAAGACGACGAGCAAAAAGCCGTCTTAAATATAGTATTGGAAGATACACTCACTTTGTTTTTATATTTTTAAAGTGTGAGCACTAAGAAAGGTTTTGGTGTTGGTTCATTACACGAATTTTCGTTCCGTGATTTTGTCTACTGGATTGTCGGCTTTGAAGTTTGTATAAACAATAAGTTTTCCATAGCTTAATGATTCAAATAATCACTGTATTTTTATGGGCTCTTACTCAAATATGTTACGGCGTAGTTACTATTACAATGTTATGATTAGTTGCTTGTTTATTTAATCGAATGCTATCATTATTCGTATTAATGTGATATTGGAATTAACGAGAATTTTATAAACGACTTTTTTTTCTTGAAGTCTGAAACATATCTATTTCATGTTTACGTAGATGAATATTATCAGACATTATTGTTATTACGTGCTGTATTTGTATAATACGATTGTTGTAAATACCATTTAAATTAAACGGTACAAGTACCATAATGAATATTGTAAAATCTTATATTATTTCTAATGTTTATTTTTTGTCATTTTATTCTCACGTCTGTGACAATAAATATAAATTACGCTTTGTAGTAATAGATGAAGGCCAAACAATTTGTTTCTTCGACGAATCGTGTGTATTGTTGCTTAGTTGATTGTGTTTATGAAAAGATAACGAGGTATTGTGCGTGAATATGCGGTGAATATATCAGGCAAGATCAGCAGATATATTGAGTCAACACTGCCAGAGATTTATATGGTTCAATGATTGGACATTGGTGTCATCATGCGTTCTCTAAAGCTATTTTTATAATTAATTCTACACTCTACGTGGGAGCTGTGCCATTTTCGATTGATTAATATAACATGACCCGATAATAATGAACCAAAACTACTATATTACAGCAGCATCTTGATTTACACAGTGCCGCAGTAACATGTTATTTTTAACCGACTTTTAAAAAAGAGGTTGTTATATGACAACGGCACACAAAAAAAAGAAAACGCCACTTGTTACCACGTGTCACTGCGGCCTTAACATACCCATGATATATTTTTATAGCGAGAAGAAAACTGTAAAGCTTCCCTTCTGCTCCCCAGGGGAGGTCGAAAGAGGTATGCTAGAGTCGCCAGCCTTTCAAGCCAGGACGCTTGCGGATGTTGCGGCCAGTTGCTGTATAAGGTGTTATGGGCGTCCACAACGGAATATACGAGGTCACGTCGTTGTTTATTTCGTTCATTTCGTTTGAGTGTGATTGGCAACCATGATGACCTCTTTGAGTCGACTCATAAGACGGTCAGGTGAAACTGTAGTGTATTTCTGACCCTCTTATACCCATAAACATCTGGTGCATGATTGGGCGTCCAAGATTAATGGATGTGGATGGATAAAGGAATAAGTATAGTTTGGGCGCTCAGCTGTTTTGGTTTTGCATTTACTTACCAAGAGCACTGAAAATGTTTTTGTGATATTTTCCAGCAACGTGAAAGTGCCCATGTTGATGGAAATGTCCTGTAATATTCTTTATCGTGGCTAGCTTCTTTAAAATTTTGTATATCTCCCGACAACTTTTTTATTCTAATGGACGGTAAAAACCCTGGGCGTATGAGCCAAGTGCTCTTTGACAACAAGTCGGGATAAATGATACTTCTACGTGTAGCTATAGTCTAAGCCTTGTCAGCTAGGGTGACAATGTGTATATTATCTTTATTCCAAACATCGACAGCTGCCAAACTAAACAAATACACACAGTTTTGGTAAAGTAGCGATTATGATCATTTCTCAAGTAGTGTTGAACTAAATTAAGTGCAGATTTTGCCTGTATTATAAATACGAATGTGCCGTTGAAGTTGTATCTTAATGGAATGATAGGGGACTGTGACAAAAAACTTCGGTTGAGGGAATACGTAATCATACTTTTCTAACGTGTCTGTGCGTTGATTATTCTACGTGTATGTAAAATATCTTTGGTATGATATACTCTTTTAGGAACATCTGAATAATATCATTATCGTTTTACAAATATAGTAGAATACAACCAGCGCAATCCGCTAATTATTAACGTCACTAATGGTGACATTACTACAATTATTAATTACATAGTATTAAAAACAAGTTAATAAGTCAGTATCATTCTTGCAAGTATAATAAAAGTACATAATATATGAATATTCTTACAATTTCTATGTATTACAATATAAAGCGTATCCCTTGGAAAATGTATGTAACTTCATTTTAAGCATTTATTTCTTGTAATTTCTAACTTTGTACCATTTTCATTCAAGTGGATTATATTTACTGTGGAAAATATTTATATTGTTAAATTGTATACACTCTTAACCTTATTTTATAGGTAATACGCCTAAATTATTGTACCTGTAAATTGTACTTCCATAAATATAATATTTTTTTTATGTAATGCCCTTTCATAAATCTTAGACTAACGTGCAGTTATTTATCGCTCATTTTCATGGGATCTAAGGAGTTCGAGGAATTGTAATCAGTCACTATTGTTTTTATTATTAGTCATATTAAGCATATATACTATTAAGTACATATGTTCAAGAGTTATGCAAGTAAACCTGCAAATCCCCAAAGTGATATAAATTGTATGTTGATAATTTTGTAAATAAAAGCTTCAATATTTTCACTAGTGTTTCATTGCATCGTGTTATTAACAGAAATTATTGACAGGTTCGTATTTCAAAAACAGTACAATAAATAATAAATACACCCAACAGTTACATACATAGTTCTGACCCCACACTAACATCGAGTGTTGTGTCGTGTGTATCAAGAGCTACGAGAGACTTTTCGGTCTCACCAACACCCAGACTCGAAACAAATACATGTGGTTCACACAAACATTTGTTTCGATGCGGGGATCGAACCCGTGGCCGGCTGTTTCACAGCCGGAGTCCAACTAACTGCGTCTCGGAGGCTGTCATATTGTAAATATTCATGGTACTCCACTGATGGTATGGTTCTTGCGTCGATGGAATAAGCAGCACACCAATCAGTGCTCAGTTATTATTTTCAACAAGTTTCATCAATCTGACTGCACCGCCTGATGGTAAGTTCTATGCCATTCTAAAACATTAGTGGCAATATTTCACGATTTGACACAATTATGCCGGCCAGCTTTAAGCGCCATTTGCTTGTATACATGGCGCTTAAAACTCTCCTCGTGAAGAGTTTCTCGCCCAAAGTTATTATTATCGTAAGGATACAAAATAGTTGCATCGTGTAAACATTGTCAGAACACGATAATGTTGTGGCGGTTATGTCATGCGATAATGGCATACGATTGTCGCCCCGTGTAAATGGTGCTTTATTGTTTCTTTAGTCACGTTACTTCTGTCTTATGTGTCTTCTTACTTGAAGCAATAAACTGTTGTCAGAGTCGTCTGCATTATAAATGGGCTGTTTCAACCGAGCTGATACTACTTTGAAGCCACAACATTAATAGGGTTATACTCGAGTTGGACTAATATCTTCTCCTCCCCCATCATTTTGTCGTGTCCTATTAGTGTCGTAATAGATAAAACCAACCACACGAATCAAGTCATTCCCTTAAAGCTACAATCACTAAGCGCAGTCAGTAGGTAGGCTTAAACACTAATGATATCTCTATGCGGGATTTCGACAGTGTCCCCTAAATGACATCGAAACCCTTACGAAAGCCTGAAAAATTAGGCCTGGAGGCCTGCTTCTTCATTGCTGGCATCCTAGGCCATACCACATAGTAACTTAACGCAAGCTCTGGTTGAAGTCATACTGAAATAGTGTAGTTCATTGATACCTAAAGAGGCCTATTTTGACTCCTGCGGATCGAAGATAGCCTGTCCATGTTGGCGAAAATGATATGGAAATTCATGATAGCGGATCTGATTTGATTTTGTGTCCTATTTTGCACTCTTAAATATTTTTAAAGAGATACTTTCTTATGATACCTGTTGTCAAAAACAATATTAAATAAGTCTACGCAAAGGACAAGAGATTTAAGAGACAAGAAGTGAAAAGACCTTTGTAACTCCAGCACTACGAAATATAATCTTTCCCACGCATATAACATTAAACAATAGGCTTTCATCAGGGTAGGAGTCATTCTACTTTCAAGGCTCGTTATGACGTCATAACCGCGTGAGTCTACGGCGGAGCGTTAATAATACCTTATGGACCACATGGCGTGGAAATTAAATAATGTGTACCTGCATCATGTGGATATAATCTTTTATGTGGATCTGCTGAACCGTGTTTCATTACAAAATATTTGAGGTGCGCTCGCGGTTTTGCTTTCACTCAGCTGAGCTTTGTACATTATTGTGTGAAAATTCACAGTAGTGACACAATTTAACATCTATGTGGCGTGTTTCATTTATTATTTTATATACACGACTTTGTTCATTGAGGGTAGGCACAGACTCTCAAATGTCGTAAGTTAGTGTTCGGACACACCTCTTCATAGTCATATTTATTTTCGTGGCTTTAAGATAAAGCTACTTTTTATATCCATAACAAGATGCGACGCATATTATGTAAGTATAATTAATTATTTGTAAATTCAGTGCGACCACTATTTTTATAATCAGTAGGTAACGCATGCCTCGACTTGCAGGGGGTTTTCACCCTAAGAGTTCCACATCAAGTACTAACCCAGACTAACCATAAATGTAGGTCCTATCATAACAATAGGTACTAAAACAGAATTAGAAATGTGTGATTACAAAAAATAAGACGTACGAAAAAAATTAAGTGTTAAAAACAGCATGATTTTTTGGTATTGCAATGAATGGGAAGATGAGCATGCGATTCGCCTGATGTTAAGCGATACGATCGCTCATGGACAGTAGCTAAACCAAACAATACCTATGAATGAACATACCTAACCTTACCTTTCTACCTACCTAGTCTCATATACGTTACCAGTAGAAAAAACAAGTTTTAAAACCCCTAAACCTACTGTAGCTAGAAGCTACTAAGGGCCGATTGCACAAACTAACTGACGATAACTTTAATTTTGACAATATCATCGCCATACATTTGTGACGTATTTGACATGATAATGTTTTTTATTTAAAAAAAATCAAAGTTAGTTTCAAAATTACGGGCAAAGTGAGTTCGCGCAACTGGCCCTTAATAACACAAGTAAGACAAACTGAATCCCACCTAACCGGAACAATTCGCGGAACTTACACAAAATAAAACCATGTAAGTTCAGATTCGAACTTCCTTTCAGCGTATTTAGAGCAATGAGTATCGATCGGTACACTTTATTGCTTCTTTGTAAGAACAAAAGTTACCAACTATAATTCCGGAATGTGTTCTTAATTGGCAGCTACGTGTTCTTTCACTGTAAGGTCTCTCGTATAGATTGTGGGTTAATAAATACTAGAAATGGCTTTGTATTACTTTTCTAATCGATACTAATATTATAATGAGACCATTTTTCGGTCTGTACGTTTGTATATAGGCGTAATATTTTGATCTACTCCATCTATTTGACAAGTTATTTTATTACATTAAAGGTATATGCTTAAGGCCCAATGTAAGGATATTTTATTGTAATAAGATGTGATAAGATTTTACTCAGAAAGAAAGTGATTTTCTTAATTTCAATGAATGGCGAGACGAGTATGCCATTCGCTTGATGTTAAGCGGTATGACCGCTCATAGGCAGTAGTAAAACCAAACAACACTTAATTACAAAGCAATGCTTGGCGTTCCACCGCGATCGCCATCCTAAGACATAAGATGTTAACTCTCATGATGTCCAGTAGTTAATCAGGCTTCAATGACCTTATTCTTCGAACCGGAACACAACAGTGCATTTACACTCTCATTGGCGGGAGAAATAGACATTGTGACGGTACCTACAGTTACCATTAGTATTTTGGGAAGATTGGTGCATGAAAACTGTAACCAAGCAGAGCCGGTTCGGACCGTTAGTTGATCTATAAAAGTAGATTTAAGTATTAATTAAGTATTCTTTGCCAAATAGTGATAAGTTGATATACCCGTAGATGTTCTGGAGAAAAATACTGCTTCTATAAAATAAATCTAAAGCTTAATCCTACGGAAAAACTCACGTATATTATACGAGTATAAACAAGAATAATACATATGTGAGGAATTCATCATTTTTGAATTCATTGCTGTGAAACACACGTTATAAAACCGCGCTTTCTAAACTGGAAGCGGTGATTGAAATTTGAACAATATTTCCTCTAGCGGGAAAAAATGTTTGTAATATCGGAAAGTTCCTTATTTTGCTATTTATTGCAAATGTTTTTAGTGAAACATAGCAGGTGTAAAGCTTTCTGCTGAGAAAAGAACTCATTGTTTTCATAGAACGTTAGTGGAAAACATGTCGTAGAACCTCATGCAAGTGTGTCGCATTTCTGGTGTATCCGCTGTATATCTGATTTCAAACGGGCCGGTTTCAGGAACGTGGCGGTGGAAAACCGCGATGACCATCCACTAAGGTGTGACGCGTTGTGATTTCAGCCCTTGTATATCCGATTTCTAAAGGCCGGCATAATTTTACCAACTACCGAAGTATAATCATCTATGTTGGATATTCTATTATCCGGTGTGTCCATCTTGACCCCGAAATCCGACATCTTGAAACCCGATACCCCTTTCTTGTTCCCAACCTTTTCCGTCTCGCTCTCCACCCGATCTGATGGCCGGCAACACATCCAAGATCCAAGCGTTGTAGATATTCATGGGCGGCAGCGATCACTTACCATCAGGTGGCCTGCTCGTTTGCCGGACCTATGATATATAAAAAAAAGTCACTTTACCGCCACACGATACCCAGACCTACAGTCTAGATCTACAGTCTAGCTATACATTTCCATACAAAACGCTTACGAGTACAAGGAAATAACGCAAAAGGGACTTGCCTGTTGCTTAGACCACTTGTATAGAGTCAATTACTATTCATCCTTAACATGTAAACGACGGTGTCCTCTACACGAACACATTTATTCAATGTTATCCTCGTATTTGATTGGCTAGGAAGTCACAATTGTCATATCGTGGTCCTTGTGTAATACGAGTACCTAAATGGAAGCGTGCTGTCAATTCTTATAACCTTTGTATATATTGGTACTGATTCGAGTGTTATTTTTTATCATTAATGTATTATTAGTTATTAATTCTGTTATCAGAAGGTGATGTTAAAATGGTTTTCATATTTTGCATGTCAATAAAGCTCCATTTACACGGGGAGAGTTTCTCGCTTCGAAGACACGATTATCTTAAGGATATAAAAATGATGCATTGTGTAAACGTTTGTTAGAACACAATAATCTACGGCGGTTATGTCATGCGATAATGGCATACGATTCTCGCGCGAGAAACTCTCTTCGTATAAATGGGACTTTATACTCAATCAAAACTGCGATGATTGGTTGATACGATAGAATAAAAAACATAGGTATGGACTGGCTCGTTAGCTGGTATTCGGTGATATCAAAACGATGAGTGGTTGTGGTGCCATTTTCGCTCTGTTCAAACTTTTGTGTGACGTACTTAAACTGTTTTTTGTAAGCCATAACTTAATGAGTCCCGCGACATTTTTACTATATTACCTCTTATAATAGTGAAAAAAGAACAAAGATCATCCAACAACAGCTAAAATCGACGCATTTTCCCCCAACTAAAGGAGTAAAAAAGTATGCGTAGGTGTCACAGTAACTTTTCCTGAATGAAATCGTGTTACACTTAGCTAAGTTTTTTGTGTCTATTCCGACAAGTATTTGATCCGGAGAAAAGTGAAATAACGGCGGAAAGGCACTTAGCTCTCGTCTATTATAGACGCATCCTTTAAATTTCACAAAAAAATTCCTGGTACATTATATATACATTTTATATTGCGCCTTTTCCTTATATGTTTCCTTATATTGTACTTTGTTCAACGTGCCTTAATGTTTGATATGACATGACATCTTCATTTTGTACACTAAAGGTTCAAAAGCAAGGGGAAGCGCCGTTTTTCCCTAAAATAAAATATTCATAACAACATTATGTTTAATTTTTGTCACGGATGCCTCCTTGTTCTGGATCTTTTCTCTGGATCTGCGACTAATTGCTTGCAATATATCATAGTATATGTAGTTAAATTCCAATGTATTATGCAAGGTAAAGGCTAGTTAATCTAGAAAATCTGTAGTCTAAAAACGGTACGCCATTTTCATTTACTTTCAGGAGTCAGATATTTTCCTTTCGCATTCAAAATGTTAGTATACACAGAGTCAGAAAGACAACAGATCTGCACATTTTCTTGAAATTAATATTTTAGTAGAACGATGCTGCCTTTAATTAAGTATTCCATCTTCATGAAGGATATTTTAATGAGAGCGAAAACCTTGCATTTGTAAGAAAAATACAAGACGTACTCTGCCTCTGACAGAGAGAATGAACGTGAAGGAATAGTAATTAGACACACTTTGTGCAGCGTTTTGTTTTTGTTTGAGAACGAAATCTATTCAACATGTTTTTGTATTTGCGGTTGACTTGCATATTTAAAGAGTTTATTTAATAATCATAATTATTTTACCGATAATCTCTATTTATGAGGTTTCACAGCTTACCATGAAAATATATTTTTCATTTGCGGGAATGACGAGACGAGCAGGTCGTTCGCCTGAAATACGCCTGCCCATAAACAGGAACAACTACTCTCAGAACTTATAATTACTGAGCACTGTATGGCACTGAACCTTGCTCTCACTTCGTCGAGATATTAGGAGTAAACTGTTTAGTCACCTTTCGAGCAATTTTAATTAACATACATAATCGTCACGCCTGTATCCCATAGAGGTAGGCAGAGACTATGGATCGTGACTGCTCGATCCTAACATATTACTTTCGCTTCATTCACTTCCATCAATCTCTTCATGCATTCTCGTCGGTTCAGGGTCCTTTAGACCTGAATCTTGTTGAGGGTATCACCGATTTGGATGGTGTAGGTTCGGTGAAATCGACCCTACCGACTCTTCATCCACACTCACATTCTATATTTGCTTGGTTAATCTCCTTTCATCTATATCTACATGACCAAACCATTTTAATAATAACCTTATAACACTAGATACAAAATTTTATTATTATATGGCAAAAACTCATTTAGTAAATTCTAGACATGGTTAATATTCCTAAACACAATTTACGTCCATACTCACATAATGGTGTGCACTAAGGATTTAAGCTCACACTCTATGCCCTGTTTTGCACACTTCAAACTATTTAGCAATTTGCATTAACACTGTATTCTGTATTCGTATATTATTTAGGGAATTCAATTATGCAATACGGTAAATGCACTATTAAACTACGAGGTAGCTAGAAAATAATGATAGGTATACAAGATTAAGGTCGCACGTTCGACATAACACATACTCATCTAAATTAAGAAGGTATACATATATATAGAAGTGCGTGGTGGCCTGTGGATAACGGACCAGACTCGGCTGCCTACATGTTCACGGTGGTCGCGGGTCCAAATCCCAGGGCACACCTCTGACTTTTCGGAGTTATGTGTGTATTGATAGTCAATCACCACGCACTTTAACGGTGAAGGAAAACATCGTGAGGAAACCTGCATACCGTAGCGATTTTAAAGAATTTCTACGGTATGTAAGTCCGCCAACCCGCACTAGGCCAGCGTGGTGGACTATATGGCCTAACCACTCTCAATCTCAATTCTCTCGTTTGTAGAGTAGGCCCGTGCCCAGCAGTGGGACGTATAAGGGCTGATAAAAAAAATAATACATATATTATGTTCATAGTGTATTATCAATCTTTTAATGCGTGAAGGAAATTATTATGAGTTTATAAGTGTTTTTCTTCATGTTTATCACTATCGAAACATGTTTGGCTATTACAAAATTAGAAGTTATCAAAAGATGTTTGTTTTAACTTGAAAACAATATAATCACTATAGTCTAACCTTTACTTTCAAAATTAATTTACAGAACTTTTAACAATTTAATAATTCACTTATTTTTGTTAAGTAATTAATTTTAATTAAAACTTAGGCGCACCAGTCTAGACTTATTATACCGTAACTACAATGTAATAAAAGATTTACAGAATATAGCATTTAAACGTTTACCCCATAATTGTAATTTTTGGAAAAGTTTCAATATATTTGGAGGAATTATAGGAAATGTGCCCGGCGAACTAGGAGTGACAGTTTGAATATGTCTGCCTGTCCTTTTGGTGAAATAGGCCTGGGCTTATGTATGTATGTGTGTATAATAACTATGGTGGGATACGAAGCTACGAACGGATATTATTAATACTGGTTCTAGAATAAAAAAAATAATGTAAAAGTACGATTTTATAAAACATACGTATACGTTATAAAAATATCTAGCGCCCACAATTAATGCGACTTCTCTGTGGTCGTGTTTGATTTCGATTCAGTGTTTCCACTTAAGTCTTATTTCACTACGATAGCCTGTTGCGGATTTGTGGACTTTCTATACTGTATTTTTTTAAATCTCAATAGTATGTTGGTTTACTGACGCCGTTATCCCTGATCATTCAAGTCCGCAGCCATTGCCTAACAATACACCCATGACTTGTAAAACACGATGAGTGTCATAAAATATTTCAATAAAACAAATATATTTCAAAAGCAATACATCCTATTAGTAATACAGTGGTGTATAGGAAATTCTAAATGCAACAAGTATGTCAACAAAACTGAATTTACAATCAAAAGAAACACAGAAGCACGGCACGGGGCCGACTGAACGGCGTGTCACAGTTCATTAATATTAATAGTCGACGGCGAAACTCGGCGGCTACTGCTCTCAATTCATGCATAATTTCTGTTCTACGTCTCCTACAAATTTTAATTGCTGGAGTTGTTACACTGTAACTTTGTTCGCAATCACAGTGACAAATATAGCACCCATTTGTTGTACTGAATAAACATTTAAAAATGTCTACAGTGCCTGCATACCACACTGCATCTCGCTGAGAGTACTTCTGTTTCGGTCCCACAAAACTTTTGCCGTGCGTTTTCCAACTCGACGTATTTTTAGTTCGAAATTATCAAGTGTTTTCATTGAGGTAATGAAACAGCTTATGGATTTAATAAACGTGAGATCCAATATACCTTCGTTGCTATTTAGACAACGCCTACGGTGGAAATTCTTAGTTAGCTTCGATGTTTAATAAGGCGGATTTTGGGCTGATATTGTTTTTCTTCCGTAGGACTTATGTTACCAGCAAAGCATTTAACTCGGGCAATGTACTGAATACCTAGTAAATTTATATAATGCCGAGTTCGTCTAACCACTGCATATAATATTTTTCCTATCCTTTATTTTTTACTAACGGTTTATATGTGCAGGTACACACAATATTGTACAGAATTTCCAGACAAGTATAGAATTAATTAAATTTCGTACTTTTACTTACGTTTTAAAATACCTCGGTATTCGACAGATTGCCCTGTTATATAGATTGTTGATAACACAGATAATTATATATAATTATTAAATTCCGTAATAGATCACGGATAATTAATCTACGAACATGGCGCGCCAACATAATTGGGCAATCTCTCGAGTTTATTTTATGGAAGATCAAATAAGTTATATTTTCTAAGGATGACACGCGGCACTGAGGCCCAGAGCTTATTAAAATCTGTCACATAAAGCTGTGAGAGATCCCTTATGACTTCTACCAGACACTACTAATCTTCAATAATATTAAATAAAATAACTTTCTGTAGGACATAATGCATTATAAGTTACTTTTGAATTTAGATTTTCCATCATAATACATTTACTTCAATGATCTCAGGAGGTTTCAAATGTAAAAGTTTTGACTTAAGCGTGTGTTATTGACTTGTTATTCTCAGGTTTTAGTTTATGACGAATATTTAACGTATGTTTTCACGTGAAAAATGAAAAAGCCGTTTAGTTAGTTGATTAACCTCCGTGTATTTATATTGTAGAATGTATATATCGTAGTCAATTAACAAAATAAAAACCATATAATTTTAAGTAATAATCTTAAGCTCAAGAGTAGAATGTACCCGGTTGACGAACCAAGAATTTTGTTCATTAATATATATATGCATATTCAAGAGCAGTCGGGTAGATACAACGGAATGTTGCTCTCCGGTTCGCTGCAGGGATTAAATTTAATCTTCCACTACTTTTGTGCTATCTACAAAAGTGTCTGCGGTTTGAAACTTTTCTGCAGCTGTGAAGTATAGCGAAGTAACTATGCAAGTTTGAATAAAAACTTTATAATATTCCATGTTGTATAAAATAGTACTGGCTGAAATGCAGTTGATATTTCGTTGAGATTCGTATACAATGTATAAAAATGTTGGTAGTGCGTTATCAGACTTGGTGTATAAACACAAGGGGTTTTCTAGTATGAGCAAATTTCGGGGCAGGAATGTGATTAATTATGGGTTCTTTTTTTTAATTTATGACATCTAGTAGGAATCTAGTTGGCAGCGGACCAGCCTGACAAATCAAAGGTTCCCTCCCCATGCATACACTACCGATTTTTCAGTTACGTATGTTTAGTAGTTAACGGTTAACGTTCACTTTAATGTATGCAAACATTTTCTTGTATTAATATGTCCCTATTCTGGAGTAAGAGTCTAGTGTCGTTTAAAATAACTTATTCTCCAAAATGTAAATGAAATCTTTCGAAATAATTAATTTAAGCCTTGGTTACGAACTAGACAAGTAATTTTCTCCCGCGATATGCATTTTCCTTTTTGTTTAATATTGAATCCGTCATTTCAAGTCACGAGCCCTGGGGTCTTTTCATTTTCCAACTTTTGGCGCAATTACGAAAGTAGTTGCAAAGTTTCACATCGGCCTCTCAAGATTTTCATTTGCAAGAATGAATTTTCAAATTAAAGACGAGAGAGGCAGCCCTAAAAATGTACTTAGTGCCAAACTTGTAATCTGTTCTGGAAATAATTATTATAGACGACTTTGTTTCGACTGCTCTGTATGACAATATGTCTCACATACATCCAACACCCTTTGTAGTGGAATTAAGAGGCGCGGTGTGAAACGAGAGGTTTTATCGGCGTATCGAGACAATGTTTATGTAACTTGCAAATATTTGCCTCGGATCTAGGTGTAGTGAATCAGAAAGCCTCGTAGTTTCTAATACGTACGACATAAGACTTATTTTAGTGTGAATTCAAGACTGTATGTCGTTGTGAACATTATAGTTATGATAATAAGTATTACTCGTTACTTTCCTGGTAGGTCTTTCATAATGTTAAAGGCCGCCTGGATAGTTACCACTGCAATGTCTATTTCATTGTCTAATATTAATTTAAACGCACTGTTGTGCTCCGGTTTGAAGGACATTGTAGCCAGAGTAACTACTGAAATGACACTTAACATCTTATGTCTCAGAATGGCGAGCGCAGTGAACTGCTTAACATTGCTTTGTAATTCACGGTGTTGTTTGGTTTTGCTACTGTCCATGAGCATTCGTATCGCTTACCATCAGGCGAATAGCATGCTCGTCTCGCCATACATTGCAAGAAATAAAACTTTAATCATCCTTATTTATTCTTGTATATTACCAAAATTACATTAAATAAAAATGAGGGAGGCAATGCGTATTGCTTTACACAGAATAAATTGATGTTGCAGATTGCAAATGTTTTTACTCAATGTTCGTGAAAATATCAAATATGCGACATGATTAAAAAGCGAAAATATTCATAATTAAATAGGTACAGATAGGTTACTAGGTACTTATATACATATAAAGGTATATGTATTTGATTTATTTCACGTGTTTTTTGTATCGTTATTTGTTTCTTTATTGACAAATTGATTAAAATGTGATTATGTAGTGTGTAATATTCATGATAATGCCTTGTATATGCTATCTGGACAGAAATGCATGTTTCGCTGGTTGACACAATAATGGCGGCCTGACCCTACACATCGGTGTATATCGATACACAGACTGATGGTGGGTTTTTATCTTATGTAGAATGGTCACATACCTTTCACCAGCAAAAACCTGTTAAAATAGATTGGAATCCGAACATTCTTTTATCATGTCAGTCTGGTTTAAATCGTACAGTAATAAAAGTACTATTTTGTTGTGAGACCCTGTTCATACCTTTAATTTGTACATATCAATACGAAGTACTAGGGTACACGGACGAAAAGAAAATACGAAGGCAAAATAAACGTAAATAGCTCTCCGGCCCTGAAACGAAATGGCGAAATGATGACCGATCGACTGTCCACTGCGGCTTTCGCAAGGTAAATAAAATACAGATGAAAGAAGCAGAAATTATAGAGAATAAATAATGCCGGTAACTCGCTCTTTGTAATTGGGTAGCAACCATCGAAAATTATGATAAAAACTCGCCATCGTGAGTCATCCAAATCATGTGTAAAGCGCGGTTTACACGGGGAGAGTTTCTCGCGCCGGGAATTGTATGCGATTATCGCATGACATAACCGCCATAGATTATCGTGTTCTGACAAATGTTTACACGATGCAACTTTTTCATATCGTTACGATAATCGTACCTTCGAGGCGACAAACTCTCCCCGTGTAAATGGGGCTTTTTGAGTTCAACCTTCGTATATCGGATTATCAGACATAATTATTTGACTGGCGGGTGATAACCTCTATTGGATACTATTTCTTCACTCTGCACTCTCACACTTCTGAAAGTCCGCCAACCAGCACTTGGTGGCACTTTCGCGTGTTTTTATTGAGGTCCCAAAGTGGCCCCAAAGTGCAGATAGAGACAAGGAGTTTTTAGCCGGTATGAGTCCGGCATGGTCGGCCTATCTAGTAGTCGGCTATCCAAGACTTTCCCCATGAGAAAAAAAAAGGCCAGCGTGATAGACTTTGGCCTAAAACTTTAGGTTGTAGAACGACCCGCGCACAGCAGGGGGATCTTATAGACTAATTAGCAGTACAATATAGTACCTTCATTTGCAATACCTTCAGCTGCATTATAGTGGCTCTTGTGGCAGTAAAACAAAACTTACAGTAGCAAGTCCCTGCATTCAAATTCGCACAAAAGGACAAAACAATTGAAATTCATTCAGGACTGTATCAACAGACGAAGTTATTTTAAGCCCTTTAAAAACAGAGGAACCTAAAATGGTGACCTCTTAATATAAAGGGGTTATGAATAACAGCCCAATGTTTTTGTAAGAGTTCAGGAAATGAAACGAAAATTGTCCAATGCCCATGATAATTTTTACGAGTATAATGATGTACTTTTAAGGAGACGTAATAAAAACGTAGTAATTGGATAGGATGATGGCAATTAAAGCTAGCATTATTTATGAATGACGTTTGGTTAGGGGTGAGGCTAAAATGTCAAATTTTCACGACCGAGGTTGGAGATTCAATCCGTGACGTTTAATTAATGTAATAGAATAGAGTTCCTAATATGGGGTGGTGTTTAAAAACATATGGGTTGGAAATGTTTAATAGCAACGTGGAGTTTGGGCGGACATGGGATATACCTGCTTAACTTTTCACCGAAATTAAAGCCATGTACATTAATTTTATATTCACGTAAATATAGGTAATAATAAATAAATACACCCAACAGTCACATACATAGTCCTGACCCCACACTAAGATCAAGCCTTGTAGCGCGGATATCAGAAACTACGAGAGACTTTTCGGTCTCACAAACACCCAGACCTGACACAAATACTTGTGGTTTACACAAACATTTTTGTGTCGGTGTGGAGTTCGAACCTGCGGCCTCTCGTTTCACAGCCGGCGTCCAAACAACTGCGCCATGGAGGCTGTCAATAAAGCCATAGGATTAAAATTCCAACACTATTCGAAATATACAAACAGTAACGAAACAAGAGTGACCGATATCTAAAATATTAATATGCGAATCGATTTTTGTATACCGAAAATGTGCTATGTAGGGATTATCCAGAATTGTAAACAACATTATGTATGGCGGTTGCCTAATCGCATCCAGTATTTCAAATTATATAGCCAACACCCGTTTATTATAAAATACAACATTCACGTCAACGGCTGGATTATCTGCTAAGTGCGGATGATTTGGTTTAATTCAATTTACGTAGTTACGTCAATTTGTGTAAATTTGATGTACGTTGTAGGCCATATTGGAGGTGTTTCACTTGGTTATTATAATTTTAGAGATTCATGTATATTTGTATCGATATTTAATTACTTGCTAGACAATTTGAATTATTGTGTAGTATCTGCGCAGTTTAAATACTGCTTTAGCCCATTAAATACGTCCCAATGCAGGGCACGAGTCTCCTCTACAAACGAGAGTAGGATTGAGAGTAGTTAGGCCATGTAGTCCACCACGCTGTCATACTTAGGTGAACTTTACATACCACATATATTTTTTATAAATCGCTATAGTATGCATGTACATGTCACTGCTGAGCATAGATCTTCTACGATTGGGAGGGGTTTAGGCGATAGTTCATGAATCCTAATGCTATGCAAATGCCTAATCGTAATTACTAGCCATCCGGCTATTGCAGGTCGATGGACTTCATAATTTAGAAATTCATTTTTTAATCAAACATGTTTCCTCGCTTTTCCTTTGCGGTTAAATGCGCTATAATAGACGCAGATGTAAGCAAATTTGAACATGTCTAGATTCTCGCAATGAATTACATACATGACCAAGATATGTCACCCGTTTCGTACTAGTCGTGTTATCTCGCAATTTATCCACCCGCCCAATACCTAGATGCAGTGTTACAATAACCTGAGTGGCGAGCATGGTATCTCATGCTTAGCATTGGTAAGTAAATCCAAAAGTTGTTTAAAATGAATTGTTTGTGTTCGTGGGATTCATATGTGACATTTTTTATCGTTACTACCACAGTCATCTCATCATTATCATGGTCTTAGGTCTTCTCCAATATGAGCCTTTTTACTCTATCTTTACCCTTACCCAGTAAACATCTGCCAGTGATCTTTTCAAATCAGCATTCCACGTAGCTGGAGGGCGCCTTACAATACGCTTGCCAAGTCGTTTTTGCCATTGAAGGATCCGTTTATCAGATTAGTTATCGGTTCTTCCTTCTTTCTTGGTGTTATTTGAGTTGGTACCAGGTTGCGCCTTCCGACTGAGTCTCCTCTGTTTTGCTGATCTTGGGCATCCTCAATAGTACGGCCATTGATCCTCATATTATCTTCCTTGACGATACTAGCCAGCGCTTCTAAGCTATACCCCTCACACATTGCCGACGTATTAAAGTGGTTTTCTAAGGACGTGACCTTAGGTTATCGTAAATTAACTGTTACAGATTCTTTTTTGAAAAAAAAACCCAATATTGGAATCATCGTATGCCATTTATGTCTAAATAAAAACGAGAGGCCCAATTGAAAACCGCTTATATGTAAAAAATATTTCGGCCAGTTTATTTCCAAGCGTCAGTTATACGCGCAGTTAGTGACCTCTTCTCCGAATACCATACGGGAAAACTAGCAGTTGCATTGAAAATATCAGGGCTTTAACCATTGTGGACCGTCACGCTTTGATATTGTTCCCAGAACGGGCAACAAAAGGCCGGCAAGCTGCTGAACAAAGAGAATTAATACTAACCTCGGCTTGTGACGTGGCCATTTTGGGGATATTAATATTTAGGTCAATTGTAAACGCAGCTTACCTACTCGTACTGGAGTAATTGAAAAGCTGGGTGGTGTTGCTCTTGTAAATTTTCATCTTTTTATACAGCTTGCAGATGAAAGCTGTAACCTTTAAAGGCCTACGTTTAGTAATGGACCTCCTCTGGTGGTAAATGAAGATAATCTAGCAGTGAAACCTACTGCAGGTTTGGCCGAGAAATACACGTCATACTTTCCCAAATTGCCAGTACGCGGTGATATGTACACTCCGCGGCAGAGCTCCGGCGCTACCTTATTAAAAGTAATATTCATAGTAGCAGCACATAACAACGTCATATTTAAGTTTATGGCCAGAAATAAAACATAGGTATAGATTGTCTACGATCATTTGGCGTCCGAATGCGTTGTTGTCAAAATATTAGGAACAGTTTTTCTCTCTTCACATCTTATTAAATTGGACATGCTAATACTATAAAATGACGATTATAAATACTTGTCGTTTTTATTTTGAAAACATATCTCAAACAATGCGTTAAATAAATATTTTTTAAAATTTTAATTATAGTTCCAAATTTTGCCACACGATAATACGAGTAGAATTTAGATGAATATTATCAACTATGATGGAATGGAAGATGATAGAAAGGTCTTGTAAAAAGTGTTAATTCTGCCAAAATAATGTAAAACTCTGTCATATACGAGTAATCTGTAGAAAAGTTGACTGTGAATGAAAAGAGAGGTTAGAAGTATTCCGTTTAGCGTAGCATTTAATTAGAGAGGAGAGCTAATTCTGGTTTGTCCTTCTAATTCTCACCGTCCGACAATTCCCGCGAGCCTTGAAGAGCGTGTTAATTCGTCGGTTACAATTGTTGTTAGTCATTAATTTTGTATCAAGTTGAATAGTTTTAGCTAAACAACAGTGATGTTAGATTTTTGGTCCTAAAGTAGAGAATTCTGTGATAATTCTGGCTGGGGCCGCCAGGGTCAAGTTTCCTGCTTAATTTTATCCATTGTACCCAGTTTTTCGTAACATCGATTCTTGCCTCACTATGTTTTGGATATAGAGAAACCTACTTCTTAATACTGAGTCTTCAACGTTTTCATTCGTAATAATATTCGTAAAGTCTACCACTTACTTTAAAACTTTGAGCTTCTTGATATTGCTCCTTGATAAAAATTTATGTAGAAATTGGTAAACTGCATCGACTTAAACCATCTTCTATGGGCTTCAATTTCAAAAACCCACTTTAAATGCACGTATTATAGGTATTTCAAATTTCTAAAATACATTTTTCTTATAGAATTGTAACAACAGCATTGCTTACAACAATATCTGTTCAACCTCGATAAAATAAAAAGCGAGAAAAGGCTTTTTAGAGCTGAATCGTATAATATCAAATATATCCAGTTGGAGCTATCCATCTGGATTTTCCGTCGGCAGTAGTTTTGCCAGAGCCCAGAGCTAGGAAGTATTTTTTTTTATCAAACATCGGGAGTTTAGTGCAGTGAAACTTGTGGAAGTTTTCCATCGACGCTTTGAATTTAGCCATTTTTAAAAGTGCTAGTGAAGCACATGAAATGTACAGTATTTTTTGATGAATTCTCAGTTAATATTCTGGGTAGTGATTTAGTTTATAATTCATCTATAAATTGACAGTTTTTCTGTAAATTATACCAACCTGGGGCTCTTGTAAACATTTTGCTTAAACATAAGAAAAACCAATAAGGTAATTGCAAATTTTAATAAAACAGGTAGGCAAGAGATAATACAATACTTTATTTTTATTTTTCGATAGTTGATACTCCTCCTGTACGGCACTATTGTCAGAAACATTAGTTTGTCTAATTGGAAAAAAAGGGGATTAAATTATGAACAGGTGTAACGTAAGCAAATGGAAACGTAATTTCTCCACAATCGAACGTAATTCTTGAGTATTATTCAATATCACTTCAAATTAATTTGTGGCGTTCAAAGACTCGATATGGTGTCTTTTGCTTCTTATTTTGTCCAAAATATATTTTTACAAAGTATAATTATTTGTGACTCCAGAAGCCCAATAGTTCGCGTTTTATTTAACGATTTTCTTTTTAATCAGCCTCGATAAAATTATGACAACATTTAAAGAGAGCTTGGCTTGCCACATCGCCCTTCGAGAGTTTATAAAAGTAGGGAGTATTTATTGTTGGGTGTTTATGAAACGTAAATTTTGATAAATCAAATCGCCTTTAGAATTAGAACAAAAATGTCTAATAGTAATTTTGATTGCTAAACGAAGCTTGACAGATGTAATTTTTACCGAGATACGGCGATTGACTTTTTTATTGCATAGGTACCGGCCAACAAGCAAACATTGACATGTTTGCTTGTGACTCAGGTGACCCTGATGGTAAGTGATCACTGTCGCCCATGAACATCCACTGCGCTTGGATAATAGAAGTCTTGTCGGCCCATTAAATCGAAAGGGGAGCGAGAAGGAAAAAGGATGAAAAGAGGAAGTGGACATCCGGCAATCTCACTCACCGAACGAAACGCGACAGCTAAGCTGACGCGTCACGTAGACCTCCTGTGAAACAGTGGTACCACCCTGCACGAGCTTGTCCATGGATGGACATGTTGAGTCATGACTAACAACAGCATGGCTCTACCACAATAAAAATAAGACTCTTTAACTCTTCATCTACTAATGTATATTAGGCGTATAAAGAGATCCAATGAATAACTTTAATGAATTTAATAGAATGATGATGAATGGCAGAACACTAATCTCATGTGTGAGAGGCCGACTGGATGGGTACCACCGCAATGTCTATTCTTTTCCGCCAAACAGCAGTGTAAATGCACTATTGTATTCCAGTTTGAAGGACATTGTAGCCAGAGTAACTGCTGGATATAATGAGGCTTAACAACTTAAGTCTCAGGATCGCGAGCGCAGTGGAATGCCTAGCATTGCTTTGTAATTCATGGTGTCGTTTGGTTTAGCTACTGTCCATGAGCGGTCATGTCGCTTACCATCAGACCAATGGCATGCTCGTCTCGTCATTCATTGCAATAAAACAAACAATAAAAATTGCAACAAATGTGTAATCAAGATAGATTGATGACCAGTGCAACGTTATCAGCGCGAGAAACTGCGTTCTGCGTTCGTCAACCCGGCTGCAAAAACGTGGCAAGTACTTGTTTGTAACACTCTCAAAAATTTTGAAAGATCTGACCCAGAATGTGGTCACAAGATTTTGTGTTACAATCAAAGTTAGCGTTTGATACACATTGATTGCCGCTGGCCATGAACGCCCACATAACTTCAAGAATTCCAGATGCTTGGCGGCCTTTGAAAGTGGACGGTAGAAAGTTATTTAACCGCAGGCAGTAGAAGTTAGCTTTTCCCTTTTATTTCATATTTAAGTATATTAATTATATGATGAAACAGAAATAGAAAAGTCAAACTAAACTTTAATAAAGCATAATATTTTAACTTTAACTTTTCCGGAGAGCTATCCAAATCTTAAATCGCAGAATTAATTTCCATAAACTTTATACCGTATGTTGTTTTAGGATTGTTAACCTTTAAGGAAAGTGAAATTGAATTGGGAATATCTATTACCCACCGGTGGAACAATAACAAGGACTATTGTCTTGTTCGATAACCGTTTAATAATTGTACTCAGTAGTAATACTTAATTACGGAATTATTTATATATCCCGTTTCTTCGTCCACTGGCGCAGGTGCACTATGATACGATTACAACGGTCTCGAGTTCGAATCCTTGGTCGGGCAGAGTGGTATTGGATTTTTTTCTTTTCTTTTCACAATCAAACGGACTCAGTAATTTGCGCCCGATATGGCGATAGACTTCGCCCCCTATCACATTGTGGGACGGAACACACAAAGCGTAACGTGGGTGTCCTTGTAGCACCTCTGGCTACTCCTTTTGGCAAAAAAGCGTGAGCTTATGTATGTATGTATGTGTGTGTGTATACTATTTATTTAAGATAGAGAAAATGAAGCATAATCTAAATCAAATTTTTATAGCTTTGGGTTGCTTCTAAAAATCAAGGTTGTTAGGAAATTTGCACATCATACATTTTTTAATAAGAATTTCTATTGCATTGTGTGGTGAACCAAGTCCTAGACTCCCTCAATCAAATATACCGTGTTGAGGAGTGGGCGTGTCATCTCATAATTTACAGATCACAAATAAATGTTTATTTACCTCCCAATAAAGCACAATTACTTCGCTTTAACACAATACAATTAATGACTGTAAAAGTTGAATGCAATGGTGAAAAACGGCGGGCATTATTAAGAACAATGCGGTTTAAAAGGAATATTAAATACAAGAAATTAAATTTGAAAAAGCGTTGCGGGTAAAATAGCAGTTCATTATGGGGGACTGAACTATTTGCTGGGACGATTAATATTCAGCGTCACACATTGACGTACACCATTCGAAACGAGGTTAATGTCCGGAAAAATCATTTGCGAGATGGAATTATGGTAATTAAATTCGAATTAAATTCTTGGTGTGCGTGTTTATTTTTTATTTACGTTTCATTAAACTGATGGCCGGTGTTTTGTCATGAAGTCTGAGACGGTAATGGATTTTTTAAATTAGTTTATTGATAATTACTTCATAGATGAGTTACAATAACCTTGTAAATGTTACTTCATTTCATATTACTTAGTTTAAAGGACGATTTACTATAATATTCCGTTTTATTCGCGATCTATAGATATATTCCAAAAGACCTTATTTTAAACTTTCAGACTAAAAAAAGCAATTGCGTATACTTATAAAAAAAAAAAGTGAAAATTTTAAAACTCCAAAATACACCAACATCTTTATTATGTACAAAACACTCGAAGACAAATACATTGCAATAAAAGATGTTGAAATGTTCATAGCACCAGTAAGTTGCGCGAATTGTCGAGCAGTGTGTCATCCGGCGCGCCTCCCGTTGCGGACTGTCACTGCTAATTTGCACACAATTGTTCATCTCAAACTGAAAGTATAGAAATGAGACCAGAAAATGTAGTCGGAGTATATGTAGCTCACTAATTGGACTCACCAAATTGTATCCAGTACTACGCAAACGTTCATTAAAGCCTCTTTGTCGGATAAAATGGTTATCATCGTCAACGGCTATTCCGTTGGAGCTTATTAAGATTTTTGGAATATACTCTTTGTTCTACCGTGACATGGCAAGTCAAATCTGGTTTGTATTTTATTTAATAGACCCGTAATCGGCCGAATTTCGTCATTGTATAAAAGCTGAACGTTTGTCTGCGCATGCCTCTGATGTAGGCATCAAACGATCCTTATGAAGTTCTGATCGTGGTGGCTTTCGAAGTTATCAGCATTAATGTGTCTGCAAGTTGAAAGAACCATCAAGTGTCCGGCTGCTACGAGAACACTTTTTGATAGTTATCTTTACAACATATATACGAGTATTAATTCACATTTTATACTATAACTCGGGCAAAATCCATTATATTAAAATTTTAAGAAATAGTAATAAATAATTTTACCAGCTTTATATTTTAAAATCAGAATTATATATGTTATCTGTTAAGGCAACTATCAAAAAATGTTTCCTTGAGAGCTGGACACTTTTATGGTTCTTTCATCTTCCAGACACATTAAAGCTGATAACTTCTAAAGCCACCACGATCGGAACTTCATATTAGCTGATCGCGTGATGCCTATGTCAGAGGCATGCGCAGACAAACTTTCAGCTTTTATAAAATGATGAAAGTCTGAGGGCTACGGGCTTTCTGTCTATTAGGCAATAGTTCACCAAGCTGGTCAATGAGATTACTAAGTGGGATAATAAAATAAACATGCCATTTAAATCTTTTAAGCACCTTGATCGTTTTTATGTAGTACCTCGCGACGTTTTCTTAATTATATTTTAATATAATTAAGAAGTAGAATGTTAATTCTAAACATGTTAATTAAAACATAACTCTTGTAAACTGTCGAGCAATAATCTTGTAAAGCATTTACCTGTTAAAAGTACTTATTGAAGTATTTTATCTCCGAAGACTTTGTACAAAGGAAACTTGGTTCGTCTCCTCTCTGAGTCCATTGTGCGCAATTATTTCGATACGAAGTTTCATTATGAAATTTATTTCAAAATTAATCGGATTTAGTTTTCCTCTGATGAATTCCTGGGAATACCGCGGCAGTTGCGGGAACTTAACACAATGGGAAATGATTTTGTGATTCATAAAAAAGTAACTAACTACGTTCGCAAAACTAAGAGGATTTAGACCAACTTCAAAAAAGAGGTTTCTGAATGTCTTGTAAGTTGTAGGAACTGTTAAAGTAAAAACAGGTGTTTGTAGTTGCGACAGTTTTTAAGCGGTTTTACTTTTATACATTCTTTTGGGAATTGTCATTGTTAGAACAACTTTTAATTAGCAAGTAGAAACGTTAGGTAAGAAGCCTTTTGGGGACACTGAGTATGTAATTTCTTTAGTTGTCATGTCAAGATATGAATATACATTATTTTTATGAAATAGGAGGCAAACAAATAACGTACCACTTTATAGTATATGGTCAACCATAACTTTGAAAATATCAGCGTGTTCGCTTTTGAAGAAAATATAGGTTTTTTGTCTTTAAGGTTCTAAGGTTCTGAAAAAAAGCTATAAGCTGCAACGGCCTAACTGTAAGCATAAAAAAATACAAATGTTCCAAAGCTATAAGATATTTGTATAGTCTACAAAATGACCAACATAAACGACTATTCAAGTGTGCCACAATTTGTTTTATTTTTTCGACCAGGCGGGCCTAACTGTATCGAACGGAGAGACAACCATGTCTTGCCGGTGAATATTGAGATTCCCAGCACTTACAATCATATATATTTTTAATGCGCTTATATAAAAGAACCAAAGCGTGTACATAAACACAATATTGCATGCTAGCCCTGTATTATACAACGCTTTGTAACGTTTGACCCAGTCACGATAGTGCATCCGTCTCCCCTTCACCAACAAATTATACACACAGCAATTAGCGAAATGCATTCTAAATTATTGTGATTTCACCAGATGTTGTTTGCGTTAAAACAGAGTCACATAGTCTCTTTGTACTATATAATGCGCGCCAGAGTGGAGCAAAATATGCATAAATTGCTTAGGCGTGTGAAACACAAAATGTATCTTTAATTTGTGCATATTTTGTGATGATTTTATATCATTACGTATGTATGTTGGGAGGTATAAAAAATATATATGAAGATTTTAAAAGGACGCGACATATACAGAGTGTACGTTTTTGGTCAAAATACAATTATTCAACTAGTTTGGTTTAAACACACACGGAATTATCTGAGTTCGGCAAGCTTCCGTGACCATGTAACATTTTAATATTAAATATTGTAGTTTTAATATCATTAAAGAGAACGTACATCACTACATAGTATAAAACAGAGTCTGTGCCTATCTATCCTTAGATCTTATAACTACGAAACGGATTTTGATGCGGTTACTTTTAATAGATAGAGTGATTCAATAGAAACCGAAAACGAAGCCAGGTGATAATTTTAATGACTTTTGACACAAAGCAACAAAAAAAAGCGACGATTTTTTTTGTATTTTTTTTCCTATCATCGTATTTGGGTGGTAAATACATACCTTTTCCTAAAAAAATAATGTAAACCTTTTTATTTTTAAGGACGCTGTAGCACGCAAGGGTTTAAATTATAGTTTAACAAAAACTATGGATTTACCACCCAAACACAATGATATTTAAAGCATTACAAAAAAAATCGTCGCGTTTTTTGTAAAATTTTTAGTTTCATCGTGTCTGTAGTCACTAAAATTACCAACTGGCTTCGTTTTCGGTAACAGACTTGTAATACCCTGTTTGTATAATAAATATTAGTGTCCGACCGAAACTAGTTTCTCAGCCGAAACCGAAACCGAAACTTATTAAAATTATTTAAAATTACGATTATTTACTCAAATTCACTGTTTTTGTTTACATTTACTAAATAAATTTATTAAATAAATGTAAAAAAAACAGTGAATTTTAGTAAATAATCGTAATTTTAAATAAATTTCGGTTTCGTTTTCGGCTGAAAAACTAGTTTCGGTCGGACCCTAATAAATATTCAGTGTCCTAGTTTGTACGAAAAATAACATATACCTATCTGGTGTGGAGTGGAATCAAAAAACATCTGCACGCAGGCGAAGCTGGGACGGGTCGCTAGTGCCTAAGCTATAATACGAGTTTCAGTAGTGTATGTTAGGATATATGAAACAGGGCAACTTAAATTTATGCTTTTTACGATCGGTAGCCTTCAATCTTTTCAGTAGTAGATTTCTTAGCCTGTCCTAGTGAGGTTGAGAGAATACACACACCACAATATTTCACATATTTAGTAAAACAGGTACAAAAAAAAATGTTCTAGAAGATTTTGTACAATTTAAATTACTAAAAACAACGGCCTACGAGCTAACTTGTAACACATGAGCGATGTATGATTCGCGCTGAGAAGCAATTAGCACGATTCAAATTGGGCGATGAAAGAGATCGCGTGCGGCCGAACGAAGATAGTAGTTTGAAGTAATTACGATTGTTGTGAGCGCCGACAATCACTTAGAAGCGCCTTATCTAAGGCCTACTTAACGCGGACTTGGCTATTAAGTCATAAATCGTGGGCTAGTCACGCAACGAGCTGACGATTTGACTCGAACCGAGTTATCTGCACCTTGGCATCTAATTAAGAAAATCTCTTTTTTGTTTTTATAGCGCTTTTAAATTGTTGGGAAAGAATTGTTTGAATTTCGTATCGTGTAATTGGTGGATTTAGGGAGTAGGTTTGGTATCATTAAAATGTCAGCTATATTTGTTTAATTAATAATAATAAAAATAGCCGGTAAATATCACCTCTGTTTTAGGCATAGTGCAGATTTGATTTCAATATTTTTGCTTAGCGCATGAGCCAAGCATATTAATTCATGAAACCTTTTACCGTCTTTTTCTAAAATGCGGTCAACTTTATGAGACTATATTACAGACGAAGTATTGTATTGTATTGTATCAGCCCATATACGACCCACTGCAGGACACGGGCCTCCTCTACAATCGAGAGTACGATTGAGAGGGGTTAGGCCATATAATCCACCACGCTGGCCTAGTGCGGGTTGGCGGACTTACAGACGAAGTGTATTTACTAAATTCCGAAACTTTTTGATTGTATTATTTTTTATCTCGGTTGCTATTTTCAGTAATTTCCTATGAACCTCAATTCACACTAATATATTTGCCTGATTTTATAGTTACCCAATGTAATGGGCGTCCGTACCGGCGTATTGCATAAACTTTCAAACCAAGAAAACACCACCCCAGAGACACGCAGCCATCAAAGTCGATTGGCAAGCATGAGTCAATTTATTACGTGGAAACGTTACTAATTACGTTGTATCACAGGCGCAGATTTAGCCCGTCCCGGCGGGTAGATCGATTCACTCAGTGGACGCTGGCAATCCATTTACCAATTGGACAGTCAGTTTGACACATATCAGTGTGTGCGCAGTGTGCAACTGCGTCGGTATACTGCAGGTAAGTGGGCGACAGGCTTTTGTTTCTTTTATTGCTGAATGTTCAATTGGGGATGGTGTTGACGCTTCTATGTTCTGGAAAATTGGGATATGACGTTATTGGATTGCAACACCATCGCTGCGCTCCAAGTTTATTGTTGGAATAGGTATCGGTTTAATATTCGAAAATTAATATTGACAATATACGTATGCAAGTTCATGCATCCCTAAGGGTAGGAGACTGTCCCGCCCCCACACCCACTACTGCAACTCCTGTAAGCCAAGATTAACAGTGGCACGCATTGTAATGACACCGAGCAGTGAAGCTCAGCGAGTCTCCGGGAATGTCGAGCTTGTCTTTAACCTGCAGCGAAATCAATCATAAAGTTAAATTAATAGGAGGAGTTGGAAATAATCCCTAAGGAAACTAAACTAGATGTCACTAGTGTGCATTTTTGTAACAAAATATAAATTATGAAGTTAACAATCGCGTTGATTCATCATTCGATCGATAAACCATTCATAATTAATTAAATCTACAGAACTCTACATATTGTCAGATTGAAGATAAAAGAGAATTTTCAACACGATTTAACCCTAAATTCAAAGTTTCAACTCCTCAGAAATCCACTACTAGTCTGTGAACTAAACTTGGCAAAGTTAATCAAACATTGTGCCAATACAGTTTCTTAGAAACGCAAATGCTTGTGGCCATTTTACACTTCAGCAGAAATTAATACCCACAAGTGTTAATAAAGGGCTTCAACACGAAACTAAACGCTGACGACCAGATCGTTTTCACTAATGGTACGTACATTATAATATCAGTTTACATCACATGTACGCATTAATTAAATTTTAACAAAGCTTACTTACTAAGGATTCTGTTTCAATATAACTTGGATAAAAATAATGTTATTAAAAAATTGAAAAATTAAACAAACTGAAAATGAATATTTAAAGCCCTTTCGACAATATGTTCATATTGAATTTAACGTCATAAGAATGGTAAACTAGTAAACTTAGAATGGTAATGGTACAGTGGTTTTATAAATGGTAGAGCCACGCTGTTGTCAGTCATGACTCAGCATGAAAGGACAGGCTCGTCCGAGGCAATACCACCGTCTTACAGGAGAATGTGAAGCGACGCCTTTGCTGTCGCGTTTCGTTCGGTGAATGAGATTGCCGGATGCCCAAAACGCCTTTTCTCTTCCCATTGAATTAAAGGTTTTACCCAGAAATATGGAATTGACTACAAGGAAACTTACTCGCCAGTAGTACGATACTCTACTATTCGTACATTAATTGCTTTAGCAGCAAATTTGGACCTGCATATAGACCATATGGATGTAAAGACAGCCTTTCTGAATGGCGATTGACAGGAGACAGTGTATATGGGACAGCCAGATGGGTATAAAATAAAAGGTAAGGAAGACCATGCATTCAAACTAAATAAAGCAATATATGGACTAAAACAAGCATCAAAAAGCTGGTATGATAAGATTGATAAAGCTCTGTCAGAACTTCAGTTCAAGAGAACCCTCTGTGAGCCTGGTGTTTATATTAAATCAGACAACACTACTAACCTTATTATATTGGCCCTGTATGTCGATGATATTTTGATTTTTAGCAAAGACACATCTGAAAAGAAATCATTGAAGGAGGAACTGATGAAAAAGTTTGAAATGACAGATCTAGGTCGAGCTAAACATATACCTGGAATGCGGTTGAAACAAGAAGAGAATAAAATTACTCTCGATCAAGAAACCTTCATACAAAAAGTTTTAGAACAGTTAGTATGGTTGACTGTAAGCCTGTGAGTACACCTTTAGGATGTGGCATGAAGCTTGAAAAAGGTGAAAAACCGGATCTTGATTTGAAGAACAGAAGCCTTATTGGATGTATTATGTATATAGCCGTTTGCACGAAGCCTGATATTGGACATGCAGCAAGCTTATTGAGCCAGTTTAATAACTGTCACTCTGATTCGCATTGGAAAGCTGCTAAACGAATCTTGCGATATTTAAAAGGAACCATGGATTATAAAATAGTGTATGAAAAATCGTCTTTATCTATTACAGGATATGTAGATGCAGATTGGGCATCTAACCAACTAGACCGCCGCTCCTACACTGGTTACATGTTTAAAATAGGTAACTCAGCCGTGTCATGGGAAAGCCGTAAGCAGAAAACCGTAGCGCTGTCGAGCACGGAGGCAGAATATATGGCATTGTGCGAAGGAGCAAAGGAAGCTAAATTTATTAGGAGTTTTCTTTATGAATGCTTAGGTAAACTCTTATCAGTTGTGTTGTATAATGATAGTCAGTCAGCGCAGAAAATTTGTAATAATCACACTAATCACAGTCGCAGTAAACATATCGACATTAGACATCATTATGTGAGGCAAATTGTTAAAGATAAAATCATTAAACTAGAATATTTATCTACTGAAAATATGCCAGCTGATGTCTTAACTAAATGTTTAGGTAAAGATAAACATTTTTACTGTGTGTCTCATCTAGGTTTACAAATTGTTTAGTTTAAGGGCAGGTGTTAGAACTGGTTGTTATAGAGCATAGAGTATAAACGAAACAATTAGTGTGTTCTATGATCTATGATTGTCTTGTGAAAGCTCTTCTCTTATGTCGTGTCATGTCCGTGTATTCTCATATTAAATCTTTATTTACTTTATCAATCCTGCATTTCTGTTTATAACCCATCACTTTTCCCTTCCCGCTCTCTTCTCAATTTGATGGCCGGGCAACATATCTATGATCCAAGAGTTGCGGATGTTCATGGGCGGCAGTGATCATTTACCATCAGGTAACCTATTTTCTCGTTTGCCGGACGTGTTGTATAAAAAAAGGAGTGCTTGGAATGCTGACACTTAAAAGCGATACTTATTTTACTTGCTTAATACTTTATTTGATACAAAAGGAAAAATCGTAAATTTAAAAAATAACACATTGAAGAATGTATATACACCTGACGATTTTATTGCTCTAGATATTTTTTTTACAAACTGTTATTAATTGGATGTGTATGAAAAAGAAAAATAAATAACAGTTAATGTACATCATAGGTATGTATATTACTGTTTTGTTTTCATCAGTCGCACAGAACATTTAATAAACAATACGGTAACTTTTTCGAAGTTGACACAAATTAAAAAATAAATTGGAAATAAAACCGACGGAATGTAACAGCTTTGCTGTCGCATTTCATTCATTCTGGGAGATTGGTGGACGCCTACCAATAATCCGTAACTCCCCCCTTCCTCATTCCCTTTGTTCCCAAAGGTCAAATGTATAACTACGATGCTTATATTGATGTTCATGTGCGGCGATGATCACTTATCATCAAGAGAACCGCTTTATCGTTTAGTATAAAAAATATTTTTAGTATTCAGTGTCTATTTAACCTTAACTTATTTTTGGACTATGGTTAGTACGGAAATAACAACTGTAGTATGTAAGTATCAGCCCATATTCGTCCCACTGCTGGGCACAGGCCTAGTCTACAATCGAGAGAATCGATTAAGAGTGGTTAGGCCATATAGTCCACCACGTTGGCCTAGTGCGGGTTCGCGGACTTACATACCGTAGAAATTCATTAAAGTCGCTACGGTATGCTGGTTTCCTCGCGACGTTTTCCTTCATCGTTAAAGTGTGTGATGATTGACTATCAATACCCACATAGCTCCGAAAAGTCAGAGGTGTGCCTTGGGATTTGAACCCGCAACCACCGTGAACATGTAGGCAGCCGCGTCTGATCCGTTACCAATTACAGGCCACTACGCACTTTATAGTAACTATAGTATAACATGTAATATAAAAATGGATTTTATATACAAAGTACACATTGTCTAATTATACAACATACATACATAAACTCATTGAGGAGGTATACATATATGTATACATAGGTGCCACCCACAGTTAGCCGAGATTATTAATATCTAATGATGTGATTAGAGGTAAGACTATCGCTACACTGGACGCAAATTTCAGTCCGGGGTATAATGAGTATGTTATTTTACCATAAACATTAACGTTAAACAAATCGCTGTAGATAAACACAATGACACTAATTCTAAGTCGGTTGATTATTCATCATAAAAATTTGCAATACGTAACTTTTGCAAAATTACGTATTGCAAAGTGTAAAGAAGGGGTTTCTGAAAATTATTCTCGCAAAACGCTTGAATAGGCTATGGAAACTTCCGATTTTTTAAAGTGAAAGACATGAAAAGTAGTGCGTAAGCTTTCAAAATTATGCTTCAAGGAAATCCCACGGGCATGTGGCAAGTTCATTCACAATTCATATTCAACTTTTTACATTCTGCCGAGTTATATTCTGTCTAACGTCTGCGAGTACTTGAACCTTAAATATAATAACTGAATAAGCTTAATAAAAAGGCTCTAGTGTAGTACATTTTAATCAAGTTAGTAAGAGTAGTAATAATTCTGACAAAATATTCATTGGCTAATGTCTGAAATAATAGAACAAACCAAAGTCCGCGGTAAGCGTTCGAGTACTTTTGAATACTCTAGTTATTACATTTCTATTGTTTCAATGTTTGAACAGGGTAAAAGGTTCTCAGTTTCAGCCCTTATTATTTATTAAAGGTATTGACCGCCATTTGGTTTGGAGATTGCTATTGTTACAGAATCATAATGGACAAAGTTCGAAAGAGGGCGTTTCGCCGCTGTTTAATAACTAACTATAACGGTATATAAGCCGGCATTATGAGGTAATAATAATGATAAATAGGACGAGGAAATAGTGAAACGTTTGCCGCCATGTTCGCCGATTTGTAGCAAATGTTTGAATAATTGCGATAAAATTATACGCATCATACTACCGAGAATTGAGTATTGTAATTTCCGTGTGAACTTTACCAATGTAGGTTTTCGGAAATATGCTGTTAATTAATTATAATATTAAATATAAGGAGAAACGAAGTGTTCGGCGTAGTATTTGTTTAAGAATTGAACTTCAATTGGCGTTATGATAACAATAGCACCTTGGCGAAATATACTTTTTTATGCTCGTAAGAAAAATTAAGTACAATACACCTGATTATGAGTGTAGTGCGGTCAAATAGATTATCTTCGGAAAAAGACATATAATTTTTTAATTAAATATATAATTTTTTATATTAATATTCTGTGAGCTGCATTATCTTTCCACTTCTATAATGAGTAATATTACAATATTGGTCTGACTGTTATATAAACAGCATATATCAACTGTGATATAACATTTACAACAAAATCGAACAAATGTGAAAAACTTTTTGGTCTCAATATCAGAAACAAATAAACAAGTACAGCCTCCGTGGCGCAGTTGGTTAGACGCCGGCTGTAAAACGAGAGGCTGCGGGTTCGATCCCCGCACCGAGACGTGTTCGTGAGGCCCACAAGAATTTGTCTCGGATTTGGGTGTTTGTGAGACCGAAAAGTCTCTCGTAGTTTCTGATACCCACGACACAAGACTCAATTAATCTTAATGTGGGGTCAGGACTATGTATGTGACTGTTGGGTGTATTTATTTATTTTTATATAAAAAACTATATAAATATGTCTATTTCCGAAGATAATGTATTTGATTGCACTACACTCATAATCAGATGTATTGTACTTATTTTTTCTTGCCAGCATATAAACCGTATATTTGGCCAAGGTGCTATTGTTAATCATAACGCCAATCGAAGTTGAATTCTTGAACAAACACTACGCAGTACGCTGAACACTTCGTTTCTCCTTGTCCAAATAATGTTCCTCGTAAATCTCTTAGACACGCTAATGGGCTGTTTTAAAGATAGTTGTAGAAACAGATATTGTTGTTGTTTATTTGAATACCGCATCGTGTGGAGGGCGTGGCTAGCCGTCCAACCGATGGTTGATGTTCAGCCCAGTAGCACGAAACAGTGCCAAGAATAACAATTCAACGGCAATGCTGCGCCCTACGTGGTGATGCTATATTACCTTCAGCGTCACATATGTATTAGTCAATGCCAAAATCAACAGTTCAAATTATGATTATGACACATTTGTGTAGAATATAGGGATTAAATGTTAACGATATCCGATGCAGCTGAGTGCAGGCTGCTAAAGATTCGAACAGCGGCGTATTAGATGATTCCTCGATAATTTGTAACCATTGTCATTATTAAGTTATTAGCTAGCTCAGATTTGGCAGGTATTCTAGTTTTTAATTACTTGACACATACGTACATAAGCTCACGCCTTTTTCTCAGAAGAGGTAAGAGATTTTCCTAGTAGTAACTAGGACACCGACGGTTTGCTGACTCTGTTCCGTCCCACGTGATAGGGTGCGAGCTAATCGCTATATCGGGCACAAATTCCTGACTCCGTGCTGATAATGTATAGAAAAATCCAATATCACTTTGCCCGACCTGAGATTCGAACCCGAGAGCTCAGTTTTATAATTATACCGTAGTACAACATCGAGGCAGTTATTATTTGAATTTCCAATAAATGAAGATACCCAATTATAATATCATGTTACCAATTGCTTGTACTTATTACTTTCTGTAATATTATAACAAGGGTTTTTTAAATGAAATATTTTGCATCCATATACTAACTTCATTTAACCACAAACTAAATTTAATAATCTGGTTGCAAAATATTCGCAGAAAAAGAATTTTCAAAATGATTCTATTGAAAGGCTGCGTTTTACAGTGAATTCATTAAAACCAGCGAAATGTTTGAAAAACTGGCTGAAATATGGCGGTATTTGAAACTTTGCCATCTCATAGTAGGCGATGGCTTATCTTAAATAAGCTACCGCACTGGAACTACCCACTAGATTTTAAGGAATATTTATCTACTTTTGATTTATTAAGCTTTATATACTGTGTGTTACTTTGAAGCCCGAATAACTATGAATCCTAAGACTTAAAAGTGCAAAGCTTGGTCACTTGGTAGTAAAAGTGCAAAATATGCTGTGCTCCGGATGCTCCGGAAATTCCGGATGGAGGAAATTTGAATCCGATTGCACTTAGCATCAGCTAAATTATATTGACTTAGTACCGGTATAAAAAATATTTCACTAATTGATGTTATATATGTTCACGCATTTGTCATTGACTTGCGTGTAATACCTAGAAGCTGCATACTACGAATAGAGCTGCGGATATGAAACGATAATGGGCGAAACACGAAGTGTGTAAAGAACAACACAGTCGGACTAAAGCTCTGACCAAATGTATACCGAGGTCGAATAAACGGAGTGCCGGCAAACCGCTTTATAGTCTGATGATATCCAGCGAATGGCCAGTATGACCTAGATTCAACTAACCCTAGAACCTAGAAAGTTGATAGAGAGCATATACAGGAATGCTATGTCCGGCTTTGGGATAAAATGCTTATTAATGAATAGTGACAGCAATGAATATGTGCCTATCTGTAATATTTAAAACTTTGGTATCGTACTGCCAAATATTGCTAAACTAAATTATGTATTTAATCACTTTGGTTACACAGCTCCGAAATTATACTAACAAATTAAATATCAGTGCTAAGGTTGAATATTAATTCGTTCATTTGTAAATATATTGTGAGGGTTGACCGCGCGATGTTTGATTTAAATTACCGCCCTTAATATATCCTTTGCAAAAGTATTCGCAACAAATAAATAGAATAAATACATTCAACAGTCACGTACATAGCCGTGGCCCCACACGAAGATCGCGTCTTGTGTCGTATATATCAGAAACTACGAGAGACTTATCGGTGTCACAAAGAACCAGACCCGATACAAATACCTGTGGATTAAACAAATATTTATCTTGATGCAGGGAAAATGTTAAAGACCTTTTATACCTGCAAGTAAGTTTTGAGTGATCAATTGTCTTTCTGGAAGCACTACACTGCTAGATGCATGGATTCAGTTCGGCAAGCTAATGTAAAATAAGCGAACTATAGCAATAGCGTAACAAATTTTTTTTTTTTTTATCAGCCCATATACGACCCACTGCAGGGCACGGGCCTCCTCTACAATCGAGAGTACGATTGAGAGTGGTTAGGCCATATAGTCCACCACGCTGGCCTAGTGCGGGTTGGCGGACTTACATACCGTAGAAATTCTTTAAAATCGCTACGGTATGCAGGTTTCCTCGCGATGTTTTCCTTCACCGTTAAAGTGCGTGGTGATTGATTATCAATACACACATAACTCCGAAAAGTCAGAGGTGTGCCCTGGGATTTGAACCCGCGACCACCGTGAACATGTAGGCAGCCGAGTCTGGTCCGATACCACGAGGCCACCACACACTAATATTTAAAAATATTTATTTAGAATTATGAGGCTTTGTAGCGGTGCGAATATAAAATCGAGACGAATAATTTTATACAACTACTAATAATTCTGTAGTTGGAATAATTTGCACGTATTAACAAATGCATTGTCTTTTATTATGCCAGTAATTAAATTCTAACATTTAACCACATTCATTTAGTACTCGAATTTTTTCTTTCGTCAAAAATTAACTCTGCGGAGGGTAGTTTGTGATTTGCTCACTCATGAGTCATACAATCGGTCAGTTTCGTGAAACCTTCGGAAAGCTCAACACGTGCTTTACACGTTCCTTACCCAATTTCCGTGGTTACGTGGACATTATAGTGCAAGTGGTGTTTAGTGCTATTAGAAAACCAGTGTGGTTGGCGTCTACCGTCAAGTGAGTTCCAGATTCTGGTAAGACAACTAAATGTATATATTTTTTAATTCCTTTAGGTTTTAACATAATGCAGGGTATACAAATGTATTATACTATTGTCGCCGTCTAAATCTATCTGTCTAAACTATGTGTATTTAAAAATGTTAATTTTATACGGGATAATAAATAAATAAATACACCCAACAGTCACAAATATATTTTTGCACACATTTTTACACATGAACATACATGATTCACGTACATAGGGCCCGACCTGCAAGTTTTGTGTCGTTGGTAGTGGAAAATACAAGACTTTTTAATCTTACAAACACTCACACCCGAACAAATACTTGTGAATCACACAAACATTTGTGTCATTGTGGGGATCGAATCCGTGGCCTCTAATTCAAGGCCGGCGTCCAACCAACTGCGCCATCTACACTCATATTAAGCGAATATAATTAATAATAATAATTTATTATTAAATACATCGAACCTTCACATACATAGCCCTGACTCCACACTAAGATCAAGTCAAGTGTCGCGGGTATCTAAAACTACGAGAGGCTTTTCGGTCTCACAAAAACCCCGATCTGAAACAAATATAAACAGAAATGAAAGTAAAGCATCAAAACAAATAATCTGGTAATTTAATACATAAAATAAATTTTGAATCCATTTCATTGAAGTAGATGTAGCATGCAGATGACTTATAATTAAATTGTCAGATACAATGACAAAGCGTGGGTAAATATGTTAAGCTGAATTGTTATTCAATCACATCTAAGTCGAGAGCTAAGTGCATTATTCTATGTTGGCAAAGGACGGCTTCAAGACGATGTATCGATTTACAAACCAACGTCTAAGACGCGAATATATGTTTAACTTATAAGCTAAGATTTCTAAGACCTAGGTCACATTACTAATGACATTTTAAGGATCAACTTAGTAATAGTGTTTCTAAAGGCTCGTTGCATTACGCCTACAATTGCAATGAGTTTGAAGATGATCATAATCCACGGTGATAACTTTTTATAATATGTAGATCTCAGATAACATACATAAACATCACGCCTTTTCTCAAAAGGGGTAGGTAGAGGTGCAACCAGGTCACCCACATTTCGCCTTTTGTGTTCCGTCCCATGATGTGATAAGGGGTGAGCCTATGGCCATATCAGTCACAAATTCCTGACACCGGGCTGATAATGAATAGAAAAAATCCAATATCACCTTACCCGCCCGGGATTCGAACCCGAAACCTCGGCTTTGTAATCATACCGTAGTACAACCACGCCACCGAGATAACAATATTCGCTCATACAACGTTCGCATAAAAGAAACCGATTGTCAAATCTCATTAAAAACGCCTGAATCTGATAAAAGCCTACTTTCATTTGGAATCCTTTTGGTTCTACCGTCGTTAGGGGATTAAACGAAATATTTGCTCACTAAGTGGGAAACTTGAAGCTCCTCCAAGTGTAATCCCGATGTATGTACCTACCCAAGCCTGCGTAATTGTATTCGACATGAAAACTTACTTATTTCTTTGAAATTGTAGAAGTTTAGTAATATATGAGTCGTGTTTTCATAATGAATAGGGCGATTAAGCTAAGGCTTTAAAAATGTATGTAGCTGCTGTTTTAGAAGTTGAAAAGGATTTAGTCTTACGTAATTGGTAAATATAATAAACTTGGCAACACAACATTACATAAACCGACCAATATATAGTCCTACCTAGCCTAAGCACATATTATTATAAATTGTATTTCTGTTTGTTAATTTAGGTTAAGGAAGGAAATTAATAAATGTTTTATTATTATTAATCCTTCACAAGATAATATAGGAAGCATCTCCTATCATCATCCATCCATCCATCAGCCAAAGGAAATCCACTGCTGAACATAGCCCTCCCCCAATGATTTCCACATTTACAGTACTAAAAAAATCTAAATCAAAAATATGGTAATTTGGACGAAGGTTAAATGATAAACCAGCGTACTATTTGCTACTATTAACTACCACCTCAATTATTTCAATACCAGTAATTTTTCAAAGCCCATTTTTACCTCAACTACAGCCCATGAGTTATGTCTTTTTGCTTGAAACATGTAATCTGGCGTCATCAGAAAAAGCGATTTTCTTTATTTACGGGTATTCAAGTTCAAATTACAGCCTACGAAAATGTAAAAGATAAAGGTTATATTCGGCAGGGCAATCAAATCCGGCGATTTTAGGCAACAACAATCAAGATTGATAAACAGGGCGCCCCAATATCGACGTTGCGTTCACAAAACAACACACTTTAGACAACACCGTAATCACTGCCTGGTATTAAGATATCGAAAGATATTTTTTCGTGGCAGGAATCCTTTCCTAACTGACGATATAATAGACCCAACATTAATTCATAAAGGTAAGTTTAGGGTCGGGAAAATTACTATATAAATGTTATATCGTAGACATAAAAAAGAGGGACAGGTTTCTCATATTTTGTTTCCTCTGAAAACACCATTACTGAACTGATTGCAGACTTGTAATATAATCCCTCATAGAAAATTCTGAATAAGGTTTTTGACGTTACATACTGTGTAAAGCAAAATAATAAAAGCAAACATCTTGCAATTGTTTTAAATTACACATATTTAATGTTTCATACCTACCATTATGGGGTCGTAAAGAATTATAATTAACGGGACCCGCCTCGAACAAATACATTAATAACAGTCTTTGTGTCGAAAAAAATACAATGTGTAAGTTTAAACGAGAGGCTTTTGAAGGAGGGTATTGAAAAAACAAGTATGAAATATAACAACCTTAAATATTTATTATTCATGGAATCCGAGCGACAGAAAGCGACTGTAAAATTTTTACGTTATCGACACGCACAGTGGGATAAGATAGGTCGATTTACTATCTAGTAGCTAATACAAAAGCATCTTTACGTTGTGAGATTTTCTATTAAAATAACTACAGGTTTTATTTGTTATTTACCAGGTTATTCTTTGTATAATAAATACACCCAACAGTCACATACATAGTCTGTCCCCGAACTAAGATCTAGTCTTGTGTCGTAGGTATGAGGAATTACGAGAGACTTTCCAATCTCACTAAACCCCAGAAACGAAATAAATACCTGTGGATCACACAAATATTTGTTTCGGTACGGGGATCGAATCCGCGGCCTCGCGTTTTGAAGCCGGCGCCTAACCAACTGCGCCACAAAGGCCGTCAATGTATGTTTTTATCATTTCCACGTAAGCAAGAACTATAGCGTCTTTAATAAAAGTCTTCATATTAAAAAGAGCGTTGTAAATTATTAAAACGGTGTTAGTACATACTTTATGCATAAATTGATGTTAAGGCAAACACATTCATCCCTGCTTATGGCCACTGACTGACTGGCCTGTTAAAAGATTCATTTTACACCTATCCCTGAAACTGTGACTGCCTCGGTGGCGTATTTGTACTTCAGTTTGATTTCAAAACTGAGGTCTTCGGTTCGAATCCCGGGTCGGGCAGTGATATTCCATTTTTCTATTCATTATCAGCCCGGAGTCAGGAATTTGTTCCCGATATAGCGATAGGCTCGCCCTCTATCACATCTTGGGACAGAACACATAACGCGCAACGTGGGTTCCTGGTGGCACCTCTGCCTATACCTTCTGGGAAAAAGACGTCATGTTTACATAAAAATCACGCCTTTTTACATACATACGTATGTATGTATGTATCTCTGAAACTATTGTGAGCTCTGCCTCGTGACTAACGCAGCAGCTTTGAAACATTGCAAAATTTAATATTACGAGTATACCAAAACCGAAATAAAATCATTAAAATATATATATGTAGGTTAATCATGACTTGGTGTCTAACCACCAAGCTACTACCATTGCGACTTCACAAGACGTGGCAACTGTGCACTAAGGCTACTCTTGTTGCGTAACCCTACTGAGTAACTTGAAGCCTTAACAAATGTACGTAACTCAACACTAAACGTGTAGGTTGGTACTGCGTGTAGGAGCGGGTATTGTTTAGTTAAGGTAGCTAATACTGTACGCTGCGGGTATCCAATAACTTCGCGCTAGCTAAATATTTTACATTAGTTAGGAACTGCGGTCGGAGCTTAGATACCTTCCGATGGACTTAGCTACTTGCTGCCACCACTTGAGTGTGAAGTAACTGTTTCAGGATTAGGTAAGGCTTGTGTTGATTATGTGCAACTATGAAGAGTATTCTATAGCCGGTTGTAAGGAGCATCCCCATCCGTGTACATAGCACTGAATGTGATAGTAAATCTTCCAATCAACATCCTATTTATTTTGCACTGCGATTACTAGTTGCATTTTCAGTTTCTGGTGCCAATTTCAATACCAACGTCGTATGTTAAGTTTACCAACAGCACTAGTAAGTATGGTTGAATAAAAATTCACTTCTAGAAAAGTTGACTACAAGTAGACAGTGTTCAAGCTAAATTATTCAGCAAGTCACGCGCTAACCCATATGATTGTGAGGTAGTGACAGGGAAAGAAGACAATTTTAAATATCGAAGTGGATGGAGTCTTATGTTCGCAGTCCATTGCGCTATGGACTAGGGTATGGTCCACGTATTAATTGTTCATTACACACTACTATACCATTGCATCTAACACGAGCGTGCATGAACGGTAATTAAATACACGATGCGCGCAATCTTCATTAAACGGATCAAAATTACATCACGCTCATTATACGATGCTCGCAGCTGCAGCAACACTTCCACTGTTAAATATTTCGGATCATATTTATTTGGATCGGATCATTTTTAATGAATGGTTAATAATAATTTAAATACTCAATGATAGAACAATGGATGTTGCTATATTTAATAATTAATTCATTAATGTCCTAAAATTACGCAATATGCTTGAGTTATTCGTTTAATAATATAATTATTGTAAGCCGTTACGCAGCTGTAAAGCTTTATATTTCTTTTGATAAAATAACAATACATTCCGTAAATACCTACAAGTATACTCGTATTATGTTCGTTCTATTGCTACCGGATTAATATTTAACCATAGAATATAACTTTAAAGGCAATAAACTCAACTGAAAGATTGTAAATACCATGTCACTTACTTTGATAAATGTTGACTATAATGAAATATCTATACATATAATAAATTTGTAATCGATCGATGTCTGTACATGGAAGATAAATGAGAAAAACTGATATGATGGGACTATATTAACAAAATAAAAATAGATTTTTAGAAATTTTGTCTATTTGTCTGTGCGGTTTTGCGCGATGAACTCAGAAGCGGCTAAACGGGTTTCGATGAAAAATTGGTATTGAGGTAGTTGACACCCTGAATTAACACTTAGGCTACTTTTTATCCCGAATAATGTAGTGTTCCTGTGGGATGAGGGAGGAATTCCGATATATTTCTTATTTTTTTGTGCTCAAATGGATGGGATGGGACTGGATTACATATGTTGAGTGAGGATGAGACGGGACAAGGGGGGATATAAAAAACGGGATGGGATGGGATTATTTTTGTAAAGATGAACACGCAAACGGAGTTGCGGGCAGAAGCTAGTAATAAATAAAAAAAAAACCAAGAAAATCTTTATCAGTCACCAAAGCATCCTAAAACATCTAATTTATATAAAAAATCTGTATAACATCGCAGCACTAGTGGATAATTCGGGAGCTAGTGAATTTTTGAAAGTTCCGTGATAAATTGACAAGACGAGGGAACTCGGGGCAAAAAGTGGTGATATAAATGTGAAAAGTTACGTAATGGCGGTGTATTTAGATATGTTTGTAGGGTTCGATTAGGGTCGACAAGCCCTCGCCCTGTCGCCTGGTCACATGATCGATGGAACAGACAGATTTGGGGATAGTTTTTACATGTTGTGTTTTTTTGTAGTACGAGACTGGTAAATTGAATGGTCTTGTCGAAGTACGAAATATGAACTGAGATTTAAGTAGGTTTATTCTCTAGATTTTTATTTAAAAGTAGATTAAAAAATTTAGTTAATTTATTTTTGCCTGTCCGGATATGCAGTAGGTGGAACATTATTTTAGTGTGTTTGATCGGCGAGTTCATTACCAGTTTACTTCACATTTTCTAATGAATTATCTAAGTGCAAACAAGCTTTTTGACAATTCTTCCGGTTTTTATCCTAATCAATTAATTAATACAGAACTCGAGCTTCACATTTGCTGATAGAGTGTGCCAAAAATAAAAGAGAGCCAGAATTGTTTTTAGACAGATTTTATTCAAATATTCTGGATGTGGGGTTAGTTCAAAGTATATTGGCCCATCCAACTTCAATCATTGCCAAAAAAATGTGTTTCTTCATATAAGATCCTTCTACAGTTAATTTGATATTCAAAAGATTTAGTTATTTTTCAGTTAAGATTATTGTACTATTTTACGGTTTAGAATTACTAATGTATTACGTTACGATGGGGTTGGTATATTCTTGTAGGATAAAAACCCCAAATTAAATAAAGATAAAAAAAATCTCGAGCTTGGTCAGCAAATTTTGTAAATAAAGATTGCGTACAGAATTGTTCTTCGGGTAATAAACGCTCCTGACACCCGCGGTGACTTGGTTATTTAATCACAGATAATTATAGTAGGAATAGGATACATGTGTTATACCGAGGTGTCGTATCGTGTGCTCCAGTATATACACGTGTAGCCAGTAGCCACGTGTAATATTCTCAGACATCAATCTTGAGTGTGATTTATTTGCGAATGACTGGTCAAAGACACAGGTCAAAGTTGATGTTCTACGAGCGAGATGCTTGACTGACTCTTTTGTTTTTGACGGCTCTCGATGTTGTGATTAACTTGGTGATAATATTAATAAATTAGGTTAATACTAGCGGCCCGTTCCAGCTTCGCCTGGATGATTGGTTTTTGATTCCACTCCACACCAGATACATGTTATTTTTCGTAGAAACTGGGACATACTGTATATGCATTATACATATAAACCTTCCTCTTGAATCACTCTATCTAACAAAAAAACCGCATCAAAATCCGTTGCGTAGATTTAAAGATCTAGGCATACATAGAGACAAACAGACAGCGGCAAGCGACTTTGTTTGATACTATGTAGTGATAATTTAGGAATTAAATAAATTTTACGTCTCATTGTATCGCAAGGGCCTCTTCTACGATAAAAGGGCTTTTGTTCCTTTCCAGCACGCTGACCCATTGCTTATAGACAGCGTTTTATTTTTTTAAATTTGTATAGATCTCTATGGTACGCAGGTTTCCTTATAATGTTTTCTTTCTCCTTTAAATTAAATATATTAGAATTAATAGAATAAACACATAACTTCGAATAGTCAGAGGCCACACGCCTAGATTTCGGACTTGCGTCCTCCGTCTCAACAATTCACGTACGTTCTGTTTTCGACAGGCACCATGCATCTCAGAATAAATAAACCCGATTTTGACAATGTCATTTTCACGTGTAAAATCTGTTCAAGTACATAGTAGCTAAAATTGTGTATATTAGCCATATGAAGACCCATACATAACCTCTCACAACTGCAATTGGTCGCGCTGGCTGTATTCGGCTTGGGTTTAATTTAATAAATAAATACACTGTAACTCACAATATTATTACCGCATTATATTACATCCGTATTCTCAAGTAAGCAGGATGCAAAATAAATATCCTCATTACACAAGTATTTCCGTCGACACATATTGTCGAGCTCGTTTCTGTTCCAACATGTGAGATGGGGCGAGTGTATCGCTATGCCGCGCCGGGCACAAATTTCAGTCTCGACCACTCATATAAGATTTTTTAAACGAAAAATTCAAAAAAAGAGTGCCCGATCCGAGATTCAGACTTAGGACCTCAAAGGGAACAACTTATATGCGCTGCTACCAGGCCACTGACGTCACGACAAATTTATATCGTATTAGATATTTTATTTACAATCTTTCCGCATCATCGGTCGTGTTTATGTAAACGTATGTGAAAAATAAATTTTATTTCAAGGAAAAAATATGAACGCGAATGTTTCTTATATAAACCAGACGCGATGTGCTGAAATTACAGTCACAAAATCAAATCGCAGGGCACAGACTGAACAGTCATGAGTTTATGGTAATTACAATGCACTTTAAAGGTTATGAAAACATTTATGGTGTTTGAAGTCCGGCAATCCACAATATTTCGGCATGGTGGACTATGTCCTAAGCTTTTATTTTTATTTTATTTATTTATTTACAATTTATTGCACATAAAAAATACAAATACAATGAGGAATCACAAACATAAAAAGTACAATTGGCGATCTTATCGCTCAAAGGCAATGTCTTACGGATAACTATGGGATGTATTTAAGAAAAAGGATAAACAGAGGGCTATCTAAAGTGTAAAGGAAAGAAGCTAAGAAGGAGAAGTATAGCAAAAACAAATAATTTTATAATTACAAGCAATAAAAAAAATAGAACATAAAGATATATATAATACATACAGTAACATATATACGTTCATAATACATAAAACATGCATTTAATTGATAATTTTAATTGATCTCCTATTTAGTTATGAGTCCTATATTCTCTTTAAAATTTAATAATATTCAGATCCTGTAAAAAAGTTTATACCGGTTCCATTTTAACCTAATCGACTCTATACAAACAAAAATGTCATAGTATGATTGATGAACATTACATAGTAACTAATTCGTATAACATGACCTGTCGTGACACGGAACGAGAGAGGAAGCTTTAGAATATTCCTAAATCAAGCTTATTTATATATTTTTTTTTTATATTGCTGTCTTTTGGCCTCATTTGTTATAACACACTGCATCCAAATGTGTCCACACTTCATCTACATAAGTCGCAATTCGGATATCCCACTTTCCTCATAACGTAAAAAAACCATTTCGATACCATGTGTCCCGAACGACCCCTGTGAGCAATTACTAATAACTTACAATTAACAATACTTATATTTACAAAGCCAGGGGGGACGTGGTGGTTCGTTTTGTATAACTTTATACCATGTATCCGCCCATATTTGTCCCACTACTAGGCACGGGCCTAATCTACAATCGAGAGAATAGATTGAGAGTGGTTAGACCATATAGTCCACCACGCTGGCCTAGTGCAGGTTGGAGGACTTGCATTTCGTAGAAATTCTTTAAAATCGCTACGGTATGCAGGTTTTCTCACGATGTTTTCCTTCACCGTTAAAGTGCGTGGTGATTGACTATCAATACACACATAACTCCGAAAAGTCAAAGGTATGCCCTGGGATTTGAAGCCGCGACCACCGTGAATATGTAGGCAGCCGCGTCTGACATGTTACCAACAGGCCACCGTGCGCTTTTTATAACTTTATACTATACGAGTATACCTTTCAATTTCGATTTTTCGTTAATCCTATATTCTGCAGAGGCTAAAATTTAATAACAAAATCTCACTATTGTAGAGTAATTTTCGCGTTTGCGAGTACAGTTATAAAGTAAAATAGGGATTGTTAGTGTTTGAATCTACTTATTTGATGTTTGCACAAGTGTATACACTTTTCAGTGGGTTATTAAACATGCCGTGGCTGCGCAAACATCGTAAATCACACAAAACTAGGGGCTTTGTAAATACAATTTGCGTTTCTAATTTCCCCTCAGGTACCCTGGTACACGTGTAGGAGTTGCTGCGTCAGTCCCGCGGTTGTGCTTTGTAATTAACAAGTGATAAACCAACTGAATAACAAAACATACGCGTACTTTGATATTTCATTTCTGCTAGGCACTATTAAGCCCCATTTACACGGAGAGTTTCTCGGGGCGAGAATCGTATGCGATTGTCGCATGACATAACCACCGTAGAGTATCGTGTTCTGACAAATGTTTACATGATGCGACTTTTTTACATCCTTACGATAATCGTATCTTCAAGGCGAGAAACTCCCCGTGTAAATGGGGCTTTAAAGTGGTGGAATTCAAATTGAGTTTTGTTATTTTATTTTATTACAAAGACCGTTCAAGCGAGCAAGGATTCATCTGATTGCAAATTATTTATAACGCCTATAAACACCTAACATTTGGACAGCAGATGAACCGCCAGCATCTCAAAATAGGAAGAGAAACGAAGGGAAACAGTACGAGAGGAAGAAAGGGTTGGCCCTCTGGCAATCTCACTCGCTGAACGAAACACGACAGCAAAGCTATCGTTTGACATCGGTTTTCTGTAAGGGAATATCATCCCGGTGAAACTGTCCCGTTCCTACAGTAATCCAATATTATTACAGCATAGCTCTATTACTCATACAAAGGTTAATTTTCAGTTAAAGTAAATATCAAGTATTACTGATGGCCGATAGAGCGAAAAAGTTCATGAATGGAGGCCACGAAGCGGAAAGCGTAGCGTAGGAGGTCCACCCACTAGGTGGTCAGACGGCTGCCTCTAACAGGTCACTGTAGAAATCATTGGGATAGGTCTATGTTCAGCAGTGGACTTCCTTTGGCTGATGGATTGGATTGGATTGAAATATCAAAGCGATAATCAATAAAAAAGTAACAAAAAATATACCATTAAATGAAAAGGCTTTGTACTGGCTTATAGAAAATAATTAAAACGCCTATTGAACTCACACATTAGTTAGTCAATAAGCGTTCGGTTTCAAAGTCGAAGGTAATAAATAGAATTTGAGCTTCGTCGGAGCGTCCACTCTCCGTTCCGTTTAAGGGATTATTAATTTATTTGTATAGCGTTAATGTCATTCGTAATTAACGATTTCAATTCTATCGATAATCGTTTACAGATTACTGACCGGTGTTACAAGGCGTAATGTAAAGCGCCACCAGCGCGAGGAGTTTCTCGCCTCGAAGATAAGATTATCGCGGGGATATAAAAAAAGTTGCATCGTGCAAACATTTGTCGCCTCACGATAGTCTATGGCGGTTATGTCATGCGATAATCGCATACGATATTCGCCGCGAGAAATTCTCCCGTGTAAATGGCGCTTAATGCCTTACAAAGCGAGTATTCGTGGAGTCGGTGGAGTGTTCGTGCTCGTTTCCAAGTACTGACTGCACGAATGCTCGCTTTGTAACATGTTGTATTACATCCCAAAACACCGGTCAATACCCACCTTAATACATTTTTAAACGTTTCTTTTGATAGACAATTTGTAAAAATACTTGTTTGCTATGACCAGAATTGATATTCACAAAGCCGTAATGTATACACTGTCGGAATTAATGTTTGTTTTTGTTAATTATAATATATTTGTACGGAAAGGATGGAATTGTTAGGTATTGCAAGAGTCGGGAAGAGATCGAATGCAAAAGGTATGGAAACGGACGGTAAAATATAGAGAAAACATTTTGAGTATTAACGTTCAATTCTTTGTTGTTCTACCTGTTTGAATTTCATTGCGGCTTAGACAATTTAGACATTTCCGGATACTCTCTGAGCTTCAATGCTCGGTGTCATTAAAACACGTGCCACTGTTGATGTGAGCTTACTGTAGTTGTGGCGAGTGTAAGGGCATAACAAAAAAAACTTGAATTCTTTACATATTATATTCTCTTCTATGTCTCATGACGGAACATTAATTGTAGCCGTGTGAAGACGGGCCGAACAATTAGTATTATTATTATTTATTAGTGCGTGGTGGCCTCATGGTATCGGACCAGACTCGGCTGCCTACATGTTCACGGTGGTCGCGGGTTCAAATCCCAGGGCACACCTCTGACTTTTCGGAGTTATGTGTGTATTCATAATCAATCACCACGCACTTTAACGGTGAAGGAAAACATCGTGAGGAAACCTGCATACCGTAGCGATTTTAAAGAATTTCTACGGTACGTAAGTCCGCCAACCCGCACTAGGCCAGCGTGGTGGACTATATGGCCTAACCACTCTCAATAGTACTCTCGATTGTAGAGGAGGCCCGTGCCCTGCAGTGGGTTGTATATGGGCTGATACAATACAATACAATAAATGATTCATTAATTCATCCCCAATTAGGCATTCGTTCTAAACTATAGACATTCACTTTATGTTCACCTAAAATTGGTTGCCTTAAAAATCAATATTGAGAAATGAATAGTAATATTCTGCATCCAATTAGTCGGCTACAAAATCCTTTCAAGTGCCAAGTAATCATTCCACTATTCAGAGCCATTTATAGCTGAGGAGAAGAGTGATATTTCATAATTGAGGGTTACTCGTGAAAGTTAAAATGTTAAATTTTGCCGTAACTACAACTGTATTTATGCTACGGAACTCCTGACTTACGGCAATCAAACCCTAGCCGATTGTACAAGCGCCACCGCGTCCGCTTAGTGAAAATTAATTATTTTAATGGTTTATATTTTTACACAGTGGCCGGGTAATGGTGCCATTCCCTTTTTTCCTGTCCAATTTCGCTTTCATAAAGGTAATGCTCCGTAAATTGGATTAGACTGAAAGGGCGAAACCCGCAAGGACATGTCAAACGCTTATAACAATGGCCTACTTAGAAAATACATGATTAATTATGCTAGTGTTACGATAAATAATTCGTATTTCTTAGAACTGATCATCAACAAGACTGAAGAATATATAAAGTATTAACGACCCTAAATACTGTATTAAAAATCATATTTCCGAAACTCACCTCAGTCAGTTTGCTCAGAAAACAGCCTTTGATATTCCGTTATTACTTATTGATAGGTATATCGCTCAAGCCGATTATATTTCCATTTAATGTATAACGTGAGACTGGAGATATAGTTTAGATTCATAATTGATGGCAACACAAAGCTATGAAGATTTGCCTGAGTTGTAGTATCCTTTGGCCTATTCAAAACACAAATTCTTTCTGTTGAATTCCGAGTACGCCATATTTTAATCAGCGAACTTCAGATCTTTATAAAATTAGAAAAGATGTTAGGGTCCGCTAATCGAGTAACCCGGGGCTTGAAAACAAAAACTCGACAACGGGTTCCTTAATTCGGATACCCTTTCGAGGGGCTAAGGACTACTTAAACATCTACTTAGCGAAAATTAAAATAATTACGGACGGTATTCGGCGTGGTATCCATTAGCCGTTCCGACCGGCACGGCGCTGTAGATAATGCCGGCAGGTGGGGTTATTGTTGGAACAACAATGGTGGCACTTACGCGAGCTCTTATCTCGTCAACCGCCTCGTTTGTAGCGGCGCGGCGAACTCTGCTCACCTGCATAGTCGAGATATCACTCCCACATGAGATTACTGTCTAGTGTCTACTGCCTGCACATTGGACACGTTATTTGTTTTTGGGATAACCTTTGAACGTCTTTAAACGTTTCAGAGGATGTGTTAATGTCTTTGTTCTGCGGTTTAGCCTTGTTCTAAACTAGCTAGAACAACAGTGTTTCGGCTGCTATCTAGTATCTACGATATAATTCTTACATAAGAACGATGTAATGTTAAAGTATGCAGTCGTGTCTCATCTCGTGATTAAAACCGCTAGGGACTCAACAATCCTAACTTCTTTTTCATGTATATTACTCGTATTATTTTTCTGTTATCAATATCAATATCTGCGCTAAACAAACCTAGCTTCCATAGTATTGTGGACATTAAGGCGACGCTGAACTATTGCAATCAAGATGATCGCTCCTTTGTAGGACTATTTATATTCCAAAGATTTATTATGTACGCTGCCATGGCTAATACTTTATACTGTTAAATAAACTATAAAATTTATAGTGTATGTTTATGTAGAAGTGTTTTCTAACAGTAATATTGTGTCGTTTATTGGTCTAATGGGAGTGAATATAAGGCGTGAACCATTAGATTCTGTTACCAACTCCTAGGTCAAACAATCTATTTTAGTACATTTCAAATTTGAAATATATGCTTTACTGGGACTCGAGAGTGGACGTTTCCTAAAAGTATTGATGTCAGACCCTTGTCTGACATCTTTCTGTCTGACATCAATCGATCGGCCCCCTGGCCGATCGATTGTTAAAAGCCAATTTTACTTAACAAACTGCAGACACTGCACAAGTTGAAGTAGCAGTGTACAGGACACATGGTGAAGGAACGATCTGATGACCGTTCACCTAGATCAACATGGGATTAAATAATTGAAGCAGGAACTGTAATTGGATGCAGACTGCTTCGAACAAATCATTGTGGATATCCTTGCGTGAGACCTATGTTGAGCAGTAGACTTCATGTTGCTGAAGATGGTGATAGTGAAAATGTACCAGAAAATATATATCGTAGGTATTTATTGTAGGTATGCGAGTACTAGCCATTTATTCTTACTGTTTCAGTAGAAACCGGGGTTGGTTTAAAAATACCAAATCGAATTCTAAACACTAAGGATAGTGTCCACAACAAACTAAATTTCTAAGAGCCCTTTTTGTATATCGCCCTTTATGTATTTTATATACCTATTTTTAGATCATCTGATACTGTCATCGCCTGTGTGAATTGATGTAGAAAATTCCTTCAAGTAGTTTGAATTAATGTTAATTAATTACTTGTAATATTATTTTAAACGAGTATAATAAAAGAATCACTATTAGAAATATGTTAATGGTATATTATGTCGATTTCAGATATAATTGTATCAGCCCATATACTTACGTCCCACTGCAGGGCACGTGCCTCCTCTACAATCGAGACTACGATTGAGACTATTTAGGCCATATAGTCCACCACGCTGGCCTAGTGCGGGTTGGCGGACTTTTACATACCATAGAAATTTATACAACTCGCTATGGTATGCAGGTTTCCTCACGATGTTCTACTTCATCGTTATAGATATTATGCTAATAACATATTTTTTACAATGATTCTTCTATTCATCCAACTACATTATTATACAATCGGCTCCGAATAGTCTGAATAAAATATGGAAATGAATATTCTATATTAACTTACTCCTGGAGAATAAAATGAAAATATGCAAAATTATTGCGAATATTTTAAATAACACATAAAACTATTTTTCTTAAAGCAATTAGTTTTAATCAAAATCAATTAACCTGTTTGTACGAGTAAAACCGCTTTTGTTTATTTGAAAAGACCAATGCCTAAAAATAGGTACTATAAACTCCTTGTACTCCATTCATGAGAAGCAACTACAAACAAACAACATTAAAAATAGTCCGGGCTGAAGACAAAGGGGCGATATACGTGACATACATTCCGCTGTATGCATATTGTTAACGAAGCTCTCTGAAGCGTCATCATCCAAGAACAGGTTTCATTACAGGCCTGCGTACGTTCCTCTAAACAAAATATTTACACGTCATCTGCACTGAAATTGACATTTGATTCTCGAGAGAGATAACCGTCGTGAATCTACCCACAAAATAGCTTTAAATCATTGTTGTTTTGCGCTACATTTGAGCTCAAAAGAAATGTATACTTATTTTCTTGATTTCATACAGACCCGATTTTTCTTAGAAATATGTTGGAATATCAGGTATTTTGGCGTATTTTTATATAGTTATCTGGGACGTCAACTTTCTTTTGCTAAATAATTAAATGGTCTGTTGCCTCAATTGTTAATTGTTAGACTATTTTTTGCCACGTATATATTTTATTGTTGAACATTACAAGAAAATAACTTTTAAAGATGTTTCGGAACGCTTTGTTAAGTAAAATAATACAGTTATTATACAATTTCTCATTAACTTCTCAAGAATGCTTAGGATTAAATTGTTTAAGGCAACCTTATCGTTATGCATATCTGTTGTTTCACTGAGAAAGTTATAATACTATTGCGAAACAAAGGACGTTCTCCGTGGAGCAGTTGGTTAGACGCCGACTGTAAAACGAGAGATCGTGGGTTCAATCCCGGCACCGAAATAAAATATATTTGTATGAATCACATGTAGTTAAAGTATAAGAATATCTTTCTATATTATGGCATACTGGTCTATTATTAAAAGACCGATTCTGCGGAGCTTGTAGCTGATGAAGGTTATAGTGTAACTTAGAAACAATGTTGCAGAATGTTTTCGTTCTGGGTACAAAGGATTATCGATGGACGTCGGCTTCTCCCAGTCCTGTGATGAAGCTATTACAACAGTGTAACAAAAAAACCCTCCGATCCACGACGAGCGTTTGGATATCTCAATTGTAATATTAGAAAAGATACGAAAAAAGATTGAATAAAAGATAGCATAGTTATTTTAAGCTATAATACACATTCTAGTATCAATAAAAACTAGCAAAGTTTTAAATTATGAAAACAGCAATACACATTCTGATAATTTTGAAACGTAGCGCCGCACGTTGTTTGTTACGAACGCGGTTGTTAGCAGTGTAAAGTGAGATTCTCTAATTTTGAAATTATTTTATTAATATTTTTTCCCATATGATGTGCAACGGATCTTTTAAATAGAACACAACAAAGATGCCTGGTAAAACATTTATCGATTGGACAGATTTTTTTGTATGTGTGCTGTATAATACAATTAAATGAATGTAAACAAAGTACTGTGAACTGATGGAAGGGACCAGTAACGTGAGTTATTTCTCTGGCTCTCTTTGTTCAGCCAAAGGAATTATATAAATGGATCTAATAACTTTAAATGCGTAGTGTTAATTACAAAAACCTGATCATTGGCACGTGTGCAAAAACTCCTTATTATCCTTCAGTATAAGTGGGTTAAGCCAACGCTAGGCGTACAAACTCATCAACTCCTGGCCCATAATACTCGCTCATGTAAAATGTCGAGTGACACGCCGTCGGCCGGCACGGTAAGCAAACACATTTTGACATGCCATAAAAGTGCTCAATGAACTACGCAGTGGAGTACCCTGTTATGTGGACAGCAAAGATTTACACGCCTGCTCTTAATTTTCCTTATATTTTTCACAATATGCGATTTTATGAAGGATATTTTAATTTATTTGCGAGCAATGTTTAAAAGTTAGGTGGATTAGAAAGTTAGGCTCATTCCTTCGTATTCCTTTCTGTTTTTCTTCCTTCTTTCTTCTATAGGTTTGTTCTTCGCTTTATTCAAGTTGGTGCCTGCTTTAATTTTCTTAAATAGTGTCTTCGGACTTCGCCCGATCTTTGGAGTCCTCAGTTGTAAAACTATTGACTCTAATATGTTACTTGATAATATTAAGCCAGCGCTGTTTGGTGGTTCTCAATGCAAAGGCGCAGCTACGTAGAGGCTCGTGTATATATTTCTGACGTTCTTCTGTTTCTTAAGCGCACTACACACCATAGCCGCCGGCCCACCGGCATATGTCGACGGGCTAGCCGGCGGCTTTAGTCATTGCAAGTCGGAAAACTTTGACTGCGGCATGGCAGCGGCTTGAAATAATAAGGAACATTTTATGATGTTGCCGAGCAGTGTCCTTCGTTGTAGAAATATCATGTTGGCGAGCATCACGTGCGGGCGCTTGTCTCCGACTTGATGATTTCTATTGTATATTATTAATTGTAAAGTATAATAGTTTTATTACAATGACAAATCAAAAGTCAATCCATGCTTATATTATTTTTCAGTGGCCATAAAGTGGCCAGAAACACAACACTTTCCTTATAGGCGGCCGGCGGTTTTGGTGTGTAGAGCGCATTAATATAAGTATTTTTCATAACTAAACCAACTCAAGTATTATTACTGGATGTACACCAAGATTGCCGTAAGGCCTGTATATCAAAAATATAAGCCAGTAAGCTGCTGTGCATGATACTTCTATTACACCATTTATATTTTAACTCAAAAATTTGAACTATTTTCAATGCTGTGAAGTGAAGCAAAAAATAAATCATAAGCAAAGTTTTATACACAATATTGGTCAATAGAATAGCTTACAAAATAATTAACCTCACAATAGAATAAATACAGCCATTCAGGCTAGCGCAGCTTAAATATATTCGGTATGAAATCGACGGATATCGAATGACCTCACATTTTGTTAGTAAATCAAACGCAGTTAAGCTATAAAATTGTTGCGATATCTTTTCACAAATAGTTAATAGTTGTAATATTTTTGTAGTCGATATTACGTTGTGCTATTTTACGTGTATTTTAAGGTTTTTTTATTGATTTAGTTACATGATTTTGCCATTGTCACCTTTGTTTTGCACAACCGTTATAAATCATAGCGCTGTTTTATTGTATCAGGACCTTTCTGGTACGTAATACGTGCTTAAAAAATTTTTTTACTATTGCGCTCTGTTTTTACCAACTCGCATTGGATAAAATGTGGACTAGAGAATTTAAGCTTTTATGAATTTTAGTGACCTGTATTTATGCGGAGAGAAAAACGTGGTACTATGATTATTAAAATATATTTGTTGGAATTTTTTAATACTGATATACATAAACCTCACGCCTTTTTCCCAGAAGGGGTAGGCAGAAGTGCAACCAGGACAGCCATATTTCGTCTTGTGTGGTCCGACCCATGATGTGATAGGGGGCGAGCCCATCGCTATGTCGGGGACAAATTCCTGACACCGGGCTGATAATGAATAGAAAAATCCAATATCACATTACCCGACCTGGGATTCGAACCCAAGACCTCAGCTTTGTAATCACACCGCAGTACAACAACGCCACCGAGACGGGAATTTTTTCTCCTTCTTTCTTGGGTTGGGTAATTAAATCATAATAATAAATACAGTATGAAACGTCTTATGATTAGCGACGTCCAAAAAAAATACTGCCGCTGGTCAGGTCACTGTGGAAATCATGAGGAGAGGCCTATGTTCAGCAGTGGACCTCCTTTGCCTGATGGATTGGATTGATTAAAAAAAATATATTATGGCGGAATTACCGGCGCAAGCGCTGATTACAGTACCAGCACGCAGCCGCCTAAAGCTCCATTTACACGGAGAGAGTTTCTCGGGGCGACAATCGTTTGCGATTATCGCATGACATAACCGCTATAAAGTATCGTGTTCTGACAAATGTCTACACGATGCGACTTTTTTTTATCCCTACGATAATCGTATCTTCGAGGCGAGAAACTCTGCTCGTGTAAATGGGGCTTAATGCGCGGGACTCGTCTACAATCAAGAGTTCAATTGGAAGGGATTAGGCCATTGTCCGCCACGCTAACCTAGTGCGTTTTGACATTAGCCGCGCGGATTAGGATTTCATAAAAGATAGCCAATGGCGAACAATGTAATAGAAAATATAGATGTTGGTAGATGTTATTTAGGCGAGCAGGCCGCTTGTGATTTCTTCTGTATTGATCCATCTTCTTCTGCTAAACTTTGCATAATATTAAAGTAGTTCAGTAAAAATTGCCTATAGCATTTAAGCTTCGTAACAAAAAAAATGGTAAACAGAAGGGAGCAGACAAAAAGCCCTCTACAAATCATCATTTTAAATCAGCAATTACAAACAGACTAGACACATTGCTGTTTTACAATTATAATGCAGTTTTACATTCATTAAAGCGAACACCTGGCCCGTGACGTCACAGCCAGACTACTTAAACCCCCTCGACCACGTTTCGTTCAATGCTAATGAGAAGTACCTGAAAAGCAAGATCGCTTTATATTAATGACTTAAAGTAACACTTCGCCGTACTTAAGTAGCTACTGAGGGCAATGTAAACAAAATAAGGTTGTTAAAGTGTCAGTTGAATAGAAGCTCTTGTGTGGATCGGACATGGGTTTTGCCCATTAGCCTGATTACGGTCAAAATGTTCGCCCCCTGGGAGATTGCCGGTGGTCGTTTCCTTGGCTGGATAAACTATTAAATTTTATTATGCCTACCTACTTTGAGTACGTGTCTGGGTGTAATTGATGGTGCTAAAAATCAAAAGGGTGCAGTAAATTCAAGATTGTGAACAAAAACAGTTAAATAGTACTCGTAGTTTTTTATTCATTATCGACTATTGATTATACATTCTTACATGCTCGCAAGCTGAGCTTTCACATAATTAAAGGAAAACAGTTGCTTCGTTTGGTAAGGAAATGTGTGTATTTTTTGTTGGATAGTCCATTTTAAACGAACAATTTTGTAGTTGAAGTCACGTCATTTTAATAAAGGAATCCTATTTTAAACACAGTATATATAATATGTCCAATACCCCTTTCCTCTTCCATCCTTTTTCCTTGCCGCTCCCCTCCCGATCTGATGGGCCGGCAACACATCCATGACCCAAGCTTTGAAATCGACGTGACGTGGTAGCTTTGCTGTCGCGTTTCGTTCGGTGAGTGAGATTGCCGGATGCCCAATACCCCTTTCCTCTGCCCATCCTTTTTACTTTCCGCTCCCACCCTAATTTCAAGGGCCGGCAACACATCTATGAACCAATCTTTGTGGAAATTCATGGGCGGCAGTGATAACTTACCATCAGGCGCTTTGTCGTTATCCGAAAAATATGTAATAACTATAGTTAGTTATGAGGCACTAAATAAGTTGATTTATATTTTATAACAGTACATCTAAAACTCCTTAGAAAAGATTATGAGCAATTTTTTTATCAAACGTTCAACGTCTCTGTAGTTTTTCAATTTAAATAAATCAAATAAAAGCGATGGTGGGTATTTTAATAAACAACTTTGTCAAAAGTTTCATGGCTGACAAAAATTCATAATCATATTTTATCAAGAATGTCTACTAAAGGAATAATTTTAGGCGGAGGAATGTTATAAAAATATTATTGAAATTACTTTTCGCCTCGACATTTTACTTTGAATAGTTGACGGGTAAAAGTATAATTAAAGAAGCGTTTATCTGACTGCCTATGATTGCATAGGTCGATATTATTCTTATAATGATATGTATGACCCGAATATGCACTGCTAATCACAGGTCCCCTACAATCGGGAGGTCAATTGAGAGAATTTGGGCCATCCAACTCGTTGGTTTATTGCGATTTGCCAGATATCGTAAACATTATAATTTTTTTCTATAATTTTTCTTGTGCTATTCTTACTTACATACATAAACTCACGATTTTTCCCCAGAAGGGGTAGGCACAGTTTCTCCTGGTAGTAACCAGGTCATCCGCGTTTCGCCTTATTCCATCGCACGCTGTGATAGGGGGCGAGCCTATGTGCCTATGTTGTAATGCCTATGTGCTTTACATAGGTAATTAATAAAAAACACGATAAAGGAAGTTACTGCGTAGGTCTATCAGTTAGCTATAGCAGTTATAATCACTTTCCACTAGTTACTATTGTGGTCTTCCACAATAGTAACTAGGAGGAGGTTCTTTGAATTCTTTAGAATAACAGCTTAGATGAAGAAGTAAACTTCTTAGTTTACTTCTTCATCTAAGCTGTTATTCTAACGAATTCAAAGAATAATCGGATTCGTGGGCGTAGATTCTAACACCTATAGTCATACGTCCTACGTGTCTTCTGATAAAATTAATATGCAGTAGCATTTTGAAACTATCTGAAAAATGTGGGCTGCTCTGCTATCTGTACTCAAGCCTTATGGACTTTGTTTAAAGTTATATCGGCATTTTTTATTAAAAATAAGAACTGCCCAAAAACCCCTCTAAATGTGCATTTTTTCTTTTATCTAAGACAAAAATATGTTAATTACTTTCACCCATTAGCTTTAAGTTAAAACAAAGAATATAACTTATAGTAGTTTTACCAATTTATATATCTCCAAAAACATACCTAGATTCCATAAAAAATGAGTAAAAAAATACCAAATAACAACCTTTATGTTATTGTTCATTTAGAATGTTTTTCGTCGAAAACACCTCAAATGTGTGCCGCATTAATTTGGCTGGCTTTGTAAAGAAATAACGAGAAAACAAACACGTTATCGAGTCATATTTTATAACAAGGTGTGGCATATTCACTAGGTGAAAAGTTAATTGCGATACATTATTATTTTTAATGCGATTTTAACGTGGGGAAACGTTGTAAATTTCAATAGAGCCAAACATTTTTCCTTGAGATTAAATTTTCAGAAAATTGTTTGTAAAGGCAGTCTATTTGTTAGTTTCAACCGAAAGGAAAATGAGTGAAATCTCGATCCGACGCGAGCACACTGCAGACGACTGGAAGAGCGATGATTGATATTATTCAAAAACGTGATTCGGGTAAGATTTTAGTCGGGACGTGTACCTAGGCACGTACATGCGTACTTTATATTCCCGTTGAGGTTACTATTATTGATGGCCCTGTTTACCGAGTCCATTGTACCAGGAAACGTTCATACATAACATTATCAATGTCGACAGCCCCAGCCAGGTAACAAATGCGCCCTCAGATATTTTATAACTCTTCTGCTCTTTAACCAGGTACAAATCTTTGAGCGCACTTTGACCAATTTAATAAGTTTTGAAACATTACATTTATATTGTAGTTGTATATAAAGTTTAATGATAAGTTTTACAGAGTTCCAATTATTTTTCACGTTATAAAGTCTGCTTTACTTATATATTTACATATTAAGACTGAAACCTTATGATATGATGAGGGGAAGAACCATAAAAAATATAAGTATATAAATAACTTGAGCTAATATAAATAAAGATTACGTTAAAATGTTGATGTCTATTCGTGGTTCCGCCAATCACCTTGCCTCAATATTTATTTGGCCAAATCCAATCCAATCCATCAGCCAAAGGAAGTCCACTGCTGAACATAGGCCTTTCCCAATGATTTGCACAGTGACCTGTTGGAGGTATTAGGCCAAAGCAAAAGTAAAAATAAATAAATGTTGCGTATAGTTATTGGCAAAGTTTTGGTAGCCTTTCTCGTTCTAAATTAAACAATAAAGTTAATTGTATGTACATATTTATTAAATGGAAGATTGCCAGCGGATTGTTTGGTAAAATGGCCTCCTACAAAGTAACTAATGAGAGCAATGGAAAAAAGACAAAGTGGCAATTAATTGTGAGTTCTGTTAGAACAAAAAGACCTTAATGTCCTTCATTACTCGTTTGTTGCACAGCACTGGTACACTCAACATTAGTATCATGTGCAAGCGACCGGTTTCATAAAATATTTCTGAACCAAATCACGGACAAAGTAAGCGATACGATTCTAGCGGGAACTCTATGAATAAAATTATCATTTTGCAGAATTGATTCTGGTACACAGTAAAATATTCGTACAATACAGCCTGCTTATGAGTATCTACCCATTTGCTCAAATGTTATTTTATGTAATTGATACAGAAACGTAATTGGCATGTGGAACGCTGCTTGCTATATAAATTGGCTAATTAATTGTTTTAACTTGGCTCGCTAGTTTTACTACAGACATTCTGGTGGGAGCAAAAATAATCCGGCAAGATGTGTTGTACTTATTATGAATAATGAAATTGCAAAAAATGGCAAAGGACTACGTGCCCGCGCGTTTCCTGATGTGGGTTTGACGTTAATGTTCAGTGTAATTAAAATATATTTTTGTGAACGCGTGTCAACGAACCTTAATATCCTTTTAAACTCTGTACGCTTTCCAATTAGCGTCACGTCTTACGCAAAACATTGTACACAGCTGAATCTTTGATCAATATTTTATGCGTGAAAATAAAAAGTCGACAACAATAAATTCTAGCCTCGGAATCGAATAACATTTTCAATTTCACCGGATCCGACGCGGGTTGATCGACAAACAGTAGGATTGACTGAGTTTCGGCTAACAGTACGTAGATATATTTGGCAGCTTGAAAATTGCCGTCATATTTCAGTGTCAAGACTGCCGAGCCAAATAACTTCGTTTGCTACTTATACTGTAACTTTACGCGAGAAAATCAACCGTGAGTGTAAACAAAAAGTTCGGCACACACGGCTACAAATACGGTTCATTGTCGAATACAGTTCACCTTCTTGAGGGTATTAATAAACTTTGCCGCATTCGCAACTCCCTATGCTAAATTGTTTCGAATGTTGGAAATGTGGTAAATAAAAAAAACCTATATTATAGGTGAGCTCATAGTTTTTTATAACATAGGCTTACATACATACATACATAAACTCACGCCTTTTTCCCAGAAGGGGTAGGCAGAGGTGCTACCAGGATACCCACGTTTGGCCTTGTGTGTTTCGTCTCACGATGTGATAGGGAGCGAGCCTATAACCATATCGGACACAAATTCCTGATTCCGGGCTGATAATTAATAGAAAAATCCAATATCATTTGCACGACTCGGGATTTTAACCCGAGACCTCAGCTTCGCAATCATAGCGTAGTACTACTACGCCACCAGTGACATAATATAGACTTAGAATCATAGAAACTAATTATCTGCCAAAAAAGGTCTTATCGCTTATTAAGATCTCTTGTAAACAACCATTTTGTAATTTAGACGTAAAGAAACTACGAGTAAATTGGATACTAGGTACGGGTCTAAACTAACACTATAAAGGGAAAGATTTGGTTGTTGTTTGCATTGTATAGACTCTGTAACTACTGGACCGATTTGAAAAATTATTTCTCCATTAGAATCCGTCATTATCCCTTATGAAAATACTTTAAATTAATATCTGCACCAAGGCGAAGCTGGGACGGTCTGCTAGTCTGCAACACAATTTTTGTATGTATACGTGTTGCAGACAATAGGAAATGACGGATCGCGAAGGACGAACAAAAGATATTGGATGTGGGAAATCAAATTCAGGAACGCTCTAAGAATTTCCGTCTGTATATTGACTACTTTAAGCCCCATTTACACGGGGAGAGTTTCTCGCCGCGAAGATACGATTATCGTAAGGATAAAAAAAAGTTGCACCGTGAAAACATTTGTCAGACCACGATAATCTATAGCGGTTATTTCTTGCGATAAGGGCATACGATTCTCGCCGCGAGAAACTCTCGCCGTGTAAATGGGGCTTTAGAATAATGATGTGCATCACGTATAGTCAATATTGTTTATAAAAGTTATTGTCGGAGAACTTTGTGCACCACATTTTATTGCAAAGCAGGATTGGTATGCACAATACACAAATTGCTTTATTTTGTGTTAGGAATACTGAAAAATATACTTTACAAAAAACTGAAAGAATTAAATTATTCCACATGGTTTTATTGTATTTATTTTATTAATATCCGTTGCAAATAATACCTGCGCATGTCTGTAACAAAGTTCCTTTTTAAGTGCCCTTAATACCCCTTTCATCTCGATAATAGCCTCTTAAAAGGCACATAACAGGTGTCCAGAACAAAAGTCGACAGGAAATAAGTATCGTTTCACGAAATTTTCAATATCCTTAATTTCAGCAAGTGCTCTATTTATTATGAAAGCGATCGGGCGAATACACAATTTGAAGTAATTGGGTCTGATATAGAATTTCGATGCATTTATTGATATTTTCGGGCAAACTACAGTTCTTAAGACGGTTGGTTATTAGCAATAATAAATTGATGAACTGTCGACGTTGCGAAAAGTTCTTTGCCGAATCTTAGAATTTTAATTTGTGGCACGCCAATGGCTAGTACGATTTCACCTCTCCTCTCCTTCAATAAACGTCTTTAGCTGTTTAAATGCAAAGAAAACTGCAATTTCAAATACGTAAAGTGAAACATCTGCCTCTCAAAGAGTTTTTTTTTCTATTTTGGGTTTTTTTTCTAACTTGGAAAATAGTTTTAGTTTTCATTTTCATCAGGACGTAATTATACCGATATTAAGTGGATTTATTATGGATTTACTCTCTATACAAAATAAATCATAATTATTTGTTATTTTGTCAATGTCTAAAATAATATTTCGCAGTAAGTATCGATGAATTTGTAATTTGTAGTATGTTATAACTTAACGTGTACACATATGTAGCTATATTTAATTACAAACGCAACCATTTTGAAAACCTTAGAAAACAAATGCATTAAACACTAGGCGGCTCAAAACGCGCAGCCTATCCATAAGGCGCGCTTACTCACTGTTCCAAATCAGAATGTAAATAATGTTTTGAGGTAGCTGAAATAGGTACTATGTGCAAGAACCGAAGTAAAAGTATTATTTTTTACCCGACAGCAGCAAAAAGACACGATAACTATTTTAGCAGTCTAACAATTTAATTGCCATCAAAACAACATAATGACAACCCCAACAATATGTAAAACAACAACAAATTAAACAGAATTTCCGAAACTCTTTACAAATATCTTTATTTTAATAGATCGGGGCAGTGCGTAAGCGCTCGTGTTATCGGAGTAATGGCTCCAAGGGTCGCTAATGTTTGAAAACTAAGCCGATCGGCCGGTCTCAATGCATCCGGTCACCAACTCCCATTATAACCTCGTCGACTTACTAATGACTATCTTTGAATATACGTTGGTTGGATCACAGATTTTACATGGGTTTGATATGCCAAGCACTATTTACTAATATTTATTTATTAATTTATTTATTAAATTCAGATTCCCCAACAGTTTATACATTAAAAAACATATTAATTATTTTTCTACAGTTACATTTGGATGTATATACCACTTAAAAGGACTACACAACACTTTTGATAAATTAAACAGATGAAAACAAAACGAAGGAAAAATTATACATAGGAATGAAAAAGAAAAGAAAAACAAATCAACGACTACTACATAACAGGACGAATTAACGAAAAAATCTAATCAATGTAACTAAACAATACAATACAATATTCTAATGCATTTTCCAATTTTCCTATATTTTAATATTACAAAGTTAGCCAACCCGCACTAGGCCAGCGTGGTGGACTGTATGGCCTGACCTGTGTCAACCGTACTCTCGATTGTAGAGGAGGCCCGTGCCCTGCAGTGGGAATTATATAGGCTGATACAAATACAGATTATAAATTCAGCCTTTTTAATAAGATAGTGACTGCTGCCATTTGTTCAGCTCTATTCATGTTTTCCCCGTAGTCTTTGATTAGACTTATTCAGTCGCGAATAGCGTCGTGATCCTAAATCTGCCTCTGATGAAATGCTTCTATGTACTGTGCAAAGCGCTAAACTCGGAAACACAGTACGGAATATTGTCGTTAGTACTAGAACACCTGTAGTTAGAACACCACTTGATGACAGCACTGAAAACTGATTAGCATGCACCGCATAAAAACAATTAACAAAGCTACCTTCATTTTGGGCCTGTTTGTCGCGAAGATTGGACATGAAATCCGTCACGCATGCGTATGCGACTTCATTCAGCATCAGTGTTTGAGGACAAACGCTAAATTGAGCTGAATAAATGTAATTAATCCCTTATAATGCCAGGAGAGCAATGTATTAATCATGAGCCTCATGTATATTAATATATTTTATTATATAACACTGTATACATATAAATATACTTCATGATGCGATGAGCGACTATTTTCACATTAACCGCATATTTTAATACGTTGGCTTAGGTAGCTACATATTGGTTTCGACCAAAGGTTTGGCCAATTTATGTTTAGCCTGTACCATTGAGCTACAGAACAGTTTGCTGGCCGAAGTGTTCTCTTCTTATTATCCAGAATTTCCAGTTATGTAATGAAGCAGTTAAATAGCAGCATGGGTAAAATATCTATGTCATCAACCTTTCTGCTTTGGTTGCGTAGTAGTATGATTGAAAATCTGAGGTCTCGGGTTCGAAACATGGGTGGCGCAAAGTGATACTAGATTTTTCTATTCATTTATTTATTTATTTAAAAAAAAAAGAACCAATATAAGCTTACAGTGGAAGTACACCAAAACGCTTATATGATAATTATACAGAAATCCCGGACTCTGGAAGTTGTGCCCGATATGGCGATAAGCTCGCCCCCGGTCACATAGTGGGGCGGAACATACAAGGCGAATTGTGGGTGTCCTGGTACCACCTCTACCTACCCCTTTTGGAAAAAAGGCGTGAGTTTATGTATGTATCAACCTTTTCCTGTCTCTATTTAGACACTATTGCACTAAAACAAGAAGCCACAATAAAAGAAAATAAGCAGTATGAGGTTCTATAAAACACGACATAGCGTAAACAAAGTTAACGTGGAAGTTTGTTTGTAACAAATCATCGAAACCGAAAATATGTTTGTCTTTCCAAAAATGAACAGGCCGATCTCAAATATGATAATTGGGAACTCATCCGAGCGCGGTGTTTAAAGTTGTTTTCAATCATGTACAACAAAACATAATAAACGTAATTTCCTTTAATTAATTTGTTTGCCAACTGAATTCTTGCTTTACCGCGTACATTGCGATTCCATTTTATATTTACACTGCCGAGTGACTACCCGCATCGGATTAAATATGATGTATTATTCGTATAGCGCATCGGTTCATAGTCATCACCAAGTTCAGGAATTTCATTGGTGAATGTAGTCCTTCTTCAAGGACCTCCACATCGATCTGTTGGAAGCAGTCTATAGTCAGCGACTTCTTAGACTACTTAATCTTCTGCCTACCTTGCGGAAAGACACTAGACAGACGTTCGATACTACTGATACAAATTCTTCCTTGAGGAACCCTCTCATCAATACACACATGACTCCGAAAAGTCAGAGGCGTGCCCTGGGATTTGAACCTGCGCCCACCGTGAACAAGTTGGCAGCTGCGTCCAGTCCGTAGCCCACAGGTCACCACTAAAATACATTGACGCTAAGGTTACCATCATTAAAAAAAGCAAGATGCATATTATACACATATATACACATTATGAATATCTCTTCGTAGTATGCAGGTTTCTTCATGATACACACGCCAGCAGAATTAGAGGAACACATACAAAAATCACTTTTATTTTATTTTGTTGTTTGTATTGTACAGTTGTGTTTTTGTTTTCACATTGCAACGTGTTAGGAAAGTAAAGTATGACAAAAAAAACGATGTTTTATTTGTTTTTACAATAATAAGACCTTTTCAATGATTGTAGGCATTTTGCTCTTATGAACGTTGCAAAAAAAAAGCGACGATTTTTTTGTAATGTTTAATCATTGTGTTTGGGTGGTAAATGCATAATTTTTGCTAGAATTATAATTTAAAGCCTTGGGTACTATAGTGTCTATAGAAACAAAAGGGTTTACATATTTTTTTTTGGAAAATGTATGTATTTACCACCCAAATACGATAATAAATATATAAAAAAAAATCGTATTTTTTTTCAAAAAATGTTAGTTGCATTGTGTCTAAAGTCACTAAAACTACCACCTAGCTTCGTTTTCGGTACCAGTCTTGATATACTCTGTATATGGGCTGATATATTATTATTTTTAATTTGGGGACACAGTCTTTTATATTTCTTACCTACTTAATTCCTGCAAAAATACTTCAAAAGTTAGGCTCGATACAACACAATCAAAAGTTTACAGAAAACAAAGATCCATTCAACGAATGTTCATAATACCAGCGAAGCCGTGCTAGTGTAATATAATCTGTTTGACTGCTCAATTTTATTTTGTTCTTTTTTGTGTACTTGCAAAGATTTTGGTCTTGGTTTGTCAAGCCCATTTTATGTAGTCTTATTCCCTCCTTGATCCAGCTTTAATCCATAAGGCTCGTCATATGCGGTTTGAAGGTATTCATGCAACTTTGAAACTTTTGTCTTTCAAGTACTTGCATTTATTACTCACTATATTTTTCCTCAGTGTTAAAGTGAGCGACAATTTAATTAGAACCGCCCTTAGTATTTAAGGAAAAATAGGCGAGGTTGGTAAGAAAAACAATGAGCACTCTTAGGCCTCCGGCTATTTCCTTTATTTGCACGATATTTGAAAAGTTGACCGCTGTGCAATTAACGGTAAGTTCAGTGGATATAGAGTATCAACCGAAGTACGATGAATATTATATTACATATCGACGCTGACATAAACATGAATGTAACAATATTCAAACTATACCCGTAGAGGAACACGCTTTCGTAGATCATTGTGAGGAGTTTTCACATGGGGTCATTAGCCTATACGAAACAAACAAGACAGCAGACCAATAAACTACATATCGACTTTACTAGCAAACTCACATATTAAGCCAATTTAATATATTGGAGTTAATGTCGACTTTATAAATACAAGTAAAAGTATTTATTTATGATCTTGAGCTGACGCGAGGTACTAAATACATTTGCAAAGGATTTACAAAGGCCGAGATTTTCGTAAAGGGACGAAATTTTGGAATAAAATGTTCCTACTTAGAATGATCCACAGGAAACCTTAGAAAGCCCTCGGGCTTACGATATAATTGAATGCTTTAGAATGGCTTTCTTTGACTAAAGGCGAATAGGGTTAACTATGTGGAAATACCACATTAGTTTTATCGCTTACGGCACGTCTTCGCTGAAAATCAGACTGTGGCTTTCCTTATGAAACATATATAGGTACACATATGCTCTCTGTATATAAAGGGTAAAACGGAATTATAATTGCGGTTTCATAAATGCAGTTACATGCATTTGTAACCAAATTTTGTATGAATCTACCAATACAGCAAATGTAACATATAGGTATTTCAATTTAATTAGTATGAGTTCAAATAATTGCGGACATTAATTGTGATGAAATCATACAGTACAGACATAATTAAAATGCCTGAATGAAACCTTTATTAATTTCACGAATTTGCTTATGCTGGTTTCTGCCCGTGGCTTCGCTCCAGTTTTTTTGGATATATAAGTTTCTACGTTATATTTTATTCAATTTAGACGTCATTTTAAAACATTTTAGATCTAACAAACATACATACATCGGTACAAATTTTCATGTTTGTATTCCTAAGCTGACATGTTTACTGGTGGTAGGTCTCTCATATGTGAGAGACAGCCTGGGTGGTACCACCGCGATGGCTATTTCTCCCGCCAAACTGCAGTTTAAATGCACTGTTGTGTTCCGATTTCAAGGACATTGTAGCCAGTGTAACCACTAGATATAGTGATTAATGAGACTTAACATCTTATGTCTCAGGATGGCGAACGCAGGGGAATGTCAAGCATTGCTTTGTGAATTCATGGTGTTCTTTGGTTTACCTACTGTCCATGAGCGGTCGTAACGCTTACCATCAGGTAAATATCATGCTTGTCACGCCAATCATCGTAATAAAAAAAGGTTAAATAACTTTTTGGAAAACCTGCAAGATTGCCTTGCAACATTAATGCAATTCCTGACAATCCACTATATCTAAGCTTGTACTTTGTTTAGCATTATTAGAACCAGCAAACCTCTATGTACATACCACATGCCAGAGGGCACCACTCATTCATTTGTGGACGCAAAATACTCGCTAGAGGCTACGCTTAGAATCGCACAAGCCATAATACTGCTTGAATTCGAAATTGTAACGTATTTACCAAGCGTGATAAGCCTGTTAAATAATAATAATAGAGTATATATATTAACTATGCAGGATATATCGAGACCGCGGCCGAAAACGAAGCCATGTAATAGTTTAAGCGATTACAGTTACAATGCAACTAATTTCTCAAAAAAGCGATTCGTTTTTTTTTTGCATTTTTTTAAATATACCGTGTTTAGGTGGTAAATCCCTAGTTATTGCTAAAATTATAATTTAAACCCTTGCTCGCCATTGTGTCTTTAAAAATAAAAATTTGTACATTATTATTTTGGGAAAATGATGTATTTACTACCTAAATACGCCGATAAAATGTTTTGCGAAATTTTTAGTTACATTGTGTCTGAAGTCACTAATACTATCACCCGGCTTTCTTTTCGGTCGCAGTCTAGATATACCCTGTATACCTCCCACTGCAGCGCTCGAATCTTGCCTACAATTCTTTCATTGTGAGGGTTTTAGATCTTAGTCTAGTCTGGTCCAGTGCGGGTTGGTGGACCTCACATACTTGGGTAATCCATGTGCAAGGTACTAAGATACACAGGTTTCTTTACTATTTAATTGACTGATATTCTAATTTAGAATAGTCAGAGGCGTGTCCTAGACTCTCGAACTGCTAATATTTGATTAAGTCCTATCGACTATGTTAATATTTTGATTTTAACTTCTAAACAATCTCTCTCAGGATTGTTTAAATTGCATATTATAGAGTTCAAACATATTGCCTTACTAATATTCTTGATATTAACATTTTAATATAGCTCATATTATTGCCGCGGCGCTGCATTCGGCTTCACCTCGGATTTGTAATAAAATGTAAGTAAGTGGATATCGTAAAGCTTATGAGTTTGTCGTGAAAAGCAATATTGCGCTATGAGACGCCTCTTAAGCCGTTTACCTAGCGGTACAGTGGAATGTCATAACATGACAAAGTTTATGCGGCAGCTGCGAACAATTTTTGAGTGATACTTCGCTTCGAAATTTAATATTACAAACACTGTTATTATTTGCAAATTGTTATTTCCTGCGGTTTTGTTCGTATAAAATTTCCGGAATTTCTTATTTAATTATTTATTTTATATTGAATTCTTTCATGCGGAATTGGCTTGATTAATTAATTGTTACAGAGAAAATGGTGATTGCGCATCATTCATGTTTGAATACATTATTTAACAAATACTTTGTCGATAAATGGTAAGCCATTGATATGACTTTTCATATTATTGGTTTTGTGAAAATAAAATAGATTAACTAAATGGATCTTAATAGGTTATCCTTATTACTTTTATTATTACCTTATTATCCGATGTATTTTTGTTTGCGAGTGAGACTAGCGGGAGAATGGAAATCAATTGCGATCCTAGGGCAGAACGGAATTCCGTGAAAACTATCAATGCTCAAAACACATTTATCTTTAAGGTCTGTAATGAGTATAATAGAAAGTTTTCTCAGGTTGATCTGTTCACTGGCTCCCACTTATGTTTAAAAAGGATGTATCGAATTGTATGCGAGTTTGATTTTAATGTTTGGTAATCTGTAAATGTTTTTTTTTAATACTACTTTTGCTCTGTTTTTATGTTGTAGTGTCTCTAATATTTATCTGTGATAACTTTACTGGTCTATGTGTTAGTTATACTATGTTTATTATATGGACGATTGTTGAACTGTTTGTTTTCAAACACAATAAAAATGTTTTTGTTAACCAATTATTTTATATCGAATAATTTCAAATTATTTTTCCGCCTCCCAACACCCAATTTTGGTAAAATAAATTATTTAAATCATACTTTTATTCCAAATATTGATTCATCAACAAAAAAATCGATATCGAATGAAGATGCTTTTCTGAATCTACGATTCTTAATTGTTCCCTTGACATCATCAATTTAAATTACCATGTCCTGTCAGCATATTTTGTTTACCTAGGCAAAGCAATAATTAGCATGAAGTGTCACGAATTGACGACTGCAAAACCAACGAACAAGCCAAAAAAGTATCAAACCACTTGCAATTCCAACAGCATTTTAAAATTCTAGAACCGCTTCTGTGCGAAACATTAATTTACAAAATATTAACGCAATCAGTCTCCAATTTGCACAAGAATATAACTCTTTGCTCTCAATAAAGCATAATTTACTTTCTACTGCAACTGTGAAAGCGTTTTATTTCCATTATGCAAATTACTGAAATGCAATTTATGTGGTGACTGTAATACTGCGTTTAAATGTTTACAAATTGCGTTTATAAATACATTTACTTTAATCTAACAGTTTATGGGTAGGGGGAGTATTTATGATATAAAACGAAAGGTAGATGGACTTAATTAAAATTGTTGAAGTATAAATTAAGTTACTTCTGCTTATGGTCCATAAAACCGATAAGTTGTAAATTTGTATATATGTTACGGTAAGAGTGATTAATTGAAGATTATTAATAATTACCGATTATTATTAATAATTACCGAAAGTCGAGGTTAAAGTGATAAATTAATCACATTTGTCGGTTTTTATTAATAATTTGACCCTAGTAGTGATAAATGTAATAAGTGGCCAAGGGTTGCGGGGCTTTATGGATCAGTTAGGTCGACTGTGCCCCAAAACCGACTCGGAACACCCCGACTTCACGTAGTCTTTTGGCTACCGACCCTAGAGTGTATATAAAAAGCCGGAGGCGCGGAGGGAGAGCAGCCCCCGCCCGCTGTAACGAAGGATAGGCAACCGTGCGAGCCGCAGCGGCTGAGGCTGGTCGCCGGAGGTGACCAGCAAGCCGAAGCTGCGGAGGTGAGCATGGGTGCCTATCTTTTGTTACGCAAGGGCGAAGGGGCTGAACTTCCCGTAGCGCCGGAGACGATGCAGAGGCTAATTTGTATTGACAACAAGTGTTTTAAGGGTTAGGTTGTTATAATAGATATTTCTCAGGAATGGTGCGTTACCTTTTCATGGGAGTGGTACCAGGGGAGGTGCGCCACTTCCCCTCTTCTTCCACTCCTCCCAACCCACCCCCTCGTGCTGCCCTATTCTATATTCTACCACTTCGGCTCATTATTGTTTTGATTTTGATTCGCTTTACATCACTCTGCCTTACACTGCCACAAGTAACCTTGTTTGTGTGATCTCTAATTAATATAATTGTAAGACTGTGTTTAATATTATAAATAAATACCTGCTGGTCAAAAAACATTCAAGTCAAAAGTCAAAAGGTCAAGGTGCGTGGTGGCCTCGTGGTAACGGATCAGACGCGGCTGCCTACATGTTCACGGTGGTCGCGGGTTCAAATCCCAGGGCACACCTCTGACTTTTCGGAGTTATGTGTGTATTGATAATCAATCACCACGCACTTTAACGGTGAAGGAAAACATCGTGAGGAAACCTGCATACCGTAGCGATTTAAAAAAAAAAATCTGCGGTATGTAAGTCCGCCAACCTGCACTAGGCCAGCGTGGTGGACTATATGGCCTAACCACTCTCAATCGTACTCTCGATTGTAGAGGAGGCCCGTGCCCTGCAGTGGGTCGTATATGGGCTGATACAATACAATACAATACAAAAAACATTGAGTTTTTATTTATTTTATAACTTTCACCAATATGTGTCGTGAATTATTAATAATTACCAAAACATGTGGTTATTATTAATAATTTTGTAAAATTATTAATAATTTTCAATTAATCATATTTACCGTAACATCTACATACATAAACTCATGCGTTTTTTCGAGAAGGAAAATGGCTTCTTTTTATTGACTACTGAATATTAGTATTTTTTTTAATTAACACGTCTGTCCAGAAGGTAAATACCTGAAATAATATAGGTTGCAGGAAGTCGTTGAATGCTGGCCACATAAAACACATCAATGTAAAAAACAAAGAAAATTCCTCAGCAACTTTAACTAAAGAAGAAGAATATATATTCTGAATTTATAATTACTAATTTAACATACATACATAAACCCACGCCTTTTTCCCAAAAGGGGTGGGCACAGGTGCCAAAATGACGCCCACATTTCACCTTGTAAATATGTTCCGTCTCACGATGTGATAGGGGGCGAGCCTGTCGCCATATCGGGCACAAATTCCTAAAACCGGGGCTCATAATTAATTGAAAAATCCATTATAATTTTTCCTGACCCGGGATTCGAACCTGAAACCTCAATTTGCAATCATACCGTAGTACAACTACGCCACAGAGGCAGTCTATTAGCATTTCTAGCATGAGTACTAATTTAATTATTTTTTATAACACATCAGCTAGCGTTATATTCTGAGTTGAAAGTAAGGATATAGTCCTAATTACACGGCTACCTGAGCTGTGCCTATTCACTCCAACCCCAGGCCCTAGATTATAGCGCAGTGAAATACGAATTCCGGCAACGCATTCCATTCTTTAGCCGCACGCATGATGAAACACGAACCAAATAACTCAGTGCGATTCGCTGGTTTACTCGCTACGTAAACAACCAGCCTGTTAGTCAATCGGGGATAAGTTTATCCTATATCCCTGAAACGGTAGGCAGAAATAACACTAGTGCCATACAAGTGTATGGCAAAGTGGCCAAGGTGTTATTTTTCTATCATAAATGTTATACGTGCATATCGTCTGGTCGAACACAAATTCCGTGCTATTAAACGAGTTTCTCTATTTGATTTTCACTGCTTTTGCCACCAAATGCATTGAATTGTATTGATTTTTCTGCCTGCAAAAATATATTTCCATATTCATATAGTTTTTTTACAACAATAGTATTCGCAGTAATAATTTTAAGAAAATAACGAAATAGATTTCAGAGGGAACAATAACGAAACCGATTTGAACCAAGGACCGCAAGATCGCAAGACCGCAAGACTAAGAATGTGTAAGTAACATCTCTGGAGTGCGTAGGTACATCCGTCACTTTGTTCTTGTATTGGCCCTCTTGTTGTCTGTAGTGTCACCTGTTGGCCATTTTGAACAAAACACGTTTTAAACAACGCCGGGCCCTTTGTTCGGCGTCTAACAATGAAAACACTTGAATGTACACCCGGCCTTATCAACACAACCCTCATTTGGCCCTCGAATCACTGTTATGTTTTACTTCATTTGTAAGTCCTTGAGAAGTTAGAAGCATTTTTGACCACATTGTCAGAGATACCAGATTTGACTTAAAATAAAATTAGTATGTTTTTGATTTTTTTATAATTTCCACACTGCGACAGTGTAGTTATTATCACACTTACAGAGTAATTTTACTTATTAGTGCTACTCCATATAATACGAGTAATATGTCATATTTTGCACACACACGGCATTAAAAACTTCCAACTAATTTCAACCAATATATCCATTAATTTTAATCAATTTTGAACACACACTTAGCTAGATAAGTAAGAATTAGCACTCCGAAAATACAATTTATTTGCCTGTATACTGACCCAATATCAATGTCAAGATCCCCTCAAAGCAATCACTTTAAAACTATTTCTAAACAAAACCGCAAACTCATTCGGCGGAGCTGTAAAAGCCATCAGGGCAAGGGTCCAAAAAAAACAATCCATAACTCACTTTTGCGTTTTCGGTATTGGAAGGCAAAAACATTGGTACCGTGTTTCAAATACTACACAGAGGTTTTGAAAATGTTCCGCATCTGAAGTGTTTGGAACAAAAGCCTGAGGCTTTGCTTTGTTGGCTCCAGATGTAGGTACCACAAACATAACTTTACGTTTGCGAAATTTGCGCAAACTGTGAACTTCTAACTTCATTATAGTTATAGATTTAAAGCCAGCGTTACGGTTAATACATAATCACTGATTTAGTATTTATAACCCTAGAGTAGTCGCGCCTTCCCGTGTAACGCGAGTAATCGCGTAGGGGGCATTTTGCCGCCCGTACTTAATACGTTTTTTTTCTGTTAATACCAGTCATATGTATTTGCAATTATGTTTTAACGATAAAATAAAACACTAATTATGAAAATAGAAAACATTTATTAAAGTTTTGTAATTAGAAATTAAAAAACAAGGCTTTGGGTAATCTTAGGTAATATTTTTGGTGTATTTGGAACTTCTTCATTATTTTTTTTATAAAAAAATAAAAAAATTAACTTAGTAACAAAATTATACGTTTTCATCATCTGCAGCGTGTATTTCACCAAAACAATCCTAGCACATGTACATGCAATGCTCGTTGCACAGTAACTTTGCACATCTGTTACACCCTTTTTTTGCCCTTTTATTTTTTTTCGATGGACATACTGCGCATATACTTTGTCGAACTAAGGGTATATTTTGATGTTCCGGTGGCACAAATCGAGAGTTTTGGTACCTCAGATGTTTCTGTAAAGTGTTCACGCCGGATCTTCTAACGATATGTGGTCTAGTCATAGCCAGGGCAGTTTCTTTCAAAAATATTCGACGTAATAATAATTGGCCAGTATTTTCTTTGTATATTATTTGACTATTTATACCTGCAATGTTCAAAATTGAGAAAAATAATCTCATGGGCCATCTACGAGTCATTCTACCTACGGAATATTCTTCTTTCATGTGATCAAGGACGTCAACTCCTCCTTTGGTTCCGTTGTAATATGTTATGATTTCTGGTTTTTGAGCAGCATCGGTAGTTTCGTCGATCTTATTGTCATTGTGTAATGTTGACAATAGTAGAACCACTTTTTTTTGCTTTTTATTAGGCACATAAGATATTAGTACCTTCTTCTCTCCAAATCTCGCCATATGTCTCCTCTTCCAACCACGCAAGTATTTGTTCGTCTTGTTTATGTGTCATTTCACACGATAATTACCTAAAAAGATATAAAATAAACTATAGAATCAGCAAAATAAAACAAAAACACAAGGCCCAATAATTAATTAAAACAAACTAAAATTAATATGATATTACAATAATACTATAGGCAATGAAATCATATAATATTTCGTCAATAGTAAAAACTAAGACCCATAAACTTTACTTACGCGAGTAGTCGCACGGTGAGTAATTTGCCGCGAAACGCGACACACCTCTAAGAACCTTTGTTTTCTGCGGTCATCCGCGCACTGATTTAATTTTTATTTATAACACAAGGAGGCCAGGGACGGGGGGGCAGCTACACGAACGCTTGACCTTGACAAATGCATAGCGTACAAAATAAAACGAAAATTGTTCCGCTGGCGGCAAAATGTTCATAGCGCGAGCACTCTAGGGATAATGTTGAAATTAGAAACGAAATTTTACGATACATCGTAGACCTCTCCTAAATTTAAGTCCACATCTTTCTAACATATGATACCCAAAAAACCTTCCTAAAGTATTTTTTTCTAATATTTTTTATACAATAGTAGATAAAGCACAATACCATTTTGCGAGCCTAAGTATTCTACGCGCAAAATCATTATTTTAACGAAACCACACTTTACATTTCAGCATTTTTTCATTTTTAAATATGAGAAATATAATATTCACTAGTAAATAACGAATGCACGAAGAATATGTTGCATAAGTTACCTTCAAATCCCTTGAAGTCTCTGCGTACCGTACTTATATATATTATATAAGTGTACCGATCCACATGGACTCTCACGTGTGCAATGGTCACGCCTCGCGTTGAAATGCAAGGAACGCGCCTCGTGTATTGCACTACAAGCGGATAAATAAAGTACTAGAATCAGTTATCCGGAAAACGTGGTGTGAACGTGGGCTATCACTTGCCTCCATATTTACTAGGAAATCACTTCTTATTTCTGTGCAACTATGAACAAACTGCTTAGCTGAATTTAGTACTTGGATTCTTTCACTCACTTTATTTGTGAAGATTGCCATTTCTTTTCTTATTGATCGTGCAGCAATCGGCTCATCTTTTAGAATGATTACTTCCTTTTATTAAGATTCCAGCATTTCAAAGGAAGGTCTATTTTCGGTTTCTTAAGATGGGAGGGGAAGAGGAAGAAAAAGGCGGGAGCCCCCCTCCCTCCTCCTCTAAGAGGTATTGAGCCCTACACAATCTCACTAATCGAATGAAACATAACAGTAAAGCCATGCCCTCACGGCAGTTTTCTGTAAGACAATAATACAACTCTATTACAATCGGTCCGTTCCTACAATAGTCCAAGCAACAACACTGTTATTCTATCATTTTGAAAGCATGTGTCACTGCGTCATTACATTTAGTTATCACCTTATACACTCGTATTTATGTAACAATCTTACATTATATAATTTTGTCACCTAAAATAATTAACAAAAGTACCTTACAAATACTCGTATTCTTCCCCTTAAAAAGTACAGAAAAGCGTACTTTATTTAGTAGTTAATCAAAGGAAGTAAAAGCCCAGCGAACTAATAGGCGGGTTATTGCTGCACCAAATTAATTTACTTTAAGGTAATGAAATGAAAAGCAATTTGGAGCGGATACTCTTGTGCCTCGCCATAGCAATGCCAATATCGGAATTCAATAGGAAATCTGGAACGATACAGGGCCTTAAACGTTACCGAAATCAAGATCTAACGGCAAATATGACCACACTTTTTGAAATTTCAGGTATATTTTCTTTTTTAACCCAATATTTATTTCTTTAATAACTGCACAACAAAAAAGGAAGCAAAACCTACATCCTGAAATATCTTAAAAGTAACATTGTCATAATATTTTGCTTAGCATATTATGATCTATTAATTGTGACGGAGGTCAAGGTTTCTGGTCTAGGCGAAAAATGTGATGAGAATATATGGATACGTTTCAATTAAGACGAAACACGCATTGTCCTGTTAATGAAACGTAATATCGATGTCATGTTAATAACACATGAGACAAATCGAGAGTTACGCCACTTTTATTTGCTACATGTATTGTGTATATAAAAATTAGGAATACTGTATGTGAACATTTCTTTATTAATTTGCTACTATCATGAACTTGGCAGCAATCGTACAGCTTTTTAATGCATATTTATAATTGAACATGAACTTGATGCATATTCTAGTAGAATATTTTATCTTGTTATTTGTTATTTACCAGCAGCTTGCCTGAGGTTAACCTTTTCGACAATTGTATGATTCCGATTAAAACGCATTAGTTGACCGAAAAATTTGATTTTATACCTGGCGATAGGATATTAATTATGTTACCATCATAAAAAAAATCTAAATGTAACTGGAACAAAGTATAAAGCCTTGGACCTTTCTATTCAGAGTTCATATACCAATACGATACCATTACACCGCCGCGCCGTAGCGCTTCGCATATTATAAAAAACATTTTGAAGAATAAAAGAAACGATTTTTAATATTGCATAAGTTTTAAAACTCAAAAATACTCTTCAAAATAAAAACGTTCAACAGTATATCAGATTTCAACTACAGAAATTCAAATCTTATTATCTACATAATCAGATATTTCAAATAAACTTTTCTATGACTTAACTTCAATTGTATTTTTAAAGTTAATAAATAGCTCTCTTATATGCTGGAAGTTTGTAAAAGTAACGTATATATTATTTTAATGAAATAAAGTTATAATATTTAAAGATTGATGCTTAGTTTATGCGCCTGCACTATTGGCTGACGGAATATTCAATGCGGTGATACGGAAAATGGCCTTTATGAAACAGTTTCTCATTGACAAGGCTAATGAAAGCATTGTCGGAGCACCCTCTCTGTCTTTATAGAGTAATTAGAATAATATTTTATTCTTTTTGGTCACAAATAATATGCACTTTGCAATGCGCGTAAACTTATGTTCGGGTAGTAAAGTGCCTTTTAAATATCAAATTTTGAGATGGGGGAATATTTTAGGCTATTACGTGTCTTTTACTTTAGGTTCGTCATAAAATTATTAATTACTATTGAAGTAGCATGAATCTGTTGTTACTGTAATAATACTGTCAAATCTAAACATAAGGCAAGATGGCTTACAATTCATTACAATCGTTTTCAGTCAACTCTAGGTTACTCCTTTTTCCTTACATAGAAAATCTTCGAAAAACTTCAAAAAAAGGAGTCATTGCATTTCCAAAAAGTTGCTAATAAAATAAAAATAACGAATAATTTGTATCCACTTAAAACCTGCAATTTCTCCATTAACAATACTTGAACATAACATTTTCGATCGACAACAACATGTTATCGATGCGCTCGAACACAGCACAACGCATCAACACGTACATTCATGAATAGAACTTTGCAAGTGCCATAGAAATGTGATATTTCCCCGTAAACGATATCCGTAACTCATCCCATTGTAGCGGAACGTATGGCCACCGTATTATTGGAGCTTACGGCACAATACCTGTAAAGTGTCTGCCACTCTGTGTTATCGAATAACGCCGAGCCCCGACAATGGCTTGCGATTGACCAAGGAGAGTTATGATACGTATGCATTATCGTGTAGTGAAATTTAATGCGTTATATCAGCGAGTACTACGTCTACAGGCCTTTGTGCCACCAAACTACAATGGGGTGAAAACCATATCAAATACCAGCCAGCCTAATCTTAACAATCAATTTCTAAATTAGGATCGTAGGATCTACATTTTGTAGTATTGTACTTATTTTGGCACCATTGAACGCTGTAGCAGACATTTCTATTCCACGTTACTTGATCGCGGCGGCATGTAAAGGAAATAAATGAAATCGAATATTGAGACTAAGCCAGCAGTTGTGTTTTAGGTCTGTGGATAGTGGCAACCTATTGTTTTGGCTACGTGTTATTAATGTTGAAGTTTTGTATACAAAGTATTCGATTTGTGTTGGACTTTGGAGGAACGGCATTCCTATAACATGGAAGGAGTTGGTGATTATCCTTTGCGTACTGCAAGAGGCGAGATACACCATGGGTGCTGTTCCAGTTGCAATATCCGAAAGCATGCTGAGCTAGAAAGCCAGTGACTCCGGCACACCGCTTTCAACATTCTTTCTGACACCAGAGTATATATAACCTTTAGAAATATCCTTTTATAAAAAATCTGGTAAGTCTTGTCAGAATTGCATGCATAGGCGCAGTGGGCACACAATTTGTTCGCGACTGTCTCAGTATACTACTTTGATAGATTGCGGATATGTTTAAATAAATTAAGGGATTAATAGCTGTGTATTTAAGAATATATTTTTGTAGAGATAATGACGAAACATCGAAATGTTAACGTTGGTCGCGGGTTTAAATCCCAGGGCACACCTCTGACTTTTCGGAATCGTGTGTGTATTGATAGCCAATCACCACGCACTATAACGGTGAAGGAAAACATCTTGAGGAGACCTGCATACCATGGCGATTTTAATTAATTTCTATGGTTTGTAAAGTTTCCAACACGCATTAGGCCAGCGTGGTATATGGCCTAACCCCTCTCAATCGTACTCTCGATTGTAGAGGAGGCCCGTGCCCTGCAGTGGGATGTATGACTGTTACAGATACAGACACTTTGAGCAACTTATTCTTACTCAGTATTGCATGGAACTATTTTGCCCTCATCACGCCTGGACATTAGGTGTAAATTGTCCTAATGACCAGCCAATACTGGATACAATGTCTTACAAATCAAAAAACGCCAGTACTAATATACTCCTGTTTATCCGCAAAAACAGGTAAATCGCTAGTAACATGTACAGCGATATGTCCAAAGGCTATTATTATGATTACCCGAAGCTGGAAACCATAACTGAAACAAGAAAACATTATTGGCTGTGTTTTATTACATTTGTTTTCTAACTTGAGATGGACATTGCTTCAAGGATTTTATAAATATATATGTTTATTTCACCTTTAAACAATAATTTTATTTAGGCAAAAGTATGTGTGTAGGAAACCACACGTTTGACATTTCTTTGTTTCAACATTATATTATTAAATACTAGCATCTGCCCGCAACCCCGTTTGCAAGGTTATCTTTATAAAAAAAATCCTGTCTCTTCTCGTTCCGATATATCGCGCCCTGTTCCGTCTCATTTTTACATCATCATCATCCATCCATCAGCCAAAGGAAGTCCACTGCTGAACATAAGCCTCTCCCAACGATTTCCACAGTGACCTGCTGGAGGCAGCCTGCATCCAGCGACGTCCCGCGACCTTTACCAGGTCGTCTGACCACCTAGTGGGTGGACGTCCCACGCTGCGCTTTCCGCTTCGTGGCCTCCATTCGAGAACTTTTTGGGCCCATCGGCCATCAGTTCTCCGTGCTATGCTATTCATTTTTACACAAGGCATTTAATCCAGTCCCATCCCATCCCTTTGAGTATAAAAAGTAACAAATATAACAGAATCCCTTACTATTACCACGGGAACACTACAATTTTCGGGATAAAAAGTAGGAAATTAAATATTACGTATTTATAAATTATGAGACGCTCATTATTGAACAATATTAATACGACAATCAAAACACAGCGTACTCCGAATAGATTTAAACAGACATTACTTGTTTCCAATGTAAAGCTTGTATAAAAGCTGTTCATAAACTCTGTAAGCCAATCGTAATATTTAGATATTCCCTTTTCCTTGTGTCAATTCGTAAGCCCACCGCATTTTACATCATTATACGGGAATATTAAGGGATCTTTGAAATGTTAAGTATCTACGTACATATATTTACATAAGTAATAATTTGTAACCGACGCACATCGTTTCACGGTGCCTGCCACTGTTTTAGTATTTGAAAACAAGGATTATGTATTTGCATATCTTATGTATTAAGTCATACATCCAACTTAAGTTGGATACATTACTACATTAATTAAATAGAGCTATGAGATATGACGTCAGCAAATTATGTCCCAAAAATCATAAAAACATATTCGTTTATACAGCTACTGGATATTTTTACTAGATAAACTAATAAGGGATAGATAAAATAATATGTTCTTATTTAGTTTGTATGAAATTGATGATTCCTAAATTTGATGTGACGTATAATTTAATATTTTCAAAGTATATTAATTTAAACGAAGCGATCGTGTTGTATTTAATGACGCCGTACTTTTTTTACCACTCTGTAAATCTCAAGATAGCATATAGGTAATATCACTCTCTATATTTGACTCTTGCCTTAGTTCACTATGCAAACTGAGGGAAATTAAGTGCACCTAGCAAATTTCCCAGTAATTGAAAGCTCTATACGCGTCTTGAAAATTGTGATAGGAGCCTTTGAACTGGTCTCACAAGAATAACACCAACCAGTCGGAGCTATTGCGACTTGTGAATTACCACAGTTCCCAAGTACAATAATATAGATCGTCTGCGGTCTTTTGCGTCCTAATGCGTTGTTGTCAAAATATTAGGAACAGTTTTTCTCCCTTCACATTTTATTATATTGGATATGTTAATACTAATAATATTAGATTATAAATACTTGTTGTTCATATTACGAAAACATCTTAAACAATGCGTAACTTTTTTTAAATTTTATTTATAGTTCAAAATTCCGCCACACGCCAATAGAATTTAGCTGAATTATAGATTGAAATAAATGACATACATATATCGTAAATAAACTTCAACGAACTGAAAACGCAGTACAAAAACAATGAATTTTTAAAACCGATTGATATTCATGGTCAGAGAATTTCCAATCTAGATAGAAAGCCCCGGTGGGCTGTCCATACAGACAGGCATATTGAAGCGGCTGGCAAAATATCGGCCGTGCGTCTCGTGAAACTGTTTGTTCGTATTATGGAGTGAAATATTACAACTGCATTGTACACGTCGATAATCGACTGACTCTGGAATGAAAAACTCCTGATTAAACATGCGCAAGTACTTTTTCGAATGCTTTATACGTACTCTTTGCCGTTTCATCTGTCTTGAAAGGGAATATTGACGACTGCAACGTAGGAAATATTATGTAAATAAATAACTATGGTTCTCTTTGCGTTACGTATCGGTACTATTTTTGATTACCTTTTTTTTACCTTTCTTTTTGGTTGCCTGTATCGCAGTATTTACATGCCAGACCGTTAGATCTTGCGTTCGATTTTTGTAACGATTTCCCACGAAATGTGAGTTTTGCGGTCTATAACTTTTATATGAGTTGCTTGGGGCTAAAACTCGTGCCCGATAGAGAAAGCTATCGCCAATTACGTGTTAAGACAGAAATAAACTCAGCCTTATTATTGGTGCCTTTTGCTTCCCCTTTGTCGATACAAACATAAGCTCACGAATGAAGTTTAATGGCAAATATGTGGGTGGGTACAGAGAATTACGCATTTATTTTTAGTATTTTGTGTATAATTTTAATCTCCATTAGATATAAAATTGTATGCGCCTTTTTCCTACGCATGACCATCTTATAATTTAAATTTCTGTCTGGTTTGTTCCCAATCGATACTATATTTCCGTCCTGTGGTCAGAGGGCGTGAGAATTCCGCCATGGTATCTCCTGCCCGTCGTAAGAGGCGACCTATAGGGGTCATCGGAGCTGCAGAGCACACTGCGGGTCGGTGCGCGCTCACTGGCTGCGATTCCAGATGATAACGCATGTGGCCTCATATCTGCTGTGGATGCCCATTCCACCTTAAACGGTCGCCTAGACGCAGTTGTTAGTGGGGGATATGTGGAAAACTATGTCCTAAATTAGAGCGACCATTAATGTTTTTGCCCCGGGGGGTCGAAGGAATAGAATCGAAGCGCTTTTCGCCTTGGGATAATACGGTTAGATAGAGCGGGTTGGCAGACTTTACATAGCATAAAAAAAATTACAAATCACACAGGCAGGTTTCATATCAACCAGATAGGATTATTGGCATGCAATATGAATATATACAATTCTCCCTGGCAAAATATACGTGAATAGTTTAATGTTTGATAGCGGAGTATTACAGTCTCCATAACCGTGCCACACGACAAGCTCGATGTTAGTGGAAGTGTAGCATTAACTCGGCTGGTACGTCATAGTTTGCTATAAATGGACGACTAATTTAGATAAATTAGCAGAATGAGGCTATTTATTTACAATCGAATAAAAAATATGCTTAACAAAAAACATTGCAATTGATTTTATCTGTTTCATGGTATTGAAGCCCAAATTTTGGATAGGTTAAATATTAACATTAGAAACCAATTGCAAAATAGGATAACAATTTCTAATTATTGCTAAAACTAGGTACTGCTAAACGCAGGTTATTGAAGTCTCAATTATTACTCATAAATAAAATGTATGTAATATACACGGTGATATAAACATATTATGTTACTTAATTTAACCCACATGTTTCTCATCACTCCAGACGACATTGTAAAATAAAAAAAAACATAGTTCTGTTTTGTCAAAAATCGTGATTTTAGCTTTCACGATTTTGGCCCTCCCCCGTATAGCTACGTGTATTTTTACCGCTTAGCTGAACTACAGTTCGGTTCGGGAACTTACTCGAACCGTAAAAAGAATCGTACCTATACGGATTGATCAAAGGCCTTGGAAACTAATATCGCGATTTTTACAAAACTACCAGGCAATTTTTTTTTAATCTTGGTGTAATGTTACCTTGCGTAGCTAGGCACATGTGGTTTAAATTAAATACCATATGTCAATATTACCTTTGATACAACCCAATTACAAATCAAGCTTATTTACAAATCTACGTATCCTAAACTTCTAAAATCGAAAAACCCAATAAAAAAGGAAATTAAAAACGATTCATTTTACATATCCCCTACCACAGATGCAAAACAGCAAATCGATAGCGTGTTAACAGCGACACATCCAGTACAATAGTAAGTTCCAAGGGATGGATCGCGTGCCAGCTAAGATTTATAACTCAATCCACCAATCAGCGAAACGCTTAACTAGCTGACGATAAGGTGTCGGCGAACGATTGCCCCCGTCTATTTGCCGATAAGTACTGGCTATATGGACTCTGAATTTGTATAGGGTAAGGGCCTCTGCACACTACAACGAAGCATAACATGCTATTATTAAAAAAAATACATACATAAAACAACAATAAACATAGTCCTAACCTCACAGTAAAATGCGAAGTTTTGTGTTATATCAGAAACTTCAACATACTTTTTGTTACATAACGCTTAGGCCCGAAATAAATATTTATGGGCCACAAAAGTATTTGTTGCAGTTCGGGGATCTAGACCATGGTCTCTCATATCACGATCGACTTTCAACCAACTGCGTCCCAGAAGCTGTCAAAGGGTGGGAACGTATTTGGTGTAAAAATATTATTTTTTTACGAATTACTATGGAACGCTAGGATCATAGTAATCGGAAATAGACCTCGCTGTAGGACACCAATGAGGTGAGCTGACCAAATTAAAACTACAAAGGGAGGCCCTGTAAACGAATGCGCCCGATTGTCGTCAGACAAAGACAGATGGAGAGAGATTGTTCGGCGAGCAACACTCTCGATAAAAAATAAAACATGGTGGCCACGACCACTCCGCCAGGAGTGTAACGAAGAAAAAGAGGATGGAACGCTGCCCGCTAGATCGTTCTATAAGCAGCCAGCTATTGTATTGTATTAGCCCATATACATACGTCCCACTGCAGGACACAGGCCTCTTCTACAATCGAGAGTACGATTGAAAGTGGTTAGGCCATATAGTCCACCACGCTAAAATTCCTAAGCAGCCAGCTATAATTCCTATAAAATATATTTCTTTGCCTAATACGCTTATAGCACGATCATGGTATGCTACGTTGTAGTGAACTGACACCTTAGAAACACGTAACAGAGAGATCTGGCTTTGAAGTTGAAGCTTCTGAACGACTGACAGAGTTCAACTTCTTGACTGCATTACTCGCTCCATAGTCTATTGAAGCTGTTTTAACCGTCTGAAGACGTCATGTGTTGGCTTGTAACCCATGAATTCCTAATTTCCTTTCCTAGGTCAGGCAATCCTCTCTGAGCGTTCAGTTTGTTTTTTTGCATCAATTTTGAGCTGCAATTTGTGCCGGTATGATAACAACCCCTTATACTCCTTATCACTTTGTAACGGAAATAAGTTCGGCGAACTGTGGCACTAATGACATCTGCATAACCCTGCGGAACAACCATGGAAATTGGTGATATTTTTACACATTATACTAATAAATTTTCCGTCAGGCAATAATGACAATCCTATATACAAAATTCTTCATTTTTGCGATTACACGATCAGTCTGACCACCCCTGTCGATTAACCGCTTGACTGCACTTGATGCGGGCCACTAAGCTATCAAGCCTTCATGACCTACTTCACTTGCTCTAGTATCAGAAACAATGCCTGTTAAAACTATTCAACAATATTCATACTTTATGTTCTGAATTAAAATGTAAACGAGAAGGAGAGCCCTTTTTGGACATTATAAATGTAGGATTAAATGTTTAATGGAAGATACAAAAATTACTACCATTTTTTTAAACTTGACGACAATTAGTTGTGTATTATTCTTTATTTATAATATGCTGTCGAGGCGGAGGCGAATATCACAAGTAATATTTGGCTTTATTGAACAACCTTGCATTTCTCTCCCTCTCTCTTCAGCCACAGGAAGTCCACTGCTGAACATAGGCCTCCCCCATAGATTGCTATATAGAGCTTTTGAAAGCGGGCTGCATCCAGGGGCTTCCTGTAAACATTTTGCATTTATAATATCTACTAATTTGGCAAATTACTAGGTCCTAACAAAATTGTAACCAATAATAATGAAACACCCAACAGTCACATACATAGTCCTGACACCAAACTAAGATCGAGTCTTATGTCCTGGGTATCAGAAACTACGAGAGACTTTTCGATCTCACAAACACCCAGACCCGGAACAAATACACGTAGTTCACACAAATATTCGTCTCGGGATCGAACCCGCGGCTCCTCGTTTCACAGTCAGCGTATATAAAATTTTGTATAAATTTCGATGAAATGCGGGATTTTTAGCCATTTTTTTCGCTTTCATTAAAGTGTACGAAACAATGTATAATTAATACACACATCACTCTGAAAAGTCGTGATTAGGTACAAAATATCGCAACAAGAAATGGATCGAAAATATGAACAAAGCGAAATATATTTTTAAAAATGCGTAATATCAATGTAAAGGACGACCCACTTGAGATAGAAATATCCGTGTTATGGAATGGAAAGCTGGTAAGATTGTGAATAAAATACAACATAACAATAGAAATTCAATCACATTGCTTTATTACTATTGGAATATTGAAAGCAATATGCATTCTTAGATTTCGAAACGGAATTATGGGAAATAAACTAATACAAAAGCTTTTTTATGGAATTGTGCCCAATATAATTTAAACACGGCGCAATACGTTTGGTAGTTTTCGCCATTAATGTGCTCCTGGCATTTTATGTCCAAAAAATAGTTGGTATTTTACTAAGCAATTTTTTGGAGCTAATCATTATACTAATATTAAGCGTCACATCTGCCCATAAACAGTTATACACCACTCAGGAGATATTAAACTCTGCGTGACACTGCACTGCGCTTGTCACTCCGAGTCGTTAAGCGCACTACACACCAAAGCCGCCGGCTCGGCGACATTATATGTCGGCGACATTTTTTCGGCGGGCTAGCCGGGGCCTTCAGTTATTGCAAGTCAGAAAACTTTAACGGCGACATGGCAGCGGCTCGACATAATAAGGAACATTTATGACGTAGACGAGCTTGCGTTGTACAAATGTCATGTCGGCGGGCAACACGTGCGGGCGCTTGCCGCCGACATGATGCTTTTCTTATAGGCTGCCGGGTTGTGTCGGCAGCTTGTGTCGCTGGGCTGGCGGGTTTGGTGTGTAGAGCGATTTAGGTGTTAAGCTTCTTAATGCCTAGCAATGACAGTAATGAGTACACCTAACAGTCACATACATACTCCTGACCCCACACTAAGATCGAGTCTTGTGTCGTGGTAATCAGGAACTACGAGAGACTTTTCGGTCTCACAAACACCCAGACCCGAAACAAATACTGGTGGTCCACACAAACATTTGTCTCGTGCGGGGATCGAACATAATATGTTGCCATGCCTTTTTAACTTGAGCACCACAGTGACCACTGATCATACTGTTGCTTAGAGGCAGATATAGACAAACCGGTGGTATATATCCAGGCAACCCCTTGAATACGAGGGACCTACCACCCACGTGAAGATGTCAGTATATCTACCTACAAGGATAAATTGTGAGATGAAAATGCGCTCACTTACGATGGGGTAATATTACATAATGAAATTTCCAATTTTTATATAATTCCAAGCATATTGGAGTCACCCCTTTCCTTAATCTACGCATTCCAGATTTACACTCCATTTCACTCGCTCTCGATAATCGCTTTTGCTTTCATATATTTGTGACGTCAAACTAACGCCCCGTGATCTATACGAAACTTAATTTATTCTGATGTTATAGTTAAATAAAAAAGTATTTTTAATGTATTACACTTTAAATATTTAAAAAAAACTTTGAATATATTAATTACACAGAGGTATACAAGTAAAATTTTCAATATATTTAAATAATTATTTAATATAAATAGCGGTTAGGGGGTAATATGTATATAAAATATAGCACATAATATGTCCACAAGTTTATCAAACAAACTTGGGTATAGTGGTATGATTTAGATAAGTCGTCCGCTCGCCAAGTCCGCTTTATTCCACTTAGCACCTAATTTTAGCTTTTGTAACAATTGAATATTAAAATACTTTAAACCCTCGAAGTAGTGTGTAATAAACGTGTTCAATAAATATTTACGCGTTACTAAATCTCAAATATAAAATTTTACAATGCGGCGCAATAATATTTTGCATAAAATAACCTTTAACGTTTTATTGAACGCAATTCTGGAAATTTGTAATTAGCATATTTAGTCATAATATTTATCCTTAATCAGCTTTTAGACACAAAGCAGTTAGTTTACTTTTAATTCTAGAAACTAATTGATTACAATTTATAGTTGAAACTTTGCTATCAGTTTTAATTAAAACTGTTTTGTTTCCAAATAAAGCCCAGGGGCTGTTTTTTTAATCACAATAAATGTTATCCCGTGAACTACTGACATTTTGGCAGAATATTTAAATAAAATTTAAAATTGGAACGTCATTCGTCGAATTGAATTTATCTTACAATTGAAAAATCGTTCCATTATCGAACAAATTATCAATTTACGTTTAAGTACGGTGTAAGACACATTGTATCGAATATTGTAAGAAAAAGACGAATGCGAGGGTGCAAAGCGGAGTAGATTGGTCGCAGCCGCTCAGTTTCTGCTCCAACTACCCCTCACACGGTGCATTACCCTCGTCCACCGCATTCGAGAGCTATTTGCTGCCGAGGATCAGATTAATGTTGCCACTTTTCTACTTGTCGTAACCACTCAACTTTTGTCTTAACCTCTATTACACACAATTGTACCGAAGTATCCGTATTTCAGGTCAGAGGGCCATTCTTCTGGCAACCTGTCCGGTTGTCTTACAGAATGGCACGGGCACGCACTCCCGGCCCCTCGAGCCACCATTGCCGCATTTCACTTCCCAATCCGCGGCTCTGGCGTCCTCCTCCCCCCCACCCATCACTGGTGGTAGGGTTTGGAACTGAGTTATACATTTACTCAATGACAAATCCGAGCGGGTTGGTACCACCGTCCGGTCTATTTCTGCCGCTAAGTAGAAATGCGTTCCGGTAGAAGGGCTGGATAGCCGTTCCTTCCTTCATCCGTTCCCACCTCTCTGATAGGTGTTGGTTGGTCCAGGCGATGCTCGTTGGTGTGGTTGAGTGCCGGGGTGGGCGTTAGGCTGGGGGATGCTGGTGTGGAGTACAGGGAGACCCGGTGGGAACGGTCACCGCCGGCCGCCTGCCGGTCAGTAGGGGACCTGAACCCGGGGAACCACTTATGTCAAACTCCCTCCCCGGGAAGCTGTCCCGCCAACCGGCGAAAATCCCGTCATGCAGTCGTCGTGCCAGAGTGGGAGACTGGAGTGGATCCCGGCGACTGCACGCGGGGGGGCACCGGGGGCCCTTCCGTGCTTCACGCTGGCTCCTCCTTTTGCCGTATGCACATCTCGCACTATATCCGCCCTTCTCGAGCGTCGTCTTGGGTCGACCACACTTTTCCTTTCCCTATCCCACTCTCTTTAATAACACATGCCAAGGTATAAAAAAAGCAGGCTCTCTACGGCGGGAAATGCATCCACATTTTCTGTGGACTTCTGCAATGTCAGGGGTCTACACAGCAACCTCGACGCCGTCCACCACCATCTAGAGACGGCGCGGCCTGCCCTGCTCTTTTTAACGGAGACGCAAATATCCACCCCTGAAGATGTTTCGTACTTAAATTACCCCGGTTACGTGTTGGAACACCTATTTCTACGTAAAGCCGGGGTGTGCGTCTTCGTCAGGGGTGATATATGTTGTCACCGCCTTCGGGGCCTCGAGCGTCGGGACCTGTCGTTATTATGGCTACGGGTAGAATTTAAGGGTAAGTCCCGAATCTACGCATGCCTGTACAGGTCCCACGGCAGTGATACGGGATCTACTCAATTATTTGAGAGCGTCCAAGTGGGGACTGACCGGATTCTCGAGCAGTTTCCTTCCGCGGAGGTGGTGGTCCTCGGTGACTTCAACGCCCATCATAAGGAGTGGTTGGGATCCAGGACCACTGATCTCCACGGTCGGGCTGCTTACGAGATGGCCTTGGCTTATGGTCTCTCACAGCTGGTAACTCAGCCCACCCGTGTTCCAGATGTTGAGAGCCATGAGCCCTCTATGTTGGATCTTCTGCTGACGACACACCCGGACGGATACAGGATAGTGGTTAATGCTCCCCTGGGATCTTCTGACCACTGCCTGGTCCGTTCGTGGGCCCCTGCGGCGGGTTCCAGTCGTTCTTCAACAACTGGAACTCGCACAGTTTGGCGGTATATGTCAGCAGATTGGGACGGACTCCGAGAATTCTTCGCGTCCTACCCATGGGGGCGGCTTTGCTTCTCCTCTGATGATCCTGACGCCTGTGCAGACTGCGTCGCGGAGACAATTAGCTTGGGTATGGAGATTTTCATACCCAGCTCAAAAATACCCGCAGGGCGTCGCAGCCGGCCGTGGTACAATCGTGCCTGCGCCGTTGCTGCCCGCCTCAAGCAGTCTGCATACGCGGCGTGGCAAGACGCCAGGAGGCGTCGGGATCCAAATTCGAAAGAGGAGAAACGGAAGTACAATGCCGCCTCTAGATCCAACAAAAGAGCCTTAGCTAAGGCCAAGGCGGAGCACATCCGCAGAATTGGCGAGCGGCTCCAAAGCTATCCCTCTGGGAGCCGTGCTTTTTGGGCGCTCGCTAAGGCTGTGGAGGGCAATTTCTGCCTATCCAGTCTCCCACCACTGCGTAAACCCGATAACAGTTTGGCCCATAGTGCAAAGGAGAAGGCCGATCTCTTGGCCGAACACTTTGCCTCGAACTCGACTCTGGATGACGGGGGAGCCACACCACCGAACATCCCACGGTGTGAAAGTCTCCTGTCTGATATCAAAATCACTCAACGTGCTGTCAGACGGGAGCTCATGCTTCTCGACATCCATAAGTCGAGTGGGCCAGACTGTATCCCCGCAGTGGTTCTTAAGACGTGCGCCCCTGAGTTGACCCCCGTGCTCACGCGCCTGTACCGTCTTTCTTATAAAACCAACCGGGTTCCGGCTTCGTGGAAGGTCGCCCATGTACACCCAGTCCCCAAAAAGGGTGACCGTTCGGACCCTTTGTGTTACAGGCCGATTGCTGTCACATCCTTACTCTCCAAGGTCTTGGAGCGAGTTATAAACACTCAGCTCCTGAGGTATCTTGAGGACCACCAGCTGATCAATGACCGCCAGTATGGTTTCCGTCACGGTCGTTCGGCTGGTGATCTTCTCGTGTACCTCACGCACCGCTGGGCGGAGGCTTTGGATTGTGGGGGTGAGGCGATTGCGGTCGGCCTTGATATCGCGAAGGCGTTCGATCGAGTGTGGCATGGCGCCCTTCTGGCGAAGCTACCTGCGTATGGAATCCCTGAGGCACTCTGCAAGTGGATCGCCGGCTTCTTGGATGGTCGGAGCATAAAAGTCGTGGTGGACGGCTGTTGCTCCGAGACCAAAACCATTAATGCTGGTGTTCCACAAGGATCGGTGCTATCGCCGACACTCTTTATCCTGCATATCAATGACATGTTGTCTATCGACAGCATGCATTGTTATGCAGATGATAGTACGAGTGACGCGCGATACATCGGCCATCAGAGTCTCTCTCGAGATTCCATTGAGGAAAGACGGTCTCAACTTGTGTCTGAAGTCGAGAGCTCTTTGGGGCGGGCCTCCGAATGGGGTGATTTGAACCTAGTTCAATTTAACCCCTCAAAGACACAAGTTTGCGCATTCACTGCGAAGAAGGACCCCTTTGTCTTGGCGCCACAATTCCAAGGAGTTACTCTCCAAAGATCCGAAAGTATTGGGATCCTTGGCGTCGAAATATCGAGCAAGGTCGAGTTTAGGAGCCATTTGGAGGATAAATTCAAACTGGCGAGCAAGAAGTTGGGTATCCTGAACAGAGCCAAGCGGTACTTCACGTCGGGTCATAGATTGACGCTCTACAAAGCACAAATCCGGCCCCACGTGGAGTACTGCTCTCACCTCTGGGCAGGTGCCCCTAAATACCAGCTCAACCCACTTGACTCCTTACAACGACGTGCTTGTCGAATAGTCGATGATCCCAATCTCACGGACAGACTGGAGCCGTTAGGACTGCGGAGAGACTTCGGGTCTCTCTGTGTTTTCTATCGTCTGTTCCATGGGGAGTGCTCCGAGGAATTGTTTGAGATGGTACCAACGTCACCTTTTTACCATCGCACCACCCGTCACCGCAGCAGAGTTCATTCCTACCACCTGGAAGCGTACCGTTCCCGAACGGCACGTTTTCAGCGTTCTTTCTTACCACGCACGTGTAAGCTCTGGAATGAACTCCCTGCATCGGTGTTTCCTGAGCGCTATGACCTGTCCTTCTTCAAACGAGGCTTAAAGAGAGTACTTTCCTTAAGGTAGGCAGCGACTTTGTTGTGCTGGACCCCTGGCATTGCGGAGGTCTATGGGCAGCGGTAGCCGCTTTCCATCAGGCGGGCCGCTAGCTCGTCTGCCTATAACGGCTATAAAAAAAAAAAAAAAAAAAAAAATTTTGACCAGTATTTGTGTGCCAAGTCGGCAAGTTAGTTAAAATTTAGCATTTTTTAAAATATCGTTTATTGAAGTTTGTTTGTAAACATAAATACTACAATACGCATGAGTACGCAATGTGTCTACGACATTGCGTATTCAGTTGAGTACGACTACGACACAGTCTGAATAAAATCACAAAACAGCTGAAAGTTTTGTGAAATAAAATAGGATTTAACCCTGCTTTGGCGTCGGATAAAAATGCGGTTGCTAAAAGGTAGATACGTACCCGTAACTTTGTGCTTCCGTTCACGCGCGGGTGAAAATATTACGTGAAGGTGTAAACGAGCCCGGCAAGGCCGTTATTGCCATCGTTAAGTTAAAATTTTCTCTCTTGAATAGCAACGTGAATGTGCCACATAAACACAGGCATTTATGTTATTTGCAAGCGAATATTGGGATGAATACAACGTAAAAATATAAAAGCGGCCGTCTCGTGAAAAAATTAGGCGGTTATGTTTACAAATGTTGCTGCGTTCACATCAAAGGAATATTATTATTTCATATTTCAATTCGTTTGAACGGGTATGGAGTCTACGAATGAACAATTTTGGGCTTACTGTATAATATATGAGTATACTTAAAATTTCATGTATTATCATTGAGTAATTTAATGAGTAAAAACGTTTTACATATCAACGTAATATCCCAACGATATCTAGAAATTATTTGATCCGTCACAAAATACTTCCGAAAGTCACTAGCATAGGCATTCAATTCTAGTTTTGAACGGACTCTGCTTTCGTGTCAGTAAGTAGGTACGTATATTTCAAAATAGATTAGTAATCCTCAACATTTTAACTTTATAGATTGTCTCCGATCTTGTGACGTCCAAATGCGTTATTGTCATGCTGTTGTCAAATTATTAGAAACAGCTTTCTCTCTGTTAAATTGGATATGTTAATACTATTAGATGACAAGTATAAATGCTTCTTGTTTATATTATGAAAACATATCTCTAAAATGCGTAAATTTTTTTTTTTCAATTTTAATTGTAGTTGCAAATTTCGTCACACGCAAATCGATTTACATGAGTAATACTGAGATGATAGATCTACCGTCAGTGTCATTTATGTTGAAAGTGTAGTAGACCATAATAAACATGGTACATTGCATGTACCTATAACTATTTTTCTTCTTCTGCCTGCCCTTATTGACTTACTTGAGGTCGGAACAACATGACCTTAGCTACGTTATAGTTGATTTTCTGTAATATTACGATTGGCTACCTCCCTTACAGCCACCTATTCGGGAGTAAGCCGAATAAAGTTTACCACGTTGGCCGAATGTTTAGTGTGTACAAAAAAACTGGACACAAAGTTACTTGAGCGAAGATAACGTACATCCATGTACAGTATATAAAATTGATAATATAGACAAATTACTTTGTTAAAAAAATCGCTGAGATCCATTGACTTAACAGGACGTTCTAAGAAATTGACGAAATTCTGTTTTTACTTGTCGGCATCATAAAACAGTTGTTTATTTAATTGACGTGTTAAAAACAGAGCTTTATGACTTTCAAGTATATATATATAAATAAAATGTTTTAGTTATCTACCAATCATAATAATTACTATTGAAAGAAAACGATATACTCTTATCGACCTCAATTTCGGCGAATTCTAATGTAAGCATCGTTCCATTACATTAAATAGAATAAGGATAAATGGAAATGAATAAAGTCAACTTTTTTATATTTAGTTTTTTCTCCTCTGAAATTGATATAGGGTAAACTTCGTGAAAACATTTTTGTTTTCACAAAGAAACTAAAATGATTCTCAACCTAGGATCTCAAAATTTCCAGCCATGTCTGTATACGTCAACAGCCTATATACGTCCCACTGCAGGGCACGAGCCTCCTCTACAATCGAGAGTACGATTGAGAGCGGTCCAGCCATGTAAACTAGACTATTTGCGCGATGATATTGTAAATAAACATAACGACCAGATATACCTAAATTACTTATTGTATACTTTTTCTTGTCGACTTCGAAATTTTCTCAGATTCTAAAGAATTTTATCGATGTCTGGTGTGAATTTTACTCACTGCCTACACCAAGCTGTAACTATATCAGACGACACACTTAACACAATAACTACCCACATTTATTACAAAAGCTCGTATCATTTCGAGCACGTAGCGACATATTTTTCATTTGACATTAATTTATAAACGCACTCTGGACATTAGCTGTAATTCGCCACAAATTATAGTAATGTATTAACGATACACGCGAGAGCTATAATTTTCATGTGGTAGAGGTAGACTCAGAAGCCAAGAACAGTCAGTTGTACAAAACAAAAAGGCAATAGAGCAGATTTCCCTCGAGAGTGCTACATTACGAGTTTTCATAGACGCGTTGTCCGTAAATGTTCCGAAAATGTATGAAGTTTGATTATCTGCCCCGCAATTCTTTGTTTGTTGACAAAATGCGATGAAATATGGAAATTACAAAAGGGAAATAATATTTCCAGGGAACGAATAAACATTTCGTGTTTCAATTTTTTTGCGTTTAATCGGACTTTCGAGTGTTCCGCGATTTGATGTTTGAAACGCCACGGATTTTGTAAATTATGAATTAGAGATTGTTTGTTGTTGTAAATTCGAAATATATATTGGAAAAAAATATAAAGATTTTTATACTATAACAGAACTATTAAACCCATTAAAATAGAGTTACAAACATCTTGGTAAAAGTTAATCTTCTAAATGTGATGAACGCAGTAATAAAAATTGACAAATACTAAGTAAACGTTATTTAGGTATATTTATTTATTGACCTTGTCAGATACGAGAGGAGGGCCCACATCGCCGGGGACGACATGTCAATATTCATTGACCTCCGCACCCCGAGAATATATACCCCAAGAAGGTGTAAAGGCTGCTAAACGAGCGACTTTTTGAGAATAGGATTATAATATTTTATCACTTTACCCATTAAAAACGTGACATTACTGGTGGTAGGTATCTCATATGTGAAAAGCCGCCTGGGTGGGTACCACCGCAATGTCTATTTCTTCCGCCAAATAGCAGTGTAAGAGCATTGTTGTGTTCCGGTTTGAAGAACATTGTAGTCAGCGCAACTACTGGATATAATGAGACTTGACAGCTTATGTCTCAGGATGGCGAGCGCAGTGGAATGCGAAGCATTGCTTTGTAATTCATAGTCTTGTTTGGTTTTGCTACTGTCCATGAGCGGTCGTATCGCTTACCATCAGGCGAATGGCATGCTCGTCTCGCCATTCATTGCAATAAAATAAACTTAAAAAATATTTGTAAGAGTGTCCTGTGTATCCAAAAACCGTTGTCTGATTAATTACCATAGTTTTTTTTTATCAGACCATATACGTCCCACTGCTGGGCACGGGCCTACTCTACAATCGAGAGAATCGATTGAGAGTGGTTAGGCCATATAGTCCGCCACGCTGGCCTAGTGCGGGTTGGCGGACTGACATACCGTAGAAATTCTTTAAAATCCCTACAGTATGCAGGTTTCCTCACGATGTTTTCCTTTACCGTTAATTACCATAGTTAAATACAACAAATAAAAATACATAAAAAATAAATACATCTAGAACTAGGAAAACATCCGTACATTACCAATCGTAATAATTATTATCTTCAGCCCCAAGAAGTACTCTCTTGAACGTCCTCTGTCCAGCTACTTCCTGCAACCTTCATTAGGTGGTTCCTCTATAACGTGGCTTTCATTCAAGAATCTTACGGTCCCCTCGGTCGTCGGTTCTCCACCCTATGTGCCCCATTTACTGCCACTTTAAGTTGCTAATGTTCTGGGTTATCGCTAACTGTTGTTCTCGCATAGATTACCTCAATTTTGAAAAATGAAATTTAAATCCGAGTATCTTTTTTAAATAAAACATCGCGACAAATACAGTGATGTATTACTACCGAAAATAATATATTCATACGACAACAGCGACACATAAAACGTAAATTACAGTAACGAAGTTAAAAAGAGTCAGCTTCCAACAGATTTGATAAAATTTATAGATAGACATCGGATTTTTCGAGGAAAACACCACAGTTATGGCGTGAAAACGAAATACGATCGCACACGAGAACATGCCAAAATTGAGTGCCCAATTTTGTGTGAACGCATGAATATACTTTCTGAAGATATTATCGCCCGGAATAGGATGTTCGTATCAAGAAATTTTACATTTTAAACGCACTATGTTTTTTACACTCTATAAAATCGGCATATAGATATTCAAATTACGAGTTCAATTGCTATGCCTCAAATTAATAATGTGCATGGTGGTCTATTGGTAACAGACCAGATACGGCTGCCTACATGTTCAGAGTGGTCGCAGATTCAAACTCCAAGGCACACCTTTGACTTTTCGGAGTCGTGAGTATATTAATAGTTAATCACCACGCACTACAATGGATAAGGAAAACATCGTGAAGAAACCTGCGTACAAAAGTGATTTTGAAAATTGTCTATGATATGTAAAGTCCCCCAACCCACACCAGGCCAACTTGGTGGACTGTATGGCCTAACCACTCTCAATCGTACCTTCGATTGTAGATTAGGCCCGTGCCCTGCAGGGGGGCATATTCTTGGGAGCGTAGTTGCATCGGGGTCCCTTTAAAATAGGAATGGAAAAGAGAAAGAAACGGATGAGGCTAGGCATACCCGACCTATGCTATAAAAAAAACATACAATAATCTCTCTAACTCAGTGGTTGTTAAACTTTTAGCCATGATGGCGTTTGGCAAAATTTCTGTCTAACCATTGACCACGCAGTTGGTATACTAATTTGGTTGTATGTCAATAGATGTCAATATTTACATACGAAATGTAAGTAAATAAAGGTGCTTTCATTCTATACATAAATAAAACACGCATGAAATTATTTTAAGTATGGCCTTAGGATGGTTCCGCGAACTATTTGGGTTGCTTCCATGGACCACCAGTTGTCCGTGGACCAGCGCCACGGTTAAAACCAGTGAGAGCCTAACTGAACGAGACACGACGCCAAAACTTACACTATACTTTGGTTTTCTGTGAGACAGTTACCCTGGACGAGCCGACCCATTCCTATTGTATCCAAAGTTAGTACTCGTAATATGACCTAAGTATGTGAAGTATAAGTAAAAATAGTATTACCAATTCTACAGAAAGCGTAGGATATTTACTTGTCTTTTATAAACTGTTATTCAGGTTTCATATTAGAGTGGGAGCCAGGCTGTTTACAATATATTTTCTGGGTATTGCCATTGACGTCAATACTAATCTAAGTAATGTCACTTTTGTTTTGACTGTGGACATTTTATAAATAAATTTAATCAGAATTACTAACATCATTGTTTCAATTATCTAGTGGTAGTGTGATTGGTCGGTGTATCATAAAGTCCTGGGTTCTATTCCTGAAGTCCAATGACTTCACTTCACACCCATGTGTGTTTTTCGGTTTCAATAAATCTTATATGAAATTCCCGTGTCTTTGCACTTAGTATGGCGATAAGCTGCCCTATCTCACATCATGGAACGAAAATAGATACAGCGAACTGTGGTACAGTCATCACATCTGTTCACTCCATACAGATATGAATGATGTGCAATATTGGAAACAGTGAGAATTCTTATATAAAGTATCCCTGATTGAAACCTTAATAAACCCGTGTTCCTCTCTTTTGTATGTTTTTTAATCTATACACCGAAACACCGTTATACGACCGAGGGACAACGTTCGCACGCTATTCTGTTCATAACAGCCACCCAAATTAAGATTTGTGTCTCCCAGAAGCATCGTTGAACTTGGAAAGCAAGATGGTTTTACTTTTGTTTCAGTGTACCTGTGGCTCGCTATTTATCCGCGTAGAAGTATCCCTCGCATAACATTTTATGTCTTTACCTTCTGAAAGCAATATAATTTTATGTAAGTATTTGTATTCTCCGGGTTAGTATCTGCATATTGTAGTAGGAACCAATATTGGGAATATTTTATGAGTTTTGTTGATTTTTAGTTGCTTGAATCATACTTTATCGCCCATATTTTTTATTATAGATTACTATTGGTGCTAAATTGGTTTCAAAAATAATTTCTTTAGCTTTCACTTACAATTCAATTAATATGAATTTCATCATCTAAATCCAACACGAGCTATGTAATTTTCAGTGTATCTTTGAGTTGGCTGGAATCATTGTATTAAATGTGGGGATATTTTACCTCACCATTGCTTTATCTGTACAGCACTTGTCCTGAAGTGAAGTGCTGGGATTGTGCAGTATAAAAAAATGACAACCACTCCAATTTGCGTGCCGTTGTATATTTTTATTGTGCTTCAATAACACGACAACACAGACGCTGCGCGGACGGCACGATCGACGCACTTCAAAAATGACGGAGATTGACGAGAGCTGACAGATTCATCAATTGCATCGGCTGTACAAGTTACGTCAGTAGTGGACGCACATAAGCTCTTTCCCAATTGAATGAACAAATATTTCTATGCCTAGATTTAAATGCACAATTCGGATGATGAAATATTTTTGTAAGGGACGATTAATGTTATCTGATACTTTTTAGTAGCTCTAGTCACAAAGAGTGTAATTTTGGTGTTATTCGTTAATTCATTATTTCACATGCTAAGTATAATCTTAGTTCATTGGCCGGCACGCGCGTCACGTAATAATTTGCTTCACAATTAAAACCGTTAATCATTTCGTACTTTAAATAATTTTGCTTAAAAATGTTATCCTTTTCAAACAAGTCGTTGTCGAGACATTTTACAAGAAATAAGCACACATGCATACAGACTGAAGTGAGAACTTCAATTTCTTGATGTTGAGAAACATACGCTTTCTCGACTAAAATCAAGTTTTCTTATTAGAAACCTCGTCTCGAAGTGGAAGGAAACTTATAACGTAAACAAAATGTTTGCTGCGGGCCTGTGTACTTAGGACGTGGAGTGCGGACGAGTTGCACGTATAGTGGATGTGACTCGAGAGGCGCGCGGCTGAATAACAACACGCACGCACATAAATTATCTACTAAATACTCGATTTCTTTACTCAGATATTTTAATACAATGGGTTCAAAACCCAGGACACACCTCCTATTTTCCACGTTACGTCGATCTCCTGTGAGACAGTGGTACCACCCCGGACGAACCTGTCCATTTATGCGAGTCATGGCGGACAACAGCCTGGCTCTACCACTGTTAGTGTTGTTCGACAGTCTGATGTAAGTCCTTTTTTAAATTCAACGTCGTCTGCAGTTAATTACTCACTCCTACCTAAGAATAGTCACGTCCCGACGCAGTTACTAAGGAGTTTATTATTTATTAATATTTACAGGGATAATGTTGTTTTAATAAGTTTAATTTTAATGAGACTTGCAATTAGTTATAATATAAAATGAATTTTCGCAAGTATTCCTTTATAACAAAGAAAATTGCCAAGAAGTACGTCTTAGTACGTTTTTCTCTTCAAAAAATACCACCTATTACTGAAATATGTAATGTTCAAATGCTAAAGAGTAGAGTACGCTCTTATAAATTAAACTAGTACTAATGTAATTATTTTAATTAAGTCCTGCCAAGTCTCCACACCACAATACCACGACGGTGTTTCGTGTACTGAATGTAGCGGTCTCCTTGTAAGACATCTCACGTAAGAACCTCTGGTATCTTCAACGTCCATTACATGATTACTGCATAAATACTGTTTAGTTCATTCATTCTATGTTGCATGAGTACCAAATTAATAAGATTTTAAAATCAAAACATTCTTTTTTCAAATAGTTTTTAACATTTTTAACTAGTTAGAAACGACGCAATAATTTTCTCTTTCTTTTTAATCGACTTCAAATAAAAAATAATTTAAAAAAATTAAACCGACTTCAAAAGTGTAATAAAAGCTGGCCTAATATAAGCTATACGGGTAAAACCGCGACGGATAGCTGATCGGCTGGCTCCGACCTCAAAATAAAAATCTTTGTATATGTAGGTATTATAGATTTAATAAAAGATTAGTTTTATTTCCCTCTTTTTATTACACTTTTGAAGTCGGTTTAATTTTTTAAAATTATTTTTATTTAAAAATGTGCAAAGCCGCGGTCCTAAACTATTCCGTTATTACACTTATGTCGGGACAGTGTTTCGAGCCGAAATCGTTTGGAATGTGCGCTCCTTGCACGTCGAAATCGTGTTTTGCTGATAATGCGCGAGCGCCGCCTTCAGGTTAAAGTCGGTATGCCGGCGTACGATTTTAGTTAGAAAAACTACTGCGCGACTGTAAACTCGTTTCCACGCAGTAGACTAGAATGCCGGAGATTACGATGTACCCATTGCGACTTCCTCGAGACTCCAGAAGAGAAACTTTAATTGCATTACTATCAATAAAAAGTGAAGACAAAAATGTTACTGACACTAGTAAATCGCAAATCATTTTTACAAAAATAATACTAACACCACAAATCGACATCAAATGACAAGAACTTTCCGTTAATTTGCAGGCTAAAAAGCGAGTATGCCAGTAATTTGGCAGTGTATGAGTGAAAATTCATGCGGTATCGGGATGGCGGGCTCATCGTGCGATAGTTGATAAATTGACGGGCTTGTACGTGCCTGGTCCCCACACAGCTTCGTGCTAACTCAGCGGCGCCGCAAATATGAACTCATGCGTAGATGCGCAATACGTAATATTTGATTCTAAATTGACGCTGCCGTATTGTTTGTCACATTAGAATTTACGCTCTTGTCAACCAAAATACTGAGTTTAGTATAATGTATGTGTTTACATAAGGTCTTGCAAAAAGAGTTGATATTTCAGTATTAGTAATAAGAAGAGAAGGTGAAGAGTTCCATGGCGTGCTGTTGGATAATCACGTCATCTAGTGCGCTGCTGTGGACCGATAATTATAATAAGTTAAAACATTTGGAAAGTATTTGATACACTAGATTCAAGAATAACTCGGATTGATTACGATTACATTCAATTTTTAAATAAATAAATACACCCATATACATAGTTCTGAACCCACTCTAAGATCGAGTCTTGTGTCGTGGGTATCAGGAACTACGAGAGGCTTTTGGGTCTCAAAAACACCCAGACCCGAGACAAATACCTGTAATTCATACAAATATTTGTCTCGGTGCGGGTACTGAACCCGCGGCCTCACGTTTCACAGCCGGTATCTAACCAACTGCGCCACAAAGGCTGTCAATTTTATAATTATATCAGTGACGAGCTGCGCCCTTTCTTTTTTTTTCCGTTGTAGGCTGAGTTAGCGCCCCGCCTAAAGGTAAGCGGCTACCGCTGCTCATGGACTGTACAATGCCAAGGGCACAGACAAGCAGTTGCCTACCAAATTGGTGCTCTTGGTTATTGGCGGTGACCACTACACAAGCAGTCGCCTCATCATTCAATCAGCAAAAAAATCATTAAAACATTACTATTAAATCCTCTATATATTAACAACCATTTTTTTAATAATTGAAATACCTTTGTTTCTTAAATTAATTTAAATGTAAAGGACGCTACATAAGCGCACCAACATGCTAATAAATGTAATCACCGCGTGTGAAGTGAAGATTTGATGAGCCGGGTTAAAGTTTCCTCGCCGGGTACATTATGATTATCTTACGTTGAATAAGCAAACAATCCAAGTTTGCAGGAATCAAGACTTGTTAGTACTTCCCTTTCGGCCAATCAACGTTAAGAAGGTCATTTAGTTTGATTGCAAAAAGTTATCTTACACTAGCGACGTTTTAAGAGCGTTTAAAATTATTGTTTGCTGTTTGACACCTTTAAAGTTAGTAATATGATTTTTAAGACTATTCGGACCGTTGTCTCATTGGTTTAGAGTTTAGCATATGGGTCGTGAATCGTTAGGTCTTGGGTTCCACTTTCAGATTGGGCAATGGGCTTTGAGTTAATGAATTGATCTGAAAAACTCAATACGTGTTTCTCCGGGCTAGTGTTTACGCCCGCTATATCGATAAGTTCGCCCCCAGGTTTGGGGCGTAAATAACTTCGAAAAAGGTAGGTGGCATTAGTGTCACGTCTATTTACCCTTTCGGGAATGTATGACTTTATGTATTTATTTATTCTTCACTGCATACAAAAATAAACAACGTAAAGTGAAATTACAAATTAATATAAAAAGTAGACCTTTAGATGGCGGCCTTATCGTAGGCGATTTTTTCCAGACAACCTTAGGATGGATATTAAAAAAGGAAAAAAAGAGAGGAATGTATGTAGGAATAATTTAAACAGTAAATAACTCTGACTATACTTGACTTTTTTTAAAGAACGTTGCTATTTCAAGTTTAAAATCGACGTGAATTTTTTCAACCGAACACTGCGAAATTATTGAATTTCACATTCCATGGTAAATTTATTAAAGGGAAAAACGCCTCCTGTCTGAGGGCTAATGTTCCGATGTGACCCTTATCAATTCTCTCGTGTCTGCCCTGCATCCGTCCCTCCCTTGTTATGTATAACATTATATTTCAGTACAATATCGCGTGGCTAAATTGTGGCAGCCCCCGAACTGATTTAAAATTACCGCTGTCAGAGCACTTCATATGGTTTATGGTTCTTTTGTGGCGACATGGTAGTTACTTAACCTCGGGATTAATGTCAACTTTGTGAGGCACTAAAATATGGTATAGAGGTTAGTGCCTTTTACATCAGTACCTGTAATATATTGTACAGAAAATAGTTGGAGTTTTAAATTAAAAGAAATGGTTAAGAAACAAAAACTAGATTAATTATAATTATTTTGTTGTGGAATTTATTACATTTAGTATAATAATGTATATGTTATCATGTTCCATTTTGTCATTTCCCAAATTCGTATAATCTTTATGGGTTTATTTTATGTGCAACATTTTTATTTTGTATAATAACAGTCAGGTTATGCATCATATGTACAAAATTATTATAAAATGTACGGCCGTACAAAAAATCCTGTAACAAATATCTCGTTTATTTCGTCACGGACTGCTTATATAACTCCAATTCCGTACATATGTAATGTATGTTGGTCCTTGCGTTGAAATGCTACATTTCATCACATTTTAAATTTAGGTACAACTATAAAATAAAATGTGCCTCTACGTGTCAGGTAAAGACAAAAAGTCGCAGAGCCGCGTGGCGTGGACGTGTGAAATAGAACACAGAACACTTTTTTTATTTTATTGGATTAGAATTCAGAGGGATCAGGACATGCCCGATGAACCCGACCAGTTGCATAACTTGTGTTGCGGACTCGAATTCAACTTATTTGTAAGTTTATTCAATATTTATGTGCCTGCATTGTAAAGTGACAGCGTGCATAGTTTTGAAACCACGGTACCGTGTCTTTATTATTTATTCCGGTTAACTACTTTGTGTGAATTTAGATTCGAAAGAGATGATTTGTTTGATTTTAAATGATATCTCAAATTGTCGCTGGTCACAGTCGTAAGTTGATAAATCAAATAATTATAACACTAACACAAAAATATGCTCAATTTACGTAAGTATAGGGTAGGGACATGTACATTAGTTAACTGCAAACGAATATAAATTCTATTTATTACGCAGAAACAATCTAGCCTACAAACGGACTAAAAAGAATATGATAAAAACATAACAATATAAAAGTATATAATACCACTATTTAATTTTCTCGTGTTGTATAGAAGAGCAACGGTAGAGATAAGTTAGAGTTGAGTTTTATATTGCCATACAGAATTGTGGGGGAGCTTCGTATATAAATACAAACTTATGCAAACCGTAGACAGAGAGAAGTCAGAGACAACTCGGAAGCGTGGTTAGCCACGTTTAACATTTTTAATTACTACTTTTCTCTGAGGGAACAAAGTTGGTAAATGTTTCTGATAAACAATAATTACGGCCGTTTCAAATTAGGAAGTTAGAAGAAGTTTACGATGTTCAGAGCAAACATGAAACTCAGCCCAGCGCGCGGCTAATTAGTTAACTTTATAAATTTGTTACCTATTTGGTATGCTAAGTGCTAGAGAAAGTTGGAGCCTTTATAGATACCATAAAAGAAACCTAAAATTACTCTTGGAAAATTCACGAATTTTTTTCCTATATTAGAAACGCCGCGAAACATAACTTGGGAAAATCACTTTGGAAGGTTATGTAAGGATCATCTGAAATTCTTGTTATGAAAACAACGAACAGTTTAGCGATAAACATGTCCAATGTATAGTGTACAATCTACGCGGTTCTATGTAGGTTACTTAATTTCTAGTACAGATATTTTTATTTCAATGTCTTCTGTTATTAGACCACTTACCGTGGCAGTATTTTGTTAGTTCTGCTTGAATTCCTCTTGTTAGGTAACTTTTATTTTTAATTTTCAGATTACATACATAATATATAAACTCACAACCTTTTCCGAGAAAGATAGACAGAGGTGCTACTAGGATACCCACGTTGCGTTTTGTGTGTTCCGTCCACATTCCTGACTCCAGACTAATAAAGAATTAAAATAAATTAATATAACTTTGCTCGACCCGGGATTCGAACCCGACACATCAGCGTTGTAATCATACCATATCATAGTGTTTGAATCTAAATAATGTATGGCGTTTGATGGGTTGAATAAACAATACTTTTCATTTTCTTTTTTACCATAGTACATCAGCGCCACCAAGGCAGTCTTATTTTATGGTTATATTTTTTGTATAATTGTTCAATAAATTGATTGTACTGCACCTGAGTGCACTGTCCAGATGGAATATCGACTGACGAGAAACAATTAACTCTCGCCATTCGACGCAATTAGTTTGACCTAAATTTCTCGTATGTTGCCAACCACTTGCGATATTGTGTTGTGTCTTTAAATATTATGGCGAGTTTATTGACTTGGAAAAGCAGCAGTACGTTGGCGTCTTATATCTGGGCCGAGTCCTTGACGTCAATAAATAAAAATTGACTGATGTCCCCGTGTAAGCTATGAATGCTAATAGCCTTACAGTCCAGTAGATAAAATGGGGAAAGTAGGAAAGCGTAGAATGACTTATACAAGTTGAATTTACAATATATATTCAATCTCATCCAATCCATTAACCAAAGGAAGTGCACTCCTGAACATAGGCCTCTCCCAATGATTTCCACAGTGACCTGTTGAAGGCAGCCTGCATAAATGTATATATTTTGAAATATAACTAATTCTCACGGCGAAGAGTCCGTGCCGTGACCACGAAGCTGTAAACTGATCGAAACGTCGGGAAGATAAAAAATGTAAAAATTAAATAAAATTCGCGATAAAATCTTTATGAATTCGTTTTATTTCAATGTGTAACATTCGCGTTAATCTAAGAAACCATTATATATAACAAAAAGTTAATATATAGAAATAAATAACCTAGTTTGCGGAATATCGTCAAGCCAAATATTATTTCGTGCAATAACTATACGTGTTAGGCGCATACACTCGCCTGACCGAAGCCTGACATTCAAGGCGCGTTTGGATTTGGCAAATGACAGACAAATTGGCGGGCTGCGGACGTGACGCATGGCAGCGGCACCCGCAGGGTAGTAACGAGAAACTTCAGGCCCATCGCGATACCCCTGAATCGAATACACACAGCACAATTACGCGTAGTGCAACAATCGATGAATTTCCAGCAATAGTTAACTATAATTGTGTATTTCAAACGAATGCAATTTGCGATTTACAATTTATCGATGGTTTTTTTCTGGATCGGCGCATAATTTCTTTGGAATCTGTTGATATTCACATCGATAATAGAATATCTGGCTCGACGTGAAACCGCTTGGGAGCTAGTGTTTAACAGTTTTATCTGCCGAAAATATAAAATATGTGGCATGGTTGTTGTATTGCCGATAACAATTGCAATTTCTGTCTAATTATGATTCTTATTGCTTTTGTTGTGTATACTCGTATGTACTGAAATAAGTTATTGTTTGACCGTAAGTTGTTTGTTGCAATTTGCGAGACACGAGCAATGTCTGCGTCTAGAAGCTGTTTTAAAATATTTGTTTTTGTAAAATATTATTACCCTTTTTGCCGATAATAACACTTAATGACATGTATCATAAATCTGCCAAAAAATTGGATTCGTATGCGTTTATAAATTCAGCAGAATATTTCTTTAAAAAAAATGTAACATTGGAGCTTCTTTCAAGACTAGAAGAATTTAATTCCATTTTCTTAAATCTAATTTACTAAGAATTTTCTCCACAATTATTGACATTTAAATCAAATAGACACCGCCAACGCAGGATTTTCTTTTGTCGAAATTATCTATTGTGTCAAGAAAAATAAATCAACTGATTGATTAAACTAAGATCTTTTATAAATTTATTACTGCTTCGTTGTAAAACACAAATTTAAAATATTTTTACGTAAGATTGCTGTCTAGGACATCAAGACTTCGAAGTTTGACTTTGGGCGTCACTAACATTGCTACTCCGAAAACAATATTAAGCTAATTTATGAACTTTACGTACCATCGTAATGAGAGTATTATTAGTTAAATTCAGTGTTATACCAGCTAAACTGAAGTTTGAATTACTTGGTAAGTTAATTTAAAAATAATTTCAGACTAAAATAAGATAAAAATGTGGGCTAATGAGATTTATATCTCATTTTAGTTTCTCCAACCATAATTCGCTGACGAACCCAAATACGAATAAACGTAATTTTCTTGGAATGTATTCAATTTTCTTCCAAATTTAGGTAAATTCGATTCTCTAATGTGAGTAAAATAAATTCGAAGACTTTCTTTAAAATAACCTATGAATGGACTTGCCTAATCTTATTTCCTTCGTCTGGTTCCTCTGTTCACAGTGTATAGACTTGTCAATCTTTAAATCTGGGACTATTAATTTTGTTATCAATACTTCTGGCAATAGCATTTGTATTACAGCCATAGATTTCTTACCATATTGTGTATATGCCACAGTAACCTCTTCAGGTTCAGTATTTCCAGAAACGAGGAGGCCGGCAAAATTATGCCGACTGGCGACAGTTAGCCATCTCACACCTGTGGATACTGATGGATATTTGGATTTCACTGGACTTAGCGCCGCATTATAGTGATCGTCAAAAAAAAGAAAAAAAAGAAGAAAAAGATGAGCAGATCACTAACAATCAAAAACTTGCTACGCACTATTTGTCTATTTGGTTGTGTATAAACCTAATAACATGTCACGAGTGATATTCTTTTTTTATTGCCTGTGTAGATGAGCTAGCGGCGGTTTGATGGTAAACAGGCATCGCCGGTCACGGGCCTTTACATTGCAAAGCTACTCCCTTTACATAAAATTCGCACATACATAGCATACAGGCTAAGAGAAAATATTTCGGCACAATTTTCTTCTCTACTTTTCAACCGCCATTTTGAACTTTAATTTATACGGTTACTGCAATTATTACTTTATCCCGGAACATCAGCTGCTAAGCACCTACTCAAATGACATCATCCATCCATCCATCCATGAGACAAAGGAAGTCCACTGCTGAACATAGGACTCCCCCAATGATTTCCACAATGACCTGTTGGAGGTCTTGGACGTCCTTTAATTTTAGGCAAATGATATAGACGCAGAAAATCCAGCACAACTAGGCCATAGCCCCGTATTTGCATGCGCGGCCAGTCATCAATCAAATATGTTGTGCCATTACTTATTCAGTCGTACTTTGTTCGCATGTCTGGCTGCTGACATTTTGTGAGATTGTAATTATTTTGAGTGGGTCTGGCCAGCTGCGACCAAGCCGACGGTTTCGCAAGTAACGCTATCTGATGTATGCGCTTCTTTGCACTACGCTTTTTGTACACTTTCTGTTTTCATCCATTAATGAAATAGGACGTGGGTGAGTGTTTCAGTTATTAAGTCACATTTCTTCTTTTGCGAAATATTAAGTAATGGTTGCACCTATTAGGTATATTACTGATTTTACATGGCTGTTGCTAGGGATAGTTAAATGGGCACCATAAACTAGGGCAGACTTTTTTGTCTCAAATATTTTAGAATCTACAAATATCAATTGGTGTTAGTTTTGAACCCGCGCAATCTTATTAATTCACAGTCGGCTCTGTAACCCATTCGAGATCTTTTTGGCGCCATCGGCTATCAGTTCTCCGTGCTATATGCCCCGCCCATTGGCACGTCAACTTGCTAATCCGTTGGGCTATGTCGGTTACTTTAGTTCTCCTACGGATCTCCTTATTTCTGATTCGATCTCGTAGGGAAACCCCGAACATAGCCCTCTCCATAGCTCGTTGAGTGACTTTGAGCGTCCTAATAAGGCCCATAGTACGAAGCCACGTCTCGGAGGCCACGAAGCGGAAAGCGTAGCGTCGGACGCCCACCCACTAGATAGTCAGACGACCTGGTGAAGGTCGCGGGACGTCGCTGGATGAAGGCTGCCTCCTACAGGTCACTGCGACTGTCCATTACACCATTGTTCAATTACTTTTAAATATTCCATTAACACTTAAACGGCCTAAAATCAATAATATTCTATGGTCTATTATGCTAACAACCGCTAGAATTAAAATTGTTTGTAAATCCAATTACGTAGAAAACTTCGTGAAATAGTTACTACACGTCTTATTTATTTTATGATTAATGGACTAACAGGGGCTCAAAAACATGTTTTCACTTTCAGTGATTTATTACGCCGTTCTAATACTTGCGGAGTGAAACAGAAAAGTATTAAAAGTCTCCACGATCAATATCTGTCAAAGCGTAAAAAAAATCAATTAAACCGACTCGAAAATTCTTTCATTGGATAAACGGAAGGCGTGAGAATTGAAAATTGTGTGAAAAGATTTTTTTCTATACGCCTCGAAAGCGGTGTTTTGTTAATGGAAATTCTTTTAGAATCTATTGATTGTGTACTTGGATGGTGTTAAGCTTTTGACGAAATATACGTTAAGTATTTTTTAGATAATATACACCATAGTGTTTTGAGTCAATTGAATATAGTTCATAAACGAATTGTATTTTTTATAGCTTTTATTTATAATATTTTGCTAAATAAACTTACTTGATCATTCATAGAATTAATTATGTGAGTTTGCGCTTTGCGGTAGGTTATCGTGACAATTAGAAATATGAGATAACACAGTACGTATATTTCTTGAAGTGATTTGGAAAACATTGCAATTTTTTGACAGTGGTGCTTTCAGAGTATTGATAATATGTAATATAACCAAGCTCTTCAAATTAGATTGAGACTGGTCGGATCCGGATTGCATTCGATGGGAAATAATGGGACGGGATGTAACAGAAAGAAAAGGAGCCATCAGCCAGATGAGATGGGATGGGATACGATAGGAAAAGGGATAGTAGGTACTTAGGTTGAGTTCAGGAGTACAAAAGTTTGAACGGGATCATATATTTCTGGTGTGGAGTGGAGTCTAAACATCTAAGCACCCAGACGAAGCTGGGCCGGGCCGCTAGTATGTAATAAAACTAAACTCTTCAAATTAGATAACACATTTCATACATATTATAAACTTTATTTAACTGTTGTTGATTTTATTAATACTCGATTTCTTGCTTGTATTTTTTTATTGATTCAAGATTGCTGAATATCATCCCCTTAATGGGTACGATTATATTGCGAAGTTGTAGTTCCTCGAAGCCTTGTATTATCTGATGGTTTAAAAAAGAATAGGTAAAAGAACCCGTTGAGTTAATATAGATGCCAAAAAAGGTATGTGTAGGCCTCGATCTTAGTGTAGGGTCAGGACTACGTATGTGACTGTTCGGTGTATTTATTTATATATTATAGATGATGTGTATGTTTGAATAGAACACCGCTCCAAATTTAATCTATGTTTACGATGTACGATAGAGGATTCGAACATTTTGTGGAATACATGTACCTGTTGTACCACATTCGTACAGTGTTACGTACGACGCTCGAAGATTCCAACTTCGTTTCGGATCTCATAATCTGATCACAGAATAACTCTCCTACACTTGTTGACCAGTAATTAAGTTACTTAGCATGTTTTTAACGTAACAATGTGACATGTAAACTTAGTGACCCAATTATAATTGTAGTGTGCCTCTAGATTTTGTTCTATAATAGTATTTTTTTCTTCCTGTATAAAATGACTGTAGGTAGCAGTACCTACAGTCATTTTAACATTTCATTTCAACCTTATGGATTGACCAAAATGTTAAAATATTGAATTCAGTATACCTATATCGAAGAATATATTTTAGTCAATTCGTTTATTTCATTATGTTCTATTCCGTTTAGTTCTGTTCTATCGCGTTATCTTAAGTTCGACGTTCCAATTATTTAAATGAAGATATTGAATACTCTGGGGAATTGGTTTAGGTAAGTCATTTTACCGTTATCCGATATTCATGCGGCAAAAATATATAGTTGACAACAAAATATTTATTTTAATTTTATAAATAATAAGTATGGTATTCGCAGCATATGAGGTACGAAATTTAGGACTTTGTATAATAGTTTTGCTGCCAAAATTTGTAATTATGCCCATGTTCTCTCTAAACAGAGCCTAGTATATTTTATATATTAAACCTCTTATTAATTAACGCGCTTTTTATCCCTAAAAAAATACTATTGTGGAAAGTAAATCGATATAACTTCCTGTGCTAAAATATAAAAAAATCGGATTTACATTTTATATCGGTATTTTGAAGCTTCTGTGAAGTTTTAGATTTAGCAAGAATTTATAATATTTATACCATACTTTGCGCTCATACAAATGTTAAATGCCGGCTGCAGAACTAGAGTCCGCGGGTTCGATCATCTCACCGAAACAAATGTTTGTGTGAACCACAAGTATTTGTTTCGACTCTGGGTGTTGTGAGATCGAAAAGTTCCTCATAGTTTCTGATACCCAAAACACAAGACTCGATCTTGGTGTGCGCTCAGGACTATGTACCACCACCAGTAAACGTATTTCCAATTTCGACTACCGACATAATTGTGTCAACCGTCGTGAGACTATTTCTCTGTGTAGACAGAATTGTACTGCACCATTAGGAGCTCTGCAGCCACTTTGTCGCGCCAGGATATGTGATGTGCGGATTTCTCGTACTCGCAGTTAGGTGTTACGTACTCTGAAGTATCTTTATATATATATATACATATATACTCTAGTGAGCAAACGACTTCCTCCTCGCTAAGGGGATTCGATCGCTGGCACAATGCGGGTTGACGGATGTTGTTAGAGTAATGTCAGGTCTGTCGTACAGTTCAACGTTTAATTACTATTTTATTGCATCCTCTTCGCGGAAGGAAAATATTTTGGATTTTGATGCATGATTATCCAATATTGTTCAAAAGTCAAATGGAATTCCAGGGGTTATGAAATTCTCCAAACCGAACTAGGCCAGCGTATTGCACTGGGGGCTAGGGCCTAATCATCCTCAGTGTTCTCTATACTGGCGTATCTAGTAGTGTGCTAATGTAGACATGAGAATTTAAAAATAATAGAAAGTCTTACATGCAAGTCAAGCGCCTTCGCTTCTGAATAATAGGACTGAATAAAACTGATTATTAAGGATTTTATCGCGATTTGATTTAATTTTACATTTTTTAACTTCCCGACGTTTCGATTACTTTACAGCTTTCGTGGTCACGGGGCGGACTGAGGTGTTAGTCATCTGTCCAGTGACTCTTACAATTTAACTACCCATAATTTACAATTATTATTCTAAGAAATCATTTTTTGAGAAGTCCACAAAATTACATTACTTTATTAATTATCTTAAATATTGAAAAAATAATCTATACGCTTACATGAAACCAATTGCGAGTATTATAACAAAAAATATGATCAAAGCTCAGACGACAGATATGTACAATAAGTGATGGGTGTACGTCGCCGCGTCGGTAACACCATTGTAAAGCGCTCGAGTCCAGCTAAGCTGTTAATCCTGGCGGTTGGCCGGCGCAACCACACCGCGACGGCTAATTGATTTTACACGACAAAACATTTAGAAAAAACCACGGCTAGCATAAAACTTTGAATACCTTTGTCGCAGCAAAATTCTGTGGAAAATTAATTATTGTTTTCTATTCGCTGTATGAGAAAGTTTATTGTGTTTATTTGATACATCGGTTTCATTTCGAGTTTATACTTCTGATAATACATAGTTTTTACTGTTAGGAATACGCTAGGGGCACTATTTGATGCATTGTGTATGAAAAATATAAATTATAAAGTGCTATGGACGAGTAAGTATCGAGAGTAATTGTCCCGACAAATGAAGGGTGAGAATTGTTTACCGTCACACGTGTTCCCTCCTTTCTATAATCTCGGGTCCTTTCGCCGTAGTATGAATAAGCATTTTAGCAGACCGGCATAATCGTATTGAATGGCATGGAACCGTCGTCTGATGCCATTCGATACTCTGTCTGGACGGCATGTGCGTTTACTACCAGGTGCAGTGCAGTCATTACGTTGTGCCAATGTAAAATTTGAAAAAACCGTCAAATATTCTATATAATTATTAATAAAGAAATATAAGGATGAAGGAAGCTAATTCTCTCATATTATGGAAATATATTATGTTATTTGTCTATTTCATAATCCACAAGGACCATTTCTTCCAGATACTACGCCAAGATTAATAAAGCGATAATATTTCCTCAGAAAGCACCTGCGACAGACAAAACAATAGAGGAATGAATGACTGATCGTACATCTGATCCGTTTTCCTTATTAGGTAAGTAACCCTATGAAAACAAGTGAAGGTTACCCTTCAGTAGGTACATTAAAGCATTATTTCCATTTAGCAAGCTTGGCATGAGCACGATACTTAATAGAAACCCTTGAAAATACCTTAGATTAATTACATTAAGGTAAACTGGACGGGGCACGTAACGGTTGATGCGAACATAGGTAGGGTGGAAAGTAAAACATACGAGAAAGGGTAACAAACAACAATATCCCGTTACAACACTCGTCGCAGTCATAAATCATTGTTGTACGTAAACTTAAGTAAAATAAACATCGTCCAAACTAATTAGTGTAGAAAATTCACGTGGGACCAACAGGGTAATATGGGAGAAGCACAGTTTGATGTTGCGCTCACAAAATTAGGGAAGTTTAGGGCCCAAGTCGCCCTCACCCGAACAAGTTAATTTAAACTGCCCGAGTAATTTGCACAGAACCGTGACACTAATTCAATTAGTTACAAGGTATGCAAACAACGCGTGGCCTTAACAATTGTCCTAATTTCACTCCTTCATGAAACTTCGCTTGCTTACGTCGAGATGCCCTCTACTTTCCTCCCGAAGAACGTTTTTAATCCGCTTTACATTCACCGGGAATATTCCAACTATGTTGTTTACATTTAAATTTTCAACACATAAATGCAAATTCATTTTCTTACTTTAGCGAATTCCATGCGGTTATATATTTACCTATGCATTTAATGATGTTAAATTTAAATGCATATTACGGACATTGAGTCAAAAGCAGAGAATAAAATTGTATCCTGGCTGCATTTTTAGGTATAAAATTAATAAAACAAACAATAATACAATTCCGTGCAGCCATTTAAAAGAACCATAGTGGAAACTGTATTGTTCCAAATATCTAAGTCGGGTTAAAATATTCATGAACTAGGTACGTTCTGCCCGTAAAGCGTTTAAGAGTTAATATTCTACTGCGGGCAAGACGGCAAAAGCCTGCTTGTATAGTGAGGGGATTTGGACGGTTAACCCACTTTGTGCATAGGCAACTCTAATTTAGTTATCGTGTCAGTCGTTTGTACCTTTGTCAAATTACATATCTGTGCTTCTGTTTTATTTATTTACGTGCTGTTCAAAGCGTGAAGTGCTGCGGAGTACTTTACTCCAATTAAAATAGACGAAGGGGCCTTAAACCGACCTTCTCAATATAATAAACTACACTTGCGTTTTCCAAGAACTGGATAGAACTTATATTATTCACGTTTTAAAATCATAATTTCCATCTCTTGATGTCATAACAAACTATCCAGTCCTAACCCCGACACTGCGACTTCTTGAAACTAGAATCGACAATTACACGCATTTTAATGACACCGAGCTCTTAAGCTTAAGAGCTTAAGAAGAAGCTTAAGAGTCCGAGAATGTTAAAGTGTTTAGCCCGCAACGAAGTTAATCAAATAGTAAAATGAATGGAGTTAGAATAAGGTAGTTGCCTCATTATAATTTATATTTAAATCGAAAGTTATGCAAAATCATTGACAGTGAGACTTTTTCAATCCGTTTAGTTACAAATATTTCAACTTCTGTGAAATTAATAAGTAGCAGAAAAGGATGCAACTATCGGTCTTTGACGTCAGATTCCATAAAGTGCGTGCGTGCGAAAGAGAAAACGAGTGTTCCCACTACACTTCTGAATATATTGGTATCGCAGCCATTTTAGAACCAATTCTGAAGCTGTTTCAAATTAACGTTTGTTAATAATGAATAGTTTGCAGTGATAATTTAATACTGCTCAAAATTAAACATTGCAACATCCCTATAATATGACGTCAGTGGATTGAGGCGACTACTGGGACCAAGTCTAATCTAGATCAAAGCATGTTCCTGGAATAGACCTATAGCAGCGTATGAATTGGCTCGTCCGGGTTCGTACTTAGAATCTTACAGATCGTTATATAGTGGGCCGCAAAGAGCATTCTCAACCTTCTTAAAGTATATAAAATACTTCAGACAATGTATACAAGCGCGGCCTAATCTCTTTGATCCTTGCGTAGGTGTAGGAAAATCTTGTAGCCGGTTATTTATAAAACATGAACTAGCTATAGACTGATAAAAGAGAAAGCTATTTTCTGGGCAATTCTGTGAGACAACCAGCTGCAAACTCACTGTTACCTTCTAACTCTTCCTTCTCATTTATATTTGACACCCAAATGTGTCATAGATCCTAGTAAACTTCCTGACTCGGGAATTGAACCCAGGAGCGAACGGCTCGCAGTCTACATACTGCCAGTACACCAATGTGGAGACTGTGACTCTGTGTAATCAGCCCACTCTGCTGTATTGTTTTGAAAACTAATTGTACAAGACACGAAACCTCCTTAGAGATTTAAAAGTTTATAAGCACTAGTATTACATTGTATTTTAAGCACGTATGACTTTCAAACGTAAATGGATGAAACAAGAGCATTTAAAAGACGCGACAAGTTTGTAATGAGATCCCAGTATTCTCAAAATGTTATAAATAAAATAACTTAGGGAATTGGATAAATACATTAAGAGAATTACGAGTATATATCAAAGAATCCTCGGAGAAGCATATGTTCGCAGTACACAATTAGTCTAATCCAAGATAATATATTTTGACTACTGTATAATTTAATTAGTACAGTTTCCAGTACAAACGGGGAGTTCATAAACCATAATTATCTTTGCACATTATCTTCTGTAGACCATTCGCATAGAACTTGTCCTTTGATTCTGATGGTGACAGACTATTCGCTTCCATCGGGATGGCAACAACAGTACAAAAGGTTAATAATCCACCATGGCGACAAATAAAAATTTCTCACGTATCGCGATAAAAAATATAGAAACCTTAAATTTTATTCCCATCTATATTTGCAAACAAAAATCAAATACAAACACATTTACATCGGTGTATATGGAAACGTTTGCATACGGTTCGTCCTCCTTTCAGCCCTATTGGATACGATATCCCAAAATATAATAGCGGAGTCTATCAGTTCCCAGCCGTGAGTCACATTGCACGTTTCTGAATTGAGAATTTTTTCATCACAATGTATCGAATGGCAGACGCAATTCTATAACATTGTTCCCAACAATGCATTTTTCCGTTGACAAGCTCCGAGCCGTGCAAAATTACATGCAACAATAAACCATACGGGCGAAATTGGCAAATTGTTAACCGTGCCTGAAGTATCGAGGTATATAGGTAGGTATCGAGGTGGACATGCTTGGGAGAGGCCTATGTTCGGCAGTGAGCTTTCTGTGGCTAAAGACAGGCAGATAGGCACGAATGCATGCATGCGAATTTTAAGTGTTTTTGTATCACACGAACATCCTGAGGAAATCTGGATACAATGAAGATTTTTATAGAACTTTCTATGCTATGCGAAGGCCGACAAACGTCTGTAAATTACGCAGAGAAGTTCCTTGCTTAGCAGTGAGTAACGTTTCACTAATCCATAACTATGGATTAATAATAATGAGTTCTGTGTGGTATTATTTCGGCTCCTGAGCAGGCATTGTACTTATCAGAAATACGATCAGCTCGTCTCACCATTTTGTAAATGAAAGAAGATCAACCGATAGAACTTGACCTCTTCGGCATCCAAATACCCGGAATATTTACTGTCAAATCATGTTTATCAACCTAGAACAGGGGGTAAGAGAGGAAAACATAAGGGATGGTTAAATATTATTGGGCTTCCAAGAATCTGACTCATCGATTGAAACGCTACAACTGAATTGTTAGTTTTCCTCTATTTTCTCTAAGATGGTGTTGCCACTCGGATCAAGAACCCATCACTCTAGTCCCAACTAGCAACAGTGTGGCTCTACTACTTTAAAGCATGCCAAAATGAATTCCCAAAATGCTAAATCAGCAATAATTTTCAACACCACGCTGTCAGATGTATGTGTGCATACTGCAACATATTTTGCGCTAATGATATGAAGGCAGAACTTGGGCATTTACACGGCCTCAACCTTTAGTAAATCTATTGAGATTATTTTATTTGTTCTCAGTTTATTTATATCCGATTATATGCTTTATTCCTCTTGTGCAGCCACAGGAAGTCCATTGCTGAAGATAGACCTTCCCTAAGGATTTGCATTTATGAACATTTTATACAGTTTAACTGGCTATAATAATCTTAATTTTCCACTTAAAATGTTAACACTAGCCATTGTTACTCACAGCTCTGCGCGCTATGGTATTTATTATTTATCCCTGGGGAACTTTTCATTTTCCCTGCATAGAAACTACCTGCAATATGTTAGTGCCTCAAATAAACTATACGAAAGTTAAATTTGCTCCGATGCGCAGTAGAATGATAAAATTAACACACCCAAAGTGTGTTTATTAGTTAGAGTTTAGTTTGAATTTATATTTACAAACACGGCTTTAGAAAATAACTTAGCTGAGATTACATACATAAATCACGCCTGTATCTCATGCGGGTAGTCAGAGACTATGGATCTCCACTTAGCTAGATCCTGACATGCTACTTTCGCTTTATCTATTTTCATCAATCTCTTCATGCATTCTCGTCGGTTAAGGGTACTTTTAACCTGCGATTACTGTTGGCCCAAATTTATAAAAAACTTAAATTTTTTTGTTCCCCCTTTTTGATACATTTCTTCAAAGGCTTGAATTACATTTATAGTCTTCAATTAATATTGTTTTTGTATGCTCGTACAGCTTTGATGGGACCAAAACGTGGCTGTTAGCTCGTTTGGCGAAACTACTCTATAGAAAAACATCATATGTATCAGCCCATATACGACCCACTGCAGGTCACGGGCCTCCTCTACAATCGAGAGCACGATTGAGAGTGGTTAGGCCATATAGTTCACCACGCTGGCCTAGTGCGGGTTGGCGAACTTTTACATACCATAGAAATTTATACAAATCGCTATGGTATGCAGGTTTCCTCACGAAAACATCATATACAAACATAGAATTTGTACTGCGGATCATAGGTCCCCTAGTTACCTGAAATTGAAACACTAATCTATATCTTCTTCTATGATACAATAAATTTGTAACGAATCTATGTAGGAGGGACTGTATTAACTTATTGGAACCAAAACAATGATTTCTTTTTATTTTTGTTTGTCTGTGCGCGATGATCTCATAAAGGGATTAACGGATTTCAATGGTTATATGGAGGTAGCTGACATCCTGGATTCATACTTATTTCATTTCATTTTTCATTTCATCCCGTAAAATGTAGTATTCCCGCGGGATGACGAAGGAATTCCGATATATTTGTTACTTTTTTACGCTTAAAGGGATGGGGTGGGACTGGACTACATGCTTTGAGTGAGAATGAGACGGGATGGGGAGGGATATAATACCTACTATATTTTGTTACATGAGAACGGTGAAAAATAAAATTCCAAATGTACTTATAAAGGACACACGTTTACCTCCCCAGCGGTAAATATTAAAGAAAATTTATAGAGCAGGACTTCCAATGTACAACAAAAAAACAAAACAATTAAATCGAGCGTTATTGTTGGAATATTCATCGAAGTTCAATAGTACACGAAACGCCTCGAGTATTGTAGTTTCATTCATATTACTAAAAGGCACGGTATACATTTTTAATAGAAACATTGTTCCGAGAACGGCGCACGTTGTCCTCGGGTCAGGTCACGGATATATAATGTGACTCGAGAAATGTGTCCTTTAATAAATAAAAAAGTAAAGTGTACGCCGGGCAGAATGCTAGCATGTCTATTAGATTCCATTTTAAACATCTGAAACTCGTTGTTTGGAGTTGCATACAGTGTACACAGATCAAACGCTGTTGAAGTCGGAATGTTGGAAAAGTGCTATTGAATTAAACAGTAAATCTTATTATCGGCACAGAAATTTAAACAATCAGAATTATATCGGAAGCCTATATTAATCATATAGTTGATCAACCCATCTGAATTGTTTTTTTAAGTCTGTAAGGCATCTGATACGCATATGCTTATTGTGTTATATTTTAATACTATTGCTCATGATATAAAATAGTCATTTAAAGGGAAATTAGTATTACTATTGAAATTACTTGTAAATTTTACATATTGGTTTTCATGAAATAATTTTACCAAAACCCAAGTAATATTATTATAATTGTATTTATTGTAATTTATTCGCGATATTAATAAATAAGTGTTCACAAACATGACATTAACTTTTATTAAACCACACCGAGCCAGAAATAGGTATTCAATTTCCTTTCGCATAGCACGGATCAATTCCCGATCACATAATTCAATTTACCTTATCCCTTGCCGAGAAAATGGCGCTGTATTTTCGACGATAATCAAATTAATAATTCGTAATGACGCAATTACTTTGACGAGAATGTATTGTCATTATATTTGTCTATTAAGCTTAACCTAGAAGATAATATTTAGTTACGACGTTCGTTATGAATTGTATCCATTATATTATGTACATATATGTATGTGTGTGTGTGTGTTTTTTTTTATCAGCCCATATACGCCCCACTGCTGGGCACGGGCCTACTCTACAATCGAGAGAATCGTTTGAGAGTGGTTAGGCCATATAGTCCACCACGCTGTGTGTGTTACTAAAGCTTATCACTTTAGAGGACAAATAAAAATATACAAATAATTATGACACATAATAAGCCCAGGTGAGAGATACTCTTGCATATCTAGGGATTACTTAACCTCTAATTCGGCATTATCAGTGTCGATTATAATACGCGACAGGTCAAGATGGCAAGCGGGGTATGTGGTGACGCGTCGGGAGGAGACGCCACGCACACCCGCACATCGCACACAATAGTTTTTTTCATACATCTTTAATGTGCAGACATACGAGTAGATCAGTTACAAATTGTAGATAAAATATTTTGTCATATTGCATATAATAAAATTGACTTGATTATTTTTACTCTTATGTCATTGCATTGCAAAAATAATATCGATATAAACTACTCGGAACATGATACTACATCACTAGAAAATTGCCATGTTGACCTGTCGCGTACACTAGTTTAGTGTACTAAATTGACAGGTGGCTAGCTATGCCTGTCGAGGGACCGAGAGGCGCTCTAGTAAACAAGTGCTGGAGCGTAGTCCGCATTTGGCAGACGTTGTTTACCATTATTGGCAAATTATAAACGGCGGCATCGAGTAACTGAATACGACATACCGAAAACGGCCTTTATTTAACGAGTTTGTATAAATTAATAATAATCGTGTAGCAATTAAAAACTTGCACCTACTCGTACTACATTTAAAAACAATAGGTTAAAATACATAAGTAGTATTGAAGCCAGAGTGCGTTATTAATTGTCTTTTAATTGAAATTCCTTTTCTAATTCAGTTGTTTCAAAAACAATTACACGTAATATTATATAATCTTATCAGCTTAGGTTAGATTACCTAGTAACGAACATTCGGAACTTAGACAACCTGAGGTAGAAAATATTTGAAGTGAGGAATTAAATTAAAGTCCTGCCTCAGGTGTAGGAACTTAAATGTAAATTTAGAAATGTTCCTTTAAACTTTGTACCGTTTTTAAAACAAAGAATTTGAAATAAAGATTAAAAGAAGCTTAACCCGCGCTCTGTAGACAAAACTGTTTGTAATAATGCACCTGCAGATGGTTTTTTAGCGGTTTAAGTACAAAGCTAGATTAGTTAGCATGTTCTGAATGGAAATGCAATGCAATGCGACGAAATCGGATTGCAAACAGAGAAATGAAAATAGTCTAAAACTGTACAGTCAAAATCACAATACTAGAACAAAAATGATGTAATTTTGTTTCAAAGAAAAATACATTGTTCATCGTTTTAGTCTGTAGTAAATGATAAATGTTTTACGAAACATATTTAATAATTATTATAATATCAAACGACTGATAATTATTCCAATGTTATTGAAATGTAGCATCAATACATTTAATTTCGAAACCTATCATAACTATTGAATATGTCTGGGGTTTGGGACAGTATTTTATATTTGATACTATAACTGCAAGAATTGCAGCTCGTATTTAATTCATTAATTATAATTAATTATTGATTACATTATTGAAATTCTATATTCAATGCGAAAATTTAATTAATTGGCATTATGTCATTCGCTCATACGGACCGGTATGATTTTTTGTATAGTACGATTGTCTGCCTTATTGCTGTCGGAGAATTTTTCGTTTTTTTTTTATATACCAGAGCAAATAAAAGTACCACAAGTCAAGGCCACGCACCGGCAAGCGAAGCGTCAAAGTCCACTTATAATGTGGATAAGCGAAGCGACCTAATAAAGGAAGTCGCTGGATGCAGACCACTTCCAACAGATCTCGATGAAAATTCTTGAAGGAGGCCCATGTTCAGCGGTGGACTTCCAGTGGTTCAAAACAGAGGGAGAGAGAGGGGGGGATTGGAAGCAAATTGCGATGATAGTCATGAAGGAGTAAGAGAAAAGTGTAATAATTATTTGTTCCTGAATAGTTAATCTGGAGCGGAGTTATGCCTAGAGTACATTATAACTGAAAAGACAAATAACAAAACCAGAGGTTGAAATATAAATTATTTCTTACTATCCAATTGATTCCACGTTACCATAGTGATACAAATATAATATGTTAACATGGCGACATAAATGTAATACGACCGATCCACGTCAATTTACTTAAAAAATATTTTATTACTTACTACAAAATTCAACTTCGCTTCAAACTGGCACACCTCCTACACTGAAAAGAAAGTTTTAATATGTGAATTTATTAATAGCTATAGCAATAATTAATTCACGGTATCGAACGTCAACACTAGGCCGTAGATTGATTGATTGTTTCAAAACTCGTGTAGTTAATTTAGGTTAACATATCCCTCCCTCCCAATCCGGCTGCGACCGTGCCCGGAGCTGAAAACATGGACGTATAAGGATTGTGGTATAAAATACTATTTTAAAATCAAATCAATAAGACAGAGTAACACTGCGTTCACAGGGTAATGTACTGCACGTTTTTTGCAGAAAACGTTTTAACATTTTAATGAATAGTAACGAATACGTCATTGTTCACACGACGTTTACACTGTATACATCATTATTCATTCGTTAAAACATATAATGCATATAATCGTGGTTTACATTGCTGTGTGATGGCAGTTCTAGTTGATGAAAGTTACTAAATAGTAAATCACATACAAACATGTTAGATTTTCCTCAAGAGTAAAACTCATAAAAGAGTGTAAACGAACGGATTATAAGATTCAGTAAACAACAATAAGATAAAATGTATCTCCAGACAGATGTATATAATTTACATAAAACGTATTCCCCATACGGCCTCTTGTTCGTTACCGAAATCTGCTCAATTGTCGTCATGGATACGACAAAATGAAGCAAACAGTGTATCTGTCGCTGAATACTTTCAATCATTTCCTTTATTATGTTTTTTGCAATGTGTGTACTAAATAACCCATATTTATTATAACGCACACATCAAATTACCTTCCTGGTATATTGGCATAGTTTATGTGCTGTTGATCGTCATATCCCGAATTCGATTTTCAGATCGGGAAATATAATGTTTGAGATTTTGCATAAATCCGATTTTTTACTGCAACTGCAATTTATGGTATGGCAATACGTTTGCCCTCTTTCTTATTTTAGAACCGAAATAAGCTCGACAAAGTGTCGTTGGCATTAGTACCACCTCTGCCCACCAGTTCGGTAATACAGTCATGAGGTTACGTATAAAATGCAATTACTCTTTTTAATCAACTTTTTGGAGTTTAAGGACGGCGATGACGATCTACCGTCAATAGAACTCATGCATGTTTCTCATAAGCACCGAAAGATTTATTTGTAATTTGAGATACTATTACGTCAACAACATAATTCCTGAACAAACTATCCATAATATATATTTTTCGCATGAAATTAAATGAAAGGATGGAATCCAAGTATACCAAGGCATTTTTATATATTTTCTTTACAATGTAGACCGCACCATGACGGCTCCCATGTTTCGAAAAGGATGTCGTTTAGAAGAGGATGTGGTACGTGGAAACGACTATATAATCCGTCCTACACAAATATTTGAAGAATCCGCCCATTGCACCGTAAAGAAAACTCGAGAATGCTATAAAATATGTTTTGGTGTTAAATTGCGTGTATCCTTCATAATATATTGGATTAATATACTCGTATGTACCAAAAAGAGAACATTTTTTAATAAACACTCGTTTCTTCCACCAATTTTAATCTTACTTTAACCTTTAATCGTAAATATTATTTATATTCACCATTCAAGTTTTTTTTAAACGTAATAATTGTATGATCTCATAGTAACCAATGATTAATGTAACAAGAAAATACAGTGTAAAAGAGAAAAAAATGCAAATATTTTTTCCGGTACTAATTTTACATAATCAGAAATTCATCTCTAAAGAATTTAATTTGTAAGTTATTATAAAAATAGCTGGAGCATATTTCATTATACGGACATCCTCGCGACTGATAGCAAGGTGCCACTCTAATTAATTTCAAACTTAATAGAGGAATTCATTAAAGACCTTGGCAAGCGAGGAGTTTCAAATAATTAACGTTAAAAAAGCTTGTACTTTAGATATATTATAAAAATAACATTAAGTCAATATGCGCCTCCTGGTGAGTACAGGACTTTACTCTTTTTGGAAGCGGTAGAGCCACGGTGTTGTCAGCCATCACACAGCATGAACGGCCGGGCTTGTCCGAGGCGGTGCCACTGTATCCCAGGAATTGCCGAATGCCCAATACCTCTTTCCATCCTTTTTCTTTCGCGTTCTGCTTGCGAATTCATGATCCAACTGTTGTGAATGTTCATGGGCGGCAGTGATCACTTACCATCAAACCTGGTTGCTCGTTTGCCGGGCCTATGTAATAAAAGAAAAACAATAGAGAAATTGAATGTTGATTGAGAGAGCGTAACCCACAGTCCACTGAGCTGGCTTTAAATTCTCGAAAATATTCTCTCGTCTCGAAAATAGTATGGGATGCAGGTTTTCTTACGATGTTTTTCTTCAAAATTGATATGTGGTCATCATTGGTAATACGCACATGACTTCAAAAAGTCAGACATGTACCCAGGAGCTTAAACCACCAGTCGTGGCGCATTGCGTCCCGTTTGTTACCAATTAGGCAATACCTACCTAATAATGTATAAATAAGCTAATGCAGAAATATTGTAAAATAATTATACCAAGGAATGGAGATGTACGTCGTCGATGAGGGAAATTCGTTCGAAAAAGACGAAGTAATCGCTTATGAACATTTTTCAGTGGCAGAATGTGCAATAACGTTTATGTCGGTATGATTTGTGGAAGCATTTTGTCACACTTGCCGGACCTTTCGTATATACTTACAACCTTATAAGACGGTGAGTAAATTTCGTGAACTTGTATGTTATTAATGTCGGCTTTACTCGGATAAGGGAGGTTATAAATAGCTTTGATTTTTCCTGGTCAATGAATTTATTGAAATACTGGACGAGTTCGACAGCCTTTGTAGCGTAGTTAGTTACGTAAAGGTTAACAAACAAGCGATTGCGGGTTCTAATTCTTAATAAACCTTTGTGAGATTCATAAATATTAATGCGTTTGCCAGTACTTTCTTCTTACTCTCCCAGATAACTCCCTAGAGTTCACCGATAAAATGGTGGCACTTCTATAGTTAAGTCCGTTATCTTTCTCTCTATTCTTTTTGTAACTTATCTTACACGTAGCATGAATAAAGCCCTATACTCAATCGTGTTTAAAAATTGAATCAAAGCGACCAGTTTTAATCAAGCTGTAGTCTAAACACATCGTGGATCTTTCACGAAACATGGCGTCAAATAATTTAATATAACATTGTATATTTGTCACATTCTTGGTACCGAAGCGAATGTATTTGCACTGTTGACTGAGCGGCCATAAGATAAGCCACATTACCGACCTACTTTCCTGCGCATTGAATGGAATTATCTTTTAACATTTGGCTGACAGCGGAATTTCACTATTATCAATATCGGATTTAATGCGCGAGCGTTATGTACCTAGTCTTACATTTTATTGTTTACCGAGTAATTCGTAATGAGATATTTCCAATTACGTAAACCGTAGCTCTTCTTTGGTGGTGGGTTTTTAAATTATAAGTACAGAATGTAATGTGATTTTTCTATTCATTATCAGCCCGGAATCAGGAATTTGTGCCCGATATGGCGATAGGCTCGCCCCCTATCACATCGTGGGACGGAATATACAAGGCGAAATGTGAGTGTTCTGGTAGCACCTCTGCCCACCCCTTCTGTGAAAAAGGCGTGTGTTTATGTATGTAAGTACAGAATGTTTGGATGTTTAATGGTTATCGTTCTCATTGTGATTATTCATATTATTAAAATCCATACACATTATAAACATCTCTCAGTAAGAAGCATTTTCTATAATCGAGAGTTGAATTGAGTGGATATAGGCCAGTGTGGGGGACAGGCCTTGTGTGATTTGATGAATTTCACATCTCATAGATATTTTTGAAAAGATCTCTGACTCCGAAAACCCGATGAAAAGCTACTAATGTCTAGGCAAACTACGTCTGGTTTGTTACCAATAGAACAATAGTTACCAAGCATTTCTTACACCCAATACCCCTTTCCTCTTCCTATCCTTTCTCCTTCACGCGCCTCTCCCAATTGGGCCGGCAACACATCCATGATCCTGCGTTGTGGATGACCTGTTTGCTCGTTTGCCGGACCTATGCGATAAAAAAAAAACAAAAAATAATCCAAATTCGTACATACATAAATATTTTCAAACCAAACCATAAAGACAAGTTCTGTTCAAAATAAAAAAATCACAGAGTCTGAAATCCATCAACCTTTGTTCAGACGGGAAAAAATATTGGATAAACCCACCAACCACGTCTGTATTCTTACGGATGTTGAATGCAACCGGTATCCCTCAGGAATTTAGCACTGCAATCACAAAATCTTCACACAGAAATAACTTTTAATAAGTAAAGAAACATCTGGAGACCCGTCTCGGCGAGGCAGATGTAGCGAGGTCCCTTGCGAGAGGGAACGGCCTGTGAATGCCGTAGCTAGGTGAAAACAAGAATATCGGAATTATTCGAACGTGGTTAGAAAAACCTACATTGTGTGAATAGGACTAAGACTATAATGCTAGAACTATTTATGTTACAGTGTGTTAACCTACTTAAAAATGAAGCTTCTAAATCGACGCGTATTTTTAAGGTGCTTTTTTATTAAGCATATGTCCGGTAAACGGCTTACGTGATATTAATTGGTTACTCCCGACCCATAAACATCGACATCGATCGTATCACAATTCTGGGATCGTAAGTGCGTTGTCAACCTCTGAATGAAAGGGCAAAGGGGGAAGGAAAAATACAGCAGGATGAAAGAGTATCGGACAATTTACAAAGATCACTTCGAGACTTATGATATCATTATAGTACATATTTTTAGCATGATACTTGCTAGTTAATACAGTATCCTATTTTATTACCACATAAATCACTTTCACCACCAAAATTCAGCTGCAAAATTGTTCTATTCATACCATTTTGTAAAGCAAACTTCAGCTAGTTTAACCCGAATACGTGTGTATATTTTCATGCTAAAGTCGCGAGTTCCATTGTTCCTTCCACTCACATCCGTATTGTCACAGCTACATCATTCATATTTCACAAGGGCTCCAAATATAGAATTAAATGCGCGCCTCTGCGCTGCCTACGTCGATGTCTTCGAAATAATTTTCCTTTCTCACATATTATAGAAGGTATACAGGCACATCTCATGAGAAAGTGATCCGGCGTAATGAGCCTTGCTTTCGTCTCTGCTATTACTTTCAATGACATAATAAGGACCTTGAAGTCGTCTTATGAGATACATGTCATGTATAGGGCAATTTTGTATAATATCGTGCTACATGAAAAGGTTTTGAGTTGGTGTAATTATGTTTGTAGACAGGCTTATGGCATAATTAACTTACATATAAATTTGCTATAGATTTAACCTTGTGAAGGTTCGAGAGATCAAAACAGCCTTCGGAGCAAATTTATAAAAACATAATAATATATTTATATAAGTGCGTGGTGGCCTGTTGGTAACGGACCAGACTCGGTTGCCTACATGTTCACGGTGGTCGAGGGTTCAAATCCCAGGGCACACCTCTGACTTTTCGGAGTTATGTGAGTATTGAGAGTCAATCACCACGCACTTTAACGGTGAAGGAAAACATCGTGAGGAAACCTGCATACCGTAGCGATTTTAAAGAATTTCTACGGTATGTAAGTCCGCCAACCCGCACTAGGCCAGCGTGGTGGACTATATGGCCTAACCACTCTCAATCGATTCTCTCGATTGTAGAGTAGGTCCGTGCCCAGCAGTGGGACGTATATGGGCTGATGTAAAAAAAAAACGAGCTCATTTGTGACGTATTCCAAGGGCCTGTTTAAGTGAATACAATACTCCCATATCTTATACATACTGACTACGGCTGTGATATTTTGTATCTAAATATAAATATTATCTTTATCAAATGCTTAAACTTTGTTAAGCTTAGTATCATTATTTTTAATACCAGTGCGCTGAAGTGCCGTGGTTTAAAATCCATAATAGAGTAATCCCGAGGTTCCCTGTGCTTGAGAGAGCACGCTAAGCCGTCGGTCGGCTATCGTTAAGCCTCGTCAGAAATCCTAAGGGTGGCTTAAAAATTTAGATATTACACAAGCCAGTAGCCACTTGTATAATAAATAGCTGCAACTAGGACTCAATGGACCACCGCAGAGAATTATAGCTAAAATTACATTGGCTTCCAACTACGTTAATATAATTGTTAGCTCTGAGAATTCTGTGGAGTTATCGGCTTTAAGTACTAGGTCCCTCATGTGCGAGAGGTCGACTAATATATTATGTAGGTAGGTCACTCGTTAACTTTTTTGCCGCCAAGTAGTTGTTTATCATTGCCGTTATGATTTGGTATCATTGACTTTGTAATCAGTGAAATAATGGACGACCAAAACTGAGCATAACGTCTCGGGATGACAAGAGCTGTGCCGGAATACAGTCCACGCGATATTTGTAATAAGTTTACCTACATACATAAACTCACGCCTTTTTCCCAGAAAGGGCATGCAGAAGTGCTACCAGGACACCCACGTTTCCTTTGTATATTTCGATGTGATAGGGGGCGAGCCTATCGCCATATCGGGTTAAAATTTGACTCCGGGCTGATAATTATTAGGAAAATCCAATATCACTTTGCCCGACCCGGGATTTGACCCCGATACCTCAGCTTTGTTATCGTACTGTAGTACAACTACGCCACCGAGGCAGTCTAAAGTATAATAAGTTTATAAGTCCTAAATGTCGTTGCTGCTGTTAATTAGCAGTCGTGAAGATAACCACCAGGTGACCAACCTACTCGCACCTTCACTATCGCTAATATAAAACCATCAACAGAATGAAGTAACAGCCTTCGTGGCGCAGTTGGTTGGACGCCGACTGTGAAACGAGAGGCCGCGGGTTCCATCCCCGCATCGAAACAAATGCTTGTATGAACAACAACTATTTGTTTCAGGTCTGGGTGTTTGTGAGACCGAAAAGTCTCTCGTAGTTCCTGATACTCACGATACAAGTCTCGATCTTAGTGTGGGGTCAGGACTATGTATGTGACTGTTGGGTGTATGTATTGTGTTTATATGAAATAGTCTCTATCAAATAAACCATCGAACTTTCCTCCTATGCGATAAAAGATCTCAATAATTACCATTCTAATTACATAAAATCAAAATTTATTACAAATACCTAAATAAAAAGTGAAATTTATTTGACCGGCGTCCCTTGCGTGATAAGTCACTGTAAACACACACACAGACCGAGTATTACGTTTAATTATACAGTAACAAAGACTTTTATACCGGCTTATCGGCAGCAACACAAACTTAACAGCTTTCACAGTAATAACAAGTAGCTTCGATGTACAAGTTATTTAGTTGATGACTTTAATGGACTTCGATATGTACGTTTTTACTTTTTATAACTTATGATTGCTGACATCGATTTAATTCTCCACAATTAGTTTCATGGAATTGTTTAGATTTTTTTTGTGGTGAATATATTAGATTATTTTTTACTTATACCTGTACAAATCGTGACGGTAACGACTGCCTAAAGATGTGGATTCTAATTCTCGATATCTAGGGCGGGTAGTTATAGATTTCTACGTCTCGGGATACGCGATGGCTCTGCTGGATGGCTCTACGTCAGGATACAGGGCCATTCTTAGTCCCTTCTATTTCGGAAGTATAGCTGATACTCCCTACTTAGAACTATTTTTGGACTCCGGTCAGACGTGGTATCCGCTTCCACGATAAATGCAAGGGCACGCGCTCGATCTTGTAGCTGTTATTAGTCGCAGTATACCTAACGACCCCGCGACCTCTTTAGGTCACCGCTAGTGTACCCTACACTGTGGGAGAATTCTCACCTTACCTCTACGAATGCTATTAACTATGAATTTATATAGGTTTAGAAAAAACGTAAGTTCAGTCTTCGTCTATAGCAAAGTTGATAGAAGAATTGTGATGCGAAAGATGCGGCTTACCTGATGTAAAGCTGTCACCACCCCTCATAGACCTTCGCAGTGCCAGAGGTCCAGCATAACCAGGTCGCTGCTAACCGTGAAGAGATTACTCTCTATAAGCCAAGCTTAAAGGAGGACATGTCAGCGCCGGAACATCGAGGTAGGAAATTCGTTCCAGGGCTTATGTAACGAAGTTATTAGAGGTGTAAAGCAATCACTAAGTGCTTAGTGCTTACTAGTAATAATTAATATTAAAAGGACAAATAACTAAACAATAACATAAATAAGAACAATTACTTATAGTCTCTTTTCCATAAACAAGTGCTGTAAGTTTGTTAAATCATTTTTCTTGAATATATTATTCTTCGCTCATTAAAGTGCTGAATGGAGCTAACTTGTTTGAACGGAGCTCCTAACAGCATTGTATGTATATTAATTTCCGGTTGGTATGAAGTGACTCGTACATCCTGCATGACTTAGGGCTTATAGAAAAGTGCATAATCACTATTATTTCTACAAGATATTTGCTAAGTAGCTTGTAGTTTTTTTTATATTTTACCTTGATATTAATATTTTTTATTAATAACATTTGTCGGACTACAGTGGATCAAGTGTACTCGTAATTTTGTAGCAGTTTCATTCTACATTGGTATAAAGAGTTACTGACTTATACAAATTACAGTTCATATATAATTAATAACTATATTTTTATCGTTGTTTATATGCTAGTTATTTCTCTTAATTTTACATTTTCATTTTTATGAAATAATATTGTGTTATGTCGATTTCATGTTATCCAGAAAACGATTTTCCGAATAACTTTCAAAGACCTTAATAAGATAGTTGTATAGAAATATATTTTTGCACTATAATATGTCCTTAATTTAACGCATGTTTCAACATTATTTAACATATTAATATTTTCCCAAAAATTCGACAACTCGCGTAAGTAAAAGCTGCTTTTGTGTGGCATTATGTGTGAAACGAAGTCAAAGAGTGAGATATCGAAGAGTGCCCTGATGCCGCGCAACTACGTGAGAGATGGCTTTCAATATCAAATTGAATTCCGCGGTTCATTGATTTTCAATTTGTTAGGGAGTACTCTCATCCTTTACCATAGACACATAAAATCCGACCATTGTAAATCTTCGAATATTCTCTATTATGTTCTTATTTCGCGCGTTTGCTTGCGTTTTGCTTTGTGTATTGAACTTTGTGTATTGTAGGGCTCTAGATAGTATTATAATCACTTTTAAGATGAAGTAAGTTTTTATTCTTATTAATATAAGATAGACTGAGGTGAAAAACCTGTGACAGTGATAACAATTTCTGATGCCATTCCTTTCAAAAGATATATTATGTAAACCTATTGTTATTTTACATAAATATTTACTTACCAAAAAAACCCTGAATTAATGAGATTGATGGAAACATATGAAGCAAAAGTGGTATATCAAGACAGGCAAAATGGATATCTATAGTCTCTGAATAACCCTACAAGAGTCGAGATGTAGGCGTGGCGGTCATGTATATATTACGTATATGTGTAAATATGAACGTAAGTATATTTACCAGTATATACACTGTAAACCACAATATAATATTACATGTCAGCAATTCTAGGACTTACCGGATCTAATATACCACAGGCGGCCACGACGCTCTCTCGGTGTCTGTTAGCAACTAATCGACCGTACAAACCCATTACCATTTCATAGCTACGGAACAATAGCAATATTATATTGTAACACAATATCCATTACAGGATTTGTTTACGAAACAAACATCGCGATTACGTTCACTACGCAATGAATAGGGAATATCTTCCTTTTGCCAATTATATTTTATTGAAATTAAGAATATTTGCTAAAGTGATACTGTCAAACAGCCGCTCATAACATTATACGTTAAATTAAATCATAAAGTGTTAACTCTATATAAAGAAGTCTTTAGTAAACCCTAAATAAAGAATATAGTTTTTACAATAAAAATGCCTCCCAAACTATCTTGACCATACAATATAACAGTAATTGCATTAAAGATAGAACACGTACCACCGTTTCAATACTCATTATATCCAATTAACGCTTCGGATACCCTACATCAAACAACAAGTGACAGGAGTCATAAATCATGACAAACTTTTAGAATCACGACACCGCACATGCAGATCCTTATTATTAGAAAACTATATATAAAATATTAATTTAATTGTATGTTATTATGCTCTATATTATCTTAATACCACTGAAGGATAATAGTTTTTTAGATTTACGCGAATGTTACACATTGAAATAAAACGTATTCTTACGGATTTAATCGCGAAATTGATTTAATTTTTACATTTTTAACTTCCGTCCGCCCCTTGACCACGAAAACTGTAAAGTTATCGAAACGTGGGAAGTTTAAAAAATGTAAAAACTAAATCAAATTCGCGATAAAACCCGAAAGAATTCGTTTTGTTTCAATTAATACCACTGATATAAACACACAGACTTATATCAGGCTCTTTACTTGTTTAAGATAAAAAAAATACAGCAAAAAAACTACATAAAAGTAAAGTTAGATCCGTGTCGACCTCAAAACTTTGCATACCTCAACTACAAAACGGAACACAATTCCGCCTCTCCGCGTCTAAATATACTGAAAGCCATTAAGGCTCAAAATGTCCAGTGAAAAGATGAAGAACCTCATTCGGTTAGCTGTTTATTTTCTTTAGGAGCTAAGTTGAATGTTAAATAAACTAACATCCGATTTAACAGAGGATGAGCGTGGAAGTGAAAACCTTTACTAACATGAAGCAACTTTGCGTTTTTTACAATTAAGAATTGTTTTATCAACGAGCACGGGCAATGGTCAATTATTTTAATTAAACCTTGTTTGCATTATAAACTCATTAGCGTATAATCGACTCATAACACAAATGTTTATTTTAAACGCCATAGTGAATGAAGGTCAGGGAAAAATGAGGCCTTGTCACGACGCGGCATTATCAGATCATCATATTAATCGTCCAAAAAACTCATTAAACTTAAATTATTACGTTGCGTAATTCCTCAAAAAGTAACTGTTGAAAAGCGCTAATGTTCTTAGAGTTAAGTTTTACTTAAGGTTTAGTTAAAATCCTCAAAACTCGTTAAACTTTGACTGCGACAGAGTTCTTGAGAGAGTAATTCATTCCTTTTCAGCAAAATAGTAACAAATTCTATAGGATTTAATAATATGAATTCATTCCTGTAACAAAATTTGTTTCGTTCTATAAACTTGTGGATTTCGCAAATCTTATGAAGTTATGCATTCTTAAACACGTGACATTATTTTATATGGAAAGGATTGAGGCCAGATACGGCTGGCACACCTATTCAGGAAAAACACTAAATATTTATCATGTTTTATATAAAATATTTTTTCATTGTTTTTTTTTTATTGCAATGAATGGCGTGACGAGCCTGCCAATCGCCTGATGGTAAGCGATACGACCGCTCATGCAACGTAGCAAAACCAAACAACACCATGAACAAAAAAGCAATGCTTGCCATTACACTGCGCTCGCCATCCTGAGACGTAAGGCGTTAAGTCTTAATATGTCCAGTAATTACGCTGGCTACAATGTCCTTCAAACCGGATCGCAACATTTGCACTGCTGTTTGGCGGAAGAAATAGACATTGCGGTCGTACCTATACATGCGGCCTCTCATATATGAGAGACCTACCGCCCGTGAAATAAGTAATTTTTAAATTTTGATCATCAAATTAAAACATACAGCAATGTCATCATAAGCTAAACATTTCTCTAAATATATACGAAATATATACATATATGTGTAGATTTTCTACGTAACACAAATTTTAATATCACCAGACAGAAAGCACGTGCTGTTAGTAGCTTTAAAAATCATACCACTGGTAAAGCTATCACGTCGATCCTCACATTCGCCGCGTTGTATTTATCAATAACGTTTCGCAAAGAAAATAGATTTTGCCTTAAGCATTTTGCGGAAAGGAAATGTGTGTTTCCCATTATTTATATCCAGAATAGGGGCGCGAGGTGGCCGGCCCGTTTGAACGCGGCTAGCGGCTGCCCCTCGGCGATAAGCTGAAGCCTTTCTCAACGAAATACACACTAAGGAAGAAAATAAACAAGCTGCCCTCAACCTTATATTCAGCCAATAATCTGAGCGTCGAAATAACATCGGCTCGTTATACAACTCTTATTACCAAAGTAACATTCAACCAAACGAAAGCATGGCTTTAAGTGGCTATAAAGCAACGCCCCCATAAAACGGAAAGGGGATTTCAATTAGATGTTCTAGTATCTGATTTTTATGTCGGCCGACGTTTATCATTACCGCTCCCTTATTAGATGTGTGGGTTCATGGGCTCATATATGAAAGGATTACATCTTGTCCTTTTTACTAAAAGATGGTAGGGTTTCCATTAGGTGAAGTTATGGCTTGTGGAAATCATTGGGAGAGGCCTATGTTCAGCAGTGGACTTCCTTTGGCTGATGGATTGGATTGGATTGGATGGCTTGACTTTTTCGGCAAGCGTAGTGTAGGACGCCCTCAAACTAGTTGGAGCGACGATATTCGTAAGTTGGCTGGTAGCGGTTGGAGACGATGGGCTGAAGACCGAGCCCAGTGGCGTGCCGTAGGAAAGGCCTATGTTAAACAGTGGACGCGGAAGGGCTGGTGATGGCATAACATGACATGGCTTTGCTTATTGGCTGCAGTTGGCTTTAAGATCAGTCTATTTGAAATCGAATACCTTTTGAAAAATAGTAGATTTTTGCTAATAGAATTATACTTCTTCCAGATCGCAGATACGAGTAAATGGCGACGTGCTAAGGTAAGTGAAATGATATCCAAATGTAATTTATGTCCATTGCCTGTCTTACCGAATTAATTAAAACAAGTAAGTCAAGGTCTATCTATAAGTAAATATCAAGTTTGATAACCTTTCCGATGAATAGCTAAACAAAAAAAGGCATAGAAATTAAAACATTTTTCGCAAAATACACAAGCCGGGCGCAGTTGTTTTACTTTATTACAACAATAAGTTTTATTAATCTCACAAACTTATGTTGGCAAGAAACTGTAAACTCCGCTCTTATCTACGTGCAACGTGGAAATACATACTTTGAATACTTTGCTCTGGATAATACGTTCTGAATATAACACACAAATGAGATTTTCCCTAACCAAACGAACATTCCAAATATTTAGCGTTTCGACATAATTAATCGCACAATCCGTCTTCTGTGATATTATGTTTAGTGACATCCAAAGACAAAATGTACACCAATTTTTAATTAGAAGTAAACACAATGTTTGGAATATAGTCACGGATTTTTTTTTTGTATTTATATATAATATCATTAACGATATTCACCTTTTAATAACCTTTTTGTTTTAAAATATCTCCCGTAACCTACAGGCTACTAATGACTGAACATAGTTGCCGAAACATAGCGAAACTTGATATTTTTGGCTTCAGGTCTAACCTCACAATAATTGCTGGAGATTCTGACAATATGCATAGATATACTGATATCAATTAATTTGGGGAAAGGAATAGTTCCGTGTTAGACACCCTAGTGCACAATACATCAATTAGTTTAATTCAGCAAATTGTATGTACAGTCGTGGCCGCTCAAATATACATTGATACTAACAAAATAAAGATGAAGAGTTTGTTTATCCGCACTAATCTTTGAAAATACTGAATGATATTTTTGTACACGACCGTCTAATTTTTGGGGAAGGTTAGAGGCCATTTAATAGTTTACTACAATCCTTGGAACGCAAGAAAAAGACTAAAAGAAAAATTGTTGATTAATGTGAAGTACAGCAGAGTAATGGCATCCAAGCAATGTCGGGCTACACCGATAGTGTGTAATAAAATTAACAAAATTCCATACCCATACTTATACACGACTACAGTTTTAATCACAAAGTAATTATTGTAAATGAAAAATCTCTAATGAATCAAGGAAGATTCTTCAGTGCCCCTACCTCATAATAGTTAGCGTTGACTTTGTCCAGCGTAATATTACAAACACTAGCCCGACAAACTCCGCTAACAACCTAAATTTGTGAATTTTGGTCAGAAGCTCTGTGCAAAGTTGACATTGCCGGCTAGCGCAGACGATGCTTACGGTGCGAACTTTGCATCTTAGCATGTACGTAGTTTGTTATAACGGATATTTTAAAAAAGAATAATGATTCCAGTGTCCATCTATAAAAAACGTTTTGAAAAGGAGTAATAACCCGAGTTATATGAATCCAAAGGCAATTGCAAAAAGCCGATAAGGCTCCGACGATCTAATTAATCGTAAATATTAAAAGGCGAAGGTAATCCTGGGGATTAGTAAAAGTGCAAAAATACGTCAAATCGCTCATCTGATGGGACCAGGGGAGCAGTTTGACGTACCTTTGCAGTATTAACAAAAAAAACGGAGATATGCATTATGCAGATTAAAAAATGTTTTTCGGGTTGTACCTTTATCAAATACTTCGAAAAAAAAAATTTTTACAAACTATTTACTATCCAATCACAACTATCTTCAAAGTAAACCACTATATAGAGACCTTGCACTTGAAAATTAATTAAGACGAGCTTAAACACATGCTTTAAATACGATTCAAACCATAAAGACAAAATCCAATTCCAATTACTAAGAATTTAATTAATAAACCGATCCAGTTTTACAGGCTTGTATAGCAGTATTAGCACTTAATCGAATAGCAGCCTCATGGAAACCTCACACGCCGTCCTAAAGTATAAATACAATAATGAAATCCCCGGGGTCAGTGCTTACAATACCTACGGTAAGATTAAAACGGAAAAACGATTATGACAGCACCCTCTCTGGGAATGGGGTACGTTTATAGGATTATCGTAGGCGATCTTGATTGCGACTCTAATTGCGTACGGGCGCCGCAGCGGGGATTGCGCCTGTACTTTTCAGTCACTCCGCCGTTCGCTGACCGGATACGATTATTATTTCATTTTGCAACTTTTATTTAAGCTTGAAAGGTTGCGATTTGCTGGGGACGCTGTCTGTGCCCATAATTTTGCTGTTTCGGGTTTTTGGAGGCACTAAAAATGTTTAAAACTTTCAAGTGAATTTTATGAACTGTTGTATTTGTAATAAGAATCATTTGTATCAATTCCTTTTTTTCCAATACTTTTTTGTGCCGCACCGTCAATCTGTAGAATGGTTTGCCGTCACACGTGCCTTCCTATAATCCTGGGTCCTTCCGCCGCAGCGTAAAGAGGCATGATTGTATTGAATGGCATGGGACCACCGTATGATGCGATTCGATGCCCTGTCTGGACTGAGCAGTAACCAGTCACTATGTCGTGCCAAATCAAAATAAATAACTCTTTAGATATGTAGTTTTAAGTCAGCCATAAATTATTCCAACTGTAAACACTACACACTACTCAACCTTAATGTGTTTAAAGTAGCTTTCTTTGTCGTCTGGAACCGAATAAATGGTTTGTCGATTACTAGCCATGCCACTTAATTATGCTCAAGATTTATATCTTTTAAAATGTAAACATGTAAAATTGCTTTCAAACTTATCTTAAGTTTTTTAAGCGTTAGTAATTTAGGGCTGATGTTTCAATCGTCAAAGAATAATACTCTTAGGATAAAATAAAATATAAAAAAATTGTCCCTTTTATATTCAGATAGGTTATAATTTATTTTACAGATAACTTTTATCTGCCGGTTTTCCTTTGTATGTGCTTTTGAAAAACAGTAATTTATTCCAGCTGAAACCCTTTTATTTTTTACTTGAAAATCAATACATCTGGTGTAGCCAGGCTCCAACCGTAAACGAAGTCAGGCGGTAGTTTTATTGACTTCAGACAAAATTCAACTAAAAACGCGATGATTTTAATTTTTATGTTTCATCTTTCATCGTTTTTGGCTGGATAAATACATCAAGTTTTCCCAAAACAATAATTTAAACACTTGCGTAGGCTTGCATCTTTGAAATAAAGGGTGTTCATTGTTATTTTAGCAAGAACTATTAGCAAAAACCCTAAATTACCCAAACACGATGGTAGGTAAAAAAGGTCGCCTCTTTTTCCGAAAATTTTAGTTGCATTGTGTCTAAAATTTCTAAAACTACCACTCGGCTTCGTTTTCGGTCGCACTCTGGTTACACCCTATATAAGTGTGGTACAGACACGCCAGCAAGCAATGTCCGGGCGTGTAGTGGTTCGTTGCGGCACTGATCAGATTATGTCATTTAGATCGAGCCTACGCTTCATCTTACGGTTCGTTGTCGCTCTTTGGAAACTTGACTCCACCAGCGATGGTCCCAACAGTACTATGCATTGCGGGTTTAACTCATATAGAGATATACAATACTATAAGTGAACTCACATAGCGAGATATATTGTGCAATGTTGGTCCCCAACTACAATAATCGAAAAGTACCCAGAATGAAATAAGGAGGAATTAATGACGAATAAAATTGCAATTTGAAAACAAAATAAATTATTTCCTAATTTAAATTTCCATAATTTGCATATTTTGTGTTGTTTTTTTACGCTTAATTTATTCCTGTTCTGCAACTGATTATCATCATCATCAGTCACCCATAATTTAAATGTTCCGTTCAGATGAACTTTACTTCAAATCTCGAAACGCATATCCAAGCGAAATTAAAATCAAAACCAATTCATAAGTATAAATGGCCTATAAAAAATACAAACGACACAGTATAAATTAGGGGCCGTGCATTAGGCTCATTAAACTTCATTGTCGAAGCTACCATAAGGTTAATCTACATAATCTTATCGACGAGGCAGTAAATTAACGCGTTCGATATAATTTCGATTACAGTAATATTTTACGTCACACGGCGCCCGTGGACGGTACTATCGCGGGATCGCCGTGTACGTACCTGAATTTAACTTGAAATGTTATATTTTACGTTTTGTGTAATAATGTGAACAGTGATATAATATCTATATGTTATTTCTTTTGCCCGGAATTGATTTTTCCAACGTAGTTGACGTCGACAAGCCGGAGAATCTTAAAATCATAAGGCAAAGTTTGCAAAATTAAAATAAATCATTTTACGAGTATACTGACTTCTCAACAGTGTGTAAGACAAAAAAAAGGATGCAAAAATTTATCAGCGACAATTTTGGTTGCATAGCAATAACCTTAAAAACTGCCTCCTCAAGATGACACGAGGCTACGCGTTATATTATGTTTCACGTTATAAAGGCAATGTAATTAAGATTGCCATACTCTCACAAGCATCCGATGTAAATTTCGTAATTCCGGGCTCTGTTGCGGCAAATCTAATCTAGTATCATAGACATTACATTCTCTTCCAATAATTAGAAATCTTATCAATTACTCCTTGTCTTTTAAGCTCACCAATAATTATTTTTTTACTTGTATATTTTTTTGTAAAAAATCTTCGAAATAATACAATACGGTGGTTCTAAAAGTACTGTGAGGTAGTACAGGTTACTATATCACAAAGAAAAACAAGATTTTATGTCAATTTTTCCATCGTGTTTAACGAATAAAATAGCGGTAGATCCTACCTTTAAAAAAGAAAATGATGAAAACATATATTTCCATACATTTTCAAAAACTAATTTTTGTACTGTGCAAGTGCGTGGTGGCCTGTTGGTAACGGACCAGACGCGGTTGCCTATATATTCACAGTGGTCGCGGGTTCAAATCCCATGGCACACAACTGCTTTTTTGGAGTCATGTGTGTATTGATAGTCAATCATCACGCACTATAACGGTGGAGGAAAACATTGTGAGGAAACCTGCCTACTATAGCGGTATCAGATTTATATAAACTATAAAAGTATGTAAAAGTCTGCCAACCCGCACTGGGCCGGCGTGGTGGAATATATGGCCTAGGCACTCTCTTTCGTGCTCTCGATATTAGAGGAGGCCCGTGCCCTGCAGTGGGGCCTATATGGGCTGATACAGTACAGTGCAGCAAGAGATTTATGAACTTTAGTCACCATCAATACACCATACTATTTATTTATTTTATTTTCAACACTCTATACAAATTGCGTATAGGTGGACCTAATGCCTGAGCATTATCTACTATTCTATAATATTATGTTAAGTAGAGCCATATACACACCTACTTCAAAGCTCAATTGTGAGCCCTATGAAAAAAATATATTAAAAAAACCAAACGTATGTTTCAGCAGAAATATTGCAGAAGCCACGTTAGTAACTAACCTATGACTATTGTATCCGGATTAAACCCTGAACGTCTATAAGGCAACATAATCTGGCGTCTGTTTGTGCTGACTTACTTCCATTATATGCGTAACAATGGACGGATAATGCGCACACGAGGCAGGTGCCTATACATACACAGTGCTATAGAGCGTTTATTTCCTTTTTTTACTTTACTATATCAGCCCAGATACGTCCCACTGTAGGGCACGAGCCTCGTCTACAATAGAGAATACGATTGAGAAGGGTTACGCCGTATAGTCCACCACCCTGGCCTAGTGCGGGTTGGCGGACTTTACATACCATAGAAATTTTTGCAAATTGCTATGGTATACAGGTTTTCTCACGATGTTTTCCTTCACCTATAGTGCTGTTTGTTTGTAGTTTATTTCTTACTATTTAAATAATCCTATAAAAATCACCTCGTCATTTAATGTTTGAAACTTGAAAATGATAAAGAATTCGAACTTACAAGGTGCTTAACATGGTATTTAAGAGATTACCGGCTGCCCTATACCCCTTACCTCTTACCGTCGTTTTTCCTTCCCGCTCCCCTCCCGATTTCATGGACAGGCAACACATTTATGATCCAAGCGTTCTGGATGTTCACGGGCGGCAGTGATCACTCACCATCAAGTGAACTATTTGCTCGTTTGCTGGACCTATTGAATAAAAAAATAAGTTTTTAATAAAATAGTTTACCATATTATTATCCTTATTTGTTTCCGAGTTAGTCATTTTAGTCAACTCATTTTTCACAATAATTACCCCTATATATTTTTTTTGTCTTTCCCTAATAATATACACGCAATTATAATATAGTAGATATAAAAATACTGTAAGTTTTCAACAAAGTCAATTATATTAACAATCTTTATTTTTATTTGTACTTTTTATATCGCTGTTAACAGGTATTATTTTTCCCAATACACAACTACATGATTACATTAATACAAATAACAAAGAAAGCAAAGAAACGTAAAATACATATCATAATCCCTATATAAAATATAAAGCCGGTATTATGAGAATAATACATAAACATACAATTCTTGTTCTGTATTCTCCGAATTACAAATTCAATAAAGAACATTAAACACAATACATCGTATTCCTTTTAGAGCTCGAACGTAATTCAAATATGGTATTAAGATGTGTAAGTTCAAGTTCTGAGGATTTCTCTGGTAATTCTATTAAATGTGGGATGAAAACATATCCAGCATACATTGGCTTGAAGCACATTAGGTGCAACACAAGTTTTGTCCCACAGTAGTACCCTGTCTCAAGTCACAGTACGTGCAGGTGCCGGCAAAGTTTTAGATGAATGCCCACTAAGTTTGGTCGAGAAGAGTTTAGTGTAACATTTTGCCGTACGAGCCGCTCGGTGAACCGTACAACTGCAGTTTTGGGATTGCGTGCACCTTACTGGGGAAACTTCATAATTGTATTTTTATTTTCACTGCCTCTGTAATTAGTTGCTTAGGGTGATGGCTGTAAGAAGCCACGGATTGGATGCTCGCAGACAAAGGGTTTTGTGGTTCCAATCCAATCCAATCCATGAGCCAAAGGAAGTCCACTGCTGAACATAGGCCTCTCCTAATAATTTTCACAGTGACCTGTTGGGGGCAGCCTGCATTCAGCGACCTCCCGCGACCTTTACCAGGTCGTCTGACCACCTAGTGGGTGGATGTCCCACGCTGCGCTTTCCGCTTCGTGGCCTCCATTTGGTGGTTCACACATACTGTTATCGGGTTTCACTGTTGTGGGATCAAAGTTTTGTGTACTTTCTGATACCCACTATACAATTGATATCTTAATATGGATTTAAATCTAGTTATGCGAATATTTATTGCATTTTTTTATAATTCGCAAAATGTATATGTATAGCGTATAATAAATTTGTAACTGATCGATGTCTGTACATGGAAGATATTTGAAAAAATCTTTTTTGGGGGACTGTATTAACGTAAAAGGACCCAAAACAATGATTTTTAGACATTTTGTCTATTTGTCTGTGTGATTGCGCGCGATGATATCAGAAACGGCTTAACGAATTACAGTGACATTTGGTACAGAGGTAGCTGATACCCTGGATTAGCCCATAGGCTACTTTTCATCCCGAAATATGAAGTATTCCCGTGGTATGCGGAAAGAATTCCGATATGTTCGTTACTTTTTAGTCTCAAAGGGATGGGACTGGATTACATGTCTTGAGTAAGAATAAGTCGGGACAGGGCGGGATATAATGGGACAGGAGTGGGGCGAGAAATTTTAAATAAAGTTAATCACGCAGACGAAGTTTGCGGGCAGAAGCTAGTATTACCATATTTTTACACCTATATAGATCTACTTCAATGTATTGTAATAAAATTTATGTCAGCCCACAACTGGAAATAAACTTAAACAACGTTATTTTCGCCATACAACTGAATAGAGCTCCTTCATTCCTAAATGGCAACAAAATTTCAACTAAAATGAAAATTTCCTCAGAGGTTTTGAAATATTTCGGTCTTTAACAGAGGCCATTTCGGAATTAAAACATCAAACCAGTTTCCTGTTTTTAACATACTTTTCATTGGAAAACATTGTGTCAGCTATTCAAACAACTTTACAAAACCTTTGTATAATTTACAAAGGCTATGCTCGCAGAAAAATGTATCTCGCGGAACTGGATAATGTTTCGAAAAGGCACTATTGCATGTGCTTTAATAAAAGTAGCATGGAGTGAAATGAAACGAACCAAGTCATATTTGGATATAAAAGAATGTTAATTATTACTAAAACGTATTCGAAGAAAACAACAACAACAACAACAGGTCACTGTGGAAATCATTGGGAGAGGCCTATGTTCAGCAGTGGACTTCCTTTGGCTGATGGATGGATGGATGGATGGATTCGAAGAAATTCTATAATTAAGCCTAGTTGGTTTGACAGACGTTTCGAGAGAGAGATGGTGCAGAATATCGATTATGTAAACCGCTATAGTAATAGAATATATTGACAGAATTTATACAAAACATGAAAATTGAATTGCATTTATAAGTTCCCTCAAACCCCGCCCCCAAAAATTTCGAATGCACTGTTCAGTAATAGTACACCGAATGTATTCGCCACATCTTTCGCCAATGATTTACCACATGCAAATTCTCAATCAAAAATGTGTATTGGAAACCGATCTAGGACAACTGCAAATCGAACACTTGCCCCCAGGGTGTTGGCAGATGTGTTATTTTTTCAAACATCTGATAACAACATCAATATTCATCGAAATGAATTGGCAAGTGAGTTTAGAAGTAGCATAAAGGCGAAATCAGGGCTGGGAGTGAGATTTTCCAGCACAAGCGAGGCATTACATTAAAGTTTCACACAGCACGGCTGTCTCAGGGCGGGGAGAGCGGTATCCGCAGCCAATTTTATCCCGTGTAATTTCACACTACAGATTTTCAGGTAACGACGTAATAATGTTGGCTTTGGTGTCTTGCTTACGAGATTGGTAGGCTTTGAACTGCTATGAATTTATTGCAAATAGCAATTTTCCTGATGTATTCAAAGATAATGCTTATACAACACACTTGTTTAATACTCGTATAATTAATTAACAAAGAAAGAAGTGGAAAAAATCGACGATACAATCTAAACGATAATTAATATGTTGTCAATTCCTTATTAAATGGATTAACAGAACACCAACTCTAACCGCTTGAATGTAATTACTAGTATGCTAAACTAAACACCCAACAAGTAATTGTTCACGATTTCGTCTTTCAGACAACTTTGAATATATTCCATCTTAATTCAAATTTATACAGATATTAAATTGCAGACGTTATTCAATATGATTGAATTACTGCTCATAAAATATATAAAATGCAATAATGTACAAAATACGAATAAACAACAGCTTCAAAAAAAAATGTATTTAATACACATAACAAATGAAAATCTCCTAACAAGGACTATGCACCGCAGTGTATACAGAAATAGCTTTGTGATTCATTTATTTCAATTTCCATTTTGCAACGTCAGTATTACTTCCAGTAGTGCGCAGCCCGCTATTGAATTAGTATGAGAAGGAAGAGACTAGTCTATTTACTTATAAAAGTCCGTATTAAATGGATAATACCTACGCTTAAGATATTTATAATTTTAATTACGCTCGAATGTAACATCGAGACAACAAAGCTGTTATTGTGATGATAGTTTAAATGAACAACGTTTGCGCCATAAAACCTATTTGTTACAAGCGTAGCATACAGAACAGTGCAGTACAGAGGGAGCAGCTAACAATTGTTTTGTGTTAGTTTATGACCATGCTCAACAATGAAAACTTTACTCATTCTCTATTATAATCCAAACAGCAAACCCTATGTAATGTATGCCGCTTATGTAAATTCAACGGCTGCAAATTGGATGTACCCCGCAAAATAATGTTTAAAGAATAGTTGGGACTTTTGGTCAAGCCAATTGTCGTGTTTGTATGTTTTTTGCACGCGGAATGGTGTAATTTGCATTTAGTTTTTAAGTATATCGCGCGTAGATTTAAATTCATTCCAATGTAAAAAAGTAAGCGTGAGAAAATCACATCTTATAAATAAAGTGAAATTCATGGTTTACAATGTCTTTGTGCCATACTTAATAAAGCAAATAATATCTTTTTCAATTATCTTTATTGCTTAATATAACTGACAGCTTTAAAACAATTGAAGTTTATGAAAAGCTTGTTCACATTTTGATGTTTCCTGCAGTAAAGGATTTTATAATAAATTCGAAAACAACTGTAATCAGATTTAAAAAAGCAAGACGTATATTCAAATATATATTACGAAAATGTAAACAACGACATGATATACGAAGAAAAAAAACATTCGACAAAGAAGTGACTTTTGAATTTTATATCACAAATAAAAGTTGATGCATAATTTTAGCTGAAATGGTTTCATAAACAAAAAAATAATAAGCAAACATATATGAAAAATATGTATAATACAAAGGGATTACGAAGAATTTTTTTGTGAAGTCAGCATAAAATAAATCGTGTATACAATTTTTAATTTATGACGACCGTCTCCATTTCCATAGCAGGCTTCTACAGTTTAGACAGCTGCTATTTTCAGATACTGTCCCTGTCTTCTTCGTTTTCAAACGAGTACTATTCTCAATCGAGATCCAGTACAGCAATGTTGAATATTGTCTAAATATGAGTATTATTTACTCAAACACTTCCTTAATGTTTTTGCTTTAAAGATAATAAATTGACCCACAGCTACAAATTTTGCGGTGACCGGTAACTAGCACTTTCGAAAATAATAAAATTTCAAACATAAAACGTTCATTGTAAAACGCTTTTAATTTTTATAACCAGCCAAAATGGCTGAAGTGCACTATCTTTTTTTGTTATCGAGCACACTTTCGAGCTTTTACCAAAGAGAATTTGAACCACCATGATAGTAACCTTTATAACATAGTCTTCCAGCATGATGTAATTGTAAATTAATGAAATAAACTGTAAAAATAGACATAATATAGCAACTAATTTTAAACTCGTGTAAAAATGCAAACAATTTAATTTTATGAAAGAATTGTTTACATTTTGATATTGCCTTCAGTAAATGATTTAATAATAAACTCGAAAATAATTGTAATCAGATAACGTTGCAGTGGACTGCAAAGGGCTTATGATGATGAAGATGCCGATGAAAGATTTAAACGTAATTATTGCATCTCGGCCAAAAGGTTCGAATACTCATAATGTTAATGTTGGGGAATTATTACATTATTTTAATAGGTATTTTATACCTGGTAGTACTTGAAAAAAAAAGTAGAATTCGTCAATGTCATTGACGTGATGTTAATGTTCATCTTCTCGAAATTAAACCCACTAAGGATAAAATATTCGCATGTGCCTGGATGGTCACCACCATACATGATGGTAAAATACTTGTAATAGTGTTCCACGTAAGATTGCCCCGTTCGAGATTTAACGCTTAATTACTGATTTATTAGAGGCCGGACTATATGAAGTATAAAAAAGCTCAACATATGCATGCAAAATGCATAAAATATGCATGAATACTGATGAAAGCTTGTAAAATAAGCAACATAAAATATGTAAAATTTTAGGAAATAAGAGAAAACAAGTGCTTTAATTATATGTGTATTTTTACAAGTAAATCAGCGTTAATTAGGAAATGACGTATTAATTCAACCAAAAATTATAGTCTTTAATAATGAGCGGGTAAATGTGTTTTGCAAAGGATACGGTTTACGTAGGTATAGATTTAACCGTATATTTTTTTGGTGTAAGTGTACGGAAAAAAATGTTACAGTTATTTTTATCAAGGGGGTAATCTGCCACAAAATGTAGTCATTATAACGAAAATATGCATGATCACTAGATTTTAGGCAAAATATGAATGATCGCTGAAATGGGGTAAAAATGCAATTGCCTATGCAAATATGCAAATGCATATAATCCGATCCTTTTATATTATGTATATGCCCGGTATGGCATATGGTGACGTTATTTTATCGACAAGAGAGAGTAACCATATCTCGCCATTGGAAGCTCTACTTGAATTTGTACATTTTTGTCACTTAATCGTGTCAGTTTAAAAAAACTCAATTCATTTTGAAACTAATTCAATTTTGAAATTGAAATCTCCTAAAATGCACAGTAGACCGCTACTAGAAAACTGATCTGCGTTAACAATGAAAATAACATTATTTATGCCCCGCAAAAGCATCCACGTTGCAATTTTTAAAAACCTAATATTGTAGCCGCCGTATGCATTATTCATAATTGAATCGGGAACAAACAAAGGGGCGCGAATTGAAAATGAAACTGTATGAAATATTAGATTTAAATACAATTCTTTCGGTTGGAATTGGCGATGCACGTCAGGTGTATTTTATCGTTTGTGTACGATATTGGCGTTCCACAAAGGATACATTTTTTTCTATAGTATTTTGACTGCAATCATACAATGATAATTTATGTCAGAGACACAATAAAGTGCTATTTATACGGGGATAGTTTCTCGTAGCGAAAATCGTATGCTATTATCGCATGACATTACCGCCATAAGATTATCGCGTTCTGACAATGTTCCACGATGCAACTTTTTTTATATCCCTACGATAATCGCATCTTCCAGGCGAGAAACTCTCCCCGTATAAATGGGGCTTAAAGGTACAACGACAAGAAATAAGTAGCGGATAATTTGGATAATTAAATTTATTACATTTTTTGTTATATATTTGACAGGGCTATCGCCAGTAAATTGTAGCTTACCTGTAATTATGTTACTGTATAGTTTCATCAAAATACCACATCACATACCTCACAATCTTACATATTCATATTAATGTCTGTTTTTTGGTTCAAAAAATCAAATAACTGAATTTGTCAGGGATTTTATTGTAACACATAATTCAAACCTTGTTTATTTAAAATGTTTTTGTCTTTCAACTCGAAAAGAATAATTGTGTTTTTGTTGGTTTTCAAAGCTAAAACTAACAAACCAATAACAAAACGAGCCTTTGTGATGTTGGTTGATAGTGCGTGCCTTCCCGTCGGTTAGTGCCGCCGCTAATTGCATCGGCGAAAATCACGCGTGCACTCTCGCAGTAACACGAATTCAATAGACTCACAAATGACCCTTGGAGATGAATAATATCGCAAGCTCTCTGGCGTGTTTCATTTATCGTGTATAGATTGTGTTACGCTTTCATATTTTACTTATGTATGATCATATATGTAAAGACCGACGGTAAAAAAAGCAATAAAATAGCTTTGAATTTAATTATTTATCATCCCAAGTTTTAAATGATAAAGTGATGTTTTAATTGTAAACAACTATGCACCGACATATAGTGATAAACACTAGAACTATGTTTGCTAATAAGCCTAATTTTGAAAACTGATTTACGTCACAATTCAAGACGATATGTCAATCCCGTCACAAACCGTAATACAAGTTTATTGAAACTTACCAAAGACGGCCATAACCAAGCCGAAAGGTCTTCGATTCATGAAATAAAGTTGTTTGAAGCATCTGGCGCCCCATGGACAGTTGTAATGGTAATACGATTCAACGATTATAGCGAGCCCGGTGTTCCCCTCTAGCTGCTTGGAATAATGAAAAGCGTAATGGTTTTAGTCTCCAAATTAGTTCTATATATTACGCTTTAGGCTGTTGGAAGATGCAAATTGTTGCGAAAAAAATTGGGGTGGGACGAATAATTTTCTTCCGTAATTGTTTACGACGGTCTTTGTTTTTATAAATAAAAATAAATAAATTTAACCAACAGTCATATAAATAGTCCTAACCCCACACTAAAATCGAGTCTTGTGTCGTGGGTGTCAGGAATTACGACAGACTTTTCGGTCTCATAAAAACCCAGACCTGAAACAAATACTTGTGGTCCATACAAACATTTGTCTCGGTGCGGGGATCGAACCCGCGGCCTCACGTATCACAGCCGTCTAACCAACTGCGCCACGGAAGCTGTCAATGTGTGCAAAATATTATTTTTATATTGTCATTTTACGGATGAGAAACTAAATTATTATTACAGATATTTTATGCTGTCTGTTGTCCTTGAAATTTAATTGTAAGTTGAAAAATAATACAATATAATAATTATATTCATCTTTAGATAGTAAATTCATATAGCAGTATATTAGAAAATAATAGTTTAGTTAAAGCTGGTTTGGATCAACGTAGATCGGCCTTAGATCGGATACTGTTTTCCTGTTAGCGTCTTTGTATAGAATTAGACTACCTTTACTCTTGTATCTCAATTATTTTCGTATAGCAAAGCTGAATAGATAAGGTATTCCATGAACTCAACGCGGAGCTGCTGTCTACAAACTACGATGTTACGTGATAACTCCTGTAGGTAGGTAGCTTTACAAATATTAAAATACACCTTATAATAAGCTTACATTTCAAACTCCAAACGGTCGTAGATAATTAAAATTCATTAAGGTACAAGGAAATTAGCACCTTATTTCCTGCGCGATATTTTTCGCAGACACATAATTATTTGTCGGTAATGGCTTTCCCCGTTTTTATTTCCATGTTTTTGAGTAAGCCGCGGCGCCTATTGTGTAATATACCTTGCGAGGTATCGAGGGTAAACGGCGTCGAACGTTCTCTCGAACAAATTGAAAAGCAATGAACCGCAGAATTCAATTTCATATTGAAAGCCATTCATCTTTGCCGCTTCTTCGAGATCGCCTGAAAGCGTTACATCTCGACTTTGGCATTCTGCTTCATCCCTTAAAAAGTCGGCGTCTTTTACTGATATCTGTTGAGACGTGGATAACAAACTGATAGCTCCGTTCTCACTTACGATGGATATGTCGAAATGTTAATTGAATGCAATTTTCGTTAAAGCCGTAATTTTTAATCGAACACCAACATCTACACTATGAACCGTGAGGTTCTCAGTTGTAGGTTGATTGTACGAGTTATTCTCTTTAACAATTCTCATACTATTATAAATTACCTAAAACTAGGATTTATGCTCCGCGTTGCCATAGACTTACCTCTATCACATTTTGTGATGAAAATTGGTATACCGAAGTTTGGGTGGCACTAGAGTGATTACTGCCTACCTTTTTTGAGACATTGGCGTGGTATTATTTTTATGTGACTGTAAACATAATTTAAATTACACAATTTTACATTAAAGTAAAAAAGGTACTTTTTATAAGTTATTGGATCGATTGAGTACACTTAAACAACTTTAATTATATTTATTCAGCACGTTTTATTTATTTTGTACAAATTATTGCTCTTTGTTTGTGTTTTAATAAGCGTTTATAATAAGCCTTCAAAATGCAATCCGGAATAATAAACAGTTATTTCTGATTTCCATTGGAAACATTAAATATAATAAATATCATCCAGCGAAATGAGTGAGCGTTGTGTAATAATTGCCTTTTTTCACTGCCAACAAGAAAACCGCACACGCGCTGAATGCGCACACATTACAATCCACCTCGTTATTAATAAGCCGACAAACACAACGCACATAAAGCGTATATTTTACGACCTACGTTTACTATTCCAACACATTCCACGATTCCGAATAATAAAAAAAAACAACCGAAAATGTGCGAATTAAAAAATATACGCAAAAAGCAATGACGAATTCAAAGAGAATTTAACGAGCGCACAAAGACATCCCTTAACATCTTAATAATTGAGAAAGTTGATCCTAAAGCACCATTCTCGATACTTCAGCCATTTATCATTTTGGAGACAAATTATTTCCGACACAATAAATGATACAACGACTTTTACTTTTATTCTCGCATTTCTTTTTTTAAACTCGAATGGAAAACAAGGGTGTGGCTGAAAACGGTTATTACGCGCAGGGTTATTAATAAAGCCATATTGAAGCCAGGCGGCCAAACATGAATGACCGGTGAAAAGAGCTAGTGAACGCCATAGCGCACACAAAGGCTTAAGGTACAGCGTCTAACGTTTCCAGCCATTATGAAGCGAGACCACCATTCAGAGGCTCAAATGAGTCTTAATGAAAGGTACGATACTATTATGAGGGCAATTGTGAGCTCATAAAGGAAATTAAAAAGAGACAAAAAAGGCAGAGTAGTTTGCTGCAAAAAGCTGAAACAAAGAGGTGAGCGCGTATTCGTTGCGGAGTGGTTCCTTTCTGCTGCCCATGAGAGTAACTACCTTTTCAGTTTATTCCTCTTGGTAATTATGAAAAAGTCATGTGTTTCCGCGTGTGTTTGTGCCGGGTCGTTAAATCAGCGCATTAAAGTAATAAAATTCGTACGGGATGTTTTGTACTCGTTCGCTGTTGCTCTTGCGTTCTTGTGAATACGGGTTACTTTTGGAACACGAGCGCAGTGCAACCAATTATATTCTCATGGTTTATTATTTTTAATTGTCAGTTCTCTTTGGCATGTGCATTACATATGTCCTAATTGATTTGGACCAAGTAATTTTTGTTTGTGGGTATATGACTGCGATACTCAAAGCAAAAATGTTTCGAATTTTGGCATCAATTATGCTATCTGCATTCTTTCGTACTGTTTCACTTTCATTATCATGTATTATAACGTTTAAAAATTAATCGTTAATCACCTAACAAAAAACTATAATCGAACGTGCAATGAACATACACTTTTCTTATAATAACTAACATTCCGACTACAATAAATACCTACGGTAGGTAGTGGCCTTATAAATGATTAAAACACTGGTATATAAGCTAATAAAAGGTGTAGCTATTTCAGTATTACAATGTCATTTTGACATGACAAGCGAACGGTGAGTAACTACTGTCCATAAAATATAAAAACATAATAACTTCCGAAGATAGTTCCATATTCCCTGAATAAACATACATATGTACATACATACATAAACTCACGCCTTTTTGCCGGAAGGGGTAGGCAGAGGTGCAAACCAGGACACCCACGTTTCGCCTTGTGTGTTCCGTCCCGTGATGTGATAGAGGGTGAGCCTATCGACATATCATGATAATGAATAGAAAAATCCAATACCACTTCGGCCGACCCGGGATTCGAGTTCGAGACCTCAGCTTTGCAATCATACCGTAGTACAACTATGCCACCGTGGCAGTCAATGAATAAAGTTTTGATTAGAGTGTCCGGCCACATAATAGGTGTCCACAATACATCAGAATAGTTTTTGTATTTAATTGGATATCGCCATCGTATGAGTTTGTGTTGCAATGTCATGTCTAAAAGTAATAAAGAGTCCGGGTAAATGTGGTTAATTTCAATCGAAACCACCCACAATACGCCCGTCTTTATATGCAATTACAGTGTCTGTCCGTGTTAGGCTATTAACGTTCTTTACTGTATCGTAATTATTTTCAGTTTTGCATCATTAAAGAACATTAGTTTTAATTATATATAATGCATTTTGTACGGACTAATAATGTTATTAGTTATGTGGATTTTTTTATTGGATTGGTGCGGCAAACGAGCAAAGAGGTGCCCTGATGGTAAGTCACTGCCACCCATTAACATCCACGGAGCAGGATCATTGATATTATGTTGCAGGCCCATTTTTATTGTGAATATTAATCCACTTTTTTGTGGGACGAAATATATGATTCGCCGATTTTCTAATTTTCTTCCTATGTTATAAGTGATATTTGCTCCTAACAAATTCAAAAAAATAGAAACAAATCTCGTTTTTAATTATTATCAATATCTAATGTGATAAACATCTGAGTGATTCCGCAGGTGAATGACCTGTTAGTGCTGTCGGCTGAGCATAGTAAGTATTTTGTTGAAGATTTTATTTTCACAATTAATAGGAATAACAAAGTTTTGGTTGAATGCTGTGTAACAACACATAAATAATGCTAGCATATATTATAACACGGCAACTTAAAATCCTTTATCTCGATAGCGGTAAATATCCCGTTAAACTGTTAATAACTCCACTGCGTCCGAAAATGTTAGTTCAAATAAGTTAGTGGTGTGAATAATTCTTTCCTACGGGGAATTGAAAGTCGGAACTAGGAAATCCTGGAAGACAATAACTTGGAATAAAGTTGGATATTGAATTGACCAGTTCACACGTAGACACGTGACCAAGCGCTGTGTTCAATCGTGTAAACTTTCCTCTGTATGCAGTTTTGTTACATGGAAATACACTCAGAGGCGTGAATTTTCGCCAAATTCTAAACACGTTAATACATATAAGTACGGCTTGGTAGTGTCTTAATTGTTTATGGGCTAGGACGACCGATTTCTAAATAGATTTAAACAACGGCAACTAGTCATCATCGAAGTTCATTTCAAAAGTTCAGAAATTATATTCTGCATAAATCATGTTATTCCTATTCAAAAATATATTGGTGGGTACAAATAAACCTGCAATTTCAATTAATGTAATACAACCATTCGCGTTTATAGATTATAATTCATACAAACGAGATCCAATCGGAATTTCACATTTCCAGTTCACAGTTTCACACATGCGGCATTGAGTGTGACGTCACCGCATAATTTCGTCTATATCAGACAGTCTGTTCATACGTCAAACTTAAGCGATATGAAGTCAGGAACTTGGATCACTTATTCTGTCTAATATGTTAGTAACAGTTCTACTTGGAAAGTTATTATTTAATCAATGACGCGGCAAGTTAACTCAGGAGTTGATCGGACATTAATTCGATCGATAAACTTGATAGACGGTTCATAAACAAACTTTCGCCGTACGAATCTGTCTAATAACAAAATTTAATACAACGAACAAAGCGCGCCGCACAATAGATTGAATAATGGTTGAACACCAGGTAAAAACGTAGGCAATAAGAGGACGGGCCAAATGGTTGGAACATTGTCGCATTAGTCATCACTATGTCGGCTTGCTGACATTTGGACAGCGTTGACAAATGACGCCTTTTATTGAATAATTATCGCGGGCCTTCAACGAATGACGCGGAGCAAGTTAATGTTAGATTTGTATGCAGATAGATACAAGGGTATGTTGTGATTTATTACCAAATGCTTTGAGTAAAAGTGATCAATCGAGCTAGAAAGACGCAATGCGTAGACGAACAAACAAAAAATTGCGGAGGCAAAAATCTAGCAGTTGTCTCCCCATGTTGGTTATTATGGCCTTCTTGGTTACTAATAACGCTGAGGTTCTGAATTTCGATCTCAAGTTTGCCCTATATTCTAAAAACATGACCAATTAGCGATTAAATTATATTTCCCTTGACAAATGACATAATCTACTTGCACATATACCTATGGGTCATAGTAACATTAAAAACCTATTAACATCTACATTTTTATTCAATAATACACCGTGCATCATGTCCCCCAAAACATTAAATAAGGTAGATAATATTCGTATGCTTTAAAAAAATGTTTTTTTTTTGTTATTTAGACAAATAAACATTCAGATGATGTACATGATATACAAATGTCCACACTTAATGGGATGAAAAGTATGATTTTAGAAACGGTAGAGCCACGCTGTTGTCAGTCACGACTCAGCGTGAATGGGTAGTCTCATCCGGGGCGGTACCACTGTCTCACAGGAAATCGGCATGAAGCGACAGCTTGGCTCATTCGATGAGTGAGATTTCCGGATGCCTAATACCCCCTTACCCTTCACATCCTTTTTCCTCCCCGCTCCCCTCCCAATTGGGCCGGCAACACCATGATCCAGCGCTGTGGGTGTCCATGGGCGGCAGTGATGACTTACCATCATGTGACCTGTTCGCTCGTTTGTTGGATCTACGCAATAAAAAAAAAACAAAGGAATACCGAAACACCCAATGGATTTAAAACCTACAGGGTGATAGTGATATGCACAAAGGAAGCCTAGTCATTGATCACGTTCACACCCACATGACCAAGGAAGAGCCCGAGATTTATTAACTCTATCGGTTCATGCGACCCCTTGTCATTGATGCGTGATATTCGCAGCTGTGTTTTTCAGAGCCTCGAGACGTGACTGGCTTTAAGATGGCGGCAAATGTCCGTTCTATATGAAAAGTACACTTTAAGTAGTATTTACGAATACTTTGTCCTTTTCAACGCCCACGTCTTGTAACGAGTAAAATTGTATTAGAACGGTGTTATTCGAGGAACAAATTAGTTTTTTTTTTGTTCTTTGGGTTATTATGGTGGATAGTGAGTTGACACAATATAAGTATTTATAGTATAGCAAAAATATAAAAGTAGATCTCTATACCCAACAATATTTTGGTTGCAAATTATACTTGTCCGCACAACTGATGTTTTTTTAACCTTCCTTGGCAAAATTGACAGCCTCCAACCACAGGTATTTGTTTCGGGTCTGGGTGTTTGTGAAACCGAAAAGTCTCTCTTAGTTCCTGATACCCACGACACAAGATTCGATCTTAGTGTGGGGTCGGGACTATGTATATGACTGTTGAGTGTTATTTATTTATTTAAAAATAACATCGATTGGTAACTAATAACTATTTCTTGCCATTCAATACTATATTACCGTTCCCCATAATTGCTCAGAATCATTTTCACACTAAAGAAAGCAGAGACATTAAATATTTACAAAACCGCATATTATCTTCCTTCAACGCGTCAAGAGGTGGATTACCCCGAATCCCAAATGTCATAGAATCCTTTTATTGCGAAAATAATTTGTAATTGTATAACTACACAAAACAAGAACTTAATTTGCTGCTGTCCATTTAAACACACAAAGTTCACACCAATATTCCCAAAGGAGCTAAGGCGCCACAAATCTCGTGCCCACTTCGCTTGTCCCATTTAGGTCCCAAGATGCAAAAGGGGATGAGCCTATCGCCAGCTGCTATCCCACTTTTTACTTCGTTAATACAAACATAAACACATATAAATGCATAAACAAACAAAACAGCATAAAAACAATACGAAAGGAGGTGTATCACGGCTACGTAAACCCTGAAAACTATTTCATCGAAACGACGCCACTAAACCCGAAGCGAAAGGGGTCAAATATTTGGAAAGTAAATGTTCAGTAAATGTGTTGCATTAAAACTTAACGGCGCCGCAAACCAGTGCTACTGTGGCCAAATTGCTTATTTTGACCGTCTGTATTAATTATGCATGAGGAGACGACGCTCCGTCGACAACCTCTATGTAAAAAGATTATTATGAAGATAAGGTGAACACTTACGGGGTGAATTAATGCAACGTTTTACACCGCCCGTATCAAATTGCTATAGGTGCGGAGTTTTAATGCACAATTTGTGTGATGAAATGTTTTTGTGGGTTTGACGTCGGTTTTTCTGTTTTGCTGTTGATTAGTTTGTGCAATATGTTTTTATCCGTAGAGTGCATTAACTTTAAAGTATATTAAGGTTATTTTTCATTAGCGATGTAGTAACAAAGGATTGTAATTTAAGCTGCCTAATTTATTTTACGGAATTAATTATCAGAGGATAACTATTATTTAAAGAAAATACACAATATTCATAAAATAAGCATTATTATCAATATACAGGATGGCGATTATAAGAAAGAAAAATATAAAAATAACCTACAAAATGGCTAACGTGAAAAAGTTGTTGAAGAAAAAGGTCATAATATAGTTGCGCGTATAAGAAGTAAGATTAGCGCAACGGTGACGGTCGTTAAGCGGAATAGCGGTAATTATGAAGATTACCTGAAAATGGCACATTTCGCCAACACCTTATACAACTTGAAAGATGTGTACGAGATATGCTTCAATATAGGCTGTTTAAGTAATTACTGGGAGAAAGTTTTGTCGTAGGAATACACGTTATACTAAGACGGAGAATTTGTGTTCTTTTAACAAATAATGTTTATTAATCTTTCCTTTAGTTCGTTATTCAATTTAATGGAATAAACTTTTAGTACACAAACTATAATATTACGAACTTCTTATTTAAAATCACAATAATTGAAATTTACGAAAAAACAGTAATAAATGAATGAAAAAATCTCCCAAGGTTTTTTTTGGAAAAGTCATCCAATTTTTGGGCATCTTTGTACTATCAACTTGTCCTATCTTGTCTCTTTGCGCCTCTTAATTTTCGGTACAATTTAGGTTATATTTTTATAGATATTTGTCTAGACAATTAAAAAATTCAACACCTTATAAGTCGTTCGTATTACCTTTAATCGTGTATAAACACAACCTTTCCGAATTATATTTGCATCCGAATTATAAGATTTAAAACTTGAGACAATAAATAACACGAACATCAATTTCTGCCTCACAAATTAATCTCACACAAACACACAGCAGATGTAAAGTCTTTCAAGCTTATCACCAACGTGTCCGCATCTTGGTTCTGTTCAGTAAGTGCATCGAACCGGATGATTGCTCTGACCGTTTCTCACGTAACCTGAATGCACAGGAGCTGGACAATCGAACAACTGCTGCCGGCATTCAGCTGCCGGGCACGATATTAAGCCAAATAGAACACTACTCCGACCACTCCATTGCGTAGGTATAATCGATGTATACTGATTGCGGGCTCATTTTTAGATCCATTATGCGGGCAATTATCGCATAATCCTTAATGTGATTTTCTTTTCTTTGTTACGCTTTTATGCTTTAATTAATCGACCGATTAGCATGAAACTTTGCATACATATCGGCATGTTTATAGAAATAAACATAGTTCTTTTCATCCAAATAATATCTAAAAGGTGGACTAATAACATTTTTACATTAATGCTTCCTGTATTGACCGCGAACTGTTACTACTTGAAAAAAAACACATTAGCAAGAGCGACGCCGTTAAAAAATCTTGTGGCAGTATATTCTGTACACTTTATTTGTACGCTATATTTTCGATGTCTCATAAAATTATGGCTTGCGGTTAGCGCAAGAACTGTTTAAAATATCACATCATAAAATTATAGAAATCAGGCATATTCTACGCATATCCATAGCAATCAGAGCAAATGTTTAGAGATTCAATTCTGAAATTGACTTTCCACCAAACATCAGACAAGGCAATGGAACCCAACCACACATCTTCAGCTAATGGCTACATTACCAATAAACCGGTGCTGCTTTTAGTTCAATTACCATTAGGCGTTATTATGTACATAATCCGTACAATATGTACGCGGGTTTGGCAGGTAATTTGCGTCTGGGCGACATTGTGGCTAAGTCATTAGATTAGACCAGCAGTCGACCGAAAGATCGTGCTGATTGACTTGAACCAAATTAATTCATTAGTTACAGTTTGATTTACATGCTACATAGAGTACATAAATTGTGAGAGATCATTAACATGTTAAATGATAATTTAATTGGAACTTATAGAGCCACGCTGTTGTCAGTCATGACTCATCATGAATGGGCAGGCTCGACCAGGGCGGTACTACTATCTCACAGAAGGTAGGCGTTTCGCCTGGTAAGTGAGATTGCCGGATACCCAATACGCCTTTCATCCGCCCATTCTTTTTCCATCCGGGTCTCCTCCCGACTTGATGAGCCGGCAACACATCTATGAAACAAGCGTTTGGATGATTGGGTTCATGGGCGGCAGTGGTCACTTACCATCAGGTGACCTGTTTGCTCATTTGCCGGGCCTATAGTTTAAAAATTTTAATAATTTTGTAATTTATGATCTGAATGTGGATTTAAATGCCGGTTCTTCCATTCCTCTTTACATTAACAATGAGTTTGTTAAGGCGAGGGTCTAGGCTAGGATTAAACGATGCCAATGAGTAGTATACAGAAATAAATAAAATAATTATTTACTCTCATAATATGGATATTATACAAGTTATAAATATTTGTTAAATCTCGCGAAGTTTGCACGAACACATCGAGCGAATTCGACTCGATCTTGAGCGTTGTTTTTCCTTGATGTGGTAATTAAATCCTCTTTGGTTTCATTTAAACAGCACGCTCGTTTCATTTCAGCCCCGCGTTTAGGAACATTCGTAGATTAATTTGCTCCTTTATTTTGATAGCAGTTGGTAGTTTATGTCTTGCTAGAAAAATTGGTTGTTGATTTTATATACATAAGCTTACAATCGATTATGTGGATCATAAGGAAGTAATGTCTATAATTACGATTACAATAATACAAATGTAGATAAATAAACTTAAAAGTCACATACATAATCCTCACACAATAGTGAGATGCAAGTGTCGTGTCGCGGGTATAAAAGTGGTACATTTCACCGGGCTCCGTAGCGTACGTTGGGACAGGCCTATGTTCAGCAGTGGACTGCAATCGATGATGATGATGAACGATTTCGGTCTTACAACATCCTCATTTAAAACCGATAAGTCGATATCCGTCGTATAGGTTCTTACCGATATGGTAAGTATAGGCAAATTGATGCCATCTTATTCAGTTATTTTTTTCAAAATCATTATCAACCTCCGCAAAACAGCACCGCCATTCTGTAATCACAACAATACCTCCCACTATGGGCTCAAGTCTTCTACTATTAATTGGAGGTTAAGCAATAATTCACCACACTATCCCTGTAAGATACATACCATGGAAATTAATCTAAATCTCAATAGTATACAGATTTTCTCACCGATTCCTTCATAAACAACACTTTTAACAAAACCAAACCTGCCACAAGAAATATTTCAACAAAGTATTATAAAACACACGGCCGCGCCGGTCCGGTGTGAGAGAGGAAAAATATTAATACTTACATTCGTAATTCGCTCACTTCATCTTCATAAGTCGGCCGCATACGCGACGCAATTTTTATTTCGCAACCTACTATCCCTCTTGAAGAATTTACTAAACAAGGAACGGCAATTTCCCGTGGCTAATTCATTACTGTTATTAATCTTGTTCATTGTGTCCTATTTCGTTGCGAATGCTGTCCGCGTATGTTTCGCCAGCCTTGCGACTTCGTATCGCCGTGGTGAGAATAAGCCTTTTTTGTGTTTCCTTGGTTAATTTATATGGTATATAATATTCTTCAAAAGAAAAAAAACAAGGAAGTTATGAAAGATAAAAAAACAGTCATAAACGCGATAAAATCTGAAAAAAATCATGGTGGAACAGAATATTAGTTTTATTTATGCTACAACGTATTATGTAATTAAATAACTAGATTTCTAGTTCCAAAATACCTGTTTTATCAAGAACTCATTGAAAAACATATTTTTTGTAATTAAAAACACTCAAAAATCATATATTTAATGGATGCCACATCTGGGACAAAACAACCGCAGTGAAATATTCACCTGTCAATAATTACATTATTCCGTTAATGGCATTCATAACAGTGTAATTAATCAGAACAGTACAAATCAGATTACATATATACTATCGCAAGCACTAATATATTGAGTTTAATATTATATGATATTGAGGATGTACATTATTATGTACATTAACAAGCAGGTTCGACTCCACCATTGATATAATATGTACTCGTAAGGTGTAATATTTGCATAATATTCGACGGATAGAATTGAAACCTTGGGAAAATTTAGATGAGAGTAACTAAAGTTAATTTGGTAAATCTCCTTGCGCCCACATTTATTCCATATCCGCTTAACTTCGACGCTACTTGTCTTTTTAGGGATATTGTTGTTAAGCGATTTAACAACAAGACGCTTTACACCAACTTATCCAGGAAATTAATTTTGATAAACATTTTTTTTATTGCATATAAAAAAACAAAATTTGCGAGCAAACAGATCCCCTGATGGTAAGTGATCACTACCGCCCATGAGCATCCACAAAGCTGGATCATGGATGTGTTGCTGGCCCAATTGGGAGGGGAGCCGAAAGGAAAAAGTATGGGAAGAGGAAAGGAGTATTGGACATCCGGCAATCTCACTCACCGAACCAAACGCGACAGCTGAGCTATCGCTTCACGTCGATTTCCTGTGGGACAATAGTACCGCCCCGGATGAGCCTGCCCATTCACACTGAGTCATGACTGACAACAGCATGGCTCTACCACTTTCCATATATTCATAATATATCAGCCCAAATACGCCCACTACTGAAAATGAAACTATCGTGAGTTCGATTAAGAGGACTAGGCATGAAAGCTTTATTTTTTGAAAATTATCTTGCAGCGGGTAAATAATATTTTGTATTGTAATGTATCAGCCCATATACGGCCCACTGCAGGGCACGGGCCTCCTCTACAATCTAGGGTACGATTGAGAGTGGTTAGGCCATATAGTCCACCTCGCTAGCCTAGTGCGGGTTGGCGGACTTTTACATGCCATAGAAATTTATACAAATCGCTATGGTATGCAGGTTTCCTCACGATGTTTTCCTTCACCGTTATAGTGCGTGTTGATTGACTATCAATACACACATGACTCCGAAAAGTCAGAGGTGTGCCCTGGGATTTGAACCCGCGACCACCGTGAACATGTAGGCAGCCGCGTCGGGTCCGTTACCAAGAGGCCACCACGCTCTTTTTACCGCACTTATTAACGAAAATTATCTTGCGGCTGGTAAATAATAATGAAAAAAATATGCAATTAATTTTCCGAATTTGTTTTCCTAGTTATCCTATGGGCTTCAATGCCCTATTTATAATATTGAAGATATTGAATTAAAACCTAATCTTATACAGACAACAATATCGATCAATACAAACAATATTTTGCTTATGTAAATCAATTCATACCTTTCCTTTACATTGTGATATTCGTCCTCAACATGATCAATATCAGAAACGCGACAAGAATACCGATTTGAATCTTAAAATACTCTCCAAACATTTCTCCGGTACACAAAAAACCTCAATAAAATTACGAAATCAAGTTTTATTTATTGTTTTCGTTTGGTGCGATCAATTGTGCAAAGAAAGGAGGGTATCGCCAAAGATTGTTGGCGTAAATCATTTTTCAATTCAATTTAAACGACACAGAGTGCTGTTGTTTCACGTTATGGTTCCGACGAAGGCGTTCGTTGCTGCGAGTGGATATGCCTCGGAACTTTTGCACCAAATACTAGTTTTAAACTACGCTACGTTGAACAATCACAATAAAGACGTATGACAAACATGGTGTATGAAGACAAAATTCTATTTCTTCCATATTAGACATATTCTATTGAATTGTACTTAAATACTGTAGTGAAGTGCGTGGTGGCCTGTTGGTAAACGGACCAGACGCGGCTGCCTACATGTTCACGGTGGTCGCGGGTTCAAATCCCAGGGCACACCTCTGACTTTTCGGAGTCATGTGTGTATTGATAGTCAATCACCACGCACTATAACGGTGAAGGAAAACATCGTGAGGAAACCTGCATACCGTAGCGATTTAAAAAAAAAAAAAAAGTCTACGGTGTGTAAGTCCGCCAACCCGCACTAGGCCAGCGTGGTGGACTATATGGCCTAACCACTCTCAATCGTACTCTCGATTGTAGAGGAGGCCCGTGCCCTGCAGTGGGTCGTATATGGGCTGATACAATACAATACAATAAATACTGTATGTCTAAAGAAATAAAGCAGAAGTCGATTATATTACCTATATATATATATATATATATATATATATATATATATCTCTCTCTCTCTTCAGCCACAGGAAGTCCACTGCTGAACATAGGCCTCCCCCATGGATCGCCACATAAACCTGTTGGAAGACCATACCATACCATGTTATTGCCACTATGCCACCAAAATATAATAGTTTTTTATACTCGTATTATGATACATTCAGAATGTTGCCAGGGTATTCAATATAAGAAATAGGATGCAGTGTTATAAGAAAACTTTTTTAAATTGAAAAGCAGCATAATATTCAAAGGAATACCTTAGTCTAAGGAATTCTGCATTATAACTCGCAATATTAAGGAACTTAGATTTTATAATCAGGATTCAAAGCATTCCATACTAAAAATATAAAAGCATAACTGCATCTAATCATAAATATAAAGAACATAACAATAACTTAATGGAATAATGCGTGGCAACATTTTACACCCCAATTTGGCATTCATCATATCCACGCTAGTCCAACGCGACCCGACGCAATTTCGGCTTGCAGTTTATCAAACCCAACATTTAAATGACCAAAGCCGGCATCTACAAACAAGTCGTTTGGTTGATAGCACGGCTCGTATTGCGTTTGTTTCGAACCTATAAATCTGTCTCTAACTTCTTCTTAAAGTGTATCTAGTGTTTCGTCGACGCTTTGGAAAACTAATCTCGGTATATTGCTACAAAGTTGTTGCCAAATGCAATTTGGGTAGATTATACGCGAGTTATTTCGTTCTTTGCAAGAATTATTGTTTAGTTGCGAAGCTTTTTAAAATATTTCAAGCAATCTACTGGATTTGAATATGGAACAGTAAAAGTAAATGAGTTTTTCGAACGTTGTTGTGGGTTTTTAAAAAGTAATTTGTAAAAAAGAAAAGTTCGGTGTTTCTCGCTAGCCAGTCACAACGATCGAGTTTACAGCGCTGGACTGAAGGACATGTTTAAAATAATTATTTAGGAGACAAATTTGCGCCCAGTAGGGTAATTCACGTAATTTTTTGACGCACCGATCAAGTTGTGGTGCAGTTGCAATGAAGTTTACGTCTTAGTGCAAAATGGTATTCTTGTAATTGTTTAGCTGCGCGTGAACTGCACCTAAGCTATGCGTAAACTGCGCGCGTGCTGCGCGTCAACTGTACGTCAGTTGTATGCAAGAAGCTTACACGTAAATACCGATCAAGTTGCGATCTGAATCACGCACATAAAACACGTAGCAGTAGAATACGCTAAACCGCTCGCGTGACGCGGACTTGACGCGAGCGTATCTGACAGCGGTTGTCAAAATTACGAGAATACGAAAAGGTCTGTTTCGATCGAAACTTAACTGCAACTGCACTGCAACTGAACTTATTTAATTACGTGAATTACCCTACAGACATACTAGATTTATAGATTCTTTATTCGAAAAAAGCTGCGACTCCAAACTAACCTGTATTGTATTGTATTGTATCAGCCCATATACGACCCACTGCAGGGCACGGGCCTCCTCTACAATCGAGAGTACGATTGAGAGTGGTTAGGCCATATAATCCACCACGCTGGCCTAGTGCGGGTTGGCGGACTTACACACCGTAGATTTTTTTTAAATCGCTACGGTATGCAGGTTTCCTCACGATGTTTTCCTTCACCGTTAAAGTGCGTGGTGATTGACTTTCAATACACACATAACTCCGAAAAGTCAGAGGTGTGCCCTGGGATTTGAACCCGCGACCACCGTGAACATGTAGGCAGCCGAGTCTGGTCCGATACCACGAGGCCACCACGCACTCACCTGACTAACTAACCTGACTATACTACAAAATTTAAAATAAATAAATAATTATTATGTCCGTGTTATCAAATTGTGATACAGTGATATATTACAGTGTCAATTTTTCGAAAAATAATTGCCATAGGCTTTTAATGAATATGTGTGACAGCTACAATTAATCTAGATTTAATCGTTCTAACACGTGGGCGTCAACAACAAACACGTACAACTGATCATTAACGACGCATCGATTTTATAACCGGTCATGGTCTAATGACACAGCAAACCAAAACGCGCCAACAAAATTACAGTCATTATGGAATCGCATGAAAACAGCGAATAGTTAAATACGTGCGAACTTCAATATCATTTTATGCGCTGCGTTGTATCCGATAGAAGTTAATATTATCAATATAAACTCGTATGTTTTATCTGACATCAGAAACGGCCCACTTTTACTGCGGGGCGTTAGTTCACGGATAATAACATTCAATTTTAGTGGAAGTATTTACGCGTCCCGCTAGGTCCCAACGCTGGTGATATTTATGGAGGTCTGTAGCAGCCTTCCCAAATTGAAATACATTAATATTTTACCATAAACGCGACACTTTCATGCGGAACATAACGTTATCGTAATTGGATTCTTCCCTGCCAAGCGAAATGTACGGGCGCATTGCGAATGCCTACACTGTCAATAATAAGTCAAATAAAATAAATTAATTCGAAATGGAAAAGTTCAATTACACGACTTGTCTATGTTTATTAATGATATGCGTTCCAATTTATTGTCTTACTATAGAAGTTGTAGTTGATAGTCAAATTACCCAATACAGTTTGGTAGATAGACGAAATTGTGTAGGCTAGAAGCCAGACATAATATTAGGATTTCGTGGCCACTTACAAGGTTTTTGATGCGGCCTAATGAATGCTGCCATTAAAGGCTTAGTGTTTTCTCCGAGACATTAAGTCGATGTAATGGGTATGTTAATAGTGGACTTGTTGAACTATTTTATTTACTTAATAGTTCTTTGTTGAATTGAAGAATTTATAATGTTACTCCTACTAATATTATAAAGGCGAAAGTTTGTGTGTTTGTTACTTCTTCACGCTCAAACGGCAAGCCAAATTTGGTATGGAGTCAGCTGGTACCCTGGATTAACCCATAGGCTTCTTTTTGTTATTGGATGAGCAAAGATTTCAAATACGTACATTTACAACTCTTTCAAACTCATGGGGTTGGAATAGGAGGATATAAGAAGGCAGAATTGCAAGCAAAATATATTTAGAAAGTACAAATGGATAGCTATACTTAAAGGTTACTCTATGTATCTACCTTATTTATTAAAGATAACTATCACATGGGTAATGGGTAGAAGAAAACCTGCAAGTAATTAATTAATAAAAACATGACTTTCTTTAATAACAAATTTAAAATATTTCCAACACTAGAAATCAGCTAACAAAACCACCGTCTTTGGCATATATTTTCAAAATGAAACAAATAATACAGCAAACAATCCGGTAGCATATTACTTGTACAAATAAAGAATGGGATTGAAAATGGCTGCGTTTATATCGATCTCTCGTTCACACACTATAATGTGCGAACGAGAGGTCGATATCAATTCATAAGTTATACATAGTTTTATTAGTCTAAACATAACCAGTGAGATACAATGCATCGTGAAGGCAGAGATGCAAGAAAACATCAGTTGCATTGAATGTATCCAATTAAAATACACAATTGATAAGCTTCGAGGTAATAGAAGCGGACTAATTAACTCGCTTATAATAACCCTTTAATACAGTAAGTGTATGTTTACGAGTACTAGTAATCATAGAGAACATTGTCTAGACAACGTGCTAATCAAATATGTATACAAAAATTGTGTGCTGTATACATCGTGTAACTTTTGAATGGTTTAATTAATTAAGGTGACATTTGTACATAATAAGTTGAAAGTAATATGTTTCTAAGAACTCTGAACACTTTAGTGTATTTAGAAATTGTTTGACTTGTGATGTACAGAATTACGGTTTTTGTACGTTTGTGTTTATTACATTAGGGTATTAAGAACATTACAACATAACATTATATTATTTAAAAAATAAATAAATACACCCAACAGTCACATACATAGTACTAACCCGACACTAAAATCGAGTCTTGTGTCGTGGGTATCAGGAAGTACGGGAGGCTTTTTGGTCTCACAAACACCCACACCCGAGACAAATACCTGTGGATCACACAAGTATTTGTCTCGTTGCGGGGATTGAACCCACGGCCTCACGTTTCAAGGCCGGCGTCTAACCAACTGTGCCACGGAGGCTGTCAATTTAAATATATTTCAGTTGATAAGATCGTAAATAAATACTATAATAATATAAAACAAATAACAATTGTCATTGCCGCAACTATTTTCAATACGCAACGAACGCTCTGATTCTTTTCATATCTCCACGCGATGAAAGAACTTTCCTTTTAAGTTGGAATCGAATTTTCGTATGTCGCGGTATTTCGCAATGATGCAAGCAGAAAATTCTTTTGTGCTTCTACACAGATATGCTGATATTATCGCGTTCTGAGACGAAACTAGCGAAGCGTGCATGCCTAGCCAATATGCCTCGAAGTATTTTACCACATGCAATATTTAACATAAGGCACCTTGTGGTCTAGGAAAGAATATTTAGGATAAGCGTTGTGGTTATTTCCTAGTGTGTAACCATTACCCGCCTTAAAAGAGGTCCATTGTTCACTCTTACTAAGAGCTACTTCTTAATATTTTCGAATGGCATTAAATGTTATAGTACTTAAAAATCACATTTGACGAAAAATTTAACAAATACTGCCGTTTTTTTATCGTTGCATTTAAACAACTCCCAAGTGATAAAAAATATATATTTTGCACTATGCCATAACTAGAAGCTTTGGACATCACCATTCATTTATTCACCAGGCCACTCATTACCATCTGTGTCCACAGGAAGTCTACTGCTAAACACAGGCTTCGACCAACTAGTTCCACGGCCTATTGACAGCTACTAGCACCCAGCAACTTTCTGCAACTTTTATCATATCACTAGTGCACTTCCCCCGCTGTATTTGCCATATTACAAAATAATATCGTCATTAACACCCCTGCAGTTGGTAATTTTAACCTCTGTATGGTTATCCACGGGTTGCAAATTCACATCGTTTTGCCGCAGTCAAATATATTTTAGGCTGTGCGAGTCGGTTCTTGCTGTTTGGCTAAGGTACCAATCATTGACAGAACTCCTACTGCTACCTTATAATTATTATACACTAGGCTGACCATCCAATGTAGTTGAATCCGTCCAATACCATCATGATTAAAATAGAGGTTTACGGAATATCCTCCATTGAGTTAACATTAGAACTCGCTGAAATTGGTAGAGGCACACTGTAATTACCTTGCACTACTGAACGAAAGGGCCGATTTGACTAGGGTGCCTCTGTCTAAACCGACCTAATGCGAAGACTGTTGTCGTATTTAGTTCGGTGAATGGGACTGCCGGAGGCCCAGTAACCCTCTCCTTTTCATCCATCCTGTTTCCTTCCATTTTCCCTTCTATTTTGAATAGTAAGCAAGAAATCAAATATCTATCTGTTGAAGATGTTCGTTTGCAGTAATACCCTTATCTGTTCGCTCATCCGCCATGATGATGATGATGATAAAACAAAAACTCTCACATTAACATAGTTGACTCATAATAGCTGGCGTTTAATTTGTTTAAAATTCCACGTAAATAAATCACGTCAGCCGTCGGATCTGTCATTAGGTAAATCACAATTATTTCGCTTGGCTCGGAGGTAATTATCGCGTTTTTCTCGCAACGCTTATTTCCACGGAATTATTACAGTACATTTCTCTTTTTTTGTATTTGCAAAGCAAATTGGTTTGTGCAAATTGATTTGTGATTTCTCATTCGTTTAACACTAAGCATTTAATTACAATACGATGATAATTGTTTTATATTTTTGTAACAATTTTTCAAACCGACTTTTATATGCTGGACGAGCAATAAAATCTTTAATATATTTATTACACTATATTTTTATTATACTAAGAATTATTTCAATACATTCTCATTACTTCTGTTTTATAAAATATCGTATATGTAAGGTAAAAGCTCACAAGAGTAGATAATATGATATGATAGTTTCTTATCCAATTTCATAGTCATTTATCCTAGTCGATGCAAAAATGTCGTCTCTATCAAAAGACATTTCGTTTTACTAAGGAAAATCTTCAAAGATAAATTACACAAAATGTTCTCGAAAGAATGGCAGGTTTATTGAAATATTTTCTTGAGTTATAAAAATCACGACCTATTTATTACCGACGTAAATCTGTAAAAATCTTGGACGAAAAAAAAAACAATTTTTATCAACGAAGCTACTTTGGAATATTTTTTCACGAAACACTCATTATTGAAGACGTCTACATTCATCCGTAACGTCTGGGAGAGAATTTCAGTTTCACGAGAGAATGGCGGCGAAATATTTTATTTTTAAGGTCAAGTAGATCCGCCGCGGAGGGCCATTAAATCACAATTAGAAGTAATGCGGGTGGATGCGTGAGAGGCGACCGAAGGCTTAGCGAGGCCGGCCCTAGCCAAAGGGCTTTGTTGGACTTATGCGCGTGTCTCTTAATACTTATATTTTACGGCCCCGATAGCCATTACCCTTATAACTTGTTTCTTATTAATAATAAAGAATGGAACACGAGCCGCGAACTTTCCCGACACATTATGCCTATAAAACCTTATTACACCCTAAGTACGACGTGGATGAAAGCGATTTTTGGCAAATGTACGGGATGTTACGGACAATAGGAAAGTCATCCGAGGTAACGACCGCGTCGCTGGGAAACCTTAGGGTTATTGAGAAAACAAATTCCTTAACTCACATGTTCCAATAGTGAATCCCGCGGTCGACCCAAGCCATATTACGGGCCTTAAGCGCTGAAGGGATATGAAACGCTAAATAAGGTAAAAAGCCAGATAAAGCGTAGCTTCAGCTGTAATTTTCACCAAAACATCCCTTACGGGTGAAGGTACATTTAAGGAAAATAAGTCAGCACAAATTTGGAGTATTCATTATTTAATGAAAGGGAATTTTGAACAGAATAATGATTGATTCCTCCCCAGTGTCTAGTAGGAGTGGACGTGGAGCAGAATTAAATTTCCGCCACTCCGGGACTCTTTTGTTCTTTACAATCTCATTAAAAGTAAAATACCTCAAGCAGCGTCCAATTCACCGCGAAAATCTTATTATCCTTCAACATTAGAGATTTATAAACCGTCGCTGGCAATGCGAATGAAACTTTTGTTTACATTACTGCAAAACGTTTTACTATCGACTCTACGGCAGTTTGAAAAATGAAACGTACGCCTGGTTAATAAATTAAAGGAAAAAAATAAACAATCGCAGCGGAAAAAGCGATTTATCGAACCAAAAAATGGCAAACTGTAAAAAAGTTATAAAATATTTTCAGTGATAAATTCTGTACCGGCTATATGACATTTGAAATATATTCAGGTTGGAAACATAGTAGGAACTAACATGCATAAAACTAGTAGGTAAATTGACAGCCTGCGTGGCGCAGTTGGTTAGACGCCGGCTGTGAAACGAGAGGCTGCGGGTTCAATCCCCGCACCGACACAAATGTTTGTGAAAACCATAAGTATTTGTATCGGGTGTAGGTGTATGTGAGACCGAAAAGTCTCTCGTAGTTCCCGATAGCCGCGATACAAGACTTGATCTTAGTGTGGGGTCAGAACTATGTATGTGACTGTTGGGTGTATTTATTATTTAATTGAACATTACCTAAATATTGAAGAGAACATTGTATAATATATTTAACTCACACGCCGTCTTGTGACTAGTCGACCGTGCGACTCTGAGGAAGTACACGTATGTTTGCGCAAACATGACGAAATTGCATCGTAAATTATAACCACAAATTTGACCACCTTCAGCGATCACCTGTTTCAGCGATTTTACTCCTATTTTTATTAAATAAATAATAAATAATGTACGTATTGTATGTACTGGCACGGCAAATATCATACTTATGTAGAAAAAAAAGAAAGAAAAGAAAAGAAGTGTTTGTCATTCCCCGGTTGGGAAAATGATGTCGGCCTCGTAAACTGTAATAAATAGAAACTGAACCCGAAACTTCGCGTTTCGGGTTTCGCCTTGCGTGACACACTACAGCAAGTTTTCTGCCATCATGTATGGCAATATCTTACCAATTCGATACATACTGGGTATGTCAAGACTGCTACCGAAAACGAAGCCAGGTGGTAGTTTTAGTGACTATAGACACAATGCAACTAACATTTTTGCATAAAAACGGGACGATTTTTTTGTATATTTTTAAATATTATTGTGTTTGGGTGGTAAATCTATAGTTTTTGCTAAAATTATAATTTAATGCGTTGCGTACTATAGCGCTGTTAAAAATAAAAGGGTGTACATTATTTTTTAGGAAAATGTATGTATTTACCACCCAAATACGATGATAGGAAAAAAAATTACACTTTTTGAATAACTTTTAGTTGCATCGTGCCTGTAGTCACTAAAACTACCACCTGGCTTCGTTTTCGGTAGCAGTCTTAATATACTGTATATGGATATGAAATTTAAAATGTACATAATTAATAAATCGGTTCTTACCAGCCACTAACTTTACAGTCAGTTCATAAAAATTGCTAATTCATATTTCGTTGCTCAAATAAAGAACAACGTGGAGCGAAACCTTTTCTTTCTGATAGTCTGTATATAAAAATATTCTTGAACTGAATTAAAACGAGTCATTATTCATTCATTTCGTATTTTAAACAGAGAATAATTTTCCAAAGTCTGATTACCTTTATTTAAGTTTATGTACTGGCGGGATTAGTTTTAAAAATTGCTTTTTAGTTAACATTTATTTTTGAACTCTGTTAGACTAATAAATAAAACAATGTTATGTTTTATGTATGCGAATATTTTAGTACAAATAAATATAACTTATGAATGTGTGCTACTACTGTATCAGACCATATTTCGTAACCCTGCAGGGCACGGGCTTCCTTTACCATACTTACCTGAGGTTAGGCCATACGTTGGACTTGTGCGGTTGGTGGACTGTCATAGTTTTTTTAGCGCTCTGTTATTTTAGGTTTGCTCACCATATTTCCTTCACCGTTTATATTGCGTGGTGATTAACTATCAATATACACGTGACTCTGAAAAGTCAATGTGTGCCCTGGGATTTGAACCCGCGACCACCGTGAACATGTTGGCTGTCGCGTCTGGTCCGTTTACCAACAGCCCACGCACTTCGCGCTACTACTATAATTATTAAAGAAATACTATGTTTTGCTGTCGGCTTCGCGTAAGTTAATATATTGACAATTAATTTAGGTTGGACATAGGACGTCCACCCACAAGGTGGTCAGGCGACATAGTAAAGGTCGCGGGACATCCCTGGATGCAAGCTGCCTCCAACAGATCACTGTGAAAATCATTGGGGGAGGCCTATGTTCAGCAGTGGACTTTCTTAGGCTTATGGGTGGATGGGTGGATGGATAATTTAGGTTGTCGTTCAACACAAGCAGCATAATATAAAATAGCTATTTTCTGTATAAAAGTTACCTTATGACCTTTTCTGTGTGGACATAATTGAATGATCAGTTGAACAATTAAGGCGAAAAGCGTATCGAACAAACTCACATCGTCATTTATAATACAAAGTACGGAGATAGTAGTAATAATTAACTTGTTTAAATAACTAAGTCCCTTTGTTTTTCAGTTTGAGCTCGCTGCGTTCGATCACCATGTCGTGGGGAGGGGCGGTGTAAAATAAATCATAAGCTGGGTGCCACAGCAGCTTGTATGGTGAGTCAAACGCAGTGGTGAATCAATAAATCAACGTCCCGGCCCACATTAACAACCGGTGGACAAATCTACTACCGTTTGAAATCAATGTTGCGCGCAAATATTTATGGTCGCTCACATAGCAGGCTTGGCTAATATTCCTTTGTCTGTACTATAACGAACCAGTAACAAATCAATATCTTTCAAACAATAATTAAGCTTGTAATTAAAACTGACAGGGTAAAAAGTGAGGCGCTGTTGGTCAAGAAGCCGGTTGTGAAATGAGACGCTCCGGATTTGGTTCTTGCACTGAGAAAATTTTTTGATTCATACATATTTGTTTCCGTTCTGAGTGTTATGAAATTAAAACGTCTCGTGTTTTTTCATTCCCCCACAGAAAACTATGTAAGCATGTGGCAACAGAGCTGTGTACTTAGATAATAATCCTTAATTTGAATATCTTGACTCCTTCCGTTCGACAGACAGCAAATAAAGCATTGTTATCCTGGCTGTTATCATTTGAAGACACTTAGGTATCAGACGAAACTCAATGAAAAAAAATTGAAAATTTTTAGTATATCACAGTTGTCTTGTCGCAACAATTCAAAGGACTCTATGACCGAATATAGCACACAATTCTGACAGTAACATTGGCTAAAAATAAGTTCGCGGATTTTATCTACAAATGAAAATGCCCGATACGAGGCACTCTACGAGGATCTTCGTAAGTTTTGTCTTTTCACCTCACTGAAAACATTTACGTCAAAACTTTGAGCTAACAACAAAACAAGAGGCACAGCATGATATAAATGTAAATAATTTCCTTCTCAAATATATGTACAATTTCCATCCATCCATCAGCCAAAGGAAGTCCACTGCTGAACATAGGCCTCTCCCAATGATTTCCACAGTGACCTGTTGGAGGCAGCCTGCATCCAGCGACGTCCCGCGACCTTTACCAGGTCGTCTGACCACCTAGTGGGTGGACGTCCCACGCTGCGCTTTCCGCTTCGTGGCCTCCATTCGAGAACTTTTTGGCCCCATCGGCCATCAGTTCTCCGTGCTATGTGCCCCGCCCATTGCCACTTCAACTTGCTAATCCGCTGGGCTATGTCGGTTACTTTAGTTCTCCTACGGATCTCCTCATTTCTGATTCGATCTCGTAGGGAAACCCCGAGCATAGCCCTCTCCATAGCTCGTTGAGTGACTTTGAGCCTCCTAATAAGGCCCATAGTAAGAGGCCACGTCTCGGTGCCGTATGTCATCACTGGTAACACACAACTATCGAAGACTTTCGATTTGAGGCACTGAGGTATTTTGGACGAGAAGACGTCGCGTAGTTTCCCGAACGCTGCCCAACCGAGTTGGATTCGACGATTGACCTCTCTCTCGAAGTTGGACCTGCCTAACCGGACCACTTGTCCTAAATAGACATATTCGTCTACAACTTCGAGAGTCGAGCCCCCAACTCCGATGGGGGTGGGCACAACATGGACATTCGACATGATCTTCGTTTTGTCCATGTTCATTTTAAGACCCACCTGTTGGGAGACTCGATTGAGGTCTTCGAGCATAGTGCTAAGGTCTTCCAGCGATTCTGCCAAGACTACAATATCGTCGGCAAATCGAAGGTGAGTGATATACTCGCCGTTGATGTTGATGCCGAATCCTTTCCACTGCAAGAGCTTGAAGGTGTTTTCCAGCGCGGCAGTAAACAGTTTCGGAGATATGACATCTCCCTGTCTTACGCCTCTCTGTAGTGGAATAGCCTTCGTGCTCTGATCTTGTACTCGGACCGACATGGTGGCGTTGTTGTATATACACTTCAACACTTCGATGTACCGATAGTCAATGTGGCACCGCTGAAGAGACTGTAGCACAGCCCAGGTCTCGATCGAATCAAAGGCTTTCTCATAGTCCACAAACGCTAAACAAAGCGGCAAGTTATATTCCTCGGTTTTTTGTATAACTTGCCGAAGCGTATGAATGTGGTCTATGGTACTAAAGCCTTTTCGGAACCCGGCTTGTTCGGGAGGCTGGAAGTCATCAAACCTGCGTTCGAGACGATTTGTGATGACCCTCGAAAACAGCTTATAAACATGGCTCAGGAGCGAGATGGGCCTGTAGTTCTTCAGCAAAGTGTTATCACCTTTTTTGAAGAACAGTACCACCACGCTCCTGCTCCATGCCTCAGGCGTTGAGCCCTCGAGGAGAACGGAATTGAAGAGCTTCTGAAGGACTACAATTTGCATATCCTAAATATATTGCTGAATAATCCGAAATAAACAAAACTCGGGACGTGTAGGTACTCGAAGTTCATGATGTCCTACTCGACCTATATGTTTTGCTTTTTAACTTCGATATCTGTTTCGGACGCCGGTTTCAATGGGAGCAGAAATATCTCCCCAATTATTTTTCTGTAATATTTATCCTCGGAAATTCATTACAGGGCCGCATACGTTTGTAGTTACCCTATCTGGGACAATCAAGTATTTCCAGGGTATCAAGAAATATGTAGTTTTACAGGACATAAAACCAAGATATATATGTATTAACATAAATTTATTTGTCATTCAAATCCCGTGATTTTGGGATGATTTTCGTGAAGCATAGTTTTTGAGGCACTGAGGTATTTTGGACGAGAAGACGTCGCGTAGTTTCCCGAACGCTGCCCAACCGAGTTGGATTCGACGATTAAAAATACCTCAGTGCCTCAAATCGAAAGTCTTCGATAGTTGTGTGTTACCAGTGATGACATACGGCACCGAGACGTGGCCTCTAACTATGGGCCTTATTAGGAGGCTCAAAGTCACTCAACGAGCTATGGAGAGGGCTATGCTCGGGGTTTCCCTACGAGATCGAATCAGAAATGAGGAGATCCGTAGGAGAACTAAAGTAACCGACATAGCCCAGCGGATTAGCAAGTTGAAGTGGCAATGGGCGGGGCACATAGCACGGAGAACTGATGGCCGATGGGGCCAAAAAGTTCTCGAATGGAGGCCACGAAGCGGAAAGCGCAGCGTGGGACGTCCAACCACTAGGTGGTCAGACGACCTGGTAAAGGTCGCGGGACGTCGCTGGATGCAGGCTGCCTCCAATAGGTCACTGTGGAAATCATTAGGAGAGGCCTATGTTCAGCAGTGGACTTCCTTTGGCTGATGGATGGATGGATGATGGATGGATGATGGCCCTACAAGGCCTAGAAGTCACCAATTAGTACGTACAGTGCAATAACAATACAAAATATCCACCTACAAAAGTTTATGCAACTAGCATTTGAGGATCTCAGAATATAATATGCCTCGATGCGAAAATCGAACCCGCTTTTCTTTTTATTTCCTAACCGAGATCTAACCAAATGCACTACAAGTACGACTATACTTCTGTCAAATAATATTATGACCTTAAAAAACAGGATATCGACTGCCAAACAAAGATTATCTTCAATCATTTCCACGTCGACCGCTCATTATCTCAAAATATTTTTCAATTTAAATTCAAACCAAAAGTCACATAACATTTTTTCTCCAAACATCAAAACCAACTTATAATATTTTTGCATCTATTGATAGGGTTTACATAATCATCAATATATGAAAAAAGCTAGTCTTATATCTTCAAAAGAAATTGGTTAATAATCAAATTTCATTGATTTTCTGAATATTTTCAATGTATCCGAGCAGATGTCGTAGAGATATTTTTTCCAATGCAGTGTCGTCGTAAAGTTTTCCACGGACGTGCACCACGTTAGAATATATAAATTGTATTACAAGAAAGTATATCTCAACGGCGACAGGTGTGCGCAAGCAATCCTCTTTCACCCTCCTCCAAGCTTTTCGACCTCAAGAAACCCCTTTTAAGTAACATGACTTTTAACTTTGTGACCTATCTTTGCTTTAAAGTGCTCAGACTTATCCAATTCTGAGTTCTCGCTGGGTTGAGGCGCGCAGGTGTCTAATTCAAAGGAAAATGAACTGTGCCCCGACGTAAACACTGTCTTCAGGGACGTTATAAACTTTTTATTACTTTTCACCTTGTGCTATTTCACGTAATTACAGTTCGGAATATTCCATGTTTTCAGTTTATGGGCTTGTGTTCTGTAACTTTGCGGATTAATAGAACATCCTTGTCATAACTCCACCTGTAACAGAATTCAATTAGATTTTTACTTTTGTAATTTATTTCACAGTGAGTCAAATAAGTAAATAACGTATGATTAATATACAAAAAAACGTCAATATTTACGTACGTTCCAATGTTTTGCCGTGATTTACTCGTAGTACGCCAACATGTGCCTACACAATTACTTTCTCATAAATAAACAATCTTAGTTGGCAGAGTCGTGGCCTCCAGCCATGTCATTTTATTCTGTGGACATATTTTCGGCGACCATTTTCCATTGCCGATCAACCCTTTTGACAATTTATCGGGACATCACATTTTCATACAGGCGGGCACGAACTGTACGCGACCGCCTCATACATATTCAAATAACGGGAGCTGTACAAAGCAGAAACACGCTGCGCTCCCTACGTGTTAGAATTACAAAAAAGCATACAGAATATGGCAACTGATAAACAATCTATATCGAGATAGCCTCCTTTGTGTTATTATGCCATTGTGCCGTGATGGACAGCGGCTTGCTTTCAAAGACATAGGTACCTACGTGTTGGTTACTCATATTCTATGAGATTGTGATAAAGATTTCTGACGTACCACGATGACCGTAATGACTTCCATACATATTTATTAACTATATACAAAAGACGTATCTTACTGTCAAGACCTATGTCACGTTTGGTTACGTATGCATTTGGTATTCTACAACTATTAATACTTGGAGAAAAATAGCATACAATAAAGTAGGTCTAATTCTTCGATCAAATATGTACGTCCAATTAGTCTCCTCTGTATGTCCCTTTCCTCTTAATGTGACATCTAGCTAGTCTAATCTAAATGAATGTATCTTGATTTGTCAAATTTTACCACAGGATTCGCTAGAGATTTCTCTTTATGATTGTCTGTAATGACCTGGAAGATGAATATCTTTTTCTTTACTTTTGTTTTGACAGGATTAAAACTGCTTCGACCAGATAACCAATGGCTCGTTTTTTAATATGTCCACACCAACTTAAGCAAATTAACTTAATTAGGGAAATAAATTAAACAATTCAAGTTCAAGTCAACAGTTCAACTATTCGCCCATCATCAACCACACAATTGTTTTGAAACATTTTTTTTATCACATGACCCAATCCACTCTGTGTATTTCACAATAAAACGCGAACAGTATTGCGCCAAGGTTCAAGTTACCCGAAGCCTTTACAAAGCCCTTTAATAGAACTTCTCCAATGTGTAGAATAGATTTCAAAAGTAGTAAACCATTGATTGCTCAAAAACTTTGTACACGCGGAGAGTGCCGTTCGAGTCCGCAATAACATCGCAAAGTTGTTAAATATACGGCCATCCCCAACCAATGACGTACTGGGGGTATCATAAAAGTCTATAGCAGTTTTCAAAACGTTTAATGGACGTTTCACAGTTGCGTGAAACTATATTTCAACTTTCAACGACTACTACATTTTTGTTGCGGGGATTGTTTGAATTGTCTACGCTTTTCTACATTATTCAAATCATTTTAGAACATCATTTCTCAAAATTTTTGAATTTTTGTTAATCATATCTAAACTTTATTAATTAAGCGGCCGTGATTTGCGGAGACAAATTAGTTCTTTTATCATTTTACAATAAAGAAAGAGTAAACGTATAATTTAGTAATTTACATGTGGGTCGTTATTGTTCCGCAGTATTTGTACTATATAGGTAACGGTATTTTTCGCGCCATACGCAAGTCTTTTTTGTGAGGTATATAGGTACCCAATGAACAAAGTAATCATATGTTAACCAGTGTATATGCCACAGATATATTTTTTGAAACTATTGAGAAATAACTACGCATATTTCTTGTTCTTTTTCAGCCATAGGAAGTCTGAACATAGACCTTTATAAAAGGTTTTATAGCGACTGGTTACAACTAAACCATACAAATTGTCTTTTTTACGCTAGTGTTTATTACTATTACTTTTCCATCAAGTTGTATAAAGACACAGTAAGTACCAACAAAAATTGTGATAAAATTCTTTCACCTGTTACTAGGGGAAACTTTCCATACAAAATCATTCCTTATAATTGTGTTGTCTGTGTTGAAGATAAAATGTACCTAAAAAAAAAAGAAAAAAGTTATTCATCAAAATAATTTTATAAAAGTTTAAAAGTGACACATTATTTCATCGATAACATTATCGATACAATCGTGATATTTTATTTTTTCATCTTTTATTATTATGTACTGTATTATCCCATTATCGCCCGTTACTGATGGTAGTTCTCTCATATGTAAGAGGCCGCCTGGGTAGGTTCCACCGCAATGTCTATTTCTCTCGCCAAACAGCAGTGTCAATGCACTGTTGTGTACCTGTTTGTAGGACATTATAGTCAGAGAAACTATTGGACATAATGGGACTTAACATCGTATGCGAATGCCAAGCATTGCTTTGTAATTCGTGGTGTTGTTTGATTTTGCTGCCGTCCATGAACTATCGTATCACTTACCATTAGACGAATGGCATGCTCGTCTCGCCATTAATTGCAATAAAAAAATACTAAGCTCTACAACTGAGAGTCCTTCCTATAAAATTGTAATATGTCTATAAAAAAAAATACCGTTAGAGTACAAAATGTTCTTTTAATACACCTATATACATTATTTTTAGTTTAGAAAATTAACTGACGTTAATAAACTAAATACAGTAATTAACTCCGCAGTTACAAGACCAACAGACATCGCAGTTAACTACACAACATTAAAGCATGAACAGAAGTAAAATTGTTATATAATTTCAACAGACAACATCAATTATTTTCACAGGCTCTCTGCTGAGTCATTCTCTTTTTTTGTAAATCATTTTTGAATAAAGACTCTCTTTTAACAATACAAGCAACCAAATACGCGTTAGTTTTGTAAGGTTGCATGTTAGTACTGAGCATTTTAATCGTTGTTTCTCTAAATTAATATGCTTTTGTAGCAATAATAATGAATACTCTCTATTACTACTCAAAAGTTAAGGTAACGATTGGGTTGGCTTGTTTTAAAGGAAATAGATTAAAAAATGTAAAAAATTCAATGAGGAATTTAGAAATGTTAAATAGTGGTCTTTTGAATGGTGGCTGGCGTGAGTTCGTTTGGATCGTGAATCGTAGTATAAATTTATGTAAAACAATTGGAAAGTATAAATACTTGGACGAAACGCACACTCATTTTTAGCCAAAGAAAACCCTTCTTAGAAATATAACTATCCAGAGATAAAGAAAGATGACCGTAATATGAGAACCTGAAGGCCAATCCAACAGTTGGAAACCATTATGCAATTAATTATAAGTTACTGAGAAATTCAAACCGCCACACCTGTGATAGAATAATGTATCAGTTTTAAAAGCAATAACCATTATGCATTGCAGAAACTCCACTTAGAAACTAGCCGCATGTAAAGGTAGCTAAGTCGAAATTAGATCTACAATATTCCGATATTTGTCTTATATGTTCCGAATTTTGTTCCATATTCTAAATAATAATTGACCACCGACTGCCTCGGTGGCGTAGTTGCACTATGGTATGATTGCAAAGCTGAGGTCTCGGGTTCGAATCCCGGATCGAGCAAAGTGATATTGAATTTTTTCTATTCATTATCAGCCCGGAGTCAGGAATTTGTGCCCGATATGGCGATAGGCGCGCCCCCTATCACATCGTGGGACGGAACATACAAGGCAAAATGTGGGTGTCCTGGTAGCACCTCTGCCTACCCCTTCTGGGAAAAAGGCGTGAGTTTATGTATGTATGTATGTAAATAATAATTAACCGACACTGTTTTAATTACAATACAATAGCCTAGGGATAAGCCAGAAAGTAATTTACCCACCACTACATAAAAAGTGCGTATATTTGCCATCAAAATCACTCTGTATACAATAAAGACCCGATATAGGCTATAAATTGAAGTAGAGCGGAGCGCAAAATAAAATTAAAACTGTGCTGTATGTACTGAATCATGGAGGTCCATATATCGGCCGTCCCCCGAGGATTTGGCAACCGATACATGACTGTGCACTTTGCCAGGCATCCCCGCCACGTTCAGAGCCTGATGTAATAATGCCCTTACACCGTGTGTCCATTGTTTGGTCAATGTGGTTTCGCACTTTGTTATTTTTCTCATACATCAAAATTTTATTGTTGTTATTCATAATTTTCTCTCGGATTCAATGTTGTTTAAGACGTGCCTTCGTATTATGCCTCATTCGTTATATATGCAAAGTAATACAGGAGCTAAATATGAATCTATAGGCATACTATTAAAACTTAAAGGTCTCGTGTCTGTGATTTATCGATATGAAAGAATAAGTTTTCAGCGATTTGGCTATTAGCTATGTATATAATTTGTCAGCCTCCGTGGCGTAGTTGGTTAGAGGCCGGCTGTGAAACGAGAGGCCCGGCCGCGGGTCTATCCACTACACATGACTTAATTAATCTTAATATGGAGTCAGGACTATGTATTTATTTATTAAATTATATTTTAATTTGCATTTTTATACCAATGCAAATCAAATGTAATCAATAAACGATTTTATTAATGTTGTACCCATTCAACCACAACCAGTACACATTTTCCATTTTATTTAGTCCCACACAACTCTCATTACTCAAATCTTTAACCTTACATAATATACTCTCTCTCTCTCTCTCTCATATCCATTACACTCAGCTACGAGACTAATAGGGCGATGTTGTTGTTATATTGCACTATTAATTACCATATTGCTTGGACAGGGATCTTCTGTTCTCCTCCGTATAGGTGCAAACAAAGATAAAGTGGCGACCGTGTACATCAAACATCCTTGCAAAACGATCAACATAGCCTATCGAATATCGATGTAGAAATATAGAAGTATACTTCTATATGAAATATATGAATATATGAAATATAGAAGTATACTTCGCTATAGTATATTCCGCTGGCGGTCGATCAGTACATTAATAAAACCTCTTGAGTCTTGACTACACTAAGTCCCAGTATACAGGCTGTATATTTATTTCAATCGTTATCGAATATACTGGGCCAAATTCTATCACTGAACAATTAATTTGGGCTAAAAAATCTTATTACCCGACTGCGAAAGAAGGAAGGTTATGTTTTTCTAATATATGTATGTATGAATATTTCTTTGGCACGCCCTAGAGCCTAAACGGCTGGTCGTATTTCTATGTGATTTATTTTATTTTTTAATCTGCTCAGTAGTATATTGCTATCGGAATCCGTTCAGCAAATATTAGTATTGGAGTCGCAATATCTTTACTCCTTACTCGAACTCTTTCTAAAGAGCAATTCTTTTAATTGATATAATTAATGTTACTAGTAACAATAATTAACACCAACTTAGATTGTAGGTACAAAAGTTGAAACCGGGAAAAATATGTATTTTTACGTGTAATCCCCTAATTAAATTTAGATTCTAGGCGTTTTACAGTGGGTAAAATATAATAATTAATTTACTAAGTAACATTAAGGTTCTTAAAAATTTCCAACAAATTCCAATTGAGACATGTATCTGTACACTCCTATATAATCGTTGAAAATGACAGTCGTAAATATAAGTTGATTGCAAAACGTTTGCCAGTAGAATTAATTACGCAGTTGAGTTATCGACGGATTCGGCTGTAAAGCAAATAAGCCGGCGTGAATACATGTGGTCCCAATTAAAAAACTGCTGGACACATAAAGAAATTATTATCAGATTATGTATAATCATAGCGATTTAGGCAGAATGGTAAATACTTAAAATACGAGTATCAGTCCAATGTGTACATTTAATGTGTGTATTTATTTAGTTAACCACGATTGAGATAATTATTTACTCGATATGGTTAATTATTTTTTCTCTTCACGATCGAGTTTATTTAAGTTAAAATTTAGGGTGAGTAACAGTATTGCATTTTATATTTACATGAGAGTAAATATAATCAGATAATTTAGCTATATATATTTTCACAGAAAAATTACAGTATTTTCCATAAAACTGTGGATGTTCATGGGCGGTAGTGACCACTTAACATCAGGTGACCTGTTTGCTCGTTTGCCGGACCTGTGTAATAAAAAAAAGCACAGCTACTATAACTAAAACCTCCGTTTACTCTAAGTACAAACTAAGGAACAGCAAATTGATGGTCGCATTCACCATCCACTTGTGCTCACCCACCTGAAGAATAAGGCATAAAATATCAAGGACTACAAATTTCGCAAGAAATCTCATATGAAATTGCGACCTGAGTGTCTCCTACGCTCGGTAAGAAAATAAGGAAAAATTTAATGCACTTTTTACTTAAATATCATCTTATACTAATCCGGAATGAAACTAAAAATAAAACGAAAGTACCCACTGAGAACATTCGCAAATTTAATTTGCTAATTATTACTTAGTTTAAGCGTAAAAATTATAAGCTTATTTTAACTTCGACGATTTTGTTTACCTTACAATATTTACTGTAGCAAAATGATGCTAAATTAAGTGAATAAATAACTTTAGCCCACTATTTTTGTGACATGGAATTATACAAATATTACTACGAGTAAATGACAGTTTGTTGATTTTATAAAATTTACCATGCTTAAATATTCTATGATGTTTCGTTTAAATAATTTTGTTTTAACACGCGACTCGCCCTCACCCAGTCCGCCCCGTGACCACGAAATCTGTGGAGAGATCGAAAAGTCGGGAATTTAAAAATGTGTTAAAAGTGGTAGAGCCGCGCTGTTGTCAGCCATGACTGCATGAATGGGCAGGCTTGTCCGGGTGGTACATCTAGATAATTTTGTTTTTTGTTTTAATGTAACCCTTTTACTGTCATTTGTACATAACCTATATACAAAGGTACATATGTATGTAATTACAAATGTATATTATAATTACCATACATCATATAATAAGCATTTCTAGATATTGTACATGCATTAAACATACCGCTGTTTGATTCTAGAGTTAAATACATCATTACAATGGCGTTTTCATAGTAGTTGGTGATTTATTATTTTTTATTATATATTCGTATCCGCACTAATTGAAACATTACATTAGATGTAAAACACGCTGTAATAACAACTGAAAGTCTATTTCTCGATGTATCGGGTGCCAAGGCGACACGAGTCCATACCGAATACAAATTAAATTCGGAGCAAATCGTATTTGTCGAATTAATAGAAACGCTAATATTTAATAAACAATTAATTTTAGATTGTTAAAATACATTTAATACAGCAATAGGCTCGTTTTCTCATCGCATCACAGAATTTAGAAAAAGTTCCTGAATATTATCACTAGGCTGCTTAATCAACCCTTTTTAATGGTAGCAAAAAAAGTGACGGATGCAAGTCGTACTAAACGCAGGAAAATTAAAATAGAGATGTTAACCGCTCGCCCATGACCATCGTGCATGATGGTAGCTATCAATATAATGATTAATATCCTACCACCAGCTATAGTTTCTCCTGATACTTCAAACATGAAATGGAATGCTACAGCAAAACCCTTACTACACATCCTTTTTCTACGAAACATTACCTCTTCGGTCAGACGAACCATTACAGATGTAACTTTAACATGCTTTATCACTCCAAAAAGGCTGTTTCTGAGTTATTTATTAAAATTAACCACTATACATACTCGTATATAGGATCTAATTACTGTTTGATGGAATTTAGACAATTATAAATGCTCTTTCATGAAATAATTTTAAAATCCAATCTCAACAATAGTGTAAGCAATCGTTGTTTTAATTCAAAGTAGCTTTGTTTAACGCAACGCTGCTAATAGTAAATTAGAGTTTCGGGTCACGTGCCTTCCCTATTACAAGGTACAAATACAAAGTGACAATCTAAAAACAAAACGTTTTGTGAATGCCGTCCCCGAAATTGAAACTAAATGGACCTTTCCCTTTAATAATACTTTACGCTTAATAGACACTTCCAAAATATAATATTTCGTTTATTTATATTAATGTTATTTGAATTAAACATTAAATATTCTGACTTTAGCTTGCATAACGTGTAACATTTTCTGTGATTACATTATTTTAGCATATTGATAAGCAATTCTTGTTACACGCGGTGGCGAATTAATTCAGTTATTTACATAGTTCAGTCGTTCTAATCATACTTTCTAATGAAATTATATTTTAAAAGCTGGGTATCAGTTTATCAGTCCGTTGAATAATTGTAGTTCAGCCCCAACCTTAGTGTTTCATTTTAAATTCAAATCAAAATTACCCATACAAATTTCCTTTCAGACTTTATGTAAAAATCAAAGTGATACAATTGGTTTTTCGATGGATATTTTAATAGGCACAATAGGATACTCGTTTCTAAGAATAAATCTTTTCCAATCATGAATTTTGTCGGTGTTACTTAACTTAGTATATTATGAAATATTACTGTTATATTGTGAATAAGTAACTATTTCACATGTATTTGTTTCGAGTCTGGGTGTTTGTGAGCCCGAAAGTCTCTCGTAGATGCGTCGTGGGTATCACCCACGACACAAGACCCGATCTCAGTATGGGGTTCGGAATATATTGTATGACTGTTGGGTTTATTTATTTTATTTAAGTATTAATCAGTTTTTAATAGTTTTCATCACAACTGCTCCTTTTTAAGTGAAGTCTTAATGCACCTAGTTCAAGAAAACATTTGAAGCATTGATAATTACACTTGAGATCTTCGCACAAGCTAAAGAAAGAACATCAAAAAAGTAACTTAACGAGTTTTAATTTTTCCCGAGTCACCACAAATTACTTTATTTTATTACACCTTTTTTTCGTATTGTATCAGCCCATATACGACCCACTGCAGGGCACGGGCCTCCTCTACAAGAGAGTACGATTGAGAGTGGTTAGGTCATATAGTCCACCACGCCTAGTGCGGGTTGGCGGACTTTCACATACCATAGAAATTTATACAAATCGCTATGGTATGCAGGTTTCCTCACGATGTTTTCCTTCACCGTTTTATTACACCTAAACGCTGATTATTATACAAATATAATTTTCATATAACATTTACGTATGAACATTGCTCATTAATAAAATATTACCTGATTGTATTGGATGGAATTACAAACAAAATATAATCAAAGATAAATAAATAAACTTCGCCGAAATAAAATAAAGCAAATTTTAAATTAATCAAGCCATTAATATATGTCTCTGGCTGAATAAAGTGTAACGAATGTTTACTTATAGCTGACCTCAATTTCATCTCATGATATTAATGATACCAGATTTATTACCAAATGATGTATTTTTTCCGATTAAATATAAAAATATTAATTGAACTGATTTTATTTTACGTATTACTGATTAAAGTCCACCTTTAAACAACTTGAGTCGGAATTGCACAAGTAAACGAAGATCTCGTTATTTCTAGTCAAAGTACACGCCTATAAGAGTACAAAAGATGAACCTGAGATACAAATGAAATTACCCTCGCATTTTTACACTCTTTCTCATCTCATTATAAATAAATCTGATATTTCTGCATACTTGCGCTAGCGTTTCAAGCAAGGCAGAAAATTGAAATAATTTACTATAATGCCTTCGTCTTCTTCCTTGAACAAAATGTCATTAAAGGCTATAATTTACTTATGTTGGTATGTAGAACCATTCATTTAACTTACAGATATATTTATTATTTTAATATAATGATTGTGTTGTATTGTTTAAGTACGTCAAATGAGCTTACCTTAAAATAATTGATTACCGCCCTCTATGTACATCAACATCTCTTACCTTGTAGATGAGTTGCCAACCTCACCACAATAAAAGGAAGCGTAGGATAAAAACAGTAGAGCAAGAAATGTCTTGGGTCTCCGGCAACCATACGCGAAACCAAAACCATCGCTTCCCTTTAAGACAGTGATACCACTCAGGCTCATTCATGCAGTAGTCAAGTATATCTTACCAAATATTGCGGAATATATGAGTATTTTCCATGTATCTATCGATTTTGCTAAACGCGGAACAATCATATTTTGATTTAGGTTATATTTTTGCTTTGGACTTTGGCTTTCATTTCGAAGAAGATCACTTCACTACTGATAGAATGCGTAATGTTTATTATAAAATATATAGGTACTGATGTTTTAAAATCGTTTGTTTGAAGTGCGCTTTCCTCTAGTTTAATTGAGGCCTTCGAAGTGAGGCGAACAAATCTCAAAGCGCTAATCCGAGCTCCAAACCGCGCGTGCCCGCGCGCGGCTGCCGCGCCGTCATTCAGCCTACTTCATGCCTTTTTCATCTGACACTATTCCACCTATGGGTAATATTGAATATTTGCTTCTTTATATTTACTGGCAAGACAATCATATGGTTGTGTCTCATTGGTGGATAGAATTTTGTTGGCTTGCTCAATTAGGTCTTAGGTCTCTAGAGCGGGTTTTCAACTATCGTGTGGCAGCCCTTATCCTAGCGGATACGTATTTTTCCCCAAGAGAATCCATTTTCAAATCGGTTTGGTCTCATATGCTTTTGATTTAAAAAGCGCAGACTAACCAATAACCATTAGAAAATATTGCAAATTATATGGATATTTTGACTAAGAAAATTAACAAAATGCTAATAGAATTTTAAATGTAATAGGTACATTTGCATAAACAATGTGTCCTTTGTCACGTGGCACATTGTCTCAATACATACACAAATGGAAAGTTAGCGCACAATAAAGAAAGCTTAATGTGACGGTTCAGTTTTCTTGTCACGTTTTTTCGCCGTTTAAACGTACGCCCAACAAATGGCCTGAAACATAACTACATCGGCACAAAGTTACATCTAATAAAACGTTTGCGCATACATTTTTTTTATTGCAATGAATGGCGAGACAAGCATGCCATTCGCCTGATGGTAAGCGATACGACCGCTCATGGACACAAGTAAAACCATAAAATACCATGGATTACAAAGCAATGTTTGGCATTCCACTGCGCTTGCTATCATGAGACATAAGGTGTTAAGTCTCTTTATGTCCAGTAGTTACTCTGGCGACAATGTCCTTCAAACCGGAACACGATAATGCATTTACACTGCTGTTTGGCGGAAGAAATAGACATTGACATACATTTATATCTTACATTTTACATATACTCGTAGATTCATAATATTTCAATCTTAGAGTTTTTATAATATAGAGGAAGCGCTAGTAATTCAAAAACATAGATAATAATAATTGTGGTAGGTACTGGGCCACCTCTTTCTACCCTTCTATTGACATTTGACAGGTTGTCCAAAACGCACGAATTATTTGAAAAAGAAAAATTAAAAAACTAGTTGAGGGCTTTTGAATTCCACTTTAGACGGATAATAACTAAAAATAGTTTTGGTTATTGCTATATATAATTTATAGCCATTCGTTTTAAGTGCGTGGTGGCCTGTTGGTAACGGACCAGACGCGGCTGCCTACGTGTTCACGGTGGTCGCGGGTTCAAATCCCAGGGCACACCTCTGACTTTTCGGAGTCATGTGTGTATTGATAGTCAATCACCACGCTCTATAACGGTGAAGGAAAACATCGTGAGGAAACCTGCATACCATAGCGATTTGTATAAATTTCTATGGTATGTAAAAAGTTCGCCAACCCGCATTAGGCCAGCGTGGTGGACTATATGGCTTAACCACTCTCAATCGTACTATCGATTGTAGAGGAGGCCCGTGCCCTGCAGTGGGTCGTATATGGGCTGATACAATACAATAAAATACATTCGTTTTTAAATCAATAATTCAATTTTCACTTACATAGCTGTCCTAGTAACATTACAAACAAAAAATATCTACGTTTTTAAAGACGCACATGTATGACAGTGCTTCCTCTATATTAGAAATACTCTAAAATTTCAATCTGTATTTCTTTGAAATAAACAAAGCAACTGTAGTGAGAATTTATTGTGTACTCGTATTGTGTGTGCTGATGTTGTATTATATACATATCTACTAACAATGAGAAACATACATAAATGCCATATTTTCAACAAGTTATATCATGTGCACTATAAAGGTAATTAGCTAAAATAAACTAAAATAAAGCTAAAAAGTTTCATATTTAAATATTGCTACTATGATAACAAAAAATAACACAAGGCCCGTAAAAAACGTACAAATATAGCCATTAAAGTGTAAAGCTTTTATTAACCGGACTAAATGTTCAACGAGCGCACAGATTAAAAAGAACAATTAAAAAGCGTTTTATTTTTAAAAGTGTCAAACTTCCCCGTCTGAAATAATAAATACAGAGCGAGGATGATAATGTATTCATTCCAATCTCTTCCTAAAGCCTTCTTGTTATTTTCTGTCCTCAATCCAGCAAAACCCCCAAAATTGCAATCACGCAAATTGAAAATTAATGGACCGTGAAATCCAATTTTGCATTACCTAAAGCTTTCTCGAAGCTAGTCTAGTTCAGTAAATGCTGATTTCGTGGCTCATATTATGGAGTTTAAAATTTTTATATTAGTTTAACATGTTTTTTACAATGTACTCAGCCTTTTGTCGAAACCCGTTTTTTTTTCTATAGTAGCTGAGACAATTGAGACATCTTATTCATCCAATCATGAATTATATTTCGTAATATTTAAAATTTAGTGTCTATAAAATTTTCATGAATATAATATCATTGTAAGTTAATTTTATAGTATTAATTATCTCGGTTCATTACCATAAGCCCAAAGCGAAAGGCAGCGTAAAAGATCAGTCTGCGCGTAAGTTTGATATCAGCTATGTATATTTACAATATAAAATTCTGACTGCAATAAAAAGCTGATAAAATGCATTATAAATTACATTTATGATGCACTGCCTCTGTGACGTAGTTGTACTACGGTATGATTACAAAGCTGAGGTCTCGGTTTCGAATCCTCGGTCAGGCAAAGTGATATTGTATTTTTCTACTCATTATCAGCTTGGAGCCAGGAATTTTGCCCGATATGGCGATAGGCTCGCCCCCTGTCACATCGTGAGACAAAACTCACAGGGCGAAACGTGGTTGTCCTAGTTGCACCTCTGCCTACTCCTTCTGGGTAAAAGGCATGATGTTTATGTACTATGTATGTAGAAATTAAATTTATTAAAAAGTTAAAGTATACAACGTAGTGAAGGCTCATATCAAAGTGAGCTGTATAGCGTTCATTAAGGTATTGTTTCAATGTTTTTCAGTTATTCTAAATTTAAGGTATAATTTCGTTATTATAGGTTAAATTGATTTTGCTTCATATATTATCAAAATACTTTATGTATAACTCAAAAGAGTCTCATGATCCACCGAATGCGCTAGCCAGGCAAAAGAAGCGCGTGGTGGTCTGAACCAGACACGGCTGCCAATATGTTTACGGTGGTCAGGGGCTTTAATCATAGGACACACCTCTGACTTTTCGGAGTCATGTGTGTATTGACAGTCAATCACCACGCACTATAACGGTGAAGGAAAACATCGTGAGGAAACCTGCATACCGTAGTGATTCCGCCATATCCGCACCAGGCAAGCGTGGTTGACTGTATAGCCTAACCCCTCTCAATCGTACCCTCGATTGTAAAGGAAGCACGTGCCCTCCAGAGGACCCATATGGTTTGATACAACAACAAAAAAATAACTCAAAAACAGTCCTGTGCCAGGCATAATCATCCACCCAGTTAAAATTTCAGTGGGGTCATATTAACTTTAAGTACTTACCACTCTCAATCGATTCTCTCGACTGTAGAGTAGGCCCGTGCCCAGCAGTGGGACGGATATGGGCTGATACATACATACATACTTACTATGCAGCAAAACTAGGTAAGGTGACATTTCTATTTCCTTTCTCTTCAGTTCGATCGGTCGGACCAGCTTGTAAGGGTCCACGCACACTTTTGTGTTTTCTCATGTGTTACATACCCTTTTAAAGTGAGTTGAGATCGGATTGGTGAAATGTGCCGTTTACCCTTATGTTATCTTCGACTTGGAATGTCCGAATTCGTTTCAGTTCGTTTCGTTTAATATATACTGAACACTGAAATGGCACTTTCTCCGGTACTTACTTCCGTAATTCTGATTTTAGTTGGTATTTTAAATAAAAATGTATGTGCTGTTAATGGGGAATAGTTGTGGAAATACATCTTAAATGTAATAAGATATTACTGACGCATCAATAATTTTTACTACCTATGTTATGACACTACTTGGTACAAGTCTCCCCCATTAGGTCTAATTATGCTTTTTGTTTTTGCAAAGATAAATATTTTCCGTAATAAACTACAGAAAGTCACCGTTATATTACATTTACGAATGAATTTACCGCACAGCGAACAAAAAGACTCGCAATGCTCCCAATATATGTATTTAATTGGCCATAATATTAATTAACTAGTTACATTACAACACATTTACACTATGAGAAAATAAATAAATATAGAATGCTTCGATAGGATGTAATGAAATATACAATCGTATTCCAATTTTAATTAACCTCCAAAGTGACGTATCCCAGACTCCATTTGATTTATTGCCCGATATCATTTAAGTTATGAGTAAGTGGAAAATTAAACTGATTGAAGCACCGAGTAAATAGCAATTATGGAATGACGATAATTAAAAAAACAGAATGTCCGCTGGTTTACATGCATTTTCGTTTTAATCGAAATGCGAAATGAAAGCGCCACGATCGGTCCTATTTGATTCCATTAGGCAAACAGATAAATCATTGGTTAAATTATGCAAAATCACCCAACTCTGTTTCAAATCGCTATTAATACCCGTGAGAAAAGATGACTAGCCGCTCCCGGCCGCCTTCTAAGCTCATACAAATTCCTCTTATCTTTTTAATGTAGCGCCATTCAAAAACATTCCTCGCAGCCACGCCGGACGGAAATGTTCAAAACAATTTTGTAATTCAATAAATCAAAGAAACAATTTATTGTTGTACTTACATTTTCCACTCTAAGAAACTGGAAAAGTTGCTGAAGCGCAATTATCAATTTTAATTCGAATCGGTCGGTGAATGCCTTCGCTAGCGGCCGTCCAATAATCAAATCACTAAGCTATTCAGCCTGCTGGCAGGCACATAGGCAAATTAATGCTTTATAACAAACTGGGCGGCTCACAGTCTCTGGATATCCATAATTAAATTCTAGTTAGGAAGTAGGGCCGTGGCGCAGAGTAGATTTTCAGAAATGGAATTTAACAATTCACACAAAGTTTCGACTAGAGACTGAGAAACCATAACTTGGGATAGTAGGACGTGTATAACATATGTTGGTGATGTGAGATCGGTTTTGTGAAGCGGCCATTGTTGCGAGACGTCGTGACGTCACTATCGCTTATCGCTGGCATTTCGATACATGTGCACTGCATACAATGCAACACAGTTAACCGAAATTAGACAAGATATGTTATATCGAAATCGGGAACGGCCATGTAGCGATTAAACGTTCGAGTTGTACCCGACAAGGTTAGGTTAATTGGCAGGGATGTCGTGATAGCAGGAGATTTGAGACGGATTCATAAGTAGATTTCAAAATAGATAATAATGGACTAGGTATATTTAGTCTATTCCCAGACAATACATTTTATAATTATCTGATTTAAAATAATATACAGGGTATATCAAGACTGCGACTTAAAACGAAGCTAGGTTGTAGTTTTAGTGATTACAGACACAATGCAAATAAAAATTACTCAAAAACAGCGACAGGTTTCTTTGAAAATTATGAAATATCATCGTATTTGGATGGTAAATCCGTAGTTTTTGCTTAAATTATAATTCAAACCCCTGCGTACCACTGAGTCTTTAAAAATAAAACGGTGTGCATTATTATTTTGGGAAAACGATGTATTTACTACCCAAATATGACGATAAGTAAAAAATTACAACAAAAAGAAAGATCTTTTTTTGGTGAAATTTTTAGTGGCATTGTATCTGAAGTCACTAATACTACCACCTGGCTTCGTTTTAGTCGCCGTCTGGATATACCCTGTATGTACAATTTACATTTTTTAATAAACGAAGTACGATGTTACATCTCTTGAAAAAATTGTGTGGTTGAGTCTATCGTTCGCTTCACCGAGCCAGCACGCAAAACAAAATATAAGACCATAGTTATTCCGTGTATTATTAAAATCTTGTAAGCCTTGACAGAAACATCGCAGCGAGGCAGGCTTTGCCGCTTGACAAAGGCTGATTTATCAATATTTCCATTTTATCCTTCATTGCATATTAAAACACCACAAAGAACTATAAAAACGCAATCTTTTTTAAGGGAAGTATGCGTCAAAAACATGCCATCAGTCCCTGCCTTAGGGGTCGAATGAATTTATGAATTACTCCTCAGAATAGTAATCTGGGGTTATTTTACTATTGGTGATAATGAATAGAAATACGGGAATATTTAAACAAAAATAAAAGATAAAACTGAAATGAAAGGATTTTTATTGAAATTGGGACTACCAATTCATTAAAATCGGAACATAAATTCGTCTCTATAGTCCAGAGGCACAACATTGTAAACGCGATTTACAGACTTCAAAGTTCGACTCATTTCTGTGCAAATACGTGATAAAAGGCGACATCATATGAGAAAATTTAATACCGAAATGGAAACCAAACCTACGACTTCACGAGTCCAATAGGTTTTCCCGAGCTTGCCGAAGTGACATTTCTATAGCATCTTTATTTTTATGTTATCAATTTCCAAACATACATGATAGTTCTTAATATACCACACGTTGGCCTAAAAACCCATTTCAGCTAGCTTCAAGCCTGAGGCCTGTAAAATGGCTAAGAGTACATAATTATTTTGGGCGCAGTAATAATGCTGTGCATAGCGAACATAATGACCGCAGCCGCCCACCGCACAACTAAATATACGGTTAGCTGGCAAAGCTTCAAAATAAATATAGCAACCTGAGAAACTGTGTTACTGAACGAGTTTGTAACGACTTCACTACTTGAGGTGCATCTCTTGGGAATTTGAATTTCACATTTCGGCATGGAGTTAGTTTAAGGATAATTTTGAATTTCGAACTGCGACTGCGATGTTACACGTCGGTTATGGTACGCACGTAATTCACTAACATTCTAATGTACTTTTAAATTTAGAATACACAGGATATTTATAATTTTAATAACGGCCAGATTTGCCTTTCTAGCGTTTTATAAGTGTAAATTTGACAGGTTTTCACAAAGATGATTAAATAAGTGTGGCGAAACTTGTGTAAAGTAACCTTATTGTTTTTGCGTAATAAAATACAACTCTTTGTAAATATTTTCGTACATAACGAAGCAACAGTCATTAATTACATGTGAAGACGGATGGACAGTTACTATAGAATAAATTAAGTCATCGTCTTCTTTGGGCGTATGTATTAAGGTCTTCATCAAAGACACAGACTTCAAGTTTATCTCGTAGGCGTACAATCAACACTGCCTCTTTAACTGCACTATCATTGCGTATTTTGTGGCTTAGTATTGCATATGTATCTAAGATGTAAAAGGACAGCACCTTTATCGATTCACTTGAGTGCCGACGACGCGTACAAGGATGAGAGCCGCGACAATACAAAAAATTAATATTTAGATATTTCGTTTAAATTTACATCATTCCGCGTCAAATGTCGAATACGATTTCCCTTGTAGAGTGGAGCGGCTCTATTTCCATTTTGAAATGTCGGCCCGAAGCAAGGAGCTCAAGTGTTCCGTCAGAATATTTGAATATTTAAACATCAACGCTGAACCGCTGAAATAAAAATATGAATTCCTATTTTTCGTCCGGGGCCAAACCCATATGAAAATGTCATTACGTCACCGACCCCCAATGAGTAACCCTTTAAATGAATTTTTAACAGCATTTAGTTCGTCAAAAACGAAACAAAATTTATAATTTTGTTACGCCGCGTAATATTCATTTAATTTTCTCGTATGCAAATAAAAATGGATTCCATGCTTTGTACGTCACGCAAGGTAGAATCGTATTATTTTCCCATGTATTTTGCTATTAACACTTCTATGAATTTAATTAGTGAGCTGTATAATTGCGCGTACCCAACCCTTTCGTGGCTATCTTGCCCAAACAAGTAGGCACATGGGTAATACATTACCTAATCTAACTTTAGAATAAATGAAGTTCTGTTTAGTTAGTAGGGTTAACTGCGCCGTGTGAGTTTGTGGGACGAAAACAATTTGAGCACCGCCAAGGCTCGACCACTTTTATGTTGACCTATGTACGTGGAGCGAATCCAAACCGCAGGGCATTACTGCTGCAATAGGCATATTGCGCCAGCGCCCGCGACGGCGCAGCGCATATATATTCCACATTTTCCGGTGCACTTGTATTAATCTGATTTGTTGCTACAATATATTTGACGGCACTGAAAACAACTATATCTTCACGCATATAAATAATACAACGTTTTGAACCATTCATAATCCCATATAAGTGATTTCAATTGAAAAATAGGGGCTACTTTGTGTAAATTCATTCGAGTAACTTAATTTTCTCATTACAAAGTTTTGTCTAGGAGTTATTAATCCTTTAACACATACTTCGAAGGATAGTAATTCGCATTCATTGATACGTATTATCCTTACAAAGTGCTACGACAATATTACAATACAAAATCCAAAATGTGAAAATTACACGGAACCTCACACAGTCTCTCTCCTCAATAGGCTATAAAGACATTAAATGAAGGCAATCGACATACACCTGTCTCGTATAATATATACCCACGTACAATGTTCGAACGCCCGTACGAACAATCTTCAGACAGTCTGCATAGTTTCCGACCTTGTTCGACGTTACTTTAAAATTGAAAAATTCTTTAAGCAGAGTTTTTGTAAATAACAATAAAGATTTCAAGCGAACAGTATAATACATTCTATTTGTGAGTCGTTTTGTGAGCATTTTATATCAGTGTGGAAATATTGTTGTATTCCCCTTCTGAGGACATTATAATATGTAGATAATAATTAATGGGTTTTAGGAAATAACACCTCGTGTTACTTAGTACGAGCGCAATGCATTTCTTTTGAAACAATAATTTCTGCCCCTATTCATTGACATTGTGTCGTCATTGTGATAAAAAGTGGCTACATCTAATTGTAGATGCAATGCTACATAGAATATCGACCCGTTCAGAAATAATTTTCTCGCGCCTATCGAAACATCGTGTCAGCGTGGCATTCTTAAAAAGCAGCAAATTTTGAACAGGTATTAAAGACACTCATTACCGAATGTGACAAACGATTTAACATTGACGAAACCCTTGTTCATAAAAAAAGTACACAGAAAAAAACACACAATCTTGAAACAGCCCTCCTTGTGGTAATTCCCGTAGTGGAAAACCCGTCAACATGAGTCATTTCTGCGTTTAATGTACAACAAGTTCCTAAGCAGGTGGTTAAAATTACTGTGTCTAGTATTTCAAATACTACTGCACATAATTGCTCATAAATATACAAGTTAAATTCTGCGTTCTTACTCGTAGCTCAATATCGCGTACCAAAATAAATATACCAAAACAAAAAAGGCGTCATAATTAGTTGACTAACCGCCTTCACCGCGTTTACGTTCAGGAAAAGCATTATTACAGTTCCGGCCGTGGAAAACCTCACACTTTCAGACAATAAAATTGTTCCTTTTCATAAAGGAATAAGGTTTAGTTTCGCGTGTATAACAAAACTTATAGACAAAGACTAGACTGCAATGCTAAAATGAACACATGGTGCCTGTCATACCGTGCGACTGCGTGATGGATGAGAGCAAATGAAACTTCAGTTTGGAATACCTGCCAATACACTGAATTGCAGACTAAGAAATGAAAAATCGCTACCATCGAAAGTCTCATTCAATATCCAATTTAATAATACAAATATCTATTAATATATCTATTATAATACTAAATTAGGTACACCCAATGTGGGGCTTCTATAGCCCTAGGGCACCCAAATTACACAGACCAGACTGAGTGGTGGAATTATCATGAAAATTTAATTATAATATAGACACACCCGTAGTTTCCGAGCTGTTGGTATATGAAGTGATAGGAAGCTAATCTGACAATAGATCAGTTATAATCTACGCACATCCGGCGACATGACGGCAGCTATCAGCTGTGATGCGGCGTGTTACAGCCAATCTAGATCAACAAATTCACACATCACTAAATTCATTATATATAGTATGAACTCAGTATTGAATACATCGACGCAGAAATTATCTCAATATCGTCAAGACCTGGAAATCGGAATATTTGTATTTACTACTAATCGCCCAAGGAACCTAATTGTTAGTATATAAATATACCTTATAATAAATTTTTCAGGAACCATGTCAATTGGATTAATACCGAAAATGTTCAAAATGGCGGTCGCAATTTTCTGATAAGACTATAAATTATGATTATAAAAGTATAGGTAAACTTAAATAATAACTGCAATCGGATCAATGACTTAAAAATGAAAAAGGCGACCACCATTTTAAAATATTTTTTTACGAAAAAAAATCGGTCGAGATTACGAAATACGAATAAGGTTAGGTTTTGCTACGAAAAACAGACCTCCAAAACCGATTCAAAGGCTGAAACGATCTATTATTTCTATTTACTATCTAAAATTAATTATACCAGGAATCCTTAGAAATATGCCCTTCAATCAATTTACTGCAATGTTACCATTATTCAGAAAATCTAAGTACAGATAAATCAAAAGTTACCAGTAAATTCATGAAAGATTCTAATTTAAAAAAAATATTTTCTATTTTAGGAATCATATTATTAATATCTTTCAGAGTCGTTATAGTGGTTGAAATACAAGGGAAAATCCAAATGACTATAAAACATAAAAAATACAATATAATTTTATATCACAATATTCTTTCAATTTCCTTATTCAAGGCAAAACGTGAGTGTCCTGGTTGCACCTGTGCCTACCCCTTGTGGGATAAAGGCGGGAGTTTGTGTATGTTTGTATGTACAATATTCTTCCGAATGTTCACAATGTAAGAAAAAAGAAGACATCGTGAATTAAGTTACAAGTATCTACATAATGTTACGAATGGGGTGATTATTATTCAAAACACATGCATATTCTTGACAGCACATGGGGTGAAATAAAGTGAGGTAACCTTATACCGAATGGACTGACGTAAACAACCTGAATATTTAAAAAGGTACGTACAAACGAGAAAACTTTAATACATTCATTTTCCTTATTAAAACTAACAGGAGAATCAGAAAATAGTTCTAACAAATGAGCATATGTACTTATGAATATAGGTATGTAAAAAAAAGATCCATCTCAAGGCATAACATATCCCTATGCAAGAAAACTCGATTACCCAAATAATTAAAAAAACCTTTAATAATCTGATATGAGCTAAGTCTTAATTTCTCTATGACGCAGTATATTATATTAAATTCTCTTACCACCCGATTTATTGAACAAATTATACAAAACTAAAAAGAACGCAATGAAACTCAAAAACATGTATAAAATGTCACACAATAAGCCGCTAAAATGTTTCAAAGAACACAACTTGTGATCAATGAAACCTATTTAAAGTTTTAATCAAACATGTTTACGAAGGTGTTATGAGCCCTCAAGTTATTAGAGAACACAGGTAGTAACTCCACAGACCGTTTCCTCCCCTTCCTCTATTTGTTTATTAATGAAGGAACCAAACCTCGGAGACATCAACAGAGATTTAGTACCGTATTATACTCATAAATAAAGATTGTTAATTGAAACGATATTGATACTGTGAGTTATTGCTAACGAGCTAAGCAATCACCGCCGACTTAATGTATGGAGAGAATTATTTTCATTTTTATATCATATTCCTGAGTCTGTATTAATTAATTTCTTTGTGATGAGGATACGGTCGGATGATGCTTAATCTTATACGTTTGTGGACGATGTCATTCGGAATATGACAGAAAATATGGCGCGGCGTATATACTATTTTCTTTCAATGTTTACACATAATAGAACTACTACAAATGTAATTAATATTTGTTTTATTTTTTATATTCTTATTTTATTGATCCCACTGACGCCAGAAGTTTAGAAAAGATACCCGAAGATCATACTTAATAATTCAATTGTTTGTAATTGGATTAATCGAAATAAATAGTTCTTTATTCGCCTCATTGTTCAAGTAGATGCGTGTGTTTCCGGGAGGCATTGGAGATTGGTTCGAAAAATATTAAATGAGTTGGTCGGGTCTGGAATTTATGTCCAGCATGGTGATAGGTTTGGTGGTGGTCAGACGACCTGGTAAAGGTCGCGGGACGTCGCTGGATGCAGGCTGCCTTCAACGGGTCACTGTGGAAATCATTAGGAGAGGCCTATGTTCAGCAGTGGACTTCCTTTGGCTGATGGATGGATGGTGATAGGTTTAGAATGGACATAAACTAGATGAACCATCGGTGGCATTAGTGCCTCTGCTTGTCCCATAGGGGTTTGAGCTTATGTATGTACACGTTAGTAATATACCTTTACAAATTACTACCCAGGTGAAGCTCATATCTTCGCAATAAACAAGAACACTCCGCTTCAATGTGTTCATAAGATCTTATATGTGTGACCTAATGCTTGTGTTTATAGCTAATTAACCTAGAATACTTTATCCGGCTGAGGTGAACATTTGTAAAATGAACACCAATAAAATTCATCGGAAGAACAAAGCCACGTCCAACAAATAGGGCGATATAAAACCGCATTTACGAGCGTACATAGAATTTTATCTAGATCCGCGCCGACAATGTGTGAAGATTACAAACAGGCAAGTTTAACAGTTCACATCAACGGAGCGAAATTACCCGCACACTCCTATAAGCAGCTTATGAAATTATAATACAACAAAATCCAGCGCGCCCGCTTTGAGCGCGCCATAAGCCCGTGACACGTTAGAGAAACTTCGGCATTGCGAATTTTTATGAGTGTCGCCTCCAGACGACACACGGGGGAGCCGGTGGCTTTTGAAACGACTGGTAGTCAAAGAGAAATGGAGATTTCCCAGTTACAAATGTGGAAGCAGTAGGTGGTTGTATTTCTTCGCGGATTACTTTCTCGAAAGCACACTTGTAACGCGCGTGCCGGAATTTTTATTACCCCCGGTTCCCAGAGGTACAGTTTCAGGACAGAGATACATTCGAATCATTATGTTTGTAGCGACCGTGCCGTGCGCGACGCCTCACAATATGATTTTAAATAAAGTACCGACCTGACGATCTCGCCGGATTTCTGCAATTGCTACTTACGCGTTACAAAATTTTATTATCCACGTTTTAGCGGCAGTATAAATCTTTAAAGCCAGTGCGATATAAAACTCAACATATTATTCCATACTTTTATTGCCTTCTGCACAATCGATGACGATCTCAACAACATTTACATTCGCATGTTTTACATAGTTTAATGTTTCAAATAAAAAATAAGGTATTGTTTATCAACATTTATTTTGTCTTAATAATGAAAACTTATTAACTTAACTTATTACTCGTATAACTCAATTAATTATTAACTTGACGTACCGCGTATAGATACTTCGTCAAAATATACGTACTTTCGAAATAATAAATTACTTAACAACCAATTTTGCACCTTTTAGCAACACATTAGTCCACGCACAAGTTTTCAGGCAAGTTTAATGCACTACAATTACTTATGCTCTATATGATTTAGGAACAAGGCCAAGCTAAATGAGATAAAATCACCCGACACGAAATTGCAGGCGAAAGTAAGTTAAACAACAAATAGGTGTTGTGCGGTTGTTAGGTAGTTACCCCCCGCCCCCGCCCCTCCGCGAACAGGGGCGGTGTTTTATTAACGCTTGATGAAAACTTTACATCATCATATTTTCTGGATCGTTCACCTAAATTAAAGGTAATTTATATCCCAATGTACACAGCTGGCGCCGTTCATGCTTTATTAAACAAATAAAGTAATGAATTGGTAAGCTCGGTAAACAGACATGCTGAATTTGGAAAGTTTATTATTTATGGCCGGCAAAAGACAGTTTCAAATAAAGGAAGGCTTGTCATGACGACGCGATTAGGTTCGTTAGGTACATTAATACCGTGGTCAGAGTTACCGCTCAAAACGTTTGCGGTTTTGTTAATTTACTTTAACATGGCGTAAATGATATTATGTATATAAAGAGCGTTGACAGACACGTCAGTAACTAATACTAGAAGTAATAAGAAGACTGATTACAATATAACTTACCAACTCTCGGTTATTGTTAACATTTCATCTCAAACTTGGAAACTTATCTAAATTGCTAAATAAAGCAACTGTGTTAATATTCTGTGCGTAACCAAAACTTTCATAGTTCATTTCTAAATGCAAATTACTTTGCAAAACACACCTGTTTAGGAATCCTAAAAATTGATCTATCAAACTTTGAGTAATTTACTTTAATATAAATAAAATAAAGGAAAACCAACCGATAAAAGTGGAGTTATTCAAACAGAACAAACAATAGGAATTACTTTACTCGATGGACGAACGAGTGCCGCAAGATATATAAGTATTTGTTTTATAAAATAACCTTCATACAAAACAGTACAAGTGCCCCTACATATTGTATTGCCAAAATGAATTTCATAGACTTGTGATCATACATTATTTGATACATACATATTTTTAAGGACAAAAATGTCAAATTCAAAACGAATGCCTAAGATTAATTGTGGACTCAATGCACAAATAGATCGAAGACAAATAAGTAATTTGTTTTAGTAACCCAAGAAATTTTAAAGGACCTCTAAGAAAATATCCTATTTTATATTCTCAGGTCAACATTGCACCCCATGTACTATCGATTCAGGCGGTGGTTATCACTTAGCATTAAATCAAGTACTCTACTATTTTACCCCATAATCGCTCACTGCAAACGGGACTCCTCTATAATCAAAAATTCGATTGACAGGGGTTAGGCCATAGAATACAGCTCGGCCCGTTAATTTTAATCAATGCATAAAACGATGGGCAATCTACTAGCAAATACATCTTTTACATTAAACATTATGAATTATACGGCGCATTAATTTCAACAGTAATGGATAAAGTACCAAAATATTAATATGAATGTTTGCGATTCATGATTAATATTTTATGGATTACCATTAATGTGCGATACATTTCACATGGCGGTGCAAATAAACAAGCATGTTTAGGGTTCACTCAACAAAGTGTTATATTAAAACCCTTTTGACGTCAAATTTAAATTAGGCAATTAGGCTAAAAATTACATCAATAACACTTTACTAAATTAGGTAAAACAATGGAGCGTTTAAAATTTTGCTAAAATGGATGAATGCTTGAAATTAATAATTAATTAATTAGTAATAAAGAATAATATTTTACCAATCTCTGGTAGTCTTATTGAAACAGTTGAAGCCAACACAGGTTATGTACCGTGGCGTATTGAATTTAATTGCTGCATCTAGACATTAACTGTGCAAGGTTTTTATTCTGGAAATGTTATTTATCCTCTATAATGATTTTTGTTTTCTACACGGTTTATTATCGGACAAATCATAAAAGAAATATTTACTTAAACTTTAATGCATGCAAGCAGAAAAATCTGTTTTACAAAATTAATCTACAAAAACCATTATTTCATAAAAGTACAGTCAGGCTGTTGTCAGCCATGACTCAGCATGAATGGGCAGGCTCGTCTGGGGTGGTACCACTGTCTCACAATAAGACAAAGACAAAGACAGGTTCGCTGTCGCGTTTCTTTCGGTGAGTGAGACTGCCGGATGCCCAATACCGCTTTCCTCTTCCCGTCTTTTTCTTTCCCGTTCCCCTCCCGATTTGATGACCTGGCAACACATCCATGATCTAAGTATTGTGGATGCTCATGGGCAGCAGTGATCACTTACCATCAGGTGACCTGTTTGCTCTATTGCCGGATATATGCTATAAAAAAAACCATTACAATATTCACTTAATTAAGACGAACGCTATATAACAAAATGCAAGGATAGCGCAATCAAAAGTTTGGCTGCGTACCAAAAATATTAACAGAAATTTAGTACAACTCTTACGATGTTCAGAGAAGCATGAAATTAAAAATATAAATATCGTGAGACACCGCAGCCGGCAGTAATCCGAGCGGGGATTACCAACACCAAGATAATCATATACACGCTCGCTTTCATAATAACACTAGGTAATAACGTTAGTCTCTACTGCGACGAGACGCTGCAATCAAATATTATGCTAAAATATACGTTACACCTTATTATTTAATTAAACTCATCCACGCGCTTATCTACTGCGTTAACACTTATTCCAATTCTCTATTCTGCACTATTTTACATGAATATTTGGTAATTCTCGCATAAAAGCTGGAATAACTTTTCGTTTTTACCATATAGTACAAGGGACATTTAAAGCATTTTTTTTTGTAATGAAAAATGCGATATTGTACCGCAATTTCTGTTGTTGTCTCTGTCACTCCTAAGCGTTACTGTATTTTCCCTCGCACTTCTCAGATATCGTGCCTACCTTATATGCAAACAAATTTGTTGGCGCCGTTCAATCAATAGTAATAATTCAACGGTATAATAACTGATAATTCGAAATATGCCGAAGGTTTTAGAAAGGTTGACATGGGTTCTACGAAATTTCGCTATTTACATTTCTACGAGCTTTTCCCTTTACTCTATGTCCAGGAAAAGCCAGTTCGGATAAAAGGTTAAACACCAAACAAACAGACTATTTCAAAATATACTTCCCTAATGTACCAGCTCGTACCACGAAGCTGTACGAAGTGTGTCAAATTCTACGCAGCGGAGTGAAATCTCTAATACTAACAAAAGCAAAGCGAATTTGTATACCTAATACGTATATTTTACATTACGTCTTTGAGCGTAGCAATAAATATTAATTACTAGGATAGAATCTTTTTTTACTTTATTTTATTGTACGTAAAGGGCACTGAGAATATGTCATACGTTATTTACAGGCGGCTTTCAATAGAGCTGCTGGGAGTACTGCGGAGGTGGTGTCCCCACACTTAATGCAATTCCGAGACAGACGACAGAGCGCGTGGTATCGCATCTGTCGCGGACGCCCATAACACCTTAAAGGTACGTCCAGACTTAGACGTAAGTGGGGAGCAACTTTGATTCCCCAATGGGAGAGACCAGTGTGCGTCCTAGTTCTGCGCCAGGCGATCACATGGAAGGAATCGGGGCGCTTCTCACCCTGATGTATCCAGTGCCGCCCGAAATGCGTGCGACGGCCACCGAGGGGTTTTTAGTTGGCATGCTGGCGTAGGATTTTGTTAGGGACTTGACTCGGCCGCAAAATCTGAGCCAATAAATCTGGATTTCTTTATAATGCTGGTGGTACGACGCTAGCGATAGAGTCATTTAACTTGATTTGTGGCTTCTTTACTGTACAAGATTCAACCCAACCATAAACATATTGACTGCGTCTTCCATCAAACATTACCAACAATGAGTTGAAGTTAAAATAGAAATGTTTTTTTCTATATGTCTGGATAAAATCTCGCCTAGCCTCAAATCTACGTATTTCAGATTACAAAAATGCATTTCCCTACAACGCTATAAGTACCATTGTAAGCAGTCCAAAAACAAACAAAACAGAACAAAGCGCCATCAAAAACATATTTCAAAATATAATTTAGACAAGAGCTACTATCCCTAGATTTTCTCGTATGCATATCGCGTACATTGTACAAGCACCCTAGATCAAGCTAAGCAGGTCGCCAGACAAACCCCGGTCACCTTTACGTCCTTCGCAAGTAGATTTCTCTGCAAATACATTATTTGGTTGACATGTCTTATTTAAAGACATTACGTATCAAATATGATATTTTAGTAACGAAATACGCGCTAAAGCACCTCCGATCCAAGTAGTAGATGTTCTTAGGCGACGGTTCCTAATCAGTTACGAGTACCACTCTTCACACATATTCCGAACGTATAAAAAAATATCTATGAAATTTTTGAACACGGTTAGACATTGACAGCATTCTACCTCGGTGGAAATTGGAGCTTTATGGTTTAGTATTTTGCATTCGTAGTAGTAGGTTTTTAGCGACTTAATTGCGTCTTAAAGATAGTGTTATTTAAAATTTAATGACAGCAATTAATATTATTTGATTTCTCATTTCTAATTCTATGTGAGGTCTACTAGGAACAATATTGTAAAACGTATTATAGCCATAGACTGTGATTTCAGTAAGACACCGAAATCCTTTAAAGCCAAAAGCATAATAATTCTACTTTGAAATAGTGAATTCCATGCCTTTGATTAAACCACAACCGATGTGTCAAAGGGTTATGAATCCAGTACATGCGGGGATTCATTAGATGTTATATATAATATTTGATGTCATATTTAAACGTAATGATCCCCGAGTGTAGGTTACACGAAATTAGGTTTTGAGTTTTATTACAGCTTGCTAACAATCGTTATTGTTGAATAGGTTACAAATATTGTATACTAGCGACCCGACCCGGCTTCGCCCGGGTGCAAACACTTTTTGACTCCAGTCCACATCAGACACATAATATTATTTCGCGTACAACTGTTGTATATTTATACTCAACGTGACGTCCCGTTACGTCCCGTCCTGTCCCGAATTAACCTGTTCCATGACTCAATGCATGTAATCCTGTCCATTTATATTCCATTTTATCCGTCCTATCATCTATCCCAAACCATCCCTTCGAGTTTAAAAAAGTATCAAATATACATATTTGAAATTCTGTCTCATCTCACGGGAAAACTACATTTTCCGCATAGAAAGTAGTCTATGTGTTAATCCAAGGTACCAGCTACCTCCATACTACACATATATGTATTTAAAATTGATTCAGCCGTTTAAGCGTGTAGAAGTAACAAACACACAAACATTCGCCTTTATAATATTAGTAGGAAGTGTAGGACAGGATAGGATAGTAAAATGTAGGATTCTCATTGTGCTGGTGGTAGGTCTCTCATAAGTGAGAGGCTGCCTGCGTAGGTACCACCGCAATGTCTATTACTCCCGCCAAACAGCAGTGTAAATACACTGTTGTATTCCAGTTTGAAGGACATTGTAACAACTGGCCACAATAAGACTTAACACCGTATGTCTCAGGATGGCGAGCGCAGTGGAATGCTAAGCATTGCTTTAGCATGGTGTTGTTTCGTTTTGCTACTATACAAGAGCCGTCGAACCGCTTACCATCAGCCGAATGGCATACTCATCTCGCCATTCATTGAAATTGAAATTTCAAAAAATAATAATTTGTTGAAAAAATTATGGTCCCAATAGTAATATCAATAACGTTACAAGAGTTTCAAAAATAGGCGAACTATGACGTCATATTAACTGATGACATGAAGCCGCACTTTGACACCATGACAAACCTAACTCCATCTATCTAATTATGTGTATATACGAGCTAATCACATATCTAACTCTTGAGCTAGAAACCAACCCCACTATTATTTACAAATAAATGCATGTGGTAGCCAATTTAGGTTGCAGTATAACAATCTCGACTTAATTCCATCCATCCATCAGCCAAAGGAAGTCCACTGCTGAACATAGGCCTCTCCTAATGATTTCCACAGTGACCTATTGGAGGCAGCCTGCATCCAGCGACGTCCCGCGACCTTTACCAGGTCGTCTGACCACCTAGTGGTTGGACGTCCCACGCTGCGCTTTCCGCTTCGTGGCCTCCATTCGAGAACTTTTTGGCCCCATCGGCCATCAGTTCTCCGTGCTATGTGCCCCGCCCATTGCCACTTCAACTTGCTAATCCGCTGAGCTATGTCGGTTACTTTAGTTCTCCTACGGATCTCCTCATTTCTGATTCGATCTCGTAGGGAAACCCCGAGCATAGCCCTCTCCATAGCTCGTTGAGTGACTTTGAGCCTCCTAATAAGGCCCATAGTTAGAGGCCACGTCTCGGTGCCGTATGTCATCACTGGTAACACACAACTATCGAAGACTTTCGATTAATTACAACGATGTTATTATTTCGCAGAAAACTAACGAAGAGCAATAATTTATTTGCATGGATTTTTTTATACAATAGGTTCGGCAAACGAGCAAACAGGTCACCTCATGGGAAGTGATCAGTGCCGCTCATGAATTTCCACAACGCTTGGATCATGGATGTCAGACCATCAAATTGTGAGGGGAGCGGGATTGGACGGAACGAGAGCGTGGCTTTACCACTTCCATGCCTTTACTCCTCCATACAATAGATACCTAAAACTCTGCTTTCAACCACTTGCTCTGCGCCAATATTCCTTAGGGTGTTCGTGGATATTAGATAATGATCAATAATAATTAATTAATAATCAAGTAATGTCAAAATCGCCGACTGTCTCGGTGGCGCACTTGTACTGCGGGATGATCGCAGGGCTGGGGTCGTGGGTTCGAATTCCGGGTCGGGCAAAGTGATTTTGGCTTTCTCTATTCATTAACAGCCTGGAGTCAGGAATTTGTGCCCAATATGGCGATGGGCTCGCACCCTATCACCTCGTGGGACGGAGCATACAAGGCCTTTCCCTTCTGGGAAAAAGGTGTAAATTTATGTATGTAGGTAAAAATATATACATAAATTTCGCATACTTTTCAGCCCTTAGACGATTCACTCTAAAGAGAGGGCTCTTTTACCATAGGCATAGAGGATTTAAGTTGAGTCTTAGACAAATGAACTTATAACACACAGAGACCAGTAGGTACTGCGAGTTGGTGGACATTAAAAAACTTTTAGGTTTGCATGTTTCCTCATGATTATTTACCTCTGTGTGCGTTTTAGACTTAAACCTTCGACCTCAAATTTTTCAGTATAGTCCACTGCCGACTAAACTATCAGTCCCGTTCTAAAAATACTTTATTATTATAAAACATAAATACATCTATCACAAACAGCACGCGTGACAAATTTACGCCGCTGAAATTTCAATCCACATAACAATCGACACGTCACGATACATTAAAATTAAATTCAATACAATTTGTCAAACGTGGCTTCATCACAACAATTTGTACAACAAATATACAAGTAAATAAATCATCTGAAATTAATACAGAGCCGTGTAGAGGCTAATAAATGACATAATATATCATGATGTATTAACGGTGTGCTAGCAACACTGCAGGTGAGATTAAGGCGGTGTGCGGTATACAATCCCGTCTCTTGATTTATACTATGCACCACCCCTCGCACCCCCTCCCCTACAACTTCATTATGACTCGTACACGCCTCGTACGTGTCCCTGCTTGTCTTTAACAACTTTTACTTCCCTCGAGATTTGGAATATTCTACTTGAATCGCAAGGTCGCTGTCGCCCACGGAGAATGTTATTTTATTCAAAAGCTAGCGCTCAGGGTTGGCTTTGCTTGGGTGCTATTGTTGCAGTATCTCACTTAGTATAATGCTCGTTAAAACCATATTAAAGTAGATCTCAAACACATTTTCCATATAAAATTATATTGTATTTTTCCTCCGTTCCTAAAAGTCGTAGCGAAATGGTAAATAGTCTTCAAGTTTCAACATTCGTCAAGAATTAGGCTTTCAAATGCAATAATATTTTTTCCAATCCGAGTGGTAGTTTCTGATATTAGCATGTTCCAACAAACTCAACAGATTTACGAGTATTTTATGTGTAAAGGTTTTTTTGCTTTATCATTTTATAATCCTTAGCATTGTGTGGCTTAATGTATTTTTCATGCGTGTTGCGAGATTTTCGTGTTATTTTTCGATCAACATCCGAAAACTTTAAGTTCGGCAAGAACTTTTTTAACAAAACGGGTAATAATAACGTCCCAATTCTACGAGTATATGGCAGTCATAATTCTCCGATTCTTATTAAATCTTGTCTATTACATATCGATTTGAGTGCATCTATAATATTGTAGCCTCAAAACCATAAAGCTTTTAAACACGCGTCCAAAATTTATTTCATACCATAGTTTTAGTAGGTCTCTCTCTGTGAGTCGAGTTCGTCACTGCTGAGGGCAATATGTACAACTTTTCCTTTTTCTGATGATATTTCATCTGGGTTTGCTATTGGCTGTATGATTTTTTTATCTATAGTGGATATAGTTAATACAGAAGATATTGACATATTCTAGGTGTATAACATAATATCATAATTACACGCTATAGCCGGGCGAAAAATTAACTGTTCTTTTTTAAACAATATTCCAGAATTCCTGTACATCCAACTCAAATGTTGTGTTCCGAACTATTGATTCCTTTCGTTATCCGATATACTTCACCTTGACCCGAGTACATACGTGTCACCGGCATACCAACATCCATTAAGGAACTTTCTACTTTTTTCACGTACACTCCGGCAAAATAAGGTGTGTTGCTACCAGTGGCGAAGGGTGATTTTTTTAAAAAGGGAAGCCGAAGCTCAATACGCGAAATAAGTGTGTTTATACCTACTGGTCCTACATAGGGAAGACAATGCGACTGATACTTGATAGTAAACATAGTGCAGTCCGGATTGAGTAGATCAACTTATCGTGAGATGCTTCAGAGAATTAGCCCGAAACGCGACACATTTACATAATATGTATTATGTAGGTACGTGTATCCTTATATCCGGACGTTTGCGAATATCCAACCGCCAGCAAATTATTCCTCCGACAATCTCACTCACCAAACGAAACGATTGCGTTTCGTATGATGGCATCTACGTACTGCGGTCGTCAATTATATTTTAATATTTCCAATATACAAAAGTTGCAATGTCATCATGAGAAAATTAAAAAAGTATATTTTTAAACCGCACGTGAATATAAGATTAATAAAGAAAAATTAATGATCTAGATACAATGTTAACAAGTACGTTAGCCGTTATTTCCGAAATTGACAATTTAAACATGTACGTCCCTCACGATTATTAATTTCCATTACAACATAATAATACTATTAATATTTATGTACATTTTGTAATTTAAAACATTAAAAACTAAATGCGTGAACCAGCTAATACTTGTATACTGTCAAAATGTTAATACAACACTTACAAATGCAGTGATATCTACACAAATACACACATAAACACACAAAATGCTGAAGAGCCGCAGCATGCCTCCGGCTTTTTTAACGGAAATTGAACCTTAAATCATTATATATCATAAGTTTAAGGTACAATTTTGCGTGATTTGTTGCAAACTATACAACCATGTCACACCAATGCGTAACATGCAGCCGACGCGGGCGGTCGGCGCACGGGCCGCGCCATTGTTATTCAATAAGCCGAACAATTTTGGCAGTAATTCGCCAGAGGTCGCAACGCGGCGCAATCTAATTACATGTTTGCTATGCGCCTCCGCAGTAATATTTACCTATGTGGCCGACAGATGTCGTTGAATAAAATGAGTTTAGATATTACATAAATAATTTTGAAAAATTTGCTTGTTTATAGTGTAATGATAAATTACAAAAGGTAAGCCGCAGGGAATCGAGTTATATGGAGCCTTCGCCACTGGTTGCTACACGAGTAGCCGATATAAGGCCACGCTCAAGTTAAAAACTCGACGTTTCGTATTTTGCAACTTTGGCCGTATTTTAACCGGAATACCGTGAAGTCGTGTTGAAAAATACGCTTGAAAAATGCATGTTTTAATTAGGTAAAAGTAGATGCCTTCTAAACTGCACTAAATCTTCGTAGTTTAAATCTGTAGAGAAATCTGGTACCCAAGAGTTAAGCGTACCTATATGGGTAAGTAGAAAAATGATAGTTTATAAAATCAGTAGAAATATTTTCATCTGATGATATTTTTCTATATATCGCTTTATCCCGGTATGTATTCTCCTTATATTGGCATGTAGAAAGGACTACAGTCTACGAGGACAATACACGTGATGGCAAGAGCAACGCAAACTCTTCAAAACCAACTCAGTACTTAAAGTGCAATCACTTATCTCGCTGCAATACTTTACAATTTATAAATGCATTACATACTTACAATAACTCAAAACCTCAACGAGTTCCCGTAACAATAACCATCAATCCGAACTCAATAAAACTAAATCAACCTCGGCCAAAGTAACCCGAAACGCATGCAAATTAACTCGAAATGGATAAAGTAGCAATTATTTCAAAGTAAATAGTTTCCCCTGTAATCATTCTCGCACTCGTTAATTAGAACTTACTCAGGAGCGAACAAATTTATGTTTATATAACAGCGCAACGGTCGGGAATAGCAAGATGAGAAACAAGAACAGTGTCTGTAATTAACATAGTAATTATAGGCGTCTAATTGCCTCACTGTTCATGCCTTGAGTATCAAGCGGGCGTGACAGGACTCAAGAGCGAGCCTCCCGCCTGACGGAATAATATGACATTTAATTAAGTAGACAATATCGGATCAATGCGTTCACGACTCGCCGTAAAACGTGCTTGTTTACTCTGAAAGCTTTTCGGCTGCGTGCCTCATATAATGTGTATTAACTGGAGAGTTAAAAGTGTTTTGTATTGAACCTTTATTCATATTAGCTATGTAGATTGCTCCCGTGATGTAACAAAATCAGAGAGGGTAAAAATGTATTTTCAGTACAATGTAACACTAATGATGTTACACGAGTTTCCATCGTCAAGCAGACCACTGTATCACTATCATCAAACTCATGATATCACCAATATTCTGTGAAGAGAGAGAGAGAAAAAGAAAGAAGGAGAGAGAGAGAGAAAAAAAGAGAGAGAGAGAGAAAGAAAGAGAGAGAGTGTTTATATTGAGCGCAAATTACATTTCACTTGTCTTTATGGATTTTTGCTGTTAGCTTCAATGCCTATAACAGTTTCGCCGAATATCTTCAATAGGTTCAGAATTCTGTCCTGATAAATGTTTGGTTGCACTCCCCTGGACGCGTACTTGTAGACTTACATGGCTCGTCAGGTATGTATAGACATTGTAGTACGTTGGACTCATAAAGGACACCTGGCATGAATAAAGTATGTTGGTTCGAGAGGTGGAGTGAGTATGCTATTGCGATATGTCAACTGCATCTTCGAAAGAGGTGCAACATCATTGGTGCAACTAGTATAACCCACATTTCGAAAAGTTGATTACTATTTGAAGATTTAGTAGGGGACGGCTCTATTGCCATGCCGGGAGCAGATTCCAGTTCCATGTACTTCTTTCGGATTTTTTAAGCAGTGAGTTGCCCGACCTGAGAATTGAACCGAGGATTTCAATGCAGCCTATAACGGTAAATAAATGAAGTAATGAAATAAAGAGCAAAAATAATAAAACTAACTCGTACATTTTATGATTCTTCAACACTTTTATATAGAAATCAACGTATAAATTTATATTAACAGGGCCATAATTTCTTAGCAAAACAGGAAGAGGTTTCGGCGGGCCAATTAATGTTGTTATTGGTTATTAGAACGAATTACCAACATAAATTGAATTTAACATGGAATTAAAACCAATTTAAAAAGAGCGCTGAGTAATTTGAAATTTATTTAATGTCACTACGTTTTTGGAATTGGAGCCAAGCCACGTTCGGTACTTGTTCTGCAATTTCATAGAAATGTAAAAGAGTGCATTTGGTCGTAGTTGATTAAATTTTATTAGTTTGCTTACCACGACACAGGGATTCTAAGTAGGTACGTACTTTACAATAGCATAGTACAGGGTCATGAATATTAATAAAGATAAGGGATCTAGCGTGCTTTAATGCAGCTTGGTCATTTTTATTTTTCGTATACTAAAGATACCTATATAAATTTTGATATGGTATCATTTTATATTCGTGGTCTGGAAGAAATAGCTCGGCTAATTATTGTATATTATTATTTAATTAATGCACATTTGTGATTGTTTTTTTGTACTCTAGTGTTATGATAGAGTTAATTTAATTATCATATTCTATAAGCATCGACAAATACTAGTAATTACAAAAATACTCACAACAATAACCAATAATACCATAAACCAGTAAAATAAAATAAAAATATAAACGTGTGCGCTTCATTGATTTTCCATTTGCATAGAACGCGCTGTTCCGCCGGGAGAGGACATTCGGCTTGAAATAGGCAAATAGCCCAAATAGGAAAATAAATCAGTGCACACGGAATGTTGCGGGATCGACCACATCCAAACTATTAACTTCGGCGCAACTATTAACTATATACATTATGTTATAATGTAATGCACTCCATGTGATTGTGTTCGAATACTCGCAAATAACCTGGCTCGCTAATGAACGTATTTGCCAATACATAATTGCATATCGATTTGATGCTTGGACCACACAACCGCAATAATATATTGTGCGTATTTTATAGTCACAATATATGTACAAATATGTATACCACTTATGAATTATCGGTGATTTATTATTTTCTTTGTCATTATTATGAATGACGTCTATACGATTCTGAAATCCTCCAAACTCATAAAATAGTACCTATTGGTAGGCAAAGATAATAAGTTTTGTTAATAATTATTTATTTAAAGTTTCTATACATGTTGTATAAAGGCGGACTTAATGCCTTGGGCATTCTCTACCAGTCAATCTTTGGGTGATGCAGAGATTATACAAAGTATGGGTGTTATTCATGTAATAAACTGCAAAGCAAAATTAAAATAAAATAATGTAAAATACAGATATATACGAATATAAGTACACATAAACATAAATATAAAATACACACAAACAAATAAACATATATATTTAAAAATATATATATTATATCTGCGATTTGTTTAAGGAGAAGCTCGCGGACCTTCACCTTATATTCACAATATTGCCCCAAGAAATTCTCTAAAACATTAAACATCAAATTCTTACCAACAATTATAAATCTAAACGCCCCTTAGATATAAAACAAGAAAATTGAACATGTCAAGTATGCGAGAACAATGTTCCCTCAAGACAAAAACAACGAGCAGTCCGCATAATGTTGTACCAGAGGGTTACGACTATATCCTGGCTTGTACGCAAAAACATGACATATTTAGGACTAATAACACAAGTTACTACTGTCGCAAACATATTACATGAGGACAAGTTGAATCACCACCGCATTTATATAGCTGTACTCCCTCTAAAACAGTTTAAACCCGTATTAGAATTTCGCTGCGAGACCATTTGAATTGTTGAAAAACTATTTTTTTGTACATTACATTAAAGGTTTCGTCGTGTTTACATTATAAAATTAATGTTACAAACCTACAGACATACACATATGACCCCATAAACCCTCATATCGATTTTAAGACTGAAATTCACACCAGATCCTCTTTTCTTACACACAATTTAATTTAATGAACCGAACGAAACCGAACGAAAAATATATTTTCAAATCGGTTCCTCACTGTAAGCGATACTTCGTTGAGTAGGTGTGTACACAGATGCGACACGGAAGGTTTTTATCGGCACCGCAGACCTATTTCTTCATTTCGCTTGTTCAATAGTTTCAGATAAGCATATCTATCTCTTTTTGACGATCTCTGAATGAAAGAGAGAGATGACTAACAGTGCGATGATATTGGTAGAAATGAGGTTGGAATCAGGCGCTTAGGAACGTGCATTGTGAACACGGACACGTAGCGAGTCGTCGGTCCGCTCGCCCGCCCGGCCAGATGTATTGGAAACCTAACAGGATGTCTCGCAAATAGAATGTGTGTTGCATACTAAATGAAACTGCCACTGAACTGCCAAGCTGAAAGCTGGGACAACTCTGTAAGTAAACGCTAGTGTACTAGCTAAATAATTAAATATCGCCTAAAGAATGGTGCAACCAAATTACATTATTGAATATTTAAAGCCTCTTGATAAAATCGGGTCATTAATTCGAGTTTTCTGTGTTTAAATTTAAATTTTGTCATCTCTTAAATAACAAATATTTTAATGCAGGCCAACATGAACGACAGAACGCCCGGCCTCGTATCAGGGGGCTTACTCTATGATCCGAAACGAAACTCGAATGTTTGGAAGTCGCATGTAAAACTGTACCAATGTGCCTAGGTACTTCACAAAAGTTCGAATCATCTATCGTACGTCCTAACTATAGATTTAGTTCGGTGTAAATTATAAATATTATAGAGAATAGTGTTGATTTTTAGAAGTGGAAAACTTATAACTTACTGCAAACGTCGAACGTCCAACATTCGAGTTTCGTTTCAGATCATAGAGTAACCCCACGGTTCCGGACGCCCATAACACGATAAATGGGCGTCTTAAGTAGAGAGTCGCATCTGGGCTCTCCCAACTTTATAAACCAATTCCAGTGCGTCGAACGGACCTAGAGAAGAAATACAAAGCTTCTGGCGTTGCCACATCCAACACGGTTTATACCGCGTGTGACGAGAGTCGAGGAGTTTTAGCCGGTATGTCGGCGTAGAATTTGCTAGGGATCCGAAAAATTTAACATCCGCAAGCGTGCCGGGATAGAAGGCCAGTAATACCGGCATACTATTAGCCTCTCCAGAGGTATTGGAAAAAAATATTAACAGAATTGTTCTTAAAAAGGACTTTAACACTTAAAACGCTAGCTTAAAAGTCTATGAGAGCAATTTATTTTATAATACGAATAAATATTTTAGTTTGTTTTCCGGCAAAAAAATACAATGGCTTTTGTTTTTATACGGATCCTAAAATCGATTTCTTACTAGATACACAAAGAAATATGAGACTTGCAACACAAAACAAAACGTTTTTGCATAAACATTACATGAAATTAATTTCTTTTGGTATAAACGGGGCCAGTAATATAAACACCACATACAAAGATACAAATTTCAGAATAAAACCGAGTGCATCACTTAATAAGCGTACCAGGCTGACATAAACAAAAACGGATCTCACATAACGAGAATAGCAAGGCTTTCACTGCGGACGTAGCTCGTCCGTGATAAAGTGTCACTGAAACGCGGGAATAGAACATAACCGGCCAACTTTATATGGCTTAAATCATTAATTTTCATAAAACCTCCGCGTATGAACAAAGTTGTTAACATAGAATGTCATCGCGATATTATTTCATTTCTAAGGTATTGTTGGCCATGACTTTTGTTTGATTGTTAACCGTATGTGGTCATGTTATTTTCCCTCTTCCTTCACTAATTTTAACTGTGGATAGGCTTTACTCAAAGTTTTTGAAATACACGTCATAAAACCACTTAAAAAGGAATAAAATTAGCACCTGTATACAAATTTTAATTACTATTTTAAATAGTAATAATATGTATTCTTTGTATTTCTGTGATAATTTTAATAGATAGAAAATTCATATGATTTTATTTGCAGAAGATAATTATGAAATAATGCGTTTAATTATTGCACCGTAAAAAATCGATACTCTAATAAAATACTTAAACTCTGCATTAATTACCTTTGAAGAAGCTTAATACTATGCTGCCTTCAGCAACTTATAGTCCTGGTTTAATTACCTTCGAAATTGTTTTATGCCTGCATATTGTGAAACGTATATGTAATCAGGAGGTCAATAATATTAATTGGCGCATCCAACGACCACTCAGTCAAAACAAATGTTTGGAAATTGTTAAGCCACATTTTTATGAAAATTATGCAAAAAAACGCCAATTAAGCCAGAGTAAAAGTCAGCATATACAAATAAAACCAATTTATATATACTTTACACAGAGTAACAGAGACGTCGAGGATTATATTTTTGTAAAGAAGCTTTGAAAGATATTCTTTTCCGTGAAGCTTATAATTTAGCCCGCCCTTAGAAACAATGAGTTCTCGTTAAAAATGAATATTCTCAAGACGTGGATAATAACGCTGTACTTTGCGGACGAATGGTTTCCTAAAAAACTGCGAAAATAGTTGTAAGAATAAAAGCGGAGAGCCGCGATGGCAGCGCGAAGGACCGTCCCTAGGCGGTCATTTCGCCCCAGCATCTGAAAATTGTCACCTCGCTACCGTCTTCATTTGCAACAAATATAGCGCTCGAGCCTAAGCAATAAATTGCTGAATTTACTTTCCCTCCGTTTCCTCAGACGTGCTATTTTTCAGGCTCTTTGTTACATTACAAAAAGGGACGTTTAACATCAATTTTGTTTTCTCGGAATCAACTTTATAAGAACGCAAAAATGAAATACAAAAGATGTTGCGAATGCTTCAATGTTTACGCAAAATTTTACTAATTACTTATTTACAGGACAAAAATATTTTCACTGTTTAGTTGTTGTTATCAGTCTTTAGGCTTATCATACGTCTATAAAAACTTAGAAAAAATAAGCTCAAGTGTTATTATAATATATAGTTAAATAATATAGGTGTTTTTAAACTCCTGAAATAAGTATGTATTAACTAATAAATTTATTTATAAAATACTATTTGTCTAGTTATTTTCATAGATTTTAAAAAAGAACACAAATCTCCACCTGATATATTTCTGTTCTGTTAAGAGGCTTAATGATTCGTTCACCGCGAATAATATTTATTTTATAAAGGAACGGAACAAATTAACAAACTAAACCATGTTTTAATTAAATCAAAATAAACAAATATTTAAATGTTTTCATTAATTTATTTTTTTATGTCAAAAATAAATAAATTATAATATTCCCAAACGATTGAAAGACATTGACGGCGACGATATGTATAATATACAAAAGCATATAATAGTGGATGGATAGGTACATGCTTAAATAATGGGTGGACCGGTGAAAGGTCTTTTATATCAGAGCAAGGGCCGGCATTAAATCGAAGTGTCAACGACAGAGCCCTTGTACTTGACAATAAAAGGGAAAATATACAGCGTCTTTGTTCTGGCCGACACGAATTCTAATGATATGAGCTGCTAATGTTTATTAAACATTGTCTTCCAAGTAAACAAATTTGCTTTATGGAACTCTGCAGCTAACAATTATTTTTGACTTGAAGTATTATTCCCTTCTGAAACGGACTTGAAACTGTAGATTATGAATGACAAAGAGCTCTTAGGGAATGTCATTAATTATTAATTTTTATGTTTAACAATTTTGTTTATGGCTTTGTATAATATCGAATAGTTTTATGATATACAGCCGGCTGTATTGTTAAGTTTATTTGTATTAATTTTTCAAAATACCATACGACTATGAGAACAACGTTATACGTTATTTTACAAACATAATTATTGTTTTTTTTTCCATGTTCCATAATTTTTCTTCACACTAACAAAATTACTCGAAGAGAGTTGCACTCTATAGAAGACGATCATTGTTCAAAGCGCCACCTATCGCAATAAGTGAATATTAAAACTAAAGGAACTTTATCATACATGAACTGCATACATGGAATGATAATAGACGATATACAAAATATGAGTATCAAATTAGAGCCATAAATCTTATAATGTATGATATAACTGGACCACCAAATAGACTCAGTACAAAGGAACAGTTAAAATATATACCATCATTATTTCGCGATAAGATCTAAAAAGGCGCCTTAGAGTACGGCTCGTAGATAATTAAACAAGTTTCACAATTCTGATAAAAGTAATAAATCCACCCAATAAATTTGTCTTACAAAAAGCCTAGAGCCTCGAAATCAAGAAAATTTGGTGAAAACATATTGTTTCCCCTACCAACGGAAACCAAAAAACTGTAGTAGTCATATAATTTAAGTCGGATCGAGTTGGCACTCGTCCAATTGCTAAACTACCTATAATTATGTATGTTAATACGTGCGAGGTGGTTCAGATACCGTCTAACGACTTCCTTTGATAAAAATAAAGTTGCGTTGAAATTTTAGTTCCGTATTGCAAGTTTATTGCCGAATTGCGTGCGGAGCAATGCAATCAGCAGTTTGCCATCGCCCTTTATATAGACATTGATTAAATTTACATACGAATGTAATGGAGATGATAATAACAATCAACATGTTTACATTTGCACTATATCAATATACTATATCTCAATTGAATAATTAATCAACACTCCGAAGCCGAACGCCAGAGGAGATACCCGTGTCTTATTTGTATATACAATGACATCGCGGAGGTATGTACGTATATATCCTTAATATATTTTCAAAACATATAAAGTAAATTAATAATACAAATATGTGATCGTGTAATAATAATATTAAGAAATCGCAGTAATAGTTTTTAAAGGTACAATTCACGTCTGCAAAAACTCTGCCCTTGATGTGATTTAAGAGATCCAAAAATATAAAATTAATCTTAGTGGTTTCGATGCTCCATATTAACACTAAGATTATTCTTCTTCTTTGAGTGCATCTTCAGTGTTGAAGGTTGATCATTAGCTTCTTGTATTCTTCCTTGTCTTTAGCCAGGTGGAATAGTTGTTCAACGGTGCTGACACCGGTCCACTCCCGAATTTTTCGCAGCCATGATTTTTTCCTACGTCCAGTGCTTCACGAATACAATTATTTATCCAACAACACAGGGGGAAACTAGTAACATGGGGTGATAGTCGGCATTTCCATCTAGAATCAGCCACAGAGCACAACCCCACATGAACATGTACACGTACCACGCCTTCACAACGGAAATTTTAATTAGCTCCCCCAAGTAAAAAATACTATTGATAGAAGGCACCCCTAAAACATAAACACAACTAGATAGAATACCAATGCAATCTAACTTGTAATTAAAAATGAGTCGTGAATAAAATTACTTTTAACCCCGAGTTTAACCGTTAGAAACTAATGGAAGTATAAATTAAAAAGAATGAAGTAAAGAACTACTTTCAATTAAGCGTTTTAAGTAATAGGTAAATAGTGGTTTGGTAGTACTTATCTTCTTATTCTTTTGTAAAATGGTTTCCTGTTTTTATCATTGTATTGTTCAAGGTATTTTTATCTATATTGAACCTAGTCTACATTAAAAATGTATACGGTAAAGCCATCGTGCTCAGACGGTCTCAACCGCGACCGAAACTCTATAAGAACCCATTTCCGAATTGGTCGTATCTGAATATATAGTACAATTTACACAAAAGCTACTTGCTGAAATAATATATAAATTACATATAAAATATATTTCTTATCAAATTGTACCATAACAATAACAATTTGTCGCACAAACAATTTGAACCGGCTCCACATATTATATTTTTGCGACAAAAAATGCGGAAAAACCCCTATGTAGTTTGCATCATTCCATCGGATCCCTGGGGTCCTTTAATCCCTGACAATCAATGGCGATATTTATTGTTAAATATATTTAAATAAATTTGAATACTACCAAACAACTTCGCACAGATTTATGCTGTTCGTGTGCTCAGTGTAAATCATCGCAGTGAAAAAAATATGCGAGCGTTCGTGTTTATACATATTAAAATAACGCGCGCGTCACTCATCAATATAAATGATGGGCAATTTATTCGTAGTCCGTTTGTACATATTGTCGCTAGTTGAGCTTGACAGATGACACCGGCGTCGTATTGTTGGTGCAGAGCAACAAACAAATATGGCCACATCACGCTCTCATAAACGAGCTCAAATATTATCCTTTAACAAATTACCACAATGTCTGCATGTTGGAATAAACAATGGCCACATAAAACAATATTGTGATGGCGAAGACGGCGAAATCTTCGTTAATTATCACTACGGGGCTCGCTAAGCGTCCTTAGGCTTACCTTTGCGTATTTAATCTCGATTCCGCTTAAGGAAATGAAGACTCCGTAATCCGGATCGAAACATTTTAATATAATCGGTTTGAACGACGAATGACTCGTGAATAAGCTGCCATATATTGTGTCTCAGTGTTCATTCAGAAGGTGATTCATCAATAATATTTCACCTTATTTCTTTGTCGGATGTATATTTTTTCCTTGATAAAAGTAAATAGATATAGTACAGACGTACACTGAACTAAACATTTTGACAAACACATGAAATGGGCAATTAAAACAGTTCTTATTTCAAGTTAGTACATTTCACAAATAATACTGTTTAATCCCGCAAACATAACTACAGATAGATGTATCATTAAAAAACTACTCCCTGCGCACCGACCAGAACTCATCAAAACGAAAAAATCAAGTATGCCTCCGTTGGCGGCTTCAATTTCATTACGGCGGCTGCCAAACAAAGATTTGGAGAGAAAGTTGTGATGCCGTTTTTCCCGCAAGATAGACGGTAAAACACAAGAATACATGTTTCAGTCTGATTAATTTATAACAAAACAACGAAAAATGCTAATGTCCTCCGAAGACTTTCTTGTTTCTTCGAAAATAAATATAAAGCAGATTAATAGCGAGACCCTTATTAACAAAGCAATTGTTACTGAGGCTTAATTTTGAAAACCAACAATGGAAAATAAAAATGGACTGGAGTGCGCTGCGTCCTCTCGTCCTAATGAATGGGGAGTAATTTCAGTTTAAATAAAAGAGAGAACAATAAAATACCCATTTTAAAAACAGTACGATGAGCAAATTGCCGAGGCATCCAATTTATAGACAATGACGGAGAACTGTTAACATTGCTGTTCCCAAACAATGAGGGGAGCAAAACGCATCTCCATTCATACAATACGAGTACATACACTGCGCGCTGTGCTCGCTACATCTATTCCGCTTATGAGCACGGAAAAAGCATTGATAAATAAGTTATCTATATTCACATACACCTACACATATGAACAATAATTTATATTACCAATTATGACTAAATAAGTTGCGTTATATTTAGAATAGAAATGGAGACAAATCTTCGCAGATCAATTACAATTACAGAAACATTATACAACCACAAGACGCTTAATCGAATTCATCGTGTTAACATGGTACTCTTTATTCCAACAACACTATTTATACAAATTGCTGCGAGCAATATTGCTAAGCTATAATATGTCAGCGATAAAGCGCACCATAATAAATTTAATAGATGTACGCGAAAGATATATAGCTTCATGAACATACTAAATGAGAAAAAGGAGAAGCTTTTTTCATTATAGCCCTAAATTGCTACGAAATATTTCATTTCGATCGAATGATTGGCTCGAGCCCAACTGTGTGACGCGACGGATGCCGACAGTCCTGCGCTGCTCGCTATCAGATGTTCGAGGTATATGCTATTTTTCTCCGCAAGAATACAAATGTCTTGCCAAATTGTCTACTGCCGAACTAGTCCAATTTGGAAAGCAATTTCGCGACCAATTCGTTTTGTAAGCGGATCAAGAGGCCAACCTTAAATATGGCCATTAACTCGTTTGCGCTGAAACCCGCATTCGTCTTCTAAAAGATCTATTTCTCACATACATAACACTCTTATCTATACTGACCACAAAGAGCGTAAATCTTCAGATACAAAACAAACCCCTTAACTTGAATTTCAGAACTACACCCATCAAAAGTTAAATCCCTAATAGTTTTACAACAACATTATCGTAAAGCCGATAAACACGTATAATCTACTTTGGAGTACTCAAAACAACCGGGCACGGATAAATTTTCAGATATATCGAAATACACGGGTGTTCAGTGGCACGCTCGTTGATAAGGAGCCGTCCGTCAGCACGACATGAAAGAGCCGTGTCATAGAATATTTTGAAAGGGCATCTGTTGACACGTGTTCGGTTTAACGAGCCAAGTTCCACCGTGATTGAAACTGGTGGCCATCCGATAGTCATCGCACCCTTTCATTCAGGACTGACCCACGCGTCCCGCACCCGAACGTACACTGTTGCCTTCATATCCCGTGAAAGACCTTAATTAAAACTTTGCATAGTTTCTGAAGTACGATGTACAATGTGTAGATGTTCGACATGGTCCTTAATTAAATATGAAGTATTTTAGGACTGTGTTAATTGAAAATATTCAACTAATGTTTGACCCGAGTTTGATACGAGATATATTTGCATGAGTAGGCGTCGGGAGTACACACGCGAAGAAGACGGTTATTTTCTTAAACGTCGATGACAGTAAATATGTTCTTTGCTATCAAAGATTGATTCGATATCCGTGCGAAGTGAACCGTGCATGCAGTACGGTAGACATTGCACGTTGGCAAAGCAAACTCGCGGTACGTGAGGTACATAAACTTGTAGATCAACGTTCCCGAACCCTCGCAGGACATATTGGTCACGTATTTCCACCGACTGCTTTTATTATCTCTCAGTCTCGTCGCTTTTAATTTTCTGCCGAAGTTAATCGGCGCTAAGCCGACTTGCTGCGAATTTCTTCTATATTGGTTTCGCCAATGCCTATGTTAGCGAATTTGTCCCGACTTAGTAATCACGAGTCTGAAACAAATCCACTGGGACTGCGTTTTAAATTGGACATTTCTATATAAAGTGTACCTAACCATTCAGATTTTCTATATTTGAGCATGCTCTATTAACCAAACAATGTTCTATTCCTCCGAGGTTCCCGCACGCTTTAAATAAGAATTTTATCATTTACTAAAAGTTAGTCTATAAACCTAAAAAACCTTTTATAAAAAGAATTTGTATTAACATAAATTATCCGTGAACTGGCTGTAAAATGTTCTCAGTAACAGCAGTTACAATGAACTAGCAATACGATGTAAAACCATATCATAAAATTTGGAATCGAGAAGGAGTCACACAAATAAATATTGAATACTACGTACAGATATTTCACCAAAACCCCCATAAGGCACTGTAGTTCCTAGTTAGTAAATATTAAGCCAAATCATCAGAGCATTGCAAATGCATGATGTAGCTACCGTAAGAACTCCATTAATCGTTTGCCCATAGGAAAACCGTGATTAATCATTATTATTGTCACAGACCAATGCGTTACCGTGTCGGGGGCAGGGCAATACAACTCCTTGCCTTTCCACTTGATTACTTTCCCACAATAGTACGAACAAACAATAATAAAACGCTCGTACTACTGGAGCCTAGTTATTTCTGTTTCACTGTCGTTTGCACACTTGTCACTGTCGCATGCCAGTCTGCATATTTACTTGCCTAACTGTTTACCCCAATAAGCAACATATTTGCAATTATTCTCTCTATGAATTCTATCTACCATTCATGCTATAATTAAGACAGGACGATGCAATAGTGCAGTTTTCGTATTTCATGCTGTGCAATAGAAAGATACTTCATATTTAATTGTAAAATATAAATTATAATTATTCACATAAGATATCAGAACATCAAAAATAAATATGATTATTATTAATTAACTTTAAAATACAGTTTTAGAAACAGTGCAACGTATGATATCTGATATTGGCAAACCTTGCAAGTTGCATGGTACTCAGCTAATGGAACTGCGTCCTCTTGTACACCCGGCACTCTTCAACCCTACGAGTATATATACACGGTTTGAAATGCATGAAACTTTATTGTTCGTATTTACACCCAACAAATATAAATGCCAGTTTTATGTGTTTAAACTTTACATAAATCATCTAATCTTATTTTAAAAAATACAATCTTCGACATATTTAAATGTTTCTACAAACTCGTAACTATTGTAACATTTTTAAAGGATTACAATCGCAACCTTTACTTTAAAGATTGTATGACTAATAAAGGTATGTTTACGACCTCCCATTATATTTCAACTTTTACGAACTTGTAAAAAAATATCTAAAAGCGACTTGTACAGCAGTTAACCACGCAATCATAAGTGACACGACGAACGGGCATCGTAACATGTTCCGCGGCTGTAAAAGTGTACCATAAAATAAATTTAATATAAATCCAAGTGGAGAGGCGACACATAAAATTGGAGTAAATCACCGAAAGTCAGCCGGTGGAGACGTTTACAGCCTCCGAGGCTGTTAGTTCCGGAAGCAGGGCGGTGGATACCACTCCACGCGATATAACGACATGTTTGTACCCGAACACGCTTAATGTGTAAATAATTTCACAAATATTATATTTTGGACGGACGATGCTTTAAAAATGTGTATTTCTTCCCCATAAAAATACCTCGTAATACGATTTTTTTTTCATCTGTAGAGAACTCTCTCTCTCTCTCTTCAGTTACAGGAAGTCTACTGCTGAAAATAGGCCTCCCCCATAGATCGCCACATAGACCTATTGGAAGCGTAGAGCACACTCCATGAAAAAATATAGGCAAATAACATTATCAACATGAACGAAAATACTAAAATAATGAATTACAGCTGACTTAACCTATACCATTTTTTTAACTAAAATGGTAATGATATAATTACTTTTACGTAATTTTACACTCAACACTAATAAAGAAGTGCAGGATTATAATGTTATGTTAATGTTGTTTTCTAAGTTTGCGTTCGAAACTAATTTTCTTCACTGCTCCCAGCTGTACAACCAATCGGCACTAATGAATCTGATTCACTACTTTCTAAGTTGACTTCGAACTTTTATTTAACACCAGACTTCATTTGCTGGCCATTTATAAACACATTGCTAATTGGCAGACTGTAAAACAGCGACAAATTCAAAAATTACCACATTTTATTTAAATTTGCTGATTACATGTTTTTTTCTTTAAGTTTACTCTCATTATAGTTACTATTTAACGCTATGGACTTTTACAGTGTTATTACAAAAATGTTAAACGCGCAATGAACACGTGACAAGAAATTCTTCAATAACAAAATCATTTCTAAGTATTGGTTAGAGTAAGACATGGTTTAAACATTATTTATATTTAAGCACAAGCCGATGGTGGTTTATTGCATGTTTAATCTTAAAACCATATAAACCAATATGAAGACTTTGGTTTTTGTAAAGTCTATGTTCAGTTATGTTAAGTTTAAGTAGTAATTGGAAAACATACTTTGTTTTTTTGGTGGTTTAATGGGTGTTTAATAAACATTGTTTATACACTGTTTTGCAATACAGAGTTAGACAAGACTTTAGACGGAGTGTTTAGCGTTAGACACTCTTTAGCTAAATAATTACTTTTTGTAATAACACCGTTAGATCCTTTTCTTTTAGTATGACCTTTCAGACAACGAAGATATTCTGTAATACAAAATTTCTCGCCGACACCAACAATTGTCGCTTGACTTATTATGTATTCTGTGGCATGGCAAGTAGCTCACCGCCGCGCAACCAATATTTCTGCAATCACCAAGAATTCCTGGTATTACAAGGGACAATTTGTTTGCATTATTAAGAAGAGCTTTCTATTGACTTACCAAACAGAATTATTTAACACAGAGTACCCCGGTCACCTATCATCACTGTAAAAGACAAGAAACTCACTGCTAAACGACATTATAGAAGCGATCTGTATTCAACGACTGCCAAAGACCTTGATGAATCGTCGGTGACTGGAATAAATATGACTTACTGCAATAATATATTGTTAAAAGTATAAAGTGCATAGGGTGTCATTTAATTTTGTTTCAGAGCAACATAACCGTGTTATTATGTGGCGTGTTCACACCGCTAAGCCAGACGTATGGGCCATTTGCCGACACAATCGCGTGAACCCCTACATGTTGTGTATTTGATATTATTCATGGCTGGAACATTAATATCGCGCAGAGTCCTGTTACATTCTGAAATTAACGTGCCAACAATCCTCGTTTGTATCTTTTATTACAATGTAATACTGTTCTCAGCGCCTTATAAATATTTGAAAGGGTATTAGATATTTTTTAAATAAAGACACACTTTTAGATAAATTAAATTTTAATCTACGGCTAAATAAACAAAAATAAACAGTCTAGACATTGCCGCATACTATAAACGTTATATATTTAGATTATATATTATGTATTTTGTAAGTTATATCTATGGAACACTTTGGTAGTTTTTAATTATGTGCGTTAATAAAATAATTTGTCTACAACACAAAAATAACATTGAATTCCAATTTTATCAACACTTTTATATCAAAATATAATAATCTGGAATATATTACTATAAAATATTTTAAAAGAATGTGGTATTAAAAATACTTGGACTGTGAAAATGAATGAAGGATGAATCGATACATAGCATCGAGGCATGTGCACTAATAAAAAATGTTGGCGGAGCGTGCATGGAAAATTAATGAATATTTTTACCGGCGCTATACAGCCATTTCCCACTTGATTGAATGTGGGAGGCTTTCATCCTGCATTTTTCTCAATAAACACATAATTTTTAAACTAAAAATCGAAGAGCTCCAACGTAGCTGTTCTAAAAGTATGGTATTTTTGCTACTCAACTAGAGGGCCACTTTGAACCCCTAATTAGATGAATGGCTGCGTAACATGATGATAAAGCTGTGTGGTAATGACATTAATGATCTAGAAAGACTTCAGCCGCCGAGCATGACGTGTTTTTTAATGGTGTAACTAGAATTTACTTTATTACTTCAATTTAAAAGTATGCGCGTAAAGCAGCGTTGACTGCAAGACGCAAAAAGAATGGATTTGAAAATATTTTACTCTGGCGTCTGCGTGGAGTCAGCATTGTTCATTTTCATTCAGTGCGACTCCCGTAGGACCGGCCCATGACGTGATTCATTTCCAGACTGCATTATAAATTTGTATCCCATTGTTTCTTTTTCAACATCCATGGTACTGTTACCTATTGTTGAGATTAACAAAGGCCAGAGATACTGATACGCTTTTCAAGGCAACCCTGAATGCGTATTTTCCAATTATTAAAATCTACCGATTGTTCCAAGACGGTGGGTTTGTTCTATTCATTTTAATTAAGTTAAGGAGACGAAATGTTTTTATTTTTGTAGATAGACATTTCTTTAAAAAGTATTAATTATTTTTTAAAGAAATGTCTATCTACATATTTCATTCTACACCAGTATTTTACCCTTTGTTATTAATTATACCTATATATTGAACGACACGTATTATTTGAAGTAATTTAACATTATTTATAGTGAATTAGAAATATTTAATTATAATTCTTATTTGCTTAAAAGCAACAACGAAATTGAAAAGTTGTAAAAACTTCATGGTATCTAATCACTGTCTAGGCAATATATTCTTGTATGTGTGAATAAATCATGTTTTTCGTACAGCGTAATACAGTGTGTCCTATAACGGCGAACGATGGTCCTATTTTTGAGATAATTGCGTTTTATGAAGCAATTTACCCTTGCTATGTCGTAAAAATGTTTATTTTATCACGTCTATCCCAGTTTAGTGTAATCTCGGAGAAAATTCAATGCGAACGCGAACATAAACTGAAGGTGAAAAGTGTGAACATTTAACTACCTGCTTTGTTTAGAACCAACTTTAGAACTAGACGCAATCTTAAATTTCATTAAAAACTTAGGTCAGGCAACAATGTATACATTAGCAATGTTTTAACTACTATATTAAAAATTCTCGGAAATCAGTCATTTTCAGACCTTTAATAATGTTTTACGATATAATAGTTTTAGAGGGAATATTACGGAATAAAAAGTTAAAGTTTTAGCCGTCAAAAATACATGTGAAAATTAAGGAACGAAAAACTACATCAATTTTATAAACCCAGTTGTTTTCAAAGAGTACATGTTGTTATGGCTGTAGTACGCGGTTATAAGCCGACTACATGCCTCAAGGGTAAAAGTACATTTGATTCTGTGTGAATATAAACTTCGATACAATCTGCGTATTTAACAACTACTAACGAACACACAACAAATCAACTTAATTTACCAGACATAAACATTCGAATTTAAAACTTTTGACAAACTTCATTTTCGACATATTTACTTAGCTGAAGATCCTTTAGTGCCTCTCAGTTCAAGGTATTATCATACCTTATCAATTTATAGAAAATAAATATATTATAATCTATTAACGCACGTTAACGGTGAAGGAAAACATCGTGAGGAAACCTGCATACCGTAGCGATTTTAAAAAAGAATTTCTACGGTATGTAAGTCCGCCAACCCGCACTAGGCCAGCGTGGTGGACTATATGGCCTAACCACTGTCAATCGATTCTCTCGATTGTAGAGTAGGCCCGTACCCAGCAGTGGGACGTATATGGGCTGATAAAAAAAATAGAAAAAATAATCTATTTATATGAGCTACCGGCAAGCGCGTAGTCAAAGGTCTACGGACGAAGTAAGCAGAAGACCTGATAATAAACGTTACGGAAAGTCGCTGGATGCAGGCCGCTTCCAACAGGTCACTATGGAAATAATTATCCCTTGTTCAACAGTAGAATAATGAGAGGATATTTTATATCAACTGGTAAAAAACCTGTTTGTAAATAAACATAAGAAAGTGTCCCTAATAAAACCAAACCAAAAGCTATTTATAAATTCAAATCTATATTTAAATCAACACACAGAATTACGTATATGTGTATTGTTGCGAGCTCATTCACGAACTAAAATTATAATCAAAATCGGTCCACTCAGTTCAGTATTATAAGGTAACGAACATAAAAAAAACACACAATCGAATTGAGAACCTCGTCCTTTTTTTGAAGTCGGTTAAAAATAGGACTAAACAATAGGTATGAAATATATACACCAGAGTTTTACCTTTGAAAGGGCACAGGTCGGATTACACGAAGCCTAATGGGTTTAGCCCATTATATTAACAATTTTGATTAATTTAAAAAGATAAATCAATAAACACGTCAATTACATGGCAATAAGGCCGCCATTGTGCTTCTTAATAAAAATTTTCATTTTATATTTGCTTTTTTTTAAATACTCGTAAAATATAGTTTTTAAATAAAATTATCCCAAGCTATCGATATGTATGTAAATATGTAGTGGGTACATGACCAATCGGAGCGATATAAACTCCTTTATAACAAGTACCAAAATATAATCAACTCCGTAACAATGTTTAGCTATACATAAAACATAGCAGGACCAAGGGCCGGTCGTGCAAACGCCCTGTTTATTGCCTCCCCCTTCCATATAACAAACTGGTATGAAACAGTGCCATATACCATCCTATTGTTCTGGCGGTACATGCTGGCATATATCATTTCACCACTTTACTACCGCCTTCGGATTCGCATATTGCCTCATTTCGGCACAATTTCGTTGGCTGAGGCTGCATCTTGTTAGAAATACTTGGCTTGGCTTCTGTTCGTCTTAATTTACTGTGGTCGTTGTATTAGGCATATGAATTGGCTTTTAGCCTATTCTGAATGTTTACATAAGTGTAGATATTAGTAGCATAGATAAATTATAGATGGCACCATTTTCTTCATTACGAATATAAACACTGTAAAGTAGGTATTTCACTTACTTTTAATCACTTATCTGTTTTTCTTAAAATAAAATGTTATCTCAAAGGATTTATTTAACAATGATGAGTTTCTTTATAATTCAGCTAAAAAATTGACCAATCCCGTATTCCAGCAATCTCGAAGCCACCCGATATAAATGCCGTTGACACTCCACTTACTGTAATTAAGGCCGCAGTCTTAACCGATCAAGAGAAATCCGAAACAATTTCATTCGAGTTCTTCAATTTTATTTAATCCCAGGAAAGTCGCCACGACCTGCGGGGCTCAAGTAATTTCCTGAAGGGATAGGGAGGCTGGGGGAGCCTGACGGGAGACGGTTGAAAAACGAGAATTACACCATTCGCTAATTGCTGCAATCAGTTTAATGTAGTCGACGAGACCGGGCTGAAAGGAATCCAACCGATGGCCATCTTATAAACAACTCGCCACTTTTTTAACTAGCAGACTATATAAATACGCTCCTTTATTTTCTTTTTCGCTTTAAGTGGAACTTTATGTTCAACTAATTAACTAATTTCTTCATTTTGCTTAACGGTTAAATTCTCATCGGTGAATAAAGTAAAAGCACAAGGCTTATATGACACTTTTACTGAAATACTTATTTCTTCTAGCCATGGTTTTTTAACTTCAACTTGCGCAGAGCTCATGACCAAAAATATCTCGATCAGAGTCCACACATCGCCTGCGGCAGCGTTTATTACACTTTATCCATAGCAAAGATGAGTTGATAAAGCATACATACTTAAAATTGCTAAATATATAGCGATAACAATATGTCAATGTCAATGTAGCAACACTCTACCAATACAGAAACCTTTTATGCAACGTTAACATAATTATGGACATGAACGGAAAAATTGCGTATGATAAAGTCATTTTTCGCCCCAGAGGGGCCTGTATAATGCCTGTGACCTACTCAATGTCTAATTTCCGTTGTCTCTTTGAAACGCAGCTCACCGGAAGCTGGGCGGCTAGTCAAAGATACAAGCGGCAAGAGCCACTGTCGAAGCATATTTTGAGCCCAATTATGCCCATCCTGCGCGCATCCGTTACGTCGCATCCTTATTAAGAAAATGTGTTTATATTAAACGTACATCTATTGAACGTTTTTGTAATGTAATATAATGAGGAAAATTGAATATAAAAGAGAAAAAGGGAAGATATAAAACGAAGCGGGCATGTGTTACAAAATGTGTGGAATGATGAAATAATAAAGATACATCAGAGTAGGCAGAGATTCTACCAGGACACCCATGTTTCGCCTTGTGTGATCCGTCCCATGTGATACGGGGATTCGAACCCGAGACCTTAGCTTTGTAATCGTAACGTAGTATGACTAGGCCACCGAGGCAGATAATAAAGATAAATATAAAAAATATAATCATGCATCCCTATTAAAATTAAATTGAATCCGTTATAATAATGAACTCAACTACATTTAACGCTAATCCGATACGGAAATAATTAAAACTGTCACGGCTGCGAGAACCTCACCAGTATTTTCGATTCAAGCTTTAACAAATATTTTTTTTTTATTGCATAGGTCCGGCAAACGAGCAAACACGCCACCTGATGGTAAGTGATCACTGCCGCCCATTAACATCCACAACGTTGGACCATGGCCCAATTGGGAGGGAAGCGGGAAGGAAAAAGGATGGGAAGAGGAAAGGGGTATGGGGCATCCGGCAATCTCACTCACCGAACGAAACGCGACAGCTGAGCTGTCGCTTCACGTTTGTTGCCTGTGAGACAGTAGTACCGGATGAGCCTGCCCATTCATGCTGAGTCATGACTGACAACAGCGTGGTTTACCACTTTCATATATCTATTTATATTTAAGTGTTCGGTAGCCTCTCGGTAATGAACTGGACGCGAACTGGCAAGACGGTAGTCGCGGGCTCGAATTATGCCCTACCGGGCACATAGATAATTCCGATAAATAATACTTCCGATGAATGAGAGGTATCTCATTCATCGGAAGTTGGTTTATTGTTAGTAAATTACCACGCATTTTAACGAGAAAATTTAAAAAAAAATTGCGAAGAAACTGCATACCATAGAGCTTTTCACAAAGATTTTTGTAGTATGTGTAATCCGCGAATTTGCAATCAGCCTGCCTGACGGACTATCACTTCCTAATGAATTCCTGAATTCTATGAATTCCTGATTGTAGAGGAATACCTTGCCGATCAACTTTAGTACACTTAAATAATAAAATTGTCTCATCAAATATATCTTCTGTCTGTATCTGTATCAGCCCATTTACGTCCCACTGCAGGGCACGGGCCTCCTCTATAATCGAGAGTACGATTTAGATGGGAGGAGAATATATCATCACCGTAACTTAAGAAATCTAGAAATTGTGTACAATTAAATTTTAAAACACAAATATAGTATCCAATTACTCTAGAGAGGAATAAATTATGCATACAGTTTATACAATTTCAAAATACCTTAGGAAAAATCTATTGTAGCCAACTGCATCGGCACAAATCCCGCCAATTTCCTTTGAAAGGCGTATGCAAAGAAAACATTGGCTGTACAGTTCCACATGCCGGTTAATATTTCCAACGTCGAAATAAGTGTGATTATATTTTCTTTTGAGTTCGACTAAAAGTCTAAAGTCTATTTCAATTTAGTGTACATACATAAACACACGCCTCTTTCCCAGAAGGCTAGGCAGAGGTGCTACCAGAACACCCACGTTTCGCCTTGTATATTCATTCCCACGATGTGATATGGGGCGAGCCTATGGCCATATCGGGCACAAATTCCTGACTCCGGGCTGACAATGAATAGAAAAATCCAATATCACCTTGCCCGACCCAGGACTCGAACCCGAGACCTCAGCTTTGCAATCGTACCGTAGTACCACTACGCCACCGAGGCAGTCAATTTAGTGTATACTGAGCAAAACAGTAATTGTGTTATGTGTGCTATATTTTATACAAATCAAAATACTATTCTGAACATTTTACTCTTCCAGATTACAGTGGCAGGTAATTCACATCCGCCCGGATAGCAACCATCGTATATGTTGGTGGAAAGCCCTAGGTGTTACATTCGGTTTCAACCTGTATCCCCGATTTCACCAATGCCGGCCTAATGAGTCAGAAAAAGATATCTCGGAATGCTCTATCTGAACGGCCTAATAAGTCAGAAGAAGAAACCTCGGAATTCTCTATCTGAACTGAACTACATTGTGCCATCAAGATACATTGCAATCAATTTGTCGCAAAATTGTGTTTATTACAATATTTTGTATCTTTATCTACATTCTACGTATTACTTACTCACCATCGTCCTTATTATAACGTCTCATATTGATATTAGCTAGAAATACTGTAAATACCAGGCTTATACACATACATTTTAATATACTTGGAAAGTTAAACAGCTCTACTTACTAGTGCAAACTCACGATATCGTAATATGCTTTTATTAAAACACAGACGGAGGATAAATGACTTTGTTTCATTTTGTTTTACTGTTTGTAAAATAATGTAATATATTTAGTATTTAATATTTAGGTACAGTTTCTATAAATCTCATCATCAGCCTTTTATTGTCCACTGCCGGACATAGACCTTCTCCAACTTTTTTTTATCTGCCCATATACGTCCCACTGCTGGGCACAGGCCTACTCTACAATCGAGAGAATCGATTGAGAGTGGTTAGGCCATATAGTCCACCACGCTGGCCTAGTGCGTGTTGGCGGACTTACTTACTTACTTCTCCAAATTACATCTTATTAAAATTTGAAGATATCGTAATATATATATATTTGGCCAACTTTATAGTATATAAGCTGAATTTTATATCCATACATTTGTTGTTAAGGCAACTATGAAAAGGTATTCCCTTGACAGCCGGAGACTTTTGATTGTTCCTTCATCTTGCCAGATACATTAAAGCTGATAATTTCCAAAGCTACCGCGATCGGAATTTCATAGTGATTGTGTGATGCCTATGTCAGAGGCATGCGCAGGCAAACTTTCAGCTTTTATAAAATGACGAAAGTCTGGCGGCCACGGGCTCTCGATCTATAATGGCAAAGAAAGAAGTGCGTGGTGGCCTCGTGGTATCGGGCCAGACTCGGCTGCCTACATGTTCACGGTGGTCGCGGGTTCAAATCCCAGGGCACACCTCTGACTTTTCGGAGTTATGTGTGTATTGATAATCAATCACCACGCACTTTAACGGTGAAGGAAAACATCGTGAGGAAACCTGCATACCGTAGCGATTTTAAAGAGTTTCTACGGTATGTAAGTCCGCCAACCCGCACTAGGCCAGCGTGGTGGACTATATGGCCTAACCACTCTCAATCATACTCTCGATTGTAGAGGAGGCCCGTGCCCTGCAGTGGGTCGTATATGGACTGATACAATACAATACAATACAAAAAAGAAAGAAGAAACACACTGTAATGACTACTGTTTAAAATTGGAACAGATTAAATAAAAAATGTGCGTGGTGGCCTGTTGGTAACGGACCAGACGCGGCTGCCTACATGTTCACGGTGGTCGCGGGTTCAAATCCCAGGGCACACCTCTGACTTTTCGGAGTCATGTGTGTATTGATAGTCAATCACCACGCACTATAACGGTGAAGGAAAACATCGTGAGGAAACCTGCATACCATAGCGATTTGTATAAATTTCTGTGGTATGTAAAAGTCCGCCAACCCGCACTGGGCCAGCGTGGTGGACTATATGGCCTAACCACTCTCAATCGTACTCTCGATTGTAGAGGAGGCTCGTGCCCTGCAGTGGGTCGTGTATGGGCTGATACAGTAAATAAAAAAAGCAATAAACAAAACCATCTCATTTTAAATAACATACACAAAACTAACATACAGCCACAACAGTGTTCTCATAATCCACACATAACAAATCTTTGGCTCAAATCGTCAAATCGATACAGCTTAGTCTTCAAACTATTAACTCTAGCGATAGCGGCTTGGCTCGAATTCAACATGAAGAAAAATAAAAGTAAGGGAACGAATTGACAGCTGCACCTTCCAGCCGGCCGGTCACACGCAACGCCGGGTTTCGACAATTTATATCACTTTGTGTTTCAAACCGCAATTTTTCATCGTTTTGTGTGTTCGTCTAACACACAAAGGTATAAAATCTGTTTAGTGGTTTTTGGTTAACCTAGAAACGTTTGTTCCAAATTTGAAATGACCGGCATCGGTAAATACCGATTCTGTTCGATTAGTCAATTAAAATCATCTTTGATTAATGTCACCTTTTGATTCCCGCTAATCGATATAAACCTCACCGCAGAATGCAAACGAATTATATTTTAAAAATCGAAATTCAAAACCGTATCTTCACACTAATGATCTTTTATTTTCGGCTCATAATAAATTACGATTAACTGGTTGCCAACAGAAAATATTGAATTACAAAAAATAATCAGCTCTATTTCATTCTTCATTTATAAATGACATCGTCATTTTTCCAGTGATGCATGTAATTGAAATTTAAACCCTCCAAAAATGTTCTGCAGTATCACGCATGTAAAAAATATTGAACCCAATTCAATTACAATATCACAAGCCAAGCTCTATTTTTTATTTCAAAATGAATTTGAGTTTCTAAAGGTAAATTATTTTGATATCCGTATTGATCACATATCTTAAGTCACAAATGGTATACCAAAACTAACCATAGACAACAATAAGTTATTATTAAACATGCCTTGACTACCTATATGGTAAACAGACATTAAATAATTAATTAATCAATATATTCCCCTATAGCAAATATACACAATATTACAGAAATGAAATAATATAAAGAAAATACAACGAAAAATTACATCTATGCATTAAAAAACATTTCCGTATTTTTCTCCGTGGACATCGAATTCTGAGAACCTTTACCTAACAGTTTTTGACATTATTTAATAAATAATTATCCATAACATTTATAAGCATGGGCGACTACCATATGGATAATGCGCCTCGCTTAGTACACCAACTTTTTGTTACTTAAATGTATGATTAACGTACAAATTAAATATCTCCAAACACATTTTACATGCGTAAAAAAACGTAGTGGTACTTCACCTCACTCGTATTATAAAACATGAATACGTACAGCAATTAAAACATTCACTTGTTATAAAATAAAAAAACAACTACGCGAAGCCAGCAACGTGTAGGTTGAGTGGTAGCAATAACAAATTTTTGCATCAATGAGCTCATCGCGACCTACAGGAGCGTAGTTCGAAATGAAATGAGAGCGGAACAATAAAATACGAGTTTTTAAGGCTGCACGGGAACAAATTGCGGCTGGTACCGTTTGCAGGCACGAGATGAGCTCACTCCCATACCACGAGATTTATTCGCAAATACGGAACTACTAAACGAAACCAACTCTGTATACACTATACACCGACCGCAATAAAATTGCCTGCCTACAAACATATATAATATGTAATCAGGGAAACGTAGTGTTTTTATTGCTAATTTTAATTTTAACAAACCTGTATAATATACTCGTATAACGTATATTCTTATTATTGTATGTTCAATTGTTCATACTTCATTCGTGTCTACATTTTGTGACACTAGAAAAATAAATTATTTGTATTAATATTGAGCGGCCGATTTGATTTATAAAAAAAAATTCCCCTCCCAACATTCCGATATCCTATTTAAATCAAACAGTACATATCTACTTATATATAACTTATTTATTATATGATCAATGTTGCATCACACAATGGTATTCAACATGACTAGAGGTTACAAAAGTGTGTGCATATTATGTTAATAAACATACAATGATTTTTATTCATCTGTCTCCCTTTTTACTGAAATATAGATCAGAAGATACAAACATCATATAAACAAGTAATTGTGATAAACATGAAATCGAAAAACGCGTAGCAAGCATACACATACAAACATTTACATCAGCAACAGTAAGTAGGCGCTACTTAGTTCGCAATAACCCCCGCGCGTCGCTCGCTAAATATGCTGAATTTACAAGATATTAATATAAAAAGACTGCACCTCACGCTGCACACTTGTACGCCTCCAACATGAAGGCAGTCGGTTTATTAGTTTGCCTGGCGCTGGCTGGAGCTACCGGAAGCATCTTCGGACTGCAAACCCCTAACACCGACGGTGTCATCGTGCAACCACTGGACTACATCCCTCAACAGTTCCAGCTGCCGATCTACCAACAGTATCAGCAGACGTACGGAGACAACCAGAGGTCCGGACACAACCACCGTCACAACAAACGTTAGCACACAATTTACCCGACTATTTTTCGTAATCAGCAATGTATTATATCATTAAGTATAAATTTGAGATTGTTTATAAATAGGAATTGTAATAGTTGATTAGGAATTGTGATAATATGTACAGTTTTCTTTTTTTTTAGGGGGGGAGTATATGTGGCAGCAAATAACTTCACGCACGCACGATAAGCACGTTTGATCTGATTTCAAATGACAGTGGTCACAGTGAGACTCTCTACATCTCGTGTTTCCATTTTCCACCATGGCCTAACCACTGGCAAAAATTCAATAATCTCATTTATCAACATTTCTGTACATTCACCTTCATGCAAATCACGTTGAAGCGATATTTCTCCGAATTGAAAACCTGGCGGGAGGAAATAAGGAAAAATAAACGTGGTTCTGAATAGAAAATAATCATTTAAAAATACTGTTACAATTTGAATTGAAAAGTCGATGGTAGCGGTCGCGACGGTTCATCCCCCCGCAAAGATTTGTTGGTGAGATTTAATTTGAGATACGGTCAGGACCACGCTCCGCCGTCGCCAATTTTTTACGTAACCATACTCTAAATTAGCTGCTATTGTACTGTTTTAACACAAACGTACACCACCGCTCGATTCTTTTTTCAATGGTCTGATTGATTTTGTTTCTACGTGTTTATCGAACATTTGTATTGACGTATTTTTGTATTCTTACATACTATAAAATAGATGCACAAAATTATATAATTTCAATAATAATGCTCTACAATTAAAAGCTCAATTATATTTAAAAACTTCTTTAGAAGATTCCCCGAATTGGGATTGGAACACGAGACATATTAAACAGTCTACAGGCATGACCTAGTTTGGAGACCTTTGATAATACTGTAATGCACAACGCAGATATGCCAATTATTGTTGTCTCACTAATTCTAATATCGTCATACATATGTATTTTGTGCAATAAATAAATAAATTATTATTATGAGTTTTAGACTCGCATTGGCTTATTAGGAAATTTGATTGACCATTGAAGTATCCCTTAAATTATAAGTTTCTTTAATATCCATCTTTAATTTCTTTAATATTAACTGTGACGTTTGTTTGCATTATTTTGATCTTAGGCTATAAACGCTTTATTCTTGCTAAATTCTTGGTGTTTTAATTTTCACCATTCATTCCACCTTTAATTCGACACATATGTTGAATTCACAATTAAATGCTAGGAATGTTTACACCACAGCGACACGTGCACAAACAATGCAACTCAAACAATTACAGTTCATCAGGCTTGGTAATTTGAAAGCGGGGCAAGTTGGCCAATATTCCCGCGAGTTACAAACACACTCAGCCGTATGAGATTTTGTTGCACCGTTTAGAAATTATGCAGTGGCTGGCAGGCCGTAATTTGACACGCAGCGTCAGAGATAGAAAACGACGGCGTGATCGTTGTGGCATGTATCATTCATAAGGAAATGTGGCTCGGGGCGTACATTGCGAATATTTTACAGTCGGTTTATCGAAAGAGCAGAGGCGCGTTTAAAGCCTCATAGAGTACGGGCACAGGTGGCTCGAATATCCTCGCCAATAGTATGGAGACGTGATCGGAAAACCAAATTGCAATTGGCAACTCGCGACTTCCTCTTCAAATAATGAAATTTGAAATTTATTGTACCGATCGAACTCTTCCCTGTTCCGCTGTCCCAATAAATTAGGACGTAGGCAACTCTGCACGCGAAGAAAATTAAGGAGAAGTTGCTGCAAATCTATTTTACCATTTAACTTCCGACGCAAGTTTTAATTTTATGAGAATAGTTCATAATTTTCCGCTTTTATTCCAAGAGATGTAATACTTAAACGACTAGGTCAAGAAAGAAAAAAATAGTTTACGGACTTTTAACCCTATTTACATAAATCACGAAACGCGACGAAACGTATTTCTACGGTATATTTACTCAAAACTTAATTTATCTTTGTTTAAATAATAAGGATATGATTAAATACATTCTTATATATTATTTGAAAACCGTATTATGCTTTTAACTTCATCTTACGAGGATCGTGCACATGAATTTATTATTGGAATATAAACTTCGGGAACATAAACAAATCAAACGATTGCATGTCCTGCAAAGTCTCCTCATATTTCGGAGTTAACTGCGGTCTGTCGACCTGAAATCAGAACTAAGTATCGCTGCCACACCCATCGTTAGCGATTTATTCTGGCAGGATTTATTTCAGCAGGCAAAGGCATTGTATTTGGCTTCCACAGTATACAATAACACCGTTTGTTACGTTTTCTCAATAATTTTTCTTAAGAAGAAGATCCCAACAATCAAACGAATGCTTTGAACATTTTTATTTTTTGCTGAGAATCTAGTTCTTGCTTTAGAACTGTGCTCAGCACTCAAAGCTCAGTGAAGCGGTGTAATAACGAAGCACCCGGCTATATTATAGTACAAATGGAGAGCTGCTAGTTTCAACATTCGCTATTTGTATTCTATTCTGTATTAAATATCTACATACGTTGAAGTTTTTAATTACGAAAATACACTTTTTTATTGTTAGGAATGGCGAGACGAGCATGCCATTCGCATGATGGTAAGCCATACGACCGCTCATGGACAGTAGCAAAACCAAACACCATGAATTACAAAGCAATGCTTGGCATTTCCCAGCGCACGCCATCCTGAGACATAAGTTAGGTTTTATACTTACGTACATTTGACAAAGGCTTAAGATGCGAATACTTTTGAGTCCTTAAAACTCCGATAATCCGATGTTGTTGACTTAAAAAAATACTATTATAACGATTCTCGTCGAACTATTTTCACGTATTCTATCTATATATATTTCAAACATTGACCTCATCAAGATTAACTGTTTGAGACTAGTTATAAAGAATTTCCACAGAAACCAGATACATGTAGAGCAAAAAGCAATACGTTTGGGCTATGACGAGTTATTCATCGTCATTTACGACGGTCACTATCTGGGTGAACCTTGTGAATCTGAATCTTGTTGGCATACCAATCACAGGATCTCTGGAAATTTCAATCTCTAAACGAAAAATAACTAATAAATAAATATGCCAAGCTTAATCATACGTAGTTCCCAGTTATTATAGATATATCACAAAATATAAGACCGTTGCGAACACTTAAGAAAATACATTTAGCGGTAAATTAGTGTCTACTTAAAAACACCCACGGCGTAGACAAACTGTGGAAATGTGAGCAAACGAACGTGGCTGGAAATACAGATAGCATTTCCATTTTTTATTCGTTTCTCCAGTCCTGACCACCTGCTACTTAATCTACTAATCCACACTCAATGCTTCACCGACTTTCACACCTACAAATCGATCTTTCAGTTTATTTATGATCACTAAATAATTTGTGATGTAGAATTTGATGTATTTATAAAATTGGCTAAGTGCGTTACTACTACATAATACATACATATGTATGTCAGACACTCACGACTTTTCCCAGAAGGGGTAGGCAGAGGTGCAACCAGGACACTCACGTTTCACCTTGTGTGTTCCGTCCCACCATATGATAGGAACGAGCCTACCGCTATATCGGGCACAAACTCCTGACTCCGGACTTATAGAATAAAGAAATCCAATATCACTTTGCCCGAACCGGGATTCGAACCCGAGACCTCAGCTTTGCAATCATACCGTAGCATCACTGCGCCACCGAGCCAGGCAGCACTATTTTATTCATTATGCATTAACCTTACCATTATCATAACAATTAATGTAGCCGCCATTTTGAACTTTTTGGTTATTTATTTAATAAATGAAAGTTGAATTTAGACTGCTAGACAACCACTAGTAGTACTTATTTTGTTTATCGTTCTCACATGTATGAATAAGAATAGAAATATTTGTACGTTTTCAACGAATTTAGTTCGGTTGTTAGTTTTTAACCGGCAATCGAGCAAGCAATTGTCACCAAAGGCTTGTGAATAGTCGCCTGAATTTTTTGGCCCACCGCAATAAAAAGCTTGGCTCGTGTTTCCTTTTTGATTGTTTATATCCAACTATTGTTAGTATTTCTTTCTTTATTCGTAGATATCCCTTTTTTAAATAAATGGCACGTGAAAAATCTTTTGCCACAACTTTTTTCGAGTTGGGAAATAAAATTGGTTTAGCAAGATCCTGGCTTTGGTATTTTATCCCGAAAAATGATTCATTTACTAGTGTCGAAATAACAAATAGTATTCAAAAAGGTAAAAACACTGAAGGCTCTGCTTGTTATTTTTTTATGTTGATTATAATTTGTGGCTCAAAACTATGCCTTTCTGTTTTGAGTTCCCCTATATTTGTCCCTGTTTTAAAGGCTCTGAAATTCGGTAGCCAGACGGTCACAACAATAGCGCTTCCTGTCTACCCTGGGGCACGAAACCCCGTGTAACAATACGACAAAGAATAAAAAAAATCAAATAAAAATGTGCGCGACATAAATATTTCCGGATTCCTATTATGAGTACTCGAAATGAGAAGTATAATAACTCAACTTCAATATTGTTATTATCTGTTTAATATTTTAATGTGATCTGACAATTGTTGCATATTAATGTAAAGATTATTATTGTTACTCGCTGACATTTATGTGAAACAAAGGTAATATGCCTGCGAGCGAAAGCTAACATGTAATAAATAACATAATTAACTATAGACATTAATGGAAACGACACACTTATAATTGAATCATTTCCATGTTTCAAATAAATTGTATAAAGCAATACATTAATGGAAATTATAGGCGTTGGAAATTTAATATTTTCCCGAACACTTTAGATAGGCACCATTAACTGTTGGTACCTAAAAATGTTTTTATGACTTTTTCGATACATCGGAGCGGAGCGTTAAAAGCTTTTAAGCCCATAAAATACATATTCCCTTCTCCCAACGAAATTATGAATTTCATAAATTTAGCGTTCTTATACATTTTATAGAATTTATGTAAGTTTTTAATCATGTTTTTCAATCTACGTCAAAAAGAAACGAGATTGTTTGGTTTGAGCGCTTGTATGCAAGCAATTTTCTCAGAAAGTCTTTGAAGGATTTGCATTCGATAGCGGATTTCACTGGAAGGATTTATAATACTGAATGTTACCTTAATCTTTGTATCGTGTGGGTTTTAGTTCAATGGTTAGGTTGTGTTATAAAACGGTATAGTAAAATGTTTGATATTAAGATGTATTTATAATTGTTAGAGTTATTTTTAGTTCACTCCACATGCGAGTGCATAATGAATATATTCAGCAGTGCAACTTCAAGAACTGAAGGAAGAAATAGAGCAAGATCAATATGCATACATACATAACCACACGCCTTTTTCCCAGAAGGGGTAGGCAGAGGTGCTACTAGAACACCCACGTTTCGCCTTGTATATTCCGTCCCACGATGTGATAGGGGGCGAGCCTATCGCCATATCGGGCACAAATTCCTGACTCCGGGCTAATAATGAATAGAAAAATCCAATATCACTTTGCCCGACCCGGGATTCGAACCCGAGACCTCAGCTTTGCAATCATACCGTAGTACCACTACGCCACCGAGGCAGTCAAGATCAATATGAAATGAATTAAATCCCAATTGTTAGAAACTGTTCACTCCGGCATTAATCAAAAATACAATTTAATTACAAAATTATTTAGTGCTTATTTCAATATGCGATATACACAAATAAACTTTAAGAACTTAATTGAACAGCAGAGCGGTTACGTTCCGACTTCGCCGACGCATCACAATAGCTTATTCATCACATTTTAGGGTTGCGTGGTTACAAAGGAAGTTAGGAACTCTATTACGCCATTTCCATATCTCTGTATACATACATAATTATCTTTGTGTCGAATCTCGTTCCAAGTAACCACTTTGGAAGTAACAAACATTCGCGGTAGTCATAACTTCTGCGACAATTGAATTTTCAGAAGTTTTAGTGAAAGACATTATGTCGCAACTAAAAACATATTATTCAACATTGAAATATTTTAGTTTCTAAAATTAAAATTCCTAATAATCCAAATACCCAATCCAAATTGTTTACATTATACACATCTCATGAATGAAATTTAAATAAATTACGAATAAAAGTATCGGGTCCTCAATCGTAGAAATAAGAAATTATATTTATTAAAAATTCGTCACGGAACCCGATTACAATATTCTACTTGTATTTTTTTCTTTTATTCTAGTCACAAACCATAAAACAAATTAGACCGGATCATTAACAAGATATTTCCATGATCTTCAAAGTATTTTTATGATGTTTCTATTCTCGTCCCGCGAATATTCTGAATGGCACCCGGCTATGGAAGCCGCCAGTAATTTGCGTGCAAACTGCATTTTGGAGTGAGTTTTAAAATTTAAATTTCAAGACACCGAAAGGTAAAAAAGAAATATGTCTGCCCGTTGTGGCAGCGGCGCATGGGGCGTAAAGGACCGCCGAGTATAAAAAACGAAAAAACATTCTACTGTAAATCATGAAACCTTAAAATCCACGGTATTCGTTCGGATCGCACTTTGATGACTCTTTCAGCTTCAATTTATGAAAATATGATTTTGAAACCTGATTCGTTATTGTTGCTTCGTTCTTATTTCCATGTATAGATGTTTTGGCAGAACTTTAATTACACTCTAACGATGAATAGTAGGGCATGAATAGTCTGTATATTTGGACATTTGCATAATTACGTGAATTCTACATTTTTATACATATCAGAATAAGCGATTTTGTTAACAAGCTAGTTATGTAATCAGTTTTGTTTAAATTTTAATTGAATTTATATAACATCTAAACACGTTAAATAGTGGTAGTACTGTAGTTACATTGGACTCTAGTAGGAACTGACGTACTCGGTTGGGGTGGGTACCACTATCTCACAGAAAAATATGAATCGACGGCTTTGACGTCTCGTTCCTTTCAGTGAGCAAGATTATCGGAGGTCTAAGTCTCTTTCCTCCGCCTATCTTCTTTCCTTCTCTGTCCCCTGTCAGTTGAGGCGCTGACAACGCCTCTACCATGCAACTTTAGTAGAAGTTTATGGGCGGCAGTAATTGTTATTATCATTTCATGTGAGCCATTTGTTCGATTCCTGGCTCTATATAATAAAGAAGTAAAACATACAGTCAACGTAAAACAATTTGTAGGATGTTTGAAGTATTGCTGCGCTGCAATAAATTTGCTTGTCATCGGACCTCCGCGTATCAACGTCATGGCTCAATAGATGTTTTGCGATTACGATATATGCTGATAATACTGTTGGGTTGTGAGGTACCCTTCCGACCCCATTACCTCTGTCCACTGCCACTTTAAATCGCTAATATGCTGGTCTATACCGGTAACTATTTTTCTCTCGTCGATCTCCTCTTACTAATTCAGCCAAATGAATGATTACATAAAAATATCTCTATAAAATAGTATATTTAATCTAATTCAAGAGGTTATTTTACATACACAAAGCTACTGCACTACTTGTTATGAAAACTTTTCTAAACAAAGATACAACGTAACAAAAGCGATATCTACTCGCATTCAGGGAGCAAAGCGAAATCTCCCATTTCCAGATAACAAGAACCGCGGCGTACTTCCAGATTCTCAAAATATAACAGTAGTTATAATAACTCAACTGGATAACTATATCCAGGCTTCCAGTTGCTACCACAGAAACTCTCCCGCTAGCAATAAACGCCCCGAGAAATATTTTCACATCGTTGTGAAAGTTAAAATGAAAGTAACTACACCCCGTAGAGCAATAGCGGACCCTTACACCGACGACGGATAATGCTGAATATTTCTACGAGTTATATAATTTTATTCATGAGGCCGATACGCCCGATTTCGTATCACTTCATAACAACAGTTAGCACAATAGGCGGTGACCAAAACTTTCTCAATACTCATTCACACATTCAATTGTTTCGTCAATGTATTCCGAATTAGGCATCCACTTGTGAAATGTGCCGTCTGATAAATGTCATGGTACTCATCATATGCAACAATAGTTCATAATCTGCAGCCTTGTTTCGAGTCCGTGCACGAAATATGAACTGATTGCTATGAAACACACACCCGCATATACATATGCTAATTCATTTCTAACAGGATTAAAACCTACAGATAATTAAATACTATTTGCGGGATTTTCAACTTGCTTTACGCGAATACTCTGTCTCTCTCTTTCTTCAACCACAGTCAAGTAAACTGCTGAACATAGACCTGCCTCAAGGATCTCCATATCGACTTGTTGGAAGCGGTTAATACTACTTATAAAAAATAAAACAAAATTCTGAATTACTAACTTCAAGGGTTTTCAAGTTTCAAGTTTTAAACATGTTTAAATACATTTACTTGCCAACGTTGAATATTGTAAACATCGAAAAATGTAAAGGATTCCCATACCATAACAGTCATCTTTTCAGAGTAAAATAAAACTGCTAAATCCATCGCCCGTCGAAAGCGCCCGGTCGTGTGTCGATTTTAATAGTGCATGTGACTGTTTGACGCGTATATAAAAGTGGTGCCGTAGGATGGGTTTTTGAAATCTCCATTGAATGGTTTTAAAAACTCGAATCCTCGCATCTCGCCTGCTGACGAATGTATGGCTTGCAATTAGATAAAAACAGCACGTCATGTGAATGTTATGTGGGTTCAAAACAGGAATTCACAACTTTAACTTTACGAACGTGTGGCGTGGCGCGTTCTGTTTCGCCAATGGTAATAAAAGACACGTAAAAAAGTTTGTGAATGTTAGAAAGGAAGGGTTTAAAAACGTTTTCATGACACTGGTAGTGTAGCATAACTTTATTTACTGGCATTGCAAAACTACTTGAATAAAGATGTTTTTTTATAGCATAGGTCCGGCAAACGAGCTAACAAGTCACCTGATAGTAAGTGATCACTGTTGCCCATGAACATATACAACGCTGGGTCATGGATGTGTTAATGGCCTAATCGGGAGGAAAGCGGGAAGGAAAAAGGATGGGAAGAGGAAAGGGGTATTGGGCATCCGGCAATCTCACTCACCGAACGAAACGCGACAGCGAAGCTGCCACTTGACGTCGATTTTCTGTGAGACAGTGGTACCGCCCCGGATGAGCCTGCCCATTCTCGTTGATTCATGTCAGACACCAGCGTGGCTCTACCACTACCGAAAGTGGTGGGAAGAGTAGTTTCTTCTAAATAGAGTATCCACCAGTTAATTCAAGAATGGACACAAATACGTAGGTACTTGTACTTGAAACCGGATACTTCTACACAAAATGGAACTTCTTGCGCGGGGCACTGCCGTGTGTTTTCCACCATCATGTACGTTGGTTGCTATGCGAATAAATAGAAACACCCTGCAAGCTATTGCGTTCAAGATCATACCCGCGTTTCCTGACAACAAACAAAATTTCATGTCTCGGAAAATACATATGTCAAGACATCTTTTCCGCTTGTGGAAATGACTACAAACATTGAATTAAACCCTATAGATTAGTTTCAAGCTGTTGTAGGCTTTAGAAAAAATGTATCACAACATGAATGAAATATAAATACAATACGCGACAGGTTTTTTAATAAGTTATAAATTACCGCGTAAGTTTGTGGCTGTTTTAAAACTCAGCTCAGAATAGAATTTCGCATACACTAAAACTATTATGGACATAGTCTAAATTATTTCTACCTCAGGTACAATATTGTTCCAAGAATTTTAAGCGTAGCCTCTTAGGAGTCGCCGAGAAGATGAGATGTGTTGAGATGGGAGAGTTCTTGTAATAAATCTTGGATATATTTTATGCCTTGTGAAGCAACAACATGATATTTGTCTTCGTCTTATTATACTGGCTAAGTTATGAACATCTATTTGAGATTAAACATCTTATTTTGTGCGACAACTCAATACAGTAGAGGATAAAACATGCGTAAATAAATAAGAACGATAGAAATATGAGTTTTTTTTTCTCCTTACAAAAATATATTTGCTAAAGCCTGATTAATATTTTTTTTATCGTAAGTATATGTTGTTTTATGTTATAAAATATAAAGCTTAATATTTCTGTGATTTGCACAAAGTGTTAATATAATAAATACATGGATAGATTTAAAAAAAACTCCTAGTTTCGTGGTTTGTGAACTAGTCCTTTCGCTGTCCACCAGGCGTGCCGCTGTCACGTCAAGTGTCCACCTAAGCCATTCATAAAATAACACTCTTTGTAAACATTTAAAATATTATTCAAAGTATTAGAAACGTTATAACCAGCAATAATGTGCTAAAAAAATCTGTCACTGCGAATCTGTTTTGAAATTGTTTAAGCAATTACATCGATAAAATAATTCTTCACGCAATGACATTGGAATTGAAGAGAAGAATAATAAATTTTGATCACTTTCTGACGTCCGTAACCGTGATTCGATTCCACAATTTATCATCGCTCCCCTTCAGTTAAAAAATGATGATTAAAATGGGCGTTATTATTTTCAATCATGCGTCTCCTTACGACCGCCATTTTCAATTTACAGATTAAAAAACTTTCATGGCCTATCTATTTACTTATTAACAAGGAGGATGAATTAGGTCGTTCGAATTAAGTTGTGTTAAGTAGTTAAGTTTTGAAGGTCCATCAACGTCAAAATTAATTATTCCGATGCGGATGAAAACTTTATTTTAGTTTAATCAAGTAAAATATATTCCTATTTACAATTTCTTCTAGCGGTAATAGTTAGGTATGCTAAATTTCGTCGGTCATAAATCAATAGGTACAATAATTATTATTAAACTAGGGGCCGGCCCGGCTCTACCTGGATGCATATATTTCTCGTACCGTTTTATTTATATTCAAACTCAATATGTCACCTTGTTTAATTTTGTTATCTTGCTATTAAAAAGCTTTCTTTTAATGTTTAGTACTTTTTGTTAATAAGGTGTCTATTACAACTGAATGTAATCAACTGAGTAACAACTACCCCGATTAATTTATAAGCAGCACATCCACGTCATAATAGTCAAGACCGCACGCTATACAACCCTCTATGTCTAGTTGTTCGCTATGACATCGTCATTAATATTAAAACACAAGACAAAGATAAAGGCGAAGGTAACCCCTTGAGCGGTTTAGATTAAACGTCAAGTGTACGCAATCAATATAATTGAAATAAGCTGATATAAATTTTCATTACCGCTATCCGTTGCCGCATCAAGTCCACTGCTAAACAAAGGCCACTAGATCAAACACTTCTCGAACTATTGGATTTGTAGTTAAAGTATCTAATAGATTCTTTAATAATGTCCACTGCAATTTATTGCAAGCTACAGCACCCAGATAGAAAAAGTATAAATTTCAATCAAAACAATGAAAGTGATTCGTCCAATGCAATCGTAGTGTATACTAAACAAGCAAATTCTAAACACAACCCACTCCCGAACCTCATTCTGATCATGTAGGATGAACAAATTTTCCTGCTGCTTTGTTTACTAGTTACTAAGTAATAAAAAAGTTTGATAGCAGATTAGAAACTACGGGAAAGAATCCAGTTCGGTTTGTGGCTTACGTGACTAAATAAATCTGGCTCTTGACTTCAACTCGCCTGAAGTATTGTGAAGTACTTATCTACTCAAGTTTGAGAAGGAAATAAATCAAACCATTAACCAGCGGATGGCATAGAATCGTGCGGTACGGACGGGGATATTTGTGAATCTTGAAAATAATGCTGAGGTTAACCAGCTCACGTTAGGTTTGTTCAGCAGTTCTACCAACTTGTTTTAACTTTTGTGTAAATAACAGATAAAACCAGGTAATGAAGATAGTAACCGTACTTGCTATTACATATTTGTATTAAGTTTGCCATAACAAAGCTTAAGTAAAGGCACAAAAATCCGAAAAATATGCAGACGTTACGGCACCGATATAGGTATTTTATAAATATTTAATGTCACAAGTTAAAAGAATAAAATCGACATATCAAAAAGAAATAGAAATAATTATTTATTTACCAAATAGGTGATGCATTATTACAAAGATAGAGTCAAGCTAGTCGAGACAGGAGGATCGATGAGCATTGATACTAACCACATCAAAACATAAGGTATTAGCTTAACAATGCGATATAAAAAAACCTATTGTAAAACAAAAGATGAAAAATGTGCTAATCATAGGAATAGAGCCAAAGAGCTCTTTAATAAAACAGGAATAAGCAGAATAACACTCATATAAGCTTATCTTCAGAATCAAAGAATAGATAAAACACACACGCAAACAAATGGAGCAACATTCATAAAAACATAAGTGATTCATTGTTTCGTCGGAATCAAGATACCTGAATTGATTGGCGCTCATCAATTTTAATTCAATATCCACCGTTGTCGACTGGCAAGGCGGCGGGAACATGTTGCCAGATAATCGAGTATTTTGCTCCGACGACTACAAATGTTTCTACGCTAATACGTGAGAGTCGTGTAATATTCACGTTATTATTTTACTCGTATACTCGTATATTGAACACTGGAAATGTGTGAAATGATATTAATGTTTCGTTCGAGAATTATTCTGTATGAGAATGACGTTTAAATATCGTATTGTTTAGAATTTAGACAATACGAGTATATATTTAATGATAATATATATACACACACATTGTAAGTCCACCAACCCGCACTAGGCCAGCGTAGTGGACTATATAGTCTAACCACTCTCAATCGATTTCCTCGATTGTAGAGTAGGCCCGTGCCCAGCAGTGGGATGTATATGGGCTGCTACAAGAAATATTTAATGAAATAATTTTTATTAATTTAACTACGCATATTTAACTATTGAGTGTACTTGTTTATTTATTATTAAATTTTTGTCTGTGAGTCCTACGCCAGACCAAAGACTTTTATTTTATTTTTGAGTTTATGTTTAATATTTTTACACCAATCTTGTAATTAAGCACCTTGCTTATTTCATCACTTGCTTTTAATTTGTACAAATCAAAATCCTCATATTGCATATCACACCTTATTATTTATTTATTTCAATTTTCAAAATTCAAATTGTTTCTAACTCGCTCAGTGAATGATCACGCCATTATATCATTGTAATCAGGCACTTGATTGATGTCTGCTTTCCAAGTTTTTTAATTTAAACGTAGTACTTTGGGTAAGCAATAATTGTTTTCCATATCGAAACATTTATCAGTTTTGAATAATGTTTAAGAAAATATTATAATTTTTATTTGGTCGTTTAGAGTTCTTATAGTATTTTCTTCTTCTGATGCATTTTTATACGCTCCATATTAATGCGTAGGTGCTATATTATACACAATACAAAATACCTCTTTATGTCACTACAGAAATATAATTTATTGTAAAATTTCCCAGCTCGGAATCAAGTAAGGTCGCGACCCCTTTTCCCATCTGCTAATGTCACCACAGCGCTTAGTAGTTAGGCGGTTAGTAAACTTTCCGCACATTATGGTCAGAGAAAAAATATCTAATAGGTACTATGAATAATTATATCACAATTCAAAATATGTCCGAGTGTTACTGATATCAATGTAAGGTGTATTTCAATTTTCTCTTTATAAAATAAGAAAGCATCGGCGTCTGTGAATATTTAATACATTTGGCGTAGGTCGGTCGATACACCCTTTTTAAATGTCTAGATATTCATTCCAGCCAAATGAGTTTCCAGCAGTCACTGGGGAATTATCTCAATGTATACAGTCGCGAGTTGAGACGCGACAATTGAGACAAAATTTTTTGCAGAAACTGCTCTTTTCGCCATCCGCAAGATTAGATTCAAGAGGATAAATCTCTCCTTCCTCCCACTTGTGTCGCCCATTTTGTGTGAAGGCTTTATTCCGGATTATTTATACAGAACATTTCGCTCGCCGGCTGACACACTGAATAACGCCATCCTTTAATCTTTCCACGTTAGAATAGTCGGTAGTCACCTTGCGGACCAGATCAACTCTTTCATTTGCGTGTGAAGGAAAAAAACATAGTTCCATTTTCGAGGTTCGCTAAAAGATTCCACGCTAAAAGCTTCGCACGGTGTTCATTAGCGAAATTATTCAGTATTCTCGAAGCACGTATGCCGATTGCGGCGCAGTAAGTAGACATAAACACTGAATTACATTTAGAGGCGCACGTAAGAAGCAAGCAATTCCTGATGTACCATGAAGTTAGATTGGAAAACTTCTCATTCTGCAACGTGCTGTTGCTCCGTCGCCGTACACGAATGCTCATATTATTGTTTGCACAAACACGCACTCAACTACTACTTCGCCTTCAAATATAATTTAACACTAAATCTGTAATGTACTCATGGAAAATATACGGTGAGTGGCGTTAAACATATTCAAACGAGGTTTAAGTACTTTTCCAAGTAAACAGGCGCGTAAGGTCAAATGTGTCGGCTTACACCGTACATTATATTCTGTATGTGTACAGTACAAAGGTATAGACAACGTGTAGAAAAATATTATTATCCCGTTGTTGTAATTTTTTCCCGTGTGTAATATCGCCGCTAGACGTTCGTCGTAAACAGAGGCTTTGTTGATGCAATTTCCACGATACCACATTTCTGCGAGATTAAATTCGTAATACGGCTTCCGTTTGGCTCTGGTTCCGTATTCACTGCGCCTACTACGAGTATAGTGGGTAAGCGCTGTTGAGAGCCATGCTAAAGAGCTCGCGTAATACCCATTGTTCTATTACAATGAGCTTATTAAAATTGTGTCTGTGCTCAAATATTTTTAATCAAAATCTCTTTTAATTTTATATTTCCTTGACCTTTTTCAGGGATTTTTCTATGTAATAATGGAATAAATAAAATGAGTGAAGAGCTGTAAAGTTTATTAATATTGTACACCAAACTATGTAGGAACCTCATATTGTTGTTTACGTGAAGTTCCAAAATGTTGCAGACTGTATATTTCGTCAGTTCTGAGAAATTTTGTGATGAAATTTACCTTAGTTAGAAGTTTACCAAAATTTTGCTTTAATAAATTCATCAGAATGTTTAAATGTTTAAATCAATGTGGTAATTTATGGTATTTATGTTTCTGTCTTTCAAAATCATTACAATTTTATTTATATCTGTAAATATTTATTTATACTTTATACCTATATTATATCTGTGTATGTATAATTTGTTTATTTACACTTTAACTGTTTTTTCATTGCATTTTATTATAAGTTCCGAAATCCAAATAGAATATCGCATAATTACGTCGCCGCAATGATACAGGCCTGATCGAAACCAGATATGCTGAACCCAAACGCGCCACACACATCTCTCGACGGGTTATCCAGTTTCCACCATCGCGTGTAATTATTGATATTAATAGATTTACGTGGTAGGGGTTTCAGCAGAATGGGATCTTTTTCAGAATGGCTTATTTGTCAATGTCAGGGCAGGCAGTGACGCCTGCGTCTGTTTCTGATGGCCTCGTTGTTTCGTTTTATTGGTAAGCATATTTACTTTTACTCACAGTATGTGGAGAGTAAAACATGGAACGCTGTTAATCGAATTACATCGTTTGAAACAGGCTCTACGTCATAAACGATCAACTTGTGTGTTATATGACCTAATGTTAATGTAGGGACCATGCTTTTTTTATTATGTTGTCGGTTATGCTAGCCCGCAGTCAGCTATCGTGGTGGACTTAGGACTACAGCCTGAGCTCTCTCAATTGACCCTGGATAGTAGGGGGGGCTGATATGTTTTTTAAAAAGTTACACTACAATAAATAAAAAAAAATACTTCACTTTAATAGGGTTATTTTATTGTAGGCATACGTATATATATACGTACACGCAATACGGCTTCGTAATCCACATAGTAATCTAGAATTGTATTTGGCATTTACAACGTTCAGCTAATCGGCATTACAGCTTTAACGTTGGCAATGTATTTTACTCACATCGAACACAGCGGAACATAAATCGGCAAATAAGCAGTATTAAAGGATCGCCGTCAATGCGCCCGGAGATTGTTCAATTGCAAATAACATTTTCAATAGCCTTGTATCTCCTCTGATTACCCAGCAATAGCCATAAAACAGAACACGCCGTTTCGTTTATTAGTTTTGGTGTTAGTGGAAAGTATAAAAAGTGAGCGACCATTAGAGTAATCCCAGCGCCACTTGTTTTTGTACAATTCGTTGTTTGTCCCGGCTCGCAGGACGCAGCCGTATGTCCACGTAGCGGAGCGTCAGCTATTTGTCATTTTGTTAGTCGCGCGACTCGCAATATTCTGCGAAATAACTCGCTGGCTGGTGCGGCGAGATTGCTTCCCAGTTTACTGCCTCCCCTCTCGAGAACGGCCAACTGAGAAAAAGTTGTAAATTTGACGCCAAATCGCGCGTTTATACAGCCCAGCTGACCTCAACGCTGTTACCGCACTGCGTGCCACGAGCTCCGTTCAAATTGAACCCACCTGCTTATGAAGCGACGGTCAGTGTTTAATAAAGTCACATGGCCGGCCCGATATGCCACGCAATGTCTATATCACCGCAATATTCCGTCTGCTTATTGCAGACGTTATTGCACGTTTAATTTGCGTAATGTACACTCGGTGCGTACAAACATACGTACGTAGACATGTCTACTTGTTCATTGAGTTTAAGCGCCCCGTAAAGTTATAAAAGCAGTTTAATGAAGGGAGCGGTTATTGTACGTGTAAATCTATGATTTATTAATGTGTTCTCGTGCAGAAGTGCGTTATAGGTATGAGTACGATGCCACTAAATAAAATGAAGACAAACGAGGCGCCGACACTTAAACATTAATAAAGAAAATTATTAGAATCATCTAAGACGTAAAATATCGCAGTCGTAAGTAAAAATTCCGATATTCTAATGAATATCTTTTCTCAGTAATAAAAGCCGGGTAACAAATTATTATCCGTGCCGTGGCCATTACCAAATTGTGTAATTTTCCTTTTTCAAGTTTCTGTTGGACCCGAACAAAATTACTTCGCCCTCGCAACCCGCCATTTAAAGGCAGGAATGATGAAAATTGACTCTAACAATAATTACGTGAATCAAGTTATTCCTTTGAAATTGTACTGACCCATCTACCTACCCCATCTGTAAACTCTGCAAATAAATAACGGAATCTTCCTTTACATTAGATTCAATAAAATATTTCCCTTCTTAAATTAATGAAAGGTAAATTGTTTTTCGCCTTAAAGATTTCAGGTGTAAGAAGTAGGTATGTACGCTTCGCATGTGAAAGGGATATAATAAATTATGTTCGGTCGAAATCGCGTTTCTCATTTTATTATCGAGAAACCAACTGACAAAAACAAACTACGGTTTATAGTTAACAAAGAAATCACAGTATAAAGCGAACTAAGTTACAATTAGACTAGCCATAACGCAAAATAACCATGAGGGATTTATCACAACAATTTTCACGCACAAAAGTCGGTAAGAATACAGAAGCTATAACTCAGTAACTGATTCAAGTTTTATTTTTTTTTCACTCCCCCAGCATTTCATACAAACTACACAATAAACTACTTCACAACTCCATATAATAACACTCCAATTCGACTGGCACGAATAGGAAAGCGTTTCCAAAAAGAGGCCCATAACTTGTTGCGACGCCTGTAAAACGTGATGAAAACCAGCGTTTTTGGCGTGCGGCCAACGCGTAGCGGTCACTCCTTTTTCTTTGGCAAACATCGGAACTTTTACATGGTTTAATAGTCGCGAAGATACAGTTCAAACCCACACACTTATCTCGCGAATTATTTATTGATGGTACATAAAACTATTATTGAGAAGAAAATATCGTGAAATTAGTTATTTTATTTTAATAACATACAGAGGACAGCCTTCGTGGCGCAGTTAGTTAGACGCCGGTTGTAAAACGAGAGGCCGCGGGTTCTATCCCCGCACTGAAAAAAATATTTGTGTAAACCACAGGTATTTGTCTTGGGTCTGGGTGTTTGTGAGACCAAAAAGACTCTCGTAGTTTCTGAAACCCACAACACAAGACTCGATCTTAATGTAGGGTCAGGACTATATAAATATGTGACTGTTGGGTGTATTTATTAAATTCAAGCGTAAAATGACCACAATTACAGCCTCCGTAGAGCAGTTATTTTGAAAGCCGACTGCGGTAGGCCGCGGTCTGATCTCCACACTGTGAAAATCTAATGTTTTTATGTCCCACAGTTAGGTTTTTTCGGGTCTAAGTGATATGATAGAAAAGTCTCTCGCATATTCTGATACTTCCGACACAATGCTTGTTATCTTGCTGTGGGTCAAATCTATATAATCAGAAAAAAATAATATACTTCTTTTTCTCTTGTAATTTTCAGTATAACATACTAAAAATAAAGAAGAATAAATACATCGGTTTTTAAATGTTCCCAAAATTCTGATTTATTCACAAAAGACTAAAAACCACTTATCGGCCGAAATATCTAAAAGGAAGTCCTTAATCAAGAGTTAATTGAGTTACGAAGTCCATAAAACGGCGAAGGTCCTAACTCAACATTTATGACGTGATTCTAATAAAAAAGCAGAAACAAGTTACAGTGTGCGAAAATTACATCTTACTGAGTCATAAAAAGTACGTTTTTATTTAATTATTATATCGATTTAACTTCATTCAAATTAATAATAGATGGTGTCTGCGGTTCTTTAATAAAATAATCTTAGTTAACCTATTTTCGGAGCGTAGCCTTGACCTTTTCTAGAATCAATAAATAACTCCGACCTGTCGCAAAATTACGATATCTTCAAACTAAATAAAATGTAATTAGCTAGCTTTATAGTAAAAAAGCTCAATTTTAAATATGTTGTTAAGGCAATAAAAAAAATATTTTTTGGCATCCGGACACATTTGGTTTTTCTTTCATCTTGCCAGACACATTGAAGCTGATAAGTTCCAAAGCCACCATGATCGGAACTTCATAATAGCTGATCGCGTGATGCCTATGTCATTGGCAAGCGCAAACAACCTTTCAGCTTTTATAAAATGACGAACGTCTGGTGACCACGGTCTATTGCACTACATAGCAATGCTTGGCATTCCACTGCGCTCGCCATCCTGAGAGGTAAGATATTACGTCTGATTATGTCCAGCAGTTACTCTGCCTACAATGTCGTTCAAACCGGAACTTAACAGTGCATTTACTCTGCTGTTTGGCGGGAGAAATAGACATTGCGGTGGTACCTACCCAGGCGGCCTCTCACATATGAGAGACCTGCCACCAGCACATTAGCGCATCTACGTCATACATCTAGACACAGGCCACACTTCAATTTGAATTTCCAATACACAAAACAGAATTTAATTTTATCCCGTTATGACGCACAGTCCATTGTATGAGATGGCAAATGCTCTATTCATAAAGAATACAATACATAACAAGCAGTCTAATTGACTACATCACTCCGCAAATAAAACGCAGATTTTTAGCGTACGCAAACCCGTAATAGACAACATGACTATGAAAAGTATTAAACCAAAGCGAGCAAAAGCATTCTGACAATAGGAGTAAAGGAATTCATATTTGCTACTGTTCGCTCTCACGGGCATGGAATTTAAATGAACTTTGGCCAACAACAATGACACTAGAGACTTTTGTTCCATGAACAATACATTTTACCGGTAGAATTAAAAACTGCGGACAAAAGAGTACAAATTCATAATGCAGCCGCAGCCGGTGCGAGACGATTGCGTGCTGAGTTCTGACGGGGTACGCTGTACGCTGTACTGTACACGACTGCTCGCGGCATATAAGGGAAGCACTAAAATCATTTCGTAAACTATGCTTCCTAAACTACACAAATATAAATATAAGTATATTTGACAGCTTCCGTGGCGCAGTTAGTTAGATGCTGCTTGTGAAACGAGAAGTCACAGGTTCGATACCCGTATCGCGACAAATGTTTATGAGGCCCACAAGTATTTGTCTCGAGTCTGGGTGTTTGTGAGACCGAAAAAAGTCTCTCGTAGTTTCTGATAACCACTACACAAGACTTAATTCATCTTAATGTGGGGACAAGATTATGTATGTGACTGTTGTGTATTTATTTATTTCATTTATGTGTTTTTTACGCATTAATGCGATTAATTCCTACTCATCGGAATATTTATAGCATATTTATTATATTTTCTTTATTTATGATTATCTTTGTTTATTACGCGAGTAGTAATTACGTACCTTACTATTTATAAATAAATACGAAAACAGCTGCTATTATATTTTATGGATATAATACTAATCAATTTATTTTAGTGGCAGTAATTATATTTGTTACATTAAGTATTAGCTAATGTTGCTATCTCTAAATATGCAAAACTACTGAAAGAACAACACTATCTGCTTTAGAAATCAATTAGCTATTATAAAAAAAAATCCGAAAGTGTGCATCTTTTTTCGTCTTCAAATTCATAAAACCATTAGTAAGATCTGTATGTAACGGTAAATGCAACGCCACATTCCATTCCAGATTCCGACTTCACTATTAAACAGTAGTGGATGTTAAACAACGTTTTCTTATCTAAAGTTACGAACATTAATAGGCTTTTAGAAAAAACAAGCGTTCTAGGCGCTCGCAATAAAAACACAGAATGAAATAACATGGAATGTCCGCAAAACGATTGGTTGTGTAGACAGACGAGCCGACGACAGCCTCTTATCAGATGAAACATGTTATTTGTCTCGGGGAAAATACAAAAGTCAGCCAAATGCCTCGGCTTGGACAGCTCAAAGCTGGCGAACCGTTTACGAATACAAGATGTCTTCGCGGATCTAACAAAATGCACGCCGAAGGCTACTAAAACGCAAACGATGTTGAAAATATAAACAAGAGTTCGCATAGAGGAAACTACTTATGTAGGACACATAAGCTTAGGTACAAAATCTTTTCGGACATTTTACGTAATAGAGTCCCGAAAAGACGTTTCAAAATTCTTCCTCGCTCTGTGGAAATCGTTTCGAATTTATCGTTACCTGGTCCGCACTTTATTGAGTGCAACCAAAGGAATACATTTTTCAAACGTTACTGTTATTGCATTAACTAATTTGAACACTTAAGAGCAGGTATTAAGGGATTTATTTGTAGATAAATAGGTGAACTTAATAAATAGCACATAGGTATATCTGTGCGAACATAATCCGCGAATCATATCCATTTTATGAATCTAGGTTGGTTATTCATGAAAATAGCTTGACAATATATGAGGTCTCAAATAAACCCACTATATTTGATAGTCGCACAGAAGAGTTCTGCATCTGAATAGTATATCGCTGAAATTATAATTTTCGTGTTTAACTTAAACAGACGAGTATGCTTTGCTGACTACGCTTTGCTGACTGTGAATAAAGTAAAACCCGCCGATAATTAAAAAAGCAGGAAAACCGTTGTGTTTAAATTAAAAAAGTTTCTGTGTCCATGTCGTATGTTCCTTCCTATGTGTAAGCCATAAATATAAAAAAACGGAAATTCAGCTTCACATAATTTTCATATACAAGCTACATATCCTTCATGAATTACGGGCTATTTAAATTAAAAACATAAGTATTGATATAACGTCCCAATTAAATCTGAATTTGTAATGAACGCAACCGCCAATTAGGTATTATATTTCCATTGGTTTCAAAGGCTTACAAACGTGCTAGTTGGCGTGCTTTTCTCGTGTAAGCTGGGCCCTTCTTAGCCGTAGTTACCTATTATCCACGTTTTCGCAGTCACATTACTTCGCAGAGTAGAGAGACTCTTATCTCTGGGGCTACGGCTTGTTTATCGTCCAACTCGCATTTATGACTTCGTTATTTCCCTATTCTGACAACATAAAAATGTCATCCATAAGAATAACTCCGAGCTTTTATCTCTGTACGTACGTTGATAAGAGAAAATAATGAGAAGACTACGCGTCGATCGCTATTAACTTGTTGTCGTGGTCAAGTTAATAAAACCGAATGTGACAACGCGAAACGATTTGTGAGCGGAATACGGGAACAGATATCGCGCTAGACTGATGACACACATTCCCTCTATCATACAATCAAGTAACGTTTCTTTTTATTCCCAATAATGTGGTGGAACGGATAAACTAAGATTGGTTACTTAACTCAGAGTCGATATACAGCTATATTAAAAAATGTGGCACATAATATTTTCGTATTACATTACGTTTAACATCGGTTAAGTTTTAACTGAATATTTATTAACTTCATAAAAAGATTTGACAAAGTAAGCAAAGTATCTCGAACCAACTTAATTTATTGGTTGATTGTTTTATATTAACATGTCTCTATCGGATTCAACAATTTTAAAAACAAAGATCGTATCTTCGGTGTGTAAAAGTCACAAAATCAACCGCAACTGGTACCAAGTGACGTAATATTTTACCAATTTGGCACTTTCTATAGGTACATTGGTTGAGTTTGAGTAATTTTGTGGAATACGTGACGTATCACATGTCGTAAACCTCGTCTCCTTCTGTTTCCAATGTATCCATTTACATATTCCTGAAGTCTTACTGTCGAATTTATAGTCGACAGATGAGATTCAGGATAATTTTAGCATGACATAAATCTCTTGCACGGACGAAAGATTTATACAGATAGGGAATTATCTGCGAACACACATATGTTATGCAAAGCTTTTATGGCTCTGAAAAAAGACGGCATCGTTTGTTCAAATGTATGTTCGAATTTACAAAGCTTACTACCCTCCGAGAATTACTCTTTACGCTTTTAGTCTATTCACATAATTGTACTTTTCTTTTAATAATGCGGTGTAAACACAGTATGGGCCATTTTTAATATTGTGCGCACAACTTTGTAGGTAAAAAGTTTGTGGATGTCATTTTTAGAGTTACTCGTGTAAAATGTGGAGGCGGTTACTCCGTGTTGCTCTCTATGTGTCGATGTCACAGAAATGCTTGCGTGTTTTCTTATGATATGACTTCAGTTATTGACCGAAAATTTTACAGTATGCATACCAAATAAATGTTACAGTCGTTAAAGTAACTGCGTGAAATATTATTTTAAAATTAAATCAATATCCTGCCTTGAAAAGCAGTTGAGAATTTATAACAGTAGGAAAATAAATAGACATCAGTTTTATGACCAAAACCGTCATTGTAAATGTTTACAAATACTTAATGAAACGTAATTGCAAGGAATTAAAAAAAATTAAATCCCTTATGATTTGAGTTCTACTCGCTCATGGTCAGTTTTTAATGTAATAGTGTTATGAAAGCACATCACTGACGTAAAACTAAATAGGCTCACAAGATTGCGACAAAAGCGGCCGCTAGTTGATGTGCTTTGTAACACTCAGAGCGCTGACCTGTTTTCATCATACGGGTAATAGGGTAGTCTTATTATATTTTATGAACCCTCTTGCATGCTTGAGGGGCCAGCAATGTTCACCACTCGGCGAAAATGCCCGCGGCTCTTATTACCACCTTCCTGCGCTGTTCACTATTGTTAGTGTTTATGCAGACCCAGCTCCCTACCGCCAGCTACATTCTCCTTACGATGCAATAAACTCGTTTGCACAGTCGAAGATATATTAATAAGTGTGTGTACAAAATGGTTACTCAGACTCGTACATTGAAACTTTCACATCGTACGCGCACTCGAAATGTTAAGAAAACTTATGGTAAGTGAAAAGTGTATAAAGCGTGCTTGCCAACGCACGATGTCTCAAACTTTAAGAATAACATTATTGATTCTTGAACGAGTATTCAGAATGGGGTGGAGGCAATTCCGAATATGTACGTATTACAAAAACTCTGTAATAGCAACTAATGCATGTGAATATGGAGGAAGTTTCCGAAGAGCCATTCGCAGCGCAATCTCAAATTAAATCTCTGTCGAGGCTGAGACGCGAACTGCGAGCCGTCCTCGATAATATAAATATGTGCACAATGGTATTTTTTCGGTACTTTTATGAGGTAACACATCGACCACTGAACCGCTTCCTCAAAGGAAAACTGTACTGTGGGCGTTACTTTATTTTGCTCGATTGAGCTTAGCTCGTTATTTAGTGCGGGCAGTTAATGTGAACTCCGCTCTACCTCCTTTGTGCGGTCACAATTGTTCTTCATCGGCGTCGGTTCAATGACGTCGAGTTTCATTACGTGCCGTAGTGCGTCTCCTATTTAACTCCACTCTGATAATTCATTTAAAGTAAAGAGACACTGCATGGCACGACAGCCCTCGCTTCCTCAAAAAGACGTTTTTCAATTACGTGTGTACTCTCATTGGGATTTTCTTTGTAGAATCTCATTTCAAGTTCCTTTCTCCAGTATTTTATGAACGCTAAAAGAAAGCGCTGAACGCGGCTAATAGCACTACAAGTATAACATCAGTCAAGATTTGTACAATATAGTTGTGAAATTAAACTATTAATAACCAATTACACTCAGTTTTAAAGCACGTAAAATCTAATTGTTTTCATCTCAACAACTTCAACATTAAAGTTTAAATGACAAAAATATTTTAGTGGTTAGTTAAAAGTTTTTATTTCATATTGAACGCTAAATTTCACAATTTATTTAAAACTATGAATTTAAATAATAACGTGTTTTAATTGAAATCTCGTCGATAATAATTATCTAATGTAATAAAAGGAAGAGAATAAAAGAATAAGTGTGTAGAAAACAATTTATTTTATTTATTTATTTTATTTTAACAAAATTGATACCTTCGTTTCCATGCAGAAGAGCACCGAAAGGAATATTTAGTATTCGAAAGAAGTTTACAATTTTTATCTCGTTCATAATGTCACGCCATATTGAATTCAATTTTTATTGAAATTTATTCTAACGATGTTACTCTGAAATCGGTTAGAATAAGGGAATCTAATATTTTAATATCGAAAACGCAAATATTATCGTTAAGGCAGACATAAAATGCAGTATAAAAAACACAAAATTGTTATTTGTATAAAATGCTAATTGGTTGAAAGATTTTTAATATCTGTCGGGATGACAGACGCTTTGGTAAATTTCTAAACATTTCAAGGTATCAGATGATACTATAAACTTAGTATTATAAATGTATAGTTCAAGTTTTGGTTCAATATCTATTTAATAAGGGCATTCTTGAGGTAACCGTGGAGTGAGAGTATTAATCCAACAGTTATTGATTTGGGAATATGAGCCAGCTTAATATTTCTATTTGAATATAAATTGCGACGACTAGTCACCGTTATTTTAACTTACGGATATAAACTTATATACAAATTGACAGTATAATCTATTCAGAATATCTTTCTAAGAACATCACAAATACCTCTTCATTAAATAACTAATTAAGAGCGTTCCGAATTTGAATTTTAATTAAATTCCATTTACAATATGTCAAGGGCGAGTGATATAATCGGTGTTCGATATTCAAATACAAAACCGATCTGATAGTTGTTTCTTATCACGTTCACAAATCGTTAGCCGATAGATCGCGTATACGTAATGGCAACTTGCTTTTACATGGTAATGTGTAAGAAGCGAATGTATTCCGCCCTAACCGAGGCATCAAAAACCACTACAGCGTCAATATAAGTGTGTAGCGCAAACGTTTCAAAACCAACATCCCCCTACGTAAGCATTCGGCGCGGCGCTCCGAATGTCGGATGAAATATGCCGAATAGATTATAGTTGGTGTATTTATATGGGACTATTTACGTTACGTAAACTATTTTCTTTTAAGATTGTCGGGTATATAGTTGTCTTTGCCCGGTATGCCGGTCCCGCCGGAGTCTCCGAGCCAGGGGAACCTGAAAGTTGAAACATGTCGTTAAAGATTTTCTATGAACTTAACTTCCTTATAGATACATACGAAAAAATGGTCAATGTATTCTCATACTGGTATTACAGGTTACTAATATTAACATTCGCTTTGTTTACTCTTCCGTGTATATTCGATTTCAACAACGCCGCCATATTTTTTTTATTTTACATACTCTATTTTGATTGGACTACACTTGCCCCATAGTGCTCTGCAACTTTGTTGTGCCATTACAAAAAAGTTAATTTTAGAAGCATAGTTTCCTCTATAAGATTATTATACTGTGGTATATACAAAGGAAGCTGAAACGACACGTGAAACATCTCCAAACATCTGCCACATAAACAAAAATAGTGCTAAGTAATTGCAGACGAAGGAGAACATTTATTACAGCGGCGTGAAATTTAAATTAACTTTCGCGTCGCAATATCAACTTGTTATTTAGAAAACTCATTTTAACTCGGTAAAAAAATAAACCACGACTTTGTTTAGTTGAGGCGGAGTCCGAATCCAGCTATCTGCTGCGCGCAGGATGCTACTCGCGGCTGAGAAACTATAGATAGCGGATTCAATTCCCAAAGCGAGCCAACTTTCTAGTAATGTTTACTTTCAGTCTAACATTTGCGGGTACAAAAAGTTTCTCTATTGAATACGTGTTATATGGAAAGATGACTTTGTTATTTAACAGGGACTTATATAGTAGTTGTCTATACTTAACTGCTTTTGTATTTTTTACGTAATAGACTTAATGTTTTTTTATATATTATTCGCTTGTCATAAGTACGAGTATTACTGATATGAAGGTCATAATACTGTCACTTTTAATTTATAACAAATATTGGTTAGAAAAGAAATTAAGGATTGATCCTAAAAATATATACTCGTATTACGTGAAACATATCGAAGAACATAATGCTTTTCTTTATTATTTTTATAAAAAAAAAAATTTTAACGGCCAGTGTTTTTATAAAACTGAACTTGTTTTAACAAATGAACAGGAAGTCTAAGTTTGACCTATTAACACGTATTTCGTGTGTATATAGAAGAGGGCCGAATAAGGTAAGTTTTGAAAGTGACCCAGTTCACGTAAAAATAAAAAAACCGTATTTCGGGGCAGAAATGTATTGTACGTTCGGCAACGCTAAATTTTTTTGCCAGCAGCCCCATTCAGACCCAACCGATATTATTTTATATTAAGAACAAACGTAACTAGAATAATTCCCGGCGAAATGAAATGAAAGGGGAGCATAATCTGGAAGTAGGTACGGACAAAAATAAAATGATTTTTCACATAACATGCTACGAATAAACGTATTTACTGTTAAAGCACTCATTGTAGGTCCTCCTGTACTTGACAGGTACATTTTTGTGAATACCTACAATGGTGATTTTCCCGCATACTGTATATCGCCGAAATTAACGCCAATGTAATGTAAGTGAAACATAAAATAATTTTATTATTAAATGTTTATGGGGTTCCTCGATCTTATCTTGTGGTGATCTATAGAGACTTTTCCGCCTACAAACCACTGCAAGTCCTGTCAGCCAGGATAAATAGGGGCGCGTAAAGAATTGAAACCGATCTCCAGAGTTCGGCGAATGTGTTAGGGACACTAGCTTTTATGCACATCGAAATGAATTAGAAAAAAAAACAAATAAGAAGAATTGGAACCAAATAACTCTACTTATGCCCGTAGCAAAGCGGATGAAAAAATATTGAGCTAAGAGGTATCATCCTCAGATTTATAGATACTCGTATGTACAGATAAAGACATGTCTCAAGCACCACGCTGGTACTTTAAATCTCTGTGCTGGCTCACATAATTGTTTCTTCGACACTTGAATCCTTATCTGACATCGTCATATAATACATATTTATATATATTCATAATATCTGGGTAGTATCTACAACTATCCACGCACTATAACGGAAGGAAGAAAAACATCGTGAAGAAACCTGCATAAGTGCATACAATAAAGATTTGTAAGAATTTCTATGGTATATAAAGTCCACCAATCCGCATTAGGCTGGAGTGGTGGCCTATATGGCCTAGACCCCTCTCAATCGTACTGTCGATTGTAGAGGAAGCCCGTGTCTTGCAATGGGGCGTATGTGTGCTGGTACAGATACAGATTAACAAAATTTTGAATAAATACTCACTGGTTAGGACACTCGCTGCAGGTCTCCATGTATCTGGTGTCGGTGAAGTTGCTCTCGGGCAGTTTGAAGGAGAGTGCGCATTTGTTGGGCAGATTGCAGGGCGCAGACGGCAGGTCCTTGTTGTCGCAGCGCCACGCCTCGTAGTTGTTCAGCGACTTCACTGAGCGAGGGTCCGTCATCCAGGTCAGCGCTTGCGTCATTGTTACGAACCACACGTCCTTACTGTAAAGAAAAAGGAAGATTTTTAAATGTATTACGTAGATATACAAGAGTAATGCGTGTATATAATTGATTTATAATTATTTCCAACTAAATGATGCAGGCTGCCTCCAACAGGTCACTGTGGAAATCATTGGGAGAGGCCTATGTTCAGCAGTGGACTTCCTTTGGTTTATGGATTGATTGATTGAAATTAACTATTTTTGAACTAACAAATTAGTTACTATCTTAAAAACTGATATAAAACCTTGATTACTAGTCAAGTGTCTGATGAAATTAAACCTATAATCTTACCGTAAAATGATTCTTAGTCAAACACATTCAAGAGTTTTCAAATAACTGAACAAATTTCAATAAAACTATCGGAACTGGAGAAAATACACAGTGCGTGAGAGTCAGCGAAAAGCAACAATAAGCGGCGTGGAGCGCTCCGTCAACACAACGTAACGTCAGACTAATATGGGCATTATTAGTTTTCTCCCTGCTCGCCGGGATGTGACGGACCAACAGGAAATTCATAAAGCATGGACCGTGGAGCAGGAAACGTGACATTTGCCAGAGATTAACTTAATCGAGATATGAGGAAGATTTCATATAACGCTGTTCATGATAGTGAGTTTTGTAACACTGAAATAATTCGATTGGGATAGATGGTAACAGAATCGTACCTCGCAGTTAAGTAAACGACTTTAATGACGCTAGTAGTACCGTTGGTTATATAGGTTAGCATAATAACAACATTATGGAAAAATACTATTAAAGTTTAGGTCAAAAATAGTAGAATGCACTTACAGGTCCGCCGCCCATCTTAAGAACTTGTGAAGACCGAGCTCAAGTTCCTTAATCTGGAACCAGTTAGTGTGGAAGGGCATCATGTACGGCGCCCTGTTCTGATCGTAGTACCGGCTGAAATCCTCCTGGAGCCACTCAAATACCTGCGGAAACGAGTCCTTAATTTACGTTCCACTCCCAATACTCAATGCACGGGTTAAAATAAGTGGCGTGCAAAAAAGAGCTATCAACAAAATTTTAATCAAACCAAACATCGCAATCAAAGGTCGTTCACTCTTGAATGCGTTCGTATTTTCATTCGTTCGTGCTTTAACTAAGCGAAATATCCCCATTGGTTTTCATAGAGCTGTAGTTAATTAGTGAGATGTTCAGAAAAAAACATAAAACCACTACACATATTGCTGGATAATAATTTTATTATACACCAAAACCTCAATTAATTATTTTGTGAAACACAAATATACGTGTAATTGGAGATAGCTTTTGAATATTTACTTAAAATTGCGAGCTAAAAGTAACTTATTTTTCTAATAACTTGCAATTAATATTTACTTTGAGAGAGTAAACAAATAATATTTTTATATGTGAAAAAGTCTTCATTGACATTGCCTGAAGGACGGCTTAAAACGTTATTTTAGATATCTAGCGATATAAGCATTATTCTTCGTTTAATTTACTACGACATCAAATAATACTTAACAGCAGCTAACCACAGTTTGAAACACTGGGTATAGGTATAAAATAATATTCCGCAGAACCTTCCGTATTTTAACCTCTACTGTATTCAAATATTAACGCTGGCTTAGGCACTGGATATCGTTTTATCACTTTTTACATTTCCGTACCGAAAAAGGTAAAATTGAACGCTTATTATATGACTTGGCTGTCCGTCTGACAACAAAACCTACATCGTACTTTCCCATTGACATAAAAATAATGGAATTTGTCAAGAAGTTAAATCTCGTAGCATGAAAATAAATATAAATCCGGATGATTTCCAAAAATGTATTTCGTTCCTACTAACGAAAAATATGGAGTTATGTCTATGCTACGGAAATCTATGTACCTACGTCCGACTCGCGCATTGTCGGTTTTTTATTTAATAATTTAATCCATTTTGTACTCTCAATTTTATGGGCGAATTTATAATACACGTTTTAAATACTTCCTATTCAAAGAGCATTTACCAAGTTTGATTTATTTACGATTATGTTTGAAAGGTCAAAGGCTATTTAATTTCAATGTATAAAGTCGAGTTTCGTACCAGAGAGAGTGAGATTAGAAGACCGATATGCCTATGTTGGCAAATAACATCTATTTGTCTTTCTTAACAAGGAATGTATAGTTAAGTAAGCTTTGTATACAAATAAACAATATTTTATTATCGTTTGAGATTATGTTATGACTTATCAAAAAAGGCAAAAAGGCGCTCCGCATATGGTGTCACAGTCGTTAAATATTCAATTAAAATTATATTACGTAACACAAAGTACAATACAGTTCACACATAATAAAACATAAACCGCACCTAACGTTCAAAGTTTAAAACAACACAAAGTCCCAAAAGCAGTAATACGGTATGAAAATGTTTTGAATAACAACAGGATGACCCTAAAACAACTATCCTTTACTGGCCGGCATAATTATTGCGACCATTAAGTGGGCTGGTCTTTTTATGTACTTATGTTTTTATAAAAGCATTAATGTTGTATTTATTATTTTTCTCCTGCTCATATCCCACAATATGCAACGACGTGTGGCACCACCAACCAAAATTATTTTAAGTACGTTGCAAAACTGTTTGCTCCCCTACCTATCAGCACATCGAGTCTTGAGCAAAAACCCTAGAGTTTGTATATTGAAATTCGCGTTTTACAGCCCACACATTCTAGTTTATACCACTAGATCAGTGTTTCGACATATTCTATTTCATTCACTACAAACAATTGCGAGCAAAAACTTATACATACAGCTATATCTAGTTGCCGTTAAACACAATTGTCGTAGTCACAGGCCCTCACAGAATACTTGACCTTGTCCAATAGTAAAATAATAAAATATTCTCACCTCATCGGCATCATGGTTATGCAACACGCACTGGTCGAGGTACGGACAGTGCCCACCTTCGAATGACTCCACGTAATGTGCGTTGAAAGGAACTTCCCACAAACCTGCCAAAACAGACCTCTATATTAATTTTTTATAACATAATTGCAGGTCACTTCCAATATGACGTGGATATCTTTGGATACGACAGTTAAATTCCTGCGGCTAAAGTAGCAGTGGTAGAGAATGACGAAACGAGACGCTCGTCTGATGGTAAGCGTCACATCTGACGCAACAAGAGCAACATAACAAGGAACTTATTAAGTAATAACTAATAACACTGCATTGCATTCGTCACATTGACACATGAGGTGTTAAATATCTCGATGCCGAGCTATCGCTATTCGCTAGTTACAATGTCCAAACAGGAACACAACTATGCCTACACGCTCCCCTTTAGTGCCAGAAAAAGACAAAACGATGGTACCATCCATCCATCAGCGAAAGGAAGTCTACTGCTGATCATAGGCTTTCCCCAATGATTTCCACAAAGACCTCTTGGAGGCAGCCTGCATCCATTTATTTATTTGTGGTACCATACCGTTCCTTAAATACAAGGGACATACTACCTACTGTGTGCTAATTACTTAACAACGGGTAAAAGTCAAGTTTGTTTTAATAATACGGTTGTATAATTAGCTTAAAACGATTTACTCACGCCGCATTGTTTTGTTAACGCGATTTTGTCGTGAGTTTTAGTGTCTAATCCATTCACAGGTTGTACGTGGGAACATAATTGTTGTACGCGGAATTTTTAAGCAATTATGTATATAAGTATGAAGTTGCTTATTTGTTTTAAGGTCGTTTCTTGCCTCGATAAATAACTTCGATCAAATGGTTTATTGCATGAAGCAGAAGTACTCAAACTTAATAACAGATGTATCATTTCCTGGTGATAGCATTCGTTGGTGGCATGTAATAAAATCCTACATATTTCTGACTGGACGCGTAATCTACTACGGTTAAAAATACACCCAATAAACACAATCATAGTCCTGAGTCCTGACCCCTAAACTTTTTGGCGTAGGAGTCAGAAAATATTGAACTTTTTGATGTCTCGATATGAAAAGATCCCGCAATCTTTCATTACATTTTATCTTATTATCATAAAATTAGTTTTCAAATCACTCACCTGGGAAAGATTTAGTGGGGCAGGTGCCGGATTTACACTCGTGTGCGATCTTGTAGTCGAGCGTGTAGGGCCACACGGGTATCGGCAGCGGCGGCACGCCCACGGAACTGTCGTAGATGTACCCGAAGTCCTCCAATACCTGTACACGTCACACCCGAGCCATTAGCACTCCACTACGTCACAGGCTTAGAGAGCCATTACACGTGATACGGAGAGTTGGACGACCCAGTTTACTCTAATGTAAAGCCACCTTGAAATGTATAGGGTAGTAATCCTTTAAAAACACATTTGTATACAGATTGATTCCTGTTGAAAATTTATTTTAACACATCGAGAGCATTGTAAAGTACGTAAAGCGGCTTAATAGTCCGTGAAAACTTAATTATTATATTTAATGGGTCATTAAAGATTAAAAATGAATTATCTTGATCAGTCCGGACACAAGTAACAATTAAAAGCAATTTTTTAATTTACTTAGATACTACTACAAGATACATAAACTGACCATTATCAACATTGATAAGCTACTTAGTGTTTCGAGCGCGGCTAATATTTCAAAAATGATCCACATTCGCTGTACCCGATGTATTCTCACATCGACGCATAGCGTAAGTGCCTTGACCCCTAATCGTTAACCCTTAACATGAATGTCAAAGGGACAGTCCGGCCGAATGAAAAGGGCCTCGATGTTATATGTATTGGGAGTCCCAAGGGTTCGTCCATGCCCTAAATGATGGAATCAAAGGTACGACACGAGCAATAATATTGTATAGAATGAATCACTAAAGAGCACACAGAAATAGCTTTGAAGGTTAAGGTAACGCACCAAGTTGTGTTGCTAAATATAAGCAATGCTCAGTTACAACACCTAGACATGAAATGTTGTTTATATCGTTCAAATACTGCATTTTTATTAAGGAAACTCACCCACGTATATTCATATCCCTTCATTAAGAGTTTACAGAATACGCAATAAATAATTTGATAAATCTTTTAGAATAATGTATGTATGGATATACATATTAATTTGGAATGAATTTATTCTGGTTTTAAAATAATAAGCATCTTGCTATTCACTATTGAATATTATTAAGGGTAATTTATACAATAACTAAAGAAATTGCTTGGCAGTACACCTGATAAAATATTTTAATGAACTTTCAAATAAAGCTTTACTAAATAACATCTGCATAATTTTCAACAAAATCATCGAAAGCGGCAAAAATGTGGAACCTTGCTTACAAGGAAAGTTACGCAATAACAAATTCATACTTTTTTGCAAGAAAAATGATCACATAGAAAGTAAAATTTCTAACCGTGAGAACTAACTGTCAGTATTAACTGATTGCGTGTTACATTCGTTACATAATAAACGAGAATCTTCACTTTTGCTCTGACGCGCTAACATTTCACTGACACCCGTCAATTTTTATTTTAATATATTACGCCTTACCTGACAATTACGTCTGTCAAGCGAGTGTTTAAATGAAAATATACGGGATGTTATAGAATACGACGGGACGTGTTTTGTTCACCGTGGAGAATGGAACGTGTCACTTATCAACTGAAGGCAGTAAGCCAGAGTGGACATTCCGAACAAATTCTTCGCGCGTATCAGGCCTGCGGGAAAGCAGTAGAATGAGAGAGAAGATAGTATAACTGTGTATGTGTGACAGAGATGAAACTGAAATTGCGGTACAGTACCGAACTTTTTTATCAAAAACATTTTATAGAGTTGACGATTGTACTTCATGCTTGTCAATCAACTCCGCGTACAATATGAACGTATTGGTGAGAATTATGAACGATCGATGAGTTTAAAATTGAATAATGCATAAATCTTCTGAGTCGTGTCAATTTCTTATTATTACTCCGACTCCTTCAGTGTTTTCAATCGTAAAATACTTTCAAGGCAAATTGTAAAGCACATAATATGTATGTTCTAGCATAACATGTACGAATCAATTAGCTTAAAATATCTACGCGAAGTTGAGACGTGTGATAACCGATAAGTATCGAAAATTCACGACGTAAAACTGATTTGCTTCTTAAAAGTCAAGTTCAAATATACATATATGAACGGTATGTACTGTGTGAACGGTAGCAAACACTACTGGCGCCAAGCTCCTAAAGATATAAATTAATATGTTTAATACATTTTAAATGTAGTTCCAATTATATAGTATATTGAATTTATTTGATTCGAATCCTGGGTCGGGCAAAGTGAAATTGGATTTTTCATTTAATTATCAGCCCGGAGTCAGGAATTTGTGCCCGATATGGCGATAGGCTGGACCCCTATCACTACCTGGGACGAAACAGACAAGGCGAAACGTGGGTGCCTAGTTACCAGGAGAATCTCTCCCTAACCCCCTACTAGGAAAAAGGCGTGAGTTTATGTATGTATGTGTTAAATATTTCATGAAACTAACATTTCAGAATATAAAAATACACAGAACTGCTATCGTAGTACTACCAAACTATAAAAATGAATCATAGTTTTATTACATATTGATAGACAGTGTCGAATCTTAATGAATAAGATAATATATTGTAGGACAAAAAAATGTCCTACGAAATTATTTCTATATAAATACGATGTATCAAAAAGTAAAAGAAACTAAAAACTATTTAAATTCTATGATAAACGTAAAACGTAGGTTTTATTTTTATTAGCCTACAGCATCAATAATTAAATATACATCTCGGTTTCATTAGCAGAAGCGAAACTTCCGATTCCTATCGGCTTCCCTTTTAGATGTAGATCAAACAACATTTTTCATTTACGTCATATTTACGTTTGGGACTCTGACGTCGCTGTTGAAATAATAAACCCTGGCGCTGCAAATGTAATTACAAGTACGCAAACTTTACCTTAAACTGAGTATTCCTGCCAGGCTTCAGGAAAGGAGCGCGAGCGCCGACGATTTCTGACCGTGAGATATTCGCGAACTTCTTGAGGATCTCACGCATTCCAATCATCTCTCCCGCCCATTCTTCATAGCCCTTGTCTTGCAATCCTTGTTGCTGGGACACGGTGCCTGTGGCGATCTGATGGTGAAATGTTTCTGTACAATTATGCCGCTTATGGAAATAGTGCAGTGAAACGTGACATAAACTGAATATCTTTGTATGAATTTCTACACGTGAAATCCACTACCAGCAATAATGATGGTGGGCAATAAGCTAATCATTTTTTAAGGAGTGCCCTGCAATAGAATGTATGTAAGGAAGTTTTCTATAATTATTTTTATCCAAAATTGTAAGAAATGAAAAAGCAATAGAGAATTTAGAATAATAGTTGTCAGGACAGAAAATAGAAACTACACAATAATGTGTTCCAAGAAATAAAATAAAGCTTAATACGTTACAGTGGTAGTAAACGATGATAAACTTTACTGTTTATGTGTATCAGGCAATATAAGAAATGGACATAAATTCGTAAGATAATCCCATATACAATAAAACAACACGCAATTCGAAGGAGATAAAAAGTTTACCGCTTACGAAGCGAGTCTTATTATAACGGTAATATTGTATAAATCACTTACTTCGTGACCACTATGTGCCAGAGTTTGAACCATCACGTAGTTGCTGAAATAATTAAAAAAATATTAGGAGCTGTTTAAAAAGGGCGCTAAGAATATCCTAGAGGGAGGCCTATTTTCAGTTCTTCTTTCTTGAGGTTGAAGATGGTTTGAATTCAGAACAAAAATAACTGTTTGCCTAATACACATATCATTTCTACAGTGTGTTTTAATTTTCTACGAAAATGTAATGTATCTCATTTAATAAAATTATTGCCAGAAGCCAATTAATTTATTTATGCGATACATAATGACGAACAAGTAATAACACATCATTTATTTATAAAATTAATTAATTAATAGCACTATAACGAGATCCTCGTTTCATATTCAAAATACTAAGCTCACAAATTAAAATAGCGCCGGTCACATACCATTTAGGTATTAAATCCGTATCCATTTAGGTATTAAATATTAAATCCGTGCTTTATATTAATAAATGCATATTCAAAGCCAATAAGCTGTCGCTGATAGCTAGTGATATTTACAATACGACCAATTTTACCGTTTATAACACGTGTAATAGAAATATACGTCGGCTCTCAAGTTTCAAGGATAAGTTACCTACAACTTATACAGTTTCACTATCCGAAATGTCATTTTATTAACACTTTGTTGATATCATTATATTAATGAGCAAACAACGAATGGCGACATCGTAACTGTTTAATATCTTTATTATTTTTATACTTGTAACAAACGAAGCGTGTTGATTAATCCAATTATATTTCGTTGTACTGAAAACTTTTAATGACATGGGCCTCGTCGAGCATTGTTACTTTTACGCTTTTGTTCGCGTCCCCAAAATGATCGTGGACGTAATAACAGACAGCCGTCCATTTATTAAAAGCTGGAACGTGAGCTCGAACCTCACTGCAAACTAAACAGTTCACATTATTTTTATAAAACTATAAAAGCATTACAAAATTTTCCGCCGGCGACTAATAAACGAGGTGATCCAAACATTTAATTAGGACTATTTTATATTATCTAAACGATACTTAAAGTAATAATTATAAACGATCATCAAAGCACAATAAAATAGTTTTACAACACATAATACACAAGGTCGACATTCAGCAGTGAATTTCCTATAGCTGAAGATTGTTAAGACGATCTTCTAAAGTTGTTAGTTGAGTAAGACCCCAGTCGTTGGGGTCGATTTTTTTTATAATTGACCCTCTTTTTGAAGTCGATGAAGTTGAAATATATCAGAAATTAAACTAACCTGTATTCGTGCGACAAGAAGAATGTGCCTTTTATCGCGCAGCCATTGGGGTTCTTGATTTTACCGTTGAAAACTTTTTTATACAACTCGTAGTTGTTTAAATTGACGGCGCCGTCGAAAGTCAATAATATCATCTGTGGCGTCTGCAAACAAATCATTAGTTGTTTTTTTTTTCTAAGATATAGGATGGTCTTCTACGACCCAGTTACATCAAGTAACTTTAACCATAACTTTAACTTTAACCATGTTACCAGCATACATTTGAGGTGCCAAATGTATGGGGTTCCCATCCTCAAAGTTAAAGTTATGGGTTAAGTTACTTGATGCAACTCGGCCTAAGCAATTTTATATAGGAAATGTGGATTTAGATCCTACCACCTATGTAGGATATGTGGATTTAAATCCACTTAGAGACCAGTGAAGCAATTCGCTAACATTATTTTGCAAAGAGTAATCAATGAATACAAGAGACAAATGATTGTAGGTTAAACAAATATTTGTAATAATATACAGGAACCAGCTGTTGCAATTACACGTAAGCGGCACACCAGCGCGCCTCGTCCATTTGTTAAAACAAATAAAAATGTGTTGATTTACGTAATATGTTCAATTCACTCTTTGTATGAATTGTGTTTACTTTTACTGTTACTTCATAAAATGATACGTGGTTCTTCTATTTTTACTTTGCGCAGAAACTGTACATAATACGTATATAATTACTAAAACAAGTGCATAGACCGCGTACCAAAAAAAAGAATGTAAAATACAATAGTCAAAGTTATTGTCAATAAAACAGCATTACGACAAAACTGCCCCGGCGGTATTTTCTTTTAGTCCGCATAAATGACCGTAAAATGCGTAAAATTTTATGTAATTGTATCAAGCCACATTTACTTTTTGGAGGCAAACAATTGCATTATATTGCTTTACTTCAAAGTATAATATAATTTACATTGTTTTAATATCGTGAGCCTATAAAAAGGTTTTTAAGGCCTAAGGCAACTAAACAGGCTTCGAGATTTAGGATTCCAGTCACTGTTCGTGGAAAACCTTTAAAACCATAATGAAACTTATTACATAAATTGATTTTACGACGGAGCTTAAACACGTCTTTGAGACAAACATTTCATAATACGCAGGCCAAGGTAATTATCCAATATGTTCCGCCTTCACTCTTACAAATAACTGCAAAACTCACTGCCGACAATTTATAAAACACTGGGTATTTGCGAAAAAATCAATAATGAATAATATCTACAAAATATTGTTTTCTTCTTTATATTGTAATTATTAACAAACAAACGGACACGCAAACACGAATTGACAAATTATTATTTTCCTATACTTGTATGTATTAGCTTGTATAGTAATTGAAGTCCTAAAACGTAGCAAACATCAGTCCGCGAACATAGTTTCATATGAAAATGCAAATTCCGATGTCAAAACTAATAGCTAAACTTAACAAATCACCAGTTTAAATGAAAAACGAGGAGCACACATAACACGTCCGCTGGTTCATGGCCAACAGGTACCGGAGTTCGGATCGACAAGGAGCGATGTACCGATATGTAATATTGAATAAAATAAGGAAATCAAGAGAACACTGCTTATTGGTGCATTTTTATAACTTCTTAGTAATAACTAAATCGTTTTCTGAATAAAACCTTGACACCTCGACCGTTGGATGTTGGTACAGCCAATGAATTCACAAGTTAACAATACCTTTACGAATTTAGCTGAAGTACCTCTCCAGTTGTATATTGTCATATCAAATGCTTTTTCCTTGTACATAAAAACAAAATAAGGACATATTTATGGGATTTTAATAACTAAAACATTTCCTGGAAAAAACATTGACATCCCCACGGATTGTACAAACAGCCATGGCTCAACTTAACAATAAGTATATTTTTATATGTATGTTTTTATCTTCTCAGTTGTAAATTGGTATATCAAACACTTTTTCCTTGTAGAAGAAAGCAAAGTAAAGGTGTGTTTACAAAATAAATAAGTCTTACCTCCTCTGGGTCGATGCCCCCTGGGATGAGTGTGCCATCTTTCGAGCAGAAACAATATGGCAGCTGACAGTCGGCAGGCTCGCATTTTGTGGCCAAATCTTGTGGTGCTTCTGTCACTGGCGCTGGTGCTAATTATAAAAAAAAAACAAGCAAATTGATTATTAACACAAGCACTCTTTTAAGTGACTCTTTCGAATTCACATAAGTACTTCGGCTACCAAATAATATTATAAAAAAACAAATTGTTAAAATACTAAAAGCCTGAATTAAGCCATCGACGCGGCGCGTTTATTGTTGTAAATTGTAATGTAGAATAACATTTTGGGGTTTTAAATGAAATTGCGAATTTCTTCATACAATGAAAATACAATGTTTTAGCGTTGTTTTACGTAACTTTCGCGGACGAAATTTAACAGCAGAGAGTTGAAACGACACCTAAACAACTGTGTAAACCACGACTAATGACCAACGGATTAGATTCAGCCAGTGGCTTGCGACTATGTTTACGTGTGACGAAATATTTAAGCCTTCAAAACAAATTGCTATTCATTCATGTAGTATGACCATTGGTTAGTCTCTAGTCAGAATTTTAGGACCGGCTTAGTTTCCTGAGAACTACTGCTGGATTGAACTCGTCGGTATTATTGTGAAAAATACTGAGGTATTGTCCTCTGTCCTCAGCGGATGTACTATATTTGGACAAAACTCCAAGAACCTATTTCGTCTATTCAACATTATTTTTAACGTACCAAACGTAAAAAAATTATATAGTTGCTACACATAACAAGGCATCCAATAATCCCTCAAAGTAATAGTTGTAAAACTTGTGCGTTTTAAAGAAAATACAAGCTCCCTAATTTGTTAATAAAAGGCCTTAATAGATAATAATTATACTCACTTGTAGAGATGGGGCCGCATCTGGCTTCAGCTTTGAATGTACAGTACTTGCTAATATCATCAAAATACAATCCAGAAGGACATCTGTTCAAGTACGGGTAGCCATCGACGCACTAAAAACGTGATCAAAGTAATGTCATTAAATCGCCCAAGCGACCTTGTTGTACAGACCCTAATAAAGCGAAGTAAGAAACAATTTTGCAATAAAACGAGTAAACTCCACCCATTAGATAGCTATCATAAATATGAATGAGTTTGATTCGGAGTATAATTAGATCAAAATTCAAGATACATGATAAGCGTGTGCAATTTTTTGTTAATGATAATAGAAATACTGAATATTTTACGACAGTTAAATATTGTAATGATTTGACATGATGTACAATATATAAAAACATGACATAATTTAACAATGGTTAAAAAATAAAACAATAGAATAACAACATAAAATATTCAGTATTTATATTTGAACGGTTGATAAATAAACTAGCAAAAAAAGTCAAATTAATTTATGTTCTATTGAGATGCATTATATACATATATATTGTATTTAATTGTAAGTGTTATAGACACAATATATAACATTGCTTTTTAACTCATAATTAAAATAATTTATACTCGTATTGCAATGAAATCCTACGTTGACCTATTTTTGTTATTATAATAACCAAAAATAAAAAGAAAGGCAATACTTATCGTATACCTTTAAAACATATCCTATGTATACACCCTGTTTAGCCATACAGGTTCATATTAGTAACGACTACGGTCGGCCATTTTTATTTTTGAATCCGCCCAATTTCGCCGACGTAACATAAACTCCACGGTAATCCCACGAGAGGCAGTCACGCGGGGCAACATTATTACATACGAAAAAAGGAAACCTACGTTTTTATGCGCGAAATATTCGCTGCTTGTTTATATATTATGAATATTTTTATAAAGGTTACATTTTTCTATGTTCTCTATGGCATGCTCCGTGCTCTATGTCATTGTTAAAAATGTTTTCATCCAAAGCTTCATAGAATTATATTTTTTCATACAATTTCTTTGTCGGCGACCGTCTTAACACTAGTTTTTTTTTCGTCATCCTTTTTACCCTGCGACTATCTTAACTCTTACTTTTTTACACCCATCTCAAGGTAGCCCAGTAGAAGACTGTCATTTCTATTTTTTGTAAATAATTAATACTCTCATAGTGTTGTGCCTTTTCTTAATGATGCCAAAAAGTATAGATGCCAAAATATTTTTCATAACTTACAGAAAGGGCATAATAGAGTAAATACATAGATTTTGCACTCTTTTAACTATATCGAAATGCCACTAGATCGCATAATTATGAGATTAGCAATTAATTAGCTCGCGCCCATAATTAACATGTGATTACATATTATCAACAATAAACATATAGCGTGAAACACGGGTGCATCCATATACCACGTTAACTCATCAATTATATTAGGTCAACAGGTTTAATTAAATTTATACGAATAGCATTAGTGATCCTGTGTTTATGCACTTACTTCATCCCTATGGATATTATCGTGCAGATAGCCTAAACCTTACTTACACAGGTATGGAAAACATAATATTTCATTACATGTATTGCATATCGGGCTAGGTTTATAATTTTACTACGGGCGACATGCCTAACAGCAATCGCCTAAAGTTAAACAAACAAAATACCTCTAAATCCAGTTCCCGGTAAAAATACAGATAAAGGAAAGTGTGTAAAATGATTAGAAATTTAGAATTAAGCCCAGAAACTTCGCTATTTAAAGCCACGCCAATGAGGCTAATGCCGCCAATCGTGATAATTTTTTACCGCACTTAGATTTTATGAAGGGCGAACTAACTAGAACTGGTCTTACACAACTAATTTAATAGATCTAGATATTAAAAATCCCATTCGATTGTTTCAATCACGCTTAGTGGTTTAATGTTAAAGCAACATAGAACTTCGTTAATACACATCGGTACGCTGCTGTGTAATATTTTACCAGTCGGTATATTTTTGCAGCGCATTCTGGTACGTATTAGCATTCAGCCGGCATAAGTAATAAAGACACGTTTATATGAATAACAAAAAAGCCGTAGAAATCCGACAACCGCTGTAGACAAAATACCAATATTCCCAATGATGTTTACTCGGCGTACCAAAATATAGCATCGAATTATTTTATATATATAACTGATCTTTTGCCATGGGTTGATTTTAAAGCTTATAAAAATATATTCTGGCTTCCAGAAAATAAGTTTAAAATCCTTTCCTAAAAATGCACAGATAAGTATTCAGCGAAAAAACTGGATTATGCATCACAACCTTATCGTCTCGAAGATTCATACAAGTTTTAGAAACTACCGGTTCTCTAGTACCACAGGTTGGCCCAATACTAGTCGGTCCAGATACGAAAATGGTAATTTATAATTTAAGTGCCAAAAAAACTTCCTCAATAGCTTACACAACTAACATAGCCACCTACTGACCGATTAACAATCATCCGATTTTTTATCTAATGAATCGCTTTTTATTACTTTTTGTACTATAAAATTCTCGCAGACATAACTGGTTTTTATGTTACGTGGAGTTATAGCGAGATATGTCATATATCTGATTTACGATTGCAAAATTAATGACGTCATGCTCAATACAATAAGAAGCTCTATCAAAGCGTGTCTGTGTCGTTGTTAATTCGAAATACATTTTGTACAAATAGCAATAGCAATGCTCTCCGTGGACTTTACCGATGTTTGTGTTAGCAAGAATTTGTAAAATACGATCAACAAATACATTCTTTAAGTAAGTATCTAAATTGCAAATCTTACTTGATAAAAACGTCTGCAAGTGGCTGGATCAGCAAAATTCCCATTACCTTGCGTGCCTTCGGGACAAACAAATTCTTGTTCTTCCTTATCTTTCTGTTGGTAGCTACCTGAAAATCGAATAAAAGATCAGCGAGATGAATAAATAAGTCACGTATTATCTGCGAGGGGAAATTTAATGCAAAATGGACTCGTCGAACATAAACTAAACGTATTTAAACGATGTTTCGAGAATAACTTAGCGAAAATGCGTAATCAATGTCGTTATACCCTGTTACTCACGTACGTCCATTTATATTTTATTACTTAATAGCGCATTAGCTAAATTAATTATTGCCTCTCCAGGCCATTACTTTGTACGTAACACATTTCTATAAATTACTACTAATTATTTTATAAAGAAACCATCACGACTATGGATCCTAATAATATTATTCTTGCCAAATATCATTAACAGATACTTTCACATATATTAGCTATCGATTAGCATTCGATGCCTATTGTCTTACTAAAAAGAGAAAGTGAATTACGTAAAATTTTATATACTCGATACCAAATATAAACAACGTTAGAGAGTTATTTTTAGAACCTCTGCATAAGGAAACCTTAGTTAAAAACTTTAGGTGTTCCTTGATCTCAAAAACAAAGTGTATTTAAAATTTAACACACAAAGCCAGCCAAAACCTGTCACGCATTCAAATGTTAAGCATGAAGGTAACGTTAGAAGAATAGACAATTTTTTATAAAGATGTTTTACCACGGCCGTTCTGTTGCATTGAGCATCAATAGCAACTGGTTACACTGTATCAACGATAAAACAAATGAGTACCTGTTAAACAAATCTGCGGTGTAATGCGAACACAAAAAATAAAGAAAAAAGTACTTGGATGTAGTAGGTCAATATATCGGAACATAGGCAGCCTTTTATGTACGTAACTGTGCTTGACTATTTGGCCTCGTATATTAAAAGTCTAAACGATTGGTCGCTACTTATTTTATATTTATTTTGGTCCGATACCAGTTCTAGCCAGTTCTTCAACCAGTCTGACAGACTTTAATTACTTTTAGTTATCGGCCGTGTGACCAAACGTTTCTATACATTTCAGAACGCCACCTTGTTTGCAAATTCATAATTAATGTTTACAAATACGTCTAGAACTTCAGAGTGGAAATGAGGAAACTGTTCCAAAGTTCGAAAAGTATTCATTCCACGTATTTTACCGGTGCAATGTTCGAGCGAATTTTCGCTACACGAACATAAGCTTAAAGCTTTTATGTGACAACTCTATATAATAAACAGCATATTCGCGTAGAAGTTTAATTAATTATTATGACACTGGTTTATATTTTAAAGCCTTACGAATATATTCATGAAGTTCTCCTAGACACTCTGTTTGGAAACTATCCCGTAATCACTATAACATATTTTGTTAAGTTCTTGACCATATTTAAATGTACATGAGCTGCATGCATCATTACGTTTATCATACGTGAGTGTCAATATCCTGAATCACATACAACCGGTCACAGGCCTCAATGTCAAGTGAAAGAAAGGACGTGCCCGACGAATGAGTAATTAATTATGTACACGTATGAAGAAGTAATACTTGGAGCTTTCTTCAAATACGACTTAACGTTACAATATCAAACGCAGATATAACTCGTGTAAACGACTTATGTGCGAATCGTCTTTACAGGAAATTCAAAGTTACACAATACTTAGATAACACACAAACTTAGAACAAAATACCACCAAATGCAAATAGCTTTCACCGTATCATTTTGCCGTAACAGTTACGTTAGCAAGTTAACAAATTGATCCGTGGATCGCTTGCATAAGATTACGAAGTAAATTTTCTAAATCCATGTACAGATCGGCACGCAACTTGGACACGGGAATGCAGCGTGTTCACTTAAAAAAATGAGCGTAGAAAACTAACCGTTGATCAAAAGCGCACAAATAAGGAATATTCGCAAGCCGGCCATGCTGACGGTCCGCGCGACGTTCTCACTGCGTGTCGACATGGTGCCTTTCACCGACGCGCGCACACTGCGCCTGCCGAGCTGGTGCGTGCGCTAGCGCCGCCGTCGCCACCGCCGCGCCGCCGCCACCTCCGCCACCAGCCGACCTCCGCAGACGGCTTTCTCCTCAGATCCCTGACACTCGTCACTCAACAAATGTACCTACTACCGCGTCTGCGTCGTTATTGACGGCTCACGACGCCAATGTAATAATACCTGGCGTATACGACCCATCTATGATAATTTTATACTAATCTAATGGCTTAACTAAAACTACTGCATATTTGATTCGAAGAATGAATTAAAATCAGTCGCCACGGCAGAAAACCGAGTTAAGTTAGAGATTAGAGGATATTTTGGCATTCACATTTTATTCTCAGCTAATCTGCAGAAAAATAATAGTCTGTCCTCTAAAGTCAACGAACTAAGAATTATAGCTCTTTTGAGTATTGTCTCCCCTAGGGTAACTTAATAAAGGAGCTATAAAAAATTATATAGCTTTAGGTTGAAACAATTTTTGCGTCAATTATTTTGTTCATATTATTATCTGTAGGTACATACGTGTATCCATTAATAGAAGTAGAGATTAATTATACAATTGCACACGTCATATTATTGTTCAATTTATAGTTGGTACTAATACAACAAAAAGCTATTTTGTTAAATATTTGATTGCCTCGGATAATTTCTTGAACTACGTTTACTTGTACGGACGGAATGGATCCTAAAAAAAATCACTTTTATTATTTCAATTAAAAGAAGCACAAAGTCACGCCAGGCCAAGATTATTATGCAGTTAATACCGTAAATGTAGTATATAACCGTTAATACTATATTTTTTAAATGAAAATTGAAGATGCAGTTGATCACGCCAACATGTTAAATGGCGAAGTTTTCATCTGCCTCCAGTGGTTACTATAATATATGTATGTCTATCTGGAAAACACAGGACTTTCCATCAGGTCCTTCAAAATGTATAGAATATTAGTCGGAATTTTTGACTGAATTAAAATCCCTTCACTACGTTGAAACAGGTTTGCGTGTTTCCTGCATTCCAATTTTCAGTGAAATCACTTGTGGCTGATGCATACTGCTGATTACGAAAAACACTAATAGTTCCAGACTTGCACTTATGTATTTCACGATCGTTTGCGATTATTTCCTCATTAACATTTACTGTTCTGTTTAAAATGTAAACTATTTTACAAATTAAAAATGCACACAAATTAGTTTAAAGACGTAGAAATATTCTTCAGTACAACTTTTGACTTCAATCATAACTGAGGACCTATACACGCATTGAGAGTCAACTCAGGCAAACATAAATTAAACTGGGGTGGTGGTTTTTAAGTAACTTATTTTTAAACAGAAATATAAATGGGTTATCATGTAAACAAAGGCCTCTTGTACTGTGTTCTACTTGACCTATTGACTTTATTTTTAAATTTAAACCTCTTGAAAAGCTAAATTATAATAATCAGCTCCCACTACACTCGTGCAAGTTATTCATTTAAAGTAGATGCCTATCGTAGATGATAAGAGCCCAGCTTGACTGAAGATGTTCCTCTGACTCCAGCTTTGCTGTTGTATTTCGTCCGGTTCATAAAATATACGGAAGCCCAAAAAAACTATGCGCACTAGAAAGCTATCAGGTACAAATCGACTACCGAAAAGTCATTTATTTTAAATTATTTGTAAACGGGTATGCGAAAACAAATACCTAAAGTAATAAACTCTCCATCACTGGCCGTGCAAGCAGTTAGTCCAATAAGCAAAATATCGATATATTTAGTAAATCAATGAAGTTTAGTAACACTAGATGTAGATAGGGGAGACCTCATCATCACCTCACAAATTTTATCAGATCATAAAATACCAATTTGTTACAATCATCCCTACCCCTAGGATTGGTTGTAACATAGCAAAAGAAAACAAAACTTACTTTCGTTTCTCTATATATTTATATTCAATCAGACTTTTATACCTTCTAATTCAGTCCATCAGCCAAAGGAAGTCCACTGCTGAACATAGGCCTCTCCCAATGATTTCCACAGTGACCTGTTGGAGGCAGCCTGTATTCAAAGACGTCCCACGACCTTTACCAGGTCGTCCTGTTTAGACCTTACTTTACCCAAATTATCATAAACAAATTATTCAATAACCAAAAAATGTATCATTGGTGAAAGTTTTTGAACCTAAGTTTTTTCTTTCTGTTTTTGGATCACAAGCTTGTAAGGAGTAACAATCTTTATTGATTTTCTGCTATATCTTACCTTTGCATTTTACATTCAGACCATTATGGCAAAAGGAATAAGTTTTTTTATTTTACTGACAGAGCATTGAAGTCATGAAGTCATGCAAGAATTAACGTACCATAACAAAAATAAATGTAGTTGAAAAAAATAGTAAAAAGTTATTTTAAGGGTATTTTTGCAGCATCGACTCGCTACAGCCAAAATGGCACAGCTCTGTGAACGTAACTTAGGTAAAGGGGGGGTTCGAAATTACTTATGTCCATACACTCATACAGCATATCAGTGTAAATCTTTTACTTTTTTAACAAAATCATTTTTTTTCTTCCGCGTTACTTTGGTCTCCCCTATTTATCAGCAACGCAGACGCTTGTAGTAGCAATGCACATGATATACACGAGTACATTAACGAATTTACGAGTACAACGTATTCACAAAAACAAAATGTTTGGCCTAACCGGCAAAATCGCCATTCGTACCTTGTAATATTAGATGAATCGCGATCACTAGACCTAGTCTCTAGTCTAGGTAATCAATCCGCGGTCTGTCCAGTTTATATCCTGCGAAATTCAAAAAATATTGCATGGTCTTATAATATTTATGTGTGACGCGTTAGAAAAATATATTCTAGAATGTAGGATCTGCACTGACTCCCGTGCTAAATAATCGAACCTAAACTTAAATTCTTAGACGAAATCTAAGTTTAAAATTCCCAAATTCTGTGATTAAACAACGTGCACTTTAAGTTGTTGGTCCCGATATATTTTATTTCACGCTAATTACTGAGCCACTAAAAAACCCACGAGTAAGTAATAACATTAGCCAACCGCAATATACTGAACTGTATCAAAACATAGATATGTACTTTATAATGACCGACCAACGACTAGTGGGTTTTATTCATTCACAGTCACACAATCTACAATTTTAAGCAATCGTATTCATTATGATGCTACTGCTCATTTTGAAACTTCGATTAATAAGCTTTACGCATTCGTAAGTGCCTTCAATTTATTTAATTTATGTAGATGCGAGCGCACATCTTCTACATCTGTGCCAAACATGTAAATTATAATTTTCATTTCTTGAGTGACGCGATCAACTTACTTACGAATAGGTATGAGTTTATAGGCAAGTCCCATCAATACGATTTTACTTGAAAAAAATACCGCTTAATAATATCGTGATTACACAAGAATACATTACACAGTTTAAAATAATATAAATAAGTATTTTACTTTTATAAACAACCATTTCTTTTTAATAATTGTTTATTTTTACTGATCTGCGAATGTACACAAACTTAAGCTTTTGTACATAATACATAGGTATCTTTGTAACACATTTTTGGACCTATTGTGCATTCTGAAAGCACCAGTGGATTATTTACTGATATTTTTTATTGTTCACATTACCGACTAGCTAGCGACCCGCCACTTGTAAAACGGCCACAGTCTTTCAAGCGCCATGAAACGAAAGATATAAACCATATTTTTGGAAGTGGTAGAGCCATCCTTTTTCCTCCCCGCTCCCCTCCCAATTGGGCCGACAACACATTCATAATCCAGTGCTGAGGATGTTTATGGGCGGCAGTGATCACTTACCATTAGGTGACCTGTTTGCTTGTTTGCCGGACCTGTACAATAAAAAAACCACAGAGAAACTCAAAATTTTTCCAGTTTGCAATCCTAACGGCTGCAGTTTGTCCAAGGGATTAAAATCATCGAAAATTGATAAGCTCCTTGCAGATAACAATCAACAGTGTGAACGGGTAATTTTTGGGCTCCTCGCAAGAGTGAGAGCAGTACTTCACGTGAGAACGTATTTGCACTTCGTAGCACGTCAATCTACCTGGCGTGCTATATTCCTTATGGTAGCCATACATGATAAGGTAGACCTGACAGATTTGCCTGTACCTACAGCTGAATATTACGGGTAAACCAGAGCGTGCATATTCCACAACTGGGCGGGTTTCCAAACCTATTCGGGTACTTACCTACCCGAAAAAATATGAATAACTATTACCCAGATTATATAATTTGACACCTATAATCTCAATACTCTAGGGACATTACTACAAGCGAGTGAGTCTATGAAACTGTGGCGCGAAAAGGACCCTTCTTGGCAGTGAGCAAAGTTGTGCCTTCGCAAGATTGAATTCTACTAGGTTATCTTCATCTCATACGGTGCTCGCTGCCACTTTAGAGGGGTAGAAAATGAGAAACAGTTCTTTAAACATTTATTTTTGATGCGATAATATAGTTTTTTTACATGTGTATTTCCTAAATATTTATATTATTTTTCTACTGATACAATAAATAATCTGGAAATTACAAAATCATTTTATAAAATTAGTCTTACGTGTTCTTCTTTTATTTTTTGATTAGGTATCGGAACGTCGCAGCTACGTGTCATTCGTAAAATGTCACTTTGACATTAAGCTATAAATGCAGAATCAAATATTTTTATGAAAAATACATTTAAAATCATAAATTGATTAATAAGTGCAACATATTTTACTTTAATGAATGAGAAGGAGGCAATTAGTAACGTAAAATGACGACCTTGCGAGAACGACAGCTAAGTAAGTATCGAGACTTATGCATTGACCGATAGACAAATCATCATACTGAATATTATGTTTTTGTAATTACAGATGCTTTGAAGCAAATGCTCAACCTAAACCAACCGCTAACTAAGAATACTGCAAACGAACCGGTATGGAAAGTATTAATCTACGACAGAGTAGGACAAGATATTATATCTCCACTTGTATCAATCAAAGAACTTCGTGAGCTAGGCGTGACTCTTCATGTGTAAGTATCGGCACAATAATATTAAATCAAGATTTATTAAGCTCATTAATAGGATATGGTTTAATAAAACGGGAACACTCAATTTCTATAATATTTATTCCAATATATTCCTAATGTTTTACAATTGCCATGAGATTAGAAATAATAATATATCGACCAGGGTACCCATATAACAATAAAATCTCATTAAAATCACTTATATTAGATTACTTTAAGAGTTATTAAAAAACTTGAGCCAGTTAACAATCATCCATTGCATGTTTCATATTAACAGCAGTAAACAAAAAACCTGTTGGAAAATAACAAATATTGGAAAAATGACAATGTGAATCCATTATTTGATATTCTTTAGATAAAAACAATGAAGATAAAATTATGTGATATATGATTTAAAAAAATGATTTTACAGTTATGTCAACTCATGTTGAATTTATTCATTTTAATAATAAGTATACAACAAAGCAAATCCCAATTAAAGAGTTGTATACAGGCTGAATTTTTGAAATGGGTGTGGAAGGCCCAAACCAAAACTATGAGGAATATGGATAAATCGTCAAATGAGTTACGAGCCTGATTTTGATGAAAAGTATAACTGCTTACTTAGATTTTTGATAAATCTATATGCCTAGCTAGGAATCAAACCCAATATTTGGCCTGTATATGGGCGTCCTCTGGCCAGATGGCAGGCCAACTTGCACAAGAGGGCCGGCAGCGACTGGATGCATAAATTTTTAATTCTCTGTTCATTATTTCAGACAACTCCACTCAGATCGAGATCCAATTCCAGAAGTACCGGCTGTTTACTTCTGTGCGCCAACCGAGGAGAATCTTGGGCGCATATGCCAGGACCTTGACAATGGAGTGTATGATCAATATCACCTGAACTTCATATCCCCAATCACAAGGCAGAAACTTGAGGACTTGGCTGCCTCAGCTATACAATCAAATGCAGCTGTTAACATACACAAAGTGTATGATCAGTACCTGAACTTTATCTGCTTGGAAGATGACTTGTTTATTATGAAGCATCAACAGTCGGATTCCTTGTCTTACTATGGTAAGTGTTACTTCTTGACATATTATTGTAGGATCAACAAATTAAGCCATGACATTACTGGCCTAAATACAAATTTTGTTTTCCATTAGAAATTACATGATTATTTTTTTTATAATAATCCATATAATTTTATTAATGTGTATACTGATGTTTTCAAAAATGTTATGTTTTACGTAATATGATAATTCAGCAGTGCACAAAATTAAGTTTGTTGCCTGTAAAAAAGTTATTAGAAATAGAATCAAAACTGTTAATGGAATGTAGGTATAAATTAGATTCACTGGTTGGTAAACTCTGTCACTACAAATAACTTGATTATTTTCTTATTTTAGCTATAAACAAAGGTGACACAAAGGATACAGAAATGGAAGCCATTATGGACAACATTGTTGAGAGCTTGTTCTCTGTATTTGTCACATTAGGTATGGTATAATACATGTCAATATATTATTTATTTTCTTGTGTTGTACAATTTATTTTTAATTTATTTAACACACTTAAAAGATACATTTGCTAGTAGGTAACATCGAGAAACCACTAAGGTTTATATATATGCTATCAGAGTTGATAATGAGTTTATATCTAGACATTACTGTGATAATATTAGTAATAGAGTAAACATAATTAAATTATGTTTGATGAAAAATAGAACCATGTGATAATATTAGGAAAAAAAATGATTCCACTTCATAACACTCAAAGTAATATTATAATGTAGTTTGATACTGTATTACAGGAAATGTACCTATTATTAGAAGCAGTAAAGGCAATGCAGCAGAAATGGTAGCCAAAAAGCTAGACAAAAAATTGCGAGAGAACCTTTGGGATGCCAGGAACAATCTTTTCCATGGAAATACTGGACAAACTGCGTCTTTCAGTTTCACTAGACCTATGTTGATATTGTTGGACAGAAACATTGACATGGCTACTCCCTTACATCACACTTGGACGTATCAAGCCTTAGCGCATGATGTGCTGGATCTATCTTTAAACAGGTTTGAAATATTTCATGTTTAGTATTAAAATGACTGAATTTAAAGAATAGTTTGTAATGCAATATGTTAAAAATATTTTTCAATTATTACTGGCTATTTATTGGGACTTTCACACCACAATAAAGAATTGTTTAAGATAAAATCTATTCTGTGTGAATAATGTAACAGATAAATCACATTATTACTTGAACATAATATATCATTAAAATTAAATCTTCAGGGCGGTGGTGCCGGAAAGCACAGGTGTAGTAGTTCCTGGCCAAAAAACTAAAACACGGATATGTGACTTGGACTCCAAAGATCCACTTTGGTTGGAACACAAAAGCAGTCCATTTCCAACTGTCGCTGAGGCTATTCAAGAAGATCTTGATAAATACAGGTATGTTTGACATTGGGTAATCCACTTATAGTGTAAATTAAATTATGAATACAGGCCACACTAACATATAGGTATTTTATTGTGAATATCAGAAACTACGGCACTATTTATTCTCGCAAACCTCAAAGTACGACGTATTGGATCACAATTCACAAAATTTTTTTTTGCGAATTTTTTTTTCTACATGCGGCCTGTAATTTTACAGCCAGCTTTTTATCCAAATATACCACAGACACTACCAAATCCTAATCTTTATTCCACTCGTTTCTGGAGTTGGATTTTTATTCGCATTTATATAATTATAGGAGTTCCGAGGCTGAAGTGAAGAAATTAAAGAGCTCTATGGGGCTGGACGCAGACAGCGACTTGGCACTAAGCATGGTGAGCGACAACACTCAGAGACTGACCAACGCCGTCAACTCCTTGCCACAACTCATGGAAAAGAAACGACTTATAGACATGCACACTACTATTGCTACGGGTATGACTGAATTTTTATATTGTAAAATATATTAAGCATATTGACATGATAGGTGAAACTGATCTCTAAAATCCTAATTTTAGGGAAAAGTAAAAATAAAAAACAATTTTATAGTGCTAAAAAATCTATAATACCGAAATGAAAGCTTCTGTTCAGTCACTATAAACTATAAAGTTATATTTCAAACATGATTTGGAACTCAATTTTGTAAATAAAATTATAAAAGTAATTTAGAAGTTTGTCTATTTAGATTTATAATAGTAGTACAAATTATCAGATATTGTTACAATTAAATATTTTTAGCAATACTGAACGCCATCAAGTCCCGAAGATTGGACTCGTTTTTCGAATTGGAAGAAAAGATTATGAGCAAGAGCAGCGGTGTGGAAAGCAAAGCTGTAATGGACCTCATTACCGATCCCACCGCTGGCACCGCTGAAGATAAGATGCGGCTGTTCATCATATATTATCTGTGCACAAGCCAAATACCCGAAGAGGAATATAAGAAGTTTGAAACGGCGTTGTCGGCAGCGGAATGCGATGTTAAACCAATGTCCTATATGAAACGATGGAAGTGAGTTATTGTGTTATACTCGTATTCTTTTCTTTTCGTAATAATTTTATTACCTAGTTCGCTTGAAACGATAAAATATAATTTTATATGTAACAAAACTTGCTAATTTTCAAAGTGGTGAACTTCCTCGCCGTAACTACGATTTAAAAATTCTGTCCTGACTAAAACATAAATTAAAATTTTGGCATGTTTATATGGACAAAAACCCCCAATTTTTTTTAGATTTAAAACAAAATTGCCTAACCTTTTATAACATACATACAGGGTTACCAATAAAAGTGATATAGGAGTTATTATTACAAAATACCACATTATACATTTTAATATTTCTTCAATCATGTAATTCAGTGTTTTTTAACCTTCTGAACACGCGACCCCTTTTCAGGTTAAAAACCTCTTGGTGACCCTCTTGTACCAAAGACAGACAAAATATTTGTAATTCGGAGGATTATGTTTATTATTTTAGCCATTTTCTAACTTATATTTTTTTATTAATACCTATACCTATACCTAGGGGGTGGCGACCCACAGGTTGAAAAACACTAATGTAATAATAACCGTCAAAATGCTTTTTCTTACAGAGGTTTTACCAAGATGTCAAATCAATACGAGGGTGGTGGTACCAAGACAGTTTCTATGTTTTCCAAACTGGTGTCTCAGGGCTCGTCGTTTGTCATGGAAGGCGTCAAAAATTTAGTTGTAAAGAAACATGTGAGTATTTCGGTTCTTATACTTCCTTTATAACTATCATAAATATTTTATTACCTAGGTGATTAAGTAAGATGTACGCGTCTTCGTAATGATTATTACGTAATTTACAAAAAGTGTGCGTTCTTTGCGCATTTGTTGACGGACATTAAAATTTTAATTTATATCCAGATAACATTACAAATAAAATATAATTTTATGATTAGCGGCCTTATTAATAGACCGTCTTAAAGCCTATTTTAGTCATCGAATGTTCTGTCTTCTTCGCGCAAACTAAATTGAAAACATGTTAGAAAGAGACAAAACATTCGATAACTAAAATAGGTTTTAAAACTGCATGAATAAAGCTATAGGTATATGTTTTTTTGGTGGTATATATTTATGTGCATGTAAGCCGTAGTTATTAGTTAATTGGGCCCGGGAGTATAGATGTGTTTGGGTGTGTGCGAGCACAGAAGCTGCCAGTGAGTCGCGCCGTGGAGGGCGCGCTGTGGGGCGGCGGCGAGGCGGGCGCGGAGCTCACGTGGCTGGACCCGCGCGCGGCGCGCACAGACGCGGCCGCCCGCGCGCGCGCCGCCAAGCACTCGCCGCCCACCGACGCCGTGGTGTTCCTCGTCGGCGGCGGCAACTACATCGAGTACCACAACCTTATTGACTTCGCCAAGGTAATGCATCTTGCTTTTTTATGATTAACATCCTACATACCCTTTTTTGTTTTTTCCCTCTGATAAATATCGAGGCGGGTTAAAAACTAACGGCCTTATTCTTATATAAGAGAAAACATTCGATAAATGAAAAAGGTTTTAAATCTGTCGATGAATAAGGCCATAACACTAAAACTAGTTCCCAGAAAAGAGACGCCAAGCGTTAGTGCTCGGTCAATTATATTCTTGCTATTGACCAGATTTTTGCTGCAGAGTCAGTGTGTGAGTGGGAAAATATCTTAAATTCCACACCCAGCAAACTTATTAATTGGTCATAACCGCATGAATAGTCAGTCATTAGAGAATTATACTAAAGCGATAATCGCATTATTTATACTACTAATCTATACTGCACGTTACACGTACATATCAGACACGCAGGAAACCACGAATGAAAGAGGATAGTGTAATTCTTAGGTGTGACAGAGGCAGCAACATCATTTCCATACCGCTCTTTTCTATTCCAGACGATAATAGTTTTGATTGTAGTTAACTTCTATCGTCTATGTATCTTCTATGGATCGAAATGCGGAAGAGTTATAGTACGCTTGTGTTATCTTTCCACCTGAACAACCGTAGTAACAAAGCTCCGCTCCGCATAGATTCTATTTAGGTTATTTCTAAACAGATTTCTAAGTTTGTCTATTTTACTTTTCGGATAATGCAATCTCTTTAAATAAAATTAAGAACCACATATCAGTTATTTATCTAATTAGGCACTAATCTACTATTGTTAACGTGATTCTAAGATCTAAATTAAATTGCATTCATAAATGTATAGACGCATCGTGCGAATTTAATTTACTTGCGCGGATTTCGCCCTTTTTTTTTAACAAGGTCTGATGTTTCAGACGTTTTTTAAACATTCAACCTGATTACTAGTCTTTTTCAAGTAAATAAGCTTGTAATTGGATTATCTACGTATTAAATCAACCACCGCTTAATTAGAAACATACCATTGTATAATATTTCTCAGAAATCAAACTATTTTTATCGCAAAATTAAAAGCCTATGTAAGACCGTTTTGATTTACAGTACATTAACATTATTTTTTCATATAATGTAATCCACTATCGTTTCCATATAAATGTTGGACACAAAAATAAAAATAAATTTTATTTTACAGCAACAAGCCACGGGCGGCACCATGAGGAAAATTATTTACGGCGCCACTACTCTACCGAATGCATCGCAGTTTCTGAAACAATTATCGCTTCTCGGAGAAGAAATTCAATAAACATTCCTATAATATATTCTCACAATTGTATGTAAAATAATATTTGTGATATAAGGTTCTACTTGACGTGAAGATATCTACTGGGTGTTGTATAGCCAATGAAACATGTGTCTCAACAAGTTGGCATTTTATTTACAATGACATTGAAAATATAGCTAACATCTAGTAATCTACTATAAATTTTGATTGTTTTAAACAAGAAGTATAAAATCTAAATCACAAGATTAGTCAATTCAACAATATTATTTTTTACATGAAACTTTTACTTAGTCGGAAAATTTTAAATAAAACAGTTTCACAACCAAAAATATAGATACAGATCTCGGGAGATATTAAAAAGGACAAACTTGTTGAATTGTCATCCCAGCCCTTATTCTATTGTGCTTATTTAATATAGAAAATAAAATGTGTATTCTCATTAAAAAGATAGTCAATAGCCCTCGAAAAATAGCAAATATGCGTTTGGACTAATTTACACACTAAACATACATTAATTTTAAAGAAATAGTTTTGTAGACTTCAATGATAAGGAACTTCAACATTTTCCTCAGTACTGCAGAAACCACCTCTCTAGGATTTTAAAAAGATAGACTTCATATATTTAAGACAATCTAACAAAGCAAAATTCTTATACATCAACTACAACATTTATCACTGATCATGATATGGTTTTGGCACAATGAAAACACAAGTATCTAGAGAACAAACTTGAAAAAACAACGAAGATTACGAAAAAAACGCATCTTTGATGGCAACAGGGAAGGTCGTCACTCTTTATACAATAATATATTAATTAAAATTTATTTCTTTCAAGTTTGTGCATGAAACAAAAATCTTGTTTATAATCATAGATTATTTTGATGTTCAATGTATATTATTATAATATAAGCATAAATTATTTGCAATATACATTTAGCGGTATAAGCGACACTTTTTAATATTAATTAAATTGTGCGCAGTTCGGTAAAACAGGAACTGTTTGTAGAAATATAATTTCTTAAGTTATTACAATTTTAAAATAATTTTAAATAAACTGAAAGTAATTACAGATGGCACTTTTTATTATATATTTTTTTAGATTACAACAAATAAAGTACAATCTATTATAAAAATATGAACAAAACAAATTAGAACGGCCCAATTAATTAAACACAAATTTATCTTTAGGCCGTATTCACAGATAAATCACCCTGACATATTAGATATGGACATTTTAAAGTACCGATAGTGAATATTCTCAAAATAAATAAGGCGGAAATTTACCACTCAAACGCCACGCGACCCGACATTTCGTCATTAGACGTGCCTTGTACACATTGCCAACACGCGATGCCACACTAACAATTCTTGGTCACTGTGCTGAACAGCAGTGGAAGTGTACGGTTATGTGCAGTGGATTTAATAAAGAATAAGTCGAGATTATAAAAATAATAAATAAATGAATACACTAAGATACAAGTCTTGTGCCGCAGGTATCAGAAACTACACATTATTTTTTGTTGACATAAAACAAATGCTTGTGATACACAAAAATATTTTTCTCGGTGCGGGGATCGAACCCGCGGTCTCTTGTTTCATAGTCGGCGTCCAATTAGCTATGCCACGGAGGTTATCAACTTTCAATTTTCGTATGATTGAAGCGTGGCGCCGGGTGTCGCCTAGAAACACACTGCCTACGACGCGTCAGCTGTCGTGTTTCCTCCCACCATCGGCAACAAGTCGATCTGTAACGGTGGAACCCAGTGGCGTATGCGTACGTCGCGTAGCGTCGGGTGGCGCGGGCGTGGCGTTTCATTAGTATGTTTCCGCCTTTAAACCATCCAGTATATACAGGTGTATCTTTTAAATGGGCGTGGAGGGCCAATCCAAAACTTTAAGGAATATCGAAAGCAGTTACGAGCCCGATTTTGATGAAAACTAAAACTGCACACTTACATTTTTAAGATGCAGACGATTTTGAAAAAAAAATCACATGCTGTATTATCACACCTTTCTATAATGTTGTTAATAAAAACCAATTTCTGGGAAGTGATGTCATATGGCAAACTAAAGGTAAGCGGTAATTTTAGGCAAAATAATGTTTTTTTTCTCTCTGTTACCTTCACACCCGTTAATCTTGCGTCGTGAATGGAATTTTTTGAATTGAATTGGAAGCCAAGCATTTGGAATGAAGCGTTAGGAATAACAGCTCCGAACAATTTTAAGTTATTTACTTTTGGTTCCATTACCAACACAAGGAGCCTTGGTTTTAAGGAGAACGAAGAAAAAATATTAGTTTGCTAAAAATGACCTTTTTTTGTTTGACGTATGTCATTACTTTCCAGAATTTGACCCACATTGAACATTATCGAATGGTGTAATTAATAATACAGCATGTTATTTTTTTTTTCAAAATCATCGGGTTCGATTCCTCGCTATGCATATTGATGGAACCCCACCCACTTGAAAAATTCACCTGTATAGCATATCAATTTAGAGACCTCCTGTTAAAAGTTATTAAATTAAGTAAAATACGCAAAAATGTTGACGAAGCTAAACGATGGTAATGATATTGTACAGACTACAGCCGTGTCATTTAGTGAAATAAATCACAATACGACTGTTGACCTTAAAACCTTTCTTCATAGTATGTTGATAACAAACAGATTACACAAGATAATACATAACTAAGCTTTTATCTTATATAGTGACAAAAGCTATAATATTGATCTTAACATTACAACCACTACAGTAAATACTACACGGAGCACAGACAGAACTACTAAATTTACACAGATCTTTAAGGCAGGCGATTAATTATCAAACATTATTACTTAAAATATTAAAGATTTAAGCAGTGCAACGCTTAACAAGGAAGCAATATTTATATAATAACGTAGCTTTATAATAATTTAACAAATATTGTATATATTTAACGCCCGTTTCGGGCATATATCTTTGATGACATGGATTTATTGAGAGTAACGTAAAAACGTAAATAAAATATATCGATTAAAAATAAAAAACTAAAGAAAATCAAATTCATACAACACGTGAGCGAAGATTACCGCCTTTCACCATCTTTCGACCATTTACATTCCACAACCAAAAACAATATTGAAGAACGACTCACCTGTTTAAGTTATAATTCGAATCATAAAGCAAGTGATTTAACACACTTTTGTAACATTCTCATTTATGACACCAATATACGAAATATGTGGCAACTAATTGATTTAGAAAATGCTTATAGTTTCTGGTTTAAAACATTTATATATGCATTGAAAATATTAAATTATATATCATTAATATTACGGTATTTCGGTAATATTTGCACACCCCAAAGCACAACTGTATGTACGGAACACGGATGGATATTAGTTTTTTGGCTTCAGGAAACATCTTCCATCGAAATCCAAAAGTAAGAGATCGTGTTAGCATAGCTATGCATATTTTCGTGCATTTTATTAAAATAATGCCTTAGAACGCTGTTGATTCCAAAGAATGATTAATAAAATTGGGTCAAGACATAAGAGATCGTATTTTTCATACAGTATGATTTAGGGTGAATAAATTTTCGCAAAACTGTCATGGAGCAAAAAGAGTGTGATAAAAATATTAGAAAACTTTACAAGTATTCAATCAATCGAAGGTATGGACGGAAACTTATCCATTATAATGTATACAAGTTGCCAATAATTCGTCTTCAACACTTTACCCTTGAAACATACGAATCGCTTAAAATCATAATACTTTTATGATTTAAGTTCTAAATTAAGTGGAATGTTAATTTTTAAATTAATGGTGGAATTTTATACATTGTTAATTCGTAAATAGCTTTATGCGTAGCAGAAAAATACGTAATGTTTTAAAAAAATGACATGAAAAATAAGCTTTTCGTGGTTCTAAGAAGAGGTACAGCTTGACTTCAATTCCTAAGAGTCCACTTTTCAATGGAATGTAAAGAGTTAAGCAAAGAAAAAGTACTTATGCATGCATATGCATCAGGAATGTTTAAGCCGGAAAGAAAATGCAATTGACATAAAATCAAAGGTATCCTTTATGCTGTGTAGTGCATATCACCCGACTAAGGTTAATACAGGTAAGAGACCTCCTGGGAATATGTTTTCGGATTGAAACTTTGTAGATGTTTAGAACCGGTGGACTTAGCGTCCTGTGACTGAAAAGAGAGAGTACCAAAGATGTTTTACATGACACACTTTAGCTCAAGAAAACCAGTCACAAATTTCCATCGGTTGCATCCTGAACCGAGAACCAGGTTCAATATATATAACAATCTCAGAGCTTGTCATTACCTCTAATGAAGCCCTTCTCTTCCAAGTCCACTTTCCATAGAAACAACTGATTTTGAAAGTATTAAGAACGAAACATAGCATTAGGGTCTGTAATAGTTTCTAAAGTAACGAAATTGTTTTCATGTTAATAATATGGTCTTCAAAATATAAATGATTGTATCATCCATCTTTTGCGGTCTGAGTCAGTTCTTTCCTTTTTGTTAGAACAAGTGCGACGGGTACACGCCTACACAGCATTAATTTCAATCAACATATCTATATTAAAAGTGACAGACTAATGGCCGATAGACATTCATAAAATGTTCTTGCATAGAGCAGATATTAAACATATGATAATGATAGAAGTAGAAAAATTCTTAAAAATGGTATACGATAGAAATAGAAAATATATGAAAATTTAAAAAAGTTGAATCGAATATTTTATCTCAAGTTTCCTTTCCTATACCTAATGTTAACAATTTCAAAAAGGTCGTCATCTTGTAACAATCTCAGTCTTGCATATTATGCAGATCTTAAAAACAGTATTATCATATTCACACCACAAAAATATATTAAAACAAAAACAAAAGAGTGTTCAAAAAAAAGCTTAAGTAATTATTATATTTATCTACTTGGTGTACGATTTAAGACAGGTGTGTTTAAAATTTATTAAAATTCGCTTATAGGAGATTTTCAAAAACTTTGGATTTGCCAGTGCAATATAGGTATGGTAATACCAAGAACTACTTAATAAGATATTGAATGTTATAGTGGATAAATAGGACTTAGCTTTAAATCACGAAACTTACTCTAGGTTTAACATAGAGGTGATTATTCAACAAAGTTTCAAACAACTACTTTAAAAGGATTACATATTATATTATGATTTCGTTATAATCGCAATTAGATAGGTACATAAATGTGGCGATCTCAGTGGCCCGATAATTTCAAATTCACATCTCTGATTATAATACTCGCCGCGGGCAAAGTTCATTGTTACGGCGCCTTAAAACGTGTTTGTTTATATCAAAACGTTATCAAGTTGTAAATATTCGTCACTTTATCATCAATTTGTATCATTCTAAAGAAGTTTGCAACAGACTTATTACTAATAAGTGATTATAATCACAGTACCTAAGTAATATAATTATTAGTCAGTATATTCAAGGAGAACTTTCTTAATCTATCTAATTATTTTGATTTGTATACTAGAAAATGTTAGAAGGTACAAACAAATCTTCCTTTTAATGGTGGTTGCAAAGATTTACCATTAAGAGATATTCAATAACAATAGGTAGGTAAATATGATTGTCATGTAGTTATTACAGATCAGTGACAAGCTGTCACTCAGACTATAAGCATGAGATTCCAAATACAGTGCAATAAAATGTAAAATTTGATAAATACATACAAACGGTTTAGTAACCCACTACAATGTTTCAAAGTGTATCATTCAATGTTGTAACGAATTTACTCTTCATGCAAGCATGGTGAGAATATGACTAGACATGGTGTCATATGAACATTTCATTGATTATTCAAATTTCTACTTAATTTGCATACTGCATATTTCTATAAGCACTGCAGCTCCAAGTACAATATATTAAAGTTTCAAGCACTAATACATGGTACCTGATATTTAGCGATGAAACAAATCGCAGACATGATTCCCAGTAACTGTTTTGACAATGAATTTCAATTAAAATGACACAAGTACCAATTTAACAAGTGTGGCACACATAGTGCTCAGTACCAATCACATTAAGACTATACGAGCTCATTCAAGCATATTATAATTTATCTTTAAGTACCTTGTTAAGCAAGTATAACAATGGCAATATGAAGGTGGGCAAGTAGTGGAACACAGCTATTGCTTAGGCTGACTCTGATTGGCGCTGCGACTTGAACTGCTGCTGTTTAATATCATCTTCTGCATTTGCCGGATGACAGTGGTAGCATGGTACGCCTGTTTCCAGCGGGACTTGGCAAAGTTCTTCTTGAGCTGCTCGGAAACAGTACCATGGATGTTCTTATTGCTGGCAGCGTTTCCTGAGATCCAAGGGTGTGCTAAGGCTTGCCTGCAAATGAAAGACATTCCATAGAAACATCCTATAAAATATTACAACCATGTAATAAAAGGTATATTTTAAAAGTAACTGCAATGAATATTACTACAATATTAAATTGTACTATACAACTATAACTTCATATTAGGCAATATTGAATTTATTTTCTGTATAGGTATATTATATCTCAATATTTAGGATATTATGAAAAAATAGCAGTTATTAAAAACACAATCATTGAGAATATCTGCAAGTTATAATAATAAAAGATGTTTTGTTGCCCTAATTATGTTGTAAATTGAGGAATGTGTTAGAAACATTCATAATTGAATAAAAGAACAATTAAATCATTAATTATCCTACAGTATGAAGTACACAATTACTCAACAAAAGCATTGATTTAGAGTTCATAATATGTTCTATAAATGAATAGATTTCTTCTTATGTATAGGGTTTTTAAAAGTTGATTATTGCAATGGCTTTATAAGAATGAAATGCCATATAATTTTACATATTCCATATCTAATTGCAAACTTATCAACTATGAAAAATAAATGTATAGCATAAATGAATAATGTATATCACACAGCTGCCAGTAAAATGAAAGGGTTATTACTTTTAAAAAATCTTACAGTACCCACTAATGTAGCAAATGTTACAATACACATTTTTCTGTTAATATTATAGGAATATATGTGATACCCAAATACTACAATACACCTAATTAATTAAATATCATTGGACTTGGTGGATTTTTTTCTCCTATGACATATTTCTAAGACTTTTCTTATTGTTTGCTATAATAGTTTAGATCCATACACTCCATGATTGTGGTAAATATGCCAATAATTGGAAAAGCACAGCATAAAGTAAACTACACAAAACATTCAATATTTAGAAATATAAATTATAAATAACTCAATATAACTTCAGTAAAATATTATTTCAAAGTGAAGAAATTATCTATCAAATTCTTAATAAAATTAATATTCCTAACATTGACTTTTTGCTCAGGAAAAATGTTGTATATTAATTTATACATAAAAACTAGTTAAAGTGGAACACAGTATTTTATACCAAATGGAAAGTTTTAAAATGTGACCATACAAGTCAAATGATTATGCATTAAATGTTATGAATAAATTGTTGACTTACTTGCAGGTGTACCTCTTCTCAACATCTACACACATCAGATGACGAATGAAATCCTTTGCAGAGTCACTGATGTCATCCCAGTACGGAGAATCAAATTCAAAGTCACCTTTTAAGATTTGAGCAAATAAGTTTGCATCATTCTCATCATAAAAAGGAGGATATCCACACAGCAAGATGTATGAAATGACTCCTATACTCCACACGTCAACAGCTTTGCCATATGGTTTCTGAGCTAACACTTCAGGTGCCACATAGCCCGGTGTCCCACAAGCAGTAGCCATTATTCCAGAGTCTTCAATTTTCGACAATCCGAAATCGCTGATCATAATTTTGCTATCCTCATCAGCACTATAGTACAGGAGATTCTCAGGCTTCAGATCTCTGTGGACCACTCCTTGCGAGTGCATGTAATCAACAGCTTCCAACACCTGTCGTATTAAGTTAGACGCATCTTTTTCGGTGTATGAACCTTTCTCAACGATTCGATCGAACAATTCGCCACCCGTGACCAGCTCCATGACGAGATACACTTTATTTTTGTCCTCATATGTTTCCAACAGCTGGACGATATTCGGATGTGAAAACATTTTCTTTTCGCCACCTTCGCCCTTAGCTTGCTCGCTGAATCGTTTTAAAACTCTTATTTCATTTTCTAGAGAGTCTTCCTTGCCTTTTAAGGCTTTTTTGTCGATTATTTTGCACGCGTACAGCTGGCCGTTTTCTTTACTCTCAATCAGACGTACCTCCGAAAAGGCTCCCGTGCCCAAAAGATCTTTTACAATATATTTGTCCTCAATGGAGGGTTGCTTTTCCGATTCTTTGCCATCCTTTTTGGATTTTCTCCCAAAATCCTTTTTACCGAATAGAGGCATTTTCACGCCCCGATTACAAATATTTTCAACTATAATACTCTTATCATAAAATCCTACGTACACAGTAAATTATATATCGCGACTGGCTAGGGAGGAGAGAACAATAATCTCACTCGGAATGCTCCGCTGGCTTCACGAATATAGCGTTGCGCAGGACGCCCAGCAAGGTCAGGCATTTGTCAAAAATGTAATATGTTTCGTTCAACATTGGCTTTAATGTACTCTAAAATATTAACCGTTTTTAAGGTGTTTTAAACAAATCCATGCTGTAATAGTTTTTAACTTACAGTTATATTACAGAAAATTTGAATAATTTCTCCACATAAACCCAACTTAAACTATTTTCAACTATAAGGAAAATATATTGACAGTCATCTTCAATACTTTCTCAAGCTGTCAAGTAACAAAGTGAGATAGATAATGCAATGTACATGAAGTGTGAAGAGATTAACAGATTGCAGATGGTCGTAAAACATCAATTGAAGTATTGACGATCAATTTGAACTGATGTCAGTATTGATGTAATTTTTGTCATTGAAGCAACAAAGCCTGATAAGAATTTATGATATAAGTACAGTCAGAATTAAAAGTGGGTTGTGAAAGGCATTGGTTTATGGTACAAATATTTCAATCAACTTAATGTTAATTACAATTTAATTGGTTTAGTTAAGACACTTGATACAATTAAAACTTATCTTAATCGTTACGCCGTACAGTAGTAGTTATGTACTTCTGTCTTACCAACGTTTAAATTTGTTTAATTCTTCCGTAGTACCTAAAAACAGCAACAAATCACACTTATTACGAAAAACATTTAATTTCTTTTCAATACCTGATTACAGATTAATGCAAGCATTCGTAATGGTGCTACACAATCACCAGTATAGCAAAATAATTTGATTAACCATGTATCTAACTAAATTATTCCTGTAATAAACCTATGTAACAAATTATTAAAATTATTAATCATTCATATTAATGTTAAATTATTTAACAGCAAAATATACCTACTTATCTATGAACAATTTATCATAATCCACGATCTATTGTTTCCTCGACTAGCGTTTTCAACCGCAACCCTCGTTTACAATTTCCCTTGTCTATGCTTCCACCCCCTGACGTCACTGTGAAAATCGACCAATCCTATTGGACGCAGTGTTCGATGGCCCTCATAAGCGGTTTCACTGCCGCGCACAGTTTCATACCTTATCTTCTAAATGTTTTCATTGTGCGACAATATGTGTGGTTCAGAAAATGATTCCACATGTGAATAAAATTATTTAACATGAACAGTGTTACTGTATCGTTGTTGTAAAATATTGTTTTCACTTTATTTTTATCTCAAGTGTGTTAGGTTTCTAAAATTACGTTAGGGGGTGGTGCCGTGATGCCAGTTCGTAAGCAAGGTATTTTATTTTCTGTTCTGTTAGTATTAATTCATTTACATAAGTTTCAAATATACTTTGATTTGACTATGGTTTGTTTAGTGACAGGGGGCGTATTTAAACTACAATAGCACCCCTCACGTTATTGGTATCGATATGAGGGGGTTACCAGCCGTCTGATATGAATGCACCACATTATGCACGCTCACTGCTTAATTCAATTCTTATTTCCTATATCTTTAGAAACATCTTTACCATATAAAGTTAAAATACGAGATAGAGTTTAAATTACAAAGCAGTAATATAATAAAAACGCACTTCACATGTAACATAATATAATCAACAAAACAATGTTAGGTAGCTTACGTACAAACAGTTGGTTTTAAACCCACGTCCGCGTGACCTATAAAAGGGGACTAGAAAAAACACTACAGAAATTAGCGTTAACTAATACAGAATTAATTTAACGACTAGTGTACCATATTTCAGAGCTTCCAAATATTTTATGAATCTACTTCAATAGAACATATTTTACATGCGTATAAAAATAGGTAAAATAAATACGAAATCGTTAATACTTACGATCTTTATTTAATATTACTTTATACTTTAAACACATCTAACTGTTTTAATTTTTACAGAGGCCCATCGAGCTTTAGAACTGCTGGAAGATTATCACAGCAAATTAGTTAAACCACAAGATCGTCAACTGAAGCTTGCTATCGAAAGAGTCATCAGGATATTTAAATCACGCCTTTTCCAAGCTCTCCTAGGTGAGTTTCGATGTCTCTATTTACTACCTTTTTTAAATACCTGTAAAACTACACCATAAACGTCCTTAGATCAAAATGTTCCAGCAATTCCCAAAACTTTACACTATCGGAAAACATAAGTGAAGTTCTATAACTACACATTTTCTTTTTTTTTATGATTGCGCTATCCGAATTAAAATAATGTTATGATACAAATACCCAGCTGAAATACTTTCGTCATTCATTTTTTGGCGTAAGTATATCCAGAAGTTACACACAATCTAATAGAGAGGCATCAGGCAATTTGTATTTTGTAGCGAAATGTTTATTTCCTTAAGCGACTGCAGCCTGTGGTACATGTAAAGAATAAACAAACACATTTTCATTTTCTGTAAAGAACTTTACAATATGTATTATGTATCTTATTTTACTCCGACTATCTGCCCTCATCCCTTACTGCTCCAGCACCACACGGTTCACCGCTTTGATCACTGAGGCCACTCTTATTGTGCATTAACATTAGAAGAAATATATACCTACATACCTAAGAAATTATTTTTGTTTTATTATTAATAAAACATGATATTTTGCATCAATATTTTTACTATACCTAAACTTCGGCAACTTCGTTCTTTTGGCTATGAGTTAACCCTTTCAGCTCACTTCACGTTACATATTATATTCGATTCAATTGTTATATCCAGAGTCCAGACCCTAAATAAACACACAAGGCAAAACATTGTTGAATAATTAATCGACCGAAATTGAAGTATTGAACTAGTGGTGAGACCTTTTCCAATAGTGGCGGTAGCTAGTAGAACTAAAAACAGCAAAAAAACGATTTTGGGCAATATCCAAAAACTTATTGTGACAAATATTTTTCCTATGCTCAAGAAAGGTTATACTCGTAATAGATATCTCGTCGAAAGCCAGTCTCAGTCTTAGGTAAAATATGTTAATTCCTAATAAAAACTAAACACCAAAAAAAACATAAAACTTTGAGTCATATGAAAATAAGATTTTTATCTTATAGGTACCAATGGGATTAGTTTAGTTGTTTTCCATTTAATAATACTTTGTAGTATACGTACGCTGCCAAATTTCCTAATGGTAAAGTTTGACCTAAGCTCCGCTGATTTACTTAACACGGTAAATTGACTTCAGATGACGTTGGCTTTAAGCCAAATATGTGCAATAGGTACTTGACTGATCTGACCCAGTAAATATTCTGTTATTAGTAAACTCGACAATATTTGAGTTCTAATAATCAAATTTGTTTCCAACAAAACTGACTACTAATTAATCGTTGATAAACTATAGGTAGTTAGTCCCAGTGGTGTATCTCACGTCCGGTTTATTTTAGAAGTTCACTGATCGAAGGGACTCCGCCGAAGCAGTGAATCAGTTCGATCAGCGCGTTTCTATTCTATAAATAATCATACAACAGTCGCGCGTGACCGTACCGCGCGTCACTAACGCTCTTGAGCCTTCCTTGACCACGACACTGCTATTGTGATCCGTATTATATTTAGCTGGCTGCAACGAGCAACATGCTCCATCCAAACATTTAGATACAAAGAAACTTTGTGTTTAGGCAATATCTAATAATTGTAATGGTGCTGGAACCTTATTAAAGACTATAATATTGTGTTAAACCCATTTGTGCATAGCCGATTAGGAATAATTTCATAAGAGATGTTTGTTCTTCTTCCAAGCACTGAATTCCCTTATATTAGTGAAATACTAATATTGAAGCCGTTTTCTTTATACAAATAAACCGCATATGTTGAATGCTTTAATAAAATTGCATGCCATTTTAAGTATTTACGAGCGGAAACAATAGTGATAATTTATATAATGTGCCAAATTAATTTAATCGACGAATATAACATCATACTTTTTGTTCATCCTATATTGGTTAAATTTCTAAATATGTTTGCAAGCATTTCTAGTTTATCCCTATCATCACAGTTATAAGAGTTCAACCAAGGCAGACACCACTATCTTTGTTACCGTGCTGGTAAAAACTACGTTATAAAATTATATTTGCTCTTTGTAGCTATGTACTGTACCTACACATCAAAACTTTTCTCGACAACTTTGTTTATAAGTAGGTAAATCATTTAACACTGAAAGAATAGAAAAAATAAATTTGTTTTATAGGCAAAAGATTGAGCACATATTCGATTTGTTACTGGTATGTACACAGTAATTTACTTTTTCTTGAGATAAAAAGTATTTTAATGAATGTGAACCGAATATTTTTATAAACGTAACCTACGAAGATTTTCCGCAACATTAAATGCTGCGATTGAAAAGTGTGATACATTTCATCTTTGAAATAAATAGGCGACAAAAAAGATCTACATGGGCTTAACCCTGGCCTGCTGTCAATGTGTACTTGATTGCAGCTGACCGTAGTTATGCATTAACCGTCATACATGGGCTTCACTAGTCCATATTGAACGTATATTCATTGCTAGGAAACATAGTAAACACATGCAATGTGTATTTAACACATTTGATGTGTATATAATTGAGAGCTTTAGTCATGTCTTTTTATAATTTGATACAAAATCTTCCTATCTGGTGATGTCAACAGTAAAATCAAGAATAAGGGTGATTAGTTAATTTCTTCATTTGAAGCTATGATCTGTAGGCCTCCGTTTATCAATACTCCCTGTGATTATTAAATTATATTGATTATGTCTAGGTGCATCTTGCAATGTTGCTCAAGGATTTAAATGGCTATGTAACTATACAAATAGGTAAGTACTTTAAATCGAAGTTACACATGCACTGCATGACGTTGTTCGAATCAAATTCAAATGCAGATCAAATTCATGACTTTATTACAATAACCTTAATATAAATATGCTATGCACAACATGTTCGTGTATTCGTAACCTTCGAAATACACCAAATCGACGACTTATCAAAATGAAGCATAATGATAAATGACGATCAGTTGACTATGAATATAATGTAATATTTTAGACAGAAACAGAACATGCTTGATGCTTGCTTGAACATAATGATTGCGTAAGTTCAACATACGAAAAGGTTAAGATACTTATGTACAATGTTACATAAAGAGCGTTTTTATACGAGTATATCTGTACTATTTAATACATTTAAATAAACGTTGGTTATATTTACTTTTATTATATTGAACGGGGTTCTCATATTGTGTACGAAACGTCTAATCGCACCCCTAGCCCACTGACCTAGAACCGAGATGAAATGTTACGCTAAATTGGATAACACATTTGAATAATATGCGAACTACGCCGGTATATGAATTTCATTCATATTCCTACAAAAGTGTTCTCATAAATGAATTGAGGTATCGTATGTGTCGACTGTTGCCACATGGAATTGATTTTTTGTAAATAAAATATTCAGTATCATTTCGAATGTGAAGAGAGAAATAAGGTCGTGCGTGGTATAAATCAATACTATTTTGGTGATATAAATTGTAATTAACGTAGAATAGCTTTTCATATACCTGTACAGGTATATTGATACATACATTTACACCTGCATCCTCAAGGGGATTGCTAAGTCCCACTAGTGTTATCCACAGTACGAAGAGCTTATATTAGTCCCAACATGACAAAGGGTTGAGCCCATTACCTTGCCAATCTCAAGCAATTTGTATAAGATTTCTTATGCCGATGAAAATCCTTAGTAGGGAACTGGGAATCGAATCCAAATTGTCACAGCTCACACCCCTACCTGGCCACTAGACCAATAAGGCGAACTACTTTTTATGGCATAATAATTATTAATTATATGTAGTAGGTTTTTACCAGTCCTATTTATTACGAAAAATATTCCATCATTAGACACGTAATGACACATTTGCGTTACGTGATTTGTTATTGATGTATTTCCCATTTTGTTTACTTGCAAATTAATAGACATGTGCGTCCGCAAACTCCATGCTCTGTGCGATGGTCCGTTTGACCCAGATCGGAAGATACGGGTCAACGAGTACACTGGACTTGACGTCGATGACAAGATCCGCCTCTCTGCTGTTTACATTGAAATTTAAAATACCCTGCTTCACAACTGCCAGTTACTACTAAAGCTACAAAACAATAACTTGCCTTGCAAATATTCGAGTACTTATAAATTAATTCATTTGTTTAAAAGTGAATTTTGTATGGATTCCAAACAGATCATGGTTATTTGTTGTATACTGGAACTTCGTTATGAATTAAGATGATTAATATGATGCGTGTCTACCGATTAAACATATTTTTTTATTGCGTCTTGGTCCGGGAAACGAGCACACAGGTCTCAAGCGGTCACTGCAGCCCATGAATATCTACAACGCTGGATCACAGATGCGTTGCCGACCCAATTGGGAGGGGAGCGGGAAGGAAAAAGGATGGGAAGAAGAAAGGAACATTGGGCATCCGGCAATCTCACTCACCGAACGAAACGCGACAGCGTAGCTGTCGCTTCACTTCGATTTCCTGTGAGACAGTGGTACCACACCGGATGAGCCTGCCCATTCATGCTGAGTTATGACTGACAACAGCGTGGCTCTACCACTTCCAATAATGATCCACTCCACTTCCACTAATTTAAAATTATATTCAGTTTATAATCATGTCATTATTTTTGTGGATCTAAAACTATATTCTAATACACATGTTACATCCCCTCATATTTAATATTTTATGTACGTATATGTTGAATAGTTTCATGCACCCACGATGTACTTAACCCGTGATAAATCTACGCTCTTGCGTCAGCACATTGTTATTAGGCGTAAAGATATCGCTTATCGACGTGTTCATTTTGCGATATAATGTTCTCGTTGTGAATAAAACCCAAATGCTAGTATAACTATATCCTGACATATGTTTTTGCACGTATCGCCAAATATTATATTTCCGTCTCATGATGTTATTAGCAAGCCTATAGTTATACCGGACACAAATCCATTACTGGGTAAATATTGTTGTTCGAGTGAATTGAAAATGTAAGCATTAGGAATTTGTCCACATAGCAAAAATAAAAACGTGAATAGGTTTACATTATACTTTATTTTACTTTATCTTATGTCAATACTCGGTGTAAAGAAATATATGAATGAAAAGTCTATAATATATGGACTACTTACACATATTGTTCGGTATTTCGTAGAACATTATTTACAATATTCTATCAAACGACATTCACATAACATTATCCTTTTAATTTGGGTCACTTAGTATCCGATATCGAAAATAAATATTTGCTGGTACACTTGCAAACATATCATGCTACGGAAATTAGATTCGTAGATATATTTAGGATTTAAAAGAAAATAACACAAACTTATGAGAAAAAACTAAGAAAGCCTATGATCAACAATATACTTCGTATGGCGGAAGACTATAACTGATTATAATGACTATAGTTAAACATTAGGCGAGGTCTGTCTAATTGGTCTCGCCTTTCTATATTTGGCCCCTCGCTAATACTTATCGATTTTGAAGAGCTCTCTGAAGTCCAGCGGTCGTTGGCAACTAAATGAAAATTTAACCTTCTTGTAGCTATACTGAAACGAATCAGAAAACACTATAAGTACCTACCTTTATCTATCATCCAAGTCATATTTTATTCTGAGGAATTATCTGCTGCATATATATACAATAAAATGGAAATGGGGCTACATCAGCGATTTACTAAACTTTATTAAAATATAGCCACTAAATACTTTTTTAAACTCAGATAAAAGTGATGCAAAAGTAAATTCAGTCTAAATGTGAAATACGGCAGGGATTTTTGTTTCCAGCCGCAATGTGTTGCCTTTCGCGTAACTAAAGATTTGCCCACCACAGGCCTGGAGAACGTTCCGGCGTGACAGACCGACAGCTGATTGTTATATGCGTACCTGGGGAAAACCTCTGATGGACTGGCTCATTTACACAAAGTACTGATGAGCTTTATAAAGCTGTAAATCTTATTGAAAAGTAGATGAAATGGATTTGAGTACGAGGATTGATAACATCGATAGATCAGAGAGATTTTGAACAATTATGGTGGAGATTCCTTGCGCAGACGTTATGCAATTAGGCATACTAACTTCCACAATGAATAATACTGGTGTTCAGTAAGGTTTAAGCAAAATTTAATTTTAACAATATTAAAAGTCTCAATTTCTGCTCACTTCAAAATTTCGATTAATGAGCAAAAATAGTTTTTTTTGGTATTTTTGTTTTTACTTAAGAATTTATTGTTTCTGTAATGTTACAAACCATTACATGGCATTAACATATTTGTTCCTTTATGTGAAAGAGAAACGGGGTCGCCGCCCGTTCGCTGTATATCGATCTCCGACATGACACGACTCACGCAACTTATATTTTCCACTAGCACTACAAATGTTACAGATTAACTGTAGCTGATAAAGCGTTTGCACTGTACAAGCTGTTAGTGTTTATTACAATAAGATGTATTTAAATTCGTTTGTTTTTACGGTTCATTTTTTATATTTAGAACTCCAAAAAATATATGTAGGAAGGAAAGTTTATGAATAATTCGAAAGTATTAGCGAACCAAGCGAAAAAATTGTTTGTAATAAAAACAATTATAGGCTCCGTTTCATTCAATTTCAATTTAAGGGACATTACATTATAGGTCCCTTATATTTCTCACATCCACTTAAACAGTACGTATATTAATGCACATTTGAAAGAATTTAAACATTTATTACAAGTACATATTTCTAAATGAGTATGCGCAGCTATTATGAATTGTTAAAAAAGTATGTATAGCTTGTTTCATAAGATCTAACTTTTCAAAATTCTCTTGTGTCAAATCACATGTTTTTTAATTACAGATATCCAAGAATTCTACGAACTCACGCTACTCGATGACAACAAATCGATTCAACAGAAGACAGCTGAAACAATACGCATCGCGAATAAGTGGGAAGCGGATGGCACCCGGCGCGAGGTATGTCCATACTTCTGTAACTGATAAAACAACACTGAGATGCGACATCTTCCAGATTCAATGAACTTTTATTTAGAAATAAAATAAATATGTTATTACTAGCACACTCGCTGCCTCACAGGTACCGGAGAGGAAAGCTCTTATCCACTTAGCCGTAAGCACGTGAAAGAAAATAGGCCAGCGTAGCATTGGACTAAGATATACAGCTAATATTAAACAAAACTTACGTAATAAAAATGTGCCGTTCTTTTAATATTACAGTTTTAAAAACTTATTTTTTTACATGAAGTAGTAGTTATTTTATCCCGTAAAACTAGTATGACTAAAAACATGACAAGGTACCTACCAAACAAATTAATTCAGAAACTCTACAATCAAATATCACGATAGTAACGACTTGACATGAAGTAACATTAAATAGATTTTTTTTCTGATTATAAAACATCATAAAATTAGGCTGTTTTAGAATACTTCGCAATCTTCTCATTTGTTTTAAAAGTTAGCATAAGCAACTCACACAATTATTTCGGATATCTAGATCAGTCAAAGCTTAGGTTAGTACAATAATTGTTTCGACTCGATATACTTTATGTAAACATTGCCGCGGTGAAATGCAGTCCATTTGGTGTAGCAACTTTTTTATGCTGGCTCAGCAAAACATCTGCACTACATCTGATGGTAAGGGCGATGCTGTTCAGATAGAGCATCGCCATCGATCGTCGATAGCTGATTGTTATCTCTTTCCGTTCGACACAATTAATCCAGCAAAAAGTATTCTTCGCCTCTACGTGTCCTCAAATCGCAAATCGTTAATCCCGATAAGTTCAAACTTTGTAATTTTAAACTTGTTTACACTTGCGTGTAAGTTTCTAACATTCTACCATCAAGGTATAATTATGGGGTGTAATAGAAGGTTGAAGTTTGTTATAAGGAAAAAGATGTAGAGACGGCACGATAAATTATATACATATGTATTACATATGTACGTATAACCTAACATTTGTGTTATTATTCTACCCGTGTGCTACGGATAATAAGACACAGTTTTATTATTTCCCATGGCGTAAATAAATATAGGTACATAGGGCTCATTTGTATTCGATACGTTAAGCAAAAGCTGTTGGGGATTAATAAATAGTTTAACTCTTAACGCGCGCTCTACGTTCAATAAACGCTTCGTTTGCGATTGGTAATTAACGATTGTTCGTTTTGCTATTGCAATTAAAGTTTCACAGAAATGTTTGCAACAATCTCTGCCCCATTTTACAGTTTAATTTTAGAACATTTCTCACGGATCAGTTCATTCCAAATGGCCAGTATCAAGTATGCTGTTTAACAAATCGGTATCATTAATACAATCACTTCAAAAATACAAAGCCGTTTACATGCGACTTTACATAATTTGCCAAATACTTTAATTTATTGAACCACCCGTGGCATATTTACTGGATACAATGTGTTAGATAAACCGGAGAGAGCCCGTTATATCACAGAAGATTCACTGAGGTGAAAGTGAACTTGAAGCGTGACCCACATTCATAAATATTTGTGGACCCCGCAAAATAAAATATTTTCTGCCCAGGTGTTAATTTTAAAACAGTAAAAACAATATTATCAGAAACTTCATTACGTTATCGGGAAACGAGTTTGCCCTGAGTCTTTCCTGTTCGGTGGCGATTAATACGAATACTTCCGGCTCGGTTATTTCCTCCCTTGCAGGTAAATAATTCTGATTAAAATGTCAATATTGTATCGCATCCATCATGTACAATTACATTCATTATTGGAAATAGATACAGCTCGGCAGTCGGTACTTAGCTTTTACTTAAGCTTTGTTATCAAAACTAGGCTACTAGCTGACGCCCGCAACTTGGCAATTTGACCTCTTTGAACAATATTTGGATCGTTATAACTAGATATTATTAAGCTGTGTTTAAAATTATTTTTATATTAATTGGATCATTTGGATCGTTAAAAATTGTGAAACATGTATCCATGTAAACCGTTTCATCTACTCCAAATTTCGAGTCTATTAGAGATCAAAAAAATATTGAAATCTATTCAATATTTTCTTTGTGTTTTAGTTCGCGATGTTTAATTGATTATCATTTCCCAACATTAATCATCAGTGGTGTGCGCTTGCTTAATCCTCAAGAATTATCCTATGGGCTCCAAGACTGCTTTTTCTGATAAAGTACTACACTTGTGCATCAGGCACTGCTAATATGAATTCTCATCAAAACGCTGGGACAAATATCTGCCAAAAGCAAACTTGTCTCTGAAATTGAAACTTTATTGGCGCAAAGTTTGAATTGAGGGTACCAAATCCATTCAAATTGAATCCTACAGTGTTAGTGCAGTTCATAGCTTGTATGTTTATAACTGAAAATAATGCTATTTACTAGGTCTTTTTGAATCGAGTACACACTTTTAGAAGCCGCATCAAGTATTGCAGTCCCTGGCTTTGAAATATAGAGTAGATATTTTAGTTTCGTGGTTATCAGAAAAGTACAACCGTACTGGTGCCAAAATCTTGGCGGATCTATTCAGCCGAGCGAAACCGTTTACGTGCTTTGCAATAGTTATCTAGTAATTTCTTCTTGGACAGGGCACCTCATTGTCACAGGTTTTTATTTGATCGTATCGCAAAATCTTGAATCGTTGATAACCATATTTTACCGATGCACTTGAGACACTGCCCTTCCAAATAAAAGCAACATGTTTTGCATATTAGTTCCAATATATGCGATAGAATTGTCTTTGGTACTAGCTGTAACTAGAAACACATGAGGTAGATACAGGTATTCCTACATCGATCGAAGTCTATTAAAATTCATTTTATGAATATTTCCTCTCCGAACTATCTTATGAAATCAACTTCCCTCTCTGGTATTTCTTAAAAGTTACTAACGATCTTCTAGAACAGAGCTTTCTAATTCCTTAAAATCACTCACATGTGTCACAACTCACTAGTCACAGTCTAGTTATCTTTGTTTTTTGCCTTTTTTAAGAATAAAAACTAAGAGGAAATTAATATTTAATTTCGGAAGAACCATGTTTTGTATAGAAATATTATATTTTCTCAAAATAAATTGCCCGAATTGGACGGCGGATCTGGGGTTTACGTTAACAGAACATGTGCGCATTCATGCCTATGCAATGTTGCGATAAGCATATTTGTGCTCATAACAAAGACATAACTCATTTTTATTAATAACTAACTAATCGTACCTAATGTTTGTGTACCTGTTTTGTATACTAATTACAACCAACCTATTTACATAAACAATATATAGAGGCGTGAATATGGTCATGTTAAAATTGTCGTATCCGCCCATATTATAATTATGTCCTACCGTCCTCTACGATCGAGAGACTTAGGGCCAAAACCCATTACACAAACCTGTATAATAGATTTTGAAGTACGAGTATACGAATCAATTAATATTTCATTGCTTTTTAATCATGTAATTGTACTATCTTTAAAGATACCATCAGAAGAGGGTGACTACAGGTCGGTGTCCAATGCCTTCTTTCAAGATAACAAGAAGTCAGAATCTCGAAATGAAACACCGGATTCAGCAAAGGTAATTAATAGAATATTAAAATAACATTACGAACTTGTTTCAAAATTGAGAAGTGTTGAATATGGTTAAAATTGTAATTGTTTAAAATATTCAGATACATTCTGTTATACAACAGACTGATGACTTCGAAGAGAAAAAGGTAAGTTCTTGGAACTACTTCATCGGTGTGGCATAATTTAGTTCATGTTATTTGGTATTTATTTTTTTAAACTTTGTCTTTTTATTAGTAGGTATTACGTTTCTATTCTAGCTTCTGTGATTTATATAAAAGTTGTAAAAATGTGTATGGGTAAGTAATTGAGCGTTCTTCTACGATTATTGAGATATTATAATAGAGGGGACACTGTAAACAAAATGTTTGCACTTTGTAACAAAAACGAATGGTACCGCAACGCTCCTTCTGTTTCTGTCTCTGTCATGCCTACGCAGTAACATCATCTTCGCTCTCGCTTCAGTTTGTTTCCCGTGTGCACTCAGTACCCACACGGCTAGTCGTCCATTCTTTGCACACGGGAGTCCTGTACGAGCCCAATGTGCGGAGATTTTGTTCCCGATGTCCGCTCTAGTATAATACCTCAATGCCTACGACTAACTTTTTGTACCAAAATGTGACAAAAAATCTTATTATGTAGGTACTTACATACTTGTAAGTGTTTAAACCTTTGTGAACCAATATATCCGCGCATATCATGTAACGACTGAACAAGAAGAGAAAATATTTACGGAGTGGCTTAATTTATAACAGTAGAAGGCTCACTAAATTATACCCATTATGCAGGCGTTGATTACATTGAGACGTTAAACATTTTAATGCATTAATATTAAAAGTTCATAACATACATTTAAACGAAGTATACCTAATATTATTTTTAACTTTAACTATGGTAAAGTATTGTTCGTAAATAAGTTATCGATTTTGGGTAAATATTTTTTCCAAAAAAAATTGATTATTTAAATAAATATTCAAATTAATTATGAGTGCGAGTTCTAAATGAACCACTAGCGCCATCTGTTGAAAACATATGACATTTCTTCATTGGTAGATCGTTTGGGCGATCGACGATTCCGAGTTTTGTTTTTTTTTTAATTTTGATGACGTGACGAAGGTGGCTGAACGATGCGAGTACGTACACACAACAAGTGGCCAGTAATGGCGGATGGTTGGTGTTTCGCGTCTCGTAGTAGTACTATTTATAACCTAAAATATAGTACAAGTTTTCGGCGATATGTGCGCTAACGTTTCTTCGTTCTGTGGATTGGTGCCGTTAAATTTCACAATTGTGCCAATGACGTACGAACACTACATCAACTGAAAGTATATTGCTCGTAAACGATTATCAGTGAAATGATATAGCATACAAAATTTTGACATTCACACTGCTGATATTTCGTATCCGTCGCAAGTAAGGCCATTTAATAAACACTAATCTATTTATAAACGTTTAGTAATTCTTTTGCTCTGTGGGAACATTTTCAATTGTTGGGTGAAACTATGAGTTCCAAGACAGATTTGCTTGCCACAAATCGCTGTTACTCACTGGTGCTACACAGTCGTACAGCTACACCTATGATATTACTACCGAGTGCTCCTAAATTGCACACTAATAACGTAACACGGACATTCTAATTAAGGTTCATCGCTTTGACATTCATACCATCCTATCATCGAAGACGATTGGTAACACGCCTAATAATTGCCTATCCATACATTACATATCTACTAAACTCGCTATCAGAAAAGGGCTCGGTTCAATTTGTTACAATCATTAGATAAGGTCTGCTGCAATTTAAAGCCAAGCTAACATGATAATGGGCTTAAAACATGGGCCTGTCAACACAGACAGGAGGTGACACACTTACTTACTTATAAAAAGGTCACACACCTTTGAAATGTTTGGTGCAAGTTAGTTGTAGGTTCTAGGTAGAGAATGGTGCATGCTGAACGTCGTCAAGTAAGGTGCTGAAAGTGGACAAAGTGTGTAACTAACAATGCATGCAGTGTACATAGTGTAGTACGGACCATCGTCTATATTACTGAAGGGCTATGCAAACTTGATATTGAAAATGACTGAAAGACGGAAGAAAAAGTCACATAATGGATTCCTTCGGAAAGTGTCCTCCTTGTTTAATCTCGACACGGTGAGTAGGTGACAATTTGGACTATAAAGTGCTGTTAATGGTACTTTACATAAACCATATTAGATTAATAATCAGTGAGTTTAATGGCTTAATTATAGTACCTATTGTTTCTATACACTACAACTTTTTAAGGCAGGTGTCTTATGAAAATTATGTGTATTTACTCATTAACAAATGTATGGTATAAATATGTACAATAGTAAACAGTACCTACTTATTGCTAATATTATGTAATTTTTATCTTATCAGGTGTAATATTATGTACCTTTGCCAATCACAATTGCATTTTTATACAGAAATCAAGTAGATTTTTTGTATAAACTGTAATATTTATATGCAAATTAACAATAACAAATTTAAGGAATTTATATGTACAATGTTTAATCATATTATTTGAAGTAATGTTTAATCATATTATTTTATGTAATATGTCTTTTCCACAAGTTATTAATAGATGTGTTCTATTCATTTTTTTATTCTAATCCAATAAGCACTGTATAACTATGCTTGTTGGAATAAATTTTAAACCTATGGTCAACACAAGAATCATTTAGATAATCACAATAACGAAACTATTATATTTTGCATGTTTTATTAATTAAATCTATCAATCGCCTATCCTATGACTTATATAAAAACATAACAAAAATGTATGAATCATTTTAATGACCATATGAATAACCAATTTCTCTTCTGGGTCAAATCAATCAATCATTAAATATTAATAATCCTTCCAATATGTGTCTATGTTTTAATTTAATGTTGAAATGTAAATCTGTTATATGTTCCTTGCGTACTTTTTATGACTTTATTTTCCAATTTATTTATTGTTTTCAGGCTCACATTACGACACCAGAAATGAAGCAGGTAAATTATATAATTCAATATGTTTTTAGTACTGGTGCTAACAGGAAAACAAATAGTTAAATGCATTCAATTTAAGCTACTGAAATGTCACACATTCTCGGAAAGGAATTATACTTGTTATCCCAGTATACACAATAACAATAATTGTTTGTTTGCAGTATATCATACCTAGTTGCAAATACTTCATGTCTTATTTCAAATCGACAAAACCCAAAAACAATAACTTAACATAAAGAATAAAAAATCATCTATTTTTATATTAACAATGGTGTTCTAAGAAACAAATTACAAATAGTGTCCAAAAAGAACAAAAATATTGAATCAATTATGACTTTGTAAATGAATAATGCTTGCAAAACGATCAAACAACTCATCTGATGGTAAGATTTCTCTGCCCAGTTATTGTATTATAGATTTACTGCTGGTCTCTTAAAATAGAAAGAAAAAGGATGTAAAGGGTTATTTCTATATACCTGTAAGACACAGTGATTACATTAAATTTGATGGTAAGTGCAGTCCAGTCCACAGTACCCACAAATTAGAGACCGTTATTTCTCAGAAAGTACCTGAATTACCGTCTGTTCCACAAGAACCGCGAAGTGAGAGATGAAAGGTCTGTTCACCGGCATTAGGCCGGCGTGGTGGACTATGGAAGGACCATGGAATATGGCATGTACAGCAGTGCACTCAGATGTTCTAATATCTGTTCCAGTATGTTATCTGAATGTATAAGATGGTGAAAGTTGCAGGTAAACGGCATCGAGGGTGGCGGGGCGGAGCGCGCGGAGGACGGGTACGTGTACCTGAGCGTGGTGCTGTCGCGCGCGGGCGGCGCGGGGCTCGGGTTCAGCATCGCGGGCGGCTCCGACAACCCGCACGTGCCCGACGACCCGCGCATCTACGTCACCAAGCTCATACCCGGGGGCGCCGCCGCCGCCAGCCAGATGCAAATCAATGACGCCATATTACAGGTATTCTGTTTCATTCCACGCGATTCCCGCACGCTATAAGTCATAACTAGATTCTCCCAGTAGCACATACCACCAATCTGGGTATCCAAAACATCAGTTAATAATGCACCCATACGTGTAATTTAAATTTTGTGATTTCATGATTATAATTCATTTATTTTCCTAAGAAACACCTATCGTCTAATTTCCAATTCATACGACCATCATTATAATATGTACTATGTCTAGTCTTAATCACGCATCAATTAAAATAACACAAAATGAACTTTATGAACACAGAGTCATGGGCTTAATTAAAATATGACTCCTTTGAAAGTCACTGCACTATGAACATGTTAAACCATCATACCACATCTAAGAAGCGGAAATAAGAGAATATCTTCAATTATTATTTTGTTCAGGCGACTCTACGTACCCCCTCGGGGATACAGGCGTAAGCGTGAATATTTATAAGGTGATCTAGCATTCCTACTAAGTTGTATAAACATAAATATTATTGTAGTAACCCACAAAGGATACAGATACAACAAGATAATGGATATAATTTTGTCTCTAAACAAAACATACCTAGTCTTATAACAATATTTTGTTAAAGAAAAATTGTTTGTAATGTGACATACTTGTATTTATAAAAAGGTTGGCAGGTTAAACACCAGGGGCGTGCGCTCCTTGTAGGCAGAAATGCAGTGCTTTACTTGCCATTCACAGATATTTTAATAAAACTTTTGTATGTTTTAGATGACTATAATTAATAGTAAATAAATGAACAAACAAAATATAATAACTTACAAACGCCTTATATTTTATTAATAGCAATTATTTGCAAGCACAAACAAAAAATAATGTGCCTAATCAACCAACTCCTGCCGTCGCGTCCCGCAGGAGATTTGTTCGCGTGTGCGTAGTAATTTTAGTGTCCGTGCACAGTGCGTAAACGCACACACCCATGAATCCGAAAGCCGCGACTCCAGCGGCAGGCTACGGAAGTTCGGCAGTTGTCGGGAGTAATCGGAAATGTTCGGGTCCTATAATCCGAGTAAAAATAATAGACGGAAATCTAATGAATCACGTATGCGCATTATGCATTTTTGTTTAGTAAGGTTTTATTTGTTTAAATAGCAGAAATGTTTTGTGTTTCGCGGGTGCCATTTTGCCTTTTTTCATGTGATAGGCATTGTTTACTATTTTGTTTGCACCAGTATATTTATAGTTTTCTTAAAAGGTTTTTCATTTTAACATTTGAAAGTGTGTACGTTTAACAGTTTATTACTGAGTTTCTATAATAATTGTAGTGATCTGCTTTTACTAGTGCGTTTGTTGATTTTTTTAAAATGTTATTTGATTGTGAGGTTTGTGTTGAAAATGTGTGTTTATTAAAAATTTAAAATAAGAAGTTCTCACAATTGTTATTCAGTGAAAAGATTCAAATTGTGTCTAAAGGTAGGTGTGTACCCGAGTTACAACAATTAAACTAGCAAAAAGGGAATGTAACTCGAAAGTTTCATGTTAAAAGTTATGAAACGTATAACTGGCTGTGTGGTTGTGTACACACGATTATATTATATTGTTTTTCTTGCATATTGTTTAGTAATTCTAGTACAGTGTAATTTCTAGTAATTTTACTTATTAGATTTTTTTCTGCCGCGACGATCGATCGCTGTTTTGTCTGCGTTGCCGTAGAAGATGTACATGAATAGTAGTACATCTAAGACTTGTTCTGTTGGCATGGTTTCCGACTTAAGATATCTGTCGCGTGGCTGTGGCTATGCTAAACATCTATAAAAGAAAAAGTTTTTGTGACCGAGTACTCCGCCGCATACCCAGTGTCATAATCCTGTGCACGCCGCTGTTAAACACATGCTACACAATACACACTTAGCCATCGATATTTGTGACTCAAATTGATAAGAGCGAGAATATCGCTGTATCGGATTTAAAACTAATCCCGGATGGCATCACGCTTCGGAAAAAAATTCAAACTGGCGACAGTGAATTTTATCGAAGAAGTTAAATAGAACGTATGACTTTCCAGTCTGTCTGATATGCCACACAAGCAGTTCGGTGATGAAGTACCCCTACACGTAATAAAAAACCAAATATATTATCAAAATTCAAAAGGGCCTATTCAGTACTTATAGTTTACTATACACATTCGAATTAAAATGACGTGCTTATAATATTAATTTTAGTTAAAACATTATATAATTAACGCAAATGCCAAGAAGTTGGCTTTCTGCTTCGGTTGTCGCAAGTTCGATACCCGCACGGAACAATATCTGTATTGCCCGAAAATATATGTCTGGGTTTAGTCGGTTACGCATGTGTAATTTATGCAAACACACCCACGATACTAGAATAACCGCCTTAAAAAAACGTAGCGTGAATATCTCATTCATTCAAGTAGGTAAGCGTTCCGAAGTGTAAATAAATTTACAACTTAATTGCGAGTGCAAATACATCTATTAGACATAAAAAATGTTTGTCTCGTAAAGGTCCATTACATAACGTTCGGTGTCGTAAGACACGTTCGAAAAAATCTAATGTCAATATGTAAATTGCATATACCTGTTGGTTACTCAACTCACTAAGTCCGAACCTTGAAGCCGCTATCGTAGTGTAGACACGTATAATTAAAAAATCTTCGCAGTAAGATAAGCGTAGTTTATATTATATTTTCTATTAAACGTAACAAATGTACCTTGACTGGTAAAAATCTGTGATAAAGTGAAACTGTTTAGTTTTTTCTACTGTGAAGTAATATGTTAATAAAAAGTGTTATAGATTTTTACTATTGATTATTATATTGTGTGTGAGAAGTTGCGTGAAATGTGAAAGGTTAGTGAGTTAATTAAAGAGGCCCTTATATGCGTCACTAGGTATAATAAATATATTTTTGTATGTTAGCACAATAATAAGTATCTGAGGAATATGAGCAAAAATATATTTACAGTAGTCCCCATGTTATTATATCTATTTCTTACAGGTAAACGATACAAACGTAGAAAATGTAACGCACGCGGAAGCAGTCGACGCACTCAAAAAGGCTGGCAATACTGTGAAAATGGTACACATTTTAACATATCCTCTATATTATTTACTTGTCAAAGTTACAATTATAAATACAACATCGCGTTATTCGCAGAAAGTTCGTCGTCGCGCCGCTGAAGACACATTAAACGTATCCACATTATCTGCTAAAGAAGAGTCTGTTGAGATCGAACTAGCGAAAGGTGGTTCCGGTCTTGGGTTCAGTATAGCGGGTGGCCTTGGTAACCAACATATCCCTGGGGACAATGGTATTTATGTCACAAAGATTATGGCCGGCGGGGCTGCTCATCGAGACGGACGCTTGAGGGTCGGCGACAAACTCTTAATGGTGAAGAATACCTCTGTAAGTTGTATGGTTTCTTATGCTTACGTACTTATGACACGTTGAAATAAAACAAATTATACAGATTTTACCGCGGTTACTAGTTTATTTTTAGGCTGTAAAGTAAAATCATCGAAATTTTGGAAATACCGCGATTATTTTTTTCAATACTAAAATGTTTAATTTGTTTATTATGTTGTAATATGCGTTTGCTAAGTACCGTAGAACATTTCCAGCACGGCGACGTGAACCTGGACAACGTGACGCACGAGGACGCGGTGGCGGCGCTCAAGGCCACGGGCGAGCGCGTGCAGCTCGTGCTGGTGCCGGGCCCGCGACACGGACAACCCTCGCCCAGGGTCTCGCGAGCTAACACACGTAAATATACACTCTATATTTATTCGAATGTGCTAATATAATTGTGTCAACTCAATATAAACCATAGGGCATTCTTCAGCAATTGGATTTCTCATTTAAACACGAATGTATTAAGTGTCAAATATACTGAGTTATATATACTTCATGGATTTTGATGTAGGTATGTTCCATCTCAAGAAGTCCGTTTGTAATTATAGTAATAACAAGTATGTGAAAGTAACACGCAGGCCAGCAGCAATCTAAAAATCTTCTTTATTATATTCCTGATTAAATTAACTTAATTTTGATTCAAAACCTTTAAGACATAATATGCCGCCAAAATAATTTACCCGAGTTTCTAATGCGTGATTATTTTATGTCCAGCGTCAAGCACGGCAAACTCCCTACGTCGCGAGGAGGTATCAGACGTGACGGACGGCGAGGAGGTCCGCGTGGTGGAGCTGGAGAAGGGGCAGGCGGGGCTCGGGTTCAACATCGTGGGCGGCGAGGACGGCCACGGCATCTACGTGTCCTTCCTGCTGGCCGGCGGACCCGCGGAGAGATCCGGGGCGTTACGACGAGGGGACAGACTGCTCGCCGTCAATGATCTGGATATATCGCACGCCACCCATGAACAGGCCGCTAAGGCGCTCAAGGTACTGAATATTCATACGTTAATATGAATTGTCGCATCATGTTAGATTAGTGGTAGTTCTCGATATTAGAGACACTGAGACGGGGGATAGACTGTTCACCGTCATCGATTTGGATATATCACACGCCATGCGCCAACAGGATGATAAGGGGCTCAAGGTATTGAATAATCAGAAATATATTATGAAATTACGTATTGGTAGTGGGAATAACGAGAGACATCAGAAATATAGCCTAAAAGAAATACCTTATGCTTCATATTTAACTTCCGTATACTCTATAGTTTTCTTAAAACAACTAGTCTGATGTGAACTCGGCGCTTATTTCTGCGGTGATAATTCGGCCATTAAGGGAGGGCCCACGAGTTTCGACGTCAGGGCAAACTACTTGTTTTGCGGTCATGTACTATAGAAACAATAGATTTTGTAATCACAACGTCAGAATAAGGATGTTTCAAATATGTTAAATTATCACTGTATAATATCCATTACAACAAACATTATTTTTAAACAGCATCAAAATTGGTCGTAAAATTACACAAACATTAATACTTTTAGTAGTTCAGTGGTGACACTCGCTTTCTCTTTCGCACCCACGCGCCTTATGGAAGATGACTTCAAAGCACGATAGTTGCTTCCTTTTCAAATCCTTGTTCCCCAAATTTGAAATAATTGTTACTTGGTTAATACTAAACGGATTTAAAAAATATTTCTTTATGATTTTGCATAATATAGCCCTACATTACAAATAGTAATAAAAATTGAACCAACATCCATACTGTTTAGAATCCCAAAATCTTCATCAATACTGTTTATATTGTTTTCAGAGCACCGGACAGAATGTGAAGTTAACAGTTGTGTACCGGCCACAGGAATACAACAAGTTTGAGGCTCGAATTAATGAACTTAAGCATCACACGCTCCTAAGAACGTCTCAGAAACGCTCCTTATATGTTAGGCAAGTATAACTGCTTCCATTTAATGAAGCATTGCTATAAATACGTACTGGAAAAACGCCAGCACTGTAGACTCGATAGAAACAAAACTTGCTGAATAAGTACTCTTCCAGATGAATTTAATTGTGCAAAATAAATTGTATTAATAGTTGGGAAATTGGATTTGTGCGTGGCAGCCTATTGGTAACAGATCAGACGCGACTGCCAATATGTTCACAGTGGTCGCGGGTTCGAAACCCAGGGCAAACCTCGGACGTTTCGAAGTTATGTGTGTATTGATAGTCAATCACCACGCTCTATAATGGTGAAGGAATACATAGTGATGAAACATGAAACCTGCATAGCGTAGCGATTTTAAAGAATTTCTCTGATATGTAAAGTCCGCCAACCTGCACTAGGCCAGCGCGGTGAACTATATGACCTAACTGCTTTAGATTGTAGAAGAGGTCCGTGCCCTGAAGTGGGACATGTATGGGCTGATACAGAAACTGGATCGCGATATCAAAAGGAATTTCGAGACAAAAATAACAGTTCTATTATTTACTGTTATTAAATCAATTAAATATACTGTTTACAGAGCACTATTCGACTATGACCCTGTGAGAGATGACGGTTTACCTTCAAGAGGGCTGCCTTTCCGCTACGGCGACATTTTACACGTGACCAATGCTTCCGACGACGAATGGTGGCAGGCTCGGTGAGTCATTTACTATGTTATGCTTAGGGACACGGTGGTTCTTCCCAAGAAACCAAAAAGAAGAAACCGCAAACTTTTCACTTGTGTGATTTCATCTCAATTGCAATGCCTCACAGCTTTAGTCTGGATAACTTGTGTAGTTTTTATAATTCCAAGTACACTAATAATAAATATCAAGATCTAAATGATATTACTTGTGGTCCTAGAAAACTAAAATATTGTACACATAACACAGGTTATATTTTTTCCCTCCAATCCAAACTATTTTGACTATAATTGTACTGTGGGCAGAAGATTAGACAAGGCGGAGTCGGACGCCATCGGCATCATTCCGTCCAAGCGGCGCTGGGAGCGCAAGCAGCGCGCTCGAGACAGGCAGGTCAAGTTCCAGGGACAGGCCACGCCCGTGTCCGCGGTGAGACATACCACTACACATATCTTATACCACCCTCGTATATTATGTTGTAGTTATTATTGCCCAATTCTCAGAAAAATACTGATTTAAGTTCAAAAAAATATTATTTCACACCTGTACGTACTTAATTCGCAGAGAAATTGTCGATTTGAGTCCTCATTCAAAAATTGGATGACAGTGAAATATTATTTTGTGTGTACAAAATTCAAAATCATAAATGGAATTTTCCTCATATAATTAACTCAATTAGAGTGGTTTTTCTACAAAAATATAACATTTTCATAATAGGGTATTTGACTTGATTGTTTTTATTGTATTTCTCAAAAGATCCATATCCAAAATCAAGGAAACAAAAAATTTTGTATATACATTCAGAATTAAACGAGTTAAAAGCGTTTTAAATCTTGAACGGGGAGTAAAATAAAAGGGATGCAAAACAAAACTAGTGACGTCACTAGTGTTAATATGCATTACAGTGAGCGCAATGAAAGAGACGGTAAGATGTCCGCACTACGCTCCCTTTTTTTTTTTTAAACACGATTATTTGCTTCATTTTACAAGCTACTTTAATACTGTTTTCAGAGAAATGTTTTATATTAATGTTTAATCGCAAAATATAAAAAAAAACGATCATAGTCAAATACCGTATTGTAAATTTAAAAAATTAAGTTTTAAACAATGTTAAAAAATCTCAAGATATTTCCATAATAAACTTTGATGGGCTAGTAGACTGTTTTAGAGTTTCCTTATTAAGATTCACCGTAACTTTGCTTCCAAAATTTCTTCCCTGAATATAGACCTGGGATTTATAATTCATACTATCAATATTCCAACAGAGTCAATCAACACTTGAGAGGAAAAAGAAAACATTATCGTTCAGCAGAAAGTTCCCGTTCATGAAGAGCAGAGAAGATGGCAAATCTGAAGACGGTTCGGATCAAGAACGTGAGTAGATACAAAAACTGTACATACTTGAAACAGAAAGTATTGTCGACAAAATTATAAAAATATAAATAATGGGTATAAGGTTCGGGAGCACTACTAATATCACATTTCGGAACACTCGCTTTGGGTCTTCTCATCGAAACAATCATTGGCACAAACGGTTACTGCACTTAAAAACCACTGTTATAAAATTGTCACTGTTCTATCGTGTCGTCTCTGACTAGGGTTTATTTATTTGTATATGTTGAGTGTGAACCTCAAACGCAACATACATTCAACACGTGTGCATAAAGTCGTCGGACTAATATAATAATTTGTTTACAGCTTTCATGCTTTGTTACACTCAGGAGGATGCTAACGCGGACGGTAAGTGCATAATTTATCCCTACGTACATATTTACATTCGCTATTTTGCTGTTAATTGTATTTAGGTCATTATGCAGTTTTTATTTCATGCGGCTGCTAACAACCACTGTTAAAAGTTAGGTTGTTTTTATATTGAAGCTGTGTACGCTTTGTCTAACCACAGTATAGTAAAACTCGTCGTCCATTTATCGTAGCAACGGACCAGTATTAATCGTATTTTTAATCTTCATATTAAATGAGCAATCATCTTGGTTATGGAAGTCACTACAAATAAGGATGAAACCACACAATATCTACCTAATTTTAACAACTCATCAATGTGTTGACCAAGCCATACTGGTCCGTCGCTCTTAGTATACATGGCCGATGGGCTTTACCTTAAAGTAAAAAAATATATTCTATAATACTGTGAAAAAAGTTTGTGCAAAGTAAGTATCACGGATGGTTGAAACGCTTATTGTGATTAATTATGTACATGAAATATAGGCTGGATAGGGATACACACCATGAAGTAAATTTACATGTATTCCTGTTGTTTATGCTGCACTACTCAGTAATGTGAACAGTAAAAAAATAATAAAAATTGTTAAAAGCATTTACCCCGAAAATATGAAAAAAAAGTAGATTACATCAAAAGTATTATATACAAATATGACATTGAATTATGCGGGATTTGTGTGAGTAAGTTATAGCTTTTAGTGTGTATGGAGGAGCATGGTGAAGCCTTATATATTATAACTATTACAATAATATAGGTTTAGTGATATTTTCTCAGTATCGCCGTAACATTTGTCGCTTGTCGAATAATGATTAAGATGTTATAAACAATTATGTGACAAGCTATGTACTCATTAACTCTGTGTTTAGATAGTTTCATTTTTTATAAATAACTCGTTATCCACATAAACGTGTTTGTTTACTCCAAACTATTTGATATACAGGGTGTAAGGTTAAAAGAGGGACTTGAAGGAGGATATTGGGTATTCCAATGTAAACCTAAATTTTAGAGAATAATAACTATTGACACTGAACGTGCAAGATACCTCAAATGCAAATGTAAAGGTCGTTGACTCTCACAAGAAGATAACATGGGTCAAACTAGCTGCGGGTAAAACACATCACAGTGATTATTTTTGCCTATATTATCATTAGTAACAGTAATGACATACTCCTAGTTAAAATAAGTCTCTCGTTTAATTTTACACTTTTCGGATATTTTTAATGGAAAATGAAGTGATTATAAAAATCCCCAAAATGGACATGATTACTATGGAGTATGGGGACACGTTTGTGTGGACAGAGCTTAGAAAACAAATGGATGTTCCACATGTAGTTAATGTCGAACCGAGAATGGGTCGCAGCGAGCACGCGGGTTGGTTTGAGTCTTGAGACACGTCCGTCCGCAGTCCCGTGCTTCTAGTTGCCTAACCTGACAACATACCGACGTGATACATACATCTTACAGATGATACGATTTTTTTATTTGTTATTTCTTTTCTCTGATCGCTATTAACGATTATGTAAAAAAGCTAACTCCAACGAAGGCTACCAATATGATGACGAATGATAATGTCAAAATTTCAGTAAAGACATCACATTGCATTTCCTTGTCCGTCCCCGGACTGTACACATACTTCAGAAAATATATTTAATTGTATGTAACGTTAATTTTTCTACGTGTAGGGGAAATCTTGTACCGAGTGGAACTTCCCATGATGGAGGAGATAACGCTCATTTATCTCGAGGACGAGAGTAAGTTTTGGGAGTGAGGCGTAGCTTGCGAGTGCCGTAGCCGATACCTTACCTCCCGCATTCTGGTTATGATCATCAATTAGAGATGTAGTTTTCATTTCAATAACACTCCAGTTTTTTTTTATTATTTGTCATTATTTCTTTCGTTCAGTTGTTTTTAATTCATACAACGCGATTATTCTAATAGCCTCTCCGCACTCGTTAAATATTACCATCGTGGTCACGAAAGTTTTTGAATCATTTTTGAGTGGTAAGGTTGAGTTGGTAATTCGCGAGCGTCGGCGACGGTGGCCGAGCGCCGTCGCCGTCCCGTTAGATCGATCAGTTGCGGTGGGAGTATGGGAGTATGGGGCCACTGGAAGCACACGAGGACACAAGTGCCGCCTCTGTCACGCAGACACTAGCTGCCGCTTCGGGCGCCGCGCATGTCGCCGATCGCGCTTTGCCTTTAGTTTGTACACGTACACCCGACACTGAGTCACTGCGTCACCGCGCCACTACGTCACTACGTCACTACGTCACGAGCATGTATCTGAAGTACAACTCGACCACACGACATCCTCATATGAGCTTGTTTTAAGTTTTTTTACAATTACGCTGTGCTGGTTTACTTTAGATTTAGTTTTTTTTTAGCTTCTAAAATGTCGGGATGCTGTAAAATATAGAATAAGCCTAGAAGACGCTGATATTGTTTGTATTGAAATGTATAAATCCGCTTATTTGTTATATTTGACACGTTTTCATTAGCAACAATATTGAAGCCATAATCATAAGTTTGTGAATTGGAATATACTATAAGAGTGGTATTTTGATTATGGATTTGATATTTGATTACGATACCTGTACGTGAAAAAGCAAGCATGAACAGTATGACGTAAGATAAAAGTTTGTCATTCATTTATACTCGTAGATGTGGCTCATGTTTGTTTTGCGTGTTTTGCTCAGACGTTAGGAACCTCTTCTCATTGTAATTAAGACATTCGACACACGTAGGTACTTGTATCTTATGTCGTGCTGTAACTCATCTTACAAAAATGTTTCAAATATATTAACTTTTAGCCAATGTTATTGACTAGTTAACTTTTTACTATCGACATTGCGTAGACTGTTATGTAGCATTTATAAAATACTTTTTCTTAAATAGGAGCTTGGAATAATACATTTTTAGGTAGATCTATAAATAGCATATGGCATAGAAAAATATCGAAAGAACTAGATTATGCATCGTAGGTGTATTTAGGTAATTTTAATATATTGATAAATATATTTATTTAAGGTGAATCTTGTTAGAGGCAAATGTCATTCGTATATTTCTAAGATGCATTTTGCGACTAGCCTGTACATGATTTTGCATAATTACATTTTATTTATGATCAAAATTCAATTAATATATTTTGCAACACTTACACTGCACGTAAAATTACCGGCACGGGTAGCACGTTAAAATGTTATCATTTGTCAATACAAAATTACAGTTTATGCAAAATTATTATAAACAAATCTTAATTTCTATAGATCTTGATTGTTTAGTAAGAAAACTGCAAGCTTTGTTATAAATAAGCAATAATAGGAGTAATTACTATGAATTATTTAAGGAATATGTTTCTAGTCGCTGTACCATATACTGTAATAAACTACAGAAGTCTGGTATAGCCGACTACTTCTAGATTGTAATAGTTTTAGAGCTCATTTTTCATAGGACGCGTTAACACAAAATCGATGTAACAATTTGTCTGTACTACTTTTCAGGTCAAGACGAAACTGTGCTATCTTATGAAACGGTGCAGCAGTTAACGATCAATTACACGCGACCCGTTATAATACTTGGTCCTCTCAAGGATAGAATAAATGACGACCTTATATCGGAGTTCCCGGACAAGTTTGGAAGCTGCGTGCCTCGTAAGTACCATCGATTGTATTATAAACTAACCGAATTGATAGAATAATTCAATCACATTTATCAAACAAGAGTACGATCCGATCGATAGTGTAGATTAAACCCTTGGCTACCTTAAATTACTATAATGTATGATAAGCGCAGATGCACAGATTAGATAGTTAGAATTAAGCCAATTGTGTGTGTCTTCACTGATGCTTGATAATTAATGTAGTAGGTTACTTGTATAAACGTCAAATACATGACAATATAATATTCAAAGTTGCCAACCTCCAAAAGTAATTCATTTAACAGAACTAAAAAAACACCACCAATGCATATCAATAAAATTGTCTGTAAAGTCAGAATACCTTTTTTTAGTTTTTTGGATATCCACGTTTTAAGGGGGGCGGGAGATGAGGAAGAACTTAAATATTTAATTTAATAGCTAGTTTTGGAAATTTTACATTTTGATGGTGGAATTTTATACGGGAGTGTCGAATTTTAAGTAGCGACTTAATGAAAATTGTGTCTATTTAACATAGTTTATTAATGAGGAATTATAAGGAATTAGTATTTTTTAAGTGGATATAATGAGGAAAATTGTTGGTAATAAAGTGAGTAATTACAAATAAGGTCAATCGCGCAGACGAAGTTGCGGGTAAATTATAGTAATAAATATATCTACCCAGACACGACCCGGCCGCGTCGCGACTACGAGGTAGACGGGCGTGACTACCACTTCGTGGCGAGCCGCGAGCAGATGGAACGCGACATACAGAACCACCTGTTCATCGAGGCGGGACAGTACAACGACAACCTGTACGGAACCTCCGTCGCCTCCGTGAGGGAAGTCGCTGAGAAGGTACAATCGCAGTGTTTTGCCGTGAATCTTTTTTTTCACTAAACTTTCTGTCATAATACAAGCAAGCATTTTCAAAATCGTTGCAAATGACGAGTTATTTCAGTAACACTCATCAATAAAATGACTGGGAAAATCGCGCCATCGATTAGATTTTTACATAACTACTTCGAAATAAAAATGCTAAAATTAATATTATTTCATTGGTATAAATTTTGTCTTAATGGTTTATCTTTTTTTTTACAAAACTTTCTGTCGTAATATATACAAGCGTTTTTAAAATCGTAACGCTCCACTGAAGATGCACTGGAGCGGCTGCTCGCACCACTTACGTCGAAACATTTTTTGCGCTCTTCGCCTTGTCCCATGTATTATACTGTTTCCATTCGTTTATTTTATTTTTGACAGTTCACGCCTATAAAGTACGACATTACAGTAGAACAATATTTTGAAATAAAAGTAGATACTTTCTTGACGGGTAACGCCCACTTAGAGTTGTGCCATTCGTAACGAATGACCACAGATAACAAAAACGATTTTGAATAGAATCAATCAATCGGAATCATTTGAAATAAAATTACATTAAAATGCTAATGAAAACAGTTAAACGTAATATAGTACCCAATATTAGGATCGAATGTATTTGCTGCAAATTAATTAATATGAATAAAGGTATACGTATTGAAGTGACTTTTAATAAGAGTTTAATTTAAAATAATTACAATGATTATAACGAAAATAAATGTTTAGTACCTACTTGTAATAAACAGTTAAACCATGTTGGAATTCATAGTACTTTAAGGATTAAATAATTAAAACAACTAAAAGGTAATTTGTTAATATTTTTATTTATAAACAATCGTCTGTTTCGTCGGAATCGGCGTCGTCGTCACTCGTATCCCCAGTAACACTAATTATTAATGAGTGCATGGGTAAGTTGTCAAATGCGACATCGCGATCCCAATCAGACATTATTTCTTTCTTCGTCTTATCTACGACACTCGCCCAGTTATGAGGCGTCACATTTTCACACGCATTTTTAAGCAACTCCAGCATTTTGTTTGCGGTGAAAGGAGGAGTTGTATTTATTCTCGCAGCATATCCTTTCACTTGCGCCCATATTAGCTCTATGGCATTATACTGGCAATGATATGGAGGAATTCTAAGGACGGTGTGCCCATGTTCTGCAGCCATTTCATCTATAACGTATCGTTTAGGCTGCTTCCTCATTTTTAATATTTTAAGTAACTCTACTTTTAATAGGGACTCGTCCACCTCCTCGCCATTGTTACGGAGCCAGTTTATTATTTCATTTTTTTTACTGGCTTGCGTTGGCATTTTGTTAATTTGCCGAGAGTGATAGGACGCATTATCTATAAATATTGTTGATGGCTGTTCGAGTGACAATAACATTTCCCGAAACCATTTTTCATATACTTCGGAATTCATTTCTTCGTGGTAATCCCCTGTTTTCTTTGATTTAAAAGCTAACATAGCATCTTGCACAAATCCTTTTGCGGTTCCTGCATGACAAATTATAATTCTTTCACCTTTTCCCATTGGCACTGCGGTCGAGGAGCTAGCAGTGTTGTCAGTCCAAGTTTTTGATACCGTGTGATTCGCATTGAGCCAAGTTTCATCGGTGAAAACAACATTCGACCAGTCTTCTATTTTTTTAGCTTGTCTTAAAAATTCGCATCGATACAAAGCAACATCATTGCGTTCCATCAATATTATTCTTTTGTCACATTTTTTGTATTGGAATCCAATCCTATTCAATACCTTCGCCAAAGAAGACTTTTGACCACGGAACAAGCCACTAGTTTTCAGAGATTGTACTAGGTTATGTAAAGTAGGAATCTCTTTTCTTTGGTAATAATCGTATATATGACGACGAATAGCATTACCATCAAAACTGTCAATTGCTGTCACTTTAAAGGGCTGACGTTTTTTCTTAGGTGTAGATGGCTTGTTTTGTTCCATGCCACTACTGCCGTAGCCTTCTTTAATTATTTTTGAAACTGTTGGAGCAGTAATACCTAATGCTGCTGAAACACGGTCTCTGATTTGAGTCACTGGTATAAGAGGTCCACCATTACGGCTTTCCCTTTCAAAGTACTCATGAAGTCGCAACACAAACTCCCTTGTTTGTCCTTTAAGCACCTTTCCTTTAGGCATTTTGAAAGTGATGAAGGCAGGTACGATGTTCTCAATTCAACCAAATGTAGGAATTCACGGGTAAAACAATACGGAGGAATATAAATACTCAACTCGACGTATGAAAAATGTGAATTAAAATTCAGCGAACGGAAAACACTAGCACGGGCGCGGGCGTCTCGTTGTGAGTGACCACAAAATGGCGGCGCGCGTCACCTGTCTGCCCAGTGTTGCCGTTTCACAATTTGTTTTTAACAACATTACTATTGCCGACGGAAGTGATAAGAATATTAACTTAACATGAGTAAATGGTTTATTTTAATATAATTATTAAATCAAGTAACTTAAATATCCCTGAAGTTTTATAAAACAATGCATGGAGCAAAAAATAAAATATGTATTAAATCGATTAAAACTTGTTCAAAAATAAAATCGTTTGTTATAAAAAATTGATTCGATAACGCATCAGGCCATCACTATTTGATTCAGTACTCGATGTGTCAAAAATAAAATAAACGAATGGAAACAGTATAATTATGTCAAAGGGTGAAAATTATACAGGGTGACATATGATATTCAAACCACATGTTCCTAACCGCCCCAGGTGACATTGTACCACGTTTGAAAAGATACTACCTGGTAGTTTTGTCAAAAATCGCGATTTTAGTTTTCAAGGCTTTTGATAAACCCGTGAGTCTCTTTATGGCTAAGTTCCCAAACTGGAAAGAAGTTCAGCTAAGCGGTAAAAATACGTGGGATGGCCAAAAAAATTGCAACTAAAGTCACGATTTTTGGCAAACCATAATTTCAGATATTTTTCAAATTTTGTACAATATAACCTGGGGTTTTGAGAAATAGGTCGGTTAAATTAAATACGATGTATCAATATCACCTTGTATATTATGTTAGTACATTAGCGAAGGTTAAAACTTATTAAGGAATACATACATGTATTTTGTTTTATTTTCATTTCTTGTTGTGTGTTCACAGGGAAAACACTGCATTTTGGACGTCAGTGGAAACGCAATAAAGAGATTACAAGTGGCGCAACTTTACCCAATTGCCATATTCATCAAACCAAAGAGTGTAGAATCGATAATGTAAGTATCGTTTTATAGACGACAAAAAGTACTTAAACCCATTGAAGTAAATTACAACGAAGAATCTGCGCAGACGGAGTCTGCCGTTTGCCATCGCGGAAGTATTATTTATCTAAATTCTATTGGAGTGTGGCGAAATTTAGAACTATAATCAACATTAAAAAATATCCATTGAGCGCATTTTTCGAGATATGTTTTGTTAATATAAACAACAAGCATTTAGTCATAATGTAATAGTACAATTAAGATGTCCAATTTAATAAAATGTAAAGAAAGAAAAACTGTTCCTAATATTTTGACAACAACGCATTTAGAAGCCAAAAGATTGAGGACAATCTATATTATTTAATCTGTCGATCTATTTCACATCTCAACATAAGGCGATAAAGTCTAATATTATAAATTTGGTTTTTACAATCGTTTTAACAACGATGCAGTAGGATATCCGACGTAACGTAGGTATTTAATTGGTACATTTATATCAATAATTATATTTAAATAATTTCGATTTGTGTTGCAGGGAAATGAACAAACGAATGACTGAAGAACAAGCGAAGAAAACTTATGAACGCGCCTTGAAAATGGAACAAGAATTCGCCGAATACTTTACCGGTCGGTATAACACCTAGATTTGTATTATCTTCCCTTTTTTTACATGCATTCACTGGTGATGAAGTAATGTTAACTCACTGATTTAGTTATCTACTGATTAAGGTCTCATTTTGTAACTCTTCTCATATGTAAATATACCCATTTGGCATTCTGGACACAGGCTTTTAGAGCATATTGAATGAGATCGCGGGAACGTCTTACGATAATTTTACTGCGCCCTTTATCTCCTATCCAAATCCATGTTAAAACAAAAGGGGCGTCTTCTTATTAGTGTAAACGCATCCACTGAATCTGTAACGAGCACAGCAGAGCGGGCGTACGTAGAAATTAATTAACCATATTCGACCTTAATGTCATCATAAATGCAATGAATATAATATATAATTGGGCGATTTCGACTCCTGTCTACTCGGTTCCGATCGTCTCTGCTTTAGTGGAAACACAGTCATACTGGAGCCCGAGCCGGCCGCTCGATTGCGCCTTGTTCTAAGGCCGATGCTGAGTGGAGGAAACAATAGGAAATATGTTGTGCTATTTATGTGCAGCCGTGGTGACGGGCGACACGCCGGAGGAGATCTACGCGAAGGTGAAGGCGGTGATCACGGCGGAGAGCGGGCCCAGCGTGTGGGTGCCGCGCCGCGAGCCGCTGTGAGGCGTCCCGCCGGCGCCGGCCTCTACTCTAACTAATAAGCAATAACCGTAGTCGAGCGAAGGATCTGCCCGAGTACGACGCGCACAGTCGTGTGATTTCGAGTGTCCGTAGATGTACAACCAGATTATTGACTCACGGCTTGATAGTTGAAACCTATCCCGGTTTGTGTAGCGATAAAATTGTTCACTTTGCATACTATTGTTGACCAAGAATGTGTTATTGACTAGCGTTCACTAAATAAAATTACTGTACGCTTATGTTTATTGTGCAAATCTTTTATAATAGCTATAAATATAATGTTTCATCAAATGCAATGTATGTAGCGAATTATGATTTTATATTATTTGACAAAGCCCACTAATAGTGCTTCAACTAATTAATTGTGTAAATTGTATATTGATAAATTTTTAAATGGTATTATACATGTTAATTTACTCAGGTTGCTAGATACTTTTAAATTTTCGTCAGTGTTAAGAGTTTACTATAATTATAGTATAAAAGTGAAGTTGTCATATAAAATGAATCACGTGCACCTGTGATTGAAATCTCAATATGATGATGTATACTTATTTACTAAATAGTCTATATAGTGTACTATGACGCTGAGTAGTCGGACCCACCTCACGCATGGCTAGGCTAAGAACTACATAATCTGGATTATTTGCTCAAGCGGCAACCTATATAGCAACCATTGAATCTCATTACATATACTGCACACCGACAACCTCCTTGACGCGATAGGCGAGGTGCAAAGTTGTTTGTTGATCATTTTTATAGTAAGCAATTATGTTATATGGTGTGAATGTCTCACCAATTAAATAGTGTTTGACATTTATTTATTGAGAATTTTATTTTCTTACGGAATAACTGAATGCCCATCTGCAAATATGGCTAAACGCGAGCATGTAACATTAAGTTTCGATGTATACGCGCTTATATTACGGATGCAGATTTTAATTTCAATTACAAAAACACACATTGTAACATAAATGCGTTGATTTTATAATCTGTGTGGTACTTAATAGTTAATAGTGCGTTATTATTAGGCTTACACAAACTACTATGAGTATTAACGTTTGAACACATGACAAATACCGATTTTATTTTAATAGTATCGAAAGGAATTATGACAAACCTATCCCTGATATTGTGACCAAAGATAAGTGCAAATTAAATGTGTACTAGCGGATATAGTCTTCACAGATCGTTTTATTGTTAAAAAATATTGCCGTTTGTCCTGATTCCTTGATAAATGTTTTGTTTTGTAAATAATATTATTAAAATCTATAATCTTAAGTTTCTGTATGAATATTAACAATATTAGACATATTTTATTTTTATGAATATTTATTTCATCTTGTCTTGTAGGAATTCTATTTAAATAATTGATGAGTGTGTTAATCTGTGTACATTAAGTGTAATTAATGTTTTAAACATTTATTTAACTTTTAACATATTCAAACACCCATATTTGCAGATGTACAATGTTTATGAGTTAGTGATGTTCAATAGAATAGTTTGAATAAAATTATTTACGTTGAAAATTCTATTATTGTTTTTCTAAACACCCACAAGTATTAATTACCTCTTTTAAAAGTAGTTAAAATTTGTACCTGAAGAACTGCTTACGTATCTCTTTCTGCAGAAATATGTGCCTGATATCGCAATACCCATTGTGATTTTCAGCATGTCAACACAGTAAAATATATTATTCTTTTTGGTATTACATCAGTGCCGATTTTAACATAACTCGCGCTTATCGCTTAGATCCTTTGCGAGGCCAGATACTGCAGCGCCCCTGATGGCGCAAAACTGGTGCTTGTGGTCAGTTAGCGACATAGAATTGGTACGGCACTCTGATACCGGAAGAGGATTAGGGCGGCTCCTTATTGGTCAAGAGACCGTAACTGGTTACTGGCAAGTCCCATAAGAGACGCCACCTGTGTCCACAAGTCAAGCCCATGAAAAAAAATTGGTTTGCGATGCCATATATCTGGCATTCTGAGCCGACAACCATCCACACCCTATACCATAGATGTAGCCTCTACACTAATGTCGCTATTGCTATACCACTTATTTTTCATGTCATATTACTTTAGTTTCACTTCAGTGTCAAAAATCTTAAGGAAATTAATATATGAGACCTCCAAATTCATTCCAAGTGTTTAAAGCTTAAATAATTAGGAGACTGTCCCGCACTCACACCCACCACTGCAACTCCTGTAAGCCAGAATCAACAGTGGCACGCATTGTAATGACACTGAGCATTGAAGCTCAGCGAGTCTCCGGGAATGTCTAACTTTTCTTTAACCCGCAACGAAATCATTCATAAAGTTAAATTAATAGAAGTTGAAAATTAATTATTCTCCACTTCCCTCCGTAACAAAGCGGGTGACAAAAACAATGAACTAAAGAGGTAAATAACCTATAGGCTTTTACATCCAAAGCAGCCAGCTGTAAAGCACCACGGATCAAATCTTTATTACATTTAAATGGGACCTATTGTGAGTTGTTATTATGGATTACAATAATAGCGTTTTTGCCATACCTATTATGCTTAAATAATTACCTTTCTAGCAAATAATTAGCCTGAAGGTCGAGCCCAGTGGCGTGGCATAGCTAAGGCCTATGTCCAGCAGTGCTAGCGGACGGACCGATGATGATAAATACCTATTACCCTGGCAAAGGTGACAATAATACCAATGCCACCCACAACTACTCGTTATTCCCGTCCCAAACGCGATACCAGACTTATCACGTCGGCCGCCAGGCACCTCATGATACGATCAATGCGAAACTATATTGCCCAACTTATGAATTGTGAATTGAATTCCGGTTCGGGGTACTACCCATATAATATATTCCACTAGTGACTGGTCTAGTGTAGATCCGTATCAAAATTACGAATCTGGTGTACAAAAAGGTCTAATGCCGAAAGAGGTCGCTGCCCGGCAGGCAACCAGGCGGTAATCTTTATGCAACTTGATCAAAAAATTATGTAGCACATGCCCATGGAAGTGTAGTAGATGAGGGCTGACTAAAAAACAATATGTTTGTATTATATTGGTTGTTGTAATAACTGAAATCAATATATAGTGTGTTGAAAATGAAACAAATAGTTGTCAAATCCTTATTTAATGATCTTATATCTCGTCCAGCACTACAGTGGTCTTTTCAGACACATAGAGACCGTCCAAGAACTTTCGGATATCCTTGTTTTTGACTGTCGTAGATTGCTGAATGAGGGCAGCGGAGCTGGAGACATCTTCAAGGGAATTGCCTTCAATGATAAGTTCGTCCTTTTGCTTCGGGGAGTTCACAACAGTGACACCTGGGGCCATCTTTACCCTCCTGATGTATTTCTCACCAAGGAAGTTACGGATCTCAATGATAGAGTTGCCTTCTGTGGTGACACAGTTGATGGGGAAGTGAGCGTATACTGCACGCATCTTGTACTGGAATCCCTTGGTGACACCTAGAAAGTAAATAAAAAAACATAAGTAAAATTAATTAAATACATAATATTATGTTTAAAAGCATGTCAAAAAATATATTATATTTCAGTTGGATAGTACCACATACATGGACAACCACGACTGGTGGCATGCCTTCTCAAGCAGAGTGGACACATTTGATAATAATGGCAGTAACAGACAAGTAAATGTATATTCACACAACAAAATAACTACTGCACACAATGGTAATTTGATGACCAAATTAAAAATTTACTGGTGTATCTATACATCTCTTTAATTGCCACAAGCAGCCCCACCCGGCTACATCTGGATGCAGATACACTTTTTTAAAATTATCTATCACCGATGTTCATCAGGGATCATGTAAGATTCCAAGAGCGAAAGAATATTTCACATCAGTCCAGTAGTTTCAGAGCCTATTCAGTGCAAACAAACAAATCTTTCCTCTTCATGTTAGTTTAGATAGCTTAGACAATAAACTTTATTAACACAATATTTTGTTTAATGCAAGACAGGTGCCTTATTACACTTTCTGGTTTTCTGTAAAATAGTTGGTAAAGTATATCAGCACACAATCCACATTGTACTTTTAACTGTGCACATTTTTATGCACAAAAATTCAAGTTCATTTATACAAGGTGTAAAATTATAAATGATTTATAAAGGTGTTATTAGGCATCATTAATGTGTTCTATTTAAAAGATCCGTTCACATAATATTTTAAAGTTACTTTTATCATTGTTTAAATGACTAAATTGCAACAGTTACAAAATCACTTCTAACAATAAAATGTGCACGGATATGTGAAAGAAATAGAAGTTCCAACTGCACTCCCACTTTTTTTTAAATACTAATATTTGCCTTATCTTACAAGCTACTTTAATTCTGTTTTGACAGAAATGTATGCAAAATAATAAAAACAATCAATCAGTCAAATACCTAATGTTCCGTATTGTATAAGTGGTTAAAAGCAAATTGACAGTAATATGTAAATAGCTTAGTGAATTGATTTAACTCCAATAACTCCATATATTTCAAGAATGCATTTGTCAATTAATTTCCAATTAATCATAGATAAAAGTGATATTATTTCCTAAAACCAACACTATTTTCATATTGTTGTTATAAACAAATTTGGGCCCAATAATGTACCAAAATTAGGCTCTTCCTTAATAAATTTTGTTAAATTAAGAACATTTAGAACTCTAGAGAGCTTATAAATAATCTATTTAGTTCTTTATTTTCCCAAAACAATAAAGTGAAATAACTCCATATTAAAAGTTTATAATATCACAATGCAAGGATTTAAAACAATATTTGAATTGCAATACAAATTGTTTAGAAATACTGTTATCTGGCATTTCTAAAAGTTGGTTTTATCTCAATTTGATCATTGATACATAATCATTATTATGAATCCTAATCAATAATTTTAGTGTAGGATTTGGAAAAAATGACACGGACCAGCTTAGCAAACAATATGTATAAACTATAGCATATTATGCAGTACAATATTCACAACATGCGTTCTTAAAAGTAACAGGTAGCAAGTAATTTGATTTTAGGGTTACTTTACTGTTTTAAGAACCCGTTATAGAATCTATTTGGCAAAATGTAATGCTACTGTAAAATCTCACAAATATTTGCAGTACTAATAATCAATAATAATAATAATAAAATAATAGAAAACTCTTTATTTAGCACCTGATATAGTAACATTAGTAATTATTGGTAAGCTAATACTTAAAAATGCTAAAAATCGGCGGTCTTATCGCTAAGAGCGATCTCTTCCAGACAACCGTGACAATCAAGTGTATTACAAGAGACAATGAGTATTTATATAAGTTTTAGGAGTTGTTCCGATATTCCTGTAGATACTTAAGAAAAATATCTGCTATAAAAATGTAAACAACTCACCCTTGATCATGTTTTCTACATGTGAGCACACTGTCCTTACTGCAGCAAGCTCCTTCTTAGAGCCAAACCATTTCTCAACCTTCAGTAGGCGAGGGTTCACCATGCGAATGTCAACCGCCAAGTGTTTGAAGTTCCTCTTGAGAGTACCTCGCGGACCCTTCACTGTCACCAAGCGAGACTTAACATGGACAGTGAGTCCCTCTGGGATCTTCACTTTTTGGTTAGCCACTATTTGCTTCATATTGAGGCCTAAAAATAAATAAACCGATGAGACATAACCTAGTGGATTTTTGACAACATCAAGTTTCTTGTATATATCACTGAAATATTAGTTGTAATCCATTTAGACTAAATTAACAAAACTCATACAATCACTAAAGTATCAAAAACTTGGTTTTAATACAAGATTTCTCTGGATTTTTATGTAAAACCCCAAATTCACCTACTTTGTTTGACACAACAGCCGGAAAAGAGAGAATTGACATATGAGTAGAATGTATTGTCAGCCTAAACCTTAATTAAGTAGAGTCAAATAGAGTAACTTTGATCCACGCTATTAATTGTACTGATTATTGCATTTATATTTTACTTACGTATTTAATTATAGTCTGTTCATTGCACATTAATCTGTAAAGCGATCAAGATCCTCCTGTAGTTCTTGGCAGTCCCTTAGGGTCCTTATTGACTTAAAAAATTGCATATAGTAGAAATGTAGAGTACTTGAAACGTCTATCTAAGTACATCATTTATAAATAAATTAATAAGAGAGGACCCAAAATCGAACCTTGGGGCACACCGAAGGTAACATTAGCAGACGATGAATGGAACCTATTAATTACAACTTTCTGTAATCGTGATTCTGAACATATGAAGAAAACCAGCGCAGCAAATCACCACAAATACCGTTGTAAAAAAATATATTTTAAAAACTACCCCTAAAGATTTAACCCCGCTACTCACTAGCCAGGTCTGCAGCTCAGTGTTGAGGTATACTCGTAATAGGAGAGGTATGAGACAAGGTTTCAGCTTGCCTCAAATGCCTACCCAAAAATTGGTCTCGGACTACAGGAACAGGTGCACTTCATATCAGTTTCACCTCGTCCAACCCATCCCTAGCAAATACCTGTTCCTTAGTGGTCTATTCTTTGCCCGTGCCACATATTTGTTCAAATCATTGAAATATTATATTGGAGATGGACACTGCAAACAATTTTTTTGTAACTTATATGAAAGGTACCGTACCACTCCTTCTGTTTGCGTCTGTGTCACACCTACGCAGTAACATCATCTTCGCTCTCGCTTCACTGGGTTCCCTTGTGCACTCTAGTACACGGAAGCGCAATGCGCAGAGATTGGTTCCCGATGTCCGCACTCCGCTCTAGTACAATATCTCAATAGCTCCAATATTGTTGCTATGTGTGGCGCCGGCTATAGTCTATAATACGCTTTATATGCAACATTGATGTATAACATAGATCGGCAATGTGAGAGAGGTAGAATGATTTAACTCATACATTAATGATAAAAGCGAGATGCAGGAAGTACTCAAACACATATGGGCAAGTGAATCATTACAACGCGTAAAAATATGCGGGAGCCAAATCTCACTTATTTTGTTAATTTTATTTAATATTTCAGCACTAAGTTGTTTTTATTAAACATACTTTATTATGGTGAGTAGTGTAGTGCTTGGTTATGATTTATCCGAGTGTAAAAACCAGAATAATTATAGTTTTCCTATGAGCCTCACTTTGTTTCAATGCTGTTTAGTGCCAATATTGTTGAATTATTAGACAAGCCTGCTAAAAGAATATGGTAATGTCCCACTCCAGGGCACGAGCCTCTACAACCGAGAGCACGATTGAGAGTGGTTAGGCCATATAGTTCATCACGCTGGCCTAGTGCGGGTTGGCGGACTTACATACCATTTTTTTTAAATGCTATGTTATGCAGGTTACCACACGATGTTTTCCCTCACCGTTACAATGCGTGGTGATTGACTCTCTATACACACATGATTCCGAATAGCCAGAGGTGTGCCCCAATCCCGAGGATTCGAACCCGCGACCACTGTGAACATGTTGGCAGTCGCGGCTGGTCCGTTTTACCAACAGGCCACCACGCAATGTAATAAAACAATAGTATATTTTACAATAATAGAAAAAAAATCAACAATTCTATGCGCCATTTCATTATCGTTGCCTGAAAATAATTTATACAAAACCCTGAAACACTTTATTATTTATTTGTAATGCGAAGATATTTTTAAATTTAATATTATGAATATAATGAAATATTTCGTACATCAATTCAATTTTATTTCATAGCTTGAGACCGCTATCGATATGATAATATCGATAGTGCATGGTGCAACATGATCTGTCAAGCACACATGCAATTTTACGGACGTTATCATAACCCTGTTTTGATCTCACTCAAAACGTTCCATTGGCGATCTATGTAAACTGGACATGGAAGTATGCATCGACCTAGGCAATTGACTAAGAATCACCTAGGCTTAGTGCAACATATAATAAAACGGGGTGAATCGAAATTCAGGGGGAAATAGAAATATTCTTGTCGCTTAGTTTTATATTTATTTTCTTTTTTTACTCAATGGCAGACAAAAATAAGCAATAATCTCCATTAAAGTGCAAGATTTTTTTTTTATAAATTTTCTATATTGAAGAACGGCACAAATCCAATATTGATTGGTTTAATAATCTGTGTAAGTTGTGTGTAATCTGTTTCCATAGGATTTTCACTTTAAGTTTTCTGGTTAATCTATATTCTGTGATTTAGAGAAAAAAATGGCGTTGGCTATTGGCATATGATAAACATTAATCTGTTTATCTTCTTGTACTGTGTATTGTTGTTTGTTTTATAGTTCGTTAAAACTCAAAGGTTGCGTTAATAATCAAATTATATTAAAATGTGTAGTCTATGTACATTGTGTCCAGGTTAACTGCAGTGCAAAGTTGTAAACAATTATCGGACACTGGACGATCGTCTGGCAAAAAGTTGCACATAATTATTTTAAATTAATAACTGTTTAATTTAAAATATGGACATCCCAGTCCAAATTGCTATAAGGCTGAAACCGCCTAGTCTGGCTGACTCCACACAGTGTATATTTAGCAATCCTGTTACCCAGATCGTAATCACAGAAAGTGGCCAAACGTTTCATGTAAACAGAGCTTTACCAGTGGACTGTACTCAAGCTCACCTGTTCAACTCCTTTATGATACCACAAATTAATTGTTTTCTGGATGGATGTGACACATCCGTTGTGGTTTTTGGACAGGCGAAGACTGGTAAAACTTACACTTTATTTGGACCAGGTAAATAGTAACTAATGGCTTGATAATCCACTATTTTATTTTTAATTCTAACGAATTCACAAACATTATTGTTTTAGGTTTTGAATGTATACACAGTGAATGTGACCAAGGTATTGTTCCACGGTTTCTCACGGAAATATTTCATAAACTGAACCAAATGCCAGAGAGAGAATTTGTTTTACACATAACTTGGATGCAAGTAGTCAATAATAATATATTTGATGTCCTTGGAGCTGGTCTAGTAAGATGCAACAATGTTGAAGAGGCATTTCAGTACTTGCAGATGGGATGGAGGCAGAGATGTCAAGGGAACAACCACACAGTGTTTACTGTTAGTGTTGAACAAAAGTGGGTGGGCACAAATGGAGTTCTAAACCACCGCATGTCTACTGCAAGCTTTTGTGATCTTGCTGCTTATCCAGATCCAGGTTTATATGCTTTAGAAAATATACTTAAGGAATTACTAGCAGGAAATCCACCAAAACAAATAAACTATGATCGTTGTATTCTCACTGCCATGTTGAGAGATTCATTTGGTGGAAGAGCTTTTACTTGGGTGATTGGCTGCATTAGCACTGAGCCTGAAGACTATCAAGACACATTGAAAATATTAAATTTATGTCTCTGTTGTAGAGGAATTAAGAATTTTGTAACTGTTAATTTATTTGCCGATAATAATACTCCTATATACACAGAAAAGACAATAATGCCAAATGCAGACAATAATTTTAATTTACAATTTGCTACAGCACAATGGATAAAACTTGTTTCCAATGCAGAAGGACTTTTTAATAAAATCCTTCAGTCAAAATCTTTAACTGAGGCTGACATTAACCAGGTCAGTGAGTGGCTGTTTCTGAAAGCTGAATGTGATGAGTGTTTAAATGGTGATGCAAGTGTAGACAATAAAGATGTTAACACCAAACAAGGGTTACCAAGAATTGCAGAAGATACAGAACCAAGTGAACTTAGTGAATCTGATGTTGACTCCGATTCAGAAGAAGATACACATTCTGATACTGTGTTTCAAGATAAACTTGAGAAGCTTATGCAATATTTTAGAGAGAAAAATGATCAGTTGTTTGCTGATAGATGTGAAGAGTATATGAATCATGTGGACTCAGATGACATAACCATCTCAGAAACTAGTGGATCACAATCATTACCTGTCATGACATCCCAGTCAAACTCTGGAAGAAGAAGAACCATACAGCCCGGTGAAAGTTTATCTGGAGCAGAGTTGGAACTGTTAAGAAAAGTTGCAGCCAAAGCAATATCGCCTGAATCTCAGAAAATACTCATTGAATCTCACAAAAAGGATCTTGACCCAGAGCCAAAGTTGATAGAAAGAGAATTGCTAAAGATGATTGACTCACCAAAGACTGATGAAATATGTAAGAAATATAAATTGACTAAGGAGAAATACACACAGAAACAAATTCTGTCTAGAAAGCTTTCCAAAGAGATTAATACTACACAGTCACAATTAAAAGAACTAATTAATCTTTGTATAGCTAAAGAAAGATTAATTGATGAATTAACAAAAGCTCTATTTCATAACAATGAAAACAAACAATCTGACAAAGGAATAGAGTGTAGTCTTATTAATCAAGACACTATCAAAGAAATAAAGAGGCATGAAACTAATCTAAAAACTTACAAAAAACAAATTGAGCAAATAAAAAAGCAAATTAAGAAGGATGAAAAACGAAAAAACACTTTAGATATAGAACTGGTTAAGGACAAATTGAAGCTGGATGAACTGTCTGATACATCAATAGATGTCAAAGATAAGAAAGTTAATTCATTGAAGCACTTTACAAATAGAATTACTCAACTGGACATTATTTTAAAAGAAAAAACAAATGATTTGGAGAATTCAGATCTATCAAAGGAAAAGGAGTTGATGTTGAGGAAAGAAATAAAAAACTTGAGGAAGACAAGAGAATGTCTGCATGATCAAAGATGTAGCTTGGGTCATAAAAGAAAAGTATATAAATCACTATCTGACTCTGAGGTAATTATGCAATTGACTACCTTCATTATACATTAGTTGCATTATAAATTAATTATTGTGTTACAGTACAATGGTTAAGTTGCAAATCATGAGACTCTATAATGGATTGATTTCAGGAACGAAAGCTACTTGAATGTGAAGAAGCCATAGAAGCAATAGACACAGCAATAGAGTATAAAAATAATTTGATTTGTGGTAAATCACCTTCAGCTTCATTGTCAGATTCTCAGGACAATAAAGATTCAAGGAGCAGGGGAGAACAAATGTTGATGGCAAGATTAGATAAACTATCACATGATGAAATGAAAACATTACTTTACAGGTATTTCCAAAAGGTAAATATTAAAATTTTAATACAGTATTTCTTGAATAAAACTTTTCTTTTATCTAGTCCTATCTGAAACTTTCTTGGTGCCTGCAAAACACAAATTTGCTAGTCACGTAAAAGAATCATTTGGTTTATGATTTTACATCCACCCATATGCCCAATATCAATCTATTCAGGAACAGACTTTTTCCAAAGGTGGCCTGATGCAATTTGTTTACTTCACATAGTTTCGAGTTCTGCACTATCTCTCACTGCAGGCACAGTGAACAAGTCCACTACTGAACATAGGTCTACCCCATGGATCGTCACATAAACCTGTTGGAATAATATCCCTGTGCTATATTTTACTAGAATGTTATTTAACTCAGAATATACCATATTATATTGTCTGCTTGAAGGTGCCTCTGTGCCTCGATGGCGAAGTTGTACTAGGGGGCGATTACAAAGCTTAGGTCTCGGGTTTGAATCCTGGGGGGCTCAGTGACATTTGCGTATTATATTCGATATCAGCCCCGAGTCAAAAATTTGTGCTGGATATGGCGATAGGTTCGCCCTCTATCACATCATGGTACGTTCCGTACCCAAGGCGAATCGTGGGTGTCCCGGTAGCACCTCTGCCTACCTCTTCTGGGAAAAAGGCATGAGTTTATGCATATATGTATGTTTGAAGGTGGTGGATTTGCGTGGTGCGTGTGCAGCACTGGAGGCGGGGGTAGCCTCGGCTAGCGAAGAGGCAGCCGTGTGGAGGGCCCGCGCCGCCGCCGCCTGGCGACATGCGCAGCGACTCAAGTCCCATGCTCACACCAGGTCAATAAATACATGTTTATGTTCCCCTTGGTTGTAATAATACCAATTATATTTGACATGGTTTTGACTAACACGTTGAGAATTCGGGCGAATATGTGTGGAAAAACGTGTCATTTAGAAACCGTAACTGAGCTGCGTGCGCAAAGCAGTGTAAAAACCTGAGCAATTATCATAACGTTAAATTTGATAAAATCTGCGAAAATCACACAATCTTGGCTAAATAGAGAGTTTCAATTGACTATTCTAATTTAATAACCTGCTTCATTACAGACATTTTCAATCTATACATAGATGCCTTGACGGCGGCAATGCAGAGAGAGCTTTGTCGCTGGGTATGACGTCAGACTCGGAGACTTCAGACGATGCTATGAGATTAGTGGACCGCATGAAGCAGCTCGCCAGGTATCCCGCGGTAAGTAGCCATACACTTTGTACATCTCATGATCTAGTAATCAGCCTGCATTATATATCAATTCTTGTAAACTAGCGTTTCTTTCATTTTACGTTTAAGGAAGCCGTATTAGGTTTGAATAATAAATAAATATACCCTACAGTCACATACCTAGTCCTGACACCACACTAAGATCGAGTCTTGTGTTGTGGGTATGAGAAACTACGAGAGACTTTTCGGTCTCACAAACACCCAGACCCGAAACAAATACCTGTGGTTCACATAAATGTTTGTTTTGGTGCGGCGATCGAACCTCGTTTCACAGTTTTTTTCGCAATTTTTGTTTAGTGAAACAGTGGATTTTTATGGCTGCTTATAATAATATGTACACATATTGCTTTGATTATGAATTGAGACAAATTAATTTTTCTCTTTCAGCCACCTGTGATACCTAGTCAGAACCTGAGACAGCTAATGCCTGCCACAAACATGCCCGTTGCTAAGGTCACAAAAGAAAAGAACAAGCTTGTCATAATACAACACAACAAAAAACACTGATATTTGGAGAACTTTTTTTCGTTGTTGTTGAATTCATTTTTTATGTTCATATTTATGTGCTATTTGTTTAGCTGGAAAATAATTATATTGTTATTATTTCGAGGAGTCGGTGGATAAAAATTACTGTTTATTGTAAAACTATTTCTGATTTAAGAGAGACGGATTGGAATCAAATCAATCTGTTGGATACTACTTTTATTACATCACAATAAATGGTTATGTTGTGTATATAATATTGCTGATTTAGATAAGCTTTGTATATGATATTTTTGTTAAAAGACTGTTTAAATATGTAAATATGCTTAAATGTAAGTCAATTATTCTCATGCAATACATTTTACTACGGTTTTTCCATTTTCTGCACTTGCATTACTCTAGTTCGAATTATTAGTAAGTAGTATATAAAAAATTGTGAAAACCTTGTTTATGAGGCTGTATTGTTTGTCTGTATGTTGCAATTTTTATAATCATTTTTAGGACATTTACTTAAAATTTTGTATACAATAATGTCATTAGGTGGTTAGACAGTCTAAGAGCTGGTACACAATTTGGAGTAAGTGTTTGAAGCAATATAATTGGAACATACTTATTTTATGTAATTTGGTACACAAACGCAAAGCTTCCTCTTAAGTCTTAAGTTTTGAGCTCAACTAAATGGTTTTGCCATTTTATTTTCATAGTCCTACAAAAAAGTTGTTAAGGAATAAACATTTAAAAACATCAAAAACCTCTTTATGGCAAAGCAATAAATATGGTTGGTAAAAATTCACTTGCCTTTAGCATTATGTGGTATAATTTTAGGTAACATAAAACAAGTACTGTAGAAGTTTTTGCAGTTTTTTAAAGTTTCAATATGTCTACCAGTTCTTCTACTTAGATTGGTATGTTCTAAAAATAAACTGCCAGACTGCGCCAAAAATATGTAAATATATTTTAACTACATAATTCTATTATTAATGACCTTTTCTAATACACTATATTTATTTAAAATTCCATGGTATACACAATATGCCTTCAGTCAGCACTGAGTAGTAATGCGTAATGTATAGAATGTTCCCTCGCAATTTCTGTAACAATGAAAAATGAAATAAAATTATAATACCTACATTGTAGTTTTAAATTGAATATGCATTCATTTCTTTCCATGATATGCAAGCCACCAATGAAATACAGATGTTATGCCAATAATATCAAATTTAGTTTTGATAGTCTAATGGTGCATCCAAACCGCTGTTATTTTTTGTTGAGCAACACTGTGCAACAATAATATTCAGCAACAATCTAACTTTTGTTGCTACATGTTATTATTTGTTGAATGTTTCTTATCGCGTCTATACCGCGTATAACACGGCAACATTTTGTTATTGGATGTTGTTGAGTAATATTCAGAAACGTTGCTCAACAAAAAATAACCGCAGTTTGGAAGCACCATTAAATATTACTTACCACATTCAATTTCTCACTCCTTGTAAGCAATCTTTCACAGCATGAAATCATTAAGCCTGGTGTAATGCTGTCATCCTTATGAAGGTCTAGCAGTTGAAACCTCTCCTTAACTTCCTTCCATAAAGCTTTTTCGATGTGCTTATTTCTGCAAATTGAAGGAGTTATATTACTTTCCAACTCAACCTAATAATTATATTAATTTTACATTTTCTAATAGAAAGACTTGCAATCATTAAAAAAAAAACATTTTCGCTAGACTACTATCTAGCTGTTTCCTCACCATTACTTATTATATTATGGTGCCGTATGTTCTCAATAAGACTGTACTTATCCTACAGATAACATAATTTAACTACTTCTCGAGTCCCGACCATTGAAATATTATAGAAGAGCGCGAAAAGAATTGTGTAACCTAAAAGAGCGACATGACTTTATTTCTGTCCCTGTTACTTCTATGACGTCACACAATCTTCTCTCTCGCTTCACTGGCACCCGCGTACTTGGTACGTGCAGAGTGCGCGCAGATTTTCTTCGGGATGTCGATATTTAAAATACCTCATTATTACAAATAATTAATATTAAAAGTATGCTTTACTTACATGCTGTATTCCGTCAAGAGTAACGTTGCTTCGTCGAGGTTGTTGGCGATAAACGCTATGAGTTCGTCCGCAGGGCATGATGATGGGGTGATGAACTGCCCTGTAGGTGACACCATCAATGGCCCAGCTTCTCTGTCAATTAATTACTTTAATAATATTTTGCTCAATTATAAAATATTCACAATTTGGGCTTGGAAATAATGTTGACGTTATTGAATGTTGCCGACTTAATGGATTTACCCATACATTAAAGACCGTTAAAGATACATTTTCAATCTTAAACTCACTGTTTGGAAAATAACTTTGATATATTGACAATTCCGTAATTCTAACATATTTTATCACTCCTTATAATAAGACAATATAATTCCAAGAATTAAATTTATATCGCAGACTGCCGACTGCGTGATAAAACAATTACTCCAAATGCTATAGGTACTATAATTCCCATTTTTGTAGAGTTTATAATTTATGTATAGCTTGCAACATTAGAAGCGCCCTCTGTCGCGCCCACCCTTATCTGGCGAGGAGTCTAAAAGATGTTTTATCGAACACTATATTAAAATTCGTCAAAACACTTACGGTTCCACAACAATTTCATATTTGCTAAGTGATTCAGGCACGGAAGATGGGAATTTGTTACCTCGCCCATAATAATCACCTATTGAAGTTATCAACTGTCTTAGATGGTTGCAATATTGAGTTGCAGATACTTTGGGCATGAATTTTCTGAAAGAAATGCACATACATACAACTTAAATTTAATGTTGTATATGCTTGTTTAAATTATGAAATAATGAGGCATAGTACCTTCACATTACCTTCTGCAAATATGTATATCTCGTAAAATACTCGACAACGCTTTTTCGTAATTGGGTATCATAGTTAAAGCGCTGTCCTCTTGACTTACTTTTTTGATTAACTGAAATAATATAATGAATTAATGAAATTTGCAGGAAAAATATAAATCCACTGGAATTTACTATTACTTACCAATATATTTTAGATTTAAAATTAGCATGTAGGTATCTATGAGCTGAGAACTGATAGGGCTTGGGTTTACGAGTAATTGTCAAGTTGGGCAATCAACTTTGTGCAAGTTTTATGATTCTACATTGCATTTTAGGACATAAAACTATCTGTAGGAGGCACTATCAGCACCTCTGCCTGCCGCCTCCGGGATATAGCGAGCTGTATGTACTGAATAACGTCATAATGCTTACCGAAAGCCATTCGTTTCTAACATCGATAATGTTGAGAAATACGTCACCATCTAAGCTAACACCAGTGAATTGTCCTAGGGCTATAGTTCTACCTGGAACATTAAAAACAATGGGGGTTTTTATCGCACTCAATCATGTTTATTAATGAATGCATTTTTTTTGAGATTATAAAACAAAAATGGAGTAAATTATTTGCTTGCTTAGCTTGGAAAATTAAGTATAGAAAAAAACAATTAAAATTAACACTTGGTTTTATCGCTATAAATATTCATTGAAAAGTCAATTCAGCTGTGATGATGTACTTTGATTAAGGTACCTTCTAAATTAGCCATAACCTTTGAATGTTGTGTAGCCAATGAAACTAGGCTCTGTAGTGCTCCGCGAATGTGACTGATGTTCCAGCCACTATCATATTTCACCTAAAAATATATATTAATAGTCAGTTCAAGTTATCGATTAAGTTAAATTTGTAGATATTAAACTATTTTTAGTATCACTTAATTAATTCGGAATAAATCTAATAAGATTCCAGTGAATCTTGAAGTGAAATTTTACTCTAGCAAAGAACATTCTAAAACACATTAATTACTTAGTTTTTACCAACTTCTTTTATACCATATGTATTGCGTAAATGGTCTATCAAACTTTGAACTTGGTCTCTTGTCGCATGAGTGGCTTCATATTTATCCCTCGCGGAGGCACTATGCTGATACACCCAGTCACTGTAATTCATACAAAAATGAGGTAAAAGTAGGATAAATTAATATCTAAAATTGACTGCGGCGTACAAATGAACACACCACACATGCGGTTCGGGTGTAATAAGTAGGTAAATAACACGTAGGTAAATATCCGTGATTGTAGCACACGCGTTGCGTCCAAAAAATCACTATTTGCGCGCCGCAGTCATCGTGGCAATGATAAATAATAATTATGATACTAGTGAATACGAGTACAACAACGTTACAGTTTATATACAGGGTATATCCAGACTGCGACTAAAACGAAGCCAGGTGGCAGTATTACTGACTTCAGATACAATACAACCAAAAATTTCGATAGAAAAAACAAACTATTTTTTGTTGTAAATTCTTACTTATCATCCTATTTGGGTAGTAAACACATCGTTTTCCGAAAATAATAATGTACACTTTTTTTAAGATACAATGGCACATAAGGGTTTAAATAATAATTTTAGCAAAAACTAGGTATTTACCGCACAAAGACGATGATATTTAAAAATTAGCAATAAAAAACCCATCGCTTGTTTAGGGAAATTTTTAGTTGCATTGTGTCTATTATCACTTAAACTAACACCTAGCTTCGTTTTCGTTCACAGTCTTGATATACACTGCATAAATTTAAATGTTACAATATTGTACATAGTGTAGTAAAAACACTAACCTTAATTTATTAATTCAAGACATCCATTAGAGTCATACTTATCCATGAATGTTTAAAAGGAATATTAACCTAGCGGATACAAATAAAAAATAAATAACCATTATGTTTTTCTAAATATGTAAAACATTCCTGTATGCAAATAAAATATGTATACATACATAATATTGTCAATAGCTTTCTTTTCTTCCACATCTCTCTTCATTCGAGTTGCCTTCTCAAACTCATCAGTATATTGATGGTAAGCCTTGGCAAAATCAGCTTTGCTGAAATATAGTAAGTACACCCATAATCAAATAAAAGAATAACTCCTTTTGCTTCCGCTAATAAATATGCACCATAATTGATTCAACTACTATATCCATAGGTAAACTGTAAAACATAGTCAAGAAATGAATTGATTGAATGGAACTAAACTAGTGAAATGATTGAAATAAATAATTTGTGTAAACCCAAGATACCATTAGTGAAATGATTGTTTATATTTGTGTAGGATATAGCATTAAAAAATATGGAATTAACTATACTGCACATTATTCAAAACCCTATTGTATGAAATATGCCTGTGTTCACAAAAGGTTGGAATAACTTACCTAAATTCTGTTTTGGGTGGGGTGTGGGGTATTTTATCTATGTAATTTGTAGATATATCACAGGCATTTAGAACTTTTATCACTGTGTCTCTTACATCATTTCCGTTTAAGTGAATTTTGACTAATTTGAAGTTACCTACAAAATGATATTCATATTACACATTTTAATTTAATATATTGACTGAGACACCACCACAAAGAACAATCATCCGTTTGTGTCTATATGCTAATAAGGTAATTAACTTGCCAGGTACATAATATGCATAGAAAATGTTCACTTTAAAAAGCAACATATTTGCACACCATAGATAACATGCTGATATTTATGCAAATGTTACACAAGCCACTTAAATTGGGCTAAAGTATACAAAAATTAGTAAATCAAATGGCGAAATATTAGTTTATTATACCGTCAGGCATGTCTCTTTGTCTGATGTAAAATGAAAGTGGTGGTATGGATATTCTTCTCCTAGATTGTTGGGCTTCTATGAATGCGCTTAATTGTTGCAGTGAATTTTCATTGGTGCTCTGAAAAAGACATAAAATCTTTAAATATCATTATTTTTAGGTGCATCAAACTAATAAAAGTAAATTGTGTAAAGGGTGTGGTGGTATATTTTTTGTCACCACAGAATTATCTCTTGTTACATTGAGGAAATTATGTTAAAGAACAAATAAATATGCAAAACAGAATTAGGAATTATAAAACATCAACCAAAATAGAGTTTAAACTGTATATTCCGATATGTAGCCAAATCAACATTTTGGTATTAAGATGAACCCTAAAATGGAAATGCATATTTTTGTATATGTTTTGGAGGTTAAAATAAAACATTGACGTATTTAAATGCCACCACTAAAAACTCTACTATATTTGCTAGAAGTATCTAGTATGGTATAAAAATAAATTCTTTGCCACTTACTCTTTGTTCTGGATATTTTCCAAATAGATCAGGATGTACGCTGAAATAAAATGGCCTGAGTGCAGTGGATATTTCGGCTGAACTCAAGAACCTACATATTATTCCACTTGCGCACCCACATCTGTAATTTTGAACAATAATCAATCAACTGCTTATTGGACTGTAGTTTATAATTTAATTAAAAATATATGAAAAAGTTTATACACTTACTTTATTTTTATTCTGGAGTACATGATTTTATCTATTTATTAATGACAAAAGAAATTTGTTATTTGCGCACTAAAAATGGAAAAAAATATTCATAACACCTAACTACATCTTTATGGCCTTGAACCCCCCAGTTGACAACTTTCGAACCAAAATTTAGTACTGTCAGTGTCGCTCTGACAGCGAGAGCAAAATACAGATAATAAAGTATTTCGTTAAAAAACTTTATTACATTTTTAGGAATGATATTCGCGATTTCTCAAAAGACAAGTAGATTATAGGTCTTAGAAAATGCATGATATAATAGTCATTACTAGCTTTTATTTGCACCTTTGTGATATGCATGAAATTCTAATGGATAGTGATCCAATAAATAATATTATAATTAATAATTATTTTTCAAGCAAGTTAATCAATAAATATATGAATTTCCGCTAGTACTAAAGGTACCTAGTAGAAGGATAACATTTTTATCAATTTTAAGTCGGTTAACATGTTCTTAGAGATGAATGAATATTGATATATTATAATTAGTCGTATATCCTTAGAATGTCTTGTAACAAGGAAAAAAAGTACCTTGAACTTTGATACTTCGGTACTATTTATTGAAACGCCTTGTGAGGGTAGGTGGCAAGAATTGGTGGAGTAGCGATAAGGGGTGTAGATGGAAAAAATCGGACGCCATTATTTTATTTAATAACTAAATAATGACGCCTTGTTCCTATTTAGCGGATGTCGGATTCAGATTTTAATCGGATGTCGCCATATCTGTACGAACTAGTCATCTAGTCGGTTAACGGAGTCGACAGAAATGGTAGGTAAGTAAGGATAAGGCGTCAAATCTTCAGAATGTATGTTTTTCTTCATTTCTATAAAACTAATACAGCAGGCGCGATTTGTCTAATAAATGTCGAAGAGAGCGGGCGAACACAGGGGAGCAAAGAGAAAATTATGGGATCCGACACACAATAAATGTAAATAGCGTATAAATGTAGCAGTGAACCAACACTACCTAAGTAGAGTTTGTTAAAAAATAAACAAACTCTACCTAAGTAGAGTTTAACTCTACCTAAATAGAGTTTGTTTATTTTGGAGTTTAAAATTACTAGTATTTTTTCAGCGCATGCGCTCAGTAGAATTAAAATACCTGTCTGAGTTAGTGTTGAGCCATAAAAATCTCTGAAAAATTGAAAAATGACATTTGGATTTTTTCGGAAAAAAATGGAAAGATTTTCGGATATATTTCCGATATTTTTCCATGTAAAATTAGGAATTTGAAACTTTAATGAACAACAGGCTGAATCAAAACTCAGGGATAAATAGAAATAAACTGGACGTCTTGTTTATTAAATGTTTAATTTAATCTTGATTAACTTTTATTTATAAATAACGATAATTTTAGACTCTTTTTGTCGAAATGGCAGTCATTTGGTCTCTACCGTGAATTTGGACTTTACAGTATGGATGTTTACTGTAATAGGTATTAGAAAATTAATCACCAATATAAAATCAGTAATACCAATTTAACGAATCAGTAATTTAATTTTTCCATTGTGTCGGTTTATAAACTTTTTCCCCGTTATGATTTTTTACAAAAAAGAAAATAAAAAAAAATGCATTGGCGGGAAAATCTGACAATTTATTTACTGCCCTAGTTCTTGATTAATTTGTATTTTCTAATTTGAAATCACTTGGAGTATTGTGCCTAATTTCTAGAACTAAATAACGTTAAATTAACGTAAAAATAAATAATAGTTAAAAAAAACAAACAAAAACACGCTTTAGTAAAAGACCCAACCAAAATAAATATAATTTATAACAAGCTTAAGATTAGAAAATGGGGGAAATACATTCATTTTTTGGTTAAGAAGCTATTAGCTGCTTGAGGATAAGTAATTGTTGCAAGCACCCCACGCTTTTTATTTTATTATTTTTATCAAAAAAAAAATCTGAAGACCTTGGTTATGAGCACATACTTTTTAAATTATTGTATTGTCATCGATCCTTGATAAGTATGCAAAGTTTCAAGTCAATCCGACGTTTTGAAGTCCTCGAAAATCGACTTCAATTATTTCGTTACATACATACACACATACAGGCGAAGCTAATAAAATCGTGTTAATGAAGTCAGGCAGGCATTACAAATGGGATGGCTGGAATATGTCCGAATAAAGATATTGGTCATAAAATACCTGTTATGGTGACTCCACACCGCAGTTACCTACCTTTTGTGGAGCAACATTGTGCAACACGGTACCATTCAAGAAACAATCCATAACTTTTGTGGCTACTTGTTACGATTTGTTTAATGTTACTGATGGCGCCAAAAACAGAAGTTAACATAATATAAATATGTTATCGATTGTTACCACAATTTGGGCAACGTTACTTAGGTCCTAATAGTATCTAATGTACTATACTATAGTACATGTACTAATAGTAAATATCATTTTGCTATAAGATGTTGCTAAGTAACACTTGGAAACGTTGCTCCTCAAAAAGCAACTGCGGTGTGGATGCAACTTTAGTTTTACGAGTTTTATGAATAAATTAAATATAAACTTGACAAAAAGTCAGCAAATAGAATAAAATATACAGAGATTTAATCGGAAAGTCACTAGTTTTTGTTGTGTGAATGATAGCACGCGTTTAAAACAATAGCGAGTCAAACTCGCGCGCCGTGAGTTCCGTACCACTCGTGAGCCCCAGTATAAGATATTGCTCATAATATACAAACTACTTCACACAACCTCTGTAAATGGATTGAAGACTGCACCCAAACATTCTTGATTCTTTTAAGGAAATTGGCTTTTCTTCAAAGTTTAAAGGACACACGTTAGCCGCATTTTGTTTTAGAGCTTGTGCTATGTTGAAGCTTGAATGTATCCTGGTTCTATTATAGAGTAAAAATTAAATAAAAAAAAAAAACACGACGGTAAGTCGAATTCAAGGGCAAACTTAATTTTGTAGTTGAATAAATGCTCGTCCACACATCGATGTAAGTTCATCATGGACAATTACCAAGAAGAGTTCCTACATAAGTGAGTTATTGGAAAACTATAATATATATCTATGTTATATGAATAAACTACGAAATATCGGATATAATCAGAGTTATAACAATAAATAAAATAATTTATTGATATAAATGTGGAATGTACAAATTCCATTTTTTAAATGGAAACAATTCTAAGTGTAATGTTCTTGGTTAAGGTTTTGATTAGTATTGAATATGGAAGTATTGAGATATATGATTCAACAACAAACTAGACAGGTAGTAGGTACTGTGTCTAATTGTTTTGACGACACTTAAATTATAAAGAAAATATTAAATAAAATGATAAGTAAAAGAGGTAAGTAGTAACATTAACTCTTTAACAACAATTACTATCACTTTTAGTTGGTAGTTGTACCATAAACTGGTAAAAATCTAAGAGCACGTAACAGTTTACAGTGCCGCATTAGCTGTGGGCGCCCCGGGGGCCACCTGTTTGGCGCGGCTTGACGCAAGGGGCGGACTTCAGACTTGTAAAATGTTTTTATACCTATTTTTACACGGATAATGAGTCGGAAAATTATAGGTCCTTTGAGCGCTAAGTTAAAATAATAAAAACAAACCATCTCTAGTAAGCAGCAATCTTTTATTTTATTGCTATGGCGTAAATTTGCAATATTTGGCTAAGTATTGCTTGTTAAGAATTTCTTCTGTGGTTTCGTTTTATATTTTTTACATTTTTGGGAGTGGTTTATAATACTCAATTAATGCATTCGATAAATATCTTTTGAACTAATTCTTTAAAACAGAATCAACATTGTCAAAGTTAACCTTTGTAGCCGTACAAATGTAGCGAGGTTGATTAAATATATTCTCATAAAGTTGTCGGATCGCGGAAATGAAGACAGGAAGGTATTGCTAAATGATGTAAGTTGGAGGTTAATGTTTTAACGAATACCAGGTGAGCATCGCATTGGCCGCGGTCGGAGATAATATCTGTGAAGGCTGCGCGTGTGTGGTGTCGTGGGGCAGTGTCGCTGCGGTGTCGGCGTCGTCGCCGGAGTGTCGGTGGGTATCAGGCGGGTGTCGCCGGAGCGGCGACGGCGCTCGCGACATGTGACGCAACACGCGAATGCAGACGCGGTAGCGCCGCGCGCTAACCGCCAGCGCCTGCGCCTCGTCGAGCTGCCTCATAATTGTTACACAGACGAGTTTAATAATTAAGCGATAAATATACCAGCAGTGCGGCAGTGAGAGGAGGGCGGCAGTCGAGCGGCGACCGCGTCGCGTATCACACACCCGTGCCGAGTGATGGACCCGAGGCTCGTTCGACATTTTTCTATCGGACGCCGTAGGAATCTCACCGGACTGGTTCCCGCGCAACGCTGCGTTAGTGCGCCGCTCTGGTGAACCCTTTCGCTTGTAAATGTGCCGATATTTACATATGCGCGCTCGATCTCGCGTCGAACTTTCGATCTGCGCCCGTGGCTGGCGGCTGAGTAGAGTGCCCCGTGAGCAGCCCGCCGCCGGCGACTCCGCAGCACCGCACACGCCGCCGCCCCAGCGCCTTCTCCTCCAACACGACGTGCAATGAGCTACGTATGTTATCCTTACCCGATACCCGCTCTTGCCGCATGTTTATCTCTACACAACATTTGTTACTTCTAATCACTATTTTACATAAAGATTTCCTTTTGTTTATTGTTTACGTTTACATTTTTCGACGATAAATAACTGAGCACTACTGAAAATTATCTTGTATAAAATTCCGTTACCATCCTGGTCTATAAATATGGACAAATATTTTTCCAGAGAAAAAACTATCAAATGTTTTATTAACATGTTGTGCCTAGTGCAAGTTACGGTCATTTCAAAGACTCATTATTTGTAGAGGATAAAAATAATAAACACAGATGTGAATAAAAACAAATGGAAGAGAAACTGTTGGACAGTGCGTATCTCATTAAGCGGACATTAGACGGTTAAGTAACACACGGCACGAAGCCTAACAATGTGAATATCCATTAATCTAATCCTACGTGTAACCTCATGTAGCACAATTCTATCAATGTAGCTGTTCTTGTATTTTGCACAGTTATATATCAAGTCGAGAAGATTAATAGGTACATATGCAAACAATTTCTGAGAAGATCTAACATTTGAAATGATAATATGCAAGTTGATAGATACAAGTATGTAAATTATTACCTTGTTCCAATTAAATCGCTGGTCGTTGATAAACCAGTGACGTTTTTCGGTGAAGTTGTTGTCGGACTTACTGAGATGACGTGATTTAAGTAACAATTCTCGTGCATTACTACTGCATAATAAACGTATGAAATATAGTAAACTTTTGTTAGTTAAATATTTACAACTAGTGATTCGCTCGAGATTTCACCTGCTTAGAATTTTAAGTAACTCGTTTTTGTGAATTCCTCTGTATAAGTTGATGTATTCATCGCTCGTGCTGTTGAGTATTTTTTTAGAGTTGTTATTTAAGCGCCAACTTAGATATTTTAAGTATATACTTGATTATATTTAGGTATTTTATCGTTAGGTCTGCACAATGTTGGTAAAGTATTTGCTAGGAATTTAAAATATTTACCTACAAATAAGTTCAAAAGTTGCCAGTGGTATTGAGGAGGCTCGTGACAATGCCAACAATTGTGATTTTATATCTAAGCTTAAAAATAATTAAAATAAATTGATGAATTGTGCGGCTGTTTTGTTAAAAAACACAACAGAGCACGGGAATCCCAAGTACGAAGTACATATGTGTAATATTATATTATCAGTTCCATTTCATGACAATTAATATAAACGAGATAAGTCTAATCATGCGGAAATATTGTTTTATTTATATTAAAAAATACGCACAGTGTTGAACTTATCTCTCTTGCATTCTAGTGAACAACTCTATATATCATCAAGATTTCAAGTTAATGTTTCGAAACGATGAACAATACTTATAATAAATATATTATATACCCAGTAAAATTCTATCATAGCTGTTTTGATTCGTTTATAAGCAGTTAAGATAAGGGCTAGGGAGTGAGAGAGCTATCTAGCATTTTATTTAATAGGGTTTCAAACGAAAGTACTTTAAGTATTTGGGCGAAACAGTAAGAAATATCAGCCCTTTTACAACACAGTTTACTTTCCAGTTGAAGATTATTTTTTATCTAATTTAAATTGTATGTATCTAACATACCATACTACTACAAAATTTCAAAATATGTATTATCATAATTATGACGTATAGACGTTACTCAATAAGCTTTAATCTAGCACATGCTGGAACCACCCGAACCCATTACTTCAATCAATGTACGGTGTTTCATAAAAATAACACCTGCTGGCTTTCGTAACTGAGCTGTCTACATCACATGTGACTAGTTGTAGCGGTTTGTGCTGGCCGAATGTGGACCGACAGCGCCGCAGAGGACTTTGCCTTTTATACATTTTATATAAATATTTAAAATCGGTATGCAAACAGAGACTGCGTACACAACAGGAAAAACAATTATAATGAATAAAACGACGTGCTCCATATAACCTAGGCATGGATTTGATATTGTTTTGCGTCAAGTTTAATTATTTATTGAAACATCGCTGGGAAACCTCACGTGCACTTGTTGCGTTGTTGTGGTCGCTGGAACAACTTTACATCTAATGAAAAGGTCAAATCGTTTGAGCACTGCCGTGTTCGTTACTTTTGGCATAATCTAGCACATTATGACCAAATGTACAAATATGCTTTTATAAGTATTTGTATCTACGAGTACAATTTACATTAAAATTTAGTCGAAGAACTATATTCAAATGATAGCACACGAGAGTAGATATTCTCGTATCAAACGTCGCGATCTAATTTTAAACATGTATTATTAATTGCTCCTATATTCCAAATACTGTTCGGAGCTAATTACTGTAATTGTGTTGCGTACAGATTCCAGAATCCTGATACATCTGTTTATCTATTAGAGTGGAAACGAGACTAATTTTGTTTGTTAACTGATTGAGCGTGTCACTGTCGAGCGACGTAAGCTAAACTTATCGTCATTGGACAATAAAGGAAATCTATACAAAACAGCGAGCAATGGTAAATGTAAACACAATTATCACTTTAATTACTCCGCTAGAACATATTATTATTTTACTTTGAACTATCGGTGAGCATTAGTGCGAGTATCTAAATCTAGATATGTTGGATATAAATACTGTTACGTCTATAAATAGATAGTAAAGCGGCAGAGCTGGATTGGTGATCAGTGAAGCATTCACAGCCAGAAGGCCGTCAGTGTCCACGGTCTGGTGGCTTTACTGACGCCTCCTGTTTTACGCAGCCAATTATTGCACACTACCTACATTTCCACCAGTTATATACAGTTACAACTAGATTACTTCGACTGAGCTTTCTAATCTGGACCTTGGGATATACGTCTTAAAAATGTGTTTGATAATATTGTTATATTGATTTACTTAGTTTTACGTGCGTAATATCTTTTAATTTATGTATATTGCAATAGTTTATCAGTGTGTTTATCATATTGCGACTGTTATTACTTTGAAATCTGAAGTAAATGTCGATCTTGCCTCATTGCATTGTAAACAGCAGCAATTTTGATGACTATTTTATTTTTGTAATATATAAAATAAGTAACAAGTCGACAAAATATTTCAAGTGTTTTAATTTCTATATTTTACAATCTAATGCGTTGTAGTAAGTAGCGAACTATACAAGAAATTTTAATCAAATATTATTTACCTTGATGACGTCTTTGCTGTTGTATAGTCATGTAATTATATCTACTTGTTCTAATGGAGGGCACTATGATGATAACTTTTCCCTATGTACACGTTCCCGTGCTGTCCATAAAATATTCAAAGTCCATCAGTCCGTTGTTACATAGGATTTCTATTTGTTTTGTTATATCGTGAGGCCATCGTTTGTGTTGTAGCACGTGTTTCTTTATCATGTTATATAAATAACTAATATCAGACATTGTTTACGCCACAACAGGTCTATCTGCGCGACAAAATACTCGTTGGTGTTATGTACGTGTTCGATGTGATGTTTGCTAATAGAAGCCCTTCAATGTGGAGTTTTGTCTGAGCAAGTGATGCACGCAGGTCCATAGGCAGGTTTGGATCCCGGCCGTGTGGCAACAAGCGATAGTCCTCGTGTGTGTGTGCTGACACTCACTACGCCCGCGAACCGGTCCGATAGACTCGAGCCACCGTTCGATACAACCGCATAATTTAAATAAATGATAAAGTCTCATGCTGCGTTTCACAATTAAAACTGTTAAGTTGGTACGCTACTATTTTGCCCGTTAAATAATTAGAAAGCGACAAGTGACACACGCTCGAGGAACATAAAGTTGTGTACGCAAAAAGACATTTACCTTGTTAAATACATGTCTTTCCAGAAAAGTAAAAAGGCATTTACTCTAGTTATCAAATATATATAAATAGTTATATTTGTGTTTTGAGTTAGGAAAATAGAGACAGCTAAAAACTAGTGAGAGTTCCGGGGCTGAAAAGTATTTACATGACGGTAGATCTGATCTGGCGGTGCATTAGGCCCTGTGAATCCTTGCCATCAGGCGGGCCGCTTCGTAGTCTGCATATAGCATACAAACATTGAATACATATATACATACAGGTGTGACCATTTTCTGAATATACATATACAGAAAGTGGTAGAGCCACGCTGTTGTCAGTCATGACTCAGCAGGAATGAGCAGGCTCATCCGGGGCGGCACCATTGTCTCACAGGAAATCGAAGTGAAGCAACAGTTCAGCTGTCGCGTTTCGTACGGTGAGTGAGATTGCCGGATGCCCAATATACCCTTTCATCTTCCCATCCTTTGTTTTCTTCCCGCTCCCCTCCCAATTGGGCCGGCAACGGTCGAATTTTTATGGGCGGCAGTGGTCACCTACCATCAGGTGATCTGTTTGATCGTTTGCCGGACCTATGCTATAAAAAATACAGACTGCAGAAGAGATTAAGCCTCTACCAACATTAAATTGACAGTTCGTTCTTACTACCCGGTCTACAGTTACGGAGGGTCAGTGTTTTGCCGAAGTATCAACTGCCCGTCATAAGAGGCGACCTAAGGGAGTCGTTAGGTTCGCTGAACACTGTGGGGACGGTTACAAATTATAAAACCGAGATGGATGGAAGAGCGCATGACCACCTATCTAATTTGATTCTCCATTTGAACACCTAAACTGCAAAGCCAAACAAAGTTTTAAGTAGAAAGCATCTGTACGTCAACTAGACGTGGCCAGTTATGGATATTGTGTCGGACGGTTATTAGGAAGGAAATCAGGGCGCTTCTCGCCGTAGGTTATCAGGCGCGGTATACGAGTATAATGTGCGTGACAATGACCGAAAGGTTTTAGCCACAATAAGTACTGTGGTAGGGTAATATTACGGACCCAGTTCTACAATGGCTGTAAGCGTGCCGAACTGAAAGACTTTTGTTACAAGTATAAACACTTGGAGCAACGATAGGATAGGTAAAACATTTTTTCCGGTTACGAAAGGTTCTTAGTGTCAATGTTACTGCATATTGACGAATCTGTATCAGCCCATATACTTCCCACTGCAGGGCACGAGCCTCCTCTATAATCGAGAGTAAGATTGAGAGACGTTAGGCCATATCGTTCACCAGGCTGGCCTAGTGCTAGTCGGCGGACATTACATACCCTAGAAATTCTTTTAAAATCGCTACGATATGTAGGTTTCCTGACGATGTTTTCCTTCAACTTTATAGTGCGTGGTGATTGACTATCAATACACAAATATCTCCGAAAGTCAGAAATGCACCCTGGGATTTGAACCCTCGACCACCGTGAATATCTGCTGGGCAGACCGTATGCAGCAAACATAGTAGAGTTGTCCGCGTTATCAAATCTTAGTACCATGGTATTTCATAAAATACCAAGGTGGTTCATGGCTAGCGTCCCGACTTGCCTGTCAATTGCCTCCCCCTTTATTGCTGAACGTATGGTAGATAATCCTATTGATGACTTCTGAAGGAATAAGATCCCTTTGTCTCACTGAAATCCTGTAGGTAGCGGAACATTAGGCTGGTCATAATAGTTAGAAGTTAGTAGCGAAAAGGATGAAAGGGTATTTTGAGTAGTACAGTATTTGTAGTTTAGTTTGAGTAAGTAAAGGGCGTTTGCGCAGTTCGTTGCAAATTCGAGAAAGTACGGCCCGAACTAAATATATATATCTATATAAAACAGGATACGAACTACATCCGAGTTCCGTTTCGTCGACAGATTTCCCTCCGTCATTCCCAAGTCTCCAATTCGGAACAGATTAATTATTGATTTAAGGAAATAGCCATACTATTATTTTGTTTAAACGTCTATTCCAGCTGTCCTGCTGCAGTGGCGTGTTTAATATAATATATCGTGTCTAATTTTCAGCTGACTTCTGACTTATTATGCCGAACACATTAGCCATGTTATTGTTTTTCGCGAGTGTGACTGTACCAGCCGTAGAGAACTAATTGATTGAAATATAACATAAATTTCTATGGTATGTAAAAGTCCGACAACCCGCACAAGGCCAGCGTGGTGGAATATATGGCCTTACCACTCTCGATCGTACTCTCGATAGTAGAGGAGGCCCGTGCGCTGCAGTGGGACGTATATGGTACAGATACAGTATTACATAAAATAATATTCATAAATATTTGACGAAAGCACAAATAGATCCAAAAAATAAGATTCTGCACTTAGATTCGAATGGGGGATCAGACAAAGTATGTAAGCAATATTCAATCTCAAGCAGAAATGTCTGGATGCCTATTTTCACGAATTGGTATGGGATGCAGCCCATAATGCAGTGTGTAAGCGTCCTGAGAGGAACGCCAAGATCGAGAATAGCTCATAGCAAAAACTGAAAACGGATGTAGACATTCCCACGAAGACGTATCAGTAACCATTCCAGCTTCTTCGAATAATATATTGTTGTTTCCATTATATCGGTATGTTTATGTTTATGTTTATAAATGTAATATAAGAGTATTAATTATTGTTTTATTTCAAAACAAGTACAAACATTTTGAAATAATTTTGACTTGCGGTAAAATTTAAGGTAAATAAAAGTTTAGTTTTTAAGAAACATTATTTATGCACTATATTTAATCATTTTCATAAAACGATGTATTATCGAAAGCAAGTATACACTGGTGGGGCGTGGTAGCCTGTTAGTAATGGACCAGACGTGGCTGTCAACATGTTTACGGCGAGTTCAAATCCTAGCGCACACCTCTGACTTTTCGGAGTCATGTTTGTATTGATAGTCAATCACCACGCACTACAATGGTGAAGGAAAACACCGTGAGGAAACCTGCATACCGTAGCGATTTGCAAATAATTTCTATAGTATGTAAAGTCCGCCAACCTGCACTAGGCCAATATGGTGGACTACATTACCTAGCCCATCTCAATGGTACTTTCGCTTGTAGAGAAGGCCCGTGCCCTGCAATGGAACGTATATGGGCTGATACAGATACAGAAGTATTAATTTAATTAGCTTAAGTCTGCGAATTTTCTTATTTTAACCTGACCTGTACGTTATGACTGTAAAGCCTGCCTGTTTGCACCAATTTTTTCTGGAATTCCTACCCTTTTAATTGCCCATGTGCCATATACATAAACATAAAGTCTGAATTTGTCTTATCCCTAAAATTGTATATGAAGGAGGTGCGTAAATAAATGATAGATACATTATTTATGTGCCTTATACTCCGAAAGAATTAAGTGTTGTATAGAATTCTAATTTGCTTTAAGTATTCAGTCACGTGTACAGATAAACGAGGAAACAATACGAAATGACGTATTCTTAACATGTTATTTATTTCTAATTCATGTCCAGTTTGTGCCAAGTTTAGTTGTAACTGCCCAGCGTTTTCAACAATGAAATCAATAACTAAGCCAAGTTGCACATTAGGACTGATTGATAAGACATTAGATTGCCATAGTGAATAACAAATAAGGAACAATATTAGGTGGAATAGACTCGCAACATAAATCAGTAACATACCGTACGATATAAAATTATCCACTTAGTTAAATAATTGTGGGAACTAAAAATTTTATCTTGTGGATTGTCATTTAGGTTAAACTCAAGATTGATCGTCTAATGTCGTGTATCTACTGTCTACAGATAGTAATTGATTCATCTTGATTACTTATCGATAACATATTATTTTAAATTTAACTCTGGTATATGTATATTGCAATGGATACGTTTTATTTTTGGTCGTGATATTGTGTTTTAGCATAACATGTTTCTCAAGGTTGTGATGGACGAGACGTATTATCTCATGTACTATATGGATGCCCTCCTGTCATTCAGACATGATCTGCTTTTTTGTTTCATATAGTTGTGTAAGCAACATTCTAATATGCAATTAAATCGTGGTATTTGCTATTCTTGAGGGAGATGAATTTATTTGTCATCATTATAATATTGCAGAATTTGGAATATTGTTAAATAGAATGGGATGTAATTTCAACACGTAAGGTTACTTGAAGTCTTGCACAGTTCAGTTAATTATGCCACGCACAAGGGCATGTAACGTGTCTACATATTTGCTGCGGAATATTTGCTATATGTGGACTCTGGTTCATTCTGTTTTTAGATATTTTTTCTTGAATACACGATTTGGACACGTGACTTGTGAGATAAAAATGTGATTTCTCTTAAATATTCTGCTCCGGCAATATATTAGAGCGATTTTATTTTTAAAATCAATATATCTTTTAGAGAAACATAATATATATTGGCATTTTTATGTGTGTAAATTTCATCACAAAACAAACCAGGTAGTCACACTAGGCGTGAAGTATTCACAATTAAACGTGAGACATTGCCCTGTTATTTCATCCACTTAATGACCGAGCGCGACAGTTTCTATGAAATGTTAATTGGAGTAATTGGCAAGTGCAAAAGTAATTTACAAATATGATTCGAGATAAGTCGAAACTGGTTTACACACATGTAAATCTAAAGTCTTTACAGAATCATCAAATCGAAGTTGTTAGCAATAACGACTAAAAACTGATTTAATATATTATATTTTAAATTGAAAACTAATATTTTTATTTAAATTTCGGTATAATAAAACATTCACGTGAATATAAAGTGAGCGTCGCCTGCTTAAACGAAAGAGATAAAATCAACGTGTAGGATATGTAAGTAACTATCACGTTATGTTAATATTAATGTGTTGATTCTGGTTGAATGTCCACCAAAGATCACCAATAACGTTACTATTAAAAGACGCTTATCTTTCAATGCAAAATGTTGTTTTCAAACTTAAATAATACACGTTTGATCGGAGCAGTTAATAAATAAATAATAAAACTCGATTTCGAAAATTGTAACGTGTCCCTCGAAGTTAAGGGAAACAAAGGTACAAAGGTAATTTATAATACAATAATTCTGCGACTTTCAGTGAGTAATTAATGAAATTTATTTCATTGAAGAGGTACTTGTAACACTTTATCTCTTTGTATGTAAACACATGCGTCAACATTTATGAAATTTAGTCAACGAATACTTTGCTTACGCTATTACGGTATATTGGTACGTCATTTATTTGGTGTCAACAAGCCTTAGAGGTATTCAATTTAAACAGTATATATTCACAATCTAAAAAAATGCACTAAGATATTTTTATATTGACGCGAACACGTATCTATATTGCACAGGACACACCCTCTGGTATAATCCACTGCAAAGCAATCTAAAAGAAAATCCAATGGTGCAATAAAACCTCTCGGCGGTTTGTCGAAACTGGATATTCCCAAGTTGAACCCGAAACGTAACATACTTGAGTGCATTATTATGACAGGTTATCCGCGATCGTGTGCGGAAACCGCAATCCGGGTGGTTATGAATACCTTGGTTGCAGCAGTAAGAGTCTTCGCCAATTTCCCTCAGTAAACGAAATTCAACAGTACAGTTACTGCTGCATATTTATATTTTCTGGCTTCAAAGGTTTAAAACCCTACAGCGAGGCTACTTAGTAATTAATATTTGGGCCGAGCGTATAGCGTCAGAACGCTGACTTAGGAGAATTTACGGTTGCACCGTACAATCCTGTCAGCCCAAAACTATCATTTATTTCTCAAGCTGGAAATCAGAACAAAAGATTCGATAGTGTCTTATATGACAACTATTTACCTGTTTTTTTCTTAATAGGTAAGTTCTAATAGAAATTACAGCAGATGCCAGTTCAGCATTCCTGAACAATAATTTCTACCATGCCTGATCTTTAGCGCCCTCAATGTAAAACTTTATACCAATTAATGAACGAAAATATTTATGTCTTAATGGATATCACCAGTATATCTGACAAAGGCGCGCGTGTGGAAGAGATTCATTAACACTACGCGCTTTTTTATCCTTTTCCCAGTGTTTAATGTGACTAGTCATGTGAACTGTCGCTTAGAGCGAACATTTTATCCTGGGTTTCAATGAAACCAACAGGAGGAACGTAATATACGGAGCTATTCCCGACAGTCGTTGATCTAATTGAGCATTTGTGCGGTGCGTGCGTGCTAATGGACTAATTACGTTCATGAGAGCCGTGAATTGGTGAGTCAACACGGCAGGACGCGGCCGACGTCCGTGGGTGGTAGACGGCGTGGCTCCGCTCACTGCTGTGACATAGTTTGTTATCACCATTTATCCGTATGATTCTTAATATTCACTGAATACAAATGAACACGACATAGCTCCGAACTCAGTCGACGGGCTCTGTAGTTCACAATTTCAAACATGACCTTCACACCAGAAAAATCTATACAAATGTAACGTGCGCTGACGTGCGTCGCGTGATATAATTATCTTATGCTATCTCAGGTATGCAAGAGAATCTTCCTGAGTAGGTTTCGTGCGATCTTCATAAAGTTTATCGATTAGACGTTTAATCTTATTTTATCTACTATTAGAAACTGAGATGTTTGGATTAAATACCAAGCCTAAAAACGTTCTCAATTTAAAATAATCAAATTTAAATTTAAAAGAAATTGGTCCAGAACATAATTATAAAGTCGGTTCACATTATCTTCATTTGGACTTTGAATCTGCACATACGAACAAATTCAGTATCAGTTTATTTACGTCATGCAGTTAGGAAATACTACTGTTACAATAAACGCTGTTATAAATAGAATTCAATGGAATTAATTTATCAACAATTGAATATGATGTGAAATAATTATTGCAGTTTACATTTGTCCGTACACTTGTTGTTCGTGGTTTATTTCAATTTTGTGTAATAATACTATAGCCGTTGAATGAGTATACATAGTTACACATAAGCTCGGATTTGTAATTTGGTATCTGTGAGAGTTTAAGCATAGGTGCCACTAGTGCCTCGTTGAGGCTATTTCCGTACCAAGATGTAAATGTGTGGTGAGCCTATTGTTATGCTGTCAATACAAATTAATTAATACTTTTAGTATACATATTTTTTACATAATATATCAGCAAGCCTATTATTGTTATCCGTACCATCTATATAAGATATTAAAAATAAAAAAAAATAGACGTACAAGCTATACGCAGAATGCAGAATGGCCGTGCATAGGACTATCAAAAAACGTCTTATATTTTGAGCTTCAGACATTCGTATTATTTCTATACTAGTTGTTTATCAATAAAAAAACTATATATTTTTTATTAAATATTTATTTCAGAATAGAATTCCATATATTATGTTAGTTACAATGATTACTTACAAACTATGTTAGTATAATTTAGAAATATATTTGGCATGTCACTAGTCAATACAATCACTTATTCTATGTGCCGCTGAATGCACCTTTGTAACAATTGTATGCTCCAGCGGTCTGAAAATATCTACAGGATGCTATTGGTGCTAGCGCGGAGACGTGAAGGAAGCGAAGCACACCTTTTTCTCATGATGGCCATAAAACCATCAGTGTGCATCTGTGTAAACATCTGTGAAGCACTACATCTCCACGGTAGCCCTAACAACATCCTAAAAAAGATGATCCTATAGAGACGGGGCCAACATATTATAGTTTTGTTCACAACACAAGACGCTTTCAAATGTGATGCTAGATTGTGACAAAAAATGAACTCGCTACATTGAGTATTTATTATTAGCTATAAAAATTGTATTGTTATAACGTTTTTAATTCAAAACTCATAACTTTAAAATCACATTATAGTATATGTAACTTTAATAACTCATTGTTTATTGTGTTCATGTAAATATGTGTACATCAAACGTGTACGTTAAAAAAGTACTCAAAAATAAAATATAAACCATTATAAAAAGACGCACACATACAACCGTATTTTGCAATATCATTTATATAAAGAATTCAAGAGGTATTCTCCAAAAAAACTGGTATATAACTATTCTAACTTTCGCTGCGATCGGAATAACGGCTCGTGAGATACACGCGCCAAAAACAACTTTATACATCGGTCAGTTTAGTCAGACCCCCGGTTACCATAAGAGGCTGGTATAATAGTAGACCTTCCGATATTGGTCGGTCTATACGTGCGTAACGGCTCCGGTAGCCGGGGGTCCAGTAGCCAGTAGCAATCACCGTGATTTGCGAAATGATTTAATGCTCACGATATTTACGATAAGATCTCATTTAAATTTAAATTTGAAGTCTATTATCTATAGTGGCGATCGCTTTGAAAAGGCACCTGTAAGTTTATTATTATTATTTGTATGTCAGATATTAATCACATAACACAATGTTTCGTTCTTGTTTTTTTAGGACTATTAATGATGAACTAGTTTGTGTTGCGTTTTTATAGCTACATGTATAACAATACTTTAAGAAGATACGTCATAAGGCATCCTATACACTTAAAAAGACGTCACGTGAGCACCGCTTCTAAGAAGCGATCAAAGGTTCTTTGATAAGGTATTAATTAATTATGCGACAATAAGTCGTATTCGTACATACATAAAGACAATAATATAAGCAATATTAAGTTCAGAGTTTTTTTTGCATATAGTCACATGTTTTCCACAATCTGTTTGAACATTTATGTATGTTTGGAGACATCAAAATTGACTTATTGTCGGGGTGTTTCATAGAAACTTGTAGCCACAAACATGTCAGCCACAAACAGCCCCAATCGGGATTTCCAATTGAAGATCATTAAGGTGACTTTTCTGTAATTACGAGTACATTACGTTATTTCATAATATTTTTAATAGCATCATTACGTATAAAATATAAAGCCCATTTTATATGATATACTTTTCAATTAAATTCATTTATCTGGAGAGCTCTCGTTTATGCTTATCTACCAGTACACAATTATCTTCATAATTCAATAACATTATCTATATATATCATATGTAACATATTAATTATGTAAACCCCAATAGTAGTTCATTCTGAATAAGCTTTTAACAATTTAACACTTTTTTTCTTAAGTATATTTTTTCTCAGACAATTAGACCAGCCAAGTTTTTGTCACCCTTCAAATTACACATTAAAGTCGAACGAAATTCAAGTATAAGTCAAGGCGACAAATCTTTTAAATGGATATAACAACAAACGAATATTTTAGCAATATAATAATAACAATATGGACACTTTATTGATTTTCATAGAGGTTTTCTTAAAATTCCTAAGGAACCTGACGTTGATAAAAATATTGATTTCGATCCAGTAGCTTTTTATGAACATACTACTACCAGGTTGTGCATTAATTATGTTTCACTTTGTACAGACATTACTGTCACAGAACAGATGAATATGGTACCTTACACCCCTATTTACTAGGATGTGATGATGTGATGTCATTAATTATAATTGAAATCACATGAACTAAATATTACGTTTGCAGTTTGTGCACCAAATAACGTAAAATAGTACTTAATTGTAAAGAGTCTATATCGTACCAAGTATATAAGTATACTATAAACATATTAACAGCTTCTGTGGCGCAGTTGGCTAAACATCGCCTATGAAACGAGAAGACGCCAGTTCGATCTCCGCACCGAGACAAATGTTTGTGAAGCTCACAAGTATTTGTCTCTGATAGCTTCTGATACTCACGACACAAGACTTAATTGATCTTAATGTGGGGTCAGGACTATGTACGTGACTATTGGGTGTATTTATTATTATTATAGAGCAATGAAATGTTATTTTCTAGATAGATTAATACTACTCGTAGAGACATTTATGTACTAATTCCAAGTTTGTTTAAAAATTGTGTCGATGGTGGTGTATTTTAATGCCGTTGGTCTTCTACCTTTTTCCATATGTCGTTATGTGTATTTGCGGTTATAAATATGTTATATCCAAGGCTGAAATATCGTTTCATATAAATTGAACTAGAAAGACCACCCAGGACTTTATTTTAGAAATTAAGATTTAATGATGGGAACATTCCTGAAGTCGCTAACCACAAAAAATAGGCATCCGTACTGTTTTGCAGAGTCGGACGCCCGCCTAGAGGGTGGACGGACTACGTGGTTAAGGTTGCAGGAAGTCGCTGGATGCAGGCCGCTTCCAACAGGTGAATGTAGAGATCCTTGGGGGAGGCCTTTGTTCAGCGGTGGACTTCCTGTGGTTGAAGAGAGAGAGAGACTGTTTTGCAACATACGTCAAACTCATTTAAACATAATGCGCCATAAATACATGGCAAAGCAGGTAAAAGTTCTAGATAAAGTGCAGTGGTTCAATAGTATTGAAAAGGTTAATCTTTTACCGTTATATATTTTTATAAGACATCATACGCTTTCGTCAAAGGTTTTCGCCTTAAACGGAAATTCTAGCAACTCATTAGTGTAGTTACGGATTAAGTGTTCGGCTTCCATTCTCAGGTGTAACTTCTTTGTTTAACCACCAAAGTATTTAAATAATATGATTAGTAAATATTCGTTTTATTTCCACTTTTGTCAGTTGCATAAAATAATGTCTCAATATTGGGTTTAACAACTTTCTTGCCGGAATTCATTAACATTTCTTTACCAAAAGGATCAAAAAGTTAAATAAAAAGACTGCAGTGTTAAATAGTACGGTCAGTTTGAAATTTTCCTAATCATGGCATGTTTAAACTTGTTGAGTTAGTCTGATTTATATTTAACAATATTTTGTAGCATTTTTAGTTCAGTTCACACGGTTGACGTATGAAGACGTGACGCTCTGTACAATTACCGTAACAAAGTATAATACGTGTCATCTCAAGGAACTTGCGAAGACGTTAAGATTACTTGAAGTGTTGCGTAAGGTAAGTAAGGCTACATAGCTTATTTAAAATAGCACATGTTTTCAGACAATTTTAGTTGTGGATTAGAAATAGAGCAAGCTTTTCGCGGCAGGTGTAGCCATTTACTTACCTCTCATTATTAGGTTTTATCAACGTGTAGGTTAATTATTTCTTATTTGTAATAATCAAATAAACTCGCAATTAGAAACATTTAGACATGGTATATTAACTGTATAGGCGATTTTTTCATAGTTAGATCTATTTTAAGAAGAATATATTTTCTCATGGTATGGCGATAGGCTCGCCCCCTATCACATCGTGGGACGGAATATACAAGGCGAAACGTGGGTGGTAGCACCTCTGCCTACTCCTTCCGGGAAAAAGGCGTGTGTTTATGTATGTATGTATATTTTCTCAGTTTAGATATAACTGTATTTTATTTATGTGACTGATGCTTGAGCGTTGTAACTTTGATATTAGTTTTTTTTCTGTTATGGCTTCGCACGGTTTGTGCATATAATAAGTCCTCAAGTAATACTGTTTGCCTAATTTGTCCAATTTATGCGAAAGTGGTCAAATATAGCCCATTGTCTGTCATTGTCCGTCAGTTGGTCCATAGAATTCCTCAAGTCATGCTTTAGTAAGGCGAAGGCAACCCTACCTAAACTTTTGATAGTCGAGCGGAAAAATCGAATTAATCTCTTAAATAAAACTCTAAAACGATTTTCCCGCCAAAACTCCTAGATATATTTGTTTTCGATTGGTGTTATCCTATGGTATTACCTATAAGGTAGTTTAAGATACATACATAGACATACCTAGATATTACGCCTTTATCCCATAAGAGATAGGCAGAGGTGCAACCAGGACACTCACGTTTCGCCTTGTGTGTTCCGTCTCATGATGTGACAGGGGCGAGCCTAACGCCATATCGGACACAAATTCCTGGCTCTAGATGGATAATGAATAGAAAAATCCAATATCATTTTGCCCGACCCGGGATTCGAACCCAAGACCTCAACTTTGTATTCGTACCGTAGTACAACTACGCCACCGAGGCAGTTTTAGCAACATTTTATCATAAATACCTTATTGGTGAATGTCACAACTGAAACCAATTTATAGAGCATCATGCGGCAAGGTGATAAATACCTCACTTATTGTTTACTTGTTAAGCCAAAGAGATGTATTTTAATTATTTGCAGTATTATTAAGAAAAATATTTAGCAGTACATTTAAGTCTATTTAATACTAGGGGCTCGATCCGGCTTCGCCCGGGTGCAGACACTTTTTGAGTCCAGTCCACATCATACACATATTATTAGCGTGCTAACTGTTTTATATTTAAACTCAACGTGACACCCGCCATTTATACTGCTTCTCTCGTTCCGTCCCGTTACATCCCGTCTTCTCCCGTCTCAACCTGTTTTATGACTCAAGAAATGTAATCCTGTCCTCTTATATCCCATTTCGTCCGCCCTATATTCTATCTCAAACCATTCCTTTTAGTTTAAACAAGTAGCAAATATACATGTGTGAATTTTTATGCGTTAATCCTAGGTATCAGCTACCTCTATACTACATTTTATTAAAATTGGTCCAGCAGTTTTAGCGTGAGGACTTCTTGATTATCCCACGAGAACACTACCTTTTGCGGGATAAAAAGTATGCTATGTGTTAATCCAGGATATCAGCTACCTCCATACCAACTTTCATCAAAATTGATCCAGCCTCTTGAGCGTGAAGAAGTAACAAGCACACAAACCTTCGCCTTTATAATATTAGTAGGATAGGATTTTTTCCAAGGACATTGTAATATCATTTACAGCTGCGTGCATTATAATGTATTACAATATGTATAAACATAACTGTTATAATTGAATGGAATCATTTATAATGAAATAGGAAAACCACAAATGAATTTACTGTCGTGTTCTCGCGGTTATTTTCATGAAATCCGTTGTTTCGTTGGTAACACGTACGTTTTGCGACAACGCTATTTCAGTCATGACCTTTATACGATTTAGAGAAAATTTATTTGTCGAAATTAATTTTAATCCTAATAACTATATTAATGAAATCGCGAAACATGAGTGTATAAAATATTTCACCGCCGTTGTAGACTATATTTTTACGCGAAAATGAATGCTATATAATATCAGATTCATATCCTAGCATAATGTATTGAATTATTAAAACGACAATTAGGCCTTATAGCATTTATGTGTTATACATTCGGTGTGACAGAATCCCATATACTCATCGACATTCTCTTCTTTATTTTCGTAGTACTGCATCTTAGCAAACGGGACCCTTATGTTGAAGTGTCAGGTAGCATTTATTTTGTAGTGGTAGAGCCGTGCTGAAGTTTCTTACGACTTAAGAGGAATGTAGCAATGGGTCTGCCCAATTGAAGTAGTGCCAATATCTCATAGTAAACACTAAACAGGTGTGAAGTAACAACTTTACTGTAGCGTTTTGGTGAATAAGGTTGCCGGACAAGCTATACCTGTAACTGTAACAGTAACTCTATCGGTCCATATACGTCCCACTGCAGGGCACGGCCTCTTCTACAATCGAGAGCAAGATTGAGAGGGGCTAGGTCGTATAGTCCAGAACGCTGGTCGAGTGCAGGTTGGATCTATACCTGGTGGGAGAATATTCAAATCAGCTCAGAAAGTGTCCACTAGTGAAAATCCTACTATACTGGTTTAAGCAAGTATAGTGTTTTATCCCATGCATATTAGCATTTCACCAGCACAAGACTCCAAAGGTGTTGTGCACACAGAGCAAGTTTAGTTGTAGAGACCTGTCAAACTCTATATTTACAAAGCAACTGAAAACTGTTGCTGCATCTGGCAACTTTTATCAAAAATTTGTATAATGTTGACAGGTTTCTACGCCTAAAGTTGGTCTATGTGCACAGTGCCTTACTCTGCACGATGGATGATTTAATTTGGTTGCGGTCACTTTGTCCTATCAGTATAAAAATTATATGTTTTACGGTGAAGTGTAAGTGAAGCGTGAGTATTGACGGTTAGAACGCAGGCACCTGTACGAAAGTTTCAGTCATTGTTCGCGCGCACAGTCACCGCGCACGCACGCGGCGCACGTAACCTTTATCTGTGCGTATTTATCTCAACATCTCATTGTTATCTGCGCGGCAGGTGCGCTCCGAGCCCGCACTAATAACAACACTACGCCGCCTCTGCTTTATCTGCCTTACGTGAAAAAAATAACTCGGAATGTATTAGCTCTATTGTTTACTTATCTGCACCGATTGCGAGTTGGTGGCGTTTTTGACGGAATGCCTCTGTGACTAATGCTTTTGTCGTTGATGTGCAACTCGAAATATACGATGGCAAACGTAGAGATAAATATTAATTTGTAGTTATGTTCATCAAATTAAAAAAATATGTTTAGTGTCGTCATATTTATGAGTATGATAATTTTTATTCTTGATACCTATATTTATTTACGGATTATTGTGTGCGAAATACAAATTGATAATATTTTCTGGAAAAAGTTTTAAATGTTGAGCATGTGCTTCATATACGTCAAGAATAATATATTACTGAATCTACATTTTCTTAAAATTTCGTCGTAGCGTTCGTAGCGCCGTAGCTGAATCGTAGAGTAAAAGCGATAACAATTTTCATTTGCTGTAGGGGTTTCTGAAAGATTTTGAATTATTTAAATTATACAAACACTAATCACTAATAACACCGTACGATAAATAATAGAAATTATATAAAAAATGATTCGCTAACAATAACATATTATGTTGTAGAGTGATTGTAAAATCATATCACTATTTTTTCATCCTCAGAATTGATTAGACTATTCGATCTCTCGCAATTGTTGGAATGTGTTGAGCTATGTGTGGGGGTGTCTTTTTCGTGTCAGATGAGTTGAGGGGTGAGGGGTAGGAGTGTGTGTATGGGTATGTGTGTTGAGAAGGCGGGTGCGGGGCGGGTCGGCGGGGCGGCACGCCCGCGGGCGGGCGGTGGTGGTGGCGCGGCGGGGCGGCAGGCGCGGGCGCGGGCTGGCGGGGCCGCGGGGACGGCGACGCCGGCGCGTCTGGCGCGCGCGGCCCGGCTGGTGTCGGCCCGGCTGGCGGCGGCTCGGCCGGGCGCGGCGGCTCACTCCGCCCGCGAGCGCCGCGCCGCGAGCACGCCATGCGCCCCGCGCCCCGCGCCCGCACCCGCGCCCGCGCCACCCCCGCGCCAGCCCCGCGACCACGCGCGCGCGCCCGCTCCCGCGCTCATCACCGCGCCAGTGATGTTACCACACTCTGTTGTTATGTGCCGTCGGTTCGTTCGTGAACGAGTGCGACTCCATCTGTTCCCGAAGCGCTGACCGTGCGTTCGGATCGTTCGCGAGGATATCGCGGATTTTGCGTACCCGTCGACGTTGGATGCGTTAAAATTTCGGGTGAGTGAGAGAGGCGAGCAGTCGTGCGCCCGCGGCCGGTTTGACCGCATTATTTTCGAAATACGTACGCCGCAATCCGGTCGACCGCGCTAGAACGATCAAAACATTATAACAACAACATATAAATTTGGTGATGCCCATATACTTTTCCAGATCATATAATATTTTGGTCACGAGCGGACACATCCAGAACATAACAATAACTCAAACATATCTTCTTTTAAAACCAAATAGGTACTTAACCTTTTGCTTTAATTAAATTAATTATTTTTTCTTAGTTCAATTTGAACAAAGTTAAAAATTGGAGAACATGTTTCGGTATACAAACGCATAGCAAGTCGGAGTACGCATCCCGTTGATGTCTTTTACAGAACGCTTTTGGAAAGTGCTTGAAAGATAAAACCTTGTTTATATTGGATGTTTGTGTATAAATATCTCGTTTTTTTCCGTTTCTCTTTATTTTAATGCGTTTTTAATGATCGTGAATATAAACTTTAATTAAAATACTATAAACTTAAAGGATCTTTATGATTTTCATCATAAATAAACCAGCGATAAACAATAATTAAAATTACAAGGATCGCGAAGCTTTCGTGCTTTACGAATATTAACGGTGTTAAATTTTATGTGCTTTAGTTGCATTTTGGTGTCGTGTGATTTAAAATTAATTTACTGTAATGGACATTCCAAATACTTCTCATATAGCGATCGAAATGTTATCAGTGCGCGAGGATTAATTACGAGATAGTGGTCACTTCCTTGCTATCGTAGTAGAGTCATGTTATTGTACTTGTCTCTAACATATAGACCTCTACTATAGTATTTTTAATGATTACTAGTAGACACAAACGGATAGAGTAATAATATGATAGGTTGTATAGGTTGAGACAATAACATTTATAAGGGATTCATATAATATTGTTAAAATATCTAAGCTTTATACTAAGTATAAATTAAAGGTAAAATGTAACACAAGTAGCTTTTAGTGAAAAATTCGAAGTTAGCTTTGATTACTTTTGATCTGAATCAATGTCACTCCACTTAAATTTAATTTATATTTGGTAGATATTGCGCGAGTTCCAAGTCATATTCAGTTATCATTATCGAGGTCGTCTTGGGTGATAAAGCTTATCAGTTTTCAATAGGGAATTGTGTGACTTCCCAAAATAAAATAAAACAGTAATACAAATGGCTTTTGAAATTGCTCAGTTTTATCAAGTGAATAAATTAATGTATTAGTTTGTAAAACAGAGAAAAAATTGTAAAAGCCCCTCCAAATTAAGTAGTGTCATATACACAAGCGTTGCGAATTCAAATGTTCTCGTATACTGTAGTATCGCATGTGGTGTACACAAACATGCGTGCATGTTAATTGTCAAGGCATAGTGCGTAGGCTTGATTACACGTCAGATAATGTGCATTGTGTCGCTCGCTCTGATCCCGATCGCCAGTGTCATGTGAAATCTACTTAAACGTAATCATTGATATGCATAACTACATTACATTGTACTCATGTCAGTGCATTCATTAGAAATACACCTAGAGATAAACTGACTACCGGTTGCACACAATGTCACTCTTTGTTGGCCCCGCTCTAACCAGTAAAGTGCATCAATGTAAGCGATTCTCTCGGAAATTCTTACTTCGCGCTAAACTCAATAAGCAGATATCCTTGATACTCATGCGTTTAGATGCATTCGCTTTAGATAAGTAGATGTAATCTTTAATTTAGGTTCGAATCATTCTATAGAGTTGGGACTCTAAAGATTTATTACGACTATTTAGTACGTGTTTGTAACGAGAATCAAGATAGCATTGTTGTACGTGTTATATAATTTCCTATTCAAATCGGAATAACATATTGTTTTCTATGGTTACAGGTGGGTCGAGGAGAATTATGCGTGGGGCGTGCGCATGCGCGGTGGTGTGCGCGTTGGTGGCGCTGTGCGCGGCCGCGGGCCTCGACGAGACGACGCGCGCCGCCGCCGAGCGACAGCTGCTGGCGCTGCTGGGATTGCCGCGCCGGCCTGCGCGCGCCGCCGCGCCACCGCCACCCGTGCCGCGCGCCATGCGCCTGCTCTACGAGGCCAGCGGCGCCTTGCCCGCTGCCGCCGCCAACACCGCGCGCTCCTACCAACACACTCCCACCGACCTCGACCTGCGCTTCCCCGCCGAGCACCGTTTCCGCCTCTACTTCAACCTGAGCGGCGTGCCCGCCGACGAGGTGCCGCGCGGTGCACACCTCACATTCCAGCGCGCGCCCGCGCCCGCCGCTGCGCAGAGGCTGCTGCTGTACGACGTGGTGCGCCCGGGCCGCCGCGGCCACTCACAGCCCATCCTGCGCCTGCTCGACTCCGTGCCCCTGGCGTCAGGCGAGGGCACCGTCACCGCCGACGCGATAGACGCCGCGCGCCGTTGGCTCGTGGAGCCCGAGGACAATCACGGACTATTAGTGCGTATAGTGGAAGAAGGTGAAAAAAATGTGGACGCAAAAACGCCACACGTGAGAGTGCGGAGACGCGCGAGCGAGGAGGAGAGCGAGTGGCGCTCCAAGCAGCCGCTGCTGCTGCTGTACACGGAGGATGAGCGCGCGCGCGCGGCGAGGGAGAGCGGCGAGACGCGGCTGTGGCGCAGTAAGCGTGCCGCGCCGCGCCGCCACCGCGCGCACCACCGCCGCAAGGAGGCGCGCGAGATTTGTCAGCGCCGGCCGCTGTACGTAGACTTCGCCGAGGTGGGCTGGAGCGACTGGATCGTGGCACCCCATGGCTACGACGCCTACTACTGCCAGGGCGACTGTCCATTCCCGCTGGCGGACCACCTGAACGGCACCAACCACGCGATTGTGCAGACGCTAGTGAACTCTGTGAACCCGGCCGCGGTGCCCAAAGCGTGCTGTGTGCCCACGCAGCTCTCCCCTATATCCATGTTGTACATGGACGAACAGAATCAAGTGGTGCTCAAAAACTATCAGGACATGATGGTGATGGGGTGCGGGTGCCGATGACGAAGGCGCACCCCTCGCCCAGTGCGGACCTAGTGACTGTGTATCGTGGACCCAGTGTAAATATAGTGAGGCCTCGGCAATTGTAAATATCTAACTGTGTATATATTCGTGTAATTATTATTTTATTGAAATGGAGATATAATAAATCACTTAATTTTAAAATTAACCGCTTATTTATATTATTAAACCCGTGTATTTCCATCTCGTTAAGATATTATGTGAACGATCATTGATGTACAGAGTAGGTGATGTGTACGTACCTTATCTTTTATTAATCGATTTCATTCATATACATATAGTTTACAATCATTACTTATGTAACTAAATCAGTATTTAACTTGTATGTACATATATTAGTCAACCGTATAAATAATATTAGTGTAAAATTAAAATTTACGTTAATGCTTATGATACAAATTAAAAACCGACATACAAATATGAATATACAATTGGGTGTCGGTCGATATTAAGAGAGAAATTTATGTTAATATTTAGTCGATGTTTCTCCAAATTGGGAGAAATGTGCATACAATAGACTGCGTTGTAAATATAAGTAGGTATTTAAGTATACTTATGAATATAATAAAATACTGATATGTGAATATAGTCAGAAAAGTTCATGTAATAGTACCTTGCATTATTAGTATAATAGAAAAAATGAATATATTGTCTTTTATAATCACTCAAGTACTATTTTTATTCATAATCATTAAATAAGAAATGAACATGCAAAAAAATAAAAAAAAACATCTGCCGCAAAAATAGATCAGCCTTGTAATCGAAAATTACAAACCGATCTAAAATTATTAGATATTAGTATAAACGCCCCACGCAGAGAAAGAAAAAACAATTTAGTTTGCAATACAAAAAAAATTAAAATGTTCGACATATCAACGTTACATTCTAACGCAAAAAATAAAATACGCATTGGTGTCATACGTTCGGAAATTCACTGCAAGGTCTTATTTAGTGTGGCATTGCGGAGTAGCGCTGTGGCGGACGGCGACTGAGATCGCTTTCAACTCGTAGTCAAAATAACGTTTTTAGACCGATATGAGGTCGTTTACTGTGTCAGGTGCCAGCTCAGCACAAGGTCAACGGTAAATGAACTTACTCAATGAATGTGTCATGTACCCAATGCTTAGTACTAACTACTACGTGTACACTTTACAGCCGTTTGATGGATCAAGGTCAGAATTCTTCATATTTTTTATCGGTTGCTATTTCTAATAATGATAACTGATAAGTAATGTTAGGTTTTTACATGGCAGATCTTTTCTAATTTATTATTTAAACATACACTGTTTACAATACTACGGAAAATCGTAAACCATTAAAGTACATTGAAAAAAAAAATGTATTGGAAACAAGAAGACAAAACGGTAATTAAATTGATGTACTTTTAGTAAGATTGTAGACGTTATAGCATTGATATTAAGTTAAAAAGTGACTATGTTAAGTTTATAAAGTGGTTGTTGAAGAATGTCAAAGATAATATTGGAAGTGAATTCCATGTAGAGCGTGGCTGGCAGGTCTCCAAATTTCAAATATTTCGTCACAAGGCGGCTATATATCATGTTTTTGCCCAGACGCAGGAATGCCCGACCGTATAATTTGCCCGGCCACCCGGCAACTGCGCGTCTGCCGCGCCCGCCGCCCTACGTCTATATTATCAGTAGATAAATTCAAGCTTTGTCTTTGACTCGTATTTCGTCCTCTTGAGATTTTGCCTTTGTTTTTTTTCGTTCGCCGTAGACGGCAACAAAAAACTGAGTAGAGGTGAACGAAGTGGGTATAATTTATTTTATAGTCGGACCGCTCGTAACTCGGCGGTGGACGGCTGGACGCCGATTTATCCCCATCTCGGCGTAATTAACGTAAATGGATTGGTCGAAGTCGGTGCCTGTATGTGACCGCCCGCCTCGATCCTCTCGCGGTCTGTGGCGGGCTCGCGCGGGCTCGTCGCGCCGACCACTCCCTGCTCGCCTGACACCAGCTCCCGGTCTAGCGGCAACTCCGCACTGTACCACGCCGACGTTATCCACCTTAATCCAATTAAGGCCAGGATTTTTAACCGCAAACCGAATGGAATACAAGACACGAGAATCGTGTGATTACGCACGCTCGGTTCGCAAGGAGCGCGGCGACTTATCCCTGAGGGAATTATAATTGTTTTGCATTCTTGCACGGGTATAAAAACAAAAGAGCGAGGTACGTACAGGCCCCCCGCACTGTCGGCCTTACGGACCAGACTAAAGTCTGACGATTCACATTCCCCGTGAGACAAAAAGTTACCAATGAATTGGAGCGAACTTTCGTCTCTCCTTTAAAAGGGAACGTTTATTAATTTCACTCGGCTGCTTGTAAATTTCTGATGTCGATTTAGTCGAATTGCTTGGAACTATAAGATGGTTTCAATGTAATGTTTACAATTATACAAAAGTAGAGAGATTTTTTCTTTCTTGAAGTTTATTATCCGAGACGTGCGTCTGTGAACCATTACCTACGACAATATTTAGTAAATGTTGGTATTGAGCTGCAGTGTCATTGTTTTGCTACGTAGCGTTTTTATATTCTATGGTTAGTGAATAGTGATACAATTTCTATTGTTTTCAATAATAATGACATCGTGGATCATTTGTGATAGTATTACTCTATAGAACTAACAGTTTATTAACGTCCTCGTAGTAAAACCGAAAATAAACGACGCCGTTAAACCTACAATAAAATCTCCGATCGTAACTTACGTCTATGAAGGTAATTAATGTGTGATGGCGAGTAGCGCAAAATTGTTTAGTTTACAATGTTTTTATGCAAAAGTAATAAAGTAATATGAAAAAATAAACCAGTTTAATTTGTGCATGCTTGGAATATTTGTGAGGAGGCGTGCGGTCGATGGCCGGCGTGCGCGGTGCGTCGCCGCGGCCATCTGCTGCGCGCGCCGCACGCTCTGCCTGCTCCCGTGCGCGCGCGCTTGCGCCCGACTCCTACTCTACACACTATGCACTTAGCACTATGTCAACACCACCACTACTCCACATGTACTTCCTAGCAGATTGCCTACTTAGGTTCTTACAATATTTAACACACGAATAATGAAAGCAATATAATTGGAAAATAATGATATACCGTGTTTAGAGCTCAGATAAACAAGTAACTGCCTCAATGGCATAGTTGTACAACGGTACTATTGCAAAGCTGAGGACTCGGGTTCTAATCCCAGAGTCAGGAATTTGTGCCCGATATGGCGATAGGCTCGTCCTCCTTCCATCCAGCCGCCATACCGTGGGACGGAATATACAAGACGAAATGTGGGTTTCATGGTGGCGCCTCTGCCTACCCCTTCCGGGAAAAAGGCGGGAGTGCATGTATGTATAAACAAGTGAAAAATACATTTTTTTCCACGAAATATCATTCGGAGCAACACCTTTTGAAATCGATAGAATGACTCACTAAGGAATGTTCAACTTGTACTGAATCGAACATGGAGAAAATAATTTATTCCATCAATGAAAGTTTAATTGCATAGTTATCGCGCTTGCAGGTGGGAATGCAAAATTCTTGGCACTAAGCCACACGTACCCTGACTTTTCAATACTAAGGAACAAACGAGGCATTTGACGATCCTAGGATTGTTTGCACGTGAACCACTCAACTTTAATTACCTACAAACTTTTTGGATATAATTAAGAAAAATAATATAATTGCTGAATTAATTATAAAAATAGCTCTCTTAATAATAACTTATTCTATTATCATCTCTAATTAGTTTAATTATAAAATTTTCATACCATCAGTAAGCTCTGAAATAAAAATTATAAACAAAATCTATTCTTAATCTTTGTTCATGAAACAAATTTATGAAAATTATTCGTGCAAAAATGTGGTATAGCTATACTATAAACTAATTACTGAGGTCATCCAAGCGCCGTCATGGTAAATTAACGCTGAGATATTTTATTACACATAGACGATAGTTTTTAATTGCAACAATTTCATGATATTTTATAATTTCATTTGATAATTTGAGTAAGAATTTTATTATTAGTTAAATAGGAGCGTTGACCCCGATCAGCATGTGGTATTATGAGTTACAATAAAAGTTATTTAACTAAAGCAAGTTAATAAACATATTTTTTGGTGTTTTCTATCATCTTTTGTCTTATTACTGTTCTTATTGATGTGATCGTCACTGCATATCTACTTGTTGCAGTATCAGCTTATTGATCTTACGACAGATCGCGCACACGCTATTAACCCTACATGAACATATTTGTCGATGACACCTGTTCTCAGAAATTTCATGGGATGACACAAACATAAGTTCCTATGAGATTACGTTGTAGCATAGTGGCCAGCGGTCTTCAAAATACAGCCAATAATATGTAATAAAATATTTCGTGACGTTTTTTACGAGTGGCAAATTGATGTCAACTTTTAAAAAATTCCCCCTTTTCGGAGCTTTGTATCCTCCCTGGTTCCCGAATTTTCCACTCCGTAATCATATTTCAATCTTGACAGTACAAACGATTCTAGAACCCAACATTAAACGTAATATATCAGGTGAGTGTTCTTTTTCCAAAACAAATACTGAGATATAAATCTCAGCATTGAAACCGTGTTGCTCATTCCGTAAAACAAATGACTTAAACAAGCGTTCACGATGTTTACACTCGGCAGTTCTTTCTAATTCAGGGTTATTTTTACTTATCCAACACGTAGAATAACACGGTGTGAAATATTTATCAGGGTGCAGGCGCGTTGTTTGCGTTTCAAATTTGAGTGACCGAACGCATTTTGCCAGCCGTACAGAACATTATGGACCTTCCCACGCAGCGGTGACGGTCCAAAAAGGTATGTTAGTAATTATTATTCTTTTTTATGGAAAAATAACGCAGTCGCGTGCCGAGGAACCGCGGAGCTCGCGCCGCCCGCGTTTTGTTTGTCCCGTACGAGTACGCACCTCAATCACAATCGACTTTCACCGTAAGGGCGCCGTCACATGGCCACATTTCGCGTAATCCACTCGTGTTTTTGCCGTCTATTTATTATCTATGTGATAAAAAGCCTTATTTTATTACTTTTACGCATTATGTTTAAATTGTAAACGGATTTTGTTTGTAAAATTGTCAAGAATATTGTAAGTTTTAAGTATATTTTGCATTTTGGTGTTAAGTTTTTAAATGTAAAAAATAAATAAAAAGTTAAATTTTACAGCTATTAACAGACATTTAATTTACATAAAACATACAAATGAAAACATGTTTAAAATGTCAGTTTGCAGTGTCAGGCTAAAAACCAAGTCGGATTGAGCTAAAGCAAAAATTAATAATCGTCCGCCGTTCGCGTTTTGTCACGTGGCCATATAACGGTGATGACATATTTAACCGGCCACTTGCTACCGGCTCGGATGCACGCCTTGCGCATCACGAGATTTCTCGACTCGAACTCACACTTACCATGAAAATAAATTTAAAAAATAAATACCATAATCGCTCTAACTCATCCAAATCTGTCAACATTTTGACAATATTATTTTTCACAACTTCATTTTTCTTTCTTTTTAAATGCTAGATGGCAACTGGTGAAAGTCTAAATAGCAACAGAGAACCAGGATTCCATGCATTTTTACATCACTAATTCTAAAAACTAAGCTAAACAAGATGAACGTGTATCTGCGTAACACTCATAAATTTTAGTTCAATAACGCCTTATAGATATGGCAAACGCAATTTTGGATTATAGCTCGATTATGATATTTTGTCAATATTTGATTTAGTAAAATTTTAATTATTCACAATTTGATTCACATATTCTGATGACACATTCTATCATTGACCGCATTCCATTGTATAATTATTTAATTATAAGAAAAAACTGTAAACATACTTCCTTGTTTTTCTGGACAAATGTTCCGTTATATTAAGCGATATTGAAAATGGTGTAACAGCGCGTAATTTTTTGTGGAGTTTATTCTGTTTGTTATGTGAGGTGAAAACAGACATTGTAAGGTAGTTAATGTGCGGCGTAGCTGGCGTGGCTGTGTGCACAGTACAGTATATACAATACGCTAGACAGACATAAACAGCAATTTATTTCTGGCAACGAACCCGCGTCCTTGGCGCCGACCTTATTGCGCAACACCGGTTTCGAAATGCGCACACGCACGCTCTATGTATGTGCTTACATGAGATGATACCTACGTATGCAACAGCTTAGATTGGAATTACAATACTGGACTTGTCTGGAATATCACGTTCTTCCTCCACTAGACAGGGGAGTGTACATAAACCAACTTATTAACCCTCTACTTTACTGTGAATTGGATGAATTTACGTATCAGATATTTATCATTAAAAACAAAAAAAAACAGTCTTTTTGTAAATTTACATTCCAAATACAAAATTGCTAGAAAATTGGTATCGGCACAAAAAATATGACCTCACGTTTTATGTATTCTTCCTTTTAAGTCACTGGTATACATGCATAGATCTACATAGAGCCAAAGAGTATTAAAACAATTATATGTGACATGTGACGCTAAAACATGCGCAATGTATCGTAAAAGTGTGAAAGTTGTTCTTGACGTTTTGTATGTATTGTTTTTAAATTACATTTTTGGGTAAGTAGAGAAATAGGAACATGGAAACTGTTGGCTCAACACCGGGTGGAGGTGACATCACATATTTTTAAAATTATCTACGTCATATGTTCCGGCGTATTAGGAACGCCAAATAAACATGTCAGTTTGTCTTGTTACAATGCTAATCGCTCCTTTTTGTAGCAGTTTCACGGTTATTATATTCGCATTAGCAAATTTTTAATGCCTATATTTACTGAAACAGTTTTATTAGTTTTGTCGTGTGAAGAAGATAAAATACTTATTATCTTTGTTTCCATATAGTAATATATTATCAAGCCGTGATAACTCATTACTATACAAAGCTGTACGAGAATCTGTATTTCCGTGAAAATTGTATTAAGGTAGAGTTCGATAAACTACTATGTTATTGGTCAAACCAGCGAAAATATAATTTCGATAATAAGAAGTTGAGGTACACCTCTTAATAAACATACTAGTTGTACCGACAATTAATTTACTCCTAATTTGAATTTTACATACTTCGTCAGCTTTATAACTTTTATTTGTAATAGGCATTCCGTTGGACAGATAAAAAATGCTAAAACATCATAGGTCTTTTCCAAACATTTGCAAACATCGGGAACTACCCAGCTGCGTGCAATTATATACCACATCCAAATTAGAATGAGTGTTTCTCGAGTGCGGGTCGCGGTGACTGAGTGAAAGTGGCAGCAAGCATGTTGTCTCTGGGCGAGCGAAGGCCGACCACAAGCCGACCGCGCGGCCACCACGTAAATAATATCAACACAAAAATGCTTGCACTAACCTCACTAACAGCCCCAACTGCGGGTAACCGATACCGCTCGCCATTACACTAATTTGAAGTAATTAATTTATGTCGCACTTACATCCTTATTTTGTGCAGCGGGCGTAGGTCGCGACTAATTATATAAATTTGGTGTCCGCCCAATGACGTCTCAATAGAGACTAATTCCATTCCGCAACCGCATTTGTTGGCCATTCCGAACATCAACTGATGAACCGCGAACAAACCGATCTTATCGGATCCCCTAACGACTGTTTTGATTGTTTTAAGATAGCGTGGCGAAATTTATACTAAAACGAATTGTGTATCGTCCATAAATACAACAGAAATAAATCGTTGATTGATGATGTCAGTTCTGTGAAACGTAATAATTGCTATGAAACATATAAAAACTATTTATTGGTTATTAGTTTTAACGGTCGGCAGTGAAAAACGAAAAGCCTCAACATAACACAATCGCGGTAACCTTGCGCAGCATCGCGCGTCGCCGCCGCGCCGCGACCGACATTCTGCCAGCCACCGCGGTGCTGCTCCTCAACACTATATTATTTTTTACACTCTACCGTTATCAAAGAAACAATAAATTAATTTGACGGTGTCATGTACTGCTACATGTGCCTTAATTAAGCCTTTAGATATATTTATACAAATTTACTGACAAATTAATTTATGTATACGTTCAGAAGGCAAATAATTAAACAAATATCAATACCCGTGCACTCTGTTTTGTTCCATAATTGGTTCAAGATTATTAAAACTAAAGTTACGTTTTAGTTATTAGTTAGAGAATCCGGATGTAAATAAATCTCGAAGCAAAAGCTTCGTTCGCAATGATCGGTGCGCCTCGGGCGCGGAGCAGCGTGCGCGCTCTGCAATTACCACGGTGGCCCGGGGGGCATTCCTCTGAACGTTCAGCCTAATTAGACCAGCGCGCGATGAGCCTTTGTCTAACAGTTCACCTTGCCGGCTCTAACGAGTGCTATTCGCATTCTCGACCTCTAGGAGATTACGATGCGCTTTATGCTATTTTATTATGAGTGTACCAGTACACCGTAGTGTCGCGCCTTGCACCGTAATGTTTGCAAATACTTTACATTTGCATGTCACGACTGAATGTCACGGATGTTATGATGTCATAATGTTGTTCTATTCCACATTATGTAAATATTACAATCGTAATCGAAACGGAACATTGTAGACAAGTCTAAACTGAAACGATAAAGTGGGTGTCGTTTTGTTCGTTATCTGTGTCCACAAGTTGGAAAACATTAGGACTCATATAATGCGTTAGAACAGATGTGTGGAGCGGTGTTACACACGAACTGGTCTGAAAGCAAATATTGATGCGCGTTTGGAAGTGACCGATTCATGTGTTTACAGAGCGCGCGCCGGCCGCGAGAGCCGCGCCGCCGCCGCCCGGCGCACCGCTCCGTACGCACACGGCTCCCTACATCTGAACACTGTTACGTAAACATGTTAGACACATAGTGCACAAACACCGGCTGCACTGATCGTTAAAAACAATATTTATTCAACTACTGCCAGGCTACTTCATAGTACGTTCATCGATAACTGTCAAACGCAGAGAACTCGAAACGTATAGACACACCAACGAGCAATAATTACATTCAAATTATTCATCGTATTGTGTACATGCCGGTAGATAAAGATCATGGAAAATTATTATAGCAAATGCTGCGCAAAAAGCTTGTAAACAATATTTTATTAAGGTGTACCTACTGAGTTACCGTATGTCTATCTGACGCAGCATGTCTTGAATAGATATGCCGTCTATGGACTCGTAGTTAGAGAGTAATGTACAGCCCACTTCTTCGAACCATAGACTATACCTCCGTAGACACGACATTCCTTAAACTTTACTTATGGAAAATAGCAATTAACAATATTAATTGGCTTTATAAATAAGACTATTAACTAGTGTATTATTTATGAAAAGAAATAAAAGGTTTACTGTCCATCTATACATAGTTATGACCTGTTGATATAAAATTGGAAATAAAAGGAATAATTATTTAAACGTATGTAAACATGAGGGCCGGCAGCGACTGGATGCATAAAGCAGCAGACCGGACTTTGTATCTTGGGAGAGGCCTATGTCTAGTAGTGGACTGCAACGTGCTGATGATGATATAAACATTAATTAAGAAATACTTTGTATGGGCCCACTCACAATTCTTACTCTTTAATCCTAAAGGGAAGGGGAATCCTGAAGGGATTAATATTATAATTTAGAAAAAAGGTGATGTTTTATTTGAATCTCTTATTGATTTTAGAATTAATGTTGAAATCAATAAATGTAAATTATAATGGAAATTATCTATTTATATTTTTATGAAATTCCAACACATTCATAAATAAAAACATATTTATATCTTAAAACATATTTAAATACAAATTGACTTGAGTAATTTAATACGCCAAGAAACTTTATTCGTAATAAAACTACCGATATAAGATTACATTTTTATTTTATCTGCGTAAAAGTTTTACAATCGATTATGGTATAAACACTCGTTTAATGTCATTAATATTTGCCATCAGACGCGGACTAAACAATACTTGCAAGCAAAACAATAAAATCAACAAACACACAACTTTGACATTTGTCAAAGCACATACACAAATACATCATAAGCTATATACAATTTGTAATATTTTATACTTTTGTTTACTATTGATAGCTGTGAGCCACCCAAATAAAATAAAATAAACATAAAATCACAAAAGTGGACTTATGTACAAAAAATCGTATGAAAGGCGAAGTACATGTGGTTGTTCTATGTGAAGGTACGGTGGGTTTATAAATAGATCGTGCGGGGCGCGGGGCGGCCGCGAGCGGGCAGACGCGCGGACGCCGAGCTTCCGCGAATCTCCGATACATCCACTTCATCTACTCGGACTGTTATGTATATCTTGATATATTTGAGGCTCGCGACGATTAACTTCAAATCCTTAATGAGATATGCAGTATTTATCAGCGGTACCCTATGTAGAGATTTTTTTAAGTTGGTTTGAAAATTAAACGTCGCGTGTTCGTGTTTATTTGAAGTACACGTATTTCGGGCTTGGGTGCACACCCAAGCCCGAAATACGTGTAAATGCCCATGGTTATAAAATCTCTTATAATGAATAATACTCATGAGTTAAATCTAAAATTGAAATTTAGACTTGGGTCTTGTTGTGGGTCTAAGAATACCTAACATATGGGGCTTTTGGATATTGGTTTGCTTATTTTTTTAACCAATTTTTATATTCATAATTATCAGCTCGGAGTCAGGAATTTGTGCCTAACATGGCGATAGGCTCGCCCCCTATCACATCGTGGGACGGAACATACAAGGCGAAACGTGGTTGTCCTGGGTACACCTCTGCCTACCCCTTCTAAGAAAAAGGTGTGAGTTTATGTATGTATGTGAGTCAATATATTAATGATGCAGCTTTTAAGTATCTCTTCATAAATATATAATTAGTCTAAAAAGTTGGTAAGATATCGTTAAAACTATTAAAGCTTTTAAATGCGCAATACATTTATGACATAATTTCTGAGTAACGTCACTGCAGGGAAACTTTAGTCAATATTTTCCACAGAAAAACACCTATAATTTAATAAGGAAAATTGTTACCATATTACCTGCTTGTAAGCAAGTTCATGGCTTTGTAAACATTTCCATGATGTGAGACTGTTCGCACACAGTTTCACAAACTCGGATATACGAGTACAAGTCCGTTAGCTCTATCCTCTACCCAATTTCGTCAAATCGCAATTGACGAATGTAATTCTTTACTTTCATATTGTGTGCAAAGATAACATTAAACTTGCATTATTATTTATTCTTTGCAAGATATCTTACATCTACTTTTAATCAAAAGTGTTCTATCGCACTGTACTGTTTCTTAGAATACTTAATAAAATATTATTGAGTTGTTTCTGACATACAAGGCGAAATGTGGGTGTCCTGGTAGCACCTCTGCGTACCCCTTCTGGGGAAAAGGCGTGAGTTTATGTATGTATGTATGTATGTTTCTGTCTTGCCAATATGCGTTGTGTTTAGCACACGGATTTACAAAATCCCGATTATTTCATTCCTAAAGTACGTACGTGCTGATATAGTTGTTGATAGTTGATACCAATCAGTAAGTTCGTTAAAGCTTGATTTATCCATGAAATGTTTAATTTAGCGGAACGAAGAGCGTATTACAAATTTACTGCGTGTCTCTTACGTAAAATCATCGGAATCCGTATTATACGCAAAAAATCTTTAATACAAGGAAAAGATACGAATTTGAATCAAAGACAGTTAATGAGACTTGGAACACAAATCGCATTGAGCGATAAATACAATATGTGACGTTTGAAAATAGATGTAAACATGTCGAGTATCTATTTTTAAATGTGCAAGAGGATTGCATGTGGTGTTATCAGGCGGGTATCACGAGGTAAATGCGTGTGAGATGATTGTGAATGCGTTGAAGGGACGAGAGCCGCGAGCGAGCGCCGTGCGCTGGCGCAATGCATCTCTCCGGTTACACTACTGCACTGTGAACAGGAAAACAGGTACAGATATAAATGGAATCCCGATCTCAATCGATGCCACATATAATACTTTCAAACAAATTTGGTATTCACTGTGGGCGTTCAAGAACAAGGTTTTTATCGATCAAAGCAAGGTGAAATTTTCTTATTGGACAATAATGCTCGTTTTATTTCCGCTTAAATTGAACTTAAAAATCTAATAAATAAGCGTAATGTTGTTATTGGCACTTGTTTCCGAATAGAAATGTGAAACATCTCGCGGCATTAAAGTTATTAGTTTAGTCAAGTAATAAATTAAAAGGCGAATAATAAAAATAAATTGAGATTGATGTATGATAAAAATGTTGAGGACATAAGTTTGTGTGGTAAATAATGTTTGGATGGGAATAATGATAAGCGTTCGGTAGACGATAGGGCGCCGCGCAATGACGCCGCGCCGCCTGAGCGTGTCGTCTCGAGCGCGCGCACCTCTGCACCGCGCTGCACTGCGCTGCACCGCGAGACACACCGCCGCACCAGCCCGACAACACGCGCACTTGCACCCATACAACCTACAAGTACATACCATCGCTGAAAGTACTTGCAGCTCCCGGAAAATACAGTGTGAAAATTGTAGCTCAGCAACTGACGACGTGCGAGTAATTACATATATTTGTATTTAAGGTTTTGTTCAATGTAGATCAATGTTTCTGTTATCTATAACGAAGGCCTAAAGAACTTCTGAACATCGTTCTACGTTTTCACCAAACTACTTTGCCTTTAATTCACTTAATTATATATTTGATCTAATTTTAATGAAGAAACACAACAATTACAAAAGCTTGAAATGGGAGAAAGTGTGATTATGGATTGATGGAAGCCGTAGTAAGGCTGCCGATTCGTTGCAGCAATGTGGCATGTTCTCATGTTACCGTACACGCACCCACCTGCGCACCAACACTTGCGTCATTTACAACTTTAAAATAATAAAACTGGTTCCGATTGTGATCTATACGAAGTTGGAGCGACGATTAATGTCCCCGGCGGCGCACCTGGCAGCCGCGACCCGCGACCCGCGACCCCGTGCTGGCTCGACACCCGATACCCCGTGTAATACGAAGCTTTTAATGTCTTCAAAAAATACATTCCATATTCATATCGCACTGACATTAACACTAACTCGTTTCATAAACGCTGACATACAAACACTCCACATGTGTCGATCGGTATTGTTTGGTTAACCCCGAATCAAATGTCAACAGCGCTACACAAGATTTGGGGGTCGCAACACGCTGTCACGCATTGTGATCCAGCTATCTAACATTACGCAGGAGGAAAGAAAATGTATGCTGCCAGCAGACAATATCTGTACGGAGGAAAAAAAACACGCCTTGACAGCGCAAAATTAAACAAAGATCCACGCAAGAAAGAAACACTGACAAGGAGATTTGTTTTTAAAAATGAGAAATTATGAATGTGAAGACGATCAAAGAAATATTTTCATATTATTCATCGTGTTGGTTTTCCACACACGTACATACGCGGGACATGGATGTTATTTTTTTAAACAAAGAAGACGACAATGTCGGATCAACGACCTGCCCTTATTTGGGTAAACCAGCAAGGCGACATCATGTGCGTATATGCACTGCCAATTTCCACATTCCAGGGATAGCGGGCGCAGAAAAAGCCTTCAGTCATATTTAGAAGGAGATAATGACATGGAAATTAAGCAACACTACAACGTGACTTTTATATTTTAAGAAAACGAATAACAACCACCTGTGATTCCAGCCGAATATGCAAAAGACGAATCTAGAATAGTCGCGAATAGGTAATTGATATGTATGGAATATAGGTAATAGTTTGTAAATTTGAATGGTGTATTAGCGAAGTTGACGTGAGCGTCGCCAGGTGTATCGGCAACCTGTTCGATCTGAGTATCATGTTACGCTAGGTTTCACATTAGGAAATTTATACGACGGCTCATATGACTACTGACTGTTAATTATTGTTTTATTGACGAGATAAATTATTATAATTATTAATCGGTTCCAAGAAACTACTGCAAAACAAGGTGAATCACTCGCGATTATTTCGCCGCGGCCGAGCAGATGTGCGCTCGCGGCGCGCCGCGGGGAGTGTTGATTAAATTAAGTGACATTTCATTTTAATTCATCGACATAAATCTCGAACATTACGAGTGCCATTATCGTAGCTCGCAGGTGCCGCCGCGAGCCAAAGGTCTCGCGCGCAGATAAACCAACACTGACACCGCCGACCGCGTCTGCCGCATCGCACTCGACGTCTGTACAACACTCGCTGTACGGTTCACCACACTCCACACACTTCTCTGTCCATCTCTCCGACGCATTGCTCACACATTTACTATTCATAAACAGATTATGTGGTAAAACGTTATTGTCCTTAATGTTTCCATTTTATTTGATCTCCTTTATTGCTTCTGGTTTTATAGCGCACTTATATCACAGGCCCATTTCTCGATTCCTTGTAGAGTGGTGTTTATCTACTGACTTTATTTATGTCTTATTTATTGAAAACAACGGCTATTTTGTTTTATATTTTGTATTAAAATGCCTTATAGCGGAATCTTCAGAATGTTATGTAACTTGAAAAAAATATACATCTACTGTCACGTAAGTTGAGAAGTAAAACCTACTTGATGTAATCGAGTCTTTCCTGAGCCCACGATGGAGCGCACCTTACCGCCGTCACTTTTACGCGTCGACTTCATATATTTCAATGTATATTGTTTGTTAATACGACACATTTGCATAAGCGAAGGAAATATTGCAAGGTACGAGGCGCGGGCAAACCCGGACTCCTTGGTTCGTTTCCATTTTGCAATACAAACAACGCTATGATACGCTAGTACCCGCCACACCTTATTATCATAAGTATTTACGACTGTGTAAATCTACACATTTTATGTAAGACTGGCTTCTGCCTGCAGTGTTGCTCGTGTGGTAGTCTCGGTCGCTTTAAAAAATCAGATAAACTTTAAAATGGTTCTACGATCTTTTCATACTTCGTATGTGACTTGCACGTAACGGTCACTGCTGGATATACTTTTTACCACGTTTAAATCTCGCCATATTCAGCAGAAGCGGCTGATGAACGTAGGAAGGAGACCCTTGCTTTGATGACCTTCATAAGTCTTTCATTCCACCACGTAAAATTCTTGGTAGTTACTCCGCTATTTGTCGGTCGCCAGACTTTCAGCCGTTGGCTATAGGATGTATTGCGATCGGGTGCAGTTGACTTGGGCTCCGTAAAGAATTGGCAGGATCACCTTATCTGTAAATCTTTTTAAAGCAACACGAACTTTTCGAGAACGTATTGACAGACTACTATTTTGTATGTAAGAGATAAGCATTTACACATTGTATTTCACAAAACTAGTGTATATTCTGGGTGCTAATAGAACAAGCTTTCAACCCGCATTGAGAAATATCTTATGACGTTGATCCAACGAAGCAGGATTGACGCTGTTTACCACGTAGGCTAGTGGTAGAAAGTTTCCCATCTTATAATGCATGGATTTTCATAGTTAAATTAATAACCTTTTCTATACTATACATTTATACTTTAAACATTGTATCAGACAGGAGACATAACGTTTAATATGTCAGGGTGAGAAGAGCAGAGCAATGCTTAGTTATTACAAGTTTTGTGTGTTGCCCCTTTTTACGAGCAGATACGAGTCTTATCATCAAGAGTGTAAACTGCAGCTCCCGTCACACTTGTTAAAAATAAAGTACCTAATTAAAGCTTCTTACGGAAAATCATCTCACGGAAAATTTCGCCTTTTCTGGATCTTCTTTTATTTGGAGTTCCGTCAAAGAAGCATCTGATATTATGATCGTTTTATGAACCACTACTCGGCACCCTAGTTTAGTATCATTACAAAAAACATGCATGATATACAAACAACTAACAAGTAAATCATTAACTTGTGTTCCAGTTCTCCGAAATGCAATACAAAACTCAGCTTCGTATTTTATCTCAAGCATCTGATAAGTAAGTTAATCAATATTAAAATATTACATCATTAGTCGTACACCTGGTGGAATAATCAGCTTCCTGTACGTTTGGAATACACCCAGTACTAGTATGTTAATCGGACGATGAGTTCCAAAGGACAAACATGATTAATTACAACAACTATTATGATCAAACTACGGCAAATTTTATACTCGATTAATTTATTGCCTGACTACAGCTTCATACGCATATTTATTTAGTTGTACACATATACAAGCTATTACTTATTAATCAGTGGTTATGAAGTTAACTGCATTGGGTTTGCAACACTAGACAAAGAGGCTCCTTTCTTCATCTTTTTAAGAACGAATGGCTCTTCCTTAGTGTAGGAGAATAGCTCCATTAACAACACATATTACGAAAAAAGTAATGGAACCTGAAATATTCATAATTTCAACTTTCAAGATTTTCTACAATAATATGAAGTAATTTGGACGTACTGCCAAGACAAAATGATTAGGTATATTATCCTAATGGTAAGTGTCCAAATAGAGTATCTACAGCCAAGAGATAACCATCTATCGATTATCGACATTATGACACCATAAAGACACTTTGAAGGGTTTTTTTCACCACCGCGTAAAATAGTCCCTATCCGGGCTCGTATTAATATTCTAACACTATATTTTAGGACTCCGGCAATCTTACTCACCGTACAAAGCATACCAACTCAGCGATGTCTGTGTCTTTCAGTAAATTAATGACATCACCCCAGTTAAGCCCACCTAATGTTCTAGCTTTAACGACCTACACCATGGCTCTACCATTAACAAATATGTTTCATACTCCATTATAAAATAATGGCATGTTTTCATCATGGTAAGTGACATTTTGTTAACTTTCTTTCCTCGAATCCATTTACTATACGTTTGGTAAGTTCTTTAGCTATCCCATCCTCAAGTTTTTTTAATTGCAATGAATGGGGAGACGAGCATACTATTCACCTGATGGTAAGCGATACGACCGCTCATGGACTGTAGTATAACCAAACACCATGAATTACAAAGCAATGTTTGGCATTGTATTGCATTGAAGTGATTCATAACGTAAAGTTAACGAAAAACAATACATCTATCGTACGTAAATAAATCCCTATTTATATTTTAAGTAGCTTAAACTGCTGTGTTTAAATTACAAGCTATCGTGTTCGTACCATCAAATATGAGTGTTGTATGCCCTTTTAAATGTAGGTGCCCTTAGGATCCTCTTACTCAAAGTTCAAAGAACACATAGTTTACATATAAATGTATAATAATTTGCAATGAGTAACAACAATTTCAGTAGCGATAAACATTTTGATTGGAGTCGTTTGATTTTTTAATATACTGTAATTAATGAATATCATTAAAAGAAATAAAGACTTGAACGTTTGAGTTGATATTAAACTTTAATCTCTATTACCCTACTTACAAAATTATTTTAACTTAAGTAGTAGCGCGCCGACAAGCATATGCGGTTAACACGACACCTTGTAAAAAAACTACAAGACAAATATCAAAACCGACTGCATCCCATGTTCAACGAAGCTTTAATCTGCGGTGCGGTTGGCAGCGGCATGCGCAGCGTGCTGTGTGCAGTGTGCTGTGTGCAATGTGCAGTGTGCGGCAGGTACGGCTAGGTCACGCATGCGCAGTGCAGTAGCCGACCTTGCGAGTGGATCACGTTGCGGCCACATTTCTGCCGCTCGCCGCGCGTGCGGTTCACACCCGCGACGGAATGTCCCCATCATCTGATAGCTTGGATTAACATTTGATATACTCTCGACAACATTTCTGACATGCCGTCGATGCACTCAATGTAACTGCTCGGCAAACCACTGTCTGCACGTCTCGACTTAAAAAAAATACAAGAATTGCCATCCTCTAAATATAAGTACTTATACCATTAATATGACCTATATGAGTGACATACAAGTTTAGTATGAAAATGGGCGAATTAAAAAAAATTACGTTAAAATTACGTGAGACATTAAAATGTTTTGCAAATTTAGACTTCAGCTATTACACTTTCTTCAATATAAAACAACGAATCATAATAATGTAATTGGCTTTAAAATTAGGACTAAAGTTAATCTTAGTATAAGCTACAGCATATCATTTAAACTGAGCTTAAATTCGTACACTTTGATATATTTCTTGTACTAACTACTGAAATGTGGGATTTGTTTAAAACAAATGACTGAGTGGAGTGTAAATATTTTCCTTGTCCAACAAACTTTCTGAGAATATATGCAGACAACATTGTAGTAATCCGAATTGTTAAACAATAAGTTATATTGTTATATTTACAGTTATTCACTATACATAAGAGCGATAGTGGAACGCACACACGAGTGCAAATGTCGTCCATCTATTACTGACAATTGTAATTATAACAATTTATGCGTTAAAGCTCAGTTCCTCTTTTATCGTGACATCAATCACTTACTATTGTAAATAACGTATAGCAATGAGTGTCATTGTTTACATTACACCATCTACCTTCCATCTACCCCCACCACTTTCGATTTGGTGCAACATGATTTTATTTCTGGTATAACTAAGCTTGCAAATATAAAGTGTCTGTCTCTACCGTGTCAACATCTTCCTACTATAGATATTGTTATAGTTAAAGAAGATCTACATACGAATCTAGTACGAATTTATAGTCTCACCGCAAAGATTGTCGTTTTACATCTCACTTAAAAAAATATTACTTACTAATCAGTTGTAGGATTTAATTATTATTTTGACCTTGAATTGTCTAACTTTCATACAGAGAAATAACAAGTCAGATATCGAATGAATATCAACTGCAAATCACAATAACAAAACAATAAAACATATTATATTGTACTCAATATAACAAATCGTCGGTATGTCCAAAGCTTTACTGGAGCACTGAATATTCTATTGCTGTTTAACCAGGTATCACTATAATTAGACAAATACCTAATAATTGACATGCTAAGCAACAACCCGCGCAAATTCTGTGTACAATTTAATATAGCTAAACCTCGACTATTAATTGCACATACAGGATGCTTATTTCAATGTAATATATTTCACTTGAATATTAAAATTGGGTTTTGATCAAACGCATTGGAAACGTGGGACAACGTGAGTGAATTAAAACAGGATAATTCTGATCCTACCCGAAATATCCTAGAACTGGAATAAACGTAGAAAAAGATAGAATAGAATTGCTTTTTATTCATGTTTCAGTTCGAGTTATAACATGCTATAATCCAGCAAGACTAGAAGATATTACGAATAATAATTTGATAAATTAATAATTAATCGTCTTCTTTAGGCACAAGAAATCCAGCGCTGTTATAGATCCCCAAAGAATTTTACAGCAACCTGTTGGACCTTGCCAACTCGCCTATCAGTAGTGTCAGTGGTGAGTAGCTCCATAATTTTCCAATGTTGAAAACTGAGAGTCAGTACCTCTAGTAAAGTTCAACGTCGACTCTAACATCTCACACATTGTATATCATCTTGCACATTATATATCCTTTTTTTTATAATTATTTCTTGCGGAGTACATGGCAAAAATAACGTTTGTTCTTTCACGAACAGCTTCGGCGTCAATGACTACTAAATAAAAGCGACTAAATAAATACAAAAAAGAGAGTGCATGATTTTTATGGCAGTAGTTTTCGCTATCATCTTCTTCTCTTCATTCTTCTACTATATTATATTGAGATAGACAATTCTGATTTACCCCTTTAACGGGTTTCCTTCCGTTTTTTCATAGTTGCCCTTGTAGTTGACAGATTTCTAAAATATGGTGTATGTATTTAATTCAGTAAACCTTTTATTAAATGGCAATTAAGCAACTTCACCAGAGAAGTAAGATATAAATTTCTCGCATCTTACCGAGGACATATTGTTCTTATCAATATGCGTGAAAATCTTATTGTATTTCGTTCACGTAATGTAAACGTCATTATCTGTAGATCTAGCACATCTGTGATGCGATCCTCAGTTTGTTCTGCTGGCCACGTGCCACACGCCACATGCCTTTACCATCCAATTACTTTTCATTCCTCTAACAGGTTTACAGGCTCAATGCTATATTACAAACTAGAAATTTGCTGGTAGAGCTAAACTGAAATTGCCTTGGACTACCCTATTTTTTCTATTGCAATGACTGGCGAGACGAGCGTGCCGTTCGCCTGATGGTATGCGATACATCCGCTCATGGACAGTAGCAAAACCAAAGAACACCATGAATTACTCGCAATGCTTGTCATTCCACTGCGCTCGCCATCTTGAGACATAGGATGTGAAGTCTCATTATATCCAGTAGTTACTCTGGCTACAATGTCCTTCAAACCGGAATACAGCAGCATATTTACACTGCTTTTTGGCCGGAGAAATAGACATAGCGGTGGTACCTAGCCAGGTGGCAGCTCACATACGAGAGACCTACCACCAGTGCTATACATCCTTTATGCAAAAAGAATTGTTTGTCATATTACTTTCCGGGTCACACAAAATAAAATCGCACGATAACCTACATTGTACAAAACAAACTCCATTGTTAATATTAAATCAGCTTTGTTTTCGCGCAACCATTACCAAACACATAACCACGCACTTTAAGACACAATAAAAAACTAATAGGCAATTCAGCACACCTTGTAAGTTCATCGACTGTTTTACATAAAATGTGTGTTGACTAAGCTAGATACCTTAGCGTTTGCATCTATTTTTAGCCTGGATTGTAGTACTGTCTCGTAGCCACGGCTATAAATAATTCAAACAGAGCTTTTCGTATTGACATAGTGACTTGATTCGATGCATAATAATGGCCGCTCTATTAAGTTAGTCTTAGTGCAGTTTGTTGTACAAACACGATACGGCGCGCTAATACAAATACTTTAAATGTACTTCATTTAGATAGATGGTTAGTAATTGAACACGGTAGGTAAACGTATTTACTTAGAATAAGTAATGTATTTTAGTTGTTGTCATTGTTTATGTAGTGAGTACATTAAAGACACTTCCTTGTATTGTCTTTACGTAATAAGGTTTATGACTATTATAATTAGTGTAACATAATACGTGCTAAACACATATATTCTAGATTTTTCCATGCCTATACTTTATACAGAAAATATTAAATATCATAATCCAATATTTTAATAGTATTTCTTAATTACATTCTAATGCTAATACGTTACGCCACGCTCCCAATTTGAAAGCTATTGTAAAAAAATGTTACCTACGAAACACGTAATACTCAGTGGAATCTGCCATGTAAAAACTGACAAATTCAGCCACCTTTTAACAGGTATATGCGGGCCGGGCCGCAGAGATAATACGTGTTTTAAAGGGTCTAAAACAGAGGTCTACCGATCGATCATTAGAACTTATTTGTTTTTTGACGGTGACAGGACACCGTCCGAGTTAGTAGTGGACGCGTTTGTCATTATCTACGTGTTGCATCGGGCCATTCGTCATGCTGTCACTAAGACAGGGCTCGACGAAATAATCAAAGTCACCGCTCGATAACGGTGATGGCTGATAAGTTTACATACTTGATTTTTCCAAGCTCTGTGAGACCTTTCCTGCTGCTAAGCAGCGAGCCAACAGATTAATCTTAGTCAGCGAGCTGCACCTAATGTATTCATAACATAATGCCATGAGGACACCAAAATCAACACGCAATTAGCGACGGCTTTAAAGGAGTGTTGATTTATAGTTTGTATATACTATTAGATACGTCTTTATACTAATGTATACTGATTCTCGAGACGGTTTGTTTTGGTTATGTTAGGAATGCAATATGATTTAAACAATTGAATTACTGATTACTTAGTATAATTGGGAGCGGAATGGACGAGACGAGTTTAGTTCTAAGCTATTATAGACTATTATGGCGTAAATCGAGATCTAAGTAAATATAGTATAAAATTTTCGTACCTGACAGTTCTCCACAAGAATTTTAAATTGACATCAAGTCTATAAACGCTCATTATATTACTATGAAATTACGAAAGATTCATTGCTACCTCGTAGTGCATTGAATTCCTGCTAAATATAAAAATCCTTCTCATCGCTAGTATTGTGATACAGTTTTACTCGGTATTGGTAAATAATACCACTTGACCACTATGATTCAATTGGCTGAGTCAATTTCACTTGCTCGTTTGTTGGCGCCAGAGAATTACAAACGAGGCTTAAATATCTGCGGTATCTTTATTACTTTAACCACGAAGCAAAATATATTACAGATCTCTTTAAAGCCAAATCATTGCGAGATGTTTTAATACTTACCTTAAATAAGCGATAAAATTAAGGATTAAATAACCATGATAAAATATGCAAGTATGTGTTTATTAACAGTGATATAATTAAAAAAATAATGATCGTATTTCCTAATGGAATAATACGCTGGGAATAAATCAGACACGATTGTTCTAAGAGCAACAACTAATCTGTGCTTAACCAGTGCGCATTGTTTTTATATAAGTTTATTGTTCTTTGTGTAATCGTAGATCGTGTTACAATCATAATCGAAGTACATTTGTATGTCACGTTGGAATATTTGTAGAAATAATAACTTATTGACGCGAACTCGTTGAGGACCAGTATGTACTGTTTTACTATATGAATACATGTCGAGAAGCCGATGCGTGAACCAACGCGTACGATTAGTCTTTATAATTAGTTGATAGAGGTGAAATTCGCACTCCATACAGTTCAAAAACGGTAAAATTAAATTTGTTATTGCGTACGTAAGATTATCGGAGGCGACTTTGCATACCGCAGGCCACGATCGTAAAATACAATACATTACGAGCAAACCAGTGGCTCCTGCGTTACGTGATACAGCGCTTTTAAAGAATGTCAACGAATATCAATAACATACACTTTCTTATTAATTAAGCAACCGTTTCGAATTTTCGTTTTTTATGTCAGATATTTTTTGTACTCTGTAGGAAGAAACTTCTGTTCTTGGCTGTGTGGCCTATATACAAAATTATTGCATCATACGTACCTATACTTATTCTTATGAAACCATGGGAGTACGTCTACAATATATGCCTGAACCTCTGACCTCTGACCTCTTCTCTGACCAGAGTCTTTGTCTTGAGGTCACTCATAAACCCCCATGTTGATGACGCTGAAGATAGCGCAAAGTAGCGAAACCAGAGCAGTCGGGCCTTGGCACCAAAAAAACAAAAGAACAAACTTATTTTAATAGGCATAAAACAATTATATAGTATATAAAAGATATAGAAATATTTGTATAGCGTTTCCAATAAACAACAATAAATATTTACGCCAGGAATAGAGAAAAGGAAATCCCGTAGTGTGATACATATTTGTGTTAGTAATATGTATATTACATATTACAAACTAGATTTTCTGGATGACGTAAAACATATTGTGTTTACTACCTATTGTGGGTCCTCATCTTTGTCACTCTTGTATGACTCTTGAGAGTGGTCGTAGTCAGGTGTCGGTGGCAAGCTTCAATAAATGACAATAATAATTATTAAACAAGGAAAATTGTACCAATGTCTTGGTAACGTATATTTATTTAACGAATATATTACGTATTTAATACGCTAATCAATAGGAATAAAATTTACGTTTAATGTAAGCAATACGACATATATAGATTTAAAGACATTTTTACGAGTAAGGTACCTATGACAACAGCGGTAACTGATCTATGACAGGGATACCACTGTCTCATAGAAAAACTGACATAAAGAAACAGCTTTACAGTCTTATTAAGTTCGGGGAGTGGGATCTTGTCAACTGTCGATTGATGTTCGACTATCCAGTAAGAAGATCAAATTTCCTATCCTCTTATCGTCTTTGGCTCCTATTTTCTGAGGGCGTTAATGCACCTACGATCCAATTGTTATAGCTATGCAAAGGACGGTGGTAATTACTTAACATATTGTATGTTAATTACTAAGCAGCACTTAACACTTACCATCAGGTGAGCTGTTTGCTTGTTAACCGGACTTATGCAAGAAAAAAAGGGCATGCATCTTTGTTACGATCGATGGCCTATTTGTTGTTTAGCGTGAATTCCTCGCTTTTATTTCACATTATATGACTGTCGTGGTTTGTGAATAGAGTTGTTGCCGGGTATAGCAGTAGACTCTCTCTCTCTTCTGAATGCCTTGGTTTGGGACTAGAATTAGTGCCTATCGCAGTAGACTTTCTCTCATCAGCCACAGGAAGTCCGTTGATGAAAGTAGGCCTCCTGTAATAGACTATACTTTTGTTAAATTTAAAGACGGAGTTAAGTGTGGCAAAATGTAGGTGCCATTGGTAGCACTTCAACATATTCCTTGAGGAACGCAGAGGTGAGCGTGTGTTTTCATTAACCGTTTCAGTGCAGTCCACCAACAACATTGTTTATGTAACCTTAGCAAACTGCGCCATTCTTACATTTTTCCACAAAAATAACATCGATAGTTTGCAAACAATAATTACTTTAAGCTAACTCTAAGCATATGCGTCAGGTGCAAACATGTCACACACAAGCTAAAATAATTACATAAACCCCGACATTCCCATTCATGGGGCGCATCATCGTAAACGACACGAATCCAACCCTAAAACAACGTTATCACTGTTCCCACTCTAATCTCAAGGCAATAAAATTCGGATGGGCGAAGAAAAACGGAGCACCTCGATAAACATAAATTTGGGCCGAAACGGATGGGACAAATTTTTATAATGGGCCTCCCCCATTTGGATGCTGAGTCGCGTTAATGACAGGCTAACAGTTTGTTTTAACATCATTATAGGAGCGTATCGGGCATTCCATCACGGGTACCTGCGAGCACGTACGCCGCGCAACACAACACATGTCGCCGACACTACACAATCCAGATACATGCCTCGATAATTGTCACCTCCGTCAGATTATTTTTACGGCGTCCAATTAAATATTCAGTGTCAACGGCATATTTTAAACGCATCTGCCTTCAAGCCGCGTAGTTACACGGAGAACGCTTTCGTTTCGTCAAGTACAAGTCTTAATGTACTAATACTCGTAATATAATTAGAATATTATCTCACGGGAACTTATACGATTATAGTTTATAAGTTTTACATTAAATTTTATTAACGGCCAGATGTGCTCGGCGGATCGAATTACTTTTTATTATTCAAACGTGCTTTTTGATACACAATATTCTGTTACGCTGTTGGAGACTATTGAATTAAATATTAATAACAAATTAAATTAACACGTTAATGTCTAGACTATTAATTTCGATACTCTTAAATTAAAGCATGAGCTCATCCGAGGAGTCCAAGAAAAACAGTATGTCTATTGAAAATATGAGGTAACACAATACTTGAAGACAGATACGTTTTTTATTTCAACAAAACTATAATTTAGGTATTAATTATAACGTTTATTAGAAATTAGTGTTTTATACAAAGTTATTAAAAATATGTTTGAGATTTAGGGGTAAAGTAATTCATTAAACTTTTTTCGGTAACAATGGATCAATCAATGCAATAATTTGATGGGGTAGCACGTGACTAATGGCATGTACGTACATTTGTGTAGCGAACTTTTGGAGATTGTTCACCCGTTAGGAATTGGAATCTTTTACAACTGTGTTTGAGTAACAAGAAGCTTATTCATTTGCAACATATTAGAATATAATTACATCCAGTAAAGAAACGTACGTAATAAAGTGCATAAAACATTATTTTTTCTTGGTATTTTTTATATACTGCGACTTTTTGTCCAATTTCACCATATGAACTAACTAACGAAAAAATATATATAAATCGGTTTATATTTTTATTCACTTACTCGGTACACAGTTCGCGGTAAAATGTTGTAAAATGGTTACAGTACGAGTACTATCACAATACAGGGAGTGACAGAGCACTTACTTACTATTATGATGAGCACCCGTATGTTTTCTGCGTACCTTAACATATCCATAGACAACATTGACTCTGTTCCATTACTATGTTTTATAAAAATGATTGCTTAATTGATAAAACACATTTTGGTGCAGCTGCTGATTTTTTTTTTGTGGCAAAAATCAGGAGAATCTCCTTGTCAAAGCCTTAGACAGATGGCTGGTTGCTCATTCAACTAAATTAGTAGTTATTAAACTATTACAAATCCCGCAGATACATCATACACAGCAGGCCCTTTGAACTAGACATTGTTTAACCGACTTCAAAAAAAGGAGGTGGTTCTCAATTCGAATGTATGTTTTTTTAAAGACATCTTCGGACGAGTCTGATTTCATCTAGTTTGATGGATTAAGACTCGGACCTTCTATATTCTAGTTGAAGTAAACTGTATCATTAAATTGGTTCCTTCCTTATTTCATAACAGAAATTTTATAATAACTGGTAGCATCTGGTTAGCATTTAGATTGTCCTCAATAAAAACCCAGTTCATGATTATTTTTTTTTCTTGGAGATATCCTTAGATAATGTAACATCGAAGCTCTATATTTCGTACTTAATTCGTACCTTCAGAATAAATATAGTATTCAAGCAAAGTCTGTCTCATTGATAGTCGTAAACAAGACGTGAATCGAGATGGTTGCCAATAAAAATCAGAATGTTGTTGGTGTCCCTTGCGAACCTTCTCTACAATTTAGTAATGTTGTGTCAATATGCGGCACCCCGCGGCAATATATCGCAGGGACAGCTACACGCATTCACAATTACCTTATCTCGGCTCACGTCGGCTCCTGACATCACTCGACAAATATTCGTGATTACCGACCAATTCATATACCCATATACACTTCGCTGAAAATATTCATACTTTAAAGGAAATTACTACTCTATCATTGATAACTTAGATGTATTAAATATTATTTTCTTCTATCAGATTGTGCCAGTCATTATAATAAATTGTCAGTTAAAAAGCTCTGTCGTATTGCGGTTTTCCTTAAGTTCTAGATCTTTAAGTTATCCCTAATTCAAAGCCTTAAATGAAGAATAAATATTAATTACTATTATTAACTTCATATAGAAAGACATTCTTAAGTTAGTTGTTTTGATTGCACTGCACATTTATTTATCCCGATAAATTAATTACATTTTCGCGATAATCTTACTATAAATTAATTTGTATAATTACATATTTATTTTTCCCATTCTGCATATATTCGAATTCGAATCAACATACTTATATTTTGTTTGTGAAACACATCAAGTTTCTAGTGATTTTATTCGAATACTCGATTGATATTTCGTTTTTTTTCTAAGACTCTCGTTTGAGTCTCGGCTTTTTCTTTGAATATTAGAACACGCAAGCATGTTCTCAAGCTCGTAAAACCCGCCGATAAAGCCTGGATGTGAACGCTCCCACACGTTAACTCTTTCCCTTAGATAAACAATTTTATACATCCACTTAGCTGGAGTTAACACAAAACAACCCACTTTTATATTTTAAATAAATATCCTCACCAAAAGGAACTAAAAGATCTTATTAACTGTACGAAAGGCAATACGCTACGGACAGCGGTGGCTAAAAATAAAAGGGGTTCTTTTAATTGATTTTAGGCAAGCGAGCCGGCCGTAGTATAAGAAATTGACATTTCAATAGCAAAAAAGAAAAGCGAGAGCGCGGAGGCGAAGTGATTTAGCGCATAGTGGCAGGCGCGGGCGCAGGTTCCCATGGGAAAGCTCCTGCAAATATTGACACTACGGCAACATGTTTATATGCACTTAATGCATCGCTCACCTTTTTACATTTATTTGTTTTGAGCGTGCCAGGCAGACGGAACGTCGGCCTCTTGTTTAAGTTGTTTTTGTCGTAATTTTGTTTAACAGGTAGTGTCTAATGCCGGTTATAAAAATATAACTCCGTGTAACATTTTTGATAATTTTTTTCACATGTGAACGCTTGCGGTTTACTCCGGCGGAAGGACCCGCTTGTTATCTATTACTCTAACCTAATGAAATTACCATTGTAGTCACCCCAATGGCACCGGATACCTATAATTACAGGCTATACGTTACAAGAACACAATGCCATATGATATATTAACGTCAATTTGAAAATCAATCGGACCGCTGTTATGCAAAAAATATGTGTCTAATTTTTAACACGTATAATATTTCTTCAATTTAAAGTAAGTAAGCATGGGTCCATTTTTCAATTAAAAATCTTTGTTACCTGATTTTCTTACTAGTGTAGCAAATCCACTTAAGTTGCCCTCGAATTTATCAAGTTTACGGTAACTTGACCAGTTTAACATTTTTTTGCTCAATAAACTTGAAATACATCATTACAATTTAATTATAATGCTTTAATTAACTGGTAATATGGTTAGGTATGTTTTTGATCAAGTTTCTTAATAATATGTAATCAAATGTACAAGCAACACAAATCAAACGTAAGTGTATTAATTACGGCTATAAATTCTAATTGCAGAATTTAAATTAAACTATTAAAATATCCTAATAAGATAAGCCTATCTGTAAAGTATTAATTTTTATGAATTGGGCACAGTGAAAAATAAATTATATTTTTAAAAAGTTGTCAGACCTGATATATAGGTATTTATCTGACATGTAAATTATGCCGATATTTATTGCTCTAATACGAATGATCAATATAATTAACATTTGTATGTTGCAAATCATTTCCATTAACCCTCTAAAAGTATACTTAGTTTTTAATGCGATTTACGATGCGCCGGGCCCAAGCACATTGTGATGATCAATCTGCGGTCAACATAATGGGTCCAAATGATCCAGCATGTCCTTGTTGTTGGGATGTGGGAATGCGCAAGTGATTGCGTCACGCTCCCTCTAATTATGTGTCGATGTGGATGCACAAATTACAGGCTGCCGACGGCGGACCGAACAACAAGGGCCGAGAGATTCTATCGGAATGTTTTTAATACCTTTTTGGCCTAATCATTTAATTTACGATCAGCTAGGTATACAAAAAATGAGTCACCGGGGTAGGCCTTCGTTTTGATTGCAAGGCTAATTATATCATAGAAGAAATATTCTATTACCTTATGTGGCAGAAAGATTTGTTCTTTATTTTTTACCATCTTCACAAGCGCTTTTTTGCGCCAACTATTTTAGTTAATTAGCTTTGTAATTTTCAGTTGGCAAGTAAAACATTTATTTATTTATTTATTTATTTATATACACTTTATTGCACACACACAAAAAAATACAAATAAAAAGAAAATCACATACATAAAAAGTACAATTGGCGGTCTTATCGCTCAAAGGCAATATCTTACAGACAACCATGGGATGGATTTGGATTAATGAAGTTTAAAAAGTACTTTTTATCAAATTCAATGATTTTCAGTTTTACATATTATGGATAATGTATATTATTAAAAATATATAAATAATGAGTCCTCCTAGCCTCGGGATATGTTTGTAAAGGCTGATTGGTATAAATCCATGACCATAAACGACTCTCGGGACAATAGTTGTTGAGTCGACATCCCATATGTCGGTAACGTCATGAATATGATGAGACAATATCAATAGTTTTAGTGACATATAGATAGTGATAATAACTAGTTGATTTTTAGTTATGAACACATTTAGCTATATCAGCCCATAGGTACGCGTCCCACTATAGGGCACGGGCCTCCTGTACAATTAAGAACGATTTTAACAGCCTCCGCGGCGCAGTTAGTTAGACGCCGGCTATGAAACGAGAGGCCACGGGTTCGTTCCCCGCACCGAGACAAATATTTGTAAGGCCCACAAGTTTTCGTCTCGGGTCCGGGTGTTTGTGAGACCGAAAAGTCTCTCGTAGTTTTTGATACCCACGACACAAGACTTAATCGATTCTAATGTGAGGACAGGACTATGTACGTGACCGTTGGATGTATTTAATTATTTATTAATTATCTATTATTAAGTATATTTTTAATATATTTTTCGTATCCTGAGAATCGCAAGTGACTGACTGATTTAATTTTTTTACAGTAAACAGGTTATCAGTTATAGGATAATTGTATCACATTAATTATTTACATCATACGATGGAAAACTAAGTTTCGTACTTTTAATAAAATGACGGGGGATTTCGTATTCGCTATAATATTTCGTAAGAAATAAGAAATTTATATATTTATTTCCAGTCACTAAACGGTAGAGATAACAGAAACCATAATGATATAATGAACAATAGGTACTATATATAATGACCGAATAATGATTATATCAATAATAATGTAGCAGAAAAATATTCAAGTGAAGATTAGTAATTATTATGTTTTAATGGCAACAGCTAGGTATCTTCCACAAAATCTCAAAACCAGTTACAACTTTGAAATTACAATACTAGATTTATTAATAATCTAATTATAATAACACATATATTATTGATTAAATTACCGATAGCATATTAATGCTTATCGCTATTAATTTATTGTGTTTTTTTATATATAAACATCATAATTTATTCACAAACCGCTCTCAACTAACATTTATGATAAGTATTCATAATTATTGTAATAATAAAATGAAACACAGATGTAAATGTCCAAAAAAATATATTTCTCATAAGAACACGTTTAAAATATTCATGTGAGGATATTTTATGTTTAAGACATCAGAATCAATTATTATTCCTGGACCTATGCTCTGAGTTATTTATCATTATGATCTCGATCACAAAAGGACAACAACACGGAATAACTTATTTAACTACCGCATCCAAATCTGATCTTTACCTTGTTTGTATTAGGGGTTGGTGTCCCATATGGACGGCGCGTTGGACGCTCGGAGCGATTTCGATTTGGGATACATGAAAGCGTGCAAAGGATTTGGACTCTTTACGACTTCGTGGGTGGTTGTGGGCGGGGCGCATGCTATCCCTTACTAACCCGTGTGCCGCGTGTATTTCTGTCTCACCCGCGGCCGCTCCCACAGGATCTTTCTTGTTAACGTGTTTTTTGTTCCTCTCAGCTCACCTTATAGAATGGTCAGGCGGGCAAATATTTACTCACGATTTTCAAAATCTTGTTTTCATACCGCCGTCAGTAAAGATGATGACTGGTTACTTTATTACATTTAGATACGGTTTATGTGCCACCATTGTTCAGTTGTAAACTCTCACAGTTTATACAACTACTTGAATACAAGATGTTTAGTATGTTTATAGAGAAGGAGCATTCAAATTAGGTAGTGTGAAGAAACAGTAAATTACGAGCAACTATTTGTATATTTGTAACAAAATTACAAGGTACATTTCACACTCGAGGCAGGTGAAATACAAGCTCTGTGTACAGATCCGTACGTTAAACTACAATGTCTATAACAATCAGTGGAGCAAACACGCGAGTTCAAACGGCGTGTGGTATTTCTAGATTTATAAACATCAGTGTAAACTTGGCTAACACTTCCATTTATCTTAATTGGAAAGGCACTCACGTTTAGGTAGGTGTTTAGGGGGCTGGCGGCGCGCAGCAAAGCGAGCGGACCTCACGCGCGCCCTCGCCTTCACAACCCCCCGCCCGCCCCCCACCCGACGCCCTCTCACCCACCGATAAAGAAATTATCCGCTTTCCAACTAACGACCACCAATCTACCCACATTGTGCCTAATTGGTACGTGCCCGGCTCCGGCGCTCTCTTACCGATATGTACATCAATCCCATTACACGGATAGTCGTGTCTTTTAGCCCAGCGTCTACTTGTCTGACGCTCGATTAGGGCAATTGTATTTGAAATATTTCCTATTCGAGTAATAACCACTTGTCTGCATACTTACATGAAAACATGAAACTTACTCTGCTAATAGAAAAGACTTCAACGCGCACTAGCTCCTCTCGTAATAATAGGACCTTTTTTCTCGCAGCACGCAATTGCAATTATTTTTTTTATCATTGCAAGTACGTGGATATTCAGACCAGCTTGAATAGATTTGTGTTCCCAAGAACGGTTTTAAGAATATGGTATTAACGGTTATTTGTTACCAAAGCCCGGTAATACCCGAACTAACATGAACAAAATGAATTTCAGGAAACATCGCTAATCGTAAAACAATAAAATCGTTGGCACATTTACATAGGCGCCCCTACTTAAATGCACTATTTAATCTTTTAAAAGGAATAGTGAGTCACAAAGGATGAATCACGTTACGTTAACCGCTATGTTCTAACGTTTCACTGATAACGCGATGCCTTGGGACGAGCACGATTGTGCGAAACAAAGGGACCGTAATACCCCAACCCTAACAGAACAAGCGGACTGCCTTAAGTGGTGAAGAAAGCTAAAGAATTGGATTGATAAAACGCAAATAAAAGATAGTTCCAAGTACGGGAGCGGCGTGTCGGAGGCCGCCGAGACAATGGCGATTATCTAACGCGCACGAACACAAACAGCCCATCTCGACATTACACCGGCGGCAGAAAAAATGACAGCGGCGCTAAGGGAAAGTTAACAGGTACAAAACCTGGCACCGAGCTTTGAGATAATGAAAGCACGCAGTTTGAAAAGCATGCGACCCACCGGTACCTTTTTGTCGCACCAACATTGTGCGCAGTGCGCGGCTATTGTGTGCCGTTACATTTTGTGGGATGGCGTCATAATTTATATAATGCGTTTTGACAGCGTCGGCGTGATGAGCTAATAGAAATACTGCCTTTGAAAACTCTAACCAAATAATTTTAGGTTAGTTTTTTACTTTTGTAATAGCTTAAGTGCTTATTAATGTTGTACTGCAGGGTTTTTTTATTTTATATGCTCACACCTGAAGTCTTCGGAGAACATTACATCATTATACTTTTATCAACGTCTAGACATTCTAAACCCTTTACGCCCAAATACTCCAACACTACTTAAATATTATGTTGCACTTAACTACGCAAGTTCTGTTTAAATGTACTGACTAAGTAGGACGCGGGTAGTTAAGTAGAATATTTAAAAGTTGTATTTCGATTTCCAGTAGCGCCAAGATATGATAGAGAACGAATTTAAGACATAAATTTCAGGCCCGATCACAGGTGTAAACTTTTAAAAATCGAAATCTCACGTAAAGTGATTAATTTTAATTACATTGAATTTACTGATGATACGGATATTTTTCGTTGTGTAAGTTCTTTAATTTATTCAAACAGCATGCTTTGGTTTAAATAGTTTTAGTACCCGCTTTATGTGTATGTTTAATTATGATAAGTAAATTCCAGGTGTTCATGTCGCGGAGAGCACTTTATGTTTAAGCACCCAGCTGTTTTCCATAGGTCATTAACCGTAATTAGACTAATTAGCTTCTGCAATAAGCAAATATCAGAATTATTTTAATCTTCGGCTACATGCCACTGTTGAACATAGGCCTTCCCTAACGAGTTATACAGAGGCCCGTTGGAAGTGGCCTAAATCCAACGACTTAACAGGTAATTTATCCAACTTGTAATTGATTTGTAACCTATAATTTAATTTAATCTAGCCCAGAAAGCGCATTTTGTCTGTATCGTAATACATACCTAACTATCGAGTCAATACTGACTTTGTCCTTTTCATATATTATCAATACCATAAAACAAAATGAGATGACATTTGGATGATCGCCAGAGATCGAAGCTTATAGGCTTATAGCCAAGTTAGTAGGTGAAATTTCCTACCGATGCTAATATCTAGAGGTATTAGGTAACCAACGAATATGTCTTGGAGGATATATGTCCTAAACAATAACAATTCGTGTCCCTTCTCTTCTCTCCTTTAGTGTCATCCTAGCCAGCGATAATATAATCTTTGCTAAAAATCTATCCAGTAATACTTAAGATTATTAAATTGCCATCTTCATTTTATTCTTGTAGTTCTCTATTTTGGAGGTCTGCGTTGCATCTACCCTAGCTTATGCTAAAAGGTTTCATAATTTAACCGAGTTTAAAATGTCTAAATTAATCTACAGCTACGTAGATATTGCTACACTTTCATATATTTATAGTGCAAAACCCATAATTGCCTATCGACATTAGTTTTATTGGGCCTAAATAATCTTATCACAATTAAGACAATACAATTTACAATCTGTATATAAAAGTAATTAACGAAGTGCTCCGCACGAAATAAAAGAAACCACTAATAAATAGTGATAGAAAAAACTATGGTTACTCCTATCCAATAAATTAAAAATTAACCAGTTGTGTAGGTTCGAAACCTTTCATATAGCCTATATATATAGTCAGTGTATATTTCAATAAATCATTGACTAATGACACGCGGTCAGGCGCGCTCAGGCGAACCAAAATAAAACACAACCTATTAAAAATAGTGTGCGGGGAATATTAAAAGTGTGCAAACATTTTAACAAATCAATTTGTCCGACGTACACAATGACATAATTAATTTTCCCGTGTTAAGTATGTGGAAATAAAAGTAAATTAAGAATAATATGTTTGTATTGATGATTAAACATTCCTTCTATTTACCGTTTTCATGTCTGAGTATTAGTAAACACATTTGGCATGCCGATCCAATGACGACACGGTCGGTTTTATACTTGGTCGGTGACAGCACGAGAGCCGAGTGGCGGGTAGGCTGCCAGGCTGCCAGTGGTGCCAACAACACTCTATTTTACCTCGCACGCTGCCCTTTTGTTACTCTTAGCGCCACCAAAAAAAACGCACCGACGGAAGTAAACTCACAAAGCGAATGCCATGAGGCAAAAACTATACAAAAAAACGGCATAATGCGGCGCAGAGACATTGCGGGCGCTCAACAGCTCTTGTAAAATTTATAACAGCTCTATTTTGTTTACCTGCTTGACTCAACTTTATAGTTTTCGGTAATTGGAGGCATTTGACGGAGACTTATTAATTTATTGGCCGTAGTTTCGCTTCGCTTTTTATAGAGGTGCTAAAACGTTCGTCATTATTCTTTTGTTTTAAGAGTTCTTGTTTTTGTGCAATAATAAATTATTATCTGCATTACTCAACACACAAATAAAAGAAGTTGCATCAAAATAATGAATAATTCTTTTTAAAAGATTAATATAAAAATACCCCAAGTATTTCGTGTTTTGTTGATGCATCCGTTTATTAAGTCATGTCACGTGACGACAATCCTAGAATATGTGTAATGTATACGAAATAAATCCAAGACCTACTCTAACGTATTATCATTTCTATTGTTTTGCCAAACATTGAACACAGTGTTGCAACAAAGTTGGCTCTCCAATAGATATTAACTACAAAATGGCTTTTTTCCTCTGAATGTCAGATCAAATTACTGTTTATTTTAATAAACCATACAACAAAAATATTTAATTACCAAAGTATACCTACACGGAGTTAAATGCACTTACTTGTTGATTGTCATTCCGATGATTGGTGTGTAAACAACTACCATTGAACATCTGGATTAATATTTGCTCGATATTATATTAGTGCTGGTATGTAAAGATCGAATATAAACCTAGCAAAACGAGGTTTCAATTAGACACGTTCCGGCCTAGTTTATAATTGAATATCTAAAAATAATCTCGAGTTTATTGCAGTCGTAAATCTCATTATAAACTGCGATGTACCAGTTTCGATGACTGGTCGGTGTACGACCACCGTCCTTGAGCACCTATTACATCCGCCAAATTGATATCGCGACCGCCTGGCATAATTTGAAGGCACTAAACAACGAGTAGGCTTAATGGCCTAAGCCGTTGGATTCTACGGTGATCAAGGCCTGATGATTAACATAGTTTTTTTTGAAAATATGTATTTATTATGATTCAAAGATCGGTTTGTGATGGTTGCTATATATTTTTTGGTTAGATATATACTACGTAACACTAAGGTAAAATATAGCATAGTATTTTGAAATTGAAAAATGTATTCGTTTTGCATTTCATCAATATCTGCTTCCTTTTATCTTGTCAACTTTCCTACCAGCTACTGGAGCTTTATCTGTGATATTTATTAACAGATATGAAATAATAAGCTCATGAAAAGTTTTTTTTCTGCATTTAACTTAGAAATATTGCATTGCACGCCAATTGTATTTAATTTTCACCTTTATGAAAACATGTTTAAACAACCGTGGTATCTTAGCAGGAACAGTTACGTATCTATAATCAAAAAACGTTATATGCAGGAGAGAAAATACATATATACCAACTTGTTAAATCGTAATAAATTATCTGAGTTATTCACTTTCTACACTCTAAAATGCACTTGAACAAACCCGGGCGCAGGTGGCTAGTGCATACTAATTACGAATAATTACCTCAAAGTACTCTATCCTTAGATAAGAGTTGGATTTTACGATCACCGTTCTTAAAATAACCGAGGTTTGTACGTAAATAGCTACGCAGTATCAGTTGCATTTCCACATTATTTGAGCAACGCTGTCGCCCGCGTGTCTCGTACCGCTTACACCTGTGACCCTCACTAAAACACAGCCTAATCTCACGCACGACGCCACTTTCCTCGCCTTGTTCGTTACATATTGCCGCTTTTGTCAGCATACGCTCTCTTTGCACACCTACCGACACAGCGATGGACAGGCGACACATAAAATGTGTAATCAAAATTAAAAATTAACGTGGTGGAATACAAAATTCAGGTTCTGTACGGCACCTGTAGACGAATGTGCCATTTACATTGTAATGCCCGCGCACTGCTTCCAACCAGTTCGATTAGGAGGGGAATGCTGTCCATACTAACGCGACTCGTGATAAACTATTGTTTGAGTGTTTTTATTTACATATCTATCTATTGTTGTGACTTAGGCATATAATTTATCCATACAACCAATATGTTTTTGAGCACACTGGTAAGAATTTGGTATGTTTAATTGTTTAATAACAATGAAATGTATTGTTCAGAAATGTTGAAGAAAGGCTGTAAGTAATAAAGACAACGGTGATAAACATTAGTGTATAATTATGACGGGTAGTTACGTGATTGATCCCGGCATGGGGAGTGGGGAATGCGCTGGGCGCAGCGGCAGTGACCGCTGCAGCCAGGTGCGTGCGGCCATCGACACCATAAAATTAATAACCCGTCGAGCCTCCTAACCAATGCACTCTTGGCCATCATGCGCACTTCACGTACCACTCACACTGCTCCGCACACGGAAAATATATATTTTCACTTTATTCACATTCACCTGCGACTCCTTATGTTAATCTGTTGTGTACGCTTTACCAGTGCGTCAACAAAAATATATTACAATAATACATTTTATTGAAATTACTGATACCATATTATACATCTACTTTACGTTGCCTACAAAGTTTCATTAAATTGACATTACAGTACGAGTACTTGCCATTTTAATTCCACTATCTTGAATATCAAATTAAAGTACCTGCCGAGTGGACACAGTTAAAACTGGGGAGACGGAAAATTATTTTCTTGTGTGAAGGATCCTTTAGCACTATCGCATTGCATTCGGAGGTATTTCTCGGAGCTATGTCTCGGACCGTATAATCTTTGTTTTTGCTGGAATCTCTTTCACAAATACCAAATGGGTATCATGACATTTCTTTAGTGTTTTAATCATATACTGGTTCGATCGATGCGGATTGCGAACGCGCAACTGTATTCAAAGTTTTATAAGCTGCTAAGAACTACCCACACAACTTTATTGTGGTTCACTCAAAAAATGTGGTAAAAAAATGAAGTTTATTTTACGTGTGTAAACGCATTAAAGTGTTACAAATTAATCCTTTCATCATGTTTGAGTTTATTCCGGCGGGATGTTAGATTTGTATTTAATAGCGGATTAAGGCGGCTCGGCGTACAAACAGACAGTGGGACTGCGGACAGGAGGTGCGGGATGTGTGCGGGGTGCGTGCGGGGCGGCGCGGGAGGTCGCGGGAGGCGGAGGGCGAGGCGCGGGGCTCCGCGGGCCGCGCCAGCGCCACTGCACCGCGCCGCGCTCGCGACGGACAGTCTGCCTGATAAAGGAGAATTTTATCCGCTCGATTTAGCATGAAATTGGAACACAAAGTGAATAAAGCCACAAGATTGTAAACATTACGATGTTCCCTTTTTTTATTGCCGGCATTCGGCTTATTTACGGTTGTGTTTTTATTGGTCACCGGTGTCCGCTCGGAATCCTCTATTTATTACCTTGTTAAACTCTAGTTAACGAACCGATCGCTCAGTACCCACCAGTACTTGCCATGTACTTAATTGGAAATTTATCACTTTACTCCAACACTGCTTAATTGATTCTTGTTTCATGTACATACGTACCTAGATGTATATGCTCTCCCGTACCATTTCAGCTGCAGAGCGTACTTAAAAAACCGTTTATGTGTTTTGTTCGTTTTTGAGTTGAGTTTAAAAGCTGGCATGGTGTAAATCGTGTACTTTATGCGTTCCCACGCGAGAGGCAGTCGATGCCGCAGATGAATGACTCACTAAACTCGGAGCTCCATTTCCACAAGTCATAGTGCAATTAATAATATGCGGCATCCTGTCGAATTATCTCTCGTCGTGGCAGGGGTCCGGGCGGCTTTAATTTACCACAATGGAAGTTGGTTCTGAGAAGCGTTCGCCGACGAGGCGGGCCGATTCTTCGACGAAAACAAACAGAAAATAATTATCATAAAGATGAAGAGCGGCCGCTCGAGGCTCGCCGCTGCTAATGGGGGCCCACCTGGCAGCCGCGAGTGCTCCCTCCGCCCTCGCAGCGTACCTGCGCAACTACCCACACATTCCATGCACAGTGCGCACCCGACACACGACACGATACACGATACACGAAGCCGAGAGTCGAACGAACTCGTGTTCCCCGTGTAAGTAATAAAGACATGATTGGTTTTTGATTGCGATTGGTAATAAGTCCGGTCTTTAGCTGGATATACCTGTATAACCGTTCCTTAATATGTGTGGTACTTGCGTGCGAGCCTCCAATTTGTGTATATATGGATGTTCCATGAACAGAATGTTTGGGACTTTACCTGTATGTGGAAATATAAACGCTGTAATATAACGAACTGTACTTGAACCACACAGGTATGTGAGCAATAAATAACTGCACTGAATATTATTCTAAGTAGATACGTGGTTATGCTACGCCGTAGACGTATTTCGTAGACTCGTAGTCGTAAAGCAAATTCTCCATAGCCTTTTAACAGCAAGGCTCATTTGCAAGTGTATATCTTTTCGGAATTATTTGAATATTGTCTCTTAAAAACAAAAACGAAGTCAAGAATTAAGCACAGACAAAACATTAGCAATTTCATATTACATGAGAAATTATACCGATAAGTAATTTGCTAGAGTGGAACAATAGAGATTAAGTTCAACTATTGTTTGTTTAGTGAAGGGATTGTCTTGTGTCGGCGAACAGTAGGAGTAGATTCCCAGGATTCGTGTAATATACGATTATTTGACTTTGAAAATCTCCAACGGTACATTATTGATAAGAATATCTTTATCTCATACGGCATTGTCTCATTTCGAGAATAGGAGTGTTCTGCCGCCTTTATCTGCTCATGTAAGAGCCATTTACAGTATATTTTTCGGATAAATCTGTGTTTTAGTAGAAAACTTCTTTTGTGTATTGTACCGAGTTAATCTTTGCTAGGAAATATATACAAATAGACTCGTTATGCGTTTGTATTTTTGTTTTAAGCCCGAAGGGTCTCACTTAACGACATCGATAAGTTTGTCTGGGCAATAACTTAACACAGGGACCGCCATCGGACTGTGAAAGGCGGAGATAAAGCGCTTTGACGAATTCCTCGGCTGCCTATCTCAATGGCGAAATGTTGTGTTTTTAGCGTCTTTTTTCATGCCCATTGGTTTTTGCGAACGCCGCGTGTCGCTCGGTGGTCCATTAAAATGTGAACAATGGCCCACTTAGTTCCTATTAACCGTTTTATCTAACTGGCTCGGCTTATTAATGTTGCTCGCGATCTTCTTTGGAACTTGAGCAGTGGCGAAGTGTTTAATTACTAATAGATTAGAATAGTGCACATATTTGTTGCTAATCGACAGAGTGAAGTAAGCAAAAATGTTACCTATGTGTGCACGCGGAATTGCTGGTTATGTATACAGGAATGAGTTATCTACATCCTCATCATTCCTCTTCTTATATTCTTTAGGTGAAATTTATAGGTTTTTTGCAATATATATAACGTTTGATTTTGTATTCCTATGAATTAAACTGTTTTATACCAAAATCATGGAATGGATTCCAATAAAATTGTCTTTAAAAAATTGTTCTTTGAATGAATGAACCGCAATATTTCCAGAATCACATTAAATTATTCTTATATCAGAAGTCAATAAATCTTTGAATGTTTTCCATAAATAATGTTTCCTGATTAATTTGATGAACTATATTTTTTGTATTTTAGTGTTGAAACATTTTGGGACAATTACCTCCATTTAACAGTAATAGTTAGTATCATTATTAATATTGTGATCATTACTGTTCTAAGAGACGTCTAAACTCTTGTATTGATGAAATTAATTTATAAACAAGTCGTAAATAAAAAGCAATCTCACAACTTCACCAATAAGTGTAAATAATGTGAGAACTATAAGGAATGCGTAATTTTTATTAATGTAATGTTGACGTATTGTTTTTTCTCATGGTTTAGAACAGGGGAATGTTGGGAAGAAATTGGGTGGTGTGTTGAGAATTTTATCAATTATAGATAGTACAGGACCGCGGCGAACCACCCGCCGGGACCAGATAATATGGAGTATGGAGAAGGCTTTCTTTATTAATTTACCTTAATTATGTTTTGAATCTTACTTAAAATATATTTTTACTATTAATCCTGTTTTGAATGAATACTTATTTTTGTTAACTTAGGTAACATAACTAAATTATGAACGTGAGCTAGATGTTTAGATTTATCAAAAAAAAAAGAATAGAAAAAACTCCTTTCAGAGTTTAATATTTTTTGACGTTGAATATTGCTCTATACCATGATTGCTGAAGATTTGCAAATAACATTTTGTTTAAAACACGCCAGTTACCATTCAGCATATGAAGTGTAGTTAGAAAGTGACATATTGTTATTAATAACTTTAGTTTATCCGTCATTTAGGAATCTATTTACCTATTACACGTAAAAGTCTGGTTTTGTATTTGAAATTAATAATCTACCTTCTTATTCCTCTACTGAAGGAAAGCAATTTAAGACACCTCTAAATGTTCAGTAATTTAACTAATGCAATAAATTATGAATAATTTGTTGTTATATGTATGTATAGATATTTAATATGTACACGTCATACATTACACTACTGATTTTATAGAGTCAAAGTATTAACTCACAAATTTATTCGACCCAAATAAATACATTTAAAGTGGAGTAAGCTTCATTTCGTTTGTTTCAGTTTACATTACAGCAATCAATAACGCTCTCAAATAAAATACGAAAGCCCACGCCACACTCGTTTGCAATATAGAAAACATTCAGAGAATCAAAACATCGCGTGGGTTCTGGACTCTTAACATTCTTTCACATATCTGAAATAAATGGATCCTTCGGCATATAATGTGTTTGAGATTTTGTACTGTCATCACTGAATTGTAAACATGTTGAAAATATCCACTTAATATTTAAAGATAAAATAATTCTTAAAACCACCGTATTGACAGCCTTCGTGGCGGAGTTGACAGAGCAGAATGTGAAACGGAAGGTCGTGGTTTCGATCCACAGTTGTATCAGGTCTTCGTGTTGTGAGACCAAAAAGTCTCACGTAGTTTCCAATACTCACTGCGCAAACATGCCATAATATTATTGTGATTTGTGGAGGCAGAGCTATATTATGAGTCATTGTTTGATGTATTTATTTATATTTTAAGAATAAATGTCTATTTCTCCCTCAGACATGGCGGTGCAACTCCTGAAAGCTAAGATCGACAACGCACGCGTTTTAATGACACCGAGAATTGAGCAATATACTGCATGGATGACTAAAGGATTAAATAGTCGAAAGGAGCAACTCTAGGAATACGTATTTTTCTTAAAAAATAGGTTGAGGTGCAAACCATTATGTTACGACAATGCATTTTATGAATCAGAACAAATATACTAAGATAATTGTTATTTTGGCGTGCAAATTATTGCATTTCAAGACCCAATGTTTCTATGGCAGTATATCAAAAAAAGTATTTCATCGCGATTTTCTTCACATTCACCTTTCTAAAATATATTTGATCTACGAGTATATTATTATTTTATTCATGCGTAGAATACTAACTCAGGCTGCACATTAACGCTATTCCATAATGAAACTATGGAACGACGTTTTAATGGGTGTTTGTAATGGATGATAAAAGCGTTGCTCTATTTTATGAATTGCAACCGCTGAAACATCTAATATTCCCATTCCTTTTTTGCGTTTTTCAGAAATTAGAAGGGATAGATTAATGTAAAGTAAAAACGGAGGAGAGCGCATACGGTATAGTCAAGGTCGCTAGACTCTACTCTTCAGAAACCACTGGAAAAATAATAATTGACGATTTCTTTCTAAGGGATAATAAATAGAAAGTATGTCTAAATTGTTACATTATTCGTGGAATGGAATTTGTCTCAGGATTAACAATCGGCTGTATATATTAAATTAACTAGGTATTTACAAAATATAAATTTAGTATTTTTTAACTCTTTTAGTTTTTAATGTAGGTAATGCGTATGCGAAATATTGGTCATCTTACGTATCGTAACATACGTCCCAGTACACATTTAGAACGAATTAACAAATATAAATAAATCGATATCGAATAGAATAAATCGATTTTATTTCATAAGCCCTGCATGTAAGCCATGGATCACCTGATAGTAAGCGATTGCCGCCGCTCATAAACATCTTTAACACTGGGTCCAAAAGTGCGTGCCAGCTTCATAAATGAAAAGGTGCAGGAAAGGAAGAAGCACAGCATGAAAATTGTGGTGTTAGGCTTAGAGTTTTTGCTGCCAACACACCCATCGTTGCAACAGCAAGTCGGGATCAATACAGTGGCACGCAAAGACTTGACACCGAGCTCCGAAGCTCAGCGGGGTCTCTTTGGGACACTAGCTTGTCTTTAAGCTGCATCCAAATTGATCAGAAAGAAAAAAATGTTTGAGGAGTTAGAAAGAAAAAGAAATTGCTTTGGGCCACCGAGAACCATACTCAACTAACGAATAACGACAGAAAATCAATCTCACATTGGGTTTTTGTAAGACAGTAGTACAGGCCCGATCGAGTTGGTTATTTTTACAATAATCGAAGGTGAGGACATTATATTATAAAAGATTTTACATTTAATCCTAAGCTTTAAAAGAAAGGTCTTTGCCCTGTTATGAAAGTCATAAGTATTCAGGCCGACAATGTAATTCTAACACCGCTCAAATTACAACATTCGCAGAAGAAACTAAATTTATCGAACTAAATTGCATGTATCAAAACAATCCGCTGAACTACATTGAAACATTTGAAACTAACGAACTAACAGTTGAATTTACACAGTTTTCAAGGAAATTTATTTTATATTCCATCGCACAAACGAAAAACAGCGCACTGTTGTTTGTAAACGAACACAGAAAGACGGCCGGGAGCCTTGGGAAGTGGAGCTAACACGTTCCATCTTCAGCCGACAAGCAAACCCGTACAGGGGAATTTAAACCCTATCGACAACAAAACTGCTTCACCAGACCAACATAAATGTATTAAAAGCTTACAAAGATCTCCTCAAAATAAATAATTCCAAAAAATATATAAGGTGCAATTTAAAACGACATGATTTAAAAACAGCAAGAGCAGAACGCCCGAAAATGTTTACTCGTAAATCACGCTCATTGTTTAAGTAAACTTCTATTTCAACGGTTTACTCTGAAGCAAGCTGATATTCGCGCTAAACAATCTTTTCGCCGTACCCACGTAAAAGAAAATCTGCCAACTGCGCACTTTTGATAATGACTGAACGATTGTCTTGTGTGTTTTTAACCGACTTTAAAAAAAGGCGGTTCTCAAATCCTCGGAATAGTTTATAGTGGTTTTTTTGAAGTCACTTTTATTTTTTATTAAAAATTTTAGTTATTAAAAAAGATAGTTTTGAAAACTAATGTATGTTTGGTCTTATAACGCAAGAGCATGCCCGTGATTAATATTCTAAAATCATCTGACATGAAAAGAAAACTTACAAGAATATTAGGTAAGTAGGTATTTTCTCGCAGGGCATTCACCACCATCTGATATTTTGCTAGATATGAACACTAAAAATGGTAAGCAATATTGTTTATAATCTGCAACAATAGCAAGGTATTAAAAATCTAAATTGACCTACATCTTTAGCATTCTAGTTACCTATGGGAAATCAAAATAATACTTGTGTAATGTTGAACCATTTCATAACATTTTAAAGTTTTCATTAAAAGCAACTAGTGTTCATTTATAAGAACGACCTATTGTTCAGTTGGATGAGAAAACGACCAAACCAAACGTCCCAGGTTTAAACTGTGGTCAAACGCTACTGACTATTAGGACATGCGTACGTATGATTGTTTATTTGCCGCTAGCTATACTGAAGGAAATATCGCATGGAAACCTGCATACCAGAGGCCTCCTGAAGATATTGCAAGGTCCGTGAATTCTAACAACCTGATTAGACCTGCGCGATGCCTGTGCGATACGCCATAAAGACCTATACCTGAAAGGATTGAAGTTAGAAACAAAGGTGGTTGTGAAAGATAAAAATGTGTTAATATTTTGGATAGTCAAAAAAGAGAAACAATTAATATTGATGGTAAGCGGAATGCATTCAATTTAAGGATCCACCAGCAAAGGAACCACTCCTTAGATATTAGATTGAAAATTTAATTATGTTAATAATAATACATATCATTTTACTTTTTATCGAAATTATCTATTATGGTATATTATTGCCATACAGCAACAATATCATACTTTGCAAAACATCTGATGGTCTTTGAGAACTAATCTTCCCACCCCGAAAAACTCGCATCTCCGCGACAGGCGCGAGTGTGCATTAATATTTTAAAGCAAAAGAAAATATGCGGAGATTTCCAGATATTTCCATTTTTTGACCCACAACGTCTGCTATATTAAAATAGAGTCGCCATCTATTAACTGATATTAGATACGTAGGTAGCTTACTAACAATTTTCTGTAGATGGCGTTCTACGGATTATAGTACTTTAATATCTACCTACATTAGGTCTTAAATTATGTTCTAAGAATACATTCAAAAACACACTAAAGTTATAAATAAATAGTAAAAGATTAATCATATATATTTATTATCTACAGATAGTGACTACAAAACATTAATAAGTTTCTTCAATCAAAAACTCTTCTACTGACTTTTGATATCTTTCCGGTAATGTTGCCTCCAATTCTTTGCGTGTCAACCATTTTGCGTTAGTCTTGCTAGGGTTTCCAGCTTTATAGTTTGCATAATAGAAAAATACCTGAAAAATAAAGATATTGTTCTTGAATTAAGTCATAGAATATTTTAAACTTATAAATCTGACAAAAATAGCCTGGCAATAAATTAAAGTTAGCCACATAAAAGTGCAGTTTTCTAAACAAACAAAATGTATTCAAAGTATTTTAAAACTACAAACTCACTTTGGCTCCAACTTTTCCATTGATTTCAGAAGGATATTTGTATTTGTAGAATCCACTGGGTGCATTTGACAAAAACTGCACTTGGAGCTCCGGCCCACACTGCTCTTTTATTATTCTCTCAGCTGTCTGTGAATTTTAAATTGGTCATCATTATTTAAAACACTAAATAACTTTGTTATTAAATTTCGTACTCTTGCACTTAAAGGAACATCACTACATAGGTACACAATAAATTATATTGTCTTACAATAATTGAAAAAACTTCACTATATTTTGTTGTTCAGTACTAAGTATAAATGTTTGCACTTTTTTAAAACTATGTATGTTGGAAATAGATGTTGTAATAATAAAATAGTCTACAACAATATTTACAGATAAAGCTCAGATTACAATGGAATCTATTCTTTTTTATTTTTAGTGATACACACAATTTCACATTTTGCATTCGTCTGTGCAAAACAAATTGTCGGGTCTAAACATTGAACTTGAGAATGATTACTTCTCAATACAGAAGTTAGGGTATGGGGGCACCTCAACTAACTAACTTTAGAGAGAACTAATTATTATGCATTTACTATATCAATATATGTCAAAATGTTGATATTAAAAGGTATTTACTTGTCTCAAAGTTTCCCCCTCCTTCCACAGTCCCTGAGGTAACAACTCTTTCAAATCTTTTCCTAGTTTGAGTTCCGTCACAAGTACTAGATGCCTTTGTAAACACCTTTCAATAGATGTTTTATCACCTTTCTTGTCAGCATCTGAAATCATGGTTAAATTATTTTAAACGAAGCATTTAAATCAATAACTCATCTTCTTTATGTTACATCAAGACATTGTTGAATGATCTCGAGGTGAAGGAATATTTTCAAACACTGTTATGTAAGCATTAAATTAGATTGCTCTGGATGTTAGTTAAACTGAATCTAATGTATGGAGTAGTGTGGTGAGTGACATTAGAAACACTTAGAATTTTAGTGAACTTCTGACATACATATAATTAGAGCAAAAACTATTTACTAAAACATTCTAACTTTAAATATATTCTTAATTGTAATTTAACAAATACAAAGAAATACTGACCAGTCTCAATACTAGCAAATTTAAATTGAGAATATTCTTCATTAGCAGCATCCTCAAAATCTTGAGCTGTTATTTTGCTCACAGCATCCATATCCACATCAGCCGATTCATTTTTTAGGAGTTCTGCTTGAATCCTAGGAAAATAATTAAAATGGGTTATGTTATAAAATATTTTAATTCAAAATCAAATCATTATACTGCATTACAAAAAATAACTTTTGGGCAGAAAGGTTAGTACCAAGAAAATTAACTGTCCACTTCTGCTGCTCACTGCACACATTATTACATAAGATAACAGGCTTTGTGTATACTATGTATTATTCTTGGGAAGCTATTGGCTTTGTTATTTTATAAAGTGTATAAAATATATTTTGGTTAAATTATAAATTTGAATAAATATTGTAAATAATGTATACCCAATCTGTAGTGTTAAAAATAAATATATTAATTAACGGTGGTTACTTACTTGTCATTTTCATGTCTGAGTTCATGATCTGATTTTAAACTTTTCTCAATTTCGACTTTATTTAGCATATCTTTGTATTTCTTTTGTATTTCATTCAAGGGTGGGGTTACAATGGGTAGTCGTTCTACACATACACCGGTTACGATATCCCAGGACGGTTTTGCGCTTATTCCTGCGAAAAATCATAATATTCATTCTACAATTTTAGTTTTAATTTTTGTTATTGATAAAATATAAACACATAACCAAAAAAATACATGCCTCTTATAAATACCCGTTGGCAGCGTAGTTCCATTCGTATCAATTTATTAAATATCATTTTGATAATGGTTATAATATACCTTATTAAATTAGAATGATAAAAGCATTTGTTTATTATTTTTTTAATTTATTTTCTCGATTTGAGAACACCCGGAATGCCCAGAAATATTTAATATATTCTGTCACCTTACAGTACCTGTCAATTGTCATTTGTCAAATGCACTGACCTTACAGTATTTATAATTTATAAGGAGCGCTGTCATATATTTGTGTTTTCAAAAACGTAGTTATTTTCTTGTTTGTAATTGTGGTAGAACTGCAATATTAGTGAAAATTGAACGAATTAACTAACAACAAAGGCCATAGCCGATAAGGGCACAAAAATGGCCCTAGAACGATATCTGTATGATCTTTTGAGACTATGTTGGCACTGATAAGATTCCTTAGTTCTGCAAGTTTCAAATCTCTACCTAATTTGCCGCTGAATTGGCCCCCTCGGGCGCATTCACTGGTGGATATTGATTTTTGTATAAATAAAATCAATTTCTATTCTGTTTAACCATGGCATACCGCTGCTATAAATTTGAGAATTTTAGGAAGTATTCTACATTGAACAAGGCATAAAATAAATTTAATTTTGTTATTGTACTAAGACGTAATCATCAAGAAAAAAAAATGAATAAAATCACGTATTTTACATAGTCATATTAAACGTAATGACTTGTTATTTTTCTCAATAAAGGCTATAGGTACATTAACCTGATGATCAAATGTTACCTAAATCGATTAAGACGTTTTCAAAGAAAAAAATAGTTTTATGACTTTTCATTATATATTTTTTTCGATTCTTTCAAAAACCAAATTAGGTAGAAATCAGTAAACTTGCAGAGTTAAGGAATCTCATCGGTACTCACATACTCTCAAAAGATCATCCAGATATCGTTATTTGGCCATTTTTGAACCCTTATTGGCCTATGGCCTTTCTAAAAATTCCGTCGGTAACTCAAATTAAACTTAATTATTATCCGTCTAAAACGAGTTTGAGTGAAATTTAATAAACCTAAACTATTATTTTTTTTACTTTTCTTTTTTTAATAATTCGTGCATGTTGGAACGTTTTTGAAGTACCAACGCTCCCTCTATATTATAAATACTCTAAGGCACAGACTAAGAAGTAAGTCAAATGCAATTATTTTGTACGAGTAACACATTTTAATCATATCAATTGTCTTTTTGCAGTATCTTTTGATGATCTTTTGGCGACAGAATGCTTGTCATGATGTCAAAATATTAAGAACAGTTTTTCTCTCTTCCCATTTTATTTTATTGGACATATTAGTACTAATAATTTTGATTATTATTTTCACATGCATCGCAAACTTAATAGTTTTATACTTTTAACATTAATATCTAAAAGATGTCACTGTGTTCTTAAAGTTTAAAACGATCCAAAGTTATATATTGCTATAGTGAGAAACTGTATTATTTATTACCGATTTTAAAATCGATTGCAAGCATCATTTGATACTGTTAAATATTAAACTAAAAGACAGATGCATTAAAATGTGACGTTTTAATGGCAATATTTGTCGTTCACTCAAATTGCTATAAATATATTGATTATTTTCTTAAATTATTTATTTCACGAATTATTATTATTATTATTAAATATTTATCTGTGAACGAAGCATATTTCATGCCTTAACCACAGATTGTCAAGCATACTTATGTACACATTATAAACAAGCACAAAAAAAGACATAGGCTCTAGGGTACCTTTCAATTTTCATCCAGAAAATAGGGTTGATACAATACAAAAGGTAGATCTAAAACACAAATAAGTTTTATACAAAACAATCGATTTAAATATGATCGGAGAATCGATAAGCTGTATCAACTCATCACAAGTATGAAGTAGGTAACAGAACTATGATATGACATTAAAATAAATTTCCAGCCAGTGTGGTTGGTAAAAATAAAATTTTGGTCGGAGTCATGCTGAAGCTGAATTAAAATAATGTGATAAATTAGTGTTAAACCAATTTTTCTATCGTCTTAACGTGTCTGCTGCATTCGTAAACCAAGTAATTTATTTACGTAATGGAGATGGAGGCGATTGGGGACCACGGTACTCCGGTAGAGCTTGATGAACCGCCGAAATATGGATTAAAACTTGCATTAAATCATGAATTCCCATTACAAAGTAAACAAATCATAGTACCGAGACCAAAACAGATATTCGACATGATGCCTTTGACTGCAAGGTAAATATTAAAATTATATGGTAATTATAAGCGTTTAATTTTAATATTAAGAATAAAATGGTAAATAAAGAATATTTTTGGTTAAAAAAATGTATACATATCTTGTGTTTATTTTGTCACAGATACTTCAAATACTATTTGGGAAAAAGATTCAATAAAAAACGTCCAATTATGGACTATGTCCATATGATTTCTGCACAACGAATGTATGGTAAGTGTGAAATAATAATTCTTAGGCCAGTACTGATGGTATTTTATTGTAAGAAGTCTGAAAACTTGGTGCACGAAATAAAATAAATAAATAAAAAATTACCTAAATTCTTCAAAACTTTTTTTTATTGAATATTGCTTATAAATTTGAAACATACTGGATAGATGTAGAAGTAAATAATAACTGTTAATTACTTATTAACTTTTGCAGGTTGTCCGATAGGTGGTATAGGAGGAGGAACTATCGGTAGAGGTTTTAAAGGGGAGTTTTGTCGTCTACAGCTGTACCCTGGCATATATGAGTATGTTACCGTACCTGAGTGTCAATTCATTGTTAACATTAGAAATGATAAAAACAAAACAATTTTTCAATCCGTCTTATCAACATATAAGTAAGTATTAAATATTTGTTACTATATGTGAACTGTTGATGTTCCTTTACTTACTATTCTATAATATGTGGGCGCAATGTTGGGTGGTGAAGACAGAATATAAACTAAAAATTAAAATGAATTGAATGAGGTTTGCATTCAGATATGGGTTCCTAAAAATTAATTAAACAAAATTGTTTTACTTAATAGAATATTTATTAAAGGACCATTTTCCTGTTTTGTTTGTATGAAAATAAAAATTTTTGTTTGTGTGATAACTGAAATCAATACAGCTGTATGCCACACATTTTGAATACCTATTCTTTTCGTATACCTTAATTAAGCAGGATAACAATAATTTAAACAACATGTTGCGAAAGAATTTGGTTTGCAACCATTTAGTCTGACATCATCCTTTATTAGATAATTGCCTTAAGTGACTTAGATCTAGGAATAAAATTCAGGAATTTTGTGATTCACAGCCCATCTAGGCTATTACTAGAACAATGAGTCGCCTCTTCCAAGTCATATAAAAAGAATATGTGAAAATTACGATTACACCAAAAGTGTAATGTCCACGCCTATTCATAGAAAATGCTTATTCTTTCAACAACATTATCTGTTGCCAAGTTGGCAGTATTCATATTTATAAAATTTTGGTACTGCTAATACTTATTTTTATCTTATCAACACATGATTGTACACCTAAGTCCTTAGTTGTGTATATGTTGTGTGAAACATCTGTATTATTTGGCAATCAATCAAACTGATTTGTTTATTACGAATATGTTAATGTGTTTATAAGTGACTTCCTATTAGCAGTTGTAATATCTATTATATTGTTTTATTAGCCAAGTAATTATGCAATTTTTTAAAATATGTATTGTACATACTTAGCAGAAATCCAAAAAACATTTACTATATTTCTAACTTAAAAATGGTAAAGGAGAATGCCCATTTTACTATGGAACTTGGTATTGGTGCAAGATTTTTGTCCCTCAATGAAACCAACTTTTTTGTGTAGGGAAAAATACATATTTTCAATAAAAACAAACATATTTACGACCTAGGCCTGGAATTCTTTGAGAAATGAACTTGAGATCCAATAAAAAATATTTTTTTGTCTTTCGCTCTGTGAAATGTGATGATAATTACTTTATTTTATAAAAATCTGTCGCCCGGGATAAAACAGGAAAATGTTTAAGGGCAAACCATAAAAAAATCTATAGTGAATTTTAATTTAATTTTGAATTTTTTTTCACTGATTTAAGCTGTGTGTTGTCTGTTAATTCTTAGAATTTTACCCGATTGTAATACAATAGCCATGGTTAACAAAGTCATGATTTACAAGTGTTCACCTTGAATATATAAAAGCTATGACTAATGTAATTAACCTGTTGTAATGCGATATGCCCCTTGTGATTAATAAATAATTGAGGAAAAAAATTTTAGCACAGAAGGGAGACATTTTAATCAAACAGTTAGTAATTTATTGAAATTTTACTAGATTACTAATACAACTTTTAGTACAATTTACACATGCCATAGAATAATACTTATAATATAAGCGTTATTGTATGTAGATGTGTGGAGGTTGATTGAAATTTAATTAAATACAACCTTTGGCTACAAGTTTATTAACTTTTTTTTTCGAAACGGTTCATTTATAAACTTACTAAATCTAGTAAATCAAGCGTGATTTGCCCAAAAATCCGTTGAAATTTACGCAGCATTTAGATTGGTGGAAACAGACAAATTTAAAACAGAATATTTCACGCACTCCGCGTGATACCGCAACAACTTATAACATTGTCGCATGCGAGCTTTATGCGTATATAGAAATCTTCTGCTTGTCCAATCGACCAATGTAAACAAGCTACTATAAAGTATGAGCATGTGACAGGCATTGTAGCGCAGTTGTGTAAGATACCGCCTTTAAAACGAGTGAGCGCAAGTTCGATCTCTTGCGCTAACGTTTGAAATGCCAACAAATATTACTTTAGTTTCAAGTCTGGATGTTGTTGATTTCCATGACGCAAACCTTGAAATGTCTTTGGGGTCAAGTCTACTGTCAAATTCAGAATTTGTTTTGATTTTAAAAATGCGAATGACCTGTTCATTTTATTTGTTTGCCTAAAATATGTGATACTTTTTAGCAAGCCGAAGAAAGCGCCGCCAACATGGGAGTGGAACTTGAATGGTGCCGATTGTGAATACACTGCCTTGTATCCCAGGGCGTGGACAACATACGACTTGTCTAAATACGGTGTTAAGTTAGTGTGTAGACAAATCTCACCCGTCATACCTCATAATTATAAGGTAAATGCTACTAGTAACTAATTGTAAGTATGTCTTAAATTCAGTTTTTTATTTTATGTTATTAAAACCCAGTATGTTCAACATATTCAGCAAATAATAATATTTTACAGGACAGTAGTTTGCCGTGTGCTGTATTTGTATTTACCGCTAAAAACGTGTGCAACGAACACAGAGATGTAAGCATTACCCTCACTTGGACTGAGGTGCTGGGAGGGTCCAATAAAAAGAAGTCTATTGGTGAGTACATACTAATCTTATATCTTCCAGGCTCATTTGGTATTATTACTTGCTTCGAGGATGGTATCACAATAATGTTTATAGTTTTGAGACTGATTTCGTATAAATCAATTTTAGTTTTGAAACTGAAAAAAAATATATGAAGGGCGGATTACTCAAATAAGGAATTGATCTCACTAGAAACTATTCATTTTGTATACTGCCATTAGTGAAACATGACAAAAATATTTAATATAAAAATTCAAATACAGATTTTCTTTAGAAGATAGCAGATTTAATAAAAATCTGGAATAAAGTTTCACGAACTCAAAAAATTTAAAAATACAACATGCATCCGTCTAACTATTTTATCTACACGTAAGTAGTAAAATAAAACATAACTTTTCAACATTCGTTATCACAAACAGAAGCAACAGGTTACAAATTATTTGCATGGGTTGTAAATATATTTTTATGAACTATTGCTATGTATTTCATTGATAGACGAACATCCTGGTAATGTTATCGCATAACGCAACATTGTGCATAGGTTTGAAGATAAACATGTTGGTCAGATTAGTAACAATAATAGAGGAAATTATTTAAACTATTAACTTTATTTTATACAGATTTTTAAAGTAATTTATATTATGTGTTACTTTACAAGTTTTGTATACATCATATAGATTTATTTAATATAAGTATTACAGTGTTGAGTTTAAATATAAACCAGTTAGTAATAGGGTTCTGATGTGGACTGGACTCAAAAACTATCTGCACACGGGCGGAGCCGGGCCAGACCCCTAGTCTAGTTTGAGGTGTAAGCATAGGCCCAAATATTGACAATAATCTCATGAAAACAAATTATTAATTTGTATTTATTATCAATATTTTATAGAACCGCAATGTCAAACCCATAAAAAAATTGTGGTTAAGTCCGCATTGCTATAATCAGCTGATGTGAAGCTTATTAGTGTATGCTGTATGTTATGCAATGACGAAAACTTGTTTTTTACAATTTGCTTTTATCCAAACAACTACCATTGACGATATTACATTGACAATATCGTTAGACATATACTAATCTCAACCATCTATATTACAGTAACATTTCACATTTTTTTATCATCAATTTTAATGATTGCGTTATCATAATCTGTTGATATTGATAGCTCACAGCATGAAAATACAAGTACGAATTAACCTGAAGCACTAGTAAACTTGAACTGTTTTATAGAACTGTTGGCGTACTCGATGTAATCGGATTAGCGTAGCAGTGGCTTCACGCCTCACGGCTCTTGTCATTCATCAAAATAATTCCTGATCATTTTTTTATATCATAGACAGGCCCGCGATCAAATCCCGTAATCGATTATACTTTAGTTATCAACTAATAACGTGTATTTTTAAAGCCCTAATGACAAATGTACCTTGTGATGCGTTTTTGAAGACTACATAAATATTCATGTATTATGTATTTGTCTTTAGCATCATAGTTCCCAAACGGATAGACGAATTTTGATGAGGTTTAGTCGAAGTCATTCTAAGCTTTTCATAACCAAAATGTTTCAAGTTAAAATCTAATAAACACCCCACAGAAAGGAAAACTACGTATTTGAAATATACCATTTTTAGTTATTTAAGTTTTATCCGTAATGACGTCGACGGACCGCTATTGTGCTTAAATGCATACAAACCTTTTGAACATACAAGGAAAAAACAGACTAATGCAAAGTAGCGATTTTTCTTTACAGCTAAATTAGACCTAGAAAGATATTCCGAAGACTTCACGTGCGGTGTTACTTTAGAACAAAAGATAGCAGAAACACCATGTTCCTTTACTATCGCCAAAATGAAACAGCAGAATGAGACAATCCACGAGGGCTATTGCTTATGGAATTCAACGAAGACCTCCAACTATGTATGGGAGTGTCTGAAGAAGCATGGGAAACTGTCGCCGGACCCTAGCCTGACGCCGCCACCGCCTAAAGTGCCGGATAAGGATACTAAGCAGAAAGAAGAGAAGGGAAAACAAAAGAAGCTTTATAAATGTAAGTTTACAGATTTAATATCGGTCTATAAAGTCCCCAAATTAATAAAGAGAAAAAAAAAATCGGTCTATATCTCAAGGCAATCGAATTAAATTTGTTAAGACTACAATACTGTACTGTAGTACGCTTCTTTACTGTTTAACATGTGCTTATTTAATTCGTAAGTATACAATGTTGTGAATTTTATATTTGCCTATACTTTTATCTCAAATTATACTATGATTAATGTATAATGTACAATTTTTTAATTTTCCCAAAACAATAAAATAAAATAAAATTAACAACAACAAAATGTTATACTGTTTCGATTCTTTTTTGTTATTATGTATTAAAAAACAGGTCTGTGTAAAAGTAAAATGTGCTCGTGCTTTGTATAACGATTCCGTAAATGTTTTCAGGTGATTCAATAGCTCTTACTAGCGCAATATCACTGGATCCCGGGGGAACAAGATCGACTGAATTGTGTCTCGCGTGGGACATGCCTGTTATCAAATATAAAAAGGATAAAAAAATACATAGGAGGTAATGACGCTATTTGAAATATGTTTTATTACAATTATACTTTAGTGCTACTTAAATAAGCCACAACGATCAACCTTCACAGATAACCAACTTTTCAACAATCCAGTGAATATATTTTGTCCGATGACTAAGCGGGTCTTTATCCAATTTCGTAGCTAAACCTAAGGCAGTAAGGTCCATATTTCATTGGCTTTCGTTTTTTAGTTCGTGGTAGGTTACATTTTCTGCCCGTGAGATGACAGCCAATGTAACATATTACATAGTACACCTTTATTGTGCTATAAATGTATTTATGTTTCTTTGTGTGATTACAGATTTTATACGAAATATTTTGGTAGTGATGGAATAGCCGGTGCCAGTATAGCCGCCTATGCGCTTAGAAATTATAGAAATTGGGAGAAACTAATTGCCGAGTGGCAGGATCCCATACTAAATAATAAGTAAGTAACATTGTAATATATTTTGCCATGACATATTAATATGTGTATGAATGCTCTAAAAAAATTTACATTGAAAGAAAATTAAAAACTTAATATGACTGGATTTTTTGTATAACAGCTATTTTAAAAAGGATGTGACAGTGATATTAAAATGTATATTATTTTCCAGCAACATACCAGACTGGTTAAAAAGTGCCTTATGTAACGAGCTTTATTATATAGCCGACGGAGGTTCTATATGGTTCGATGTTCGCGACGAGTACCCGGAAACAGATCCCAGGTGATTCTTTGATTTTTTTGTAGTATTCTGGGTGGATGATTACGCAAGGAACTTATTCAGAGGTTACTGACTTTGATCCTGGCTCGATATATTTGAGCAAAAGTAATTAACGTAATTAATTAATTAAGTAATCGTTCGCGCACAATAAGATAGGTCAAGCAAATCGCTACCAAAGCAATGTCTTCACGTTGTGAAATATTTTGGAGAATGTTTTAATAGCTCTTTTTTACTGTAATGTCACTTCACATCTGATTCCCGTGAGATATTGCCATAGTAAAAATGGAGCACCTATAACATTGAGATTTTTTTCTATTATTTTATCTTGACGCGTTAAAGTGACTGTGGTGTACCCGAAATCGAACAAAGAATACGTTATATGGGGCATTTCACGTGAAGCGGACAACAAAAAAAAAATGAGGTCATGAATTTTGTTTATACTCCGGTCAGTTATACTTCTAGTAGACGTGGATGTGTACGCGCATTTTTTTTTAATTATGAAGCTTTATTGCATAGTTATGAGCTTTTAAAAGTTTACCAAGAATGAAGTCACGAATTTTTGGATGCTTATTATCTGCATCAATTAATTGTAAAAAATACTAAAAATATATTGTTTCTTAAAGTTAAAAAGTCGAAGTTTTTAATTTTTTTGTCGAATTCTAAATTTGAATTTTTTTACGTAGAGTAAACCGGAAGTGAACATTTCAAATCGATATTTGAGTAACTTCGACACTTTTTTTGTTTAATATTTTTACCTTAAATGAAAGCTTTAAACATATTAATTCTTCACAAAAAAAGTTAAAACGTGATCCCCAATAGTTTAAGACTTAGAGCATATAGAGTACATACACATAGCTATGAGCACTTTATAAGCGATCGGGTTTATGCGCTAACATGCTAAAATACTACGATATTAATATTTTATTCCTTCATTCTAACCTGAAAAAATATAAAAATAAACGATTTCATTAATTCTTCACTAAAAAATTTAAGCATGATCGCCAATAGTTTAAGACTTAGAGCGGTTTTATTGAGATTGAAACAGTTTTAACTAAAATAGAGATTTATTTTGTAATTTTTACTATTCGCACTGCCACTAATTATATTTACTCATAAGCCCTCATTGATTTGAAGAAAAGCATGCAGTTGTTTAGTTCCTGGAACGGTGATAGCGGAAGCAAAACGGACTCGTAGAAAATCTCGCTCTTGTTGAATGCTTTCCTTCGAGCAGTAGTAAATAGAAGTCTCATTCATATAATATTATAGGTATAGAGATAGCGTTATTCGTGGACTGTAAGCTTGCACGGGGTGCTAAACGTTTAAGGTTTCCCCCAAGACCGTCACATGGCCTTATTCCATTAGTGGTGGCATGGAAGTGTAACTGTTCTTCTATCTTAAAATTTTGGTTGTAGTGAAATAGGTTCACAAAATTGAACCTATTCTTAAAATGTTGGGGAGCTCCGTCTGTAATGTATTTCATGACAGAAACCACAATTTTAGGCTTATCATGGTTTTATGCGCATAAATTCGATTGCTTATAAAGTGCTCATAGCTATGTGTATGTACTCTATATGCTCTAAGTCTTAAACTATTGGGGATCACGTTTTAACTTTTTTTGTGAAGAATTAATATGTTTAAAGCTTTAATTTAAGGTAAAAATATTAAACAAAAAAAGTGTTGAAGTTACTCAAATATCGATTTGAAATGTTCACTTCCGGTTTACTCTACGTAAAAAAATTCAAATTTAGAATTCGACAAAAAAATTAAAAACTTCGACTTTTTAACTTTAAGAAACAATATATTTTTAGTATTTTTACAAATTAATTGATGCAGATAATAAGCATCCAAAAATTCGTGACTTCATTCTTGGTAAACTTTTAAAAGCTCATAACTATGCAATAAAGCTTTATACTAAAAAAATAATGTGTGTACACATCCACGTCTACTTAAAGTATAACTGACCGGAGTATAAACAAAATTCATGACCTCTTTTTTTTTTGGTTGTCCGCTTCACGTGAAATGCCCCATATTCTAAAATTATATAAACTTTTTTTTTTCTAGGCATGAGTTTGGTTTGTTTGGGTACCTGGAAGGCCACGAGTACAGAATGTACAATACATACGACGTCCATTTTTATGCCTCTTTTGCTTTGGCACAGTTGTGGCCTAATTTGCAAGTAAGTTTTTATGATTATTTCAGTAATTATTTTATATCCGAAGATTAAGAATGAGTAGATCTACAGGAAACGAAGTAAACTAAGATAGGCCCTGGGCTACTGGGCTATTAACTTGCTTATCGACTGGGATCAGCGAGTTAAAATGGAAGTGCGGGGCATATTGCGCGAAGAACTGATGGCCGATAGGTTGTCGAGTGGAGGCCATGCATCAACAAGTGCAGCTTCGAATGTCTACCCAGGTAGACCAATTATTTGATGAAGAACTTACATTCGCTGGATGCAGGTTACATATATCGGAAATGTAGTTAGATGAATGCACATTAAAATAAATATAAAACACAAAAATAAAATTAAGTACACACTTCAAAAAACAAAGCTTACTGATTACAAGCAGCCTACAATTTTTTTTAAACCATTTTAAACCAAACCAAGATTTAGCAATAACAATGATTTTTTTCTCCAGGTGGTTTTACAATATATGTTTCGTGATACAATCACTTTGGAGACGGAAAAATGTAGGCAGTCTTTGTACGACGGGAAATCGGTCAAGTACAAAGTCAAAGATTCAATACCGCACGACCTCGGAGATCCAGGTATATTGGTACAAAAGTGCTGTAATTTCGTAAAGTATCGAATGCTGGTACAATGGGTATTGACAGCTCGTCTGTTTCGCAGAGGACCTGCCGTTCGAGCACATCAACGCGTACAACATCCACGACGTGAGCGACTGGAAGGACCTCAACGTGAAGTTCATCCTGCAGGTGCTGCGCGACCACCGCGTGCTGCGCGCCCACGCCGCGCCCTTCAGCGACGACAGGTACCGCGCCATGCCCTACATCGACGACGTGCGCGACGGCACCGAGGACGACCTGTACGCGCGCGCCACCCAGCAGGACCACGCCTCCGCGCCGCACACGCCGCCCGCCTCGCCCGCGCCGCCCGCCTCGCCCGCGCCCGCGCCCGCGCCGCCCGCGTCCGCCGCGCCGGTCGTGGGCGACATTCTGGGCCTGCTGTACAGGGCCGCGGAGCCGGAGCCCGAGCCGCCCGCGGCGCCGGCGGAGGCGCGCGAGGCGCCGGCGCGCGTGTGGAGCGCGGCGCAGTACCTGGCCGACATGTACACGCCCGCCGCCACGCTGCTGCGCCGCGCGCGCGCCTGGGACCGCGACGGAGACGGACTCATCGAGAACGACGGCTTCCCCGACCAGACCTTCGACGCCTGGGTCATGACCGGACCGAGGTCAGTTCGTCTATTTATACTTAGCAAATTGGTTCAAAAATATATTCTATCCACAATATTACAACAACTTCCGTGGCACAGTTGGCACACGCTGGGCGTGAAATGTGAGGCGGCTGATTCGAACCACGCGCTGAGATAAATATTTGTATAATTCACAGTATTTGTTTCGGGTTTTGGTGTTTGTAGACCGAAAAATCTCTCATAGTTCTGAAACCCACGAAACAAGACTCTTTGTGTGGCGTCAAAAGACTATGAGTGTATTTATTTATTTATAATTAGGCCAGAAATGTATGGCAACTAAATGAAATAGTATTGCATGTTATTGTCGTACAGTGCGTACTGCGGCGGGTTGTGGGTGGCGGCGGTGTACGCGGTGCGCACGATGGCGCGGCTGCTGGGCCACGAGGAGGACGAGAAGGAGTTCAGCAAGCTGCTGGAACAAGCGCGCGTCGCCTTCGACGAGAAGCTCTGGAACGGCTCCTACTACCGCTTCGACACGCAACCCGCTAATGAGAAAGTCATTATGGCGGACCAACTGGCTGGCCAGTGGTAAGCGTCTTCAACTCATAAAATGTGACTGTTATTTCATAATACCTGATATCATTTTTATTAGCCTATCTGGGAACACGAGGTAAAATCATAGATATAATTTTACTGCACATTTAACAGCATTATTTCAATTTTATTTGCTTGAGCTTCGAGATACTATACAGGAGTGAACTTCGCGTACGCACTCAATCACGCACCGCACTACACGCGCACCGAGCACGCGGGAAATTAGAGCGAGGGGGAAATACTGGATAGATAGGGTTTGTCTAAGAGTGACGGAGGCAGGACTGGTGTTTTAATTCGCTGTATCTACGGTGGTATAACATGAATGGTGTATGTACGGTGCAGGGGCACGCTGGAAATCAGTAGAGCGAGAGGGAAGATATTGTTTGCCTAAGAGTGACAGAGGCAGAACCTGTTTGTATTGGCGATGTCCCCTATGAAGTGTGTCGGTGGTAGGTTCCTGCGCGCGGCGGGCGTGTCGGAGGCGGTGTTCCCGGCGGCGCGGGTGCGCGCGGCGCTGCGCTGCGTGTTCGAGCACAACGTGGCGCAGTTCCGCGGCGGCCGCGCCGGCGCCGTCAACGGCTTCGTGGGCGGCGCGCGCCCGCACATCGACACCACCGCGCTGCAGAGCGAGGAGATGTGGACCGGCGTCACCTACGGACTTGCCTCGCTCATGATATTCGAAGGTGGGTTGTTGATACTTGCAATATAGAAACTGTACAAACGTAAATGCAATGCGACTAGTCGATGACGAGGTGACATGGCACGTATTGGATAACCTTTAACTATGTAGTAATGGAATCTTAATGACTAAGATGATGATAAGAGGCGTGAGTATGTGTATATAAATCGAATACTCAAAATCCTTCTGCAATAAATCCCTTGTTGAACTTTGCACCCCGTATAACTATAGTTTGGACCGTTTGCAGGCATGCACGAGGAAGCGTTCGCGACCGCAGGCGGCATGCACAATACGCTCATGCAGATGGGGTTGGCCTTCGAGACGCCCGAGGCCCTATACGAGAACGGCAACCACCGCTCCATCGCGTACATGCGCCCTCTGGCGGTGTGGGGCATGTACCAGGCGCTACTCGCTCACCCGCCCCCCACGCCCCTCGCCGCGAACGCTCCACGCGCCAACGGACAGCCGCTCGTGCACAACCACAAGCCCGCCTTATAGTGCGTGCTCTCCTGCCTGCGTGACGTCACACACAAACTGTGTAGATGATATACAGCGTGGCTCGCCCTCGCCACTCAGGGACGTGTGTGTCAAATGATGCACAGTGTTGTGACATCAACGTGCTACTCATTGTTAACGAGTTACCATTCAAAATTATAGATAAATTATTATAAATTATTTAATGGATTAAAATGTTACATTTTATATGATAAAATGCCTCGTAGAATATTGAGTACAATGATGTACAGTACAATCTTGATGGATTGTTGAAACTTTATCGCAGCGTGAGAAATGTAAATCAGTTTCGGATTTTTAAATCTGATAATATAGATGCAATAATTTTGTAATTTTTGTCACAAGTCTAACATGTAAGTATTTTACTAATATTGTGATATTTCGATGTTGATGAAGAAAATGTGATTTTTACGCTATATCGCATTTATTTTGTAATTAGACACTAAATTGTTATACCAATGAAATGGCAACTGAAGTATTCATTGCGTTGTATTTTTATTTTAAATTGTTAGTAAATTATGCTAATGTATTTTTAACAATATTCAATATTATAAGACCATGTCATGGAATGTTACGTACGTTATTTATTTGTAAAATGTGACTAATGATTTAATATGTTTCAAATCATTGTTTATTTTACTAGCCATTATACGGATGGATGCCAAATACACATACACATTTTATTGGGTTGTTTTATTTCTAACGATTGTTATGAGTCTATAAACCATAGAAATAATTCTAAATAAAATCTAAATATATAATAACATCACCGCATTTATATGCTATATTGCTAACGTGCCTGGCGGCCATGATGGTGACGTCAGAATGACGTGGTCTCTAGCAAGTAACGATAAGCTGGGTCTATGCAAGAAAAGCCGAGCACGAGCGGTGCACTATTGTATCCGTACGTAGCCATCGTCCATTCGTAGCATGTCTGAATGGTTCGGATTATGCCAACGGTTATAAGTTTTGATATTACATATTTGTTATTGTTACCATACATATGTAAAAATTGATAAGAAATACCTAATTGACTTAATAAAGTAATGACACGAAACTTCCATTTGACGTGATATTTTTTTACGATTTAATGCAAATAGCTCAAGAATATTTTTTTCCAATTATATGCAAAGTTGTCAATCACAATTACTGCGGAAAATGTAACACAAGTACTGTTCACAAATAATACGGTATGTGTATGAATGTTACTTTGTTTCGGATTTAACCAAAGTATAATTTATTTGTATTACTGTTCACCAGCCCTTAATAGGCCAGCGTGGTGGTGGAATTGGACTATGGTTGTAGAGGAATGCCTTGGACACGGTATTCATTCAATGTGGTGGAATTGATTTAAAAGTCATTTTTTAATCCAAATGTTTATTTTAACTATAAATACATAAAGTGTACGTAGAATAAATGCAGCAGAGATATCTCAGTACAAAAGATTACAAAATAAGAGTTTACATAAAATATCCATGACTCAGATCTTTCGAAGATTTATCTACTCTTTTTCTAAATATTTTAATCAAGTCTTATATAACATTAAATGCTTAATAAATTTTCACTAAATAAAAGTAAATGGGTTTATTTTGTACTATATAAAAATTACGTATATTCAATAAACAATGATACGAATATGATAATAAATAAAGATACATTACTAAATGACTACAGGACTATACAATTTACAAAATATTTACAAAAATAGCGTTCAGTCTTCATTCGTTTTTGATGGAAACGTGCAAACAAAACATTCGTGGATTTTTTTAAGCTGTGTATGGAATTTGCAGGTAACCTGGGATGTAAAATCGTATTTAAATTTTCTAATTTTGATTTTCATTGAGGGTTTATTGCTGTTTTGTTAATAATAACAGAGCAATGACATAAATGCACCTGGGTGTCTTTAAACGGCTATGACTAATAAAAGCATCAGCTTACGATGATTCAAATTCACCTAACAGCGGTTACCATCAAAATGCGTGATTAATATGTCTATAAAATTACATCATCATGCATCTTACCAGGATTATAAACATTTTATCAAAAATCATTCCTTTAATACATAAGTCTATGTAAGCAAAGCTTGCTCAAACATAAACAATACAAATTATTCGTTGTCGAATATCGTTTTTCTAATGTAGAAGGCCACGGTCATGAACTATGGCCTAAGCCCTCTCAATCGAACACTCGGTTTTGGAGGAGTCCCATGATTAGAAAGGAGGAATCCGGTGGTTATGGGCTAATACAGTATGTACAAGTATCTTTTGTCCTTGTGGATAAGTCCACTTTGGCTATCAATGTCCTAAACTGCATCATAAATAAGTTTTAGTGCGTAGCGGACACGTTCATGTACAAGTGTGCGCCGTCGCGGTCGTCACAGCGGCTGACTGTGGCGCGCTCTCGCGACCCGAAGTTAAGTCGAAGGTGAGTTCCGTTGTGAGCGTCCATGTCGCTGTCTAGGGTCTCACGTGACGCTGAAGCTTCTCGTTCCACGATTGTCGCCATGTGGTGACCCCTAGAATTAATATAAATGTATGTAGACACGGTTTTGCATTCCTTTGTTATTTCTTTCCTTCCTTCCTTTGTTAAAGACTGGAAATATGAAGGATATTGTATGGGGTTTTGGTCACCCAAAAACAGGACTGCTTAATCCTAGTTAATGTTAAGTTGTAACAGAACAAATGATTATTTTATTTACCTGACATCATGTTTAGGATGTCCGAAGGTGGTAAACTGCGGGCAACCGTTAAGGGGTCTTGGCGGAGGTGGAATTAAATAGTCATCCATTTTGTTGTCTCCATCACACGAGTGCATTGTCAGCGTACTTGCAGATATCTAAACAAATTGTGAAATCATGTTATAGAAGCTCAATCTTAAATATTTTCATTATACCTACCTAAAGTAGATTTTATTTAATTAGAATAATTTTGCAGAATTACGTTAAAATAATTATTGTAACTATTTTAAGCTAGCTATTTTTAAAATATAATTTTCACTTACAATTGATCTGGCCTTGTCATCGTTTTCAGATTGAACACTATTGGTCTCAGCGACACTTCCGCCACTCACTGTGCTCAGACGGCCCGACGACGAAGAACCTGGTTAAACAAAAACGGTTAGTAGATATACTTCATGATTAACATTTATTAAACAAATAGCTTAAACAAAATAGTTGTAACTTACTGTCACTCAAGCTACTATTCGGCCGAGTGTTCCCATTCCTCTTTTCTATTGTGCCAGTATTCTCGTTATTATGATCTGAAAATTCATAATAAATTTAGATTAGAATTGCAATGAAAACAGAAATTATAAATATAATTTAGGAATATTTTGAGAACTCACGTTTGTTTTTACTTTTTGAAAACATCTTCTTGACTCTTTCGAACGGTGTGGGTCTCTTCATATTATCCTTAATTTTCTGTTGAATTTTGTCGTATTCCTCGCGCATTTTATTCAACTGCTCTTGCTTTTCTTTCAGTGATTGTTGGGTTTCATTCCTATTTCTCCATTCCATTACTAGTTTTTCAACTTCAGATATGGTAAATACGTTATTTTTGAAATCATTAATTATTTCAGCTAGCTCCTCTTGTCCTGTTAGAGGACAGGTTTCTTTACCGGATTTCATGCTACCGCTGTTACGTATATCTCTGGTACTTAGATTAATCTGACTAATATCACTAGTGGGAGTATCAATGTTGAAGGTTTTAGCTTCTTCGGTGGGTGAATACAAGAAAATTTCAGGCTGTTGTGGTACTAAACGAGAACTGTTCGCATATAGATTGTTTGGTCTAAACTTAGGACTTTCTACTTTGATATTAGAGGGTTGAACTAAGTAGTCATGCTCCAGTGCTTGCTGGATTCTGTCAGGAGTATCTACATGGTGAGGTAGTTCATTCTGATAGAACTGTTCCTTAACTTTCGGGATATTTAAAGTTGGCCGTATTTTCTTTTCAGCCTCGTCAGCGCTTTCCGGTGTTTCTTCTAAGTTCTGGGTACAAGCTTCACTAAAGGGATCAGGTGTAGATTCATCACCGTTTTCTAACGATACTGCTCTTGTAGGAGCATCGACCGTGTCGCATGTATCCACATTGTGAGACTTTTCCCTTTTTCTGTCGTCCTTATTGTCGTCTTTATCATTATCAGACATATTTTTCAAGTAGTAATACATATTCGAGAATTCATTTATTTTCTGGAACAAATAAGATAATGTAAGTACGCAATCACTATCCTTATATTAATTTGCTAACGAAACAATATTTTATTAATTATTCGATTTATGTTTGTTTAATTTACTTACCAGATGGTCGGAGAGCATGTCAGCGAGGCGATAGTGTTTGTGATCACGTGCCAAATCAGCGGGTGTTCGATGACGTACGTTTCTCATAGCCACAGCTGGCCCGCCACCCGGACATTCCAGCAGTTGCCAACACACGCGCTCAAGGCCGAAGCGAGCCGCCCAGTGCAGCAGGGTTGGGTATTCTTCACCACCTTCAAGTTTTATCATAGTATCAATTAATCTTATCTTATTGATTTATTTAGTGCCGCATCAAATTGAACAGAAAATAAAACTTACTTGATACATCTGCTTTCGGGTTGAACTGTTCTGTAGACGACAGCAAATTGAAATGTGGTGGAATATTCTTCTGAAATGCATTCAGCATCCAGCTATCGAGCTGTTCTTTGCTAGTAGTTTTGAACCCGAGCGTCTAGAACAATGTAATAGGTCTATAAATTTAAGCCCTAAGTGCTGCCGAAGGTGAAATCTGTTAAGTGCTTTTGTACGAAGGTAATGCAGGATAATAAATTGTAATTACCTGACACATGAACTCTAATGGATGATCGGAAGCCCTCAGCAATTGGTCTAGTTCTCGAAGTCGACTCTCGCACTTGATTTGTCGCCGTCCCAGCGACTGTCCGTTCTTGCTCACGCGTACCCACACCAACATTGACACTTCCAGACACGATTCTATACGGTAATCAAATAAATTTATCAATACAAAATCTATTGGGGGTGAAAGTACTTGTATCTGCATTTAAGCGCATCTATTGCAGAAAGTTGCAATTGTAATTATTTTAATTTTTGGGGTGGCTAAAAATATACGTATAAATTTTGTACAATATTTTACTCTTTTCTAACCTAATTAGGTACCTAAAATTACTAGAACTTATGACTAACTTACCTGGTATATCAAATTGCAGCGTATACGGATTCCTCTTCTTGAACGTCGGTATGTGTATGACTTCGCCTTTCTTGTCTACCATTATCTTAATGCTATCTTCATCTCTAATAGGGTCGTTAAGAAGCGCTATCACCCTGCTTTGTCCCTGTGTGCAAATAAAGAGTAATTAGGATATGTATTTAAGCTACAATACATCGATATTAAAAATGTTACTTACGATTTTAACCTTCTTTGGAACAATGGAGAAACTTGTTCTATCCGTAGCAGTATCTTTGCAGTCTTTAGTCCTTAAGATACCAACAGCGGCCGTGAGGAATGTGTCTACGAATGATGTATCTTTTTCACGGACCGACATCATTTGCCATTGGTCTACTGTTGGAAAATCTATAAGTAAAATTTGAGATTAATATAGTAACTTCCGATTCAAATACTCTACATTCTTATGCAAGCGGCGTTAGAATAAATACCTTCACAATTATTTGTAATAACTTGATTTTTTTCGACACCAAGTAACATGACCAATATTTTGTCTGTTTTAAAAAGATTCTCGCAGTTAATTTCTCTCTTTAAATCGGACATTTTGGTCGCCAGGTTCGGGCACAGAATCACTATTTGTAACTGAGCTTTGGTTAGTTTATCGATTTTGTCTTGCGCATCTGATGATAACAGCTCTTCTGCTGTTACAGGTGTTACTCTGAAAAGAAAAATTACGTTAGCGATAAATTATTATCCGCTTTAAAATATCTAAAATCACTTAACAGTAAAGAAAAATAAACTGAAATAATTTCTTAAAGACGCAAAACGTCTACATTGCAAATTAGATGCAATATTCATAAAAATACAAATAGAAGAGACTTGCTTTAATCGTGAAGATGTCAGAAATTCAGATAGTTACCTGTAATGGTGTCTGGCTCTCTGTGACATAATTTTATCGAAACTTGCCACGAGGTAGTCCGACCACAACGCACTCTCCGGGGAACCGGAGCTCCATAGTATTGCTATATCTTCCATTTCTGCAACAAAAGTATTATTTTATTAAATGTGACACATTCTTAATTACCCACACATAATGAGTGAAATAAATTAGATGTTTAGTATAAATGAAAGAAGAGACGAAGAGCTCTGTATCGAATTCAAAATAAAACTACAAGCTGATTTAAGTCGAAGATAACAGCCTCCTCTGTTCTCACGATAACTCATAAACGAGGGATCATCTGTCATATCATTTAGTACATCAGAAGCTCAAATAAAATACCTAACGTTGAAAGGAAGTGTTGTCAAGGGATAATCAAGGCATGAACGATGTCGTTCACTTGATATCGGATGGGGGTCATTGGCTGGAGCGAAGTTCACGGAGGCGCATCATAAAGCTCACACGCGTTTGCCGCCGGATTCATGTAAACATCGTACGCTCATATCTTCAATGTAATCCCCAACAAGCTAGACAGTTCAAAATGAACTCCATTTTTAAATATGAGGTCGTCTATTTTGGTCTAGAAATTGATGAAGACTAATTTCACATAAATATTGTGTGATAGTAAAAAGTATCTTGTCGCACTGTGCAGACATTCTGCTATAGCTTGTTGAAAATAAATTTCTAGTATAAATCAATTTAAATTGCTGAGCAATGGAATATTCCTTTGCATTCAAGAAAGCAATAAGTTATGCATTAGACATTTTATCTAGTGACATTCGTGTCAGCAGAAGACAGATTGAGACTCGCATTAATGAATATCAAATAGTGCAACATGAGCGACAATGCCTGCGGAGGCAGCTAATCTTTCCAATACTCAACAAAATGGACACTTGAAATCAATTAACTTCGTCAATTGATTAATGTGCTTAATGCATTCAAACTTAACTACGAAATGCATTTACATTCTACGCAATCGAAATTCAAGTGAATTTATTTACGTCATGACCATATTTCACAATATTTTTAAATTAATTATCTATCTATTAATTAACCAACCGGTCAATAATTTTAGCGCTAGTGAAAACAAAAAAAAAGTAAAACGCTGTCCTAAAAACATAGTTATTTATTCATTTTCAAACACATGAATGAAAACATACGTCGGTTGTTAAAAATTTTATAGCAGTCATCGCCACGCATACGCATCGGCTGCTTACAAAATATGCTATGCACCGCGCGCGCGCCGGAAACTATACGGTTTATACTTATCCACCTCTGCCGCCAAATGAAGACTCGACTAAATGTAATATCCGTTTCCTAAATAGACAAACGTCTATCAGCGTCGCCCGGAATAACTATGGCCGATTAAACGCAGCAGTCAAACAAGGGGCACAATATCATACTTCCAGTTGCTATGTGCACTGTGCGCTTTTTGTTCTTGTGAAAAATTCTTAGAAGCGACTTATCTGGAATTCGTTTTTGTGCGCCTTTTTCAAGAATTATGGAGACGACATTGGGGTTAACGATAGGTCGTCTTGTTTAGATACTACTTATAATTTGAAATAAGAACGTTAGAATTTTAGGTAACAGTTGATTAACAAAATAAAAATCTAATATATACATATTATATTATACTGCTTCATATACTAGCAGCGTGTACAGGCTAGAACTATGAGGGTCTGGATTCAACTTCAGGGTGGGAAATCCACTGGAATGCAAATTTTTCACTTTGAACTATGTCATATAAGTTGACCAGAACATGATTTTTTGCCGGCTATAGCGATAACCCATGGCTTACATTAGTGAAACCCTTGTCTAACACATGATACAAAATACTGCTCTTTTATCAGCCTTTACAAATACAAGTACCATATACAAAAACGAATAAAATCTATTTTTATTTTTTAAGTGAAGATGTTCGTTACGTAAAGCTGAGAACACAAGCGCGGCATCCAGTGTCGGGAAACCAGCGAATATTCACTGCACTCTTGGTTTTCAGTTGAATGGCTTGTCTTTGATGTGCCGGGAGATATATTAGGCCCTATAGTGACAGCAAACACGGCAGGTGTTTCCAAACTTTGTTGTTGAGTTAGGAAACTACTTCCTTTCGACTAACACTACTTAACAAATGAGGTCCACACAAACATATAAGATCATTAAATAATGAAAAACAAAAGTTTCTTTTAGATATAACAAAGTAAATATACCAAATTTAAATGGGATAAAAAAATTTAAACATATTTTTATGTTCCAGAAACATTAATTATTATCGGATGTAGTAATACAGACAATATACTGTTACTGTTATAACATTTACTCAATTACTTCGTTTAAAAGACTTGGAGACTCGTAGAGTGTTGCTGCAGATCACAAGTAAAGCTACAGAAGTCAGAACCAATGTCCGGTTTCGGTTTAGACCTATCTTTGAGATTTTTTTTCGATGCAACAAAAGTAATACAATCGTGTCTCGGCTACCCGACATTTCAAGATCAAGTGTTGTAAAATAATATATATTTTTTCAAAACTCAAATATGGTTAATGCTCAAAATACCGTTTTTGGGATACCATCGCGTAATGGACGTACTTAACAAACTTAACAAATGCATTGTATGTCTTTCCTCCTTCTCTTCGGTACGTCATTGATCATGTATGCAATCTCATAAGCCAATGATTCCACGAGCTGATAGGAAATAGAATGAACAATGAATAGCCGGTAGTCAGGTATCAAACAATCGCGAATAAGAACACAGAATCCAACATAAGACGGGTATTGTCAAATAAAAATAAGTTTCTAAGAATTACTTTGTGATTTAAGAAACATTTAGTTTTATTGATAGCAGTGTCTCATTTAAAATGTTATTTATTTAAGAATACCAAGACAAGATATTTTTAGGAATTGGCTATTGTATATTCTTATTATCTAAAAGTATATAAAACCAGTACAGAGGACTTATTTGACTTTCATTTTTACTAATCGTAGTAATTTAGTAGGTACTAGGTACTAGCTATTACTAGTACCTACTATAGCGATTAAGTAGGTACTAGTACTTACTATAGCGATTAAGTACCTAGGTAGGTACCTATGTAAATCGTTGAAATGGTAATATTTGTCTAAGTATATTGCATACGTTTGATTTGTTGTGTTACACTTTGACTTTCCGCCTGTCACCTAATATTATTTCCGTCAGGAAATTATCCAATGTTGTGCAAATAGCCCCTTTCAAAAAGAAAATGTCACACCGAGTTATCTTATCTGTTGATCAAATGTAGCATCTCACGTATCAGTTGTAAAAAACTGATTATTTAAAAAGCAATTTTAAAGTTTTATTTCGTATTCATCATATTACTGCGTAATAAAGTGTTCGCAAACTGCGTGAAATCTGACAGCACGAAGTACGTGATTCACGACGTTAAAATAAACACATTTTTCTCCGAGTTTTGTCATCTGGATGTTAAATCACCCTTTTTTAACTAATTTTACCGTAATTTTTATTTATTTTGTTGAGTCAGTCACATCATTAATAACGTCGAGCTTTAAGCCCAACTTAAGTTCCAACTGACAGCACGGTCATGCAAATTAAGGAATCTGTTTTAATTTAGCTCTTCGTTAAAACGCGTTCGTTAAGACGAGCGTACTTAAATGACCATACTTACAAACATCGGTTAAATAAAGGATTCTGCTGGCGCGCTATGACTCATTTATCACCACAATTTTAAATTGAAGCTATTTTAAGACGATGCTTGAAGTAATGTCGCACATGAATCAATTATGATTAGCCGTAACTACATAGCTAGAGTAGCTAGCAAACCATTATTGGGTTTTAATAAAATGAATTTGTAATAATTTTAGCCAATTGATACTAATACTGAAAATAAAAAGAAATCCGATAATAAACCTATAAATATTAGCCTTGAATGCGGTCACCAGCGATAAAGAGTCGTCGTCCCTTTTCTCACATGTCTGAAGACATGCGCTGATAAGGCAAACAATACCATCATAAACAAAGTTATAAATTCAAGGCACAAGTGATAATTTGACAATTTACTGATTTAATAAACATAACTAAATTATAGCCAACCATCTTTTATCATAAGCAGTGCCGAGACTTTAAGTTCAGTCATCTATGCTTTGTTATTTACGCTTGTGTCTGGAAAATTCTAATTAATCAAACGTCTATAAAAGATATCGATCACACCTAACCTATTAATTCGGCTCATTAAAATTTTCAACACATATCGCGTACCTATGTAGTTACTGCCTTCTGGTTACATATTTATTTTGTGCCCCTTTGATACAAGTTGCCGATTTAGACCACACATTGCTGATAAAAACAATCTGTGGGAGCGATTCCGTACAAAGAATATAGAATTCAAGTTTTACAAAGCGTTTACGCATTTACATTCCCAACGCGAGTACATTACGGCAGTCGCTTCGATGCATGTAAATTATAATATGTTTATTCAGTCATACATGCTACCCTGCATATGTAATGTGCACGGACGATCACCATGGAAACGAAAAACCTAGTGGTTTATTAAATTCAACCTTAATTTGACGGCTATAACGTCGAATATCTTTCGAATGTTGTTTGGCAACGGTAAACCTATTTTGGCAGTGCTGTATGGTTTGCCTTTGACATTGATTTTGGCTTGGCTCGGACATCGTTGAATGACAAATTTTGACGTAGGTTCTTGAAGGGTTTAACTTTGTGAAGGCCACTGAAGACGTCGACAGCAAGACAATGGTGTATTACATGGACGCAAAAGGACGTTAAACTTTTAAAGGGACAATGCATTATCACAATGCATTATTATATTATTAGTTATAATTTCTTTGTTATAATGCTGGTAAAAATTAAATGGCAGCTAAAAATGCATGTAAGAATTAGGGAAACACAGGTAAATTTAAGTTATACTAACTCTAGTTTTAGAAAAGATACTGAAATAAGGAAAACTGTAAAAAAATTCAATCACATTAATAACTATCCAAATGTCTGTATTATACATTTTTTCAATAGTTTCCGTATGTTATTTTCATGACAAGATAGATAGAAATTATAAATGATAAACTTACCAAATTGAACTAAATTAAAAGTTATCGTAAAAACTTATTAGAGCACTTCAAACGCATGTCAAAACACAAAGCAAAAATAATTTCAACACTACTCATTTATTTATACAAAAAAGCAAAAACTAAAAGTAATAACTCACTAGTATCAGCCATTACTTCGATTCTTATATCCTCGGCGACAAAGTAAGGAGTAACGGAGAAGGAAGTCGTCCGTTAACACGTTTTCGAACTAAACGCTTGTCATTGCACTAAACTGCAGGCGAGCACTAGAAAGCGCACGAAATGATACGAGAGCCCTGAGAAGTGTGGCAGGGAGTAATGTCGGTTCGCGATGATGGCAAGCGGCCGGCGGGCGGCGACCGGCGGCGGCACACGGCGCGCCAGGCGACTGTTCGCACTGGCGTCAGGCGGCGACGCACGCGCACGCACTTCGCATACTAAAACCCCCCTCGCGACTATCATAATCGCAACGTTGCCCACGACACCCGAGTGCCGCACTGCCACACTCGCCATTCGGTCATCCCTCGCCTCGCGCCTAATCTCCCGAACAAATTTGGGCCGCATCGTCAATATGCCGCAGACGTTATCGGACACCAAATACGAGTCTGTAAACACTAATCACGTACCAATTGTATTCTTTACGCGTTCCCTAGATACGCCTAATCGGCGAATCATTACGGTTCCTGAATCGATAAGCTTTTGTCAATCTCGTTAATTGCAGTGATAGACCGGGTGCATTGTGTTATTCATGACGACCGGAAACCTTGATTTGTTCTATTGTAAGAAAAATAATAAGTTTTGTAATATGTTGTTAGATAATAGAGAGCAAAGGTTAGGCAAGATACTTGCAATTAGTATCAAAGTGCCGCTCGACGAACATTTACAAGACATTTCGGACAATGCATTACGCCGTTTTCTTTATCTGATAGGGTCTAAGGGCGTCTCGGGTGCAACGTTCTCGGCTATCTGTCCTACGTCTCTGTTGACTTGTTTACGGTCGTTTATCATACTCTTCATTTCCATGTATACGATTATTACCTATTATTAGATTTTACTACGTATGTTTCCTCCAAGATAACTCAAGATATGTGACGCTCGCCAACAACCATTGTGAACAGACTTTGATTTAGAGAATTAATTTTGAGAATTGTTTGCTAAGTTTGATGAATTATTTATTATTTTATTAGTGACAGAGGCAGTTGATAGCATAGTGCTATGATATTTATGCATCCCAATTATATTATCATAGAAGACACAGATTTTATAATTGGATCTTAAATTATGCATATGCTTTGAATTGAACCTAAACCGTCTAAATGATATTTCATTAAAAGAGCTTACCTTTGAAAGAGAAGTTTCTCGGTCTTCTTCGTTTGACTCCTTCGTCTTCGCTGTGGTTGAAGCGCGGCGGCGGCATCCTGGGCACCTCACTTGGCACAGACGTGACTTCTCCTGTGCCAGCACCGCCGGTGGCCAGGTACCCTCCCACCGAGTGTCTCCGGCGTCCCTGCAGTGGGATCGTGTAGAACACTTCCTCTCGCTCCTGCGTGCCCTCCGGCGAGGCCATAGCGGAGTTTATCTTGCCCTTCCTATATCAACGCATATGTTACACGTTAGTTACGCAAATAGCGTGGGCGACGTGACTAATAAAAACAGTTTTTCTTTGCATTACACATCTTTCTTTATTTAAAAGTTTATCTATACGAATTATTGGCACCAAAATAGATTTTATCTAGAAATCGTTTCACTTACTTTACTCGCGGGGCAGTGAAAGTATGTCTCATGTCTCCTGGAGCGCAGTCGCCTGGCCTCGGCTGCCCTTTTAAAAACGCCTCTGCCTTTTCAGGTTCTCGCGCTGATAATGAACGTAGTAAAGCTCTGAATTCCTTTCGCCTTGGACTCTCTGGCTCTCGGCGTCGAGGTGAGCCCAGAGGCCGGATGTTTTCTGTCCACACTCGACTAGGCGCTGATCTCGAACAAGGTTCTGACGTGGAGCTGTGAGACTTTGCGCCATCTGGAACGTCTTTGTTCGGAAACGCGAAGTACGACGGGTTATCTGAAATAGAAACAGATTTTTAGATTTACCCAATTATTTTTAAGGCGTATAAATATCGCGAATCTAAATGTACCAAGGCTCATAGGTCTACTCGAGTCGCACGCCACACGGGTATTATTCAATAACGCCAATGAACGGCTCTCCATTACAACTGCGGACCGAGTGGACCAACCTACTTTTGAAAGCCGGAAAATGCGAATTGAAAGCAATCTTCGCCCATTGTCTACCCCACGTACATATACTACTTAGGGTAAGATAAACTGTTTGTCTAGTCTCTAGTCGATTTAAACACAAAAATGTACGAATGTACGAACATTTGTATTAAAGAATTAGGCCAGTAGTCAGTACAATATATAACCCGCCTACATAGCGACGTGTGAGTAGTATCTACGTAATGTAATATCGTATGCAGCCGTAAATGTAGTAAATATTTACTAACCCATAATATTTGAGCGATTGTTTATAATATTTTATGTTTACCGTACAGACAATATGTATGTTTATAATGCAATGTAATAAACAATGCACTACTTCAATCAATCAGCTAAATATTTTCTCACATTTACATTCAAAGCACGTTAATCAGTACAAAACGATACAGATATTTAGCACACTTCAAATACTAATTGGCCTGTTTCTCCCATTCTATCAAGTCTAGATGCTATTTTTGATTACATTGTCTCGCACAGAATGGTTCTTAAGAAGAGAGAAAACAAAGTAAAAAGGGAACATTGACATGTCAAGTGAATTGTGTTAGCGAAAGCTCAAAAGTTGAGAGATTTATCTCTTGCAGTATGCGAACAAAGTGGTGCGTGGTATTTTTTTGTGAGTCGTGCAGCCTGCCCGCATGTGCCGTATTATATTCGGGTCATTCCACAGTTTTGGGGCGGATAATGGTGCTGTCCTGGGAACATGTGGCAGGGACAAAAACAACAATGCGAGTACAGACCCACTTGTGGCCCACTCATTTTTATGCACAATTATATTATTAGCGCACGCTATTGACCACTCATTTACTAATACAGTCACTTAAGCGGATTTTACGGTCATCATTCTCGATAAAAATCATTAAATTTTTCCTCGTGCAATAATCGTTTTTAATTAAATTAATTAGTATTAAAGGCACAAAGGCCACATTTTGTATGCTCAGATCGTTAAACTGGATGAACTCTAAACAGTGATAAACATTATGGCTTGATTAATGATTCAATCGCAATTCTCGGAAAGCATGCAAAAGATTCTCTTCGTTTCGTTTTTAGAATTCGAACGAATGAGTAATTTTCGTTCTTGGTACATAGTATTAGTATACGACATTGGATCCACACATCAATACAAACATTTGACCAAATGGGAAATGTTCGTGGAAATAATAAAGACGTTGCGGTCGTTGGAAGCGTTTCTACAAATTATGCGGAAAGATATAATTAACTGAGATGTTTTATACATTCACAATATTGCATTTAAAAATTATGTTCCGATTGGTAGCAGATTTTTCTGAAAATTACAACATCTACATTTGTTCCGTTTAATTCCGATTACCACATAATCAAAGCTAATTGCATTTCATTTATATCCAGACATTTCTACTTGTAAATAGAAACTAAGAAAACAAAAGTAACGTTAGTACGAGTATTATACGAATGTGTAACTAAAATTATGATTAAGCTCCAGTCTTCAGTACCACCGCTTTGGATGGTAAATTCCTAGTTTTTGCTAAAGTTATAATTCAAACCCTTGCGTACTATTGTGTCTTTAAACATAAAAAGATGTACATTATTATTTTGGAAAAACGATGGATGGTTATGGATGTATATGTAGTTGGTGACTACTCAAATACGACAAAAAATAAAAAATTACAAAAAATAATCGCTATTTTTTGCAAGAATTTTAGTTGCATTGTATCTAAAGTTACTAATATTACCACCTGGCTTCGTTTTCGGTCGCAGTCTGGATATACCCTATATAATATCTACAACGTCTCATTGTAAGCTTGAGGTATGTAGATAGATATGTATATATGTTATTAAGTTATTATTTCTGGTTCATCATAATTTTCCGACAGTCACTGATAAGCATTTGCATAATTAATTACTAATACGAGACATAACACATAATTTATTTTACTGTAGAGATGGATAAAGTTCATTTTTTCATTGCTCATATTCATATTGGAGTACAATTTGAAATACAATGTATAGATAAAACGTGTTTACTTTGGCACATTGTAGTTTTTATACCACGCGACAAAATCAAACAAACATGAGATAAATGGAGATAAATTTGCATTCTATACAAATACCGATAGTTGTTTGCTCTATTATTATTTATCTTAAAGTGACAATATGAAAAAAAAACTCTCTATATTTTCTCACACACAATATTTGCATTAGATAAAATACGAATACAACGTTGGTAAATTTGTACAAGTTCAAATCTTCAACATTCACAAAGTTATTCCAACATCATATAAACTTAAACAAATTATCGGAAAAGTCGATAAAAAGTTGTTTTTCCTACGAAATGGTATTAAAATTACGTACCTAATGTTTTTCCCGACATTCTGCTGTGTGGGTACTTGTAAATACCTTTTCAATACACCCGGTCCAAATTAGTTATGAAGAAAATCAAACAACTTCAACTGAAAGCCGGGAGGGAAATTACAAAAGTTTTTTACACGCCGCGTTACAAGTTACGAGGGCGGGCGACCGAAACATTCCGAACTTTCATAATAGATTGACACGATAAACAATGTATAAGTATTGTCAACTCACTAGTGGCACGAAGGCAGTAATCAAATTGGGGTCCCATGATTTTCGTTCATCCAAACATGTGCACTACACACAACACATCGGGTCGGGTGCGCGACGATCTCTGCGCCTGCGACGCTGTATGTGGCTGTATGTGGCGCGACGCGGCGCAGGTGGGACCGAGCGACCAGGCGCCCCTACACAAGCCGCACTATACCGCGCGACGCACACGTGCGCGCCTTTCACGACACCAAGCTTTCTTAGCACGCGCGCAGGAACCGCCCGCGCCACAGCTTCATGAAACGCTCTACTCTACAACTACACCAATCAACAAACATCCGCAGCGTTTGTTTATTTGTTCTACCAGTGGGTACTAACCAGGTTCACTTAACTGCTGTTCCTCGACTATCGCACACGACTAGTGTCCTAGATTCGATTTCCGAAATATTAATTATTCTATGATTCATATCAAGCGTAAACAGGTTGAACTAATTTTATCACAAATTAGACACACTTTATAACCCGGATAAGATACTTTCTAATAAAAACATCCGCTCGTAAATTGCGGACATGAATATTATAGGGAAAAAATAAAACAAACAAAGACCATATTATACATGGTATACACACGCGACGTTGGTGCTAGCTACCCCATAAAACAAAAACGGCCCCATGAATGAGGGCCCGGGAGTCGGGGCCAGGTTTAATTTTAAGTGTTTACGTTTTTGGGTGCGTCGGGAGCCGCGGCACACGCTAGGCGTCAATGTTTGTAAATAAATCCGGCAGAATGTTGACGTTCATTCATATTGGTACGTCCTGCTCACGGCACAGCGGAGCTACCCAGGATACTGCGCGGAAGTCATCTCACGCCTGTACACATCTACCAACGAATGGAATTTTCTAATTATAACTACACATACAGTACGCGTATACTAATCTTGGACGATTATTATAAATCTTACCGAGCTCTGTTGAATATGTGTACTTGAAGTCATTGGTAGTCTTTACAAGTGGAAGCAGCGTACTTAGCTTTTAAATTATTGTGAGTCGTAAAAAATAGGCTTAACATAGGTTAAAATCTTTTAACATTAGGTATTTACGAAACTCTACCAAAATAGAAAGCGGAGTCAAGACTTTCTGATGTTTGGGGACTACAATATTTCTTACTTTAAAACAATTGAATTTGTGCCCGATATGGCGATAGGCTCGCCCCCTATCACATCGTGGAATGGAACATACAATACGACACGTGGGTGTCCTAGCAGCACCTCTGCCTACCCCTTCTGCGAAAAAGGCGTGGATTTATGTATGTAAAACAATTGAAAAAGGTTCACATGCTAACCCTAATGAAGGAATGTGTATGAATATATATATTAGATACATTTCTGTTGATATATCATAAAGCAAAAAATATCATTCAAATTGATCTCTACATAATTACAAATCTGCTTAAAGGGATAATGTACACCTAATAATTATTACTTAAAATTACTTTATCAGTCAAATTAGTGAAATGTCATATCCGAAGTTTTAACTATACCCAATAGAAGCCTAAGATAAAAGCTAATCTTTGTAAAAAAGCTCGTTAACGAACTTTTTTAATAATCTGAGTACGCTGGCGAATTTTATATTGAATAAACTTTACGGTAGAGCCATTACCAACATTTTCTCCGTATTTTATTATAATTTCTTTTTTAGTTTACAAAAAGGACTATTAAAAAATATGGCTCTACTGCACAGTTTATCCAATGTTAGTACCTACAATGACGGAGAGATCAAAACATCGCGTCATTATCATACATACATATGATACTCTGTAAGATGTTTTTCAGAGATTCATTTTATAATGCAATAGGGTATTCTGGAGAGAAAACTTTTTATGCCGCTTCTGGTTTTAAGTTCATGAATTAATTATTTTTAAATAATATTTCATAGATTAGATAATTCGTAAAGGAATATTTTATGGATGCAGGCTGCCTCTTACATGTCACTGTGGAAATCATTGGGACAGGCCTATGTTCAGCAGTGGACTTCCTTTGGCTGATGGATTGGATTGATAATATTTTTAACAACGATGTTATGCATTTAGGTCCTAAAATATGAGGTATTTCATAAATATAAACATAAAACTGAAATTACCAGCAACAATTCTCGTGAAATCTATAAACTCGTTGGCAACGAAACTGAGGTTTACGTGTTTTCGTATCAGTTTAGAACATACGGGGTGAAGTTCATATGGAGTTGCGAGGCGGCCGCGCGTGACACCGTCGGTAATACAATTACAATCTCCAGTCACCACCACCCGGCCCATACGAAAAATGAGAACTGTGACGTGGCACACTATTATTAAAGCATTCGTGTTTTATGTTGAAACATGTGTGACATTATGCTTCCCGATTTTGATGCCTGTTCGACTGTCCTATGATGAAATATTATTTTATAAATATTTACTATTACTGTAATGTATTACGTAAACGCTAAGACTGTCTTCCTACAACCACCAATTACAAAGTTTAACTATCTTATTATTATAACAGACACATTTAGAAAAAATAAACATTCGTTTTACATTTTCCACATTATTTTCCCCCACACTTATGTGTTTCTTTCATTTATAAACAAAAATATTTTTATCCCCTAACGGAGACAAATGTTTGTGAGACCCGCGTTTTGAGTCTAGAAGTTGTAAATGAAAATAATCTTGCATTTTTCCTTATATCTGTCTTACACAGAGTAGTACCATATTTTTTGTATAGGTGTTACGTTTTCAATTACCACGTTCGAGTTAGGTTACAAGAATTGGCCCCTCAGTTGTGGAAGCAAAAAAAATACCAGATGTCGGGCCGACTGTGTTTACTTGCATCTGCTGTAAAACAAAGCTCACGTTTGTACCACTCGGAGCACGGATCAAGGGAGGCACAAGCCACGGACATCACACAGCCGCACTTTAATTGCTCAGTTATTTTAATTTAATTTGGTAATGACTTTTATATCTGTGTATATAGACTAATTCTATTTATAGTCTGTTATTTTTTTTTATTTTGGAAGTGTTTTGTAAATTTATTTTTGATTTACATAATTAGGTACCATAAATGCTGTCTGTGGATGTGAACATAAAATAGAAATCGTATTTTCTTTTGATAACTTTCAAATAATGTCTATAGCCAAGCTTAGGCACCTTTAGACTTGACCTCCAATAAGATGAGTAAAAAACTTTTATTGTACAAAAATGTTATTATTACACATAAATTATGACATGTTTTACAATTACATAACATGTGACGAAAGAATATTATACCTACGATATAAAATTGGCCCCATCCCAATGATAACTTATTAAAAAAATAAATAATTGATTATAGCTGATTTTGTAAACCACTAAATACGGGTCACATAAGATCGGTTATAATAGGTATTAGTCAGCTGTACAAAATAAGTAAATTTGGGTTCAAAAACCGCGATATATTCGCGGAATGCTTCAGGTTTATTTTCGAAATGCGCATGCTTACTCTGCCACTGTGGATCGCGTGATTAAAATCCCTCATTAGTCATCGCGGTACATCTTGAACACAAATCCAAGGATCAAAATGTTAATTGCCCCAACCCTGTCCAACAACTCACTAAGTTAAATTAAATTATCAAGGTTCAACTCTGGATCGTTTTAACTTTAATATTCAGGGAACATCCGTGGCCACTGGGTTTACAGATGAAGTTTGAATTAAAATGATATTATTTTAGAATATAAGGGATGATTGCCGCCTTAATGCTTTAGCCTTGTAAACGTGTAGCGTATAAAATATTAGCTGTATTATCGTGTATTTGTTATTAAAGTATATTAATTATTTTTTTGTCAAACTGGCATGACGAAGTGAGTACAGTGCATTTGATGGTAATGATGCAGTATTGTCCAGATAGAACTAGATTTGTCGACAAAATTATACCAGATTACTCGAAACCGGATGTACTAATCTTGACGTGGAGCACTTTAGCTTGGTTCACTATGACCTATGGACCATTGGACTATGGAACGTGTATGGCTACGAATATCTGACCTCCGGGAAGCCTTAATTAACAGCACTGACATAATGTGGTTTTGTAGGATATCCACATATCGTGATTAGCTTCTGCATTTGCAATTCCTTGAACAATTTCATTTTTCCTTCGATCTTTCCTCACGACGTTTTCCTTCACCGTGTATGTGAAAAATATATAAAGTTTCAAACACACGCGTGAGTTCGTTACCTGAGAGGTGTGTAATTTGGATTCGATCTCAGGAACACGTAAGATTGAATGAATCATGATAACTGCCTTATTTATTTTTACAAATGTGTTATATTACGAGTATAAACACTCTCCGTCTCAGCTGAGTTTCCGCGAATTTTAATAAAAATCTAGATCCAGAGTAGGTATAATGTCGGATCAGATTGACATCTATAAAACGAGATCGCAGTAAACAGAACACAACGTCACTTTTTCCTTATGCCAATAAGCAATTATTGGCAAATTTCCTGTAGAATGGCAAACATGATAGATGCAATATTTAGCATTTAATTTGTAAATATGGCTTAGTCACCCAAAACATCTTTAGATAGGTACACAATAAACAACGATAATCGATAGTTCTAGGAATATACTCCCACTCATCGAAATCGGCTTTGTATCAAATGCGATGGAGCCACGTCTAAAGATTACAATTGAATGCTTCCGTTTGTGTTTAATCAATTAGAGGATGGGAGACGATGTATTCACTGCAATATTAAGTCGATAGTTGACAATTGTAATTTACTTTGCTCTTTAGCTTTTTATTCTTTTTAATCCTCCGTTATGTACGGGCTCTAATACATAATTTATATATTTACTATTCATAAAGTAAAATGTTCTTATAAGTACAAGGGCGTACGCCAACGTATATACCCAAAAGCGTTGTTCAAATGTGTTCAAAGTTGCATCAACCACAACAATAGAAAATTAATCTCGAGCCTGATGCTTAAGGTATTAATTAACAACAAACGTCAGAAAACTAATCACCAGTCTTTTCTAAACAAAGACTGATAATGAACATTTGGAATTACGAAACCATCTACTGAAGCAAGATTGCAAAATCACATTTCTGAGAAGTTTATAGGAAATACGAAGACATTGCAAGAACACAACTGGCCAAGAGAAAATAAACACGCTCTTTTGGTGAATCTAGGTTAGTTCAATCTTGTTACGGTGCAGCTTTTGTTATAATTTGTATGTTCTGATACAAACCAGGTATAAGTTTGATAGATTTTACTTTATGCGGCACTCGCAATAAACCCCAATTCGCAGTTCGTTGGCCGATTAACAGGTCAAAAGAAACAATATCCAGATGCACTTAATATGATGTCGGTGGGTCATCTGCTAACGAATCGTATAAACATAATAATCTTTAAGCTATATAGACTTTGTCTGCCATCATAGAATTTGTAGGAAAGTCCAGGCATCCTGCACGAATGTAGGTGACCGAATTGATCAACCTGATTTGTTGTTTTCATCTTATCTTCATTTTGTTTTTTTTTACGCAATTTAAAAGGTTATTTGTATATCTGATGTAATAAACTGGTGTAATTCTTCTAATTCTTCAACGAATTCAACTGTTTTTATCTGTTCTAATGGCGCCACATTAAAGCTATTTTGTTTTTAATTTGCCTTTAGCTCCGGAGTCGGGCAGTGGTAAAAAACAAAACTAAATTACTGTTAACGTAAATTAATAACTTACAGGATTCATTTGTTGCTTCTAAGAAAATTTAAGTAAACATTAGGCTATAGTTTATTTAAAGATTTTCTATCAAGCCAACAATATTGTCATCAGAGATCTCTGTTGCTATGATTAGACAAGGATTTTGAAATAAATATTTGCATATAATTCAATTACTACTAAGTCATATTTATAAACATGAATATATTTAAACGGATAGAAGGTTGTGATGTAACAAGAAATGGCATCGTTAGGAGCACCATTTATAAAACTCGTCCAGTTTACACGTGATTAATTTTAATCCCTGGCGCTATAGACGGTTCTTCTAATTCCAGTTACGGTTTGAATAGTGTAGGCAAGGAGGTGAATGAAATAATGCATATACATACTCCTAAAGTTAAATGAGTTTATTGATGGATTGCATATGAAAATATCCATAAAAATACATGTAATAGACAATCGTTTTGTAGTCTTTGTTCTACTACATCTTAGTTACGTAAGTGTTTTGAATCAAGTTTATAAATAAACGTTATCTGTGATCTGTGCAATCACAATAATGAGCAATAAAAATGCATGGATACCGAGAGTTGTAAGTGGGTAAACACGACGCACGTGTCGATTGTAATAAATTAACTTGTTTTTCAAAGTTAGTCATTAAGTCGTTACCTGAACTCAATTTAGCCCTGCCGGTACGCACAATGAATAATAAAAATATAATTGGTGCCTTGTTTGAATAAGTACGGCTCATAGGTCCGTATCCGTAGACCATAGGCAGGAGCATTTGGCACGTCTAACAGTACTTGCTACTGTCAATGTCACACACATCCACTACGCTAGGCTTAATAATTAAATCGATATCATATTCTACATATTACGATGACACGGTGTGATAACTGCCACCTTTATACGGGCCTAATAAATAAACAAACATTTGTTGGCCATAATATACTTGGTGTGTTATTTATAGGTATTGGCGTAAATATTTATTTTGTATATTAACTCTAAAGGATGAAGGAAATAAGCTAATAGAGAGGGTTGTATTTTCTTTTCTAAAAATCATTTTAGTTAACCACTGTATGGTGATAATTGAAAATAAGTTTTTGTATGGGCTTTATTTAATAAACTGTATTAAGTATACAGGACAGTAAATACACAATCTGAATCTCTTATTTTGACAAAATTCTATGAGTAAAAAAACACCATATCCTTTTGTGTGCTGATAATAACGATAATAGAACCAAGCCGTTGTATAAATATGTGAAATAAATACATAATGAGTTTGAACCAAGAATATTACTATGCGAGGCTTGGTAATAAGTTAAATCATTAATTACCTACTGTGTTGAGGAAGCGCTAGGTTCCTCACTCACTCGCAGACAGCTCATAAATCAATCGCTCTTTATTCTATTGAACGTGACAGATATGAGCTTTGTGTTTGATCTCATATGATATTCCGTCTCGCTATAACACATTAAATATATTTACCTACGTAACATAGGCGACAAACAAAATCTGCCTAGGGAATTACAAATGAATCTAAACAAAAAATTAAAGGTTGACAAACTTTCGGCAGAGACACGGCTCGAATAGAAATTGTGGGAACGAAGCTGTGAGCATTGTTGTTAAGCATTCATATGCTACGGCTCACCCATTGCCGGGACATCCGCCGCTACTTCCGCTGCCAAAGATGGGAGATCTTCGTACACCTCGTTCGTTGACAGCGACTACCGTCGATAAAACATAACAGGGCTTGTTTCAAATTCGATATCACAGTGGCGATAACTATACACTGGTAAGTATGAACGTGCGCGGATCGCGTTTGAGCGCACTCGCGAGCGACGCGGCGCACGGCCGTGGCGGTCGGTGAGCGGCGCGTAAACTTCGTTTTAGCGCGTCTTCAGTGGCTATTTTTGATGCAAAAGCGCGTTGGGACGCCAATGTCTAGAGCATGCACAGAATATGCAATGTCGTCAGCCTTCGCGTTTGTGCGATCGTTCTGTTTTTCACCTTAGATAATTGTCGGTGCCTACCGAGATTATTTAACCCATTTCTGATTGAGTTCTTGAAATATTATGTAGGTAGAGACTTTTTAAAAGTAATATTTTTAAATAACATATTTAGTTATGAGAAAACCACGGTTGTTAGGTGAAAATGATGTTTTTCCGAAGCCTTTAAAATATTCAACAATTAAATGTTAATTCCGTCCAGGTAGAGTTGAAGAAAATATCATTTTGTAACACGTGCAGTAAATTCTGCTTTTTCTTTACAAATATAAACCTAATCTACGTCGACATTAAACATCTAAAAGCTTTATCATACTATTTAACTTCCTAGTAAATTAAACGTAGTCACTTTTTACCCGTTTAAACTATGATACATTCCTATTAATACCAAAATGTAATTGTACTACCTACCTGTCTTAACTATTTGTTTGTTATTCATTCAGTGTTAAACCAAAGTAATACAATTTAGTAAAAAGGAATGTGATGTGGGTCGTAGCGAAAAATACCTCCATTATTCTATCCAGAAAAAATGTGAGAAAATAAAATGAAGAAAGCTTTAGCCAATAAACAGCCACTATTTAGGTATCTGTACTGTACTGTGTCAGCCTGAGACGTCAGCCCATCGTCCCACTGCAGGGCACGGGCCTTCAGCCTTCTCTACAATCGAGAGTGCGATTGAGAGTGGTTAGGTCATATAGTCTACCACGCCGGCCTAGTGCAGGTTCGTGGACTTTACATACCGTAGACTTTTTTACAAATCGCTATTGCATGCAGGTTTCTTCACGATGATTTTCCTTCACCGTTATAGTGCGTGATGATTTACTATCAGTATACATAAGACACATGATCCAAAATATTCAGAGGTGTGCCCTGGGATTTGAACCTGCGATCGTTGTGAACATGTTGACATCAGATTTGTGGGCTACACAAACATTAATTGTCTCCTTGCGGGTTCGAACCCGCGGCCTATCGTTTCATAACCGGCGTCTAACCAACTGCGCCAGGGAGGCTGGCATTAGTTGGTTAGTTTGTTGTGATGAAAAAATAATTAATTACCTCAATAAACAAAGTACCACTAGTAAGAGGTCTCGGGTTCATTATCATTTTATTCATTATTAACCCGAAGTCAGGAATTTGTGTTCGATATGCTGATCGGCTCGCCCCCTATTACACAGTGGGATGGAATATACAAGGCGAAACGTAGGTGTCCTGGTTGCACCTCTGCCTACCCCTCCCGGGAGAAAGGCGTGATATTATGTATGATATTGCTCCATTGTAGAGCTTACAAGACATTACATATTATTCTATTCATATTAACACTTATGGAGAGGTTTTTACGCTTTACAATACTTACTTTCTTTACAATTGATACAAAAAATATATAAATGAAATAGGTATTACAAAATAAATTAAAACTCCATAGTTGAAAATTAAAGCCACTATTTTCCATATTTAATATAAATTGTAACTTGTATGGTTTAACAAAATAGTAAATACAGATATTCTCCATAAAGTCCCATTTACACGGAAAGAGTATCTCGCTTCAAGGATTCATTATTGTAAGCATAGAAAAAATGTTCCATCGTGTAAACATTTGCCATAAACATTAGAATGCGATAATTTTATAGAAATGAACTGACATACTATTCTTGCCTAAAATCAGGTGAAAGACTCTGTCTTTTTAATCGACTAAGAAAGGAAATTATTAATTCGACCCGTATGTACACAGTCAGGTCATAAGTATTGTCACACAGTAAAAACTTTTCTTTTAGAATACTGGCCACAAAAAAGTTTATTGAATTCGAATTTCGAATTGTTCATGAAAATAAAAATGTATACTTTTTAGAATTTTACTCATTTTTTAATATGGAGTGGACGCTTAAAGAAGACCGTGTAGCAGTTATTGCGTTGCATCGTTGCGGTTACGCGCCAATTAAAATTTTTGACATACTGAAAAATTTGAATATAACCAAAAGATTCGTTTATCGTACCATCAAACGATACAATGACGACTCTAGTGTAGATGACAGGTCAAGAAGTGGTCGCCCTCGGTCTGTTAGGACTCCAGCAGTGATAAAGGCTGTGAAGGCGCGAATTCAAAGAAATCCCAAACGTAAGCAGAAACTGTTGGCCCTTCAGATGGGGTTAAGCAAAACCACGGTGAAAAGGGTGTTAAATGAAGACTTATGGCTTCGGGCATATCGAAGAAAAACAGGACATCGTTTGAATGCTCGTCTAATGGACCTGAGACTGAAGAGATGCCGCGCTTTGTTGAAGCGGTACGCGGGAAAAAAATATCGTAAATTCTTTTTTCGGATGAAAAAAAAATTACCGTAGAAAAGAGCTACAACTAACAAAATGATAAGGTGTACGCACACAGTAGTAAAGAAGCGAGCAACCGAATTCTGCGTGTCCAACGAGGTCATTTTCCATCCTAGCTATGGTATGGTTGGGAGTTTCTTATTGGGGCTTAACAGAGGTACATTTTTGTGCGAAAGATGTAAAAACGAATGCAGTTGTGTATCAAAATACAGTCCTGACGAACCTCGTGGAACCTGTTTCTCATACCATGTTCAATAACAGGCACTGGGTATTCCAACAAGATTCGGCGCCAGCTCATAGAGCGAAGAGCACACAAGACTGGCTGGCGGCGCGTGAAATCGACTTCATCCGGCACGAAGACTGGCCCTCCTCCAGTCCAGATTTGAATCCGTTAGATTACAAGATATGGCAACACTTGGAGGAAAAGGCGTGCTCAAAGCCTCATCCCAATTTGGAGTCACCCAAGTCATCCTTGATTAAGGCAGCCGCCGATATTGAAATGGACCTCGTTCGTGCTGCGATAGACGACTGGCCGCGCAGATTGAAGGCCTGTATTCAAAATCACGGAGGTCATTTTGAATAAACTTTAGTGTCATAAGAATCTATGTTTTGTTAAGTTCATTTTGGTATATAAATGGTTACATAATGAATAAACTTGTTTCAATTATTTTATATTAAACATGTGACAGAATTTATGACCTGACTAGGTATGTAATATTGTCAGAATTGCACAGTTTTTGGATATGTTAGTCTTCGTCACCGTCTGAACACATGTGCTAAATTTTATAAATGTGCATAAGTATGTTTGTATGTTTGTCCACGCATATCTCATAAAGTTTAAGTCGGATTGCAAAAAATAATTTTGCCTTGGATTAGGTGTAGTCCAACTAAGGAGCTATATTTCATCCAAATCGGTTCTATAGTTTTTGAGATAGTTACAGCACGGATGTCCAACCTTTTCCAGTTCGCGGCACTGACCTAAAAATAATTAACATATTTGGTATTTTCAATTTAATAAAAGATTAGTATTATTTAAATTTTTTTAAATACAATTTTGAAGCCAGTTTAATTTTTTAAAATTATTTTTATATTGTTTTGTATGTTTATGGTAAAACTATGGCTTCAGTGATATGCAATGATACGCAGTACCGGGTTCAAAGCCTAGAGCGCACCTCTGAAAGTCTAAGAAATATTTAATTGTGTAGTGTTTACTGTCGACCGGATACGCAATTACTACAAAGATCAAACATTATTGACAGCCACCGTGGCACAGCTGATTAGACGCCGCGCCGGCTTTGAAAAGAGAGTCCGCGAGTTCGATCCCCACACCGAGACAAATGTTTGTGAGTTCGACACGTATGTCTCGGGTCTGGGTGTTTGTGAGATCGAAAATTCTCACTCTCTCGTAGTTTCTGATACCCACGACGTGATCTTAATGTGGAGTCAGAACTACGTATGTAACTATTGTGTGTAGGTAGTTAAGTATAAGTATATGTATATTTATTATTATCAAAATACCATCACGCGTTAGTGCTGTCATTATATTTTTTTTCACAATTTCTACACTCGCAATAAATTTCAAGCTGGTAAGTTTTTCAGGGAGCTCTATGTATATACATATTTTTAATGGCATATTAGTTTATTGTAGTAGTCATTGGAAATGTGTACTTATACAATATTCAAACATAATTAAACATCATCTTAAATCAACCGTCAATTTACCAATAAATGAAAATACCAAAACGGATCTAATAAATTTCAAATACTTGCATCAGATTGATTTATTTTACTTTAACTTAACCGTTTAAAGTAAAAATTAAAAAATAAAGTTGTGCAGACATAACCATCAAACGTCGGCTTCAGACTCTCGCGAGACGTCTGCTAGAGACTCTCGGGACAATTCTTGGCGAAAGGAGGCTGTTGGAGGGCTAGCCATCCACACTCTCGAAAGTGTAGATGATTCTCTCGCCCCAACTACTCTCGTCCGTTGACTCGCGTCCAATATCGATCCGAAGCGGAGCAAAGGCGAGGCGAGGCGAGGGAAGACGTGGTGAGGCGAGCGCGCCGTCCACACTCTCGCGCTCGCGTTTCCTCGTGTAGCCTCGTGGAGAGTCTGGATCAGGCAAATCAATAATTATGTATAATGTATATGTACCGATAATTTCCCGCTAAAAGTACTACTGGCGCAAGTAGGGCGTGAAAATAATGGCGCGAAAATGTCACAATGATGCGCGAGACGAAATGAAATTACGACCATTATTGTATTTGTCTCACGGTATCGAAGTATTTATTGACAACACAATTGCATAGTCTCAATTTAAAGATCTCTCATTTTGTGAGGTTATTAGTAAGTCTATGTTCCCATATTTGTGGTTCCGATGAATTCAGAAACCACACGGCATATATTGGTTGGCAATTTATCAATATTAAAATTGAGATTGTTTCATTTGGAGTGCACTAAACTTGTTAGTTGTTTTTAACGTCATATTGGGTATTTGCATCTTTATAATAATATGTTAGTCTGAACGCGCTAATCTCAAGAAATACTGCGTCTAATTGAAAACTTGTTTTCGTATTAGTTTTCTCATTTATCTCGAAAGGCTACAACGCAAAATTGTTCCTCAAATATTATTGGCTAAAGGCTACACAACATCACGCCATAACTAATAGAAGAGGAGCAGCAATGAAAAATGTTGAATACGAATACGAATATCTTGCCACCAGCAATGCGCGACACGGCTGAAGAGCGATACCAAATTCAAGGTCACTTCCTTGACCTTGAATGTTGTATTGCCCTTCAGCCACGTCCGTCCGCCGTATCTTCTAATTTGCTTTTGGCTTTAGAAGGTTGCCAGAACTATGAGTTATAGAATGTGAGGAGGTGAAGTCTGCTTGGAACCAGGAGGTAACGATTGGATCCTGTTATGATAAATGAAAACCTAGTATTACTATATAGTAAGTAGTAACGACTTTACTAAAGTAAAGTCCAAATTATATGTATATGTAATACAAATTACATTACAAATAAATTTAAGTTTACTTTAATAAGCTTAACATTAAAACAAAAAAATAAAGTCTATTGTACAATTTAAAAGCTCCCATGAAGTCAAATAATTGATTGTTTCCATATTTTTTCATTTTGAAATTTTTCCTAAAAATGTACTGAACATTTCTGATAAATAGAATTTTTCCGAAAGTTACACAACACTATTTCAGAATGACAAAAATTATTATTCAAATCTTGTGTCTTGATAATAATATTATTGTTCGAAGGTTAGGCGATTATGTAAACCTACCATTATTATAATCGTTGATTTTTACGCTGCGGCTGCGCGCTGCGCAACACATGAATATTGTGAACTAGTAACACTGTGTAACCTTCGGAGCTTAGCTAATGTTGGCAACTCTAACTTAGTTGCTCTTTGGGCTTCGCAAGGGAGGGTGGTGAAAATGACGGGCGTGGATGAAATATTGAATTATAAAAGAAATCCCGACGACGATTTCTACGCATTGCTGGGCTGCGACGAGAATTCATCTGTAAGTAGACCTCTTGTATTGGTTTTAGTTATTTAGAACGGATAATATACAATGCTTTGTTTTCGTAAATCTATGTATTGATTCCACTGTTCTGCTCAATGACCTTATTTTTGTCGAGGCCCCGAGCCCCAGAGAGCTGACCTACATCCTGAGATAAATTGTCTATAGTTTTTATTGATTTTAAAACTATATAGGTATTCGTGTTTTCACGTGTATAGTGATTAACGCGGAGCAGATTTTATTGCGTCAATGACGGGATTTCCAGTTCCCCGCCGAACATTTCTTATTGGAATTGAACTGTATGTGGATGACTTATGGTTTGTTTTACTTTATTACAATGTATTTAATTAAAAAAAGAAACAAAACACTGATTGTCAACCACTAGGCACATAACGCAGTGCAAGTGTTTTATTTTTATGAATGTACAATTTCTGATTAATCTTGCCTGTAGGAAAATGGTCAAGGTTCTAGAACAGTTGACTTCGAGGAAAACAGAAATTAGTCTACATATACTTATAAATGACCTTTATTTTACATGACTAGAATTATAAAATAGTTGTACTTTTAAATGTTTACCAGTAGATGAGTATACTAAGAATAATTTCAATATCTAGAATGTGCCCAGTATGAGAAAAAATATTCTCCATGCCTAAGTTTAAACTAGTATGATTAATGATAAAATACATCATTGTCTTGTAAAATTAAAGCATTTGATGTTTCTGACATGTAAACTGCAATACCATTGCCAATTGAAAGTAAATGTTACAATGCCACATATACTACACCTGTCTTTATAATTCAGATCAATCAAAAAATGAAAAGATTAATTTTGGAACTGACCAATTATAATAAACATACAAAATTTGTGTTTTTCAGTATGAATTACTGTATTTAGTATCTAAATAACTGGATACAATTACATCTTACCACAAGAAATTTAAAATACTATGCTACTTAAAAAAATAAAAAGTATATTCAATTTTCTTATATTTTTTATAACATGAAATTAGTAATCATAAATGATTTTATACCAATCTCATTGAAAATTGGCTTTTGTTTTTTAATAGTTAGGTGAGAGGTTGCCATCACATATATTAAATATCAAGTTCACCTTTTATTATATTTTATATATATTTTTGATTACTTACATAACAAAAATAATTGATTTATATTTATTGATTTAATATTTATATTATATGAGTTTACATCTGTATCTTTGAAGAAGTAGTCAGACATCCTTTTATTGGCACTCACAGTTCGCTGAGCTAACTTCTGACCCAGTAAGTCATAACGGGCAAGCTTGTCATCTAGGCACAAATTGCCATCCCGAGCAACTGAAATGAAATTTTTCTAATTGAATTGCCTGGCCTGGCAATCTATTACAGGACATCAGACTTTACAGCTATACTTAATATAATTTATATATACTTGCGTCAGCTGAGATGGCAAGCATTAAGCGCCATTTACACGGGGAGAGTTTCTCACGGTGACAATCGTATGCCACCATCGCATATATAACCGCCATAACAATTTCGCGTTCTGACAATGTTTACATGATGCAAAATTTTTATACCCTTACAATAATCGTATCTTCGAGACAAAATACTCTACCTGTGTAAATGGGGCTTTATAGACAAGGAGTTAAGTGGTCATACAAATTATTGAGTTTCCACGCACTTTAACGATGGTCGATGAAGGAACAAAGGAACGTCGCGTCGTGGAGATCTGCATAATTATTATACCTTCATACCCCAGAATATTTTAACAAGATATTCTATGGTATGTGAAGTCCGCCAACCCGCACTGAACCAGCGTGGCGGACTATTGCTTAAGCCCTATCAATGAATTTTTTTGTTGTAGAAGATTCCCGTGGACAGTTTAGTAGTGGGCGATATCGGGCTGATATAGTACTTCAAAAAGGGTTTTGCCAAATATATTCTATCGTTACAGTAAAATAATCATGGTCTTACCACAGTAAATATGTTACAGATCGAGCAAATTACTGCCGAGTACAAGGTTCTCGCTCTGCAGTACCATCCCGACAAGAATGATGGAGACAAGGAAGCTGAAGCTAAATTTCAGCAACTAAAGGTTACTTTTTAATGTATTATTTATTATGGTTTTTATTAATTACCTAACCAATCAATGTTAAAAATCGTCATGCTTCTGTTTACGATTGTAATATATGCATGTACATATTTCTTCTCACACAGGAAGCCAAGGAGACTCTGTGCGATCCATCCAAGCGCGCTCTGTACGACAAGTGGCGCCAGAGCGGCATCGCCATGGGCTACAAGCAGTGGCTCGGCATGAAGGACCACGTGCAGCAGTCCATGCACTGGAGCAAGCCCAACACCAAGGACCGCATGCTAGAGGGCGAGCCGGGGAAGCCCTCCGGGCCGTCCAGCCTCGGACCCAGCAACCCGGGCGCGCGCCGTGCTTCCGAGGGCGGTGCCGCGCTGTGGGGCCGCTGGGGCGCCGGCAACCAGGAGCCTCCCTCTGAGGTCATCTCCAAGTTCCGTAACTATGAAATTTAATTTCCAACTTTCATGCATGAAAGTTGTATGTTTTGTTATGTTGAATGTTTTGTTACGTTGTTTTAAGAGGTCGTTTGTGCCCTGACCTCTATATTTATTACTTTGGAATAATCAAGATGTACTTAAATTTATTATTTTAAAAGACCCAAACAACCAGGCTGTTTATCAATACTTGCCATTTCGATGTACACGTATTAGAGTTATAATAATGATGTTAAGTATATTTAGAATTTTAAATATTAGACATAATTAGTTAATAAAGGCACAATATTCATCAGGTCAGCTCAAGAAAAGGAAAAGTTCTCGAATGCGACTCGTTTTCTAGTTATTGTATGTTCAATGTTTGATGTACTACATATATGTGTCTGTAACGCGTTATAAGAAGTAGAAATGGATGTGTGTCCCGACCCCACGTGGTTGTAGTGTATCGTGTACGACACTCATTATTAGCTATACACTCCTTAGCTGTAAGCTTTGCACATTCCTGACAAAACTTGTGAGTCTGATTTATTGACATTTCTGTAGAACAATACTTAAGCCTCTAATGAATCTCTATATTTTGAATATTTATATTTTTGATCCTCTATATTATTGATAAGTGCGATATTATTTTTTACATGATGGTGAAAGTAGTGGAAGTCGTTGTGAGATATTTACAGGGTAATGCGAGAAAAGGTTGTTTCGGTTTACGTTTCGTCTATTTACGCCTTGAAATTTAACCTCTCTGTAGTGAAATTTGTTCCATAGATGTTGTGTTCCCTATTGATGTTACATAGAATGTATGTAGATGTTTATATGTGTTAAATGTTTAATCAGTATTTACTTTTGATGTTTAATAAGGATTATCAATATTACGTATCAGTGTTACTAAATGGTGTAGTGAATTTTAAATTTCGATGTTTTAACTTATTAAAATATAATAATTGTCTTGACAAGTGTATGGATATTTTTATTTTTGATGTGATTCATCTTTAAAACAATAAAGGTTATACCACGCAAATTATTCGTCTTATTTATTTGTATCTAATAGATGACCATAGACATACAAACATATTGTTCAACATAATGCAATTACTTGTTATAAAAATAAATTCATAAACCCATTAATAAAAGTGCGCAAAAATACACGAAAATATCATACCTGGGAAAATGCTGAGTTTTTTATACGCCATAATATATTTTATTTCTGAGCCTATACCTCAAATCTTGAGGCAAAATTCTCTGTTTACTTGGTGAAAACTAAATTAAATACCTAATTCTAAATGATTTCTTGGTAATTGGGTAATTTCATTATCAACATAGAGCAAAATAACACACGAAATCTCTGATGCAGACTGTAGGACACTTATGGCTTTCGTCACAAAATAAGTCGAAGTAAAAAGATAAATCCAATCAATATGTACCTGCCTACCTAAAAGTAGGTAAGTTTAGAACAATATTAACGTAAGGTGTAAGACTAAATACCTACATAAAATTAAAATTCCGCATCACACACCATAATCTTAGTGGTGCGGAATTCTTAAAAGACGATCTGTGATACTAAGGGTTGCGATTTCGATTCACGATAAGTCAAACTATAATAATATATAATATCAATGATGAGCAATTATGTTGGTAAGATCCACAAATCTTTCTCCTGGTTCTGAATGTTGGAGCTAAGTTTCTGATGACCAGAGACGATGACACTATATTTGTATAGCTATGTATATAGAAGTGTGAGGACAGGTTGAAACTCGATACTATACTATACATTAATAATAAATTTTAACTATGCTGCTTCCTCCTCTCTTCTAAGTTTGTGGTTGCCCAACAGAATCTACATTGTACTTAAATAAATTTGTAACATCTCTATACCTATACATGTGGTGTGCAAAAAAGGAATTGACATTGAAATATAAAAAACGTTGTTAAGCCTAAAATGTTTTATTTGTTATAAAACAAAGTAGACATGTATGTCCGAAGAAATAATTGAATAAACTATATATTATTACTATTTCATTAATTTTATATCGGAGACTGTTATGAATACAACAAGAACTGTTTACGTTTGCTGATTTGAGCACTGTCGAAATTCAGGCAAGGTTTCTTAGGAATTACTAGCCCATCTAAATTATCTGCAATCAAAACCTACATTTGAAATGTACACTTATAAAATTATTCTAATTCAGTTTCGAATAAAATTATTTCTAAACTAATACAAAAACATTTATGAAAAAGAGAAATATAATCAAGCCTCACTACAATTAATTAGTGTGATTGTGTTGGGCTTCCACCAACCCTTTCCGATGCCCTTGGCGACCGACCAAGGGCAGAATAATTATCGCTGATTTACCTTAGTTAAATGGTAAGTTGAAGACGAGCAACAACGTCTTTAGCGTGGGAAACTACATCCTGCGTTCACCGAGCGCGGCGATTATTATAATAGCCTTTATGATCAAAGGTTCAGCAATGGATTTTGTGTGATTGAAAATCACACATGAAACATATTCCCAATTTCTAAATCAATACCTATTTCAAGCTTAGACAACGCAAAACACGGAAAAATATTTAGAAACCTATTTGGAAACCCATATAATCGTGAATATTCAATGGAATAATTTACGTGGAATACAATTTTCATTACAAGAAAATTCCTCCGAAATTATTTGTGCTCGACAGAGCAGAATGATTGCCGAAATATATTGGACGTTATTACACTAAATCTTTTCATAGGCATTCGAAGACTATTGCTGAAACAAGAAAATTCATTGAGCGAGCAGTAATGGTACGTTCATTCGATTCAATAGGTAGGTGTAACTGTTTGTTTATAGTTATACCTATATACAGTACACTAGTCCCCAGTTCAAATGATCGATAGGATTCTGCGCAGGCAAGACGTCGTCTAGCTGGTTCTTTTGTGTTATTTTTCAATGCAAATATTGAAATGTAATGGTGATTACTTCTGAATTTGTTTGTATTTGTTCACATGCCTCCGACATATGATTGTTTGAATTGAATACGTAGATGGAGTGCTTGTAGTAAAACTCCAATACCGTACTTTTCGTATGCTAAATGTTAAGTTGCTTAGAACAAAAGAAATGGACAGACTGGGCTATAGAGAGTAAAACACAGATACTATATGAATTAGCGTATCTTAAGATTAACTTGGATAATTAGTATGTATTAGTTTTTACGACTTCTCTATGAAGTAGAATGAAGAGTCTCTACAGAAATACATGCCATTTCTGAGATTTAATAGGTATAAGAAATATTTCAGGGAATATTTTCTGTCAACAGAGTCCAACCAACGCCAACAAACAAAACACAATGTGTAAAAATGAAACAATTTAGCACACAGACACCGTCCTGTTTAATAATTCCGTGGATTCCATGATTGGCAAACAACACAAGCACGTGCTACGCAGTGTTTGTATAATAACGCCTCGAAGTATGTGGCACCAACACCCGCAATTAAATACCTGCCTTAGGCTACTTGTAAATACATGTACCTACCTATGTTTTTCTAAATCCGTACTCTGTAATACAATACATAATTATATAGACTCATCTCACGCCTGTATGTCAAAGAAGGTAGACTGAGGGGCTAGTAGTAGCCTCACTTTGTCGGGCTTAGATTCGTCCCAAGATGCAATTACCTGATTCCCACGTCGGCCCAAATTCAAATCCCGAGCAAATCAGAGGACTAACCCCAACCGAAAAAATTACACAATGGAATCATAGAATGCCTGATCTGAGGATCAAACTCAGCATACCATGGTTCACGACCACTTTGCCGCTAATATAACGTGTACGTACCTAATATTGTTCAGAATTAGTAATTTAACTAATATAGTGACTTTTGATTTTCCTCTTTCGGTGCCCCGCGAAGACCGAAAGGGGTATGTCAGAGACACTGACGTGTCTCTGGCCTTTCAGCCCGGCACATTGCGGATTATGGCGAGGCTGGGACCCTATCAAAACCTACGCCAGCATACTGACTAAAAACCCCTCGGTGACATTCATACGTATGACGATATACGTCCGCCTGACCGCCCGGCGCAAAATCGTTGTTGGTCCTTCCACTGTGAGGGAATGCCCAACACTTACTACGAATTTGGACACCCGTTTCGGATTATTACTTCAAAATATAAATGATGTTTTTTGTATCGAAAGTCCAACGTTTTATTTCGTCCCTACATTAAAAATTTCCAGACCAATTTAATTTTTTTTGACAAACATATGACCAGAACCTAATAAAATCGTTAGAAAGTTATAATTATTTACTGGTTTATAGCAAGACAAATAGTTCTGTTATTTTACTGATACATGACACGTAATATTAAACATACCATAATAAAAATAAACGCAGTTGAAAAAAAAGGCGAAAAGTTACTTTGGGAGTTTTTTTGCAACATCGAAGCGCTACAGCCAAAATCTGATGGCACAGCTCTGTGAGCGCAACTTAGGTAAAGGGGGTTCGAAATAATGGCCGTCATATGGTATATCCGTGTAGATAACATATTTTTTCACAAATTTATTTGTTACTTTCGTTCCGCGTCATTTTCGTCCCTGGTCTTCCCTAATAATAATAAACACGAATCTCCTTTTTATGGAATTTGGATTAGTAACGTAGTAAACCACAATTTTTGTTATAACTGACTTATCTGATACCTATAGACTTCTTCGTTAGTGTAGTCATAGCCTAAACGGGCTTAAAACTGTTGTATCGAGGTTGACTTTCCAATGATCATCCAGCAATTATTCTAGGAATATAATTACCTTTATCTGTATCTATATCAGCCCATATATGACCCACTGCAGGGGACGGGTCTCCTCTACAATCGAGAGTATGAATGAGAGGCGTTAGGCCATATAGTCCACCACGCTTGCCTAGTGCGGGTTGGCGGACTTTATATACCATAAAAATTCTTTAAAATTGCTACGATATGCAGGTTTCCTAACAATTTTTTCCTTCACCGTGGTGATTGAGTATACACACACAACTTCGAAAAGTTAGAGGTGTGCCCTGGGATTTGAACCCGCAACCACAGTGAACATGTTGGCAGTGGCGTCTGGACCGTTACCAATAGGCCATCACGCACGTCCCACTAAGCTTTTTAGCTTACCAATTAGCTTTGACATACTATCTATTATATTTTAACATAATTAAATGCTGCTAAAATAAGAATTTAACGATAATATCTTCCCCCTATCTATCCCCTACCCATCCATCTACCCCCTTTTACCATTTTAGGTACGCGTATATATGCTTGTACATAAATATAAAGTATGTGTGTGTGTCCGACAAACGAAAAATGGCTAATTTGATGGTAAACGATTACCGCCGCTCATGCACATCTACGTCATTTAAATCATAGATACGTTGCTAGCCTACTAAAATGGCAACGGAAGAAAAAAGGATGGGGGTAGTAAAGGAATATAAGGCATCTGGCAATCTCACTAGCCGGATGAATTATGATAGCAATAAGCCGTCGCTTTACGACGGATTTTTGAGACACCGTGGTACCACCACGGTGGAATCGGCCCATTCCTACTGTAGTCCAAACTACAAGGTAAATACAATACGGATCTACTACTTTCAAATATTAGATCTTCTATCCTTCCATTTATTTTAAGTCAATGACGGAATGGAAGAGAAAACAAAAAAATCTAATTGAAAAGCCATTTCATTTTAACTATAAACTGTTCTTTAAACACCGTCAGTGCAGATGTACCTATGTGGGCGGTTAGGCGGACGTAGATCGGGGCGCTTGTCGCCCTGGAATGTCCAGTGCCGCCCATAATGCGTGTGAAGGTCACCGAGGGGTTTCTAGTCAGTAAGCTGGCGAAGGTTTTGTTAGGGTCCCAGCCAGGACTGGAAGGTCAGAGACACTTACATACCCCTTTCGGCTTCCCCCGGGGTTCGAAAGGGGAGCTTAATAGTTTGTTCTCTTGGACACAAAAGAAAAAAAAGAAAAAAGTGCAGATGTATGACGTGATCGCAGGTCAAGAGCCTGACTGAGGGAATTTACTATAGTAGGTAGTAATTTGTCATTACGTATAATAATATCCCATATAGATATGATAATTGCAAGAAGCCGGCGCGAGCCTCACCGCGCGACACAGTAACAATCGGCTCGAAGATTCCATTCAGTGGATGTTTACAGTATGCAGCTCCGGTTTCATCGTTAGCCATCGTCGTCGACTCCGATGCACCATCAGTTTGTCGCCAGCACTTGGCTGACTCGATACTAGTGTCAAGTACCGTGGACCACCCTTTGCCATGTGGTCATTGGTTGTAATTGGTTTCAGTGAGGATTCATTTGGGGCAATGTTAGGGGTGAGTTTCAGTTATACTTGTGAAAGACTGATGTTTATAACTGATTATATAATTTCATTGAATATCAAACGATTGTATGTATGGATAACTAGGTAGCTACCAAAATGATGGTGAATAATTACTGATAAATAATGCATCTAGCATTCATTTGTATCTACATCATACAAGGTGAAAATGAATAAAATATTACTGAGTATACCGTATTTGTATAACTAGACGTGACATTCCTTAGTATGGAATTAGAGTTAAACATAATTAAATTTAGGCTGGAGCCTGTAAATTTAATCTCCATAAATGAATTGTATGAAGGGTTTATCTCATCTCTATCGTTACAACGTGGATGATAAACCCAAGTGATAAAGTTAACATTAAGACATTAAGTCCACATGGTACTGCGGCTTCCATAAATTCGTCATAGCGTCCCAGTAACATTCGACGGCGAGAAAACTTTCCAAATCAATTCCCTGGGGATGTAATTTATGAATAAAGTTTCAAGGACACAAGAAGTTGTTAGGTTTGCACATCAAACTTTGTTAATATTATTTTTTTATTGGTATGATGTACTTTTTATAGGGTTTACTTACCTGTTCATATTTTGTCGAACTTTATTTGTACCTACCCTTGCTACATATTTAGTAGCGGGCGTAAGATCGAAATTTTATTTGGGCGAGATTCATTTTGTGAGGCCACTTGGCTGCGTAAGTAGACAGCTTTCATTATATTTTTTCTAGGCCTAATAGTTCATAATTTATTCCTACGTATGAATGAATAATGTGCTCATTTTTTTGCTGGTTAGGTACTACCGGCAATTTGTACTTATCTGTAAAATTTCAACATAAGACGTTTGATTCCCCCTTTATATCATTTTCTTATTATCGCATTTCTCAATAACATGTTTTTATGCAAGTGGACTACAACTTGTCGTTACTATGTTACTTACGTCCAACAATTTTTGTTCTTGATATCCCCTCTATTCATACTAGCTCCATGCTAACTAAGTTGTTGCTGTCACCGCCAACTAGATACTAGTGGCTAGCCGGACATATCTGATAAACACAGCTATGAGCCAGTTGCTTTCAACTGTTTATTTAAAACAAGACATTGCAAGTCTGATATATTGTCTCTTCTCTCCAGTATAGTATTCATAGCTACTAGGGTGCATCATACTACAGATAAAAAGACATGTAAAATTAAATAATTGAATTATAAGAGTTGCGGCACTGGCTTGCTTTTACTGGATCCTGTTTGTTACTTACATAATATGTTGCCAATTTTATGAACCTACTTCACATTTCAATTACATATCTATAGAGTTATTGGGAAAATAACCTTCCAAGAACTGCCTCTTGGAATCAACATAGATACAATTTATATAAAAATAACGAGACTTACATAAGATTCCAACTGTTTGGAGGTGGTTTAGATCTATTGATAGATAACAATTTATATTAGGTTTCATATCAATTAACCCATGCAGAAATCGATCATTCGAAATTATTCGAATCAATACATATAATAAAATAATTGAGCGGTGTCTATACATGGAAGATATTAGAGGAAAACTAGTATGGGGGACTATATGAACTTAATGGAACCAAAAAAATTATAATAATTTATTTTTTTTCTATTTGTCTGTGCGGTTGTGCGCGATGATCTCAGAAACGGCTTGTCAGATTTCGATGAAATGTAGTATGGGGTAGCTGACACCCTAGATTAACACGTAGGCTACTTTTTATCCTAAAAAATATAGTGTGTCTATGACGAAAGAATTTAGACATATTTGTTACTTTTTTATACGCAACGGGATATAATGGGACGAGACGGGAAAACCAGTACAGAGGACGCTATTAAGTTTGAATATACGGGAAATAATATATTACTGATGTGGACTGGACTCAAAAAGAACCTGCACCCGGGCAGAGTCGGGCCAGCTCCTAGTATAAAACATGATCTCAAATTTACTATATACAAATCATGTACTATGGATAGGATTTAGAAGCAAGGAAGCAATACGTATTTTTTATATTCAACGTACATATTCTGGTTGAATATGAAAACAGACGTTTAGCGTTTTGCCATTGTACTCAATTCTTAAAAGGTTCATTGAAAGCTCGGAAACATGACTTCGTGTGTGGATTACTGACGAAGCAATTTGAGAACGGTTTTCCAGTTGCCACACTATTGACCTTTGAACAAAGAGCCATTACGTCAATGATATGAAATGAAGGCGGATTCCGTGTATGAAGAAACATTTCAAAGATTCAGAGCATTGTATTGTAAGGTTAGTTGCACTACGACAATATTCTACGAATTTGTTTTCTATCTAACTGATTTAATACATATTTATATCATACTTGTATTATATTAATTACAACAGGCTGTAATGTTATCGCTAAGTTTTAAAACTTTATATTAATTAATTATGAATTGGGAAAGTTTTCAGATAGTTTAAGATATTTTAAATTTAATTATTCTGTTCTATTTTCTATTATGTAATATAATTTTGCATAAGAAAAGCTTAACTTAACACTTAAGTACGTACAAAAAATATGATCAGACATTTTAAAAATTACATTTCAATTATTAAACAACCGTGTGACTACTTACGTGGGCATCATCAGTTGTACGAAAGCAATGTGTAAAAACCAACGCAAAAAGAATTTTTGAAATCCGACTTATACTTTTTGAGATATGCGTGGACAAACATACATACATTTATGAAATTTGGCACACGTTTTCAGACGCTGTTAAAGACCATCATATCCAAAAATCGTGCAATTCCGACAAACTACATACATACACATTGAATTGATAATCTCCTTTTTTTGAAGTCGATTAATCATCTGAATCGGGGCACATGTGCTATGAACACGTCCAAAGGTGACCGAGGCTACTTCGCAGAGCAAATGTAATACCTACATATCAACATATCTTGATCTCTCGTCAAAAGTCTTAACGCCAAGTGTGAAACAAAAGAGTAAATACCGCGATTTCGAACTCCGGTTCGAGATAAATGTTGGTGTGATTCACGAGTAGATACCTATTGGGTGACAGTTGCGAATTGTGACACCTGATAGTTTTTTGTAGGTTTTCTGACACCCACGAGATAACACGTTGATAATAACTATCTTGATGGGGGGTCGAGACTATAAATGAGACTGTTGGCTACATGCATACACAAACATCACGCCTTAGCCCAGAAGGGGTAGGCTAATGTGCAACCAGGACACTCACGTTTTGCCTTGTGTGTTCCGTCCTACGATGTGATAGGGGGCGAGCCTATCGCCATATCGGGCACAAATTTCTGACTTCGTGCTGATAATGGATAGAAAAATCCAATATCACTTTGCCCGACCCGGGATTCGAACCCGAGACCTCAGCTTTGTAATTATACCGTAGTACAACTCCGCCACCGAGACAATCCGAGACTGTTGGGTATACGTATTTAATATTATTCAATGAATACGCTGTGATTGGTGTTTCGTTTAATATTAAGAATAAAATAACGACTTTATTATTCTTTTCGAAACATAAATCAATGTAATTTCACAAAATTGATTGAACGATGATTTTAACTTGGCATTAAGATAATTGTTTTTAACTATTTTTATTTTGGTATGTTTGTGATCGCAACTTATTTATAGCTCAAACAAACTGTGTGAATTGCATAAATACAGTACACACTCGTAACAATGACCGACGCAAACCTCATTATGAACGGTCATTAGTTCCATCTTGATATGTTATATTCATATTACGACCGGAAAATATTGTCAACGAGCTAAGAATAATAATACTGTCACGACCACTTATTCTTGTGCTGTGTATGATATTATAATTAATCCTTAGGTACTTAGGTATTTTTATTTCGTATATAGCATAAGCTACTTGAAAAAATTACGAACGTTTACATATATGGTATATTGTTGAAAATAAGTGAAATAGCCAATTATCTTAACAAAACCAACTATTCTTTAGTTCCCAATTTGTTCTTTATAAATGCAGGAACTTTACGTCTCCGAAGCGAAAGGCAATACTGCTATATGGCCACCAATTGTATCTACACCGAGTTTATCCCCACCTCAAGATGTGAGAGCGGACATAAGCTTCAATCCCGGGCATGTCATAAAAATAATTTTGAATATAAAGAACATAGGTAGGTAGGTACGCAAAGCGAATTGACAGTCCTGGGAATTAATACAGCACGTCACTATTCTCAGACTATACCATATCCTAGTAGACCCTTGATGCACAACCATCTTACTTTAAAATGCCATTTTCCACCAACATGCACCAACACGTAGAAATTTTATAAAATACTTAAACCGGCTTCACCCTGGTGAAGACACTATGTATCTGAGTCCAGTCCACATCAGACACATATTATTTCTCGAATTTTACGTATATGTTTCATATCAATTAACCCATGCAGAAATCGATCATTCGAAATTATTCGAATCAATACATATAATAAAATAATTGAGCGTTGTCTATACATGGAAGATATTAGAGGAAAACTAGTATGGGGGACTATATGAACTTAATGAAACCAAAATAATGATTATTTGATTTTTAGTCTATTTGTCTGTGCGGTTGTGCGCGATGATCTCAGAAACGGCTTGTGAGATTTCGATGAAGTGTAGTATGGGGTAGCTGACACCCTAGATTAACACGTAGGTTACTTTTTATCCTAAAAAATATAGTGTGTCTATTACGAAGGAATTTAGATATATTTGTTACTTTTTAATACTCAACGGGATATAATGGGACGAGACGGGAAAACCAGTACAGAGGACGCCATTAAGTTTGAATATACGGGAAATAATATATTACTGATGTGGACTGGACTCAAAAAGAATCTGCACCCGGGCAGAGTCGGGCCAGCTCCTAGTATAAAACATGATCTCAAATTTACTATATACAAATCATGTACTATGGATAGGATTTAGAAGCAAGGAAGCAATACGTATTTTTTATATTCAACGTACATATTCTGGTTGAATATGAAAACAGACGTTTAGCGTTTTGCCATTGTACTCAATACTTAAAAGGTTCATTGAAAGCTCGGAAACATGACTTCGTGTGTGGATTACTGACGGAGCAATTTGAGAACGGTTTTCCAGTTGCCACACTATTGACCTTTGAACAAAGAGCCATTACGTCAATGATATGAAATGAAGGCGGATTCCGTGTATGAGGAAACATTTCAAAGATTCAGAGCATTGTATTGTAAGGTTAGTTGCACTACGACAATATTCTACGAATTTGTTTTCTATCTAACTGATTTAATACATATTTATATCATACTTATATTATATTAATTACAACAGGCTGTAATGTTATCGCTAAGTTTTAAAACTTTATATTAATTAATTATGAATTGGGAAAGTTTTCAGATAGTTTAAGATATTTTAAATTTAATTATTCTGTTCTATTTTCTATTATGTAATATAATTTTGCATAAGAAAAGCTTAACTTAACACTTAAGTACGTACAAAAAATATGATCAGACATTTTAAAAATTACATTTCAATTATTAAACAACCGTGTGACTACTTACGTGGGCATCATCAGTTGTACGAAAGCAATGTGTAAAAACCAACGCAAAAAGAATTTTTGAAATCCGACTTATACTTTTTGAGATATGCGTGGACAAACATACATACATTTATGAAATTTGGCACACGTTTTCAGACGCTGTTAAAGACCATCATATCCAAAAATCGTGCAATTCCGACAAACTACATACATACACATTGAATTGATAATCTCCTTTTTTTGAAGTCGATTAATCATCTGAATCGGGGCACATGTGCTATGAACACGTCCAAAGGTGACCGAGGCTACTTCGCAGAGCAAATGTAATACCTACATATCAACATATCTTGATCTCTCGTCAAAAGTCTTAACGCCAAGTGTGAAACAAAAGAGTAAATACCGCGATTTCGAACTCCGGTTCGAGATAAATGTTGGTGTGATTCACGAGTAGATACCTATTGGGTGACAGTTGCGAATTGTGACACCTGATAGTTTTTTGTAGGTTTTCTGACACCCACGAGATAACACGTTGATAATAACTATCTTGATGGGGGGTCGAGACTATAAATGAGACTGTTGGCTACATGCATACACAAACATCACGCCTTAGCCCAGAAGGGGTAGGCTAATGTGCAACCAGGACACTCACGTTTTGCCTTGTGTGTTCCGTCCTACGATGTGATAGGGGGCGAGCCTATCGCCATATCGGGCACAAATTTCTGACTTCGTGCTGATAATGGATAGAAAAATCCAATATCACTTTGCCCGACCCGGGATTCGAACCCGAGACCTCAGCTTTGTAATTATACCGTAGTACAACTCCGCCACCGAGACAATCCGAGACTGTTGGGTATACGTATTTAATATTATTCAATGAATACGCTGTGATTGGTGTTTCGTTTAATATGAAGAATAAAATAACGACTTTATTATTCTTTTCGAAACATAAATCAATGTAATTTCACAAAATTGATTGAACGATGATTTTAACTTGGCATTAAGATAATTGTTTTTAACTATTTTTATTTTGGTATGTTTGTGATCGCAACTTATTTATAGCTCAAACAAACTGTGTGAATTGCATAAATACAGTACACACTCGTAACAACGACCGACGCAAACCTCATTATGAACGGTCATTAGTTCCATCTTGATATGTTATATTCATATTACGACCGGAAAATATTGTCAACGAGCTAAGAATAATAATACTGTCACGACCACTTATTCTTGTGCTGTGTATGATATTATAATTAATCCTTAGGTACTTAGGTATTTTTATTTCGTATATAGCATAAGCTACTTGAAAAAATTACGAACGTTTACATATATGGTATATTGTTGAAAATAAGTGAAATAGCCAATTATCTTAACAAAACCAACTATTCTTTAGTTCCCAATTTGTTCTTTATAAATGCAGGAACTTTACGTCTCCGAAGCGAAAGGCAATACTGCTATATGGCCACCAATTGTATCTACACCGAGTTTATCCCCACCTCAAGATGTGAGAGCGGACATAAGCTTCAATCCCGGGCATGTCATAAAAATAATTTTGAATATAAAGAACATAGGTAGGTAGGTACGCAAAGCGAATTGACAGTCCTGGGAATTAATACAGCACGTCACTATTCTCAGACTATACCATATCCTAGTAGACCCTTGATGCACAACCATCTTACTTTAAAATGCCATTTTCCACCAACATGCACCAACACGTAGAAATTTTATAAAATACTTAAACCGGCTTCACCCTGGTGAAGACACTATGTATCTGAGTCCAGTCCACATCAGACACATATTATTTCTCGAATTTTACGTATATTTAATTTCAACGGGACTGTTGCCCTTTATACTGCTTTTCTCGTTTCGTCCTGCCCTGTCCTGTTACATTATGTTCCATGACTCACAACCTGTCCTCTTATATAGAATATCATTTCATCTGCCCTAAATTCTATCACAAACCATCCCTTTGAGTTTGAAAGAGTAGCAAATATACATATTTAAATTCCTTTAATTCCCACGGGAAAACCACGTTTCCGGGATAAAAAGGTAGCCTGTGTTAATCCAGGGTAAGAATTACCTTCGTCACAAATTTCAAAATTGGTCCAACCGTTTGAGCGTGAAGAAGTAACAAACACACAAACTTTCGATTTTATAATATTAGTAGGAAGTAAAATAGAATGGGATAGGAATAGAAAATTAACCTGTTTAACAGCATCTTCACACCATTACTTTTCAGCATTACAGCCCCAAAACTAAAACTAGCCGACGATCGATTGAGTGTTTCACAGCAAACACAGTAGTGTGCAATGCTAAAGTCTGAACATGCATGTACTTACTTTGTTTGTTCTGAAATGTTCTAACTAGCGTCCCCGTGCCGAGAGCTGCGCCATCAAGAGAGAAGCTTTAGGGTAATGTATAAACAACAGGAATGTTATGTACAGTATACGTATAATTCTATATGTAACGTTTTTGTTGTCTTAAATTGCTCTGCGCACAACGTTTCTGCAACTGTAATGAAAATGGACGTCTCGTGGAAACCGCAGACAAGGCTTCTTACTTTAGTGCTCGTTTATCTTCGTCTAACAAAACTACTCTAAGTGATTGATTTTATTTGTGAACCGTTTAATATTTAACGTTTTTTTTATCGCCAATTGTTTGAATTTATATTTGTCAATAAAATGTAGAAATGATACGTAATAGAATCGTTAAATTTGTTATGGGCGATCATTAAGTACATACATACATAAACACACGCCTTTTTCCCAGAAGGGGTAGGCAGAGGTGCTACTAGAACACCCACGTTTCGCCTTGTATATTCCGTCCCACGATGTGATAGGGGGCGAGCCTATCGCCATATCGGGCACAAATTCCTGACTCCGGGCTAATAATGAATAGAAAAATCCAATATCACTTTGCCCGACCCGGGATTCGAACCCGAGACCTCAGCTTTGCAATCATACCGTAGTACCACTACGCCACCGAGGCAGTCTCATTAAGTACGTACGTTATAATTGTATGTTTAAATATTTTTGTATGGAGACAAGTGGTCTAGGCTCTAGTTATAATTGGAAATATCGGTTGGACGTCTATAATAGGTAGGTGTAGGTAGGTAGGTAATTATAGGTAGATATTCAAAATATGAGACATTAGGGAGTAAGATTGTTATGGGTATGCAATTTCGAATCTGAATATGGATACATAACATAAATGAATTGTTCATTATACCGGTTTCAGTTACGGTTAAATTATTTGGGATGGTCAGATAGTTTCGAATATTAGATTTTTCAGGCATTGTAAGAGGGATATAGAAATACCTCTACCTACGCACAACTACAATACACAAATCCACGGTACAAATCTGTCAGAATGTGTCTGATTTAGGTAAACTCTACCCTTGTGCAAATTATTCCACACACTTGTCAGACTTGATTACGTTTCTAGATACATTTTTATTTCGGTTATTCTTTATGTAGTTTCAGTTGAGGAAATATCTGGAAATTTCTATTTTCAGCAACATCGCAACTGGCGTTACAATAAAATTATATAGAATCTAGATATTTAGTAATTGTAAATAAATTTTATACAGTCGATTCTTGATAATGCAAACCTATAATTATTCAAACCTCTCAATAATTCGAAGTAACTGTTGGTGCCTAGCAAAACTCTAGATAAATCAAATAAATTCAATGGTTTTTGGTACACTCGGGAATTCCAAGAAAAAAATCAATCCAAAATTATCAAAAACACGCGGTAATTCGAAATTCATTCATGCAAACATTCGACAAATCGAAATATAGAAATGTTTGAAATTTGCATATACACGAACGAACATGTAGGCCTATGCACCTACACTATACACGCTCCATAAATAAACCTCTCAAGTCTCAACATTTCGAACATTTTAAATTAGGAGTTTTAAGGAGAGGTCCCTTCAACTTCGAACTAACGAAAGTCGACTGCACATGTCTCATAACAGTTGCATGTTAGAAGTTAATATAGCATAACACGTCACGCGCCAGTTGCGAAACAGATAATATTGTGTCCAACTGACCAGTTCTAACAATATGCCCGATAGCCGATCAATACCACTGCGGTTGCGACCTTTGACCTAAAACCCTACGATGCAGTGACCCATATCGGTGGCTCAAAGGGATTGCGCATCTTTAATTAATTATGTGCCTGTTTAGATTCATAACATATTATTTAAGTATTGAAATTAATAATTTGAAGAAATATTTTGTAGTTGTTTTGAATATTCGCCTTTAACTGTTGTTAATAAGAAACGTAAATGTAGTTTAATGTACAAACTCTTCATCAGTCTTTAGTCTTTACTAAGGGTGTAGTAGGGACTCATGAGTCAAAGGACTCTTGATCTATTTCGGAGGATACGCCTTGAATATTTAGAAGTGTAATTAAACACGTTTCAATGGTTGATGATCTGTCATAGATATATTTCATATATATAGAATAAATGAATACAAAAAATATTTTAATAAAGTTGTCAAATAAAACAAAATTTTAAAAAATCTTACATTTACTATCTTACACAAATAAAATTGAAATATATTTGTACATTGAAGCATACAATTTTTAAACTATAAATTAAAAATATAATTGAATGTTTATAAAATCATTTATAAAATATGTAGGACTCAAAAACTTAATTGTACATTATCACTTGAACAATAAATGCTGAAGGTAATTAATTAATAATTATAACGATGCAAATTATTGCAATTATTAAATTATTACAATTATGTAAAAATTTAAACAAATATTAAAATAGGCATACATTAAGTTAAATATAATAATTTACATAAACATATATGTAGATATATTGTTGTTTCTTCCAGGTAATAACAATGTTACAGTGTAATTATTTTGTGCCCATATAAATCCGTGGAATAGATAGATATACTGATATTAATACATCATATTATTTTATAATAACCACATTAACATGATGAAATGCAATTAATCTTAATTAATAAGGCGCTAACGCAGTATACACTACACTGAATGTAAATATAAAGTTACTACAAATTGACTAACACTTGCTCGGTAACAGTGTAGCCTCTATCAGGTTTTCTAGATTAATATATTATCTCTATAGTATAATGACGTAAGGTATAATAACGGGACCCAAGAAAAAAGTCAGATTTGAAATATTATGCACTACTTTTGAAAGGAAAATAAAAAGCACTTTGTAGTTTTTTGCAAGTCAGACAACAACAAATAATAAACTACAAATAATCTTACAACTTTGTTAAGACATTGTTCTTGGGACCCAATGACAAAATATGCTGCAAAGTCACTGTCTGTGGGCAAGATTATTGCTATTATTCATCTTTATATTGATGGCTAGCAAACCGAATGTGAAGGCTAGTGACATATTCCATAACAACTACATATTGCATATAACAATATAAAAATTAGGATATAATAATAATTAGCATGTATTCATAATTAATAATTACTTTGTAGACATTTTTGTACTGCTATGTCTCACTTGTATTACTAAGATATAAATTTGGAATATCATAGTCACTGGATATTATCATGTAAGTGTATTTTCTTATTGTATCAATAACTAATTTAAATGCTTTTCAATTTGATATCAATTTACAGATCTAGGTTGGTGTAGCATACACCATTACAAGCGAAATTTAATAAACGATCTTAATCTCTATGAAAAGATAGATCTCGAAAATTGACCAATAGGGTCCAATAATTAACGAAACGCCCACATTTGACTTAACCTGATTGGGTTATTTTTTAAATCTATCCTTAGATAGAAAATTCGATCGCTTATAAATTTCCGCCATAAATTACAGTAATTTTAACATTTTCATTTGGTATATAAGCTTAAGGTATAGAATATGACAACCGCCTTGCTCATATATTTTTTTATGTTTTCACTGTAAATCAGTTCTTTTTTCTCAATAAAAACATAAAGAGCGACTCGTGATTCTACCTCGACGTCATGGAGATTGGGCGGGGAATCTTGCGGACGATGCCCTCCTCTTGGTACTCCAGGTTGCATGGCTTCAAGAGTTCTTGCCCTCCTTGGTGGATCCATTTATTGGACACTAATACATATAAAGGTAAGTTAGTTTACTAATACATTTGAAATTTCGTCTCTCACAGACAAGCTACATATAGTACGCGACAGGTCGAGATAGCAATCGGGGTATGAGATGACGCGTGGGGAGGGGACGCCCCGCAAACCCGCACATCGCCCGCGAAGTACTAGTCATAGTGTTGCACGAGTTGCATCGACCGCGGTTATCGAATTCGATCCCGCTCACAATGTTCTGTGTATTTATTATATTACTTTGATACAGTCCCCCCATTTTTCATATATCTACCATGTTTCTTGTTCCATATTTTTCCATATTGCATAAAATTGACTTAATTATTTTTACTCTTATGCCATTGCGTTGCAAGAAAGTATCGATATAAACTACTTTGAACGTTGTACTATATCACTAGAAAATTGCCATGCCGACCTGTCGCGTTCATTACATAAGGGCTTTTAGTTGTGGCAATATTGATAGTTTTCATTATAGCTTGTTAGCGTTTTCTTGGGGAGGCCTACATCTAGCAGTGGACGGGGATTGGCAGAGTATGCGTATAACATTGATAGCCAAAGATTAAATAAAAACAGAAGTGAAAAAATAAAAAATGACAGTTGTATTAATAAGACTGTTTAAATTAAATGAGGTATTTATATTTAAGTAAGGATATAATTTACTTGGTAGGTAGCTGTTATTTGACGAAAAAAATCAGTGTTAAAGATTCACAAGTTGTAAGTTGAAGTGGTAGAGCCACGCCGTTGTTATTCATGACTCGGCATGAATGGGCAGGCGCGTCCGGAGCGGTAGTTCTGTCTCTCAGGAGATCGACGTGAAGCGATAGCTTCGTCGTCATGTTTCGTTCGGTGGGTGAGATTGCCGGGTGCCTAATACTCCTTTCCCCTTCCCATCCGTTTTCCTACCCGCTCCCCTCCCGATTTAATTAGCCGGCAACATATCTATGACCCAAGGGTTGTGGATGTCCATCGGCGGCAGTGATCACTTACCATCAGCAGACCTGTTTGCTAATTTGCCGGGCCTATTGTATATGAAAAAGAAGTGAGATATAGGTGCGTGCATGCGTGTACGCACCCCACTTGGAGCCGCGCAGTACGGGGCAGGCGGCGTGGCGGGTGGCGAGGTCTCCCTCGCCGGAGGGGTGCAGGTTGAGCCAGAAGGCGGCGGCGCGCTTCACCGGGAACAGACTCAGGCCCAGCTCCGTGAACACCGTCGCGCCGCCCTGCGCCACGTCCGACATCTGCAACACACATATTTGTGTTATCAGTCTGATATTACGTTAGCATTCAGCATGCGTACTGCCATTACACATTCTTAAAAAAGAAGAGCGCTTGTCTGTCGCTTTACTGGTTGGTCTGTCTACACATTGACGTGACATAATATGTGACATTTTTTTACGAAAATTGCCTAGCATTGAATAAATATTTATAATTATTTTCACATAACTCCTTTTTTACCAAAATTGATACTATCACTGACTGGACGGCCTCGGTAGCGCAGTTATACTACGGTGTGATTACAAAGCTGAGGTCTCGGGTTCGAATCCCGGGCCGGGCAGTTATATTGAAAATGAAATTAAAATACGTTATTGAATCTTTAAAATGTTGTACATTATTTAGATTCAGTCACTTTTTTTCGTCTACCATCCGGTTCACAAGGCTGTTTTAACTAGAGAAGAACAGGTAAGCAACTCTAGTGTTCCGCTTTTCAAGACAAGTTTACAATACAGTGATTATACAGTAGTCGCAGCTTAGTTGAATCCAGAGTTCATAAAGAATTTGTAGTAAATTATCGAATTCTTTTATAATTATCAGCCCGGAGTCAGGAATTTGTGCCCGATATGGCGATAGGCTCGCCCCCTATCACACCGTGGGACGGAAAATACAAGGGGAAACGAGGGTGTCCTGGTTGCACCCCTGCCTACCCCTTGTGAGAAAATGGCGTGAGTTTATGTATACTATGTATGTGAATAATATCAATATAATTGGGGAAAGGAGAAACAATTGAAAGCAATTATCTTTAGTTACAGTGGCGGTAGTGGTAAGTACACCACACATTTTATGGAATGCTTTACAGAGAATGATGATACATATATTAAAGTACGCTAATTAACTAGCCATCGAAACGTCAACTTTAATAATTACATTGTTAAAGTCTAGTACAGAGCCACCAACTTATCTGTTCAGGTGGCCATAATTGGAACTAAACCAGTGTTATCAAATATACAGTAATTACTGCAGATGCATTTTTTTTTTACCAAAACACTGCCAACGGTAATGTTATATTACCGTGTCGTTTCTACCGTATTTTATAAGATATATAACTGTGTATATAATTCTCTAATTTCCTCTAATCTAATTCAAGATTTTTTTAAAGTGGCAATACTCAATTCCTCACTAGCGACGATTCCGAACTTCCGACTGAACAGATAACTTGGTGGCTCTATATATTACTCACAAATGTGACAATCATATTTTTTGTAACGTCTGTTTCCAGAACATTATTTAACTGAAGGCCGACATTAATAAAGGTAACATTGGCACCGGATTTCCATTGTCACATGCACTAATGTCAATTAGGTAATTTTAATGAATACAGGTATTGTATCGAGGCTCATGATCACATGTTTTTTGTGTAAATTACGCGTACACAATGGCGTTTGCAAAACGTTACAAAATATAGTAAAAATTAAACAATACAGTATCATATGACAAGGTTCACTTACATAAAACAGCACTGTCGCTATTCTGTTGCCTCCAAACTTCGAAAATGCATTTTCTCGTTTCTGAAACAATGGAAATGGCCATGATATCACATATTTGTATAATAACAATTTACTAACAAGTATGAAACTGTAAATGATATATGATAATAGATGGCAATTAATTAAAATTGTTGTTTATAGGATAAACAGAAGGAACGAAGCGGCAATCGCAGCAAATCAGAAGAAATGCAGCTTTATTTGATGATTGTGGGGAAAAGGGAAAAAGAAAAGAGCAGAAAAAAAGGGGAGAAGCTCTATCCAGGTCATTTATATTATTTAAAGTTAAATCATATTTTTTCCTAACGATGCTTTATCCCTTAAAAACATCCTAAAAAAATCCGTTAAATTTTTCAGCTATGACGATAACGCAGATTTTTTAAGCTGCTTTGACGCAATAGACTTTTTTGAAAATATTTTGTCGCTTATCTTCACCAGGTATGATGTACGATTCTAATGGTGAAAGAATTTTTCGAATCAGTCACGTAACTTCAGACCCTATTCAATGCAAACAATCAAATCTTTTCTCTTTATGCTATTAGTTTAGACTAGCCCTGGCGAGGGTAGACCCAAGAACCACTGGCTTGACGTCGTCAAGGAAGATATGAGACTCAGTGGTCTTACTATTAAGGATACCAAAGACCGAGCGGAATGGAGAAGACTCTGCAGGAAGCCGGACCCTAGAACCGGCCGGGATAACGCCTAAGTAGAAGGAACAGAAAAGACTAACCCTGGCGAAGTCATAGTGTGGCTCGTAGTGTCCCCCGATGCCGTAGTTGACGACCTGCAGCTCCTCGGCGGAGTCCATGCTGAGGCCGGTGATGTGTGCGACGCGGCGCGACACGCGCGCCACCACGCCCGACTCGTCGTCGCGCAGCCACGCTGACTTGCTGATGCGGTAGTGGGCGGGGACTAACTCGCCCGTCTTGGGGTCGTGCACTACGGCGCGCTTGAACTGTTGAAAATATATGAAAGGTAGTTTTAGAGTAGGTTGGTACATGAGTTCGAGGGATTGAGGTCTCGTTTTATCAACCTGAAATAGCAAGCTTGCACTAGCAAATGGGTGCTTTTTAATGATAATTAAAAGGAACGTCACTGTTATAATGAGCGATAAATTCATTAAAACAGACTTAGCCACTAAATCTACTTTATATTACACTACGAATACGAAATAAATATTACGATTTTTTGCGTTTTCTTTCATAAATATTGCGTAGTTTCATTTAAGTTTAATTATTATGATGCTAATGTGACTCAATAACGTACATATTGTTAGACACTAAACACTATCTTATTAAAATACTACTTAAAACTTCTCGAACTGGTTTTTTCATTTCACTATGAGAAATTGTCACAATCACTTATTTTTGTATTATTCCTCAATATAAGCTTACCCTAGGTTTAGCCATCTCCTTGATATATTCAATTTCATTGTCGCTCAGTACTTCGTGGAATATAAACACGTCGGGTTGGATGTAATTCTGTTCCACCTTCACCGGCGCTATTTTCAGGAACGGATGGTTGTCTGTCATGTACCAGCATTTTAACCTGAAATGACAAACCATTGATAATCTTGATGACATGATTAATTATTATTAACACTAAGTCGGATGTCCAAATTATTATAGGCGAAACAATTTTATGGCGTTGTGTATACAAATCATCTTATCCGTGCATGACAACTATATCAACACGCTATTTGACCTTAGATTGATACAAGTAGGTAATAAACGTATCTTAAGTAATTTCGATATATTTATTTTTCAATATTGTTTTATTATTTTTTACTGAATGCGATTCAAGTAATTTGTGACAATTTTAATTGAGATTTGCTAAAAATACATGTGTCAATTCGCTCAGAGCGATCTCTTAAAGACAACCTGAAGCGGACATATAATAAATATAGTACATAAGTATATGTAGTACGAAAGTTTGCTACCATATTCATTAATATTTAATAAATTTATATTTAACAAAAAAACAAAAACATTACTGTTACGAAATGTCCGTTGGAGGGATATAAAATAAAGTGTTAAATTCGGAAGTTAATGACATTGGAATTTTAAAATAATTTATTTATCACAGTTTGGCTAATATATTCATTAGTTATGCAAATGATTAGGCGTTGGGATGTATCGTAAATAAAATGTAGATATAGCGTCAGAACACGCGCCGCCTACGCTTCGCTCGACATGGACATTGTCACGTACGCAAATATTTTCTTAACCTTATGAGTATGTTAAAAAAACCGTGGGATGAAATCGAAACATCCTTGACACCAATAACATTGTACATGTATCATAAAAAATTACAAGAATTGGAAAACATTGAGTGAGAAAAATATATAATTTATTACGATTTTTCAGTGGCGTAGGATTTTTACCGTATGAAAAATCTAAATTCATGAGGCCCAATTTAGTAAATTATTGCTTTGTATTTTGTGTACAAAATGTACATAGCAACATGTTTTTTTTATAGGTCCGGCATACGAGCAAGCAGGTCACTCGTCACCTGATGGTAAGTGATTACTGCTGCCCTTGAACATCCACAGGGCTTGGAGCATGGATATGTTGTCGGCACATCAGTTCGGGAGGGCAGCTGGAAGGGAAAAGGATGGGAAGAGGAAAAGGGTAATATGTCGTAATATGTCAGATACGTTTTTGTTCGTGGGAGTTCTGGAAATATGTGTACGTCATGGGAATAAATTCATTCACGATGGACTGTAATTTGCAGCCTTTAGCATAGAAAGAATTAGCGCTTGAATTGGTCAAAAAGCCAAATTAAAATGCATATATTTTACTCATTGCACGCCAAATTTTTTTCAAACTCAATCTTAACTATCAAAATATGAAATTATCGAAAAACGTTGATAAGAATAAAATTTTAAAAGAGACTGGTTTGTATGAATGTCAGAAGCATGTGTTTGATATGGTTACAATATATTAACACAAACCGTTATTTTCTCAGAAATCAGTAACCACACATCCGCGTGACGGCATCTTGTCACACGGTATTTTTAGTTCTTCAACCACAATATTATCATACATCTTATTTGAGCTTCTTAGAGTAATAAAGTATTCATTCATTATTGTCATATAACCGTTGACAATTAGAGGAAAACCCAAGGTATTTTTAAAAACTGATATACTCGTATTTTGTGATATAAACTGAAACATGACATCATAATTCAACTCACTCACTACAATACATTAATAATTATATATCAAACAGGGTATTCATTTACAGCAAGTCAACTGCTAAACGTTTGGCAGCCTCTGTGACGTAGTTAGTTAGCCGCCACTATGAAACGAGAGGCCGCGGGTTCGATCCCCGCATCAACATAAATGTTTGTGTGGCCCACAAATATTTGTGTTGGCTCTGGGTGTTTGTGAGACCGAAAAGTCTCTCGTAGCTTCTGATTTTCACGACACAAGACTCAATCTTAGTGTGGGGTCAGGACCATGTATGTGACTGTTGGGTGTATTTATTTATTATACGCCACTGCTAAAGTATATTATATTTTCGATTTTTTTTCTTGTCGTTTTTTATATCACCCGCTAAATAATATTGGTCATGGTGGATTAAATCTATAATTCATTTCATACAATGTAATTGAAACCTGTCGCCATAAGCAAGATACTGATATGGTAAAATATATCTTCAAATGTGATAAAATGTGTTTTAAAAGTAAAATTTATACTAACTTCTTGGCGATTTCTTGCGGTATTGCCATTTCACCTCGACACAGCGATTCGTATACTTTCCTCTCTTTCGCGTAATCCGATTCTTCGTACGGTTCATCTTGAGGCTCGTCACCGGTCTCCTGCGGAGTTAATATATTCATAAATTACCATTTACGAGTTTATTATTAAACTTAATCGGAGAAAAATAAATTTATCATTATTTTATTATGGTCTGTTGCCAAATGTAGCGTAAGTTGTTGCGACGAGCTCACAAAATTTTAAATCAAAATCTAGTTTTTTCGGAAATGTCCAACAAAAAGATTGTTAGATACGAGTATAATCGCCAACGGTAAATAGATGTTATATTTAAACTATTATCTTATATTTAATAGTTTATTGCAGTTTAAAATTATACTTTTGCCTCAGTAAAGCATACCTTGACGACCATTATCATCACAATTATCATTATAGGACCCATAAAAATTGAAAACACTACATACAGCCAATTTATGCTGTCACTGAGACATGAAAGAGGTTCTATACATGTTGTTAATGAAATGAGCCAATGAAGTCTATAAGGATAGTAGATATTTTATAGATATCAAATATGTTCTTACTCCACGACGTTGCTTCTTGAGCTTAGCTTCTTGTTCTGCGATAGTCTTCTGATAATGTGGGATGTTGCCACGAGCGCGGGGATGTTTGGGATCAACAGCTAACAGTTTCTGGGTCCAATCTATAGCAGTCTTCACTTCACCTGAAAAAAAAAATACTATTTCAATACAAAATAAAACAAAATAACCTGAAAATCATCGAGGTAAATTATGCAAAAAAATTATATAACTAGGATCTAATATTTTTTGAGAATTGCAAGCGAAAGTACACATTGGTTTCATTGCGCAAGTTAAATGCCGTGTCAGAGAATCAGTTTCGCATGCAAGTTTACATTAGTATTGCTTATAAAAGAGGCTAATTCAGATTATCTACAGTCATACAAACCCATCAGATAGTAAGCGAATCCGATGTACTCAAGTATGTCAGCCTCGGTGAAAGGATAGGGCTTGTTTTCAGCTTTGTATTTGCGCAAAGCCTCTTTCATCCAATTCAAGGAATTTTTGTAGTCTTTCTCGTTGTACAGAGCGCGGCCGAGCTCGTAGCAGTCGCTTGCTGACATGGGAGTACTAAAGAATTACAATAATTTGTATTAGTACAATCAATAATTTAAAATTAACAAGTATAATATTTAAGGTAGTTTAAAGATTAACATAATATTATCTTCTAACCATTTAGTTAATTATTTTAAAATAAATAATGGCAAAATTAATTTTAAGACCACACAACATTTATGTAATAAATTTTGTGTGTTGTAAGTAGCTTTGGTTGGTAGGAACCAATTTCGACCTCGTACAATAGGAGAATTCAAAAGCACAATTATAGTTACTGTGCATTGTTTCATCTTAACAAGTTTTTTTTTCAATACAATCCCGACGTTAACAATTGACACGCTTAATTCCATGTTATCATCGTACATGTATCATATATTTATATAAAAAACATGTTTGTTTCTTTAACCTTAAGCACTATAGATATAAGACAAAAGTTTACTTACACTCGGCTATAAAAAAACAGAAGTGATATTATTTACTAGTACTTTGGTATTAAAACTATCGCTAATAACTTACTCAAAGTATAAAAGCCGTTAATGGTTAACACATGTTGGCACGTGCTAATAAAAATATTATGGCATCACTAACATGTCGTGATATGATAATTGCGTGCAAATTATGTCACGAAATCGTGCATATTTACTCAATAATTCTGTTATGGTAAAGGCTATGCGGATTTACAGTAGTAAGATCCTACTTTATTTGTATGAATTATCTAGATTAATTCAGCTTGATTATCTATTTTAGTGTCAACAGATCTAAACAGTCCAATATAGAAGATTTAATTAGATACTGTATACTATAGCATTGGAATGCATATGAAGATTGATGAGCATGCCAGTTTAAATTTAATTGAGTTTCAATACAAATTGCTGTGACTTAGGTAATTCTATTACACCGCATAATTCGATCTGCAAAAGATTATTACACGATGTTTCATAACAAATAAGCATATACTTTGAATGAAATGAGGAACAATTTTGCAATTTCAACTTTAAGCTCACTGCTGAATACTTTCAAGGTACAGGCTGCAGAAAAGATCTACGTGTTACATATATTTAATAAACCTGCTTAGTAATCAAATATGATAAGATCTTTGATATTGGAATAATGCTTTTTATTAACCTTAGTAATTAAAATTAACTTGCATTTGTACGTTATCCCTTATATAACTTACGATTTTATTCAACGGAATATTAACTATGCATCTCTGACCTGTAATTTCATAGGTATATTAAATAATTTACCTGTAAGCGACGCCGTTCAACATGCCTTCTGATAAATCTTTCACGTCCAGATGGTAGGTAGCTTGAAGCCGCGTCAACGCCTGCGCAGCGCCAGTCAAGTCTTCCAGCGTGGGATATTTTACGTCGTCGTGGTTCATTGTTATATTCTTTATGTATTCTACAAATGCGATGAGCAATTAGAAAGTACTTGGATTAAAATTATCCAACAGCGTTAATGATATTTGAGGATTTTTAAATCAAATATTGCAGTATTTTATATAATGTAGGCGGTCATATATAATCAACTCAGCAAAATAATAAGCATAGTTTGTATTATTAAAAAAAAATTAGTTATTAAAGCTATATGAAATATAATAGTTTTTTTTTGCTATACATAAATCCCAAGATCAAATAAAAATTTACGGGTGTTCAAGCTTACACTCTGTATAAAGTGTGACAGGAACGCATTAATTTGCAAACCGATATCGTAATAAATTAAAAGAGGACCATAAATTAAATTCCAAATTATTTCGTTAAGTTATATTATATGTTTTATATTTGAATATAAATTATTTTTAAATTGGCTGGTAAGGAAGTATATAACATAAAAGCTCGCTGTATGACACATCAGTAAATACCATACACGTAGTACCGATTAGATTTATTACTAAGCTTATGTTAATATATTGTCATTTATAAATACGATTTTGATATATATGTTTTTATCAGCCCATATACGTCCCACTGCTAAATAAATATAAATATTACTAAATTATATATTATTAAAAGTAATCTTAAACTAGGCGAAGATTTATTATCATATTTTCAAACCTTTGTATAGCCGTAAGTATGTTCATATAGTCATAAAAAATGGTTTGGTACAAAAACACAAAGCATGAAAATTTCATTTCGTGAATGGTGTCCAATTAGTTCGTATGTTTCGTTCGTAATGGTTAGATTGGCATACAAAATTAAGGACACTTCATTCTACACACATTCTTCACACACACTTCTAGTCTGCTCTTTGTAATTGCTTTCAAACATTTTCTTTATTATTACTCCTTACTGGTGGTAGGTATCTCATATGTGAAAAGCTGCCAGGGTAGGTACCACCGCAATGTCTATTTCTTCCGCCAAACAGCAGTGTAAACGCATTGTTGTATTCCGGTTTGAAGGACATTGTACTACTGGACATAATGAGACTAAATACTCGTACATTATATCTCAGGATGGCGAGCGCAGTGAAATGCCAAGCCATGCTTTGTAATTCATGGTGTTGTTTGGTTTTGCTACTGTCCATGAGCGGTCATACTGCTTACCATCAGGCGAATGGCATGCTCGTCTCGCCATTCAATGCAACAAAATACCGCCTTATATAATTTTTATAACAACATTAAACTTACCAGTTCCAATTTTTATACTATCTTCTATGAAGTCCAGATCCATCGTCAGTCTTTTAATGAGCGTGAAAGCATTAATCGGGTTTCCCAAGTAATTAGGTATGTCTTCCATGGCTCTGTCATGTTCTTCTTTATAGAGATCTAAATGTCTGAAAATATTTTACACGATATAAATAAAAAAAATCGTTGAATGATTTTTTTATTATAAAACAGCATTCATTTAATACACAGTTTTTCATTAGTCCAGGTAACGCAGCACAAAATTTGAAAAAAAAAAACCTTAGAGTAGATTTTCTTGTAAAAAATCGCGATTTTAGTCTTCAAAATATATGGCCACCCCGTAGAATTAGCCTAGAGTGATAAGAAAGATGTAGGTAAAAGTAATTGCTAACACGTGAATATCAACCAGTTTATTAATTATTTACAATTAGGAGGCAATATTAATATCTAAGTTTTAATAATACATACTGTTTTAAAATCATAAGTCTCTTCTCTTCTTTTTGGATGTAGAAATCTAAATCGTCTATTATCCTCTTGTGGGTTTCCAAAAGCGGCTCTACATCCGATATTGCAGTGAAAAGTTCAGCGCGCGTCCATAGACCCCAGTCCAGGAGCAACACAAAGCAAAATATGCTTAATGTCTTCATATTAGGAACCATTTTTATTTGGCCACACTAAAATGAACAGGAAAAACAAATTTTGAGGAAAAATTTCACTACTTTATGTTAATATGCATGCAGAGATGATGCAAACTCGTGTCTCACGCTTAATTACGTCACATTTAAAAAATAAATCTTTTTTTATTTCGCAGTCACGGAAAGCACGTAAAATATTATCGAATGCATTGTTATGTTTTTATTATCACTTTAAAAAAACAATTTTACTATAAGATAAAAAAAATATTGACAAGTCGATAATAGTACATATAAAAATATAATAGTATTATTTTATTTATTTTTGGTCTAACATTTACACGACTTTTACCATTTATCTATTTAACAGGGTGAAATTTACAAATGGACGTGGATAGTCAAATACGAAACTATGAGGTATAGTGAAAAATGCTAAAAGGAGTCACGAGCCCGATGTTGATAAAAACTAAAGCTGCGTGCTAGATTTTTGATAAATCAACATGCCTAGTGAGGAAACGAACCTGATGATTTTGAAAAAAATAAACACATGCTGTATTATCACATCATTTGATAATGTTGCCAATTAAGACAGTTATCATTAAAAAAAGAAAAGTTTAGAAATGAATATTTAAAACGAAATTTTTTAGTATCCAAAAAAGTAGACGGCTAAAAAGTCAAAGTCCCCTTTTAACAGCTTCATTTCCAAAACTTCTTCAAGCGTGTTTACATACCAAACACACAACATGCATTAACTTCTAACAATGAATCATCAGGGTTGGAATGTATCGCCATTTTCCCAAACTGATAAATACACATATGTAGCTACCATTACATTAAAAAAGTAACATCCTGGTTGTGATAATATCAGTACCATTCCAGTTTTCAAATCATAATGAATCATTTAAATATTATCTCATTTTTCCTCTCAACAAAACAATGAAATGCTCAACTCATATTACATTAAGGAAACGAATATTCACCGTGGTTAAATAACGAAATGATTTTTTTTGTATATTTGTATTAAACGAATAAGTTTTTTGTACTTTTATATGTATACGAATAAGATTAAATGTATGGTAAATGGAGTTAATTATGCCAAATTCCGGCGATTATCTCGTATACGGTAACAGCGTATTCTACGGTGTGAACGATGTTAGACGGGGCAATGACTCTTGCGGTATAATTTGACAATGTTTAATACCCATAAAGAGTTAAGTGAATGAGACTGGATTCGTCACATTTAATTGACACGGCCATCCTGCCAAACCGCTTTATTGTTTGGGTGTTCGGAACATCATAAAGGTTCCATACCTACGACATTAAAATTCACAGGCCCGCGAAAAGCAGGCTAAAGCCTTTCACGTAACAAAGACAAAACCGCAATACGTGAAGTGAATTGTATGCGGTTTTGAATAAAATATTAGACAGGTTTTTATTTCAAAATTCTAGATACCAGATGATGTTCCGGGTTTATCAAAACCTAAGATACCTTTTTGTATTTTGTGAAATAAATTCCTGGTTCACGGACCTACTTATTTTGTGAACGCATGTTCCTTAATATTAACCACAACATTTAGGCCTTATTCATAGGAAGTTTTAATACGTATTTTAGTATTGAATGTTTTGTCTTTTTCGCTCAAACTGAATTCAAGAGTCCTTCGAAAAGGACAAAACATTCGATAACTAAAATAGGTTTTAAAACTGTCTATGAATAAAGCCCTATTTATAAATATTTAAAAATCCCGCGCATTTTTTTAAGATTTACCAAAACAGCTTAAGCATGACTGTGATTACAGCATAAGAATATACGGGTGGCGAAATAATCGCGACATTATTTGTGTGAAATAATCTCAAAGCTTCCACAAAGATAATTATTCCCACATTAAAGTATACACAACACCGCGGAATCTTTGCTAATGATGCGCTCCAGCGTGACTTGTGACCCGGCGCTCCCACGAGCACGACTACGTGACTGACGCTACACTATTAGCAGAAAGAGTTCCAATCAGCTGTAATACTCGAACAATTTACTCTCAGCTTTGGTATTACGTCGCAGTACCGACAGCAAATTAGTACGCTTCGAAATTTAAAAACCGTGATCAGAACACATTATTTGTAGTAAAAGCACTAATTATTCAGACGTGGAGTTCATGCAAAGAATTATAAATTGCCTTCAATAAAAGAAGGATTATAAAAATTGGTTTTAATTTTTGTTAATTAACGTTGACAAGTTTCATGAATGATATTTCGGCGAGATTATTAGCGTATGATTTTTGTATAGAAACAAATAGGATATATAAGTAAAACTTGTTAGTACAAACAACTGACTAGTGACTAATCATGCTTAGCCAAAGATAGACGTTCTCAGCACCGAAAATAAGGGACCACATGCCATATTGAGAATGATGTAATCACTCCATCGAAAAATGCACTGAATATACGAACCACTTCGTTTTTGGGCAAGTAATAAAACTTTATTGCGGAATGGGCCGAGGCCCGCTTAATTATGATAAAATATATCTCTTAATTTATATCTTGGGTCGACGTTTAGAATACTTCTCGAAGATTATAGAAGTTTCTAACGATAAAATCATGCCATTGTCTGAGAATAAATTGTTTCCTACGTTTAGAGTCCGAGGTCTGTTTTAGTGAAAGTCTGGACCAAAATAGTGACTCTCGAATGGAAATACAGAGCTTTGTGTGGCAATTAAATATAAATCTATGCATTGAAAATCAAGATAGTCAATTACGTTATGTACGTTACACATATATGGAATATTGTTGGTATTTTTTTGTTTATAAATTTAGTTAATTCGTTGAGTTATTTTGGTATTCATTTCTACATTTATACATACTTGTCATTCTTTATTACGGTGATTCATACGATAGGTGCAAAATAAATTTGCATATAAACTATTTTTATAGACATCTATAACATTTACCACTATGGAGAAAACAAGAAAACATCGTTAATAATTTTGGAAATACGCCGTATCCCGATAAGCTCTATTTTTTTCGCATCTCAATATATACATATTTGAACTAGTAGCAATTATGGAGGCGATTGAAACAAATCCGTAGATGTAAGTTCCAGAACGAGAGTAATTTATCCGCCGATGGAGTAGGGAGCTGTACCACGTGACTCGCCGGGATTGTATGATTGCTCCCATGCGACACATTAGCGACAAGCGATGACTGGTGAAACATCATCATAACACCAATATTGTACCAAATTAACAAGCGCAGATTTATTAGGGGAATAAAAATAACAACTGAATATTGATTAAAATGAAAAATATTCTGATTTTATACTAATCTTTGTATTATAAAAATTTTGATGTGCGGGTTCCACATATTACGAGAAAATTCTAGATTGTTTAAAGGAATTATATTTCTAGTCAAAACTTTCTTTTAAATTAAACTGAAATAAAATAGGAAATTTGATTTTAATGATGAAATACGCTTTACGTATTCATTTGTATGCTTTATTGTATATTTGAAATAATATTACTTACATAAAAATCTCCGTTCGAAAAGTAGAGCAGTCAATCCAACTGGGTAAGACCACTGATATCCGACAAATAAAATGATTACAGGGTTGCTAAGTTCACTTACGCCAAAACAATCAATAAATCACTATAAAAGAACCCAAAAATCAATACAGGAATTAATAGCAGAAGTATTGTTATTTTTTGTATGCGTGCGGCGTGCGCCAGCGCAGCCGGCCGCGGGTCAACGAACAAAATACTGCCATTCAGAAGCTAGCAACAAACCGGTGACCTTATCTATATAAGCAACTGGGGAGATGACGTGCTAAAGCGTATAATAAAACATAATTAATTGCGGATACACTGCGGAAGCGTCTCTTTTCACTACTAACTACAGCATCGTACATCGTTGTAACTGAAATCCGCAGACAACTTACTCACCTACAGACCTATTAAAATTCAATACAAATTTGTGTTAAATACACAGTTTATAAGTTCGAACTTCGAAACGAAAAGCATTAGTTCTGTAACTCGTGTTAGAAACTTGATATTACTAACATCGTAAGCGGTATGGTATATAGAAATACTATAGAAACATCGATGCAAGCCACGATAAACTAGAAATTATCATGGTGCCTTGGCGTCGTGGGCGAGTTATTGAATTGTGCTCAATTTGAGAATGCCGTTAGAATAACATGCAATTGCCAGTTTTAATTAGACATATTATTGGAGTTCCGTACATTAAGAAGATAAATAAAAACTATAAGGTGACATCTATGTTTATCTGTCCATCGCTGCATAATTAGCTAGGATTTTTCACATTAGACCTAACAATCTAATAGACGGAACAGGTCCTTAAAATGACGTACAAAGAAAGACATTGTCGTTGTTGTCTTTGTCTTTTACCATATTATTATCAACCAATAGCAACATAGCCTGCTATAAGCTTAGAAAAATGTGTCTATCTACTATGATTAGGCAGTTTTATAATTCATTGTTGTTCTGAAATATCTATAAAAATCCTACGTACTGTCAACTCCTGGAACTTCGCCTTTTACACCAACTTCGCCCGAAATATAAAAATGGTCATAATTTTGTTACTGTGTTAGGCAGCCTTCTGTGCGTTCATTGGTTGAATAGGAAATTAAGTTCTGGTAAGAGTACGACCGAATCTGTTAAGGAAAACACCGGAAAAGTGTTAGGATAACACGAAATATCGCGAGGAGTGTGCGCATGATTTTCGGTGTTCCCATAAAAGTTGTAGCAGGTGGTGTGCACAATAAGAATACGAGTTTTAGGTTTTTACTGTATGTTACACATTTATCTGACTTTCTGTTAAACTAAAATTTATTGAGCTATCTTTAAACTGCAAGTAGATGTTTCGCCAAACATTGTAAGGAGGGCATAACATTTTCAAAGTAAAGTTATCCAACTTCGCCTACCCTTATGGTTGACAATATTAGGGGAAGCATTTACCGACTTTGAAAAGTAAGTGTTATGAACAATTTTTTTTTACTCACTTCATTTGGGCGAAAATTTGGATTTTCGGCCTATTCATCCCAAAATTATGCACAGTTATAGGAGTTGATGGTATAAATTAAATATTTTAAATAAAAGTCGAAGCCTAATGGCCTCTACACACGTAACGATATAACTGTGCAAGTCTGGCTCGCGCAAACATAATTTCTGTCAAAAAGAACGTCGTAGTATAAAGATTAAGCTTGCCTCCAACACCTGAAGTGATGAACACGACTACTCTGCTAAGATACAAGGAACAGGAAGTATGAAGTTTGCGCAGTTATTTGCCCACACACGTCCAAGTATACTAGTGCAAACTCAGACTTGCACAGTTATATCGTTACGTGTGTGGCGGCCATTAGGAACAATGCTGTTCAACACAAACGACGAAGAAATATATTATCACTTTCAAAATCACAAAGGAGGCCTTCAATGGGGAAAGCGATAAAGCAAAGACAAATAATGCGGGTTTACCATAAGATATTTAGCGGTACCATCTTCAAATACCGACTGCAAATATCGTACCTGTCTTGTTTAAATAATTCGCACGACTTCGACATTTCAAGGGACATTGTTTACATTCCGAAGCAATACTTATGGGAAAACCGTTACATTTAACATTTCGAGTGTTGAATTATTAAAGGCAAGAGACAAGAAGCATTGGAACATAAGCAATGGAGGGGAATTAAGTTGATTATTTTGATACTCGATATTATGCGACTTCATGAATTTGGTATTGTCAACAATAGAATAAAGACGATGATGAAGATCGAATTACGTATGCTTACAACCAATAATTAAATGTTCCCTTGCAATACTATAGTTTTTAACATTGATATATTGTTCTAGAGGCATCACTGGGAACAAAATGAACTTTTATGAGAAGTAAAAAGTGCGGTATTGTACCGCAAATCTCTCTTTCTGTTTCATCAATCCAACCTATTTATAATATCTTATCTCTCGCTGCAAAATTTCCATATGCCTGATACGCGAGCACCGATATTGTCACGATGTCTCCTCTAGTTAAGTTATAACAACTCGATGGCTTTTAATGTTTTCCATATCGACTACAATTTATAGAAATAATAGAAAATAACTTTAAAATAATCGGCCAGGATATGAGTAATAACGACTAAGCACACATTATCTATGTATGGAATCTTTAATGGGTGCTAGATTTACAGGGCGCGTAAAATAAACGTTAGCTCATCGAATTGGTACTAGTGTTATATTACGTAGCGTTCATTTAGCTAGAGTTTCTCATTACTGCATATTTGTTCGCGGCGTGTTAAGGATGCAAGCTTCGTGTAAGCATTTTCTGCCAATTGCTTCCGATTACCGAAGCGCTAGTGGCGTTGACGGTAAATGAAATAGTACAATTATATTGAAAGATCATAAGCAAAAGGGTCTATAGCCTCGAGTTTTCATAAATATGAGAACATGTGCAAAGGAATAATTTTCAACACAAAACTATTGGCATTGAGATAATATGCTAGAGTTGATATTAAGAACAAAATCTGTGCGTAAGTACGAGGCGCACAAGGAATCACTGAACAGTAGGGTGCGACAGGAGATAATATGAGTGTAGAAATAACATATAGAAATAACAATATAGAAATTGGGGACTGCAGGCAGCAGTTCCTACCTGCACTTTTTTATTATGAAATTTGATGATGCAGAATTCCTGCTGACTTTTATTACCACTGCACAGGTTGGATGTAAATGCAATCTGGTAGTATATAATATAACAACTTAACAGTATTTTGATGGAATATGGTATGGAAGTAGCTTACAACCTGGATTAACATTTAGGCTACATTTTATCCTGAAAAATTTGGTATTCCCGTGGGATGAGATATGAATTCTGAATTATTTGTTACTTTTTTAAACTCAAAGGGATGGGACGGGGCTGGATTACATGCCTTGTGTGAGAATGAGATAGGATGGAGCGGGATATAGCGAGCCAGAACAGGAAATAAACAGATGTATCACTAATAGAATTTTAAAATATGGCATTAATGTTTCAAGCTAAGAACAATGTGTTATAACTTATAGTTAAAAATTATAAAAGTCTTGATTATCAATAAAATAAAAAAAATATTTGCAACCTTTTTGTGATAAAAAGTCTATGTGCTGTCCCAATTCTTATAATACAGACTACATAAAAAACTAAAAAACAAACACCAGAGACAACCAGATATTCAAATTACTTTTGTCTATATTTTAAGGAATCTATTCTCATTAATAACTGGTTGCCTTCTGTATGAAAAAAGACAATAAATCTAAAGTTCATCTCAATAAAATTAATTCATATTACCATATAACCAATAACCAGTTCATGTTATTATTTTTAAGGAGAAAGTATTTTATCACTCTGATATACTTAATTATTTATTTGTCTTGCTTACAAAAATTGGGGTTTAAATTACTTGAAGTGGAACTTGGATACTTCCATGATATGGAATTAGACTTATATAGTTAGCCCTGGCATAAAGGAATAATTAAATTGCAAACAAATGTCAATTATTATCATTAATTCTTGCAATTATTATTTGAGACTGCTACAAAAAATACCTTTATTTATCCTTTGAATACCTTAATTTATCAAAGACCTAAACAAATGACTGGCCTCTATGGGCTAGAACCGCTTGCTGTCCCAATAAGAGGAAAAAGTGATAAAATCTCTGACCTACCTAGATTAAGCTTTAGAAGAATGTTAATAATTGTGCTAGGTATATACCTAAGTCTATTTAAATATCTGTCACATCATAAAAATATATAATATTTGACGTAACCTAATTAAAAATAAATAAAGCTACAGCTTTAGATGAAAGCTTTTAAAGAACAAATATAACGAGGAGTAAGCACTTAATTATGCGGCATTTAAAATGAACAGTATTGTATTCTTACCTTCAAAAACAATGTTCAGAGATCCCGCATAATACAATTAAATTATATATGATAAACTCCTCCGGCACAAATATTTATTGGGTGCAGTGCGCTTTCAATTTTGCGCGTTGAACTGCTTTGCAATCTAAATTCTAAACTCGACGCACTGATCGTTGATCGTTCCCTTCCTCACTTACACTCATACTAGATCTAAGCCGCGGAACTTTCGGACTTCGGTATAATTTATTATACTTTATCGATATATTGGCAATATCGAAATTGTAAAATAATCGATATACGTAATATTGTCGGTATTAGGATTATTCGAATTTGGGACAGGTTTCTCAACTTTGAGTTTTTAGGTCCTGGATTCGATATCTTGATTGAAGAATATATCATAATGCCACTTTTTTCCGTTATATATGTACATTAGTCAGGAATTAAATTATTACTTCCCATAATTATGCGTATATGAACAGTTCGCGCATCATAAATTTTGGGAGCGTAGTCTTGGGCAAAATGAAAGTAAAATTATGGTGATCAGTATGCAAATAGCATCGAGAGTTGACATATCTACATGGGTCACGGACCTAGTGGCGAATTTTCGTGCTTTCAGACGTTTTTGCCATACCCATTACTGGAATTAAGTATGACAGCTCACTTAATAGGTCCCATTAAATATAGTAATTTGATCCGTGGTGCTTTAAAGCGGGCTTCTCTGGTTGTAAAAGTCTTTTTATCCGAGGTTACCTCTTTAGTTAATCGTTTTGTCGTTAACGGAGGTAAGTGGACAGAAAAGATTTCCAGCTCTTCCTGTTAATTTAACTTTATGATTAATTTCGTTGCGGGTTGAAGACAAGTTAGACATTCCCGGAGACGCACTGAGCTTTATTGCTCGGTGTCATTAAAATGCGTGCCACTGTTGATCCTGGCTTACACGAGTTGCAGTGGCGGGTGTGGGGGCGGGACAGTCTCCAAAAATTATGCCAGTTAAGAATCTCTCTGGAACTAACACTGAACATCGAAAAACAATTTTGGAAGAAGAATTTGGCTTATTTTGTTTCGACGGATGCGATATAATGTTTCGCTTGCCTGATAACAAAGCTTTGGGATTATTTGGAAATCCATGAATAAACTATAATTTGTGAAACAACAAGCATGTATAGTGTGGGAGTCACAATTCATTTATATTACACCATTAACCAGTGCGTCTTTAAGGTGGAACATAACTCTATACCAGATTGATATATATATATATATATATATATATATATGAAAAAGTTCTTAGTTCCCATTATCATATTTTTTATGATTGTAAATTTATTTAAATATTTTAATTATTACTATTATACCAGGGTAGACTGGCAGAGAATGCCTATGGCATTAAGTCCGCCTATATACATTAAATAAATAAATATGAGGGCAAATACAAAAAATATATCGATATTTCAAAACTCCTTCCATCTCTAGTTATTTTAAGTTGTCATATGTCATGCGAAACAAACTATTTGTTCGGGTTATGCTACATCAGTATTTGCCGTAATCGAATAAAAATTGTTCGTAAGCAATTTATTTTGGCTACAATGTGTTCAAAACAATCATAAAAAAATAACACCAAAACATGTTATTATTACAAAAACGTATAATGTGCGATATTGTAGCTGCAATAAGGCCCCAGCTCAGCAATATGCAATGCTCCAAGGAGCAAAACGCTGATAATTCTGCTGGTACCTGGTTAACATTTAACAGATATTTAATAATTTGGTTTCAAAGATATTACATGATTCCATATGATCCAAAATAGTTCTTTCTGTATATATCCTCTACGGTCTTTTGGCATCCAAATGCGTTGTTGCTGTCAAAATATTAAAAACATGTTTTCTTTTCACATTTTATTATTAATGGACATGTTAATACTATTAGATTACGAGTATAAATGTTTGTTTTTTATATTATGATAGCCTATCTCAAACAAGTGTTAATTATACATAATTTTAATTTTATTTTTGGTTGCAAATTTCGCCACACGCCAATAGAATTTAGATGAATAATATTTATCTTTATTTACAATTAAATCGATGTTTATTTTCGATAAATGATAATGTATGATAAATGATAGACACTTGGAAGTTAATGAGAGCTATAGCGCACTGTCGACCGGTCGCCCGGCGACTGAGTTGCCGGGCGACCAAAACATAGGTGACCAAGGCCGGAACCAAGCCGAGCGTAGTGTTTCTTGTACATTCGTGCGGATAAGTTTTCGAAGAAGCTGCAATAGTAGTACTACTAATTATTATAAAGAGAACAAAAGAAAAGAAACGTAAAATTGTATTGGGCACATCTTTCTTGCAAGAACGGAGATTAAAATAAGTGTTTAAAATATTTTATAAAACCGTTAGAAACTACCCTCGTAGTATTTTTTCATTACGCAAGAATGTCTGTGCGTTCCTTTGATGGACTCATTATGTCTTATAAAACCATAATATAAAATCAATTTGCAAACACTGAGCTATTGTTGTGCTCGATGTTCAGTCGCTTCGAAAGTCGCTCTCAGTGCGAACGCTTCCATTTGAACCCGTGCTTTTAGTGGTCGCCGGCAACTAGCAGTCGCCTGTGTGTGACACACAGTGTGTCACCACTGCAGTGTGTATGCCCCTATACACACTATAGGAAGTCACAGTTGCCGGCGACCGGTTGACAGTGCGCAATGGGTCTAAGCCGCTGTCAACGTTTTTGATTATTACTTTTTTAAATTTCTTATTTAGTCTGAAGCCGATTTTACAGAAGCTTTATGCTACGGGTAGTAGCGAGTTATTTGAGGTAACAATGTTAGATTACAGTGCGTTAGAACCCCAAATCGATATTAACCAACAATAATCGCAAAATCTATATGCCTATACATCTCTAGTCCATGTGGATATATTTTGACGTATTCTAATTCTTTGAGGTTATGTTTTCAGAGCGGAATGATGTTGTTTTGATCTATGTTTAGTGTTGTCTGATTTCTGTTAACAGATTATAATAAATATAAGCCATGTCTAACGTTAAAATTAAAGTCATAAGCCGCAACCCAGATGACTATTTACGTGCTACAAAAAGAGATATCCATAAGAGTATGTATTACCCACTGTTCCCTATACTGACAAATTGTAAGTAGTAAGTATTGCATAAATTTTTGTGTTGTTTTTAGTTCCCAGAAACTATGACCCCAGTCTTCATCCTTTGGAAGCACCACGTGAGTACGTGAGAGCGTTAAATGCTGTTAAATTGGAAAGAGTATTTGCGAAGCCTTTTATCGGAAGCCTAGACGGACACAGAGATGGTGTGTCATGTTTGGCGAAGCACCCGAATAGGCTCGCAGTGCTAGCGAGTGGTGCTTTTGACGGTGAAATACGTCTGTGGGACTTGGCTGTACGTAAATGCACTAGGAATTATGTGGCACATGAGGGTTGTGTTAGAGCATTATGTTACTTACCAAGTGGCGAGCAGTTTTCAAGTGTTGGCGATGATAAGACTATCAAAACATGGAAATCACAAGTCTTAACAGAGGAAGATGAAGACCCAGTCAACACATTGCTAAGTTCCTCTGTAGTGACTGGCATCACACATCATAGAGAGAGGCCAATATTTGCAACATGTGGAGAACATTGCCAGCTTTGGGAAAATACTAGAAATGAACCAATTAAAGTATTTAAATGGGGTGTAGACAGTTTACACCATGTAGCTTTTAATCAGGTAAACTCTTGGTTTAGTTGTTTTAATATTGTTTCACATTTCATTTAATATGTTGTATATCCAATATACTATATATATATATCCATGTGGTTGAACATATTATCTAGATAAACAACACATCTGGGATGTATTAGCCATATGCTACGATCAACATATTAAGCTATTTGTGTACACCAGATTGATATCCAAAAACTATACATAAATGAAATGTTAAAAACAGCTGATAAATTGAGTTTTTACATTCATATGGTTGATAATAAATCATTCTAATAATAAATAACACTTATTTAAAATGTTACAGGTTGAAAACAATCTATTAGCTGCATGTGCAAGTGACAGGAGCATAATTCTATATGATTCTCGTGAATCAGGACCTTTAAGGAAGGTTGTTTTGGAGTTGAGGTCTAATGCTCTAGCATGGAATCCAATGGAGGCCTTTATATTCACTGTAGCAAATGAAGATTACAAGTTAGTATACTCTAGTTAATTGTATTTTAACACAGATAAAAACCAATTTAAATAAGGCAATTAAAGAACTTAAAGCACTCTTACCTGATATTGCAAATGAATCGCTTAAAACAGAGACTAACATAAATGTCTTTAAATCAAATTGGGACGCACAACCTCTGGAAAGCAATAATATATATCGCCCATACCTGTGGATCACACAAATTTAGGTGCAGGGATCGAACCCGTGACTTCATGTTTCATAGCCAGTGTCTTACAATCTAATGCATCAATGATTTTTTCTAACCCTTTCATTTTTAATTTCAGCTTATACACATTTGACATTCGAAGACTGCAAGAACCTGTACATGTTCACATGGACCACACATCAGCCGTTATTGATGTTGACTATGCACCCACTGGTCGGGAGTTTGTAGCGGGTAGTTATGACAAAACGGTGAGGATATTCCAAAGTGAAAGGGGGCATTCTAGAGACGTATATCACACAAAAAGAATGCAGAGGCTAACTTGTGTCAAATGGTCTTTAGATAACAAGTACATATTGACTGGATCTGATGAGATGAATATTAGAATGTGGAAAGCGAAAGCATCAGAAAAACTTGGAATTGTAAGTATAGTGCAGATTTTATTTTCTTTTTTGACCAATTAAAGTAAGGAAGGAACGGAAGCTCCCATCTTACTCTTCGCCCTATGATGAGGGGGTATAAAAATTCTACTTTGATATCTCCTGCCTATCGTGAAATGTGTCCTCAAGGTGACGTCAATCATTGGATACTGAACTGGAGGGGTCAATGCACCATATAACACTTCAATCGGACGCCCAAACAGCATAGTAAGTGAAGGCACCCATGCTCCCTATTAGATAGACCAGTAATGATAACGCACGGTCTTAGAGATTTTCAGTACTCCCAGTACTTTTCGCCCTATGATAATACTCGTGATGGCCACCGAAGGTTAAACCCATATGTCGGCGTAGGATTTTTAGGGGTCCAGTCTGGCCACAATATCAGCAAGCGTTTCAAGCTGGAAGGCATGTGATATTGATATAGCCCTTTCGGCCTCTTCCGGTATGTCGGAAAGGAGGCTTTGTACAGCCATAGCCCTGCCATAGCTTGTGCCGGCATGATATGAAAGAAATTACATTGTAATGTGGTACTGTGGGTGTTTCTAGTCGGCAATTCTCATACTATTCAATTCAGTCACTTAATCTCACACTTACTACTCACTACTTACTCACTCAATCCTTAATATATCGAACTAGTATTTTCCACAATAAAAGGATAACGGGTTATTTTTTTTATAAATGACTAAGGAATATTCAGCAATTATTTTATGTTTTGCAGCTTAAACCACGCGAACGGACAGCACTTAATTATTCCGAAGCTCTAAAGGAGAAGTTCGCATCACATCCCCAAGTCAAGCGCATTGCTCGTCACAGACATGTTCCTAAACATGTATTGAATGCACAGAAAGAGCTTAGGACAATACGAGAAAAGAGTAAGAGGAAGGACGCTAACCGACGAGCCCACAGCAAACCAGGAACTATTCCGCGTGTTTCAGAACGCGAAAAACATATTGTTAAGGAGGACGTGTGATATAATAAATCATATTTGTGTAATAAGTGTTTGTAATTTAATAAAAAATAATATAATTAATTTTATCCTACTTACTAAACTCCTAAAATACTGAACAAGATTTTTCCAAGTTATTGCAGGTTTGGGAATATATGGTTACATAAAACTATTTAATGAACAAAACTTTCTAAACAAATTCTTTCCACTTGTTAATAAAACATTTTTCTACAATATAACAAGGTCCTATAAGTGTAATATTATAAAAAAATATGTAAAAATGTCTAATTGGTACATACATAAAATGTCGAAGATTTGGCTAAAAGCAATTATGTTTAACACAATCACATGATGTTTAATCACAAATGTTTTTATCACATCAAAATAAATAGTTCAAACGACCAAATCCATATTTCGATTTGCCAACAGTATACAGGGTGAATTTTTTAAGTGGGCGTGGATGGCTAAATACTTAACTATGAGGAATATCGAAATATCGTCAAAGGAGTTACTAGCGCGATTTTGATGAAACTGAAAACTGAAATGATAACTGTCCTTATTGGCAACATTATCAAATGATATTATAATACAGCATGTGTTTTTTTTTTCATAATCATCGGCTGCGATTCCTAGCTAGGCATATTTATTTATCAAAAGTTTAAGTATGCAATTTCAGTTTTCATCAAAATCGGGCTTGTAACTCCTTTCAGTATTTTTTAACATTCCTCATAGTTTCCGATTTGGCCCTCCACATTTGAAATATTTACCCTGCATAATAAAATGAAAGTATTCAATTTCTTTGCAACAATTATCTAAAGCAATTTAGTTTTTATAACTTCACATCATGCGAGTTACAGTTCAAGCGGTAAGACGCCAATATACTGTAACCATTTATGAAGTTCAGCCAGTTAAGAGCTGCCATTTATAGTAACTACATATTTATAAAATAAAAGTACTTAGAATATTTAATATGCCTATACTTCTCGAGGATTTTTCTGAAGAAAAAAACATTGCAAAAATAATTGGGCTCCTCTGTATATACTATGGGATGAGTAATAAACATAATCATAAATAAGGATTGAAAATAGTTTACTGAAAAACTGAAATAGGTTTTAAAACTTTTTATGAATAAGACTGAATAAGGCTTCACTTATTTCTTAGGTCTATTTTAATCGACTTCAAAAAAAGTAGATTATCAATTCGATGTGTATGTATGTAATTTAGTCAGAATTTCATATTTTATGGATATGTTGGTCTATAACAACTTTTGAACGCTTTTGTCTGTGTGTATGTTTGTCCACGCATATCTCAAAAAGTATAAGGCGGTATTTAAATATTCGTTTGCGTTGGATTAAGTTTAGTCCAATTTAGGAGCTGTGTAAGTTTCATAGAAATCGGTTAAGTAGTTTTTGAGATAGAGCAGGGGTGACCAACCTTTTCGGGTACGCGGAACGCATACACGTTTACTATTTAGTCGCGGCGCCGTATTCTATTTAACTGGTAGAAAGTAAAATGATACTAGTTAGATAAATAAGCACAAAACTTAAAATCCAGAGAAAGATAATTTCTTCGTGGCGCCCCTTTCTACTGCCTACGGCGCGACGCGGCGCACCAGAGCGCACACTTTAAAACCGTGAGATAAAGAGTAATAATAAATAAATACACCTACCAGTCACATATGTACATAGTCCTGACCCCACACTACGATCGAGTTTTGTCTCGTGGGTATCAGAAACTACGAGACTTTTCGGTCTCACAAACACTCAGACCCGAAACAAATACTTGTGGTTCACACGAACATTTGTCTCGGTGCGGAGATCGAACCCGCGGCCTCCCGTTTCACAGCCAGTTTCAAACCAACTGGGCAAAGGAGGCTATCAGTAAAGTAGTAAAGTTTGTATAATTCACTAGTAAAGTGTGGATAGTTGTGTTAGCAAAAGAAATTGGTAAGAAATTAGTTTTAATTACTGCTATAGAATTAAAAAAAACGAAGAAATAAATATAATTTAAAAAATAATAATAAACCGACTTCAAAAGTGTAGAAAAAAGAGAGAATAAAAAATTAAAATTTTAATAAATCTAAAATACCTAAATATTCCGTCAATTTTTGAAGTCAGTGCCAGCTGGCCGACTATAACATCAAGCTACAAACTATGCGGGTAAAACTTCGGGGCATAGATGGTCGGCTGGTGCCGACATAAAAAATTGTTGATATATTTAGGTACTTTAGATATACTAAACGATTAGTTTTATTTCTCTCTTTTTACTACACATTGAAGTCAGTTTAATTCTTTTAAATTATATTTTTATCACTATTGTTAACAAGGCCTCAAACCACCACATTTTATTATGAGCTATTTATTGCTTTATATCATTTAGTTAATTGGGATATCATTTATCAATTGATACTATATTAGTAGAGTCCTATGAGTTATAAAGCTACTGCAAATAAATAAATAATATTGTAACAATAACCAGCCAATTACATTAATTCCTTAATGATAAACCTATTTTATACCGAGTTGTAAAAACCCTCATTTCACAAGTTTTAGGCAATGGGACCTATCTGGTTTAATTACATTACTATAATGTACATCACTGAACACAATTTGGGTTTGTAATTTTTATTTCTTAATGGACTATTTCCAGATTCTGGATCCCATTTTAAATTTAAAAACTATGCATACTTTTCATGCTTGTAATTATTGGTCACCAATCAGTCAGTCGTCTGTGAGCAAGATACTGTTTTGAACTACACTATTGCGTAATTTGATTACTACAATTCAAAGGTACTTGTAACTATACCATATCCCAGATACAAATGTATAAAATGAAGATAAACATCTACCCATATTTTAGTCTATTATTTAGTGTAATTAACATTTCAGTACAAAAGATCTGTTTCAAATAAGGGTATTCTTTGTTTACATTCTATTTTATTATGTCTTGGTTATGGTATATATGCAATTTCCCACTTAGCCAGTATTTGAGGAATATTGTTTTGGGCAATTAGGTTTAAAGAATTGCCGGTTGAACGTGCATAGTCCGGTAGTTATTGTAACATGGCAGTGTAAATAAGGCGCGGCCAGTGCACACAACAATCAGCCCGCTTGATTGATCAGCCTGCTGATACGATTTGGAACTGTCATGGTCCGGATGTCTAAGCTGTAAGAGAAAAAAGTTGCACATTAGAAATATACCTGAACTCATCTAGCGCATACAATGTGCACTTATTGATGTATTCAAAACACGCACATTCATTACAGGATGTACCCATTCAAACTGGCGGGAGTATAACACAATCTAGATAACTAAATACAAAACATAAAACTATATACTACAGCTATTAAATGAAACTAACTAAATTAAATTAAGTATAACAAAAATTTTGCGACCTCACTCCGGTTACATGTCAAAACATCTGTTTTGACATAAAACAAATAATAATTATTAGTGCATGAGTTCATTTTAATAAACGTTACAGTTAAGCAATCGTAAATTACAGCCTCGACCATCTTGTGTGAGACATGAAGAAGTGCAAGCCTCATAGATAAAAACTAGTTCATTGAATGACGAAATAAAAATCATATCTCGCCTTCTCTTCATTTACCGCTTTATGGTGTTCCCTGATAAAAGTCTATCATTGCAGGAAGCGACAAGTATCTTGTTTTAAAAGGTCTAACAGAAATCCCCCTCAGGAACATAGCGCAAATTTAACAAAATATATTGCATTTGGCAGTTTGTAGTAATATCTCTATCTGAAGTCTAGGTAATGACTATGATCTAATAAGGGCCAATTGCATAAACTAACTTTGCCTATAACTATGACTTTGGCAATGTCATCGCTATACATTTGAGCCTAAGTAACTTGATTATTATTTTAAACTACTTGAGGGGTAAAATCAACGTTGATATTTCTACCTAGGTATTTTTTTATTTCTTAGATGGAGCGACGACTGAAAACTCGCTACAAAGTACGTCAGCATGTTTGAACCTTAGTAATTGATTTCTACTAAATATTATGCGGTTATACATATAGCAGTACAGGCAGAGAGGTTTGTTTACCTAAGTATTATAAAACACAATAAATGAGTCAAAATGTGGTGACTGATGACGCACTGGGAATGGATATATTTTATTACTAAACTAATTCTACGTCAGCTGCTGTTTTCATTGAATACAAAGCGTGTAATACTTACATGATGTCACGCGGAAGCGAGCTCTGGTCAAGGTTGTGCTCTAGAACCACATGTATACATAATGTTTTCAGCGTCGGACTATAGTCTAATATATGCAAATCGCCGTTGTCAATTAATCTCTCTAGATTTTCGGGAGTTTCTATAACAGGTCGGGTGCCGTGTGGACAAGGGCTGTGAAAAAACAAAAAGGATAATTATTGTTTATTGTTTGTTTTAATAGCAACCATCAATGTGATGAGGAACAAGTGAGCAATGACAGTTTTAAAATTACTACAGTTTTTGGGCGAGTTTACATTTTGCTTAGGTGGTCTGGACGAGATTTCTGACCCCTATCTACCATTTAAACATATGCAAAAAGCTGGGATAACACCTAATTTAAGGATCGAATAGCCACGCATTGTGTTACATTAATGTGAAATTCATTAAACATTGACTGATGTAAATGTAAAATATGTGTATTTCCTTGAATACAAAATAGTAATTAATAAATATTTTAAAGTAAGACTACACTTTTGACTAGCAATAGAATTACATATTATTTATTTTGTATTATAAATGGTGTCTTTGTATGGACTTTTCAAAAATGAATTTTATCACACACTGCTGAATTGTTGTTTTTTTAAATTATATTTCAATGTTTTCTAATATCCCAAATTTTTGGACCCATGTTACCATCCTAGACATAGATATTAAAATTAATTTATTGGCAAATTTTTACATATCAACCAGGACACCATTTATTTATTTGTTTAATGAAGAAGGATTTGCAATAAATTTTTTTTAAAATATTTTACTACTTTAAAATTCATACAAATAACAAAAATATTACCATGTGCCGCCAAATAAATACACTTTGCCCTTATAACACAGGCAGGCCTGGCGTCTTCTTTTACATGGAACATGTCCATTTACTTTTATATACTGCCAGAAATTATGTTTTATAGAATAACAATAGAGATCATTGAAATGGGTTTTCGAGTTTCCATTAAACCCTCCGAAAATGTACATGTGGTCATTATAAAGCCCTGAAAAAAGAAAATATAAATTAAAGGCTGCAATATCCACAGGCTACATTCTTATGTATTCTAATCTACTGATGTAGCTGTTTCTGATGTTTCATAACAAAAATAATAATAGTGTAATACAAACATGCTGAGTGGCTGCGTCTTCCTTCAGGCCATATTCCGTTTGCATTGACAGATACCCATTTCTCTTCAACAGTGTCTAAATAGTATACTTGAGGGCAATATAACTCCTCTTGAGAATTGTAAGGACTGTTCAAATCTCCACGTCCTCCAAACACATACATTCTGTCTCCCACCGCAACAGCAGTGTGGAAATCTCTATGAGATGGCGGTGTGCCTTGCGCATCAACAAAGCTCCATCTCAATGAATCCAAATCTAAGCAATGCACTTCTTGTGAATACTGATCTGACAGATATTCAAATCCTCCAAAAACATACATTTTATTTCCTATAATACATGCAGAATGTCCGTCTTTTGCAAATGGTACCATTCCTGTCACAGCTGGTGTGGTCCATTCTAATGTCTTTGTGTCAAAGCAAGATAGAGTGTCACATGCCACTGCATTATTTCTGCCTCCCCACATAAATACCTGTAAAATAATGTATTATTTAACAACATTACATGTAAAACATCACATTGAAGACATCCTTTCTGTAGCCAACTTATGTATAATACACATATTAAAAATATAATATATTTTATGTTGCTTTTGGTTTCGTGAGTGTGATTGCCAGATGCCCAATACCCGTTTTCCCCTCTTCCCACCCTTTTTCCTTCCCACTCCCCTTCCAATTGATTCCAGCCACGATCCATTGTGGATGTTCATGGGTGACGGTCATCAATTACCATCAGGTGACCTGTTTGCTTGTTTGCCAGACGTATGCAATAAAAAAATATATTAAACATGATTTGGCCTAATTAATTATTAGGTTCATCAATCCCAGTACATTTTTTTAATGAAAAAATGAAATTGCAATGAAATAAAATATATAATTGTTCATGTTTCACATTAATAAAGATAGAATTGAATGGGATTACCATATTTTGTGTGTACTTATATATTTTTTGCTTGCTAAACAGATTCTCTATAATCTTTATGTATCTATTATTGAATGAGAATGTTTGCTTCTTGTATTTAGCTGTGCGCAAACACAGGATTAGAAATGAATCACATTGTTATTTGTCTTTATTGTAGTTGTTTTTTCCTTTGTGGGCTTCTTATCATGTTTATTGTAGTACTGATAATAAAAAAATGAGTGTATTCCCACCTTAAAAGCCAGCATCACATCTCCATGCCCTATTGTGTTGCAGATGTTCATGGGCGTTGGTGACCAATTACCATCAGGCGAACTGTATGCTTGTTTGCCCCCTACAATATAAAAAAATTACCAAATCATTAAACTATACATCAGTGCGTCTTGGGCAAATTATGTATGGAAATGACACACAAAGCTTCTAATAGTCATACAATAATGTATGAACAACAGTTAACATATTAAACTATTTTGATATAAAACTTTTTTTAAATTGGAACTTCGACATTTTCACATGACACTAATAAAACAGCAAAAGAAATAAATAATGTTTACCAAAATATTTAAATGAATTGTTGTAGAATTGAGTTTGTATAATATGATATTTTTAAAACAAGTTTTATAAAGTTTACTAAACTCTTTTAGTGAATTTTGGTTATGAATACATTTAAAAGTATTTTAAAAATCTTGGGTTAAAATAACGTTACTTGATATATTTTTGCTCGAAAATAATGCTTTTTTCAATGACGAGAAAAGCTAAATATATTTATATACCTTATCGCCGTAAGCAACTGTTGTGTGGCCATATCTTTGAAATGGAACGGCGTCGTTCTTCTTGTAATTCACTTGTGCCCATCTTAGGGTTACAGTATTAAGAACATGGACAGGTATTGGTTCCCAATCTTTGTATTCCTCAGTAGAGCAGTATCCACCGAATGAAAAAATAAGATCACCAATGCATACTGCAGCATGATTTACACGCATAGGACCCCCTTCGATATGCACTGTCCATTTCATGGTTCACAAAATTTAATTAATAGTCAGACTACGTTAAGTTTAATTATTAAAAATAGACCTCAATCTATATCTGTAAAAAAGTAAGCTGCACAGACGAACTTGACGTTTGTGTGACACTAGACAGTTGACACTTGACAGAAGGATAATTTTATGAGGATTCATTTGTTTTCAGCATAGATTCTTCATAGCACACAGCCTATTTTATATAAATTTTATACTGGCACAACAAAGTAACTGCAATGCACCTGTTGGATTGCACTATGCAGTTTAGATAAAGCATCCACCTGCGAATTGCGAGACATTTGTATAATTTTCCGTCGATCGACTTAAATATGTACTATATTGTGTGTGGTGGCCTGTTGGTAAACGGACTAGACGCGGCTGCCAACATGTTCACGGTGGTCACGAGTTCAAATCTCAGGGAATACCTCTGTCTTTTCGGAGTCATGTTTTTATTGATAACTATAACGGTGAAGGCAAAACTCGTGAGGAAACCGTTTGAGAGTGGTTAGGCCATAAGTCCAACACGCTGGCCTAGTGCGGGTTGGCGGACTTTACATACCATAGAAACTATTGCAAATCACTATGGTATGTAGAATTCCTCACGATGTTTTCCTTCACCGTTATATTGCGCGGTGATCGACAATCAATACCTACACACATGACTGTGAAAAGTCAGAGCTGTGTTATGGGATTTGAACCTGTGAACATGTTGGTAGCCGCGTCTGGACCGTTTACCAATAGGCCACCATACATATACTTTAGTTAGTTTTACATACACATACTTTTAGTTTTGTTTTGGAAGTATTTCACTGACTTTTGCTAAGGAGCTTGTTAACTTGCAACTCATCAACAGCATAATTATCAACCGTTTGAAAAGCCTTATAGGCTTTCTTGTACCAATGGAAGTCGTAACCAATAACAGATTCAAAGTAAGTCAAAAAGTACTTGTGCGGTTTGAATATGGACGTAAAACATACCTCCATGGGTTTGAATCACTTCGTACAATGATTCCATCTTACCTTGGGAACACCTGCGACTTGCAAAGAAAAGCAGTGGTCTATTTAAAATATATATGGGAGATGATCTAAGACAACCTTGACACGGTAGGAATAACTCTTGTCCCTTAACTATTTATAATAGACGCTTGAATATGACCATAGTGTTTTGGAGACACTATGGTCATATTCAAGCGTCTATTATTGTCGTATAAGCGTCGTACTTGTTTATGTAGGTAGTAGGTACCTAGTCATTGTGTCCTATCTACCACCCACTTAAGGAAAGACCTCATAGAGGCTACAGTATAAAACTCGAAACAGCTATTCACATGAGAAAAAAAAAATTAGATCATGGTAGCTTGATGTAATTTTCTACTTACTGAACATCATCTTTCTCTTTTCCTTAGAATAAATGTGCGAATTTAATATTATTTTGGTATTAGGCATGTTTTCAACGTTTTTGATTTTCGAAAATCGGTAAGACATCTTAAGTGCTAAAAAACAATACCTGGTTTTATTTACATTTAAGCTCCTTTCGTTTTACGCACCTAGTAATATCTATAGATGTTATATTTTTTCATCAACAGAAGAGCAATAGGCGTGATCTTTCAACGCCAGGCGGTGTTAGGGCGCGAATCATTTGTTATTATTTCACTCACGTGTCGAGTTTCCAAACAAATTGTATTGTTACTGACAATATGAGTGATTATTTTTCGATTTGGTACAAATGTTTCAGTCAACTGTGTTTGGAAAACATTGTATTGATATCCCTCGGCTCCTCGTGCGTTATTCACAAGGTGGAAACAAATGAAGCTGCCAAATAGAATAAGAGATAGACGTTGGGACTATACAGCCCTTCACAGTAAAAGTTGTGTAGTGTTTGATAATTTCATTTTATCGAACTCCTACGAATTATTTATTTAGATACATATAATAGCTTCGCTTTGAGGCGGAGGGGAGGGGAGGGGTCAGCAGTGGACTTCCTGTGTCTGAAGAAGAAGAATAGCTTTGTCTGTGCATCCCAGAAGACTTAGGCAGAAATGTCATTAATGTTACCCACGTTTTATCAGGTTTGTTTCTGGCCCAAGATGTGCTAGGAGTGTAATGTGGTGAGTAGTGTAGTGTGCCTTTCGCCAAGCTTGGTACGAATTCTACTATATAAACTAAAAACTTGCACACAAAAATTCAAAAATTGAATTCGAGACTGGGAATTGAACCCAGGTCTTTGCGGTTTACAACCCATAGGGCACAGACACTTCTATTACACCAACGAGGGTGAGACTGTTAAGGACGTTCATGGGCAGGTCTAATGCACTTTTGGATCCTGTTGCTTGGTGATCTCGTGGTCTGATTTCCGTAACTTTTGCTATAGGTCTATGGCAATTTATCGCTTAGGCTAAATAGATTTCCCTAATTGAATGCCAGTGAAACATATTTGGTAGCAAAAATTGCGCCCATGCCTCTATTTGCAGGTTGGCCCCAGTTCTATTTAGTTATTTCGACTGTCATTAATTTGGTTTGTAAGCTCTTTATTTGGCTTATAATATTTGAAAATGAAGTGGACTTTACAGTATTTTTTCCTTTAACAAAACAATACCCATTTGTTTTGCAAGAATGTTTTCGTAATGTCGAAACTTTCACGTGTTTATTTTCCCCAAAACAGTGCTGGTGAGACGGTGATACGTCCTACGAGGTCGTGACGTATAAAAAGCGCATTGCTTATGACGTCCGATCTATAAATCATATTTGGGGATAGTCGTCCGGCCGTCTGCTCGGGTTTCCTCGTTTTTTGTCTGACTCCTAAACAGTTAGCGAGAGATACAAGGGTGGCGACATGTTGTGTCGCCGATTGCGTTTAAATCAATTGTTAATTTTGTCACGATTGTAAGTACAATGAAATGTTTTGAGACAATTGGTGTTCTGTTGAAGAAGGAAACATGTGCATTAAGTCTTAGTGATTAGTTGCAACCAATTAATGAAAGGTGCAGGAAGTCGTTGGGCGAAGACTGCTTCTAATATGTGGGTCGCAGTGGAAGTCCTTGGAGAAGACCAATGTTCAGCAGTTAACTTTTGGTAGCTGAGGATGATGATGATATCAATTAAAGTTTGAGCTCTAGAATGAATAGAAATATCTTCACTTATTAGTAGCTTTTAAATGTTTCAAATACTTAATACGCTAAATCACAACCATGAAATGCAAAATCGATATCCACTTTAGCCATAAGCCACGCAATCTTCGAAATAACAACAACGGTTTTTATAAACCTTATTTAGATACGTTACACGCACCACCCGTTAACCTATCCAATGGTAACATTTATCATCGGAATCCTATAAAAAGTAAACCGGAACTAATCCCCGAGCCCCGCCAGGCGCTCTCCCCTAATCTGCATACGCCAAGGAAAATAATTTCACGCCCTAGCCACATTGAGATGAGCCGTCTTTGTTGTGAATTTACAAATAAAATTTCGTATGTGGTACAATTTTTCGCTTTATGTTTTGTGTTTATTTTGATGTGTGTGTTATGTGTCCATTATTTCGTGTTAATTAATCTGCATAGATATTCTTTCCACAGTATTTATTTAAATGAAACTCACTTATAGAAGCTTCTTTCCAGAAGCTTGTACCTAATATTTCTATGATTTAAAAAAAATATATTTTCAACGCAGGTTAAGATTTAACTCTTAAGATTTTCTCAGAAATAATTACCAGGAGTTTCACCAGGAATTACTGGCAAGGTGTCGTAAATTCTGAAAACTTTAAATATTTTGTTAATGAATTTGATTAAATAAGTAATTATCTGAGTAACTGATAATTCGTATATGACAAAACGTAAGTAATTAGTTTGCTAACGTTAGACAAAATTGATTTGGTGTTATACCAGGTACGTTTTAGAAGCTCAATGTATTAGTCGTTTTCATGACCTTTTCAAATTTCGCTTAATTGTATGTAATATAAATTATACTAAAGACTGGTTAATTATTTATCTAATAAATAAGAATACATCATCGTTGTCAATACTGTATATGGTGTGGTGTATAGATATGTTATCGACATGGCACAACATTACGTCACGTGACAGAGTACGGACACAAAAGAGCGCAATGTGTCTAGTCGACGCCACGATCGGCGTTATTGATACACGGAAAAGATTTCTCTTTGATAGTTGCGGCCGGTGCGTTTTGACGCATGTCGTCTTGCTTCAGTGATGCGACAATATTTATGATCTTGTTGTCGATAAAATAGAGACAATAAATAATTTTCACAATTCATGTAGCAGATGCATTATTCAGTAGTTAAACGAAGGCATTTCTTAATTGTTAAGTATTAATTGGATAAATGTGTATTTATTACTTGAAATTTATCTGCCTTATTTTAGTAATTATACTTAGTACCTACGGATTAATTATTACGGTTTTTTTTTATTGCATAGGTCCGGCAAACGAGCATACAGGTCACCTGAAGGTAAGTGATCACTGACGCCTATGAACATCCACAACGCTGGATCATGGATGTGTTGTCGGCCCAATTGGGAGGGAAGCGGGAAGGAAAAAGGATGGGGAGAGAAAAGGGTAATTGGGCATCCGGCAATCTCACTCAATGAACGAAACACAACAGCGAAGCTGTCGCCTCACGTCGTGTGAGACAGTGGTACCACCGCGGATGAGTCTGCCCATTCATGCTGAGTCATGACAGACAACAACGTGGCTCTACCACTTCCACTTCCACCCTTATGTACTTATATAGACAAGTAGTGAATTTAAAGTACAATACAACTGTAATGCTTTTATTCACTTAGTGTAAGAGACGTTCATGATGCTGAAATAATAATATTGTTATTAACCTGGCTTAATGTGGTTCTTTATTCTGGTACACGTATGTACTATTTTCATAAATAAAAAGTAGATAGGTATACGGTTTATGTAATCATTAATTTAAACTCTACAGACATTTTTTTTAAAATTAAAGAACGTAACGATATGTATGAGTAAATAAATAAAGACTCAAACACACCTACGTTTTAACTTTTTAACTATTCTATTCATCGAAACATAAATCAATTGTCTGCAAGTTTCTTTACACAGTTCAAAGTACCTACTCTTATAGTTGTGCCAATTTTCAGTATCGATATAAGTCAGGGCACGTCACGAAATATCATAACATAAGGCGAGTGTTCCCCACACAGCGTCACATTTATTGATGGACTTTGGGAGTTTTCAATATTATGGCTACTTTACATATCATGCGAATAGTTTTATTACGATTTCGCATTTGCCACCTGATGTGAGATGTGATTTTTAACATGGGGCCGAAAAATGTCACGATGTTCACTCGTATTTCAATGTTATAAATTTTTTTGGATGGTGGTAATAAAAATGTTGATGTCTAATGTAATAGAAATCTGTCTCGTTCAAGAATATATTTATATAGAATTTATGACAATCTTTAAACACTGGGGATTAAGTTATATATGAAGAACCCTTTCAATTCAAAAAATAATAATAGTTGGATGAAAGCTGTGAAAGTTATAAAAGATACCATCAGTATTTTTCTTTTTTATAAATACACAAATGCTTAAACACAAAATTTTACAGCAGGTTTCAGTAAATATCACTGAAAAATACAATGTCGATATCAAAGCTTTAAAAGTGACTAGAAACATTTTAAAATAGTGCTACAATCCTTTGTCGGTAACTGCCGCAATTTTTTCCTATCTAAACCAGCGTCGCTTGAACCGTATGTCATTTTTATGTGGCCACTTTTCGACGTTATATTCCTTTCCATTGTCGCAAAGGTTCTCATAGGGATAAGGGCCTTAATATACGATTATCGGTGGCACTCACTATTGTGCTTGACCTATTCCTTGAGTTATTACTCTTATCTTCAATGATAGCTTAATTTTGAGATTCTTTCGTACTTTATGGAACACACGGAGGTGACGTTAAGCTCTAAATTCATTGTCTGTCAGTTAATGTCTTAAAGAAATATTAAATTTGCAAATTTTATAAATTAAGTCTGCAAATTATAATTTGATCTATACGTGCAATTATTTTAAGCTAGAATATGACGCATAAACATAAAAATCAACAGGTGACTTTAGCTTTTAGATCATAGAAACAATTAAGTTGTCATGAAATTATTTAAACGAAAGCCAAACTAATAAATTTGTCTCCCATCTGGGTTTACGGAATATACACAATTTAACATGAATTTATGCAATAATTTTCTTTAAATTCCAATATGGATACAAATAGCTGGCAACAGTACGTAAGACAAAAAGAGCGGCCATTATGAGCAAGTCGCGTCGCGAGTCGCAACTTGAAAACATCCTTATCCAGCGAACACATAAAAAGCAGACATCGTTTTTCTTTTAAAAAACTCTCTCATTTGCCTATCAATAGTGGTTGAGGCAGATCTGACCGTAATAAATGTCATATTTTATGGCACTTAGGAAAAAATGCAAGGGAGCCATTTTACATTTTAGCCGGTGACCGGGGATCGCTATGTCGAATTACGCATTTCGAGTAGCCATTTCCTCGGGGAATTTTAAATATTTTTTGTGTGGCAACATTTCAGTTTTTGTTGCTCTCGGCCATGTTCGGTGTTATTTGTAATCGATGAAATATTGAGTTCTATCTTCATGCGTATAGGGGTCTGTGTATTTTCAGATAATAGTTATTTTCTTTGATTCAGTATCCATCTGTTTTTACATATTGTGGGTCTCAGGATAATAAACGTATGTTAGCGGAAAATACCTACATTACGTGCAAAGATACGTAACAGAATCATGCGACTAATCGCTAGTTGAAAAGATATAAATTGACATACAATTTTCATAAGCTACCTCCCAATGCGCACTTGTATCATGACACTAACATTATCCTGTTATGGAGGTGCCGAAATAGACAAGTAAAATCCTACAGTATAATTAATACGAGTCCTAAGTCCTAAAACTGGTGCATTGTGCTATCGTATCAGATTAGGCGCTACCATTGTTGCACTAATGAGATTACCCGTGTATGATGCAAAATACCGCTACGGAGCACTGAAATTCACTAAAATGCAGGCTTAGTCTCTAAATAACACCAGATTAGTATGGACGAGGTCTCAAAGTTTAATGTGTTGTCTCACATGAACATTAACGCTTGTCGCTTGGTGATAAAGTGACCCAATTAACAAAAATAGTTTTTTGCTAAGACACAAAAAAGCAATCAGGGCTTTACTTGTTTATTAGAATGTAAATTTAAAAATAAATATTCGGTTTTTTTATTGTGATCAGAATAAAACGGTTGGATTTATTTAATGGATGTTACACTGGTTCACAGATCTATTTATTAATGACTCTACATCTACAATTAATAATTTCTTTCTAATCTTACTGTAATTGAAAATCTCTCTCAAATTGAGTGTTCATTTTAATATTATAGGTTTTGTATTCATTGGCAGAAACAGTAAAATTATATGTGTAGTAACTAAATACGTACAGGGGCAGAATATATTGTGAGAGTACCATAAATAATAATATTATTGCTAAAAAAGCCTATATGTGACCTAAATGCTGTTTCATTCATCTCTTTTTTCCGTCTCAAATAAAAGTATATGGTCAAAAATAAATTATACTTTTTGCATGTGCGAAACTTAAAAGAAAGCAGCACAGTAGTGCATGCAGCAGCCGATCAATCAAAGGTTTAAGCCACCCTTCAATCACCCTGTAGATACGGTATTGCAATTATTCAAATGAAATCTGTTGGAGACGTGTTTATCTTTGAATCAGCGGCATTATAAGAACCAGTGCGTATATCCTTTAAAATAACAAAACGTTGAATTGTGATATGCTTTTATTTTTCAATATTGAAGCTTGCGTGAAATGGAATTTTCCGAATTATACGCTTATGAGTGATTGCAGAAACAATTCTAAGGAATTCCATCATCAATGTTACTTTCACTAATCCGCTTGATAATACAAACTGAATATTAGGCCGTAAAACTGGGATGAGAGTCCCAATTTATTTTTGTACGTTTAGTTTTTTTATTGTGAATGATAAACATAGGTATTAGAAATATGATGTTTATGCTAATTGGCTTATCCTAATGTTCAAAACCACAATTACCGCCCATGATGATTATAACAATACTATAATTTACTAAATTTCAACTACTTAATATGGTATGTAGTAACATTTTGGAATATTTTTTGAATCGTATAAAACGATACGATATTCCAGATTTTAAATAACATTTCTCAAGCGTTTTGAATCTTTAAGTAACAGTATTATATAAATAAGCTCTATAATTATGTTGAATATCTCTTATACATACATACATAAACTCACGCCTTTTTCCCAGAAGGGGTAGCCAGTGGTTCTCCTGGTAGTAAGCAACCACGTCACCCGCGTTTCGCCTTGTCCGTTCCGTCCCAGGATGGGATAGGGGACAAGCCTATCGCCATATCCAGACTCCAGACTGATAATGAATAGAAAAATCCAATATCATTTTGCCCTACCCGGGATTCGAATCCGACACCTCAGCTTTGTAATCGTACCGTAGTACAACTATGCCACCGAGCCGTCTATCTCTTATAATGCTTAACTATTTATTTATTTATTGGATAAAACAGTTACAGACATCACTTACACTATTCACACTATTCAACACAAAGCTATTGTACCTACTATGGACTATAAACTATGTACCTACTTGCAATTTATTTAAAAAGAAAATATCTACTGATTCGATGTCATCAATCATTAAAAGTCTTTAGAATCATTTGTATAAGAAAGACATTTACTCATATGCCAACACGTGTCTATCAAGTCAGGTTGGTGGAATAATTTCTTATCCATTCTCAACGCTTATAACAAAAAAATTAAACCCATAAAAAAAATAGAAAATAATTCACACTGAACACTTATTAAATACAATTTGTGGACTAATTGGTCTCGCCAGCACCTAGTGCTCATGACTTCAAACAGATTGCTGTGCTAAAATTAAATAAATCGTGTCGATTTACGGTAGAGACAGATTAACTCCCGTCTTATTTGACTACCTGATTGTATTGCACGAACGTATTTGTTTTGTTCGATGAGGCTTATGGCAAGGGTATGAAAGCTGACGGATTGATGGATAGTGGGTTGTAATAAAACGCTTTACGCATATATGCGTTTAAATAAATCGATCTTAGTTGGAGGGTGGCGGTACGTTATAGATGCAAATAGACTTTGACTTTTTGAATACAATGTGTTGTAGTTTGTATATTTAGTATGCTGTGGATTATTTTTATTTTATATATATTTGAGAAACCTACAGAACAATAAACAAAATAATCACAATACTATTACTAACACACAATCCAGTGAAGTTTCCACAGTTAAATTATACATAAACAAAGCGAGTGTACGGAACAATTAAAATTAAAAAGGTAAAACTTAAAAACAAAAAAATCACAACGAATTTTTGCGGTGCTACAATGAATAATATGTAAACAGAAACTATGAAACTATAAATAAACGTAAAAACTAAATAATCAAAAAAAAAAACAATAAAATTTCAATTAAAATACGAGAACATTAGTCATAAGGATTTGAATTTGAATATGATTGAATATTGTATATTTATTTTCTAAGTCCGGCCAATAGGTAAGAGGGTCACTTGTTTGGAAAATTATAACCGCTACGAAGCCTATAAACATCCATAAGATTTAGATCGTAGGTGAAGTGCTTGCCTCTGAAATTGGGAAAGGGAAGAAAAAGGATCGAGAGCCGAAATCGGTACTGAGTTTTGACCTCTTACGAACTGAACGAAACAGAAAATTCGTCGCATCACATCTGATTTCTGACGCAACTGTACCACCCGGATAGACCCAGCCCAATCTTACTATAATCCACCTCCAACATAGCTCTACCACTTTTCATTTATGTATACCGATTTGTGTACAGTTTCTTGTTGTAAAATCTGAAACTTAATTTTGATGATTTGGTAGTTCTTTCGTGGATGTTCCTGTTACAACACTCCTTAATCACATTTTTTATCAACGATCTTAAATAGTTAATAATTATAAAAGTAAAGTTTTTTGTCTATAAAAATGTTATCATATGTGAATATAACTTGGTTCAAACGAACTGCTTTTAGATTAAAGAGGTAGTGTTGACACATTCAGGCAGCTAAGAAGGTGTGCGGTAAGTACAAAGCCAGATATCGACAATACAATATTTGCCGGCGGCGGGTGTGGGTTCCCGATAAAAATATTCTATTTATTATAGGAAGCCGCGGAGGTACATTTAAAACGCGTCACGCGTTGACATCTACTTCGGTACGTTCCAAAACATCGGGTATTTAGGGTTGAACGTAAAATAAAAAAAATAATATCGACATGCTTTTTTTAATACTGGCATGACAAAGTAACTAAATACAATTGTACTGGTATAGTACAGTATATCTCACACTATATGCATAGGAGGAATATATGTATTTTTTGTTATTGCAATGAACAGCGGGACGATCATGCCATTCGCCTGATGGTAGGCGATACGACCGCTCATGGAAAGTAGTAAAACCAAAAAACATAATGATACGCAAAGCAATGCTTAGCATTCCACTTCGCTCGCCATCCTGAGACATAGGGTGTTAAGTTTGATTATGTCCAGTAGTTGCGCTGGCTACAATGTCTTCCAAACCGGAACACGACAATGCGTTGTCACTAGGACAATTTCAATAAACTTCCATTTTTTAAAAGCACCATTAAATGTGGAAGGAAGACCGTGCTCTTTCCTTTATTTCTGTACTGTATGCTAAATATCTATACATTTACGGCAAAATGCTTGAGTATTATTAGTAAAACGTAATCTAGGAATTCTTGGAAACTACTTTAATGCACTTAGATTATAGAGAAGTTTCTAGCAGACTCCTTCAGTATTTTTAGAAGGCTTTCTTAGAATATTGCCGTCGATGTCGTAGGAAGGAGACTTAAGCCAAAGCGAATCGATGAATTTAAATAAAATGGTAAAAACAACAGAAGCTACAAAACAATTAAAAATTAAGCTATCGTGGTATTTGTGCATTAAAGATGACAAAGTACGTTGTATACTTATGAAATAAATTAATTATGCAGACGTTAAAATAAAATGTATATATTATTATAGTCAAATTCAAATGAACGCGGATTTATTTTTAATATTTATTATTTTATTTATAAAAAAAAATATAATGGCAGCCCTGTATGGCAGCAGAGATCACGCTTTCACCCGCCCCTGTCAATGCGTACAGTCAATACGCGGGAGTGTGAATAATTTTTCATCTATTCCCATTATGTATCGCTACTTCACTATCAACCGCAACACTATGACACTGCCTAATACCTCACTTGACATATGTCGGGACAGAATTCACTTAACATTAAAAACATTTGTTTTTATGTAGGGTCCAGCGGCACATGGGCAGGTATATATGGTATAGATATGTAAACCTATGTTTGGATACCTATTGACAGTCTTACTAATTCAGACAAATGTAATCAAATCTAAAAACCATTCCATAAACTTTACGTTCGCATTCAAATTAAATTTTAGAGTTACTAAATCCGTCGAAGTCAATAGATATTATAATTAGCTACTTCACTAACAATATAAGTTCTATGTTTCACATTCAATAAATGTTTGCCAGCAGTACGAAATGCTAGGCGCGAATACTGTGATCTGCAATTATAACAAAGTAAATTCTAGGAAGTGTGAATATTTAACATCGCAAACCGAGCTATAATACACATCAAAGCGAATTAGGCTTTTAAAACTACTCGTTTGATGCAAATAAACATCGGCTACAATATGGAAATGTAATCGTTGACCCAATTACATGCATCAGTTTGTATCGCCAGCGGCTACTATCATTGCGCATTTCCTATAAACTATAAACATAAACAAGCAAAATATTCTAACACTTTCATAGCCAGTCTTAGAAAACACGTGTGAACCAGCGTACACAAAGCTAAAAAAAGTAGTGACCAACGAAAAAAACTCCACACAAGACTATTCAGCGTAAAAAGTATCATTCATTCTGCACTGCGGTCAGCGCCGACTAAGCCTTGCGAAGTCAAAAGGGCTTTGACTTCAAAGCGTTGGGAAATAACTGGCAACACCAAGAGAATGCAAAATAAACTGGCATCACTAAGGCGAGAGTGCAAAATAAATGCAGCAACACCACATTACACAGCCATTGAATCAAAAGACAGACCGAGCGTGAAGTGTTGAAAACTGGGAAAAAAATGCTAAAGGTACCCCCTCGGAGCCATAAGGGATGCCTATTCTGGGATCTTAAAGTAGGCTGAAGTGTTGCCGCAGTAAGGGGATAAATACACATTTAATAAACACTCCCCTTTGTGCATTTACTTGCCTTATTAATAAATATGTTACATAAATTAGCTCGCTGCATTTCAACCAAGATATTATTTTGCGATATTGATCTTTTGGCAATACATACAACCTTTTGATTCTTGGATCTGTATAAAGGACGATAAATGTGATAAAAGAAATTATGCATTTGATCCACCAAATGGCAACAAAGAGAAATAAGTTCATGTAAGATTTTAATTATATGCATAAAATTTATGTATAAAATCAAAGTAGCCCAAAGAAAAATGGAACGTGCAATGCTTGGGATTACGCTACTTGATCGAATCCCGAATACAGAAATCCGACGAAGAACAAAGGTTGTTGACGTGGGAGAACGCATCACCAAGTTGAAGTGGAGTTGGGCAGGGCATCTGGCTAGACGTTTAGATGGCAGATGGACTAAGACACACAGAATGGCGGCCAAGAGAGTCATGGGGGCTAAGAAGCAGATCACCTGCCTGGTGTTCAGATAACATCATTAGAGTCACAGGAAAACAGTGGATTTGCTTGACACAGGACAGAAAAATGTGGCGTGCAAATGAGGAAGCTTATACTCAGCAGATTATTTTTCAGCGTGGGACGTCAACCCACTAGATGGTCAGACGACCTGGTGAAGGTGGCGGGACGTCGCTGGATGCAGGCAGCCTCCAACATGTCACTGTGGAAATTATTGGGAGAGGCCTATGTTCAGCAGTGGACTTCCTTTGGCTGATGGATTGGATTGGATACCAGCAGTGGTTTGACGTGGGCTGATATAGATAGATGAGAACATTGTTAAATAACGTTTTAAAAGATTTTGCATATTTTGGGCCTAAGGTCTCCACGTATAGTTTATATTTAAGGCCTAAAATGTATTTGTATCGTTATTACTCAGGATTTTTGAAATTACAATTTATAAAAACTAAAAAATATTTTTGCCAGGATTCGGAATTCTTTGGCAAGCAGTACGTAACGGCAGCGGGGTTAGTTTCACATGTGGGAACCGGTGTAGAGCCGTGTAAATATTGGCAGGCAGTTTCATGAGAGACGTATGTTTTATACATCAAAAGCAACGCGGGACACTTCAAAGCGAAGTGGAAAGTGGGACTTCAATCACACCTTCTAAACACGCGGTAAACTGATGATACTTGCGTTTTTTTATCTCGCCGGCCACTAGTGTGAAATGTCCTGGCTGATTCTAGTTGGTTTGCATCCCTCAGGGATATTTTAAGTCTCTTTGAATTAAATTACATGGTTTTACTGGTAAATAATTTGTAATGGCATTCTGTATTTTAGAATAATTCAATTCCTTGCATAATTTTAGATGGTGAATTTTTTATATGATAGATCTGAAATCGTATTCAGGTAGAGGTACAGAGTCACAGGCATCACACAGACTTTTTACAATTCTATTTAGGTACCGAATTCCAATCTTTAAATCTTGTATTTTCAAATTTAATTTGCATAGACCCTGCCAACTTTTGGTTATAATAACAACTTTAACCTGCTTTCCATGACCCAAACGGGTTCTTAATTTTGAGTACTAAACAAATAGAAAAATAATTTAATTTCAACATGTTATAGGGCTCCTAAAATAAAATTTAAATAAAAACAATTAAGCATGGTTTTGATAGAGAAAAATTGAATCAGTTGCAATACTAGACTACAGTTTGCAAGGCCATTAAATTGATGATGCCATGCGGGCAACTAGTTCGGGTGAAAACTGTTCAATTTTAACTGTTTTGATTTTAGAATACCGCACGTCAAAATAAAAAGTTAAAAACCAGGTTCCTTTTAAAGTTACTCGTTGTCCTTCATCTTTATAGGTTTATCTGGATTTTAAGACAATTTCTATAAACTTCTTTTGTGATAGAGTTCAATCTAATGTGGGCGTAGAATTAAGTCATGACGATTTGTTTATCAAAAATACGAAGAGGTGGAACTAAATAGATTCACATCTTGAATAGGTGTGCATAGCGAAATTCAATAGATTTGATTATATGGCCATATACTCGTAATAAATTGATTAAATTCGGGTATTAAAGGTGAGTGTATTATTTCGCGATTACAATATTCGCAATAATTCTTGTATAGCATTTGAAAATACAAATTCTAGTGATCAATAAAAATCAATAAAAATGATTTTACATACATAAAATCACCTACAACTAAGATGCACAAAAAAGCATGAAAATAGCATCCATAAATACTGAATACTGTACACCATACACGTCCTTTCTTGGTTAGCGCGAGCGGGACCAAAACATCGAGAGCAAATTATCGAAAACATAAATTATTGAAAGAGCGGCACGGTGCCTTGCATTGTGAACAAATTTAATTTCCTAGTTGGAACAACCACTAAATGCATGAAACGGCCCGGTCGGCGAGCCGGGCGACTCCGCGTACCATTGGTTGCATTATTTACTGCACTTTGGTGCACTGAAAAGCAACGTAATTAATTGGGTTATAGCCTGTGGTATTGCTGTTGTACTATTCCATTATTTTAGTGTTACGAAAAATTGCCGTCTTTTAATATTCTTTTGTATTTCATTCAGGATAAATTCTTGAATTAAAGCAAGTGTTACATAATCTGAACTGAGTTTTTAGCTATTTTAATGAATAATAATTTTGCCTAAACAGTGAAAATAAAGAGTCAGATGTAGCGATTGGAAATTGGCACAAAAGACATTTATTTAGATATTATTTGACATATTCTTGAACTTGTATTAAAAGCTTATCTTTTCGGTTAGTAGGGGAGGCCGATAGGTTGATGTCACTAGCCTACCAGACAAGTCAGAAAAAAGAACCTGCAACCCTGCACTATCCGATTGGGTATGTTATAAATGTCATTACGTCTGGTCGATACCTACGCATAAATATAGATGAAACGTACAGTTTCGCACCGGGGATTACAGTTGTTGGGCGCCGCGTCCTAAAGTTACGGCTTTAATATAAAAATAAAGTTTAACGAGTATGCGCAGTCTGTTGCAGCTTCGCAATGTTGAGCCCGATTTATAGCTCGCCGAAGACTATTTATTACTGATAGTTTTTGTGGGCTAATCCTAAAATTAACCGTACAATCAATATGTACCTAAAGGTGAGATATGCTGTTTTTTTTTATTATTGAGTCTTAGAGCTTCTTCACCTTAATTAAAATGAAGTAGCAAGGCATAGGAGACATTGAAATATCTCGTTTCTTTGAATAAGGTTTCTGCTATGTTTCTAAGATGGGAAATTAATTTCTTATAGAAGCTTTTAAATTTCTTAGAATCATTAGACTATTTTAATAAATTTGAAGTAGGTACCTAAGTCGTAGAACCTTGTTGTAGTTCTTTAGAGTTAATGTAAAAATGTGTTGGTTCGACCAGGTCGGTTTCACTGCCTGACAGAATCAACGTGAAGTTAAAGCTTTGCTGTTGCGTTTCGTTCGGAAGATGAGATTACAGGATTTCCAAAAGCTAGTAGTAATATTCGTATCCATCGGATTAATGCCTGGATTCTTGATTATGTTCTGTCGGGTTCTCTTAATACCGTTTTCTTATCCTATAGTGGATAATCCTGGGGGTATTCAGATTAATTCGTGGAAATCCACAATTAAGTGAGGACATAGACTATCGGTTTAAAATAAACTTCTTAGTGTTACTGGTAATCTTATTAGAAAAAAGCTGCATTAACTGTTATAATGGTTAGTTTTTTAAACGCAACAGCCACACTTAGTATGTGTGAACTTCAATGAGACTTTTGCGTCTTAGTTTCTAATAAGACATAGTTTTTAGTTTCATAAACATCCAGAGTCAATATAATCCGGATCACACAAACGTTTGTCCCGGTGCTAGGATCGAAGCTGCGCCCTTTTATTTCGCAGCCGGCGTCCTTACCTACTGCGCAACGGAGACTGTCTAGCCTCCGTGAGGAACTTTGATACTCTATAGCATGGCTCTACCACTTTCATGCCTTCAGAGATTAATTTATTTTCAAAGTAAGGGTTGGCTAAAACTAAAATTTATCAAATGTCAAATATATTGTTATGATAGCCTCTGTGGCGCAGTTAGTTAGACGCTGACTGTGCAACAGGAGTCCGCGGGTTCGATCCTCGCACTAAGACAAACATTTTTGTGAACCATAAATATTTGTAATGGTGCCTTGGGTTTACGCGAATGTTACACATTGAAATAAAACGAATTCTTACGGATTTTATCGCGAAATTGATTTAATTTCTTTTTTAAATATTCGAATGGTGGGTGTTTGTGAGACTGAAAAATTATTGTAGGGTTCAGTACTATATGTTGCGCATATTTATTTATTATCTTTATATTACAAGTTAATACGAAACAAAAGTACCTAAAATAATATTAATTATAATAGTCAGCTGAGGGTGCAGTACCCATTAATGTTAAAGAGCTTTTCGACTGTAAAACACTTTGGTCGAGGAATTCCGTGAAACAGCGCGACTAAAGCAAGTTGTTTATAACGAGTAGTGTTTACGTATTTTATACTGCAATAATTCTATGAATATTATCGTAATAGCCAAGTAGTAGCGATTCAAATATTTCGTGTTCAATTTCTTTGTTTATTTTACATTTTGGAAATTAGTCATGCATTTTAACACTATCTTTCCATATCAAGGTGCTAGTATTTTACCATTTCTAAGGAGCAAAAGACTTTTTGTTAAAACTAAATCAATCTACGCCGCCTTCCTTCACGCTGTACTAAAATTATTTAATATATTTGTAGGCAGGTTCGATTCCCGCTCCGAGACAACTGTTTGTGTGAATCACAGGTATTTTTTTCGGATCTGGGTGTGTTTGAGACCGAACAGTCTTTTTAAAGAGTAAGCTGGTAAGACATATATGTGTATATATATATATATTTTAATTCTGGCACGGCAGGGACTACATTGCACCTGATGGTAAGTGCTAAGTCGACCAGACAGAGTGGCATCAGATGGCAGTCTCATACCATTCGATACAATCATGTCGGCCCGCTGAGATTAATTTGTCATGCATAGGTTTGTCTAAAATAAAAGAACAAATTACATACCCGATGACAGGTGAAAACTGAGTTGTTGATGATTAAATGGTACTGCTAGCAATTTGGCTGAAGGTCATTGGTAGATTCACAAATGTTAACAATATTACATATTTTGTCGATAATGATATTTTCTTTTTGTACGTCGAAATAACATTAAAACTTTTGATTGATATTTAGTATTATATAAATATTTACTACAAGGAATACAGTGGCTAATCGGCACAATGAGAGCCTCAACTACACCCGACATCGTCGGAGTCTCGGTAACGAATGATCTACACTAAACCGCTGGAGAGTTTATATACCTCGAAACCAGTTACAAAACTACAAATACCCTCAACATGTAAATGTTAAGGTACCCTACAATTATCTTTTATCGACAAGTATAAATTAATAATAATAAGAAGAATAACTTTTATTTTATATAGCGGCCTGGCCTCGTTTCGCTTGGGTACAATGGTTTGTTGATTCAACTCTACATCAGAGACACATTCTTGTTTCCTATGTTAGCTTTTGTGTTTTTAAATCAACCGATGTGCCACACCGTCTCAGTATCTGCCATACTGTCCACTGTTTTATAGTCCATAGGAAACATAAATATCGGTTTTGATAGTAGAGAAGAAGATATGTATCTACGTTTTAAACAACGGTGGTGTTAACAATGGCCACGCTTTGTAAAAATAAGCATTTTTATTTATTTTCCTAACCATGTACGACTCGAACCTTACCAATATACCATATTTATAAAAACCCTTTCGCAATTGATCTTTTATTTTCAAACAAATTTGTTTACCAATTTATAAGATTTAATTTATGAGGTGAGCCATCTCAAAAAGATAGACAAATCCTTTCGCGGATTTTTTAGAACTTCTTAAGAGACACAATTTCGTCGTACATGATTATTGCGTATCTAACTTTAACGGTTAAGCAAGGCACGCACCAGATGCTCTCAAAGAGAATAAATTTTACCTGTTTTTGCAACATTTTTCAATGACCTCTCCTGCTATTTATCATAGCGTGATGTTTTATAACATCCCCTGATAAATGGTTTATCCAACACTAAAATATTTTTTCAATTCAAACCAGTCATTGCAGAGATAAGCGCGTTCAAATAAAACTCTTCTGGTTTATATATTATGTATAGACACCACTCTACATTTTTCGCCAATTGGAATCTGTATATTTGACTCTACATTGATAAAAATTACCCTAAATCAACCATTGCAGTAAAGAGACATATTACAACTGTGTTTCTTTTCTAAGGCTAACACAGAGGCCCATACTGACACAAGGTTATTACACAGTGTATAAATAAAGACACGTCACACAATCTCACAAGTATATATATTTTTCTGTAAATTCATATAAAACGTCGACGAAGGATTGCAGATGCAATAACAAGTGGTTATATACCGTTAATTTGTTTGTCCGATAATGAGAAGTGGAGATTATCTGGTGGGTGGAAATATTCCGCGCTCTGCCTGCAGATAACACTCGCCTTGTAAAGGTGAAACTCTTTACAATTACTCTGGCTAATGAAGCTATGTTGGTATTACCGCGAGAATAATTAATAGTCATTTGTTTATGGCTACTTTTAAAAATATCTTTAACTTGTGTTACTTTTCACGTATCTTTTTATTGTACTTGTTAAATATTTTCCAGCGAATTAATTCATTAATTTGTCAACTTTTGTTTTACTGTGTAATTAATCTCGTAAGCATTTTACCTATTAAAGCGGATGCCATATTTTTACTGCAACTGTTAGTAATATGCACCTGTGTCCAGTTAAGGAACAAAAAGTTCAATTTATTTTGTTATTCAAAATTGTCGTCAAGAATTTATAGCTCGGCGTATCAATTAACAATTTCTAGAAGTACGTTAACTGTTAAGTGTTTTACTACCGAGAAACACATTTTGTATGAAAACTATGAATTTCTAAAGAGAATTCTGAGGCGTAATAATGCAAAAAGCTAGATAAAACATCTCCGTATTCACCTTAAGCTGACACATAAAACATATTTAATGGCGACCATTGCGGCTATGTGCCGCGTTTCAGTAAATATAGATAACAATGTTCTTTGTTCTTGATTTCTTAATCATTGCGTTGTGTCACTGCTATTATCTTTGAAATATGATTGATAATCGCGCAGTAATCTTCTCGTTTGTACTTTGTTGTACATATGTATGTACTTTAGTTAAACTGTAATAAAAAAATACGACGCAGTTTAGTTCTTGTTCTTCTAAGGCAAGTTGTGGATGAGACATGCAGGATCGAGGAAAGTGTTGTGATGGAGAAGGGGCCTATATCCAGCAGTGGATTAATTCAGGCTGATATGATAATGATAATGAATTTAGTTCTTATAGTATTTTCATTACTTACTTACTTATTATATGGCCTAATCACTCTCAATCGTACTCTCGATTGTAGAGGAGGCCCGTGCCCTGCAGTGGGTCGTATATGGGCTGATACAATACAATACTTATAAAATATCCTTTTAGTCTGCTATGTAAGTCCCGATCTGCCAAAAATATTTGCAGATAGATCAGTTGATTTGCAGATTTTATTTTAAATTGTTGATAGAAACAAACCTCATGATACATTTCAGTAAAACGCTGGATAATGTTGTTTCTATAAATACTCTTATTTGGGCATCAAACCCAGGTCTTAGCACTGGCGATACCCTGCGAAGGTATTCCAAAGCGCCCTCTGTCTAACATCCAAACAGTCTAATCTTTTATTAGGTTGACTTTATGGGTGGACGACGCTCAATCTTCTTCTTCTTTATATACACACTTAGATATACCAAGTGGAATATCCGACTCGAGAATTGAACCCAGGACCACATGGTTTTTTTTATTTCAATGAATAGCGAGACGAGCATGCCATTCGCCTAATGTTACGTAAGCGATACGACCGCTCATGGACAGTGGCAAATCCAAACAACACCATGAATTACAAAGCAATGCTTGGCATTCCAATGCGCTCGCCATCCTGACCCATAAGATGTTAAGTCTCATTATATCCAGTGGTTACTCTGGCTACAATGTCCTTCAAACCGGAACCCAACAGTGCAAATACACTGGTGCTTGGCGGGAGAAATATACATCACGGTTGTACCTACCCCGACGCCCTCTCACATATGAGAAACCTACCACCAGATTTACAGCCTGTATACGCTGCCACTAAACCAATAATGCGAAAAGAGAAACATATTTTTGAAATAAAATAAGCGTATATCGTCTAAACAGAGAACAAAAACCGTTTTTATATGTAGTAGCTACTGTATTGTAATATTAAAAACTTAAACAAACGCACTTACCGAGTTCGCTAGCACTAAGAAAACGATCCAAGTGTCCATTAAACATTGGAACTCTGTGTAAAGAGAATTATTTTTATAAAGAATAATCATTGAAAAACATCTTGAACAAAGGGTATGGGAACACCAATTATAACTTGACACTCGCGTGGAATTTAGTGTACTTTATGTTGTTGGGGTAGAGTTTAAATTGGTGTGGAATTTCTGGTTGAAAGTGAAGTATAAGTTGGTTGTCCAGTCGGGACCCGTTCGAGTGGCTTTCGGTGGTATCGCCAAGTTTTGAACGTCGTTGTCGAGATCTCTATTGTTTCAACACTTTGGACCCCCTTTTTATTGCAACCGCAACACTAACCTTTAGAAATAATTGTGTATGTAAAACTTTTCAATATATTACCTAACTTGAAACAGTATATATCGATAAATATTTTTAAGGACCTTTAGGTGCCAGTAGGGTGAAGCACACCGTACGAAAATATATTTTGTTCAAACTAGACATGTAAGTACGATACACCTGCTATTAAGTGCAGCGTAGTCCAAATAGAGTGTATACAATTATGCCGGCCGGCTGGAAACAATATATACGTCGACTGAACTGGATCTTAATATATATCTTTGTCTCGGGTTCTCTGACGTTTACGTGGGTCAATAGACGCAGATACAAATATTCTATCAACTTTAGATAATAACTAATAATTGGTGTCTAACTTCATTATTAAGGCTTATACTTTAATAAGGTTATGCCTATGTCCCCGACGGGGTAAGCAGAGGTGATACGAGTGTCAAAGTTTATTCCCAAAAAAAATATCGGCTAATTTTCTCGTATACACGTTGAATCCTTGACTCATAATTTCTCGCTGTAATTAAATAATGAGAGATACAAATACGCGTTTGTATCAAAAGGAGGCAATTGATCAGAACGAAACTTTAATATACTTAGGACTTTTCGTTTGTCGCTCTTTTATGTATTGAATAATTTAAAAACGTCTGTGTTCGTATTAAAAAAAGCCAACGAGCTTGACCGATAACTGCTCAACCTCGTATACTTGTTATGATGTAACTGAAAACCTGTCAAGTGTCAACACGAACATTCGTAGCGCCTCCAAACAAGAGCCGTACTAGTTATAAAAAAACTTGAATGAATCGTGGTTTATTATTTCTGAATGGGATTTTTTTAAAGTTTACTTATACATTTTTTTTACCTTTACCAGGTGGTCAGACGACCTGGTAAAGGTCGCGGGACGTCGCTGGATGCAGGCTGCCTCCAACAGGTCATAGTGGAAATCATTGAGAGAGGCCTATGTTCAGCAGTGGACTTCCTTTGGCTGATGGATTAGATTGGATATAATTTTTTTATATAGAACTATTTTTTTATTTGAAGCATCAAATAGATATTAGCTTCTGCCCGTAAACTTCGTTTGCATGATTAAATTTATTTAAAATTTCCCGTCTCGTCCCGTTACATCCCGCCCTGTCCCGTTTCATTCTCACTCAAGGGGTGTAATCCAGTCCCATTCCATCCCTTTGAGTATAAAAAATTACAAATACACCTGAATTTTTGCCTCATTCCACGGGAACACTACTTTTTAGAGATAAGAAGTAGTCGAAGTTTTAATCCAGGGTGCCAGCTACCTCCATACCAAATTTCATCAAAATCCGTTAAGCCGTTTCTGAGTTCATCGCGCACAACCACACAGACAAACAGACAAAAATTCTAAAAATCATTGTTCTGGGTTATATTACGTTAATAAAGTCCCCTCATATTAGTTTTTCTCATTTATCTTCCATGTACAGACATCGATCGGTTAAAAAATTATAATAGGTATGTATTTATAGATTTAATATCAGTCAAGAACATCAAACACAATTTTAGAAACTCCTTTCATTAAATAGATACAATTAGTACTGTTAGTTAAGTTAAACACTGGTTCAGAAGAAGGTAAAAAATTAAGTTTCATAAATATTTATTTTAAGTAGAGATGTCTTATTTACACCACGGCCAAGGCTGTACGGTTTTGTTTTCTTTTGTTAAATTTTATAAAAAAATATTGAAATAGGTTCTTTCGGACAAAACCATTTTAATTTACACGAATTAACATGTTTTATGAGACGTTTACACATACATCAATTTGTTGAATTAAAATAATGTTAATTACTTTTAATGTTAAGTGCGTGGTGGCCTGTTGGTATCGGACCAGACGCGGCTGCCTACATGTTCACGGTGGTCGCGGATTCAAATCCCAGGGCACACCTCTGACTGACCACTCTCATGTGTGTATTGATAGTCAATCACCACGCACTATATCGGTGAAGGAAAACATCGTGAGGAAACCTGCGTACCATAGCGATTTGTATAACTTTCTATGGTATGTAAAAGTCCGCCAACCCGCACTGGGCCAGCGTGGTGGACTATATGGCCTACCACTCTCAATAGTAGTCTCGATTGTAGAGGAGGCTCGTGCCCTGAGGTGGGTCTAGTATGGGCTGATACAGTACAGTAATTACTTTTAATTAATTGAGTAACTCATATAAAACACTTATAATGTTTTAATATGTTCCCCATTTATAAGTATGGATGATAACAGTTTATGTAATATTGGGTTAGCGAGTAAGTAAACGCTTTATTTCCATCGTGAACCGTGATGTGTACGTCTAAGGTACAATTCAATTGTAATTCACGACAATTTATAGTGTTTTATTGCATTGAATGAGATAAATGTTATTAATATTAATGTCTGCATCAGAAGAGCCAGTGCTGTGTCGATTTATGAAGACAATTTTTTTTATCAAAAACATAAGAGCTAATTGCATTAAATGTAATAACCAATTGCGATAACATACATGCACAAATTGTGATAAAACAAAAATAGACATTCATCAATAAAAATACAAAATTGAAAAGTTATAAAATAAAAATGGAAATTTAGCTAAGTACTCGTATATGGTTTCATATTAAAATCAAATGAATGATAACTATACACTGTACTATTACCATTTGTAGTTGTTTATGCGGATGACATCTTTGTAACTTCGAGAGAAAATAACTACAATTTCTTTTTGGGTTTTTTCAAAAACCCACACATACTTGCATCAAATTAAAAACTGCAATTCTTGAATTTTTTTCTTGCATTAAGTTTTTTAATGTATGTGTAAAACTCACATATTCACTACATTTATACCATAAATTACCATATTATAAAAATGATATACGAGATTTTTTTTTATAACAAGTCATGAATGGAATTTGGCATAGGTACCGTTGGCTCTCCGTTAATTTTTGCTATGTTATTATACTCGGCAAAAGGTATGTGGATGCCCTAAGTAGCACCTCTGCCTGCCCTCTAATACAGGCGTAATTATAAGTTTTCTTAATGAGGTAATTATTGGCACCAAATAACAGGTGTACTTGTTAAATACCAGTTAATTACCCTTATAATTACCTGAAAAGCCTGAGATTAAGTACGTTTCGTGAAAATTTACTCAGTAGTACCGTTATGGCAGTCTAGTAGTCAAAGCCAGGTTCATGTGTAGAAAAACTGTTGCGTTAAAAATTGGGTTGGATATTAAAGCAATCAAAAGAATCCGAATTTAAACATTTCACTACTTTGATTATCATTACAGAGAGCAACCATTTATTACTTATATCTTAACTTTATCAATTTCAAAGAAAATATATTATTTATTTTTCACTCGTACTGTCTTTGAAGTCCTTAGACTCTACCACAAAAAAAATACAGTGACATCCTATTTAACTAATCTTATTTGCTCTAATAACTTTAATGTTAGTTCTAAAAACGTTGGATTTAAATATAAACTTAACAACATTGTATTAGTAAGAGCATTCAAGTAATTGACTAGTAATCGTTATGTCAGATATACAGCGTAATAATTCACTAACAAGTTCTTCGCATCCATCACAAGTTTAATTGAAAGTATGTTCGTTAACTAGGTATGTTCTTGTTGCCTTGAATCAGCTTACAGTACTCCTTGTATAGGAAGTAACGAATGATTGGTATGCAGTTAATATAGTAAACTCATAAAAATGTGTATTGGATGGTAGAGTTGGTGACAGCGGTGGCCAGTGTTGATACATCGCTACATGTATATTGATTGCGCGGGTGTCGCTGCCGGCGGGCGACACAGCTCGCAACCGCGCGCCGCCGCGCCACGCGGCGCTCCGCCACCACGCCGCGCCGCCACGCCGCGCCACATTCAAAAGAAACAGGAACGTTTCTTCGCGAGTTCGCCACGCAACGCCACGAAAAAAGAGGCGGAGACTCCGCCGCGCTGCGGGCGCCCAATGGTAGCGCGCGCTCGGCGGCCGCCCGCCAATGGCGCGGGAGCGGCGGGGCGGCCGGCCGCGCCCTCGTTCCGCCGGGGCTTTTTATTTATTGTTGCGCGGCACGGCGCGCACGACGGGCGTGTGATGCGCGCGTAGTCAGCTCTCGAGCATGGAGTCCGCCGTGGACTCAGCGTCGACCGCGAGCGAGGTGAGCGGCTCCTCCGGGGGCTCGCCGAGGGTGAAGGCGGCGTCGCCGGCGCGCGCGCTGAGCCCGCCGCAACTGCTGGCGCCGCGGCTGCCGTTGCCGCCGCCGGGCCTGGGCCTGCTGGGCTCGCTCCAGATGATGCACCACTCGCCGCTCGAGCTCATGGCGGCGGCACACCATCACGGCCCGCCGCGCTACGGCAGCCCGCCGCCCATCTCCACCTCCGACCCTTCCGCCAACGAGTGCAAATTGGTCGACTACCGCGGACAGAAGGTGGCCGCCTTCATCATCCAGGGCGACACCATGCTGTGCCTGCCGCAAGCCTTTGAACTTTTCCTCAAACACTTGGTGGGCGGGCTGCACACGGTGTATACCAAGCTCAAAAGACTGGACATAGTGCCGCTCGTGTGCAATGTGGAGCAGGTGCGCATCCTGCGCGGCCTGGGTGCCATCCAGCCGGGCGTCAACCGCTGCAAGCTGCTCTCCTGCAAGGACTTCGACGTGCTCTACAAGGACTGCACCACCGCAAGGTACGTGTTGTCAACAACAACCACTCCGCCACTCGCCACACCACCCCACACCGCACGCGACACACTGTGCCCGTACCACTTCCTCACCTATGTTGCCCTCCAGTTGGATATTGTCAAACTGCATTTGGAACATTGAGTTTCTTTAATTGCCTATGAATATTATTTTTCTTAATTTATTTTGCATTTATGTTGACTCCCCTTTCGTATTTGTCAAGTAGTTACGCGTTTTTAGCGCCCTTTATTTTTATTTTTTTGTCAAGTGATACTAAAATAGTGATATGAATCCCATAAAAGTTATTCTTTAATTTACACATTAATTATTTTACAACTGGATTTTATTGTATGCCGTAGAGCATTAAAGTGGTGAAACGTACAATATGTAGGCCTACGCGTTGTGTCGGGTTACCTGCATTCCTCGCATCGCCGGTGCCGAGGCAATGCAATTACACTTGCATTGTGGATGTGTTGCCCAAATGTAAGCTGATGTGAGGAAGCCGCAGGGTGGTGAGCAGTGAGCAGTGCCACGGCCGCGTTGCATTAATATTTAACGTTTTAATACGCACCAAATATTTTCTCGGGGTTAAATTTTAAAGCGGCGCTCCCGCGACGGAAGGGTTACGTGGCCGTTAATTAGCGGCTCCGGTGTGAATTTTTAAATAGTAATTTTTACAAACGGTAAAGTTAGATTAAAAAACGTGGCGGTTGAAGGCGCGCGGCGGCGGGCGGTAGGCCTATATCGGCTTCATTAATGCACTTACACACAGTGCGATTTAAAAATGTAATGCGCTCAAGTGCGCGCTTGGGAGGCGTAAACTTGAGTTTTGGTGCTGTATTGCCGCGCGGAGGATATTCGCCGTTTGTTTATTGGCAGCGGAAACGGCCGGCCCCGACTGACTCATATTTTTGTTTGAACTTAAATCACGTTAGCTCGCCACTTCGCTGATGATATCATTACCTGCTTGGGGTTTTTTTTATTTTTGTCAAATCACAAATATTCCTTAATAGATTATGATGGATGGGATTTCGTTAACTTTAACACATTTGAGTAGAATAGGAAACTTTGAATTAGATATTGAACCGTTTATATTAAAGGTAACATTTCATATGAACGATTTAATATAACCTTTTTTGCAACTAATGAGGAAATTACCCTATTCCAATAATTATTACTTAAATTACAACTGCTACTATTTAATGCAATTGTAATTTACTTTACACGTTACATTACGTTGTTTGAATTAATGTATTAATTAAACGCAACATTTACGGGAATACCAATACACAAAACTCTTTTTGAAATTCCTATTTAATTTACAGTCCATAGAATTCAAATAACCATTCATACACATTCATATCAATTACCATTGAACTTTTAAAAGTTTAATTGGTAATCAATTCTGACCTATTTGAAATAAAACAAGGAAGGTTTCTAAATACGCATTAAGCAGTAATATTAGTTTTGTTTTTATAAATAAAACAAAAGTTAAAGAACGATATCCGAATGTCGGGTGTTCAATGCCACAACGTAAAATAAGTTCTTAAAAAAAAACAAAATATCTAAGTTGATCCAATTCTAAATTTCAATCATAATTAGCCACATGTTATTCGCCGGCCAGCAACATTTTAAAAAATAAAATAAATGTAATAGAATAAGTTTTAAATGTAGAACGCGGAGCCGGCGTTGCTCCAGGGCGGCCTTCGTTCCTTCTAATGTGTATTGACATGTTTCCACCATTACGATTCCACTGATTGTATCGACAAAAACATTTTTATAACTAAATTTTTTTTATGTTTGCCCTTTTTGGCTGTAATTAGTAGTATTAATTTGGTATTTTGAGAAGTTTTATGTTTTGTAAGCTTATGTTTTGATTGATATGGTTTGATAATAAAGGCTAGTGGTACAAATTATACAGCGTGTTTTTACAAGCGCGGTTAGGTTAAAAAGCATTTAAAATATGCTTGAAATATTGTATTCAACATTACAATTTTATAAATTGTAATTGAAGTAATTAAGAGCATTTCGCAATTGTATAAGTCTACTAGCGACAATCCTAGAAAGTTGTGGCAATAACTATTAAGCTTAAATGCCTACGACATTATTTTAGCGGAAATTATAAAAAGAAATTATAAAAACTTTACCTATAAATATGTCAGGAAACTTGAAATTTTTATTTGGAAGTATATTTTACATACTTCACAATATAACACTTAAATAGATTTTAAATCAATGTTAACATTATTTAGCTGTATCAACTAGCAATATATTATCACGCGTAAATTGAAAACAATAGGCGTCCTTTTAAATTTAACAAATGTAATTAATTATTTTATCTATTAATAAACAGTAATTAGAGCAAACTATGCAGTGTGCATGGAAACGCGATATTTTTCAAAAACGGTACGCCCGCATTACAAAACGCTGTGTAAATAATAGGAGGACGGTGCTTTTCACGCTTCAATAATTGTTCGACAGCAGATAAACGAGTGCGAGTGCGTCTCGGATTACATTCGGCGCGAGGGGTGTTCGCTGCTCAGTATTCGCTCTAACTCTTTTGTCGAGATTTGTTTCTTGTCTGCACCAAGCTTAATAGTTTCTCCCAATGGGAGCTTCTTTGTCGTTCTATTTTATAATTATTTAGAGGCGGGGTGACACACCGGTTTGCTTGTTATGTACTTAGTTGTGTCTGGTAGCGTTAAATGGTATGAGGTGACTCCGTTTTGAGGAATTTAGGTCAGCATTGACGTTACTTGCTATATCTGAGTTTTATAAATAGTATGTGAGAAAAAAATAAAGCCGGCATGAAATAACCCAATCGAAACAAAGCGTTGTCAATATTAAAAAAAGTTAGGCAAACAGTTTCTGCGGTTAGTCAAACAAACCTATTATAATGCAATAAAAACTTGATCCTTTATTAGTGACTTTAGGCGCAGCACTCAAAGAATGCAGAACGCCTGTGAACGTACAGGCACAGGCGAAAGTCGTGCTCTTTTGTCGGATGAGCATTTTGCACATAAATCCTTAGTCCCAGATTACTTTTCCATTGCAATTGATTGATACAAATGAGTGCCTACATCGGTTAATCTAAGATAATAGACGATTTATAGGCTAAAAGAACAAAACGGAACACTAGCTAGCGCGTTCATTGAGAGTCGTTTGCCTCACCGACTTATTTTTTCTAATCAATATAATCAAAGCGCAGGGTTCCGTCCATTGTCTCTGCTACAAAGAGCGAGGTTCAATTACGGAGGTCATCAACACGACTTTTTATGGAATTTTCAACTTTACGACTCATTTTGATGGTCCGCCTTCAAACGGAGTGATATTTTGTAAATAAACAAAAGACTGAAATAACTGGCTCATTACCTTTGTAGCGCCGGTAGTGCCGGTGGAACGCTAGCACATAGAGGGACTCGACGGCAACAACCAATGCTCGCGTGTCATACAGCTTATGAAAAACATTTCCGTTTCTATTCGTTGTAAACAAATTCGTGAAAATATTGATTGAAATATATGGCTTTGCGTCAGCAGTACGTCCACAAATAATATAAAATAATGTTCAACAATGTATTTTTTTACTAGAGAGATTTCTATTGGATATTTTTTTGAGTCTCGATGTGACACCTAATTAAACAGTTTTAAATTACTTATTGAGTCGTAACGACTATATTATAGTTTAACATTTTGTGTCCGGCTTTCGCCAACCGGTAAGTATATCGTAAGAGTGTTGATTTAATTTCATCATGTTTGAAAATTCTTTAGTATTGGGTAGGAATTTTGTGGATGTACTTTAGACTCAGATCTTTATTTTATCTACAGAAATATAGGTAAAGATGTGTTACAAATATGTAGATCTTCAGGGAAATAAAAATGATAGGCTCTTCCTATGTCAATTTTTTTATAAACCGTCTGTCCATAACTGCGCTTAGGCCTAACAAAATGGTAAATATAATTTAGCTGACTGTAGGCTAATAGACTAAGTTGAATTTATATAACAATCAATGACTTTTCCACCGTTCCTTAACACCTAAATTATTAATAAAATTATAAAATATGTATACAAAGTCATGGGATTCGACACTTAAGCGGTAAAGATAGTTGAAGACATCCATGAAAGTTATGAGAAGCCTAAGGTCACAGCGAGTACTAAGCAGGCGCTACATCCGGCCATTCATAATTCATTTGCCAGTTACTACTATCCGTGGAATAATAATAATAACGAGAATGTGTTCCGCACTCCGACTGGCGTTGGTCCAAGCAGTGATTCTCATTGAAATATTAAACCAAGACACTGCAATGCGGCGTCTGAGACACGCGCGCTGCCAAATTAATTAAACGTGCGTGCGTATTATTTAGGAGACGGGCTTGACCATACACACAGATGTAGACGCTTAGATGCTCTATTAAATAATAAATATGCGTAGTCCTGACCATATACTAAGATACCAGTCTTATGCCATCAGAAACTACAAGAGACTCTTCGGTTTCACAGAACCCAGACCGAAAGAAATATTTGTGGGCCGCAGAAACATTTCGATTCAGGAATCAAATCCCCGGCCCTTTCGCAGGCAGCTGTCAATCAATATCTATGTCCTGTGATATTTTAATAAAATATATAGAATTTAAATTAAGAGCTGCAATTTAAATATATTTTTTAGTGGATTACGAGTAATGTGCGGGAGTTACCTAATCAAATCATTTTATCATTGATTTAAATTATTTAATTTAATAACAGCTATTCATGTTTACTTAATATGATTTTAAGTTTCTTATTTAGGAAATCCGCTTGATAACCTTTTATGTTGCAATCTACAACGGATTTTTTTAAAATCACGAACTGTCTTGCGGTCTGCATAGTTTACGGATGGATGGATTCAACGTACATTTCGTAATTATATTAATAGATGTAATAGATTTTATGTGTGACTGTGCTTTGATATTTGTTTCAATTTACAAATGTTGATTCAATGTTAGCCGCACGGAGTTTGAATCTTTGAAATAGACAGTTAGCACAAAAATTGGAATTTAATGCCATTGCGCTTTTTCGTCACGGAAAACCAAACGTAAGAGCAAGTAACATTAACTTAATACAAAACATTAGTATTGGTCAAACTGGTAAGAATTCCCAAACAGCTTCCTAAATTAACTTATTCCGACATGAATTACCTAATTCAAGAAACATGTGTAAGCAGGCGCACAAACACATTCGTCTTGAAAGCATTCAAGTGTCAAATAAAGCGAAGTGGCTGAAGGAAACACAATTTCCTCGGAGGCAGTAAAGCGACAAACTGTTCCACAATGGGAATATTATGGAGGCAATTTATTACGACTGATTCAACAAGTAGCCGGGGAACAGACGGAAACGCAAGAATGCGAGTGCCGGGTGCCGCTGCCGACAGAAACGAACCCTCCGCCACGCACACCGACATTCGTAACTCTCACACAAATGACACGAGGGAATCCCTCCCGGCTAGACGGAATTATCTCCAGTTCTATTTCCGTTTCGCGTACTATTCAAATTGCGTCCCACTCGCACGCCGTTTCGCAACCTATGCCTCTCTCTTTCGCATTCGGTTCATTCATGATTGTGGATTTGAATGGATTTGGTGCGTTTCTTCCCACAATCCACAAGTCGCCGCGACCCGCCGACGACCGGGCGGGCGTCGCGTCGCGCCGCACACCGCGCCGCATAGAAAGCTCATCGGGACCCATGGCGACGGAGCAAAGAGTATTAATTAATGTGCACTTCCGTGTTAAGTAGTTATTGAATAGTTGATACAAACTATCGCATGGCGTGTACCGCGGTGCGCTGCGCCGGTAGCCGTTGTAACGTCTTATAATTGCAGCTCACCATGTGTTGAGCTCTAATCATGTTTAATTATAGACGAGAAGGAGTCATTGCCGGTTATCATGAGATGAACTGTTACAAATGTACAAACAGCGCGAGAATATGACGGATTACACGGCGCCCCACTTTGAGCCGCCGTTGTTTTTATTTCGACGCTAAGCCATTTAAAATTAGCACGATTAATAAACCGCTGTCAGATCCTGTAAAATATTACGAAGTGTACGTTGCTTATGAGTTTGTACAGGAAACAACGAAAATAGCATAACAATAGGTGAAGTTTTACGCTAATATTATTAGATCAGATGAGGAATAATACAGTTTTGAGTGCAAGTTACACGAAATTAAAAGTAGGCCGGATATGTACGCCTAGATAGGAAAACTGATTTTGTGCTTTCGTGAATTATTTGAGTCAATATGCATGTGTTGTGTATTGTTATAGTTGATGTCATAGGATATACACACTTAGTACATATAGTAATTATACAAACACTAAGACAATGGGAGGTGGAAATGAAAGAAGATAAGTTTTTGCGCAGTTCGCTCCATCTCACTATTGTGTGATTGAGACACAGTTATTAATTGAGGCTAAATTATATGTTAAACCGATTGTTTTACACCATTCTCATAAAGATTTATGCTATTCACCGTGTTAATACATAATGTGTGCCAGTGAAATCAATACACAGGAAATATGTTTTTAGGAGACAGGTATTACGTTTATTGAATGCATCATAATTTAGTGTTTTTTATAGCATAGTCAATAATGATACATGGACTTCCTAGTTTATGCATTCTGTTATAATTTAAAAAAAAACAGCAATATTTTGTATATGTACATACATATATAAACTTACGCCTCTTTCCCAGAAGGGGTAGACAGAGGTGTTACCGGGACACCCACGGTACATCTTGTTTGTTCCGTCCCACGATGCGGCAGGGGTAAGCCTATTCCCATATCGGGAACAAATTGTGCACATTTCGCACATTTGAACAATATTCTTTGGGTTTTTATAATTATATCTTCAGTGCTTTTATTTTCGGAAAGTATTTATGCAAAATAAACATTTCAAGTAGCATATTAATTCGATTTGAATAGGAAAATATTATATATTATCAGATACAGTGAATAGCAATTATAACAGCATTGTGGATTACAAAGAACAGTACTGTCTTTACTTTGTTTCTACGACGTTTTCATTTAGCAATTAATGCATTGTAGTGTATACATTTTTTATGCTATTGAAGAGTATTTTAATATTTCTCTCTTTTTATTTTAGTGAAACCTAGCGCTGGCTAGTAAATATAGGCATATTTCGTTTAAATTTTTTTTTTTAATAAATCCGATGAATTATGCAAACCTTTATCGTTGTAGATTTTATGCCTTATAGTGGAGATATAACGACAACTGCAATGTATGGAAATATTTACTAATGTTGAAACATGATAGGAATATGTGAACTCCACAGTTAGTGTGCCACTTTCCGATTTTGTATGGCGACAACTACAGTAATATTATCAACAAAACACAGATTATCGCTCTATCACCTATAAATATTTGAGTTATACTTGGTGTTTTCATCGGAATATTTAACTTTGTGTCAATGTGAATGTATTGTGGTTTTAACTGTAAAATATATTAACAAATCGCCCATTAAATATAGACTAGTGAGTTGTAACCAAAAAGGAAACATTTAATATTTTCGTATCGGATTGATTTTTCTCCGTAATCAAAGTATTCTTAATTTAATGCAAGTAAACACAAAACGCAGATAGAAAAAGAACACGGCTATCTATTTTCAATAAATTGTAAGCACTGGAAAGAAAATTTTACGACATAGCAACAAAATGAGATAAAGGCTACTTAAGACCGTCTGAAGGCCTCGTTAAATCCTGATATACGATTTATAATAAAACGTAATAAAACATTCGCAACAATTTAAAAAGGGAATCGATAAAAAGTTCTCAGGCGAATATCAAATGCGTTGCGGAGGTTGCCGGTTAAAAGATGGTAAAATGCATTTTACAACTTGGATGTTTGCTTTATTTTTAATCAAATCACTCGTTTATAAAGTCAACAAAGTTACACGGCGCCTATAAAACATTTTGCCTTGTTTATTGTACCATTCGCACACTCGGTAATCTCGATGAAACTGTAACAGACTAAGTCCCGGTAATTATATTACTGCAATCACTATAGTTTAAAGCTTAAGGAAGCGCGACTGGCGTTTCATAAATTTATTTATACCACTCGCTGTAAAACTGCAGCTTTAACACAACTACCTGACTTGTGCAAAACATGCAATATAACTAATCATGCACATACGAAGAAACATTCATTTCACAATATTACTGTGCTACTTATGACAAAAAAATGATAATTGGGAATAACAGGTCATTATAATAGGCACGCTATTAATTTATATTTATATTGTCAAATAATGTCTGAATCTTAAGTGGTGGCAATTTATTTTAAGCGTTTATAGCGACAACATAGTAATGAGAAGTGTTGTAAAATTGCCACAATCGTTAGTACGAACTCTACGCTCCAACCGCATCTCACTTCGGTTAACGTAATTTACAGCCGATATAAAATTATTTTAATTCCTCCCGTGGCCATATTTATTATAATTATCTCAGCTGCACTTAAAGTAAATTTGTTTTAGAGCTACATGTGCCTATAATTAGTAGTATCAGCGCCAATAATGTTTAAACGTAGCTAGTCCATCTTTACTCCAAATACTAGCAAATGAAAAAATCTGTGCATGGGGGTAGGTCGCATAAATATCGATTTGCCGTACGTACTGGTGAAAAATCGATAGCGGTCCAGATTCATACAAAAATAGGGCAGAGAAATCGATTTGCCCCACATTTTGGCGGTCTAGCGGACGCCGGCGGCGAGGGTAACGCTCGCGATAAGGGATAGTGTCCCCCTCCAGGCGCAGGGGTAGTCCCCCTGCCCCCCTCGATAATATTTACCGCCCCCCGGCCATACTTACGCCCCTCAGTATTTACGGGTTAGAGAAAAACAAGGGTACTCGTGCTTCGGAAGGTGCAACGTGGATTTTAATCCTTTCTGATGTTTATGATTGATGGCGGATTTCGTGATCGGTGTTGCGCTGATGTTGATGGATTCTTTATGATTCCCCGTTGATGCCAATTGCTTTCGCAGTAGGTCGTGGTTGCAATTTCGTTAATGATTAGTATTTCATAATTTGTTGCTACTTTTTATTAATTTTGTAATTATAGTAATTTAATTACGAATTCAAATTTCCGATCGTGTATTATAATTTATATTACATTTATTGTTATTCATATAAATAAACCGGGTTGATTTTGTTGCCTTAGGCATCACGTGTACTATGAGTTGCCTGGGACGTCTAAATTCCCAAACATTGTTTGTTCAACTCACAAACATTTATGAAACTATCCAAGTCAGAATGGAGTTATTCTTTGAGTTCCGTATCCAAGTTTATTAATTTGAATAACTATATCATCCAATTTTAACTTACTACTATATATTAGCACTAACATAGCCAATTGGGCCTTTTTCACAATTAAACGATTTTTAGAATACATGGTTGTGTATAAGCATAATTTTCAAGTTATCTAAAGGGTTTAAGCAGTTTAAGCAGTTTAAGAACTGTTATTTAATAAATGTGCTCTCCAACTAACGGAGCGCCTTCAGCTTTTGACACCAAGATTTAGCTCCTTTACCCGAATTAGAATCCCGTCAATTCATTACATTGGTATCCCCAAAATGCATCGTTCACACTGAGTCATAAGCTTATCTAAAATGACTCAATATTCACACATTAAAAACTAAGAATTAAGGTGTTGAGAAATACTAAAGTACGTTAGAAATTGGATCAGTCGAATTCAGTTGGTCTTCCAAAAGAAAATCCTACTTTTAAATTTTGTATGTATGTATATGATACTGTATGTAAAACTTATAAAAAATATATAGAAATAAGGAAAAAATGTAACTACTTATTTATTTAATGTACCTACTTATGTATTTTTTCCAACAATTTCTTGGCAAAATGACTTCAAGATAGAGTACAAAATTTGGCCATATAAATTATGAAACTTTGCCAGGTTTCAGAGCCGATTCTTTTCAGTAATAAATAAACAGATAAACACCGTTGTCCTTAAAATAATTCAGTTTTACTCTTATTCGTGGGACCCTAAAAATGACTCGTGCATCTAAAGTAACGTATCCATTTATAATAGCCGCTAGCGCCATCTGTCAATCAATAGATTTCAATAAAAAAAACTTAATTAGGCTTTCAAAGACACAGCAACATTAATAACCAACGAGTAATTGAAACCACATGTATTCGTAGGTTTCCAATTTTCAATACACTCTCTATAGACGTAAAGTTCAAAATACAATAGTCTCGAAGCTTACTCAACCGCAAACACAAGTTGGCGGGATGGATATGACGTGATGGTGACGATAGGTGAAGATGTCAGTCAAATATTGACGCGTGCCCAATATCTCAGTGTCGACATTGCTGAGTCACAGCAAAAATACTAATTATAATTTTCATTGCTGCGCCAATGAGATGAGTCCGTGTTCGTTCTGAAGAAACTCTTACCTGTACGAATGAAAACTTGGGCTAAAACATTGAACAAATGGCGGCGTATTGGAGCGAAGTTTATTAATTTACTCGTATTTATTAATGCGTTTATCGGTTAGTTACACGTTGTGCCGGAGGAAATTGAGTTTGGGGAATTGAAACTACTCATTGTTTTTTTAATTGCGGTCAATTTGTGGCGTTCTACATGAAATGTGCCGATCATTGTGTGTCGAGGTGAGACCCTATTTCTAAAGTTTCGTTGGCTTCTATTTCAAGTATTATATTAACTATCATTGACAGATGATATTTGTAATATACTACAATTAAACAATAAAGTTCGAATTATATTTTTCCTGCTGGGATTAAAAAGATGAGTTACTTTACAAAAGGACCTAGTACTTACAACTGGAACGTTGAGAAAATATATTCCAAAGTTATTTAATTAAGTGTAGTGTTCCCATCCCTACGCGCAGTTGGTCGTGGAACGTATTTTAATAATTCCATTGGTAATATCATACAGATATCAAAGAAAGGGTTGCACAGTGGGCCGACTGCGCGCTGACTCGCACAAAATGCTCTATCTGCATATGGCCGCTGATTGATGTGCCCTGTAATTATTTAGACGCGTTAATAACACCACCGACGACGGCCGCACTTTGTTTCTGACGACTTAAGACGAATGAAATGAGAAATTCTATCGGGCTCCTAATAGAGCTTATTGCTTTCTGATGCTTTGTTGATTAAACGAACACAAATTTGTTATTAAGTTTTGCAACGTCCTTTATTTTGTTTGCGAGATGCAATTTTATACATCCACAAACTGATTTAATATTGCCTTGTTGGGAATGGACATTAGGAGGTAATTTTGTAGACCGTTCGCATAGGTGGGATACAATTTAATTAAACAGTGTGTGAGTGGCGAGTGCCGACTGGCGTAGGAACCACACCCGAAGTATGCAAATACGCACAGGTCACACCCGTTGTGTACATATTTCCGTAATGGTACGGTATCGTGGATTTATTTACATAAATGGCCACCGCGTACAAATCGTCTTTATGTTTTCTGTGCGTGCGACCCCACCGCCGACGAATCAGAATATTAACGTAAATAGTAATGGCGGTAAAAAACCTATTATGCAAATGAAACATTTTGATGTAAATACAAACTGACGTAACGCGATGTTAAGAAAGCCATAATAAATCGTTTTTGTTGGGCCTTTATTAGATTATTTCTTAGTTCGCTACGTACCTGTGGTGCGTGACATGATTTTCGAGATATTTTCTTCAATTAGCTTTTAAAATTGTACTTTTGTTCTTTCTTAACAAAATTACATCAAAATGTTAAATTATGTGGCGTAATTAATTTTTAGTTATACGGTTTCGTTTGACTTAGCGATTCTATGAATCTTCTTGTTATTACTTGTCGTGATAAAATACTGTTTTACAGTTAACGATTTTCCGAAAATCAGATTGGTTACATTGGCCACAATTCAATCGGCCATGTTGAACCTACCCATAAAAAGCCATATCACAAAAGGAATAAAAAATACGGCACCTATTAATCTTGCACAATCCAAAATAATGAAATTGGCATATCCATTGAGATCATAGATATGAATACGTTATGATATACATTATTACATTTAATAACAAACGGCTGTTGAGTGCCGAATGTGCTTACGTCACAACGAAACGGGACGGAATAATAGAGTTCGCTCCAAACGTTTAGCGAACCCTCGAAAATTGTAATAAAAAAGAACCATTCGAGATGTAACAGCGATATGATTTTGCAGTTTTTTATTTTTTTTCTGTTTTCGTGCGTGTTTTTAACACAGCTTTGCAGAGTTGCGAATCGATTCGACGCGCTACAGTTATGCGATACACCCGACATGAGTTTGTGTTAATATTTGATTTGCCTTCTACCACACTAGTCGAGTGGCTAAGAGGCAATCTGTGATGCAAAAACGTTTGCAATTTTAACTGGTCACGTATTTTTAAACAGACTCTGATATCTTATATCAGATATCTATACAAATTATACCTTTTTGCTTCTTAAATATAATGGTTTTGGTAATCACGTACGTAATATAACTAGGTTTTCTGCTCAACTTCTAAATGAATTGGGTTCATTGTGAAAAACACATTAAATTATTTGAAGTAATTGTAACAGAAAATTGTATTAAATGCATAAGATTTTTCAAAAGATCCCCTGTTTATGTTCAGCTGACGTAATTACAAGTCGGATTGTAGTGGAGTGACTTATTAGGCGTCCCCTCCGTTACTATGCTTTGATAATAATTATATACCTAAAACGCATAAGATGAAACTAATTTATGTGTTGTGCATCAGTTATTGTAACAATTTAATTCATGACTTTAAATTATGCTCTATATAAAAAAAAGTAATAATTTTTAGATTCACTATGTAGATGTAGCGATAAAATATATTTCTGGTATTTTTTTGTTGCATCGATATATTTAAATTAGTGTATATTTACATTAACAATAACATTTACAATAATTATACTAATCTGTTCTGGCTAATAAAACACGTGGTAATAAATTTTCTAATACGCAATAAAAATAATTTTATAAAGATACCAAATAAATTATCCCCAGATATATATTCCGCTAAAAGAGCTAAAACATTCGGACATTCGCATGGACGGCCCCCATTCGTAAGAATGTGATTAATTAAATAAATGTATAGACCCGGAAAGAAATTTGCCAACCCTTGGCCCCCGGTTTTTTGCAACAGACATACCTCATTTCGCATTGGGGGGCGTAATTGACTCGTTGTTAATTTTATTTAAATTTTCTGCAGAAAGGAATTTTTCTGTGATTTTCAAACGGGGAAAACATCTATTAAAACGAACACCCTTTTTTAGAATAATAAGTTTTAGAAAATTTGTAATAATCCAATAGTTACAGCTTTGTACAACTCAAGTTTTGGTTTCAAAGAAAAGAAATGCAGACATTGTGTAGTGTGCACAAGTGAAAACACAAGTAATGAAGCTAACCAGGTTGTCAGGCTATCGCGGCAACATCTCAGTGTACGTAAATAACTAGGCAATACAATTCTCACTGGTTTTTTACTTAATTACGCTTCGTTACATATGGTAATCAATGGCCATAAAGAATACAGTCGTATCTCGCGAACAATCTAACGTACACAGGATAGAAACTGCGCTAAATCAAAACAACGTAACATTCACTTCTCATATTTCTAATTAAAATTCCAATACATATGCATTGTTACGAATCAGATATCTCTATTGTCCACTGAACAGTTTTGTACTATCACACACACACACAGCTACTCGGATGAATGCATTATGCTGTTCTAGCTAATGATCGTTCATATTTCGTGTAAACAGATCTATTGCGTTTGTCATACTTCTGTGGTTGGGTTATGTAATTGTAGTAATTTGCGGACAGGTGTGTGACACTCAATCAATATTTATATCTGTTGCGTTATTGTACAATAACTTCGATTAAATGACCTACTCCCAAAAGGGTGATGTCAAGTAGTCACACGTTTGTATAATTATAAATCACATCATATTGCAACATCTGACAAGTCATGTAAGTGTAGGATAAGGTCAGGCAAAAGTACATACATACATAAACACACGCCTTATTCCCAGAAGGGTTAGGCAGAGGTGTTACCAGGACATCCCCGTTTTGCCTTGTATGTTGAAAAATCAAATATTACTTTGCCCGACCCGGGATTCGAACCCGCAACCTCAGCTTTGTAATCGCAACCAACTGTACAACTGCGCCGACAAGGTGATTTTCTACTTTTGATTAAAGAAGCAGAAAATCATATTACAATTACTTTTCATCGCATAAAAACGTTAGAAGATAATTTCATATTACGGCTGTTGTACCATGGTGCTTTCCTTTTGTGTTAATAATTTTAAATCTCTTTTTATAGTCAAAATGTAGGAGATGTTGGTACATCCATGTGAGTTTAATATACAGTAATGAGGCAAACACTTCAGGTCGTCAGCAAACAAGATTACTGATACATCCTGCGTTCCCGGTGGCCTAATCCGTGTGTTCACCTTATCACTAATAGGGAAAAATTTATGAATAGACGCACTGTTACAGTAATCGTGTTTGTCGAAACAAAGGTGCCGCTATGTTCTATGACAATTATTATAAATTATACATTATGTTATGTGGGTGGGCGTTTAATATTTCTACCGTGTTTTAGTACTAGTAGTCAATGTTAGTGTTTTATTGCTTTTTATAAGTGTTCCTCCATGTATTAAACATGTCAACTCAATTAAAACCAGAAAAAAATGCTGAAAGTTTCACGAAACTTGCTAACATCGGATATCAGAGGTCGATAACCTCTTACCCAGCAATACGCTATCTACCTTATGATCAAGGAAATTATATCAATGATTTCCAATTATTTCTAAAATGCATAATTATTCAAATAAAACAGTTCCACACTTTTACAGATCACGATACGATGTAACGGCACAAAAGTTACATTAAAACCAGCGCATATTTATCGCAGAAAATTGAATGTATTTAAATAATTACGGTTCGCTTTCATTGCCTATCTGATTCACTCACCACACAATAGTATAAATGATAATTATTCAAATGGCTTCATTCATGATTCTACAAGCGAGTGTTGCAGGATTGTCTCACGTAGGACCGTTTCAGAGTAACCGATGTGGGGATGGGAGAGTGAAGCGTACTTAACGTGAATGTGACAGCGTCCTTAGGATGTAGTCACACGGATAAGCTGTTTGTACAAGAAATAGTTTGATACGGTAATACAACTTCCGCAGCGATAGCGAGGGAGTCTCGTTGTCTACGGTGGATGCCATTATTCAAATGCTCTATTATTTTCCATAATTAATTTACAGTAATTTTCTTGCTGCACTCGTGTTCAGGTGCACCGTTAAATCGGTTTTACTTTGTTTTGCCGGTATCGGATTTTATCTAAAGAGATCTATAAATTTATTCGCATTCGTGCAGGAATTGGTGTTTATTAACCTTCAATACGATTTTTTATATTACTATAAAAACATTACGCTTTTCATTAGTCTGAATTCCAATAGTGGTATGGCATTGTGTTTAAATGTTGGCTACGTTTCAGCATAGACTTGCACACTGCACTCTTAGTACTCAAAGATAATGGTGCAATATATTAAAGTATCAAAAATGTAACAAGCTAAATAACAGCAATAGCGCACTCGTTATGCACCGAGTGTAGTAACTCGGTAGGAAATGTAATTAGCCGGTGTGCACCCGCGATGCCTTTAATTCACTCAAGCATGTAACTCCTTATCTCTGTTGCATGTTTTTTCAATATGCAATCCACAGACAATCGTGCTGCTTTATCTGCCAATCGGATTCTCAGGTATTTTTTCATTCGCGAACACATCTAATTATTGTGCAGTTTCGTAACTAACTAGTGGTTCTTCGTGTCAATTGAGTTGCGACCGTATAGTGCATAATTCATGTCATTACTGACCATCTATTTTCTTTTTTTGTTTCGAATCTAATTTGACATCAAAATTAGGAATCAGTTTGAAGAAATCATTAGTATCAATACATCACTTTAAGAAGTTGAATTAAAGTTACGTTGTATTACATAAATTAGCATTTCTAGTTAGAATACTACAATTAAGATCGCCCTAACCACGTATAAGAATAAACAAGTGATATGTCAATTAGTAAACGTTTACATTTTAATCCAATTGTGTGATTATTTGTAAGACATATTAAATTGCACGCGTTAGCAATTATCATTACTTTAATTCTCACCATCTCATACTTTTTTTTGTTTGTAATGTATTTTTAAATGCGATTACAATGTTGATCATTTTTCACAGCGGTGTGTATAAACTTACGTCGTTTTATTTTTTGCATGTAGACAGTAGTCAGTGGTTCGATTCGATCGGAATGTCTTGTACGTTCCGCATTTTCTAATTAGTTATTTTCACTAATAGTATCGTGTCTCATTCACTGCCACAGTGTGTTGATGACAGTAAAAGTGATATTTCAGATTCTAAGATTGTGGTATTTGATAGTCTCTGCCTACCCTTTAGGCTATTATCGCGTATATTCAAATTGGAAATATTAAATTTAAGCCATGTTTTCAAGGTAGCATGTTGGCAGAGTTCATTGATGGCTAACCCTGAAATTAAAATTTTCGAAGCACGTTTTATCAATTACCTTGAAATTAAAACTATTCGGGGAAAAAAGACATTAGGGAGTTAATACAAATGTACAATTTGCTTCGTTTTATGTACAAAAGCTTTTACGAAAATCACAACTTACGATTTCCTGCATTTGGTATAAAATGAGGTGTGTTTCCCCTCGCGATATTTTGATGTCTTAATGTAAACGCATGATGTATGCACGTCGGAAGTACGAGTTCCTACTGAGACCAATAAATTAAACGTTTATATTTTGATATGTTTATTTTAGTGCAGCGATGAAGAAAATTGCTTTCACTTATGTTCACAAGTTCCATAATTTACTTAGGAGTTATGACTTTAATAACGATAATAGTTCCGCAAATGCTATTTATAACTTTGTTTTTCCAAGAACTATGAGCTGTTATTAGCAGTTACTACTGTGTAGTAAATAATTTGATAAACATCACAATTATATTATATCAAATATGAAATTGAGATAGAATTTGAGGTGTAAAAAATCCAATAATTGGGTAACCAATACATGGGCCCTATTAAAAAATGGCACGAAGAAGATCGCTCCCATCGGCCTGAAAGGGGAGGCCAGGGTCTCCAACAGACAGCTGACCATATTTCCGTCCCAATTGTATATGGGCGATGTCATTGGTTCCCTAGACATACATTTCAGCCCCGTCCATTCATATGAGATTCATCAACTGGTAACCTATAGAAAATGTTTTATGTGACCTGGTATTCCAACACATGCCTTCTCGGTTCACAGCCTATAATTGGTTTACTCAGGCTTATAATAAAATAAAAATCAAGAATTGAATTTCAGACTGTCTTCCACGATCCATGAATCTAATTTTTGATAAGTTTAGGTAATTTTTGATACGAAAATAGCTGTCCGAAGATTAAGCATTTATTTATCGATAGCAATTTGAGTGTACCACAAAAATATCAGATGTTAAACTGGCGTGGTTCGCGTGATACAACAAACTTAATAATGAGGAAAAATTGTTGCCAGTTGTTACAACGTTATTCGCCTTATGATGTTCGCTATCAGCTTATGTGTGACGGTTGAAAAATTTGCCCTGTCTTCATATATCTGGTTTGTAAATTACACTGTAGTTAGACGTCAAGTACTTGAGAAGTCAAACTCAGATTGGGCAAGTACAGCAAACATGGCGCTACTGAAAAACATTTGCACTGAGTGGTATCAATTTAGTTCATTAATATGATTTATAGGAAGTTCTTGGTGTAATACTAAAAATAATAATAATACTATACTACCCCTACTTCAATACTGAAAATATTTTTGTCAAATACCTTAAACATACTACCAATATCGTTACTCATATCAGTGGATTGCCTAAAATTCACTTCAACTGAGATTCTATTTGTAATATAATATTTTTACAGGATTTTTTATTATGTACCTCGTGTACCTTACAATTGTTTATTTCACTTCGTTAATTAGTATTATGAATAGAATTAGGTAGGTAAGCACTTAGATCCGATTTAAAAGGGCAACTGTCAATTCCTTGGCAGGTTTTGTAAGATTACGCACAGAATTGAAGAGCCGGTATCATGCGAATTTCTATAGTGCAGAATTAATGTATTATTGCGAGATAAATCGTGAGCATGCATTAGACGCCCGGAGCTAATCGCTCCTGTTGACTTTTATTCTACCTTTGAGAACGCTTCAAGCTCCTTTCCATTCCCCTTGTACGGATTGCACAATTTTTGCTGTCTCGCACAGAAATTATTTGCAAAACCTGACGACTGACTGAATGTTAATTACGGACTTTTTGCAATTTAAAAGTCATTATCATTGAAAGATAAAAAATGTTTAATACATTGATTGGACTGTTGTCGCAGTTGGGTAGGAATTAATGTACCGTGAAAAGTAGAGGAATTGCGGTTACTATATTACAATATGCAGATACGTGGATTAAGTTAAGTGTGAACGTTAAACATAATTAATGTTACTAACAAACTTGCTAATTAAAAAATACTTAGCGTCCGATGGTAATTTATAGTTATTGGATTAAACTTTTTTTATACACAGGTCCAATAGCCTTTTATTCGTTTTTAATTATTCAGAAACTGTTGCTTTTCGCGCGTGGTAGGATATTCTTTTCCGTCCTAATAATAACCACCACACTCAATACTAAAATCCATCATATTAACTTAATGAAACTGAACACTTCAAACTGAACATATTCCGTTTCGAGGAGGTCGTCATAATTGTGTCGACAGGTAAGAGATAACCATCTCTCGCCAATAGATACTCTCGTTGGATTACATTGCACCAACAATGCAGGTATTGTAGTCACTTTGTCACGCCACTGTAAAGTATTTTAACAAAATGCCTTTTAATTAAAACACAGTGCCAATGACAAGTATATCAACGCAGAAATAACAAAACGTAGATTAACAGCAATTTATCCACGTGATAAAAACTAACGCTTCCAATTATTGAGGAATGGATAAATAGAATTCTTAGAAGTATAGCACTTCAAGTCGGGGTGGCAAAGGGCACGGTCAACCAAGCGAACAGCACCACTACACCGCGCATAATTTAATTAATTTTACAATTAGCTTAACAAATGTACGCTTGTGAGTACGCCGACCACCTAAGCGTTGTCACCAGATTAGAAAACGTACACGCCTACTGACACAAATGCAACTTAATATTCGCAACAAAATTTATTAACAAAATTAAAATTCTTATCTGATGTTAAACTTAACAGTGTTTAGATTAAAGGAAAAATATTGAGATCATTTATAAGATTGCAAATGGTTTTTTTTTTGTTTTTTACTGCAAGTTGTCGAGGCAGGAAGCTTAGGCAAATTAACACATCGTAATTAGATCTAAGAGGCCACCGACATGCATAAAGGACTGTAAGCTATCATGGTATTTGCGTGTAATAATTAAAGTTTAAGACATTTTTTTAAGTAGAACGTAAAAATTATTTAAGGCCTACTTAGATAAATGTATTGCAATGAAGCATTAGATAAATTAATAAACATATCCCATAAAAATATTATTTGATGATTACGAACTCGTAACACTAAAGAAAATACCAAGTTCTGATAGCAATTAAATAATTACTACCGCGTTAGATGGTGGAAAAAATTGTGCGGCGCCGTAGGGTCGTCACTTAATTATCGAACTGTTTAATAAATGAACATAGTGTTAGCAAATGTCACCAACCTTCAAGGGCGGCAGGTGGACTAGTGCATCGTTCATTATCTAGTGAACGGTCACCACTGCCGACGACAATTTGAGCCGCAGTTATATCGAGAACATACAATTAAACAACAATGTCGGTTTGAAAAAAAAAGCAATTCAATAATATTTTAGCGCGATGTAAAAATGTTAGCTGGCAGGCTGATGAGTTGAGTATTAAGGAGCCGATTACAATTAAAAATGTGCTTATAATTATTAATTAAAACGGAAATGTTTTTATCATTATCTTATTTGGGTGTCTTATTATGACGAATTCTACAAAACAAGGCAAAAATTAAGATGGCGACTGAAGACAGGTAGCTTGGAGTTATCGTTGCCACTTAAATGTGTTATTTCGAATTTGATTCTTAGAATATTTGTTGTTTACAAAAAAAAAATTGTAGAAATCAAAGTAAAATATTATTTTTGATTATCTGGACCAATAAATACTACTTATTACAATACTTAGGCATACCGTGAATCATAATATGCTCGTGCAATGTGTATTTAAAAAACTACAGCCCTCAAACAAAAAGCGGCAGTGGCAATTTTCGTTTTAATTGCAAGTTTACCAAATATTGTAACGATTTATAGTCACATCGTTGTACAGTAACAGCGCAACTGTTTCGATTAATCATTTAAGTAAAAAAGTTACCCTTTTAATTAGCGGCGGGCGAGCATTTTAATCTCGCCTCGCTGGATTACAGGCACTGAGCAAGGACTTAAACGATTCAGAAGTAATAATTCTTCTCGGTGTTACAAATAAGAAAAATAAAGGAGCTTGTCGTACACAGTTCCGGGGAACGGGAAAGGATTTAAAGCGGGAACACAGTGCACAACATGGGATATTAATGCAGCTATGCGATGTCGTAAATACAGAAGTGATAACGGAATATATTTTTTCGATGATTTTAATTTGATATACTGCACTGTTAATCTTCTGTAAAAAACTAATATTGCTCACTTCTGAGGGATCCGCCGTCACATTTACAAAATAAACGCTATAATTATCTGCATAATGCTTTGGGATGGTTAAATATTTTTTTGCTATCTTAATTTGCCGCCACTTAACGGACGTGTTGTATTTAACTTTATACATTATTAATGACTTAGCTAATTGTATCTTTCATTGCAATTTCCCTGCAGATAGCGAATGTTGTTCCGTTTGATAAAATTAATTTTATGCAACATTTAATTATTGTCTTAATGGTCTCTATGCCAACATTAACTAGTTAAGAAATTAATGATGTTAAAAAATAAACGAATCAATTGAGTTTTATAGTTGCAGTTGTAGCGAAGCTTTCAGTGTAAAGATAACTTAACCGGAAATCGGATCTTTTTTTATTAGGGAGTAATGTACTAATTGGGTTGTTTTCTTAGCCGAATAGCGAGTGAAGGGAAATTAATGCCCCCAAGAGGAAAAATGCCCACTTATTTTCCGCGAAATAATGTTAACCGTTATGTCAAAAGTTTGTTAGGGCAGGTGCGGCGGAAGAGTTAGATGCCTCAAGTTTTATTGAGTTTAGTTTTCAATGTTTATTGTTTTGTAAGGATTAAATGGTATTCAATTTTACATTTAATTAAACTAAGGTATTTATGCTTACGTAGGTACATCAATTTTATAACAAAATGGATTTTATTTTTATATTGCCTATGAAATAGGTTTGTAACACAACGGAATTGCATTTTAACTAAAGTCATTATTGTAAATAAAATTCTATGTATTTGAATAACGTACATTTCAAAGCGTGCGTACTCCATGGACAGCAGTGTTCGCATATTTATCGAGTATGGCCGTAACTTATAGTGTAGTGAGCAGTGGTGCAAATGTGGTCTGCTTAAACTGACCTCCGCACGTTGCACATGAATCATTGAACAATCGAAACACTCGTATTTCATTCATAGTCAACTGTCTGCTTAATTGGCTTTTTATTAAAAGTACACGCGACCGGACTCATCGCTGCGGCTAGCCGAGTAATAAATATGAAAATTTAATAATTTATGTTCAAGTTTTTAATGACCATGTTCTTAATAATTAGATTATTATCAAATAAAATTATTAATATCTTAAAATGTCGGATGAGTGCCTCTCGCGAGAGGGACAAGCACTCGTATTTACTTTATTAATTGATTTACAAGTGGGGTGGATGTTTCCGAATAATTATTTCTGCGTTTTAATTGAGAGCTATGAAATTTGTAGCCCCTTGAGGAGATCATTGCTTGAGTGCAAGTGGGTAGTATTACGTTCGTATTTTGTACGCTTGCCAACAGAACCCTGTTACTCAACCACCGATGGGTGCCTATCACTGTCTGCCTGTCTGCAATTAAAGGGCATTATCTTTTGAATTGTAATATATAGCTGACAAAAATTTTCACATTTCTTATAATTGCGGATATTCTAACAAATGGCAACGGGTAAACTCATACAAGAAACATGTCTGTTATTTTTTATTGCATATGAACGGTATTATCTACATTATACAGCTTTTAAATTAGGGCCAATTATGAAGAGCTAAAGTCAAATGGCAAATATTAAAAACAGTTTCGTAGAAGTTGAAGTAGCGACTTTGTATGTCTAGTAACTAGTACTGAGCCCTCGGTTTGCGATTTAAATTCGTACTTGCCGATTTTTTCAATCACGTTCTAGTTTAAGCAATCTCAAATTACCAATTGTTAATTTCAGTTCTAATAATGCTGTCAAAACATTCGTGAATTTCCAATAGTGTGTATACCCTCAAGCGTAGAATTGCATGTGCTTGTATTGTAGTATTTACTAATTTAAATTAGAATTAATATCGATATATTTATGACGTCTCGTACGAGTTCAGTAACCTTTTAAACAATGTTAATAAGTGATTTGTCGTATAATTTGATTTATAGGTCATATCCCAGACATTTACTATGCGCACGAAGAGTATCATGACATCAACTAGGCTGGTAGACCCCCACATCCCGACACGTCACTGCCAATTGAATGGTTAGCCTAGAACATATCAATCTAATTCTAGAACCTGTCAAATGTAATTTATATGATGTGACTCATTATCGCTTATTGTAGCAACAGTTTACATGCGGGAGGAAACGACGATTTACTCCTAAACTGTACCTTATATGCAGGACAAAATATCAACATTAATATTTCACAATTGGAATCTTCAAAGACGATAAAATAAAGAGATAAACAAGCAGAGATCATTAAAACATACTTTGTACATTGTGAAAGTTGATTTATAACAACAAATATTGCAAATCAACGAAGCCACAAATCTTGCGGATACTTGCAGCAGACATAAATTAATACTGAAGCTGTGGACGCCGCATCAAAAGAAATGCTCCGAAATGTTTGTGGTCAATTTATTTACTAGTAATTCGTTACGGTTTGGGCGGATACTTGGGCCGATGATAAATTGTACACAGTCGCTCATTTTCATTGCGATCCATTGTTGCGGTTACTACATTTAAGACTATATGATGCTGCTCTTAAGAATCTAAATTGAGAATATGCTCTCAAGGAATGTTACACAGTGTTCCAACACGAAAATACAAGTTTTGAACTCTAAGTAAAAGACACGAACATATGTTTTGCAATAAACAGGATTCATCATCTGTTTGTGGGATTTCGAATGACACAACAGACTGACAAATGATTGCTAGTCACAGTTCAACAGTTAATTTGTATGTAAATATGATTTTATTTATTTGCCTTTAAAATTCATTTGGTTATAATAGGCGTTCTTAACAAGTTTCTCGTCTTGTTTTATAAATGGCCTATGTTCAGAAACGCTTTTAGAAGTAATACGAAAATATCCCTGTAAAGGCCATAATTTAATGCAGTTAATAATAACAAACATTGAATAGAAGGGAAAATAAACGCGCTAAATTGCACTCATTTACCGGGTCGCGACGATCAATCATTACAGCCAAGTCATCAGCCGGTTCAAATGTCAAACGAACCTAGGGTGGCAATAAAAAAAAGAAAACTGTGTTGCTATTATTAAAAAAGTGACTGTGACTTTATTTCCATTGTCGATTGCCGATTCGGGATTATTAACTGACTTGCACATTTTTTGTGTTCTAATATTGATAGATTGGTTTTTTCAAGTGGCCATAAGTTTTGTTGTGCATATGCGTCGGTACGCTCCAAGTGCCTGCGATTATAATATCTTGGTGAATATATTTGTGTCAAAATAGCACAAAACGACAGTCATCCGATGCCTGTTCGAAGTTCACACGCGCAGTGAAATGTATTGTATCGACAGGGCCGCTACTTACAACACTTATCAAAGCGCGCCACTTTTTATTGTTTCCTATTTTTATACAAGATGAATTATTTAGCACGTTGATGTTTCCATTATCGTCGAGCAACAATCTACATTTAATGAGGAATATTGGATTAACTATAAATATACAGTAAACAAAACGTATTATTTAATTAAATGTAAGTGTAACGTGCATGTTATGTATCCCTTGCTATAATAAAATGATGTTAAGTGAATTGGATTCAATTTGACGGAATTGATTTCCTTTAATTTTACGATTTCGTTTGCGTGATCTCGTCCGGTAATAATCTAATAAATTTGTCCATTGGGAGGGGGTTTGTCTGTATTAAAATGGGTCCTTATTAAATTGTTTTATTGGTCAGCTCTTATATTTCTGGTCGTAGTTAATATGATTGATTGGGTCGTGTCTTGTGTTGTGAGTCATGAGCTTAAAAATATTTATTTAATAGATATTTTTTATATCAAAATAAAATTACAGGCGGATTAGAACGTAAACAAATGGTGCGTGTATATTGATTTGCGATGGAGAAATGTAAATAGAAAGAACCGTTGAGTGGCACGGCGCCTATTGCGCCTCTGCCCGTGCGATTGTAAACACGGAGAGATATCGCGTGTAAGCGCTCACTAGCGGAGTCAAGCCGCTCGCGCTCGCAGCTACCCTATATTTTAACAACTGTCCTAATACATCTTGCAATGTTATTTTAAGCTGTTTTGCCATATTATAGTTTATTCTTTCTGTGTTTAGTTTTTATATTTGTTTTGTATCCGATGTGTAGATACATCTGTATGTATTATGATTGGTTGATTTGTTGAAACAATGTCGAATACACCGTATTGACGTATTGTCAGGTCTCCGTGTATTTGAGCTGTTTGCATGTAAATTTATCTGTGTTTATCGAATCTGGACTTTTTACAAATTTAAAATTTTCAACGAATTGGATCGTTTTTTTTCTTCATTTCAGGTGCCTGTCAATGAAAGCGCCAGACAGGTATGTCCCTAACTCGCTCGCGCCGCGCTTTCGGTATCGTTCGGCCGGGTTCGGTTGCGTTCGGATACGTTCGAGCGGGCTCGGCCGCTCAGCGGTTGCTCGCACGCCAAGGGGGTAGCCTGGAAGACTACACGTTACACCCGCAACGCAGGATATTTACACACAGTATATTTTTCAACAAAATTGCTTATTGGTGTTTTTTATTTTCATTGTTTTTAATATTTATTATGTTGTGTTCCGCAATTTCCATTTCTCAGCAGGTAGGTCTCATTTCATGTCATTGAAATTTGAATATGAGCAATTATTTTTTACAAATGCTTGATTGGTCCGTAAAACAGTCTTAAAACACTCGATTGCATAATGTATCAATGGTGTGATTATTTTACTGTAATTAAGTGTAATTGACTTTATTGTGGGTGAAATGTTAGTTGTCGTTGTTTTGGTTCCAGGTTACACCCTAGCTATTACAAAATATAAACAAATCCATTATATCACAGATAAATTTACAAAGTAATTACTCGTGTAGAATTATTGAATGCGTTAGTTGTCTATGTTTAGTTTTATAAGCATGATTGTGTTTGTGACCTTTTAAGTTTTTAAGTTTGTAAGCAAAAGCCATGCTGGCAGTCGGGTAAGTAATATTCCTATTGTTTCTACTGATGTTTTAAACATGTGGTGCCCGGTGAACGCGGCATAGGTTCCCAGCACGGGAACACACGCCATCTGTAGTAAATCCTGTATAGTTGGGCGTCGATTCACGCATGACCGACAACGAGACCCAAACCAATCCAATGACAAACGCGTGATCATCATCATCAAATCGTAAAGGATTTAACGCCTCTGTTGGCACGCTCCTTTTGTTGGCGCCATAAAGCCGGCCATTAACATGTTTGATAAAACGTTGGTTGTACAAAAAGAGACTGCCGGGCTACCGTAGACTCCCCACTGCGTGATCTCAATGAGGAATGATACCATGCTGTGGATACGTACAATGACGTACAATACAAGACCCAATGTTCCGCTCTACACCACTGGCCGATCATTGTGCCACCGCTCGCCTTGTTAACGTACTGTTGCCGATCCTAACATTTCAAATTAATTTGAATTTATTTAAAAAAAAATTATATTTTGGAAACATTAAACTGGTATTAGGAGATACCATAGTTTAAAAAATAATGCCAGCAGATTTTATTATAAAAATAAAATGATGTCGAAGAGTAATTCGTTTTTTTTTAATAAATATATCTCAAGGCCAATGACAATTTTAAAAGAAAGTAATATTTAATAATATGTATCATTTTAAATACTTTATTATTCACATCCATATCTACTGTATCTAATGAAATTCGGATAAATACGTGTGTGTCGGCACAGATATAAAAATAATCCTGTCCCATTGAGTATTAAGATAATATGAGGAATGTCTATAGTTTTGCTTTTAAGTTTTTTATCGTATTCCATCACGGTTCTTTTATTCTCTCGATGGTATTAATTCATTTGTTGTTAAATCACTAATGACAGTCGGTATTATAAAATAACTGCTTCTAGAAATAAACGTGACATCATGTTTTTATAAATACTTTTTGTAATGCTATTTGTTGAAGATATTTTATATTGTTGTGCCAGATACAAATTAGTTTCAAAGTCTGTGCAATTTACAAATCGTGTTTTCATTTTAATTATTAATAATATCATCATACAATCTCTAGCACATTAGCGTGAAAATTTAAGTACGAGTGTTCAAAAGTACTAGCAAGCAAAACCCTCAATTGGTTGTTGAATCATAAGGGTAAAGCCGATGCTGCATTAGGTGTCACAAAGGGAACGTAAACGGGAATTGTTTTGAGCAAAACACACAACAATCACAACAAAGGATCCGTTTACATTGTAACGCCTTTTAAACTAACAAAGGCGGGATTCAAATAAACACTAAATCGTTAACCCTTTGACCGTCCGCGGGTAATTTTCACTTCGGAAAACGGAATGGAAATGATTTTCCTGAGGGTGCCGGGCCCGCACTTTGACGCGTGTTCTAATGCTTTCACACACACCTTTGAATTGTTTCAAAGGAATGCTTGAAAATATTCAATTTGACATTGTTATTTAACATTTGTGTTAATGAGTTATTCGGTTTCAATACAATACAAATATCCTATGATCTCTTTGAGGAAAAGTTATATCAATGTGTTAGTTATGCCAACAGACGTAGGTATTTTATTTAGATGTTAATAGATAACTTGACATAGTAACACTGACAAGCAGGAAGGGATGTAACTTGTGCACTCATACTTCGTTTCCGGTCGTTTCGCACCCTGTAACAGGGGTGAGCATGTTGCCCCATTGACCACATATTCGCGAATTAATTTAAATTAAAAGGAATGCCTGATTTGATTATTAAACATAGAGTCACGTCTCAGCCTGTGCAAGCTATAAAATAGCCAAAAAATTGGTCATGATCTCTATTTTATTTAATCGAATAATGATTTATCTAAGTATACCTTTTGACATTGAGATTTAAATCATTTGCACTTAAGATAAGCCTTCGTCGTAACAAACTGTTAATATTTATAATGAGATATGTTTAAGTTTTAAATACGCCGTAAGTCAAAGAGCAATCACAAGTTCATAATAAATACAATGTGTCTGTCTTATCATTATTTTTCAGTGGCATTTTCCAGAGAAAATAGGATCAACTAATAATGAGAACACGTCAGTTTGTTAGAATATGCTGAGTGCTATCAAAATAAGACTGTGATGGACATTTGCGTTCAAGGTGGACAGATTTAGTAAAATTGTTTAAAATCGGTAGTAACTTTTCTTTTTCTAAATTTCTCTATGGAAATCGTTGGGTGAGATCAATGTGTAGGAATAGATTCCTGTGGCTATTAATGCTGATCACAAAACACCATTAAGGGATTCCTTATAATTCCGTTTAATAGTATATCTACTTTGCTCTTGTTGTTGGCTTTAGATTAAATCTTCGTTAAGAATACAATAATATTCTAAGAAACAAACAATTCTTCGGTCCATAATATTATCAAATCTCTTTAAATTATTATACAATGGCCGTTATTCTAATCTTCGTTCTATAATCCATTGCAGCGCCCTCTAAGGTGTGGTCAAATCTTAAAATCAATCGCTTTGATGTTGCCGCTGCGTCGCCGTCTTGCCCCCACATTCAATGTTAACTCGACAATAACTTAAGCTGTATCCATTTTTTATCACTTATTTTATTCTTTATAGTACACAATAAACTTAACAGTATATTATAGAGAAAATATAAAAACAGCAAAGTATATGGTGGTATTATCGCACTAAGGCAATTTCTGCCAGACTACCATGGGAATGGGATAGACATGAATAAAAGAAGCAGAAAGATAGTGCAGTGTCGCTATTTTATGTTATTACTCCAACAATTATGAAAGTGGTAGAGCCACGCCGTTGTCAATCATGATTCCGCATGACCCACTGTCTCACAGGAAATCGACGTAAAGCGACAGCTTACCTGTCGCGTTTCGTTCGTTGAGTGAGATTGCTGGATGTACAATAAATATCCCTTTCCTCTTCCCATTCTTCCCGTTTCTCTCCCAATTGGGCTTGCAGACTCACTCATGATCCAACGTTGTGAATGTACATGGCAGCAGTGATCACTTACCATCAGGTGAACTGTTTGCTTGTTTGCAAGACCTATGCAATAAAAAAATGTAAAAACTGGCTAACTAATAGATATTGCAATTTTTGTGAAGCTGAATTAGGAAGAATTATATATAGTATCCATTTTATTAGTACATAATATTTGTACAACAATAACACGACTTGAATCACATAAATAACGATCCCCATGAGTCATGTAAACACCGTCCCACAAAGGTGTTAACATGTTCACAATGCGAAAATCTTATGTTTAATGAGCCCGATTGCCAATTATGTCATGAATGGCCGGTGCGTTGCTCTGGCCACTAACCGCACTCACCCACTTGCGCGCGGAGGCGTGATGAGAAACGGAACGTGAACTTTCCCTCTCATCACAATACCCTAACTGCTCGTGTTACGTAACACCACGTCCCTGTCCCGGTGCCGCTCGCTGGCCCTCGCCCATCGCCTGTGGTCACGCGTAATCAGCAAACCAACTAAACCCTATACATCTGTATTTTTATTCTTTGACATGTGTATATTTAATGTCAATAGAGTTTCAATCACAACGCCAGGAGTTCATTACTCAAACGAAATACGAAAACAAACTCTTAATATTTGCAGTGCATATTTCAAAGCGCCAAAGACAAATGAATCTATAAAATTAATTGGACAAGTAATCGGAAATTCAGAAAGAATTTCTTCATCTCTGGCGGTGGGGGAGCGGGAAACAAATGAGGGGCGGACGTTGAATAATTCGATTTCCTTATTTGTAACGATCGATACCTTATGAGGAAATTCGATAGCGAGCTACACACAATGATATTTCAGCTATTGACAGTGTACATTGTAAGACCAAAAACAAAATGTCTTGCTAACATTTTAGATTCTGTTACGTGCTTTCTTCTATCTCGTGAAAAGTTGTAACGCCATTAACATAGATATAATATTGTTAAATGTTGTTATAATTTATAAATTAAAACACATCTGTTGTAACAATTTCAGTTGCACGAAAATCGGTGACATGTAACACGCCGAGGACATAATTAAAGTAAATCAGGTGCAAAACAAGTATAAGTGAATTTGAAGTGATCTCCTAAACACTTAAAGGGTGGCATCGCTCGAAGCACCGGCGTGGAGATGAGCGTCGGTTGCAGACGGCATATTAGTGGATATAATTGCATTTGCTGCCGACCTCGCTGACGTTTCCTACAATGTATCTGCTGTTGGATCTTACAGACAATTGAGTTATTATCACAGACCGCCCCTCAAAATAAGTTCCCACTAATGGAAATATTTCGCTTCGTGATGGTTTCGAGATGAGTTTTAAACCAATTCGCTCGTCTGCTAGTATTACTTCAGTGTATAGATATACAATTACAGTACAATACGAAAGATGAGGTACTAAAACACCACGGATGAATTCAATTTGAAATGTTCCGTGAATGTAATAAGCACAGCTAAGTATATCCAACTAATTAAGAAAAATACTCCGGCAAAAATAAGCTCATATTAAATTGTGTTCGTAATACTGTCGGGTACTTATTTAATTCCGGATATAAAATTTCTGTGATTGAGTCCCAGCGGGTGGGGCCGAGGGGCGTGAATTCCAACAAAATTAGCACCAGGGGTCGAAATAAAAAAAGCGAAGGAAAAATTTAATGAACAGGAAAATGCTCCTTTTTGCAGCTATTCCATCTATTTATCTACATCGGGATGCCCATTACCTTGCTAAGAGAAAAGTTTACATTTTTAATTTAATGATTCCACTTTGTGGAAGTTGGGCGGGTTTCGGCGAGATCTTAATTTGGGGATTTCTGAGGCGTCTCGTTTTGTAAATATTATTCCTTTAATAAGACCTCATGTCGAGGGGGTGCCTGCTGAACTCCGTGATTACGACTCTCTTTGCGAGCTTCATTTTGGACCTCGTCATTTTGATTGGTGCTAATGAAATTTTTCCTACTTGGTGTGCTATTTTCTTGTTCTTGACAGTGTAATTTCTCGGAGATTTGAGTCCCATTGCGTCACAAACATGCCCCTAAACATTTAAGGAGCCAATTTGGAGACATGAGCCACATTATTTTTGTCATCTTCATTTATACTTTTCCCCTTGTTAATGCAATTTTTTACTTATCTCCTTCCTGGAGTGCGTGTCCCATCTGTGGCGAAATTTCTAAATCGCGAAGTCCCAGCTGCGTTGTGCGTGGGCGATGACGTTTCGCTTTTAGCGGCTGTTTTAAAATTGAATATTTGATGGTGTGTTCCTTGCCGACGATTCTGCGGCGGGTGGTAAGTGCCGGATTCCGCGGTGGATTATTTTTTGAATGTCTTTGTTAACGACCGCGTGCATTACCCTTATCCCGTGTATCACTTGCTTATATTCGTTTATGTTTTGTTCGTGGATTACGAGGGAGACGCAATTGTGTACACATTATGAGATTTAATATTGTTGATGGATTTTATTCTTTTTACGTTAACTCACTTTTTTGTATATTTGTAAATCTGCGTTCATTTGTGTAATTATATTTTTATTGCTAGGGTATTCTTAATATAATTCAAATAAGTCTATATTCTATACAAACGATAATATGCTAATGAATTTCGACCGAGACAAAATTGTCGACAGCTAATTTTGATAGCAAATACTTAATTGGGCCACCCTACTAGTTTAAAACATTTATAAAGCATAACGTATTGAATAAAGTGTATTTTTTATATTCCTTCTTACTCTCTCTCTTCAGCCACAGGAGGTCCACAGATGATCATAATATGATTCCCCCAACACTTGTTTTATTCATTTGTAAGAAAAAACAATTATTAATTTTTATATTCTTATGTACACCTTCTAGATTGAATATCGGAGCATATTACGTTTGCATGAAACAATTCTCAACAGGATCACGGCAAATAGTGATAATGAAAGAGATTTTAAATATAACAGATAAAGCGATAGGTGTCAGCAAACACGGCCGTGCTACTTGTACATTCCCATAAACACAAATGGTTACAGCTTAGTTCTTTTCTAATTACGTAGATAAGAGACTTCAATAAAGGTTGTTTTATCACAATCATAATGTTTCGAATCTAATTGGAATTTTGCATGTTGATATGGTGAACTCTTTATTGGTCGATATTATGTTTGCTTTCAGATATTAATGATTGTATTTCATATATCGGTTTCATCAATGATAACGTGTGTATTTATACAACGCTTTCAATGGCTTTACTGACATTAGCGGAAATGTAAAAACATTACATATTTTTTATGATGAACCGCACATTTTTATCATTGCAATCATTGTAATAACACATGTATATGAAAATGTAATACCTGCAGTATCGTATGCAAATGTTTTTATTAAAGTGGGGATACAATGTTTTACGGTTCGGCGATTTGGGTTCTGTATAAAGAACATGACCGTATTATAAAATAACTAATAAGCTATACTTAAAATATTTTAAATTATTATAGCTTTAAATGAGTTCATACGCAAACAGCATGTTTGATAGAGATTATTTGCGTCAGTACAGCAATTAAAATGACTCCGACACCTGCCAGCGAATGTCGACTCTCACAAAATTGATATTTTCAAATTTGTCAAAACTAACTGCATTAATATGTCAGGATGCCAAATTTGCATTAAACATTCACGATAGAAAAATGATTAACGAAATTACAGTTATTTTAATAGAAATTATAGTGGTCGTTTTACATTTTAGGGTCGATTGGGGTCGGTTTTTTACTGAAACATCTGTTGTTTGTATGATATGAGTTTTTTTGTTATTTTAAAAGGAGACATGATGGATCAGTTTCAACACGTATTCGTCGGTGCCTTTGTTGCTAGGTTTATGGCTTTGTAACGTGTTTCTTTGTTTGTTCAAAATGTGTTACAGTCGCTTCCGAACTTTTGAACAAAACTCAACATTAACGTTTTTTTATTAATCTAGGCATTGCTTTTGGCAACGAAGTAAAATTATAGTCTTAAAAAGAATTGTGGTATGACAATAAAAGAAAAAAGTTGTAAAGCGGATTATACATTTTCATATTATTCTGAATACAAAAGACTAGGTCGCAGGATTCAATTATTAGCGAATTAAAGGATAACACATTAGGTGGAACCGCATAAAAAACTAAAAGGCGTAGTATCAACGAGCAGAAAAACTTTTGTAAAGTGTGGGAGTGTCTCAAAGCTCTCGAGAGTTCTCTTTAAAAACCACTGTTGCGTGTTTTTAAAATAGGATTTAGTGCAGATTGCCGCTGTCGACTATGGATTGCGTAATCTTATCTCTTAAAAGGTTTGTCGCCGATCTTTCAAATGATATTGCATTGCCATGTGACGACAAAGAATTTACGATGTCGCGTATTACAAAAGCCATGTTTAGTTTTTATCTGGCCAATGTATTCATTTCAGCGGCGTCATTGAGAACCGGTCGGTAGTGAAAACCTTTGTGCAAATCATGTAGGTTATGACAATTCGCTACAGACGCACCGGCCACAGACGCACGTAGCGTACATAAATAATACAAATTATACACGTGTCATTTAATTACAACCTAGTCGAATTTATTTTAATTAAATAATATTTTAGATTTACTCTATCAATCAAATTTGAAGCTCTAAAATTACATGATTTCAGTACTGTATTATTTTTAAGGTCCATTACATTAAAATCATGCTTTTTAAGTTAAATATTTAGTAGGATGTTGAGTAATCAGAATTCTTGTCGAACCAGGCCGATTGCTTATGAGAAAGCAATACGACTGTTTATTTACACGATACTTCGCGGGCTCTGCAACTGAGTTCATGAGATTCAATGTAGAGCTAGCAACTCTGTGATGCGGCCGATATTTTTTTACATATTTTCTAGAATGTCGCCAATGTTATAGTAATACAAATTGTACAAATCTCGACTTAATAAGATACGCGATGCACAACCGCATAGTTGCATATGGATGTACAAGCATGAATTTATACAAAAATATTTTTTAATGTCCTAATCCACGTTTGATAAATGATATTTAAACAATTGGCTCGAGGCCAATCAATTAACTATTTCAATCTGCAAATAATTAATTATATTCGTACAATTTAGTTTCTTTGGTGGCATTATGATTGCGAATCCACATTTGGTACATCCACGTCTCTAATCCCACAAAAGGAGGGTAACGATATTATACCTGTCGCTGTTTCATGTGATGATCGATGTTCTTATTAACAAGAAATGAAGTGCTGTCTCCTACAATGATTTAATAGATTTAATTATGTCATCATGTATATTAAGAAACGTTTACATGAAACACTTGCTTTCTAAAATTTCGTATTGTAAAGCGCAAAGATGATATCATTTTATATGCTGCGATGTGGTTTATTTTTAGTGTAATCGTGGGCTTGAGTCAAGTCTAAAACAATAATAGTTCTGTATCACGAGACTCGCGTTTGAGTTGCGATTGGCACAACATGCGACTACTCAATCTTAACTCGTCATCGATTGATCGTGACTTATAAAATTACCTCTTAATTTGTGCCTCTTTAACAATCCATCTATATTATTCACAGTTAATATTTGAACCGTACTTAAACTGTTATTTTATTAAAAATGAATGGCGAACGGTTCATATTGATTAGATGTAAACAAAAATACTGTCTAAGTTTTTTGCCAACTTTTAGCTATTATTGTTATTCGTTTAATGCGCCCATGAAATTACGCACGGATAAAAATCCATCAAACTTAATATATACCAAAAAACATACATTTCCTTTGTACAAACAAAATAATAAAGCCACATTTATAGCGGTTACAGAGAGGCGAAAGTGTATTGCAATGAAGTATAGAAAAAAGAAACGAGCGGGAGTTTTGATTGATCACCGACTCGGAGCCGTTTTTTGTGTGAAATTAAAAACACGAACTGGGCATGCGTTGGATTAAAGAGGAATTTCATCCGGCCAATAAGTAGAGGGACCCGTGCCTTTGTTGTCGGAAACAAATTTTGAAATTAATTTATTTTTGCAAGACATCGGTTTTGCATTACGACCATAATAGATGGCTTTTTCTCTTATCGATAGATTACTATTGCTTTGCCAACCGTGCTTAGTGTATTTGAATTATTAAAACAAATAGACCTCCCTTTCTCGTCGATACTAGCAGGTGCACACATTAGATATAGTTACGTATATTTAGAACAGAAATGAACATCAACAGAGAGACCGCAAGCCCACCGCAAACGAGTAATTAAAGCATCTATAATATATTAACATTATGCATGCCAAATTCATGGGAGACTTAGTCGAAATGTTAAGAGGAATGGTTAGGGAGATGTGTAACACCCAATACCACAAAAGGTAAAGCGTAATAATAAGAGCTATTTGGAGGTTTATGAACGATCAAAATTGCAAGAGCACGCGTATAAAATACACTTTGCAAAGTAGATTTAAATTTTAATACGAAGCTTTCAGTCGAGGGTCGTAAGTAATGTCTTGCCGTTGGAAATGTATGGAGGGGCTCGCTTCACAGCTATTTTTCGTTCTTACTCTCTTGTTATATTGCAACAATATCACATACTTTTAGTTGGATTTCCTAAAAAAAATTGTGGCGTATATTTTTGCAAATTTGCCATTTGATAGTTTTTTACTTATTTAACACGTCATTATGTTTTAATGACTCTCATTTATGTAGATAATCAATTACAATGCGGAAATATTTAAAAACAATCTGACCAGCAATGTGAAATAAACACGAATAAGGCAAGCTTGTGGAGTTAGTGTAAGTTGTGCGGCAACAGGAAGATCCACCCTAAGTGTTCGCAGTTGGAGACTCAGGTGTCGACTGCGGCCGATTTCACAAGACAATGCTTAATAATTTCATTTCGCCATTATGGCGGCCATCTTTGCGAGTCGCACAGTTAGAGGGCATCGACGCACCCCTCCACGGCAATTTGCATTGTAACTCGGACCACGTAGAAGGCCCTAACTACCATACCACCACCTTCTAACTCTTGAATATATAATTTTGTTGCTTTTATTAACAGCAAGTTTGCGTGGGAATTGGCGATAGCCTTCCGCGGCGACTGTTTATTGTGGACGATAACTTGCTAGATTTATTTTATAGTTCACCTAGAGACTTTGTCCTGCAAGGGTTGCTTCGCATTTTATAATGCCAATAAAAAGGGCCAGTGCCGCGGTGCATGCAGCCATTAAATATTTGTTGGATTTATTCGACAGCGTGCTTGTTTTGTTGAAATGTTTATTGGATCCCATAATTACATTGTTGCCCGAATTAAACACATTTGTAATTATATTGTATAGTGACGTTATACGAGTATGACGGGGTCGTTAATAATTTCAATTACAGATTGTTTCGAGAAATAAATTTAGTAATTGAAATATAGCGCCGTTTACACAACGGTGGACGTGGAGGAAGCGAAAAGAAATTAAATGCACAAACATTACTGACTGATAAATGTAACCATAATTGCTTTACCGACCCCAGCCTTAATGTAAAAGTTGCCAAAGACTGTAACAGACTTAAAAGTTTGTTTTGGTGCCTATAAATTAATGTGTTTGCATGTCTCCGTTGCCTTTTAAGATCATTTTACAACTTTGGACGTGTCTGAGGACTTTCAAGTTCTGATTGAATCGTTAATTGTAACCCGATTTTATTTATGTTCGTCTTTACTTTCAACGCAAACCAGACCATCGATTTTCATATTGTTTCGTTTGCGCATGCTGAAAATATGTGACTTTGTGAATTGTGACTTGGTTCTTATAGCTTCTCATAGCATTTGCGTTTTTCATCACTTTTGTCGGTAATCCAATCGCGTGTTTTATTCGTAATATTCATTTTTGTGCTTACTGCTATACGGGTATACCTTTGTATTAATCGATTTTTGGGGTTCAAATGCTTTGGAAACAGTACAAAACGATAATTTAGATGTAAATTACATAATAATTTGGTTGCTGCGATTACCGAGAACTAAGCACGCGTTCCGGAAATCCTGGAATATTGAACGTTGAGTTGCAATAACTGGTGCTTTTAGCTTCAATCGTAGATTTTAGTGAAATGTACGTTTTCCGCGGAAACGCAAACTATTGTTTTTTGTTTAGAAACCCAGACTAAAACAATTGCAAAATTATAATACTATGTATATTCTTCGAAATAGCTTAACTATAACTATAATAACTCTATGAATATGACATTGTTGCTATGGAAATATGTACCATTTTTCGTGTCCGTCATTACATAATTTTAAATTTATGTAATAAGCATACATACTCGTATATCAGCTATAACAGCTCAGTATGGGACACCTCTACAGTTCAACTCAAAGTTGTTTTCACTTTATCCCTGATGAAAATTGCAAACATACATATTATGTGACCAACTAACCAATACCAACATTTCTAAAAACATAATAAGCAAATTTAATTCTTTCCATAAGTGATTATAAATCAGATCCAGACATCTGATCTACAATCAAAGTGCACTGGTACTGAACATTGAGGCGTAAAATTGCACCTTAACGTGGTTATATTTAAATTAACCTACGAAAAAAGACTGACTCTGGCTTACCAAAATAAGTAAATTGCACGGTAGCATAAAACAAAAATAATTACGCCTGTTTAGCAATGTTTGAGTAAAAAAATCAATCGTTCCGAAGCGGAGCGTCGCTGAAGCGATTAGTGACAGCATTGGAATGTGACCACAAAGAATTGAACAAAGCGGACATTTCTTATAAAATTTTCGTATCTAAGTACGATTCGGAGGCGCGACAAATCGTTTGGTGACAGCTCAAATCACTCGTCGAATCCACTGCGATGGGAACGCTGTGGATAATGCAACAAAACGGTCCAGCTAATCACTAATAATGAAAAAACTTGTTTTACGTTATAAGTAATCATTATTAGTTAAATGTTTTATTTTTATATGTAAAACAATGCACACAAATATTTATTTCGTTGGCGTTGTAGTTGTTAAGTAATTTTCATTACCGAGATTTAGAGACGGACAGATCGCTCGCTATGGTGTGCATTACGTCTGTCCATAACCAGGACTAGCACCAATCGAAGTTGTAACATTTTTTTTCCAAAAAAAACTGCTCGTCAAACAAGAACTGTTCTCTGGAGTTCACTCGCAGTTATAAATTGGCCAGCTGCCTCCCAAATTTGTTCTAAGCGCAGCAAGACGTCATAACTCAAAGTACACATCGGACAAGTAATTTGCGTTGACTGTACTTATATGACTATGCATTGGAAATGTAGGAGAGAAAACAGTAAATGTGTCGCATGAGTCGGTGATGAGAGGCGTTTCACCGAGCCACTCGAGCTCAGAACAACGAGCAAGACAAGCGCCATCAATCGTACTCGTATCGATTCAGACGCGCGTCCAGATGAATTATCGAATCTATTAACTCGCGAGATTACCGGATTCCATCCACAGCTCAACCATAAAAATGTTTAGACTGCTCAAGCATTATTAACTTGTGTTCTGTTTTTTGTTTTTAAATTTTGCTGTGTTAACGTGGTAATTTAAAATTATAATTTAAAATGTACAAACTTCTGTTTTATGTCAGATTATTGATTATTGGCAACATTTCAGAAAAATATGCGTATTATCATTTATAATTTTAGCGCAGTACGTTAAAATAAAATTTTAATTTGAAATACTTTTCACGTTGCATATTTTATGTCCACATCAATTTTCTATTTAATGTAATCATTATTAGAACATGCTTGATATAATATGAATTGCTCGCGAGGCGTGTCTGTACGTTGCTAGGTCTGCGCGCGTCGGCATGAACAGACGATTTGTACTAATTATAACGCGCGAACGACGCGCGACACGATTAGCTTTCCAATGCGACGACGACGCGCCACTCTCCGCAAACCGCACTTGGACCCGCAGCCGCAGCCACGTGCTAAATTATAATTACCTGCTAACACTACGTCTTGACAGCCTATACAACATACCTAATCAAATACTTTTATATTTTTTAATTCATTTGTATAATATTTTTTTATGTGGAAATATATCTCTCCCGATTTCTGCAGTTTAATTTTATTAACAGTTCCAAATTATGAAGATAATATTAATCCAAATAAATGTATGAGAAAGTGAATGAATACAGATGTACGTGCCGATTGGAACACGTGCGTGGTGCGCGGCGCGGCTGTGTTCGCGCGTAACCTAACACGTGATAGAACAAAAGCTGATGACAGCTCCACAAGTGTCAATATCCTCGATGCAGCAAGAGCTGCATAAGATGCCCGTATGTTGGCGGCTTGCACTTCATTCATACCACACAATGGCACTTTACTTGCTGTGTGGGAATACTCTCTGCCTAATGTGCATGTATCGCCCGAACAAATCTACCGTCTGCACTAAAGTAAAAACGAAAGCTCCTATGAAATTACACAATTTTTCGAGGCGAATTTAGCACCCGAGGTAACCGGTCAACCTAAACACCATCAAAATGTGTAACAAAACTTAATTACAGAAAAAAAAACGTTGCTACCGTTCAGTCGCAGACCGAATGCGGAGTAAATATACCGTCACTAATTACAACGGAAAAAAATGTTGGAATTGAATTCAAACATTTGTCTCTTAACGAATCGTGTCGCGGCGGCTTCGGCTCAAAGCAGCGTGATTCGGCAATTCCGTTCCATTTTCAAATGCTCGCTGCCCATTCGTTCCCTCGACTACGCCTACTCAATAAATTAGATGCCTCGCGTAGCACACCGCATAGTTACAAACTAATGAAATCCCGAAAAGATCTCAACCCATTTTCTTAACAACTTTTCCGAAAGAGCGACCGCCTTCAAAGATTTGCCCCGAGAAATAATTCCGCTAATAACGCTTAGCGCTCATACGGGCATGTTATGCAACCATAGGAATTTCATTAGATACACACGCGTCTGTTTGTTAAGGAGCTTTCCATTGCTAAAAGTTTCTTGAGGCGGGTATAATTCCTTTGTTTGTTATAGGGGGTGGCGAGCCCTCCTCACCCACTACGTTTTCTAAGTCATCGGGTCCAATTATGCCCCTTTGTAGGTTTTGATATGTAAATTCGCGATTTTATTAAACAAACCGTGATGCCATTCGGGAGCAGCGAGCCGGATTAATAGCTTCTTCAGATTTGTGTAATCGCTTTCTCTTAAGACAACAGCGGAGGTGAGTCGCGAGGGAGCTATTATCTGTTTGATGTTACTGTTTGTTTCTAAATGGGTCACAGTGTTACCGGTACACACTACACGCTGCATAGTGCACTCGCCACTGCCCACTACAATGTAAGTAAATATCACATACATACATAACCACACGCCTTTTTCCCAGAAGGGGTAGGCAGAGGTGCTACTAGAACACCCACGTTTCGCCTTGTATATTCCGTCCTACGATGTGATAGGGGGCGAGCCTATCGCCATATCGGGCACAAATTCCTGACTCCGGGCTAATAATGAATAGAAAAATCCAATATCACTTTGCCCGACCCGGGATTCGAACCCGAGACCTCAGCTTTGCAATCATACCGTAGTACCACTACGCCACCGAGGCAGTCGGTGTAAATATCATTTTCTAAAATAGTCTAATTACTCCTCAAAATTCAGTATCGCACCTATGATGCCTCTAGTCGTGTAGCTAGCCATTCAATGACAGTACTGTTGTCCATCCATCGATCGACTCGCTCGTTTGCTTGTAAAAAAATAATACCGTAGTGACTATGTGACGTTTGTCGAAAGCAAAAAAAGCCATTGCGCAATTTAGATTGGCTATAAAAGTGTCGTCGGTAATAGTCACAACACGCATCGTAATGAATTAACTCGTACACGGAATCGTAAAACGGACGTTACTGCCAAACTACCCATTCGGTTTAAGCTTAATTTTTACCCCAGCACTATTAATAATTTACACGGGATAACGCAACGTTTGCGCCATATTACAACGCATAAATTAATAATGTCGCTCGCTTGTTTAACTGCGAATCATATGAGTTTTATTGACAATTTTGTTGGGAAAGCGCAATTTGCGGGATGACCGCCGAGTGACGCCAAGTGGTAACCAAATAGGGGAACGGTTAGTGTGCCCATTGGCTGATAGCAATTGTCATTTATGGGCTTATTTAGTAATGTCGATAGTGCTGGCAATCACTTTGATAAATCATGCGATATTAAATGTTACAACCATTGGGTGTTTCCTATATTGTTTTCGCTCTATTATCGTTTTTGAGACTAAGTTCTACGTGTCGTGCTTTTGTTTAATAGATCTGTGAAGTTATTGTTACTGTTAACGTGGAATTTGGAGACATGTCACTAAATGACTCTGTGAAGGTAATGTTACCATCAGTATATAAATGCACACTTGAAATTGGAAATTGCGTATTTTGACATTCATTCAAGATTTTTTATTGGCAAGAAATATTTTTTCTTATTTGCCTTCGAAACGACAACATCTTGATTTCCCATCATTTTCTCAGTTTCGCATTCATCCTTAAAAGCAAGTAATTATTTACATTACTACTAATTTAATAGTACTATTAATTTGAAATATTTCCAAACAAATAGTATTAATAATAGGTTCATTACGGAATAATGCATCGACATCGCTAGCCGGTGTCACTACCGGCGTGTAACTCAATCCTCGCTCGGATGTACTCAATTGCATTTGGGGTTGCAGTGAAGAGCTGCCACGCTATTATTGTGCAAACAGGGGTTCCGTCCGCGGTCTGCCATTTATTGAAACGTCCCATCAAATGTTGACGTTAATTATGAATTTTAAATTCGCATTACGGACACAAATTAACTCTAAAACACTGATAGGTTTTATTTTTCTCTTGTTGTGTAGGCCACTGGATTTTATTTTCTCACATGATTTTATTTAAATTTGGTAATTAATATTATAACATTGTTATAATATATATAATATATAACTATATGGCCTAACCACTGTCAATCGATTCTCTCGATTGTAGAGTAGGCCTGTGCCCAGCAGTGGGACGTACCTACATATATGGGCTGATAAAAAAAAAAACATTGTTAAACATTTAGTTTGACTATCATTGCTGAGGGCGTAGTTCCATGCTCAAGGAACGAAATTCTGCCTTCTAGAAGTAAGTAGTTATAGTATAGTTATAGTAAACTGTAAATAAAGAAAACATCGTGATGAAGCCAACATACTAGAGAGATCTACACAAGACTTTCAAATGTGTATGACGTGTATCGAACTCAAGTAAGTTAGTCGGATAGCCAGCGCCAACTAAGGCCTAAACACCTGTCAATCGTAGGGGAGGTCCGTGCTCTACACATATTATTTGCTATACGATAATGGTTACTCGTTACTGTATTAATTGTCAGATGTTTCTATTCCTATCTGTACTACATACCTTAGGTTTCTAAGATCATTTTAAATATAAAATACTTGTGTATAGTAATGAACTGTGGGTATAGGTAAAGAGTGTCAAATGTCTGTATGTGACAGTACTAATGATGCATTCTGTATTTATCCGCGTTGCAAGCTGGTTGCCGGAATGTGTTATTATTCAATTTGATTCCGCCGCCGGTTGTTTTATTATTTTAATGAGTCTCAATTTTCAGGGATAATTGAATGGACGTCCTGCTTTGATTATTATTTCATTCGATACGGCACCTACGGGCGGTGCCATTGTGCAAGTCAAAGCGACGAGTAAACCAAATTGTGTTTTAAGATACAATTAAAAAGGAAAAAGCAAACAAATTTTAAAAGCTATTGGAACTTAAGACCGATTATCCCTTTATATATTCATTAAACAAAATAAAAAAACAGCATTAATTTAGTGTTATACAACGAAAACATGTATTTATCTAGGATGGTAATTGAACTATCCAAATATTTTAATCTAACTGTCATATTTTGTCATTTTAGTGAAAATAAAATCCGCTGCTTCAGTGGCTATGCACGTAGGTTTAGCCGCAAGCTCAACCCCACCCATAAACACTAGGACAATCATATAAGTAAATTATACGAGCCTTTATTCGGCGCACTAACAGCTACGCTAGTTTCGCCTTTAGTTGACTTAGTGCCGGCAGTTTAATTAAAAGGGTGCGTTTTGATTTGTCGCCGCCGATATGAAACAGATTGTTACGGAATGTGATTGTACAACACATTTTTAATAATAGTTATGTTTAAGATACTTTAATTTTGCTTTGTTGAAATAATACTTTATATGTTTAAATTAAATTAATTGATTGACATGCATAATCTCACGCGTGTTTCTCTAAATTGAATAGGCAGAGGTGTCACTTGTTCCACCAAAGGTTGTCTTACATCTGTTCTATGATAATATACGTAATTATGTCGATAAACAATAAATTGCTAGACCCGACAATAAAACACGGGACCTCATACCTCACAATTTCAATATGTTTTGAAAAGTTTACCTTTATATTTTTAAGATATTTTTTAGGCCCCTAATACTACAGAATAATTACTTCCTGAGGCTGACAGTATGCGGAAACAATGAACGTGGCACTAAATGTTTCGGTATTTATCTACATATATATGTACATATACAGATGCGTCGTGGTAAAAGTGAAAACCGATAAATAAGATACTTAAAGAGATAGTAAGTGCGGCGCGACCGCAGACCGCAGCACGAGCCCTGAGCACCCGGTCGACCATTCAGATATTATAGAGGGGACACTGTGAACATTTTTGTAAAATTAATTAATTATAATATAGTGTGCGAATGTACTCATAAAAGTTTTTCATACCCAATACGAAGAAAGTGGAAGCGGACTGCTGGTATATTTAAATTGAACAAAGAAAATCACAAACTGACATCAACCCTAAACACATTTACGCTCTTTCTGTCTCTGTCACTCTTACAGGATTAGAGTATCTTATCGCTCGCTCTACTATTTTCCTATTTTCTTGGTAGGTACGCATGCAGTGCGTATAAATTTTGTTCGCAATGTCGCTTCTAACATAATACCTTAATGCGTAATGCGATTTATTGATAAATATAACCTGAAACGAGTTCCATCCAATGCAATTGCTACTATGAATTGGGACATAATTTCATTAAAAAATGACCTATTGCGAAGTTGATCGTTATTTACGGAAGAAAATATGATGACTGTGCTTCATATCACATAGGATAAGATCATTTTGTCAAATGTCAGTATAGTGAAAGTATTTTTTTAGGTAGGACCCGGAATTTACATTTTCAATGAGTGAATAAAAAAGATGATAATGATAATCAGGAATAATAAGAATTTCTCAGTAGTTCGCTACGAAATATGTTTACACTAGGGCGATGATTGGAATTAATATCTTGCAACACTTTATATGTTTTTATTTTGTTAGTTTGATACAAGAAATAATAAAATGTTAGTTAGTATAATTTAAGCCATACCTATCTTTAAAAAATATCCAGTCGTACAAAAGGAAACGTCATATCGTCAAGAAAATTAAAAATGTAGCAATTTAAACCCCAAAGAAGCGGCTTGAGTCGACAGCTCTCTTCGCGTGACCGCCTCACTTTAATATGTTTTTTGTACTCATACAGTTTCGGGCAAATTGATTACGTCTATTAACTTATTTCAACAGAGTGACAGCGCCGACTATTAGGGATGACCGCGGCGTGGCGTTTCAATTTTAACTTCATAGATAACGATACGAATTATTAATTATGTTGTAAAGATGCTCTTTATAATGTATTAATTACTTTTTTGTAGACTGTTGCTATTAATTACTTCATTAATGACCATTTGCTAGAATGAAATTATGGGCAATGTTTTTTCTTTAAATATCAAATATATGACCTGTACACAAAACATACAACAAATCAGAAATATTTTAAGTTTGATATAAAGGTAAAGTAACTGTAAGAAATTATAGTAACAGGACGACGACATTTGTACTCATATCAAGTGAGAACGGAACATTTGGCTGTCAGATAAAGTAATTTAACAGCTCCCGTTCATTGTTTGAGTTTTCTATTGTATGCGTTAAGTGAGACATATTTTTTTGTGTTGAGATGTTTCGTTTAATTTGTTATATTTGCGTTAGATAAGCCTTCGCTGGGAACGGAAGTTCTAGATGGATGTCACACACGTCAGCCTGCGGAGATAATGCGCCGGCCCATTGAGAACAACGTCCCCACACTTTATCAGACTACGACTAATAACTCTAACCCAATTTTAATTGTTTAATTTAAAAATACACAGTGATAATGAAATTATTATTTATTCTACACAGTAAACGAAGGTTTGTGTGTTTTTATAATATTGAGCATTCTTAAAATATCTCTCGAATTGATTACAAGAATGATTGAGTAACAGATTGAAACAATCTCTCTGACTTAACAGTGTGTAATTAGTTTACAATGCAGAACACGTTGTTATAATTAACAAGTATTACGACGTAACGTACGGCCGGTAGCTACTGTTCACACATACACTTTTTTCATTCCTTTCAGCAATAGCGGTGTATTACAAGAGCGATCAGTCTAAAATTGAAATCGAAATAACCAATCATAACCCGGATGTGGAACACAATAGAATGATTCCCACATGCCTCTGACAAAACAAAACAAGGTTTAAACATCGTCTAAACGCTGAAATAACAAACCGATTACGCCGTGATCAGTGTTCAGAAGTGGTGCAAGCGACGAGCGCAGCGAGTCATAGCGATAGAGTGCCGTACGTCACGATGTAGCGATAGAGTCACGGCCGGTAGAGTTGGCAACATACTTATTCGATGAAATACAGATTTGTAGTGATAATAAAAAATATTTTTTTTATCATATGGCAATAAAATATGAACTTTTATTTTGTATTTGTACAAAATAGACCATATTATTTTTTTGGAATACATATGTAATTTAATTGATCGTAATTTTATTTAACACTGCAAACTGTGTATAGATGGATTTAATGCCTGAGACTGAGACTGTCTCTACCAGTACTAATATTGTAGTTAACGTTATTTTTTATTGAGCATGACGTATCTATCAAAACCAAAAACATTTTGAATAACAAATCATGATTTTTTATTTATTTCACTGATTTGTTTGTGTTGTGTGTGGAAATAAATATCGTGAGCTGTTGAAAATGTATACCATCGTGTTTGTAACGCTATCAGTGCAAGACTTGACACCGAACGTGAAAACAGTAGCGCGGATAGTCTCACTCAGCGATCCAATATTTAATAGTTTTATGATGTATTATCAAAACAAATCTTACCGAGTTACTATGAACTGCTATTCGTTTCAGCTGTAATATACTGCTTAATGATTTTGATATTTGAAAATGTAATTGTTTTCGCGTTTCGTTCCTCGTGTTTCAAATTTGGAATGACTATGAGTTATCACTACAGCTGTCATTTTATATGATCTTTTCTCACAAAAAAGTAAAGCACTTATAAAAAAAAATCTACACGAGTATTTAATATTTCTTATTCCATTTTATAAGGATTTTTTACCTCGATAATAAAGTTATTTGGGCGAGTGTATACGCACAACCACAAACTGTGTGGTAGAGGTAATACATTGCAGTAGTTAATTGACATAATAGTGTATGGTTATTGCTCGTGAGTTCGACTGTAATTGGGTTTCGTCTTCGTCTATGTATGCACTTATATGAACATATTGGCCAATATGGATTGGTTATGATAATTTAATTGAGTTTTGATCGTGTTACAAATAGACCCATTAATCAGCAATATATTTAAAATAATACTGATTACATTTCTATTAAAACACTTGTAATAGAAAATATATAAACCCAATTAAAATACGATAAACTATCTGATAAAAATACAAGACTGTAGTGTTGAAAATGACGACTAACTAGCTCCGGATGGGTATACATTTTGTTAATACGAAGTTTTAAAGTAGCGAACAATGCATTATACATAGGATTCAAAAATAAAATGCAGAGTGTTGAAAATGCCTAGCACAACATTAAAACCGGTATGGACGGCGACGTAGACGTTTGGCATTTAGTGAAATGTGGCTGAGACGCCGGCACAACATTATTCATGTCAGCTAATTGTATTTCTTTATGCTGAATACAACAAGTGCAATTAGTGTATTACGATCATGCCCTTAGGGTGTCCACTATATTCTTACGTTATGCCTCATTTACGTTATCCATCGACGATAAGCACAGATTGGACGATAAAGATTAATCGTCAATAGCATTTTATTTTTATATTTAATCGCTACGACATTCACAATATTTTTTATAAGGAAGAATGCGGGACATAGTAATTATCCATAGTTATTTTAATGTTACACAATTGATAAAAAAGTTTTTGCATTTTAAACTCAATCTAATTATGAGTACAGTGTATCTTTATTGAAGAACTTACATAACGTGTGATAATGACTGTGTTAGAACGCAAAAAATAATTACAGATCAACTTACAAAAAAATGAACAAAATACTTTTAATTTTGTAATTGATTGAACAGTAAGTATCAAGGTGGTTGGAGCGCAGTAGACAACAGTCAGAAGCGGTCTATACAAAAGGACTTAACATATTTTTTCATCATATTTTATTATGAACTTCTGTTCAACATCCAGATGTTTGAGTCTGATCAAACAAAAGATTTTTCAGATGTACTTACGTACCGTCAGAATGTAACTATTACGTTCATGATTTATGAGTGATTTCTGTTTATCTTAAAAATCCCACTTATGTTTTTTATATTTAAAATGTTTTATCCCCAAAAATAAAAGTATTCGATATCTTAGATTACAAAGAGAATAAAAAAACTATAATAAGCATAGTCTCGTTGCTATTTTAAGTCACACAGTTTTTCACAAATAGATGATTCATCGCTTACATATTTTGAGATCGGTATTTTTATTTTATATTGCTGTCTTACACTTCTTTTAAAATACATTAATTGATATTAATTAAAAACGGAGTTGCGTTTATGATGCCTTGTATGCTAAACATGCATTTAATTTCATCGTTAACATTGTTAAGGGCGCTGTAGTAGATGTTTTTTCTCATTAGTAAAGGTAATTAGTTGCGATGTAAGGATTAATGAAATAAAACGTGATATTCTCGTTATGTGAGTGGTGTATCGATATCACAAGTGACGTGTACTTGAGCCCACATTAAGCATGTGACGGAACCACGCGAGGGGCACGCCAGGCACGCCTGGCTAGTTTTTAATAGTTTATTTCCAAACTCGCTGTCGACAGCTCCAATGTTTTTCTAATAACCTGTTTAACAAATCATAACGTTTATTTTTGTTCGACACTGAACGATCACACGTCCGGGACTCTATTCTGTTTCAAATCTCTAGCCCGTATGTTTTGATTATTTTAATTTTTCATTGAACATATTCATGAAATTGAAGTTAAAACGAGAGCGGCGGACATAAACGTAAATCACAGAGGAAGAACGCCACAATAATCCATGACGTAAACGCATGTTGTTCAAATTATTTAGTGAATATAAAATTGTCGTAATCAACTTTGAAAAGGAAATATAAAAAAGTGTAATTAAACAATGTCGGTGCGTCCATTGTACGAGAACGTGCCGCTTTGCTTCCACGCCATTATTTTTAGATGATCCGTTTATGCGTTTCCAAATAATACATACAACTGCATCTATCTTTCAAGTGTCCCTTTAATGGCGGCTGATGAAAAACAAGCTCCAGTTTTTTAGTTTCACATCTATCTTTGTGCAGCTGAGAGCCGCTGCGCAGTGGTGTGACGACGCGGCGGTACGCACACGCTGTATATGACTCGACAATATCGCTCGCCAGAATTAGAAGAAATTAATTTAAGAACTAACTGTGCCTGTTACCGGCCAGGTAGCGAGTATTTTTTTACCACCACAAAAGAGCGTTTCAACGTAAAAAGTACACAATCGCCGGGAACGGTAGCAAAACTTTTCGATTATTCTTGATGAAGCGTATCAATATAAATAGAAAACTATTAAATACCAAAAAAACAGAACAATATACCATTGCATCCGACATCGACCCAAACTTTTAATTTGTCTAAGATATTTTACAGCAAAGTGATGAGTTTGGCGCCGGTGGCAAAAAACATTGGCCATTCCATTAGTAGAAAAGTGATTCTTAAACTTATATGCCGAAAAATCGAATCATTGTGAGATTGATATTAAAATAGAACAAAAACCGAACGAGAACTATACAAAATTGCGTAATACGTAACAAAGTACATTCACCGCAAGATAGATTTTTCATACATCACCAATGGCAAGGGCGTGACAGTACACAGAATACAGTGGTCAACCGTCCAGAAATTGTATAATTTTACACAACAAAACAATTCAATACGCAGGTCCACGTGAATGGCCACGTCCAACGCCTGTCGACCATTCAGAACAAAACATGCCAAACGCACGCAACGCGACTGCTGCCCGACCAATTGAAAAGTGCCAAATGAAAAACTCATTCAAAAAGGCAATCATTTATTATTTCAATTTTGCAAAATACTGCGGTGAAGTGACAAACGCAACGGCTAGCTGACTTATTGTGTTTAAAAAATATTTTCATTTATAAAAATTCAATAAATTATTTTATTGGACATAAGTGTGGCAACAGAGTTTGATTTTATTTGAGTCATACAACTTTTATAACGCGAGGTTTCATAATCTAGACATGTCATATTGAAGGGGAATCTTTGTGGCTTAAAAGTGAAATAAAATATTAAGTCGGTACCTATTACATTTCACAATGGGGCTTCCACAAAAGGAAGTTGTTAGACGAATCCATGCCGTCCACCCCACACTTTTTAATAATGTTTCGTCTAGACTAAACATTTAACACGATATAAATATCTTGTATGTTTTAATTCCACTTTAATAGTCTGCCTTCAAAAGCGACTATACTATAATTATTTATATGTTTTAAATATTCACAATTTAGCAAAAACAAATTTGCTTGTTAAAATGTGTCTCAAATTAAATTCTGTAAAAGAATTACGCAAAATACCAATGATTAAATTAAAACATCCTTTGATGGCACACAAAGAAACAAAGAGGCTTGTATCAAACGATATTCTCAGTGAATTTGAAACAAAAACGGATTCAAGTCTTTCTGAAGATGACGTCTCTTTCTATTCGAGGCAGTCATCGAGTTTCCTTTGTAATTAAATATTGAAATTAAGAAATGAACAGCCGCTAATTACAAGAGGTTGTCCCTTGGGGGCTGATTATGTTGCCCCAACATTCGCAGAAAGGGATGGCGGCAACACTCTCTTGTTACAATTAATATTTCAGATTTTAATGTGCTTGCCGCATTTGGAATAGTATTTTCACTTATTGATATCGGCATATTACATAAGGTTTTTATTATTTCTAATATATTAAGCATAGCAACGATATTACTATTTGCGTTGCGATTACGCCTCATTTAAGATATAAAATATAGTTTCTCGTAAATAAGCTGCTTAAAAAATACGATACAATTTAGCACTACAAAATACTGCACATATAATTATATTATAAAATTCATGTATCTCACGGAGCAGGAACGGTAGAATGTTAGTGTCTAATATAACAATGTTAGATTACTAGTAACAAGATCGATAGGAGTAATAAAAAAGAAATAGTGTTGTTGCAGAAACTATAAATTTAGTGTTTGGACATTTCAATTATCCGGACCACGTGGCGTGCCGACAATGATGTTCGTGCCAACAGTAATAAAAATATAAAAAAAGACAATAAAAAACGCGTTCAACCCGGTTAATATTTTTATGTATCTCATTCTATCGCTAATAAGACATTTTATATTGAAGATGATTAACAGAACAAAAGTACAGTCGCATGCGAAAAAAAGCATTTCAATATACCGACTATAATAACTTCATCAAGAAGCGATCACATCTCAAATGTAATAGGTTGATCTTAAATACGGCCGGAATGTCTTTATTAACTGTCATGGAATCAAGTGAGGCACTGGGAGCTGTTTAATACCCTATCAGACAAACGTAATTAGTTTTGTAAATAAAATGCCTCGGAGAAATTGAAACGTAGCAGCTACCTGACTGTTGCGGTGACTTGCTACATTAACTTGCCTCCGTACCGTCGGACGGAACGGTGCTCCCGCTTCTTTTATAAGGGCCAGCATTAAAACATCAGCCATATTTTGTTGTTTCCTTTATTCATATCCCTTGCCAACTTATTAATTGCACTGACAACTACTATATAATAGCAGGAGTACATACTCAGACTGCAAATGTAATAAATACGACACAAATTAGTGATTAAAAATTAATTTATTGTAAAAAATATATAATATGCGTAATTTATATGAACAAACGTATTACAAAAAAGTAAATACGCATGTTGTCGACGACTGTATTTGTGTTAATTTAAGATTCGTATCTGTTTTACTTTTATTTAAATTTCTAACGATATTTTTTATTCTTTTGTCTTACAAAGCGAGATAATATCGTTAGGTATGTACTGTTCTCCATCGTTGAGTTTATGAAGACATTATTTTCGATGTTCAACATTTTGCATTAGTAGAAAAAGTTAATACTGTTGTCATTACATATTCAAAACATTTTTTTCTAAAGACTTACCACAATGATGTAATGCGTCTTTGAGTAAACATTGTCGTGGCAAAATTAATTGAAATGGCAGTGAAAACGTAAATCAAGTAATGAACGGATATGTGTCTATCGTACTGTGATTTGTAGGGTAATTAAGTTTCGCGATTTTTTATTTAGTATATTTGGACTATAGGAGATATTAAGATTGATATTTGTAAACATAGGCATCAAGGGATAATACGTATCAAAGCGAACATAAAATAATTTCAAAATAGAATGACGGTCGCAATTTTTTCCTGCTCCCCATTTATATTTAATTTTTATTTTTACGACACAATTAAACGTGGCTTTGCTTTCACTTTTTATTGTTACCGTCTTAGTTGCCCTCTAATTTTTGGCTTCAATTACATTTTCCCTCTGCTGTTTTATTATGACATTGTTTTTAATGACGAAAACTTTTTGGCATGAAAAAATAATACTACGCTTAAAATGTTTCTTTGGCATTTAGATTGCTTGAGTTTAGTGCTGTATATTACGTCATCTTTGTTTTTGCTTATGTCGACATTTCATAGAAAATTTCGGTACATCTAAAAAAAATATGTGATCAAACAAAACAAATCAAGATATAAAAATAATCTCAATGCTTAGTACTTAGCTATGTAGTTAGTTAAATGAAATTATTTTATTTTCCTACTCGAATCAAGTGAATAATGTGGTTCTCTGTTCTTCCTCAGGTACTTCTCAAGGTGAATAGGTATTATATGAGTATAAGAAATTAATGAATTACGCACCGACCGGAACCCGTTTAGAAAAAAATAGACCAACACTTTTTTCAACCGAAATCATTTATCGTGTTTGTTAAGAACCCAAGACAAACTGCTACTGCGTTTTAGTTTACCGTAGATAAGATTACGTGCGTTTGTTTTACCTTGTCAACCAATTCCTGGGCCGTTTTAATAAAGAGCTTCATTGTTAAACGCAATATCAAGACACGATTTCCGTGGGATCTAGAAAATTTGAGAAGGATGTAGGCTCATACTCAGACTGAGTAGATATGATGTCTGTATCTGTATCAACCCATATACGAGTACGTACCACAGCAGGGCACGGGCCTCCTCTATCGAGAGTACGATTGAGAGTGGTTAGGCCGTATAATCCACGACGCTGTAGTGAATAGACATTAGGTGCAGCTAATCAATCGTATGTCTGCATCGGTAATGGCTTGTTAAATAAAATATATATTCATAGCCATCACTTTGAACGGCGTGAAAATGCGTTCAATTTGAATTAGACACTGTGTGGGATGTGGCGATGAATTAATAGATACAGTAAAATTCAATACTTGACATTTATGTATATAAAATACAATATTCATAGAGTTAGAGAGTTCAGGTATTCATAGAGTTTAGCTAGTTTTTTGTCATAATTATTCCGAATGTTTAACTAATGTTGAAAAATGCGTGTTAAAACAAGGATATGCCTTGTTTTAATTAATTAATATCAAAAAGATACAACGATTATAGTTTAGCATATTAATAAGTGATAGAGGTTTTTTCGTTTTATTTTACAGTTTGAAATATTATTTATTACATTTATGTTTAAATTAATTAATTGAAATTAATTTTATGTAGATGCAGCATAACATGACGCTGTAATTATTTAGTTTTCTTGCCACTCTCGATCTCGGTAGTTCTATAACGAATTAATGTGCAAATTATATTAGTAAAGCATGATATTATATTTGTTTAGGTATATATATACAAATCAATAAATATTTTCAGTTACATTTAGATACAATTAGGTTTCTACTTCAAAATACTAACTTTTACAAGTACGATTATGCAATTATGGACGTTAAACTAAAGCATTCTTATACAAATAAATCTTATAATCTCGTGCCTAATCCATTAACCTAATAGAAAACGGAGCTAGTACCGGTGGCATCTAATATAGCGCGTTAAGTAGCTTCAGGTATGTACACCACACAAAAAGGTGATCTCCGCGCAAGTTACACGATTCAATTTCTATCCAAGACACCGTATTATAAAAGTATATTTTTGGACCAAAAGCATCTTAAAGGAGTTTTAATTTAATACGTAAACATTCCCATACGGATAGTGTAGTGTTGTAACGCGTAAATAATCGGACGTACGTGAAACAAAAACAAAAAAATATACACATTATGACTATTAGCTCACAATCGGCTGTCAGCGAGTTGTATTTGGTCTTTTAGTTTTTGAAACAGTTTTGTAGTGGAGGATGTTTACGCCACGTGAGGCGATGATTTAGTGTCAGTAATTATTAGTGAGTGTGAACACGTCCACTAAGAGTTAACAGAAGTAATATAAATATAATAACACACGTTCGGCTGTGTTCGTCGTTTGTGATGTTCATTCTGTGCTTAGTAGATTAACGTCGCCATAACTTCTGAGGAATGCTCTGTTTTGAATAGTTTACATAAAATAATTTACCTACTGCACTGTGTATACGAGTACAACACAACTTTGAAGAATTACACCCACAGCTACATATTTATGGAGTTTGATATTTAAACTAATTCATGTCATTATTATTGATGTTTTTATTTAGCTTCATAATAGATCTATCAGTGCGTATATGTTTATAAGTGGGCGTTTTATTCAATGAAAATATTTTTTTCTTGTAATTTATTTATTTTTTAACATCCTGAAAGTAAAACTTTGTATTCAAACTGAAATGACAATATATATGACATAAATCAGCAACTACGCTGATTTTTCCACTTCACCTAACCAGACAGATGAATATCTTAATACAAGTATTTTTCAAATTGCTATTCTCGGATTAAACTAGTCTTCTTTTTTCCATCTCCGCCGTCGATAAAGATTTATTTTATGTTTGCAAAACTATCTATCACTGATATGTCTGTCAGAAATATCTGGGGACTCCTTTGTGGTTGCTATTTGATCAGTGACACAGGCGGTGAGTGATGAATATTGCCACGCAAATATACAAAAAGCAAAACTATACGTGGTGTTAGTTTCACTAGGGTTGGTTGGCACAGAGTACTGCGTAGAACGGAATGTGTTTTCATGTCACGCGTGCTCCAAAAAAAGCTGTTTTTTACACGTATTTACATTGCTGTGTTTTTGCATTTTTAATCTTTTATAATGACTTAATAATCTTTTATAGACATATTTCGCATATATTACTTTTTCTTACATTTGTATGAGACAAAAGAAATTGTGTTGAAGTCATATAGAAATGAAAGCATTAATCTCAATTCTCTACATGTTAAATGCACTCCGCAATCGGCAACTGTAGTAAAGCGTACATGATACATCACACTCTACCCCCGATACCCTCTGCGTGTAGATACTCTGGACTCCGCACACCCGTATAAATCGTTCGGAAATCGTTTGGTAATAAATCGAACGCTTTTTAATGGCAGTTTATCGCAGTGAGCTTTGCGGTATTCAGATTACGGCTATGGGCTAAGTGGCGGCGAGGGAACGGCACGTGCTCTCTTATCTGTGTCTCTCGACACTTTCAATATTCGATTTCGTGGCGGCTGCGGTTTTGCTTTTTTATAGCTGTATCGGTGTCAGAGATATGTGCTTTATGTAATTGTGCATATTAAAGCACGTTAATGACTATGGTTATACAATTATAGTAAATTGTACTATTTTTAAATTCGTGAACGGATTTAAGATTGTAGGAAGTTAGTGTATGTAGGCGGCTTCCAATAGGTCTGTACGGGTGTCACTGGAAGGACAAACCTAGGACAATGATGATTTATTGTTTTAAAAATTCCCAATCGTATAGACTTTTATTCAAAGTACTTTATAGTAGCCATGGGTATATTTTATTACCATAAATGACATAACGAGTCCACCCATTTAAATATTAGCGTTAATATAAAACAAACAGCTGCTATTTTTTTCCCTCGCATGTTTTGCATGATTTGCTTGAACGTGCAATTAAATATGTGACATATAATTTTATGTGTGCTTTGACATATTGAATTATATCTGTTTTGTCACATATATCAAGTGGTAAACTTTTGCAATATTTAAATTTATAATATTTTATAGAAAAAAGGCAACAACCACGCATTAAAAATAAGTTAATTGATTACAAAAATGAGTTCAATGATTGCCCAGTCATGTTTATGCTGTTTTTGTAAGCATTTACAATTCTATCAGCGCAGTTTAAATCAGTTCCAGCACTACTAATATCGACAGCAACTTGTGAAGATCTTTCTAGAAAAAAAATGGTGTTTAGGTGCAACAACTGTTAAACAAAAACTTTTTTTTTTCAACAAACATACAATATTTGCAACAAAACCCTTTGTACGACATAAGTCAAATAAGAAAAAAAAGTCACACAATCGCACCCCAAAGCGTAACCGAAAACGAGTCTCACCGCAATCCAAGCTAATGGAGTGTCTCATAATGACGGTTGCTGACATAAAAATAAATAGGCGAGAGTCAGTTTCTGAGTAAGCCGATACTATGATAACAGCATCGCTCCCCCGATAATTGCCGAACTTGGCGACGCACCTAGTTGTGATGTAGTGCGGATTACTTCTGATGTAATTGATCTTGCTTTGAGACCAATTTGTACCACTGCGAGATTATGCCCTCTCAAATGTGATTATACCTCTTAGTACTTGATTTGTGGCAAATATTTGTCTATCATAGTGTATACAGGCTTATAATTGTGTCGAATTTTGAAAGACTATTGTCTGTCGCCATTGAGCACTCTATCTACACGGCATTGCACATACGTTACGAAGAGAAAAAGACTTTCTCGACCTCAAATAAAATAATAAAAAAACAGTGAAATAAGCTTATGTTCTTTAATTGTGTAAATAAAAATATATGTCGCCATTTAATTAAACACTGCATTAAAATGAAATGTAACATACGTTCATTGTTTATTTTCATTCCTATGGTAGCTAGAATGTTTCTGTAATTTGCAGCTTGAGTAAAAATTTCGAACTACGCTCTTTTCACATCTTGGTAATGTGTTTAATTAACTTTAATTATTTTCATTAGTATTTTTATGTCAACAGTTTACAATTGTTTCTATTTTTGTTACGCATTGGAGTCTCGTTGGTCTTTTGTGGTGAAAAATGTGGACTAATATATAAATGAATTTACGAAGGAATTTATTCTGCGCCGTCTTTTGTTTTGAAACTATTCATTTCAGTAAGGGTTAATCTAATTAAAACGAGAACAGATGTGCAAGGTCGGAATTTAGGTCCGAAAACGCGCAATAGGCTTAACGGCGAAGATTTAGGTGACAAACTTTATTGCGTCCGAGAAATACTGTTGTCTATTACATGACCATAAATCACGGATGGGAAAACAATAAGCGTGAAATTGTGGAAACTGCGGCCGACGTCTTGCGGTATTAAATCTTAGGGGAGTGAAATAAATAAAAATAAATCTGTGCCCACCCTCACGCGAGCTTGATTTATATTGCGAACTGTGAGATACGCAACACAAACTTTTTCATCACTTTAATTCTTTCATTAATTTTTTAAGTAGGTTTTTTGTGACTTTCACACTGATTATTTTTTTTCGTTACTTCGTGGAATTCAAGATTGAGAACCTTAGGAATAAACACAAGTACATTGTATTTTTGTGTAATGTATATTATTATTGTATTATGGTTTTATGGCTATGCTTAAGGTTGACTTGCAATGAAAAAACAATTAAATAGCTACACAAGGCAAACGATAAAATAAAGACATAAAAATACATTATATTTTATTAAAAAATACAATGAAACTCTACCGTTGAATTTTAATTTACAATTATTAACTTCCAATGACTTTTATAGTAACTGAAACGCAGTAGCAGTTAATAGAAAATTATTTATTAACAATACGATTCTCTCAGTTTTTAAACATCCAACAAAATGTTCCATATCTGTTTAAAAGTGTTAATGATCAACTATCTCTGTAGTGCAGTAGCGATTAATTGAAGCTTATTAAATTGCCTTTATTTAATTGACGTTATTGCTAGTAAACACACCCAACAGTCACATACACAGACCTACATTCAGATATTTATCTTGTATTGTAGATATCAGAAACTATGAGAGAATTTGCCCAACAGCCTGATAATAAAGTTCAGGTGGATCGCACAAACATTTGTCTCGGTACGGGAAACGAACCCCCGACTTCTCGGCGACTGTCGGCATACATTTTAATACATATAACATAGCTAAGAGACCGCGAGCCCGGACTTACGTCATTTTATAAAAGCTGAAGGTTTGTCTCTACCTCCAATATAGGCATCACAATATCAGTAATTATGAAGTTTAGATCGTGGTGACATTGGCAGATAGCAATCTGTCTGGCAAAATGCTAAGGAAACTCCTTTTGATAGCTTCCCGATTAACATAATAAGTATAAAATTCAGCTTTTATATTATAACGTTAGTATAATTTAATTTTAAGACACCTCTAAGCTGTATTAAAATGGGCATAGCTAATTATGGCTATCACTATATATTTTGGTACATAGCTTTAAGTTAAATAATCGAGGGGTCCTACGAACATACTCATATCTGAAAATATGTAAAATATACGGAGATGTTTTCTTAACATTAAGATTCATTCTGAAAGTCGTCATTTCGTGAATTAAAAAGTGACATGTAGGTTTCAGCGCCATGCATTTTTCATGCGATATTGTTCCTGGAACCCGTCGGTATATATTCCCAGATATCTAGTAGGCTAAGTGGATTGTCCTTAACGGCAGTAACGTGCTACTATGTCCGCAGCTCCAGACCGGGCCGACCTCCGAAGCGCGCCACCGGGGTCGGTCTCTCGCTCGCCGCTACCCAGTTCCCGGGACACCCTTTTAAGAAGCACCGGCTGGAGAATGGAGAGTACTCGCCCTATGAGAATGGCCATATGAGTGGTGAGTCGATTTGGTTATTTGTTTGACACGGTTAGGCAATAATAAAGGCTAGATAGCCCCCGTTTCTCGGGATAGTTCCAAACACGCGCAAGGGTTTTGGTTTGTATACCAGTGTAGGATTTTGGTTATGATCGCACCTCCACGGTAGCCTGAATGGCATCATTATTCCTGGGCTGTTAAACGTCGTTTTGAAAGACTAGTGGACCTTACATCACCCCTCCACTTTGGCCCTGGGTAGAGCAGTAGCGGTAACTCGGTTTCCTCGCGTCAAGAACTAAAAAAATGTTTAAAGGATAGATAGGAGTAGATGGTGGAAGTATGAATTTTAACTTAAATGCTCGTTTGAAACACTGGCTTGAGAATGGAGAGAAGTTACTCGCCCAATGAGAACGGACATACAAGTGGTGAGTTGATCTTGATTATCGGTAGGTTGGATGACAGGATTTTGTAGGTAGAGACGCCAGATAGGTATAGATAGGAACATTAGTAGTATCGTGATGTAAACGGTTCGCATCTCAATTTGAATGAATGTCATGTAATATTTCGAAAGAGTTGTGTAAGTTCATACCCAAGATGGGATGTGTCCATAATTTAGTGAATGAAATCTCGGTTACCTTGATAACTGCAGTTCACGGCAGTCTCGCAGTTGGAAGTTTTAAGTATTTTTTTTAATTCGTGAATCTTATTTATCTAGTATTATTTTAATGCGTTATTACGCCCATTGATTTCAATAATTTTGTTAGATAATTTCCTGTGGTATGCAAGAATCAGTCACGATTAGCATCCCTCCACATTTCTTTTAAAATTTATAAGAACAAAGAAGATTTGGCAAACCTTACCTTATCGTGGCACCAAGATAGTGTAAATTATAACCTATAAGACTTAACTCCTAATTTAAATTGCCTTCGTTGTTATTTAAATGAATCAACCTATAAGAATGAAATCTTTGTACAATTGCATATACCCCTAGTATAATTACGCAGAGACTCAATTGTGAGGATCTCATTACGATCTCCCTAGAAATTACCACAATAAATATAGTTCAAAGAACAAACTATGTTAATTTCGTATTAAAAATAAAAATATGGTGTCAGCGAAGATGGATGAAGTATATAATTGCTATATGACTAATGCCTATCGCGTTGTAATACTGGATCGAAGCATCTTTTGTTGTTCGGATATTCGCATATTTAAATTTGCTTACGCGCGAAGTGTAACCGAAGGGGAGACAGATTAATTAACTCCTTTGGTTTCTGTGTCGCGTGTGACCTCGCTTGTCCTCTGTCATTGATAGTCTACAAAAAATACTATAAGATTCGGTAGAGCCACTTTCTTTCTTCTTCCTACTTAATTTTATCCCGGCCAAATTAACTTTTACCGATGCTTTTGCCATCTTCAGTTGTAAGGCCATTGATTTCTTTGATAGCAATTACTTTTTTGGCGTTAGGCCAGCTATTTTAAAATAAACCTTACGCATGTGGCAAATATCAATTATTGGTAATGCGGAATTAAAATTAAAAAAAAAATACAAATCCGAGTAAATTATATTACATTGCTTGAATAATTGACATTACTGGTTTAAATATCTAAAGTTAATAATTCTACAATATCTTGTTCATTAAACAAATCGGAATAATTAATCTTAACTAAAGCAGCCTTTGTAATATAAATCAAAACAACCGTCACCATGACATGTGATAACATCAAAATCGGGTTTGTGTAAGCTCCGGATAGGCGCCGGATATGAAACTCCCGCGTCTCGGGAGGTATGCCTCCTCATTTCGTATACAAATTACACAAATACAAAATTATTCCAACACAAACGGAGAAAAGGGAATAAAGTGATTAAATAGAGCTCAGCGCAAGACGGCTAGCAATCAATCATTTTTGTCGCTTACGGCTTTGTTGATTCTGTTGCACTCTGTCCCGTTTGCTCGTGTGTTTTTCGTATTTTCCGTCCCTGTCGGGCTTGAAGTGTCATGCCAGACAAGGGAGCAATTACATTCGTGATCTTGCATAAGCGGCACTTGCTTATCGCGCCTTGCCGCATTTGACTTTGAGTGTAGGTTGTTCGCTTTTTTTCCCCAAAATTTGCGATGCAATGAAAAGCTCTTACAAGTGTAACGAGTGTTTTGTTTTGCCATCAGGATATTTTTCATTACCAAACAATGTCTAATTGCAAGTACCTATAAGTATTTAATGCCCTTAGTACTACGTGGTGGTCGAAAAGTAATTGTGTCGTACTTAATTAATATTTTTTTGTGATGCATTCAATCCGCAGCGCGCATTTCTGTGGCGTTGAGACGATCTGCATTCCGTTGTTTTTTCGATATGTGTTCCTTCGCCTTAGATCGTTAAGATTCTTGCGGATAAAACTTGGCAATTCAAAAAAATGCTTCGTCTTCACATTGGTTGTGTTATATTTATGGCATTGTTATAATTTAATTCATAACACGTAATTAAATCCGTGCACGTATCTTGTTCCTGTTTTCCATATCCGTGCGGGTCTCGGCGTTAAGCCAATATTATTTTGACGAGTCGTTGACAGTGGTTTACAGTTGATGAAACAAACGCACACATTAACGACCCCGAGAAGGTGCACCCACATACCACGTCTCGTACGGACACGTGTACTATACAGTGTACACACTTGGGTGTCATTGTATGAGTGAGTGAGGAGGCGGGTGGCCTATTTTCACCCTGTGAAATAATAGGATACGAAAACATTGGAGGCAGAATATAATCCTCCTGCGAAGGTTGAACGGAATGGAAATAGGAATATGAAATGCGTGAAAGGGATGTGTCGGGCCACGTGCTCCTTGAAGGGTTAGCCACTGATGTTTATCTTAAGGCGATAAATCTAAATCGATTTTAGTTTCACACTGCGATATGTTATTCACGATAAGATTCCGCAATACGCTAGGTTTTAACGCAATCGCTGTCGCCCGCGGCAACACTCTTTTACGCTATTAATGTATGACCAATCCGTTCCACTTATTTCTGTAAAATATCATGCCGACCGCAAGAATTATTTTTGATGTTACGAAATAAAATTCTTTATGCCTCAAAATACGAATAGTTGAGATTTTTGTTTATTTATTAACGGTGACCACGTTCACATTTATTTATGAGCACAATACTGTGACAACCCTAATTCGGGAACTGGCATGAAAATGATGTGTTGATAATAATTAAAGGTTTGGTGCGGTGCCGCCGCGACTGCGATGGTACAACGGGGGGATAATGTAAGGCATTATAACATTACTCGCAGGGGTATAAAGCTTTACATTCTGATTGAATTCTGCGACTGAAATTAAGTAAGGATTTGCCTGTTTATGTTAAGGGCGGGGGATGTGATGGATCAGTCAATTTGTGATTCTGTTGTCGACTCACTCCGCTCTCGGCGTTTAAGACAGCGATGCTTTTTATTGCATTTAAGAATGTTCGATTAAATTGAAATGTGAGCGTCTGATTTACACATAATACCACGAGATGCATATTTTCAATTATGCTGCCCCCATCGCTAGTTGCAACCTAGAGCGCTTACAGCTCTTTCAATAGTGATTAGACACAAATGGAATACAAAGTGACTCATAACAAACGGCTATTTTCAATATCCCATTTTTTCCCCGGTGTTGTTACACATTTATAGTATTGCAAAAAGCGATTTCTCTATTCATAACAATCAGTGAATCGAGCTGTTTATTTTTTATTTCCTCGTTCTACATACGCAAAAAACGTTCGATAAACAGCCTAGCAGTCGGCAATCATAGCAATTTCTTGCTATCCACAACGGCGTTTACAATTTTAATGGTTTAAACATCGACCTGCAATTGCAGGCAATCAAACAAATTGCCGTTTCGCCTTATAAGGAAATCGTAATAATAAATGCGGTGGCAGCAATAATTAAACGCCCAAGCGATGCGCAACTTAAGAATTGTTACCTTTTTAAACTATTCAAGCATTGTTACAACAAAAACAATGACCGCTACACATTTCTTTCACCTCGTTCATGCCCTCTGTCTCTGGGTATTCTAACTTGATATTAAGCGTGTAATGTTGACATAAATGCTACTATCACTATGACTAAGATAATTTCATTTTTATTGGAGATCAGGTGAAGGAACGGTCGTGACACGGGCCGGGATAACCTCTAAAAGAGCGAACGTACTACGATTATAACAATGCGAAATACAATGCTGTAAAATGTTAAACCAGCTATCTCATTTAATTCAAATAATTATCGACCTTGATAAATTGACTTGAGAGCCCTAGGTACATGTGATTAGGAAATAGTAGCCACACATAATAAGCGGTTTAATATTACCGTTAATTCTTTGAGCTAGATCCAGCTCAAAGAATTAACGGTTAAAAAAAATTGGATTGGTATTCATAAATATTGTGGCGTTTTAAAGATACAATATATGCTATTGTTTGCTATATCTAGCTTTAAAAAAGACAATAAAGAATATAAAGTTGAGTATATATATATTTTTCATTTATGTTGATACACTTATTGACGTCGGCGATTATTATCATACCATAAAAGCAATTATCGATTTTCATTTAACCACTACTTGTAAAATGTTAAATAGTACTTTGCAGTGAAACGTCAGTTGAACATATGTGCAGTCACTCACCATAAAAATAAAGTTACAAAAAACACGAGACTATCCGTCTTGTATTGCAAAATTACTGTGCCATTGCGGCAAAACGCACGTTTTTGTGAATTGTGTAAAGTGTGCGCTAGAATTATAGATCATAGCGAAAAACCGACTAGATATGTTTCATGGTTATTTTTCTTTTAAGTTGGCAGTACCTATAGTTAAACAAGGAGAAGTGAGTTAGTCCAAGACACTTCAACGAGCACAAGGCTATTAGTATCAGATTGAACAAAAATATCAACAAGACATGAAATATTTAATTCATTAATTCCTGGAATAAAATTATCCAATCACGTGAACGATAGCTCGTTAAGATCAATTAGTTTCTGTAAAAATAAAAAACACATCGTTTTTAGGTTTTTCGTTAAACAAACAAACTCGAATATTGTCATAAATAAAGGCTGTACAAAGTGGGTTAAAGCGAATATTTAACCCGCTAAAATTCGCAATACACATACGCGAGCGTGTGCACGGTGTGTCGCCCCGATATTTCGAATTCCGAACATTCGAATCGAGCTCGGAATTATTTGAATCATCTGCTCCACTCTCATGATGGTTATATTGTTCCCTTTTCTAAGTATCTATGGATTTATGTGTATTTAGCTTTAAAACGGAAACAAGATTAAAAATATTAACTAATAATACTTCCGCAGATAAAAATGAATAATTTTCATAAAAAAGTTAGACATAAAACATTAAATGAATATTACGTAGAATATTATTATTTTCTATATTGAATTACATTGTTTTTAATTTTTGAGGAGGAGGATAGCGTATGTTCGATAGTAACAGTAACAACTACTTAACTCCAAGTGCTGATTATATTCTTGAACGTTTCCAGTCAACTTTGTTATACAAAGCGGTAATAACATTAAGTAACGTGTTAGTTTTTTCTCGAACCATCGTAGTAATAAACGTTTCTTGTGCCACGTAACAAACATTAACATCGCAAGACAATTTCCATACACACATTAGCTTTGAAGTGTTTAATTCCCATCGTTTTGTATGTCGTGTGGAGCGACGTTTCACAATTAAAATGTTGTTTTTCAACCCACTTATGACATTGCTCACACCTTGGACTCATCACAGTGGATTCATTTGTTTTTTTGTCCGGGAAAAAGCATAGCGATGGAATTTCTTTTAATTAGCCATACCGGTGTTTCGTACGGACGCTGGCGCTTGCCGCCGCGCTCCGCTCGCCGCACTCGCCGGCCGCCGCTCACCAGCTCATTTAGAGATAACGTATTTGAAATATGTTCTTCATTTTTTGCTGTTTAATTAAAATAAATGTAGGTCTGTTTATTGGTTTGAATGCGATCGTCGTTGAGGCGTCACCGCCTGTAATTGTATGTCAAATTGTTGCTGATAATGATGGGCATGCTAATTCAACTGATTTATTAACCATTTATCAACGTTTAGATTCGATTCCGCCCGCGGCGGCGCGTACATATTGACGATCGACTGACTTGGAGCCAAATTACAGGTTACTTTCTTCCGTAACTCAGTTCGTTTGTTATTAAATTGACGACACATAATAACAGCCTATTAGTTTGACAAAGCAACGGACTCGCTGTACTTATACGACACCAATTTACAATTTAACGAATTAAAAATGTTATTTATTGTTCGTTCACGGTCTAACGAAATATAATTCGTTTGCAGTTCAGTTTACATAAAATAAAATACATTTGTTGACGCTGTTAAACATTTTATCTCGTTGCACAAAATGATTCCAATTGAAGGAATAAGATTGTATAATTCTTAATTCATTTCTATACTCGTTGTTTACATTAAGTATTAAAAGTATGGAAGCATAGATACAGTTTTTAAATCCATTCCTGTATGTACGTCGGTAGTAACAGCTGCCGTCAGAAACCGACAGATAATCTCTCTATTGTGAAACGTTATTAATAAAAATATGGCTCGATATCTTCGCTAGTTATTATGTAACAATGGCAGCATTTCTTTGTGGATATTCATGGATGATTTCCTTTAAATTGTTACTTTTTGAGAGGATTTTTGTACTTGTATGGTCTACTATTATGCCGTTATGTTAGCTGAGAGTAGATTCGGCGATATTGTAAATGCAATGTACTTTTATAAGGTTCTTGTAATTTCGACTGTCTGTATTTGAATTAGAAATAAAGATTACTGGCCTAAATCCTTTCTGTCGGTCTATCCAATACAGAAGAGTCTAGTGCTTAACTGTAATCGCATAGAGCCTGTTATAACTAAAATACCAATACTCATAGCTGTCAATTATACATACGACATTAATTCCCAGCGTAAAGGTCGTAATATTCACACATCCAGCGCAAACTACATCCCGGTCAATTTACGAGTAATTAAGTTTGACCCTCTTTCGCATTGAGGGAGAAGTTTTATCTGTCGTGGAAATTGCCGAAACGGCTCCTAAACCGCCATGCTATTGGCTAGAATCGCGTAAAGATATCCGGCACCGCGCGATCCTGATTAATGTGTGGTGAATCCGTCTCTACTTCTGCCAGTTTATTAATGTGTTTAGTTTTAGTTTTATTGCCGTTTTTGCTGTTAATTGATGTAGGTGTGATTATTTTATCGGTTTTGATATTACTTTCGTTTTCGACGACGTCTAATTAAATTAATTTTCACCTCTGCTATTTTTGTTTATCCTAGATGTAAACACCTATCTATGTGTTTCACAACTCACGAAACTATTGTAGTCTAAAGTTTCCTTTAGTGTCTGCATCTTACTAATTGTCAATAATCTGTTTATGCAATTTTTTTTTCATTATATAAAATATCGTACATCATAATTTAATGAACGATTGTAATAATAACTGCTAATTGGTTTAACACTAAGTCAGGACATTAATATCATTTGTACCTACACAATACCAGACAAAGTGCGAAAGCCAAAAAGTAAAATATCTGTTCACATTTTGTAAACCATAAATTTTATCCCTTATCTTCGATTCATTGCAAGGGTAAATGTTATAGTCGCATACGATTCAAGTTAAATAATTCCGTGCCTACCTAAACATACACAAACTGTACACAATATAGAATGTTGTCTGAAGATAAACGTGCCGTCCTTACCGTCGGACTATAACTTCTCAAATTGCGTTTGTAAGTAAGGGACTTGGATTAGCGTGTGCTAGGGCAAATATTTTATTACAGTCCAAATCTCCAGCCCTCAACGTTTTATTGTTCATAAGGCTCGTCCGAGCCAAATGAAAGAGTTTATGGCGAAGACGTAAGTCTGCCGGTGTTGCCACTAAAGGGAACGCTAATCCCGTTTTGTACAAAACTTTTCTAAGGACTCTGGATCTTTTAAATTAAAAATATCTTTTGCAATTTATTTATGATACGCATTTATTATCTTTAAGTAACACACAACTTAAATAAATGTATAAAAAAATGTAATTTAATATAAGTCACAAAACGTTTGCATCGCCGCGGAAATCTGTTTTAACGAATGACGAGTCTTTCGTATGAATATTGAGATATTATTTGCGTGCCCAAGGCCGGAGCATTACAGGAGTAATTAAAATTGGTAATAAAAAATATTTCGCTTCATCAATCCGGACGTCATAATAAAAATATCTTCGTTCTATTTTTACGTGTGGTAACACACGACAGTCTATCGGCCGGCTTGTTAACACACGATATTGGCTCTACGACTTTTGTCGTCGATTGTGTATTACTGTTATTGATTGTACTCGGCGCGTGACTTGTGTTGACGACTGTCGCTCGCAAATGGACAAATATTTTACGTGTGTTGAAAGCGATTTTATGAGCAATGTTATTGCATACTTGCCTTATTGTGCGAGTAATCATTTTTGCAGCGATAAATAATAATAAGAATTAAACTATATTAAAACAAGTTATGTTGTTGTAATGGCAGTAAATAAAATAACATAATCTCTATATTTGTCATACAACCATGAACCCCTATATTTTTTTTGTTAACAAATATATAAGAATGAAATAAATGAATTTCTAGAATCCATTTAAATTACTGCATTAACTGAGTCATATTGAATCACTATATTCTTAATTGATTTAAAATTATACAAAGGTATGTGACATAAGCTAATTTTATTTCTGAGAAATAAATGCAAATAGCATGCATGTTTTCTCGTGTTGTCCTCAGTGTTCACATAATCGTATTATGTCGTTTCCAACAATTTGCACAAGTAGGGAATCCTATTATTACATTTGAAGAAGGTGGCATATCCACCGGACTATAACAACTTTATATACTAGAAAAAACTGCCTAAGCCGTACAATGCTTTGGGGACAATGTTTTATGACCGCTGTAGTAAAAGTTTATTGATGGAGAAATATGATCGCAAGTTTACAATCGGTGTATGTACTTGATAGGAAAAAAATAACTAATTGTAAAGTGTAGTGAAACATGTCGGCTTATTTCTCTAGCGGTATGTATGGGTTGTGAGACATGATGTCCTGCGTTTGATACCCAGGATCACGGTCACCCTACTTTGTCAATACTTTTATACCTGGTATGGCGATAGGCACGCTCCCTATCCAATTTTCATGTATCTTAATGTTCTTTATAAGGGTATCAAAGGTATGTGAAGTCTGCAAGTCCGGATTAAGCTATATAGCATGTTAAAGAGCTGAAGAGTGTTCAATCATAGAAGACGCATTGTGCATCATACTATACTGGAATAATGCAGCCCATAAAGGAGATTCACACGAGATGGCTCTTATTATTACTTTGATATTATAGTGCATAAAAGTCTTCTATCAAAAGCGGAGTGTATTATTATTTTTTTAATTCTACGTATGATATTTTAATTGTATTTAATATCAATCGCACACACCCTTTACAACAATTACATAGGAATTTAATACATAAGAATCAGACTACAATAAAATGGCAAAAATACTAATAAGAAATAAAATACCCCTTACCGTCTTGTGAAAAAATATAGTCAAATTAGCAAAAACAATACTAAACCGTCATATTTTTCGCGGATTTAAAGGGAATTTGCACTTACATTTAAGGTGTCAATGTATTTTGCCGAGTTGTGTAATTTAGTGTGCCCGTGACTGTGTTTTTGTTTAAGAGTCGCGTTTTAAAGATTTGTCGCTCGCCACGGGTCGCGTCGGCCCGTTATTTTGCCCAATCGTATATGCCATTGGCATCCTGGCCCGTACAATTATGTATTTATTATAAACGCTACGATTGCCGACTGACTGTAATTTGCTTTTAATTCGCCTCGTTTCGTATCATTTTCGAGTTTTTTCGTTTTGCAATAGTTTTTGAGATCTTGCACTCGCGTAAAAACTGCGAATAGGATTTTGCGTTTTAATTTTTTTTGGTATGTTTATATAATTATGAATATACAAAAGGCGCAGATATTTTCATAGTACAATAATTATAATTAGGGAAAAAAGTTAGAATTTACTGTCTCGATGGCACATTTGTATTACAGTATGATTGCAAAGCTGAGGTCTCGGGTTCGATTTCCAGGTCGCGCAAAATGATATTGGATTTTTCTATTCTGCCCGGTGTCAGGAATTTGTGCCCGATATGGAGATAGACTCGCCCCCTATCACACCGTGGGACGTATCACACAAGGCAAAACCTGAGCGTCCTGGTAGCTCCTCTGCTTACCCCTTCGGGAACAAGGCGTGAGTTTATGTATTTACGAATGTAGTTAAAGTTAAGGTTGATTTTATGATAAATTTTACCGGTATGAAATAATTACCACAACGTTTGATGATTAAGTGCGGTGTAATTGAAATAGAGTATCCACCAATGAAAAACAGTTATATTTTGCCAATCGCCGCAATTATGCCAGAATACTTGAAATCGAGTATAGACAGACAGAACCCGAAACGCGACACTTGGGTGGCTCTATGACGGGTTTTCCAACAGAGCATATTTGATTACAATGTTAAAAAGTTACCTTTACCAGGGGAACGTTGCTTCGGCCTTTTTATTTTTGCATAATCAATACAACATTGTAATATATTTATTATCATTATTTATTTCTTAGGTCTTAATGCATCTGATAATTTATTCCTTTCTCATGATTTACTGGCCATTACGGTCTTGTGAGGTTCCCAGTAAAAACCACTGTGTTGTTAAATCTAGGAGGCTACATTTACGATAGATAGTTCCTATTTTACGACACAACAAAACTTTAATAAAACTTGCATTTTATTTATAACTTTACGAAGTGCCCGCCGCGTCCTTTCGAGTATTAGCGGATCAATTAACTACCTTATATTGCCGAAGTAAGACAATATGTGCAAAGAGTAAGGCAAATCTGTGATGCATCATGTTGTCTCACATTTGAAGAAAACTCGGATTTTCCAATAGGTTTTTATGCTATACATTTTTATCCCGCTGAGCCCGACCTTCAGCTTCTGATATCCATATCACGAAGGTAATGTTTAGAGTGGTAGAGTGTCGTGAAATTACAGTGGCTGGTAGTAGGAGAAGGTAAAAATCAAGAATATACAATTGTACACATACATAAGCCCAGGCTTAATTAACATTACACTGTATGCTCATGGTAGACTGAGGCGCCACGAGTACCAGCTTCTTTCAGTCCCAAAATATCATAGCAAATGAGATTGTCGCTATGCCGCTATGCTTGGCACATAATATAGATGAAAAAGCTAAATAATTTTTTGCTCTTTTTTGAAAATTTGTGGGGTGATTATTAAATTCGGCAAAAACAATTTAGGTAAAAAAAAACATTATGCTTTATTATTAACCTTATTAAAACGTAGATGTCTCTAAGCCGTATGAAGTTAAAACAAAATGCAATACAAAAAAGATGGAAGGAATATACATTGTCCGAGAAACCATTCATCCATTTAGCTTTATGGAGATACCTTTATAGCTGGCTTGTTTGGTCATTTTGCAATCAGTGCCCAATAAAACTGAATTATTATTACGCCTGCTTTACTATGTATGGACATGCCAATGAGAAAGTACATCGTTAACGTAAAGAGGTTTAATTCATTACAATTATAATTTTCATTCATTTATACTGCAGACAATGATTGATTTAACTCAAGTTGGTTCTTGTTATTGATGCAATCGCAAATTAAGATATTATTTTAATAGTAAATTGGCTGTGCAGCCCCTGTTCTAACCCATTGCAACTTTATATTTTTACCGACGCGACGTACGCATATGGTTATGTTCTGAACGTCTAGGCAAACATGACATCGGAGTCACTGACAAGATACTGAGTTTATTTTCGTCCCAAGATGTGACAGGAGGCCATACCGGGTATAAATACCGAATCCGAACAAATCGATATTTTAAAAGAAATATTCGCCTAAAGTGAACGACCTACCTGGAATTAAAACTCAGTAGCTTACGGCTCACAGCCCTTAGAATTTACATGCTGCCACTAGACCAAGAAAGTGATGGTTTTAAGTATGCTAAATGATAGAATTAACGTCAGACTTGTCAAACATAAACAAACAGCTACATCGGAACGAAACATTTTTTCGGAACACCTCACTATATTTATCCCAAAAGTTTTGCGGTTATGATTATCCCAACCTCCTTTAAACGCATAAGTGATATAATTGGGGTCCCGATTCTATCGTTTCTAATTCGAAATAATGGCCGGTAATTTTGTACCACCATTTGTCGAGGACAGTCGATATTCGATCAATAAATCGATGAAAATCGTTATAATAGCGGTTCGGAATCGACGTTTCATTTCTTTAAATGCCCTGATCAGTGAATTCGCTTAATAATAGTCATAATCATAAACGATGAACATTTTTGTCGATTACAGAGGTACATTTTATTGGGACGCAAGTTTTTTTTAAATAAGCAGTCATTTGTATCAACAAGAATACGTGCTTTCCATCAAAAGTTTATCGATCATTTGTAGTTATTATTATTTACTCGCTCGAAACATAATACGAAAATGCGATGTACGTATTTTTAAATACAGTTAATCGTAGGCTGTTATTGTAATTAGAGAGAGACGCCGCGCTGCGTGCGCCACGTGTAAGACAGAGAGAGCGGGGAGGGTTATTTCAACCGCAGGTTATTACGAGATTTAACACGTATTTAGTTAATTAGTAAGTGTGGTCAACCGATGCGGTTTCCCGACCCTACTTTGTGTTGGGGATTTGTCTATATGATTTTTGGTTTTGTGACCTAATTGCGGTTGAGGAAGGTGCGTTATAACCTTTAAAATATTGGATTCCGTCGGCGCTGATATTTTACCATTACCGAAAATACTTATTCGAATGTTTTCTTGTAGTGTAAGTTATTATAAACATTGCTCTTGGTGTTTCGATTAAATCATCCGAAAATTGTACGTTGATTAATGCTAATTGGTGGAAGGAACAGATACGAGTAGTAGCCGGTGTTGCGTTAGTAAAACAGATTCTTACAGCAGCGATGTATTTGTTTGAATGTTCGCAGTTAATAGTATAGTGGATTATTTATGCGAAAACATTTGAGAGTGCAAGTAATTTATTTATGTTTATAAGATTTTATTTTATACGTTTTTTCCTCTACCGTGAAGGACATTTATCATTACGTCTGTGAGTAGACGTTTGTGTTATAGATGTAGCAAATGCCTCCTGTAGATATTACTGATATGAGAGAATAGTTTCTTCGCACCAGCCATTTATAATTTGTCATTAAGATAAAATAGATCTACAAAGTATACAAAAACTATTTAGTCTGCTAACTTACGTTAATAAACTCGTATGTCATTAAGGTAGAGTTTATACAGTTTTAGAAATACTCTTGCCCTCTTAAAAATATAATTAACGGATAACCCTCTTTTCATTGTTGGATATTTTTGTATTGACCAATTTAATCATAACAGACTAGTAAAATTGTTCTGTTTCAAAACATATATATATATATATATATATATATGATTTGAGTCCTTTTACATAAACTAAGTTATTAGATAAGTATTAGATAACTAATGCGAACTGAAAGTTTGTGACTCATAATTAATAACAATAAATACAGTTACAATGGAGCATGGTTCAAAAGATAACGCGTCGGTTAGCCAAGTAAATAGACCCGAGCAATTAATTCAGGGACCATTGGACATTATGTTTGTTTGTGTAACTTAGTGCGTGGACCGCGGAGCCTTCCATATCAGTTCACATTTAAATAATATTGTTTTGAATGTACTGATCATCAGAATTTCAGTTTTCACGATTAATTGTAATTTTTATAAAAAGATATTACCGTGTAAGGTTTTTATTTTTTGAGCAGTAAGAAGGATCTTTAAATTATTTTTTCTTACGTAATATGATATATGTACCAGATAGGTGAATCAATGAAATTAAATGAGAAAAGGAACAAATTATTAACACGTTTAATATAACTTCAAACTTACCACATATGCTAATACGTGGAAAATTAATATAAATGAAAATACAAATAAATGTAATGCATTCAAATAACTAAATCGCTTCAAAACAATGTCGTTTAATTTGTACAAGTAATATTTCCACGAATGTGTTAACACGTTATAGTAATAATTAAAACAGTGTCACAGTGCCGAACGCGTCAGCGCTGAACAAAGCGACACACAATATTTAATATTTAACAATCCCAAAATCCTTTGTAAAACACTGCCACAATGGAAAAGGGTATTTTCCTTTACGTCCAACCGTTAATTCATGTTTAATTCGACACCTTGTTAATTGTTTCCGACGCCCCAGTCGGTTTGATGACCTCGGGGGGGTCATGGGCAGCTGAAGACCACCCGGCACCTCCGAAATCCACCTCTGGGGGGGTCATTTTAAGAATATTTGCGCAACACCCCTCTATGTTTACTCGGGTTGTTTGTGGTGCCCAGAAAACAATAGTCTCGAAATTCATTGCTCATTTTATTATTGTTGATACACCGTTTTACGGGCGATTCGATTATTGGAGCCAGTAATTAAATGATAATACTGGGTATTAATTGGATTTTACCTGAGTTCTACCTCCAAATGGCGCGAAGGATAAAAAGTGATCAATAATTTAATCGGTACTTGGTGTCCTCCCTACCTCTGGATATTTCCGAGAAAATTTAATACTCCAGCATTTAGAAATAAACAACAGTTACCTATATTATTTATGCTTATAAGCTGCTTTATTATCTACTTATAAAAGATGACAATACAAAAAATATGAACGAGCATTTGTGTTATTATTTACATTATTGGCTTCAACATTGAACCAAAAAACTATGAAAACTCGTACCTACCTACAACGACGACTTCTAATAGAATAAATTGCTACTCAAATAGGTTATCAGTAGAACGAATGCCATTATAATATTTGTAGGCGGCTGCCAATAATAATGAAAGAGCAAACAATTTTCCTTAAGAGAACAATAAGCTTACATTACTAGGAAACATCGTCTTCGTCTAACTATAATAAATAAACTACAACGAGTACATTTTTTATCATTAACAGCTCATAGAACGAATATTTCAGCGATAGCTTCAAAGAAATAAATTAGGATTTTGTGTTAGGGTCTCTACTCACTACGACGTCGCATACCACGACCTTACTATACTCATAAACGTTTCAAGGAAATTGTTACCAAGTAGTCTTTTCCGTCAGGTTCCATAGTACTTCATAGTGAAAGGTTGGAAGCGGATTGTCAATCGCTACATAAAAATGATTGATCAAATAAGTCATAACCTAACTGAATAAAAAGTGACCCAATCAGATAATGTTGTAATACAACTATCATTCGCAATTTCTTCGAGTATTGTAAGTTACTCAAAACTTGTATTTCGGCAGATCAAAGCACAATTTTACATAGGAAAAGGTTTTGTTGCAGAGATGGCTCGGCTGGAGAAATCCCCCCTCCTCGCGAATGGGTACAACGCGCCACCCACGCACCTGGGCCCCATGGGCTTCATGCACCAGCACGCGCTCATGTCTCCGGGCATGCCGCACCACGGCGTGCCTCGACCCGACGGCTCCATCATCAAGGGACAGCCCATGCACAACATGGAGGCGCTGGCGAGGTAAGACTATACTATTATAAATACACCCACCCAACCACGTACATAGTCCTAACCCCACACCTAAGATCAAGTCTTGTGTCGTGGGTATCAGAAATTACCAGATACTTTTCGGTCGCACAAACACCTTGACCCGGAACAAATACCTGTGGACACAAATATTTATCTTAATGCGGCGATCGAACCCGTGGCCTTACTTTTCACTGTCGGAGTCTAACCAACTGCGCCATGGAGGCTGTCAATTATGAGTAGTATTTTTCATCTGTGGTGTTATACAGTTGGACATCCGTATCCACTCGGATACTAATCAATCTGAATTGATCCAAGGGATTCATGCAAGCTTCTAGCAAGTCGACATGTTCCGAATAGACGATAATCTTTTACCTGCTTGTCGATATTGTATCTGACGATCAATGCGGTAATTATTAGGGTATTTCCGACACTTTGCAGCGTTAGTATCAAAACTAGATATCACTCACCAGCGAAACGCAAGTACAAACTATTCTTTGACGTGGGTTTTGGCGAGACAGTTAAAGTACTCTGGTAGACCAGGTTTATCCTTTTTCTAGCGTCAAAGAGCTGCAACGAGACTTTTCCACTTCAAATTCTAACATCAATCTTATACACGCATTGAATAACTAATAAACACGTACAAAAATAACACGTAAGATCACTGCATGACGCTATTGTTACAACAAAGAGTGATAACGTCCTAAAGTAAACAAACTGAAAACGTTTAAACATTTTTTAAGACCATTTAAAAATATTCGAATAGCTTGATGGGTCTTTAGGGGGTTATTTAATGGACACACTAGCCGAAATGTTCCGACCGGGCCAGCTTTACAGCGTGGACACCTATGCGGCTCAGTTAATACATATTTGGATGTCATAAATCGTATTACCGGATGCGAGACTATTTTGGTTTTATTGATTGAAAGATAAACTTTACCATAATTTATGAAAGGGGTTTGTTTACGAGAAGAGTCTAGCTGGTCGATTATTATACTAAAATAACAAGTTGCTGAACGTCGACAAAAAACATTAACAAGGTACACATACATCGGGGAAACGATATGAACAACAATATAAACTTTGTAGGATCAATTAAATCACTACATCATATTTACAAGACACGTGTAACCTTTTAACCGATATTTTCTCAATTAATTGTAAATACATAAACCAATCTAGAATAATACCAACTGAGAGGTTATGATTATATTTTTGTTACCTTTAAACTACGTTAAGTAAACACGGCCTATTGTAACATGCGCGTGACTTTATTGACATTTTGTTAGAGTTATTTGATATTATTTTACTAATTTATTTATTCTCATAACAATCAACATACATCTTTTAAATGTAAAAGATGATCTTTTAAATGTAATGAGTGATAAATAATTATTTATCACTCTGCGATGGTCCTAGCTTCAACTGGCTGGTTATTCGACTAAGAATAGTCTGAACTTCAGGCTATGTCTGGTCCAGTTCGTTCTACGGGTTACATGGCCAGTCCACTGTCACTTCAGCATGCTGGTCTCTTGTACTGCTGGTCGACGTCTATAAATGTTTTCTACCTACCAGTTGTATTTTTTACCCTTTTTTTTTCATTTTACTTATGTATATTTTAGGTATGGTTGTAGCGCCATCTATGTGGTTTATAGTGAAACTATTAAATTAGCGGGATTGTAAAATAACGTAACTATGAACCTTTGTCTGAAAACTGGATATAAATGATCACCCCAAAGCCTAAGGTTCATCTTTGATATTCAAAAACGTTAGTCACCTGTTAAATAATTGTGATAGCCCAATTACTAGAAACGTTTTACACAATAATGTTGTGACTTCGTATGACAATAAAAAAAATATAATTCAAAAGTCAAACCCAACAAAATACGACAAAAACTCCCCAAAATAATTAAAACGTGTAACGTAAAAGGATTAGCAATGAACAGCGAACGAAAGAAACCTCTAAGCAGGTCAGGCGACAAGTGGCGCAGGTTAAATGTCTAAGGGAAGTTAATCCAGTTAGAAAAGTACAAACAATGAATGCCCTCACTTCCGTTTGGAAGACCCACGCGTTCACATCAATTACCCCACTGTCTTACTGCCACATTGTCATGTTACACCCTTGGGTTACGTTGATAGGTACTTAGGTAGTAGGAACTATTATATCGTGACTATACCTTGTCTTCAGATTCTTAACATGAGCTGTTTTGTTTTTTATAAAAAAAATATATTTAGAAAACTTGCCACTTATACAAAAAATAGGTATAAATATTTTAAGGGAAGGCTAAATTAATTTTATTTTAGTTCAATCTATCAAGTTTCGCTTATTTGATAACATTCACAATAAGAGAAAAATGATAAAATATAATTTTGTCTGTATTACTTCGTAATACAAGTTAGTTTGGCTCGGTTTAGCTTATATTTTTTTAAATATAGGGAGAGAAGCCCTTATTATTGATACACAAATTAATGACCGACATTAATTTGTGTAATGTAAATGTAATCTGTCTTTAACCGACTATTAATTTGACAATGGAAGCAGTTGGTAAGCCGCTTGAGATGCCTTTGAATGCTTTGAATATTAGGACAATAGATTGACCAAGGCTAATAATCACCAACTTAATAATTCACCAGTCTTCATTGGGCTTAGTGGGACGTATCTGAGCTGATACAGTACAGTACATTGGTCTTACCCTAGTGGAATAAAGGACCAGCCTTTTCACAAATTTTGGCGGAGGCCTGTACACAATTGGCGATCTTTTTAAAAATATGATAATAATGAAACATTAAAGGAATTTGTCGTATTATATGTTCCTTTAACATATAGCAACATCCCACTGCCTACAATTTGAAACCGGCAACCCTCTCAACCAATATACATCTTTGTAAGTACATTTATAAACTCAGAACCCTCTGGTAAGTTCTGCTCACAATAATAGACGTCCCATTGATGGTAAATGTCGAAGAAAAGTTTAATGGAAAACAAAGAAGTAAAGTAATCTAGAAACAATTTGAACGATCACGCATGAGTTGTTACGGCACAAATATAAACGATTGTTTTTAAAACATAATTAATTTCTTCGACCCCTCGATCCATCTAACGGAACATTTAATTTTGAGTGCTCATAATTATTTCTTTTACACTTCAACCCTTTTATTTAAAAACTTTCTTCTTGTGAACAAGCTCTCTGCTTGTACATTTATAGACATTGTTTGATATTGTTGCGAATGCTGCAGCAAAAAATAACATTTCGGTAACATAGATTATATCATCATTCGTTTTTCTATTTATTTGCCATTCTACTTTCTGTGTTGTTTTATAATTTTTCTTATTTTGTATTTGTTTGTCTGCAGATCTGGTATTTGGGAGAATTGTAGAGCGGCATATGAGGACATCGTTAAACATCTTGAAAGGTAAGAACACTTACCTCAAATTAATCGTTATTTTTATTTATTATACTTATATATTTTTTATTTTTTTCAATCATTGTTCTTTTTCATCATAATTATTAGGAGCCCTTGTATTACTAGGTTTGCCTACAAAGCGTAAAATAAATGCAAAACACTGCGCGAGAACTGAAACCAATTTAAAACAAACGAATCTGTGTTAATTTAAGCGGGTCCCAGATATCACAGGAGGGTGTGAAATTAGAGGAGACAATTAGATCCGTGGATCGGGTGTATTTTTAACAAATGACCGCTCGCAGAGCCGGCCGCTTGCGGGGTGCGAACGATTCATCAAACTCATTCAGGGGCTAATCTCGATGCGAGGAAAAAGCGGCTCTCATGTAAATTGGGCCGATTCGAGGGCCAATCGTTGGGGGAAAGCACTTTTCTTCTCTTGTTTAATGGATGGTGATTGATCGGCGGATCGCTTTGATACTCGCGGTTTTGACTTCGTTTTGAAGTGAGCACGCTTCAATATTTCTGTTCCGCGCTAGATTGATGTTTGAAGTATCGGAAGGAACTGATTTTCAATGGATACCCATTGATTTTAATACGTGTACACGATCTGCAAGACGCCTAAAATTCCTCTATTACAGAGCAATATAATATATGTAATAGGTATATGTTAAATATAATTTTCGCCACAGCTTTTAATCGCAAACATTTCGAATGCCACACACAGCGAAAAAAAAAACCATAAACAAACATCACATATCGATTTTCCACAATGTAACGGGAGATTAATTTCCTACGCAAAAATACATATGTTTTAATTATAATATTTTAAATGGTGAAACAGAATGCAATCGGTTCTCTGGCGAGGTCCGGGGTAGAATTACAGTGGGACAGGGCCGTGTACCGATGTGTCACTGTCACTGCCCGCGCGGTACAGCTACGAGAGAGGGATTACAGCGGTTTTTTTAAGAAACGCCTAGCAGTTCCTATTTGAAATTGTACTGAAGTTACTCTTAAAGCTATTTTTTGAATATTTTATTTGAATTAAACTTACTTTAATGTTTGAGAGGTCAAAATTGTTAACCTACTGATAGGATATTGCATTTAATGGATACCCAACGTTGGCTTATCTACCAGAATTAATACAGCTTTGTCAGCAATATTATGTCGTAAACGAATACTAATTAATCATATCAACGTGGAAATAATTTTATTAAAAAATACGCGGCAAGTTCCATAACATCATTTCAATTTACAGTGATTTTATTGTGAGTCGTAGTAAGGAGGTAAATAGTAATTTATACAAATGTCCTTGTCCAAGTGTCAGGCTTCTTTGCTCTCGCGTTATCTTGGTTCGTTTAATTTGCGCATGCGCCCGCGCGGCCGACCGGTTCTCAATGCTAAGTCCAATTAATTGACAGGATTATCTCTGATTTAATATAATTTTACGTGTTGTTTGTTTTGCTCTCATTGAAGACGCTTCATGTTCGCGTTTTGCGAATCACATCATTTATTTAATAACGCTTTATTTAACCGTCGCGAGCAATTATTCAATTTCCGATAAAGTGGAAATAAACGGATATCGGGTTTCGTGACTCCGTTTTAATATGCACATTAGCAAAAGCTGACCATAGAGTCATTGGTCTTACAGAATTGATGATTTAGTCACAGTGTGCATTTATTATGCTTCAAATTTTTTTATTTAATTATTTGAAGAGTTTGTTGTGTTATTACGTCTACTTATGGATGATTAATTTATAAAACCTTAAAATGCAAGATAAAATATTTAGTATTATAGCAACTGCACCACGTACTGTTAAATTAAACTCTTATATATTTATTCTGTCATTGATCTAGTTTTTGACATAGGCATTGGGTTGTAATCCGTGCGGGCTAAAAACCGAGAGTTACATTTTGTGCTGGTTTTTCGTTTCAAAATCATGAAATGCTTGAGATCGGACAATTTCCCGAATGTTTTATAGCTGACTAGTTGCACCATCGCCAGCGTACTGTGTTATAAGAGCTTACAGAAGGAGTTTACACATCTATTGTATCAGCTTAACTAATTTTAGTCTATTTTATCTCCGTAATTTATAATTCGAGGATGAGAAATAAATAAAAGTCACTATTTAATAATAATATGTTGAATATCCCTGTTAGCTAACACATTAACCTCTCGCGAAGTGAACAGTCGACAAATGGTGTGGATCAATGCATTCGTCCGGTTTAATTCCGTTTCAGTTCGAATTAGCTGCGATTAATCGGCGAGCGGCGGGTTAAGCCGGCCGCGCCGCGCCCAGGGCACACGCCACGCGGATCGGCACACATCGCTGTGACGTCGATCGTTATTCATCCCCGTACCCCTTGCTACCAGAAGATAGCTCTGTTTGCTCATCCTTAAATTCACTTCAAACAATTCCACATTCAACTCTACAAAAATTTACATCTGGCACGCAATCGTGGCGAATAAAATACTAGCCTAATCACAATTTGTTCCAATTTCAAACATTCATAACCGAAGCGATATTGAGTTTCGAATTTCGTCAGTCATGTCTCGGTGTCATCACGAAACGTCAAGAATCGCGGCGGCAACATTTGCGTGATTGAATCCTCCACCATTAATTTCAGTGAAGATCAAACGGAGACCGAGGGTGATATTTATCAAGGATATTGCGAATTATTTTAATCAAATCAAATTCCCTTCGTTGTAAACAAATGCTTTTGATTAATGAGACGCGCGACAGAGCTCCGCAGCCGTTGTGATAAAACACCCGACGAAAAGGCGAAATTAATGGTCATAAAATGAACTCTTGTATCCTAAAGATAAAGATACTGAATGCTCGGAATCTTAAGTGATTTTTCTTCTTCTATTTTGAAAGATGATAGCGGCCTATCGCATCTGGTGACTGTTGTTACGTAGCCGTTTGAGATTTGCCGGTAATTTTGAGCGATCCGGGCGGAAGTTTCAGTGTGCGCGGGGAGATATTTAGTTTGTCATGGCGCGCAATCATTAATAATACGACTTTTGATTTTCAGTGTGCTAATATGCAGTGGGGGTTGCGTAAAGGGTGCCGAGTCACGGCAGTCGGCGGCCCTCTAAATACCTTCCGAGTTTGTCACTGATGCGGTCGTACTGGAATTTTATCTAGCTCTTTGTACTTTGTGATTTTATAGCGAAAACTATTCGTCTTTAGTTCTGTCGGCCAACCGAACTATTTGTTTCGTCAGCTTTGATGTCAAAATATGTTTTACAACGTGTTTTTAATATAATTTTGCATAGATGTTGTGTCCGTTTTGACATTCCAAATTTGTTGGACTAAAAATAATGACACCTTAACAGTATTAAATTAGTATAATTTTTAAGAATTATAATATATTAGCATTTACTATGCCTAATGTTAAATCAACTAATCATTGCGTTCGAACCAATTCACTACCCCTTTTTATAATGTTTTTGCCATTTAAAATATACGAAAGTTGAAGTTGCAATTTGCAATTGTAAATAGGATATTTTCGGGCTTCTGTATAAGAATGAAATACCGTTTATTATATTATGCATAAAACGTACAATGCATGGTTTTCCTCTATGTGAAATTCGTGACAACCAGTATGATAAGAGTTGACAAGTTATCAAAAATTATGTAACATAGGTTCTAACAACGTATTCGAGTGATATTATACTCGTAGTAGTACAAATAGAAGCAGTTTTACAATTTCAAATATCCCTCGCGGTGGCTCACTCATAATGTAAGTTCCAGCGTCAGCCTATATTAATCTGGATCCGGCGCTTGACAGCACAAGTCAAATTTCTCATCAAAAATAAGAATTAATGGCGAAAAGCATTAATCATTAGCCGGCAAACGGCACGAGGTGTCTGTATCCCATTATTTTGCATTACTAATGATATGTACACAGCGATAAGGGAATCTGGTGGAGAAAAAATCTACCGTGTCACCTCCCTTTACGACGCTCGTGTTAAGCCGGGTTTGACATTTGATATACTACGTCAGCAGGCTTACAGCTGGAAGAGTTTATACAGCCGTTTCTTGCGAATGGGAAATTATGTTATTTACATAATATAATAAAGTCAAATTACTTGGCAGTGGAAAGGTAATATAAATAATTAAGTCATGTATCGATAATTTAAAAATAATATCACATTAAAATAATTACAGTTCTAATAAGGTCGTTCCTGATCTTTGATGGTAGGAACTCTGTATGAGGACCCACGAGATATTCTGGTTCGATTTTTGATTGGTCGGCATAATTGTGACAATACATGTCATGTTTTATATTAATCGCCAATACAACTTAACAACTAAGTCCGTATCCTATAAAATTGTAAAACTAAGTAATATAAATACGAGAACGCATTAATTAGCAATCGAAAAGTTATCTCAGTGTTGTGTTTCACAAACAGCTGATTATGCTAATTGGAAATGTTATTTTATGCGGCGAGGCGTGCCGGGCGTGGTGGAAAACATTCATTATACCATCCTTCATTCGTGTGTCACTTGCGACGGCCGTGGAGGGCGTCTGAAAATACGCACAACCTTACAAACACTCGTGTATTTATGTGTAGTAAACAAACATTGAACGCTAGTAGTGGACATAGTCAACTTATAAGATTAGGTTAACCAATTCCTATAAGATTAGGTTACTCATTTCTAATTAGATGTCCGCTGTTTTAACTGGAGTACGATTTAGGGAATGTTTTATGATGATTAATAAATAGTATTGGTGACAATATATTGATTAAATTAGGTAAAAAGATTATTTAAAGCTTTTGAATAGTTAACTTTACAACATGAAATATGTTTTCGTTTTATTTGTTTAAATTATATGAGGTCGTTGAAAGGATATTTGGCATTTTGAAATAAGGTTTTTTTTCAAGTGTCTCGATATGTCATAGAATTGTGAGCTTAAGTTTTGAAAATAGAACTTACTTCCAATATTACCATCTGAGCAACGAACAAAATGACTCTACCTAATTAAAAGCAAAAGGGAAAATAAGTTAAAAATAGATAAATCAAATTAGCATGAAGCACGAAATAAAACGTCAACGTGGAATCTGTCGAGAATGCGCCGCCCTGCCCGCCGCACTCGGCAATCAATTACGTACACTTCACTCAATAATAGTTTTAATAAGTTTGTAACACTAATCACTTCCTCACTAAAAGGCGTGACCGCTCTGTTTCTACACAAACTTGGCCACACTGTCATTGACAGAAGATGTCACTTTTCCTTTAATTACGCGGCGGCCTCATTCTTCGCGCCCTATTAGTACACATCAATCAATGTTGCCAATACCTATTTTTTACTCGGCGAGTGTTTTTTTTTCCTTGGCGTGTTTTTGTTTACGGAGATTTTTTAAGTGGGGAATAATTTGATGAGGTCCGCCACCCGACTGTGTGGATGCGAACGATGCTCATTTGTCATCGTCTTGTCATTTCTGCGTTTCTTTCAAGCAGTTGGATCTCTAAGGTAATTATGTAAGTTTTTAGTTGTTTTTTTCTATTTGAAATAAACAGTCTCGTGCTTCTTTCATTTTTACTGATACTCAATTTGCCCAGTGAAGGTATCGCGAACATTATAGTGCACCTAATAATGATATTGTGATCTCACGTCACGGTTCCACGTCAGGTTTCCATAGTGATGAAAGTTGTTATCATAATAATAGAGCTTAGTGCGTTGGTTAATCTCGGGACATCTTTTTATGCCGACTAATAAGGTTTTTAATAAATGAATTGCTCCGGCGGCAGAAACTATGAATATAAAATTAAGGTGTCATGGCAACACCGATGGGGTAAATCAAATATGTGAATCCACAGATCAAAAGAATTCATTACAATGTGTAAATCACAATTTGCATGTGGCGTAGAGCGACCATGAATATGCATCCGGGACGGCTGAGTTTGAACATCCCGTGCTGCGTTTGATATCTCATAAAATCGCTCATCATTTTCATATGCCACTTAATAATTAAGGAAATTGTATTTTTCGAATTTTAAATATTAGCAAAATAAAATAAAACAAATACAATCACACTCATTGACCTGATCCCGCACTAAACTACTAAGTGGGTCATGAGTATCATAAAACAACGAGAGACTTTATATTTAACAACACCTAATAACTAATTCAAAACAAACTTTAAATTCGACTTAATTATTAATTTAAATGAATCGATTGAATCGGTCATATAAAAAAAAAAAACAAATTAATTCAATTTTTAAAATAAACACCAACAATATCAATTTGATTAATGACGCCAGTATTTCTCAAATACAATTCAAGTGTAGTAGCGAGTGCAAACGCACGCGTGGTGATAGAGCGCCGCTGACTGAGCTTCAAACCGGACACTTGCCATTCCGTTCGCTTCCTGACCTTTTCCCGTTTTGTTATGCAAATCCCGAACCCAGGGGAATCGTACAACGCGAATAAAAAGTATTTTACTGTTTACACGCTGACTCCGCATTGAGTCGAGTGTGAGTGTGCATAAATCCACTCGATTCGTGTTTTTTCCCTGGAAAAATGTGGTTTTATATTATCAATGGAGGAAAAATGGACTTAATAATTAACAGTAGTGCTACTGTCTTCAAGCTTTCTGCTTTTCTTGAAGGCTGATTGTATTTTTGATTTTATTAAGAAGTCGAATTTGGATAAAATCTGTGTTTTCTCCAAAAGGTATTAGAAGTATTCATGCATGTGCCTTTAGTAGTACGGAAAACCGGTTATTGCAATTTAATACCAATAACTGACTTGCCACCAAGTCAGTTATTGGTATTAAATTGCATTATCGATAGAAACAATGAACAATATTTTTCGCAAATAATAACATTAGATTACAATCGGGGGTCATGAAACGAAGTTAACCATCGGACGGTTAAATAATCGCGTTCAACCCTACACTGCTGGCCACAAATCAAATGTTTTGATAGCACCACGGTATTAACGAGACAATTTGATTGCGGACATATCCGCGGCAAATTGCTTCTAAATTATATTTTCTGTTTACTTTCTGCCAAACTGGCCGCTTCAATATGTGACGTATGTGTATGCACGCGGCTGTTTGTTTCTGTTGCGTTAATTATCAAATTTGTTTACTCGTTTTTTGAATGTTCGATGAATACATTTTCATCGGACATATAAAAATACAGTTGTTCTGGATTTCACAATGTATTTTTTATCGTTGCGCGATTTTATGATTTTTTTCTTTAAAATATTTGCACATGTTTGTTGCGTTGTAAGTCAGACGTATTTTTATATATCCTGTCTTTTGTTACTCATACTTTACGTTATTGTTTTTCTGCGTAATTTAGCGCCAAACGTATTTTTGTAACACTGTGACAACTCATAATCTGATTGAAATCAATCATAGGTTTTTCTATGATCTAGGACATGCTGTCCCTAGTCATATACCGCAGTAGTTTTACTCTACCTATTATCTTCATCTCACGAAGTTCACTGCTATGTAAAGAACACCCCCGAGGATATGTTTCATTAATCCTAGAAAAATATCTAACTATTTATTACTTCTTCTTCTTCTTCTTCTTTGGGTGCCTCTTCAGTGTTGAAGTTTGGCCGTCAGCTTCTTGTATTTCTCTATTTATGTTTCAGCTTTTAATCGACTAAACCGCAGTTAACATTCCGCAATTTCAATTATCCAAAAAAATAATAAAATAATAATTTCCCGCGCATATTTCCTATTTTCTAACGCTAAACTAATTAAGTCCATATTGTTGGTAAGCACACACAGTTAATTAGATACAAAGTACAGTTTAGTTTACACAACCTGTTTCAATAGGTAGCCGTTATCATTAAATCATAATGTCATACTCATTAGGTTTCGCCAACGCGCTCGTTAAATATGTTTTAATTTTTTTAAAGTATCTACTACTGGAGTGGAATGAAAATTGAAGTGAATTTTGTTTAGAATTATACTAGATCCTACTGAAAATAGTATTGTTATTTGCATAGGTGTAATCATTTTTATCATTTTTTGCGGTTAGTTTAAAGTTTTTATGCTCGAGGTTTCGTCTCATCTTATGATTTTTGGCAGCATATGAACTTAGAACTTAAATCGATTTTAATAAATTTTTATTGTAAAATATTTTGTAGTGTAAAAAAAGGATCTGACATTATGTCACCTTCTAATAATCCACTAAAATACCTTAATTAATAATGAAGTTATATACTCGTATTACAGTAAATTTATAAAAATATTTTATATTAATCCATATTTAATGCGTAACACCAAAGAGAGATGGCGCTGTAAACAAATATACAAAACTAAAATACACATTAATTAAAAAAGCGACGTCATATAATCGATGCTACGGCATTTATTCAATACCTATTTTCATATTTTACGCAACTTTGTATTTGCTTAAAAAATATTTTACAAATAGATTGTAATCACTAATTAGTTCAATGACGAGAAATTCTGACAAGCCTGTTAAAAAGTTAAATAAACTTGAAATTTAACTCTGTTCGAATTATTACTAAAGTTGTTATTCTTATCAATAAAGTGGACAAAACTATGATCGATGTGTCACATAGTTCAATTCTGGTTTAAGATTAATCGCCACAGATACAGCTTTTGTCTGTAAGATTGTATCTGTAAAGAGACAGGAGTTTATATCTGGAGATATTGGTTTATCTTGAGACTAGTTTTAATTACCACTTCCCGTCCAATTTATTTCATTTCTTTATCTGTGTGACAATTGACAAAGGAAATTATATTTTATAATAAGCTTAATTATTCAATTCTATGTTCGTATAATTATAGGTAAAAGATATCAATAATAATTACTAAAATGTGATGTCCTCCAATCTGCAAATAGTTTAAGTTAAAGTTGTGGATTAAGGCATAGACCTTTCTCTATCATAGAGCAACCACGTGTCTAGCAGTAAGTCCTTTATTTTATTTCTTTGTGATAATTGAAAACTGTCTTTTACAATAAGTTGATTTAATCAATACTACTTTCGTATAATTATCGGTAAAAGGTATCCCTAATCATTACTAAAATGTGATGTCCTCCAGTGGCGAAGGCTCCATATAACTCGATTCCCTGCGGCTTACCTTTTGTAATTTATCATTACACTATAAACAAGCAAATTTTTCAAAATTATTTGTGTAATATCTAAACTCATTTTATTCAACGACATCTGTCGGCCACATAGGTAAATATTACTGCGGAGGCGCATAGCAAACTCGTAATTAGATTGCGCCGCGTTGCGACCTCTGGCGAATTACTGCCAAAATTGTTCGGCTTATTCAATAACAATGGCGCGGCCCGTGCGCCGACCGTCCGCGTCGGCTGCATGTTACGCATTGGTGTGACATGGTTGTGTATTTTGCAACAAATCACGCAAAATTGTACCTTAAACTTATAATGATTTAAGGTTCAATTTCCGTTAAAAAAGCAGGAGGCATGCTGTGAATCTTCAGCATTTTGTGTGTTTATGTGTGTATTTGTGTAGATATCACTGCATTTGTAAGTGTTGTATTAACATTTTGACAGTATACGAGTATTAGCTGGTTCACGCATTTAGTTTTTAATGTTTTAAATTACAAAATGTACATAAATATTAATAGTATTATTATGTTGTAATGGAAATTAATAATCGTGAGGGACGTACATGTTTAGATTGTCAATTTCGGAAATAACGTTACTGTTTAGATTTTAGGAAGTGCTCGACTACTAATAATACAACTAATAAAAGCGCGGCTAACGTACTTGTTAACATTGTATCTAGATCATTAATTTTTCTTTATTAATCTTATATTCACGTGCGTTTTAAAAATATACTTTTTTACTTTTCTCATGATGACATTGCAACTTTTGTATATTGGAAATATTAAAATATAATTGACGACCGCATTACGTAGATGTCATCATACGAAACGCAATCGTTTCGTTTGGTGAGTGAGATTGCCGGAGGAATAATTTGCTGGCGGTTGGATATGCACAAACGTCCGAATATAAGGATACACGTACAAATTATGTAAATGTGTCGCTTTTCGGGCTAATTCTGTGAAGCATCTCACGATAAGTTGATCTACTCAATGTGGACTGCACTATGTTTACTATCAAGTATCAGTCGCATTGTCTTCCCTATGTAGGGCCAGTAGGTATAAACAAAATAAACACACTTATTTCGCGTATTGAGCTTCGGTTTCCCTTTTTAAAAAAATCACCCTTCGCCACTGATGTCCTCCAATCCGCAAAAAATAAAGTTACGGATTAAGGCATAGACATTTCTCTATTGTAGAGCAACCACGTGCTTAGCAGTAAGACGTAAAGAAGTTCATATATTATTCGTTTATCAGGATGTCTACGATCTTATAGTTCTTCTAAGTGTATTTGATAATATTAATGAAGGAAAAAAATGTTAACTGGAATTACTCATCTATGTACGAACTACGATACACATTTCAACGTAAAAAGCGTACACCATTTCACCAACTGCGATTAAATAAAGATAAGTTATGTAACCACGTTTGAATTCATAAGATCCTTTATTATCACCACAGAAAATAAAAGGTGTACGTGGATACGCCATTATCGTCTCGTTCGGAACATGTTGCGGTCAGTGCGAGCGATCACTTCGATCACAATCATTACCCATACGTCTGGGCCTCGACCGTTCAGCGGCTTCGGCCGATGCAGAATTTAAACCGTCCACTCATGATATGTCATGCGAATCGATGACTTAGATTCAAGCGGCTAGAAGATCAGGAAGGAGTTTGTCGCTTTACATTATGCGAGGAATTGAACTGGAAGTGTGCCGATGGATGTGAATTTTCTGTGGTCTCGCCATACGCATGTGCATTGAAGCCATATTTATGCAATCGGCGGTTACTGAATTGTTCGACTTGTATTACAACATAATATTTTTATATGGGTATACGGCGAGAAATAGTTTATTACAACCTCAAAGTAAAACGACAAAGTAAAGCAACATCGATACGTTTTATTTGCATCAAACTTTTCCAGTATCATATTAATGCGAAAGTGTCACAATACTAAACGGTTTAAGTTAATATCCAAAAATCTATCGCTTAAATGACAATAAACAGAGTCAAACACGATTTGAATTCCCTTAATAAGCGTGCAATAAAATTGTACATTATCAAAACGCACTCCCATTACGGATAATGGTAATGCTCCTAAAAAGTGGGGCTGTACGAATCGTAGAAGCAATTTTGCATAATTATCTCAACATTGCGCCCGGGAGTCCGGAAGACAAGCGACGCGCTGGCCGTTAAATCCTAATAACCTCACCCGATCGGAATCTCGTTACGCCACAGTACATAATCCACTACGAATGAACGCCATTTTATATATTATTCCCTCATTTATGAGCATAGATTTTAATGTAGTTTTTTCTTAATCAATATGAGTGGAGTTGTGCAAGTATAAAACATCATTTGTCATCACACCTCACTAAAAGCTGAGTTAAATCGCCTCACGTACACGCAATGTAATAATAAGCACTTGAGCCCCGAGAGACATATTTTATTTTCCACCAAACACATTTTATATTTCATTCCACGTTTCATAAGCGAAATTTGCATGTTCCGCTTTGCATTTGCCAAACGTAATGCTCCGGTCGCTTAGTGTACTTTTATTACGGTATTAAGTGATGTAATTTTTTTCATATCATATTATTCAAATTTAAATAACTGTCTCCGGTTTCCCCCGCGAGGTTCCACTGTCTTTACCATTTCTTTTCGTCGCCCTCCAATTTGGTTACTTTGGTTAGACGTTATCGAATAACAAATGCATAGAGTATTAATATTAGCTTTTATTTTTTAGAGTTTGTTTAGTTTGTTTTTAGAAATTACGCAAAGCAATGCTGGTATTTTAATTGTATGTATTATGCTTAAAAATAAATAATCATATCATTTGTATTGGTAACTTATGCACTTGTATAGTATGTTATGCATTTTAGCTCATTATACATTATGTGTTTAGCAGAGGTTCCTTTTAAATTAAAATGAATGTATCTTGAATTAAAAATATTATAATGCAGCTCTACAATCTTACAACACAGTGGCGACTCTACGCACTCCCTTGTTTTAAAATTGGAGAACTTGGTAGGCCGCAATTTTTACAAATGACATCGTGACGTTTATGCGAAGGGTGCGTCCGACGACAAGTCATCGTGTTACTGTTTTCCTATTATTCCCAAATTTTGCTTTCTATTCGTCTTCCCTGATTTATTTGTTTTGGTAATAATTAGGATTTTTAATTTTTAACTAAATTGAATACTATTCCAATATACTATGGAGATACAATATCCGTCAATATTTTCTTTTTTATCATAACTTTTAGTGAGAGAAAATATTTTAATTTTATTATAATTTGCAACCTTGAGAGATATAAGTCTACACTTCCCTAAATCCACTTTTGTCTGTCCTAGGATAGAATAGAATCACTTGCTAGTCCGTTTACGTATCCCCGACACAAATAACACAAAGCCTTCTCCATAAAAAAGAAATGAAAAACGATACGCCGCTGTTTGTACAAAAATCTTAGCAAATCATAAAGCTTATGTAAATTGCGCACGCTTTATTACACTGCAATATTGCGTGTGCTGAACATCTCGAAATCAAAATGTTCTGTTATCTGCATATGTTTTGAACTTTTACTCATAACAACGGCCCCTTTGCTACTTATATTTTCTTTATAATTTATTCCATCTCTCCCCCACACATTGGCATCGGTCGTTGATATTTTTTATTCGATTAGTAAACCCCTAAGGTGTTTTTAGCCTTTTTTCGCTCGATTTTCTTCAAAGCTTTGTTGACTGTTCAGGGGGGTTACAATGCTCATTTCTTCTGAATGAACAAGCTTATTTATTTCATCGAAATGGTTCTCTGTCTTGGTATTATTTTTTGGAAATATATACGGCAGTGTTGTTATATCCTAGATTATGTTTTGTAGCTGTGGTTATCTTGGACATTACAGCAATTGTACAACTAGACGTTTAACTTAAAAATAAGTTTGATGAACATAAAAAACCGCCAGATTAATTAATTAATTAAATAGATAAAATATATCTACTTATATATATAGCTTTGTTAGTAGTTATTTAGAGAAGTATTTCCTCAAGCCACGACACTTACACAGTCGATTTGTGTTGCGGCGGCGCGAGGGGAGACAAAACTTTTTGATGGATCGGACCGAGTTTGTTTTGCATGTGAGTGATATGTCTGAAATAATAAATGTTGAGGCGTCGACGCTTCCCCAACCTCCCTCGCTGGGGTGAGTTAAAACGATTTTTGATTTGGGTGTCAAGCAAATGTTTTACGGAGTGACGCTCCGACAGATTTTGATTTTCGTAAACGACTTGAGAATGCAAATGTTGCGTATCTAATTATACGTTTTAATTGTGCATTTGAGTGGCTTCAATCAACACGGCGGGTAGTTATGTAAATCGAGGACACTATTACCAAAAGCTTTGTTAATACTTACCGTAATCAGATTATGCATACAAGAACGGTTCGGAACGGAACGCTCGGTAGTTGTTGGGTATTAGGTTATGTGAACGGTTCAGTATTAACTAATCAACGTACGTTGGCTTTGGTGGGTAGATTGCAACGCATTGTCCGCGCTCGTGGCCCCGGAATATCTGTTTAGGCCACTACCCATTTTGTAATGGCAATGGTTAGCGTTAACTAACTACGTTAACCTTCAATATAGATACAGTTTTAGAATTACTGTGTCTGTTGACTCGATCATAGTGATTATAAACACACATAAACACTTCATTAGCATGTTAGTGTGTTTGGTTTTTAAGTAATTGTTTGTTTAGGATCTCTTTTTAACAAACATAGAGTAACGTGCTACCAACATTTAAATATTTAGGTTTTTTATGTTTGTATAATAAACTGTAGATTGAAAACGTAAAAGGTTTTGTGAAAATATCTTGGTGAAAAAAAAGTTATATAATTTTATCTGAAAATATTAGTAATCAATGTGAATAAAATGGTGCAGCAATTTATATTTTTTTACAACTTATTCTTATTTTTGAAAATATTAGTAATCAATAATAAATACACCCAATTAAAACTATATACTGACTCGAAGTTGTCGTATTTAAACTATAAATGAATTATCTCATGTAACAAATTTGTAAGGGCCTCATCATCAATCAAAGTTACACATTTACGAAGATAAAAAAGGGGAAGTGAAAATAATTTATTATTTTATTGATTTGAAAGTTATCTTTTGTCCGATCGTGTGATGATCCGATTGTTTCTTTTGGGATCCGCTCACGGATACGAGTCTCCTTGTTAACAAGGTTTAAAAATACGTTCATTCATCTTTGTAAGGCCATGTGCTTGTAGGGGTGGTTTTATATGGATAGAAAAAAAACATTTTTACTACAGTTTTTTGGCACATTAATCGATGGTTAATTAGTAGATGTGGCTATTGGATAAATGAAGGAAAATACTTGTCATTGTACAGAATCGAGCTATACAAATGTTAATGTTAAGCAATATTATGTTGCTAATCAATATACGAGTGACAAAGGTGACATTTGCATGGCTCACTATGATGGGTTTTCCACTATCTATGTATTTATGACTATCGTCTACGTTGTTCTGCTATTGAGGTGCTCGGGCTATAAAATTCTTATGTGACAAAAGTTTTATTGACCTCAGCGTAATATATTTAAATAAAATAATAAATGTGTTAGTTATGTCGGAAATGAAAAATATATTAAATTCAACCGTTGCTTCGTGACTCGTCAGGAAAGTGCCGAACGAGTGAAGTAGATTGCGGGGGTTCGTGCACAGAGTACTATAGCACAGAGAAACCGCGTTTCTAGTATTTGATTTACCCGTTGATTGTGAATTAGAATTTTAAAACTAATAACTTGATTTGACGACAATGTTAATAGAGATTAATGAAAGTGGTATGTTACAATCAAGCAAAAAATAAATTCATAGCTTCTGCATACATCTGTATTCATGGAATTCAGGAATAACAACTATTTAGACATGTTTATAAATTATTTTAAATGTAGTTCTAGTCTAGAAAATACAGATATAAAATAGAACTGATACCCAAAATTAATTAGTAAGATGATAATAGTAAACTATTGAATTTTTACTTACATACATTGTATGCACGTATCTATTAATAAAAGTTCTTAACGCTGCCAACGCTTGTAATTTTATCAGTGTGAGTTTGAAGTAAATCATTAGTACAAGTTGGCAACTCTCTTGTGAACATTACTCTGCAAGCCACGAAAGGGTTCAGCGAAGGCTTAAAACAGCCACTTATTATGTATGTTACATTTCACTTTCAGACGTCATTTATATTCAAATGCTCGAAAGGCATTACTGGGCAAAAATTGTAGCATTAACCCCTTTGAAATGAGCGAAATTGGTTTCCACAACGAATTCATTTTTCAATATCTCTGTTCTTTTTATTTACATATTTATGAATAGAGTTTTCGCCTTTCAACTGGCTCAGGCAATTTATTTTATGCTCACTTATCTGAATTTTTTCGGCAATATTGAACGCGTAGGTACTTTAAATGTAATGAAAGTGCGTAAATAAATGGAAGTTAGCTAAAACTGTGCACAGACGGCTCAGAACAAAAAGTTGACGAGTAAATATTAATAAAATTGAATCGGAACGGAAGCATCGGGAGTCTAATAACTCACAATCAAAAAGGACCTAAGGAATTAGGGTAGCGGCACGAGAGATCGGCATACAAAATGATTACATACACCGTCTTCATCCGCTCACAAAGGAACTCAGCGGGGTTCTATAATATTATACTTTTGCCTTTGTGGTAGCTCCACAACTCAGTGGGAAGCATGCTTTATGGTTTCAAATGATAAGAATGTTTGTCAGTAGCTTTGTTGGGATTCATTTTGCGATGTAGCGTGACCGATTTCTGACAGTTACACATTATAACGAGATGTAACTGTTCAACGATGCATTTTATATTGCCTAGTTATACGAGTAGTGTGTTTTATTTTTGTTGCAGATTGCGTGACGAAAGGGGCGATATGGAGCGAGTCATGGCGATGGATAAAGCTCGCGACGGTTCACACAATGGTGACTATTCATTTCATATTTTAAATTATGCCCACGATTTTATTTACTGTTGAGATTTTTTTCCAATTCGCGAGGAAATGACCAATGTTCGTGCTGAGTTTATAGCATTCATTTATTTTAATTAAGGTGTAGTTTTGGGAACCCAAACAAAATTGTTTGAGGTCAAAAGCTTCTAACCTATTCAAGGTAGAAGACTAACTGATCCGGTAATAAATGTTCTGTAAATATATAAGGCTGTATAATCGATAAATTCAAAACTTAAATCGGTATAAAGATATTTGATTTCTATAAAGAACGTCAGTGCCCAGCATATGACATATGTATGCTAGATTGTTATTATAACAAATTTTAAGGGGACGTGTAAAATATTTAAAAAGTATTTTTCATCGCAGGTTCCTCCCCCGGCCACAGTCCTGTGCTCAACCTGTCTAAATCAGGCTCGGGCGGCGACCGCGAGCGGTCTGAGCGGAGTGAGCGCGACCGGGGCGAAGGCTCGGCCAGCGGGCGCAGCTCGGCCGCGTCGCGCCGCACGCCGCAGCCGCCGCGCCTGCCCTCCGCCGCCACCGCCGCCGCCTCGCCGCGCTCGCACTCCGACGACAGCGACGCAGCCCTATCCGACCAGGAAGAGCACAACGTCAAGGATGAAGACGAAGGTTTGTTTCTTTTTTTGGTGTTTTATGAGGAGTTTGGGTGACCGATGATAAGAATTTTATAAAGGAATCAGGTCCGGTGATGTGACTGCCCATGAACATCTACATGCTCGTAGATGCATTGTTAGCCTCTCGAAATGTCAAGAAAAGGATAGTGAGAAACTAGCTCACCGCACGAAGTATGACGGCAAATATGTTTTCATAATAGTAGAGTTAAACGAAAAATTAGACGAGTGTTCAATACTGTTTATGGTCTCTATGAACACTACAAGAATGTGCCTTTGAGAAAGGAATTAGGTTTTTCTTGTAAGATCCCTATTTGTATAATTGCAGAAAAATGTCAAACTAACATCCGTCATCTAAACACATGTAAATATACTGCAACAGTAGAAATTTAGATTGATGAAGCATAGGATAATAACATTCACAAACTGAAAATAATATTAACTATAATGTTTGATTACCAACGAACTACTTAAATCAAATGGTCTATTACTTTCAATAATTCTGTTAAAAATACGGTAATAAACAATATTGAACACGCGGTACAAAATGTGCAAGAAAATACGCGAGTGTTTTGGTTCCACTTACGGACAGGGCGCTTGTATGTGTACGGAGCTCTAAATTGCTTATCAAGTACTGCATCCACCGAATCCAATTATTAATCTATCGGCATTAATCTCACAGTTTCATATAAATTAGATGTATCGATAAATGAACCGCTCTCTTTGCGATGTAATCACGCCCGGGTATGACAAGAAAGTGTCTGCAGCATTAACACAAGGTGGTATCACCGTTCAATATACTTGGCATGTAATGCAAAACGAAATTACCCTGTAATAGCTCTGGAACCTTCAACATTCATAGTTCGGAAATTATCAGCCATAAAACCACGGTTCCTTTTATTCTAGAAACTGGAAATGCTTACATGTAAAACGGCCCGAGCGTACATTGTAAAGACCATTCGATGCTAATTATTTTATAATACAAACTCGCTGGTTGTTGAGCGTATTTCGAAAGCATAAGTTAATTAGCAAATTATTATTTTCCTAATGCGGTGTATCTGGAAATTAAACAACAGTTTTGCACGTTGCGCATCCCTGCGGTCGATTAGCAAAAGATCATAGCTTGCGTTCCCGTACGTATTCCCATCTTGATCCCTAGACACCGCACGTTTGCCTGTAATGATCCTATATAATAAAATCTTATTACGAGTATCGGCCGCAATTGCCTCCAATGATGTATGAATAGCGCTTAAAAGGACCCAATTCAATTTTACACGTGAGTGGGAGACCATACGTTTATAATCACTGTTACTTATGGATTGTGTTCTTCAAGTCTTAAATATCATAATTCTTAAGTGAACAGCTGGAATATACATGCAGAGAACCCTTCACCTTTGATTGAATTATAATGTATCTCTAATAATTGCGCTCATTTAGTCAGCAATTATAAATGTGGCCTACATGATTTTGTTATTATCATAGATCATGAGCTGTTAAGGTCATTTAAGTGTGTGATGGATGACGCCACATTTCTCCGTCGACATAGCAGCATTCGTTTTATATTCGACTTTTTATGAATGATTCTATTGCCTTACTCAATATTTTAATCAATTTAGTAGGTACATTATCTTCGTTTGTATCATCAATCAAAAGGAAACTGGTCGCTTGGACACCGTCACTGTATTATAAATGCATTTACCATTTCAAATCATTATGAGAATCGCTCCAAATGAGGGAAATTTTCAATTTAATTCCAATCAATATGTTATTCGACATCATTTATAAATTCAAGAGTCATTAAAATGAATTAATTGCGCTCGTATGCAATAGATGCTTAATGGAACTGCGCAAATGCAAAACACTGATCGACAAGTGTAAATACTTGAAGAACACAATAGCTAAATTAAGTGAAACAATAAGGATTGTGTATTGTAGCTATTACAGGCTGCATACAAAATGTTCAGAGAGCGTGGGAACGGGCAACCATCGCTGATGTACAAGAAACAGTCACTGAGGGTTTACGGGAGGTACTTCAATTACTTAGGCATTTATCAGTAAAAATATAAGCTTTGTAATAGCGTTCATTTTGTAATTATTAGTCCTCGTGTACGTTTACAATAAGTCCCATTGACGCATTAATTTAAGCGCGTCACGATCGATCCCGACTCGTTATAAAAATGCTTTTAATTAAAGATCATGTCATTGAACTTTGATCTTCGTTTGGAATTACCTCTCTTTCAATCAACACTCTCGTGTAGTCTAATTTTGTTAGATATTCGTGGTCTCGTTTCCTGGCCATATAAAATGTGTGTCCTTAGTGACAGATATAGGGTTTAAGTTCGTTCGTTAAATTTCGTAGGATCCTGTTAATTGACCTTATTAGGGAGATTGTGTTGTGACAAGTCGAGAGTGTTATCGTGCGCATCAACAATGACGAAACGATGTTGTCTTCATTATTTGATGAGCGGTCACTATCTTGTCAGTTAATTTAAATGTATCGATAGATTATTTCGGACCGTGAGAGACGCCAATCGAAACACTTTCTTTTTTATGTGTGGTCCGTGACTGTAAGAGGTACGTACACTATTGTAATTACCTCGTCAATTTTAAAATTATAAATGCAGCGTGTTTCATCACGCTCGTCACTGTGGTTTAGATTGTTTTATGAATTAATGTTATTAACGATTGTTTTTGAAAAGCAAATTGTAAAATCCTCATTAGTTTTATTTGTGTGTATTAAGTTTCATCGTATAAACGAATGTAAGGTATGTCGGAGTGGTTTAGCAATATAGCAAAAGTCATAACTTGCGGCATGGTGCAGCGGCAAATAAATCGAATAGAGACAGCCCTTTCGCTGTCGTACAACTCTGCAGTACCCGTATTATGTCCGAGGTCAAAAAATGTCACAAGACCGCAAATTAAATTTGGTAAATTTTAACGTAAAATTAAAATAACAAATAGGGAATTAAATTCGTAATTTATGCAATTCTTCTTCGTAATTTTTGGAATATAAATTATATCTACTGAATCGATGCGTGTATAAAAGTATTTTTTTACATAGGAAAGTATGTAAATCATAGTGAATCGGATTTTCTAAACAAATTCCATCGCTATTCGCCATTACAACGGATAGGCAGGCGGCATACGCGCCGGGGCCCATCAAAGCGAGTGCCGATGATCACCACGCGATATCGATGTTCATCGCAGCAATAATTGCAACGCGAATGATACACGCACGCGATTCACCAATATCCATGTTTGTTCTTGCTGTTCACTTTTAAAAGTCTTTTTAACTGCTTCTTATGAAGCTGTGATTATAAATACGTGTTAGGTAATTCATTACCGATGCTTAAATGAAAATAATTTTAATTACGTCGTATATCTTGTGTAAGATAGTTGTGAAATTGTTTCTTGTACTGATGCAGTATATAAATAGTATAAAATATCATTTCTACTTTTTAAACGACCCGGCCTTGGCTCTGTGCTCAATAAAATTATTATCTATTTCTTAATAATCTTGGTCAAATTCAAACGGATATAATGAACGGCGCCAAAATAATTCAGATTTAGTATAATAATATTCATGTACTTAGCAGATTAGTAGGTCTTATATACGTGAAAGGCCGATTGCGCAGGTGCCGCGTCTCTGTCTATTGCTGCTGTCATGTAGCAATGCTAACTCTGTTGTGTTCCGATTTGAAAGACATTGTAGCTACGACATTACTGGGCATTAAGAGACTTAATATTCTACGGAAACGAGTTTTACCAAACTAACATCTAATGTGAGGAGACGAGCGCATTGCACAGTAATTATTAGTTCTAAGTGTTGTTGTTGCTTCTAAATCCTTGATGCTTAACATACGGTGAATGTCCTACCATTCCCGCAGAAAAGTAAAAAAAAACATCTTCCTAAAATGTCGCTGTCAGAACAGCGACCTCCTTTATCAGTCCCTCTAATAAACAACAAAAATCCCCACCCACACTACTTTATACTTCATTTTCAAAAACTGCAATCACCGTGTCAAAAATACACTTTGCAGTTGAAATAATGACGTGGTGGTACCCACCAGGAGCAGAGCTGAGCGATGGTGAGCGGGAGTTGCCAGCGGCATCATCGCCGGCGGCTGTGAGCTACGCGCAGCCCACGGTGACCCCGCCCTCGGTGCCCGTGGACCCCAGCGCAGACACCCTCGTCTCCTCCACCGAGACCTTGCTCAGGAACATACAGGGCCTGCTCAAGGTGGCGGCGGACAATGCACGGCAGCAGGAGCGGCAGATTAGTTACGAGAAAGGTGAGTTTTTTTTTCTATTGTTTCGAAGCTATGAATATTACTACCGGTGTCAAGTGAGTCGTTTAGATCGTGTTTGAGAGTTTAAATAGTAGGGGCAAAAATGGGATTTACTAAAAATATTATTATAATTACGAAACTAAATAATTTTTAACGCGTTTGTTTACAAAGCCCGATAGGTAGTGTAACAACGGATGCGCTTATATTTTGATAATAGTATCTTATAGATTTTTATATTTTTCATTCGTTCGTAAATTATTTGGCGCTTAGGATGAAGAATACTCAGGTAAAGAATACTCATAGGTAACAAAGTAAATCCATCACTTGGGTTAGTTTACAATGAAAACCAATACACGGACTACTGCTTTCTGGAATACCTACGTAAATACTGTTATTGATACTTTCAGTTTACATCTCCTGTCAAACTATTGTATTGTAATGGCATGGCGTAGTTAGCTCTATATATAGATACGAAGACTCAAATTCTGTCAGTACGATACGACCATCTACTCGATGTTGGAAAACCCAACGCAGTTCAGCCTGTGTATATCCGCTTTAAATCAGTCCAACAAAATTGTGACGACCGGCGACGCCCACTTAGTCCTTTTCTGCTCCTAAGATTTCTCATGAACTGAATGGTTGTATAAAAGAAAACACGTCTCAGACTATGCGACAGACTGTATACTATAATTTTAATAACCTTAATCCAAAGAATATCATTTTGTAATTCATTAAGGTCATACTAGATCGGTTCACAGCGCATTTATCTCTGTTTATCCATATTTATGTGTACCGGCAGTCACATGTCTAAATAATGTCTTTCATACACTCACTGAAAGAGGGTACGACCGTCTGTCGTATTATGATAACAGCTACTGTTTACAATAAGTTGTTTAATTGATTAAAGTATAAAAAAGTGTTGTAAAGATTGAGATTAAGAAATGGTAGGATTTTCGTTGATGCAAGGAAGCGACCACCGTACACTATACTGGAAAACCCGTCACAGTGCCTCACGAAAATGTGTCCCATTTTTTATTTAAGTTATGTATATCCGGTTTCGACCACGCCGGTTCAATTGACGGTTACCACCAGGTGCAGTTTACTAGCCATAACAACATCAAAAACGACCTAAATGCGTATAACATTGAAATAAAATATCTGCTAGTGGAGGATATAAACAATACGCAGCAGATTGCAAAGCAAGTGAGCGCAGACATACGTTATACTGTTTCCATTCGTTTATTTTATTTTTGACAGTTCACGCCTATAAAGTACGACATTACAGTAGAACAATATTTTGAAATAAAAGTAGATACTTTCTTGACGGGTAACGCCCACTTAGAGTTGTGCCATTCGTAACGAATGACCACAGATAACAAAAACGATTTTGAATAGAATCAATCAATCGGAATCATTTGAAATAAAATTACATTAAAATGCTAATGAAAACAGTTAAACGTAATATAGTACCCAATATTAGGATCGAATGTATTTGCTGCAAATTAATTAATATGAATAAAGGTATACGTATTGAAGTGACTTTTAATAAGAGTTTAATTTAAAATAATTACAATGATTACAACGAAAATAAATGTTTAGTACCTACTTGTAATAAACAGTTAAACCATGTTGGAATTCATAGTACTTTAAGGATTAAATAATTAAAACAACTAAAAGGTAATTTGTTAATATTTTTATTTATAAACAATCGTCTGTTTCGTCGGAATCGGCGTCGTCGTCACTCGTATCCCCAGTAACACTAATTATTAATGAGTGCATGGGTAAGTTGTCAAATGCGACATCGCGATCCCAATCAGACATTATTTCTTTCTTCGTCTTATCTACGACACTCGCCCAGTTATGAGGCGTCACATTTTCACACGCATTTTTAAGCAACTCCAGCATTTTGTTTGCGGTGAAAGGAGGAGTTGTATTTATTCTCGCAGCATATCCTTTCACTTGCGCCCATATTAGCTCTATGGCATTATACTGGCAATGATATGGAGGAATTCTAAGGACGGTGTGCCCATGTTCTGCAGCCATTTCATCTATAACGTATCGTTTAGGCTGCTTCCTCATTTTTAATATTTTAAGTAACTCTACTTTTAATAGGGACTCGTCCACCTCCTCGCCATTGTTACGGAGCCAGTTTATTATTTCATTTTTTTTACTGGCTTGCGTTGGCATTTTGTTAATTTGCCGAGAGTGATAGGACGCATTATCTATAAATATTGTTGATGGCTGTTCGAGTGACAATAACATTTCCCGAAACCATTTTTCATATACTTCGGAATTCATTTCTTCGTGGTAATCCCCTGTTTTCTTTGATTTAAAAGCTAACATAGCATCTTGCACAAATCCTTTTGCGGTTCCTGCATGACAAATTATAATTCTTTCACCTTTTCCCATTGGCACTGCGGTCGAGGAGCTAGCAGTGTTGTCAGTCCAAGTTTTTGATACCGTGTGATTCGCATTGAGCCAAGTTTCATCGGTGAAAACAACATTCGACCAGTCTTCTATTTTTTTAGCTTGTCTTAAAATTTCGCATCGATACAAAGCAACATCATTGCGTTCCATCAATATCTTTCTTTTGTCACATTTTTTTGTATTGGAATCCAATCCTATTCAATACCTTCGCCAAAGAAGACTTTTGACCACGGAACAAGCCACTAGTTTTCAGAGATTGTACTAGGTTATGTAAAGTAGGAATCTCTTTTCTTTGGTAATAATCGTATATATGACGACGAATAGCATCACCATCAAAACTGTCAATTGCTGTCACTTTAAAGGGCTGACGTTTTTTCTAAGGTGTAGATGGCTTGTTTTGTTCCATGCCACTACTGCCGTAGCCTTCTTTAATTATTTTTGAAACTGTTGGAGCAGTAATACCTAATGCTGCTGAAACACGGTCTCTGATTTGAGTCACTGGTATAAGAGGTCCACCATTACGGCTTTCCCTTTCAAAGTACTCATGAAGTCGCAACACAAACTCCCTTGTTTGCCCTTTAAGCACCTTTCCTTTAGGCATTTTGAAAGTGATGAAGGCAGGTACGATGTTCTCAATTCAACCAAATGTAGGAATTCACGGGTAAAACAATACGGAGGAATATAAATACTCAACTCGACGTATGAAAAATGTGAATTAAAATTCAGCGAACGGAAAACACTAGCACGGGCGCGGGCGTCTCGTTGTGAGTGACCACAAAATGGCGGCGCGCGTCACCTGTCTGCCCAGTGTTGCCGTTTCACAATTTGTTTTTAACAACATTACTATTGCCGACGGAAGTGATAAGAATATTAACTTAACATGAGTAAATGGTTTATTTTAATATAATTATTAAATCAAGTAACTTAAATATCCCTGAAGTTTTATAAAACAATGCATGGAGCAAAAAATAAAATATGTATTAAATCGATTAAAACTTGTTCAAAAATAAAATCGTTTGTTATAAAAAATTGATTCGATAACGCATCAGGCCATCACTATTTGATTCAGTACTCGATGTGTCAAAAATAAAATAAACGAATTGAAACAGTATAGTAGCGCACACGGGCACAGCGCACGGCTCAGCTCTCGGCACAGCGGGCCGGGCTGTCGTGCCTTTTGCAAATAGCCTTAGTACAGATGCGTCTGAGTTATAGCCGGGCCCGCTATCATTACACACGATTCCATTCGGACAGCATAATTGTTTAATTGATATTTCTGCCAGTTATTTATTCACGTCATTCCATTTTACTCCATGAGAAATATTGTCTGTGCGCTATGGATAACCTTCATGCGTTTACGTATTTAAAGTCCCTACGATACCGCGAAATATTATCGTTTGAAAATGTCAGATATAAACATAGCATTTAGAAAAATTAAAACCATGCAGTATTTATAATAAAAGCCCTTAAAAATACAGTGATGGAGAAAACTTGCGGGGCGAGTCATCAAACTTGAATATCAATATTGCGCCTCCAGCCAATTGTATTAATAAACAAAACAAAATGAGAAATAATAATGCTATAGGCTAACAAAAGGTACCATTTCTCCCCTTGATATAAATGTGGGTGAACGGTCCGAAAATAACTCCTTATGGCGAGGTGGCTAAGAGTCAGAATCGCATACAGACGCAACCAGTAATTTTGTTATTACGATAATAAAATTATTGTTGATGAAACATTTTTTCGAATCGATGTGTCTGGCGAACTTTACCGTTGAATTTTTTTATAGAAATTACAGCAATCGTTCGCTTGGCTCGCATCCTCTCAATTGATAGGTGTTACTGGCGAGTGGCGATGCCTCGCGTTTTAGTTGCTTGAAAGGATTCTTTTGTATCCTTTAGTTTAACCACCTGCTAAAGGAATAATACATGGTCCCAATTTAGCGCAACAATGTATCAATTGAAAATGGTTATATTCTAGTAATTTAAAATATTTTTTGTTTAACATTACCACATAATTAAGTAATAGTTATAGTTATTGTTTATTTTGGCCTGTTTCCGACTATCATTAACATTTAAATATTTACAATTACAATATCTATTAAAAAATAAGCGATTTAATGTATTATGCTGTTGGTGCACCGTTTTTAAATAAATAATCTACTAAGATTTTAAATCAATATCAAAAGGCAAAACTAAGCATGGCACGTCTGCAAAATATATATCCTAAAATGTCGGCAGTACGGCACTAGACAAACACGGTACCCGCGCACCCTTCGTTCACAAATAGCAGATCACTATCTAGGCGTATTCGCTGACAATTTTTACACTACTGCACAGCGGGTGACGTGTGGACAAATGTGTACCGCATTCACTACGTTATCAGATAAACGTTGGAAGGGTTATGTGAAAGAACTTTATGATAAAACGCTGTCGATTCGTTCGTGTAAATACACTTGCAATGAATGGGAAATAGGTGTCATATTGTGGCCTTTCAACTGAGGGTTTTCACTACTTTTTCACTTGAAACCGCAGTTTGGATGGGCGCACAAATGGCGCTTTAGGTGCATGTAGAAGGCGGAATAGATTACCGGCATGATAGATAATTTTTAGGTTATATTCCTAACAGGAGCCCATAATTGATGTGATATTTGTACAAGTTTTCTTCGTAGATAACAAAAATTATTTATGTCAAAAAATATAAAACAGCTTAAAGTTTTGTTCTAAAATGTTTGTTAACGCACACATTGTCCTTTTAAAAAAATAAAGCAACTGTGACACGCTAAATCGGTTCGATTGCGATCATCGCGACATAAATCTGCTTCGGCTACTCTTTTAAGCCTTTATCCCTGTTAATTCTTACCGCTTAGTTTATTTCTGAACGAAATGGTCCGTTCTTGTTACCGGTTTTGTTTCGCCTCTTTTGTTTAACAACTATCAGTTTTTGTTAAGCTAAGTGCTGTTCAACGAACAGTCTGATAGGGTACTTTATTGGGCCCTGTTGCAAACTTTTCAATTTGTTTATTTCGTGTTTTAAATCGTAATGGGATTTTAATGCGTTTTGCGGATTGGTGAATATTCACTTTGCAACATGCAGAGCCATCTGTGGATGAAAGTTTGTATTAAATACAACAAATTGCTGAAGTAGTTAGGTACCTACATAATTCATTGACAATCTATTCCATTTATGTAACGCGTGTGTTCAGTGTTCTGTAATTGAAAATGGAAAAAAAAAACGTTAGCCGGTATGAGTAATGATTTCCATTGAAAACGAGCAATCATAAGCAGTAGGAGGGAAACAGGCCATCAATAACGTGGAAGTGACCGATCAAACAAACTGAACTGGCCAATGATAAAAACTGATGAGCAAATAGACAGACAGGAATGTGTACTCAGCTAATGGATTCAATTGATATGAAAGCTTTTACAATGCTGACGACGGCGTCGCGTTGTTATCGCCGCGATACTAATTTGCCGGTGTATGTGCGATTTTACCACTGTAAATAACAACGATACCGGTGTAATTCCTTCTATGCTAATGGATTTCATGTTTAACAACGATTTTGTCAACTGAAATAGTACAAGTAATGGCTGTACAGGCTGAAATATGTAGTTTACGGTCAAAATATTATCATATTTAGCAGCTGTTTAAATTAAATTGTCCATATAAATGTATGTGCGTAAAGAGATCGCAAATAAAATATTTTTTGACTTTAATTACTAACTACTCTCTCTCATTGGTGGGTGCTGATCTCCTTTACGTTAAGAGAAAGTTTAAGTCGCAATTTTTATGCTAGTTTATTGAGGGTTTGTCGACTCCACGTATATAACCTTTTACACTATCGTGCAGAGTTTTTAGTGTGGGTATCCTCGCGATGTTTTATTCCAAACGGATTAAGGGGCAACTCATGTACTTAAACACTTACAACCTCATTATAGAAAAAAAAAATAACTAAACCCATGTAATTTGGTGAGAGCATGAATGTAATAAAGTTATGGACTGTTTTGTCTCCTATAATCACTAAATCGTTAAACAAAGCAAGTGTATTCCCAATTTCAATTCAGAATAAATTAAAAAAAACTATTTTTTTGCTTATATTAAATAATATTAAACAGCTTAACAAAATGATCTAAAATGCAAGCACAAATTACCAACACGGGCTCGCGCGTGTATCTGCGCATTTCAATGTACATTGTGGAATTTGTCAGTAAAGCTGTCCATCACGAGTTGCTGGCTCCCAAGTCTGCCCCGCAGCGGTGGAGCCACTGCGAGATGCGCAGATACCGACAAACGAGCCATTGTTGCCCGCCGCGCTAGCTTTCGCATCATTGTGCTGAGGTGCTTCAAAAATCGAACACTGCGATCTATGTTTGTTTACTTCATGCTGAGGGTTGCTAAGTTGCCAGTGTTAAATATGTCTGTGACTTTCTTGTACGTGTTACTTTAAGGAACGTTTTACTGTTCGTTCGTTTTAGCTAACGTTATCCCGTCCAGTTTCAGTAATGCCTTACCTTGTTAGCACTTCTCATTTCAATAGCCTTTCTTAGTATATGTTCTATGGTATTTTATCATAGTTTGTGCTTCCCTAAGAGTTAAAAATGACTCTACTATACGCTAGGAAGTTGCCGTCGCAAAATTTAAAAATGTTGTACGTCCGCGTTAAATGCACGTGGAACGTGAAACCCACATTATCTACAGACAGCTCTAACAGCATTCCCAACAGCTAATGTTCATGCATCGAGAGCATAAACTGTACGCTCTATAGATTAGCATGGTTTCACACTCTGTGGTTTTCATACCAATAGCTCGGCACTAAGTAAACAATAAGTGACATTAACGGCGGGATATTAAAATGCCATTCCAGCTATGTACCGATACGCGAAAGACATCGGTCGGCCATATTGGATTACATGCGCGTGTCGCTCCGGTTACAGTGCGCACGCGCACGCGACTCGACCACACGCGCGCCCCGCGACATCTAGCGGCCCGCGCACACAACCATCCATCTAGCCGCTAATGTCCTCAAACTTACATCATGTAATATCATGTTCATTTATCTATCAGATCTACATACAACACCCATGTGTGGCTAGATTCCCAGAATTGATGATTTTGTGCTATCACTGCAAGTTGTTTCTTAATGACAATCAAAGACCTACGTATCTATCCATGATTGGTTCTAGTAAATATATAAGTGTATATATATATCTGTGAACTTTTACTCTAAAGATTCACTAAATGGCAATAATACATTGGGAACGAAAATAATTGTGGAAAAAATAAGTACTTAAATAAATATCCATGAATTCTTCCATACAATTGAGATTGTTTTAACATCAAATACATCGACGTAGCCACAACAAATCTTATATCGATAGAAAATATAACTCATTGTTATTAAAGCGGAAAATGCTTCTTTCGTGTTTGTATAGAATAAATAATTATCCTTATATTGTTAGGGGAAAACTTTTTGCGCGTGTTACTCCCGCGGCGTTACGTCTAACAATGAAAATATTATACTTCTCTTCAACGCGAACAAATACTATGTGTGGATTCATTTTTATATAGTGTTTGATACTCGACTATTTTATTTATTATTTACAACTTTTCATCCGCGACTTTGTGTGCGTGGATAAAGGACTCTTATGATTCCTAAGGCAGTTTTCCAAAAGGTACCTGTATCTTGGGGATTCCGATTTTTCGGTACCGATTTAGTTCATAAAACAAAATTAATGTAAAAACAACTCGGGGTTTAAGCTTGTATGCAAATTTAATGTAAGTACCAGATTATAAATCAGTCCAATAACAATACAACTATAAAAACCGCATCCGATTTCGTGCAGTAGTTTTTGCAAACAAACTAATAAACTAAAAATAATTAATGTGGCTTCTACTGCTATTGTAAAGATACTTCATAATAAATTTATATAACTTATGTACACATACATTGGCTATTGATAATTTTATTACATTTTTTTTTTCTATACATCTTTGCCAATTTAACTGCATCTAATGTTGGTGCAATGCAATCCACGATTGTTCACCGTTCATTGATATAACTCTGTTTTATTTTAAATATCGTTATTGAACAGTTATTATTAATAGTAGTACGTAGTATTAATCTTGTTTGTGCTGAGTTGGAGGGCAGCACAGTTGCAACAACGCTCGGGGCTACAAAACTATTGAAATCAACAAACCATTCGAATGGGGAGATTTTGTGTTTGCTACACACGATTGTACTTTAAAGTATATATTCTTGTTATTTTTGGTCTGTTACATTTTAAAATGATATAATTTGTATAAAACACTTAAAATAATAAGAATTAAATACAAACAAAATTAACTAAAATAAAACTAATTTCCCTATTCATTGGTTTTTTTTTGTATTGTATCAGCCCATATACGACCCACTGCTGGGCACGGGCCTCCTCTACAATCGAGAGTACGATTGAGAGTGGTTAGGCCATATATTCCACCACGCTGGCCTAGTGCGGGTTGGCGGACTTTTACATACCATAGAAATTTATACAAATCGCTATGGTATGCACGGTTCACCGTTATAGTGCGTGGTGATTGACTATCAATACACACAAGACTCCGAAAAGTCAGAGGTGTGCCCTGGGATTTGAACCCGCGACCACCGTGAACATGTAGGCAGCCGCGTCTGGTCCGTTACCAACAGGCCACCACGCACTTCATTTCATTCATTCATTGGTTACTTAAAAGAAAATATTTGTGAGGTCTACATGTAACATATTATGTCAATATAGTTACAAAATTCAATCTAATACAGGTATATTTCAAATTAGATTAACAGTATCATATCTCTCACATTTTAACTATGATATAGTTCCATTGTTTATCAATTACGCTCGTACAAGTCCAATTTATCCATACATATAAATATACAGTGGCTCAAATATGAATCCCGTTCCGCAACAAGCTAAGAAACTCCCTCAGGATTCCGGCGTGTCATATCGCACATCTTGCGTACGTGCCGCACTTAGTACATTCGAAATTGAACCTCATATCTGCGCAGATGTGTTCAATTTTGTTTGTTTGCTGTTGCGAGATAGCACGTTTCGTCCCGGCCGAGTTAAGTAAAGGGGTAAAGTGAGACAATCGTAAAGTTTAATAATAATTACATTCTCAACTCTCCTCCCAGGTTGTGCGCAATAATTAACCGCTCGGAATTACTTAGCTGAAATAATTTAATGTGACGCACGCCGAATTATGGACGTCTGTGTATCCTCTTACTGCCGCGTGTATTCCATACAATATAAAGGGATCTGTAAAAATGAGATGTTATTTGCATTAGGCGTGCAAAAAGTCAATTACGTTTTGAAATTTTAATAATTTAGATTCGACAGCAATAAGTCTTTGTAATTAAATTACAGTTGTTAAACTGTTTTGCATATCAATTTTAAATATTATCAAGTATTTAAATGCCAAGGTCTTGAATAAATTTCACTCAAAATTATACACAATATTAGACGCATAATATTTTAAAGCACAAATATTAATATGTTTCTTTTATATGGCGCATATACAAATTCAATAGGTATCACACATATTTCAAAGTATATTATATACAGAATAATTGTATATAATAATACTACATTTATGGAAACACCACGAAATCATACGACAGTTCTTAATATTAACAACTTACGTAAAGCGGGGATCAAGAGGCGTTTTTACTGTCCATCACAAGTAGAGCTTCGTTGACATATTTATTGTTCCTGGTGACGGGTCTTGTAGTGACAGCCTTCACAGTCTCTATGGGGTGATGCGACCACTGTTCTAGTTGTAATTTACATACAGAATTATGAGGTGGAATAATATGGTCGATTTACGTGTAGGGCTGCAATGTACGCACTGGTAATGTGCACTTTAATTTAAGAATAAATATGATAATTCTGCTCTATGTTACGTATTAATAGAAGGAACTTGATTAACACTTCGTTCAGTGGCTATGTGAAAAGGGTTTGATGTCTGGGCCGGGAAACTAGTATAGGTCATAAAAATAATACACTGATCCCAAGTAAATGTCAGGTAGAGTCAGAAAGAGCATGAAAAAGAAATCATTACAAACTCTGTAGGTATTATATAAATATTAAAAGCATCCTTATATAAATAAAAATTTACAATGGAAGCGTATTCTGGTATCGACACAGCGTGCAACAAATTCAAAAAAATAAATATCAATTATTTCATTCTCGCTCATAAAAACACTCTGCTCCATTACTTTTCATTAAAACATTTCTTGTAATTTCTATTCCCCGTGGGAGGGGAATTGAAATAAAATAAGTCATATCGTACACCTGCCCGCGACTCCGGAGTGGCATTAATATTCTTTATATGCAGTTAAATCTCGCAACGTCCCGAAACAACGGGCATTTTTATAGAAAAATGAAAAATTACCGGTCAGGGAGCGGCGACCGCAAAAACACCCGCATAAGAAACATCTAATGAAAGCTTAGAGCCATTCGTATAAATCTCCCTTGCATTTTTAATACCAATATATTTGAGGAGGGGAGATTCCCGCGGGGAACCGAAACTTGTAGTAAAAAACTGGCGTTTATATCTTATTTAAATACCACCAGATGTTGTCCTCTTATACAAGTATATATTGTTTAATCGGTGCTTTACTGAAGACAAACTGGTATCAGGCGATCTGCCGTCAGCTGGTATGTAGATGTAGTGGAGTTGCCGTACTGCGCGGCTAATTTAAAGAGTGTCGCGGCGCAGTATGCTGGTCGCGCACCAAACGTCATTTCTCTCCGGCCGGTTGATATCTCTTTTGACCTGCATATTTTTATTTGCTTCGTTACCTAAGCTTTTTCGTATCGCATCGAATCTCGAAGAGCCGTGTAGTCTCATTAAAATAATACAGGCTACTGGATAATCTTATCCGGTGTATTTTGATCGCAGATTGGGCGCGCGTGCACCGATAACACTACGAGTTATTCAGACGGTGCACGTTCGATACGCTACTACTTTTTAATCCATTTTGCGACGACATCTTCATTATTTGTTGCTCCACTACAATAAGAGCAGACAGTGTAAGCTAATATAAGATTTTTGCCATAATAACTGTCGCGCGCTCGTGCTTGCGGAATATAAAGCCCTTATAATGTATTCATAACGTCGTGCGTTACACATGAATGAAAAAATCTTGTTGTGAAATAAAGCAGTACTAGAAATTGTCCTTTCCGCGACAGACACTCCAATTTTGCCGCCCTAAAAGTGCTCTTGTTCCAACACGGCAAGTACGATAATCTGCGGCCGTAAAGAGCGTGCTGCAAAAATTTTATGTTCTGAATTTCACACATAATAAAGGGAAGCAATTCTTATGATTATTAGCGTGGAGACTGCGGGAATAATCCTCCGCAGTGACGTCGGCGTGTGACATAAGCCGGAAAAATCTAATAACAATAAAATAAAATTGCCGCTGGTTTGTAAATTTAAAAAAGGCCTAGGGAAGAAAATTCGTTTTCCGCACCATGACAACCATTACCGTTATTCTGAATTTACCTTTTAAAAGGATCGTCAATTCTGTTAATGTATTTATATCTAATTTCAATGTTGTTTATTGTTTCTGTTGGATATTAAACTGCATGGAAAACGCTAAATCACTCCGTCTCATTGTTAAACCTGTGAGTGTTTAAATCAACAATATTCCTTAGTAATATTTCCCAACTTTCGCTATTACCATTAAAATTTCACCTTATAAGCGAAGGAATCTCCCCCTACTCGGTTTCTATTAAAAAGACTGAACCGAACACATAGGGTAATTCTGAATGCATACTTTTGTTTCTAGTTGTAAAGGCTCGTTTCGGTCGCTCGCGGTAGAGCGCTCGTTTAAATTATTTTGCCAGTTTTGAGTCGTAAATTTTAGGTAGACTTTAATTGTTATTTTAACTGCAAGCTCAACTTCGTCTTCGCGATGGCGAGGGCTGTGAAAATATGTCTTAATTCGGTTACCCTATGACTTATGTTTCAATGAAATTAAACTGTTTCGTTTGTCGTGCGCCCGCAACGAAGTTGCCAAATAAATTATTCTCGTTGGCTAACACCTTTTTATGTTTAACAATTAGTAGAAGGCATTTTATTAGTACCGGCAAGTCGTCCGCGGATTTGCATTCCATTTTTATTATTTATTTTTTCTCAAAAGTCGTTATTGTAAGATTAAACGACAACAGGATCATGCTCTCTGGATCTCATTGGACAAGTCTCAAAAGGGCGTCACATTCAAAATTTAAATATTATTGTTATTTTTGCTGAGTGCATGAAATTGAAGAGAAATAGAATTTTCTCCCGCGACCCTTCCAGAACCGAGAATCACATTTGGCTCCCAACAAAAAAACAAAATTGACTTTCGTTCCGCCCGTTTGCTATATAATACGTAAGTGTTTATGTGTCGATTACGATTATCAGCTAATTACTTATACCCATAGTGTTATTAAGTTGCGCAATCAAAAATGGTGCCTTTTGTTTATGGGGCTTGATCCTTTCAATCATCTAACGACCATTGAGTTTCGATATCACAATAATTGTCCATAATTATATATTCCCTTGAAGCGCGCGCATCGTTTTTATTGTTATTTTATTTATAAAGTAATAATTTTTTGATCGGACGCAACTCGATCAGGTTTTAAATTTGATTGATCCGATATAAAGATCGATTTAATAATCGTGTGTTCCGCTTTAATATTTTTGGATTTCGCTTGTTTTTGTCGATAAACGTTTTCAAAGGATCAATTTAATTTTGACTCTTCTCAGTGTCGGAGTTTGATGATTTATTGTTAGATAATTTTCTACTAAACTTATTTCTATAACGTTTATTTCTTACCTTATTACACTTAGTAGTTACAGTAAGGAATAAAAAATCATAGTTTTATGGTGATATAAAGAATATTGTATATAAACAAAGAAGCAGAATGGACAATTAGTTTAAATTGAAACAATACAGCGGTAAGAACGCTACCGAGCGCACACTACCCAGTACACACTACACAGTACACACTACACAGACCACACTGAGGTGCCTTTTGTTAAGGCGCTTCTACTCGCAAATCGTAAGATGTTGAGATACGTCGCATGCCGACGCGGGGACTTAATGGCCGTCCCTCGGTAAAGGTAATTTACGTCTCATGTGCAAAACCATCCTTAACTAAAAGCCCTCTAAATTATAGTTTACACCGGGATTGATTCAAAATTAATCTCTCGATCAATGAAGTTTTAAGATTGATGCATTTTTTAATCAAAATAAATGAATGATTATATGGAGTCTGAAATGCTGAGGTGAGGAATTATTGTACGCTTTTGTTCACTTTGTAATTAAAGGCAGATCTTTGTAAATACCAATTATATTAATGGAAGATCTAGAAAAACGTCCTCGTTGATGTTATCTTTACCAACTTGAAATGTATTAAGAAACAGAATCAATAAAACATTGTTAACTAAGTTACCTTGTAAATATCGATTAAATGTATTCGTTTCTGCCAATTTGCAAAAGTGATAAAGTCGATAAAGAAGTGTATTGAAGATACTCCCACAGCACAGCCTACTTACCATTCAGTATACAATAAGATCGGTAATCACAAACAGCGAGCAGACAACGTTTCAATTTACAAGATCCCAATACGAGATAGCTTTTGTGCGATACTCATACCTTTATCCAGGGCCTTGTTATAACCATGCGCAACCACAAGTTAACTTGTCTCTGCTTTATCGCGAAGATTTTTATACGTCGATACGGTGCCTGATCGGCTGACCAACTACCTCCATCCAACTCTTTGCTCGTATGTTCACATCATTGTAGATTTATATCGGTAGCTGCATTTTGTTTTGTATCTCTGAGTTGCTTTTAATTGGCAACTTATTTGTGTTTCTGTTGTTTTAATTAGTGATCTTCTTCGGAAACATTTCGTTTTACAGATTACATATTTTGACCGTTTACTCAATTTGTAATTTTAAAGACGGTCATCGCAGCAAATTAACTTCATGTAAACGGAGAGTTTTAGCTCGTACAATATCTATTATCTTCTTTAATTACGCGATGCACTCAACACATAGCAATGTTCAATTTAAATGAAATATTGCCTTATATCTATGCGAGTGGAATAATTAAAACACTAACGGAATTATTAAGTGAAACAGTTCTCGTTGTATCGAACAAGATAGTTGCGGGACCGACAATGTTTTGCTGATCTAAGCGTACTACATGGCGGATGGGATTAATGTTATACATTCTGTAACTGATTATTTAACTCGGTCTATTCATTTTAAATTTAATTTCCCAGCTTTATTTGTTTATACAATTAGTTAAAATGAAAAACTTTAGAGCTTGCTCCTTTACTTACGATAAGTATTACCTTGTTTCAATTTTCTTGATGTTTGCTGTTTCTGGGTTCATTAAAGATGATTTTAGTTCGATAATGTTTTTACAAAGCATAATCTACTGCTTCTATCACAATTTCGAGCAAATTCGGTCCCCAAATTAATCCGTGCAAATGCATTGCAATAGTAAGTGTTAACATCGCAAGTTAATCAGCTTGATCCCCTTACGACCTCCATTAGAGAGACGCAGCTAAGGTACCTAATTGAATAAGGGACCAAATTAAACTATGAGCGGGCATGACCTCTTTCTATTCAAATTTGACTCCTCCATAATGCTTTCACCCATGCTCATAGCTTGATATTAGGCCCATCGATTGCCAAGATTACAGTTTGATTGAATCTACGAGGATTACCGCTTTGCATAAACTAAATTCTAAATGGATTAAGAAGTCGTGTTTGGGATACTTTCTGATTGTCAGCAGTAGCGTTTGATTTCATTGTTCTGGGTGACATGTTGGGTATAATGCACGTGATTAAGTACATAATAGTCAAGGTAGAAATGGTGTGAGTTAGTATAATCTCTTACTGGTCGGTGCAATCATTCCGACCTGGTTGTATCCGGATAAACAAAATAAACCAGTAAAGCGATACAATGTCAAAAGTGTTTTTTAAAATCCTAATTCAAAAGCCTTCTCTACTCCATTATCGTTTGTATCCTATAATCAAATCAATTACAAATGAATTCTGCAGCATAAACATCTCAACGTACCAAAATCGGAAACATTTGCCCCTAATAATTTCCGCCAGGTTAGTTTAATTGAAAGTTATGCAAATCTCCCATTTCGACTCCTTCACAATAGTACTGGGATTCCGAATGAGTTAATCCGTGTTTATGCTTCTAATCGGCCCCTTGCTGAAGGCCTTGTTACCGGTTTAGCTCACTGTTAAATTTATACAATGCCTTTTGTATACAATGAACCATTTATTTAACTTAAAATGTTCTTTATGATAACGTTTACTTTTATCAATATAATTTCTATTCAATTCAAATTTTCTGCGATATTGATCTTATTTCGCGTTGCCAAATATCTGACTTGGTAATCTTTTTATGGAATATGCTTTTTAAATATGTCTTTTGTTTTGTTATAGCTGAACTAAAGATGGATGTGCTGAGAGAACGAGAGGTGAAAGACAACTTAGAGCGACAACTTGTGGACGAGCAGAAAATGAGAGGTATGTGCATAAAAATATAATTCGCCCAGTAATTGTCGTGGAAGTCACGACAATGATACACCTAAAATGATAACGGCATATTAGAAGAATAGACAAATAAAAGTATAGTGAGCTCGTACATTGTTTCCCACAAACACCAACGCGCTCTCTTTGAAAAGAACAAATAGGGTGTAATTTCAATGCCTTCATAAATCTCCGATCAGTGGCTCGCTCCGCATTCGCTACAATTAACAGGAGATCTCGTTACAGGACCATTGTCTTCTTCCTCAACGCGTTATTTATTCCCAACATTAAAACTATTATTTTCTTATATTATTTGTGCCGATGCTTTATGGTCCCTATTTTTCGTGCCTTTGCAACGTCAGCATCCTTCACCTGATAATACACGTTTAGTAACAATATACGTATTGTCTCTTTTATTTTATTTTTATGGATAGTAAAACTTAAATGAAATTAATATTTGCAGTAGCAAACTTGCACTTACCTACTGTATTGATAAGTTGGATTTGTGTACGAGAATTTCCAGTTCAATTTCCATTTTGTCTTCGTTGATAGCGTTATGATGAGCCTTCATATATTCACCGTAATTATGCTATTTATTAGGGAAGATAATTTTCCTTTTCATTAATTATGGTTAGCTTTTGTTTGTTGTACACACGAGTAGTCGCATACCCAACCCATTACTACGGTGCTGTAGGTCAACGCTAAAGTAATTGGAAAATAAATTTATGTGTGTAGGTCGGCATAAATTGACACCAATGTGCAATATGAACAATATTAAACGTTGATTAGATTATAGAAATACACAAACATACCGCATTCAATGCAACGTCGACTAAATCAATACCGTCCCCAAACAAACGCAAAGGTTATGCGGCTAATACGATACCACCCTTTCCTTAGCAAAACTACATTGTGTCAGCGAGCGAAAAGAAAACCAATAGAATGGAGGTAACCTTTGTACAAATGTCAAGCGTACGGCCGTGGAGTTCTGACGCCTTGAGACAAAGGGTTTTAATTCTATTGATGTTACTAGGCGATAAGCCAAATTCAACTTTACACACAAATTAATGCGCGACATTTTAGATAACTTCAACGCAGAGAGCAATTTTACATGTAACAGAGGACATAAAGGTGATGTAGATATTTTATCGAGGTAGACATTTCTCTTGTGTTAATGTAATATAAATTTAAATGTTAATAAAGGGCCGACAGCTCGCAGTGAGCGTGTCGTTGCGTATAATGGAAATAATTACTGCCCCTGAAACATGTGTTATAATTACGTAACAGGTAACTACATTGAGGTATTAGAAACTAAACATGGTGTTTAAAAGAAATGAAAAGCAATTAGTAGAGTAAATTCAACGGAATGTTCACTTCGTAACATCCGCGAAACGTTTTGTTAATGGACGAGTCACTAGACCACTGGACAATCTTCGATCTAGTTTAAAAGCATTTTGACAACTTATTCGCAGCTAACAGCACCTTTGTTGTTGGTATGTCGAATCTGTTGATTTTTCAGGAAATAGAGTGGATAAATCGATATTTTACGCTACGGACTTTTAATCTTTCGCGTTTCTAATGCGATTATTGGAATCGTCCGTTTAAGATGAATATTTGAAACATTGAGTTTTAATTTGAAATGCAATTTTAAAATAAGTACGACCAACGAATTTCGGAGTAGCTTCTTCTTTTATTACACTTTTAGTAATATTAGCCAAGACTTGGATCGCGTGCTCACAATAGCAAGTAACTATATGCATTGATCGATATGCTTTGATCAACATGAATTCATATCAAAACATATAGTTATCAATGAAAATATTCACATGGCTATTGCTAAAATATATCCTTAATGGCGCAGTTGGTAAAGAAACCAACTGTAATACGAGTGACTGCGAGTTCGGTCTCCGCACCGAGTATTAAGTATTTACATAACTATGTCAAAATTTGATTGCATAACAATAGTCATTGTGTATTTACATCAAGATAATGTACCATATTAATTGACGTAGATGTAAATACACTGACACAACAAAGAGCGAATCGGGGCCCAATACATAATTCACATGGTGAATGAACTCGATTGGGATGTGGGCAATACTGTTAATTGCCAAAAACCAATCATCAGATAGCGCTGCGAGCGTCCGCGCTATGAAATACAACTTTGGTCACAAACGCTTACATACTGTGCGGTGGTTCTGAGGTCACATACACATCGTCTTTTATTTATAAACTTTATGGATTATGAAACATAGTATCCTAGTTTTTTTAAGAGAAAAAAGAACATTAATCTAAAGTTTGTAGGTGTCATGTCAATCGTACAAAAAATATTAAATTATATTCAACAATAGTCACTGCAAATTTTTGAAACCATAAATTACATAAATCGTTAAACCAATTAATGATTTTAATTACTGTAGTAATTTGTGTCAAACCTGATATGTATAGTTCAATAACGTTATTGGAACATAACCACTCTGAAATATGGAAAACCAAAACAGTAATGTCAGTTATCTCAACTTAAGAACTCTAATCGCCTTATTTTGATGTAAGTTTTTGTATTGATGGCATGAATAAAGACTTAATAAAAAATTTGCAAATTGTAAAAAGTAAACTATTTATGTCGCGATACACTTTGCATGTTTCTATTTAAAATATATTATTATTCAATTATTATTTCATCTCGTGATCTCGTCCCCTGTAGTTGGTGGACTAGCTAGTCAGGTAAACTACAGCCTGTTCAAATGGCAAGCTATTATTACGAAAATTATAATTACAGATAATCAGCATACAAGCCTGGCCATTTAGACATCTCTTTTTATATACGTATTAATATTCTATCCAGAGATCGATGATATTATAATACTCCTATAACAATGAAATGAGTAATTCGGAATATGTGTTAACGGTGTCTTGCTATAAACAAGACCAGAAGCACTCACTAAAAGCTATTGCAAATTCTCTGTGAAGCATCAATAGCACTAGTTGATTTTGTGATACACCCAATATCACACATGAAGTTTTCTAAACCTTTGTTTCACTGCGAATAATAATGCATGCCAAATATACAGGGTGTATCAAGAATGCTACCGAAAACGAAGCCAGGTGGTAGTTTTAGTGTCTACAGATACGATGCAATTAAATATGTTGCAAAAAAACGTGACGTATTTTTTTAAATGTTTTAAATATCATTGTGTTTGGGTGGTAAATCCATAGCTTTTGCTAAAATTATAATTTAAAGCCTTGCGTACTATAGCGTCTTGAAAAATAAAGGGGTATACATTATTTTTAGGAAAATTTGAGTATTTACACCCAAATACGATGAAAGGGAAAATACAAAAAAAAAACTTTTTTTTTTGCAAACATTTTAGTTGCATTGTGTCTTAAGTCACTAAAACTACCACCTGGCTTCGTTTTCGGTAGCAGTTTCAATATACCCTATAGAAATGTGAAAACATTTTGGTGGCTATAAATCCAATGACGCAGAACATTGTTTACCACCTTTAGTCAAGCATCATTCAGTGGAAATATGATTTTTGTCGCGATTAATAAGTTTCAATGTCCATCGAGTGACGAGTTCCAATAATAATTAATCAGGGCAGTAGATAGTTCGCCATGAAAATTGGAATAGAGCCCGCCGAAGCTAATCAACGGGCGCGGAACGTCCGTCCATTCATAATAGATATTGTATTGAATGCGCTATCGTATCGGAATCTGCCGCTTCAGTAATGCACCCACCGGGCCTCGTTTATAAAGAGATGATACCTATATTAATCCACCTGCTCTTAAATATTATTATTTATGCAAACATTCACTTTTACGTCGACAATCGCGGTGTTAGATTAGTCATGACGTCCCTGAACTATTTAGGTAAAAGGCAGCTAAAAGGGCAGGGTAAATCTTCATAGTTATTTGAATTGATCAGCATTACGATTGTAATTATTGGAATAACCCAATACCCAATAGAAATACTTCATTTCCCTATCAGTCGCCCAGTCATTAACTGTAATATTAATGTTGATTACTTTGTTTCATTCCAGCGTTCCGCAACAATTTGTATCGGTGACTTTTTTATCTGTTAGTAACGGCTTTTACTAATTAAACCATTTATTTAAGCGATGCTTAAGTATGCCTAATTAGCAAGTAACCTACAATCGTTTCTTTGGGAGCACCTCAGGGTCACGCTTAATATTTTCGTATTAATTTGTATCGACTTAAATTCAATTTCTAAGGATGTTATTACTTTAATTTGCTATTCAGAGAATTTTCTATCGTTTCTAAATTCAAAAAATCAATAAGACGTGTAATGGTTGAAAGATCTTTACTAGCAAACTTATTCCAAGGCGAAAATTGTGTGAGATCTCACTCAATCATCTTGATATATTCGTTTATAATTGAATCGGACTACATTCTCTCGTCTTGGGACAGTGGAAGGGCTCGCTTCCTTCATTACCGATTTTATGTTAGTTTGAAGGGAGATCGGTACTATTCGGCAGTTCTCGCCTTATGATTCCGAGGCGGTCTGCTCCTATCTCCTGGACAATTAATACAGGGATGAACTCATAAACAAGGGGCTTATGGCATAAATAAATTGATGACATAGTAATATGAATAGAAATATTTTTTAAACGTAATAAAATGTGTCGTAGGCTAATTAACAAATAAATATTTTTGTAATATCAATGGTGCCACTAGCGCTACATATAGTTCCAACGAACTAAATAATAATAATAAACTCAACAGTTTATTTCCACTAGGCACAAATTTCAATACAATCTCATGTCGGTGGCACGTCTATGTGAGATTTTTCAAGCAGAAATTGTATGAAAATATATATCATAAAATGGAGTGCCTGTTGCATGAATTGGAATTAGAACACAGGACCTCATGATCTACAGCCTATATACACTACCATGAGACAAAGCTATATATTTATATTAAAGCATAATAATATTTAATATGTTATATTCCCCATTTAATTTTAAACACACACATGAATGTCACTGGATTCGGCTCTGCCTCGCCGCAACCCTTTGCATTTGAGACAAGTAAAGGAGTCGGTATAATTCTCATTGTTCTCGAGATTGCGTAATTAAATAACATGTAGGCCGTAACGTAACGGTGTCTTGAAAGGGTTCGCAATGGAAATGTTACGCCAATTATGCGTACATTATGTTTGGAATGAAGGGTTATCGATGCCTCGTACACGCGGAACTTGTGTGCCGAAATATCGATGTCATAATTTGACACTATTTTAACGTATCGTGTTTTGGACGGGAATTATCTTAGTGAGGTTCCCTTTAAGAAGTAATTATACTAAAAAACAATATTTTACCAATATTTCTTCGGGAAATCTAGTTTCTATAGGCACTAAAAGTTTTTATTTGGCACTTTACTTGCAATACCTTTAATACTCGTACATGAAAAATACACTTCAAACTTATGTCAATATAATTTATAATTCCTCTAGCTTAAGACTGAATATGACAGAATTAATATTTGTAAACGCCTGTGCTGAAATAACACCCGCGCAACACATTGATGACGAAATCATTCTGTCCAATGTCCATACTAACAATATTAGCTTATGGACAGGAACGTGAGTCCCCTAAATAGCAAACACTATCATAGGCGGACAGTCCAGTGATCAAATTCAAATGAAATCGTTTAACAGCCGGACAATCGTATCAACATACGTCAGTAGTCAATACATTCCGCTCACTGCAATTGTCGCCCCCGTCGTAATTGAATTAATGCTACAAAAGGCAATCAATCAATTCGAACAGGCCACTAATGTTAGAATGGAATAATGTTGCTGTTGCGAGGCGACGGGCGATTCTATTCGCGAGATACATTTTTATAAAATACATCTGACTGAACACTGCAAAGTTAAACATTTTGTTTGCAAATATGAATATTAGATTGTTTGTTGTGCTAGCCAAAAATTCATATAGGTGTGTATAAAATATTTGTACCTTTTTAAAAAAGCCGATTAAAAAAACAAAGCCTCATTTCGATTTGTAGCTCCTTTTTTATTTCCAATACTCTGTAGTATTTTAACGACATAAAAGCATCTTAAAAAAGGAGATTCGAACTGCAATTTGTTCTCTTACATTGATTCTATTCTCGAGCTCAAACAACGTCAAGTCCGCTGTAATATTTCTGTTTGAATGGAGGCCACTGCCAAAACGCCCTCCAATTCGATTGTGCAGCTACGTATGCCGGCATTAATAGACACTAGATAGATCTGCACCGTCGAATGCGCATCTGACGACCGCATGCCATTGTCTGTACGTTTGACGGAAGCCTCCTATTTGGGGAGCATACAATCTGTTTGTTTAGCTTGATAAACCTATTGGAGTACCCGCGGTTCTCAAATGTTTCTGCTATTACATGTTTTGTTGCACTGATTTTGATGGATTACAGATGAGAATTTGCAATGAAATTATAATGTAGCCAGCGTAACTACTGGACATAATGAGACTTAACATCTTATGTCACAGGATGGTGAGCGCAGTGGAATGCCAAGAATTGCTTTGTAATTCATGGTGTTGTTTGGTTTTGCTACTGTCCGTGAGCGGTCGTATCGTTTACCATCAGGCGAATGGCATGCTCGTCTCGCCATTCATTGCAATAAACAAAAATCTTGAAATAATCTACGTATATTGCTGTATAAAATCCACATGAAAACAAATGCAAATGGAATTAAATAACTGAATTAAATATATATTTTTAGAAAACAACAATACGCACAGCGAATAAAAGTCGAACCGTAATCAAAATGCCATCCAATCATTTATCGAACACTCCAATGCGGCCAGACGAAAAATATTCGAAAAACACGCGAAATCCTGACCGCGACAGTACGTGGAACCACGCAGTACGAATACCGGGCCTGTGCACCTTGTGTACGGAATTCAATTACCGACATCAGTTATAATGACTTTTAGGGTTCCTCGTTCTATAGACGTTCGTATCTTACCTGTCAGTATCAAATATTTTACCTCGTAACTCAATATTCTGATTGTTTAAGTGTGCTATTATTGGACTAAGTGCGCCTTTTCATTTGTTTAGGATTGCCATCAGGCGAATAGCATGCTCCTTTCTTCGCAATAAAAAAATACGATCGAAAACTTGCCATTTTGGCACTACTGAATGATTTGTACTCCTATTTTACTTGAAAACAGAGCATTGAACTAGATAAAATCAGTAGCAAGAGTATGCCAGCAGATTATGGAAAAAAAGTGTGGAAAGTCTGCTGCAAATGTTGCGTGGAAGTTGCATGGCGATTATTATTTATCCGTTTTTGCAAGTGTAAGGTCTCGGCCGAAGTTACGGATGCTATGAAGTTTTCGTGGGCGACGCCGAGCAAATATTTACACTGAAACGTTGCTTCGGCGGTTTTGTTGGCTTTTTTTTCGCTTGAGGTTCGGCTGTGGCCAGGAAAAATTGTTTTAATCTGTTCAGGTTTCCGTGTTCGTTAATACGTCTTTTTAAGGCCGCTACGAGTTATTTGTTCCGACATTAATAGTCCAGATTTTTTAACGGGTTTATCGTCTTAGTACTCATCTAACTTGTGGGGATCTTTTTGGTTATGTGTTATGTTATGTACAATATTACACCTGAATTCACGCCGCAAAATCAATGGAATTCTGTACGTGAACTATTAACTGATTTAATGGAAGCGCTGAATGCACGACACGTTATCTGTGTGGACGAAGGAATTTTATTAATTCTGTAGACACTATTAATCTCCAGGCACATTTATTACCTTGTTCTTACGGACTTTCAATAAGATTACTTTTATTTAATATGGTTATCATTTGTTTGTCATGCTTTAAATGATGACGACAAACTGATTACAGATTTAAAATTTTCTGATCCTGTGCAAGATTACAATCATTTTTGTATACAATTGCCGAAGTCTATTACAGAAGGTTCTTAGGATAAATAACATTTCCACACGACATCGAAATAGAGAATTTAAAATATATTTCTTAAACGATTCTTATCACTAAGTGTTACCTACTGCATTATGAAATCAATTAATGGAACAAACATTCGTAGGCGAAAATATCATTATAAAATTTATATGAATAAATTGTATACGTAGATATGCAATCAAAAAACAAATGAAAACAACAAATCTAACTCTAAACCCGTTTAGGGCGGGATATTGTGATGAAATGAAGCGCAGTATGAGCTCCGCGAGTGCGTAAGTAATGCAGATGATTAGATTTTGCCGACTGGACAGAATCGACCGCATCATACAAATATGCATGCCATATCAATTGTTTGGCCCCGTGAAATTATGGAGGGCTGGTATAATTCATTTTCCAGCCAAGAATTGTGAAAATCCATGCGTCATTTTTAATCTTTACTGTGATTTTCATAACAGCAAAGCTTGGCGTCGCGTATCAGACAACCACTAGATTATTTATTTTGTTTTTGCGAACTATTTGAATACATTAAAGTTTACATTTGAGACTCCTGGCTTTTACGACCCATATAAATATAATTCCAAATAATTATTTCTTCGGTTATCTTTGGAACGCATTACAATCAGACGCAACTCGCATACAAGGCTGCATCCTGTCTAGGACAACAATGTCTTCCGTAAAATCCCTTTCACAGATCGCATTAAAAACATAAACAGCGGCAATGCAAAGGGTGAAATGAAGCTCGTATCACACTACACATCAGCGCTAAGTAGAATCCGGTGTTGGCTCGTGCCGCCGCGCGGGTAGTCACACAGATTGACCACCGTTTAAGAAAGTTAATTCCTGTGTTGAGTTTTACCTTATCGGGGATACTATAGACCCTTATATTACGCTTACATCTCAAGCGTCATTGATTTGGTATTTGCCAAGTGTTCAATTACACCTTACCGGGAATAGAAGTCCTCTGAGATTGCCTTTTTGATTTTTATTTTGCTTTGTAACATTTGTAAGGATTTCTCAAACGTTCCAGTAATTAAGCACGCGATATTCTAAACAAATGCGAAAGGGTAAATGTGTACTAAAATAGCGCAGACTAAGTACAGAGAGGCGTTTTATAATTAAGAAAATAACAGTTCAGTACTCGACGTTTAATTTAACAAACCGTCAACATTCATAGCCAGATAACGAAATGGAAACCCGAGGTTTCACAATGTGAGCAACCTTGTAATTACCACTACTATAATTATAAACGTGTACTCGAAGAAAACACACACGTAAGGAGCATCGCCCATCAAGATCCTATTCAGATTCATTACATCTAAGGGAAAAGTAATGAATGTAACGCGCTAATAAAATCTCTCGCCGAGGAAATAATAATAAAATATTACAAGAGCCCGAGATTTTGTCTAATTAATTTTGTATGTACACTTTGGGGCTGCGATGTCTTGGGAGTAACATACAATGCGTCGGAGAACCGAAGGCGAGGTGGTAACTGGATCCGAGAGCGCTACAAATTAGAATTTATGATTGCATGTGAAAATACAACGATCTCTAATGAATGTTATAATGTTTCCGCCTTGTATTAAGGAGTTGGAATGAACTTCCAAAGGATTTATGGAAAATTCATGTTTAATGAATCAACTTTATAATTAGTTGTGGCTGTATTATTGTAGCAACACGCATCATGTAATTGTATTGTTTCTTTACGTCGTATGATGAAAGATTTAGATGAATATGGTCTTTGTATAAGTGCGTGGTGGCCTGTTGGTAACGGACCAGACGTGGCTGCCTACATGTTCACGGTGGTCGCGGGTTCAAATCCCAGGGCACACCTCTGACTTTTCGGAGTCATGTGTGTATTGATAGTCAATCACTACGCACTATAACGGTGAAGGAAAACATCGTGAGGAAACCCGCATACCATAGCGATTTGTATAAATTTCTATGGTATGTAAAAGTCTGCCAACCCGCACTGGGCCAGCGTGGTGGACTATATGGCCTAACCACTCTCAATCGTACTCTCGATTGTAAAGGAGGCTCGTGCCCTGCAGTGGGTCGTGTATGGGCTGATAAAGTACAGTAGGTCTTTGTATAGCAATATATTTTTCAAATTATATTTTGCTTAGCGTGTGGTTATTATGTAGACGGGTCGTGACAATGCGACACCTTAAAACAAGCAAGAAGTGCGCCGACGCAATCGTGTTAAATTTGCCACGATCACAATATCAATTTCGATACAATCGACTTCACGCATCAAGTGTCAATCGATTTAATAACTGTAATCACGATCTGAACTCGATGTTACAGCACAAGTATGTAATTAGAGTAATTATAGCTATTTACGATTGTTTCTTTGACATATTATGCGTCTAAAAAAATAGCTTTCTGATATAAATTATTTTTTTAAATGATATTTAAAGTGATTTATTCACCGAATGTATCGTTGTGTTATGTTTGTAAATCATGAAAGGGGATAACAAACGAACATACTTAATAAAATTTAAGCCACAATTTACAAATTGCCCAGCGGAGCGTATGAACTACTGAGCCGGAGTTGCGTGTTAGCGCCAGACCGTTGGGAGTTAGAACTCCGTTCAAAACTGGCGATTGGCGACTGGCGACACTAGAATGACTCAGCCGGCCACCGGGCGAAGGTAATGTGCCCACCCGTGTGCCTCCTACAGTGTGCACCAGCCCTGACCAAATGCTAACTGATGGCGAACTGTCGTATCAATGGACAATTACACACTACTCGTACACTAAATACAACCAAACATAATTACGCGTAACAACACTGTACCTACACGTTCTATTAATAAACTAATGCGAGGATATTGTTAAACGGAGTAGATGAAATGCTTTCGTAATTATCGAAACTAACACGAAGTTACAAAAGAATAAAAAACTTTTAATAGATTTACTTCGATGAGGATGAAATGGCTCGGAGTTTATGAAAATAATTTCGTATTGATTGGCAACTTAGTGTTATTTTATTCACAGTCTAAAAAGCACGTAAAATATATGTTGCACTTTGAGCATGCATGCAAGTATGTAAAGATAAGTTAATAAAATGAAGCACCGTTTTAAGAGCGAAAATTCAGTGTGTAGTTAAAAGGTATTTCCACACCCCACGGTTTTCTCAATATCGATGGTGTAGCTCTCACCCGGGACATAGGAAATTCAATAATAATTGAACTTGTGCCCAACAGACCGCATCCGGTGTCTCGGGGAAATCGCTTATTGATCTAAAATTTTACTCACTAGCCTAGGCCATAGTGAATTATAAACCAATTTCGTCTGGTTTATTTTCACATTTAGCGAGGTAGCTTCAGTAATTGACTTATTGATATATTTTTGTCGCGCTATTTGAGGAATGCCCAATTGATTGAATCGGTAATAATGTGTAGCGAATGTGTAAAGAGAAACGGCAATTATAAAATGAGCCGTGCAAGCAGACGCTAGTGGTTTCGATGTACCGATGAATCGAATGTGCGAGTCGATTGTAACGATGTCGATTGCGGATTAATAAATTGTTTACGTTGCCAGCGTACGATCATTAAGATCTTTGTTTTACTGCGCGACCACACACGAGTAACAGACGTCGACGAAGCCCTACATTGCTTGATTGCAGGATATCGTATTAATGCCGCTGCTTATATTCACTTCATTATGCATCAAAAATAGACATCCCGTGTTATGACAAAACATTTATGTGCCCTATTTTATGTATTACTTTGCATTTCAAGTATTTTTATTGAACGTAACGAGACAGCTTGTTAGTTTCATTTCGGTTCGTATAAAAACAAATTACGTTGAAGCTAATTCGATCTGATTGTTGGACAATAAAATAAATTCAGTTTCGAGTGCTAGTTCGTCAGAGCGTGAAAGATGCTTCCGTTTATTCTCTCATTCGGCAGCGAGCAGACGGTGTACGCTGTAATTCCCTCTCGGTTTATCGACTTATTGGTTTTTATAGTGAATTCATTTGCTTGTTTATCTTGTTCGACTTGTTATTGCTAAGATTCTATTACTAACGTTAACTGTTTATTTGAAATGCTCGGAGCCCATCAATGAGCGGTAATATTGCAGACGATAAATAGCGGCACTTAAACGTTTATTACATTCTATTTAGCCTTTATTTATATCTGCAAAGTGAAAAATGATACGAGCGTGTAATAATATTTTTTCCGCGCAGACAATATTTCAGCCAAAACGAATTATGTCCTGCCCTTGCGACTTCGCGTTTACATTGGCCGATGTAATCAAATGACGTCATCTGAAATTGAAAACCATTGTCGGACATTTATAATTGCATCGCCGGGGCGGTGTGGAACGTCGCTAGCGGACTTTATTCATCAAGTGTTGAAATCAAACCAAAGGATATAAACTTTGATCTGGGAATTTTAAGCAAACACAATATCTCATAAGATATGTTATACTAAAGGGCTCTGATGTAACATGACGATTATTAAATTCATTTAAATAATTCCATATTTAACAATATGTTATAGTATTGATAACTATTGTAATGAAATCCTTTTGATCTCCCAACACTCAACAGTAGCAATACTACGGGCATTTAATTTAATAAACTGTCAAAAGCGGGCAGCACCTGTTAGTGTTTACAAATGGAGCGGACATACGTTTTCCGCCCTGGTTTCCCGATAGGGGGTGCCGGTTCGCACCCCTATGATGAATTCACCTTTTATTTTGTCCCACTTGACTCAATTGAGAGTGATTTTTGAGCGTGAATGGGCAGCCTGTGTAATTTGCAACTGACAGGACGAAATGTGCATTGAAAGCTATAAAAGGTTCGGAGCAAACTCAATCAGGACGCTGTTGCTATTTTATTGTTTTGATGAAGTGTAAATGAAATCGGTTTATGTTTTGGCTGGACTGTGTATTGTGTAAGGAGCACTTTGCGTTGTCCTTTTTATCGTAATATTGTTTTTGTATCTAGAAAAGAACAATTTTGGTCTTAAATTTTGCACCTATTTGTTTTTAGGTGATTAGGTTTGAAAACGAGATATGGATACTCGAAATGCTAAAATAATATGATGTATTTCTTCTCATTTACGCTAATTGTTTATTTAAAATGAGTGCAACAATCCTCAGAATATTATTCTTATGCAAATAAATGATAAATATTCCGTGGCGTTTAATCTGAAGAGCGCAAGTGCAATATTTGCATTCGCCTGTAAAACAGAAAATAAATTTGAGAGATAGTTTAAATCTGTTCACGTTCGCAATATAGCTGTGCGAATCCATTTAAGTTTCATGGACAAAGTTTACGTTAGCAATATTCCATAGCAGAGTTCTCAGTATCTTAGCGGGCCATTTGAACAGTTCCCCTCTTGAATAGTTTGTACACAATAAATTATTTATTAACCGCGCCAGACCATGCTGTTTTCATTTTTGTATCAATCTTTTATAATAACATTCTCTCACAATTGTAATTGACGTTTCGTTGCCTTCATTTCTGTTTTTACTTTGATTGTGAAAATTACATGACTACACAATGCTTAGTATGAATGTGACGTTTTATTATTTCAACTCATTTGGATAAATATCTAAGCAGTGTGTGATAATTTTGAATACATGATATTACGTATGATTTAAATATTTTTTACGATAATTTCAGTAGTACAAAGAAACTAACAAAAACAAAGCAATGATTTTCAACTTCTTGAAATATCAATAACCAAAGAACCCGGGGTGTAATTGGGCTAAGGTTTTGTGTTTCAAAGTGTATTGAGAGCTCTGTAATTATTCATCCCGAGTGACCAAACGACAAACGAGTCAACTGACCGGTATCAAGTTCTTGTTAAATAGTTTACTAGTCCGCACAAACTTGTACCGACCACTCGTATGTATTCTCGACTCGTGGTATTAAGACCCATTTTTGCCTAGTCCTATTTAGTTTTCTTTGAGACATTCTTTAATACGTAACTATGTACCTAAGTCTCTGTTATATACATACTAGTTATAGTTTTTATTTAATGTTCGGCTTCTAACGGGTGCAATTACGCCACCCCTCTCCACATTCACTAAAAACAATGGCAGGATTTTTTCAGATGACACTTGTGGTTATAATTTGCCCAATTATCATTATACATATGTATAAATGATAGGCTGTATGTTTTTATTGTATAACCTACAATACTGTAAAATTTCATCAAAATCAATTCAATGGTTTTACGCAAAAACGCAAAATATCCACCTATCCGTACATCTTCACAAGCATTCATATTTATAATATTAAAAGATTTAAAACGCATCAAAAGATCGAGTCTATTGTTCATAAATGCAATTAAGGGATAGGAAAGACGATAGTCAAGTCAAGTCATACTTAATTACGAGCGCCAGTACTTTAAGCAAGTTGTCTGGGCGCGGCGCTCGTTCCAACTTACGAGTACATGTAGTTTGTACGACTTCTGCAGCCTCCTCATTCATGCATGAAGACATGTAACTAATTATACTAAAAACCATACAAATTTCGATATAATTTTACACAGTTACGTAGAAATTTCTTATAGTTAAATTTATTTTATACTGGCCTTTATCCGCGACCTCGACCATATAGTAATAGGCTGTAGAAATATCCCTCAGCAACCGTCAATTTTTCGATATGAAATTCGCCTACGATTGCATATTCTTATTACTTATATAAACTGTTAATATTTAAAAAATCATGACTATTAATTTCTATATTGTTGAAATCAAAAATGATTGTCCAACAATAGCATTTTATAATGTCTAAAATTATTTGTATTGGTTGAAAATTTAATGCTTTTACGAGCACACTAAAATAAAACTCACTATTAAAATGCGCGAGTTCTGATTAAACCACTAACCACAATGTCTACGTCCGTATACTAACAATTTTAAACTTTTAATTTTCACCTGAACAAAATTCGAGAAGGGGCAACCCATTTGATGTCCAGAGTCGGTGAAGTTCGAACGCTTTATTACTGTGTCCGGCTTTAAGTGGGTGTAAAGTTTCAACACCCTTTGATTTACTTGCTGGCGGGGAATAGGTGCGCGACGGATCGTACCAAATTTGTTTGAACTTTGTCTTTTTCCACTGCTACCGGATTTTATTGCCCAACTCTTTTGTTGCCACTCGTGTGTATGTAGGATTCATGTGTGTTGCGTAAATTCCAACACACATTAACAAACAATCGAGTGTACCCGGGCGCGGCGCAAAGGGAACATTTGGACAATGCTCACCGCATAATGGGCACCGCAATTATTACGCTAATACCTTAAAGGACCACTTTAATCCCCTAATCGGAAGCCAAACTAACGTGGCGTCGTCCCGCATAGAAATATCTTAAATTGGCAACACGGTCCGGCGGGGCGATCATAAAACATCTTAATGAGTACAGCCAGCAGCTGTGGACCCCCATATTGCCGGTCTCATATCCATGCAAACTACCCACCGCCGACGTCTTAGCGGCCTTACTTTCCTCCTCGTTGTTTACAAGTCGACAACTAATTTGATGCAATATGTGCATAGGACAACATTACGGCGCTATCTCGTCCGTGCGTGTCTTGCATACATTTGCTCCTCGCTCACCGCAACAAGGCTGCGGAACAACCTGGCTGACCCTCAACCCTCCACTCAACCCTCTTATATTCAAATTCACTCCGGACCGGCCATTTGGACGCGGATTTGTTATAAGATTAAAGGAAGATTTCACTTGTGAAACAATATGCCAGACGATTTACATATTTCGTTTCCTTATTAGTTTTGGGATATTTGTTTTGGGGCTGGCGAATTTACATCCACTGACCGATTAAATGGCCCTTAGGCGTCTTTAATGGGGGTGCCGTGTGGTCGTTGTTAGCCTTAGTAAATGTGTACTTATGCGTAATTGAATATTTTATGGGCTCAACTAAATTTAGTGCAGAAACTTTATCGATTCCTCGTGCGTTCAGAGCACAGAGCACGTAGTACGGAGTGCGGAATCTTCCCGAGGGCGCGTGTACTCACATTTAATGCAGCTTTTAAAAATATGTATTGTCTCTGTTTGGAGAGCAAACATTCGCATTCACGTGTTGCCTTTTCAGTTTGCGCGTGTGTTTATCGTTTGCATTTATCTGTTGACTGTTTTTATTCCGCGGTTGACATTAACCCTCTGTTTCAACATGCTCAGCGTTATTCGTATGAGTTTCTTTCATTCCCCGTACGAGTGTTCGCGTTACATTACCTCCATTCAAGTCGAGATAGCTTCACTTAGTTTCCTCTTTTTCAGTGCGGACGGGTTAATTTCTGCATCTTTATTATTCGAGTGGCCGGTGTATGGGAGTACGGGCGTGTGGGTGCAGCGTGCAGTGTGCACTGTAGTCAGTCTGGTAGCGTAGATTGTGTGGCGGAAAGCAAACTTGAATTGTTGGTCGCCGCCGCCGCGTGGAGGTAATGAACGCACGGGTGGGACATGCTTTGCAGCTGGAGGCGTTTGGTCGGAGCGAGAGGCACGCTCTCCCAAGTGGGGGGTGCGACAGGGTGGGACTATCCTGTGGGAGGGGGCGGGGGTGCAGCGCGGTCTGTATGCACAACGCCGCTTCCGCATTCGTTAATGCAAAAGCGAGCACAGACTTCAGGTGTACATTTTCAGCGCTGGTGTGCTTTATACTCAATGTTAAGGCGTGCGTCTTTGTACAAAGCTGAGCCTTAATTATTATTGCATTTTATCTTCCTACACTTCAATACATTTTCGTTGCTCCACGTCGGCAATATCATGTTCCGTCTCCTGAGCAAATAATTAGTGCTCTTACCTATGCACCACAAATATTATCTTTTAATACACATTCTTTTAGAATTTTCTCTCATTATGTGAGGCTTGTTCTTTCTATTTTTGTTACGAAATGAATAACCCTGCGGCTTAACAATTCATTATTGCATTCGTTCATTTCGGCTTCATTAAAATCGCATTAGGATTAATTTTTCTCGTCCCCATTTTAATTCGCAGTTTGCTAAGGGGATCTTTCGCTGGACGGACTGCAATCATCTATTGTCAATATTTGTTGTGTTTTGTCTACCTGCGCGCCAGTGTTTTATATTGCATAGAGTGAATATTACCACAGCTTGTAACCGGGTTTTCACCTTTTTGTACAGAGTTATTTGTCACTCTTTCTATTAAAAAGTATTTAATCGAATTGATTAATTGCTGATTCATTACAAAATTATTCGCCCGAGTCGTAAATTCTGTTTATAGCGTTAATATGCCCCAATCTCAGACGTCACTCGCTGCAATAATTAAATGACATAAATATTGATAGTTATTGGACACATTAATAGCTTGTTTGTATATCATTACATTTATGTTTTGACAGTCGGCCGTAACGAAATGTACATGTAAAATAATAAACCATATATTTTAGTCGAAATTTTCCACTACTTCACTTATTGTTATTGAAAACAATATTTCGAATAAAAATATAGTACATTGTGTTAAGAAAATTTGATATCTTTGTATTTATTTTAAATACACTGATAACTAAATTGTGATTTATATTTTGTAAAACTTGAAATTAAAGTGAATATGTTCAAAATGTAATTTTAAACTAGTTAGGAGCATTGAGGATTATCGAGGTAATGGACATCGGTTCAATCTCATTACTGTTGTAAAAATATCGCCAAGAATCTATTGTTACATATGAAAATTCTTCTCAAAAATTTATGTGGCATGCGAACTCTACCATTCCTTATAGGTCAAGTAAACTAGACTAGTAATGCAGATATTACAATTAAAGGACACGTATACATAAAGAACATAAAAACTCAAAGTAGATAAATGCACGAAAAGAACACTGCAGGTCCATATTAATTTTTTAAAGAGACCCAGTGAAACCTCACGAGGCGTGTTTGCACGCGATTTTGAGCCCTGCCAGCGGATATCTACAATATTATTAATTCAGCCATATTAATATGTGGTGTCACGTTACGACCACACTGATGTCGCAGGAAGCATGGCCCGGTGAGCCATTTCAACGAAAATAATACAGCATTCGGTCGATTTTTTACTAAGAATCGATTCCTTTTTATTTCATCTGTCCGAGCGGGTTAGGTTCGCTCGATATGTATCGAGTTTCGTCTCGATGTTGTGACCCAGTCTCGATGGATACAATAAATAATTATTATATATACAAAACATCCACACACATAGTGATGACCCCACAGTAAGGTACCAAGTCTTATGAGTATTAGGAACCACATCAGACTTTTGGTCTCACATCAATATTTTAAGGCATGAACATTTGTCTCGGTACAGGGACCGAAACCGCAACTTCTCGTTTCTCAACAACTTCACCATGGTTGTTGTCAATTTAATAATAAATAAAGTCGATATTAATCAATCAATATTTATTTGTACGTCGTAGTAATGACATGTCATGGCGTTCGTGTGACATCGAGGCGTCGATTTTCCGGACACAATCATCGTTACTGGCCACGACTGCGACTGTTCCAAATATTTTATGGTCACGACTTACATTAATGCCATGTTAGACGCTAACGCGTGACATCTCACCCATAAGACGTTTTATGCGTATTTGTACGTTTGCCTCAATCGTGATGAAGTGTTATGGCTCTCGTATTAGTTATTATATAAAATCTAGGTTAAATTATTCGTAAAAAACAGCCTCTTTAAACTCGTATTTTTGTCGCAATATTATCTTCCGCCCAATTGTAGTGATATTATAATCTACCTACATTCGTGTTGAGAATAAATTAAAAAGATGATTTAATCAATTCGATATTACATTTAGAATTTGGATGGTTTGAAATATCCAAATTGTTGGAACAGTGCCGGGGGCTGGAAATATCAAGAATGGAACATTTCACGGTCCGTAAGTTCAGCCGTATCGATACGGATATAATAACCAGTGGAATGGTAACTATAAAGAGAGATTGTATTTTTTTACTAACGTCGTAAGAAGTCGGAATGTCCGACCGGCCCTTTGATCGGTTTGATAAAAGTGCTTGCGATCTTTTTTCTTTTTATCATAAAAAAACGCTCTCCGTGCACCTTTATTGATATTTTGTAACTTCAAAATAAAGGATGGAATGTCGTGAAAAATTATTTTTAGTATTTTCGCGTATTTTTAGGAAACGTAGCGGTTGTGTTGGATGTACGTTGTTTATCAGAAGAGGTCATTCGCAGCCCATAAGTCAAGTCCCCCGCTCGTCTGACAAACACAGTAATCTGCACAATTTCGGGGATTTTATATCGCGGTCCACAGCCGCCGTATTATTGTGATACTATGAAATATTCTGATAACCTTCTAATCAGTGGTTAGTGTAATAATTTACTTGACAAAATTTATGTTTTACAAATGTTAGGTATCATAATAAATAAAAAAAATACACATTTGATGGAAACCACTGAAGTATTAAAGTTTGCCAAAAACAATATTTTTATTTCGCGAAACAAAAAGACGATTACAGAACACGTGTAAAATATATATGACTTTAAACGCCATCTATGTTCGAGTAACAACAACAGGTATCAACGTAATTCCTATAGGCATGATAAATGGCTAACTGGCCGCTCTATCGCGATTTACTATTACATTGTGTTGTAATAAACAATAGTATTTAACAAAGATATATCTATTAGATTATCTTTATTCATAAGACATTATCTTTATCTCACAATATTATGTAGAAAGATCATCCCCATCCGGATGTCACAGTGTGAAGAAAACATACATACGTTTCGTGATAGCTGCCGAATCTTATCTGCAAGACATTATTTCATACACATCTATCGGAAAGCCATTCCGACTGTGTCTGATTTTATTCTGGGCAATTTATTTTCAATAAAGAACTATAAAAAGACTTATCTAAATGGTTCGGCGCGAGTGCGAGGGTGCCACTCCGTCATAAACGTCGATTCTTATTTACGTCGTATTGCACTGTTGGGACAACTATTGGCTCACTCTCTTGTAATTAAGGCTTCCAAATTTTGATGTATTTTTAAAACAGTAACTATTTGCTCGAATATAGTTTAATGACATAGTATAAATGTAAATTCCACTGATTTACTAATTTAGGTCTTCAATCAAAGTTTCTTTAACGTTACGAATTATTAAAATATCTAAACTAATATTATAAAGAGAAAAAAAATATTGTTTGTTTACATTGAATAAGCTCTGAAAGTACTGGACCGATTTGAAAAAATCCTTTAACATTAGATTTACATTATCCCTAATGAACTTAGGATGAAGAAATATCCGGACACAGGCAAAGCTGGGACGGGCCGCTAGTATATTAAATACTAATAATGTTTATTAAGTACACATTGGTACATTCACAAATATTTCCTTACTTATATTATGCTTAAAAATTTAACAAAAGAGAACCATAAAGCATGAACACATCCGTATCCGAGGGGTTACCGTACGAGCCCATTGAGAACACCTTAGATAACTCCCAATACCTATTGACCCCCATGTATTTTGCCTTATGGACCACAATTTGAATAAATCATAAAACTATCTTGTATACCTATAGTTAATTATAGTCACTATTGACTTGTTATAACATCTATTCAATTGCGTGTAAGTATATGTTAAATAAAAGTATTTTATTTAATTTTAAATCTGATTTGCTCTTTTAGCTATAAGAATGATTACTATTGATAAACTAATTTTTTTTTTTTGTATTGTATCAGCCCATATACGACCCACTGCAGGGCACGGGCCTCCTCTACAATCGAGAGTACGATTGAGAGTGGTTAGGCCATATAGTCCACCACGCTGGCCTAGTGCGGGTTGGCGGACTTACACACCGTAGAATTTTTTTAAAATCGCTACGGTATGCAGGTTTCCTCACGATATTTTCCTTCACCGTTAAAGTGCGTGGTGATTGACTATCAATACACACATAACTCAGAAAAGTCAGAGGTGTGCCCTGTGTTTTGAACCCGCGACCTACGTGAACATGTAGGCAGCCGAGTCTGGTCTGATACCACGAGGCCACCACGCACTTGATAAACTAATTAATAAGTCCAAACATTTAATTATTTATAAGAGTAAAACGGAATGTAACTTCCGATAAAATTTGTAAACAATCCTGACCTCAACATTATAGAGCATCAAAAATTGCAATTTGAATTTGTACGCAGCGACTCATTTACATGTTATTCGAGCAACAAACCCTAAGGGACCGTATCAGCCATTTATGAGTTAAAAGTATTAAAGAAAAGAAAACTCGATAGATATAAAGAGATACGTATAATAACAAGAAAAGGAAGCCGCGTGCAAGAAAACGGCTCGCGGCGAGTAAACCCCGCGGAAAGCACCATTGTTCCGCGACTTTTTAAAACGGAACAAAATGAACGAGGGGAGGGAAATCGGATGAAAATATGAAAAGAATACACGTTATATACGTAAAAGTGAAACGAAATGTCGGAGATCGGGTCTCAGCCGCGGCGGTCCGCAAATATAATTTGCATAGCCAAGTAGCCGAAGTTTTGTCTGCAGCGGATGTTCGCAACCATATTCGTTCGTTGCTTTTTAACCACACTCTCATTCTGTATCGAGCCGGACTTTTTATTGCATTTTTTCCCCTTTGAACGAATTCCTTCAATATTTTGGTGGTTCGTTTTTATTCATACGCTCGGTCATCAAATTGTTTCGTTTCATATCACACGCTTTGTTTCCTTCTGCTAATCCTCATTTCATTGTCGATCTATTTTGAACAAACGACGTTAAATTATATTGCAGCTTTTGAATTTATATTATACTTGTTGTAAACCATGAACTGTGACGTAGTTTTGTAGACGTTGCATTTAGTGTTAAATTACTTGATTACAAAGAATAATAAAACAATAAACTCTGGCGCCATTTCAACTACTTTTATATTACGCTCAAAGATCATAGCAATATAAGTGAATACAAAAGGACGATTAACATATCTATTGGAGCTCTTAGAATTAGAACTATCATCGAGCACAAAGGCGGTAACAAAAGATCAAAACGTTTTCTAAAGTCGGCCTTAAATGAAATAACCGATTGAAGAATTATTACGATTCATCGCTATGGAGTTATGAATGAGGAAGCAATAGATCGGATTATTAAGCAAAAAGCGGAGCGGCCGTCTACAGACAAATATTGACTCGTAGAAACAATGAAGCCGACATCGGTACTGACGAGTGCCGCTGGATTGTGCGTGGGAAGACATTGATTGACATTTTAGCTTCGGTGGCTTCTACTCGTAATACAATTTGACATTGGAAATCAAACTGCGTTAAAAGCAAAGCCAACCTTTGAGGTTTCCACGAACGTTCAATAACTAAAGTTGGGTTAATTAATGTTCACGCGTTAATTAACAGGAAAAGTGAGATGAAAAGGTCTAAAAATAATTTCCAGCCGAGTGCAAAACTGTTTTTCAGAGGTGTTAAACTGAATCAATACTTGGACTCGATGGTCCGACTAATTTTCCACTGAACGGATCTATGGACAGCAGACCTTTGTATTGACGAGAAATTTACTGAAAAAGGACCTTTCCATCCTAATTTTGTTAGCAAGCCCATTATGTCCGCCCGTTAAATATACCGTGATTTGGTATCGATAATGAAAGTACACATCTTTATGTATTGCTTGAGATACAATTTAATTACAGCAAAACGGACTTTCACTTTTATTGTAACAGACTTTTTATTAGACAACTAATTGACGTTTGATTGATAAGTTTTATTTTATAAATTAAACAAAAAATCATATAAAGTCAAATCACTCCACAATTTAAAATGGTATATTATAACTGTTTACTTTTATTTTCATTTAACTTTAAATATATTAGTATTGCATTCCATTAAGACGTAATTTTATTACCGATTACAATTATTTTACTTATTGCCAACTTATAAATATATATATTTCGGATTGGCGAAAATTACTAACATGATAGCAACGTTATATTTTGCCTATAAAACCTCTACAAATAAATAACTCTCATTTGACCTGAACTAAGGACTTAGATGTCACGAAGTATGAGCATAGACTATAACGAAGATTAATGTGCGCTGAAGGTATGCTATACCCGTGGAATAGACTCGGAACATGGTCAAAACAAACCGCAGCAAGTTCAATGCAATAACATCACTTTGCTGATGGTAGGTCTCTCATATGTAAGAAGCCGTCTGGGTGTAAACAGCAGTGTAAACGCATTGTTGTGTTCCGGTTTGAAGGTCATTGTAGCCAGCGTAACTACTGGACATAATGAGGCTTAACACCTTATGTCACAGGATGGCGAACGCAGTGGAATGCCAAGCATTGCTTTGTAATTCATGGTGTTGTTTGGTTTTGCTACTCTTCATGAGCAGTCGTATTGCTTATTATCAGGCGAATAGCATGCTCGTCGCACCATTCATTGCAATAAAAAAAAGTATGAATAAATTGAAACAAGAGTGCAATGTTGGTATCCGTACATTATTAGTGCGCTATGTCGAAGGTCGTACGATGACAAATGATGCGTAGGAGGCGATCGCTAGTGAACCTCGCCCGTTTCATTAACAACAACATTAATTACCAACTAGCAAATCTTTAATGAGAAAATATGCATTCGTTTTGTTTTTATACACCATTTCTCTTGAACTTGTTAACTTCGAATTAGTCTACAGGTTGAAACGTTAATGAACTGTGACTTTAGTTTGTTTAACGTTTGCAGAAATATCTATATCTGAGAGCAAATAGAAAAGACTCATATGACAGCGTACTGATAAACGAAGTGAATCAGAATGGGGATGTCACATGAACGTGACTAGACAATGTCATCTTCAGTCTTATTTTTATAATAAATTAATATCAAAGCTAAGAAAATAATTAATTATAATGCATCATGCAAATTTATACCACAATTATAATCTACTTAAATGGTTTGTTTCTGTCGCGTAGCAACGGACCTAAAGGTTAAAAATTTAATTCGAATATTAGTCGTTTTTGTGAGTGTTCTATCCTAGAAATATGTCATTGTATAAGAACCTTTGAACGCATTCAATGCGGTCAATGTCGCGAGTGGAAACTAGATTTAAAAAATATTCACATGTGAAATATTATAAGGCTCTGATTTCAATATCTACTTTAAAATTATAATGTTAGTCGTTATCGGAATAACGCACGATAGCCTAACTTTTTAAAACTATCAAACTTTTTTACTTTTCGCTGAGGTACGCGAACTATTAAATATTTTTTGTAATGGCTATTTTTCCGACACAGAGTAATAAAAGTAAGGTAAAGGGTAAAGAATAAAGTGTTTTAGGCTAGTCTGTTTCGCAATTTAGACTAATTTGGTAATATTTTTATTATTTTGGTCATCTTTATGGGTACTATTTACAGTAAAACCGTATTCGTAATGTGTTAATTCAGTTAAAATATCAGTTAATGTCTTTTAGTTTTTCTTCGGTCACGCCGCCCCCAGCGCTATCGAAGGCAGGGCCTCTATACTGCATTTATCAACACGTATGCGGACTCAATCATTCGTCAATCGAACTTCGGAGAGAAAAAGATAGGAATAGTACCTTGCTGCATGCAAGAAAGAGAAATTGCTTTTATCGATGCATCGGACGATTTATTGAGGAAGAAATACTAAAACGAAAAACGCAACGCGACCGAGTCGAAGATTTTGACATATTGTCGATAATACTGAATATGTGACGAGAAGGAGGGAGATAGGCGATAAGCGATCCTGCATGTGTGCACACGTCCGCGGGTTATTATGCAGGTGTAGAAGTATGGCGTTCGAGGCAAGAGCAAAACCATTGATTTAGTCGAAGTTTTGTTTTGTTCCGCGTGCGGTATGCCGAGTAATTGTTGCTTCGATACGGTACGACTGAGCTGTGTTTCGCCTTCTTCTATTAATATTAATGTTCAATTATATTAGAACACGTGTTATACATCCTGTACGTTCTTCAGTAAATGTTTATAATACCCAGATTCTTTCTTATGGTTCGGAGTTATAATTTTTGCGTATCTTTCTATATTTTAGTGTTCTTGACGAGTATTTACATTGTTTAATATATGGTTGTTTTTCACAGTGATGTACCAAAAGCGGCTAAAGAAAGAGAGAAAACAAAGACAAATGATCCAGGAGCAACTCGACATGGAACTAAAGAGACGACAGAAGATTGAAGAGGCTCTCAAGCAGTCTGGCGCACCCGCAGAAATACTCAGAATTGTTACTGGTAAGTAATTTTAACACCTCATTAATATATCTACATTTAATGCAAATACTTTATTTCTGATTTTTGTATACCTTAACACTCTGCGTTTATAAAGAATATAAGTTCTAGAATAATAAAAATAAGACGATCAAAGATGCAATTTTTATAGCAATATACCAATCAAGTATTTGTTAGTAAACGCTCAATAAAGTTATGATAGCGGCATTCAAAATGGGATTAACCGGTGATTAATTTTATCCTGAGCGCAGAACGTCTTGAACATGTCAAATTGTCAATAGCATCCCGACCATTCAACAAGTTTGAACGTGAAGTGTATGTGCTCTTGACATGTTAACTTGCCGTCTGTCAAACTATTACGCGAAAACTCCGCGCGTTTCACCTCATCCAGAAAGTTATACTCTAATGATTGTGTTTAGGGTCGCTTCTCGATAGTACATTTGTAATTTTATCGCTAGTTAACTTCATATGGAGTGCGTGACGTAAGTGGGGTGGGCGAACGGTGAAGGCTTGTACTAATCTCCGTGTCAGGAAATCGTTTCGCAGACCATTTGAAACGAGGGTTCATTGCTGAACTAACACGCATTTGACTTGATTCTCTTGCATAATCGCTGTTTGCTACGTCTATTCGATGTTTGTTTGATTAATGCCGCTATTATAAGAATGAAGCCTGCAATTATTGGAGTGTTGATTGAATTAATTACCAATTTTAAAATTATACCGCAACACACTACTCTTTATTTAAAAATCCATCGTTTAAAAGAGTATTAAAAAAAAACTCTTTAAATTGGTATCCAAAATTGGAATAAATAATGTCTTATGCAGAGAATCTGACACCGGCAGCGCAAGAGCAAGCCCGGCACGAGCGCGAGAACGGCTCGGAGAGCAAGCCGCCGAGCGCGGAGCCCCCTGCGGCTTCGCCCCCCTTCCAGCGCGAACCCCCCCGCACCCCCGACAAGCCGCAGTGGAACTACCCCCCGCCGCCGGTCGACATCATGAGCGGCGGCGCGGCCTTCTGGCAGAACTACTCAGGTGAGTCGACCTATCATCATACTCTGTAGTTGTAGGCTACTGCTGAACTGTTCAAGTTCGGTCGTCTATCACGATCATCATACTCATAAGTCGTAACTACTGAATTGTTCGAGCTCAGATCATGGTTTTCGTACTTAATCGTTGCATTCTACTGCTGAACTATTCAAGCTCAGCTGATTATCCTGATCATTATACTCAGAAGTTGAAGGTTATTCCTCAACTTGACATGCTCGGTTGACTAAAACGATCATCATACTCAAGTTGTAGTTCAAACCATATTATCATCTTAAGTCCGACAAGTTCGACTAAACATGATAATATGGTTTGAACAGTTCAGTAGACTACAACTACTGAGTATGATGAATAGGTTGTGATAAAAATATTTCATACGGACTTTTTATTCCGGGACCTGATTCTGACAGGAAAAGTGCTTTGAAAACAGTTTAGGATAGTAATACAATAGGACTGAGAACGGACCAAATGAAATTTATAAAAGTTTTAGACATCATGCTTAGATGTAAGCCATTTTAAAATGTTACTATTACAAATAATGCAAAATTAACAATTTAAAATGTGGTGCTGATTACCGAATCAAGCGTGTACCTACTTTAAAATGACAGGATGCTGTCAATTCATTTTTGAACAATTAATGCTTGTTTTACTGTAATAATTAGATTCATATGTAATTATAGTTAAGTAGATACAAACTTATAATAAGCAGTAAATTTTAAAATCATACTTATGATGTGCTAATTTACTCAATTCGTCTACAATGAATATAATCGCATCATTATGTATACTTCATATTATAAAATAACTGCTCATTTCAATAAGACGTTCATACACATGGGTATAAATTGATACAACATTCATAAATTCTCGTTATTGAATTCTTGTTGGCGGATATTCGGCAATCCCATGTATGTATAATTTTGATTCAATAGAAAGGCCCTCGCGGAAAAACGGTAAAAATTCAACGCAATGAATATACTCATCATATTGCATACCATACGATTGAGAATGCGAGGCATGCACACACAGCAATGAGTTTGTGTTATTACTTTTTCATTTGGTTTTAAAATGAATTCTCTTTACTTTTTATAAGTTTGCTTGCGAACTAAACAGTTCGTCAGTACGATTATAGCTAGGAAAGTTTTATGTCGTTCAAGTGTTGGTATGTTATATTAGAATGATATGCGATTTTTTGTCATGATATTTTTTAATGACCAATAACAGGGAGCCACGATGACATTGAAATCCCATTCAACTGTGTCGCGTTTTGGGTTTAAGCTATGTATATCTGACTTCGATAAGTAAGTAATGTATTTGCTGTAGATTCATTGTAACAAGATGTCAACCTACAGGAATCTATGCGTCAGCATAAGTACGTTGCTCCAACTAGGCAGTATTATCGAAATATGACAATCAACTAGCGTCATTTAAAAACATAACGTATGTACGAATGCTAGTTGTTGCTATTATTTAATAGCGAGAAACATGAAAACGACTGCACATTGATAAGTGCAGTTCTAACGAGCATCGTCTAACATTCGTTTGATATCAAACGCCGGTATAACAGCGCCGCCCTTTGTGAACTCAAAAATGAATAGCGTTTTATTTGATATCAAAAAATGCAATGCACTCAACTTTTAGGCAACGAGAAGCAAAAATGTGATGCACGTATCGGTGAATCAAACCGTAGTTTTTTTCATTTATATCCGCTTTGTGGAGAGCCCAGAAATTTCATTAAAAATGCACCGGGACCGTGTGTGCCCCCACTCGCACGCGAATAGCCTCACGACGCAACGTCAACCATTGCGGAAATATTGAAATATACACTTTGTGCCCAACTGCTTGGTTTTACAACTTTTTTAACATTTTCGACGTGAGTTCACCTTTAAATACTGTTAAATACGGCTTTTTGCATTAAAGTATTTTCGTTTATAGTAATAAGATTAAAGCAAAACAATGCATACATATTTTCTCTACAGTAGTAAAGATATGATTAATCGGAATGTCCGGGCCGGCATATTTGACTCGATTGGCGAGCACTGCACAATTCATTCGGGGTAGCGCACTCACGTTGCCGTATTAGTAAAATAAAGGCTGATTATACGACAGACTAATGTGTCGATAGTTCTTTGCCACATAAAAGTCCACTCTATTAGAGACTCCAGACTCATACCTATAGACAGACGGACGTATAATAATTCTGTAACAAATCGTCTTTACCTTTTAAAATCACGAACACTAAATAATATTTCCAGTTAGAACAACGGAAGTTTAATCAAAACCATTGCACAGCACAATAATTGGCGCTTTATTTGGTATGTCGGCATCAAAGGGTGGCATAAGGCTCAAGCAGCAACGTAACATTGATATGCATTTAATCATTTCCTGCGTTTTGCCAAGTGCCTTTTGTTAGGTCTTTTCGAGTAGAAATTGCAACTAATTTGAACTGTTACCCTTCCCGAGTGTCGAATCACACGCGAGCACGCAACGACCCAATACAAATAGAGTGTGCTACACGTGGCTATTGCGACTATTACACGTATAGTCAGACCAGCCTACAATAGAAAAGTTAAAGGTAAAATAGATAATAGAATTATTAATTTACGGCCGGTCTCTATATCCTATCTATCTTTAACAAGAGTTTAAAATAGCTACCATTACTGTGTCGATACAATTATTACTTCAATAAACAAAGATAGACATATACACTTATCTTGCCTACCTATTTATATGTAATACATGCACCATATCTATGAATCATTCTTTGTTAACTAAAACACAAAATGCACCGGAATATCTAATGAAATCTCTTATTAAAGATAGATAGATTATAGAAACCGGCCGTTAGACGATTAGCGTTTCTGTCTACTAGAATGGAGGATATTGTGATCACGCTATGAACCAGGCAAAAAGCTATGCTTACGAATACCTACGGGACGTCAACGACTGATAACGGAACGATCTTTTAGGTAGTGTCATAGTTCTGTAAATAAGTTAATAAGTAGACAAAAACTTAATTGAATGTACGTTTGGATTTATAGATAAAACATAGTAGACTACGTTTTTTACTATTTGAGTGAAGCGTGCTTATTTACAGCAAACCAACAATCAAACTAATTGTCTTTATAAAGTAAACATCATTTATCTGTAATTCAGTAATTCTTTATCCTTGGTCACTGTATTGCAAGAGATGTAAAAAATAAGAATATAAAAATATAAGACGGCCATAAAGCTAAAACACAAAAATACAAGCGGGTTGTAAATATAAAAAGGTTGGTAACAGAAAAACAAAAATTAAAACTTGGAGCCTTTCATCAACTTTCCTCGGTGCCGTCGGTAAAAGAAAAAAACATATTTTATTATTCCTAAATTAGAAAACTTTTTTCTACGTGCTTTTCATAAGAAACGAGATGGGTCAAAAGTATTGCAAACAACTCAGAAATATTTAAATGAAGCATCCGATCTAAAGTGTTGGTGATCTATCAATGTGAAGAAACAATTTATATTCAAATGTTAAGTGGTTTTATTTCATTTTGTCTGATATTGTGGCATATATTTAATTACTCCCTTAGATAAAACACTAAATTATTATGACCATCACTATAATTTAATTTGCATCTTCATTCAGTCAGGTAAAATTGAAAAACAACAATTATAGTAATCTTAAATATTTCTGAATATGACAATAATTTATTTACTTCTCCTTCATTTACCTCATATTATAATATAGTAAATAAAAAAAAATGTCTTTAAATGTTTGTTCAATCCCGGCCTACCAAAGTACAAGTCGTGAAGATACATAACCAACTAATAGCTTAACTTGCTCAAGTGACTAGGAAGCTAACATATTTACGCAGGTACGCGCCATCAATCATAATTAACGGCAGTAATCATTACACGATTGGTACAAACTCGGCAAACTAATCAATAATCATTATAAACAAGAAAATATATTTATCGAATTAATAACGCTTTTTAACACAATTGTTCCTGATGTTTGCGCAGCCTTGGCCCACACAGCTGTATTAGTTTACATGATTACATGATATGAGATCGTATGCAAGGCTAATTAGCTTGGATCGCAATAAAGCTCAGAACAATTGCAGTTAATGGCCTTCGTGGTATAATGTCAGCTGCGTCATTATTTCATATATCTTGCATAAATTATAAAATAGACTCTGTTAATCTGGTATTCTGGATTTAATACAAATTATAATCCAAATGAATAACACAAATATTCTTTATTTCATGTTTCGAAATTCATCCGAGTTCTTAGAAAGATGTTCTCTTCTTTAAATAAAGTACATAATCCGTAAGCGTGCATAACTTTATTGAAATAAGACATGAAAATTTTCATAAAACATGTCGAATGTTTTCTCAGAAGCGAAACGAATAAACCGGCCGATATTATATAAGTAATATAAAGTTGAAAAATTAATAAAGAGGAAACTCCTCCATGTTACTTTTTAGGTGAGCTTGTAAAATGAATGGAATAAAAATTGTACCGCACAGGTGCGCTCAAAAACCTTTGACGATATTAACTTTTTTGTTTATGCTCTGGTAATACAGCCGCAGTATTGAACACAGAGTTTTCATCAATTTGTCCAATGTATTTTAGGGTTCCGTTCCTAGTAGGTTTATATTTTTGTAAGTTTGAGATTTGGTGTCCGATTTTAAGACGGAGTTATTTCTTCGGAAGTAGTTACCACTAAAATTGCTTATGATAAAATTTGTGAAAGCATTTTCAATAAAACTCGTTAAGGCTTTATGTCTTATATACATTAAATTACATAATAATCATGATAGTTAAGATAAGTAGTCACGAATCAAAAATATAATAACATTCAATTATAATCTCTATGTTTTTTACCCTAGCAATTTTCTTGCGCGTGGGTCAACGAATACTAATTTTAAAATTCCACAAATATTGGCAAAGTCGTAATCGCAATATTTTAAAATCAAATTTCAGCTCCTTAGTTAACCAGAAGTCATTAAATAAATTTTTATTCATTTAGAAGAGTCACCTTAAATTTTAAAGTAGAGAAAGTAAAAAAATGTGATATTGAGAAAAAATATGTCCCTAATGGAAAATCAATCCAATCATTGGAATTAGGCATGGTCGAACAGAGTCGGCAGCGGACACTTCGTCCCGCCACCCGCGACCAGCTTGGTGAAATTACATTATGATCAACTCATTTCGTGACCAACGGTATAGTTCCCCTTACACAATCATCCGTTTACACCAGCCCTTTGTTCCCAACCATCTCAAATTTCCAGTCAAAGTATTAATCAACTTTTTTTTCTTCATGTATTTTACGGTAGTAATTAATTTCGCTTTAACAACCGACGAAAGGTGTCGATTGCGTTAAAAAATAATGAGCAGATGGACTTTTTACTATTCTTACAAAGGTGTTGGGTGACACTGAAATTTTGAGGAAAAATTATAATTTTCACAAATTAATGAACAATAATACGAAAGTAAACAATACTTGGTTATAATTATGAGCTATATTATGTATCACTGGAACTGAGGAACTCTAGAAAGGAAGACAGTTAACAAAGTTTCCACATGAGTTAATGTGTATTTCTGTTTAAAACATTTAATCATCATCTAAAGATTCTGTAACTGTTCTAAGCCCCGACGAAAAGTTATTAGCCAGATCTTCAATAATAATATGACATTTTGATCTGGTACAACAGGTTTTCTTGCGTGCAATATGAATATTTACTTACAATACTTGTAACACTCAATAAGAAACCTCTTTTCTTATATTGATTTGAGCCTAATTACTCTCTTTCTTCGAGCATGATACGATCAGTGAAACTGCTCTAAATAGAGTGTTCCTATTTACTTATTGATATAAAAAAGCTATTCGTTCTCACTGTCACTTAAGAGCAGTGTCGTTTTATTTCTACGAACATTACAAATAAATGGAATCACGTCCACCTTGTAAAGTCCTTTTTTATCATTCCCTGACCATCTGATCGAAACGAAATCGAAATAGTTCTTTTAAATGTTTTTGTGTCTTTACGACACTGTGAAAGTAAGTGTCATTGTTGAATGTAAGAATATTCGATTCAGAAATCATTCTGAACTAACAAATGTCTTTTATACCAACTCTGTTGAGAAAGACGAGGGCAAACATTATAAGATAACTTTTTATTAAGCTGAGCACTCAACCATTACAGTTGTTTCAAAGAACAAATAGATTATACCTCTCAAAGGAACCGGCAATTCTGTTTTAGAAGCGGCAAATGCAAAAATATTACGTATTCAAACAGACCTAATGGGACATTTAGGGGTGGCAGCCGAGTGAAACGGCAAAGGCCGAAGCTTTTAAGTGTATAATATTTAATTGTGACGCCCTAGGCGTATAATCTCGCCCGAGATAATAGGTTCTGTTTCGGGACAACCCTCGACGCGACACTTGCGAGTGTGGCGCCCTGGAGCAAGTCTCCACTGAAACAAATCGGATTATAATTGAGTTTTTCTAACTTACGAATGTTTTTTGAAACAAATTGTCACTCTAAACGGCTTAGCTCACAGAAACAAAACAGTATCGCATTGGTATATACATGTATAATGATTGTCATATAGATAAGCTATAAATTAACGCATTCAGAGCATAAATTGTGTACGAATGTCAGGATCAGAAATTGAATTCCCTGTTGAGAAAATGTTCCAACAAAGTAAGCAAAAAACGCGATTCCGTTTATATCTTTTATATCTCGTAAATTGCAGGAGGCGGCAAGCGTTGCATGAAATTGAATAAGCATATTTCGTAAAAGTCGACGTTTTCAGAGACAATTGCCTTACCTCACCTACTCTTGCCTCTTCACGAACTTTGTCAATTTTCCTAAAATCTTATTAGTGATTCCTCCTATCCTTCAGACGTGTTGTGAAATATTAAAGTATTTCATTTTGATTTCATTTGTACCGCAACGTCGACATTGATCGATTCATAATATTTAAGACGGGCCTGACGGAACAGTTTATATTAATGTTTTGTTATTTGATGTTGAATTTGTTTCTCGGCTTGTTTCCTGAAGACGTGATATTAACAATTAATTAACACACACTGATGTAGTGATCAGTGAGCGCCGAGTACCGAGTGCCGACTGTGAAGGAACAACCCTTCTAGACACAATTTAATAACACAATATTGCGAGTGATACGTTTTTACCGAGCACATCGAATATTAAATTAGAATACGCCGTACGGATGTGAAGTCCGTTTGATGTGAAATGGCTTTCCCCTAAACACTAATGACATTTTCCGGGGTGACACACTTGCGTTTTAACGTCGCGTCGTCTACGACTCGCTCCCGCTTTTGTGACTGTATGCGTGTTGTATTATATTGTTGTTCAATTTATAAGCAATTTATTTTCAAATTTTATTGTTCAAATACTATTTTAGGTTCATTATTAAAAGTTTAAACGAACTGTGTTGATTAGGCTGAAATTATAAGCAAAGCAGAAATTGATATTAAATATGGTTATCAGTCTTTGCTGACATTGGACACTTTACTGATTTTGGAGTTAAAACGAATGAATATAAGTTTAGAATGTGAAAAAGTAAACATATTTGTATTGTCAACAGAATCCCTGGCCCAAGAGTTGGAGATGGAGCGCAAGTCGCGGCAGCAGGCGATGGAGCGTGATGTGAAGAGTCCGCTGTCCGACCGCGCCGGCTACTACAAGAACTCAGTACTGTTTAGCTCGGCCACTTAGCTGCAGCACCCCGGGGCCATGGACTTCCCCGACAACCAAGAGTACGATAAAGAAGTCAACGAATCAAGGAAACCAATGATCAGCGTCAAACCTGAATTTAGGGAAAAATAAGATCCAAAGATTTAGATTGGCCATGGTACACCGCTACTCGACCTTACAATGTCTTCTGCATGGACAAGTGTTGGATACTTCTCGAGATTCGAATGTTCATCTTATTGTTTATTCTATTCTAAGTTTTCGGCGTGGAGATCTCAATGGAGTTGTAGGTACTTCGCATTATTGAGACTAATTTGTAAATATTGTTATTGAATTCGATATAAGGAGGTAGATTTCGTGACGTTAAACGGAGTCTCATCAAATTTTCTTCCATAGTAAAATTTGTAAATATCCCTTTATATATTATTATTAGAAGTAAGACTTACGGTTTTATCGACGATTCAAATATATAATTTATTTTATTCTTCAATATTTAAATCATGAAGTAGTACCTTTACACTTATCGTTAAATGCCATATTTATGTAATAAGTATTTTCCGTTGTTTGTATCTTGTGATTTTCGCATTGGAACAATTTCTTTACAACACTTATTCCGTACCTACTACATACATATCATAAGCTTGGACGAATTTCAAGTCGATCAAGGTCAGTGATCGATTGACACAATGGTTGGAATTGATCAAAGACTGTTTTTCGAATTTTGTTTTTTTCTAAAGTTGGCTACACTAGTCTCGCCGGGGTTCTGTGAAGGAGGTGTTTAAGTTCCTATAAATATTTGTTTAACATTTGCAAAAGACCACCATATCGTCAGTAAAACTGAGTGACAGTAGGTACACGTCGCCCAAGATGAAACGTTCAATATCAGTAAATAATATTATGTGATCTTCACTATCATGTAATTTATTCAATTTTAGTGCAATGATTAGTTGTAACTGGACCTAGAATATCTTTTTAATCATAAAATGTACGATAGTTGATACGTTAAGTTAGTGGTTTTGAAAAGGTACATTTTTACAATTCAAATTTATTGACTGAACAGTAACAGAGAACACAAGGAAGAGAGCCGTTGGTTCTCGCGTACAATGTAACGTAAGTGTCTCGTTTTAACTTTGGTAATGTAGACGCTGTATAAATAATTATATTCGCTGTGTCTCGTATCAGTAACGCAGAATCAATGTATATGAGTAGTAGTTAACCATAAGTTCAGTAGTTTTAAAATTATATATAAAGTATGAAATGATAGCGTTATTTATATTGATGCTTAGTTTACGAGACTTTGGATGTCTTACATAGTTTCAATAAGATTTAGGTATGAAGTGTAGAATTGGCGCTTGGCTATTACTCAATATGATTACGTTTGGTGAGCAGACTGGCACAGATACCTGGCGAGTGCTGGCAAGTTGTATCGCGGCGCTTGTGCACAGACGAACGAGTATGCCTTGCTGTTTTGTTTCAATAGATACGTTATAATAGTCAAGCGCCGATACAAACGATCGCTTCGTACAATTATTTGGTAATTATCTGTAACGGATAATGCGATGTAATGAATAAAATTAGTTGTTATAATAAATGTTTAGCTGATCACGAGTGACTGTGTAAAGAGCGTGAATGTGGTACTTTTGTATCATTTCATTATTGTTTCATCACAATGTAAATTGACAATACTGAGTTAGTAGGTAACAGTTGTAAGTAGCCCCGCGGCACACAAGCGCAGTATTGTCTGATAGTAATCTTAGCGTTCATAGCATATATATTTTCTTTATAGATGTTGAGGCTTCTCAATCGATGTACCTATTATTTCTGTTTGAGTAATACGAGCAGTACGATTCAAACAAACCTTATTATTTATTATTTCTATTATGATTATTATTATTGATTTACTTAAAATTGTGTGTGTGCCTTGTATCGTAGATGAAAATATCAAGATTAAAAATGAAAATTATCACTTTGTGTTTTGTTTTACAACCCTGCTCTCATAATTGACCAATTAGTAATAAAATACGTTAATTATTGGCAGTTGTGCTATTAAGCACGAACTGAGTATGTTGCAAGCCAGTTGCTAAATTCCAGGAGGCCATACATCTAGCAATCTACAAGCTTCATACTGAAGTAGTTATTATCTGGAATTATTAAGAAAATTAAAAAGAATAAATTAAAAAAAAAACTTGTACTGTGGTACAATAACTGACATAATTATAGAAGTCGCTGGATACAATTCGCTTTCAAAAGCTAGGTATCGAAATACTCGGAGCAGACCTATATGAACATAGAAAGAGAGCATTTTGTGGGTGATGATGATAAAGAATCTTTGTGTCAGAATTAAACTATTTTAGACTCTAAATCCCCCATATACCGAGATGATTTTAACCCAAGATTACATACCCTGAGTATGTTTCTTTCTGCAAAACATAAATAAGAAATAACCATTTAAAGCAACATTAATATCACTTACAAAGTCTTTCAACTCTAAACTTTTTCTACTGCTCGTGAAATCCAAGAAATCCAATAAAAGTATATCGAGATCTATTGTGTTCTACTCACGTTTGACAAAACCACTTGCATTGTTCTCATGACAACTTGATTCTATTCATTTCGAAACGCATCTTTTTACTGACCACAGTTTTTTCAAACGATTCCTATTTCTGTTTTTATTTTAAGTATTTTTATTGTCACGACAAAGTAGCTAAATCACCTGATGGTTAGTGCTGAAGAGGCGGTTGTCAGTCGTCAGTCGTCAGTTGAACAAATTATGCCGGCCTGCTGGAAACCGGACACGCAGACTTAACACGAAACTCATACAGTTGCAGGAGCCACTATGATGAGTTTTACATCGTGTACAGAGGTCGCTATCCAGGAAAATATTAATATCCTAACACCAGCAAACATTAGTATGTACAATAGTCACAAAATTGATGTAGTTATTTTATGACATAACAACAAATCATGAACATGATCAAATGAAACACCATAATTCCTTATTTGACCCTACAATTTTTCGATTTAACATTTATTAATAAAATAATGTCCCAAAGTACTCTTCTGTGGCTTAATAAACAGTAATAACATACACATAATAACTGAAACTCGAAGAATATCTGTACGCCACGCATACATATATTTTTCTGTACAGGGACCAAAACCGCTAATTTCACAAACATCGGAGTTGATAGCCACTAGGCCTCTTAGTCCTCAATGCAATAAATCGCAAAATAATATAATAGATTTAGGTTTTAATATGAATTGTTTCAACAATTGGATCTTATTACCCAATTATCTTTCTATACATACTAAAACCTTTGGGCACTTTTATAGTATGTATAAAAGAAGACAGGGACAAAAAAAAAACATAGAACTGCTGATTGTTGCTAAAATAAGATTCTTCTGCTAAACGCTATTCTACCGTTGGAACTAAAGCGTAAACAGCGGTGACTAACTTCTTTTACAAGTAATAATTTTCCAATGGAAACCTTATTTGATAACAAAAGATAAAACGATCCCTAAAAGATTATTTATCAGAGTAATAATTTAAAGTAATTAATTTTAAAAAGCAATAAAACTACGGCGTCGTAAAGCAGAAAAGTCATAAGAGTTCGATTTTATATGAAAACTGTGTGGAGGGCGCGATAGCCGTTTTAAATCCTGTGAAATCGGAAAACTTCATATTTATTGCTAATAGATTTTCGGCCGATGAACACCGGGTTATTTGGGATGCAATTTTATTTTGTCCATATGAATGATTTTTATATTTGCCCCTAGGGCGGGATCGCAGTGCCGACTCTGTGCCCACCCCATACAATTTCGGACATCGCTGGCATTGACCCCCTAAATATGTTTGGGGAAATACATTGGAAAACCTATTTCGCAAATAGTTTCGTCAATAGGCAATCGTACGCTTTTTAAGTTTTAATTTTGGTCCAAATTTTTTTCAGTACTATTACTTGAAATTATAATATAATAACAAAAAATATTAAAAAACAAGGACAGATAAAACGGACAAAAAATATAATTTATTAATTAACGTAATAGTTTTATACTGTATGCCATTATCCCATGCATAAAGTCCTCGTCGCATGACTTTTCAGCCATGTTGTAGAGACATTTGGCTAATATTAATATTACGACTGGTTGCCTTTCACCACACCAACCTAATGCGGTTGGTAAACTTCACATACCTTCGAACTTCTTTTAGTGAAATTCGCTTCTTCCTAGAAATCGTGTCTAACGTAGGTTTGAACCCGCGTCCTCTGGTTCGGTAAGTCGATCTTCAAACAACTGAGCTATTGCTGACAATTTTAAGTATCTATAACGTATAATACTACTACTACGTATAGTAATACGTATAAAGTGACTGCGCCAAGTTTTTCAAGTAATATGAAAAATGTCCGCAATTATTAATCGGACACTCATTTTGCAAGTTGTTAAAAGTTTTGATGACGTTTTGATTTGATACGGAACCCTAATTTATGCTTTAAAATAGCTGCATGACCAGCTGTATGGACCCCTTTTTAAAATTTAACTCTACCGTTGATACATGTTTTATCTCAACATGGTCAGTATTTGGCTTGTTACCCGCAGAACCACATTACTGAATACAAAACCTATAAAAGTCATGATATATTTTGCCATAGCAAACCCACTGTCGAGTTTTAACCGCCCCATCGATTTCCATAGCGACATTTTGGAAGCTGACTGTATTCAGGGACGTCCTGCGACCTTCATTAGATTTTCCATGCACATTGACTGCAAAAAAATTAAAATTTACAAATAAAAACCCTGAAAATAGTATTTATATATCAATGGCCAAAATAATGTATTTAGAAAGAATCCAAACGAATCTTACGAATGTTCAGTCTCCCTACGATTTGAGCAGCACAATCGTTAGTGAAAACGGCCCAGTCTCCTTTAACCTTTCCTTTCTTCATTCGTACTATATATAGACTACATTTATAAAATTTTGGTTCGAATTTTATACGTAAAATAAAAGGTTTTCACTGAATAAGTTAAAACTTGACTTAATACAATACAATATATGATACAAAACAATTAAATCTAAGAAGTAATCTAATAGTACTATATCCTTCATTTACCGTTGGTCCACGCCGTTTTCAGTAACTATGGCCTGAGCAGTGTAGGAGAATGTTCCCGTCGAGTCGTATAAAACGGAATTGCTTGTAATTACTCTAATAAGGCTGGCACTGACACTATTCCGGAGAGTCGTAGTACAATGTTACACATAACATTATGCGATTATAAATGGAAATTGCATAAATATACAGTAATTTTCTTAGGACCTGGAAGATATAAAATCAAGATATTAAAGTTCAGCGCTGATTGTATTTACCCAAAATGATTACTGATTATAGTGGTTACTACTGATCATTGAGGGACTCAAATCCGAATTAATTCAATAAAAGTGGTTAAGATAGTGTTGAGTGATGTTGCTTCTGTTTTCGGACAAGCGTGAAGTTTGCCATTAATCGATGTATTTGCCTGTCATACTATTTATTATACTAAATCATTTAAATAACCATTGAAATCCAACTAAATTTTTAGGAGTTTTACTCTCCAGGTCCGAAGATGCTCGTTAGATTTTGACCAATTTTTTTATGGGACCACATGTGAAGTATACGCTTTAAAACAAAAAAATAATTTTCCAAAGCAATTCAGGCGTCTCCAAGTAATCAGTGAACATACATAAAAAACATTCCAAAAAATTGAGAACTCCCTCCTTTTTTGCAGTCGGTTAAAAACGACGTATTATAAAGAAAGTGATCCATAGATGTGAAGTCACAAAACGTATTATTCTTATAAGAATAATGACGTACTTAATCCAGAGAAAACGCAACTACAAAAAAAATACTAAAACATTAATGTTCTGAGTACAAGACTATCTACAGTCCCTGTCCACCAATACATTTCACTTGCGAAAAAAACTGTTTCTGTACACTTATAAATTACATTGTATCGATCATTATTACATGACGGCATTTCAACCAAATATCAGCCAAAGATATAAATACTCGCATCGCTCTTAAATTTAAAAGTAGCATGACTTACAACACGGAATATTAATTGACTCTAACTATATTACATCCAAGAGTACGAAAACACGTGATGTTTGTTTTAAAACGTTACAGTTGGTTTTCTGCACTTAATCTTGCCTCAGCTCGGTAATTCTTAACAATAATAAACTGTATTTTTAATTTCATAGCAGGTACTTAATCATTCAAATAATAAAACTCCGGAATAAGTCAGTCATCATTAATGTTGTTTGTGCATGTTTGGATTGATTTTTGACTTGCAACGATATTGTTTAGTCTGGTCTACAAATAACTTTTGTACATTGTTTTCTCGATTAGAATAAATATACAAGTTTGCTAGCTTTTGCCCGAGACTTCGTTCACGTTAATGTATATTTTTTCCACGACTCAGGCTTCAGGATTTAGCAACGCAGAAAGTATTAATGTAAACATGAGAAGTTATTTTTCTATACCTCTATTTGTTGACTTTTATTGGACTTTATAATTATTTTAAAACATATTCATTTTTAGGAAAAGTTGGTACGCTAATTCATTTTTCAAGTTTTAACAAAAAATCTGATAGATTGCATAAACTGAGGAAGTACCAATTTTGGTCTAAGAAACGAAAACAGTTCACAAAGCTTCTTTTTGTGAAATTCTTACTCATCATGGTTAGTTATTATCATAGTTATCATCAATAGCTATTCTTGACATGAAAACAATCGAGCTCGGTTGAAAAGTCAATTCAATAAGGAATCTCAAATATTTTTTATAGCACGGAATATTATTTCAATATGAATTATGAGTGTATGTTGCAAAATAATGATCCCCTAGACAAGAAATTGAATAATAAAACAAATAAAATAAATTAGCCGTTTGTAGATGGCTGTTTCTGACAAGTCGCTTTGAAAATCCCGGAAGAGCCCAATGTTCAATGCTCCATTAGAAAAAATGCTGTGGAGATAATGATAATCATGAATAAAAAACTGACAAATATATATTTTTAAACCTGTTCGACAAAGTGATTACGATGCAGCTTGTATAAAAGCAGTGTAACTCAAATAAAATACCCAACAATCGGCACAATTTCGTCGGTCTGTGCAGTTTTTTTTTTCTATTATGGTCTACGGTGGTTGCTGGTACTAATACCCCACCGTCAAAGCCAATAATCTAATAACTAAAACAGGTGATTAAAAATAAAGCAGTAAATTGAAATATTTTTATTGATTAACAAGTACCACTTGTACCAGCAACTTATCTTTCGCCACACGATAGGCAATAAATCTATGTAATAAAATAATTGCGTAATATAGGGCTGGTTGTAAGTTCACAAACGTTTGGAGTTAATACTCGTCGCAGAGTTAATATTGCGCGCATAAATATTGTCGCACACGACAGCTCCTCGCCGCTTGTAGTCTCTATTGAAGTATAGCACTTAAACAGGATGTTTTATTTTGTCTCTACCTTGCTGTAGACATATGTTAGGAATTATTTGTGTATGTATGTATTATTTCGGTCCACCGACCGTAAACATCACGCCTTTTTCCCAGAAGGGGTAGGCAGAGGTGCAACCAGGGCAACCTGGTTTTGCCTTATATGTCCCGTCCCATAATGTGATAGGGGGCGAGCCTATCGCCATATCGGGCACAATTTACTGACTCCAAGCCGATAATGAATAGAAAAATCCAATATCACTGCCCGACCCGGGATTCGAACACGAGACCTCAGTTTTGTAATCTTACAGTAGTACAACTACGCCACCGTCGCACTCCAGGATAATGCTAGGTAGAAAGAAAGAATGAAAAAAAAATAATATCAATAATGTGATAGCGCAGCGCTTAAAAAATTGTCTATAACCCGAGACTGCATGGTTATTCATTCAAACAGTGGCTTGTGTGGTCCACTAGTTACTGTAATGTTTATTTCTGATATTAATCCTTGTGAGAGCGAAAAGTCGCAATGTAGTTTATGATATCTGCGAGTAGACATTTGTATTTTAATGTACGGTCCACTGTAATAGAGGTCCAAATGCAGTTAATCTAATAATGACAAAATTTGTCACTCGTTTTCCGACTATTCATCCCAACTGGTAGTCAGAAATTACATTCTTCTAGCATCCTGCCCTCGCTGAAGACATCGCTCTAAACAACGCTATGAAACACGTAATGTGTTATTCTAATATTAAATATTCCAGAGTTTGCTATCTACATACAAACTTAGAATCGTGGCACAATGGCATACAATGTCATGAGCCCGATTTTGACGAAAACTAAAACTAGATACTTGGATTTGCTCGAATCGCCATTCATTGCAATAAAAAAACATACTAACTCTACCTTTTCATAATTAGTGAACACAAAAAAAAATACGGAAAAAAATACTATCGTCTTATTTTTACGATTTTGTACCACTATTCTGTGAATGTGTTAATTTCTTTCATTGCAAATAAAGACGAAATTCTATAGATTTTAAAATACAACTTCTTAGCTAATAAAATGAATCACCCTGTATACACACGCAGGTAACACACAACACACGCACCTGCCGACAGGAGCCGGCGCAATTTTCGCTCTCTGCTCTCAACGGATTAGTTTTTCCTTACGATAATTAAATAACTTTGAGCTATGTTGTTGCGTGATGTATGCCCGTGTTTATTGTCTTGTCCCGGTTGCCATCCGGTTGGGGTGATCGTTTCAATGGCCTTGGTTGTCGTTTCAAAATTATTTTACGTCCTCTTTGGGTGGCAATCTAAATTGGCTGTTAGACGCACAAAGTGAAATATAAATTTTTAATTAACCAAATTATTATACTTATTTCATTGATTACAATTGGTAACAATTGGAATTACGAAAAAAATGTTGAAAAAAGACACATAATCAATTTTCCAAGATTAAGAAAGTCTGTAAGTATATCGCCACGCGTAGAATAAAAAAAATAAGCTCAAATTCGATAGAATTTGACTGGGAGTACCCAGTCAACACACATGACTTAAAATATTGCCTTCACAAAATACTAATTTTAACATGACACTAGCAAACAATTAACGTTTAATATGCAATCCTAAACAAGGCGTGTAAGACATTCGTCAAAGCAATTGGAATTTGTCCGCGGGTCAAATGAAAGGGTACGTGTAATCTTTATTCATTTCAATTAAAATGGAAACAGAAAGGCGATTGCTTAACATTGTTACGGCGACACTCAGTTATGAAAACATCTTAACCCTTGGAGGGGCCGGGCCAATTTGCATTACATTCAGATTTGGAAACACTCGTTTTTGTGGTAATTGCTATAGGAATTACTTCGTCTTATTCTATTTCTGAATTCGAGAAGCATTTATCGCATATAAGTTTGTTAATAAATATCATATTGTTACGTAATATAATGATGTGTTAAAGTTTTTTTTTTTTTTTAAGCCTTTATAGGCAGACGAGCTAGCGGCCCGCCTGATGGAAAGCGGCTACCGCTGCCCATAGACCTCCGCAGTGCCAGGGGTCCAGCACAACAAAGTCGCTGCCTACCTTAAGGAAAGTACTCTCTTTAAGCCTCGTTTGAAGAAGGACAGGTCATAGCGCTCAGGAAACACCGATGCAGGGAGTTCATTCCAGAGCTTACACGTGCGTGGTAAGAAAGAACGCTGAAAACGTGCCGTTCGGGAACGGTACGCTTCCAGGTGGTAGAAATGAACTCTGCTGCGGTGACGGGTGGTGCGATGGTAAAAAGGTGACGTTGGTACCATCTCAAACAATTCCTCGGAGCACTCCCCATGGAACAGACGATAGAACACACAGAGAGACCCGAAGTCTCTCCGCAGTCCTAACGGCTCCAATTTGTCCGTGAGATTGGGGTCATCGACTATTCGACAAGCACGTCGCTGTAAGGAGTCAAGTGGGTTGAGCTGGTATTTTGGGGCACCTGCCCAGAGGTGAGAGCAGTACTCCACGTGGGGCCGGATTTGTGCTTTGTAGAGCGTCAATCTATGACCCGACGTGAAGTACCGCTTGGCTCTGTTCAGGATACCCAACTTCTTGCTCGCCAGTTTGACTTTATCCTCCAAATGGCTCCTAAACTCGACGCTGCTCGATATTTCGACGCCGAGGATCCCAATACTTTCGGATCTTTGGAGAGTAACTCCTTGGAATTGTGGCGCCAAGACAAAGGGGTCCTTCTTCGCAGTGAATGCGCAAACTTGTGTCTTTGAGGGGTTAAATTGAACTAGGTTCAATTCACCCCATTCGGAGGCCCGCCCCAAAGAGCTCTCGACTTCAGACACAAGTTGAGACCGTCTTTCCCCAATGGAATCTCGAGAGAGACTCTGATGGCCGATGTAACGCGCGTCACTCGTACTATCATCTGCATAACAATGCATGCTGTCGATAGACAACATGTCATTGATATGCAGGATAAAGAGTGTCGGCGATATCACCGATCCTTGTGGAACACCAGCATTAATGGTTTTGGTCTCGGAGCAACAGCCGTCCACCACGACTTTTATGCTCCGACCATCCAAGAAGCTGGCGATCCACTTGCAGAGTGCCTCAGGGATTCCATACGCAGGTAGCTTCGCCAGAAGGGCGCCATGCCACACTCGATCGAACGCCTTCGCGATGTCAAGGCCGACCGCAATCGCCTCACCCCCACTCTCCAAAGCCTCCGCCCAGCGGTGCGTGAGGTACACGAGAAGATCACCAGCCGAACGACCGTGACGGAAACCATACTGGCGGTCACTAATCAGCTGGCGGTCCTCAAGATACCTCAGGAGCTGAGTGTTTATAACTCGCTCCAAGACCTTGGAGAGTAAGGATGTGACAGCAATCGGCCTGTAACACAAAGGGTCCGAACGATCACCCTTTTTGGGGACTGGGTGTACATGGGCGACCTTCCACGAAGCCGGAACCCGGTTGGTTTTATAGGAAAGACGGTACAGGCGCGTGAGCACGGGGGTCAACTCAGGGGCGCACGTCTTAAGAACCACTGCGGGGATACAGTCTGGCCCACTCGACTTATGGATGTCGAGAAGCATGAGCTCCCGTCTGACAGATCGTTGGGTGATTTTGATGTCAGACAGGAGACTTTCACACCGTGGGATGTTCGGCGGTGTGGCTCCCCCGTCATCCAGAGTCGAGTTCGAGGCAAAGTGTTCGGCCAAGAGATCGGCTTTCTCCTTTGCACTATGGGCCAAACTGTTATCGGGTTTACGCAGTGGTGGGAGACTGGATAGGCAGAAATTGCCCTCCACAGCCTTAGCGAGCGCCCAAAAAGCACGGCTCCCAGAGGGATAGCTTTGGAGCCGCTCGCCAATTCTGCGGATGTGCTCCGCCTTGGCCTTAGCTAAGGCTCTTTTGTTGGATCTAGAGGCGGCATTGTACTTCCGTTTCTCCTCCTTCGAATTTGGATCCCGACGCCTCCTGGCGTCTTGCCACGCCGCGTATGCGGACTGCTTGAGGCGCGCAGCAACGGCGCAGGCACGATTGTACCACGGCCGGCCGCGACGCCCAGCGGGTATTTTTGAGCTGGGTATGAAAGTTTCCATACCCAAGCTAATTGCCTCCGCGACGCAGTCCGCAAAGGCGTCAGGATCATCAGAGGAGAAGCAAAGCCGCCCCCATGGGTAGGACGCGAAGAATTCGAGTCCGTCCCAATCTGCTGACATATACCGCCAAACTGTGCGAGTTCCAGTTGTTGAAGAACGACTGGAACCCGCCGCAGGGGCCCACGAACGGACCAGGCAGTGGTCAGAAGATCCCAGAGGAGCGTCAACCACTATCCTGTATCCGTCCGGGTGTGTCGTCAGCAGAAGATCCAACATAGAGGGCTCATGGCTCTCAACATCTGGAACACGGGTGGGCTGTGTTACCAGCTGCGAGAGACCATAAGCCAAGGCCATCTCGTAAGCAGCCCGACCGGGGAGATCAGTGGTCCTGGATCCCAACCACTCCTTATGATGGGCGTTGAAGTCACCGAGGACCACCACCTCCGCGGAAGGAAACTGCTCGAGAATCCGGTCAGTCCCCACTTGGACGCTCTCAAATAATTGAGTAGATCCCGTATCACTGCCGTGGGACCTGTACAGGCATGCGTAGATTCGGGACTTACCCTTAGATTCTACCCGTAGCCATAACAACGACAGGTCCCGACGCTCGAGGCCCCGAAGGCGGTGACAACATATATCACCCCTGACGAAGACGCACACCCCGGCTTTACGTAGGAATAGGTGTTCCAACACGTAACCGGGGTAATTTAAGTACGAGACATCGTCAGGGGTGGATATTTGCGTCTCCGTTAAAAAGAGCAGGGCAGGCCGCGCCGTCTCTAGATGGTGGTGGACGGCGTCGAGGTTGCTGTGTAGACCCCTGACATTGCAGAAGTCCACAGAAAATGTGGATGCATTTCCCGCCGTAGAGAGCCTACTTTTACTTACTTACTTACTTTTACTTAGTTACTGAAAGTCTTTTACCATATGTTAAGATCCTTGGATCTTGGATCTTGGTCCCTTTTTATAATAAGAAGAAATAGGGAAGTATTTTGATTAATGGTAGAACACAATTTTAAGGCTCAATGATCATAGAACTTGTTACGTCAAAAGTCTCAATTCCATTTTAATTAAGATTTCAAATCTCGCACTGTAGGATTAAATATGTTTACGAAATAAGCCATAAATGTTAATGACTCGAGAACATAACATTTCTATGTGAAGGCTCAGAAAACAAACAATGTTGAGAAAACAATACACATAAATGCTCAAAGTGTTGTTAGAATATATTTTGAAACAATAACGAATGGTGACGTCGACGACGGTCAACTTTCACAAATTCGCATTAAGAAAGGCACGCAGATAAACTTACTCCGCTTTTAAGCTGAGGACCTCTTGTTTGTTATAAATCCAATTGGATTTAGACGCTGGATACACCGAGACAGGTTTAAGTCAATGACACGTCTCGAAATAAAGTATTCTTTAAATAGAAACTGAATACACAACGAAAAATACTAGGTACACTAAAATTAACCAGCTTTATCCGTTAGGGACTCTTATTTACGAAATTTATTAGAGAAATCCTAAAAATCTTGTCAAAGCAGTATTTTTTCCAATATAGATGGTTTTCCAGTATGTATTTTCCTCTACCACTGTCTCACAGGAAATCGATGTAAAGCGACAGTTTTGCTGTCACGTTTCGTTCGGTGAGTGAGATTGCCGGATGCCCAAGACCCCTTTCCTCTTCCCAACCTTTTTCCTTCCCGCTCCGCTTCCCCTCCCAATTGGGCCGGCAACACATCCATGATTCAAAGTTATGGATGTGCATTGGCGGCAGTGATCACTTATCCTCCGGTGACCTCTTTACTCGTTTACCAGACCTGTGCAATAAAAAAAAATGGAATAACTTTTATTAAGAGGGCACAGGAACGCATTGATTAGGTATAGGACACATTTTACTGGAAAATTACTAAGAATAATTTAATATACCTAATTCCATATTACAGAAGTCCTTGTTTTTTTTTTTTTTTTTAAACAAGGACTTCTGTATGGCTATTAAACGTAAACTGTTCAACTCGTGTATCCTTCCTTGTATGACCTACGGATGCGAGACCTAGGCTCTCACCCAAGCGCATAGAACAAAACTATCATCATGTCAGCATGCCATAGAAAGAAGCATTCTCGGCTTAAGAAGAAGTGATAAAGTTGGACTGTCAGTTATTAGAGATCAAACCAAGTTAACGGATATCTTACACAGGATAGATAAATCAAAATGGAGATGGACTGGCCACATGATGCGCTCTAAAGAAGAGAAATGGAGCAAAGAGGTTACAAACTGGTATCCTAGGGATTCAAAACGAAGTAGGGGCAGACCACATTGCAAATGGGAAGACGACCTCAAGAAATCGGCGGGACCTAACTGGAGACGAGTCACAAGAGATAGGACTCAGTGGAGAGAGTTAGAGGAGGCCTTTGCCAAGAGATAGACTGAGACGCGTGATATTTTGTAGCATTGAAGTGTTTCTAATTATTGTCTTATTTTTATAACTCTCAGTATTAAAGGCTATTTTTATTTTATTTTATTTTAATTCCATATTAAATTGTGGAATTCTCTGACGTATAGAAACGTAGATACACATCACTATTAAAAATATATACTATCTATTATGAAAAAATAAGCAAAACAACTCAGTGTAACACCGCCCTTAGTTCGGATAATTGTCTGGCATAAGGAGTTTATCTCAGAGCGACTGAGCAGAGGGCCTGATGCTATTTGATGCTGGATTGTTAAACTAATAAACATCAGACGAGACTTAATAATTCGCGGCACTTAGCCTTTATGCTACGTGGACTTGCCAAAACTCCAAAGGATTAATGTATTCGCAACGTTAAAACAATGTCTAATAAAATAAAATACCAATCTTGGCTTTTTGGTATCAACAACTACAAGAGGCTTCCACACACTTAGGTTCAAAGCAATTAATTATAGATCCAGAAACATTTCAAAATCGACGTTTTAACCAATTGTGCCGCTAGTGCAGTCGACAAATTAATTAATTTATTTATTCTTTACTGCACAAATAAAGAAAATATAAACGTAAAAGATATTAGAATTTTATATAAAAAGTGCAGATGGCGGTCTTATCGCTCTGGGCGATTTCTTTCAGAAAACCTTGGGATGGATATAAGAATAGAGGGCAGCCTTTATAAAGGATACACGCTCCAATAAGTAAAAGACAAACAATTATAAGAAATGATTACTTTATGTAGGAATTAGACAAAATACTGTCGAAATCTTTCACTAAAGAGTAACTAACCCTCTGTTATATTCAATTCATTCTAGAATGATTAAATTTATAAACTAAGTACCGCAAATGTCTCAATAGAAAATGGAATGGTCCATCAATTATACAATTATATCCCCTAGTTTTAACACAGAACCTGATACAATTTTATCGTACGAGTATAACAATATTCTTTTGACGCATGGCATCTATCGACAGGCAGGTGATACTTAGACACATAATTTCTATTGAATAACAATGAGGTTATTAATAATAAATTAAGTAAACGTTACATGGTTGCTTTTTACGTGGTCAAGCATCGTTGAACCTAATCTTACCCGTTTGAGGTTAACTAGGGCGGTAACTTTGTGTCATAAAAAAACAACGTGAAATGACAGTTTTTATGTGGAGTTCAGTTTTGTCAGTAAGATTGCTGGAAACTCAAAAACACCTTTCTCTCACCTCGGTATCAGCTTAATTACGTCCCGGTGCAGGGCATAGGCCTCCTCTACGTTTGGGCGTACTACTGAGAGAGGTTAGGCCATGTAATCCACCAGGCCGGCCTAGTGCAGGGTCTTCTTTTTCTTCTCTTCAGCCACAGGAAGTCTACTGCTGAACTGCGGGTTAGCAAATTTTAATTACCATAGAACATTTGTCGGTTTCATGATGTTTTTCTTCACCATTATAGTTCTATCGCTTAACACACTTTTATCATTCTCTATAATTGTCAACAGCTAAAGGCTAACTATCATCAAGAATACATTTCCCTAAATGTTAAACATCCTAGGACGCTTTAGGATATTTGTGGGATTCAGTGACTTCTGTACGGACGCTTTTTTGTATGGCAGTTTTTTTTCTTTAAAAAGGCTTGGTGTAAGATAAGCTTACGGTCTTTATAGCACAGGTCCGGCAAACGAGCAAACGGGTCACCTGATGGTAAGTGATCACTGCTGCCCGTGACTATCCATAATGCTTGGTTCATAAATGTGTTTCCAGCCCAATTGGGAGAGGAGCGGGAAGGAAAAAGGATGGAAAGAGGAAAGAGGTATTGGGTATCCGGCAATCTCACTCGCCGAACGAAACGCTACAGCAAAGCTGTCGCTTCACGTCGATTTCCTGTGAGACAGTGGTTTCACCTCGGACAAGCCTGCACATGCATGCTGAGTCATGACTGACAACAACGTGGCTCTACCACATAAAAAAGAGCTTTATGATATTTTTTGCTTCACCTGACGTATAAAATTTTATTGGTATGCTGATTGGTCAGGACAAATAATGTTTTGTTTCAGAACGAATAAGGTTTTTTTATATTTCTCAATGATCTAAATCCAACCCAGAAACGTAAAACGCACATTTTTTACATTTTCAAATTTCTAGACATATTCACTTTGGCCACTCTGAATATGTACACACGTTTTTCGTATTCAATGAACACATATCCAACCGATTACTAAGTTTGATAGGAAAGCCTCTAACTCGACATTAGTACACCTTAATCAAAATTATGCAGTATTTCTTTATTTTAATTCCACACAGCCAGGTGAGGAATACATCTTTCTGTCATGGAATAATTACGTACATGCTTTCAAAAGCAATCAATTTGCAACGGGCAATCTATATTAATAAATTACATTGATATGCGCGGATAACAAACGGGCATAGCGTGAAGATAAGTTAATACATACTTTTAAGAATTAGTAGAAAATGTTATTCCTATGATTAAGTTTGATGCAATGTACTGGCGTTCGTACGTCACGCCTTCTGGCCATGCGATAATAATCACATGAAAAACATTGCTATTAACAATCGCTATTAGAAATCTGACTGAATAAAGCATCGGTATAAAGGAAACTATATGTCTAGATTATACCTATTATGGCTCTGTCTAGAGGACAATGTAAACAACTAAAATATTTATTACCATTCACGACTGGTTGACGTTAAAGACTACTTCAAATTCAATATTTTGTTTTGGAATAACAGACTTTTCTATTTAAAAAAAAATAATGAGTAGTTCAGATTTTTTTTAAAAAGGTCACTAACATACCCAATAGCATGTTGCATTCCTCAACATTTTCAGGACACGATCCACTGAAACCACTTGAAAAACTAATCAAAAGATCACGAAATGCATTATCCTTTTGGATGTTCTGAAAGGCTCAAAATGTCTGTATTAATCGATAAAATGGCGTCTGGCGCGGTGAAGGCGGCACAGAGACAATAATAAATTGTAATTACAATTTAAAATGAGCAGGCGTTGCTGTGGGAGTGGCCTCCTGCCCCCTACCGCATGCCACCTCCACCTCACATGTGTGGAGTTTTTGTATTGCAGGTAATTATTAATAATGTATGTGTGTGCCGGCAGCCAATGGTCTCCGTGGATGTGACGCGATGCAAAAAGAAAACTCCTAATTCGGGAAATGTTTGTGCAAAAAACTTTTTGTGTGAATATTTTTGAGGATCATGAAAGTATTCGGTTGTTGTATGTGGGGCAGAAATTGGTGTTTTTCTTTTTAAAGGTCTTAGACACTTAACTTTTGGGAGTCTTTTGTATAGATCAAGGCAACTTTGATCAATGCGCCCAATTTGTTTAAGGTAAACAAGTCACCAAGGACATAAAAAAAACTAAAACTTGAAAGAAATATGTATTTAGTATTAATGTATTGAATTCCCAATTTATCCAACCGTACTGGCCTGCGCGGTAGACTGCACGTGATCTGAACCGTGAGGTTTTATGTTTAATTCCCGGGTTGAGCACGCTTTTGTGCAAGTTTTCCGCCCTATATGATACTATGTTTGTCCCCTATCTAGGTCATCGAACAGTAAATACATACGAGGCTCAAATGCACTTATTGCACCCTTCTATCCCCATGGACTTATAGTTAATATTACTCATCTATGATAATTATAATTGGAACGTTTTTAATTAATGTTGATTTTACTTTAGAATAATCATGTCCCAAACCTCGGTAATTATTTTATTTCAATATAAGGCATATGATTGATATTAAACCTTTTTTTTTTTTGTTCAAGAGGAAAAGCTATTAAGCAATAAAAAATGATATTAAACCTACTAAATAAATATCATAATTAGGAGCATTATAAAACTAGGCATGTAACAAAATAAGAACAAGAACTAATCTATTGTGTTTTAAAAATTTTGTATCACCAATATAATTACTATATGACAAATCGAATTAAACTTGACCTATATATAGCTGTTTTAATTCCAGCTAATCGTGAAAATAACACGTATAGTTAAATACGTATGTTTACCTCCAACAAAATAGATACATATTGAGCAACATCTAAACGGCTAATCGTCTTTTGTTCCCAAAATCATTCGATACGTATCGAATAGCTATTTAACAAAATTACACGTTACGAACACATTCACTTGCTTTATTTTCCATTCCCTCATATTCGTGTATTATTTTTGTTATAAAAAGGCAATTAAGAAGTTATATATGAAGGAATTGTTTAGGTTCAAGAGTTCTGTAGGAAATCAGGAAAAATCTTATAAAAAAATAATTAAGAGAAAAGGCAAATTATGAATAAATTATTTTATTTTTGGTCTATTTATTAAACTCTTGAAACAAAAAAAAAAAAAAAAAATTAAACCTTCTACTATAACATTCGTCATAGCAACCAAACGATTAGACCCTTTTTTAGTTTTCATTCTTTATAATAGATTTGGTTGTAAGCTACATAAGCGTAAGCTTACAACAATTACCTATCACCAAGCACCTTATCTTTTAAACCATAAAATGAATGTATTTTACTCCATTGTCTAATCTTAACTTTACTTTTTAGTTGGGTCTCTTACTAAAGCGAGATTTTTTAGTTTTTTAAATTATTATTTCTTTTTAATTCAAACTTCTTTAGGAAGCAAAATTACCCATATTTTTTAAGTTAATAATGTTCTATAGAAGTATTTTTAAACGGTATAATCCAGTTGCGGTACCCTAATAAAAGGATAGAGATCATAATCTCAGAGGTCCGAGTTTGGGTTCGAATAAAATGGAAATTCATTTTAATGATTATTATGCCCGTAAACGATTTACCATAAACGCTGCTATGCGATTCAATGGAATTAATTACTAATTTAAACAGTTTTCACAACACATTTTATTCCAATTTCAATGATTTTAAATGATTAGATTATAGTACCCAATAATTTATGGGTTGAGGTGGAATCATATAATTATTTCGTGTCCATCAAAACAATATCGAAATAAATTAAATATATCCTAACAATTATAAATAAAAAATAGGTAACGCAAAAACTATACTTCACAAAAAATAAACCCAATACACTTTATTTTTAATAAATAATAACATATTGCAAAGTCAGATTACAGATAATTTTAATCCGAAATAAAATATCAAGTGGTTCTTGCAAAAAATAGTTGTCACAACCATGAATCTTTTGTGAAATACTAATCTGTGACCCACATTTTTTCTATTATAAATTGCTACTTATATTTTATAACTGTTATTTGTCTAATCCGTAACAGGCGCGTAAAGGCGCCAAATCTAGAAAATAGCGTGCCGGCAGAGAACCTGTGTTTAAGTCAACAACCTGGCCCACCTATCCGCTTTTATAACGATAATTTAGCGCCAAAAATAAATGATTGATTGCCGTCGTAAACGTCAAAATTTTGAACCCAAAATAAAAGAGCGCAGAAACGATCAAACGACCATATCAAAAATGTGTTTCGAATCGAACAAAACGACTGTTAATTTTTAAAAATTCTTCAGACGCCCGACTGGCAGTCGGCACTCTGTAATTGCAAACGCCTGAAAAGAAATATTTTCTGGGTGAATGGACGATTCGTTTTTGATTCATCGTATTAAAAATATTTTTCCAGTGCTAACCTTGAGAGCATTTTATAAAGGAAATAATTGCTCTTTACAGTTTTTATTATTGTGATTAATGAGTTTCTCACAATGTCACACACGTATTTAGAGCACAATAATTTTAGTTAGTTCTGGTTAAAATCATTTAAGACTTAAACTAGTAAAATTACTAAGACAAGAGAATCACTTTTTACTTTTACGTTTTATCTTAGGGATATTTTTTGACGAGGAGGGATATTTTCGGTTTTGTTGTAATGTTCCTCTATCGGAGAATATCACAAATATTTTTGTCTCCTATTCATTCCGACAGATATTGGCATCTTTACAAGTACAGCTATTTATAGTTTTTTTTATTATCATCATCAGCCCGTTGCAGTCCACTGCTGGACATAGGCCTCGCCCAACGTAGGCCACAGAGCCCGGTCCATGCATCCAGTCGCTCCCTCATGTGCAAGTCTGACTGGACCATCTGGCCAGAGGGTGTCCCACGGTTGCCAAGACGCGGTATCCACTCGAGAATGCGCTTACTCCAGCGGTATTCCGTTCTGCGACATATTTGGCCAGCCCATTTCCACTTCAAACCTACCAACTTTCAGAGCTATCTCGGTCACCTTGATTCTCTGACGGATCACTTAGTTCCGAATTCTGTCCTTCTGAGGGACTCCGAGCATACCTCTTTCCAAAGCACGTTGAGCAACCTCAAAGTGAGGGCTAAGGCTCACAGTTACGTTGTTCACGTCTCGGCTCCGTACATCATTTCAGAGAAGCACTGATTGAACAATTTAGTCTTCAGGTTCTGTGGTATATGCGATGAAAATATGTGGTACAACGTCTGTGTGGTTTTTTTATTAATTTGCTGCGTATTAAAGACAAGATACTTCCCCAGAGTCGCCGAGCTTTGGCATTTTGTGCATTTCTAGTCAGTGCCGCTGTCTATACTGGGTTTAAAGGAATTGGATCGTATGTTGTAGAAATAATCAAATAATGATTATTTCGTCGTGGTAAATTTACTTTATTGCAATAAACTGTTTAGACATCAAGATTTATTATATTTTGTGATGCCAAAAATTCTAAAAATCGAAGCTGAAATTGAAATAAAATAATTTTCGTTTAGAATTTAGTGAAATATAAAAGTATCTAATATTTTTATTAATATTATTTTCGTGATATTCTTTCTTCAGTAAGTGTCTTCAATATATTATAACAAGATTATTAAAATTTCCAATCATCGCCACGGAAAGTTAATTAAAATTAGCCCTATTGCTCATTGATTTTTATTAATCTTCAAACAGTTCTTTATTTCTGTTATTACTACATTAAATTTAATTAAACACAGTTTTTAATTTTCCTTTATTTCGAATAGTTTAGATGTAGACATTGAGTAGTGCACGTGATTTTTATAAAATACATCTACTGGACTAACTTCTGAGCTCCTATTAGCATCGAAATTTTATGCTATTAAATTGATAGTAAAACTATATGGAGTACTAGCTATCAAAATAGGTATAAAGATGATGGGTTTTTCTAGATTCAAATAGCAATGAGTTCTATCTAAAACCGAAAAGCATCGGAAGGGATATACAAGACAAAACGTCGAGGACTTCCAAACTGCACTATGAATGGAGTTAAACCGGAACACTAGAGTGGTGTGCACCTTTGTTTCAATAAAAATGCCATAACAGCTGTGCGGATATGATGTTAAAAGAGGGATAAGATGCGGATATTATTCGGGTATTAAGGTTATCCAATATTTCTTAATTACCATCAGGAAAGCTGCTTGCTTGATGGTAAGAAAGTCGCTGGATGCAGGCCGCTTCCAGCAGGTCTATATGGTGATCTAAAGAATAGGCCTATGTTCCTGTAGCTGAAAAGAGAGAGGGAAAGAGAGAAGCTGCTTGCTTAATTCCCAATGCCTAATCCATCAGTTTGTTCTACTGAGCGTTATTTTGGCCGGAGCCAGGTTGAAGCACAAGTATAGCTTTGAGTCACTCATGTGATTTTGTTCAACCATTACCAAACGACTTCAAGCCATTTCTATACACAAATACTTGGTATTAAACAATATATTTTCTGTAACGTAAACAAGCTTTTCTCTTTGACCTTGGAGTTTGATGCCGTATGCTGGCTGCGCACGATGCCTCTCTGCATTCCAAATGAGATGATTATAGCAATTTCCTTTCATGATGGACGGAATTAAAACTGGACTGAATTGCAATATAATGTCAAGTGGTAACATTGTAAAGCGTGTTATTTTAAAATGTAGTGTTTTTTACTTCTCTCTATAAATATATGTACAGCAGTCATTTTTTAATTAGAATTACGTGAGATTACCGCATGCCAATCAATTACCATACATTTACATTAGCAAACTCAATTGTTGATGTGATCAATTTACGTGGCCGACAACTCGATAAAAACTTAAATTGGTCCTTAAATATAATTTATATGTCGTAAAATATGTTGGTAACAATGTTTGTTATTATTTTTATGTTATTTTTAAGTAGCCCTATCTCGTATAAACAAAGTGGTTGGCGAAAAAATCTAATGGCCGCCATGACATTTAAGTGAAAAAATAAAATATGACAAAAACAAGTGTAGCACTCGATAGCCAATTGCATTTTGCGGCGACGTGGTGCGACTTGCGTGCTCCGTACCATTAGTCCGCCCTTCTGGGCCGCTTGCCAGGGAAACCCATTTCGTGTTCCCATGGAAAACGCCCGGAGCCATCGCCTTTGTCATGGTACATAGATTCTTACGTGACATAAGTCTAAAACACTAAACTGAGACACTGATTAATATGCTATATGTATGAAACAAAAAAAATTACGCAATGTAATAGAAATTAAAACATTTATGTTACATAAAAAAGTATGTTTACTAAAATCATAAGTGATATGTTTCTCGTTAGCCGTGTATTTTAGTTTATTGCCTTGATTGGTATAGAGCATAGACAAACTAATGATAATATTATAAATATTATTTGAATTATTAGAATAGCAATCGCGATTGCCTTTACAATAAAATATGACACGTAACCGAAGTCGGTAACGGCCAATGCGGAGTGGCGACACGTAGTCTTATCTACGAACCTATTTATTATGTCTAATGATTTTTATTATTGCGGTCTCGCTTCTGTACCTAAATCATGTGCAATATAATTAAATTAAACTATAAAAAAACCAACATATCTGATGTATTTGATGCATACAAAGAGACGCGATCCAAGTAAGAAACCGCGGTCTCAATGTGTAATCCTGAGGATGTTTCTCGTATACCTAAATAATAATAAAAAATACACCCAACAGTCATATAATATATAGTTCTGACCCCACAGTAAGATCGAGTCTTGTTTCGTGGGTATCAGAAATTACAGTCGATTTTTCGGTCTTACAAACACCCAAATCCGAAACAAATACTTGTGGTTCACACAAATTTATTTTCAATTGTAATCAATATCACTAGATGTTATCTTATTAAAATTATTATAATTTTTAGGAACAATCTAGCAATCGTTCCTTCTAATAATCTCTTATTCTTGGTGATAAGATGGTCAGCAGAAGTCTAATAATAAAATGGATGTTCAATTACGTAACAGTACAAGAAAGCAGTTGCACACAATAATTGTATTGTACTGTATCGGGCCATAATAGCCTCCTGCTGAGCCCCAACTTCTCTACAATCCAGAGGTAGATTGAGGGGATTAGATTATAATATAAGTGCGTGGTGGCTTGTTGGTAAACGGCTGCCAACATGTTCACGGTGGTCGTAGGGTTCAAATTCCAGGGCCACCTCTGACTTTTCGGAGACATGTGTGTATTGATAGTCAATCACGACGCACTATAACGGTGAAGGAAAAACATCGTGAGGAAATACGCATACCATAGCGATTTGCAAAAATTTCTATGGTATGTTAAGTCCGACAAACCGCACTAATCCAGCTTGGTGGACCTATATGGTTTAACCACTCTCAATCGTACTCTCGATTGTAGAGGAGGCCGTATCTGGGTAGATATAGTAGAGTACAGATTATAATAGACGATCACACTGGTTTATCCCGAGTGGGTTGATTTCACATCGGAAAATCTCATGTATCCTGGGTCTGGGTACACACCCAGACCCTACGACACCTGGTGCCTATACACATACGCACTAGCTCTATTTTTAAGTGTTGCTGTAATCTGTGGAAACTTGTGGGTTGGGTAATTCTAGTTGTTGCTAATTGTATGTAATATTGTATGTGTTGTTTCACATGAGACTTATTTCCTTTTTCAAATTATTGCAATGTACAAAAACTTAATCAATAAAAATATTCTATCCATAATCCTAGGTAATTGATTGTTATCCGATTTCCATCGCCTGCTATGAATGAAATGCATGAGTTTTAAGCCGTGGACTGTCGATTGGTGCAATTTGTGGACGATTATGTTTGGCCAGCCACCGCCGAGTTCCCGGTACATACGCATAAATAAAACATAAATAACCAACCGTTAATTTTTAACGCATTTTTACTCGTATCAATTTGAACAAATTTACCATTTTTGAGGCTTGACATTTTTAAATTGTGCCCATGAATCAGCTGTTAATAATACAGAAACAATAACCGTTGTTATTACAGTATAGCTGATAGAATTGTAATTTGGTATCTTAAAATATTTATTATTATATCTTGAGGTGGAAAATAAGCTTCACAAAGTATGGGTGGCAGTAGTAGTACATCTGCCTACCCTTTCAGGTATACAGGCGTGGGTGGTTTGTACGTATTTGAGATGGAACGGATATTTGGTAATAGCCTGTATCCGAGTTCACATTCTTCATCTAGTTATCAGGCCGAATACCAGATATTTTTCAACTAAAATATTTTCTTCAATAATTACAAAAAGTATGTAATTGATATACGAAACCCAATTAAATATAAATGTTATTCCTTGATAGAAGAACAACAATGGTAATAATAGACAACTTATTAATTTGAGCCCGGGTTTTGTATACGAGGACACAATAAAATGGTACACAACTATAACTTCATACTATGCTATATGGATGTATTTATTGTTATTATATCATTTTATATTAATAAAGCAATACTCAGTCATGGTAATATAAGCATAAGCTGTGTTTTAAATGGATTACTCAATTCCTCAAAAATCTCATTTTTTGAATCCTTAAAAGGCTCAAATGGTATTCCTTAAAGTCTCTGTTTGATTCCCTAAAAGCCTAAAATTCTTTGTAATCAGTTATCAAATTCAAACCATCATACAAAATGATAACCAAAAACATCGGCAGATATCATTAAACAGGGGGCGCGTGTGAGATGCAAGGCAATAACTCGATTACAAGAGGTTCCGGGGGTGTCGGGGTGTAAGGAGGCAGGGGGGAGCGCGGGGGGATTATAAGAACTTCGTTAGTCTCACGAAGGTGTCTAACTCAGGTCTGAGACGAGAGATTATCGCTTTTGCCTTTAGCGACGCATTTTGTCGTCAGTTTAGAATATCTCAAGTATCTGCATGCTTGCGACACACGTGTCACTCGCGAATAGATAGGAAATAACATAATGGCTTCTGATTTTGATAGGATTAATATGTTTTTAATAAAAATGTTTTTCCAAATATGGGAATAATACGAGTAGAAGGAGGAGGAGGACGGGTCTTAGAGACGTTTCCGTGAATGATTAAAAAATAATATTATGCCTTAGTCTTACAATTCAATAGAGCTTGAAAAGAGAAAGAAAAGAAAAAAGAGAAAGAGCTAGACAGACTTTCATAATTATGTTGTATAGCAGGATACATCCACCGGACTCTGCTCGTACCATTACGCCCAGTGCTGTTTATCGAGTCAATTTAAAAAATAAGATGTTTTGTAAGTTGTTGTAAGTATAACTGTTAAATAAAAAGCCAAAACGACATTTTGGAGATTTAAAGAATGTACAGATTATCTGAAAATAGTATCTGAAAATATTTGTTTGTAATCACGTTAGGACTGCATAATTATCATAGATATCATAGCTTACCATCAGACGAATGGCATGCTCGTTTGGCCATTTAATGCAAAAACAAGATCAAACCATTATTATTATAATATACAGCAGGTACATACTTTTAACTAAAATATTTGAGTTGATATAAAAGAAATAAGGCATCCGCGGTGGATTTTGTCTTCAGTCGTAACAATTATCAATACCATGTACTATAACCGCATGCCACCGAGCCTACTTTGCTGTTGAGAGGAGTTTGAGTTCAGACCTAGTGCGAGTTCTAAAATACCTTCAAAATTATTCAGCAGAGCTCCCACGTATGTAGATTCTCTCAAAAACAGAAAAAACAAATCTGGTGTGACGTACCGCAATGCTGTTTTTGTCTTTTTTAATATACTCGTAAGTAACTTAAAATCCATATTTACAAATAGTTAATGCACAAATAAAAAAACTATATTCTGTTATCAAAATGTGAGATTTCTGTATCAAGGCACTAAGTGAATATATTTTTCGAAGATTGTAAAACATACATTGACAGTCCAACCAAATAGAATCCCAATCTAGGATTATTCAGTGCACTACCAATGCCTGTCTACTCCAGAGATGATAAGCCTCACATTATGTCATTATCAGCTACTGTGAAATTACACGCTATCTCCGTGGAACTGAGTAGCAGCACCTGTATGTTAGAGCAGATATTAATTAGCAATCATAAAAATAAACTTAACAGCCCAAGATTGCCCACGGTACAGATGGGCTATTATGATTTCTTTGTCGGATAAGTGGCGATTTTATTGCATTCCTGATGCAACTGTAAATATAGAATATTTTGAATGATTCAATTTTTTTATGATTAAATTCGAGAAAAAGAAATTTTTGTTTTGACTACGACATATGACTTTTATTAAAACAAAATTACAAAACGTTATAAATTGAGTATACGTATTTTCTGATGGCGGGTTTCTCATATGTGAGATGCCGAAAGGGTATGTACCATCGCAATATCTCTTTCTCCCGTCAAACAGCAGTGTAAAGGCACTGTTATATTCTGGTTTGAAGGACAATGTACCCACAATAGCTACTGGACATAATAAAACTAACATCTTATGTCTCAGGACGGCGGACACAGTGGAATGCCAAGCATTGTTTTATAATTCATTGTTTTGTTTGGTTTTGCTACTGTCAGTATGCTGTCGTATTGTTTACCATCAAGCTAATGGCATGGTCGTCTCGTTATTCATCGCAATAAAAAAAATACGTGTTGCAATTTAATTCTGAAAAAAAAGCATGCATTTATTGTTTGTCTCAATGTTAATAACATTATATCAACATTATCATTACTATTCCTAACTTTACTAATTCACAAGTAAATCCACGGTCAAACCGAAATACGGTTTCGTGCAACCTATGCTTAATGTACCTGCAACCTACATATATAATTTGTGATTTTTAATAAAAAAAGAAAACTGTTTTTCTATCACCCAAATGTACAAATTTTACTTAGACCAAACAAAATACAAACATCCCCATACCTCTACCAGCGCTTTTTTCACAAATTTAAATTGCCAAAATGTGTACGAAAGACGCATTTATTGTCAATTTCATTAAAACGCCAGCGGGCGGGCGGCACTGTAGAGTGTAAGGTAAACGCACCCGTCGTCGGCCCACACAAAGCCACTTCCACAACACACAAAAGGTATGAAGTGCGAGCGTGGCTCAAAGTTGTAGAGGATGCAATCACAACTTGCGCACCGCACCGCATTATGTATCTAACTTGCGCAGTAATCACCTTAAAATTACACCTATATTAATAAACTTTCATTGCACCTTTGACGCTTCCGACGGGTAGCGTTCGTTGCCTCATTCTGTATTTATTACTCGTTTGCATTATCATTTCTAGGTGGTTAATCACACATATGTAGATGTCTGGGTAGCTACAAGAATGTTGACTGTCTCTGCTGCCAAGCAGTAGTGTGCCGGCACTGTTTTCTTTCGATTTGAAGAAGCCTACCAGTGCGGTTACTGAAATTATGTTCATATTTATTTACGTTCAAAAATAATTATGACTCACAACTCTTCAAGTATTTTCATACATATTAATTAAAATAGAAGTTTTACTTCGATATTTAGACAAAAGTTGAGACTTGATTTGTGAGGCTTGTCACAAAGCGCATCAACGGTGCGGCGCGGCCAGACTAAAGGCTCGGAAAATCACACCGCGCTTAGATAATGCGACAGATTGCAAATTCTACTCCTGCTTTGAAAGAAAGGGTTAAGTGCCCATAATTAAAATAGTTAAATATGGAATAAAGGAGCAGACCGGGCTCTGTGGCCTATGTACCTTGGGATAGACCTATCTTCAGAAGTGGACTGTAACGATGATGATGAAAAATATGGAATATAACTGACAATAAAACTTAAAAGAGATAATTAACGTTACAAACAATAAGACATACAAAAACACATAACACTAGCTAATCCATAGTAATATGGTTCAAGAAGTAAAATTAAGCCGTATTTCACGATCCTTGAAATTACAGATATTAAACAAAGGATTTACAAAACTTGTTCAATGTTCTAGTTAGTAATACTATAAATACAGAATAGTTTTGCTATAATTTGCTATCCACGATGTTGTTTTTAAATTACAAATCTTCTTTAAATTAATTATTGTTAAAATTCATAAACTTTCACAAATCCAAACTACATTTGTTTAAACGCATCTCTTAAACTACATCTTATTGCAAAACAGAGATTAATATGTATTAAATACGCTGTATTTCAATTCTCTCTATTGAAATTGAACCAACATACATCCGATATAAGTTTTTTATTCGCACAGTTTTAAATTACAATTTTGAAGGTATAGCGGCGGCAGAGCGCAGTAGTTCCATTAAACCGATGCACCAACACGTCACATCCAATTTAACTTTTATGAAAAAAGTTATCTGCTATTCGAAATTCTACATTACATATCCATGGGCGGAAATAAAATATGTAGATCGTACCGTATGCCATAGCGCAAAACGTTTCATTTTCATACACACTTATATCACGCCCTTGTCCCAGGAGGGGTAAGCAGAGGCGCTACCAGGACACCCGCGTTTCACCTTGTATGTTCCGTCCCAAGATGTGATAGGGGGCGAGCCTATAGCCATATTCATTTTCGTAGGCATCATTGATTACGTTTTCATGTTATTTAAAGAAACGACTGAGTAATAACCAAAAAAACTGAATGATGAAATTAAAGACATAAAAACTGACAATTGTATTGGCACTATTTCACACAGGACCAGGTAAAATTTTAGTTGTGTAGAAAACCTTCATCAGACTGCTCGATGATTGATTTTGCTTTAACTTATTTATACAAAAACAACTAAGACCAGTTACGACTCGTAAATATTGCATCTGTAATAATGAAATGTTGCAAAATTTAAGGAAACTCTGATATTTATGTGCATTTGTTTCTACTTTCTAATCACGATTCGCTTGAGTGAGTGTGAAAAAAACATTAAGATCTTACGAATTTAGAAGAATTAAATTAGAGATGTTTCGTTTTATTCTTTCTTTCCCAAAAATAAGCAATCTACTATTAAATCGTTTCCTTTATTTGATTCCGATGTTTATTTTTGTATACAAAATTAATTAATGCATTAATGCGTGGTGGTATATTATACGGACCAGATGCGACGGCCAACATGTTCACGGTGTTCGCGGGTTCAAATCCCAGGGCACACCTCTGACTTTTCAGAGTCATGTGTGTAGTGATAATATTCAATCACCACGGATTATAACGGCGAAGGAAAGCATCGTGAGGAAACCTGGATTTGCAAGAATTTCTTTGGTATGTAAAGTCCGCCAACCCGCATTAGGCCAGCGTGGTGGACTATATGGCCTAACCCCTCTCAATCGTACTCTCGATTATAGAGGAGACCTGTGCCCCGCAATGGGACGTATCAGCGCTGATACAGTACAAAATGAATAGCGAATATCCTCAATACACTATTGTTTATTTTAGTTTCCAATAAATGCTCCCGTATTTATACAATGTTAACAGAACCTTCCAGAACCCGCCACATCCTGTTTAAAGATGTTTCTAGAATTATTAACTAAGATTTGACTTAACAAATGGGAAGCAAGTTTCAGTTGTAAGGGATTAGGGAGCGAGGTTCCGGTCCGAAATCCCGGGAGACCCAAATCCTCTAAATATTTATAACTACTAGCACGTATCAATTCGAAAGAGCGGGATGTAGCTACTTTTCTTACTATCTATATTATTAACCTTCGAAATAAAATAATAATTACTTTAATTCGCATTCCACGAAAATTATGCTCATTGAAAAATCAGCTCATAAAATTATATCAATAAAAATTAATTTAACGAATGCGATGGAGTAGTCAGATTTTTGCCTTAAATTACAATCATAGTATCTAATAATTGAAAGGCATAATCATAATAACTGATTTTATTAAACACAAATAATGTAGGAATTACTTTCATGCATCAAAAACGCAAAAACCGCGTGCGACGACAAAATATTTACAGCAAAATACTTAGACAGTGTTAGTTTGGTTGAAGGTATAAAAAGCCAATAAGATGAGTAAAAATTTCAAATGTGAACCCTTTGGCGGGCGTTGGCTTCCGTACTCTTTTCAATTTAGTGTTTCGCCCACTCATACGATATTAAAGATCAGTATCGCAGGAAGGTGCTTTATTAGATTCGCTTCGTTTTCATTAAACGCTTTGGATAGGCCGTCACAGCGTAGTTTCGTCTATTTAATTTTCTTTATGGCATTCTTGCATGGCATTATGTGAATTTTGCCTTTGCTTCCGTGGTGAATAAAAATATTCTTATATGAAAGTTAGGTTTTGAAATTAGAATAAAAAGGAAAGAAAATTTGATTACGGTTCTTGTTATTGGGAGAAAAGTAAGAAGAAACGGCGTGTTTTATTTTTCTTTTAAATACGTTCCGTAATTATAATGTTATTTGACGATTCAAAAGAGCGCATACAAGACTGTGAAAAAAGAATATTTTGACTTCGCTTTTGTAACATTCATGCTAAATTTCAAAGTAATTAAGAATGGCCATCTTTAAATATACACTCACAGTCACATCCGCCATTTTTATGGGCCAGGATCAACTGTGGCACAAAATGAAATCATGCACTGAAGCTCGACTAATCTCTGGGGAATACTATCTCGTCTATAACCCACAATCAAGTTAATCAGAAAGGTATTGAATAAACACTTTCCAATATACGGATACTTTTCTACAGTAAATGAAAAAATATTAAGCCCAGTAATTTAATAACTACTTTTGTTATGTACGAAGTTGGTTTTGACTTGGTTTTGGGACATGCCTTCTCAGTCTCTTTATTTCACCCGATGTAAAATTGTACAAACTTTTTTGTAAAATCATGGAGATAAAATATTATTATTTTTAAATACTGCAAATGCAAAGCATGGTCCGAATGTTAAGAAAAAAACCCATTCGAAATCGGACACACGCGCTATCTTTGCACATCGTCAATACGTCACTTAAATCGCTGGACCCTTTTAATTACAAAAACTCAAGAACAACTCATTCTTATTTACAACTGAAAACTAAAATGAGCGCAGGAATAAAACGGCTATAACCACACCGCAAAACTCCGTGTCCGCGGCGCGCGCCGTCAAAATACTCGCCCCTAAACGATAGGCTAAACTAATATTCAATTTTCTCCTCAAGTCATACATACATACATACGTGCATTTGATACATACAGCTTGTAATAAAGTATGCCGTCCAGTTTTTGCCCCCGGCGCGGTATCGCCTCCCAATCGAATTATTTTGCTGCCACCATCCAAGCAGTAAATTAAGAATTAACACGGAAGCTGACTATTTTAAAACATGCATCGGGATACCCTTTCTAACGAGGTTTCCTAACCGGCCCGACACCCGCCGATGTTTTCCCACGAGCTATTTTTACCTTCCTTATTACTTATACTTTGAGCCCAAATTTGAGGGAAAAACAGGTATTTTTATATGTTACTTTTTGTTCTGTAAATCGTATTGACTATTGGGGTGTGTATTTTTGTTTTTTTTCTAATTCTAGTTGCCTTTTTGATTACTTTAATGATATGTAAACTATGTGACCGAAGGCTGAATTATCTGATCCGATAATTTATTTATTACCAAGTCATTGATAAGTATTAATAATAGGAACAGAAGAAAAATAATTACCTAGTCCTGAAAAAAGCTATTTTTACAATTTTTTTTTTTTTTTTTTATTGAAAGTACTTTTGGGTTGAGCGACCATATCGTAAGTGATTTTTAGCTTCCATATGAGAATAATAAACAAAATTGTAAAAAAAAAAAATTACGTCAGGTTAACATATCATTTTACATAACATATCAAAGATATTTTAATACTAACTACTAAATTCTAACTACCTGTAACATATTATACAGCAAAATAACCTATCTACACTGAACAAAATCCAACTAATTCCCTTGAAAAATGTACAAAAGTAAACAAAACCTACAAGCCGTGCGGTGTGGACAAATGTACGCAAGGAAATGGTATCGTGACAAACATCCATGCCTCAAGCGACCTCTGTAAATCAGCGCGCGAATAAAAACCAATTACCAACACAACAACAAAAAATTTGCTCTCGTACACCTGCTATCGGACAGTTATTTATAACATACTTACATGGTTTGTTTCTGTTTCCTATTTGATATATTGTACGTGTGAATGCTAGTTAATGCTAGAACAATAAAATTAACTTTATGGATTTTGGTCTGGATTATTCAGCGATTGGACGCATAAAGCAGCAGACCGAGCTCTGTAGCGATCTTGGTAGAGGCCTATATCCAGCAGTGGACTGCAACAGGCTGATGGTGGTGATGATTTCGGTTTGGAGTTTAGAGTTTGCGTTCTGTTTCAAATCAATTGTAATATAAAAATTGTTGTGTAATATTTCTATATTTATGCTTTTAAAATTACAAAAATTAATCCTTACTTTTCTAATTTAGAGAAAACGTCCATTCTCTGGTTACTCTATTTGGTGTATTAATTCCCTATAAGGTGCATCGTAATCATTTTTCAGGGCAATAAAGAAGAGCCTTTGTTGGTTTATTGTTGTCACGTAACATAATCAACTTTATCTAAGACAGATCATACAAGTCCCACAATTAGACAATAAGTCTACCCCGCACATTATGCACCCTTAGATCCAAAATTATTTTTACCACGGTAGCAATCATAACGACAAACATAATATTTTATAAGCACATAGTATTAATAATTTAGTTCAGAATCGATTACAATATACACTCAAATAAAGGACATTGGCGACAGCGATAAAACAAAATGAATGCCGTGTCCCAAAAACTACAGTCATATAATAAAATTATTGAATTTTGCAATTTAATATTGGCGCGCTCGCTCACTGTTGCCCATAATTACCAATGCGGGCCCAATTCATCATTCTTTATTACAAGCACAAAATTCCATGTAAATTTCATGCAAGCTCGATATACGACGCGAATGAGTTTCGATATATCGCACAAATCGTCATTTTTTACTTTTCCATTTTTTTAATGACTGCTTTTTAATAACGTCAAAAGTGCAATTAGGTTTGAGTGATTTGTGAAGTCGATTTTGTTGAAGCCCTTCTAATACACCTGGGTATTCTGTATTGTAGTAAATAACCATGCAGTGTATAACTGTATTATGATTTAAGACAGTTCCATTCGCAATGACTAACTAAATTGTAACCATTTGTCACAGTTAATGAGTTTTTGATTTAATGTTCTGGGTTCAAGATTTAATTATTCGAAGTTCGAAGAATCTTGAAGTTTTCCTCTAAACAAATATAGATGATACACCAATGACATAACAGGAATTTAAATGCTAACCCAAATAAAGATCCGCGAAAATCCCCGTTCGAAGCCACTTTATTTTTTGCACGACAAAATGACTTTCAAAATGATTGTTTCAACATAAACAACGGCCGCCCCCCGCGTTCCTACTGAAAATGTCATTAATGTCTGAGTGAAATTCGGGGTCTAATCTCGTCACTGCAAAGCTTATTACATTTATACAACGGAGTAATCTTCGAATAAAGTTTTCAATGGAAAGTGTTGAATCATTGAGGATTGCGAACCCTTGCCTACTGAAAGAACTCCGGCTTGTTGCGGACAGGGTGGGTGTACCGCTTTATTTTATTAAAACGTTTAAATATTCCCTTATTAATGCTGGTGAAATTCAACATAACGTACACATTGTAAATACTAAACTGGACCTTTTTTTATCCCACATCGAATATTTGTGCAGTTGTGCGAAACAGTATAATATATTGCTTAAGATCCCACAACATTCTATCTTAAACATAGAGTTCTCTACAATCGATTGATAAGTCTTATGCTCTACCAACCTGGCATATTTGAGTTTGGCTTTAAAAATTGAATACTTTAGATTAATAATAAATATAACAAGTAAAATAACTTATTTGTAAAAATAAAAAGTGAAATGTCAGATTGTGAAAGTTATTTCTAGTATTGTTAACATTTTTTGCTATGAGAGTTATACCGTAACAATCGACAACGGTTTAATCTCATTTCAACGATAATTCGACTTTCGATCATCAATCAACATTTACTATTCAACGCACGGGCGACAAAAACCTCTAAAAAAACAACCATTAAAGTAAACCTTCATACCACAGGTATATTTTCAAGAATTTATATAGTATGTTAATTCCGCCAACCCGCAATAGAATGGTGAATTGCAGAGGAAGCCCATACTCAGCAGACTGTATGGACGTATATAATATAAATGATAAAAAAATACCACATAATATACAAGGCTCATCTGTCTAAAATGAAAGTGATGACAGGACATCTCTTTCCAAAAAACTGTATAAAAAGTTAGCGATCCTTTTCCATTTTCCTTGGAAGCCGTCATCCGAGGTGCTCAAACCGCATAGTCATTGCATCGCAATAACCAATTGTGAGCGTATTACGTGTCGTATCACAAAGCCTCGAGCTGTTTTAGCCAACATGTATAGGATCTAGATGTGGTAAGGCGATAGTTTGCAGGCGACGTTGAACGTAAGAGTAACAAGAAATAATCCTGCTTGTTTATAAGAGTAATTTATGTGTAAAATAAAATTTATTTATACATTTCTAGATTTCCTCAACTCTTAATTTAAAAACAATCTTTTGGTATTGTAAGCTTAACGATTTTCAATGGCACTCTCCGTAATCCTTCGATTAAAGTTAATTAATATAATGTATTTGTTGACAAATGATGTAATTGTTTTTATAAATTAATAATATTCAAACAGCTAATTCAATGTGCCTTTTTTGCAAATAAACACTTTAGATTCTTTAACTCTATGAATCAATTTTTTTTAGTCTGGCACAGCATGACTGCATAATATTAGCTAATATATGTATAAATTTTTCTCTACACTACTGATTAAAACGTAGTAAATGATGTAATACGGAAAATATCGTAGTAATCATATCATTTTCAGCTTCAAAAAGTTCATAGTCCCACTGAAGAATTTTTAAAGTCCTATTAAAAGCGGCCTGCATACAAACAACCTGCAATTTTTTTTAAATCCTACCACTTCCTAGTTGGAGGACAGTGTAGTCAGTAGTGCGAACTAATTGTAAATGCCGCTTCTAGTATCCATAAGTCTGTGTATAGGTTTTTTATTACTTGGACTGTGATGCGACAAAGTCGTTTTTGCGCAAACATATCGCGACAATAGGAAACAGCGCTTTTGTGTTTTTTTACTTTGATTGATGATTTTAATTTCCTATTTGGTTGGTTGATTTTTGGAACGGATAAAATGGTACCTATCATTATTTATTTTAGCATTACACGTGTCGCTTTAGGCGTATTACTGTAAATAATAATGAATAAATTCCAATAAAAATAGGTTACATTAATATCTTTTTTAGTTATTTAAGAGTTTTTTTTTTGTATTGTATCAGCCCATATACGACCCACTGCAGGGCACGGGCCTCCTCTACAATCGAGAGTACGATTGAGAGTGGTTAGGCCATATAGTCCACCACGCTGGCCTAGTGCGGGTTGGCGGACTTACACACCGTAGAATTTTTTTAAAAATCGCTACGGTATGCAGGTTTCCTCACGATGTTTTCCTTCACCGTTAAAGTGCGTGGTGATTGACTATCAATACACACATAACTCCGAAAAGTCAGAGGTGTGCCCTGGGATTTGAACCCGCGACCACCGTGAACATGTAGGCAGCCGAGTCTGGTCCGATACCACGAGGCCACCACGCACTTAAGAAGACTATTTAAGAGTTATATCTTTGTAAATTCGTGATTGGATTTAATTTTGCGCAGATATTGGTTTGAAAGACTGGCTTTTATTGAAAAAAAAAATACTAGGAGTTTGACAATGCAATGGTGAAATTAAAAGGTAAATCGATTGATAAATAAATTGATTGCGTTTCGCAGAAAAAACGATTTTCCATGTAAATAAGTAGTATAGGCAGGAATTGTCCTTTTAACGTCTTTTCCTCGTTTTCTCTTCAAAACTAGTCTTAGTCTCTTTGCCATAAAAATAAGTAAGTACACTCAAACGCTTAATCATGGGCCTCCGAAGTTTTAGACAGAGGTGCCTCCAATGCTATTTTGCATTGTAGATTTTTTCGCCCCAACATGTGTAACGAAAGACTCTCTCGCTATGCCGTCGTAATCAAACCTAATTAATTATAATTACCATATAAAAAGTCTCTTTTTATCTAACCATTTCCTGTCATTAGCGCAATTTATTTCCAATATTACTTATAGGGAAATAAGGCGGTATGTATTGGCGTGGATGTGACGTCCCGATTTAAATATGGCGCCGGGCGTCATCCCGCCACTGACGCTGCGGTCGTCCATTTATCACTCTCGTAAGCCTCCGTCGATATTATGATCAATGCCATTCGCCCGCCTGCCGCCCTTATTCCGTATCACTATGGAAATTAAACTCTTTCCACGGTTTACTATGCTAATCATAAGCAGTTTGGTGGAGTGGATTGGAGGCTATCTTTCTGGTTTAGAGTTGTCAGATATTCGACACGTAAGTTACAAGTAAATGTTTTGTGGATACGAATTCGTTTCTGTTAGATTCCCCAGTAAAAGCAACACTGTATTCTTGCATACATTTATTTTGAGGAGGAGCTGAATAGGTCACAGCAAACTCTACAGGATAAAACAAATAATAAATGTACTTTCCTTTCTTATGCATATATCAATAGCATATTGCACTAACTCAGCTTTTTTAACCTAACACAGTCGACTAAACTGTTTCGGAAATAATAGACAATATGTAACGTCATTTCCCAGCCTAAAAACTCTATGCATTTTTTTTAAACAAATTTCTAATTATTTATCAAAGTCACTATTACAATGAAAACTTTGAAAAAAATCTAATACAACTACCTCAAGGCGATATAATATATTTTCCTAACATATTCAAATGAATAATTTATATGAAGTATGGACATAGTAATCGCGACACTAAATAGGTCGGAAGGCGTTTCACCCGCCTAGCACACTTTGTATTCCCTCAGTCGCCACCTGGGGGTAGTGGCTTTTTAAAAATTCTTTCACTTCGCCGAGTATTGTAACATTGTTGGATTAGATATTTACCTACTTTGTAAATACTTTGCTCCGTATCGTATTCCACGTACCGATGTCGTGTTTTCGGATTACCTATTTAAAGTGGCGACCTGCGCCATCTTTGTTTTTTTTTTATTTATCATGAGGTTTATAGTTAATATATACTCGTACACATAAATACTCCTTATGAATTTAACAAGCAAGGCAAAAACACCTGCTCAATTTTTTTACTTAAATTCAACGAAATAGAAATTTAATTAATCAGTAATTAATAAACAGACATGTCAAAAAACAGCGAGATGTAAAATTAAAAAGCGGCCTTTGCTATCTTTTTACAGCACTTGTATTTTTTTCTTATCAAAGCGACAATGTAACAAAGACATTCTCCGATATCAAGTGTCGACACCTAAAGAGTGCACGTAACAAAAGAATGAAAACCGGAAAGATAGGTGAGTGCTACTCGAATGTAAGAGATCCCTCCCAGATTGCGATGAATGGACTCCGGAGCGGCCACTACACTCGAAATCTGCGTGATCAATTGATCCACAAACGAGCTCTGCTGATATTGCTTATTACTAAGGAATCGGAGCGCCATTACTGTTTGTAAGCGCGATTTTCAATGGCACTTCGCTGTTTGCTTTAAATGAGCGCAAACATTTTTCCTTGTTTTAAGTGTTTTATTAGTATTGTTTTGTCATCTAGAATTAATTGTATTATTTGTTTGTATTAAAAAAATCCCCAAACATATTGTTTAACTAAAGTATAGGTGAACCTAAAAGAAAATTAAATTATTTAACTCATCAACAGCGATACATGTTATAGTTGCAATATTCTCCTGACAATATTTTAATAGCAATATTGACGGTGGTGATCATTGTTTGTATATTTAATTGGGCGTTATATTGTTCATGCTGAAATTAATATTTTTACAGAAGTTTTATCTTTTTATCGGAAATTAAGCAGTGACAAACAACTTTACAAAGAAAACTTCGTTTTATACCTCTGTCGTCTCCATGTAACCCCTAGTAAAGATACAAACTGTAGCCGAAATGACGTAGAGTTTTTAATATTTTAAATAGGTAACAATTAACAGAACAGCAATAGTCAGAGTTTATCCCACATGTTTGTCTGAGGACGCAAAGTTACTTTCAACTCAATACAATACTATACAACTTATATAAGTTTAATATCTACAGCGCACTTTGAGAATAGCATCGAACATCGAAACTCGGTGAACTTACGGAGGCACGTACTTATCTTTAACCAGCAGCCCAGTTGCGAAGGAAGTGGCCTACACTAGTAACCAGTCAACCAAACTTATAAATTACTACTACCAGAGTTTTTTTAAGAATTCGACCAGAAGACAAATCGATTCTATACAACGAGAACAAGCTCGATTTTAGACGTACAGAATCACTGACACGGCATTTAAAAAGCATTACTTCAGCGAAAACGCACATATTGTGTATTACCTCTGGGAAAAGTCCCCTATATTAACTGCCTGTCTTCCAGTCGCTATTCAAACAAGAAATTTAAAAACCATTTAGAACTTCAAAAACTAAATCGCACTCAATTATTCACCGTGCCCCCGAAACCACTTGAAAAAATCCAATCAGCATAACTCGTCACTTTAATATCGATCCCCAATTTGCCAACACTTATCAACTCTATGCATAGATATCGAATGAAACACCGAAATATGATTATGAAAACCCGAGTAGCATTATGAACCTTATTGCATGGGGAATAATAAAATGTTTTCTATCATTGATGTATTTGAATACCTTTGTGAGAGCACGGCTGAGTGGTTTACTTGGAGTTTAAAATATTCATAGCTTGTACTGGATCGTATTTAAATATTTACATAAGTGTCACGCCGCGTCACTGACGTTTGTCGATAAAATGTATTGAGTGGAAACGGTACTGTTTTGGGGTGACAACAGTGATGTACTTTTTCTTTATATAATTCGATTTGTCGATTTAAATTGTCACGTCGCACGTCGCATTGTGCAGGTTATGTCGTCGTAAATTAGTCAGTATGTAAGCACCTAGTAGCTCAGTTTTATACGTTTATGTTTATGTCAGTTCTTTATTACTGAGGTGATAGGCAGACTTGGCATAAATTACTCGTAAATTACCATTTAAAAATATTGGTAAATTAGATAGTATAATTGCTAAATAAAATAGAGCCTTTTCATTGAAACAATTTACAGAAATTATCCCTCAAGAGCACAGGTGCGACCACGGAATAAAGTGGATGCGAGTTGCGACTATGAAAATCAACCCACCATCCAATTTTTTCACACTCACTTTCTACGTGCCTAATAAATAATTTAAAAACAGAGCCCAAGTTTTAATGTCCCACACTGCGAATAAATCCACTCTGAACATAAAAGTTTATAAAACACGCGGTTTCTAATAGTACTGTCGCCCCCCTAGCCGAGTACAAGGCGTTAACATTCGCTAGGCAGAGGGCGATACTTCCACTAAGCATCGTGTATTCAAGCCATAAAAAATAATGGATCTGCGAATCGTCGAGATATGCGCGGAAATATGGAGAGAGGTGAGCGCTCGAAAAATCGTAATGGCATCACGAAAATGGGGATTAGAAAGCGATCGAGTCGAAATCGATGCGGGAGTGTGCAAACATTGGATACATTTTACTTTTAAAATATGAAAGTGAAAAACACGACCTTCGCGGGAACAACGGAGAGGGGATAAGGCGTGCTTTCAAGAAACGTAACTAACTTGGAAACTTTTTTCAGTGAAGGTTTCCTATATTTTGTGTGGTGTCATAAGCCATACATGGGGATATAGAGAATAGATGGGCAATTATAATGGACCTGTCGAGCAAAAGATGACATTAGGTTAGGATTATATATTTTTTTTATATGTGTGTCATCCAAAATTTTTTTTCTTTCCTTCTTACTTTCTATGATTCTGGAATCTCTGACATGCTTATTGTTGTAAGTCGTAATCAATAGTGTAACAGATAACATATTATGGTAGACGGCCACTTAATCATCATACTGTACTTATAAATGATATTACCTAGTAATTACAGATTATATTATGACAAGTACGACCTAGCGACGTTAAAAAAAATGAGTGTATTCCCACCTTAAAGGTCGGCAACGCATCTCCATGCCCTATGGTGCTGCAGATGTTCACGGGCGGCGGTGATCACTAACCGCCAGTTAAACCGTATGCTCGTTTGCCCCTAATAATATAAAGAACCTACTACATTATTTGATTGAAAAACATTTTCCAACGCATACGGCTTTATTTATATACAGTTTATAACCTATTTTAGTAATCGTATGTTTTATCCTCTTCGCTCAAACTGAATTCAAAACTCGTTCGCAAGGGACATAACATTCGATAACTACAACAGGTTTTAAAACTGTCTATAATAAGGTCGCTAGTATCACACGAGACATAAATAAAGAATAAACAAATGAATCCAACCCCCCGCGTCATTTTAAGTACGCCATATAAAATTTTTAAGCGTTCCACTAACCGAAAGAGAGTCGCTAAGTGCTCATAGTGTAAATAACATAAAACGTAGTAACCTAATTTCAGCTAATCGTGTTTACTCGTCGCATGTAAACACGTCCCGGTGCAAATGACGGCATTACCTACCTGCTCCAACAAACGCTCTTAATATGTTATGAGGTTAATTTGGAAATTACTTTTCCAGATTTTTTTAGATGTATATAAATTAGTATTAATTCGTGTAAACTCTATGTGGTGTTTTACAAAAATATGCCTTAGACTTTTAGGTAGGTACTAAATTAGCTGTCAAGTACTAAAGGCCAGTTATTGGTGAATTTAAATTCATAAAGAGATCTTTTTAAAATTCGAATTTTCTCTTGATATTTTCTTTTTTTATAGCATAGATCCGGCAAAGAAGCAAGCAGGTCACTTGATTGTAAGTGTTCACTGCCGACACATGAGAAAACTAAACGACAAAATAAATATCATAGTTCTTACAGGCCAGTGCTTAACGATGTCAAAAAGCTTTTTGACACCAAGCTCCTGGTACATATGTAATAAGTAAACGCAAGTTATCGGCAAACAAAGTTGAGGCCGACGGGGAGCGAACCCAATTATCTCTAATGAAGACAATGATATAAGTGCGGTTATTGATCTAGATTTAAATTTCATGACGGGTCAGTCCCAGCGATGTGCGATCCCTTAATGCTTCTTGCCAAGTTTCTTGTACCACGACCGAGGGTGGTTGGTACTTTCAAGAAAATAGACAATATATATCAAAATAGAAAATAGACAATAGTATCTCTTCAATTTCTCTTAAATATTTTTTAATATGATGTATGCCAGCGGTGCCTACATTAGATAATAAACTTATAGTTAATATTAATATTTTTTTGTAGTAAAAAAACGATTAAGAACAAAAGGCCTTTGCCTACCAAAACATAAAAATATTTAATTCATTTGTGTTTTTGCTGTCATTAATTGATTTTATCCGAGTTATCTTTACGGAGATGTTGTACGACACAAGGTTACACAGCTTTAGCTTTAGGTCACCTTTTAGAACGCAGTTAAAACAATCAAAAACGCGTGTATAGAATATTTTATGATATAGTTTAAGGACATCCTACAGCATTCTGCTAAAAGTTTAAATACCCTATACACAAGAATAACTACTGAGTTACAATTCGAAAACCGACTGATTTGTAAGTATATTCTATTAATCCAATATAATGGAACCTCCAGATACGTAAACATTCACGGATCAAAACTGTTCCATCCGCGCACATCCAAGTTTAATGTCCACTAACTAATTTCTTATCCCCGAAACATAATAATATGGACCAACATACACACGAACAAACATGTGAAATTATGATTAACGACCGTACTCACACACAGACCGTTGGTATTACACTCACCTACATAATGGAATAGATCACCATGGCAGATTAAAATAGGCCCCGAGTAGAGGTTCATCGATCGAGCCGCTTGTTATTGATATCACGTGTTATGTACGGTATCTCAGGTATTTAAAGGCTTCCCTGCACTGCTATTTGTTTTGATAATATATTGTTATTTTTATTATTTTATTTTGTTATATCTTTATTTGCATTTTTTTTTTGTATTGTATCAGCCGATATACGTCCCACTGCAAGGCACGGGCATCCTCTACAATCGAGAGTACGATTGAGAGACGTTAGGCCATATAGTCCACCACGCTGGCCTAGTGCGGGTTGGCGGACTTTTACATGCCATAGAAATTTATAAAAATCGCTATGGTATGCCGGTTTCCTCACAATGTTTTCCTTCACCGTTTTAGTGCGTGGTGATTGACTATCAATACACACATGACTCAAAAATGTCAGAGGTGTGCCCTGGGATTTGAACCCACGACCACCGTGAACATGTAGCCAGCCGCGTCTAGTCCATTACAAACAGGCCACCACATACGCATTTTTAATTATAGCAAAATAATTAACTCGACTACGATCGTATTATTAATAAGCAATAGAATTTGCGTATCTAAAAAGTTGCAGTTAGCAGTGTAATCTAAGGGTCCTAAACAGACATTTAGATAAAATAAAATAAATTGTACAATATATTGCGATAAACTTCGTCCGAGTTTTAATTGTTCCATAAAGTCCTCGGATTATGCATGAGAGAATTTCCAATCAAAAATGGCAAAAATATGACAAAGCAATGGAGCAAGTGGAGTTAGTTTGACTCTTATAGCGAGGCAACAGGGGTGCTATTCCGTATCGATCGTTTCCCAAGCGTTCGAGCACTGCCACTCGTTAAGATGTTAATGATTTTGCATAATAATTGCATCCAGTGAAAAGTTCGCTAACCACGACCCTCCGGCACAGATCACGTGACACCGTGATCATTTCTGCACAGTTTAATCGCGAATTAATTAAAAAATCATGATGTATTCAAAATTAAAATATTTCCCATAAAAATCTGTTTAGATTTTAACTCATAAATAGAATCAAATGATATTGATCAATTTATTAATTTGTTTAATAATTTAGCTCTTCAAAAATAATACTTTATCAATTCATCAATACTTTATGAATTTTCCTTGATGTCAAGTCGGAAACTGAAATGTGACGTAAAATTGATAATCTCCTTTTTTCGAAGTCGATTGAAAAGGTAACGCAACTAACACATTACTGATGAGTGATAAATCAATAAAAAGATAATTAAGAGTAATAATAATGCCTATTATTCTAAACTAATACATAAAACCTCCACATCCCATAACAAGCGATGTTTTATGGAACAAAAGAAGCGTTTTATTTCCAAAGAATCAAGAATGTATGGCAAAGATGGGATCATTTGAGAAAGCGGCGTTCGGTCGGGGGTCACCGCGGGCGCGATACATTTCTACCAAATGCCTTCCCCAAGGCGCCGTGGTCTGCCTTGTATTGACTTGTACACTTATAACTCACTGTAACGACTCTACAATGCTTATGGATGCTCTGTGGAAGATAATCTTGGTATATTTTCTGATTTTTACGCGAATCATTGAAAAAAAAACAAGTATTTTATGAAGGGTGTACTTTTTGACTTCAAAACGTCTATTAGGTAAGCCATAAATATCAAAAATGCGATAAAATGTATAAAGTATTGTCCAAAGAAGTTAAACTATTGATTTGTTTCCCTAAATACAGCCTAATAAATATCGTTGAAACTTTTGAATTCTCTTTTTACTATAGATCCGGCAAACCAGCAAACAGGTCACCTGATGGTAAATGATTACTGCCGCCCATGAACGTCCACGACGCTTGGATCATAAAATGGAATCATGTGTTGCTGGCCCATTAAATCGCGAGGAGAGCGGGGAGAAAAAAAATTGGGAAGAAGAAAGGGGTATTGGGCGTCCGGCGATCTCACTCACCGAATGAAACGCGACAGCAAAGCTGTCGATTCATGCTGAGTCATGACTGACAATAACGTGGCTCTACCACTTCCAAAAAATAATACATCTGTGTTTGCTAAATACGCTATGATAAAAACAAAATATAAGTTTTGCTGATGTTTTTTTCACGAAATCTGAAATATTTTCGAAATACCTAATTTAAAAGATTTAATTAAGTAATTATTTTAGTACTGAACAGTGACTGACCTTTAGCTTCAAAGCTTCCGGCTTCATATTTTCCTGGACAGAACATTTTTCTTAAAATACCACCACGTCTGAAACAAAGATAACATTTTTTGTGTCAGCTGATAGAGCACATTTTCGGACTTAGTAACAACATATAATCGTATAAAACCCCAAGACCAAACTATCACAATATTTCACTTTAGCAAATGCCTTAGTATTGAGCATCATATAGAAAAGCTGATATTAATGAAACCCTGAAGATCTGCATACTAATCAGGTCATAACACGCCGCAGTACATATTTACAGAACATTTTCCCCACTCATCACAGTAAACTGTTAGTCCTTAGGCGCGTAAGTGTGCTGTAAGTCGCAGCCAGCACCCGTTAAACGCTCTAAGCGGATCTTATGGCAGCTAATTCTTGTATCAGCGAGATAAGCCCACGCGGCGCTCTTCCTGACGTAAACTTATACACGTAGATGTATCTATCTTGACACATTTTGAAAGACTATATTCATTATCAGAAGCATAGGTTTGTAGAAAATTCGATGAAAATATTTTTTGATTTTTTTTTATTGTTTAATTCGATTCATTATTTTGATACTTTCTGCTTGTGTAAGAATTCAAATTCAAATGACTGATTTTAGACTTCTGCAAAAAATGTGTTTGGTTAGGGCTACACGAGATATTGATCAGACAATTTTTCGTTCTTGTGACATTGATATAAGTTCGTAAATAATTAATTACAAAAGTTAAGAACTGAAATTAAGATTGAACGGATTTGTATAAAACCATAATTTACTTCCCGAAAAAAAAAATAACAAATGTTCTATTCAAAGCATCCATCAAAATAATAATTCATAAAACATTTAAATACAGCTTTAGATATGAAAGCAAACAAACTCCTAGCCACAAAATAATTAATTAAAATGTACAAGTTATCTCTACGCGACACCTAGCGGCCACCGTTCTTTTATGCCGGCATCTTTTCATCGCCAAAACTCATTTCAATTAATTTTCGTAACAGTAAGTAAATGATGTGCCTTTAAAAGCGAGATATCATTAACACTGGGGAGGGAAGCCGTGTTGTTAAAAGAAATTGTACAAATACTGGGACCAAATGCTTGTGACGTCAGTGATATATTTTTTGTGGTGTTTCATTATCACTATATTAACTTAATATCTAATAAGTTTACGTTGTGGCTAGTAGACGGACAGTCAATTCTATGATGTTCCTGTTTACTTTTTTCATACCACTCTTAAGAAACTAATTCAAAATATATTTATTTATTTATTCGTCCATTAGTAAAAAGAAATTGTGAAAATATTTCATTAATACAATAAACTTCAATATTATGAGATATTGTTGGCATGTTGAATATGTCTGCACTTTTAAATTCTTTTGAAATTTACTTATTAAGATAGTTTCGCAACAATGCATCCTTGCGTGGGTTGTTAAAAAATAAACTATGGCGTTACGTACTTATTTAAACGAACCAACTATTACTAATACGTATTAATTACATTTATATTAATTACAGTAGTAATTAAACTGGTAATTCAATAACCAAAGTAACCAAACGTGAACCATTTTTAAAACGCATAAAAAGTTTTAATTAACTCCACGATATTTATAGGCCTATATTCATACTGGTGTCAAAATACAGTATTCTTCGAATAATAGAAAAAATAAAGACGCCTCCACAGCGGTAAGCCAACTCCCTCCCACGGGAGAATCATTAGGAAAAAATCGTGTTGATGGATTTAATTACAAAAAATAATTATTCCAAAGAAAGTTCGCTGAATAAACTCGGACGGAGCGGGTTCTTCGATTCCCCCTTAATCGGATTAATTTACTTTTAAAAAGCAAGGGGGGTTGTTGTAATTAATGGAATGATAACATTACCTACCTCGTGGTCGGACGCCTTCGAATAACATTAAGACAGGTGCCGGCGTTTTATTGTCCTAGTAATGTACTGGGCTTTTATAATATCAATTGCCTCATTTTTTGCAATAAATACGCTTTAGTTATTAAATTTATGAGACAGTATGTAGATCCTATCCGATCTAATCCAATCCATCAGCCAAAGGAAGTCCACTGCTGAACATAGGCCTCTTCTAATGATTTCCACAGTGACCTGTTGGAGGCAGCCTACATCCAGCAGATGACGATCCTATACTGATTATAAAATTCTATTGTTGAGTTTGTAGATCAAATAGCATACGATGAAAGATACCCTAGCATTTTAGTTCTGTTATCATTTACTTTTGTGTGAGTAAATTTTTTACGCCATCAATAAAGTGTGCCCCTAAAAACGGATTACTATCATCCATTGTTTCAGTTTTATTGAAGCAGAGACATCTCGCGTCGACGCCACTCGAATCCAAATGAGAGTTGGGTAACGGTCGAGATGAGTAGCGTTTTTTCCACTCGGTTACCTACCGGTGATCTGTTCTGAACGCATCTCCACTGACGCAAATCATATTGCTGGGAAGGGTTCGGGATTAGGAACGCAACCCGACTGGAATCGGCCAGTCATCGCCGCTGATTTTTCTGTCTTACAAAACCGTTTGACATAAATATCTAATGCTGTGTCATGGTCGTGTTTGGGTGGGTAAAGATTAGGGTTAGGTTTTATGACTTTGAATTTACTAAGAGTTTATTTACGAGCTATTCAACCTTTGCTTAAGTCAAGTTTTCTTACTATATCAAATAAATTGAATTTATGAATGCCGTTCGATACTGTGGGTTTTTTCTTGCTCAATCTGCTCTGCTTCGCCAGATCTGTTTAGCCTGATTGGGCATTCTTATAGACTTTTAACTCTCGTATATGTCCTAATGATATAAATACAGCGGTATTTCATAAATTCTTGAGGGATAAGAATAATAGTACGTTACCGAAACAGTCCCGTGGTTATGTTGCAATGTGACGAAAGTATTGTACCCAATTTCTAGGATTGGATTTTTTTATTCATGAATATTAATTAAATACAGAAGTATGAATAATATTCTTTATTAAGATGTGAGGAAGTGCTATTGCCGGCCGATTCGGCTCCGTCATTACAACTTACAAATTATAATGTCTATTTCCTAATTGTATATTTTTTTAATTTTTATTTAACCTGTTTTACCAACAATTGCTTACTCTAATTCTTACATCAATATCGTATGATGATTTAATAATTATTGGTAAAAGCAACAATTATTTACAGGAAAACAGTACATGCCAATCAAATAAAAATAGACACTATGAACATCATAATCCGATTTATGCCGCCATTCACGTTCTTACTGATAGATTTTCGTGAACACCTTTCTTATTGTACTAAAAATAAACGAGACGAACATCTTGTATCTTACTCGAAACCTAAGATATTTCAAGTTCGGAATCTTTGTAGATTCCCAGATTACATAATTAGATAACGAATTGTATTGCTATTTTGTAATTATAGAACAGAAGTTAGAAAGTTACTAATGACGTAGTTAAGGATTTTGTTACAAAAATAAAATAACTAATTATATCTTGATAGTTGATACAACACAATTTTTAAGCAAAGAAAACGTTTTACGAACATTTAAAACCTAATCGCACTCTTCATCACTTCTTGAAAACCATTCATTCTGACAATCAAAAACACAAAGATTACCAATCATCCATTAAGGTAGAATCACAGGACTCCCAACAAAAGTACCCTGCGACCGATGACATAATATCCTTTATATGTCCAAGATTCAAGAATATTAAAATTTCAGTATTCAAAATCGACTGATTCGCCCATTACGGACATAGCACGGTCACCAATAACAATGTAGACGCAGACACAATCTGTTCCCGAAAGCAATTCAAGCCCAAATTGCTAAAGTTATTCCGTACGTTCGGCCGTGGTGGGGGAATGAGCGTTATTTTTCTTCCATGTGCTGGCTCATGTTGCGATCATTCTTTACTTTTCCTCTATCTGTGTTACATTTTCTATCTATTTCAAGGCTGGATGCTCGAGAAACCGTTTTATAAATCGTCTAGTGTTTGCCTTTAAAAATTACGCTTAGAATTTAATCCGGCTGATTGAGGCTTCTGTTTCGTTTTAGGTTGTGACGATGGTTTTAATTATGTTTTCATATTTCGTTCAGTTGCAATTATTTTAAAAATAACACTACTGGTTCCTGGGGTATAAAATTAGCTATTATATCGAACATTATTTCAAAAAAATAAACTTTAGCCAATAGACAAGTAGTGTCGAAAGAATTATTATTTAACAGGCACAATAACGTAACATAACCGTGTTTTCTGCAGCTTGTGTAGCATCACTTAAACATTGCATATCTATTCTAATCGTCTTAAATAAGACCAACACTAATTAACCAATACTACGAAACCCTTCGTTCAATTCCCGAATTGAGCAATCTATGATGTTAACTTTTCGGTTTATTTATAATATGTTTTGATGGTTTTTTTGTATTCCACGCTAGCACGCAGCATCCACGTTTTAGGTATTAAAAAATCTTTTACTTAGACATAACAAGACTATAGCAATAAAAAGCACATAAAAATGCAATACATTTATGCAAAAATATAATTTGCATAATTAGAATGCAATTGCAGCAATGAATTATTGCAGACGTCTCGATCGAGACAACTATCAATAAACATAATTATTTGTGAAGCTCACGACATCTGATGTAACTTCCTTCCCGCTTGTTGGATTGTATTTTTAAGGTAAATAAATGCAATATAAAGGGCGGCAGTCAAGTAGAGTTTAAATATAGAACGGGTAGTACGCGAAATAATTTGAATTGGACTCAAAAAGTGTCTGCAACCGAGCAAAGCCGGGTCGGGCGGTTAGTACTAAATAATAGAAATTACGTATCTACTAATAACATTTTTTATCACCAATACGTCATTTGTAATCATTTAATATGATTAAGTGTAACTAATTATATTTAACGACGTAGTAATAAATTTTATTGTACAGCTTCGACAGTTAAATCTATGACATAACGTCATAACTTAATGTAATTTAGATTTATTACGTATATGCCATATCTTAATGGCTTGAAGCGCGCAAAAAAGATGACGTCACTGATTAAATAAACGATTAAATTTTCTGTAATTAATACATACATAAACTCACGCCTTTCTCCCAGAAGGGGTAGGCAGAAGTGCTACCAAGACACCCACTTTACAAATACAGTGTAATATATTCATACACTATTACTTATTCTGTAATTCACAAAGCGGTAAATAGGCAAAAGACTCACATAAGACTAATAGATGAATTAGCATTAATAAAATTTCACTAAACCTGGCTTTTATGGGAATTTTACAAGCCTATAATAATTGATAGAAGAGTTATCGTCATCATTTTAAGTCACAGAAAGTCTACTGCTTAACCATTCCCTCCCCAAGGATTTCCACTGCCGACTGTTGAGGATGGCATGACTCAAAACGTACATACATACATGTATTTATTAACAAACGCGCAATTTATTTTGCAATGTAATATGTAAACACAGACATGCGTCCTTATTTGTATATTCATGTAATCAAAGTTCCGTGCTATAAACATTATTGTGAATGACAAGAGTATCTCAATTGCGCGTAGTACCAGGTCAGGTCTCACACACATTCATACACACTTATGTAGATTCACAGACTTAAAACGAGAGGATTCCACCCACAACTAATTATATACAAGCGATATATTTTACAACCAAATACCAAGCCATTAGAAATTATTATAGCATTTCCGTATACTTAAGGACAACAATAATAACTTATAATATTGATGTAATGTAATTATTTATATTGTGTGTGCAATTGTAATCCTTATATTCCATCTGAAGAGGCTGATCTTGATTCAGCCACTATCTTTGAGACCATTGACACTCACCTCTATCTTGGAAACCTCTCAAGTCTCCCTAAATATCACTGATTAGACCCAAGAATATTATAACCAAATTAATTCATAAAGGAAAAATCCTTGTTGAATTACGTTATAAATAGTAAAAACATAATTATTATAATCAATTATCAGTAATGTTTTAAAACCCCACTAGTCTTTATATCACGTTACAGAGTGCGATTAAAATGACAATTAACAAGTTTACAGAATTATTTGGTTTATTGATTTACTAACTTCACATGGTCAACGTATTTCATAAAAAAAAACAATATATTTCATACAAAAATTATATTGGGGGATCAGGGCCCCACAATATTGCTTGAGAGCAAGTCTGTAGTCGTGAGTCAATGTTACGAGCGCGACTCAATAGTAAACACGCTATACGCACGTGCATATGCAACTACTGTTAAAGCATACAAATAGTAAATTATAGTAGCCATAGTACAGTTTAGTTACGTGAAAATACTACGAGTACTCTGTGATATAATGTTCTTATACGTTTACACTGAAATGAAAACTGCATAACTGAGAATTCTTCACAAGAATTTTGAACTATGTAAAGTCTACCGACCGTGGTAGCCTAACTCGCTAGCCTAACGAAATGGGCCAAAATTCCTACTCCTGAAAGGGTTGATGTGAGGCAGGAAACCAGTCCAAATACTAGAAGCCAAATCATTCTGTAACATGGCTGAAAATTCTTGTATCACCGACCCCATGTAAGCTTGGGAGAAGGTCAGGCGGAAGATGAAAACTATACTGTGGAAATTATTGATAATATTTACTTTTGGATCCAATACTATCTAATATGACGAATTGAAATAATTAAATCACAATTTTCGAATTTCTTTGCAGTCACCCACCCCTCAGAGGCACAAATAAAATTAATAAATACACCCAACAGTCACATACATAGTCCTGACACCACACTAAGATCGAGTCTTGTGCCGAGGTTATCAGGAACTACGAGAGAGTTTTCGGTGTCACAAACACCCCAAATCGAAACAAATACCTGTGGTTCACACTAACATTTGTCTTGGTGCAGGAATCGAACCCGCGGCCTCTCGTTTATCAGCCGGCGTCTAACCAACTACGCCACGGAGGCTGTCCAAATGGGCTTAAGTTGGGTTACGTAGTAAGAAAATATAATTTGCCCTCCAAGTACTGCTACCATACGCCAGGTTGATCAATAAAGCGCCAAAAGTCAAGAGGAAAATGTAACTATGTATTTGAATCAGAGTATTCTAAAGTTGAATGATACCATCCATACGAAATACAATAGTGACAATATCGTCGAGAACTCTCAAATGACAGCACACCGTAATTAAATGAAATATGTAAAGGAAGTGTATATATTTGTATTCTAAAGGCATCGGCATAGAATTTTCCTTCGACAGGTATTCGCAGCTTCTTACGGTCAGTGTAATTCGCACTGAGGTGACGCGTAGTGCGTAGTAGATTGGGAATTGCATACGAAATCAAACGTCCTATTGCGTACGTTTGTTACTGCTATAAATACGTATTCGTATTTATTTATTTAGTTCATTGTTGCGGATAATCACTTGTGCAATTGTTGGAAACGGGTTTTTAATTGAGTAAGTACTTATGCAGCTTTTAATTAAATATACATTAGTCAATAGATCTCATGGCAGATACTGAATATATATATTTATTTTTATCAAATAATTTTGCGTTTATTAGTGAGGAATATTTAAATTGTGAATTTAAATTTAAATTACGAATACTTGTAACTATGATTACTTTAAATTTTAATTCATTTATTCTGCAGTTTAAAATATTCAGATATAAACATATCTGCTTTAACGAATATAGTTAATTTGGTTTAATACTATCGAACGGGAATTTAGAAATATCTATCCAATTAAAATACAAGACCTTAATCAAGGTCTCATTGCTGCACACAAGCATCGCCCCAGATTATATATTATACAATAGACATACATACAATATACAATAGTTACATACATCCTCACTAAGAACTCGTATAAGTTTAGAAATGCTATATTTTAGATAATTTCATTTGCTCTTGGACTGTATTTGTACATCTTTGAATCCACCTGAAATTATTTCAATGCATTGTATTTTATATAACTATCATTGTCATATTTCTTTTCTAATTGTTATTGAAATTTTAAAATTATTTGTCATAGAATTTATGTTAATCCAATATATTATGTTGTCTTTATGCCTACATATCCAAGCATTGATATTAACTGCATCAAAACCTTCGATTCCGACCACATAAAACCTTACCTAAATTGATTATGTATATTACTCAAGCTTGCCTCGGTGGCGTTGTATTACTACGGTATGATTACAAAGCTAAGGTCTCGGGTTTGAATCCCGGGTCGGGCAAAGTGATATTGGATTTTTCTAGGCATTATCAGCCCGGAGTCAGGAATTTGTGCCCGATATAGCGATAGGCTCTCCCCCTGTCACATCATGGGACGGGATATGCAAGGTCAAATGTAGGTAGCAGCTCTGCCTAGCCCTTCTGGGAAAAGACATGAGTTTATGTATGTGAGTAATACTTAAACTCTCTTGATTGTTTAATAAGTAACATAAGGACTCATAGTCCCATAAAAGTAAATATCAACACTGTTCGTCTTTCCACTCCAGAAAAATTAATTCTTTTTAAATTGCTATTTTTTTTTATTGGAAATTACTCAAGGGCAACAGTGAGGCCATAATGTGGAATGAGCTTCAGACTTCATAGAACTAACGTATTTTATTATTATTCCTATTTCTGAAGATAGTTAAGGGAAATGATGCACCAACCTTTTGAAACACAATGTCTTTAAATTATTTTTGTATTTTTTTTTTCTATTAAAAAAAACACCTTGCATGTTAATAAATTCGGGGCTTAAAACCGCAAAAATTCCATTTGCTTTGCACACAACCAGAATTGTTTAAATAAAATAACCCCCAATAAGATTTTTCAGGATCGACAAAACATCGGTGCATTGGTGCAGGCCACTAGTGTCAATCCATTGCCATCAAAAGACAATTGAATATATTGCCTCACATAAATACTGGACCTACGTCAATAAATCACTTGAAATAACAATAACAATTAAATATACATAAGTGGCTTGAATATTGCAACGAGTGAGACGTACGAGTTAGGTCATTTCTGCATATTGATTATAATTTGCCCATATCTTGCGTTCAAGTTTCCGTTGCGTAAGTTTTCCACGGCGCAAGGTGAACCCTTATCTGTGCTCTTATCGCTAACATGAAACTATAACAATGAAATTTACGCACATGTGTGTGAATGTTAATATGTACTCGGATAATCTATTTTATAGCGTATTTTTTGTACCAAGCACTTATTGTTGCATTTGTGACATATGCTTCATTAATAATTTTTTTTTTGTAGCCTACAATTAATCCCACTGCTGGGCAAAGACCTCCCCTTTTTTCCTCCACTCGACCCTGTCCTCTTCGAGCTCTTGCCATTTAGACTCGGATGCATCCAACTCGTCTTTCCACTGCATCTCCGGTCTTCCGCGTTTTCTCCGACCAATCTCGGGAAACCAGTTTGTAGCCAGCATGGCCCAACGGTTTGGATGCATTCGAGTTACATGCCTTGCCCAAAAATAACAAATATAACACAAAAAGTTGTTATCCATTATTTAGATAAAAAAAACATAGTTAAAATCAGTGTTTTGTTTTCCCCCAAATATATGTAACGTTCTAAGTACCAGAAATAAAATCTACTCTTACTTAAAACTAACTTTACAAAGAGTTTACTCGATCCTGCATTTATTTTATGTAAGTACACGCATAAGTCTTTTAAGGTAATTGATATCGGACGTTGATTTCGACATATGGATATAATGAATAGTGATATTCGCTTGCAGACGCGCATGTTACGCAGAATGCGCGCGAATTTGCGAGGCGTTTATTTTGTCTCTTTAGAACTATGAACATTACATTGTGGAGATAAGGGTGAATTTGCTATGCTTACGTTTATTTGTCGCCTCGATGCTAGTATAAGTCGCCTTAACAAGTCTTATAAATAAAGTTATTAGATGTTGATAATTGCTTTATTGATCAAGTATCACTTAAAAAACTATGCGGCAACAAACAGGAAGAATCTGTGTGATTCTCAGAAAGCGTAGAAAAACAATCATAACAATTAAATGCAAAAAAATAATATAAAATTGTAAATAGCTTTAGCCGTTATTTTACTACATTTGTTGTATTTAATTATTTAACCTGTCCTCAGCATCGACGTAAAAACAATTAAAAGTAAAGTATTCCAGCTACTTCATAAAATATAAATCAATAATTTCAATCTAGTATGCGAGTTATTTTCACGTTTAAAAAAAAAATAAGAAAAATGTTGTTTTCTTTTTTTTTATTGCATAGGTCCGGCAGACGAGCAAACAAGTCATCTGATGGTAAATGATCACTGGCAATCATCTACCATTCATACCTCTGGTATACCAGATCATTTACCATCAGATGACTTGTTTGCTTATTTTTTCATAACGGATAGTATATTTTTGTAATAGTGATGTGTATCTACGTTTCTATACGTCAGAGAATTCCACAATTAAATATGGAATTAGGTATATTAAATTATTCTTAGTAATTTTCTAGTAATATGTGTCCTATACCTAATGAATGCGTTCCTGTGCCCTCTTAATAAAAGTTATTCCATTTTTTTTATTGCACGGGTCTGGTAAACGAGCAAAGAGGTCACCGGAGGATAAGTGATCACTGCCGCCCATGAACATCCCCAACGCTGTATTATGGATGTGTTGCCGGCCCAATTGGAAGGAGAGCGGGAAGGAAAAAGGATGGGAAGAGGAAAGGGGTATTGGACTTCCGGCAATCTCACTCACCGAGCGAAACGTGACAGCAAAGCTGTCGCTTCACGTCGGTTTCCTTTGAGACAGTGGTGCCGCCCCGGATGAACCTGCCCATTCATTCTGAGTCATGACAGACGACAGGGTGGCTCTACCACTTCCAAAAATCTGGCTCTACCACTTTTACCTTTGCGGTCTACATTCAAATTCCTGATGTGCTGTTTTCACTTCCTGCGTTTTTCAATCACCTAAAATCTCAATTTTGTACCATACGAAAACGATGGAAGCTTGAAAAGTACTTTTACTATGATGTCATTTGATATGGTCTAAACAAAGGACATGTTTAAAAATATTCCATAAGATTATGAAATATACTCAACTTTACAATTAAACAGTCCGACTGCTATGAAGGACACTCCTTCTATTAAAATCATCATAAACATAGTTTACTACACTGATTTAGTACAAATCAGGAGACTTCATGAATTTTACTTTACAGACCAAAATGTTTATTGCTTTATAAAATCCAATAAAAATGGTTTTCAGTTATTTCAGCCCGTAAATATCATTACAAGAAAAGGGACACGTCTACGATTAAGAGGAGTTACGACTTCTGTCCACCACGATAGCATAGTCCAACTAGGGGGACATCACAAATGTTCTAAGAACTCTCACGATATTTTAATTCACCGTTAAATTGAGAAATAATTAACCACGAAAATAACTTTAAAAAGTCAGAGGTATGCTCATTAATTATAATCGTTGAATAATAAAATAAACTGTATCAGCCATAAGCAAACGTAGAAACGCAAAGTAATCCAGTATACATTATAGAAGAGAACACATAAAAGCGAACTTGTGTAAAAGTAAAGCAAGCTTTTCTCATTCTCAGATTGTTACCGCTGGGGTGGGCGATACATAACTCTAACTTCCGAAGCACACGCTCTGAAATATTTATTCCTGAAACGTAAAGATCGGGTGGGGGGTGCGGTAGGGGGAGGTTTATCCCGCGGTTTCCTTCCCGCCGTGTTTTACTTCGAGAATGGGAAGTCGACGCCGCCGGATCGATAGCAACATAGATAACGTATTGAAGAAACGCTCTGCCCGCGTGCTCTTAATGTCGCCAATCAGTTATTCTGATTAGACGGCTCATTACCAATCATGACGTGGAATTGTTAATTTAATTATGGGAATAGTGGTGTAATTTTGATAGTTTATGTCAATATTGGATTAGTGGAAAGTATGAATTGATTTAGAAGCAAGTCGCAGTAACCGGTATAGAAATGATTTAAAATGTACATTGTATGTTTTATTTTATATTAAATTAAAGCATGTTAATGTACTAATTGAAGTGTATATAATTTCAAATATTAACTGGAACGTAAACAATACAAACTTTGATTGTAAAGAAATAGCCGTTAAATTATATTAATTATGCTACGTTACGGCAGGAATAATTTATTTTGGAGTATTATAGGATTGAAATTCTGCAGGTTCACGTTTATTTTATATATTTACTACGCCATTTTTTGTAAGCTAAAATGATCCATTATCTGCGCATAAAGTACATAAGATTTAAAACCAAATATCAAATACTATCCTCCTATTAATCTACAGTCGATTTTTAACCAACTTAACAGATAAAATGTACTAATTTAAACAATAATGCCATTGAATTTCCAATGCACCCAATTCCAACAATAATTTTAAACACACGAAACGGCTTCACAAATAGCCAGAGCTGTAAATTGTAGCCGATGAATATTCGGCATTGGTTTGTCGAAGCGTGTTGAAGCCTACTTATGGTTCTTCGCGGCGAGAGCGCATAATCTTTGCAAGTTCCCCGACCTCCGGTGGGGACGCCCCCCACCGTTCGATTGTCTGCCGAGGCTGCCCGACGGTGCCATCTGATGTGCCGAGAGCACTCCAGATCTGCATAGATCGTTGCCTTCGTTTTTTCCCTATCGAAAAATCAATACTCACAGTTTCATAAAGTCCGCGCCGCGACACTCCTTAATTTCATTATTATGTCAATTCTTAAACAGGTTTTTTCAGCTTAAAAGCTTTGTCAATTTACTCTTTGGTGACTATGTAATAATAAGTATATGTAAGTGTTCAGCGGCCTCGAATGCTGAAACATTCGTACCTATTGCATTCAAATGTCGGTTGGATTCGTGCGAAGGTCCGTACATAATGTGAATCGTCTCATCCCAAAACCGTAGCGAGCTTTCCGCCGTCGCCACCCTCAAGGGGAAAGAGGCTCAAACTCAAAGCAATAAAGCCTTCGGATCCAGCAAAACAAATACAACGAACATTCCAATGCTAGATATCACTCGCTCCGCCCACACAGTTGGCATTACGACTGTGCGCGCTCCCATTGGTCGCCGCGAAGCCTTCTCCATTTGGAATTGGTTATTTTTTTTCTACAATTGAAATTGGTACTGTCTGTTTGTTCTGTCCGAATGTACTACGCATGCGTGCGATGTAGGCGTCTACGTCACGTTCACGTAGATACGTACGTTTACGTTTCCAATGTTTTATTGGATTCCTCCCTCCGTTCCCATTCGTATTCTGAAATCAGATGTGGATTTGTGGTCGTATTGTCGTTAGTGCGCAGCCGTGTCGCTCTCGTTTCAATGCTATTTCAGCTTCAGTATATGAAACTGTACTGTTATTCTTTGCTGAATTATGTTTTTTTGCGTATTATCTCGCACGTTAGATACAGAATAATATTGTTTGATGTGTGTGAGTAGAGGTACTGGTATTGTTGTAAATGAATAAAAATACAATATAAAAAAATGTAGAAGCACGGAAGGTTTTAAATCACATGAAGCCACTAAAAGCATTTCGTTAGAATTTCATCAAAACGTTGTATACTACGTCGTATGCAATAATGCACCCACAAGTGTATATGTACACGTGGCGAGTGGACCAGCGCCGCCGGATGACACTTTACTGACCGGCATAGAGTTCAAAATGCGCGCAGCGCCGGCCCGGCCGAGGGTAACAACACGTTGGCATCCACAGCTAGCTCTGTCCGGAACAATTTCATTTGCGACTGGGCGAGGATAGCGTTGTAATTACAACAACAATCGATAGAGGCGCCACCGTCTGCCGCACGTTTAATCTCGCCAGAATCAAAGGACCGTCGCCTCACACCCGCCCCAGTAACTGAATCCCTTTTCTGCTGCCACCGCTTCGTATTTCTCACGCGGGACTACGTACATTACTCTTGTTGTATAACGGCCGTGGACGGGGCGCGCCCTGCGGAACAGAAATGGACATTGTGGCACAGGTGAAAGTTGCGAGCGACTTGTCAAATGGTACCCACTTTGTCTCCAAGCCTATATCTGTGGAGGTATGTTTAGATGTCCCCAGAGCAGATAGTTGCATTTCCAGTCTGCTATACATAACTATTCCGGGAGTTTTATTAAAGCTTAACAATGTTTGCCGACTAGGTATCCTCTGAATTTGTGAGTAGACGGAATTAATAGTTCCTCTTGCGAGATAACGTCTAATGAAATCTTATCCATTTTAAAGCTTCAGTCTGTAAAATGTAGTAGTAGTGAATTAATAAAATTAGTATATTACAAGTATTATTTGTATATGAGATTATTAAATAAATAGCTATATTGATTAGGGACAACGAATAAGCAACTAAATTATTTCACAAACGAAATTATACAAACAATAATATAATTCTTCTAAATTAAAAACATATCCCATGATTAAAAAACAATTATTTTTTTTATTGCCGTTATAGGCAGACGAGCTAGCGGCCCGCCTGATGGAAAGCGGCTACCGCTGCCCATAGACCTCCGCAGTGCTCCTCCATTTTATGTTAGGTTCAGGTTTTATGGATATTCGAACCTTTATTTTCCTATATTAGATAAATCATGATAATTTAAATTCCTCGTTTCGTTCAGATAAATGCGTAGAAATTATGGCCTACTTAACAAGCAATTATATTCCCAATAAATGAGACATGCATTATATATTTATAACTGATAGGCAAATAACATAAGTTTTATCTACACATAGCCACACAAAATAAGCTAAATAAAAACGTAAAAAAAATTAAAATCTTCATTAAAAATCAAACTGGCTGGCAAGAAAAATAGAACACCTATTTCAAATAATTCAAAATTTGCAGTAAAAATCAAACTGGCTGGCAACAAAAAAAAATAGATCTCGAATTTAAAATAATTCCATGCTCATATAGTTGTTACTAGTTCTAATATCCGTGTACGTGATAGATATGTATTAAAACTGAACAAGCAACGAGTTGGTACAGTTCAACACATATAAAGCGGCTCCGGCTCCACCGAGCGCTGGTACTCGAAATCCTGGAGACGTAGCACGTAACATGTAACTATCACATCTTATATTATACCTCATTTATTTAAAACAGGTTCATTTAATCATATTTATTTTATACAGAATATTAAAATTTGATATATTATTAATAATATTATCATACAAATCTTCCCAAGTTTACTATTTTAATGTTTTCCATATTTGTGTCTAAGTATAGTAACCCTTAACGTATGTGCCTAAAAAATCATATTTTTAATTTTAAATATCTATAAATGCTTATGTTTTACGATAAAACAAGGAGTAATTATTACAAAAATAGGAAAATTGTATATTTTGTTTTTATTTATGTCATCACGAGTTAATAAATTGTTTACGTTGTCTTCTCTTCATAGAATATATTGCTGTTGCATTAATAAGTTTAAATTGAGTTTAGCAAGCCAGTTCATTCATAAAACAGATATTAATATGTTAAAATAAACATGAGGAAATAAATTAAATTGTTGCGTAAGCAAACTCATGTCAGAATCATAATACGAGTGCAAATTGATTAAAGTGCCACTATCTGTTATCGATGTTGTCGTCCAATATGAATTGAGTTATCTTGTTGTTAGTAAATTCCTTTCAGTTCCAAGCATTAATTTTCCCGTTAAATATGATCAAAGCTCTTTAAAAATTTAAATTGGCTTGAATAAAAAATCCATCCTATGTTCTTTTCCAGGGAACACGTATTTCCAAAAAAAACATAATAGCTTGGGTAATGCAGGTTTATATAAAAACCCAAATTCGAAATAACAATTTGCTAAAACTTTATTTGTTTATTACCAAACTTATCTAAACAGCAAACATTGCAAGTGAAACAAACGACACGTAATCGATAATCGAGGTCAAATAACTCGGTAATCAATAAAAGCCATTCTGTAATCGATGCCACGCAACGTCAAACCGTACGCCACACAATCGGCAGCTCGCAAGTTTCGCGTAGTTACGTGCTAGAGGCCATGCTACTTATAGAATAGGAAGCGAGTGTAGGTAATGGCGCAAAATAGTGACGCAGTATTATTGCAGGGGGGATGGAGGTCCCACACTCCTGGCTCCAGCGCCTCATCCTCCCCCCCTCCCCAAGAGCGACTGAAACGTCCGCGAGAAAAATAAGATCCGCACTCCGTCCCGCTTATTCTTAGAAAAAGGTTTTCTTGTATATTTTTTTACGTGTTCCTTTTGGCTGTGTGTGTTGGTAAATAATGTGTACGTTCGGTTGTTGAGTGTAGGTCTGTGAGATTCTTTATTTTAATATTTGCTTTTAGACTGCAATAAAGTGTCATTTTAATTTAATTTTATTTTAAAGGAATAAAATGAGGACTTTTCAGAGAGTAAATTTCAAAGTTCATTTTAAAGTATCTTTCCTATGAAAGTGACATTACCAATACTTTACTTTATTAATATGAAGCCACGGAGCATAAAGGTCACAAAGGTCATGAGAATAAAGGATATAAAGGTCAGATCACACATGGAACCATATAGATTTCAATGAGACTATTATGACAGACGAGATTGTGTTTAATATATTTTTTGTATTGTATTGTATCAACCCATATATGACCCACTGCAGGGCACGGGCCTCCTCTACAATCGAGAGTACGATTGAGAATGGTTAGGCTATAAAGTCCACCACGCTGGCCTAGTATGGGTTGGCGGACTTTACATACCATAGAAATTTATACAAATCGCTATGGTATGCAGGTTTCCTTACGATGTTTTCCTTCACCGTTATAGTGCATGGTGATTGACTATCAGTACACATATGACTCCGGAAGGCAGAGGTGTGCCCTGGGATTTGAACCTGCGACCGCCGTGAACATGTAGGCAGCCGCGCCTACATGTTGCGTGTTTAATTAATGTCTAGGATATAAAATGATCCATAATCACACAATCTTACATCAGATCGCAGTAAGAGCGTTAAGAGTCTCGACTCTTTAAAACGGTTATTAATCTAAATATGTTGAGATAAGTATGTTAGTATCGATTAGTATGTAGATGTAGGCAAGTTGCTAGACCAGATTTTTAGAAGCATCCTAGCTTGGAATGCTGTATAGGAAACTTTTGGTTTTCCAAATCTAAGGTCAATAAGGGGTTCAAAAACACAAACTGTTAATTCTGGTTATTGTCAATTCATACACAGTATAGAAATTAAAAGCCGATTTTGGAACGAAAAGCCGTGAATTTCATTCCTGCACTAAGTCGAATGTTACTTTGACTATCAAGTATTTGTTTCGGGTCTGGGTGTAGTTCAATCGGAAATTATCGCCCCATTTATAGTGTTCGCGACCAAATGTACACATTTTCTTGTAGAGATACTGAAGAACATAATTGTTTAAGGTTCATTAGTATTTAAAGAAAATATCCGTCTTCTTGACTGATATAAAATCTATCTATATCTATTCATATAACAAATTTGTAACCGACCGATGTCTTTACATGGAATATAAATGAGAAATTATAACATGGGAGGACTGTTTTAATGTAAGAGAATCCAAAACAATACTACTTTTTATCCGGAAAAAAGTAGTGTTCCCGTGGAATGAGAATTCAAATATATTTATTACTTTTTTTTCTCAACGGGATGTGATGGGACAGGAGAGGACAGTATTATATCCCTTTAGTCATATGACAGAATGAGACGGGACAGGACGGGATATAACGGGACCGAACAGTACAGTGGATGGCATTGAGTTTCGATATTTATAATATGTTGCTGATGTGGACTGGACTCAGAAAGTATCTGCACCCGGACGGAGCTGGGCCGGCCCTTAGTATAAATGTACTCCTAAACTACTCTTAGAATATACTTAGTGAGTAAACATATCCACACCTATGTCAATCATCTCTTATTGAACTTCGTTATATAAGAAACATAAGAGTGCCAGAGTCTTCCACGTTGACTAATGAAGATAACTAGCTCTCGCTACTAGATAATGTATTTGCATTGCAATGCAAGTACCATTAAGTGTCATTTAGTGCATTGCATTAAACCGTGCTATCATAAATAAAATCCTATGTTCGGTATTTATCTTTCTGTGTCTGCAAGTAAATATTATGAATTTATTATGTGGTAGAGTCTCTCAGTAACCAATATTGACTACAGCATTAAAAATCGGGATAATTGGTCTGTGCATGGAAAACTGACATAAAGCATCAGCATTACTGCCACATTTCAGTCAGTGAGTGAGATTTATGAAAGCCATATAGCTAAGTTTACATATAAATAGGAACTCTCCTCTTTCAAGCGCCTTTGTTTTCAAACACCCAGGCAAGACATTTTGGACTATACGACCTAACCCCCTCTCAATCGTTCTCTCAATTGTAGAGGAGACCCGTGCCCTGCAGTGGGACGTATACAGCCTGATACAGATACTGGTTTCCTATACTGCTAAAATGCTTGGTAATTGAATAATATCAATTGGCAGTAATAATAATTATATTTTTTATATATACACCAACATTAACTATCTATGTAGCAAAATCAGAAACATGAGTCGAAGGGTTTCATGTACTTCTTGGAAATCTTTAGTGATTCTAGTTTTTACCCGTAAAATACCTATGTAATTAAATAGACGTACTCTTCGATGATACCATCAAAAATGTTTCTGAATAATTATTTAAATACAGACATTTTATATCTTCTGTACTGTACTGTATCAGCCCATACTAGACCCACTGCAGGGCACGAGCCTCCTCTACAATCGAGACTACGATTGAGAGTGAGATTTATATCTTCACAGAAATATATTATATCATAACGTGCATTTATTGTCGGTTTGAAGATCATGTATTAATAAGCTTATGTTAATGGTACATAACATAACCACACGCCTTTTTCCCAGAAGGGGTAGGCAGAGGTGCTACTAGAACACCCACATTTCGCCTTGTATATTCCGTCCCACGATGTGATAGGGGGCGAGCCTATCGCCATATCGGGCACAAATTCCTGACTCCGGGCTAATAATGAATAGAAAAATCCAATATCACTTTGCCCGACCCGGGATTCGAACCCGAGACCTCAGCTTTGCAATCATACCGTAGTACCACTACGCCACCGAGGCAGTCTGTTTATGTTATGTTAATGGTAATACTTTGAATTGAATTATAAATTACCCATAATATTCAAAATGGGCTAATCACAGCCCATTCAAATCTCCGAACTCATTGTGACCTTCGACATTACTTATCTATGAGCTTTAATTTGCACTTAACATTAAATTCAACCGCTTTAAAACACTGCCCTCTAGTAGATTTCTCTGCAACTACATTGCTTCTCACTTCACGAATAAGAAGAGCACAGGGCCTGGTTTTATCATTTGACGGGTGTAGCAAATATTACGTTGCTAACAAGATAGATGGCAGTAAAACTTGACTACTTCAATTATTAGAAATCTAATTTTAATTAAAAATAATCACATTCATTCTTAGACTGCAATAAATTTGTTATATAATAGAGTCTGAATAAAATTCCTAACTATCTCACATGTTTTCAATTTTTAAAAACCTTTCCAATGAATGAATTTCAAATGAATGAATATTTGGTGCCTGTCTACCCACTAACCATCATTAAGTACGAAATTACAAATACTTATCTACTGGAATAAAATTGCTTTGTGTCCAAAGATCATAAACACATCACATTGATGGACGATGCTTCGAACACCGCGTCATTATCTCTAAGCCTACGACAACCTATCTCTTGTAACCTTTATCATAACCTGCCCTAAGGCCTGCCACATTAGGACCTCAATAAGAAACAAATTCAACCGACGCGCTGGTGACTAAGCAACCATCCCTCTCGCTCTTACACGCCCTTGTAAAGCGAATGAGTAAAAGAGATAACAAATCAATTTAAAATTTGAGCAGTAGTATTTGTGGGGCAATGCACTCACTAACTGGTTGGGAGAGGTTGAAAGTACGAATTTTTTACCAATAATAAGAGAAAGATTGTTTAACAGGGTGCTTAAGTGTTCAACCTGTAACTTTTTATGGGTTTAAAATCACTGCGTATTGTATTATTACACTGCAATTTAGGAATTAATATTTAATACATAAACATATTTTTAAACTTCGATAAAGACGTAAAATATTACAAAGATAAATATGCTTCACTAGATAATGGAATCTAATATAAGATAAGGTATCGATTTTTTGCGAACAATTACAATAGCGTATAATTACCATAAGAAACAGCAGCATTAATTACATTACTAATGGCTAATTTGCATTTAAATTACCCCTTACCTGTGTAGTTAAGGTAATATGTATGTACACAAGTGGTTATTATATAAACATCATAGATAATTAGATCTTGCAATAAATTTGTCAAGGCTTCTCTGCTAGTTATGTAAAACCTTACATTCAGCCTAAGGCAATAGCTGTGTTTATGAAAGACGAATCTAACCGCTTATATTTTTTTATACTATGCTCTAACAGATACATTTGAACTGATATTAAATGTAATATTTTAATTTGATATTTTTGATGGGACGCAATATAACAATTAACATAAATAGGATTGCATTGAAAATACATAATTTTGCCTTAATCTGCGATTAGATCCTAAGATTGCCTAGTGCAATAAGGCTGGCGAATGCAAATTCACAAAAAAGTATTATTGGGAAAAAAAGGTGTTTGTAACATTATTTTAATGAAATAAAAATTGCACCACTCAAATTACGGTAAAATAAACCTACATAATATAATATGCAACATGGATAAACTATTGTCTTTTTTATTGATGTAAAAATTTTAATGAGATGAACTACGGAAATAATAAATTAATATTTTATTGTCGCCCAACAGGCATCCTCTTGGCTCATAAACCCAATGTTTAATTTTGTTTCATAATTGTTTTATTTTTCCGAATATTAAGCTTCAACACTTTTATCAGTATGTTATGTTACACAAATGCCTATACAACTAAATAAGTGTAATTATTTCATAAAAAAAACTAACACTTAAAAATATTTTCAAATATTAATGATCTTTATAAATTATAATTTATGCTATAATGGTCGCACACACGTGGTCATACGCAAGCAGCATGTACAATAAATTCACTCCCGAGCCCTTTATCCGGGCGCGCGTTCGGCGGTTGAACCCGGCCGGGGTGACATTGCGGATGAGTGCTACCATTGCGTTTGCTTTGCGCACCACTCTTGATACTTGGAAATCTTATTTTAAAACGATAAAAAAGGTGGCTATTGAATATTTGACATCTGTTGTGCAGTTGGGTGAGAGCAGGTTATGAAACGTGTGCATGCGGGATCAATCTCCGAACCTAAACAAATGATGATGTGATTCAAACATTTATTTCGGGTTTTTTAAGGCCGAAGTCTCTCTAGACAATGATAGCCACAAGACTTGGTATGTTACTGTGAGGTGTATAGTGTGTTTGTAAGAATATCGGGTATATTTATTTATTTATTTATGTAGTCAACCAGGGTAATACAAAACAGAGATAATAGGAAACGTGTCATATTATTCTTAAATGAACTGTGATAAAAAGCTATTTTAACCTCCTGTTTATAATTATAGTAATCATATTGTAACAAGAAAATCAGCACAGAATCAAAATGCCCGGTACTGGGTATCAGTCACTCTAATCTCTACGCTTGAAAGAAGTTTGGTTAGCCGACTATGATGGCTTCTCCCGGACTAGCACGCTTCACATTTAAAATTCGACACACATATGTACAGTCTACATGTGTAAATCTGTATAGTCAGTCCTCTCTACATGTCTAGTGTCACCTCCACCGCACCGAATTTATTTCCTGCCCAAAATCAGTGTATATATGTAGAAGACGAGTCTATCGTATGTCGAATACTACCTGACACGAGTAACCCACACACGCCTGATCAAGAACTCTCTCAAGATCAAGAACTCTGAACAGAACGCTCTGCGTGGGAGATCTCTGAACACTAAAACGAAATTATCCATTGTGCGCCCAATTATCTATGCCTCTGGCATAGTAGATTAGCAGCGGTGACCACTTAACATCAAGGAGTTCGTTAACTCATGTCTTCGCAAACCATTAAAAAATATTAGATTTTTAAACTTAAAAATTACATTAATGTATTGCAACTTCTGTCGAATAAAAATGAAATTGTCTCAAGTATCGTGACGTGTGCGTCGCGCTATTGGCTAAATGTTCACTGCACTTGCATTACAACGTACGGATGCACTGACTTGAACTTTTTTGACGGTTTTTGGCTCTGACCTTGAATTTCAAGTTTAGATTATGGCGTACGTGCCACCGAAATGTTCAGATAAGGGATAAGGTTTCTTGTAATAATACCCGCTCATGCACCATACGCCTTGCGAGGCTTGCATTAAATAACTTTGCTTTTAGCCCAATGTGCAATTAATAAGATAAGGAAAATTATTTAATTTCTTTAAGCAATTTGGAGTTGTAAACAGATTTAAAGAACAAAAATATAGACATAGAGCATTAAAAAAAGTATTAAATAAAAATGTACTGCATGTATAAAATAATTGAATGGCAATATATTGGAAAGGTACTAATAAAATATTTTGTGTGAATACTACTTTGTTTTAATAACATCACTATCTCTTTTGCCTTTAATAAGTCACAAATAGAAGCATAAAGATAACACCAACAGTCAAATGTTAATTTAACGAAAAATTTTCTTTATTTTTGAAATATAAAGAAATTAATAAAACTTTCGGAGGCATCATTGTCGTAAAAGTTGTATATTTAAACTTATATCACATCATAATGTCCTTTGATAATTCGCAATATTCGATTCATGTCGTAATAAAGCGTCAGTGACAAATAAAATAAATAAAATTATGAATGAACATATTTACGTAATACGGTACGTATTTACCTGACGATGCGCATTCGGAGGCAAAACGGTGCGTCATCAATATAAATCACATTAGGCTAGGTCAAGTCGCCTAACCCAACGCGCGGCACAGTAGATACCGCGCGCACAATCATACAAGACCTGCCAAAACGAGAGCTGCGGGGCAATGCACTTTTTCGTGCACGGTCAAGGCAGACCGTCGAATGCGCTAATTCCTAACTTGTGCGAGCTGAATGTCAATAAGAACAGCCTATACAAACAAAAATATATCTTATAATGTCGACAAAAGACACTTTCTCCTTAACCCAGGTCGCGCAATATTCCCCCGTGATAAACGTAAGGAATATAAGTGAATACTTAAATTATTCAGACAGGATTTTTATTGCATTGTAATATACATTACCTTTGCAAATATACATCTACAAAGTACGAGGAAAAGTACTGTTCTATCGTCGGCGCCGGATTGTTAAAGATCCATGACCTTGTTGGCATCAGTAATTTTAACTCTTTTGTCAGCGTATCTATGAGTACACGAGTATTTCCTACGTCTCCCCTATTAGCAATTGTTAAGTCATTTACGTACTAAATTGTTAAAGTACTTACAACAACGTTGGCGCAACAAAAACACACAATAGAGATTCAGGAAACTTACTATAAATCAATACCTATAGAATATGCATATTACTTAAGCAACTGCCACGTATATTGCTCTACAAACGGCAGAAAAAGAATTGAATAAACACTACTTAGATGAAGGCCAATGATTTAATAAATTATTTTACAAAGAGTATTGATGTAAATGCAAATGTAGATACGACTCTAAGATAGTTCGTGTCTATTTTTGTAGACGGGTATGAAATCGCCTTGTTGCTTACATTGTGGTTATTCCACGAGCATGGCCTCAGCGGAAGTAATTGTTGCGACATGGTTTTTAAAGAATCTATACTATCTCGAATCAAGATGTTGATCAGACTAATACAAAAATAGGACTTTACATTACAAAACCACAATGTAATAAAGTATTAACTAATATAGATTGGTGTAAAGATTTTTATGCGCAATCTGTTTCAAGCAAGAAAAGTAAGACTAATAGAAGTACTGACTATAAAATCCCTTAATAAAATTGCGAGGTGTAATTACCTCTGCCATTTTATATCAACCGTGAGCAATCATCTCCAGATATGGTCCTACCCTCGACAAAGACAAACAATAGTTGCACACCTTGCGTGCTGCCTAGTGATCTATCAACACCGCGATATCAATAACATACATACATAAACTCACGCCTTTTTCCCAGAAGGGGTAGGCAGAGGTGCAACCAGAACACCCACGTTTCGCCTTGTATGTTCCTTCCCACGATGTGATAAGGGGCAAGCCCATCGCCATATCGGGCACAAATTCCTAACTCCGGGCTGGTAATGAATAGAAAAATCTAATCATACTTTACCCGACCAGGGATCCGAACTCAAGACTTCAGCTTTACAATCATACCGTAGTACAAATACGCCACCGAGGCAGTCTGTGAGGTAGTTAATAAAATACAATTCGTCAAATATATTATATAAAATATTTTCTAAATACATAGTTTCAACAATGAAAAGGCATAAAGGTAAAACTTAACATGATGGCTTGATTAATTATCAAACTATCAATTCAATTCTTAAGTCTGGGACTAAAGTTAATCCTTCGCTCATCCTAGTTTATTAATAAGGCCTAGTTTATTAATAATTGAACAGTTATATTATTAAGTGGGCTGATCGGATTTCATCGTGGAGTAAAAAAATATACATTATTTTTATTTTTATCTTTACGTGTCATAAATTAACATCATTATCACTAAGATCATTTTGCAAACCTCAAGGAATACTTTCTATTTTATTTAAAAAAAGTTAATATTGAACAATCATTTCAGAATCATAATGAATGATGACGCTGAGCTGTATCACAAGAGCAATGACTTGCAGAAAATGGCTGCTGTTAAATGCCTGCAAGAGTACAGTCCAAAGATAAAATGGAAAGAATCTGGTGATAGAGTTATAGACATCGGTAGTGGAGATGGATCCGTCACTAACGCGATAAAAGAATTTATGCCAAAGAACTTTGCGAAACTAGTTGGCTGTGACATAAATAGGGGCATGGTGAAATTTGCAAACGAACACTTCGGAAATGACCGGACTAGCTTCACACAGCTTGATATTGAAGCTGATCTGCCTGAGGAGATGAAACATGGTTTTGATCACGTATTCTCATTTTCTGCTCTCCATTGGATACAGAATCAAGAGTAGGTTATGTTTAATATTCTGAATGTAATTAATTATACTTCAAGTGAGCGGTGCCTTTTTAAGCTATGTCGGTATTCCCTCATTTCAACAATAATGTTTACATAGAGTCTACCAATCTGTTGTGAATCATAATAGTGGAATCAGGCCTAAACTCTTCCTAATCTTAAAGAAAATCCTCAACGGTGGGTGCATGTAGGTTAACATGTTTCATGGTTTCTAGCAAATTTTAGCATTCAAATTATGAATTATCTTATCTTACACAAGACAACTAATTTATAATTATTCTCAAGTGTTACATTTACCTACATTTTCTTTGCAGGAAAGCATTCAGAAATATATACCACCTTCTCTCTGAAGATGGAGATTGTCTCCTGTCGTTTTTAGGACATATGCCATTATATTCTGTATTTACGTTACTATCAGAAACTGAGAAATGGAGCAAATGGCTGAAGAATTTAGAAGCGTTTGTGTCACCCTACCATGACTTTGAAGTAAGTAACGCAAAACTTTGCATAGCATTTTTATTTGCACTTGGTATAACGCTAGTAGTTCTACTAATTGTTAACTAAAATACATTTAGAGACATACTGGACAAAAATAAATGTTATACACATTATTCATTTTATAAAAATAACATTAACATGTAAATTAAATTATAGTTTTCTTTTTCAAAACGATTAAACATAAATGTAAAGATTGGGAATCGGCAGATTTTAACTTATAAAAGTGATCATATGTATGTAGATATCTATTTATGTATATAACTCGTTTTTTAGCTCGACACGATTGCTTATAATATGTTTGTTTTAGGAACCTGACAAACATCTTATGCAGATGCTAAAGAAAATCGGCTTCAAACAATACGATGTGAGGTGTAAACAGAAAATATATAAATACCATAGCATGCAGGAGCTAAAGGGTAAGGTTTTGCAAAAACAATAAAACTTTTGACTTTGAATTTTACATTTTTGACTAAATCAAAGAATGTAAAGGTTATGAATTTTAACTTAAAATTCACGAAAATACACTGTATCTTAGTGTAATATATTCTGTTGGTATCAGTTTATGATGTAATCATTTAAATATATTTAAGAAAAATGCCAAATTTTAACGGTATGCAAAGGTGATTCAACAGAATTAAGGCTGCATTGTATACTTCGACTTCATGGCGGTTCTTACTCGATGGCCAACTAGGTCCTGTGCGGGAAATCTATACTAATATATAAAGCTGAAGAGTTTGTTTGTATGTTTGAACGCGCTAATCTCAGGAACTACTAGTACAAATAGAAAAAAATATTTGAGTGTTAGTTAGCCCATTTATCATGGAAGGCTATAGAGTACTTTTTATCCCGGGAAAATATATAGCAGGCATTTTTAACCCGAAAATTATTGACGCGGACGATGTTGAGAGCAATACTAGTTTTAAATAAAGTGCTTTAATCCTCTTATATGTTCTAAGGCTGGCATATCCCTCTCTTATGACGTGTATAAATTTCCTTCATCGTGAAAGTGGAAATTATTATTTCTCTTTATTTTATTCGTCGCTTTTTTATTTTTACATATATAGGTATATTTAAAAAAAAATTACCCTCCGGTGGCGAAGTTCAAGACCCAAGCCACCGGAGGTGGGAGTTGTTAGGGAGACAAAGTGAGGTTCTTTGTTATCAACCCATGAGCAGAAACGAGAATCAGGACAGTAATAAATGGAAATAATTATTACATACGTAATTTTGTATAGACAGCGTTTTATCGAACATCTCATTTTCGGTCAACTATCAACTAGGCTCTCAGTCACTTTTTAAATACTGATTTTTTCTCTCTAGATGACAAAGCAACATAATTTAAAAAAATAAAAATCAAATTGATAATTCGTATGAAGGTGAAACATAATATTAAGAATAACAATATTATGCGTAATATTTTTAAGAAATGGCTTTTCAAATAATACGAACATTCGCTAGTGGAAGCTTTTCAAAAATACTCTATATAACACGTGTATGTTACATAAAAATTACATAACAAGTGGGTAGAGCTTGTTATTTTGCCAATTTGGAGTCATAGTCAACCACTGAAAGTTAAACCACTTTTCCTCAAATCTTCCCTCATTATTTTAATTACTCTAAACTTGTTAAATAAAATCATCAAAATATACGCCGCAGATTTTTTTTCCATTGTTTTATTTAGCTTGCCCTGTTTGTTTGTTTTTCTTATTATTATTTTATATTTCCAGACGCAATAACAGCCGTGAATCCATTCAAAATGCCAAAGGCAGTTTTCGACGAGTTCTTCGAAGACTACTTGGATATAGTTCGAGACATGAAACTGACACATCGCACCAACAACAATTCCGATACGATCACTGTACATTATAATTTAATCGTTGTGTATGCGAGTAAATCTGATATTTAACACATAAAATATTTAGATTTTCTGAAGGTTGATGATGTTTTAAGTAGGTTTTTAAAAACCATTATTTATAATATTTATTACAGTTACAAAATATTTATTTAATTCGATATAATATTACATCTTACTTTCGTTATTGGTAAATCGAAAACTCTATTGTGAAGATTACCATGGACGTTTACTATGACCTGATACAGTACAGTTAATATGTTTTACTAATATTTAAAATTGTGTATATTTGTAAAGGTATTTTAAGATTATTTATCGCAAACGTCCATGTCAATTTCAAAGAAACGAAACAATAATAAATGACCTTGATAATGTCTTTCATTTTTGAATCAAAATGACCGTTCCCTTTAAATACACAATCCTCTCACAGACCTGGATAATATTGATTTATGAACAACTCAATTACGACCAACATTATTGACTCACTTAAAGTTTATTTCTGTTGCATTGTCAAATTCAGATTTACATACACGTTTCAACTAATCGTACCCGGAAAAAATACAATAGTCTATTCATAGGCAATACATAGATACATACTTACACAATTGCTGAATATAATGTACATATTTTACAGTTCGAAAATCAATGCAGATAAAGCTTACTAATAATTACTGAAAGATGGCTATCAGCTTACAATCAGAATCTGCGTGTTAATTAATAAAATATTTACTAATTTACTGACGATAATTTTTAAAACAAATATGGTAAAGTAATTAAGCATCCAAATTATTATTGGTGTATCTGTTAGTGCCAATGTGGTCAAACTGTCTGGGTTCATGATAAAAAAGTGCTAACAGGGTGTCGTTTTGTCGATTTTACCATAACCGACAATATTGTGGTGCGGTGGCACATACGTATAAATACTTACGCACCCCGCTCCTGTGGTACTGCCCGGCGAAACCGCGCTGCGTACGGCTACCTAGCGCGCGCGCACCCGCTCCACATTTTACACCTTAAATAAATCCAATATTCCGAACCCCTCAAAAAAGTGAAAATGAACAATGCAGAACTGTACAGAACGAGCAACTCTTTGCAAAAGAGAGACACCGTGGAATGTTTGGAAAAACACGCCAGGAATATGAGATGGAAAAAATACGGCGACAGAGTCTTAGACATAGGATGTGCTGACGGCAGCGGGACGACTGTATTGAAAAGCTACATGCCAGAAAATTACAAAAAGCTGGTCGGATGTGATATAAGCGAGAAAATGGTGAGATACGCGAACGAGCACCACGGGTACGGTCGGACGTCATTCAGGGTGCTCGATATAGAGGGTGATTTGCCCGACGAGCTGAGAGAAGGCTTCGATCACGTGTTCTCCTTCTACACGCTTCACTGGATCATAAATCAGGAGTGAGTCCTTAAGTTTTTATTTCATTATCTTTGAGATGTTGTTTGAAGTGCGCGGCGCCTAAACTTAATGTAACCGTTGCTGCCCAGGCATCATATTGCTTTAACTTTTTGTGTTTTGAATTGACTACATTTTGTTTTTACGTATTTCAATAGGATTTGATGTAATGTTATTGCATTGCCTATAATTTTGTAGTCAAAATCATGGCCATGTTCTAAATTGTTTTAGATTAGTATAAATTTACAAAAAAACTAACTTACCTACTGCTGAAATAAGCAATAAAGTAATAACCTAATCATTAGTACAAAATTACTTTGATTACGCGGTAATATAAATTTATATAACTTATATTGAGGCATATTTCATTACCTACCTATTACCTACAAAGTGATACATAGTATAATCTTACGTAAGCCTACCATCAAAACCAACGTCATTATTAATATTCTTAATTTTTTTGTGACCAAATCTCTAAGTGCAATTCAGTATTTAAGGTTTGTTTTTGTGTATTTATTTTATAATATAAAACTTTCCAGGAAGGCATTCAAGAACATATACGATCTATTGGCTGACGACGGTGACTGTTTACTGTTGTTCGTGGGACACACCCCGATATTCGACGTTTATAGAACCCTAGCACAGAGCAACAAATGGAGCTCTCTGATACAAGATGTCGACCGATTCGTCTCACCGTATCACGACAGCTCGGTAATTCATAATTCATATCATTACATATATTATAAATATTTATATTATTATATATTATAACGTATTTATTCATCTTTATACATTTTACTCTCTCCCTCTCTCTCTTTTCAGCTATAGAAAATCCAGCGACAAACATGTCTCATGTCTCTTTTTGATTTCCATAGAAAGCTTTTTAGAAGCGGCATACATTTATATAAAGCCTAGCATCTGTATCAACCCATATACATCCCACTGCAGGGCACAGGCCTCCTCTACAATTGAGGGTACGATTGAGAGGGGTTAGGTCATATGTCAACCACGCTGACCGAGTGCGGGTTGGCGGACTTTATGGACATACCACAGAAATTCTTAAACGCTATGGTTTCTTCAAATGTTTTCCATGAATTGATTAATTGGATTTCCTTTACCGTTATAGTGCGTGGTGACTATCAATACACACATGACTCCAAAAGGTCAGAGGTATCCCCTGACATTTAACTCGCGACCACCCTGAACGTGTTGGCAGCCGCGTCTATCCATTACCAACATGCACACCAGTAACTGACTAATATAAAATGACTAAAACATGAAATATTGTTAGTAAAATATCCATATTATATGGATACCGAAAACCGACCACCGCGATAGGGGAAAGCTCGCTACAGTGACCTATGAAAGTATGTCACCATTTAGGTTCAGCACGTGGTTATCCGGTTTAGACAAGGCCGGCATAATTACGTCGACCATTTAAATTACTCAATTTAGATAGCGTTGCATTAACCATGAGGTGCAATGTAGATCTATGGTTATGCCCGTATAATAAAGTGGCCTGTGGCATATGATCTGGGAATCGTAAGATAACGGAATCACAGAAATCTCGAGTTCAATAATATTTCGACAATCTGTGCCGCACAGCTAGTAAAAGGTTGGTTGTGACAGTAAAATTGCGGGTTCGAACCTCACACAGACACAAATAGAGACGCGCAAATAGTTTTGTTTGGTGTCTGGGTGTCGTTTCATAGTGTTTTTTCTACTTACCAATAACCAGACTACCGGTCGTGTTTTTAAATTTTTACAACTACTTTTTTTTCTTATTAAAATTTTACAAAAATACCACTTAATTCTATTACTAAAAATATATGTGTAAACGCCAAATTAAGATATTTAAGAACACATATATTAATACGTGAATATTTTATTCCAATGTCTAGTGTGATTCTGTTTTGTAATCTTGTCCTATCAAATCACGTAACGTCTATAGTTGGTATTTATATTTTTATATCTCATAAATAATCTAGAAAATCTGGTCTACATTTAACACAGTAGAGTTGGGTACTTATATAGGCAGCCGGTGTTTTCGCATCATTAAGATGATTAATTATGCTTGTTTTCCGACTCGCAAAAAATAAATGGCTAATTAAGATTTACTCAAAAAGAGTTAATATATTTTTTGTACTTTCAAAGTGATTACACTGAATTATTGCGAATGGCTGTGCTATTCGAATAGAGATTTGTGGGAAAGCATTTAATAAATTATCATTTAACTGAAACATACTCGTTTTACATAAGTTTTACATAAGTAAGATATGTCGGAGAAATTCCTTGATTCCTTCCAAATCTATGTGTCTAGGATGTAAAATGTGTCGCATTTCGCGTTTGTGTATATCCGGTTGCGATCAGGCCGACATATTTGTTTCGACCAGCAAAGGATTCCTTGTCCTTATACTCTAATACTACATCATGTTTTCACGTTAATATAAAAATAATCCATTGACTACGCCTTTTTAATGTGTTTTATGGAAATCACTGCAGATGCCACACTCTGCGTCTAAATGTGGCTATGTCCTAATCTCTCGGTATCGACTGTGCTTAGTTTTATATTGTTTAAAATTTGTTTTTTTTTTGCTTTTTAATATAATTATTTCGTATTTGTAGTATTAATACCATTGGTATCTACAATCTACTAATTTGTTATTGACACAAATAACTTTTAATCTACACATTCATGTTGTTTTTTGTAAAGGAATTCCGCTGTGTTCCTTATTAGTCCAAGTTCAATGGAATACGTTCTTGACTATAGTTAAGTTCTCACCTTATTTAGACATGTCATAAACCTCGCAACGCGACAAATATCTACTATTAGATTTTAAAAAGTTTCTTGCTGCAGGCAGTGTTGAAGACCGGCATCTGATACAAATTAAAATACGAGTTAAGCTATACTTATTGAATCCTAAGGTAAACTCAAACATAATATATTAAAGAAATATTTTTTAAAATAAAGAAATTGAATTGTCAAATGCGGTCAAAAACCGTTCAACTTACGTACGCATAAATAACATATTTATCTGGTATATAAAAACGACATGGCGTTCTTTAAATAAAGTAATTGCTACAGTAAAGGTCTTTAAGAGCAGACCTAATGGGACATGATAAGATTGTGTGTAATTACTTCAAATGTTTCTTAATGCATCAAGCTATACCGGGTGTAACCAGAGTGGTGGCGCACAGCATCCAGAACTAATAAATGATAGCGCGATTTCTCGAGTGACGGCCACATATCCGCAAACGCCATGTCGGACGACCCAATTAAGTTTACAGGAAGTGTTTAAACTCAGACCTTTTCCGATAGTTGCATTGGAAATCCTTGGAAGATGCCTATGATAGGCAGTGGACTTCCTAGCTGCAGATAATGAATATATATATATTTTTAGACATCTTAGCATCATCGAATTTAATACCTAGATCGAACGAAAGGTAACTTTTGCTTCATCGTAATAAACATACAAGCTTTAACCTTTGAATGATTAATATCTGAATTACTGAAGTTAACAAAACAATTAAATTAAGCCCTGTTTACGTATTTTCAATCTTAAGGTGTTCTTTATCTTGAAGTAATCATAAATTATATTACTTGACCTGCCTCTTCAACTTCACCTCGCCACTCTAATTGTAGTTAAGTTGTTAATCTATAATTACATTTATGTATTGATGAAATGAAAATTTGCAGACTCAAATATTATTTTGTCTAAAACAGTTTTTTTTCTCGGTGTAGATACTAAGTTGGAAAGATATTAGTATTAGACAGGACAGCGAACACATTAAATAATGGCGGAAAACGAGTCTAAACGCAAAGCCTTTCAAGACCAACTGTGTACATATATTTGAATGCATACACACCGGCGTAATTACGACAATCGAAGGTGGATAAGTCGTGTAGAATCTTCTGACGCCGAGAGCACTGTAGTTAACGTACGAATAATAAGAATAGTCTCTTCACATTTTATTCTACACCCGAAAGTCACATACATCGAATCTTGTATCGTGCGTATCAGAAACTAAGAGTGACTTTTCGGTCCCACAAACACCCAGAACCGAAAAAATACATATTAATCACACAAACATTTGTCTCGGTGCGGGAATCGAACCCGCAACCTCTCGCTTCACAGCCGGTTTCTAACCAACCGCGCCACGGAGGCTGTCATACCTATTAATATTATTCAATTACGTATAATATATGCTTGTTGTTTATATTATGAAATAATATCTCAAACGATGTGTTAAATATATATATATATATATATATATATATATATATATATATTATTTGTAGTTCCAAATTTCGCCACACGCCAATAGATGATAGATGACAAATACTCTATATTGATTGACTTACATTGATTTTTTCGTGCCAGGATTAAAATAAAATATCAATACAATGTAATGTCACTGTTTTCAGGAACCAGAAAAAGAAGTAAAGAAATTGATGGAAAAGGTTGGATTCACGGACGTCGAAGTGCAATGTAAACATTTGGTTTTTGTTTATGATGACGTCGATATTTTAAAAAGTAAGAAAATATTGTTTTTGTTAAACCTAACAGACAAAGACCTCGTTGTGATCCCACATATAAATCTTGTGTATCAGAATTGAGAACCTATAGTCTTTTGGGTCACAAAAACACTACGACCGTAAATGTATAATTATTAATTTGTGGTTCACAATTACTCATTTTTTATCTTGTTATTTTCAGCGTGCCAAAACGACGACACTATAGCAATAACACTAAAAAATACATCTTACTGCAAAAAAAAATAACTACCTATTTTCAACCGTGACTTGTATAATATTAATTAATAATTACTCAGATAGTAAAGCGCCATTAAACCTAAGATAAAATTATGTTAGAGATGGCGTTATAATTTTGTTTTACTTGCAAAATTCCAGAATATTTCTTGAACAAAGAAATAATATGATTTATAAGGAAAATCATAATAATGAATACAGACATTATAATAAATAATTCGAATGCCCAGCAAAAAATTCCCTGAAGTCAGTGTGAATTTATTACATTTAGGTTCGCCGTGCCATCTGTTATAAGATCGAAGAACTTAAATTACCTACTGTTTTTCCTCTTGTTACTTTAGATGGCGTTTATCAATTGTTTTGATTCTCTTCAATTTAAATCCTATATACCGAATTTAAATAAATATTTTATTGATTCTGTTATAAATCCTACCCGAGCAATCTAAAATAATTCCTTTTAACACTTGAAAGAAAAAAATATATTAAATAAGTATTAGTTTTCCTGAAAACTAACATTGAAAATAAAAATAAATACCTATATCTTTGTTGTGATCAATAACGCTGTTAGAGTAGGACTCAGTTGAACAACCGTCTTGAACGAAAGTGACGCTGAAAGTATAGTTTTTCTTCTTTGGAAGGCATTATTATAATTAGATAACGGTTGTTGGGGAACCCATTGAAATCTTGCTCAGCGCGGCACTATTACCAAAACCGCCACTGCTTACAATTAAATTCAAATATAATCTAAAACGAAAATAATTATAATTTTCTCCTATTTCAGAGTCAGTAGCAGCAATAAACCCTTTCAACATCTCTAAGGAGCTTTTGGAGGATTTCATGGAGGATTACATGCGTGTGGTGTGGGACATGAGGCTCTTGGACAAGGCAAACAATAATATTACAGAAACGGTCACTGTACGACACAACTACAGTATCATCGAGGCGAGAGCTCGGAAACCCGCGAATATGATCATGTAATCACAAGGATTTTTTTTTTATACTAGGTACCTCTGACGTACATCTACGCTATAGTAACTGCCCAGTGGTTGATTAAAGCCCATATTAATGAAATAAGGCACATTCTGCTGTTACTGGGAATTACTTTAAACATCAGATATCCCCCATATTACTTCTTTTTTATTAAAAAAATAAATTTGCTATTTTATATTGCAACAGCGAATGCCGCACATGTTAAGTGAGTAAAACGGCTAGTTGACAAAATATAAAAGAGAGTTAGGGAATCGGATCGATTTTAAGTCCGTATGTTTCAAAAACGCAATTCTTAATTAACTTCGAATTAGACGTAGTTATAGAAGAAAGATTTCCTCTTCCGATGACGTCACAAAGTGCGAGGCGAGATATAGTTCAGTAATGTGAGAAAGAGACCACAAATCGGGTGTCGAGGGCTCAAATTCAACAACTGACTTATCTTAAATTACGTGTGTATTATTAGATTGTTTTAAGGCGAAGAACAAAAAAAATAGACGGAAATTTTGAAAACTCTACAAGAATTTCGAAAGTGTGTGAACTCTATCAACGGCATTAAACCAGAGTGGCAAACAAAAAAGCTTCCTCCTAAGAGTTGACAACAGTCAGGCAATTGGGCTTATAGTTGTATGCCAAATGAATCTGCAGAAAGACAAAAAAGGTCATAAGTGTGCTATTAAGGGAAAGCAGAAAGACGTCACTAACGACATCTACTTCTATAAGCAAGTTTGTAGTATTAAAAAATAATGAAATCGGAAAAATAATCATATTTATTACGATGGACAAGCACACACTCATATAATAATACATAACTATAAACTGGGCAATCACTATAGCGTTACCCATTTTCTATCAACCCCTTGGCATTCCACTGCGCTCGCCATCCTGAGACATACGACGTTAAGTCTCATTATGGCCAGTAGTTACTCTGGCTACAATTGTCCTCAAACCGGAACACAACAGTGCATTTCCACTGCTGTTTGGCGTAAGAAATAGACATTACGGTGGTACCTACTCAGGCGGCCTATCACATATGAGAGACCTACCAGTAAAAATAGTTTTATAATTTCTGACAACCAAAAAATAGCTTTAATATTTGGAATAAGCCTTATTCTTTCGTTCATTTATACTCTTAACCCCTTAACCTCCTGTGTATTACAAAATATGCCACTTTAATATTCATGTTAGAAACAATTCGAGCTGAAGGCGTAATATGAACCTTTACAAATAACAACCCACTGATACTGAAAAACTAAGGTGTTAGGGAAATCGAAGGTAGACTAAGACTAAGACTAAGACTAAGACTAATCGAAGGTTTTCTAAAAGTTAACACATTGTTCACGTGTCTCTACATTCAGTATAGGCTTGACTAAATTGATCACTTACCGAACTGTAAAATAATCATACTGTGGAAAGTATTTTCTTTTTAACATGTGTATATGAAGAATTTATCAACGTATTTTTAGTTAAGTGTTTTTTTTTCTTTATTGGGGAAGGCTGCGTGTCATATTAGTATTTGTTATGTATCTTAATTAAAGGAACTGTGTTGAGAGTATGTCGAATTTGTCTTTAGAATAACCTATAGTTTATTAAAGTATTGTTAAGATGAATTGTAAATATATTTTTGTTTGCTCTACGTGTGTTACTGAATAAAGTTAATGATGACAGGCTCTTAGCTATAACATAGTTTATATAACTAATATAAGCATATTAAATGTAAAAAGAAGGTGCTTATATATTAAGATTAAAGGATATAACGTTATTAAAGTTCTAATGTTTCATTTTCCTGTTCATTTATTTTCCAACAAGATCATTCCATGAACTGTATGAATCAAGGGAATATATATGTATGAACAATATATACGAGTATTACTTTCAAATATCGTACTCAATAATAACAACACCAGATTAGCAAATAAAACTATCAGCGGGAAGGGCACATATACAAAGTTAAAATTAAACTTGACCAAAATGGGATAATACGAAACCAATTATTCCATTAAACTTAGAATGCTTAATTATGTTTTGATAAACATGTATCAATATACATTTTTGAGATGCAATGTCTAATAAAAACCATTAAAATTACGGCTTATGCTGATTAAATCATTATAATGTATTATAAATTAAGAAATATAAAATTCCTGATGAACTTATACAATATTTTGTATAAGATCATGTTTATTGCTACAATTTGAAGTTCAAATTTGAGCCGTTTTTCGAGCTAGAGGCAAAATATCAATCCAGCCTTCTGATACGCCGAGAATGCCGGAAGGGGTATGCTGATGTCACTGGCCATCAAGTTCAGCATGCTTCCGAATACTGTGAACGGAGGAGGTGCCTCACAAATCCTTCACCAGCATACCGACTAAAATTCCTCGGCAGCTGTCACACACATATCTCACCAAATTCACCTTAAAAAGGACTTTCGGTATACGGAATATACACTGTATAGCTTTTAATAATTGCGATGGTATTATTGTACGGATTCACAACGCCAAAACTTGTAGATCTTTGAGTGAAATCACTTTTTCGTTTGGCTGTGTTATAAAGATATTATATCGCCAATTGATATGATCAATACCAATCTACAAATAGGACAAGGGCATAAATAGGTACATAAAATGTAAATGCCAGTACATGCCAGACAAGTACTAATTGGTTATTATATGTATTTTAATTCAATTCGTGACTTATACGATACAAAGGCACATTAACGATATTAGACATTAAATAACATATCACGCGGCATCTAAGGAAAAATCTTGAAAGCGATAGCTCCGCTTTCATTCAGGCGGGCTGCTATACTAGTCCGTTTGCCTGCGTAGTCAATAAAAAAAAATCTATTAGCAAAAATGCCACCAGTAGTATGGAAACGAACGAAAAATATTTCTTCCCGGTTAAAGCCAGGCCAGACTCCTAGTTAAACATAAATTCAAAATGTATGTGTCTAATATAATGCATTCAGTATATACAGTAGGATACAATATTGTTCAGTAGTGTAAAAGGCTTGTAGTACCTTTATATGTATATTAAATAAATTGGACGTTTGAAAACGGTCACGTAAGTTCCGTAAATATTCTATGCACGTACAAAATAACGTTTTTACTACGACGCATTTCTGACTTAAACATTATAAATCATTATGCAAATATTAATAGCATGCGCACGACTGAGCAAAGAGTTATTCTTAACACTAAAACATTCAAAATATTACGTTCAATTATAAATGAAGCTCGATATAAATATGCATGCACCTTCACGTGATTTTATCTTATCAATCGCAAGTAATAAATCATTTATCACATCACAATAATTTGCAAAGAGTTGTCAAAATATCCAAATATGGAAAAATTCGAGTTACATGCAGTGATTAAGTAAGTATCTGGGACTAAAAATAATGTCAACGCGAGCTTTTTTTTTGGATATTCAGCAAACATGAGGAGGTAACATTCAAGGGTTGCTTACTGGGTTGCTGAATTTAAAAGGGGTAGATCGAGCTGTTTAGACGATCATCGCTCCGTGCGGCCTACAGCCTCTGTTACTGAATAAAATGTAAAAAAAGTTGAGAATTTGGTTTTGCAAGACGAAAGAATAACAATTAAACATTTTGCTGGGATTCTAAAGATTTAATTAAGTAGGATTAAATCCATTTTAACAGATTCACTGGGGTTCAGAAAAGTGCCAGTAAGATGGGACCTCAAATGTTAAAGGACGAAAACAAAAGGCGTCGTTTCAAAGCGCAATCTCAAAATATTACAACGTGATCGAGATCAGTTTTTTGTCGTGTTTTTACTATAGATGAAACATGGGTTTACCATTTCAATTCCGAAACTAAAAGATACAGCATGTCTTGGAAATAACCGTCATCTCCGCCAAATTCGGGTTGCTCCTACCGCTGACAAAGTTCTGACCTCTGTATTCTGGGATAGTGAAGGAATTCTTTTTATTTACTGCATGCCTAAAGGACAGATAATCCGCAATCGGCAATGCTGGGTTCGATATCCTTAACCACCCACCATACTTACCTGACTTAGCTCCTAGTGATTTTCACTTATTCGCATAATTAAAGGAGCTAATAACCATGGAACTAAATTTGACGATGACGGCGTAATAATGGTAGCCGTAGATGAGTTTTTTCGAAAAGAATAAGAAAAAAAAAGAATGGTATTCTAAATATAATCGTATTGAATTAGAAGGAGATAATGTAGAAAAATAAAATAATTTTGTTTAATTTTTTTTTATATTTTATAGTGATTCCAAGAACTTTTTGATTCACCTCGTAGTAGCACACACATGAACACAGGTCTGTACCTGTGTTCATATGGCACCGAATCCATGACATTATACAGATAAAAAAAAAACTATAAGCAAATATAGCCGGATGCCCAATACCCCTTTCCTCTTCCCATCCTTTTTCTTTCCCGCTCCCCTCCCGATCTGATGGGCCGGCAACACATCCATGATCCAAGCGTTGTGGATGTTCATGGACAGCAGTGATCATTCGCTACACGAACAACTTCGGGTAATCATTTATTATACGCATAAAAAATTGTTTTTTTGGCGTCGCCTTATTATTGCACACGGATTATATTATACGTAGCACTTAAATATTTCGCAGAGAAGTCATTTTAACTATGTATTAATATATTAGAACACTAACATTGATTTCCTTATGTGCATTCCTTTCTGGTTATAGAAATTTACAATACAACGATAAATTCATACTCAAATTGTTATGTAAACAGTCATTGCACAAAAAAAGGAATAACTAATATAATATGATTGCAGAAACGTGAGTTTGTGCATGCAACGCGAAAGTTCATTATTATTCATACCATATCCGAGTTGAATTGACTATGATGAAAACTTCAATAAGCTAATATTAAAAAATGTTTTTTTAAGTTTGTATATATTGGAATATACTCGATTCCACAAAGTGGTGAAGTTAGTAAGGGATGTCGAAAATATTAAACTACAACCGATTGCCATAAATCAATGACAATCACCCTACTTAAGAGCTATGACTGAAGTACCCTAAACCGATATGAATGTAAGAGAAGACTGATAAAAGTGGATGAAAGAAAAGTAGCATGACGAAATTAGCCATGCATGCAGCTTGTGACTTTAATTTAAAAGATGTTAATATAGTGTGAATTCATCACCGCCAGTTATGCTTGGTAAATTAGCTGCATGTAGATGTTAATTGTTGAACATTACGTGAGCTGTTTACTTGTATGTCGGGCCTTTGCAATATAGGTACAAAATATATATACTTTTTATTGCATAGGTCCGGCAAACGAGCAAACAGGACACCTGATGGTAAGTGATCAGTGCCGTCCATAAACATCCACAACGCTGGATCATGGATGTGTTGCCGGCCCAATTGGGAGGGGAGCGGCAAGGAAAAAGGATTGGAAGAGGTATTAAGTATCCGGCAATCTCACTCACTGAACGAAACGCGACAGCCCCTGTCGCTTAACGTCGATATCCTGTGAGACAGTGGTACCGCCCCGGATGAGCCAACCCATTCATGATGAGTCATGACTGATGACGGCGTGGCTCTACCACTTCCAGAATATTTCTACAGAGTCTTCGTCAATCCAGGCAAAACCACGCTTCGCCACTAGCTACTTATATTATAAAGAAATATGAGCATGACTTGTTTGCTAACCATATTCCTCATAGTTAGTGCGACAATACTACAAAATTGGCAAAGAATAATGATGAACTCAAACTCAACGTAACAAGGCATAAATGCCTCTCATTTGCGAGAGATACGTATTCAGTGTTACATTAAAACAAAATATATAAAAAAGCAAAGTTAATTTCTTATATGAATATAATGTGTAAAAAAAATTTAACACTTACATTATGTTTTCCATATTATTCTTAAAGTAACACAAAATATATATTTTTTTGTAGAAGTCACAAAAAAAGACACATAATCTAACAAATTGCCCGCCATCCTGCCTGGAGCAAAAGAGGCTAAAATACTGGAGGCATTCCCTCTTTGGATGGCAATAGCTATTGTTTTGTTAATTATAATTTATAAATTAATAGTAATAAAAAAACAACTTAAAAAACACAATACATTAAAAAAATAATTTAAAAACACTACAAAGTAAGAAATGACATCTATTTCATTGTACTTGGATACGTTGATTAGTTTGCTTATTGACTTTACTAGCCAACCAATCAAAACAAAACAAAAACATAAAATGTAAATCAACTATAGATATTAGAAACCTCTTTTTTGAATGACAGCTGTCAAGTTTTCCTTCCTTTGGGAGAAGCCGAATACGGTATGCAGATACCACATAAATTTACAGGATATTCAATTATTTGTGTTTGTTTTTTTTTTTCATTTCGAACGAGTAAACAGTTATTAAATATATATAGTGGCCTATCGGTAACGGATCTACCGTAGCTGCCGACGCGGTGGTCGCGGATTCAAATCCCAGAGGCCTCCTTAGACTTTTCGGTGTCATGTGAGTTTTCATTGACCACACCCTTAATTTGTTAAGGAAAATTTAGTAAGGATTTTTTTTTATTTTACTGCATAGGTCCGGCAAACGATCAAAAGGGTTACTGATGGTAAGTGATCACTATCGTCCACAAACATCCACAACGCTGGATTATGGATGTGTTACCGGCACGATTAGGAAGGGAGCGGGAAGAAAAAAGTATTGAAAGAGGAAAGTTTATTGGGCATCCGGCAATACACACCATACAGATTTTCAAGAATTTATACGCTGCGCTAAGTCCGCCAACCGCGCTAGAGCATTGCGTACTATGACCCAACCGCCCACGGCGAAATTTTCGTTTGTAGAAGAGTTCTGCTCCCTGCAGTGGAACGTATAATATAGACTAAATTATTATAATTAAATGCCGATTTATTTATTTTAACCACCTGCACAAGTCGCCAGCTGGCTCCAGGAGGCCACATGACTGAGTTTCTGTTCTTAAGTATAAAAGAGACTTGTGCCTCTGTGTGCTTAGAGACACGGGTGCTCGTCACACGACTTGAGAAATATAGAAAGATTTCATCTTGCCCTCCCTAACTCTATTAAAAATAATTGAATATAAAATACAATTATTATACCAATAAAAAATAATTGTGACTTGCCGAGATTACATCGGAGGACCCTAAGCCTCTGAGTATATAAACTGCATGAATAGAAACATATTTCACAGTTAAGATAAGCTATTCACAATGGGTGGAAGTAAAGGAGTGAAATCCGCTGGAAAGGATGCGTCAGAAGTCGTGTAAATATTTTAATTTATTATTACTTTTTTTGTTTTTTCTTTATAATGGCGAATTAGAAGTAAACTTACACCAATTTTCTTATTAATATAACTTATTTTTTTTTTACTCATGCACACAACAACATAGCTGTTGTTAGCAGATAACTTAACGTTATACCAGCGGTACCAACCGCTGTAACAACTATGTAAATAAAAACAATTAAAAAAATATCTCTTTCGTAGTAAATATTTGATAGCCTCCGTGGCGCAGTTGGTTAGACACCGGCTGTGAAACGAGAGGCCGCCGGTTCGATCCCCGCACTGAGCCAATATTTCTGAAGCCCACAAGTATTTGTCTCAGGTCTAGGTATTTGTGAGACCGATAAGTCTCTCGTAGTTTCTGATACCCACAACACAAGACTTATTGATCTGAATATGGGATAAGGACTACCTATGTGTCTGTTCGGTGTATTAATTTATGATTTTATTTCTATTTAATTAACTGATTTTATAATTTGTTGTTTATTCTAGAATGAATATGAACGAAGACATTGAATATTTTCACAAAGCAAATGGCGTAACTAGAAAAGACGCAGAACTGTGCCTTCAAGAATATGCACCTAAATTCAACTGGTGGAAAAATAAGGCTAGAGTCCTGGACATTGGTAGTGGTGACGGCAGTGTGACCAAAATATTATCTAAATTCCTACCTGCCGACTACGAAGTACTCGTCGGAGCCGACATCAACCCAAAAGCCCTTAAATTCGCAACCGACAATTATGGCACCGACAAGATTAAATTTCGTCAACTCAATATAGAAGGAGAAATACCAAATGATATGAAGAACAGTTTCGACCACGTGTTCTCATTCTTTACCTTCCATTGGGTCGATGATCACGAGTCAGTACCTACCACAATATCATCCGCTTATATACAGGGTGTATCAAGACTGCTATCGAATACGAAGCCAGGTGGTAGTTTAAGTGACTTTAGATATAACGCAACTAAAATTTTTGCAAAAAAAAGCGACGATTCCTTTGTGTTATTTTTTTCTTTCCATCGTATTTTTGTGGTAAATACATACATTTTCCTAAAAAATTAATGTACAACCTTTTATTTTTAAAGACGCTATAGTACGCAAGGCTTTAAATTATAATTTTAGCAAAAACTATGTATTTCTGACCCAAACACAATGATATTTAAAGCATAAAAAACGTCGCATTTTTTGCAAAAAAAATTAGTTCCATCGTGTCCGTAGTCATTAAAACTACCACCTGGCTACGTTTTCGGTAGCAGTCTTGATATATCCTTGATTATATTACTTTAATTTATGTTTTTGTAATTTATACACAATCTTTTTTACAGGAAATCCTTCACAAATATTTATAACATACTAGAAAAGAACGGAGAGTTCTTTTCAATCTTCTTAACATACACAGACCTGTACTTCGTGTTTGAAATACTATCGAAAAGAAATAAATGGGCCGCGTGGATGAAAGATTTTTACAAGTTTCCCTCGCCCTATTATAATGTCGAGGTTGTATAATGCAATATTTATGTGTATATTATGTTTTGAAATAACTATATTAATATTTAACTTCATTTTTTCGGCAGGATCCTGACGTTTATGTGTCCAAAATGTTACATAAAATTGGGTATAAGGTTCTCGACGTGAGATGCAAACAAAGATTGTATTATTACGAGAGTATTGAAATTGTTAAAAGTAAGTATATAGCATATACACATTTACAAGTAGATGCCTATATTATACTTATTATATAAAGTTTCATTCGTTATTTCGTTTATGGGACCAATTATTTACTTAGTACGCCCAATTTAATTATCGCTTATTGCTATGACGATTTTGGTGTTAAAAATTATGTTTAATTTCCAGTTAAGTACAAATACATATTATCATCACTGAGAAAATTTAGCTCTACGCCAATAATAAAAACATTTTTTTTTCAGCAATGGTGACTGCAATAAATCCATTCGATATCCCAAAAGACTTGTGGCCAGATTTCCTCAATGACTTCATAGAAATACAGCGAAATATGAAAGTCATTGATGATACTACAGGCGCAGTTAAAAGCCGGCACAATATTATACTTATTCACTGTACTAAGTAAAGAATCAAATATGCAGTATATACATTGAAATAAATTTTAAATTTATAAAGGTAACGGAGCTTTTACATTTAACAAATGCAAAAAATTGCCCATAAATATGCAGCGTATGATAAATTATTCTTCCGCTTGTAAAGTTGAAAATTAAAATTATTTAAAGACGAAAATAAGTGAATTATAATATTCCCATGATAAATATTTCTGCAGTAACATAAATTTTAAAATGTCACGTAATATTTTATCCTGTTGATTATGATGTTACTTTCGGAGAGTGCGATAATAATGTCTATTGATGAAATAAGAAATTATCATTTAGCATCCGATCGCTGCAATTGCAAGATTTCTAATTTAGTCTTAGTTCAGTTTTTATGTGAAACTGCAAGAATACTTCAATAGAATTAAATAATCAGGAACACCTAAAACAATAATATACTTGACTTAGCTATAAGACGTGATGGCTATCGGCATTTTAGCCATCACACGGGTATGGTTTTTGCTTTCAAGATAATTCTACTATTAATTCCGAATCAGGTTCTCAATGAACCTGTGTTATAATTGTGTTTTATAATTTTGAAGTTATTAATTATACTATTAATATATTTTATTTTATACTATTTGAATAGTTTTATTTTATTTCCGTTCCGTTGCTATCCCTATAACCCGATCATAGTAAGTTTAAACCAGTAAGGTAATCTGTCATTTGTTTTCCTCATCCCAGCAACGCTTTAAAGTATAATAAATGTAATAAATTAGTACAATTATAAGGAGGGCGGACTCGGGGAAAATCGAAGATATTAAAAAAAATAAGTCTTCGTGTCGCTAAAGAAATTTAATGTGCATTTACAGACACAGCTACAAAACATTGCAAACAGTGGTATTATATTTTCTAGAGACACAAAATATCTTCTAAAATAGTATTAAAAAAACCTTTATCGCTTCGTGGTACATCGCAATAATGCACCTAGATTAGGTCCCGTCACTCTATGTGCATATAACAAATAACACGGCGAACAGTAATGTTCATTCAACGATTAACAAAAAATATGTCAAGCCTACTTACCGGAGCGCTGCTCCCAAACCTGGTTCGCGTACCACCAACCAAAGAGTACAATACAACCACTATTTCATTATATTGTCACGAAAACTATTAAATTTTAGCGCGGAAACCAGCGCAACACCGGTACTTCATTCTTAAACAATCCAGCGCAGCAAATAAGTCAAACTACCCTCCGCTGGAAAAGTTTTGAAATGTGGGTGTCCTAGTAACACCTCTGTCTACCCTTTCTGGGAAAAAGGCGTGAGTTCATGTATATATACTAATATAAATAATAATACCAAGTTAAATGAATTATTTATCAATGGCACGTGATTTATAATTAGTTAATATCACGATCCGGGTAAAGGTCGAGCGAAATTGCTAGTTTTACAATTATACAAATTTGTATACAAAAACAACCAAACTTACTGTTCGAGGATATGAACAAGTGAATTATATTTATTATGTATTAGAGTAATAGAAAATATTAAAATAGTACAAACCAGCTTGTTGTCACTGACAGTTGAGTGGGAATCCCGAAGGGAAGTAACGGTGTCATATAAAAAAAAAACATTTATATATCCAGCTGATTCAAACCCATTATTAATATTTATAGTTAAATTCTTGTCATTATTTATACTTGTATGGTTTATTTTATTAATTTGCTTTTTTTAATCTACGTGTTAATCTAGCTGTATATAGAGTATCATGTGTAGTACAATGCTGCCCAAAATTAAGCTGTTTTAACCATGGTTCTCACAGTGGTGTAAAAATGCCCAATTTCGCATTAAGAAGCGATTTTAAAGGGTAATCGTGGGCGCTGAGCACATTGCGAAGGTGGAAGCCGATGTGTACTCACATGGGCGATATGTCGCGTGGCTTTATCTGTCGCAGACGACGAAGCTTAAACAGCTTGTATACTATTGTTAAAAAATAAAAAGTTAGCCAAAAGTAACTTCTATATACTTTTGATACTGATTTAAATCATCCATCCATCCATCAGCGAAAGGAAGTCCACAGCTGAACATAGGCCTCCCCGAATGATTTCCACAGTGACCTGTTGGAGGCAGCCTGCATCCAGCGACATCCCGCGATCTTTACCAGGTCGTCTGACCACCTAGTGGGTGGACGTCTCACGCTGCGCTTTCCGCTTCGTGGCCTCCATTCGAGAACTTTTTGGCCCCATCGGCCATCAGTTCTCCGTGCACGGAGAACTGATTTAAATAGCACTAAGGAATTATGGCATTTAATTAATTGGCTTTTACGTAACGATTGAGACACCAATGTAATAAACACGGCATGCTATATGTATGTATTTTGATGGTGAGAACCAAGATTGACGTAAATACCTACAACAAAAAGCTTAATTACGATACTATGTTAATTGAACGTAACAATAAATGAGTGACTTTATTTATTCTCTAAATATGTAACAATGACACATTTAAAAGTATGCGTGAGAATAATGTTATCAAACAAAACGTTGATTATAACTTAATATCACTCTATGTAATTTTTTCTCTGTATTTTTTTTTGTTCATTAATCAAATACTTTTAATTAGACGTCGAGTCTATAACAACGACAATTATCACAATCATTGTTTTGGGTTCTATTACGATAATATAGTCCCCCATATTATATTTTCTCGTTTATCTTCCATGTACAGACATCGATCGGTTACAAATTTACTACATGTATAGATAAGTAACTGTCTGTTTGTTATCTTGTCTTGACTGTAATCCTCCCACTCCCCTAACAGCTTGGGCAGTGATAGTGCGGGCGTACGGAAAATATAGAAAAGGTTGATAGATGTAAAAAAAATACTCAAGAGAAATTGGGCTGGGTCGCTAGTATGGTCATTAAGGCGATGTTTTTGACCTAGTGTACCTCGCATAATTCCATGTAAGTTAGCAAGTACAAAGTCAGTACGTTCGATAAGTATCAAGTTCGAAGACATGACATTTACATAGCTACATAGCCATAATTTACATACTCAGTGCAATAACATATTAATAGGTATTATACTCGTATAACAGAATATTTTATTTGTTTATTTTTTAATACTTGATATTTTTAAACCTATCTATCATCAGCCACTGCCAAACCAGAATAAGAAATAGGCTGTCTGCAATTAAACTCTGACTTCACATAATTTTTATAAGCCATATGTTTTAACACATAAATAGATAATATTATACAGAGTAAGAAAATAAGTAAAAAAATAAGACTGCCTCGGTGGCGTAGTGGTACTACAGTATGATTGCAAAGCTGAGGTCTCGGGTTCGAATCCCGGGTCGGGCAAAGTGATATTGGATTTTTCTATTCATTATTAGCCCGGAGTCAGGAATTTGTGCCGGATATGGCGATAGGCTCGCCCCCTATCACATCGTGGGACGGAATATACAAGGCGAAACGTGGGTGTTCTAGTAGCACCTCTGCCTACCCCTTCTGGGAAAAAGGCGCGTGGTTATGTATGTAAGAAAATAAGTTTTTAAAAACATTATATTTCACGTTATATTCAACATTCATATTACTTCAGTGAATTATCAATCTAAGAAAAAAACATCTCATCCCGCTTAATTAGAAATGCAAGCGTGTATAAACAAGCAATGTGGCCTCACAGTAATACTCCAAACAGAGCTGTTATTATTTGCAAGGCGCTGCAACATGTTACCGATTGCTATTGGAAGATTGTGAATACAAAACACTGCTTCTGATCGAGGGTATTTTTGGAGCAACATCCCCTACATCCTGATTTTTTCTCTATTATTTTAAGGGTGTTTGAATATACACATATAACGGTATCCCATAAGCTCCTTCCTTTTGTTTCAAAACGCCCTATGGTGTTGCAGATGTTCATGGGCGGCGGTGATCACTTACCATCAGGTGAGCTGTGTGGTCGTTCGCCCACTATAATATATTAAAAAAAAACGAATATTCTTTATGAATTTTGTTTAAAGCTGGTCTTTGTAGTTTGTGTAAACCATACTGTTCTATAATTTTCTTTTGTATGTCAGGAAGCTTCATTATGTCTTATATCCAAAATGTCGAGCATTAAATGCAAAACCGTCCAATATGCGTTTTTGTATCGATTGCGAATTTAAAATGTTGATCATGGAGGGAATTAGTAGCGAAAGGGACTCGTGCTATTGGGACAAAAAAAGTTCTAAGATACTTCTAAAATTAAGGTACGATTTACAAAATTGTTTCACCTTCAGAAATAATGTAATCGCACGCAGAAACGCAGTTCATACAGCCGACTTACACCAACAAGGTGGACCTAAATTTCAGTTATATTCCCACATACTACTTATTTAAATCAAATTCATAAGTGTTGTTGGCCTTGAAATACAAATAGCATCCGTTGTCTCGCGCACAATTTATTGCGGAATTTTAGCTATTGCGGCCTTGATAAAGTCCGTATAAAATTCCTGGATCGCCGTTCGCGGCCATAATTTTCGTCTGTCAAACCAGGTCTAATTTTTTGTACTATCTGCGGAGGACCCTAATATTCGCACGATCGCTGCCCTTACATAAGAGACGTTTAGGTATTAAAAAAAACTACTTTGGCCGGTATTAATCGCACTCATAAAAACCTCAATTCATGAAACTGCAGAAACATTTAAATTTTTTATTAACATTATGTATTATCCTAAACTACGTGTTAATAGAAACATATATTAACAGAGTAACCTCGCGAGGCACCGAAATAACTTATAGGACAAACCAATTTAAAACACCTAAGGCATTTCATATGTATTCACGAAAAGTTCACTGCTCAAGACTAAAACGATCTTCGGGGTTCCTAGTGTTACCAATACTCGCCATACTTGCCAAACAGATTGGCAAGCGTAGGACGTAGTTTCTCATGATGAAGATGACAGCATCATGGGTTTGCAAACTGACATTAAACAACGTTGTTCTTGCGATGGACTTTCTACCATTGGTCAACCTCTAGAGCTCAGTCCGCAAAGACAAAGATATACCCTTAAATATTTTATTTAAACTTATTTACTACTTAATTGGCTTGTACCAATTAATTAAATCTAACATAACAATAATACGATTACGCATAATTGCAATCATGTTATTAAATGTTATCAACATTTCCGTGTTACCTGACCACAAACATAAAATTTCCGAATTCGGTTATGAATTTTTTATGCATGTATCGTTACCAACAGATATGTATGGAATATGGAATCATGTACTCAAAATAATATACTTCAAAAAAAACATCTACACAATAAGACATTCAAATTAATGTTAATAGCATAAAGATTTCCGAGATATATAGGATTTTTTAAGTATTCGATTTGGTTCAGTATTTTATACAATATATTAACAGAAGTCAGCTTGCCTATTTTTAACGCTGGGTTTCATTTAGTTCAATTAAGTGACATCGCAATGACGCGAGATTGCCTGAAACCCAATTCTTATCCTTTTCCTTTTCCCGTACTTTTTCCTTTCCGCTCCATTTCGATTTGTTAGAACGGCAACAAATGACCCAACCAATGTGGACGTTCATGGGCGACAGTGATCCCTTACCATCAGGTGACCTGTTAGCTCGTTTGCGTAACAAAATGCAAAGAAAATCATGCCCTAATATTTATTAAGTACCTACTAATCAACTTTTAACTTTTTGATCTTAATTCAAATTATAATCCATATCGCAAGTATCGAGAGTAGGCCAGTAGGTTGATGCGAAGTGATGAAGATCGGGCCGACCAAGATAACGATAGGTAGGACGAACAAACTGGCGACCAAGTTCAACTTAACAATTACCTGTAGCAGACTTTTTTAACTCATCTCCACAACAGAAAAATCTTACCTACTACCAAAGGATCCCCAAACCTTTGAATACATAATAAATAATAAATTTATTAAAAAACAGCGTTACAGTCTTTTCTTAAAACTATTTACAATAAGATATATGCTAGTAACTTGTCACTAGTTCTTATAACACATATACTGTGACCCCAAACTAAGCATAGGCTTGTATTTTGGGCGCCAGAGTTGGACTAGCGGTTATAACACAATTATTATAATGTCTGTTTGAGCGTGTGTGTTAGTTTGTGTTTGTGTGTGTGTGTGTGTGTGTGTGTGTGTGTGTGTGTGTTTGTGTGTGTGTGTAGGGTGTGTGTTTGTCTTTGTTATATGCTAAAGGATATGTGCATGAGGTTTAGGTGAAAAATATCTGTTCCGTGTCCGTATAGTTTAAATTGCTAAGCCATTTTTTAAAAATTTTTTGCAAGCGTATTTGGAAGTATTTCTTATAGCGCAATGTTTACAAACTATGTTATATATGTAGGTGTAAAAACGTTGGACTATGTCTGGCCATTAGCGACATCACGCGAGGTACATACATATATAAACGACAGCGTTGGTTGTAGTAGGCACAGTTTGCCTATTAAACATGAGTGCTCAAAAAGAAGTGAATACTAATGGCAAGGATACAGCAAAAGTCGCGTAAATATAAATTTTAAATTATTACAACTTTAATAAAAAAAAATTACGTCATATATTCATAAGGAAGTGTAAAAATTAAGTGATAGACCCTTAGTATAGGGCATAAAGGTCATTAAAGCAGTTGGTTTAGGCCATTCTGGTAGTACCCCTTGTTTTTGTCAATACGAGAAATGCTCTTGGATACACGCAGTAGGTGGTAATCCAACGCGGAATTTACGGCTAAAAATCCCACAGTGCTCCATCGGCACTTTGGTCCTCCAAAGTTCCTACTTCAAGACCTCACAAAGAACACGCCGAAATTCCTCCTGTAAGTAGCTTGTAGAATTACTACTCATAGGAAATTGTTTCTTCCCTGTCTAAACTTTCACCACCTAACATTTGTCAACAAACATGTGTCTGTCATGTATCACCTCAACGTATTTACCTTTAAACGAGAACGGTCCTCTCCCGATCCTGCTCTACTGCCTTTTTTTCCACCTTTACGGTTTCACAAAAGGAGGCTACGGCTTCCCACTGGCGTTTCCCCCCTAAAATTGCCAACAAGACAGCTGGCAGGGAGAGGTTTTGGCCGACCGGATTGACCAGCTCTCGCCGCTCTACCTCCCAGGCAGAACACTGCATGGAGGTATGCGATGCAGAATCCTGGTCTCCAGTAAATGAGAATTTGTCTCCCCTCCTATCTTATTCAGATATTTGCCAAAAAAACACCCATGTGATTATCTAAATAATTCTATATGTGAGTCGTCCGCTCTTGTGATTCATCTAGGGGTCGAAGAGTGGCAAGATTGTCGTTCCTGCCGTCTAATTGACACTTCATTCCCCGTTATTGAGTGACCTTCGCATTCCTGGCGGATGGTCCGTACAGTATGTATGTACCTAAGTTAATGTATATAATTAACACACGCCATTTTCCCAAAGGGCAAGGCAGAGGTGCTACCAGGACACCCACTTTTCGCCTTTTGTGTTCCGTCCCATATTTATCAAATAAAAGTAGTGCACTTTGAATAAATTATATTTCATTCGTTCCAGCTGGAATATGAGTAAAGAATATGAATTTTATCACAAATCTAACGGTATAACTAGAAGAGACGCAGAACTATGCCTTGAACAATATGCACCTAAATTCAACTGGGAAAAAAAGGCTAGAATCCTAGACGTCGGCAGTGGTGAAGGCAGTGTCACCAAAATGTTATCTAAATTCCTACCCGCCGACTATGGAGTACTCATTGGAGCCGATATCAACCCACAAGCCCTTGAATTTGCTACTCACTTATACGGCACCGACAAGATTAAATTTCCCCCAGTACCACTCGATATTGAAGGAGAAATACCAGACGGCATGAAGAATAGTTTCGACCACGTGTTCTCTTTCTACACCTTCCACTGGGTCGATGATCACGAGTCGGTAACATATACCTTCTTTAACTTTACACTACACGTTACATATTTTTAAAACTCTTTGTACATTTTTTGCAGGAAAGCGTTCACGAATATTTACAACCTATTGGAGAAGAACGGAGAGTTTTTTTCGATATTCCTAGCATTCTCAGACGTATACTTCGTGTTTGAGATACTTTCCAAAACTGAAAAGTGGGCAGCGTGGATGAAAGACTTTCATAAATTCCCATCGCAATATTATGACTTCGAGGTAGTTTTATTGCAGAAATATTTATTTTTTAGAAATAAATATGTATTTTAAATGTCGAAATCTTTAATACCCTTTTTTTCGCCAGGATCCGGATGTTCATATATCCAACATTTTAAATAAAATTGGGTTTAATGTCCTCGATGTCAGGTGCAAGCAAAGAGTGTACCATTATGAGAGCATTGAAGTAATGAAAGGTACGTAAATGTAATACATGGGTTATAAAGATGCATAAACAATATTGACATTCGATAAATTAATCCAATACAATAAACATAGACTATAAATACAGGGTATATCAAGACTGCTACCGAAAACGAAGCTAGGTGGTGGTAGTGACTACAGACACGATGCAACTAAATATTTTGCAAATAAACGTGACGACTTTTTTTTGTACATACATACATACATAAACACACGCCTTTTTCCCAGAAGGGGTAGGCAGAGGTGCTACCAGAACACCACGTTTCGCCTTGTATATTCCGTCCCACGATGTGATAGGGGGCGAGCCTATCGCCATATCGGGCACAAATTCCTGACTCCGGGCTGATAATTAATAGAAAAATCCAATATCACTTTGCCCGACCCGGGATTCGAACCCTCAGCTTTGCAATCATACCGTAGTACCACTACGCCACCGAGGCAGTTTTTTTCGTAAAGTTTTAAATATCATTGTGTTTGGGTGATAAATCCATAGTTTTTGCTAAAATTATAATTTAAGGCCTTGCGTACTATAGCGTCTTTAAAAATAAAAGAGCATACATATTTTTTTTTAGGAAAATGCATTTACCACCCAAATATGATGATAGGAAAAAAACCGTCGCTTTTATTGCATAAAATGTTGTTGCATTGTGTCTAAAGTCACTAAAACTACCACCTGGCTTCGTTTTCGGTAGCAGTCTTGATATACCCAGTATATGTATATGTATTGATTTAAATTGCAATACAATTTTCTGTGCGATGTTTTGTTCCAGGAATACTGACCGCAATCAATTCTTTTGATATTCCAAAAGACAAGTGGCCGGAATTCCTGGATGATTTCATTGAAATGCAACGAACTATGAAACTAATCGACGAAACTAAAGGCACCATAAAAACCCATTACAACCTTCTTGTTATCCACTGTACTAAATAGTCAATCTTTTTTTTCTTTTACTATTTACTATAATTAAAAAATGTACTTTAAAAGTTAATATTTATTAATGTATATTATGTATTTCTGTTATTTAAGAAAATAAAGAACAAAGAATGTGTTTAAGAATAGTACAATTTCTATGTAAACCCAAAAAATATATATGTTACCTTAATTCTTAATTGAAGATTCTATCTGTGGAACTAAGTTTGTGGTTTTAAACTAAAGTGGGTGCGGTTAGTGCGACAATACCACATAATTGGCAGAAAATAATGATGAACAACAGGTCGATGTGGAGATCCTTGGTGGGGGCTATATTTAGTAGAGGAATTATTGTGGCTGATGAGAGAGAGAGAGACAGTCTCCAGCACCGTTTCCAAACAGAGTAATTTTAAATAATTTGTGTGAAAAAAGGATTGACGTTTTTACAATGCCATAGGCAAATCGAAACTTTACTAATGTTTATAGACATATCGTCCAATCAATAGACATTCTTTCCAACGCCTCTTTATATTGGACAGAATGACGAGACGAGCAGGTCATTCACCTGCTGGTAAACATCACGCATAATGGACAGAGAGTAACACGCAGGAAGTATTACTATAAGGGGGGCATGGCATTGTATTGCGCGTGTAACCCTGTCACTTAACGGATAATGGCTAGTAATTACTGATTGCAACGTCTTTTACACCGGAACAAACAACAAACAGTGCTAGCATACACCTGTCACAAAGGCCAGAAATAGACGAAGCGGTGGCATCAAGTACTTACCCGGACAGCTCTGTGATCTAACTATACCGGTTTGTACAATGCAAGGGCAATTAAATACCTGTTAGTACGCAGTTAATACCATTTGTACACGTAGAAGCATTATACAGAATATATTAACCTCAAGTTTTTTTAAAGTAATAATAAAAATAAACAGTGAAATTAAAACAGTGATACGGATTAAGGCAAATCCTATAAAAAACTAGATAATTAATTGTTAATGTGTGTGAATACAAAAGACCGGAATATATGTATTTGCATATTGTTACTATTCGCACTATTGTTTTTTTTTTACTGCATAGGTCCGGCAAACGAGCAAACAGGTCACTTGATGGTAGGTGATCATTGCCGCCCATAAACATCCACAACGCTGGATCATGGATGTGTTGCCAGCCCAACTGGGTAGGGAGTGGGAAGGAAAAAGGATGGGGAAAGGAAAGGGCTATTTGGCATCCGGCAATCTCACTCACCGAACGAAATGCGACAGCTGAACTGTCGGTTCACGTCGATTTCCTGTGAGACAGTGGTACCGCCCCGGACGAGCCTGCTCATTAATGCTGAGCCATGACTTACAACAGCGTGGCTCTACCACTTCCAAAATCTCATCTAAGGCCTATAGGTACCTATGGTAGACGAAAGATTGCCGAAATAAGCATACCCTGAAACCGGCCCGATCTTATTGGTTGTAAGAATTTTATGAATGAAAATAATGTGTTACAATTCTTTAACAATCTAATTTTAAACGATATACAATCACTATCTTCTCTTGACATATATAGTTTAACATAAAAAAAATGGATATACTATTCGTCCTATTGGACAATTTTGCAATTTGTTTTAATACTAGCGGCTCGTCCCAGCTTCGCCTGGGTGCGGATGTTTCTTGATTCGACTCCAAACCAGATACATGTTATTTTTCATACAAACATGGACACCCAGTATAATACATATAAACTTTCCTCTTGAATCACTCAATCTATTAAAAAACCGCACCAAAATCGGTTGCATAGTTTTAAAGATCTAAACATACAGACAGCGGAAAGCGACTATGTTTTATGCCATGTATGATGACAAAATACAAACCTATTGTTTTTAATGGAGGGCCTAGTAACTGCAACAAAATATACCACTAATACAGTTGTTGTGGTTAATATTGTGATTTACTAACTCATTAAACCAGTATTAAAATATACATAATTATTTGACTGCTTCGGTGGCGCTATTGCACTACGGTGCACTTCGAATCCCGGGTCGGACGAAGTGATATTAGATTTTTCTATTCATTACCAGCCCGGAGTTAAGAATTTGTGCCCGATATGGCGATAGGCTCGAACCCTATCACATCGTGGGCCGGAGCATACAAGGCGAAACGTGGCTGTCTTGGTTGCACCTCTACCTACCCCTTCTGGGAAAAAGGCGTGAGTTTATATATGTATGTATAATATCTTTCATTTTCCTTGCCTGTTATTAGACGGCTGAATTCACTAACCAGCAAATGAATCATTTGCACATTTGCCGGACTAACTCAACAAAAAACATTTCTCTGTAATAATAATAAGAAATTAAATCAAATTCCTTATAATTTTTTAACAAGAATTGGCCAAATAGATCGTGAATGCAACAAAAATATGGCTAACACCCTACTATTATAAAGGTGAAAGTTTGTGTGTTTGTTACTTCTTCACGCTCATACGGCTGGACTGATATTGATGAAATTTGGTGTGGAAGTAGCTGATATCCTGGATTAACATATAGGCTACTTTTCATCTAGAAACAAAAAGGTAGAATTCCCGTGGGATGATCAAGGAATTCAAATATATTTTCTACTCTTTCAACTCAGAGTAACGGGATGGGCCATGGGATAGAGTATAGGACAGATGAAATGGGACGGAATGAGACGGGACTGTACGGGATGTTACGGCACGGGACGGGCAAAGCTGTATAGAAGACGGCAGTCGAGTCAAGTTTGAATGTAAAGCAGTTCGGACGCGAAAAATTATGTTTCTTATGCGGACTGGACTCAAATAGTATCTGCACCCGGGTGAAGCCGGGCCGGGCCGCTAGTTAATAATATTTCTAACATACAAAGATAAGTTAAGGATCCCTAACATAGCGCATATATAAAACAAGCGTAACCATTGTTACAAAGACAGTTTAAATCATTACAAAATGAGTGCTAAGACAGAAGACAACACCATTGGAAGCGATTCTCACAAAGTCGTGTAAATATATTTTTGAATTATTGTTACTACAAGTTTATTATCATATAAATCTTGTGCTTAGTCCAATCAATTTCGATATTAAAATTGCATATTAATTAGCTTGCCTTCACGACATTCATTTAAAAACCATAACGACTGTTTGCATAAGCGGCAAATAGATTGTAGTAATAAAAACATTTATTAATTTTAGTGATAATAAATTAATGACTATTATCTCACGACACTATTCATTGAACTATTGCCTATAGAGTAGATGTCAGACAGCCAGCCGGTCGTAATTTTTTTTTTTCAGCCCATATACGTCCCACTGCTAGGCACGGGCCTACTCTACAATCGAGAAAATCGATTGAGAATGGTTAGACCATATAGTCCACCACGCTGGCCTAGTGCAGGTTGGCGGACTTACATACCGTAGAAATTCTTTAAAATCGCTACGGTATGCAGGTTTCCTCTCGATGTTTTCCTTCACCGTTAAAGTGCGTGGTGATTGACTATCAATACACACATAACTTCGAAAATTTGAACCCGCGACCACCGTGAACATGTAGGCAGCCGAGTCTGGTCCGTTACCAACAGGCCACCACGCACTTTTTAATATTATAAACACCATATACATCTGTTCTGTGTTGTCAAACATACCTATCATGCATGTATCATAAATATAAGTGGAGACAGAAGAGGAACAATATATTTTATAAATTGTTTTCTTACACAGTTTGTGCACATACGGGGTGAATTTTTCAAGTAGGCGTGGATGGCCAAATTTTTACTTTATTTTATTTATTTATTAGGAAAACAAACAAGTATACAGTTAGGTTACAAGTAAAAATATCTTAAGATTAAGTTAGTAGGTACACTCCGCTACGTTTTCACGTATTACTTATAGTACTTAATCCCAAACTATGAGGAATATCGAAAAATGCTGAAAACAGTCACGTGCCCGATTTTGACGAAAACTAAAACTGCATACTTAGATTTTTGATAAATTAATATGCAAAGCGAGGAATGGAACCCAATAATTTTGAAAAAAAAGCACATGCTGTATTATTGCTCCTTTCGATGGTGTCGCTAATAAGAATGAAATTCCGGGAATTCTTGATATACGGGAAATTAAAGGAAAGACTTAATTTTTAGTAACAACACATTTTTATTTTTCTTACGTAGCTCACCTATATTATTCGAAGAATTATTAACTTATGAATTATTCGAATTGATGGCAATTATTTTCAATGCATAAGTTGATTCGTCGTTTTAATTATTTTACTGCATTTAGCAATATAATATTATTATTTTTGAAATATTAGTGGAAACTGGTAATTGACCTTTGTTTAGTTATAATATTTATTGTTATTTTCACGCTAGTTATAAGTTTTCCTAAAATAAAATACTATTGCACGTCTCTTTGTAAATTTGATTTTTAACATAGCGCTATAGAAAATAATCCAATGTTGCGAGGTCTGGTGATCGCGCTAGCCATAGCACAGGTCCATGCGTTGCAATGAAGTTTTCTGCGAACTCTTAAATCAACATCCCTCTTACTATACGGCTGTTATGAGCTGGGGCTCCATCTTGTTGGAAAAATAATTTATCGCTCAGGGCCAAAGGTAAATCAGCCAGCCCTTCAAACAGCTCATTTAAAATTTCGATATATTTAAACGTGGTCAACGTTCCGTCATAAATTTTATAATAAAGTATTATGTCTTTCAGCATACCGCACCAAAAATTAAAAGAAAACGCACTTGACGATGGCCCTCGGTTATTCGTAACGGGTTAGCCAGTGACCAATAATGTTTATTTTTCCGGTTGTACAAACCATTATTGGAAAAGTTCGTCTCATTGCTAAATAAAATATGGGGTAAAAATGTCTAGCGTTGTCAATTTTCTGATTCAACCAGATGCAAAAATTAAGACATCATAAATTATCTCCTGGATGCAATGTTTAGACAATGCGTAACATTTATATGGGGCATTTCACGTGAAGCGGACAACCAAAAAAAAATGAGGTCATGAATTTTGTTTATACTCCGGTCAGTTATACTTCTAGTAGACGTGGATGTGTACACACATTATTTTTTTAGTATAAAGCTTTATTGCATAGTTATGAGCTTTTAAAAGTTTACCAAGAATGAAGTCACGAATTTTTGGATGCTTATTATCTGCATCAATTAATTTGTAAAAATATTAAAAATATATTGTTTCTTAAAGTTAAAAAGTCGAAGATTTTAATTTTTTTGTCGAATTCTAAATTTGAATTTTTTTACGTAGAGTAAACCGGAAGTGAACATTTCAAATCGATATTTGAGTAACTTCGACACTTTTTTTGTTTAATATTTTTACCTTAAATGAAAGCATTAAACATATTAATTCTACACAAAAAAAATTAAAACGTGATCCCCAATAGTTTAAGATTTAGAGCATATAGAGTACATACACATAGCTATGAGCACTTTATAAGCAATCGAATTTATGCGCATAAAACCATGATGAGCATAAAATTGTGGTTTTTGTCATGAAATACATTACAGACGGAGCTCCCCAACATTTTAAGAATAGGTTCATTTTTGTGAACCTATTTCACTACAACCAAAATTTTAAGATAGAAGCACAGTTACACTTCCATGCCACCGCTCATGGAATAAGGCCATGTGACGGTCTTGGGGGAAACCTTAAACGTTTGGCACCCCGTGCAAGCTTACAGTCCACGAATAACGCTATCTCTATACCTATAATATTATATGAATGAGACTTCTATTTACTACTGCTCGAAGGAAAGTATTCAACAAGAGCGAGATTTTCTACGAGTCCGTTTTGCTTCCGCTATCACCGTTCCAGGAACTAAACAACTGCATGCTTTTCTTCAAACCAATGAGAGCTTATGAGTAAATATAATTAGTGGCATTGCGAATAGTAAAAATTACAAAATAAATCTCTATTTTAGTTAAAACTGTTTCAATCTCAATAAAACCGCTCTAAGTCTTAAACTATTGGCGATCATGCTTAATTTTTTTAGTGAAGAATTAATGAAATCGTTTATTTTTATATTTTTGCAGGTTAGAATGAAGGAATAAAATATTAATATCGTAGTATTTTAGCATGTTAGTGCATAAACCCGATCGTTTAGAAAGTGCTCATAGCTATGTGTATGTACTCTATATGCTCTAAGTCTTAAACTATTGATGATCACGTTTTAATTTTTTTTGTGAAGAATTAATACGTTTAAAGCTCTCATTTAAGGTTAAAATATTAAAAAAAAAAAGTGTCGAAGTTACTCAAATATCGATTTGAAATGTTCACTTCCGGTTTACTCTACGTAAAAAAATTTAAATTTAGAATTCGACAAAAAAATTAAAAACTTCGACTTTTTAACTTTAAGAAACAATATATTTTTAGTATTTTTACAAATTAATTGATGCAGATAATAAGCATCCAAAAATTCGTGACTTCATTCTTGGTAAACTTTTAAAAGCTCATAACTATGCAATAAAGCTTCATACTTAAAAAAAAATGTGCGTACACATCCACGTCTACTAGAAGTATAACTGACCGGAGTATAAACAAAATTCATGACCTCATTTTTTTTTTGTTGTCCGCTTCACATGAAATGCCCCATATATATTTAACAGCCCATATACGTCCCACTGCTGGGCACGGGCCTACTCTACAATCGAGAGAATCGATTGAGAGTGGTTAGGCCATATAGTCCACCACGCTGGCATAGTGCGGGTTGGCAGGTTTATATATATATATATATATATATATATATATATATATATATATATATATATATATTTATTTTAACTGAATATTATTGAGAAACATTAATATTTTCAGATGCATTTCGGGTGGAATTGCTAGGGAACGACTTAAAATAATACAACACAGCTAACTCCAAATTTTTTACCTCAATTTTTAAAGTTGTTAACAGTTTTTGCAGATTCTTAACAGAGGGGTAAATTACGTAGAGGATAGTTGTATCAGTACCATATCAAGGCGCGAGTGGCAATTCTCTGATTGATGAAATATGCCTCCATTAGACCGAATCGTGCTACATTCGTTAAATAGAAGTTCAAATTACAAAATTCAAGTATAAATTATCAATTATAGATATTCAAAAAATACGCACACAGATGCTGTAGTAAGCAACAAAACGTTGAAAAAAATAGTACATTGGCGCGAATTAATTTTGTATTGTAATTTTAATTGTTAACTTTTTTCTTTTTCTGTGGCCTTCAACGCAAAGACAATAATAATTTGAAATATAGATAACATTACCGTGGTAATGCAATGATGATGGCCACGCTGTAAGTATTTGTGTTGAAAAAAAAAAATGAGCAACACTTCCAACGGAATTCGAATAGAGGCCATGCATGGATTAATGACATTGCTTTAAAAAAATAAACAATTTATCCAGTTTTTACAGTTTCTATTAATTTGCCGTAAGTATATAATTACTTCCCAGAATTTTATCCTTGTTCGCGACACTATCAAATGGTCTAACAATACAGCATGTGTGTTTTTTTTCAAAATAATTGGGTTCCATTCCTCGCTATATTGACTTATCAAAAATCTAAGTATGCAGTTTTAGTTTTCGTCAAAATGGGGCTCGTGACTTCTTTTAACATTTTTCGATATTACTCGTAGTTTCGGATTTGCTCGGTTGGATTTGGTGATCCATGTCCACTTGAAAAACTCACCCCGTATATTAATGTTTTAATTTAGTGCTATACTTAAATTTAAGATTTAAAATTATTCCGCTTGTCTCGCAGCAAATGTTTATTTTATTTACGTAGTGCTTCTCACTCTATATATAAATTAAATACTAGTTCTAGTTTAACTGGACAAACTAGAAACAATAATTAATAAACACAATTAAGTTGTATTCTACATTAAATTATTTCATTGATTTTGTTTATTTCTACGTGAACTTTTTCTGCGATCATTGACTTTACTAAATTATGTTTATTCAACACAATACACCGAGAGAAATATTTCGTAATAATATGGAAATACGGAATAACAGTCCCCGCAACTCTGTGCCGAGTTAATTTATACGTTTTCTTCATCAGTGTGAAAATAACTCTTTGACAGCCTACGTGGCGCAGTTGGTTAGACGCTGGCTGTGAAACGAGAGGCCGCGGGTTCGATCCCCGCAAGGGACAAATGTTTTTGAAGCCTACAAGTATTTGTCTCAGGTCTGGGTGTTTGTGAGACCGAAAAGTCTCTCGTAGCTTCTGATATCCACGACACAAGACTTAATTGCTCTTATTGTGTCAGGACTTATGTATGTGACTATTGGGTGTATTTATTATTAACTAACTAAAATATATACACACGGTATAGTAAACATATTTTTGGTTATATTTTACGACAATAAATACGTTTACCTAAATACATATTTCTTTTCGTGAAAACTAGACCATCATTTCAAACCACTTAAGTAATCATACTTTATGTGAATAACCAATCTTCAATAAATTATTCATCAAATGAAATCTACATACTTGTAGGCTGATATTTAATAATATTTTTCAATTCCAGGATGAATATGACCGATCAATATGAAATTTATAACAAATCCAACGGTATAACAAGATGCGACGCAGAACTATACCTTAAAGAGTATGCGCCTAGATTCAACTGGAAGAAAAAAAAGGCTCGGGTCCTTGACATAGGCAGTGGCGACGGCAGTGTCACCACAATATTATCAAAATTCCTACCCGCCGACTACGAAGTGCTCATTGGAGTCGACATCCACCTAAAGGCCCTTGAATTGGCAACTAGCATGTATGGCACAGACAAGATCAAATTCCCACCAGTCCCACTCAATATAGAGGGAGAAATACCAGATGATATAAAGAACAGTTTCGACCACGTGTTCTCATTCTTTACCTTCCATTGGGTCGATGATCACGAGTCAGTACAATTTATTTGATTTTTTATTAAGTCTTGTACACAAGAATGAAACATAATATAAGTACAGAAATAAAAAAGTACCAGCGGCGGTCTAATTGCTCTAGGCAATATGTTACAGACAACCAAGGAATGGATTTACGATAAGAAGAATAAGAGGGCAGTGTAGAAAATTAAGAATACAATATAACTAATACTAATTGAACATATAAGTACACAAACATAATATACATGCAAATATCACATATATACATAAATAAGAATAATATTCACTGCGGAAATGTTTACAATATGTAATGTTTTTTTTCTAAGCATAATATATTTTTTACAGGAAAGCGTTCACAAATGTTTACAACATGTTAGAGAAAGGCGGCGAATTCTTTACGATATTCCTAACATTCACAGACGTGTACCTCTTGTATCAAATACTGTCAAAGAAAAGTAAATGGGCAGCATTGATAAAAGATTTTCACAAATTTCCATCGCCGTATTATGATTTTCAGGTTGTTTATCAAAACATAAAAAGTTTATTTAATCAAAATATTAAATTGTGAATATAATTATTTAATTTTTTTAGGATCCCGATATGTATGTATCCAAAATGTTGAAAAATATTGGATTCAATGTCCTGGATGTGAGATGCAAGCAAAGAGTATACTTTCACGAGAATATTGACATAATGAAAGGTTCGTATATTTCGTACACGTCGTATTAGATGCTTACATAACCCACATCCGAAACTATCCAAATCAAAATTATAGTTGGTTTCATTAATGTATCCTCTTTTTTCAGGAATATTGAATACGGTAAATCCTTTCGATATCCCGAAAGATATGTGGCCAGAATTCATGGACGATTACATACAACTGCAGCGTGATATGAATTTAATTGATCCAACTCACGGCACCGTTAAGACACATTACAACCTTCTTCTCATCCACTGTACTAAATAATTTAATCAATCATTGTTTTTACTTATGTATATTTCATCTAAATTCTATTGGCGTGTGGCGAATTTTGGAACTACGATTAAAATTTTTCAAATTTCTATTTAACGCATTGTTGTATTTTTTCATAATATAAACAAACAATTGGGAGGGGAGCGGGAAGGAAAAAGGATAAGGAGAGGAAAGGGGTATTGGGCATCCGGCAAACTCACTCACCAAACGAAACGCGTCGGCGAAGCTGTCGCTTCACATCGATTTCCTGTGAGACATTGGTACCGCTCCGGATGAGCCTGCCCATTCATGCTGAGTCAAGACAGACAACAGTGTGGCTCTACCACTTCCAAAAACATGTTTGATTATGTTCACCGGTGTTCTTATTACTGAAGAGAGAGAGAAGTACGAAAATCAGGACCTAGCAGCTTCCTTTTGTTAACAAAACACTATGAAGTAAATGTACATAAATATGAGTAGGTACCTACATAAAAAGGGCATGGGTCTGCTTTACGTTTAAGAGTTCAATTAGGAAGGGTTAGATAGTGCACAACGCAAGCCTAGTGCGGTAGCGGTAACGATGGCAGGCACATATCAAATCACAGGTATGCAGGTTTCCTCACGATGTTTTCTTTCCGTTAAATATGCAAATTAATTAACTGCCAATACACACATTACGGAAATTTTAACTCGAGCCATCGTGTCGGCAGCCGGTTTGGTCCGTCACCAACAGATCACAACGCAATTATATTTTTTATTATTTAAAGTATATTTTTCCCAGTATTGCAATATATGAGTAGAGTTTCTACAACTATTGTTTTAAAATACCATGAAACCGATAAACAAAATTGCACGGTCCTGGTTGTTGTTCACATTTGAGGTTACTCCGGTCCTTGAATAAAACGCCATCTTATGATTTCGAATGAGACTACTAGTTCGCTATTCACAAAAAAACCTGTTGAAAAACCTACACACTAAATATAAATTATTCAAAACCTAATTCTGTTCAACTTTTCTATGAGTATAAAAACGTGATATCTATTTATATCCTATTTTATTTATATTATACAATCTGTGGAAAACTCTTGTCGGTGTGATATTGTCTATAATGTAATGACCACAAGAATTTTGCTTTACGGCCGAAATAAATAAGCGACCTTAGTCTCTATCTAAAGATTGATCCCGGAAACCAATGGAAATAAGTCAAATGTGGGTATGTCGACAAATCTTTGATATATTATTGTTCTATTTTTTGGCGTTTGTACCAGACTAACATTGAAGAGTTCTTGTATTCTAAAAAGAGTTGTGTACATTAAAACTTTGCCTTTGTCAATTATTGTATTACTAAATGTCGATACTGTACGAGTATAATGCGTCAATTTGCATGTTATTCCCTAACAATTCATTCATTTTAAAGAAATAAAAGTAATAAAATATTAGTGTTATAGGTACTTACTTATTTATTAGTACAAAATGAACTTACCGAAAATGGTATTTTTCCCCTCGTACAATAGTGAGCCATCATAGAAAAACTGTACCTATCTAAACCGGCCCACGTACTCACCATTAGATAACTCAGCCAACATATTGAATAAAACAAACCAGCGTTTTCGTTTCTAATATTTGATATTGATAGACTTTATTTAAATTTTAACATCATCTGTTACCGAAACGACCTGTCTCGTTGAAGGTTATTACTGTTAGAGACAGGGAAGCTTAATCGTTCTTGCGAATCATCAACAAGGGAAACCACAAGTATAAACAACGGACCTGTGCCAACTAATCCTTTACATAGAGTCTAGAGACGTATTACGACACACGTGTTGCCTCCTTCCTATATCCTGGGTCCTTCCACCATAGCGCGAAGCAGCATCTTCGCAGGCCGATATGTATTTATCGAAGGGCATCAGACCGCCATCTGATGAAATTAATTACCACGGAATATGGTTCTTTTTTTAACACGTGGTACTCACTACCTGTCCTTAAAACTACCACTCTAAAAATGATTGGAAAAACTCTCCTAAGGCTATAAAATGGCCTAATTATATACGCACAGATATTTTATTTTCAATTGATTTACTCCCTTTAAAAAAAAATGGAATCGGTATACGATTAGTTAAATATTTATGTCTAATTATTCATATGTGTTTCCTCGTATACCTAATGCGTTAGGCTGTTTTTTTTTTCTTAATAGTAAACATTTATAATTAATCTGTTTACCTGAAATGTTAGTAAAGGGTAGAGACCTCGTATGCAAGGCGCCGTCTTGGGAGGTGCTATCTTTTCAGTATGTGCCGCCAAGAAGCAATGCAAAGGACATCGTAACTAATTATTGTTACACTTATTGTCTTTGAAGACGATCGCAGTGCACTACCAAGATATATAGATATACCGATATATAGATATACAGATTATATATTAATAATGAGTTCTAGATAGCTGTGTAGCTCTTAGGGATTCTATGTAGATGCTAGGGACAGTTATAATCAGACACAATGGTTACGAGTATAAGCCAACTAGCGACCAGCTCGTCCCATCTATTTGGCTAATTAAAGTCTGGGAATAACATATTTAATGTGCTGAATAAAAACAAAAATAACAAATGTATCATAATTTGTTCAAATCGCTAATAATATGTTATATTTATGACATATATACGCACATTATAGATATTTATTGGCAAAATAACGTCTACAACCAAAACCGGTCGATCAAAAAATATAAAATTAGGTATTAGGGATTTTTAATTTACTTACAAACGATGATATATTTCCTTTAGATGATAATCATTCCAAACGTGGTTATGGCATATACAGAGTGTCCCTAAACTAGACGATAAGACGCTAACGGGAGATAAACCAAACTATGATGGCACAGCAACAAAAAAACATACAGCCGTATCCCAAATAGTTTTCATTTTCAAGATATAGCCATTCTAGTAAATGTTTAAAAAAATCTTCTTTAACCCACACTTAGTAGCATTGTGAGCAGTGATATTCATAATTTATTATTTTAATTGATGTTTTGCAACGTTAGATAGATAAGCTTAAGAACTGCATACCAAATGAAATTTAAACAAATCTATTTTCCAAGAAATATGATCGAATTCCTTTAAGAAGGATTTTTCAATTATTTATTGATCAACTTTGACTCGCCGTACTGAAAAAAAATGTACCAGAGTACCTATGGCATATTTTATCAAAAATTATATTTTATCATTTTATCAAGATTCTAAAATGCTAATACACTTTATATATTTTCCACAGATTATGTTTTTATATAGTTTTTATTTGCGAATGCCCTCATTTCTTAAAGAAGTCTTCATAATAAATTTTACATTTTTCAACTCAATCTTTGACAATTTCGGGAATTGTATATCTTGTCATGAAAGAGAAGATGAAAAAAAAGAAATTGTAAAAAAATAATCACTACAAATAAAGTTAGATTGAGACTGGGTACAATACATCGGTCGACATGTTTGTCAAATATAAGTCCATCATATTCATTATAAAGTGCGTGGTGGCCTGCTGGTATCAGACGGGAAATTCTATGGAATCCTTTCCCAGTGGTTGCTTAGAACATAAATTATATTATCTGCAAGAAAAACATGTTTGTAGCTCCAGGAGTTTAGACTCGGCTTTCACGAATTATTTATAATTATTTCAACATTTACGCGAACGTCTCACATTAAAATGAAACTATTTTTAGGGACTTATCACCAGTCTGACCCGTCACCACGTAAGCTGTAAAGTCTACGAAGCGTTAGGAAGTCAATTATCAATAGAAAAACTAAAAGGTCGCGATCAAACCTGTAAGAACTAGTTTTATTCAGTCAGGAGTCTGGACAAGTTATTATATAGCTCTCTTCAGCTACAGGAAGTCCACTGCTGAACATAGGCCTCCCCCAAGGATCTCGACCTTGACTTCTTGGAAGGGGCCTGCATCCAGCGGCTTCCTGCAACCTTAACGTTATTATACCTATTAGTTTACAATAGCTACAGTCTAGCTATAAAATCCTTAAACGAATCGTCGCGGAATTTTTCGCTAGAGGCATAAAAAATACCTACTAGTTTGCAATTACGGATCTATTCAAAATATATGATATCATGTCGTGGTTGTTTTAAAAAACAAAACCTGCAAGCGCAAGTGGGTTTAAATGTTGATGATACAACTTTATTACATTTGTTTGTAAACTAGTAGTTAAACTACTTGTTTATAAGTAGTATGTAATAATATATTAGTATGTAATATATTACAAAATAAGTATTTTAGCGGTGACGCTAGACTGTAATTATTTTGGACTATATGGTTACTGCTATACTGGTAGCAATGTCTCATAGCTAACCGACGGGAGGCAACGACTTTGCTATCATGCTCCGGTCAGTGAGAGGACTTCGCAGTAGGCCTCCTCGTACCATTTTAAATTATGTGTAGAGATTTGAGAAGGTGACTCAGGCAGCCAGTAGGATCCCACACTAATATGTGGACCAAGACTGCAAAACCTTTCAAGACTTTATTCGTCGAATTTTATTATTGTATAACGGCGCTCTTTTACGGTTTGTGTTTTGACAGTGGTATTTTTTATTAAGTTTTATTTTTTATACTGGAATGCGTGCGATAGTGAGTTCAGTGCAGTCCGAATAAAATATGATCTACCGACGTGACTTGACTGTATCCGGATAAAATATACAGGGTATATCAAAACTGCTACCGAAAACGAAGCCAAGTGGTAGCTTTAGTGACTTTAGACACAATGCAACTAAAATTTATGCAAAATAAAGCGACAATTTTTTTGTAATTTTTTTCCATCATCGCATTTACGTAATACATACATTTTCCTAAAAAATAATGTTCGCCCTTTTATTTTTAAAGACGCTATAGTACGCAAGGCCTTAAATTATAATTGTAGCAAAAGCTATGGATTTAACACAATGATATTTAAAACTATACAAAAAGAAATAGTCGCGATTTTTCGCAAAACTTTAGTTGCATCGTGTCTGTAATCACTAAAACTACCACATGGGTTCGTTTTCGTAGCAGTCTTAATATACCCTGTATACACAGCTGAACCCGAAATGCGACACATTTACTTGGTTCACTATGACGGGTTCTTAAGCCCCGTGACGGTGCAGTGATCGCTATGCCGGTCATTGGGGTCATACATTTAGCTTCCGAGATAGACTACAGACTACAGAGTGAATTGCAGACAATAACATCGGAAGTCGTCCAAGAGCCGTGTTGTCAGTAGTGAGGGAACTATGAGAAGGAATTATAATAAGAGTGTATAATTGTATATTTATGAGCTATGGAAGCCATTGACATGAACGAATAAAAAGCAAGGCGATACGACACACTCACAAAATACCGACGGGAGTGAAAACTTCGCTGTTGTATGATGTCCAGATTTATCGAATAACTATCTATAAATATACTTAGGTATAATTATATAGCGATGTGGCGGATAAACTACAAGAGTGTCGCTTGAGATGGTATGGTCACGTACTAAGAAAACCACAGGAGTACGTCGGCAATGTGTACCTGAGCCTCAATATTCCCGGAGCTCAACCAAGGGGTAGACTAAAGAAAGCTGGCTGAATGTCGTCAAGGAAGATTTGATGGTCAATGGCTTTACTGTGGAGGATGCCGAAGATTGGGCGAAATTGAGGTGAACTAGCCGGAAGGCAGACCCTGGCACCGGCCGGGATAACGCCAGGTGGAATAAGAATAGATCATTATATTGCCCGACTAACAAACTAGCCTTGAAAAGTTGAAATGTTCCAGTATGTTTCCATACCAACACAGATTATTATCGATTAAAATATTTTTTACGAAGTTGAATCCCTTGAAGGGTGAAAGTTGAAGTGAAGTAATAACATTTAAGGAAATGTTACTCCACGGTCATTTTTATTATTTAAACTTGACATACATTTCCAGTAAGTGTTTCCAGTTCTTGGAAGTGGCAGTGCCACGCTGTTGTCAGTCATGGCTCAGCATGAATGAGCAGGCTTCTCCGGGGCGGTACCACTGTCCCACAGGAAATCACCGGGAACCGACAGCTAAGCTGTCGCGTTTCGTTCAGTGAGTGAGATTGCCGGAAGCCCAATACCCCTTTCCTCTTCCCATCCTTTTTCCTTCCCGCTCCCCTCCCAATTGGGCCGGCAACCAATCCATGATCCTATTTTGTGGATGCTCATGGGCGGCAGTGATCACTAACTACTGTTTGCTAGTTTGCCGGACCTATGCATACCTTACCTATAATATATATTATATATATTATATCTTAAATATAATTATTTTTCTTAGTTTGTAAGTCAGATTGTACATTTGTTTGTTTTCCAAATAAATAAAATAAAAAAAAAAAATGCAATAAAAAAAAGAAAAAAAAGGAAGGTAGTAAAGCTTTTGTGTTGGAATCATATTCCTTAACCCATTAACCTTCATCTCAAATATATGCATTAGAAGAAATATCTAACAACCAAGGACGATTAGTGCGTCTACAAGTTCTCCTCTCCAAAAATAACGCATCGAGAACTAATAACCCGCAGATAAGTTATAGTACTTCAAGCTCCTCGAACGAAATGCCAATGCGAGCCTTCAATATTTTTAAGTGTTCCGTAAATAATATATTTTCCCTATACACGATACTTCAAAAACTTTCAAAGAATTATAATGAATATACTCAGAAAAAAATATCAACATAATGAGTAGAATTGTATCTATTTGGAGAATGCTGATATTATTCGCAAAGACCGTGAGCGGGGATTTAAAATATATCAATTCGAAAAAGGACCAAGCGATCTCTAAAGCAATGAATAAATAAAACATACGCAGATCGAACAGCAGCAGTTCACTTGGAACCTGTTAAGATGAGCATCCATCTAGATAAGTGTTTTGTAGAAGCAAATGATTCTCGCAGGTAAATCGTTTTCCGTCATTATTTTTGTCAATGCTTAGTAATAAAAAAATGCAAATAGATAATTTACAAATAATTTCTAAAATAATTATTTGTTTACCGATTGCATACTAATTATTAATACTTGATCTATTTCATTTACCACAAAGTAACGTTCCATTAATCTATCAAACGACGAATTACTGCTGGACAAAATATTAATATGTAAATTAATATGACAAAAAGGCTCATTTAAAATATTTTCCCTTTAGCTTGCACATGAACGACGATGCAGAACTTTACAACAAATCAAACGATATCACCAGAAGAGACGCAATTCAACTGTTAAATGAATATTCATCCAAATTTAAATGGAGAATTAACAAACCACGAGTGATAGATGTGGGCAGCGCAGACGGCAGCGTCACTAAGATCCTGTCTAGTTACCTGCCCAAAGACTACAAAATACTCGTCGGCTCCGACATTAATGAAAGATCCGTCAAATTCGCCAACAACACATACGGAAGCGAACGGATGACTTTTATTCCTCTCGATATAGAAGGTGACATGCCCAGTAACTTAAAAAATAATTTTGACAATTTCTTCTCACTCTACACCTTCCAATGGATCAGAGATCAGGAGTAAGTATAGTGTTTAATCATGCTAATATAAAACAATACTAATAAGGCACTTAACTGACACTATATTTTTTTCAGAAAAGCTTTTACCAACGTATACAACCTGTTGTCAGACCACGGAGAATGCTTTGTGATGTTTCTAGGATACTCCCACATATACAGTCTATTCTATGCATTATCTAAATCACCGAAGTGGTCTAAATACCTAAAGGATTTCGACTTATTTGCTTCCCCATACTGGAATTATCAGGTATATTCACGAATAAAAACTGTAATATTCATATACAGAATATTTTTGCTATAATACATGTTAATTTGTCCAGGATCCTGAACCGCGCATTACAGATATACTGGAAGGAATAGGATTCAACGATATCAATGTGAAATGTAAACAAATGGTTTACTATTACAAAAGTATTGAAGCTTTTCAAGGTGAGCTACTCGTATTAATTAAAATGATTAGTATGCATATTTGGAATATTAAAATCGACATTGCGAAAGTATAAAAACCTGTAATTCATATGGCGTAGATTAGCTCTCAAATTCTCTTACTTTTTCCTTTCCAAATACGTGGCAGTTCAACGCGTATCTAATTATAGAACAATGCATTTAACTTTTTTCTTTTTCAGCTCTTGTCACTGCAATAAACCCATTTGATATCCCAAAAGAGAAGTGGCCTGAATTCCTGGATGACTTCATGAATGTAGTCAACGCTATGCAACTTATTGATGACGAAACAGGCACAGTGAGGATAAACTATAACCTCCTCGTAGTACATTGTTTAAAGTAAGACGAAAAGAAAAAAATAAATAAAAAAAATCCAGACCCACAGAAAACATCAACTCAATAAGTGTACACAAGACATAGATGTCATATTTTTTTAGCCTTGATTAATAACAATAAAGGAATGTATTGAAGTCTGTTGTCTCAGCAACAAATTATGTTACGGAGATTAGCATTTAATTTAATGTATTTATAATTTGACAATCACATTAAAAAAATGTTTTTAGTTGTTTAATGATGTTTTATGTACCAGATATCTCTTTTAATTTTCCTTTTAATAAATTATTCTAGGATTATTTGATGTTTATGTATACCAATATTAATACCTACATTTATTTTTAAAGACAACCTATTTAGAAAAAATTTAAATGCCATAATTAAGACCTATAATTGTAGAAAGACAAGACCAAGAAAGACATATTCTTATGTAAGGTAAACACTAAACCATGCACTAAACAGAGAAGAGTTGGGCATAGTTATTCAATTCAATTAAAAATGAAAGAAACAATTATTATTTCTTTGATTTTCTTATTTCGAGCAGTATCGACAGCAGTCGTAGGAAATCGAATTAGTTTTCTTTTTACCCGATATCAAAAAACGAGGGGCTCTATGTTCGGTTATGGTCATTGTTACATTTTCTAGTCCCCGCATACCCTTTGTTCCAACTTTTTCTGAATAAAGCATTAGTTTTTTGTTTGTTTTAGATATACGAGGTTATTGTAACAATGACATTGTACATATAAGATTAAAAACGTGTTGCCACATTTATTTTGACATCAAAATTGATTCATGTACGAGTATTAGGTAATAATACAATAAACCAGTGTTTGTCCTAAATAAACTATCATAAATATACTTGACGTTTTGTTCCCATATAATAAAAGAAAGGGTAGCAGCCAACCTTTCTTTTACGTCTACGTGTACATTAATAAAACGATAAGAGCAGTGCAATCCGAACTATGTAATCATCGGTGAAAACAATACTTCTGACCGGTAGACACAAGTGGACTGCTCAATTTCAAAGGCTCATACGGGCGTGCATTCAAGGAACCCCCACACATTGTTGGCACAAGCAACAACCAACTCCGACCTGTGACTAACATGAAACTCGGAAGGCCTAACGCACATGTTGTACACTTAACTCGTGTTTTGTCACAGACTTAACTCTAACGCCACTTGAACAGACGCCGTGGCGCAGTTTGTCAAACGTCGGCTGTGAAACATGCAACCGCGAGTTCGATCCCTGCACCAAGACAAATGTTTGTATGATCCACAGTTATTCGTTTCGGGTCTGAGTATTTGTGGGACCGAAAAGTCTCTCATACCTCTCAAAAGACTCGATCTTAGTGAGAGGTCAGGACTACGTAAATGCCTGTTGGGTGTATTTATTATGTATCGGAGTAATTAATAATAATGTATATAAAACATTTACTTCGAAGGCAGTATTTTCTAGACAGCGTGATATCTTCTTGAAAATCTACTATTATATTATTAGATAATATTATTATCTATTATTATAAGCGTATAATAACATTGCGTTCTCTGGGGTCGACAGTCGAGCAGTAGCCACAACTTGTTTTCGATGCGCCTATAAAAAACAATAAAAATAGAAACACATTTAAATTTGAAATGTTGACGTCAATCGATTAAATATATAATACTTCATATTCAAAATATGATATAATAACCAGTTATAAACTACGGAATTTTATTCGGTTGGTATTTAAAACGAAGACTAGGTTACATAACATATTAACATTTGAACACGTACATATACATGATGAAGAATACTTATTTGAAATTTATATCATTTGTCACGGTGCAGGGACCGAACCAGCGGCCTTTCGTTTCACGGGGAAATTATCAAAAACAATTAATTCAGTAGACTCTCCCGATAATATATTGCATTTTCGAAGTGTTTTTATTTAGTAGTCATGGTGCATGTTGTCATATCATTTAAACATTTTTTTTATTTTTATTATTGGATATTTATTGGTGGACGATTCCAAAGTATTCGTGGCATTAGCATAATATTTTCGATCGCTGTCTGACTCTATTTAATAAGCACATGTGATTGAAATAAAATTATTTTCCCGATTGTGATATATTTAATAAAATATTTTCAATGCGTAACAATCAGATACATACATAAACACACGCCTTTTTCCCAGAAGGGGTAGGCAGAAGTGCTACCAGAACACCCACGTTTCGCCTTGTATTTTCCGTCCCTCGATGTGATAGGGGGCGAGCCTATCGCCATATCGGGCACAAATTCCTGACTCCGGGCTGATAATGAATAGAAAAATCCAATATCACTTTGCCCGACTCGGGATTAACATGAGAAATCATTATCACTGCTAATCATATACAGTAGCATCTATAGAATGCGCCTTACTTTTGTCACTGATTTTCCCCGTTATATTCAAGAATATGAAATTAATGCAGGCAGGATATAAGTAGATAACATACTGTGAGACAATATCCTTCAAACCGTAAACCTTACAATAATGTTCAATCAAATAACACTTCCTGACAACATAATTTCTATAGAGTAATGATCAAAGAAATAACAACAGCTACCTGATACGAGTATCCTACAATCATAATGTAAGAATGCGACAGTTTCCGGATTACTAATTGATAGATAGTTAAATGTAGCATGAGACTAGAGCTTTATGGTTATTATATTAATTGTACGTAATTATTCCTTCGTATTTATATACATACATAAACTCACGTTATGTTCCCAGAAGGGGTAGGTAGAGGTGCAACCAGAACACCCACGTTTCGCCTTGATTTTCCGTCCCGGGATGTGATAATTTATTACTAAAAAATCTGCCGGTTTTTATCAGATCACAGAGTATCCTGTAAGTAATTACGTTAATACATTGTATAGATGATCACTTTAAAAGCTTCAAGTTTCAATTTCAATGTTGTACATATACGAGTATGTTACTGGCTAAACCCGATTTTAGGATAAACTAGTTTCGCCTAGGGCAAACTAGTTCTGCCTACACGCGATAGTACTAACCAGTTCAGTCTAGGCCAAACCAGTGTAACATACAGGGTATATCAAGACTGTTACCGAAAACGAAACCAGGTGGTAGTTTTAGTGACTTTAGACACAATGCAACTAAAATTTTTGCAAAAAAAGCGACGAATACTCGACCGTAACGAAACAATTGTTAGGTAAGATTAGTTAATTTTTTTAACTTTAGATTTTTTTAAATTTATAATAATCCTTTTTTTCGCGGGGAAATTCTCTTTACGTACCATCCCACCCCCGAAAAGGAAGAGAGTGTGTCGGACTCACCGGCGTCTTCTGGCCCAGCGAACGCTTGCCGCTCCTGAATGTGCCGGGCGGCCACTAGGTCGGTTCCCTACCGTAATCTACGTGCCGAAATACCGACTAAATACCCCGCGTTGGCCACCATCGGTACCCTTCAGATACGGCCCCGGGATATCGTTTATATAACGCGCCGGACCGCCTCTTCGTGCACTGCCGCTTGGCGTAGCAGCTTTTGACCCGTGTTGCGTCACGTCTCGGAGACCGTCAAGGTAGGTAGGACAGCGGCCCCGTGTAGCCTCTCCGGCGCCGGGCTAGGCGACGTCCTGGCGCCTCATTGGTCTCCCGAGGTGACGAGCGAGATCAGTCTGCTCCCTATTCTACGCAACCTAAGCTAACCTAACCATCGCTTTGTCTAGACCTCTGAATTCATACTCATTGACATCCAGAACACCCGATTTTAGGATGAATAACTGGTTTATCCTATCGGTAACAAGATGAACTAGTTTGGCCTAGGTTATACTGATTTGCCCTTACGCTTGTTTATCCTAAGATCGGGTTTAACCGGTAACATTTTGTAACATTTTGTAGTATAATAGTAACTTTATACAATATGTTATTTAATTTAAATAAAAATAGCACCCAAAAGTTGCTTGGAAGAGCATGCCTATGCCATGTAATCAACTTGTTTAAAAATATATATAAATTATAATTAATAACTAGCGTCTTCCCGCAACTCCGTTTACGTGGTTATCTTTATAAAAAAAATCCCATCCCGTCCCGACCCGTTATATTCCGCCTTGTCCCGTCTCATTCTCACGCACGATATGTAATCTAATCCCACCCCATCCATTTGAGGACATTTCCAAATATATCGGAATTCCTCCCTCATCCCATGGGAACACTACATTTTTCGGGATAAAAAGTAGCTTGAGTGCTAATCAAAGGTGTCAGCTGTCTCCATTCCAAATTTCATCGAAATCGGTTAAGCCGTTTCTGAGTTCATCGCGCACAACCGCACAGATAAACAGACAAAAACTCTAAAAATTATTGGTTTAGATTCTAGTACGTTAAAATAGTCTCCCCATGTCAGTTTTTCTCATTTATTTTCCATGTACAAGCATCGATCGCTTACAAAATTATTATATCAAATTCATCTATACATACTATGTATAGATGACGTAATGAATGTTTTTTTTTATTTCATTAATTGTAATAAATTATTTTGTAAGACCCGTAGCCGCAGCTCGTATAGATTGTATTTAATGTAATACCGTCATGTTTTAAGCGCCTTAATGCAAAATAATAAATAAAGATATAATTATTGAATAGATACGCCAAACGGTAACATACATACATAGTTCTGACCCCACGGCCCACACTAAGATATTAGTCTTGAGTCATGAGTACCAGAACCTACGAGAGACTTTTCGAAGTCATAAACACTTAGACCCGGTACAAATAATTAAGGTGTACGCAACTATTTGCATTGTTACGGGAATCGAACTTGCAGCCTCTTGTTTCACCGCGGCGTCGAACAAACTGGCTGTAAATCACACTGTCAATTTATAAGAATACATATATATTTTATAAGATCCAGATATGCACGCGATGTTTCTGTTTTTTTTTTTATTTATAGCATAGGTCCGGCAAACGAGCAAACAGGTCACCTGACGGTAAAGAACACTGCCGCCTATGAACATCTACAACGCCTGGATCACGGATGTGTTGCCGGCCCATTAGATCGGGAGGAAAGCGGAAGAAAAAAGGATGGGAAGAGGAAAGGGGTATTGGGCATCCGGCAGTCTGACTCATCGATGGAAACGCGACAGCAAAGCTGTCTCTTCACGTCGATCTCCTGTGAGACAGTGGTGCCACCCCGGACGAGCCTACCCATTCATACTGAGTCATGGCTGACTACAGCGTGGCTTTAACACTTTTGAAAGTAAACTTGATAGGTATTTAAGTGCACGTTGTTTACACCAAACATCTAAATTTTTATATCTTAAAATTATTTTTATTTTTATTTATTTTTTATTTAAAATAAACATTATATACATTGAACACAAAAACAGATCTAATGGGTTTGTTTAAAACATTAACACCCGAATACTTAAACGCCATTAACTCATTAAATATTACGATGCGCTTTCATGTCCATTTCACTACATGATTATCTTCGTGGTGACTTGGGGGTAAAAAAAAATTAAGACAATTCCAGATACTCGCTGATCTTCAGTACTCGGTCTCAACGCGTGTCGACTCCAGTCTTCAAGAATGAATTTGCCGGGTGCGAGGCTGGGGTGGTTTCTACCTGTTAACACCGAACACCACACACAATCCTGACTCCACATTACAGCATAATCCTTGTGTCTCCAGCAAGAAATACAAGAAGCACTGGTCTTACCAGCACCCAGATCCAAAACAAATATGACTATGTGTGAACTACACGAACATTTTTCTAGCTCGCTTATTTCACACAATAAAGGATTTCCCCATAAAAGTTTTGGATTATAATCTATAGACCTCCGAACTATGTATGTATATATTTAAAGATCAATTGTCATTCTGATTGTGTATGACTAGTGACGATATAATCATTGATTGTACACTTACCGTCAACTACCTGTGTATTTGCTGAGAACAATAGGCTCCTACTATGCTGGATAAGTAGGTGAATACCGTGGTGAAACCTCAAGTCATAACTGCCAGCAACAGGAAGGCAAATATTATTCAGTGTTCAGTAATTTTTCAAGGTAGTAGGATTTTCGTATCAAACCTTACACGATTGTAGAAGACACGTCATAATGGCCAAGGGTAATTTGTTGTTTGTTTTTTTTTTGTATTCAAATAAGGTGAAATTATTGTGTCAACTGGAATGACAACCATCTCTTGCCGGTCCACACTCAATTTAAATTGCACCGTAATTATCGTCAGGTACATTAGTCACTTTGTATTGCCAAAATAAACATACACACATAACGTACATAAATACACGCCTTTTTCCCGGAAGGGTTAGGCAGAGGTGCTACCAGAACACCCACGTTTCGCCTTGTATATTCTGTCCCACGATGTGATAAGGGGCGAGCCTTTCGCCATATCGGGCACAAATTCCTGACTCTGGGCTGATAATGAATGGATAAATCCAATATCACTTTGCCCGACCCGGGATTCGAACCCAAGACCTCAGCTTTGCAATCGTACCGTATTACCACTACGCCACCGAGGCAGTCAAAGCAGCCAAATTAAAAATATAGTTTTTATCGATTGTAAATTTATTAGGAAGCCGTTCATAACAGTCTGTATGCTATTTTTGTTTGGACACGCTCGACTTCTTTTAATACATTAAATTGGTTTCATTAGGTATTCATATGTATTTTGAATGCTTGCTTTTTGTTAAGCTTTATTATAATTAAAAACGATAAGTTTTTAACCAACAGGTTGATGTGGAGATCCTTGGGGGAGTTCTTTGTTCAGCAATGGACTTCCCGTGGCTGAATAGATAGATAGTTTTTTAACTGACTTCAAGAAAAAGAAGAAGTTATTTTGCCCCGCATATTTTTATGTTAAAAGCGATCAAGAACAGCTGCAAGGTCATCCTGTATGTATCATCATAATTCAATCTTTGGCTTTGAAGATTAAGCAGGAAACTCCTAAAAAAATATTATTGTACTTTGAAGTCCAGCAGGATTGACTGTAAAATTTCGGCACAAAATAACGAAGGCAATTAGGCATGTTGTAGTCGCATTGTTGAGTCCACAGAACAGATGAATGTGGTGTTGAGCCAATATTACATTCTTGTATATTGCATGAATATGGCCATCTAGTGGTCTGGGCTGATAAGCCAACGTAGCTGTATATGACGGTTGGTAGTGCCATGGTATAAAATACACCACCACAATTCAACATCTTCGCTTGAACGGCGTGATCCTGGTGCGGCGCACCTAACTGGATAACCAGTGAATCAAGAAATATAGAATTAAAACACTATAAAATATTTATTGGTCCAATCAATTAACAATGTTACATAACCTATAATAACACATAGTAATTTAATCTACAAAGAAACGATAAAGAAAATACATAATAATAATAATAATAGTTAAAAATATAAACACAAATTAAAAAAGAAAATAATAAATTAAAGAATTTCATATTAATAAGATAATATAGAATTAAATAAAATTCCTTAACTCATATAAGCAAGAAAATAGCGCTTACGACAATTCAGTACGAGTATAAAGACAATACCTAGTCTACATATTATTATTACTCGATTTATATTACAATAAAAATTATTTAGTTGCGTACAGTCTTATTTCAGAATATTTAAATATTTGTTGCTGTATATATACATGATATCTATTTAACGAAATAATCATAACATTTTCAGCCATGGAAATTCTACTTCAAATAATACGGTCAATCGCTAGGATCTTCACAGTGATATGTTGGAATAGGCCTGCAACCAACGTCTTGCATTTATTTGGTAATCTGTCCACCTTTTTTGTTCTTATAATGAATCATTTACAAATAATTTCAACGCCTTAACGAAGTTACGAATTATGGAACATGGCGAAGGAACCAAGCGACCCCCAAAAAGTTAAATAAATAAAATTCGCGTTGATGAAATAACCAGTATGTTAAAAGTTGTTAACAGGATGCCCAACTGCATAAGTGCTGTATAGAGAAAAATAATTCTCACAGGTAAAATATACACCATGTTGTTTTTGTTAATTTGTAGTATTTTAAATGTTATATAGTCGGTTATTTAACTATACAGGGCTTCATAGTCTATATAGTCTTAATAGTCTAGCTTTCCTCCATAAATGGGCTATCCAACACCAATTTTTTTTATTCGAACTAATAGTTTCTGAGATTCAAATAAACAAACTCTGCAAGTTTATACAGGGTTTTGTTTTCAAGTGGGCGTGGATGGCCAAATGCGAAACTATGAGGAATATTCAGTTAATTATAATTTTATAAATATTTTAAAGCAAAAATTATTCATGAAGATTTTTTCATCACAATCTTATTACCCATCCTAATTGATCGATAAATGCATGATATCTAATTTAAATATTATATTTAAATGATTGTATCACACAAATCTCAAAAACGTGTTCAGATATAATAAATTATAAAAAAAATTGCAACAAAAATATAAACCAGTGGGTTTAAGTAATAGTATAAAAATAGAATAAATTATCTAGCATTCTATCTTGCAGAACGACGTCATGTCTGTTTTTAACTACATAATAAGCTATTTACATATTTATTTTTTCCTTTATCATTATAAGTTTTGAACTCAATATTTTTTTAGCATGAAAGTGAGCGATAGCGCTGAATTGTACAGCAGATCCAATGATATTACCAGGAGAGATGTACCCAAATTATTAACAGAATATTTATCAAAATTTGAATGGAGAATCAGCAGTCCGCGAGTGATAAATGTGGGCAGCGCAGACGGCAGCGTCACTAAGATCCTGTCTAGTTACCTGCCCAAAGACTACAAAATACTCGTCGGCTCCGACATTAATGAAAGATCCGTCAAATTCGCCAACAACACATACGGAAGCGAACGGATGACGTTTATTCAACTTGGTATAGTGGCAAATATGCCGAATAACTTGAGAAATACCTTTGACAATTTCTTCTCTTTCTTTACTTTTCAATGGATCGAAAATCAAGACAAAGCTTTGGATTTAACGAAGTGAATATTATCAATAATGTGTGACTGTTATAAACACATATTATTAAAAAAAAAACGTTTACGAATGTGTACAACTTGTTATCAGATGACGGAGAATGCTTTGTAGTGTTTTTGGCATATTCGCACATTTTCAGTATTTTCTAATTTTTTTTGTATTGTATCAGCCCATATACGACCCACTGCAGGGCACGGGCCTCCTCTACAATCGAGAGTACGATTGAGAGTGGTTAGGCAGTGGCGAAGGGTGATATTTTTAAAAAGGGAAGCCGAAGCTCAATACGCGAAATAAGTGTGTTTATTTTGTTTATACCTACTGGCCCTACATAGGGAAGACAATGCGACTGATACTTGATAGTAAACATAGTGCAGTCCGGATTGAGTAGATCAACTTATCGTGAGATGCTTCACAGAATTAGCCCGAAACGCGACACATTTACATAATATGTACGTGTATCCTTATATCCGGACGTTTGCGAATATCCAACGGCCAGCAAATTATTCCTCCGACAATCTCACTCACCAAACGAAACGATTCAATATACAAAAGTTGCAATGTCTTCATGAGAAAATTAAAAAAGTATATTTTTAAACCGCACGTGAATATAAGATTAATAAAGAAAAATTAATGATCTAGATACAATGTTAACAAGTACGTTAGCCGCGCTTTTATTAGTTGTATTATTAGTAGTCGAGCACTTCCTAAAATCTAAACAGTAACGTTATTTCCGAAATTGACAATCTAAACATATACGTCCCTCACGATTATTAATTTCCATTACAACATAATAATACTATTAATATTTATGTACATTTTGTAATTTAAAACATTAAAAACTAAATGCGTGAACCAGCTAATACTCGTATACTGTCAAAATGTTAATACAACACTTACAAATGCAGTGATATCTACACAAATACACACATAAACACACAAAATGCTGAAGAATCGCAGCATACCTCCTGCTTTTTTAACGGAAATTGAACCTTAAATCATTATAAGTTAAAGGTACAATTTTTCGTGATTTGTTGCAAAATACACAACCATGTCACACCAATGCGTAACATACAGCCGACTCGGGCGGTCGGCGCACGGGCCGCGCCATTGTTATTCAATAAGCCGAACAATTTTGGCAGTAATTCGCCAGAGGTCGCAACGCGGCGCAATCTAATTACAGTGTTTGCTATGCGCCTCCGCAGTAATATTTACCTATGTGGCCGACAGATGTCGTTGAATAAAATGAGTTTAGATATTACATAAATAATTTTGAAAAATTTGCTTGTTTATAGTGTAATGATAAATTACAAAAGGTAAGCCGCAGGGAATCGAGTTATATGGAGTCTTCGCCACTGTGGTTAGGCCATATAGTCCACCACGCTGGCCTAGTGCGGGTTGGCGGACTTACACACCGTAGAAATTTTTAAAATCGCTACGGTATGCAGGTTTCCTCACGATGTTTTCCTTCACCGTTAGTATTTTCTATGCATTAACTAAATCACCTCAGTGGGCTAAAGACAAATTGGAGCCGTTAGGACTGCGGAGAGACTTCGGGTCTCTCTGTATGTTCTATCCTCTGTTCCATGGGGAGTGCTCCGAGGAATTGTCTGAGATGGTACCAACGTCACCTTTTTACCATCGCACCACCCGTCACCGCAGCAGAGTTCATTCCTACCACCTGGAAGCGTGCCGTTCCCGAACGGCACGTTTTCAGCGTTCTTTCTTACCACGCACGTGTAAGCTCTGGAATGAACTCCCTGCATCGGTGTTTCCTGAGCGCTATGACCTGTCCGTCTTCAAACGAGGCTTAAAGAGAGTACTTTCCTTAAGGTAGGCAGCGACTTTGTTGTGCTGGACCCCTGGCAGTGCGGAGGTCTATGGGCAGCGGTAGCCGCTTTCCATCAGGCGAGCCGCTAACTCGTCTGCCTATAACGGCTATAAAAAAAAAGGATGCAAGATTTCGGCAAATTCGTCTCACCGTATTGGAATTATCAGGTATAATGTTGACTAACTTTTGTCCATAGTTTTTCTAGCTTAGAACCCCGGAATAGAAAATATCCTCTTTTCTCTAATCCTACACCACATTGTAGCCTATATGTTATTCTGATGTGTAAGATATAATTCTGTAATGTTGGGTTAACATCTGAGTAGTAATTTTTGGGTAAAAGGGGAATTATACACCAACAAAATCTTACAAACTCCCATATTGTTGTCACCTGCACACACGTAAACGTTTTAGTAAAAAGTTCATATTTACATGTCCAGGATCCTGAACCAGTTATCGTAAATACGCCGGAGGGAATTGGATTCAAAGATGTCGATGTGAAATGTAAACAAATGGTTTATTATTATAAAGATGTTGGAACTCTTTAATGTGAGCTATGAATTCAAAAAGGTTAAGATAAAAATGACTAGCATATATTAGCATCGAAGCTCATTTTATCCAATGAGAGTATTCAGTTTGTATGAAGAATATAACGCAAGTGAAAATGCGAATTAATACTGATCAATGTAATTTAGCCACAGGAAGTCCAGTGCTGAACATAGGCATCCCCCATGGATCGCCACATAGACATGTTGGCCTTCCTGTTGCTGAAGAGAGATAGAGAGAATGTGATTTTCTTTTTTTTCTTTTTTTTGACTTTGGGGTTTAATATTTTTAAGTATCAGAATACAAATATAAAAAATGTGCTTTTAAAAGAATCAAATCACACCTCAGAGATACATATAAAATCCTTTTCCATTCGTCTGTAATGACCGTATATTAATTTGTAACGTTTTATTTTCCAGGTCTTATGACTACAATATATCCCTCTGCAATTCCGAAGAATACGTGGACTGAGTACCTGGACGATTTTACGAATATAGTCAATACAATGCAACTTGTTGATGAGGACACGGGCACAGTGAAAATAAATTACAACCTCCTTATAGTACATTGTTTAAAGTAAACTTGGGCCGTACTGCCTTTACCATCAGATGACAATGGGCTGCGGTCATTGCACTATGCTTTAAAATTAAAAAAAATGAAAACCCGACCCCCTGTGATACGTATGTATATGTATAATTGTATATGTTTCGGGTCGGGTGTTAGTGACACCAAAAACTCTCTCGTGGTTTCTGATGCCCACGACATAAGATCGTAGGGGGGTGCGTGGACTGTGTATGTGACTGTTGGGTGTATTTATTTATGTGGTGGTGTATTAGGTACATTAATACAGTTTAAATGAAAGTAAATTAAAAAATAAATTCTTTTTGTGTAAATAATTTTAAGATTATTTGATGATTATGTGTAATTATTGTATTTATAGGTAACAATGCATTTGGTAACTATGAGTGTGTTGCTTCTGAATGCAGTAAAGTACGGTATTTATTGTATTTAGGTATTATTCTCTACACTATTTAAAGATGACCTTCACCTTTAAAAAAGTCAAGAATTAAATCCTAAAAACCGTTCATATCATCAAACCAGTTTTAATTTGACAACAAATGCATTAGTCCAAACGATATAAATTGTAGTCGAGAGAAAATGGTTTCATTTTCAGTGTTTTATTTAGGTTTATACCAAACCGTTAGTGAATTAAAAATGATTGGGTATGCCTAAAGTATGCGATTTGTATAAATTTCTATGGTATGTAAAAGTCCGCCAACCCGCACTAGGCCAGCGTGGTGGACTATATGGCCTAACCACTCTCAATCGTACTCTCGATTGTAGAGGAGGCCCGTGCCCTGCAGTGGGACGTATATGGGCTTATACAGATACAGACAGTATAAATAATAACTACAATAATACTCCTATATATATCTGTGCTTAGAGTAAATCTAGTGAAAGTATATTAATTTACAATAAAAATACGAATTTAGTTTCGCTTCAAGCCATCATGCATTTAAAAATGTAAATGTGGAAAAAAAAAAAATTGTCGTTTACTTTTTAATAGGCCACATATTTTTTAATTCAGTTTTTACATTATAGAATATTTTACTATATAAATACGTACTCATGGTATGGGCAATTCATAATACACTTGTTTACATCTTTTTTTATACTAGTAAATTGGAAGGTATTACATTTGCTCGTTACATATATAATCATTCTAAGTTTAATTCATTTTATCTCCATGGTAGATGGAAATTATAATAAAACGAAGACAGATAATACTACCAACAAACCGACAACGTAATATATATGGTCTACGATCTTTAGGCGCCCGAATGCGTTGTTGTCATGCTGTTGTCAAAATATTAACAGCAGTTTTTCTCTTTTCATAATTTTATAAATTGGTCATGTAAATTAAATTACATTACGAGTATAAATGCTTATTGTTTATATTATGAAACTATATCACAAACAATGCGTTAAATAGATACTTAAATTTTATTTTAAGTTCCAACTTTCGCCACATTCCAATAGAATTTAGACAGACGATAAATTATGACGTTTGTTTATTTTTTGTTATAACACAAACGTCAACCGTTGACTTAACAAAAATTAATTTATTTTAAATATTAAAATTGAAATAGAAAATGAGGCGAGGCAAGGTATACAACCAATTCTTAGCAAGCTAATTTTTAATACTGTTATTTGTAAATATTGTTAATACAAATGCATTAATTTCATATCAAATAAAACAAATAAAGTTAAGTGGTGCCTATGTGAAACCCGCCAACTCACATTAAGCCAGCGTGGTGAACTATGGCCTAACATGTCTCTATCGATCCTTAGATTGTTGAGGCATGTACTCTACAGTGGGTCGTATATGGGCCGTATGCTTGTAGCATGATGCTAACGACCTTAGTGCTTAAGTATATGAAGGTTTAGGGATCCGAGCTCACGGGGCTTTATCTCCGCGATCGAAATATTTATGTGTTCCACTAGTATCCCTTTAAGTTCTAGGTATTATAAATCCCAAAAAATATAGTAAATTCTCCCACACCCAACATCAGATTTGCATCTTCATGTGGAATTAAAACTATGTATGTGGGTGTAGTTTTTAATTATTACATTTTTCCCAGAACCGATCCCAAGTTTCACTGCCGTCAATACGTTCAGAAGCTGTATTGAGGGACGATAGCCAACCACTAGACGTATTTACAGTCAAAATACTAAACCTAAGATTAACAGAAGATGAGATGAAACACTTTGCTATAAAGGTTACTTTTTTCGATGAAATAATACTGAATGGCATCATCAAGTCTATAGGAGCAAGAGAAGTAATCAAAGAGAGGACAATTGTTAGAGGCAAAATGTCCTACGATCCATCGGACTATGAAAGAATGTGCCAGTTTGCGGACTACCCCTTAATAGGTAAATAAATATCGCACGCTACCTATATAATTTATTATACAAATTATACAATATGATGCTGTGGTATTTAATTACTAACCTTGGGATTTATCCAGTTATTTTCCTTAGGCACGATATACCAACAGTTGTTGATTGCAAAAACTTACACTAACGGCCTTATTCATAGATAGTTTTAAAACCAATTTTAGTTATCAAATGTTTCGTCTTCTTTCGCTCAAGCTGAATTCTAAAGTCATTTAAAGGGGACAAAACATTCGAGTACTAAAATAGGTTTTAAAACTATCTATTAATAAGGCCGTTAATGTATATGTGTTGAAAACTAATATGCAATAATAACGAAGTCGCTGGATGTAGGCAACTAAGAGTTCACTGTGGAAATCTTCAAGAAACTATATCCAGTAGTAGACTTAATGTAGCGGAAGATAATATTTTTATTTGATTCCCTACCTACTTTAGGTAATACTTTTATGGTATTAATAATAATGTGGTACGTGTTTCAGTAAATATTCAACCATTAAGAAGTGTAGAGTCTAATTTGTCGCACGGTAGCTCTATGCGTACAAGCACTAATGGGTCACTCTCAAATCAATCGGATTCCATGAAATACACTGGTGACATCAGTTGCTGTAACATTGACATAATGTCTTTGTTCTTGGGTAAGTTATGCCCGAATCGTAAACTACATAGACATAATGGAAACTAAATTCCAGCCTATTTTCGACCTATAGTCAATTCAATACAATGGCGATTGACAGCCTCAGCGCAGTTGGTTAGACGCCAGCTGTGAAACGAGAGGCCGCGGGTTCTATCACCGCACAGATACACATGTTTGTGTGATCCACTGGTATTTGTTTCGGGTCTGCTTGTTTGTGAGTCCGAGATGTCTCTCGTAGTTTCTGATACCCGCGACACAGGACTCGATCTTAGTATGGGGTCAGGACTATGTATGTGACTGTTGGGTGTACTTATTTATTTAAATTAGCGTTATGTAGGTTAAATGACTTCATGAGTTTTCGAATTGATTAACAGCTGGCTTAATATTACGTTTATAGATAAAAATAAAATATGTGTAAAAAAGAGGATGCAACCTGCATTTACTATACCGCTTCTTCAACGCAAGAGCTGGGATAATCTGCCTCTTCTTACCATGGAATTGTCAATTTTAAGAAACAAGGCTAACGCCGAGCATCATAGATTGCTGAAGGAAGCAAATTATTTCAAACTAACAGTTGTAGCGTCATATAACATGCTTATTCCGCATGACAATGAATGCAACTACACAGCCACGACGAGGACTCCTTGCAATGACGATATTGTTAGTAATATTCAATCTGCTCTATGTTAATAGCTAACCTGAACATTTCTTATTGACTTATATTTTCAGAATACTCACAGCGTTGTATTCAATCATGGCCATCACACTTCGAAAAGGTTTAATTGCACAAATTTCCAACCCGAATGGGAAAGCATTAGGATGGCAGAAGACACTTACTCCAAAGCGGACGAGAAGTATCTATGTGACGTTGACGAGATACAAAACGATGAGAACCTGGACTTAAAATATTACTTCCAGAAGGAACCTTCAATGTGTAAATTACTTTTATATTTTTAAATTTATGAGATGCTACGCTTGTAATATGAGTTTCCATTTTGCAGATACTACTGTTTGGAGGTCGTTTCATCGAACGCTTTTTCTTGGTGACACGCGTCGCCAGCTGTGGGAACATCTGTGTCGGTATCAATGGCCACTCGAAGTCAATATTATGACTGGAGATCGTCCAAGCCATACTTTTATGGCATTTCTTAATCTAACCCATTTATTGTATCCCGGAGGTACTACAATTTCCAAATAATGGTAATTGAACCAAAGTAGGTGTGATAGTAATGAAACCTATGTTTTCAACAGAAAATGTTGTCAAGCTGGCAGTTCCTTTGCAATGGGCGAATCCCGAACTAATGACGGCGAAGTGCGGTTGTGAAATGCTCAGCGTTCACGAAAAAGCACCATCCACTCCGGCAGCTACACAGAAACCTAGCCGGTGAAGCATACCAACAGATAAGCTTCAAGCTTCTTTAAAACAATTAATTTCAGATAATGCACAAGTGCTAGCAAGTTTGTTTGGAATATTGCAGGATGACTACAGACTCTCTACCCCCGAGCCCAAGTAATGACGTTAGCGCTATGAGACTCACGGGCAGTGATGAGAGCAACGCTTTTATTGTCGTCGAAGTCAAATTCGCACGACCTTTAAAGAAAATTGTTATACCTCCGCATATAAATAAGTAAACATGTTTTAATATTATACCTACCTTAGTTATTTTTCTAAAACCCAGGTTAGGAGTATGTATTGTTAACGTCTACAAAACCTAGCAAAATATTATGAAACATTGGTACCTAGTACTCGGAGAATATCTACATATATGTACATATATTTAAAAAGCAAATCTACGTATGCTTTCGGATTTCAAATTATATCTCTAATATTTCCAAGGAATAGAGAAACTAACGTAAGTTGGAACTTGCGTCGTTGTTATTATGCGTTACAGCCTCCGTGGCATAGTTGGTTAGACGCCAGCTTAGAAACGAAAGGCTGCGGGTTCGATTTCTGCACTGAGGCAAATGTTTGCGTGAACCACAAGTATTTGTTTGCTTGTGAGACCGCCGATCGACCGACCGACCAAGTCTCTCGTAGTTCCTGATACTCACGACGCAAGACTCGATCTTGGTGTAGGGTCAGGACTGTGCATGTGACTATTGGGTGTATTTATATTTAAATATTTGTCATATTATTTATTATAAACTAGCATAATTGCAAGTCGATTTAAGGTACACCTATGTGCAAACTACATTGAATCGATGCATTATAGATTTATTTTCAGTAATTAGTATTTAAGCAGTCACTCAGTATTTTGACTTACAGGAGAGAAATTGACGACATGTTGAAGGAAATGGACCAGGGCCTCAACAAACGAGAATGCACCGGCCGTGGCCAACTAGACAGAGATTGGCAATCTACTGTTAGATGTGCCGCTAATTCTTTGCGGAGAGTGCCTTATTATGGTAAACCAATATCAAGAATGTTTATTGCTTAATACTAGTCCTATAGCAAAAAGATAATTTTATTTTTCAACTTACGCTAGATATTTTGAATACTGCAGAAACCTATATCTTACCAAAAGAAAATAAATGGCAATTGACAATCCAACAGCCTTTAGTATATTTTACGTGGCAAAAAATACGTTGACTATGTGTATGAAAAGGCAACAGAACCAGTCCATATCTAATATTCCCGAGAATGTAATTGTCATTTAGCTGCAAATCAGTGTTCAAACAGTTATTATATTACCTAAAAAAGACACTAATTTCGTATAATTAAATACCATATTTGATCCAGAGATTTACGAACATTCAGCAATCCTCTTTGCACATCCTTGGGAAAAACGAATCTCTATAAAGTTGATATTTCAGGCACAACAGAATTCTGCACATTTAATCGGCAGTTAAGTGAGACCAGGACCCATGTAGAGATCTCTGCTTCTTGTTGGCAAGACGCTGCAATTTACGTGAACAATAACTTTGTTGTGCAAGAATACTTGGCTTCCGATGAATCGTTTAACGTAATATAGTCTAACTTTTAATAACAACTATTAGCGCCCATTTATCACAAGTTGAACAATTTTAAACTGGTATATTGTAATTTATAGTTTAAAAGTTAAGTGAACGTTAACAGGTATTACATAATAGGATAATTCCTATTATGTAAACGGTGAAGGAAAACATCGTACGAAAACCTGCATACCATAGAAGTCTAAACGATATTTTTTATGTTGTGAAGACCGCCAACCTGCAGGAGGCCGACGTGGTTAACTATAGCCTGAACCCCAATCAAACATCTGATTGTAGAGGAGCCACTGCTCAGCATTATGCGATTATAGGGCGAAACATTGCATAAAGCACATATTATGTAATGAGCAAAACAGAACCCCAGAGATTCTATTGCTAACTTTTTCGCTGGTATATGTATTTGTAATTTCCTCAACAGGAGATGCTAACGATAGCACACGCCTGCTTAATGCGCATTGCGTGTGATACTCTGGTTGGCGCAGAAAACTGGCAGAACATGGATCCAATTCTTAGGGCCGCTAGACATGCTCGGCAAATGCAGGACACGGCACATGCTGTAGAACTTTACCTGCAGGTAGCGTCTGTCACTCTTTATTATCCATCCAGTGACTAAATGAGCAGTGTAATATTTTACACGTCTAAAACAACAGATTCTCAGCACTGTAAATATACATACATATGTATACACGTCTTTATGTATGCGCGAAAACCAATGACTGAGTTTTAATACGATTTTTATAGGCATTAATACTTCTCAAGAATTCTTTAGCAGCAGTACTTATACTAAAAAAACTTTTGTAAACAAAAACTAATCAACTCACAAAAGAAACGGAAAAGTTTTCATTGTAACGAGTTTCTTTTTGATACAGTTATATTTCTAAATTTTAGTCCTTTTCTTCTTCTTTGAGTGCCTTTTCAGTGTTGGAAGTTGGCCGTCAGCTTCTTGTATTCTTCCTTGTTTTAAGCCAGGTGGAATAGTTGTTCAACGGTGCTGATACCGGAATTAAAAATTTAATTCAAATTTTAGTTGGTAGTACAGAAACCAAGAGACGCTAATAGCTGGAGGGAACTAGCGACTTGTCTGAATGATGTGGATAAGGATTGGGCCGAAGTGTGCATCAACAAATCCTGTGTTCTGGACCCTAGAAATCCTCTAACGTAAGTTTATATAAAAACCTTGTGAAATCCTATCACGATCTGGTTAAAAGCCAATACGTAGGGAGTTGATATGATCCCATACTTCTGTCAGTAATAATGATAATTCGAGCATGACAAAATGAGACGTCCTGAAGTGTGTTGCTTTATTCAAAACAGCACTAGTTTTACATCAACTTAGCAGAATTATAATACTACGCACCGTAAGCAATACTGAAATTTTTAATTACTAAAGTATAATAACTTTCAGACTTCTATGCAAAGCAGGAAGACTATTTGGAAAAAACCCAATCGCAGCGGAACCATTCTTCCTAGCATTATTAGCTTTACATCCATTCTGGTCCACAGCGTGGGTAGTGGCCAGTGCTTACTTCTCGGAAATTGAGCTTTATTATCTATCTGACAAAGTTATGGAGTTTTCTAAGAGGAAAGTATTCAATGTATATCATAATTATTGTGATTTTTTTAGTCAGAGTGACGACACGTACATGTCGTTTTCTTGGTGGGTAAATGTCAGGCATTCTTATTAATAGGAGCAACCACTCAAAACTCATTATTAAGCAACGTTGCATCTCATAGCACTGCGTTTTTCACACTAAAACCGAAACACAACGGAATCAAGACAAAGCGGTAGTATCGATCCAGATGCCTCTTGTTCATGAGGGACCCACCTAGTATTGTATTGTATTGTATCAGCCCATATACGACCCACTGCAGGGCACGGGCCTCCTCTACAATCGAGAGTACGATTGAGAGTGGTTAGGCCATATAGTCCACCACGCTGGCCTAGTGCGGGTTGGCGGACTTACACACCGTAGAATTTTTTTTTTTTAAATCGCTACGGTATGCAGGTTTCCTCACGATGTTTTCCTTCACCGTTAAAGTGCGTGGTGATTGACTATCAATACACACATAACTCCGAAAAGTCAGAGGTGTGCCCTGGGATTTGAACCCGCGACCACCGTGAACATGTAGGCAGCCGAGTCTGGTCCGATACCACGAGGCCACCACGCACTTAGTACACCCACCCACCTAGTAACTAACGATAATAATCTAGAGCAAATACGCCCTAAATCTTACTATAAGAACGGCCTATTCTGCGATTATGAGTTGTACGGCTATGGTCTGGCCTGGTGTCCATTGGCCAAATTCACTTTCATACCAATTGTGGTATGAAAATTTCCTCGCGATGTTTTTCTTCACCGTTAAACCATTATTCATTTAACGTTGCGTGATAACTGACATAGTCAATTATTAACTTATTTTAACTAGCGTCACTAATTTGCAGAGGTGTGGAAGCATTTGTAGATGAACCCGGATTTCCAAGGGCGTGGGACCGGGAGTTGGGAGACTGGTGGGATCACACTCCACTGCTGCCAGGCATGAGTCGCTACTTTGACGCTGCTGATCTCTTGTTGAGACTTAGAGCTATTGACGTACGCTTCATTTATATTATTAGATAGTTATTAACCTTAGCTCTAAGGCAGTCAGCTCTCTGAGATAGCTCGAATAGTCAGCTGTAGACAATAGTAGCTCAAGAACATTAATGTACCGCAGGACATGTTATCACCGACATGATAATTAACGTAACAGGAAATAAGGAACTGGTCACATAATGACTACTACATCTCTTTCTTACAAATTGTCAATAACGCCGTGCTCGTAATTTAAGCTAATCTCTACCTATCTTCACAAACTTTTATTATCATTGTTTTATTTTTAAAATTGTCTTTACAGTTAGCGGAAGTGTGTGTGGCTCGAGCACTGACCGAAGCTGGAGAATCAGCCGCATATTTCCACCTGGTCGCATTATGCTGTCGCTTAAAAGGAAATATATCGGATGCTCTGTGCCACATCCAACTAGGACTTGAGAAATACGGAGAGGTAAATGTTATCATCTAGTAAAAGCAACCTTTTATGCGAATTAATAAGTTTCAATTATATTTGTATACTAGCTCTACAAAGTAACTACAATGATGGTGATGATACGTATATGATAGTCCAGGAAGCTCATTCATCAACGTGAGATGGTTATCCGTCGCCAATCGACACAATTATGTCGGTCTGATTATATCTGGCTTCCGGATATACACAGTATAAGCCTGAAACGCTATATAACTTGTACAAATAAAGAATGGGATTTAATGTGGCGGCATTTGTATAGACCTCTCGTTCGCACGTTATAATGTGTAAACGAGAGATCAGAGAGATATAAATGCCGCCCTTTTTTAATCCCATTCTTTATTTGTACAAGTAATACACTTACGTGGGTTTGTATGACAAGTTATTACTGTGGCGCTCTCCGAACGGACACAACTATCCCGCATCAGGCATCAAACATTGTGAAATAATATTTTAATCAAACACGAAGTACATTAAATAGGTAATTTTTTAGCTTATTATAAATAATAAGTTTGGTATGCCTATCTCCTTACCAGATTAGCTATTTGAGAAGTCTTGAGGCGGAATGTTACAGCAAGCAAGGCAATACGGCAGCAGCGATAGAATCGTTTGGAAAAGCGGGAGGATGCATTGGAGCTTACAGGTGAAAATCCATATGATACAATAGGCATGGTTAAAATATTCAATTATCATGATCACTGCAAAATATCCTTTCAAACAAACACGAATTTAAATCAGCCTCAAAATTGGTTGTACAATGACTGAAATGTTTCTATTTTTAGCAGTGGGGATACTCGCTTTCTCTTTCTCACGCCAGCACTTTATACATTATGGACCGAACATCGTTTTACTGTTAGTCAAACAACCAAATTTGATTTTTTTCAATTCAGTGTGTATGTATGTTATTTTATAACTTTGTTTATTAGGTACTAAAGGAATTTTAAAAGTCCTCCTGCTGATGATTTTGCATGCGTAACACTTAAATAAAACTGAAAATAACCTGTTAAGGATTTTTATCATTCCAAATAAAAGTGCACTGTGCAGGCTGAACCCAAGCGTTTTACGACGTAAACCAACGGTACAATGATTTTAGTGCATTTTTTGAGGTGACAGTATTTTTTGTATCACATATTATTTTTTTTCAAATTAATCAAAAAGACCGCCCCGAGCCATACCCGGTGAGAATGTTCCCACATAAATTATAATTGATTTGTACTTTATGCCATATCTAAGAAACGTTATATTATTTTTATTACTCATAAAATTTTCGTATTTTCGGTGTGAATATATGTATGTATGCCTCCTCGTCAATATGCAACGTCGAGGGTACAATTGAGCGGGATTAGGCCGTATAGTCCACCACGCTGGCCTAGTGCAGGTTGGCGGACTTACACATACTATAGAAATTCTTCCGAATCGCTGTGGTATGCAGGTTTTCTCACAATGCTTTCCTTCACCGTTGTAGTGCGTGGTGATTGATTATCAATATACAGATGACACCGAGAACTTGAGAAGTGTGTCCTGGGATTTAAACCCGCGACCACCGGTAACATGTTGGCAGCCGCGTTTAGTCTGTTACCAACAGGCCACAAACTTTTGGTGTGAATTTTATCTACCGTTATATTCCACGTAACTGCTATAAAGATAGTCTTATTTATTTAATACTATCGATGTTTCTTAAAGACAGCGTTATTAATATTATTGGCTTCTCCGGTTATTAGCATACTTCTTTCGACGCCGACCAGAGAACCGGTGCGTGCTCGTTCAGTGCTCGTCGATTTGGTGCGAAGACAACCCAGCGCATACTCATGGCTTGCACTCGCTGATGATTGGATTACGGTAAGAGAAAAAAATACTATACTTTTAAAAGCCGATGCAATTATTTTTAATGCCCTGTATGGCGAGATGAGCATGCCATTCGACTTATGGTAAGCGATGCGGCCGACAAACAACACCATGAATTACAAAGCAATGCTTGGCAGTCCACTGCACTCGCTATCCTGAGATGTAAGTTGTAAAGTCTCATTATGTCTAGTGGTTACGCTGGCTACAATATCCTTCAAACCAATGCTTTAACATTGCTTTTTAACTTTTTAATTGAACACAACAATGCTTTAACATTGCTGTTTGCCGGGAGAAATAGATATTGCGGTGGTACCTACCCAGACGGCCTTTCACATATAAGAGATCTACCACCGGTAAATTGCGGGAAATATTATGTTTATTGTGTATAATTACAATGTAGTTGAATTGAGAGTAATGCATTCGAACAAGTATGCAAATCCCTACGGAAGGCCCATGTTCAACAGCACTCTGTAGCTGCATGTAATGATAAATTGAAACCGATTAAATATGCTGTACTCGGAAAACGAAAGATAGGTATACATAATCTGCTTTGAGCTTTTTGAGAAAATCGTTTATGAGGCAAATTGAACGCTGACTTCTTGTCTCGGTTGAACACCATTTTTTTTATTCGGGCTCGACATGGTGTTTGTACTTTGAGTATCAATTGGCAACAGATGGTTTTGTGCTTTTCATTACAATTACGCTAGTCTACATAACTGCTCCTTCATGCTACGACGCAAGTACCTAGGGTTGTAGGAAGAACAAAACATTTAGGTGCAACCTCTAGTCCAGTATTTGTTTTCCAAAGAGACCACAGCTATTCGTTTCTGTACTAAACCTTGGAAATTTAGAAAGCGGCAGTGGGCGAAGGGGGCGACGCTGGAGACACAGACGAGCAGTCTGCGGCTAAAAACTACGCAGCTGCTTGCGCCGTACAAGCACTAAAGTGGGATAGAAAAGCAGGACGCGCATGGGCCTTGCTTGCGACACTCGTCAAGCCCAGCGCCAGGCGACTGCACTGCGTCAACATGGCTGTTGCTGTAAGAGTTTCCTTATTTATCTTTCCATCTATCAACTACACCGGGTGTTAACGAAACGCCTCTGAAAACAAAAATAGGCGAGAATAATGAAGATAAAACCTTCGACTTAAAACTTTAGAAAAAGTTTTTTTTCATCGGAATCGATTTTTTGTGACTCATTTTACTTTATTTGGAACACTACAGAAAAAATATAACATTTACAGATGAAATACTATTAAATAAGTATGAAAGATATCTTGGCCTGTCTTCGTTTTTGAATGCGTTTCCATTACACCCGGTGTATCCCGAGCTAGGCCAGGTTCCACCTTCCTAATAATTTTATCATATAAAAATATTTTTGGTGATACCAAAATTATATTAATTGCCATTTAATTACCTGATTTTGTGTAGGTATTGTAGTATTTTTAATCATTTGTCTTTCAGTGTGGTTACAATATGTCTGAAGATATAGAAGCAACTCGGTCGCCATCCCAGCAGTCTTATTGCCATCGACTCGGCAGCGCACTGAGGGAATGCCATTGTAAATGGTGCCAAAACTTACAACTATGATGAGTTTAATATTATTGGTTATTCATGTTTATTGAAATAATAAACTATTAATAAAAGGGTTCTAGAACATGAAACCATTACTTTTTTTTTTGTAGCCCCTTCTGAAAATATAAGTAACCAAAGCAGAATTAACTCAAAACAACAGACCATACAAATACTTTTATTGGCAATTATAAAATGCTGACATTAAGTTTTTTTAGTAAACGCTACTGTGGTTATAAAACAAAATATATTACCTGTTTTGCCTAAAACTAGGCTTTTGAATATGAACCTTCCGTAGAAAAACGACTTACCCAAAAAAGTTCTAGTTGTGTCGTTAAAGTTTAGTCGAACGGAATAAAATCCCTGAGAAAAATACAATTGTTATTTAGCTATCTAATTTAAATTGTTTGAATGTATCATTTTCGCTTAGTAATTGATGAACGCTTTTGTCTACTTATTAGAAACATTATTTTAAATTTAATCAATATTCATATTTTATACAGCCTACAGTTTGACAGCCTCCGTGGTGCAGTTGGTTAGACGCCTGCTGTAAAACGAGAGGCCGCGGGTTCGATTCCCGCACCGAGACAAATGTTTGTGTGATCCACAGATATTTGTTTCGAGTCTGGGTATTTGTGAGACCGAAAAGTCTCTCGTAGTTCCTGATACCCACGACACAAGACTCCATCTTATTGTGGGCCGTGGGGTCAGGACTATGTATATGACTCTTGTGTATTTATTTTATTATTAATGCGTTTTAAAGTGGGATTTATTAAGAAAGATATTGTAAAAGTAGCTGTTACTACGAAGTGAAGATGGCTCCATTATCAAATCGATATTTTAAAATCGTTAGAAAAATAAAAACTTTATCTGAAATGCAAGCTTGATGAGTAAAATGATACAGGGACTGTACCTTTTTGACGACACAATTTTCAGGGTTCAATTCTCGTTGTATTATACTCGCCACCAACATATGTCGACAAGGATCTTTTATTTTGTAGTTCCAAAGCACAGCCTTTGTGTTCTTTTTCTCATTGAAAACCAACACTTTAACCTAGAAAGTGGGAAATATAAATTGAAAATTATAATGAAGGAACAAGCATTATTTTATCATTTCATTTAATACATTATGGTAATCATTGTCAATCTATGTCATCTTAAAAGTCATTTTTATTCATTTGTTATGTTTGTTAGTTCAATTATATTTCTTGGTTCCCAAAACACATGCTTGCCTAGCTTGGAGCCAATAGATTTATGAACGTACATCTCTAATTGATGTGAATAAAATAAATATTACCACTATTATTAACATGTGAGGTGACAAATTGATTTAGTGAAGATGATGCCACAATCTGGTAATATTTTATTAGGTTCATGCGCAAAATAGGTATCCATAAGCGTTTTGTGTAAAATGTAATGATATAAGTGGTGTTTTAATCCAAAGTCATCCTTATATCGATCCCCGGACTAAAACGAACATTTGTGTGATCCACAGGTCTGGGTGTTTGTGAAACGGAAAAGTCTCTCGTAGTTTCTGATATCCACGACACAAGACTTGATCTTACTGAGGAGTCAGGACGATGTATGTGGCTGTTGGGTGTATTTATTTATTTTTAAAAAGTAACTCACCTCGTCTATAAGTGTTGCAGATGTAAATGTTAAATTAATTGCGCCTATGCCTAGTTCTTTATGGAGGCCAAAAGACACTTGAGTCAGGTTGGCAGATTTAGGTCCCTTACATATTCCATAGTTATCCCAATCTACGACATAAGGGCCCTGTGTGCAATATTTTAGAATTACAAAGTGTTCCAAAGTACCGCTTTATCCAAATAGAGACAATTAAGTTTTTCGATATACTTCTTTTTTTTTTTTATTTATGTATTTTTTTTTTTATGTAAACCAATAATATAAAGCTTATTGTTTGTTAATAAACAATTCATTTTTAAATTAAGTGTATTTTGTCTTCTTGAATTACCTCATAATCATTTAATCACATCTTCACAATAAAAGCATATTTTATCACCAATTTTGACAACGATTGCGCTACTACCATATAACCTTATAAATTGATATTTCAATTTGCATACTCACATAATTATCAGGGTTTGGTGAGTCCTTTGGATTCAAACAAACACTGGTCATAAATAATCCAAATAAAATGGACACAAGTATGCAATTAAGCCTGCTCATAACAATATCTGTCAACCAACTCGCTGACATAATAGCAATTTAAAGTGAACTTTATCCTTACAATAAACCAACATGCTTGGTCATCGTCACGGTCTCTTGACATAATATGACCTGACTTCCGCAACTCATTATTGTGATGAAAAAAGATAATGCATTGACATTAACAAGGTATAGATCATTGCTGATTGTTATCAACGAAAATATATTTTTATTTTAGGCATCAAAATATCTATTTTTTTTCATTACAGCTAGGTATTTAACAATTGTATGTTTGTATGCTTTCTAAATGTACTACTTTTCTATGACATACATTGGCAGAGCTACGCAGATAGCGTATGCAAGTTAATGTGATTACAATTATTCATACTGTGAAAATGACCTGCTCTGTGGTAAAGAGGGACTATAAAATGCCGCCATGGTATCCCTTGCCAGTCGTAAAAGGCGACTGGAAGGGCTCTTTGAGGTCTCAACAACGCGCCTGGCCGTTGTGACCGTTGCGGGCGCCCACAAGATAACGGGTGGGCAAAGTTATTGGGAATTAAAATATAAACCTGATAAAATATTTCTGCTACCTCTCCGAGGGTATGCGGCAAGGAAATTCAAGTAGCTTTCGTCTTTTATAAAAGGTAATATAATGAAGGCCATATTATGGTCACTTACTATCAAATTTTCAATCTGATAACCCCTGATAGTCTTTTTCGGTTGCTTTTCCATCAGGTTAAGTGTAGTAAAGTTTTCGTGAATATATTGTAAGTTATTATTAAAAATAATACATCACCCATAAACCTCAATAGATGGGATTTTGGTTAATAAATAAAATAAACAAGTGTTTTGGTAACATGTATTTAATAAGTAAATTAAGTTTGTTTCATGAACGATACTTTGTTTTCTAAACAGTGGATGTTGCCTTTTTTAGAAGTGGCAATTGATTTGAATATAAATTTACCATAGAAAAACGCAGGGCCCAAAAACAATTTTAATGCGTCGCGCAAATTTATCCGAAACGAGTAGAACCCCTGAAAAATAATTGATCATTAGTTATATGGTTAGCACAATGCCCACGACACAAGACTCGATCTTAGTCTGGGGTCAGGACTATGTATGTGACTGAGGGGTGAATGTAATGTAATATGGTTAACTTAAAATCGTAATATATCGTATAACCACTCTCAATCGTACTCTCGATCGTAGTGAGAGCCCGTGCCCATATTATTTTAACTACAGTTATTAGGCATAAAGATTAGTATAATTATGACAGTACTTAAATAATAATAATAAATAATATTTCCCAAACCTTTTTCGAGACGCAGTTGTCAGTGCGCAACTGTTCTTTTATAATAGCGGCTACCGCGTAATGTTGACATGGATTTTTTATTCTATAATTCCACAATATATTCTTTACGCCGTTGGTTTCAGTAAGAACTATTACCCTCACCTACAAAAGCGAAATAGTAGTGAAAACAGAATAAAAATATTAAAAAATGTATCCGCATTCCTTATCCATGGGAAATCCATTACTGAAAAAAGCCTCCTCCAATGATTTTTGTAGCGACCTGTTGAAAGCGACCTGCATCCAGTGATTGCCTAATTTTCTAAATGAAATTAATAATATTTGATATTTGTGTGCTCAAGACCATGTATGTGACTGTTTGGTGTATTTGGATGTATTTTAAAAGTTGATAAATCACCTCATCTAATATAATTTCGTTTGTAAAGGTTAAATTCAGCACGCATGTGCTTGTTTTTTTGTCAAGAAAAAACGATTCCTTCGCCACGTTGACAGACTTAGGTCCTTTACATAGCACATAGGATTCCCAAACCATATTGTACGGGCCCTGTAACAAATTGATTATTAGAAATCGTATTATTTACTTTAATGACTAAAGACCTAACGACTGGTGACCATCCAACACCACAAGGTATAATAATATTTTGGTTTATTATTTTTTTATTGAAAATTAACATCATATTGAAAGAGATGAAGCTGTGGAAAATGAATTGCATACTTACATAGTTGTCAGCAGTTGGGACCATCACATTATGGTCACCAAAAAGGTTGGGGATGAATAAAACAAATAAAATAAATATAAATCGTTTGCCGTAAAATTGTACCATGACAATATCCAAAACAACTGACTAATGTATTTCAAATGTTGGTAATTTACATTTGACCAATAACTTGATCGATTTGGTCGTATTATCATCATACTTAATAAGACTTAACTTCCGCAACTCATTATGATCGAAACATGTAGATAACGCAGTAACATTAACAAGGTGCTCTGGATCATCACAGATCAAAAAACAAAAATAAAAATATACAAAAATATACATGAAATTATTTGCATACTAACAATACGAATATTTTAAAAGGATTTCAAGCAATCTTTAGTTTTGAGCTTTGTTGTAGCTCATTAACACAATATAATATCATTAAAACAATGTAATGTCAACGAAGAGCTTGACCGAGGAATTCAAATGCTTCATAGAAAACCGTTAAGTAATCACATATGCATTGCTCTAGCGTCTCATTCCTTGAAAGAAATAGCCGCAGACTTTACTAGTAGCCGGTATTAGGTTTATATATCAGCGCGAATAGCTACCACCTTAGATGAAATTCTAAAACTATCATCGATACAATCGTAAGAGTCTCGCGTTTGGGGTTCAGCAATCCTAACTGAATATTATATCAGATTACGAGTAGGCCGGCATAATTATCAATACTCAATTTCAAGTTGACACTCAATTTCAATTACTCTCTAATTTTTGGTCAGGTGCGTTGTAGTTGCTTTGTTGTGCGATTATAAAACACTTTTGTTCTAACTTCTATATTAACTCTATTATTCCAACATTAATTTCCTACGGCCTTATATCCAAGAATACTCTTGCTTTATTTTATTACAATAACTTCAAAGTTTTACCACGCTGTAACAGGCATACCTATAGTAAGCGACAGTTCGAGATGGTAATCGGGGTATGAGATGTCGCGTGGGGGGAGGCACGCCCCGCACACCCGCACTTTTTCCGCGCAGTTCTAGTCTTAGTGCTGCACGAGTCCGCATCGACCGCGGTTGTCGATTTTGATCCCGCTCACATTGTTCTTCTATATCATCTATATATATAATAAATTTGTAACCGAAAGATATCTGTACATGGAAGATAAACGAGAACAACTGATATGGGGGGACTATTTTACCGTAATAGAACCCTAAATAATGCTTTTTAGAATTTTTGTCTCTTTGTCTGTGCGGTTGTGCGGTTGTGCACGATGAACTCAGAAACGGCTTAACGAATTTCAATGTAATTTGATATGGAGGTAGCTGACACGCTGGATTAACACTTAGGCTACTTTTAATCCGGAAAAATTTTGTGTTTCCGTGGGATGAGGGAGGAATTCCGATATATGTATGTGTTACTTTTTTATACTCAAATGGGTGGGTTCGGACTCGATTACATATCTTGAGTGAGATTGAGACGGGATAAGGCGGGATATAACGGGACGAGACGGGATGGGATTTTTTTTATAAAGATAACCACGCAAACGGAGTTGCGGGCAGAAGCTAGTAGTGTAATATATTGTTGTGTAATTAATTGACTGCGGTAACTTTTGAAGCTAAAGAAAAAAACAATAATTCATTCTCATTCTTACTGTTTTATTACATTCATACAGTCCCGCCATAATTTTTTGTCTCATATATCTTCCATGTGCAGACATCGATCAGTTACAAATTGTAGATAAAATACTGACTTAATTATTTTTTATCTTATGTCGTTGCGTTGCAAAAAAATATCGATATAAACTACTTGGATTGTGATACTACATCACTAAGAAATTGCAATGCCGACCTGTCGCTTACAGTACCTACTTTTGTATTTGTAGTTGTAATGTGTATTAATAACGCCACATCAATAATAATAATCGATAAAAACACAAAATTTGTCTTTTTCTAAAATGTTTATTAAAATATATATTAAGTTCGTTTAGTAAACAATACTTTAGTTTCAAAACAATGAACATTCCCTATTTTGGAAGTAACTACAGTCCTGAATATAAATTTACCATAGAAAAACGACGTGCCCAGAAACAAATTGCTTGAATCATGGAAATTCACCTGACACGAATAGTCACCCTGAAAATGAAATTAGTAATTATTTTTAGACCAATTATGTATTGTAGTAGTTACCCTGGCCTCACTTGATAGGCAATTTCTCTCTCTCTTTCTCTCTTAGGCTGCAGGAAGTCCACTGCTGAACATAGACCTCCCCCAAGGATGTCCACATGAACTCATCTCATTGATTCAGTACATAAATCCGTCGGAAGATCCTAATGATGATGAATGAAAATTCACATTTCTTACAAACCTTTTTTATAGCACATGACTCAGTGCTGAATTGTTGTTTAATTAGACTAGCCACCATAATATGTTGACATGGGCTCTTAATTCGGTAATTCCATAAAATATTCTTTGCTCCGCTGGTTTCTGAATAAACCACCACTTTCACCTAAAACAATGCTAAATATTATTTGAAGTGTATATTAAATTGATGATTATAATATTCAAATCTGATGTTCATCATCGTCATCTACTACGGCAGAAAATCTATTGTTAAAAATAGGCCAAGGATTTTTACAGCCACGGGTTTGACACGACCTACATGCAGTTACTCCGTGCATCGTCTATACATTAATAATCTTATTTCGGTTATAATAACTTACTTCGTCGATTTGAGCTTCTTTTATAAATGTAAAATTGAATATGCAGACGCCAGTTACTTTATCAAAATTGAATGTTTCATGCGCCACGTTGATGGATTTAGGTCCTTTACAAAGTGCGGCTGATTCCCACTCCATGATGTAAGGACCCTGTGTGAAAAGAATCATTATTCAACTATGTTGCATATAGAGCATTGTCAAGTGAATGTGTTGTTGAAAATTCATTCCTGCTGTTTACCTGCAGCCCATGCTGAGTACTGAGAGTCATCATGGCTTTATAGGACTGATTGTTGTTAGTTGTTACCCACCAAGCAAACTTCATCAACATAGATAGATCCGATCGAAAAGCCACATGTGCCAAATATCAACAATACGTAGTTATTGTTGCATATAAATTACACAGGGTATATCAAGACTGCTACCGAAAACGAAGCGAGGTGGTAGTTTTAATGACTTTAGACACAATGCAACTAAAATTTTAGCAAAAAAAATAGGCGACGATTTTTTTTGTAATTTTTTTCCCATCATCTTATTAGGCTGGTAAATAAATACATTTTCCTAAAATATAATGTACACCCTGTTATTTTTAAATACATTTAAAACATCATAAAAAAGAAATCGTCGCGTTTATTTGCCAAATTTTTAGTTGCATCGTATCTGTAGTCACTAAGACTACCACGTGGCTTCGCTTTCGGTAGCAGTCATGATATGCCCTGTATGTTAATACAAACTTACATAATTTTCTGAATCCTTAGACACCGGCGGTCGTTTCAAACCATAAGCAGATACAAATAAACAAAAGCAAATAAATGCTTCTCGCGTTCGAATAAGTATTTCCATAACATTTGGGGAATTCGAACAACTGGTTCGTGTGATTACAATGAAGGAAAGGCTTAAATGCAACGTTTAACCAATAAAAAAACATTTACCACCGACGATATAACTGCCCGCTTCCGTAAGTACTTCATGATCCATTACAACTATTGAGTTAATGACATAGTGCGACATCATATATGCCGTAAATACAGTAAATTGACTGGTAACTTCGAGTACTGTTTTCGTTTTATGTATTTTTATTTTTAACTTATACAATAATTATCGTCAGTAGAATTTTCAAAAAGATACAAACATAAAAAAGCTGCCACCAAACTTATCTTTTCAAACAAGTGAATTCGTTTTGTCACATTTATTCCTTTCGAAGTGGTAGAGTTTCGGAGAGAATTCTTAGTGGTAGAGCCACTCTGCGACTAGGGCTGTAGTACAAATGATCCACTCTACCGGGTTGTTATTCGCTGGGTGATTTAGATTGTCGGATGCCCTATTTGCTGATTGTAGTATACATATTATACAGGGTTATTTTGATCTGAGTATCCAAATTTTAAGAGGAGATTCAGAATCATGAATATAGTCCATTAGTAAAATAAAATTAAATGTTTTTTTTTTCAAAATATTCCATATTTTTTATCCTCAGAAAACAAAATACTTACGGCCTTATTCATGTACAGTTTTAAAACATATTTTAGTTATCGAATGTTTTGTCCCTTTCGAACGACTTTTGAATTCAGTTTGAGCGAAGAAGACAAAACATTTGATAACTAAAACATGTTTTAATACTGTCTACGAATAAGCATAATTTGCTAGTAGATAACATCGAGAAACCACGAAGGTTTGTAAAACTTATTGTTTTACAAACCTTTTACCAATTCATAAAATGTCCTTGATGAGATAGCGATCCCAGACAAAATAAACGCTGGAATAGATCACTCAAAAATTAAAATACAAAATAAAAAACATTTAAAAATACCGTTCATACTTTTTTTTTTTTTTCTCTTTATTTAATTTAGAGGGTTTGATCACAAAAGAACATGTCACCCCCATAATATACATACAAAGTATCCACCTTATTATCTATTTACAATTCCAGATTGAACAATTTTATACAAATTTCTGGCTTCCTGAGAAGTAGGTGAAGCTAAAATAACATTACATTTTCCTACATCGGAACATGTAAATAAAGATCCTCTTGCTGCCGCGTTACGGTTACATTCCACTATAATATGGTACACGTCTTCTACTTTTCCGCATACATCACAATTGGGATTATTACGTTTACCCATTAGGTGTGCAAAACTATTCAATGGAATGTGACCGGACCGCAGCCTTAACCCTGTAATAATTTCAGATCTACTCATATTGGCCTTATCTATCCATGCATATTTTGAGAGCTTCGGTTGTATGGTTTTATACCATATACCTTTAAATGCAGACCTCTCATCAAAATACTCATGCCATAGTCTATGTACTTCTTTCTTGATTTGCCATAACTGCTCAAAATAAATAGGTGTACAAGTAAAAGAAATTTGTTCCTCAGAAGCATCCTTAGCCAACCCATGTACAATCTCGTTTCCTGAAAGACCTATATGGGACGGTATCCATTGAAGGACTATATGCTTATTTTTAATTGCCAAATTGCGAATATCTCGTAAAATACTATATGCTATAGGTGCCCCACGAAAATTTGAGTTGCATCTGGCCAGATGTTGGAGGCCGCTTTTACAATCCGTCAATATGACTGTATTGTCATACTCTATTGTATCCGCATAAGATATGGCTTCTGCGATAGCAATAAGTTCTGCATGCATTATAGATACATTACAATTTATATGTAATTTTAAATTACATTTAACTTGAGGATCATAAAAGGCGGCTCCCGTGTTTTGTTTAAATTTTGACCCATCGGTGTATAATTTATAGTAATTAGCATATTTATCATTTAAATATTTAATACAGATATATTTTAACTCGTACGATCGGTATTTACGTTTCGATCCTGTTATAGAATCTATTGTACAATTAATTACATGAGACAAATCCACATTGCTGACCCACGTATCTAGAGAGAACATTTCTAAGCATTTACTAGCATATATTGGGATGGTTTTAAATTTATTGTGAACTAATATTATAATTGGTTTCTTTCTTCTACGCCAGAAATTATAGTTATTACAAAGGTCGCTTAGTTTATCCAGGGAATTAATTATTATGTTATTTTTAATTGATTTCAATTTCAACCAGTACTTACCTGCCAGATAATATCTTCGGCCGTGTAAAGGAGGAATGTGGAGTTCGGACTCCATAACATGTATTGATGTAGTTTTGATGAAACCGCCAATGATTCGCATGCATTGATTTTGAATTTTGTCCAATTTATATAAGTTTGTTTTAGAACTATTATCGTAAATGAAACTAGCATAATCTACTCTGCTACGTATAATTGATATAAATAAACGTTTTAAATGTACAGGATGGATTCCCCAACCTGGGCCTGCTAAAACTTTAAAAATATTTAAAAATCTGTTTACTTTTGCTACTAGCATATTTATGTGTTTGGACCATTTTAAATTCCTGTCTAATATTACGCCTAAATATTTAACCGTGTCAACCTCTTCTAAAGTCATATTATTAATATTGAGTTTTACGGAAAAGTTTCTTGAGAAACCTGTTTTAAAAACACAGACTTTACTTTTGGTGGCAGATATTTCTAACCCAATTTGGAAAAATCGTTTATTAATTGTATCTAATGCATATTGTAAAACGTCCGTAGCGTGCGTAATGTTATGGTTAGTAAAATAAACAACAAAGTCGTCTGCATATTGCGACGTATTAACGTTATTCAAATCTTTGCAAACATTTATTGTTACAATATTAAACAATAGAGGGGATAGAGGATCACCCTGAGCTAATCCTCGGCTAGTGTGACGACCAATTGTAAAGATATCGTTACGAATAGTTAAATTTCTGTCTCTAAGGTAATTCCAAATATACAAGCAAATTTTCGGACCTACTCCTATTTTATCCATAATATCAATTAAACAATTTAAATCAACATTGTTATAGGCGTTGTCAATATCAATGAAACAACCTATGGTTGATTGTTTTTCAGAAAATCCAGATTGAATTTGAGTAACTAGTCTAGTAAGATTATCTAATGTTGAGCGACATTTTCGAAAGCCCGTGGTTGTATCAGCCATAATATTGTGTTTTTCTACATACCATTCTAATCTATACATTAAAATGTTGTGAAAAACTTTACATAGGCATGAAATTAATGATATTGGTCTTAGAGAATTAGATGAATTATTATCACGTCCCGGTTTAGGTATTGGTATGATTGTAACATGTCGCCATTGTTGGGGTACAAAGCTTTGTGTAAAAAATTTATTATATAATGAAAGCAATGTTACTTTGCCGTTATACGGTAAATTATAAATCATGGTGTATGAAATGTGATCAGATCCTGGACAGCTATCTTTACGTCGTATACATCTGTTTAGTTCCTGTAACGTAATTGGATCTTCCAATTTAGGGTTCGTCGATAAAATTATAGGTTTATCTGGCATTACAAAATCCGGCGTTAAGTTATGAAGAAGTTCGGTGGCTGACTTACGGTCTATAACTTTTCTTTGGATACTAATTCCTTTAAACCACGCCATCTTATGCCAAACATCACTATGAGTGCAAGTATTATCAATTGATGAACAAAATGATTGCCACCCGTTATTTTTAGCTTTGCGGTGTAGTTTCTGCGCAATTCTAATTTTATTTGATAATGTATAATAATTTTCAGGGGTTGAATTTTTGCGGAATTTGGATAAAGCTAAGCGGCGTTCAGCCACCGCTCGTGATAATTCTACAGTCCAATAGGGTTTAGGTGAAAAATTTTTTGAAGGGCAGTTATTTATTTTAATACACGGAATATATTGATCTGCAGCTATATTTACGCATTCAAGAAATAAATCGTAGGCTTTTTGTGGACTTTCGGGCAAACTAAGGGATGAAAACATTGTGTTTAAGCAATCCTTGTATGATTCCCAATCTGCTTTTTTATAATTTCGTTTAAAAGTCTTAACTTGATTTAAATATATACTTGAAGTTATCTTTATTATGCAGTGATCGCTTCCCAGTGTCTCACTAGTTACAGCCCAGTTTAATTTCAAGGCAATATCAGAAGAAGCTAGAGATATATCAGGTGCTGATTGTTGTAATTGCCCGTTTACTAATTTTATTCGTGTAGATTGTCTATCATTTAGTACAACTAAACGACTGTCTAATAAAGCATCAAAAATCTGTAAGCCACGTCTATCAATTTTTTGAGACCAATTAGTGTGATGTCCATTGAAATCACCAAGTAATATAGTTTTGTTATTAACCAAAGAAAAAATTTCATTCCAGTCATACTGGTTAGTAAGAATTGATGGGGGACAGTACACACATATAATTTTATCTATTATATCACAGTTATAAATTTCAAGGGCAATAATCTCAATATTGGGGTTAGTCAATTGAATATTAATAGGTTGTGATTGGACAGAATTATGGGTTAAAATGGCAACCCCCCCGTATGCGTCATTTCTATCTTTACGGTGTATGTTGTAGCAAGTAATTTTTAACTGACTATCTCGTTCTAACCATGTCTCACAAATTGCAGCAATGTGAATTTTCTCTAAAATTAATATATTTTCAAATTGTAAAAGTTTCGGTCTAATACTCTGGGCATTCCACTGTAGGATATTAAGACGGCCAAACATTATACTATGAGCCATTGAAATAATCTAAAATAGACTTCAATAACGACCAATCCGAAATATTTTCAACTGCTATTAAAATAATCCATTCAACACAATTTCTTAAAATTTCTTTGATCTTATCCTGTAATGTAATATTTTTCAAAAATAATATTTCTTTTAGTCTCGCCAACAATTCGCCAAAACTAACGTCTTTTTTGTTTGGTTGTTCTTGAAGTCCATCACATTTAGTATACCCCTGTTCCGAATCGGAAGGCAAATCAAGGTTAACAGAGCTATAAATACGTCTTCTAATTGCTTTTTTCGTGGTTCTATTTTCATGAGCAGTGAAATTATTTTTAATAGTATCCGCGAATGTAGGAGTACTTTGAGTTCGAGGGATTATTGTAATTTCATCACTATTAGGAATAAATGATTTTACATTCACCGGTCTAGAGAGTTCTGGTTTACGGGGACATTTAGACTCTGGTGGAACATATATTGTGAGAGCCTTCCTATAAGTACAATTATATTCAGACATTAATTCTCTCAACCTCTTCTCTTTCACAAATATGGGACAAACCTTTGCTAAAGCCATATGACTTCCATCGCAATTAACACATTTAAAAATTTTAGTTTCACAGTTGGAATGAGACTCACTACATTTGGGGCACACTGTTTTAGAGGATGGACACTTTTTGTAGGTATGTCCAAACTTCCAACATTTGGAGCATTGCGTTACGGGAAAAACGTACGGTTCTATTTTTATTCGTAAGTCGTCCACATAGACATAAGCAGGTAAAAAAGAACCCTTAAAACACAATCGAACTGATTCACTAGGTGACCATCCACCGTCCACTGTGTTACGTCTATTCAGTCGATTCAATGAAACCAACTCGCCCGGAGCAGGGCATACAATACATTCTAAAATTTTTTCCTCTGACAGGTCTAGATCCACGTCCTTAATCACACCATAAGAGTAGCTCCTCTCCATAGCTCGTTGTAACCGCCATCCTTTATCGATTATATTTTTGCAAGTTTCCAATTTGATTATGCTTTCTTCAGTAGTGAAATCGATACGAATTTTATAAGAATTGAGGTATTTGATTTTGGAAATATATGTTATTGTTCTCTTTAAAAATCCTGGCCAATGCGAATTGTTTTGGTAGCTTTTCATTACAAGATATATACATTTCAATTGCAGAACCTTCTTCCTTAATTTTTTTCTTTTGTCTTTGAATTAAAGTCCATTCGTATTCTTCTAGTGATGAATCATTCTCGTTTCTAGCTCTTTTCGCTGATTTATCAGCCTCCTTATTGTATTGTTTCTCGTTTTCTATAGATTGGTACTCCATCATTTCTTCCTCACTAAGTGAGTTATTACTCGTTGATTGTATCATTTCATCTTCATTTACTGTATTACTCATTTAAGTAGGTCAACTCGATGCGTCGCACGTGTGGCCGGTTGCCCGGCCGTTACCGGCTACCTGCTCACACGCACAGAACAATATAGGATACTGATAAGTCGTTAGTTAATTACTCAAGTAACAAAAACACAACGTCCTCGCGCGAGTGCCGACACGAGACTGGTGCGTTCATACTTTATTGAGCAAAAATAATACATTTTTATTTTCGAAATAACACCAACAATTTATAGCACTTTGATTTAATCAACTACATACGGTAACAATATAACAATTAAATCTATTTATATTCTTCATTCATTTTCTATAACTTTATTATTGTATTTCATGTACATTTCTCTTTTTCTTAACTGATATAGCTCATATTATTAGTATTTATCCTTGCAACGGCGGCGGAGGCACATAATGTCGATCAGGCGCGGGCGTGGTCGTGGCTTCCTCGGGTGGACTCGGCAGCTGCAACAACTTCCGATGCAGCCATATGAGGAAGTAAACCGTTAACCTAGAAAAAAAATTAGTATAATAAAGTACTTGGTGCCCTATCAATTAATGCCCGTTGGGTAAGGGCTGGACGCGGCTGCCGAAACGATGAGGACCAGCATCCCGGCCAATTGTGATCGATAGGCGATAGCTAAAAGTGCCCTCCGAAGCATAGACGAGCTCAAATAATTATTACGAAATATACCTACTCGATTATTTCTATTAATTCGTGTTAAAGTAGTAATACAGAATTGCGTGGTGGTCTATTAGTAAACGGACTAGTCATTGGTGGACCAAATATTGGTTCGCGGGATCCCAGGGCACACCTCTGACTTCGTCGTCATGTGTGTATTGATAGTCGATTGTTGCGCACTATAACAGTGAACTAAAACATGAGGAAACTTGCATACCATAGCGTTTTGTAATTTCTATGGTATGTAAAGTCCGCCAATCCGCACTAGGCCAGCGTGGTGGACTATATGACTCTACTATGATACTATATACTACTATGACTATAGGACTCTCAATCGCACTCTCGATTGTACAGTAGGCTCGTGCCCTGCAGTGGAACGTATATGAGCTGATGCAGATACAGATACAATACACAATCAAAATTGGTTCTACCAAGCTAGCTACATTTTTCCTTTTGAGTTTCTCTCTTTCTCTCATCACAGGAAATACACTGCTGAATATAAGCCTCCCCCAAGGACTTTGATAGCGATTAGCAACCTGTTAGAGCGGCCTGGATCCAATAACTTCCTGTGACTATAGCTAGGTCGCACTTCCACCTTCCACATTGTAGGCGGACGTCTTTTCAGTGTCTGGATGTGGAGACTATAATAATTAATTACTAATACCATACTTACATGCGTAACATAGTTTTTCTCTACCCTAATACTGCAAAAACTGGTCTTAACTCTTGATTGAGTAATTCGATTAATATTGTCTAGCATAGATATATTTCTCTTTACTTAAGTCGCACTGCCACTGCTGGCTCCAACTCATGAGTTATGCAATATCACCGATTTTATGCTACAGAATTCAATAGTTTTCTCTCATTTCAATGGCACGTTGTAACATTCCACATCAAGATGTAAGCTATGTTAAGCTATATTTTCCAATACGTAAATTGTTTGAATGCATTTTTCAGTTTAAAATAAAAAGTGTAATGATGAAAGTGAAGTGGAATGACTTTGAGAAACACCCATTTTGCGAGGCCACTTACCACCTTACATATATTCGCTTATTAGCCGGATCTAAGTATGTACCTAATATTATTTATTAATTTATTACCCACATAACACTACTTTTACAGATTAAATCTTAAAACAGTAGTATCGATAATCTTATAACTATGTTAAAGAGTAACGGCCTTATTCATAGACAGTTTTAAAACTTATTTTAGTAATTGAATGTTTTGTCTTCTTCGCTCAAACTGAATTTAAAGTCGTTTAAAAGAGACAAAACGTTCGATAACCAAAATGTGTTTTAAAACAATGAGTAAGGCCGTAAGAACATTTTTTATAACATATTATCCGCGTTGCTATACTTGTGAATTTATTCAGCGCGCAGTGAAAATATCAGATTTCGATGCAATAAGGTTGAGTTAAGGGGATTACTCTATGATCCGAAACGAAATTCGAAACTTCGGACGTCGCACGTAAGACTGTACGAATGTGTCGAGGTACTCGACAAAATGTTCGAATCCTCTATCGCACGTCCTAACTATAGACTTAGGTCGGAGTGAATAATATGTAGATATAGAGAATAGTGTTGATTTGTAGAAGTGGAAAATTAAAAACGTACTGCAGACGTCGAACGACCGAACATTAAAGATTCATTTCTAATCATAGAGTAACCCCCCAGAGGCGCCTCGTTTAGTAAGTTAGTGCGGGCGCGCGGGATAGCCAGCAATGCAGGCCTCCGCCGCCTTCACACGTACCGGTCCGGAAAATATCCTCACCTGTCTTAGTACATACCCATTGTGGCACTTTCCTCTTAATATGAAAACCATCCTACGCGATGCTCCAATGTTTTTCAGTGACCCGCATTCCGCAAGCATAGAGTGTGAGTGAGTTGCGACCCCGGCAAACTAGATATGCAAATTAATTATAATTAATACAGATCAACATATTTTAGTGACATAGATGGTTATATAATTTATACTATTTATATGTTTCTTAATACGCCTTGTCTACTATTATAAAAAGCTATATCATCTTTGTGCAAGAAAAACTCCATCAAACTAGTTACTTGTTTATATTAAATATTAAAATAACCTGCTCATCATAAGTATAAAATATCATCTTTTAATGAATTATGGAAAAATTATAGCTCAACGTATTATCGTAAGAACTGGACATCGTACCTACATCCATAATCGTAACAATGGATGTTTACGATTTGTTCTATAAACAGGTTATTCTCAGTTCCGAGAGGGCTCTGAAAGGGCATACGTATGCTGAGATTAACGTAGAAGTAATAAAGTTTAAAAAATATGATTTCTTTATTAATGAAATTATTAGAAATGGTTAGTGCGTGGTGGTGGCGACGTGAATTCCCGGGCACACATCCGACTTTCGGAGTCATGTGTGTATTGATAGCCAATTACCACACACTATAACGGCGTCAGAAAACTTAGTGAGGAAAGCTGCATACTGGAGTGATTTCTAAGAATTCCTATCGTATGTAAAGTTCGCCAACCCGGCACTAGGCCAGCGTGGTGGACTTTACAGCCTAAACCCTCTCAATCGTACTCTCGATTATAGAGGAAGTCCATGCCCTGTAATGGGTGTCAGACATATATGAGCTGATACAGATAATGAAATCATTACAATATTAAGCTTACCACAATATTAAGGGTTAGGCTATGGCCTAACCCCGGTACATCGAATTCTCGGTTATTGAGAAGTCTAATGCTCAGCATTACCCCTTTATTTAACGAAAAAGTACTGTACAATATAGTAATGAAATGTGGTTGAAAACCCTTGCTTTTGTTTTACAATATTAATTTATATCACCCAAAAACTGGGGGCATAATATTCGAACATCGTACGTAGCAATAAAGCCCCATTTACACGGAGAGAGTTTCTCGCGGCGAGAATCGTATGCGATTATCGAATGACATAACCGCCATAAGATTATCGTCTACAATGTTTACACGATGCAACTTTTTTATATCCTTACGATAATCGTTTATTCGAGGCGAGAAACTCTCCCCGTGAAAATGGGACTTTACTGTACCCGAGGTAGGGAAGCTCGTTATAGTGAGTAGTGATCCACGTGAGTGACTCACGTTTGTAATTCACCCAGTGTAAGCATATCCTGTTCAGACTGAGCTAGTATATTGGAAATTCTATGGATTGTAATCCACCTATATTATAACTCATAATATGCATTGCATCCGCTTTCTCCAGCCGGTATATTAACAAAAAACAATGTATAGAGAAAAAAATCTCTCTTCAGTCACATAAAGTCCACTACTGTACATAGGCCTCCCCTATGGCTCTGCACATCGAGCTGTTGGAAGCGGCCTGCATCCAGTGACTCCCTGCAACCTTAACTAGGTTCTCTGTCCACCTCGTGATTGGGCGTCCGATACTTCGCTTGCCTGTACGTGGCCTGTAAAGCCCCATTTACACGGGGAGAGTTTCTCACCTCTAAGATACGATTATCGTAATCGATCATCCTTACGATGAATAGTGGATATTAGTTATTTCAGCTTTTGTTCACTTTATTTTACACTGCTCTTTCTTTCTCCTTCTCTTAAATCCATCCTGTGGTTGTCTGGTAAAGATTGCCTTACTGCGATAAGACCGCCATTTGTACTGTTGTTTTAATATTTCATTGTTATTTTTTTTCGTGTTTATTGTGTACAATAAAGAATAAATAAATAAATCACCCCACGCTAACGCTAAATATCAATAAAGGCATTCCTCTTTAACACAAAGTTTGATTGAGGGAGGTTGCCCTAAACCATGTTTACTAAACCAAATTAAAATAATGTATAATAAACTTCTCTGCCCGTACGGTTTTTTATAGCCATATGTGTAGCGGCTACAAAAATGAATTTCCATACATAACGGTCGATACTTTAGGGCTAATACTTTTAGAACGCGCTCTAATAATACAATTACTCGGTGACCTGTGACACCCACATGACACCCTAGGTGCGTCCCTAACAACACATTACAAGGTTCGATAGTTTAAGAGTGACGCAATTTCTAGAAGATAAATCTCCTGGGCTGAATATATTGAATTCAGTCTTGTTCAGGAATATAACGAACAAAAAAGTAGGTATATTTAATTATTTTTTTCTATTTTAATTGAGATTTTTAAGTTATGTGTAGTTTTAATTCCAATAAAATAAAATAGATTGCACAAAATACATATTACTGCCTCGGTGGTGTATTTGTACTACGGTACGATTGCAAAGCTGAGGTCCTGGGTTCGAATCCCGGGTCGGACAAAGTGATAATGGATTTTCAATTCACTGTCGGCCCGGAACTGAGGAGTCGGTAATTTGTGCTCGATATGTAATGTAATGTGAGTGTCATGGTAGCGCCTCTGCCTATCCCTTCTGGAAAAAAGGGATGAGTTTATGTATAATACATACATATTATGAAATAGGTAAAATAACAAGAATCCATTAATTCAAAAGCAACATGATTATTTTCTTTATTACAAAAAATATATTCCTCATATTATTCTAATACATTTTTGTAACATTCAATATGTACCAATATTTGAAGAAAAAGGATTCTACATATTACATGGAATTTATTTGTACATTCAATATTCATCCACCAATACGAGGAATTCTTGCTGGTGGATCTGTTTCAAACGGTGGTATTAACGTAGGCGTGTTCGCTCCGGGGATAATATTGAAAATCATTTTAAATCCAAAAGCGACAGTATACACCAACACCAATACACCCACAGTACTCGTGAAGGCTCTGAAATTAATGAATTAACTTTAAAAACACAAAAAGGTATTAAATATAGTATTTTGTGAGCAATAGATATGGACTAAGAATTTGCTACTCCAAAATTTTGGATTGGAGTGGGCAATGTAGCTGCTGCAATTGATGATCTATTTATTAATTCATTGACTAAATGACATACCAACAGTTAATAGACAAACATGGATCAAACGTGTACAATTTAAGACCTAGTCTATTCACCAATTATAGGTGTGAAACAGCATTCATATAGAAATTAATTAACTAATTAATTATACAATAAAATAATAATATACAATAAAAATAAAATAAATGCAGAATATAATAACATAACACATGCATAATAAGGACAAAACACGATCAACCAAGTTATAACAAATATTGTTGAAATACGGTAACTGCTTACCATCAGGCGAGACGTACCTATGTTTGTTTGTATACTTGTATACTTATAAAAATAGGGTTAATTTATTCCTATAAATAATTTCCAAAAATTAATTTATTTCAAGAAATCAAAATACTTACGAGTAAACCATTTTATACGAAATAATATACCTAGAAATTGGATAGAAAAGCCGTAACACAGCCGAAGATGTCTGTATGGTTGCACAAGCATTAATAAAGAAATGGAAATGGATTGCGACACTTAAAAACCATTATATTAGGTTCAAGTTTAAGTGCATGCTGATAAACAATAAACATTTATTGTTATAACGTAAACAAAAATCTTTAGTTCCACGTTTTCTATTAGCTCTGACCGCAGCAAAAGCTAAACAATCACGAACAATAGATGGTTCAGAGAACGTTATTAACTTTATTGTGATGTAGAGCTCCAATCATTTTACAAATGATAATAGAGCATATTTTTAAGACTATCATTTTTCGATAGCTTATCTACGTTAAACACGTAATTTATGCTATTTAGTTCCGCACATAAGTAAAAAAATAGGGGTTTAAAAATAAATCATTTTTACATTGCGATTCCCATTATTTAAAAAATGTGAACTATTGAGTGTTGTAAGTTTTTCGTTGTTTACAGTTCACACTCTATTCTCAACGATGAGAACTGAATTGTTGGCCGCATTTACTTGATATATCTAAATCAACTTGTTAATAGACATGAAAAGGACACCACCGGCCTAGTCCTACTGGTTTTGCATGGATTTGGATGACTGTAAAACCGCAGTACATATTCAGATGAGTATAAAATTGTAACTTGTAATCATACTTTATTATCCTGTTGCTCGTCATTGATCTCCATTGAAAATTATTTTATTGAGTAATCGGGAACGTAACCAACCAAGATTCAAACGCCAGTGAGGGGCCACCGGAACCTCGGCTGAACAGCCGCATAGCGCGCCTCATTTAGGTGACATTAGCGAGTGCCCCTTACAGATAAAAAAATTATTTATTTCCTGTATCACACTAAAAATGAAGGAGACTAAGTTCAAACATTGTGAGAGAGGAGAACACATTTGACTAAAAAAAATGATGTACCAGATGCCAGGTAGGTAATATGTGGACCGTGCAGTAAGTCCTATTCCTGTATCGTTCCTTAATATTACTATTAAGTACTTCCTAATTCCGGTGGTAGTCAGAGAAAGATATCAAAGCTATAATCACCTCGTTATATCATTATCAGGATCGCCTAAAATTCCTAAACCAATTTCTCGGTGCGTTGAGGGATAATGGTTACGACTCCAGGAGTATTCATATTATACCTACTCTTTAATATGTATAGATACACTATCTACAATGTTTTTACATCAGTCATAGATTAATAACAGTCATATAAGTTCAGAAAAATGAAAAGAAATATATGCATATGAATAACTTCATCGCTGAATTTTATTGTAGGTTTTTAATGATTTTTTTTTAATATTATATATGCACGGTAAACATGAATTTAGGACATTTCATTAAAGGTATGGTTTATTACATATAGAAGTTATTTAATAGGCATACAGCCACAAAAAAGTTTCTTAGCTTAAATGATAGTTAGAAGGCTTATATTTCATAGTTTTGCGAATGCATGTTTATCCCTGGACGGGCGGCGGAGGCGGTTGATGTCGATCAAACGGCGTTGTTGTGGGAGGATCTGGCGGAGGACTGGGCAGGTCGTAAAGCCTCTGAGTCAGCCACACTAGGAAATATATAAACATACCCATACCTGAAAGGCTGCGAAATAAAACAAATCATGATCATATTTTCTAATTAAAGTACACATAGATAACAGTACCTTAACAGTAACTAAATTACTGCATATTCTTTACCTTGTTTTGACATGGTACATTGCAAACGAAATAAAGAATCCATCGATAACATATCCATATCTCTAGTCACAAAAATTCGTCGACACAATTATTTCGACATACTCAAAATCGGATATACATGCATTGACTTATCCCGATACGCAACACACAATTTTTTTTATGATCAATTCTGCAAAGGTTTTTAAGAAATCCGAGAGTATCCATATCTAATCCAGGTGCTTCGCAAATCTTTTTATATTATTTCTTACAGTCCTATTGATCTTGAGGCAGTTTTGTTCGATTTCTCGATTCCCAGATTAGGAATGCTGGTCGTATTATTATAATGCATATTATTATATGTAATGCAAAAAACGTTTGTTAGAAATAACAGTATACTCACAATGCATATACCATGGTAGTTTTTATCCCAACAGCGATAAATAGAAACATAAACCAAATTCGTATATTGTGAAAAATATATCACGACTGCAAGTGTATCAGCAGCAAGGTATGTCGATACGAAATGGAATTTACAGCGGATGGTACTGTGTACTCATTGTCTTCCACACAACATAATTCTAGTACTACACAACAGGCACTGAACTATATCTACGCTTTAAGGTAATTAAATAAATAAACCCACCGATCACATACATAGCCGTGACCCCACACTAAGATCGAGTCTGTGTCATGGGTATCAGAAACTACATGAGACTTTGAGGTCTCACAAACACCCAGACCCGAAACAAAGTACCTACTTGTGGTTCTTACAAATATTTGTTTCGGTGCGGGGGTTGAACTCGCGGCCTCTCGTTTCACAGCCGGCGTCTACCCAACTGCGCCACGGAGGCTGTCATATGGTAAATATTCATAGAACTGTCTAAGTGCTATAGTTAAGGGCCAGAAAAATGTTCCGACGTTTTCTGTTGTACGAGTAGTACGCTAGTTAATGGTGTTATTACATGCGCGTTTGGGCGACACTGGAAAACGTTTTTTTTTTCTTTTTGCTGCGTTTTCCAATGGATGTGGATGACACATAGTTGCACTGATTAGCAAACATGATACCGACACTCATTCGTTTAGTTCACAAAGCAGGAATATCTATAGCTTCATGTACCTATCTTTTAGTGGACGTCAAGTGTAAATATTTGTTGTGATTAAACGAAATAATCTGTAAATAAACTTTGACTGTGATAGGTACATTATCTCATTACGCATCTCCTTATCCCTCACTATGTCGGCTATATTGCAGAATGACGTGGTTTTTAAATTAGCGCCTGCCTGATAAAATCCTTCCGAAAATAGGTTTTTAGTTTACAACTCTGGCTTATTACGGTTATTAGATTTCACATGCCTTCGAAACTGTTATGCGGAACTTTTTCCATTATATGCACCAAAAGCAGTCTATAATTTAAAAAAATAATAAATGTCACCTGGTACATAACAGTAGGTACATACCTACTCTGAGTTTGAAATTGCGACCTCCGGTTTCTCAATTTAATCGTCAACCTCCTGGTAATAACATCACCTCACAATTCACACAATCATACAATAGTTTGTAAATTCTTATGGTACCTACCCGCGAGAATACGCGGTGGTCCGTATAATCATCACCATAATTGATCAGCCCATTGCAGTTCACTGCTGGACATAGGCCTCTCCCAAGATCCGCCACAGAGCCCGGTCTGCAGCTTTATGCATCCAGTCGCTGCCGGCCCTCATGTGCAAGTCATCCCGCCATCTGGCCATAGGAAATCCCACGCTACGTTTGCCAAGACGCGTCTCCACTCCAGAACATACCGCTTACTCCAGCGGTTATTTGTTCTGCGACATATGTGGCCAACTCATTGCTCTTCAACCTACTAACTTTCAGAGCTATTTCGGTCACCATGGTTCTCTGGCGGATCACTTCGTTCCCAAATGTATCCTTCAGAGAAACTCCGAGCATGCTCTTTCTATTGCACGTTGAGCGAATTTAGCTTACGGATTAGCCTCACAGTCAGTGTCCACGTCGCGGCTCCATACGTCATTACAGGTCCGTAGAATGCTCACAGGATATATGGAATAAAATTAATATCTTGCCGTGGCGCAGTTCCATTTTGGATATTAAGCTATTTATTTTATTACTTTTTGATATGCCTCAAATATTACACACTACATACTTACACACGAGTACCTACAAATTATTAAAAATCAACTTTGAGTGTTTTTGGAAGCATTCAATAGATTCCATTCATCATTGGCGCCAGTTGGGGAGCGCTTATTTCCGGCCTAAGGTTAAGCGGTATTATCTTTTGATAAAACTCGCCATATACTGGGAGGCGTTTATAGCGTCAAAAAATAGTCGTTAATGTAAAAAATACATCATTGGTAATCCAAGGTGAATAACTCTGCTTTATAAGTAGGATGATAAGATGATTACTTGCTGTTGCACTTCGGTACCATCAAATTTGCCGTTCAAGTATAAAATATTATGGTCCTTTATTCTTACAGCTTAATCTAATAATTTTGTTGCTAATCCACGTCCAACCTACAGATTGCGATTAAAAATCTATAAGGCGTATTGTGTCCAAGTGGGGTCAATTGGAAAATGTGGAACAGAGCTTGTTGCTCGTAGAACGCATTCGACGTAACAGCCGCCTGCAGGCGTGTTCGTGAACACGACGTATTCAAACAAATATATTGTAATACACAAGTGTAATGTGCATGAAGTGTTCGAATATAGATTATATAATTAATTTTGGAATATAGATTCCAAAATTACCAATATCTTTTAATGATTTTTATTTCTTACAGACAAGAAAGGATTTCTCAAACTCCACTACATGAAAGATCATAATGTAGAGAGAATAGTAATATGAATCAATGTCATGTTTAAATATATTTTATGTCAGGGTTGAATAAATTGTAGCACGACCAAAAACAACAGTTTTCAATCTTACATTTATTTAAGTTATTACATCCTATAAATATTTAACTACGGCTACAATTGTAATAACTAACTTCAAGGAAGTTTGCTGGCACATTGTATAATAAACGTTACGAATCTAAAGACCACAATAGTGACATTAGTTGCAAACAATAGCCATAACAACATCCTAGACGTAGTAAACACACAAATATTTATACAGTAATTCGTGATGACTAATGAGTGTACTTTATGTGAACGCCTGTAGATGATCTGAATAAAAGAGGTTCTCTTTGGGTCGTATGGGTATCTATAAGGATTAATTAATAATTATATTGTAATCAATAATTAAAAATATACAAAAATTACACGCATAGACCTGACCCCACAGCAAGATACGTGTCGTGTCGTGGGTGTCAGAAACTATGAGGAAATTTGAGGTTGTATGTCAGACCCCAAGCAATTGTCTGTTATTGACACAAATGTCGCTGCCCGGGGAACGAAGCCGCCTCTCGTTTCAGTCGGCTTCTCATATACCACGCAACTGAATGGATTTATAGTCTAAAAACTGTGCGATATACCCTACGACGAGATAATTCACTAAGGAACATCACGGAAATCTAGTCGTAGAAAATGTTTGTGGATATTAATGACAGTCATGTGTGAATTTTTAAAAATATTAATTCTAATATTCGCGCTTATCGCCACGTCCAACATTTCAACAAATTCACTTACTATCTCTCAGCAATTAATATATTTTTTTAACCTTAAGTTATGAATTCGCATGAAATAGTTACAATTGAAACTTTTGCCCTCTTAATACAAATTAACACTAATGTACCTAATCTTAAGAAAAACAATTTATAGTCCTAGTGGAGACTGTCATACTATCCATAATATTGTGATTATAAGTGAACATTTTGGGAGCCAATTAAATTGAAATAAGGATAAAGGCATCAGGGGAGAGTACAAACAGTAAAAAAAAACAACATGCTATTCGGTTATGTTGCTTTTTACTATCAATTTTGGGATGTATGTGTACAAGTATGAATTCGAGGAAAATAAAGGTATATGTAATGTTTTATAATATATAACTCTACAACGCAGTACTCGTTACGAACAAACATTACTTATATTATTTTCGATATAGTACTTCTACTCAATCATATTTTTGTTCCATCGCTCATCATTTCCATAAGATATCATGAGAGCATGACAACACATTACTTGTTTGAATAAAACAAAAAATATTCTCTATAGAAACCCAATCATCGTTTTAAATAAAATATCCTAGCTAAAGAAACACCATTCGTTCTTTGCAAAATATCAGCAAATACTGTGTAACATACTAACTGTACAGACATGTAAATCAAAACCTTATCAAGGAAACATTGTCGGTGTCCATATTATGATATTTAAAGTTCCCGCTTAAAGATTCATAGAAACGAACAATATTCTCACTGCGTATCGTAAAATCGGTGAAAAAGTCGCGATAAAAACCTAAAATCCACATACTGAAAGTCTAAAAATATATTATAATAGATTTCAAATGTCTATACATAGATGAGTGTTCACTACGCGCCCACAATGAGCGTCAAGCGCGCGTCCAATACGTTACAATATTTAAATACGATAAAACGAACCGGCGGCTCCGTCCGTACACACACGGCAGTCGTCGAATCGCAGATACGCAGATACGTCGCTACTCGTTACCGTACCGAGGGGACTAGACACAGGATCCGAGAGTACCGGCGCTCAGGCGCACGGCCGCCCGTCTACGAGCGATCGCGCCACACGCTTTCGCCTTACATAAAGTTCGTATCGAAAGTAAATTACGTAATATATATAGTATATATAGATCGGCCGCCGCGCGCTTCACACGAAGACCTTGGCGAGACCGTCGGCGCCCGCGCTCGCAATGTAGGGCCGCAACGGGTGGAACGCCACGTCCAGGATGCTCTCGTCGAACTTCTTGCGGTGTGCCGTGATCTCTTGCACGCACGTCTTGGTGTCCAGGTTCCACAGGCGTACCGAGCAGTCGTGCGAGCCGGACAGCAGGAACAACCCGTTGGGGTCCAGCGCCAGCCCCGTCACTGCGTCCAGGTGCGCCACCATCGCGTGCGCGCACCGACCCGACACCGCGTCCCAGAACCGGATGTGCCGGTCCTCGTGCGCCGTCACCAGCAGCGGCAGCGTCGGGTGCGAGCGCACGCGGTTGGCCGGACTGTCACACGGCACGCGCAGTACCGGCTGCACACACCGTACACAAGCATTAGCGCATCACATATACATGGAAATAATACAATTAGGCAAGTAGATGAAGTACCTGTCCTGTCTCAAGATCATAGAGTAAGAGTGTGCCGTCGCCGTAGACGACGGCGGCGCGCGAGGCGGCGTCTGCGAAGTCCGCGGCGGCCGGCGGCGGCGCGAGCGGCGACTCGTCGGCGCGCAGCGTGGCCAGCAGCGGGCGAGCCCCGCGCGGCGCCCACAGCCGCACCGTGCCGTCCGCCGACGCCGACAGCAGGCGCCCGCCCGCGCTCGACAGCGACCACACCGCGTCCGAGTGCTCGCGCAGCACCGCGCCCTGCACCACACACTCAGTCATACATAAACCAATAGCGGGCCGCCAAGCAAGCATAATGCATCAAACCATCAAGTACCTTAGCATTAATAACTTTAAGACTAACAAAGGGTCCTCTAGTGTTACCAAAAACCATTCACAAAATGTATCTCAACCCCACAAAATAGCAGATAAAGAATAAGCAGATAGCATTAATTTATGCAATTTATTATTGGGAGATATTCAAATATAGAAATATAAACATATACCTGAACAGCGGGATCATAAGGGTCATATGGGTCTGCGGTGGGCGGCGGCAGGTTCCAGACGCGGATGGTGCCGTCGAGGCCGCCGGAGAAGCACTCCTCGGAGCGCGGCGCGCCCATGGCGAGGCACAGCACGGGCGCCGTGTGCGCGCGGAACGTGTAGAGCGGCTCCACGTCGAGGCCGGCAGACTTCTTGGCCGGCACGGTACGCTGCAAGTTCCACAGCTTCAGCGTGTGGTCTTCTGAGGCGGTCACCAACGCCGCCTCCGTCGGGTGAAATGCGAGGGCGCGCACCTGAAATGTCATAGTTCACTAATAAACAGTAATATCTAAACTAATAACTATCTCCTATTAAAAACACCCAAAGTCCATAACATGGCGTACTATATTTGAAAAAACGCTTTTCAAAACAAATATGCAGTTAAATATAGAAATGTAATCACAAAATACCAACCCAAAAAATACCCGCAACTTATTAAAATTCAAATGAGTGCAACAAAATACTGACTCCGTCGAAGTGCGACCGCAGCGTGTACTTGGCGTTCCAAGTCTTGCGGAAGGACTCCTTGTTGGTGCTGGTGACGTCATAGGCCTCGGGCTCGTTGCTGACGGTGAGCTGGGCCAGTTCTCCTAGAGCCAGTGGTTCCTCGTCCGCCTCGCCCGCGCCCGTCGCCGCCGCCGCCGCCGCCGCGCCGCTGCCGCCTGAAAGTACCGTACTGTATCGTACTGGCTCAAAAATTTCCAAGAATTTCTATGGTATGTGAAGTCCGCCACTAGACCAGCGTGGTGGACTATGGCCTAAACCCTCTCAATCGACGAGACGAAAGTACAGTGAGACGTATATGGACTGGTATTTAATGACTCAAAAGACAATGTAACTTATACAAGGGTTTTTTAATGGCGAATGAAACGAGCACATCGCACGACTGATTGTAAGCGTCACAACTCTCCAAAAAAAACAATACCACTAAGAACTCATGATGATTAAGTACTCCGCCTGTCCCGCATTAAGTATCCTAGAACCCAGAAATTATCCTGGGTCTGTCAAACCGTCGCTATGTGCTTACACATTTCAGATAGGCGCCTAAATTAGAAACCTATCTATTGAAATATGTCCCGGGAACGAGTGAATTTAATACTTTTTGGAGTACCAACTATTGACCGCAAGACCTTGTATGTGATTTTAATTAATGTTATTATATCTCCACCACTCTATCAAATCCAACAACTCACCGCCTGGATATTCATCGCCCTGGCCTCCGCCTACGGCCTCACTCTCGGTGAGTAAATTCAGCTCATTTAATACTTCCTCGGCCTCGTGGTCCACCTCTTCACCTGATCACAAACACTTCAATTTAACAATAGTGAAAAGCATTGAACATAGCAAAACCAAAATAAAACCTAACTCGACATTGGATTTTAAAAACAAAAAATGAAAATATACTTATTAATTTTAAAACAAGATGTAATGTCTGCGCCATCAGCACGCCTGTCTTAGCTATAGATACCTTGTTTACCAGTAGCATGGTGCGGTTGTTTGGCGTCAAGATCGTCGATTTCGTCCATGTCCATCTCCTGATTGGTGAGGAACTCAAAGTTGGCGAACACCGCGGCTGTCTCCTGTACCGACAGACCTTCTTCGTTGAACCCGCCGCTGGCAGATACGCCGCTCTTGCGAGGCTCCTTGCCTGAAATAGTAACATCTACGTCATTTAACCTATCAATTTTGTTTTTTCTTTTGCCCTACACTAGGTTTAACCCCTATTGCGGATGCCCTAAAAACCATTATATATTTAGTCGGAAATATGTGTAGGCTATATAAATGTATAACCGCGTGGATTTTGGTACAAGCTACAAAGCAGAATTTTTTTTTTTTTTGGATTCAGTGTCAATCTGACATCAATCCGTCTGATCGTCAGTCATTTAGAATAGATGTATGTGTGTTTACTCCAACATATTTATGATAACAGCACAGCCTCCATTAAACTCGAACGTACAGGTCCATCATTTCGCATACAGAAAGGAGTTAAAACAGGGCGACCCATTATCTCCGAAACTTTTTACAAGCGTATTGGAGGAGATATTCAAGACACTTACACCACCTTGGTCATCGATGGGTATCGACATCGGCGGCAAGAAACTTACGAACTTGCGCTTCGCCGATGACATTGTGCTGTTCGCATCATCAGCAGAAGACCTCCAATTAATGCTTGAAAAGTTAAACACGGCAAGCCTTGAGGTGGGTCTAATGATGAATCGGTCAAAGACCAAAGTCATGACAAACAAGGCAAAAATAAGCATCCAAGTTGATGGAGAGGTCATACATTATGTCGATGAGTATACATATCTGGGTCAGTTAGTCTCTTTCCAAGGCCGACAAGACCAAGAAATTCACCGCCGGATTGAAAATGCCTGGAAGAGCTACTGGTCCATGAAACCATATATGAAGGGCAACCTTCCAATATCCTTAAAACGAAAACTCATCGACATGTGTATCTTGCCTATCTTGACCTACGGAGCTCAGACGTGGTCTTTGACCGAGTCACAAAAGTCCCGACTTAAGGTTTGCCAAAGAGCTATGGAGCGCAGCATTCTGGGCATAAGGCTGAGTGATAGAGTGCGAAAGAGCGAAATTCGCTCTAAAACCGGGATAGCAGACGTGGGGCGAAAAACAGCAATGCTTAAATGGGACTGGGCAGGCCATGTGACTCGAATGCATCCAGATCGTTGGGCAAATATTGTCACCCAATGGGTACCTGATGGGCTACGACGCCGCGGTAGACCTAAGAAACGCTGGCGAGACGACCTGGATGCTTTCGAGCCCATGTGGTCTGAAATTTCTTTAGAGCGAGAACTATGGAGAGAGAGGGGGGAGACCTTTGCCCAGCAGTGGGATGATATAGGTTAAAAAAAAAAAAAAAAAAAATGTGTGTACCTATATATGTATCAGCACATTATCGCTCACTCCTAAGCAGGAATCCTCTACAACTGAGACTGAGCTTCGCTGACCACTTACGCTGACCTAGTGTCTGTTGCTGGACTTAGCATATGACAGAAATTCTTTTTGTATGAAGGTTCCCTCAAGATTTGTCCTTCAGCGATAAAGTGCGTGGTAATTGAACATCAATACACACATGACTCCGAAAATCAAAGGTGTGCCCTGGCGCTCCGACCCGCGACCACCGTCTCAATAAATGACCTAGGAGGTAATTTAAAAGAACAATATTTTGTTGTTTTTTTGCCCCTTGCTATGCTTGTGTTGTGGCGCCTTTACAAACATATTTCACAAGCAAAACCACCCATACAAGGCTCATACGTGTGGGTCATGTAAATATTTAACTGTACAGGTTCTGCCCCAGGAAGCCTTTCCTCATAACGTCTGCGCCAATCGATCCTCAATTCATTCAATCTTCGATTATTTAATATATCGTAAGTATAAATTAAAACTGTGAATATAAGATTCATTCTCAGGAGTCAGGGACTAGTATTTTCAATGTTCCTAACTGATACACAAATTTGGATCAAACATTTTGGTATATTTTACAGATAATACCTATCATTTAAAAAAGAATAATGTAATTTACTGGTTGGCTATATTGTACAAGGATGTGTTCCAGGTCTTATTTATTTTTTGTTTAATGATATCATATTATTAAATAATTAGCTGAGTCGGATGGCATTTGCGGTTCACTACCAATTAATCAGGATTAACATCTGGAATTCCACTGGGGCAATTCGCATTTCGCAGAAAAAATATTACATAACGTATTCCCTAACTCGTACTTTCTTGATATAATAAGAAATAACATTTATTGAAAGCTGACAAAACACCGAAAACAACGAAATTCTATAAAAAATACACAGTAAAGGAATAGATTCTGGCGCATTTGGAATCGTTGTTTATTTCAAGTTGTTTAATACGTGTTAGTGGAAAACTAAATAGAAGAAAATACGATACACTAATAAGAATCATGAATGAAAACAGTTTGGTTAATCCAAACAAACTGGAGCAAAACAGTATCAGAGTACTAGGTTACAGGCATGAATGATTATCGTACAAAATAATCAAATGCTAATTTCAGCGTCGATAACGCCGGAACTGGGCTGGCTAAGAACCGGGAATTTCGGGAGCATGCTCTATTACACATTTTGACTACTAATCAAACTAATGCTGACGTAATATGAACAAGTCCTTGACAGAACAGTGGGCACGCCACACCACGATAGACGAGTTCGACCGCCTGCTAGATGGCCAAATGACACAAGCAAATTATTTTATAAGGCCACGACTGTATTCTTGAAAAGGTAAGCAGAAGCGACATTTGTGGCTACATAATTCGCCGAGCTTATTTCCGCCTCAATATGTCATAAGGAGCGGGCCCATCGCCATACTGGGCACAAAGTAACCTCGTATTATATATTTCTTAGAAAAATCTGGTCAGAAATTATAGAGGACCGTAGTGGATGTAAGCGCATTGATGAGGCTCAAACCCTGAGGTGGGAACAGGATCACATGAAAATGACTTATTAAATCAACTAAGACTTAGTTAACTGAAGTAACACCAACATCTTGGTTAACAAAGACCTGTTGCAAAGTACATTAAACTGAACATAGATACATATTATACCAGTTTGTTGGAAAACTCGTCATAATAACACACGAAATTGCATCGCTTTTCAAGTTCATTCCGAGTATATCCACTATCTAGCACGCGGGCATAATTATCAGGCAAGAGCTCACCATCTTTCATCGGTAGATATCTATCTCTATTTGAATTGTTGTACTTAAACACAGGTGCATACTGCATAGTACTCACTTTGTCGTATGGTATATACATTTTAGAATATGAAATTATTTTTTATTCACACGACCTTATTCATAGACAGTTTTAAAACCTATTTTACTTATCGAATGTTTTGTCTGTTTAAATACAGTTGATGGTTTTAACTCAGCTAAGGAAGAATAACTCACCGTAGTCATATTTTCGGACCATATGGTTCATTGAGTAGTCACATCTGTCATGTTGTTGCTTATCATAGTTTCTATAGTTGGGATTCTCGGCCTCCTCATTGTTCAAGCCGAGCAGGGCGCGCACTCGATTCGAGCGCACGTCTAAGATTGTGTCTGTGTAGCCAATTTCCTGTTAATCAATAATGTACCTGGTCACACATATAAATAGATTTTGTTTGTAACATTTCCTGCACTTTGCATACACTATATGGATAATGCTCAGTCAGTTTTTCTGAGGTGAAAATAAAATAGGCTAGAATATTTTGTGCATGGAACTGCAAATTAATTGTTTATATTTCATATGTAGGCCAATATAACAAAGCTGAACAATTCATATAATTGCAATTTTGAATCAGTGATGATCATTAACGCGAATGGATCTCGGAGACTATTTATAATACTTTTTTAATAAAGAGAAATTCAACTGAAACAGATGTTATTTTAATTATGCATAAATTGCATTAGCTCAAACCCAATCACTAGCATAGGCTAGGTCCACCACTTAGACTGGATTGTATCAAATAACTTGAATAATAACTCATACTTAAACTATTAATTTTATGGCTGATTTTTCATCTGTTATTGTCAAACTTACTCGATGCCATCAAACCGTTGCAATGCACTACAGTCCACAACAAAGTATCCATTGACAAACCTGCAAATATTGTTTTATAAGTTGTCGACCCTGCTTCCACTGCGCTCGTTCAGCTGGCTCTGGCTCTGCTGGGGGCTCCTCGGGCGGAGGGCGAACATCACCCTGCTGTAGCTCCACACCATACTTCAATTTGTGAAACTTAGCTCTTTCCTGTTTCAACGCATACTCCAACATTTTGATCCGTCTTACGAGGTCATTCTTTAGATTCTCTTGACCCTTCCTCTCACCTTGGAGGAAGGCGATCCGCGCCTGAATATAAAAAATAAATTAATATCATAATTGATAATCAGTGTCTTGAGAATGACAGAAATATTAATATGACAAAGCTGAGCACGTAAATGATTGTTAGTTTCCAATATAACCTATGATTAAATAACAATATAATAATGTTTAGAAGGGTGTCTGATGTAGAATATGGATGGATAGTAAAAATATTTTGTTGCACCATAAAACAAATATTATCTTATTTAATAACTTATTTTCAAATGAGGGCTTCTAATTAAGCACAAACTAATTGGTATAAATAGTCAAATCGAAACAAACACAATGATAAAATACAACTACTGGAACAATTCAGCTCTATTTTCCTTGATCTGTTTATTGCATATATCTTGCATGCAAATATGTAATTACCCACTCATTTCAATATTTTTCTATAATTTCAACTTTCTATCTGATGTGTTCACATTTAGTAATCTAAATATTGAAATTTCACTGTGAATTTTCAACAAGTATATTATTGGGACAAAATTTATGTATGAACATCAGCTATTGATTTTGAAATGTGTTGGATATACATACTGTAACCCTGATTTTAACTATATCTGTAACACAGAATCTATCTCTTTTATCATGAATGTTCAAAAAAGGCCATAACAATCTAGATGATTGTTGCCATTTTTAGCCATTCGTGTTGAAACAAATAATGTAAGACCTAATTGCAAAACATTTTTTCGCATCTAGCCAACTTAATTATTTCATTAACTTTGGTCACTAACAATAAGCCTTCACTGTGAAATGTTTTACAGATCAATTTTAATCAGAATTTACTTGGGCATACCAAAGGCTTTATAACTGAGCAAATGAATTGATGCAATTAGCAAGAACAGACACTTACAGTTTTACAGGCCCTTTGAGCCATAAAAGGATTTAATAATATAACCACTATTATTTCCTACCTTCTGTTGAAATTCACAATAATTCTGGGTATTAAACTCAAATGTTATATAGCAAACAAGGAGATTATGCCACAATCTTGTTAAATCTATTGCATAGTTCAGAATAAGTCCAACAACCATTATATTCATCTGTGCCATGGAATGAATTCTACTACTGGCCAATTGTATAATGGTAATCCAATATACAATTTAATAGGCCACAATACAATATCACAAAATAAATATTCTAAATACTTCTATGTCATTGTACTCAAACAGAATACTATTCCAAATTTATAGCTCTAATGGGAAACATAATCATGTAGCAGTAAATTAACTATATTTTTTATCTTGGTAGTATTTACTTTCATCTAGATGGTACTTTCATCTCACAATATTATAATATACTGCAAGCTGTAATAATAGGCTTTAGAATTAAATTATTATTGGTCTAATTACATTGTCTGATGTCATTGATGGTCAAAAATTAAATGGGTAGACTTCTTGCCAATCTCACATCATTTATGCGTGTTAAGAAACAATTTAACCATCTCCCATTTATTTTGAAATGATATACACTACAATCTTCTATTATAATTTTGAATGTTAGATATAAAAATATCCCTAAATCAAAAATAAAACTTTAAATTGTTTGTATGATTGATTACTTAATTTTTATAAAAGATTTTTGTATAAGCTGTGTACTACAATACCAATAATGAACCTTTAAACATAATCGATCACAATTCAACGAATGTATTAACAAAATAGAAAATCATTGCATTTTTATATAGCAATAAATAACCCATATGACTATGGGCTGTAATAACAAATAAATGATATTAATTATACAATGATTTGTGCATAAAAGATAAATAGTTATACAGACAATGATTGATAGAAATATAGATGTGTAAATGAGGATTAAAACTGACTGCATGTGGGTTGTAAATGATACATTATAAATGAATCATATTCTGAAACCACATGTGAAAAAAACTATTAGAATGGTTAATTTCAATTAGTACAGAACTGAAACTTGTTTAATCTTCAATGTTTTATACAATAGCAAAAACGAACATACATTTACCTGGTTATTGTAAAATAGTAAAAATTAATGACATCAAATCATTAATACTCTAATACACATGTCCAATAGCCAGTCGATATACTTCGGAATTTAGGGCATAAATTACTATTATTAATATTTGTAAAGTAGTATTACAGAATTAAAGTAGTAAGTAATCGTTTTTAACCAAATTACATGTACCTCCTATCACTATCACTAAATTAACTAAAGCTAATAAGCTATATTTTGTAATATAACGTATAAAATAGACACTCCGTAAGAAATAGAAACAAATCTTATTTCTAAATTTGCATGTTTTAGACAGCAGCTATAGGCAGACATCATTAGTGAAGCACGCGATGTAGGTAACAGCAAATTAATACCAACTGGGTATAAAACCATTGCTACCTCTCATACAAGTGTCACAAATAAAGAAAAACAGAAATATCACCTCAAACTCAGCTCTGTCCACCTCCCATTGTGATCTCTCCAGTTCGAATCTCGCCCATTCGTGTTGAATAAAATGCAAAATGCCCGGTATTGAATACTGGACCGTCTGACTGGGTTCCTCATTTTGTTTGTTATTTACACTAACTCCAATTTGAGATCCTACTTGGCCTCCGTTGTGATGAGATACGGAGTTATCATCCATGGCTGTGGGGATTTTCATGACATGGCCACCATTACCGAACTTAACTTGTCACACACCTATCATAAAGAACTACGGTAATGAACTATGCGAAATGAAATACTAACACATCATTAAACCTATATTTCAACTAACGTTCACATAAACGACACCATTAAAAATAATTTTTATCGACGATTTCATGAATGACAAAAATTATTGCATGACGGAAAGAAAAGTCGCAACGACGTCCGTCCGCTACATCGCTTTTTCTTTTTTTTATCAATGTTACCACTTTGGAAACATTTTATCTATAAACAGACAACAATGAGAATATGATGAAAATGAGTTAAACGTGAAACTAGTTATTGTATTGCACAATCTTATGACGGTATGACGGTACAATATTCAATAGTTTTTTTGAAATAAGGATAGGCAAATTAAAAGTATTTTTCTCGAAGCATCCTTATTACTAGTTGAGTCCGAAATTAATTGATTAATAAAAGATTAAAAATAACAAAAAAGTCTCTACGAAACACTTATATATGTACTCTTTTATTTTCTGATGGCATTTAATGTACCGACCGTCGACAGAACGGTGAAAGTAGAATTCTATATAAACAATTACATTATCGGTAGGTACCTAATAATATCAATAATTTAAAAAAAAGTTTCCTAATGGAATAAGACGATTATCGAAATTCGTAATTTAACGATTTTCAATACGTTTGTACTGATCGATTATGGATAAGGAAGATTTTGATATTGTAATGGTAGACGATTATTCCGTTAAAACATTTTATTTAACACGGTCTTATTCAGTACTGGAATATTCTTTTATTTTATTCTCTAGTTTAGTAAAAATTAAGTTTACATTACCGCTTTATGAATTATATCTATATTAATTCATGTAACGTACACGATTGACAATTACTATGATAGTGATCGTATAGAAAATCGACTTATTCAATAACGTTAGATTCAAAAATGTTGTTGACCACACTAGTTGCGTAAACGATAGCAGCGAGCGTTTCATCGGCCATTTTGTTAATTTACTGATTGACTACGGTATTCTATGGATACATTGTATTAATTCATTGCCTTAAATAATATAAAATAACATACACTGAAAGGTATGAAGCGGTTTAGAATATTATTAATATAGTTTGCAACGTGTAAAACTTCAACTGGAACGCTAGAATTAGCATGTCGGCGTTTGCAAGCATGACGCTCCTTGAAATGCGTGGTAATTTTGTGTGTTATTACAGGAAACATGTCACGGTACGGGGACTGTAAAGTCTATGTTGGAGATTTGGGTAACAACGCCAGTAAACCAGAACTGGAAGACGCTTTTTCATACTACGGACCATTGAGAAATGTTTGGGTAGCCAGAAATCCACCGGGCTTCGCTTTTGTAGAGTTCGAAGACCCCCGTGACGCTGAGGACGCAGTAAGTTACAATTTTGATGTGCCGATACATTTATTTAACAGGCCTTTATAAACTAATACGGCTTAAATTCATAATTAATAATGTGAAATAACCTATAATTTCGACATATTTTAAGGCGTAATTAATAATATTTTGTTTGTCATCTTTTTGTAGATTCGAGGACTGGACGGGCGCACAATATGCGGTCGGCGCGCGCGCGTGGAAATGTCGAACGGCGGTCGCGGTTATGGCGGGCGTGGACCTCCGCCGAGATCGCGGCTGCCTCCTCGTCCATACGATGACAGGTGCTACGATTGCGGTGACCGGGGACACTATGCTCGCGATTGCACTCGCCGCCGCCGTCGCAGGTGACCATTACCACCGAACGTATAACTGGCACGGCAGTATATTTTGGCATGGAATCTTCATAATGAAAACCTGAAGCTTACTCATTAATTTGACATGTTCACATTAAGATGTAACTGGCACCATTAAAAGATTCCATACCATGGTCATGGATTCACTTAAACCAATGATAACTATGTTATAGGTTATCATTGGCCTGTGCGCCGAGACTGAACACTTCTGTTCCGGCACTTTTAATCTACGCTACGTAGTTTTCACTCCGCGACGAGAACTCCAAATGTCTCCCCGCGTCGGTAACTTCGCTTCGCGAACTTCATAGCTACAGGCTACGTGCACACTTCACTAGTCGAGACCTTCATTGAGAGTAATTATTTGTACTGCGCATCGCGTCACACTTCTATTGTAATCACTGCGTGCACTCAGTGAGTTACAATATACTATCACATTTTTGTGTTCAGAAAAGGCCTGTAAGCTGTAAAACAAGTTTATTTATTTTTTTTAGTTTCGAGGTAGTACATTTATTTGAAGTGACATTGGGTTTTAAATTTATTTATGAAACAAAATTTATAAAGCATGAATGTGACAAAATTGGCAATTTTTGGAATGTTTGGTGTCTTTAATTTGATATCCAAAATTACCTAACTTCAGCATTTGATGTTTATGTTTATTATTGAAACTACTATATATTTTTTGCGCTGTGTCTAACAAAATTTGGCTATTTGGCTTATACATATTTAATTAGACTAAACCATTTTTATCAAAAAATTTCCTATCTTTATATTTCGTATTCGCGCCAAAAAACTATGGCATAATATTTGGAATGAGATAATATTGAAATATAATTGTAATAATTGACTTAGCTTGTACAGAAAATATAAAGTTAATGTTATAAAAGTGGAGTATTTGAGTTGGACACAGCGCAGCTCCCTGTAGGGTGCATGCTGACTATTGCTTTATGTTTGCAGCCGCTCGAGGTCCCGCCGGCGCACGCGCTCTCGTTCTCCGCGGTCGGGCTCGCGCTCCCGCAGCCGCTCCCGTTCCCGCTCTCGCTCTAAGGCTCGTTCTATGTCACGTTCGAGGTCACGGTCTGCATCCAAAGATTCCAAGAAGTCAAACTAGATTAAATTGAAAGCCATTAGAATTACTGTGTGAACATTAAAGATTAATAATTGACTTGCAATTTATGTGAGCCTATACAAATGTTTGAAGCAATAAACTATGAATCCACCGGGTTTCCATTTTAAAAGTATCATTCCTACATGTATTGATTTTATAAGATATCCAACATGTTGATTTACAATCAATAAATTTAGTTTTCGGGATAAATTCGCTTTTTATTCTTTATTTATTTGTGCTTCATATACAATACAGTATAAAGGCGGACTTAATGTCTGAGGCATTCTCTACCAGTCGACCTTTGGATGGTGCTGAGGGAAAATAAGGTAGGCCCATTTTTCGAGATATGACGATTACAGTTAATACAGTGTAATCCCGTTATAACGAATCTGAAAGAGATAAGATAAAATCATCCCAAATAATTTGTTACAATGAGGTTCGGTATACAGGGAGTGTAAGGAAATGCACTCGCTCAGCTCGATTCAAGAGCATAATATGAATATAATAAAGAAATATTTTTTGGAAATACATATCCGTTTTGGAGTTATGACCGTTTAAAGTTTTATACGCCATGCCTCACATCATACCCGATTGCCACCCCGACCTGTCGCGTACTGTTCTCAAAATTGGGTCACGTCGCGTAACATCCAGTGGTAAAGTCAAGCCCGCTGAGTTTGTTTCGCCGTGTCTTCTCAGACAAGTCCGCGTTAGAACCGGTAGGTAGTAAGCCTCAGATTGCGTGACGTTTCGGAAATACTATCACTATGAATCAATTGGACCAAATACAAGCCTACTGTAATGTATTTCCTTGAATAACATTTTTTTTATAAATTATTCTCATAAAATATTTATAAATAATCCTTACTAATATTATAAATGTGAAAAAAACTCTGTTACCTTTTCACGCCTAAACCACGGAACCTTTTAATGAAATTTAATACAGTGATAGATTAGACCCTGGGAAAGGATATGGGCTACTGGTTATTTATTTAAAAAATATATATTTGCATACTTTGTTTTCTTAAACTTATCCCTAAAGGGACTAAAAATTTAAATAAGGGTCGAAATCTTATAAGGAAAATCGAAACCGCTGAAGCTATTTTTATGAAAATTTATATTTTAGCTCCTTATTACAAACGAAAAATAATAGCGTGGAATAATTTTGGAAAAATAGTATTATGGGGGTAGATTAAGGGATGACATATTATTTGGAAAATCTAAACCGAGTACAGATGTCAAATTTTGCACTTTACTCATATAAAAACAAAAATATCTACATACTTTATTTTCTTAAAATGAACCCTCAAAAGGTGGAAATTGTTTATTGAAAATCGAAACCGCTGAAGCTATTTCTATGAAAATATACATTTCAGATTTATAATACAAACGAAAAATAATGGCGTGCAATAATTATGGAAAAACAGCATTACTTATTAAAGATTTAGTGTTCCCGTGAGATCAGTTAGCAATTCTGATATACATACTTTTCTTTACTTACTTACTTTTGACTCTATTGTTTAAATATAAAACAGTACTCAAAATATTAGTTGTTGATATGGACTGGACTCAAAAACTAACTACACCCGGACGAAGCCGGGCCGGGCCGCTAGTATAAATATATATATATATATATATATATATATATATATGTATTTTCTTGTAGAGAGTTACATACGCACTATGTATTGACTTACTATAAGAGCTATTTATAGCCTTCCAACTATCGAGGGAGCCTCATATTCCAGGTGTGCAGCGTGCAGGAGAACTGACAATAGCCCGGTGAATGTTTTGTTTCCACAAGCAAATATATATATCAAGAGCATGCATGAAGAGATTGATGAAAGTGGATGAACTGAAAGTAGTATGTCAGGATCGAGCGTGGCGATCCATAGTCTCTGCCTACCCCTATGGGATACAGGCGTTACGATTATGTATGTAATAACACCAGATAAAGTGTATAATGTCCATAATATGTATTTGTATAAGCAAAAGTAATAAAGAACTTTAATGGCTATAAAAGTGTCAGGGAGCAAAATAATACAGGTATTCCTTTTCATTCGCATGTACGAGTATTTTGATTAATTTTCCTTAAAGAAATAATTCTATTGGTATTTTTGTTTGTATCGGCCCAATTTAAACCCGTAGCATACGTTATTAATTAAATACAAATACACCCAGTAATAAATATCACATAATTACGTATTATAAGTGTTGCCATAAGCAATTAACTGATTTCCCCATTTGTGTCGTGTCTATATAATACATATGAAAAGTTTTTTCTATAAACCAGATTTACAAACAGTACATGATTGTTATGATATTATATATTTTTACAACTTCAAACATAAGCAGGCAATGCACGAAAAGAATAACTACATTTGGTCGCAATTGATGAATGTCATACAAGCAAAAAGAGCTTTACACTGTTTAGCAATATATAAAAGAAGAATTCTACCTCCACCAAAAATGTAATAAAAAACATTCGCAAGCAGGAACAACTCGGAATATTTAATACTAATAATTTAATTTTACAGGACATCAAAGTATTGATTATTTATTATTATTGTATTTTTTTTACTAAAAGATCGCACAATGTCATCAAATATTTCTTGGAAGTTGAGGTACCTAAGATGAAAATTTGATATCTAAGAAAACATTTTTACCGAATGATCTTAATTACGTGGGTGGAACAGTCACCATAATCTATCCAGAAAACAATAAACGTTTTTAAGAGGTGTTTTTTACGAGAAAACCCCCAATTTGGGTAATTGTTTTAGTCTTGCAACACTAAACGTTGCATGTTATTCGTAAATTCTCTATCTCACTTGGTCTTTAAATTGACAGCTGTCCCTGCACACCTCTCCCCACTTCACGCCCCGGCTCTCTAAACAGTTAGGAGGTCTATAATTGCCTACATGGTCACGTATTGGTCAATAAACGAATAGTGAACTAATTACCTACAAATTCATGGGATTTTTTCTTTGATAAACGGAAAATGAAATAAAATGATTATTAAATTAATTAATCTTCCTAAAAAACATGATATTGCATTAATGAATTTGATTTATAGGAGGTCCAAAAAGGGATATATTACCCTCACTTTAAGGGTAAGAAAATAAAATATAAAAAGATTTTATGGGTACTTGTTTAATAACTCTTATTAAAATATTCTACAATGATTATTTTTTAAAAATGGCGATTGGTTTGTAAACTATTTATGCGTTTAGTTGACTTAACACTTTTGTCGAAAACAAATACATCTTTATTTTAGTCTACAGTAATATGGATATTATACCATTCTTTTTTTTAATTTTGTTACACAAATAAACTTAAATATAATTTACAATATTACAACATAATATAAAGCCATTATATTTGTAATACCCTCCAAATATGTATTTTTACGACTCCAGTAAAGTACTGATGGTATTTGGAATAACCACAGGTATTTGCATAAGCTTACTTCATAATCCACCTTTGAGATCATTTTACAATTTACGTTGAACATAATATAATAAACCAATATTCTGTATATTGCGTAAATTATGTCTTAACGACATCATATGATTAAAAAAATAACTTGACTCCAATAATCTCACTTATAATAAATCTTTAAACTTAGGCATAAATATATCATATATATTATCATGTACCTTAATCTAAGAAAAACATTTCTTACTAATTATCCAACTTGCACATTATGGATTTTGATCGTTTTACTCATATTAGTAAATATTTAACAAGTTCCATTCACCGAGACTAGTGAAAATCCTTTATGTGAATGAAAATTAATATCGCATAAAATTATTCGTTTGCGAAAAAAACACACCCTTTTTAAATCATTGAAAGTATACATCTATAACGATATACAGACAAGTATAAAATAAGATTGTCGGCGTAGATAATAATGTGTTAAAACATTTAAATTAAAATCCAATAACCCACCATTACAAAGCTCGATTTAAGTGGTATTAGGGCCAAAAAAGTACACCTGCTAATGATTTAAGATTCATTTACATCACGCAAGTTTCTTTACCTGTTGCAAACAATAATTCACATGCATCACAAAAACATTATGCAACATTTTTGTTTTGAAATAGCAATTTAAATAAAAATGGCCCTTCTAGAGCAAAAATGTCACAAAGTACATGTCGATTATTGTGTTGAACTTTATTATCCAATAGATAAAAAACTTGTATGGTGTAAATGAGCTGTTAATTTACATTTCTGTAATGTCCAAAGTGTACAGCGTTCCTTTTGTTAAAATTCTCCCGATTTAATTCTCAATGGCTTTACCGAAACAGGTAAGTACTTATGTAATACAATTATCGTTTCTATTTTCTAACGTATAAAATGTTTTCCAAAATTAACAAAGAACAATAAACATATTATTACAGAACCAAGACTAATCCAGCCTTCAGGTAAATTTCATAATAGTTGAATATGTATATTGCTAATGCAACAGCATTTCTTAAAACATACATCTTTGTACACCGATTTGAACTTAAACAAAATAAGCGTATTCAAAATAAAGAAAAATTAACATGCTTACCAGAACATAAAAAATATTATTTATCGTTTACAAGACCTAAGTCGCATCGAGACAAATACCGTTCATTAATAATTAATCGTGTGTGGAATTACAAGATACCGATATTTTTTCAGATTGATGTTGGCTAAGGGTGTAGCGCTAATATAAGTACCTATATCAACATTGATGGGACATCACAAGCCATACATTTAGGGATCATTGGGTTATTCTCTCTACAGTTTGTTCTACTGCTATTCGTTAACCTAAAATACAGTTTTTCAAATACAATAATTATCGTTTTTGGCAATACTAAATTGGAATTACCTGCAACAAATTCACCTTTAGTTATCACAATATGCATAAGTGTACCATTGAAATAAGTTACGTCGATTACGTTCTCGAGTTCGTACACGTAAAATGAGTAACTTAACACAAACTAAAATCGATTCTAAAGGCCAAACATAGGCCTTACTGCCTTAAGTTTAAATTTCAACAACAGCAACAAATTCGTCATAATTTAATAGGAAAATTCTCAACATGACGACAGGCAACGGACATCATAGTAACGCAAACAAAGTAACTGATGAAAAAATTCGCGGGTAAATTATATGCATTAAATTATATGCACGGCAATCGAAAAAATATATTCCTGCCTATTATAAAATTAAAAATCGTCATCTGCATTGCATGTACATAGTGTTGTCCTATATAAATTATACTACGATACCGACACGTCTTATAACAGTTTGATAGAGATTAAAGAGTGAAGGGAAGTTTAACATTGTGAATATAATATGACGAATTTTTAAACTGGTATACATTTTATTTGTTATTTTGACACCTTAGAGTATTTATATTATAGAGGGAGCGTTGGTACTTCAAATATGTAGATAAAAATGGTGATACCGGGCCACCTTTTTCTGCCCTCCTATTGACTGACACTTGACAGGTTGTCCAACATGTACGAATTATTTAAAAATGAATGTTTTTTTAAACTTTAGGGCTCTTAAATTCCATTCAAACTCGTTTTGACAGTTAATAATTAAATTTAATTCCGGTTACCAAGGGAATTTGTACAAATTTGTTGTTAATTAAATCAATTTTTACTAATATAGCAGTGCTACCAAAATTACGAACAAGAAAATATCTACATTTTTGAAGACGCAAAAGTATGAGAGCGCGCACTCTATATTTTCAATACTCTAATTTTGACACATATTCGCTACAGGTTCCGCTTTAAGACACGAATAAATCCAATCATTTACTTGATCCAATAAGATTAATCCCAATATCTGATCATTTGTGAAATTAAATCAACAATGGTTCGAGTTTTTTTTAATTTAAAGCGCTGTATAGTATTGATGTGAAACAAATACATACTTTAATTGTTATGTTTCTAAGTACTCAAATTTGAAAGAGCAATACATGCAAGTTATCCATGCAACAAAGTAGTGAAATTAATATTTCAACCAAGGACAGTACACAGAAGACAATTTGTATTGCAAAGTCTGAATGAATATTTGAAGAATATACAATATACAATAACAATGTGTAGTAGATTCATACAAAAAAAAACATCTACAAAAAATGAGAGCTCTCAATTGTACAAGGATATATGAACATTCATACATATTACAGACAGAAATCAATCAAGCAACCAATAATTTGATATTTATTTCTAAAGCACACCTTAAGTACCACTGCTGGTACTGTTTAAATTAGTAGATATGTATAAATAATTGAAATAAATGCTGGACCTTTTTGTTTTTGAGAATATACAATTAGGGAATTCAGAAAATATTAGCCCATAGTTGAAATTCTAAAATCAAGTTTCAAATAAATTTAACTTCCTTAATTTTACAATGTACACCTAACGTTTCAGTATCTACATGCGTAATTTGTGTTATACAATTAGGGTCCGAAATACTAGATTCTGTGACACAACTTTTGTCCTCGGCAGATCGTGGACTGTTCTCAATATATTAAATTTAATTCCACAAATTACTTTAATTCATCGGTCCGTTTAAATAAGACCATAGATGAGCAACATATATGTGCCGCAAACAGAACCCGCATCGCAACTGACATCATAGTATACACTCGACAATTTGTTATTTACACATGTTTAAAAAAACATGCATCATGATAAATGACAAGCCGAAAGATCTAATTCCTTTTGTATTTTACACATCCCTACACAAGACACTATCACAAATTCTAACATCAATTATTACAAACATTGACAACACATTCTGTCCTTGGGACTTGCAAGGAACTACCAAGTTATCCTCGAAATGTATTATAGTACTTTAGTGAATTGAATCTTATTAGCAGATAATACATGCAGACACTCTAAACTACGAAAATGGGAGCTTAATATAATATCTAGATGTTACAATATTTAATAACAAAATAATGGCGCTCTTAACAGTCTCCCAATAGTATCACTTATCTCCTCGCATCAATTGATGCCCAAAGGTCCCGAATCAATACTTACTCAGCGCCTTTGTTTAACTCAAATGGATTTAATACACTACATTAATCATAAGCTCATTTCCTTACTCCAAATTCAAACAATGGATAATGTTACAATTCGCAATAGGAAGAAAAGCTTTCATGTATGAGCATGTTTGTACATGATAAGTAAATAAAAAAAATATTCCACACTTGCAATTTGTTTTATAGGAGTGTGATATTGTTTTCCTCTGATTATAAATATGCAATAAATTGTTTCATGTACTGTCTTTGTACATTTAGTGCATTCAAGACTTATACAATTTAAAAAGTTTGTATCGTAAATATTTAAGTACTATGTAGTTATCCTCACTTGGAGCTAATACTATACATGTTTGCACTGTACATAAATTATTTTTGTAGGACCAGATCTCCAGAAGTATGAGTGCATTGTCATCCATTAGCATACACTTCATTTGATAGTTGTTAACTTATAGGCACACTCTTTAAAAGTAGCGACAATCCTTTAAAGAATTATAATACACCACCTTTTTTCATCTCAATTCTGAAAAAGTAACTTTACTCATTTTAGATATTCTAAGTGACCTTTAACTTGAATAATTTATTTATGAACGTGTTTGAAGTGAAAAAAAAATTGTTTAAATATTATTAGTTTAGTTTAGCTATTATTTAAAATTCAATTTCTTAATAAACTACTTAATCACCAGGAAATAATTTATGGATAGTAATAACAAAAATAAAATGTCTATAAAGCGCAATTTAGCTGAACTATTTAGATTAATGAATATGATCCTTTCTCAAAATTGTTTAACTGCAAACATTGTTATTTGGTAATAACCTAAAAATATCCTTGTTATAACAGTCGTAAATAAAAGGTACTGTCATTACAATAATGAAATTATTGACTCAGGTCTTTGATTATATAATATATTATTCAATGTTATATGTCCGATAAAATAAACATATAAACTCACTTTATTATTATCACATAACATCTCCATTTAGTACCATCTGAGTAGATCTTAAACTGATAATCTGTCAGTAATGTATCAGCCATTCTATTCTCAAAATAGCAGACCTTAATTGTGGAATGCCGATAAGACTCACACTCATTGCTTCCACATAACAAAACAATCAACAATCACTGGTGTAAAAAGTCTTTGGGGTTCCATTGCCTTAATTATTCTTCTCAGGTTTCTTTATCAAGTGTGCATAGACTGGGTATTTTAGTTCAGTCCTCAGTTGCTCATTATGCTCCTCTAATGAATTCACAGCATAATGCAGCACAAGCTCATTTAAAGTTCTGAAAAAGATAAAAAAAACATTTTTATAATACACAAACTTAAACTACTCTACAAATAAGAAAAATCTTTTTGAAAATAAGATATTATGATATAATCCATAATGTTAATAATTGATATACCCAGTGATATTGATCTATGGTATTACTTTTAACCCATATGTATCTCATCACCCCAGGTGACATTGTTCAAAATTAAAAAAAAATCCATGGTGACTTTTTGTCAAAAATCGTGATTTTAGTTTTTACGAATTTGGCTACCCCATACACATACGAGTAGTTATCGCTTAGCTGATCTTCAGTTCCGTTCAAGAACCTACACAAGTAAGTGGTAAAAAGACAAGTTACTAAACGGGTTGATCAAAAGCCTCGAAAGCTAAAATCGCGACTTAATATGACAAAACTAAAAGGCAGTTTTTTTTGCAAACTTGGTACAATGTTACCTGGGGTGGTTAGGAACAAGTGGTTTAAATTAATTACCATATGTCAATATCACCCTGTATAAGTTTGAAAATAATTGTGGGTACAATTTTCACTGGTTTTTAGGTGGCGCTAGGTTAGTCTTTTCTGCGTGACGGAAGAATTGTTATTGAACTGTGTTTCTTAAATTCGTTTAATAAAAACAAATGGTTATGCGGGATAATAAATACAAAAAACTTACTCATATACATTATATGGCTCCGCGAAACCATAACCTCTTTCAGTCTTGAATATAATGCAGTGGTAGACCATGTTATTACAGCATATGGATAAGGCCAACTGTCCTGTAGAATTAGGCCGTATCAAAAATGTACCCTGCGGTTTTCCAGCTAAAAGCTTCTCTGCTTTCTCACGAGTACAGTTCACTTTCCATGTAATCATTTCACGATGTGCATATAACTCTTCTAATTTATGTATATTATCATGTTCCAAAGCTTCCAGATATTCGTCGGATTTTCCACGGCCTTGTAACCATCTGTAAAATGCAAACATACAATTAATCAAAGTTTAGCATTTGAAATTGTACCAGTCCGTAGCCATGTACTACTGAGCATAGAACTCAAGTCCACTACAACTGAGAGGTCGTTAGAGTAGGCTTAGGCCATAGTCCACCGCGCTGACTTATTGCACGTTGGCGGACTTCACAAAACATAGAAAATCTTAAGATTTCTATGGTACGCAGGTTTCCTCGCGATTTTTCGTTCACCCTTATTGAGATTGGTAATTTTTTATCAATACACTTTGACACGGAAAAGCTAGAGAATTTCCTGAGCATCGAACGCGTGATCATCGTCCCGGACGCAGAGTCCGCGTCCGGTCTGTTTTGAAAGACCACCACGCATATTGAAAAGACAATTAACTATTATCCACATATTCATATATTATAATAATGATATGTCCGATCTAAAATAGTATTGGAAGTTTGAGCTAAAACATTACTTATATTTAGGCATCATGTGTTAAAAAATTGTATACCGGAAAGATACTTTATCAAAATACTTACATTTTGTAGCGATCCTTTATATTATATAGTTCAAGAACATCAGACTTCAACTGCGTTAAATCTCTTTCGAGCACAAGATTCGATTCCAATGTAGTCCTTAAGATATCATTTAGTTCCGATTTGGCTTGCTTTAAACTTTGTAGTTTCGACACTAGTTGCCTGTTATTTTCAATAACAATGTTCTTCTCATGCGGTTGAGCCTCAGCTTGCATTTTCTCTTGTAGTTTGAGATGATCTTCGCACATTTTCACCGCTTCTCTAAAGGCGTCAAGAGCTTGCCGTTTTAAATTAACTTCTTCCCTCAGACGAGTGTACTTACAAAACCGTGTATTGTAATCTCTTGTTTTTATCAAAAATTTCTTGTGGATTTCTTTGTATCTGGTTTCGAGTGTTTCATCGCTAATGTTTTCACCACCTTCGTTTTCTTGGTGTCTAGAAAGTGGGAACAAAAGCCTGATATCCAGGCTACTGTTACAGTGTGCCAGGGAATACTCAGTGTAGAATTGTACAAGATCAACCACTGATTTGAACTGAAATGGCTCACAAAATCCATAGCGCCCTTCATGATTGTATATTTTTATCAATTTGTTAGTACCACCTTTTCTTACTGTCAGTGTATATCCACTATCCTTGTTTGAAGCATTACGAACCAGGAAAGTGCCGTCACAGGTATCTCGAAGTTTCTCTGTGGCTTCATCTCTGTAGGAGAAAATATAAATTAACCAATTAAAAATGATATATGAGTAAACTAAAAAATACTATCGTACTGTTCCATAATTATGATCAATAAATTGTATGACCAATATATATGTTTTCATACTTGAAAATTGCCAATATCATATGTATGTATTTTTATAAAGTAAAAATGTCTAAGTCACTTGAAATAATAATCTGATCAAGTACCATGCTACATTGTTAATGGTTGAGAATACAGGTATTCGCCAATGTCAAATTTATATTAGTGAACAAGTAGAACTGATCATGTTAGCTTTTAAAATGGTATTGGTATTTTCGTAGAATATAAACATTATAATTTAAATTGCAATAGAATTAAACTGATAATAAGGTTTATCTATGAAACTAATTAATATTATTATTATGTGCAACATAGCATATTCATGAAAATGCAAATTGCACTTAAGTGATGATTAAACAATGGTTGGAAAAATTCCAAGTAAAATGAAAATGATTCATTGTTACTATGTCAACTAATTTTATTTATGCAAATTACATTCATTGATCATACTGAGATATGTTGTTGTTGGCACTAACTTATGACTTAGTTCTATTTTAATTCTCTTTCAATGTGTTCATTTTATTCAATTTTAGAATATTTGGAGAGTAATGCTTACTAATATTACAAATGCGAAAGTATCTCAGTCTGTTACCTTTTCAAGCCTAAACCATAGAATCGAGTTTGATGAAATTTGATACAGTGATAGATAGGACCTTGGGAAAAGACATAGGCTAATTTTTTATTATGAATGAAAGACTTTTTATTGTGAATGTGAAGGGGTTGAAATAGTGGATGACAGTTTGTATGGAAAAATCTAAACCTTTGAAGTTACAGATGTCAAACTTGACAATTTAGTTACTCATTTAAAAACATAAATATCTAAATACTTTGTCTTCATAAAATTAAAGGGGTTAAAATAAGGGTTAATTTTATAAATATATTTGTTCTTGGAATACTACAAAATGATATTGGTATAGTATGCTTTGATTTTGGATAAGAGGCCTCAATGGGTCAAATAAAAGATATTTATTAATATTATAAACGCAAAAGTTTGTATGCTGGACAGATTTTGATGAAATTTGGTATAGGGTCAGCAGATACACATATGTTATCTTTTATCTCGAAAAAACGTAGTGTTCCCGTGAAATGAGTAAAGAATTCAAATATGCATATTTGCTACTTTTCAAAACTTGGATAGGTGGCATGGGACAAGGGAGGGCAGGATTGCGTTCTTTTCGTCATGGGACAGAAAAAGATGGGACGGGATGGGACGGGACATGAAAAGCAATATAGTTGACAGCGGTCACATTGAGTTTAAATATAAAACAGAACTCGAAATAATATGACATTAATATGGACTAGACAAAAAAAAATCTGCACCCAGGTGAGCTGGGCCGGGCCACTAGTAGTAGCTACTATATGTGCAACAATAAAACTGATGAGTAACACAGAAATATATAAAATATTTACATGAAGATGTTACCAACTTTTTATGGAGTTGATAAATTGAACTTTGAACCCCTAGGTATACTATACCTAGGTATATTATACTTATGCCATAAGAACTGTTCATAATAATTAGTAATTACTGTATTTTGTCTTATCAACACTTTGTGTAAGTGATACAGAATGCTGTCTGTAGTATATATATGTGTACATTTCATTGCTTGTAGGTATTTATGGACTAATAAATCAGTTGATATACAGGGTTACCAAGAACTGATAGCGTCTCTTCAATTACAGTTTAACCCATTATTCCCTTATAAAACCAAAATGATGTTAATTTATATTTTTCAATATGTATAATAAATGTAGAATTGCACAAGAAAATAATATTAATACCTAGTGGCCCGTCCCAGCTCTGCCTGGGCACAAAACTATTGTGTCACTCTAAAATTTTATATACTTATTTAAGGTGGACAAAATGCAGAGGAAATGCTGAGGTGTGAAATGTACCTAATAAACTCTTTGATAAATAAGTAAATTATAGCAACTTTAACGTCAGATCCCTAATTTCTTTATTTAGTCACACAATGTACTTTTTTTCTTTCTCACACTATGATATATGAAGTTTTGTCCCCAATGGGGTGAAGGAACTGTCCACTAAGAATTAATGAGTTCATAATTTTTATATCATTTCATTTTTCATAACTTATAATGGTTGTTACATTAGTTGATGCAAATGTTCTACATCTTATGAAAAAGTATTGCATCAGTTCACCTCTTAAAATATAGACTTAAATTAAAGTAATTATTTACAGCTGTAATTGTTATTGTGTTATGGGTAAATAATAAAAAATATGTATTGTACAAAATGGTTTTAAACGTGTAACAACTCCATTTTCCTTAAAAATTAATTGTTAATCTTTTAGACCTTGTGGATTGTTTTATTTGTAAGTATAACATTAACATACTTCCAACAACAACAGATATTGCCAAATCCTAATACACACTTTGTTCTGTGGGTATCAGATATCTGGGAGACTTTTTATTGTCCGGACATTTAAATGAAATATTTGTGGATTACAAATTTATCTAGCACAGGAGGTCAAACTCATGACTTCATCTTTTACCAATTCCAAAATAAAGTCTGACGGGTAATTAATGATGAGTTAAGTTACAGAAAGCCACAACATGCTATACTTACTTTAATTTGAATAGTAACAATATTAATTTAAGATAACAAAAGTTTATAATATTTTCTAATTACATCTAAAAGCAATCACTTTCCTACCCCATATAATAGTATTTCTAGAACCCTTTGCAAGTATGCTTGTAAATGATAATTACAAGAACGCAATTGAAATTTTGCTAGACAGGATGTCATGATGGTAGATACAATTTTGTGTACATGATACTTTGCAAGTATAAATTACAACAGTTACATGTATTTGTATATGTTATTTGATATATAAGAAATTGAACCGGCGTGCAATAGAGTGTGATAACAAATAAAATAATTGTTACTAACATGAATCTTATAAAAGAATGAATTCTTAGAAACAATAGCTTAAACATTTCCTATGACTTGGTTTATATATTTTTAAATCTGCAGACTTAGGATGTTTATTGCCTAGATAATGTATCTTTTCAGAAAAAAACGTATAAAGCAAGAAACTAGAAAATTGCACTTACCGTGTGATATCACCCCAATACCATTCGGCGTTTTCTAAACTATCATCTGCCGCTTGTTGTGGCGCTCCTATTTCAACCATTATTCATTATAATATCTTAGGATTCCTGCATAATCTATGTATATATATATATCTCCTCGAACACACTCAATTAACACTGGTTGTAAAACTTGCAAACGAGGTGTAACAATTCAGAGCGGCTGTGCCCGACTTCCGCGTTCGAGGTTACAGAAATAACCGTCTATTTCACTTTATGTCACTGATAACTGCAATTAGCATTGACTTTGCTACTTTACTGAAACACTGTAAGTCAAAACTCACATAAAATTTACAAGCACTGCGAATTATTAGATATCTAGATCACAAAGGAAATGGGCAGGAGCGTGATTAGTACCTGTAGCAAAGTACCTCAGCGTTACCATACGAAGATTTAAATGAAAGTACAACTTAAAATACTATAAACTCTATCAATTTAACGCCTACGTGCAGTAATAAAGTTCCCATATCAAATAATAGAACAAATTTACAAATTTTATATGAAGACTATGCCAGAAACATATCAACCATCCGCCATGAATAAAAAAAGTTAAGATAGGCATAGAATTAGAGCTTGAGTCGATTATATTTGGCAAAATAAGTAATGACTATCGATAATTACCTGTAAATCGACTAAAACTAATTTTCTTTCTAGTAAGGGATAACAACACTAAAATGTAAAAATATGGGTGACATTCGCCAATAATCACAAATCACTCGGAATACCACTACTGTTTACTGGGGTAATTTTGAACCAATCTATTATTTTGCTTCATAAAAAGAATTGAGATCTATTCTTTGCCTAGATCTGAAACGCATGCTTGTAGAAGACACAATCATTTGTCTCTGTGCGGAATTCCTAATAATTAATGATTTCTGAGTAGCCTAAATTAAAACAAATTATTATTTTATTTTACTAATAGGTCCAGACATTGGACGTATTTGATGCAAACATAATACGTCCACGATCCGCACTGCCGAAACTATTTCATAGTACTCTGTGGTCGAAACATAATGAATTATAATTTTCTCAGTATTCCATTCATTTATTTAACACGGATCACCACAAGTAGGAGATGCATTAAATGCATGCAATGCATTAAATCCTGAAATAACTTTATGGCTATTCTGAGGATTGTTTCTATTCTGAAGATAGATTCAGAAGTCATCGCATCAACAGTGATCACGAAGTTTGGATTAAAACTAGAAAAAACACCTTCTTGTTCTTTTGTTTTTATCTACCAAACTTTAAAATAGAAACTAGAACTACAGATATCAAAACTATTTCCGGGAGTCAGGCGTCAGGTCTGTACTGCATTTATGATACCACATTTTCATTTAAACAACACAAGACTATATTTGTCCATTCGTATTTCGTCACGTCTCTTTAAAGCCGAAAACAAATTAAAAGATGCGACTGAGGGACGCGGCCGATAGCATGGTCATCCGAGGACTCTCGTACGTTTTTTTTCTATTATTTCCAATGACAAGGCACAGTTTGCTCATCTGCCAATGACGAAGTTTTTAGGAATTGAAGTGTGGGTTTTTATGTACTCTTTATCTCACTTTATAGAAAAATGCGTAATTTTCAGAAACTACATCAAAGCCGCCAATTTATAGTATATTAATTTACTTTTTAATAATAAATAAATATTGGAAATGACCAAATTGTATACAGCAATCCAAATTTATATGCCAATATGGTATTAAGAGTAAATAAAATTGATATTTAAATAAAAAGACCAAAATTATTGTCCTAGATCTTATAGTTATGAAGTTATAGTTTTTTTAGCATTAAGGTGAAATTGTCGCACAGTGTACACACAATTTAAAAGTTTTACAAAATCTGCTGCTATATTATTGTTCCAGGCAGTTGAGCATACATTTTGCTTCCTAATTAAAATAAAATTTAAGAATAATTATAAGCAACTTGAGAGTTAAACAACAAAACTTGTGCAATTTTTACATTTGAAAAATTTGTAAGTGATATTTGAACGAAGCTGGTATAAAAAAAGGACTATAAGCTGGTGGAATTTTGTTTTAAAACATCTACATTTTATAACAATTACAAAAAGATTTCTGTCGTATAAAATTAGTATTATTTCTTTTTTAATAAATATCAATGGCAAAGGACATTTTTGTAAGAAAATAAAATACATAAATATGAATGAAAAAAGCCTTTATTACAATGTTTTATTTTATTTTTATTACAGCAAATGCTCAAAATGCTTTCCTCTAGCTCTTATAAATAACCAACATCTTCGTATGACGGTTCTTTGCAAACTTCTTCATGCCCATTTCATTTCGTTTCATTACTTCAGCCATATGTATGTGACTGTTGGGTGTATTTATATGATTTTTTTCGTTACTGACTTTCATAGGAAATAATATTTTCATACTCCGCTTCTTGAAAGTTCGCTTCTTAAAAAATCGGGAGATCGCGGTGGCCAAGAAATAGTACATACGCGTTCCATCAGTTTGGGTATACCTCATCAAATGTTGAATTTGTCGCGAATAGTGAGCGGGTGCACCGCCGTGCTGCCACCACGTCCGGACGACCTTGAATTTTGTATCGCTCTTCAGCCGCGTCCGTCAGCCGGATCCTAAAATTTGTTTTCTGCATGGACGTAGTATCAATGTTTTCGGCTTTATCTGTGGAGCATAAATAAGACCCATTGTGCACTGTGTACCGTTGGCGATTCGGTCGCCGACGATTGTGACTTCCTATAGTTTATATAGGAGCGTACGCATTGACTCGGCCGGGCGGCGGGCGACTGCTTGTCGCCGGCGTTCACTAAAAGCAGGGGTTCAAACGGAAGCATTCACACTTAGAGCGACTTACGAGGGTAGTTGCTAACGTTTTTATAAAATATTTTAAACATTTCTTTTAATCTCCGTTCTCGCAACAAAGATGAACCCAATACTATTTTAGGTTTCTTTTCTATTGTTCTCTTTAAAATAATTAGTAAGACTATTATTGCACTTTCTTCGAAGACATTTCCGCACGAATGTACAAGAAAACTACGCTCGGTTTGGTCTCCAGTCGACATACTGCGCTATGGCTCTAATACTGAAAATAGACTACTAACTAGTGTGCAGTATGGATTGTGGAGACTGGAATATTTTCTTGTTAGTCTGTGGTGGAGTGTGGAGACATGTGTCAAAAATTGAATAATTCGTCGTGTTGTAGTTATTAAAATAAATATGTACTCTGGTACGATTTAAAATGGCTTTTACACCATTATTCCCCTGAATAAAACCATAGCAAATAAGAAAGTCATGGCAAACACGAAAACGGCTGCGAAATAAGTGAATTATGTTTTAAAGACATGCTATTTTTGTGTAATCAAGTGTCATCTTCAAAATGTGTGGAAAAGTTTTATTGATATTTTGTTGTTTTTTCATCGTCGTATCTTCAACGCACATAAAAGGGGAATTTTCGACCGATGAATTCTTCAAGTTTTTAGTGAAGTTTGGTTTCCAGAAGACGGATATTCATTTCCAGAAGGAAACATATGGCTATATATTCGGAAACATCACGTCAAAAGATGTTTTCAAATATCCAATGACTTTCGCTGTGTTAGACAGAGGACACTTTTTACATTATTATAAGAGCCGTGATATAGCTGATAAAGAACTAGCATGTCAGGTGATGTTTCAAAATCTAAATGAATCTGCCTATCATCCTAAATGCAATGCATACGGGCAGGATCTCTTTAGGCGAATACCGTGTCCTAAAAGTGAACTGTGTATTGATGAGGATACACCATGGAATGTTGTAAAGAAGAACCAATTCACATATGTTATACAGAACAGTGGACAGCCAAGGTAAGCACATGATTTTAAGTTTGCATGGTTATAGGACTGATATAAATAATCTTCTGTTTTTAATACCCAGCTTAGGTATACAACTGGTTTAATATTTATGCCAATATATGATAGGTAAGGTTTTTGGTATACATGCATACATAAAATCACGCCTTATTGCCAGAAGGTGAAGGCAAAGATGCCACCATGACACTCACATTTCTCCTTGTATGTTCCATCCCAAAATGTGATAAGGGGCAAGCTTATAGCTATATCAGGCACAAATTCCTGACTCCTGATAATGAATTGAAAGATCCGATATTACTTTGCTTGACCAGGGATTCGAACCTGAGAACTCAGCTTTGCAATAGTACTGTAGTACAATGACACCGCCAAGACTAGACTAAGAAATATATTGGTAGAACTGCTTATTAAAAAATCTTAATATATTTGTATTTCTGTTTAAATGGAATTTCTAATTTATTGCAGGAATGTATTGTTTGATAAATATTATTTATTTATGTTATATAAACCAGCTGATCCCTACACTAATTTAGCACATCTATCACATTATACATTGACTAGTGCACTACAACTGTGTAGTATTTATTTGTGGTACTCATTACAGACAGGCATGTTGGCATATTTAATAACATGCATGCTGTGTGCTCCCATATATGCAATGGAGTATAATTTAAATAAATACAGGGTGGCAAAGTGTGCAAAATGCCAGGTGCCCTTGACCTCAAGGGTAACTGACCCAACAGGCTGGAAGTACAGGAAGTTTCCTAGATTGATTCTTAATATGCTTTATGATAAAAATTTGCTAGATAGGCTGTAATTAACCAAACATACACAAAGTAATTGTTATAATAGCATTGTTATCTATACAAAGTAAACAATTAAGTACTTATTTGTATAAATGACAGTACATAAAGTCAAGGTTTTACACAATTAAGGAGGGCTCATTCTAATAAATTTGCCAGGGTTTCCAGATGGATTAGCTGCATCACTGCTGCATTTGGTGTGTTAAAACATTAAATTTTATTTTTTGTCTGCAGGTTCTGGTATGTGTCTATGGTGGCATGCTATCTAGATGAGGAGACTTGCACATGGCACCACTACACCGGTGCCCCATCAAAAGACAACAAGACCTTGACAGACATGCCACAGACAGTTCAATACGACTTCTGGCTGGTCAATGGAAGTCCAAACTTGTCTTTCTACAATACACTACTATATCAATTCTCTTTTGATAGACAAAACACACTTGAATTGTATCTTGTGTTCTGGCTGTGTTATATTATTTTACTACCAGTGCAGATATATGCTGTAAGGTAAGTTAAAATCAGAGTTACTTGAGTAAAAATTAATTTGAATTATCCTTATATGGTCATGAAAGAAGTTTATATTAAATAGATTTGTTGAAGGAACAATATCATTGCAGATTTTATAAATCCAAGCATTTTAGTTATGAAATTACATTTTTACGGTTATGATTTTGGTCATTACTATGAGGCAAAAATCTGGTAATTCCTACTGTGATATATGTCGAATTTGAAGATAATTTTTAATATAAAGAGTATGATGTTGCTGGTTTCAAAATAAAATTAATAAAACCACTATTATTTTTTAACAAGTACTATAATGTTTCGTTCAATATGTTGGTTTCAGAATTCAGAAACATCCAGTTACAAAACTGTTCACATTCAGTCTTGTGCTGGAATTCATAGCTCTTTGCTTCAATGTGTTGCACACAGTGAAGTTTGCTGCTGATGGAGTGGGATTCGCTGGTCTTGCTGTTGCTGGTGACATACTCGACATTATGAGTAGAGTAAGTACATATACTCATTGTTAAGTGTTAATATGATTGTAATACTGTTGATACTTGATCTTTGATATGAACAGTTAAAAGATAGCAGTAATTTAAGAGTTTATTTAATTCTTGATAATTTTATCTGTTAATGTTAATGTTTTTTGTTAACACCACTGACCACAATATGATCATTTATACATTTTTAATCTTCAAGTATATAATAGGTTATTTATATTCATATTTCTGTTTAAAAAAGGTATGGGAACATTTTGAATGTATTATGTTGGTAATATCCTACTTCAATAATAATAATATAATAAAGGCAAAAGTTTGTGTGTTTGTTACTTCTTCACGCTCAAACAGCTGATTTTAAATAAAATACAGTTAGTATGTGGAATAATATGTCCCTGATGTGGACAGGGCTCAAAAAGTATTTGCACTCAGACAAAGCCGGGTCAGGCCACTAGTTGTCATATAACATTGTTAGCTTTTATTATTTAAATAATTTCCAGGTAAATATGCATTTTACCATGATTGCATTGTTCCATTCTTTGAACTACACTATTATCTATTACACACATTCATATGTATATTATATTTATTTCCTACTTGTATATTACGTATACATAAAATCACGCTTATGTTCTATTGGGTAAAGTTAAGATGTATAGAGCACCAAATGCTATGGTCTATAGTCTATACATACCCAAGTCGCTTCATAAATTTTCATTATTGTTTTCATACACGCTCGTCAGTTACAGTTACACGGTTATTAACTATTGTTATTTTTAAAACTATTTATATTATAAATATTGTTTCAGACCCTTTTTATGCTGCTTTTGCTATTACTAGCGAAAGGATGGGCAGTTACTAGATTGGAACTCACCTACAAACCACTGGTGTTTGGAGTATGGATAGTTTATGGAGTTGTCCATATTTTACTCTATGTTTGGAACACAGTAAGTATTAAAAACTTGTCTAATAGTCTGTAGAATTCACAAAGTTTTTGATACATATTTTGTGTCATGAACTTATAAGCTATAAAGCGTATAATATGAAGATTTTTATTCTACATTCGTGATTTGGGCCTTATTTTTTTTTTTGTAAAAGTAACGACAGTCAATGCGGCGCGGCGGCGTGCGTCGGCAACCGGATTTCATAAGCCCATTGCTGTTGAAACATAGCATTATGCCTAACTAAAGGTGCAGACTGCAAGGACAAACAAAAGATTTATAGAAGCATATGCAGTAGTTTTTTATTTAACATACTCTTAAGTTTTGACGATATTGTCTATTATAATACATTAATTTATTTGTGGACGCTAAGCGCCAAACTTACCGCTATGAAACTTAAAGGTCATTGGCACGCGCAATGAGATAAGATAGGTCATGAATGTCGATAAATGATATCACTAGAATATTTAGGTTAGGAGCAGATAATTGTGATAACAGAGATGGTTCTCTTTCTCCAGTAGGTTACTCTATCTGGATTCTGGACTGCTATTTATTTACTATCAAGTGTTCTACTGACAAATCCATACTTTACACTTTATTACTATTATTTACGGATTGTGGTTAAGGATTAAGACAATGTGACTGCCTCGGTGGCGTAGTTGTACGTCGGTACGGTTACAATGCTGAGGTCTCAGGTTTGAGTCCCGGGTCAGGCAACGTGATACTAGATTTTTCTAGTCAAGTCCGGAGTCAGGAATTAGTGTCCGATATGGCGATAGGCTCGACCCCTATCACATCAAGGGACGGAACAAACAAGGCGAAACGCGGGTGTCCTGGTTACTATCAGGAGAACTTCTGCATGCCCCTTCTGGGAAAAAGGCGTGAGTTTATGTACGTATGTAGGACAATGTGTAAAAGTCTTATAATCTTGTACGTATTTGCACATTAATTTACATGAAATCTTATTGTTGGAAGAAATTTAACATAACTTATCTACAACATCTTCACAGCTATGTTTTGATGTCAGTTGTCACATATGGATTAATCCATTACGCGAAGAGTGAAATGACCTTAGCGGCCTATCAGTACTTCAGCACTTATCAGTGCTTATATTAACACGTCAAAACTCATATTTATCAATGTCACGGTGTACAATAATGCAGTGCCATCATCATTTTAACATCGAATGCATATTTAAGTATGTTTGCCCTGTGCAAGCACTTGTATTAATGTCATGCTATGGTGTTGAAGCGTTTACCTGATAAAATATTATGAAATGATAAAGTTTGAACAGATGGGAATGTGTATATTTAACATTACATTACTTTATACAATAGTAAAGCCTCCAGATCCAATTATTCTGAGCCTGTACCGTCACACTGCATGACAAACGCCTCTCTTCCGCCTTCCATACCTCTTGGACATATGCAATCTCCATACCTTCATTTCCCACTTACTTCTCCATATGCTATTGGTCGTAACTTTTGTTTTGGCCATGTTCATTTTGAGGCTGATCTCGGCACTTGTTCGCTAATAGGAAAATTAATATCTTTTATTTGTATGCATACGTTTTGGTTTTGTCCCCAGTAAAAAAAATCCTAATAGAGTTATTCTGATAACCATTATATGCTGCTATGATTAAAACTGGCTTGTATTAAAAATGATACTTTTAGACTAGTATATACAGGGTGGAATCGCTTAGCGTTTTGAAAATTGCATAGTGTATTGTGTGTGAGAAATTAACGTTATATACAAGATTAAACATTGAATACTACTTAGTTTACAATGGTTCAAGATATCCCCAAAATACATATTAAACTTAATCACCCTACACATAAAAGTGCAACGTACCGATAAATACACGGCGGCGCGCATTTATGAGTCATGCCGCGCCACAGCTGACTAGCGAGGAGTGACCTTGAACCTACTTCGCGTCTATTTATCGGTATTATTATTCTTAATGTTACCATACATCATTTGGATTCATGTAAGCACATGTAATTATTGGTAGGTTGTTAAGATTTGCATTTTAACATATTATTTTCATAACGTACCTATCTTAAAAAAGCTGGATTTGTTTTTATTTAAACCTTTGAATACATTAACCAAGACGTATTTATTAAATCTACTAAGTTACAACGCGTATGTGGTGATATGGATGCATGTTCCTGGACCGAAGTACATACCTTCCATATCAAATAGTGGCTGACGCCAAATCGACGAGCCGCTTGTCGTGTACTCCTCCTTGGATCTCTTTCAAAAAACTCCAGTATATCGTCTTCCAAACGAACGTTTCGTAGTGGAAGGCCACGAATTATTGCATGACTAGGAAGTCTGAACTGTCCATGGTCGAGCAACCTCTGATAAGTATTTAAAGTAAGTCTTGTGCTGGGAACTCATGAATTCAAGATCCCATTCCTGCGCAAAGACTGCAGATGTTCTGGATCTGCATACATACTTCTTGCACGATCCAAGTTTTCATTGGATCGGACATAGCATTTCTACATTGCCACATACTCAAGTTTCGTGTAATCACTCATTTACCGCAAAAACTAACCAAAAAACTATCGTACGTCGTCACTTAGTGCCGAATTTCGCGCGACTGGGGAAGTGACGACATCCCTAGAAGGCGTCAGCGGCGCGCGAGCGGGCGGCGGGACGCGTTGTACTTGCGCTTGCGGCGCGGCGGCTTCATCAAAGGACAGTTTTATTACCTAGAAATTTCTACTCGGATTCAAATTGTATAAAGTAGGGTAACAATGATGTGTATTTGTAGAAATATTTTTATTTATTTTCATCTCTCTCTGAAAAACGTTTCTTTATGAATAACTAATTATAAATTAATAACTAGTGGCGGTAAATTAATTTTACACTACATAAAAAAAAAACAAAAAAAATTAAAATAAGTATGCCAAAGGGTTCTAAGTCATGTACTTGCCATACACATTTTTTTTCGTGACGTTAAGCGATTGCACCCAGTATATTATAGCCAGAGGAAAGAGAAGGGGATTGGGGCTGGGTTGAGAGGCGTTGTAAAAAAATAAAATTCTTAAGGGCGTCAATAAGTTCTGTAAATAAGTTCTAATTCTACACATCAATTTGCGTATTATTATATATTTTTGATCTAATGATGAATGTAAAGTCACGTCTGAGCCTTTTAATAAATAAATACTAAATACATCCAGCAGTCATATACACACTTCCCTTACAGCACAGTAAGATATAAAGTCTCGAGGAGTGATGTCAGAAAGGAAGAGATACATTTTCATCTCCAGACTTGAACCAAATATTTCTGCGTCACAGAACCATGAGGCTCGTTGCATGATCGCATCCACCGCATTCATTTCACAGCCGGCATAATTAACCGTGAATGATTGGGGGAGCACTCATACATTTCAACCGTTTAACAGAATTGCATAGGATAATAGCAAGTACGTTTCATCTAAAGTTATCTTCGGTGTCTATAAACTGTAATTCTTTTCAGACGGAAGTCGACATAATAGAAGAAATAGATGAATATCAGACATGGCCGGGGTGGCTAATCTTATCCCTGCGCGTGGCGATAATGACATGGTTCGTTTTAGAACTGCGCAACACTATGATGTACGAGCACAATATGCCGAAACTAAACTTCCTGTTACATTTTGGAGCGTCGAGTCTTGTATGGTTCGTGTACTTGCCGATCATAGCGCTGATCGCGTTGCAGATTAGCCCGCTGTGGAGGTTCAAGTTTTTGCTCGGTAAGATTTTTTTTACTGCTTTGTTTAGGGGCGCCGAAGAAAGTAACGCAGGACGCCGTGAAGCAATTTTATCTCTCAATTTTAATTTTATATGTAATTTATAAACGATATGATATCATAAAGTAATATAAGGGTGTTTATTAACTAACTATGTTTAAGCTAATTATCGTGCATTGTTTACTCAGTATCAATTTAATTAATAATGGTTACATACTTAATTACAGTTTAACTACAGTTGTAGATAATATATTTTAATCCCACATTGAGCATACTTGTGACTAGTGCCGTCATGTTAGGGATTATTTAAAACTGTATCTTATTTAAGGATTAACAATATGTTATAATGATAATGTTTGATTTTTCTAGGTATAACGTATTCAGCAGATTGCCTGGCGTTCTGTGTGATGGCTCATCTGTTATGGCCTACACGTTCTGAACAGTACTTACTGCTGGCACCCTCGAACAATTACGCAGGTAAATTCTTAAAAAAAGTTATGAATATCATCGGTGGTATAATAATGGTCGCTTATACATATATTACTCTATATTCTAGACTCTTATTTTCCTTTTCATAAATCCATCCAAATTTTGTCTGCAAGAAATCGCCTAGAGCGATAAGACCACCATCTGTACTTTTTTGTTAATTTGTTGTATAATTGAAGTGTTTTTTCCTTCTTTTTGTGTGCAGTTGAGAACAAACAAATAAATAACTTTTATTCATGATGAGGCCTCTCACTTAAATCTCAAGAAAACTAATGAGCAATGGGGCCGGATGGTTTTCTAGTGCAAGCCAATTACCCGCAAGCATAGGTCGGTTATGCTTGCGGATGACCTAGTAAAAGTTGCAGGAAATCGATGATTATAGGTCGCATGTAAAAACTCTCTGCACTAGTTCTAAGGAGACGCACCTATGATAAACAGTTGGCCTGCTGTTTCAATATAAATATTTCATAATCAACATATCATCTATCGATTCTCTCGATTGTGGAGTAGGCTCGTGTCCAGAAGTGGGACGTATATGGGCTGATAAAAAAGAAATTATCTATTGAATACTACATTTTATAGGTTAAAATATGGACAATTTGTTTTTTGGCAGCGGGTATTGAAGAGCTAGACGAATTCAACGAGTCCCCGCACGTGGTACACAGCGACACGGTGGCTCTCACCACCGCGGAGACCATCAACGCCGACGACGAGGAGGTGATATTCACGCGCGCCTCGCACAAGAACGGCACCGCCTTCTCATAGCAACGATCACACGGCATGGTAGATAGTTACAACCCTCCAGGGGTGAGGAACACTCAAAAAATGTCCCACAATATTCTGATTGATGGGAAATTTCTCATTGCAACGACCACACATACAGAGGCATGATCGATAACTAACATTGTACGGTTGAGGCTGATATAATGTTCCACGATATTTATCCGTCGATTATTGATGCGAATTTTGTCGCTTCAGGACAAGTTAGGAAGTCTATGGTTGAACAAATACGTTGAAATTATTGGGAGATGTTGATGTTTATCGTATTGTGATTGGTGAGGCAATTGAAAATAAAGGGTAAATGGCTGCTTATAATCTGCTACGTTCTGCTCACAGAAGTAACAAACTTAGCATTGAATAGAGCGCAGCGTTTTATTCCATAAAAATCTTGATCATTCCTAATCCTAGTCGTTTAATTGGAAAATTAATTGTAATTAGTAGAGAATTTGTCTATACGGAATGTAGTACAATTCACGGAATAGATTCTATGTGGATGTGAAATGCACAAAATTGTTTTATGTACCTGTACGTAATGTCTACGTCTCATGAAGTTGGAAAACAAAAAATAATTGTATTGCAAACACATTATTCAGTTACTTAACGATGTTACGAAAATGTGCCAATTATCAAAATACAAACTGTGTTACAGTTAAACTAAAGAGATTTACTACTGAAATTGTACTGGTAAATTTTATGAAAATTTTATGCAATTAATTCTATTGGGGTTAATATTGTCGATATCTTTCGAGTGGCGCGGATTGTTCACAGAGTATCATTGGTTAAGAACGCAATGCGTATGTGAAATCTACATACAGAATTATAGTTATAGCGGAATATATAAGGTAAGACTTATCAGTGCAACACGCCTTAATTAAAAGCACTATTGCTATTTGTGAGTGTTTTACACCTAATTTCTTCATATATTTTTATTAGTAAAATTTTGGCATGGAATTACTATGTTCTATTGTACAACTGGAATAATAACTATGTTTGATAATGATACCAAAAACAAACATTTCATTTACTTTTAAACTTAATTTTGCATGTATGCACAATTGACGTAAATGAAAAACAGTATTGAAAAATACTTACTTGTATGTAGCGGCGTCCTTCTCTTACACATGGCAAATATTACTTATCATTGTCAATGTCCTTTTTAACCAGTAATGTAAGACAAGGACATTACTACACCCAGTATTTTCTGTCTAGACCGTCAGCACAGTTGTACCATAGCACAGCTTAATTCCCTGAATGTTGTAAACTTAATTGAACTATCAAGCTAGTATTTGCCAATTAATATCTGAATATTGGCTTGATACAGCCGATTTTCAACTCGTTATATACTATTGATTGAGCCGAGAATAGAAATAGCAGACATGGAAAATTGCATGTACATACTTTCATTTAAGGAGAGGGTCAGCGCAGTGGTTCGAATATCCCGTTTTTTATCTTTATATGTAAAGGTGTAGGTACCATTAAAATAAGTTACATCGGCGATATAAAAAAGAACAAAATCAAAAAGGTTGTAATGTAAAAAGCCAATAAAATCTGGGCTGTGTTACTTTATGCTTAGATTTGAAATACAGCAGCAACGTATTTATATTTCATACTATATGGATAGTAGGAATATTATTTCCCTAACGTTATGTAGATTCGTGGGCTTGTTAAAATTCACAAGTAGCGGTTCGCCTTAGTGGCGTATACAAAATAACCAATTATAGTAGATGAAGAAGTTCGCGCGGTGATTTGCTATATAATATTTCTAAATATTACAGTTTATTCGGATAAATTCGAAAGCCGGGAATTTCCGATAATTACTAACTTGTTATCCTTTAGACGAATCCGAGTTAACCGTAGAGGGCGAGCGAGTTGGCATGTCGGTTAGGTGGAAGTTGCTGGAGCAAAGTGTATTGCCGTATTTCGGAAATTTAGTGCGTATCGGAATTTCCCGAATTCAAATTTACCGAAACATTCGAATTTACCTGAATTGACCATATATAAAATTCGTCATCTGCGCACGTACATAATTGTAATTTAGTTAAATGGTACCTAAGTACAATAATTTTGATTACTTCAATCAATATGGTAAAGTTTCCTGTGAGATAAATGTGATATTATCTCAGTTTCGCTCTGTGTCTCATTCTTTTTCCAATCTGTATATTATACTTCTCGACTTATTGTATATTATATTTTTTTATTTTGTATACATCGATCGACTGTCAAATATCAATTATATGGAATTTAGTCGTAATTATGAATGAAATGCTGTTGAACATTTTGAGTGGTATGGAATGTGTGATGAAGGAATTTTTTATACAAACGATACAAGGAGTATGATATATGAAATAATGTTAGTGATTATGCACTGATTTTAAAGAACATTAAAGTACAATTAGATCTCAGGCTGAAGATTGAATTACAGGTTTTATCTGTCATTAATATATTCCTTTCTTTTGAGTTAAATACATTTTTTAAAATATAAGTAATTTTTTATTGATTTTGCAGTTAAATTCCTGTGGAATGAAGTCCAAAAATGGAATTCAGTCTCGAAAATGTCACGTAAAGATTATGTTCCACAATTACATTGGAATCACATGCGTAACGTGATAAAACAAAAGTGCTCCACCCCGCGTATCTTATAATTAGTTAGTAGTCCCGTCGATGTAAATAACATTGGCTGTAGTTCAAACCACGTATTGTTTTTGATCCATGTAGCAGAACTATTTTGTCATGTCAATTTAGCGTAAGTGAAAAAATAGCTGGCGCTTCGTTGTCACAAGAGTGATACAAATGTGCGAATAATAGATAACAATTTGTGGACACGACTGGTATGTTTATATTAGCTTTTATACATTGTCAATAGTACACATAGCAGAGATTTTTTTATATGAATGACGTCAAACAAGTTCTTTGTTATTTTTATTAACACACAAATATATTTGATTATTTTTAATACTTGGTTTATTCAGAAGTCTCTCTAAATACGTGCGCTTTTTTAGGATGTATAAATAGTACATTTATTTTTTAATACTTTTATTGTACGTCATTTAAGTTTTCACACTGGAGATTAATTATTATATATCAGAATTTGATAATTATGAGTCTTATTTTTGACTATGGTTTATAACAAATGAGGTACGTACGAAAATGTAATAATCGAAAATTCATTATTAATGAATCCCCAGCTATAAACGTTTGTTTATAGATGGAGGTCACGTGGTTGTAACCATGTAGATATTTTAATCACACACCTATGTGTTACTTAGCAGTATTCAGTGTTTATATGAAACTATTTAAATTAAATTGCTGTGTATTCAAATGTGTTCTGTGTATTTTTTATGTCTGATTTTAATTATGTAGTTGTCGTGAATTATTGTAAACTACAACTGTAAATATACTTTTCCTATTATTTCATGATGAATTTTTATTTAACCATAAGTACATTATCCTCCTTGTTCCTTCTTCATCATAAAAAAAAATATCTAAGCTATTGGAGTCTTATACGTCCATTGGAGTGCAGGCCTCCTCTATAATAGAAAATGGCAAAAATAATTGAAAATCTCTAATATGCAGAGGTTTCCTCACGGCTCAGAGTTCAGCCTCCTTGGCGCTGTTGGTTATGGAACGAGAAGCCGCGGGCTCAATCGCATCATGACATGTTTGTAAAACCCACAAGTATTTAATTCGTGTCTGGTAGTTTTTGATACACGCAACCCAAGACTTGGATTGCTATTACTATTACTTACTATATTGCTATTACTATTATTATATTACTATAGGGTTAGAACTTAGAATAATACGTGTGTGGTTGTTGCATATATTTATGACTATTCCATCATTTATAATTATTAGGATACCCCCCTTGGTGTTTAGGTACTTACAGAAATGAAAATCTAATATTCGCCAACAACAATAATTTATTTTCCGACACACATAGGTACATACATTAGATAAATACAAAAGGATTTCGAAGCTAGCGGAGCCTTTACTGCATTATTAACAATGTTATATATAACAATATTACATTACAATGTACGAAATAATACCAGAGATAGAACGACGATAAATTCATATTACAAACTAATTAATTTAGTTTCAAAACGTTTTCAAAAAATATAGACAGTAAACCGACAAAAATTATAAAACTTTTAATTTAAGTGGTGGATTTCGGGAATGTTAATTGCTGTAAGTAATAAAATATTTTTTGTAAAATATACACAAAATTTGCCGTAAACGATATAACATGACAAGCATTATTGTAATACACTTCGATTTAGCAGCAGTTCAGCTTTTTTTAAGCATATTGTCAAAAAACTAAAAACATAATATAAATTACATTACTTTTCTATGTACGTACATAATATCTTCGCGCAATTGTTTCAGAATACGTTAATACTGAAAACAACTTAATTATGTTGTTGCAAATGTCAGAGAGAAAACATATTTCCAACATTTCGATCCTGGCTTATATAAATGGAATTTTGAATTAAAATACCTATAAAATTTCTAATATTCCTCGCATTTGAAACTTAATAATCAGTAGGTATCATTATGATTGAAAATAATAATTAAAAGCTGCTAGTGCTGCGCTATCTGACGAAGTATAGCATATTTATAATATGGTACAATAGCAAGTAAATCGTGTTTTATTTAAATATCTAAATAATGGTACGATAATTTGCTGAAGAAATTTAATCGCAGGTAAAGAATAGCTTACTAAAACGCATGCTTGTAATTTCTGAGACTGAATACATCAGATTGTTATTGTAAACAATTTAGAAAATCTTTTAATACGAATATTTACATGCGAACAAAGCCGCCAGCAGTTAAGTACGTCATTTATAAAAACCGATTTGATACTTAATGATACAATAAAAGGAAGGTCGAATAAAAATAATTAACTATACATCTTAAATTCATTAAGAGACTCAGGATTAATGTTACTATTAAAAGATAAACAATACTCGCTGTCATTGGTAAACTGTACCACAGGCGAATATCGGAATAGCAATGTTTGAAAGGAAAAGACGCCAAGCCCAATGTCATCACACATCACAATAATACAAACGGAAGACATAACTCAAGTAAAAATAAGATTATATTTAATTAATTAATTCACGTTATCCCATTTATATTGATAAACTTTAATACACCAGCTTGGCATATTTTATCTTCAAACCTAAATCACGGTAGATAAGATAAAACATTCTATTCAATGAATAATTATATTATTGAACTTAATATCGTAACATTAGCTATAAGCGTAGTATGCCATGGATTACCTAGAACGAATCAACTTGCGTCAGTAGATTTTACGTATGGAATTAATAGCTCGTTTTGATTATAAACATGTAACACATTGTGCTCATCACATCATACGGCCCATGGCTTCAGCTAAATTTAGATGAGTAAAGAACATGCCGAGCTAGTATGAAGCCACATAACAGCGTATATACTTAAAGGTTGCAACTATATCCAATATAAACCAAGTACACCGTACATCACGTTACACGTAACGGATTAGGTAATCTAACTGCTTCCTACACATTATACTGAACGTTTTATAATTAAATATAATAAATAGTGTACTCTAAAAATCAAATATTTTCGTTTCTTCATTTGAAACGCAAACAATTCTATCAATACATTTTTCATTTTTGTCAGCTAAATAGAAAATACAATAAATTATTTGTGACTGAGATTACCCAAAACCTGTAGAGTTGTACATTCAATTAATTTTGGTTATATCATTACATATATATAATAATATGGGTAAAAATTACGCAAATACTTATCTAATATTGTAATGACTAAGCATAAATCACAATAATTTTATTCACAATACATTTTTGAGTTTGCCTATGTAACTTAGAAATTTATAGTATAGCACAAGTAGCAAAAAATATGCGATAAGTACCTTTATTCCCAAAAATTTAAAGAGAAAATAATTAATGAACAAATTATTTTGTCATATTGCTATTTAAATATACACTGAATTCTCAAGTGCATTAATCAGCAATAGTAACATTGTCCACAAAATTATTTTGATTTGTATGTTATATTCAATTGGGGAAATAGGTAATGATTACATGTCTGTAGATACATATTATTTTAAATAGGAATGTAAGTATAATAAGAATTATAATAAAAGTGTTAGCATAATAAATTTTACAGAAAAAATATTTCATAAAATATTTATAACGACAATATTTATACAATACTTCGATTTTATATCAAATTGAACGCTAATATTGCCATTTTGTTTTGTTAATAGTAATAAAAATTACACATATACTCATACTTATAACTCTATAAATTTAAGACGAAATTTTATGATAACAGAATATAATAATTTTAACATTCAATATTTTAGAATTATATATCAGGTAGAATAGAGTTAATACTTTTGTGGAACTTATAGTTTGAAAATAATTTAGACATAAAAACGTAAGTTTATATCTTATATACTACATGAAAACTATAGCAGATATATGTATATAGGTATAATAAAAGATCATCGTATTATATAATTACATACCACTTTTCCAAAAACTACTACGCACGTACTAATCGTCCTTATACTAGACACCAATACTAAAAATAAATAAAACGCCTTCACCAACGTAAATGTCATAAAAATATAACACATATGTAAATGTTAACAAAAGATAATTTCAATCTCCACCCGTTTCTCCCAACACTGCTTTCATTCTATATCGCAAAATTCAGATGCTTTACTGAAAATACATTACCTTAATGTATCCAAAAATAAATATAATAATAATAAGTAATATCACTTAATTTACAGATCAATTAACATTTAATTATTCTTACATTAAGATAATTTAAAAGAAAGCCCGTTTGAAATGTTTACGACCTAAAATACATGCATGTTTATAGTACCGAGTTGAATATTTTTACTCGTCAGCAATAACTGTTTATTTTTAATAAGCGTATTTTTTGTTCCTAATGTTATTATACGCATAAACTCTCATATTAATTAATTAGCACAAATTAACATTTCACTCATTTTCTTTGTCTTTTTGAACACGTGCTAGCAACAATAAAATAAAAAAAGTAAGTAGCTCAATAGTGAAGCAGCGACTTTGAATTGAGCCTCTTTTCACATCATCCACGCATGATACGCATTTATTTCTGGCGATAGGAAATTCCCTTCAGTAAGTCAGTTGCTAGCTCATGTTTTATTTTAAAGATTTATTGCATTATACTTTTTATAATCTCAAAGATATTATCCGGTAACAGACAACAGTTCTTTACAAATTGAGCTAGCAACGCGTTGTTAATCGTTTTATGGATCATTTTAAATAATTATACGCTAGAAATTTTACACATACATATATTACGTAATGATGGCTCAGTCAATTAAGATGGGACTCTTTACGACCACATTTATCTTTGTACAAACAATCTTTACACGTCCTTGATTCACAAAACGACTTATTCGTGCTTTAATTTCACAATATTTGTTTTAAAACGGGCAATAAATCGAAATGGAATACTCATAAATGACTGAATATTACAATCACTGAATAGACTAGAATAGAACAATGCCTAATTTATGTTCCATCTACTGAGATTCCGATACCTCTAATACACAGTCAATAACACTGTACAGGTAGGTATATACGTCTAAAGAACAAAGCTAATTCAATTTCAAGGATTTGTGAGGAATTAACTGCTGTAGATAGGATTTAAGAGAGTTTAGTACAGAATTGATATACTCGTATAAGTAGTTATATAAGAAGTACATTACTAATATTCCTTTAAACGTAACCCTTGAAAACAATTAACTTTATTCACTTTTTTTATAGATAAATATTTGTCTTGTATCCTCAATTAAGGTACATAACAAGTTATTATACTTATAATATTGAAATATTTAATACGATTATTCAATAAGGTACGCTGTGACTATAAGTAGATGGATTTTTTTAAATATCTTTCTTTACAATAAATAACTTGTTTATCCATCTAAAAATACATAAATCTGAATTTAACAAATATGTTTAAATGGGGGAATATGCATAATTAATATACATATACTCTTAGTAACTGTAGCTTATACAATAAAACAATAAAGATTTTTCAAAAGAAGGATTTTATAATCCTTTAATAAGCACTACCCTATCACAAGTACAGCCTATCCCACGGAGAAGTAAGCGTTTTAAGAAATACTAACAAGTAGCAAAATGTTTTGCTAAATTAACGACGACCGCGCGGAGCTGAAGTGCTACTCACCGGAGCCAACAGTCGTCGTGGCACTAATAGACGAGCGTTGCCTCTAGCAGCTCTCACTACGCCCGGCTGCTTCAAATCCGCCAAGTGAGACGCATATCCATCGCTTAGAGTTGTCGCCATATTACTATACTTTTTGCTAATACGTCCAATAGCGTATATCTGTCTTGGATTAAGCCCACAGCTATGGTAGACTGTTATGTCTTTTCCAGACCCATACGCGGCATGTAAGAGAATTCCGTGTTCGTTAACTAAACTGTTTAGATGTGCCGCTTTATGTCCTAGTGGGTCTGTAGAAAAACCGTCAGAAAAGAATACCAAACCATGAGGAAAGTTATGTTCAGCGAGCCAAGAAATTACTTTTCTTTGTTGCATATCAGGCCGCCCTGTAATATATAAGATAAGGTATCCCAAGTCTTGCCAAAAACGAACAACATCAACTGCACCAGCTCTAACTTTAGGATCACGCCCGGTAACTGAAACACTGGCAGTGAACGAGCCATCAATACTGAAAACAATGCACTCAGTTTGTGGTGGCACAACAGATAAATGAAAATTGCAACAAGTGTGATCACCTCTCACAACAGCTCTGACTGGATAAATACCACAGCTAACGCTTTGCCTCTCTGTAAGCGTATAAGAAATCCTTCCCGTTTTATCTGTTACTACTGTTGACAACAGATTCCACTCTCCTGCCGGAGGGTCTTTCATCATGTATATATCAACTTTTTCACCAGTTAACGTGATCATATCTAAAGGTCCGTACATGAAACGTGCTGTGAAGGTCTGTGGAGTACCTTCCTTTACAATAACATCGTTAGCTCTGTGGTTTGCGGCAACATTTTTCAGTTTAACGGAAGTTCTCTTTCGCATCCATTTTTCACGTTCTTGCCCAGGTTTGAACATGGTACATTCTTTGTCTTCTGCATGTCCGTACAATGCTAAGTCGAAATGACCAATTTGACGCAATATGAATGCAATTACATCGGAACTTTCCCAGTAACTAGCGTGAAACAAATGGGGCAAAGCATTAGTAGGAAAATTAGCGAGTCCCTCTGGACAGTATAATGCGTAATCTAATCGCTTAGTACCCCACCACTTCTGTTGCAAAGCATTCATGGTTATCAAGGGAATGTTATCAACTAATCCACTGACGGTACTTTGCACGGATGCTTCCGATAGTCTTCTTAAAATTGGTGTCGGCGGCATTTGTAAATGGTCACCGAAAAGTTGAGGATGGCTTTGAATCAATTCCATCAAATGATATGGCTGACCATTACCTAAAGGATATTTTGTATATCTTGCGACATTTATCGGAGGTAAGTTTGTAAATCTAGCAGACAACAATGGCTCCAATCGTGCGGCAACCGGATCCGTAGGATGAAATAAATTGTATATTTGCTGTACAGGCGGCTTCGTGATATCACGACTTTTGTCGTTGGACATCTTTCTAGATGCTAAAATTAATGACAATGGGCTGCCAAATGTGAAAAAATCACTGACCTCAAATTCGAATTTTATATGATTATCACTCGTAGAGGAAGACCGCCTTCTAGGTGTCGGAGCTTGCAGGTGTGACTTATTCAAATAATGCGGCTCAGAGGGGTCATTTGGTATAGTAATTTCTGTATCTAGTATACTATTTTCGCTGTCATGTCGCGATTGATACTGTAAACTTCTTATAAGCGCATCATACGCTAACACAGATCCCATGCTGTCGCCAACAAAACAAACCTGACCGTTAAACCCTCTTCCATCTTCAGATTTGAGAAAATCACTGTATGCAGTATTAGCAGCATTAATTGTTTTCGTAACTGATTCCGTATAATCCTGTGCAGTTGTTGCTATTAGGGGTATAGCACCAATAGGTATGAGATCATTTGTAAGTGAAGGTGTCTCCATAGTTGAAGGTGAACAGTCAAAGCTATATGGGCTTAAAGTCGATAAAATTCCAAGCGCTTCTGTACAAATGGAAGGACATGAAACTAATTTTATTGACACATGTCCAACAAGGGTTGGATAATGTTGACGCATCACAGATTCAAAGGCGCCCTTAAAAGTGGTGACATCAGACTTTTTGGCTGTCATATCGACATTAGCATCCAATACACTGCCAGCATGAAAAACAAGAATCAATACAGTAGTTGCGCAGGAACTGTGCACAGGTGTCTCCGGGCAGCCATCTATGCTATGATGACTTTGTAAAGTTGCCATTCTTCGAGAGCCTCTTTCTGATGTGACACGTTTTAAGAAAGTTGGATTAAATATGCTGTCTTCTTGACCCTGGTCTGCTTGTGTTGGAGATATATCAATGTCAGCTTCATCCAAAGAACACATTGAAGACCATTTGTTGAAAGAAGATTCACAATCATAAAATTCATCCTCAGAACCGGTTTCTGTTTCAGATTCTCTAACAAGAGTTTCCATTCGCCAGTTAGCTGCTTGGGCCTGTAAACTTTTGATAGAACCAGATGATGATGATCTCAGATTAGTTTTGGAAATTGTGTTACGCTCTGATGGTGGAGTACTTTCAGGAGTCAGATGTTTTGGAGCCCTCTTCTCTGCATTATTCTTTTTAGTGGTCAAAGGAGTATTTATGTCCTCATTCTTTTCCAAGCTACTCATTGTGGCAGCAAGTGTTTTGGAATTTTCTTCAGAGAGGTCTTGCTCTTCATAAGACTCACCTCCCATTTTTTTCTGCAATGCCAGTTGAGTTTGTCGTTCTATTTCCCGTATATCATCCATTGTTAGACCATGCCACTCATCTTGCCATGCCCATGCTTGTCTATGAGCTCTCAACATAGTTTTTCTTAGTGCAACATCGTGTATAAATTTCTCTAGTTTTGTCTGCATACCCCAATATCTGAATTCTACCCTACATAGTTTATAGGCACACATTAAAGATTTTCCATTGGGCAGTGGCTGAGGTTTTCCCTGCACTTCCATCCAATACTCTTCTAGCCAATTATCATTTAGTGGTCCTCTGTTGCATTTTTGTGACACAAATAACTTTGGGTCTTCTTCTTTTACATAGTCTGTACCATAGAGTTGATCTTTTACAACATCAATAACATCAACTATTCTATTTTTTAAATCACTTCCACTTAATTTGAAGACATTATCTTGGTGGCCATTATCAGCAAAGTAATAGGTTTCTATTTCTAATGAAAATTTCTCAACAAAAGGGCATGTGTACCTTGTCTTTGTATAAGGATAAGCATTCCAAGCTTCTTCTGATACGGTGAGTGCTGATTTAGGCAAAAGGCTTTTGAACCAGCCAGGTAAGTGACTGCCAACATGGTATATTTTTTGAGTGTACTGACCTTTGCCTCCAGGGCCATCTTCATAGGGTTCATTTATTAGGATTTCCACTCCACTACCTTCTCCAGAACTCTCTTCTCTGCTTTTCTTGGCAATCATATAAAGCTGGGCAATCCTGTATTCCTCTACTGTTAGAGGCAGAGGTATTCTGTACTCCTTTATTAACATATTGATCAATTTTCCATAATCCACAGAAAATTAAAGTTGTTTGTGTTCTGTAACCAATACAGAGTATTGGATTAAAACATGAAACATAAGAATATATGCAATACTAGTACTTAAATAGGCAAAATCTATTTAGATAAGAGAATGGGTACTATGAAAAAATTGGAAATAAAATGTCTTCAATGTCTAGGACACAATATTATAATATAAACTATGTATATTATCATTATTATAAAATGATGAGTACTCAGCGACCACTTGTAGTGAATTGTATGTGGCTACAATCTGATCCGTAACATTGAAAATCTATAATTGGCTTTCTGTTCATTAAAAAAAATGTATGCTGTATACAAATACCAGCTACAAAGCTGGTGATTGTCCAAATAAAATAAATAAAAATTTTAATTCCACTTTTTGATCTATACAACACAAATAGTATTTTTGTTACATAGGTAAAACATAAAAATTACATTTTTAAGTACATTTATCTAATAATAATAAGTGATACTGGTATGTTTGTGTTCTATTTATTATTTTAAGAATGGTGTCATTTAACACAGCTATTTTTTTATTGAGTGAATTATCAGAATTATTAGATTGTCGATTTAAAATATTCATAAACTTATTCACCAAAAATATAATCCAGTTTAAAACGAAAAAGATAGAATCAATTTCTTGAGTAAATTGATGACGTTCATATTATTAGTATTGAGACATATCACGAAAATTATGAGCAAGAAAAACGTTCAATCTAAATTCGGAATATGTGAATTGATTCACTTAAACGGGCAAACTTAATTTTATTTTTAAACATCAAACACTAACGAAATGCCATTAAATATAATATTTACCATGAGCGCATCACCAAAATTGCAGAAACGATGATTCTCACATAAAGTCCATTTCAGAACACAGTTTTAATTCATTTCTAAATATTTAATCACAAAACACGATCTACCATCACCACGGGTGAACTTTGACATTTTCGTATTCAGGTTCCTAATGTCAAAATGGCTTATCAACCCGTTCCATTTTATGTGGTACTGAAATACCAAATACGTCAACGTATATGTACACAATCTAAATTTGGAAAACGTTCTGATATATGAAACACATAGCTCACACTCTGCGCTGGTCTGTTTTACTATGAAAATGCACCAATCCACCCAACCACCATTCTACGAATAAAGTAAATAAATATACTTTGTACATACTACAAGCTACTATACCTACCTATATAGATCGTAGATTGGAACGCTGTAGATTCTGCGTAGGTACGGTGACTTATTCATAGTCATTCCTTCAGTAAACTTCAAACGCATTTTGTTTAATGGGCTAAACATATACATAAAATCTAATACAGCTTTGTAATTTAGTTATTTTAAAAATGTAACCTACTTGGCTCACTGTTTGTAGTGTCAGTTTAATGTTTCTTACCATATGTTTTCACAAGCACAGCCTTCAGACAAAGTGTATTGTGCAATAAATCCTCATTTATTTATCCTAAAATATTTTTTTCCTCGCTTATTAACTGGATGCTTGTCTTATTAAATAAAAAGCCAATAATTTTTTAAACTACAAGTTAAATCGTTCACGAGAATATGCAATTGCATGGCAGATGGCTATAACGTACTAAACGTAAACTAAACGTAAGCTTTTTTCCCGTGAAAGCAGTGCAATTGTGGAATGCAGTGCCTCTTAGCATAGATAAATAAAGAGATAATAAACTCTTTTATTATTATATTTTTGATTTTTTTTATGCTCGAATTTGCTCCGGTATATTGATGCACACCAGCCTAAGTCAAGTGTACATCAAGAAGGTTTCCCTGAGCTGCAGCTAATCTTATGTTGGTGGTGGGTAGGTATACCTATGGACGTATTATACAAGTACGTTTATATAATACGTTCATGGGTATACCGGACTTAGTTTGTAAGAACTTTCGGATGGTACATTATTATTATAATTATATCTTGGCAACCATTTATCAACCAAAATGGACAGTCACAATGTTCCATTCTGACTATCGGCACTATTGCCGATTCATACTCAGATTTTTTATCAGCGGAGCAAAGGGTCCCTCAGACAAATCTTAAGATGTATTTCACATTAAATGGTTAATCTACACAAAATTAACAGAAGTAGGTACCTAGTTCAAAATATTTGTGTAAACTGTCATATTGTTACTGGTTGGACTATGAATACGGTGCCCTTTACTAGATGGACATGGGAAAATCGATAACAGTTGTAGCTAAATTAAAGCGCCACCCATTGTATTTATAGGTGTTCGTTTAGCTAGATTATTATTCATTGGGTCGTAGTACAGCCTCAATTCGGTCAAACGTTTCCCGATATACAAAATACATATACAGCTCCATTCTGTTGGTCCGCTGTTTCATTCCATTAACTTCACCGATTCGCGCACTCTACAAATGGAACTCTGAACTAGGTCATTTTTCAATTGAATTGTTTACAAAGTGTAGGTCGAATGTAAAAAAAGTCTTAGTAGCCAATTTATTTATTTATTCCATTTTACACGTGAAAAAATATACAGTCTTATAAATATACAGGTTTTTAAAAGCTTAGAATTATTGAATGTGGATATATAACTTTAAGTTATAAATACATACATAAAAAATATTGCAGACTTGATATTACACTTAATCAAATAAACGATCTATTACTTTACGCTTAGTAATAGGTAGGTACAATTAGGTAATATTTAGTTCGTAAGGTTACCGTAAAAAACTGAAGGCTAGAAGATAGGTCATCTGTAGGTTCGCCTCCTGAATCCCGCTAAGGTTTTTCAAGCCTATCAAGATCTAAGTTCTAACTTGTAACCAGAGGCAGCGCACATAAGAACGATTGAGGGTGGCCTAGCGACCCAAGGGGTTTCTCGCCTTGCACCGGTTAAGTTGGGACTAAAGAAATAATATATTTTCTACAGGTACCTAGGAACCTCGCAATGTCGCTCGCATATTTTTTTTCTTGCAGTGGCACTACACGTAAACCAATTTGGAATTATCATGAGAATGGAGAGAGGCATCAGGAAACCCACACAGAGACGGGTTGTGAAGCAACACTGTTTATGAACGGCTGCCAAGAATGGGCGCTACTCGCCTCGGTATCCGGGCTCAACTAGATTGGTTGGTACCTATGGTTTTGGTTATAGTTTTTGCGGTCGTCGAGATGATCCTAATCTTTTTTGATCGGCTGTGGCTCCTACAGCTGGCGACTCCCAACAGTACCAATCTACACCCTTCTGTGTAGGGCGGTAGCGATAACTATTTTTTTATTGTGACAGAAAAAAGTGAGCTATTTGTGAAATAGACTATAAAGCAACACATTACAAAGTACTGAGAATTGATATTTTGAAATCTTATGTCTGAAAAATGCCGGTTACGTATTAAAAATTACATAGATATTTTTTTAATGAAATACACCCAACAGTCACATACATAGTCCTGACCCAACACTAAGATCGAGTCTTGTGTCGTGGGTATCAGGAGCTACGAGAGGTTTTTCGGTCTCACAAACACCCAGACTCGAAACAAATACTTGTGGTTCACATAAACATTTGTTTCGATGCGGGGATCGAACCCGCGGCCTCTCGTTTCACAGCCGGCTACCAACCAACTGCGGCACGGAGGCTATCATATTCTCTACAGACTCTACAGACTACAAGCACAAATTTTCATATTAGGAATTTACTTCATAAATACTGCACAAGCTAATATTAATATTTTAAATTTACCATGCCCCCTGCAGCTATTTCTTTTCTCCGTAATATATTATACGCGCCCTCAAAAATATTCCTATGAATATAGGTATTTTATCCTTTTGACTTATTACTATAATTTGTTGCACCCCAAATTAATTAGAACATACAATCATTCAAGTAAGAAGCCTAATTACTCGTATTGGCTACATGAACAATAAATAAACGAATTTCATTTCGTTTCAAAGAGGAAAAATATAAATCGCACAATAGGCGGCGTTATCAATTTGTGATTTAGGGAAAATTTGGACGTATTGGATAGAATATGTAACATAACGTTTTATATGCTTTTTTGATGTTAATTAAAACGGTTTCATTTTTATACCAAGTAGTGTTTTTTTTACCTGCACTAAAGTAAATAAAACTCTGTTTAAAAATACCTCCTTTAAAATAACATCTACCATATTCAACATTCATATACATATGCCTCTCTACTTACATTTTGTAAAAATATTTATTTCAATAAAAAAGTTTAAACATAATTTAGGAAGACATTAATCATCACTTATTTATATAATTATGATTTTCATGTTCACGATTTAGACACATGACAATTCAACCTGATAATATTTTAGTGATGTCTAAGAATGATTTGTGAAGAGCCTCCACAAATTCAGTGCTATTGTTGTGAAGTTTATAACTAGTGACGGCTGCGCCTAGTTTGTCTGCGAAGGCCGAATATCTGCAAAAAGAAATTAATCAAATAAATAAATTATATATATATCTCAACTATAGGAGGGGCCCATGTCCACCAGTGGACGCGGAAGGGCTGATGATGATTATATATTCAATAATCACACATTGTCCCTTCTCTTCTTCACATAAAATGCAATCATTACATCCCAGTATTTTAATGAATATTGATTTTTACCATAATTAATTTATGTTCGATTTTATCTTTCGGTAATTCATTGAGGTATTATACAGGAGCAGATTCCGCGTACAAAATAATTGAATAAATAATAATTTAATACATCCAACAGTCACAGTACCCATACATAATAATTATATAGTTATGACCCCATACTAAAATAGTCTTGTGTAGTGAGTATCAGAAACTATGCGACTTTTCGGTCTCACAAACATCCAGACCCGAACCAAGTACCTCTGAATCACACAAATATTTGTCTCGGTGGGGACTGACCCCGCGGCCTCACGTTTCACAGCCGACGTCCAATCAACAGCGCCACGGAGGCTGTCAAACTACACAACTGTAATGTTTGTCTAAATTCAATTATTGTGTGGCGAAATTTGAAACCACAAATAACATTTTTAAAATATCTATTCAACTCATTGTTTGAGACATGCTTGTGTAACATACAAAAAAAAACATTTATACAGATATTATTAACATTTTCAATGTAATAAAGTGTGATACAAGATATATTATTTTAATTTTTTTGACAACTACGCATTCGTGTGCCAAAAGATCGTAAACGATCTTTACTTTACTATGTGAGTCAATGCTGTTTTGCATTAAATACTGTCAAAACCGTAAATACATAATAGTCGAAACATTCCGGAGCGAGGAATAAATCAAAAAGTTTTTAGAGTTAACAAAAACTCGATGGATATGACTTTTATCTACAATTCCTCGCGATTCGCTTCGTAGCGCAGACAGAGAATACCACTTAATAATGATTTCCTGTGTGTCTGATACCCTTGTACATACTTTGTTCGGACTAGATTGAAGTACTACAACAACCTCAATGAATTAATAAGATAATTATTCGTTTTTATGAAAATCAATAAAAATAGTATAGTAAAAAGTCAACGAAGTAGTTGTATTAGAAGAGTGTTTAGGTACTCTTCTGATACAAATATTTTGTTGACTTATGAAAAAATTTTAGGTAAATATTGTAAGTCACTACAATAGTAGTGACGCAGGTTTATGTACCATCAATACATTCTCAACTCACCCAATACCAAAGCCTTCCTTTACAACTGGGCCAAAACCTCCAGCCATAACGCTCGGAGCAGATAATGTACTCGTACTTAATATGGACTTATTCAAATACTTGTACTCATAGGAGTCAAATATTTCTGGTCTTGGGATGTTATTTTCCTCAGCCATTTTCATAAGTGCAAACATGTGACGATCGAAACCTTGACCAATTGCGGCCTCTTTAACTAATTGGGAGTGATAAGAGGAACATATCCCCATGGCAACACGCAATTCCTCTTTGGATTTTTTATTTAAATTAAGATCTTCACAGAATGCCTGGAAATAAAACATTTTGATTATTTGCATTTTCACGGTCGTAGTTAGGACTGTATAACAACTACATTTAAGCTTTATTATCATAAATGGCAGTCTATTCTTAAAATTGGTTCACAGCATCATATTGAATAAGGCTTAATAAAAAAAAAATGAGCTGTTTAAAATATACGATAATTCATAATATAATGAGGATAAACAGACTCTGGCTTCCAGTATTGTTGTTACATTGTCAATTTATTAATACATATTATGACTTTACCTTAGTTTTCATAGTACAAGGTCGCATCGTTTCGGTTCTTCCGTGTTTAAATGCTGATGTACTACAGGATTCGTATGTGCCCACAAAAGAACCTTTTACAAGATGATGCGCTGCCTGTAAACGCAAATGTTGTAAGTTTGAATTATTTGTGTAATGCTACCTAAATATTTGTTAGTGAATAAATGTGAAGTGGAAAATTAAAAATTAGTTGATTTAAGTAGTATAATATTGTTTAAACTTAAATATCTACATATTCTAAAGGAATAATATTTTTAATTAGGTACCTGAAAAGATAACTGCATAATACAGTCTGGACTGACTTTAAACTTTTTGCAGGCTCCCTTGTTAAGTCCTTCATACAAAATATAGTCTATGCTCAAAGAATCACACCATTGTATATAATGTCTTTTAGCATTTTCAATAAATTGCTTTGATTTTTCATCCAGAGTGAATTCTGAAAATAATTATTGTAACCAATAAATACATACACTTATAACAGTACCATACATAATTTTGACCCTGCGCTAAGTAACATAAGTCTTGTGTCATGGATATCAGATATTATGCCAGACTTTTCAGTCTTACAAACACCCATTGTGGGGATTGAACCCGCGGTCTCTCGTTCCACAGTCAGTACCTAACCAACCGCGCCGCGGAGGCTGTCTTTCCATATTATATATGTACCTTACGTATTTTTATTGAAAACATTAGCACTATCAACTCAGATAGCAACTACTCTACATGGACAGAATTGAACGTTCCGACCTCTGTATAGTATTGACTGCATAATGACAACTATCTCTTGCCAGATATCCTTACTTAGATCACACTGCATTAACAATCAAGTGCATTTTAATATTAATAACTTTGTCGCGTCATTATAAAAATTAAATTTGATAATACATACCCAATTTTTTAACACTAATATTGCTGCTGGCCGGCTTACTATCTGGATGAACAAAGGGTTTTGTAGTTGTTTCATTGTAAATATCTTGGAAAAATCTTAAAACAGCCACTCCATCACCCCAGGAATGTTCGAAATTAATGCCGGATACTCCATCTCTGGTTATGATTAGACTGAATGACTTATCAAACCATCTGAAACCAAATATTTTTTAAGTTCAGTATGTTTATTTTGTACAAGCATACATATAAAAATGTAATTATGACATTTCTAAAGATTGTACCATAGTGCCTGTTAGTTTATATTACAATATCATTCATTAAAGTTAATACAAAATTATGTATTAATCAATATTATATAATGTATTTAATGTGTTTCTTTGTTTAGTTTGGTAGTGAAAAGGTAACAGCCAGACCGACAGGCAGACTTACTTTATAATATTAGTAAGGATCATGACCTGTAATTTTTTTAAATAAAGTCTTTAGGTACATCTATCTGGTATCCAAATTTCACTTAAATCTATTTGACCGTTTCCAGAAAAAAAAATTATGGTGTTTTGATTTTTTGTAAAACTAATTTAGGTAGAAAGTTGAAACTCGCAGAATTAATCTTATCAGTACCAACATACTCTCATCAAAAGATCATCAAGATATTGTTTTGGGGCCATTTTAGTACAGTTATCGGCCTATAGTCTTTTTTTTTTTATCAGCTCATATATGTCCCACTGCTGGGCACGAGCCTACTCTACAATCGAGAGAATCGATTGAGAGTGGTTAGGCCATATAGCCTTTAATGTAGTCAATAATTTTCTACAAAATACTAGCCTGTTCAAGCCATCTGCATGTAGGTAGTGTTTCAAGAGTTTATGTTTATCATCAGCTAATATTTCATCGTCTAGTATAAGATTAAATATAGCTGAATCAATCTTACTGAGTACATCTCTATTTCCTATTTCTTCCAAATGTGAACGCTGTTTCGCCCATACATCTCGGTTCTGAGATGTCAAAATGCCAACTGGTGAATTGGAATATGTTGTTTCATCATCGATGATTTTACTTAAATTGCCTAACAACTCTGATGGTTGCAACAAGTTACCTGAAAAATCAAGATAAAGTTTGTTAGAAATGTATAAACAAAATTAAAGGTAATAAACATTAAGGACAACAGAATTATCATATAAATATTTATAATTTAATTTAATTTCTTACACATGCATCCAGCAATTAGTTTATTTTTAATATACCAATGAGTATAAGTTGAAAATATTTGGTGCTTAAATAAAACTTAAATTTATTTGAGAAACATGGAACAAAATTCTTACCATCAGAATCTAAAACATCAAAAGTATAGAAGTGTCCCTTCCTTTGCACAACAACATGCTTGCTTTTTAAATCTCTGAATATTTTGTCCTTGTTTAGTTGAGGGATTCTTGTACTTCCAAATAGACCATCAAATTGGCTCATATCCAATGGGTAAGCTTTAAATAAAAAGGCACCATACCTGGGGAAAATAAATTCGATCAATTAGTGAATATAATGTGCAAATAATGTTTGGAAATTCTGAAATAATTTATATTTAAATGTTTGGTATTGGTAGCTATTGTAAATGATTTCTTATTTATGTTAGGCAATACAATATGCAGGTACATTACAGTGAACATGTACAATACATAATATAGATTCATACAATTTTAAATAGATTCCATGCTACTTAATTATAAATAATTAATACTTTTTGTATACATTATAATCTAGAATGATTATGTTGCTTTACTAACACTATGTAATTATCTTACTAAGGAATATTTTTGATAAGATACTGTATTAACACACTTTAGATTAACTCAAACATGATTCTAGGACTCACATGTCTTGTTACAAATATGACTAATATACTTAATAAAAATAAAAAAAAAATTAAGAGAAAAATTAAAACTAACAATGACTTTACATTAATGAGTAACATTATGTCAAAATAAGAAAATCACTACTTAAATGTGTAATTATTTAGCACTTATTTAAAATTTGATACTTTTAGCAATAAGCATGTAATATGTACAAACCATGACACAGCCTCCGGTAGCAGTCCAGTAACAGTTCTAAATAGTGGTGTATTACTTTTCTTAGGGTTTAAATGAAAAACTTCAGGCTCCAGGATTTTCTCCCTCAATGATAGCATAAATCTTACAGCACTAGTCAACATATTGCTGGCCCTCACCAACTGATTATTATACTCCGTCCTCTTATCATTTTGAAAAACTAATAAAGGATTAAAATTTATAGGGAGAGCTGATCGATCTTTAAGATATAGGTCAAACCAATAATCGGTAATATAACTTGTGTGTTTGTTAGCTTTATCCTTAGTAATGAGTTTCTCTTGAAGTGTTTTCCCTTCGTTGGCTACGAAGTTGTTCGTACACTGTTGCGCTTTTTCAAATTGTTCGGCAGTGAGTAAAGGTCTTAAAGCGTTTAAATACCGTTCGCTAGTTTTACCCAACTCTGGCACCGGTAAGCGTGGCAAAGATTTCTGGAAGTGCATTGTAGGAACTTTGCTGCGTTGCATGTACTGGTACTCCACATCGCGAATATGTTTATATTTCGTGGCGAACTTTCTTCGTATAAAATGTAATGTTGTATTTCCACTGCATATCATTTTGCTTGCACTGATCATGTTTCGCTGGACGTACGTCACTTTTAACTTATTCTACTTACTTGTTAAAAATATATATTTATAAATTTTTAAATTATTTTATTACAAAAATATATAAAAACTTTTAAAAATACACCTAATTTCTCTACGAACTTTATTTTTGTGACGGAGTGTCAACTGTCAACTCTCAAGTGAGGATCGACAATTTAATGTTCGTGATCATTATAATTCATGTTAAGAATCGATACCCACATCGATTCTAATGTTTTAATAATTTGCTAAATAGTTGTATGTATATACAAAGTTAGCATGATTTAACTAAATAACATTTAAATATATTTATATCAAGTAATTTATTAAATGTCAAAAATTTACAATCAATAAATTACTTAATATAAATATACACAAGAGCATTGCCTGCCACGACCTCTGACTCTTGAGCATGGAGGGAATCACGGCAGAGAGCGAGAGGTCAACTCCAACGGCTGCACGGAGTATTCTACGCTCGTCACCATAAGCTGGGCACTCCAAAAGAGGGTGCTGGACTGTTTCCTCCGGGCAGTTGTCGCAACGGTGACACAAGGCGGTCTCTTCCTTTCTCGCCACCCGCCACCGTTATGTACCGAAGCAAACATACCCTGATAGGACCTGTGTCAGGTGGAACATTATCACACCGTGGCGCCTGTTCAGCCACTGTTCAAAAACAGGAAATTCTGTCATAACGGTCCACTCACCAGCGTAGGTATTGACTAGCCTAAAGCGCCACTCCTCCACGGCGGCCATGCACCGGGAGGCCCACCTGGCTTAGATCTCTCTACGGGCTGTTCCCCTTGACGAGATACTATCAGTTATGAGTCAGCATAAATGGGCAGGCTCGCCCGGGGTAGTATCACTGTCTTACAGGAGATCGACGTGAAGTGGCGACAACTTCGTTGTCGCGTTTCATTCGGTGAGTGAGATTGCCGGATACCCAATACTTCTTTCCTCTTCCCATCCTCTTTCCTTCCTGACCCTCTCGCTATTTGATGGGCCGTAAACAGATCCATGATCCAAGCGTTGTGTGATGCCACCCATGAACATCATGGGCGGCAGTGATCACTTACCGTCAGATGACTTATTTGGTCGTTTGCCGGACCCATGTCCCAGAGAAAGAAACCAGCCAGTACTTTGATCAGATGTTTCTCATACATCTTCTATATGCAGAGAAAGATGAGTTACAAATGGTAGATGATTTTTTTTTTCAAATTTCTTTTATTAAACTTGACTTAATTATGTTTATATGTCATTGCGTTGCAAAAAAAAAACGATATAAACTACTTGGAACGTGATACGTCGACCTGTCGCTTACAGTATATTTTTACGCCACCAATCAGCAAATGTTAATTAATAATTATATTGATATCATCGAATTATGTTTAATTGATTTAATTGTAATCGATTTACGGATTATATTATGAACAACCCTAGATGTCACTGAACTTGAATATTATGTTGGTCAAAGTCCGTTTGAATTCCAGTATATGCAATTATTAATACATAGCTGTTTCCCATAATACACATAACGAAAGTCAAAATCGATTAACACAATTGTTATGATGATAAAGTAAGCGCACGTATTAATAAAATTATCATTTGTCGAATATTTTAAAATGATAGCGTTAAAACTTAAAAGTGAAAATTATGTAAAATTATGCATTATTATGTATTTGTGTTATTATGTATTATCTTTCTTAAGATCTTTTGATCGTGATTAAATTTGAGTGTAGTTAATTTAAGAGGGAATTGGAGCTAGTTAAGTCAAATTAAAAGTTAATTTCTGTATTCGGGCGTAAATCCTGTGAGTTTGTTAATTATGATTGACAATCAAATTATTTTCATAAGTTTTCTTTATTGTGTAGGTAACTACAAAAATATGATAATAAATTATGTATTATCATCAATTATCATGCAAAAATTAATTAATTTTTATTCCCAATAATGTCTATCATCCAAGGCTCTATGCTATCTCTATGCCCTATGGTCTATAATCTGTCATTTTGGTGTCACCTTTTCAATCAAAAATATTCGAAGATTTGAATCTGTCAATAATCTTTCTAAAAAGATGTGCTATGCGGTAATTTATGATGCTGAAATAAGATTTTTATAACTCGGTAACATACACAAATGTTATTTTAATTTTTTTATATAGTTCTCTATTTGATTCTTCTTATAAGTGCCGTGTTACTAAAAAAAAATTATAATGAACGAATCGCCTGAAAATAGTACTACTTTGGGTGTCACTGACATGGAGACCTTGGACTATTTGCGCGGCGTGAAGTCTTCAACGTGTTTGCTGTTGTCTACTACTCCAAGCCCCACGCCGAATGACTTTAAACATCCGTTGTCTGAAGAAATGAGCGAGCAGCCATTTTTGACCTTAAACTCAGACCCTATTGCGGTTGCTGAACAAGCCGGTAAATCAATAGAATATTTTAATTTTATATGTGAATATAATATTTCTTTCATACTGTCCTGACAAAGTATCTACATTAAATCGGATGATAACGGTAGTGTAATTCTCATGATGATAGATAACAGTCCCTGATCAATCAATGAAATGATGATGATGGCCAGACGGCGGGACGACTTGCACAAGAGGGCCGGCAGCAACTGGATGCTTAAAGCAGCAGACCAGGCTCTGTGGTGTACCTTGGGAGAGGCCTATGTCCAGCAGTGGACTGCAATGGGCTGATGATGGTGATAATGATGTATCAACAGAATTAAGCCAGCCTGCTCAAATTGGGACATATAAAGTTTTAACCCAAAACACCTCATACTTTCACAGGTCATTGTAAAGTTCTAAGTATAATAGTTTTTCCACCAGCACATAGAGTGGAATACCTATTTTTTGTACATATTTCAGCTTATGTAAAATCCCTAACCAAATTTCAGATGCTTCAGCCGGAGACTCAAGTTCTTCTGGAGATTCAAACTCAGTTGTCCAAGACCCTGTGAGTGCTCAGTTAATAAACAACATCAGTATGTTGGATTATCAGACCCTCAGCAAGAATGGGGATCTTATTATAGGCCAAGTAAGTAACATTATCTCTCATTTATATGAGAGGGCATTATTTTTTATGAAAGAGAGAATTTGTTATTGTATGGTTAAAAATATATATATTGATTTCAGGCTGAAGATGGAAAACTTAACGGAAACCTAAAAATAAAAAATAGAAAATTGCCCAATTTTGTAAATTGGAATTGGGGTGTTATTAGGAAGATTTTGCTATGGGTTGTTTTGTCTGGACTTGTAGCTTGCATAGGTGCCATCATAGCTATGGTTGTAACTATACCTAAACACTGCAACCCTGATCTGCCATGGTACCAAGGAAAAGTATTTTATGAAGTATTTCCAGCCAGTTTTAAAGACTCAAATAATGATGGAACTGGTGATCTTAAAGGACTCATAAAAAAACTTGATTATATACAAGATTTGGGGGTAAGTGCAATCCGCTTGAATTCAATTTTTGAAGCTGATCATTACCCTGAAAATTACAACAACATAACATCATTAGTAAACATTGATAGAAGTATAGGAATTGTGAAAGATTTAGAAGATTTGATTACGGAGGTACATAACAGAAACATGTCTTTAGTCCTTGATATCCCAGTTACGTCAATGGTCACAATAGTGACTTCTTCCAATACAACTCAAACAGGTATAGTGCCAAAGGACACACAAGATAAATACACAGATCAAACTTCAATGGCCATTGCTTATTGGGCCCAAAAACACAATGTAGATGGGTTTTATCTTAAAAGCTTGGAAAATTTTGTTGAAAGCACAAACTTTTGTAGAACTTTACAAATTTGGAAGCAAATTATAGGCAGTGGGAAAATACTTATAGCGAGTGAGCAAGCATATAATGAAGCTAAAGGGGATGCTTTGAATGTGTTATTGTCCAGAATTGATCTAATTGACATTCATTTAGATCTTAATGAAGGTGCATCAGGCCTGAAGAAAAGGATCGACAAAGTTATAGAAGGTACACTTTGGAACAAACCTTATTATCCTTGGGTCCACTGGAATATCGGAAATGTGAACAGTGAAAGAATATCGACAAAACATGGAAACAACACATTGGCTTTGATGGTTTTAGAATTTATACTACCTGGCACAGTCAGCATATTTTATGGTGATGAAATAGGATTGAGTGGGCTATCTGAAACGCAAATTGAAGGAGATTTTCCAGAACACAAAGATATTCATAACTTAGTTCCAATGACATTTTCAAATAACGAAAAACACAGTAATAGTGCAAGTATATTGCCCTGGAATTCAAAGTCTGGCTTAGAGCCAAAATATTATTTCCTAGATGTTGTTAAAAATTTAATTAAAATCAGACTTAATACTCCTACTATTTATTTGAAAGCTACTTATAAAGAAGGCAATATATTGAAGAATATGGAAATTCGTAAAACAGAAGAGAACTTAATAGTTATTGAGCGATGGTTTCCTCGCAGAAATACCTGTGTATTTGTGGGTAATATGGGTAGTGAATCTATCACAACAGATTTGTCTTCCATGTTTTACGGAGGTACAGTTGTTGCTGGTACAAATACTTCACTTATTGGCCAGGTAATTTACTTTGATAAAGTGACATTTCTGCCTAACTCTGCAATAATATTCAAATTAGAAAAGTAATGTGGACTAAAATTTCACAGCATATTTTGAAGATTTGTGTTAGATCCATTTTTTGTACTTAGAATCTTGAATGCAATATCAGCAGCAATTGTGAATCTCTTTTTTTATGAATATTGAATAGTTTAATTATTAAAAAAAAATGTTTATGTTTGTGTACTGTTGTTTTATGTAAGTTTATTTTATTTTGAAACATATTTTTTTGGCAATCCAAGTTGTTATTTTGCATGTAGTTCAGTATTATTGCCATTTAATACTATTTATATTTTTTTATGCAGTATCAGCAGTATTTTTGAATGTTTAGTTTAATTATTTGAAGAAATATCCATTGAAATTTATACTGTTAGTTTTTCAGAATATCTATTTTAGCTAGTAAACTTAGTTTACCTGGTATCTATTTGAAATAGTAATACCCTTAATTTTAAGAAACAACTATGGGATGTTACTACATCAGTATTATTCATCCTATGTTCATATGTTTAATTATATTGAGGAAGAATCTGTTTTTTACATGTTCCTGGTCACTGAGAATAATAATTCATAAAGGCAAACATTTAAATTAAAATTTAGTTGTAAGTGATTACTTACTTAGTAATACTATTAGTATTGTGTTTCTGCTTTCAGTTCTCTTTTCAAACTAAAATTGTATATGATACACAATTTATTTATATTTATGTATTCATAATTATTATTCTCAGTTGAGAAAATTGCGGTTCCTTGAGTACCAAAGGTTTTTAATGTACTTATAAAGATAATAAAAAATAATCTAGAGTTATAAAAAGTTTAATATACATTTGTACATATTGCAATCCAAATATTATGTACTTAGTATATCCAATATTATTATGTACACATTATGGTTGTAAGAAAAATAAATAAATGACGACATTATTACACTTCTATCATTTCTTAGACAATGATGCTCAGGTATATGTCGATAATATAGCTATACCTCAGGTAATATTAAAATCGAGCGAGTATTTCAATTTACATTTATTGTTTGCTACAAATAATTCACTATTATATAGTGAATTTTGAAAGATATATAATCTAATTATGTTTGTGTATTATGTAGTTATCAAAAATATTTATATGACATACTTGAAAGTAAACAAGTATGTATCTACAGTCTTAACATTTGACAAATATTGGTGTAGAATAGAAATAGGCAAATTCATTAAGAAATGTCAAGTAATTAAACTGTGATGCTTTATAACTTGTAGTCAAACAATGGCAATAGCTAATCAATGATACTGTTAATTTTAAGTTTACTTTGGTGTCCTTGTTCTTTTAACGGAAAATTGTGTAATGTTTAATAAGGAAAATGACAATAATTTTATTAGAGCATATTATAAATAATGTGTAAGGATGTTCTTTAATAACAAAAGAACTCATAGCATTTATGACTGTCTAACAGTAAAAACTCCTATTTTTACAAGTTTGGTAGTAATAGTAATAGGGAATTATAACTACAATATAACTTTTAAGTCTGTTCGAAACTACTTGGGCCCACATTTGCTTCACCATTATTTTTATATCATTTAATGGTATCTGTGATGCCTTTTTATCGTATAATGCACACATATTATGCAGTTATTAAACATACAATTATAATTTATAATTATTATTCTAATAAAGAAAACAAAAAAAACTTGATGATTGTGCTGTCACTTAAAATTACATATTATACCGGCCTTATTTATAGACAGATTTTAAATCCACATTGGCTATGAAATGTTTTGTCTTCGACCAAACTGGATTCTAAAGTCCTTCGTAAGGGACAACACATTCGATAACTTAAATACATTTTGGATCTGACTACTAATAAGGTAATATATTTGTATATAAATAAATAAATGTAGACCCAAGTATTGTTTTGATGAAAATTAATATCAGTCTTTTTACAACACAAATCGGTGGATGAAAGATCATAGCACTGGAAGGATTCACAAGTAGTAAATACATTAAAATACAATTATCATGATGTCATGAGCTAGGTTGTGTTTTTTTACTTTTAACTACTGCAGGATGAGTGACGTATGTGTTAGACAAGGCTCGTGGTGTATGTGATTCAGAACCAGGCAAAGCTGGTAGCTTGTCTGTAGGATTTCGAATTAGTATCTTCTTTTGAGACCCCGTCGTTGTCCTCCTAACATTACTTTCTTGTTTATTCTTAACATCTACATTTTCGGTGGTGTTTAGAACAGACTTTGCACACTTTCGTTCATTTTCACAGTCACTACTTGTCTGTTTAAACAACTTTGGAGTTCCAAATGCTTTAGTCTGTTTTAACAATGAGCGGTCGTTACACAGTGCCGCTATAAGGGGTAAATCTAAATTTTTGCTTTTTTCTCGGAGAGTTTTAATGTCTAAATCACAATTAGAGCCTTTGGCCCTACTAACATTCACTTCACTGTTAATATTTGTACTGCTATGTGATAGTTTCATTTCCTTTAGTGGAGATGGCAGTTTTTTCTTGTGTTCGTACGGTGGTGGTGGAGGCGGAGGCATTCTTCGCATTTTGATAGGCGGAGGATCTTTGCAGTTCAAAATGTTCTGATCTGATTTTGTTTTGGAGAAGTGAGGAATCTCAGGTATTCGTGACGGCATCGGAGGTCGGTCGAGATTAATGGAATGATTACTTAGAGATGTTCTACTCGTTAGGGAATACCAGCTAGCGCGAGTTCCCGGGAGCTGGATGTACGAATCTGAAAGATTCTGTATTGATCCGTAAACAGATGATGCAGACATGGACGTCGACAAATATGGCGTGCTTCTGTACTGGAAACCAGTTTTATGCATGTTTGATATTCTGGTTTCCGTCAGCTTATGATCTAGATAATTTTGTTGAGATATAGAAGGATCTTGTATAGGGTAATAAACGTAGTCAACGTCGCTGTATAACTGTTGGTGGAACATTGGGTTGTGAGGAGGCGGCGGAGGCGGCATGCGGGTAACTGGCGGTGGCGGTGGCAGGCGCGTACGTCTTGGTGGTGGTGGCGGTGGGGGCAACTTCATCATAGCCACCAACACATTCGAGTCTATACTATGTGATGGCATTTCTCTAGAGGGTGACAAATTATGGCTTATCCCTTGAGCTAGTTTAGACCGTTCTGCACGTCGACTTGATGCTTGATGCCTTTTTGATTTCTGGAACCGATGTTCTAAAACCATTGGGCTGGCGAATGTTCTTTCACTAGATGCGTTTACATCTCCTGCCTCAGCTTTTAATATGGTAATCATTGGTTTAGATGTTACCATCCTTGCTGCCACTTCCTCTTTATCACTTATACGTTTTAAAGACATGCTTGAAGATGGACCTGGATAAGCTGGAGGAGCTTTCAATGGACTACTTGTATGCGATGATATAGTTTTATGATTATACTCGTAGGGAGGCGGAGGTTTGCTCGGAAATGGAGGACTCGCGACTGTGCCCACGTCTATATCTAAAATATTGGGTAACGATAAATTCAAGAGCTTTCTGCTGTCGATCCTAGTTGGTGGTGTCGGTGGCCGATCAAAAAACGGGTTATTGGGATAGTGATCATCTGAAGGTGCGGTGTCTTCATGGCCTGGTAGGTAACTATCACCCGAAAACTGCAGAGGTAATCTAACATAGTCTGAAACGGAATCTAAAGTGTCGCTCACTGACTGACTTTTGGGATATACTCCTCTTCCAACTATTAAATCGCTTAATTCACTAGCAGTTAATAAATTGTGTTTGTTATCTGTTGGGTCACTGCCGTCGCCATGGAATGAAGCTGCACTTACATTAGAATTTGTTCTTTCTCTGAACAAAAGGTTTTCTTTATTATCACGTTCTTGACTGGAATAATTATTTACACCATCTACACAATCAGAACTTGTTAAAGGTATCTGTAATCTGGCCGTTGAATGACTAGTTCTCTCCAATTTGTTTTTCAATATAGACGATACACTATCAAAATCAGCAAGATCATTTTCTTTAGGCGACTTGTAACAGTCATAATGAGAACTCTGGTATTCTGTCCTACTGTCTTCTGACAGTACATCTATTTTTGATCTCGCTGTTAATTCAGAACTGCTCATTGTGTAAACGCCACTTGTTTCACTTGACGCTGCTACGGTGACGGGTTGTCCTAAGCCGTCATACAAAGCAGACGCCGTGTCTTGTGCATATTCCACATCAATTCCTACTGTGCTGTTATCACTGATCATTGAATTTTGTGCTGTATGGCTGTATCCGAGTTCTAAGCTACTAGCGTTAGAAGCTCGGCTTAGTGCGCTCAGACCAGCTCTCGCCATTATTACTGTACTGCACGACGATGAACACTGTGATCCTGCACACTTAAGTTTACTGGAATTCGGACTATCTGTTAGCGTTTCAATACCGCTTTTATCAGGTAAAGAAATAGTGTCTTCTATTTGGATTGTGGAATGTTGGCTATTATCTGAAATTGGAATGTCGTTTTTAGTCGTCTTTTCCGAATCTTCTTTACTTTTTTTTGCTTTGAGCTTTGATTTTTGGAGTTGCAGTGATGATGATTTACTTAATGGCTGATTATCATGAGCTATATGCCTAATAAAATATGAGTTTGAACTGTCTAACAAGTGAGCGAATGCCAAGCTTTCAGTAGATGGCGCTGGTGGGGAATCAATCATTATTTCTAGCTCATCTTCCGATTGTACTCTGTCGCTCACAATACCCGAGGTCGTGTTTGAGCTGGTAGAAGAAATCACTGATATTCTTTGTTCGCTTTTATTTTGATTACACTGAAGGTTAAATGATTTGGAGTACCCAAAGCAAACCTTACGCTCATCTTCTTCTTTCCTTAAGATTTCATTGAGTTTCGGTGCTATTTTCATAGAAAATTGATGAGTTTCTTTACACAAAGCAAATAGATATTTACATTTTTCCTCACTTGAGGAAAACAGTGTCATTTTGCCATCTTCCGTTCTAATCTCAAACTTTTTTCTGTCAAAACTCAATTTTCCTATTGCACTCCATATAAAATTGGATAAGTGTCCGTTGTCTGGGAGAATCTTTATTCCTTTGGCAGTAACCAGTAACCAAACAGTCCCTGGCTCCGGTTCAGATTTCGACTGTTTTAGCTGATATTTATGTGAATTTATAGTATCAGGTAATAAACAAACTTCGCGAATGTATCTAGTTTCTGCATCAGATCTTGAGAGGCCACGATGTTCTCTATGACATGCACGCATTGCAGTTGCTACCCAATCGCCTGTGAGTGATGTCGGTGCATATTCTTCGACTTTGAAATAATCACGATCTTCATACGCATCCGCATCTCCATATTCAGCTTGTAAAGCGAGTCCTGTGAGTAAAAGGACTACTTCAGGAGGTAATACGTCTCTAGTTCGTACATTGTGACGTAGTTGAAGGAAGTAAAGTCTGCGTCCAACCTCATCGTGAAGGAGTAGCGGACTTTCTACATGGAATTGTACGACTAAGTGTAATTCAAGAAGTGGTTTCCCATTCGCATCCAAGCCCTGCAAAAAAAAAACTTGTTACTTATATTGATTTTATGCTATTTAACATGTAATAGAGTGGAAAGTAAAATAATATTTTACGTATCTATTTTTTAATTAATATTGATCATAAAATACATCCACTTACATGGGTGTGTGATGACCTCCAACTCTTTGGTGCATATTTTGATAATTTGCTTTCTAAATCAACAAACAAGTATTCTCCATCTGTAAAATGAAACTTTGAGTTAATTACCTACATAAATACATAAACATAACGCCTTTTTCCCAGAAGGGGTAGGCAGAGGTGCAACCAGGACTCTCACGTTTTGCCTTGTGTGTTCCGTCCCATGATGAGATAGGAGGCGAGCCTATGGCCATATAGAGCACAAATTCCTGACTCCGGGCTGATAATGAATAGAAAAATCCAATTTCACTTTGCCCGACCCGGAATTCGAACCCGAGACCTCAGCTTTGTAATCAAACCGTAGTACAATTACTCGACCGAGGCTGGCAGCGTTAATTAGCTACTCTATAAAATATTTGTATTGTTATCAACTATTATTTATTTATTCTTAACTGCACACAAAAAGCAAAAACTCAAAGATAATACAAATTACGAAAAAAGTACATATGGCGGTCTTATCGCTCTAGGCTATTTCTTACAGACAACCTTTGTATGGCTATAAGAAAAGAAAATGAAGAGAGAGCAGTCTAGAATATAAAAGATACAAGCTCCAATAAAAAAAAGCAGATAAACAAATTTTTTATATTTAATACATATGTTATTAACGGAAATGTCATTGTATACAATTCCTAGGAAATGTGTACTCCTAAAATAAATAGAAAATGTATGATTATTTGTACAATAGTTACTTTTCCTAGGAAATCTATACATTTCCTAAATATCGATCGGATATTTTAAAAAGCGTAAACGAAGAAAAATTTATGATAAGCATGTAAATTATTATAATGTTGATTACGAACACAATTCACATAGCACGCCGGCTATGCTACAACCGATGTGACATTGTGATGTGAGTACAAATATAGAACATTGATTACCCAACAGCTTTTGTTTGCATAGATAAGCAGAATGCTTGCGATGAATGTGTGATGTTATGAATACATAATATTAGCTTTGTGAAACCACTGGTGTGTGAACATGCACAACGTACCTAAGCGTAATATAATGAAATAAACATAGACATGCTTACTTTGCAAAATAGCTAATCCGAAGAGATCGGTGTCGGTCATGCCTTGTAACTGGGCATGTGCATTGGCCAATGTCTTGAGCTCTTTGACCCTTGATTTGGCTTCGACTACGAAGTGAAGCGGCTGCGTTTGGCCAGGCATGCGAAGGGAGAGTATCCGTGCGCCCGCGCCGAGTGCGCGAGTGTCCCCGCCCAACGGCCCGCGAACCGAACACAGAGCACGCATGTCGCATCTCGATACCACTGTTACGCTCTCTGTAAAAACATATAAATAATGTAAAGCACATGAAGTCTTTAGTTACTACAATTAGCCGTAGCGGTATTGGGTATTTGTACACAATAAATATAAACAAATTACAAAACTATACATTCGACAAATTTTTGGTGATGGTAAGAAATTATCATATAATAAGGTCCTTATTATGAGGCCTATGTCCAGCACGATGACGATGATGATGAAGGTCCCTATTTCTTATACACATACAACGTACCTCATGATAAATGCAAAACAGCGGTGTCCGGATAGTGTCAAACTTAAAACTAGGCATCAGCATGGTTGTTGTACGAGTAGAATCACTCGGTATACATTACAATTTTATACTTGATTGTACAAATATTAATAAGTAGATCTATGATAACTACCTTCAGAAAATACTATTTGTACTGTATACAGGGTGATTTCATTTTAACCACTTGTAACATTATACCAAGATTAAAAAAGAACTGCCTGGTATGCCTGGGTGGTCAAAAATCGAGTAAACTAAAATCACGATTTTTGAAAAAGTTCATCTAGGATTTGTTTCAAATTGTATAAAATGCCATCTGGGGTGAAGAGAAACATGTGGTTTAAATTAAATACCATCAATATTACCCCATATAATACTACAATGAAGGAGGTATACTATCTCCAATCGTTCAATATTCAGTAGGATGATTTCTATTTACTGGATTGCTGAAGGTTGATTAATTGACTCAATATCATGTCGCCTCTAAGACTATTATCTCTCAGAAGTATTACGTCCTCTATTTTAAAAATAGGGACAATATGTGATCAAGCATATATGTATATTTTTTACCTGTTGGTATTTTTTTAGGAGAGACAACAGAGGTGTTCCTCTGCCTACCCCTTCTGGGAATAAGGCGTGATATTTATGTATGTATGCAGTATGTCATTGATTACATAATAAATGTGCAATGGGTAATGTATTGTTTGACGTTGTTCTTTGATTCAATGAATCGCCACCATACGTAATTTGGTTTCAAAAGTTGCGTCAGCGGTACTGATAGGTGTAACTATATTGTAAGTAGCTATCAACGCATACAGTGGGGCGATTGTTAATTTTTTTAAACACGACAATTAGTCATATGTGCCTATTGTTCAGTCGTTGTAGTAGCTTAAATTACATAATAATTTATTATAGTATTTACTTAGAAAAAATCTATTAAATCAATGTGATTATCACAATTTCGTTCTTATACTGCCTCATTAATAAGTAAAACGTTTTTGAGATATATGTTTTTTTTTATTAAGTTAATCTAATACTCAAATGATCTTATGTCATGGTGGTTAACAGCAACTCATAAAACTTAATTAATTTTAATAAGGAAAATTCTACAAAAAGTTCTAAAGAGAGATCGCAGAGGTCATAATCCCCTCCAAAATTCAGTTATTATTTTTTCGATAAATTATTAAATGAATACCTAAAATGTTTTAGCAATAAAGTTAGGATCAATTAATATAAATACACTATTCAAGCCAAGAAATTAACCCTAATTGGTGCGATGTATTGATTGATTGTTCCAAAATCCAGTTGCAGTTAATTTGGACTAATGAAATCCCTGATCTACGTCTACGAGCCAACCTGGCAGCAATTGAATACGCTCAAAATTCGTATGTTTAATATGTAGTATTTATTTTACACAAGGCTGGCCTGGCTGTGAATATACTTAGGTATATAATATGGAAAATATGTATAAAGCATTTAAGTAAACTACCATAATCACCGTAGCTATTTATAAAATGAATTATTGTTCCACTGTCCACATACAATGTAGTTTCGTGACGTCAGTTATGTATTTTTACTTAATGTTATTGAATAATTTGCGTTTACTATTTGCAATGTTATTAAAAAGGCTATTAAATCTGTTGTTGGAATCGCAAACGTTAAAATTATCGCAGAAATATTTATAGGTAAGTATTAACTTTAAACATTAAATACGTCAGAACGTTACCTTTAATTATAACATTACTAAAAACGCAGATATTTTTTTAACATGTGTTATCATTTTAAAAGCTTGCCAGTCCTTGTGTCGAAGAGAATAAAATAATACGCAAAACAGTACTGCAAACATACACTCATTTTCATATGACTTAGCTAGAAGTTATGTCGTTTGCATGTTTGTTGTATGATACACCGACACCAAGTATAAAAATATTAAATTTTGGTGCGTAAGTCATATCCGTTCGGTATAATACCTTCCTACATACATAATAATATACGGCATGGCACCGGAATGTCGGATCTGCGCCATCTGTGCATTCCATTAGTTTTTTTTTCGTAAAAGATCTCCTTTTTGCTACCTGCTCACCCTCTTGCTTTTGACGCGCACATTGTTCGGTTTATTTACGTTATATTTTGTTTATTGTAACTATTGGTATATGATTATTTTCTACTAGTTCGTAATTTATGTATTTTCGTTAATTTTGGCTTTTTTAGTGATAAGCGAGTATTTTTTTCTAGAAAAGTTGCGAGTTTAAGGACATTTTGTTTATATATTGGGATAAAATAAAATTGTATATAGATATTGTTGAAATAGGTAATGCTAATGAGGAATCGACTACGCATATAAATAGCGGATACATGATGATGTAATTTGACCAGAGCACTGAATAGAAGCGATTTTAATGAAATTTGTGATTTAGAAAGTGCTCATTGGTGTATCGAGAGTATTGATGATCTATAGGTTGGTGGATGAGGGTTAGGAATCATTTCTTTGGAAATCCGTTGTGGGAGTGTCTTTTTTTTTATTGAGGATTTAATCGCTATTAGAAACTTCTTCGTTACTATTGATATCATGTCCGTTGGGCAAATAATCGTGAAGCCTTCTTAGGATATCAATAAAAATCAAGTAGGTGCGGTACAGTACCACCAAAAATAAAAATAAAAAACTATTCAATAAGCCAAAACACTTTATAATTTGTATGTTTCCTTTATATAAATTTAAATGAGCACTGAACTACTTATAAGTACTAATAATTAGGAATTTCTTATAAGAGCACCACGATGCAAGGCATGAGTTTTAGACAAGTAGGCAATCTAAGCTCTGCAACTGTTAAATTGCATAAAAAATAATAGTGTGGTTGCTTTTAGTATTCGTGTTCACTTATACTGTTTCCATTCGTTTATTTTATTTTTGACACATCGAGTACTGAATCAAATAGTGATGGCCTGATGCGTTATCGAATCAATTTTTTATAACAAACGATTTTATTTTTGAACAAGTTTTAATCGATTTAATACATATTTTATTTTTTGCTCCATGCATTGTTTTATAAAACTTCAGGGATATTTAAGTTACTTGATTTAATAATTATATTAAAATAAACCATTTACTCATGTTAAGTTAATTAAAGTACTATGAATTCCAACATGGTTTAACTGTTTATTACAAGTAGGTACTAAACATTTATTTTCGTTGTAATCATTGTAATTATTTTAAATTAAACTCTTATTAAAAGTCACTTCAATACGTATACCTTTATTCATATTAATTAATTTGCAGCAAATACATTCGATCCTAATATTGGGTACTATATTACGTTTAACTGTTTTCATTAGCATTTTAATGTAATTTTATTTCAAATGATTCCGATTGATTGATTCTATTCAAAATCGTTTTTGTTATCTGTGGTCATTCGTTACGAATGGCACAACTCTAAGTGGGCGTTACCCGTCAAGAAAGTATCTACTTTTATTTCAAAATATTGTTCTACTGTAATGTCGTACTTTATAGGCGTGAACTGTCAAAAATAAAATAAACGAATGGAAACAGTATAGTAATGCTCAGTAAATATGCTCTTGTCAAAAAACAAATATGCACGTGTTTGAACGCATGATAAAATTCGCCATTAACATTCCTGATACATAAGCGTTTTGGTAAAATTAAATACAGGTGAAACCGTAAACAGGCTTCTAGCCTATTATAAACGTTTATTGGAATGTAGAAATACAAGCTCATGTTGAAAAAAAAACTAGACGCGAATAAATTTCATCCCATCCGGTACCTCTGCGGTTCTTCAGTTGATAGCCATAAGAACATGTTTTTTGTTTTAGTAAATGCGCGATAGTTTGTGATGGCGGTCAGGCGCAGCGGGGAGAGGGCAGACCGGTCGTTGCGGGAGGCAGCAGCGAGCCGCGAGCGCCGTGAGCGCCGCGAACAGCCGAGGCGGGGGGCAGGCGCTACGTAAGCGCGGTAGCAGCGGACGGCGACGCGAGGAATGCGGACGACCTTCAGATGCCGAGCGCCCCTCCCCCTACTCCAGCCGCATCTTGCGTCCTCGCATACCTAAGGCCGTCGTTGCCGGTTGCCTCCAATTTTCGACATCTCGCCTCCAATTTTGACACTTACGAATATTGTGGATTACTGCTATAGGAATTTTTGGTCATAAATATTTACTACAACTCATACTATTGCTGCAAATAACTATTTTAATTGGTACGATTTCTCAAAAAGAAATGCATGGAACAAAAAATACGCATAAAAATTCCCAATTTGATTACCATGCATGGCTAATGAAACAGATACGCTGAAATTGGACAGCTCGACTATTTATAAGGTACATTATACATTATAAACAAATGTTACGTCATTTAATTTATGAATATTTATTTATTTAATCTGTATCAAAACTCGCCTTACAGCATGCATGTTTACATCTAGTGGCTTAGCGAGAACATGTCTCTAGTCTTAACACAGAACAATTTACAGTCGTCATTTCTGGATAGAAGGGATAGGCAGAGGTGAAACCAGGACACTAACGATTCGCCTTGTATTTTCCGTTCCATTATGTGATAGGGGGTGACCCCATCGCCATATCGGGCACAAATTCCGGACTCCAGGATGATAATGAATAGAAAAATCCTATATCACTTTACCCGACCCGCGATTCAAACCCGAGACCTCAGCTTTCCAATCATACCGTAGTACAACTGCGCCACCGAGTCAGTTTATGATTTTATTATTTACATTTATAATTTATATAATATATTACATAGTCTAAGTAGACTATATCTAATTTTGCAATATTGTATTACGGATCAATTACATATACATACGTATGTATTTATTGTTTTACTCAAACTTTTGTGCCAAATAATCGTAATCTTCACGCTCTTGTATAAAAAAGATTGTACCCTGAGTTCCCACTCATCGCATATTTTGGGAGTATTTTACTCTATATTATATTCCAGGAAATTACGAAATAATTTCCAATTTCAATCCCTTATTGGAGCAAAAACTTATTTTTAGTACAATGCTTGGTAATTGTAGCTTAACATAAGGTGCAAAGAGTTTGGTGCAAAAATCATTTGCTTTAACCTGTCAGGGAATAATGATTTCTTGTCGCTTGGAATCTACGTGTATATCAATGGGCTTGTAGTAACTATGGTTCTGACGATCTCAGCTATTGACACAAAAGGCAAATCCTGGCACATTTAGAGATAGTACCTTATAGAAAAAGAAAGGCTGTAAAAACCGAATACAACACTTTTGTAATCTAAGTAAGTAACTTAGATATACTTCGCTAGCTTTTTAGGCCTTTTAGATGGTTTATTAAGCAAAACGAACAGTACCTAAGTTAATTATTGGTTTATGACGCAAAATTCTGCGAGGAAACCTAAATATTCGAGAATCCTCTACAAAACATTTAAAGGCAACTGTGAACTCTACCAACGGTAGTAGGCACGCATGGTAGATTAAAATGGAAATACCTATTTCAGATAGGTTGATATTAAGATGGCAGCAGGTTGTGATATTTTAAGTAAGCCAAATTAGTCTGAAACATGTCTGAAAAATAATACTCTGCAGACCTCACTTAGCTTCAATTTATGTTGGTAGAATTGTAGTGTATGTGTAATATGTGATTCGATGCACAGATTTACGATGATGTAAGTAATCGGATGGGGATTGGGGAGCCTAAAATCTAAATCCTTCATTTAAAATAAAATCCTATCAATTGTATAAATTTTCGTTTTCCGATCCTTCTTCATCCTTAGTTGCATTTAAAGAATTCAAATGAAATTGTTATTTTACAACTTTCCCGTCCTACTGCTTCATACAATTCGTATTGGTATATTTTCGTGTACCTTGCTGCTATGGTGCAATTTCCCGACTTTTAGTTAACTCATATTCACTTAATCGTAAATAACTTGTAAGCATGCATTAATTTTAGGCTTTAATCAGTTTATCATACGCACCACGCCTACAATATCGGAATGCGAATTGTCAATAATTTGTGTTGTATTACCCCAATTGATATGACACAGTCTAGTTTAGATTATAAAGTCTAGTGCGGTTTACAATACCAAAAATGAAAATAAATATATTATGGTTTAAGTCTATACAAGTATTAGAAGGCGATCTTTATTATCCTATTAATATTTCGGTCGTCATTGCCCATAAAATGCATTTTAAACTTGTAAACATTAACTTTGTCGGCAATACGTGGTGGCAAAAGAGACTAAACAATTTAAAGTCTTTAAATAGATTTAAACGTTTATTGAATATACCTTTATTTTCCTACTCATTGTGCTATCGAAGGAATGCGGTCGCGGTCGTAGCTGTTTATTACGAGCTAATGAATCATTTGCTTTATCAATCACACTGTGCTGATAGATTAATGAGCTAGTCCCGAGTATGTTCCGTTTTATACAGGTTAACATGATAGCATAATGGCTTATGAAGAAGTTGTTCAAAAACTAAATGTTAACCTAAATGAAGTACCGCACATAAATATGCGGAAACTTTGATTATCGATATAACAAAGTAGATAATAATTCGATAATTGTAGAAAAAAAGTAGTGGATCTCCATTACTAGTGATTTATGTAAAAACTACCTATATTGACGTCATGATAATGTTCAAGACGTATTCATGTTAAAGATATAGTAATACAGATTCAAGAAAATGTATAGGCCATATGATTATAATTGATAATATGTAGGTAAACAACGTAATTGATAAAGGCATTTTTATTATTTGCAGGTTAAATTATGCACAACAGGTTTAAGTGCGTCTTTTCCTAATGAATCGATATTAGTCCGTGAATGTTAGCAGCTGCTACTGTTTTCATCTTAGTTCAAAGCTTTGTAAATATAACAAAAATAATTATTACATTGCGTTGGGGCTTGTGTATTCTGCCTGTATCCGAGATCAGTTAGAAAGGTTTAGTTGGCAAATGGGTAAATTTATGTATGTCTCCGAAATCCAAGAGATCTCGTGACTCTTTATGTCTTCATAATTGTAAATATTATATGCACTATTCTAATTCATTTGGCATGCTTTATTGAATAATGTATTCATCATATCATGTGTATACCCACAGGCTATAGCAGTATGAAGATTTGACGCGCATATTTATTAAAATATTAAGGAAAAGTTACACTCATGGAATATGATATCTATCTATACATATAATACATTTTTTCCGACCGATGTCTGTACATGGAAGATATACGAGAAAAACTAATATGGGGGACTATATGAAAGTAATAGAACCCAAAACAATGATTTTTTTGAAATTTTGTCTGTTTGTCCTTACGGTTGTGTTCAATGAACTCAGAAATGGGTCCACGGATTTCGATGAAATTGGGTATGGAGGTAGCTGACACCCTGGATGAACACTTAGGCTACTTTTTATCCCGAAAACTTGAGTGTTCGTGGGATGAGGAAGAAATTCCGATATATTTGTTATTTTATTATACTCACGGGGATGGAATGTGACTGGATTACATGGCTTGAGTGAGAATGAGACGGGACGGGGTGGAAAATTTCAATAGTAGAATAAGTTTAAAGCGAACCAAAACCGATTTAATCATTTGATAGTTGACGATATATGTATAATGAATCTTGGTTTTATTGGTATATTCAGTTTCAGTAAATAGCAATGGATTCTTATTACCTATATAGTAAACGTAAGGATTGTGGAGGTGTAATGAAGCGGAATACTTTTCTACTACTAATACTTTAGTCGTAAAACATATGTTTTCCTTGTGTGTGTTTGTAGTTATTTGAGGTGGGCCCTCGTAGACGACATGAGGAGAGTGTAGGCGTTGTTGGTGACATTTACGTTAGTATGGTCAGAGGCGGCCGCGGCCGGCATTGACTACGGTGGTGGTGTAGAGGAAGAGCGCGCGGGCGCAGGGTCAGCGGCCGCTGCGCGGTCGGTGCGGGCGCGCGGAATTCGAGCTATGCGTATGATATGAAAGTGGTCGCAACGTGAAAGCGCGCGCATCTACTGCGGCAATCCACGGCGCCGTCGACGTCCACACCACTCACCATGAATAGACAAATACAATGCCGCTGAACACACGTACACTAAACTCCGAAAACCGCATCCATTGGCACTTCACTTCACTGTGTCGCGCGATCTCACGAGTGAACGGCGCGAAGGTTGACGTCGAGGCGCACGAAGTCCATGGGCGCGCTAGAACGACTGAGTGAAGCGAAGCGGGCGCGTGGGTCGGCAAAGGCACGCGCGTGGGGCGCGCCGCCGTTTCGACTCGGTGGAATGCGGCAAGATAGTGGCGCGCGGGTACCGGCCGAGGCCCGGTGTAGGCTCGAGCCTCCGCGTAGTGTACACTGTACACTGTACCGTGTACGGTTCGCGTACAGACATCGTTTTGCGTACAAAATGCACACGGATAATCTTGCTACATTAAAACTTCTTATTATAAATGGTTAGGTATCACAACTTAAGTAAGTATAACATCACAATTACCAAAAGAAATCTAACTTACAGAATTAGAACGTCAAATATGTATAGATACGTCTGAACTGTTACAACGCTGTAAGGCACGAAGGACTCAAAGCAGTAACTGGACCGCAAGGTACAGATGGGACCCTGATTCTTGGGAAACGAAGAGGCCTGTTGGTAACTAGACGCGGCTGCCAATATGTTTATGGTGGTCGCAGGTTCAAATCCCAGGGCAAACCTGTGACTTTTCGGAGTCATGTGTGTATTGATAGCTAGTGAATCACCACCCATTACATAATCTAAGGGTGAAGGAACACATCCTGATGTCTGATGAAACCTGAAGACCGTAGCGATTCGGAAGAATTTCTATGGTGTGTAAAGGTCCGCCAACCCACACTAGGCCAGTGTGGTAGACTATAATATGGCCTTACCCTTTCAATCGTACTCTCGATTGAGAGGGGGCCCACGTTCTGTAGTGGGACATTAGACATAAGTACGTCCCACTATAACCTGTATAACCCCGTATACATGGGCATACAGAACATTTACTTACATTGTATTGTTGAATATACATTTTTATGTTATTTGTCTCATCTTTTTTCTATTACCGCTGTGGATCAGTGGACAAAAAGCTGGATGTGAAACAAAATGCCTCGGGTACGATGGCTAATGGCACACTGATTAAAAGATAAAAGCGTGTTTCGAGTCTGGGTCTTATGGGACCGAAAAGTAGCTTGTGGTTTTTTTTCATAGTGTGTCAAAGGGAAGACATCTATCGCTCAAAATTACTAGATCTTAAAAGGTTCTACTTCGGATTTCCTATTAGAAAAAGGCCCGGACTCGATGGGATATGGTAGTAAATTGGCTTTTGATATGTAGGTATTGTGTTACTAAAGTCAATCCATAGACCTACCATACGTATATTACGATTCACGTGTATACGGCTAGAAGATAGAGTGCCATACCGGACTTCTTGTTTCTGTAGCGTTAACATCTGGGAGTTTTTCAATGTCAGAACTCAAAACTTTTACTTAAAGCGTTATTAAAATACCTTCTATCAGGTGAAAAATGTATTTAAATTCTTATTTTTGTAGGCAGCAGTATGAACAGAAAAATATATGGATTACAGATATCATCCGGGTTAGGGCAGACGACCTAAGAAGTACAGACGTGCGTACTCACCTATCGGTGCGGCCCATAATGTGTGTGACGATAGCCGAGAAATTTTAGCTAGGCGGGGTTAGCATTTGTTAGGGTTCAGTCAGACTGCTATAAACTCAACATTTTCTATCTGTATCTATAATTGTTTTGCGACCAATTTCCATCTGGTTACTTAATTATTATTATTATTATTACTTACCTGTTGAAGATGTAAATATTGTTGCTGATGCAGAGTATTTTGATAGCTAGTTTTAGTGTTGCAATTATTTGTAAATCCCTGTGGATTTGTCAGTATGTTGATCTATCTAAGAGAACTGGGGTGAAGATCTCCTAATTGCCTTTAATTTAGGATGACATGGTGTGAGCTGAGCAGCATTGCCGGTTACAGTACTGCGTGCGCCCTAGGGAGACATTGCGAGGGCACGCTGGTTCAGATTGTTAGGACGTTCTAGGCGAGATTGCGCCATCAATCCGACGATTTTAACAACTTTGTTTGCTAATACAATTTTCAACTAGTCATTTCATAAAAAAATACGTGGATATAGTTACACATGCACCCAGTACACTTAAGCGGTGAATTATCGTATTTTTTATCGTGGAGTTGGAAACATTTGTGGCACGACTGCCTATTCGTACGGCGTTGGTTGTAGGTAAAATTTTACATTCTATTGTCACATGAAAGTACAGTAGTATTTTCATCCAGTTATTTAATTTAGGAAAAAATAAACTAGACGTCCATATTTCCGCCAAAATACCCATAAGTATTTTGTAAATCACTTTTTTACCATGTGCCTTCTTTTTAGCCTACTTTACATAATTACATTACCGTTAAAGAATATAGTCAGACAATTTAATATTCCAGAATTATGACTATAATAAAACATTAAATTCATTGATCTTAGCATGTACGTCGCTCCATTGTTTGTAGGCCATGAGATTTTGAACCGGGCCTGATTCCCGGGTCAGACAATGTAAATCGTAAAAAAATCGACTATAATAATATTTAGGAGTTACTCGAGTATAGCAATTCTGCTTGGCAAGGCTCGTCTTCTATTCGCATTTTTATTTTGGCACGAATATAAGCTCGACGAAATATCCATACTGTATTCTATTCTATCAATCTACAGGCGCTACCGATTACCAGTTTAGGTTCGTAATGGTTTTATTTTATTTATAAGTAAAATCTACGATAAATTAGGGTCATAGAAGAATTTACTTGTAATAATTTGGATTCCATGCGTAAAGCGTATTGTGTGCTTAAAAAAAGAAATTTGGATCTTCATGTTATTCTTTAAATAGGTAATATACTGTATCTTAAAGCTGTGATATTTTTATAAATTATCACTACTTACTAATTTTATGAAAAGTAATTTCTCTTTAACAATTATGTTATTAGTAGACACTTATTTAACTTACAATTAGTGTTATGTCATTTAAAAAACTCTAATTTTCGGAAAGGTTCAAAAAATTAATGAGAAAATTTAATATAGGTACTTTACTGCACCTTTTAAATCGTAAAATAATCTAACACATTAAATTGGTACATTGAGGTATAAGTACATAGTATTTATAATACTATCAAGTCCAAATTCACGGGGGATCACGTAGCCATTAAATGTAATGGCTGCAGTTTGGAATATAGAGGCCTAAGCGTGTCTTAAATACATATTTTTATGAGAAAAATTTTGTCAAATTGGTTCTTAGAACACACTACATCAAGAACATCAGTTTATTTATATGTCGAGCTGAGTTTCGATTTACACCGTTTTTCGGTATGTTATGTTTTGTTCCAAATTCAAAATGGAAAAATATTCGAATAATTTTCAACTTTTTCATAAAAATCCAAATGATTCAATTTTTTTTTCGGAAAATCGTGACTTATCAGTAGAATTTACAAATAAAAAGTAGTCTGTGACTTATCGCTAGAGTTGCCACCTTTTTTCCAGATTAAGTTATTGGTTAATAAAGGTAGGAAAAAATAGTAAATAGTAATAAAATAAAGTGCAATTTCTTTTTATTGACTACTATGTTTATATTGTAAATTTTTTTATTACTTTTTGCGATTTTTATCGAATTAGTTTCTCTAATAAACAATTGCACATCATCTCTAGTCTATATTAAAATTAAAGTAAATAAGTAATTCATTTTTTTATCAAATTCAGGGGGGTTACTCTATGATCTGAAAAAAAATCGAATGTTCGGATGTCGCACGTAAAACTATACGAATGTACCAAGGTACTCCACAAAATGTTCGAATTCCCTACCATACGTCCTATTTGACTTAGATCGGAGTGAATGACATTTGGCGAGGAGTCTGTACATGACATTATGTTTTTGGAAATTGGTGCTGGCAACATCGCAATTTAGATTGTCAAAAAGACAACAGAATACGCGAGTGTGTATTGGTGATATTTTTTAAAATTGTTAAATATTGCATCACATGATATCGTAAAAATATTAGAACAATGATATTTTCAAAGGCTGCAATTTGGGTTCTTTGCGTTCTCCTATTATTATCTATTTTTATGGCAAACTTACTAAATATAATAGCCACGGACCATAATTTTTATACTGAAAATAAAAACGAAGGAATAAACTTTACAAAATATTTAGGTACTAAATATGGTCAAATCACAGATTCTACTGAGAACATTGTGTGGTTTTTGCAAGTAAGTTTAAATTTTTATGAAGGTTTTTAATGTTGGTTAATTTTATAAATAAAAACAAACAATAGTTATTACAAAGATTCATGACGCAATTATCGAAACAAAGAAAAGTGCTTATATCAATATATGCTATCTTTATTCGGACAAAGGAAAAAATATATAGATTTTCAATGAATTAATTTTCAGATATCTGATATTCATATTAGTATATTTCGTGATCCTGGAAGGATATCACAGTTTCAACAATTCTGTGATAATACAGTAAGGAGAATAAAGCCGGCTCTTGTGTTAGCCACCGGTGATCTTACAGATGCAAAGGCTAAGGATAATTTAGGCAGCTCGCAGGTGAAAACTGAATGGGTGTATTACCATAACATTATTAAAGAATCTGGTGTTACCGATGAAACCGTGTGGTTAGATATAAGAGGAAATCATGGTATGCCTTACCTGCATTAATTAATTCTTTAGATAATACCTATTAATTTTAATTATTCCTATTATTCATAATTGCAGACAACTTCAATGTTCGGACATTAAATTCGCAAGAAAATTATTTTAGAAACTATTCTGTTCAAGGACAAACTCATTCAAAGTCATATGTATATTTTCTTAATAAAAATGGAGTCAGTGTTGCATTTTTGGGTATTGATGCATGTCCTGATCCAGGCATAAGGAGACCGTTTAATTTTATTGGACTCCTAGATGAACAAGAGCAAAAGACAGTTCAGAAATTAAAAATTGAAGCTGATGCAAAAGCAGATCACATTGTGTGGTTTGGACATTACCCTACATCCTGTATATTATCATTGGAGAAGAATTCGCAGAGATTAGATTTACGTCAGTTAATAGGGAGCAGCTATGGATCACAAGTGTATGTGTGTGGTCATTTACATTCCATGGGAGGACTTGTACCAAGAATGTATACAAAACAGAGGAGGGGTTATCTGGAACTTGAGTTGGGAGACTGGAAAGATAATAGAATGTTCCGCCTAGCAGCAATAGATCATGGACATTTCTCTTTTGTTGATCAAAAACATAATACTTGGCCTCTTGTTTTGGTTACAAATCCTAAACATGCAAGATATTTAATGCCAGGACGTGAACCCCTACATCTTATCCCAGAATCAACTTACATAAGAATATTGGCATTCAGTGATGTCAGTGTTACCAGTGTGCAAATTTCTTTTGATAAAGTCAGTTGGATGAAATGTAGACACACCAAGGGTCCCCTGTATGTTTGTCAGTGGTTGCCTCATTTATTCAAAACTGGATTGCATTTTCTGTATGTAAAAGCTATTGATGAATTAGAAAAAGAGATAATTGTAGAACATCCATTTTCATTAGATGGTTCCCTGTTGAATTTTGAAATGACTCCAAGAATTTTACTTATGTTGGATGCAGGAGCTGTGGTATGTATCTTAATTTTGTCAAAAAAGAATGACAAAGTTTGAATGAATTACTGACAATATTTTTTTCAGTTTCAGGCAGTATTCGCTACATTGCTGCTGATAAATGTTTTACCGTTAGTGATGTTGAGGATTCAAAAGCAACCACCAAAGTATCGCAGAAGGTTAGGCCAACATGTGTTAAGAAGAGTATGGCTCCTAAGCAAGATTGATAGGATATTTTATCCCATTGTCCTTTATGCAATTTATATACCATTTGGGCCTTGGGCAATTGGTGAACTAATAGATGGATATCTAGGCGTTGTATTTGCATGGGGTATTGTTATCAAAGGCACATTATTACCAGAGCCATTCACCTACATGTATGGCAGTGTACAACTCATGTTTGTTCAGATACCCTTGGTCTTTGTATTGGCATATTGTCTAGAAAATCGTCTATTTGCCTACTATGTAAGAGGCTTTAAGCTATTAGTAAGAAATTTTCCATTCATATTCTTGTTGTCAATTCAGTTGCTCTTAGCATATTTCTTCTGGCTTGAATATGGGACAATGGCTTTACTATTTGGGCCTCTCAGAACATGGAGTATTGTTTTGACTGTGTTGCTATGGTACAAAACAATGACATTGCCACCAGACTACTGCAGGTATTATTCATTCTTTCAATATATAATTTTATCAATAATAAGTAGATAGTGATGTGGACTAAGCTTGATCATGAACTTCTTTTGTTGCAGGAAACTGATAAAGTTGAATGAACTACCATCATAGTAAATAAAGACATGTGTGCATGAAATGTTACCGAACAAATGTGATTGTAATGAAGATGCACCATGAAGGCATTTAGAATAATTTGCAATATTCCCAGTCATTTAAGCTTCTTGCATACTACAAAAAGAGATGAAAGATTGAAATGATGGATGTATTAAATCTAAATTATTATAATTTTACGAATTATTGTAAATGTACTACCGTATAAGTATTTCCTGTGCGCCAAAGATAAAATATATAGGACACAGAGATGTTCTTAGCAACAGTTACTGTGTTAGTAAACAAATAAAGAAATTAGGTATTTGTAAGGCTCCTACACGCTATGCCGGCGGCCCGGTCGTCGGATATGCCACTAACTAGCCCCGCGGCATTGCCGGCGGTTTGTGTGTAATTTAGACGTACCCATTTTTTTTTCTTATTAAAATTAATAATATCACAGTCGCAATGGCTATGTTGACGGCATTATCCTTCATAAGTGATTAGAAATACAAAGCGTACAATTACTAGCATTGTATACAGCGTTCATAACTAAAATAATGCTCTGCGGCATTGTTCTATGTCGGCACTGCCGCCGGCAAAGTGTGTAGGAGCCTTTATAGTTAATACCCATTCCTATCAATAATACATAGCATACTTTTATTTTTTCGTATACAACGCAGTATTTAAACTAAATATATTGTATACCACGACAGATAAACTTCACCTAAATCAGCTGTTTTTAAATAGAATAATATATTGTACATTTAGATAATGTCGGTCGTCGTGAGATGGTTATGTCGTTAGAGTGTATATTTGCTTAGCAAAAATATCCTATGATACGAAAGTATTATAGACCATACCTGTTTGCGAAGGGTACAGGTTCGTACATGTGCCCTTGTATTACCATTTCTATGCAAACATTGTTTTCAAAAAACCTCAATGTACACGAATAAAACACCCAGAAAAATACCAGCATTTTTCATTTTGGTGCTTGTTGATATTTAATTCTTATGCTTGGTATTTTAGTACCTGCTAAGTAGGCACCTAATTGAGTGGACGCATGGTAAATTGTATGTGATATTCCTTCACTGGAAAGGCTGTGAGAATAAGAAAGAGGGTGCCGTGCTTGTCTATACATATAATAAATTTGTAATAGATAATATTTTTTGAGCTGTTATGAAGAGCACACAATGATGCTTGCAAACATTCTTTTGACAAAATCTACACCAATGTAAACTTATTGTCAATTATGGCACTGCACAGTTTTTGTGATGTATTGGTAAAACAAAACAAGTCAAACGTACGTACAAAAGTTTATGTAAATCAAAAAGAAACTATTAATTATATTCGATTGAATATTAAACAGTACCTAATAGATATACAGTATTATTTTTAGATGCAAAATGCTTAGTAACATACACGAAGAGCTTAGTAATTAATAATTATGCATTAATATTAGATTTATTACGACATAGAGTTAGTTATTGGACGGTTATATAATTTATATTATAATATCAAGACACTGAAGTATTCATGCTCGTGCGAACAGCGATAACATTGTATTATTTCGTTCATTATCTTGAGAGGCTAAATTTTTAGTTTACGTTATCTTAATGTCTGTGACAATAACGGCTTTATTTTAAATTGTGCATGATAATTGTTATTATAAACATATAAAGCGTTAGGTTCTTGTTTAATATGCGGGTGATGCATATGTCGCACGGCGTACTTAGTACTCTTTATACATATAATATTATTTTAGTCATGACTCATGTATGTCTAGTCTATTATAGATAGTATTATCAAAATGTATATTTCATGTTATAGATGTGTATAATGTATTTTACGAATTGAAATTGGATGTATACGAGAATGTGTACCTAATTGTCATTTCAAAAGCACTAATTATTTTCCTCGGTATTATATAAATACAGTGAATTATACTGACCATCACATTGTAAAAACGTTATTTTGGTGGTTCGCGTCGCGTATGATCATAGAAATATGTATGAATAATGAATAAATTAATGTTGTGTCGGTTAAATGAAAAGATGTAATTAATGGCCGCATTGTTTAATTCGATGTATAAAACATAACTGATTTTATCATGTTCTCATAATTTGCTGAAAAATTAAAAGTAATTGTGACTACATATATTCTATTGTACATAGTCGTAATCAGAAATGTGGTTATTTCAATTATTTATTTTAATAGTACTGAAATGTAGTCGCTAATTGTAACAGCAATTTAGTGAAACAATGTTTTTTTTATTCTATGACTGTATTTAAAATAAAAAATTAAAAGCATTTTAATGTTTTCCATTATAAACAAATATATTTTTCGTTACACGTATCATATTAATATCGTTGCACTACTATTTATCACAGATATTTAAAATCTAAAGATTATCACTAATTATACCTACTGTCCGCGTCGTGATTGGGAATCACAAAATAAATCAATTATCCAACACGACTATGGTTTTGCTATTTTATTATCTTACGAAGATTAAATTATTAAATAAAAAAAAAAAAATTACATTGCATACATGAAAATGTCCTGAGAATTTTATTATTGCGACTTATTTTAAATATACTTGACGAAATATACACACTTCTTAAATATGAGATTGAAAAAGAGAATTTGTTTTATTCATTCTTCAGTTATTCGTCACATAAAATTTGATTTTATTTGTAACTACACATTGGTATATGTATTCAATTCAAAAAAAACTCTTATTCGCTTCCATCTCGATATTCTATTAATTGATATCCTAAGATTGTGAATCTTTGCTCCCCTATGTTTGTAATAAAATTTTACATTAAAATTATATCTAAAATTCAAATGACAACTTTTCTATCTACAAGATTTATACACTCTAAAAGCCAAAACACATAACAAAGACACTTGTAAAATTACAATCCATACGACTAAAGCAGTAATATCGTAACTAATGTTTCGAGTCAGTCCTACGTATTTGAGGTAATCATTAGGATTTCTAAACATACAAAATTCTTTATGGCATGGTAATTTCGGTCGGTCAAATCCATATACGGTTTGTAAGAAGGCGTCAAAAGCGTATCGGAAGTACGAGATTGTTGCAAACGGCTGCAGGTACACTGGTATCTCGTTGTATGGTATGAAGAAATCTGAGAACATCAACATTGGTATGTTTGCTGCCGGGATGACGAATAATCCGAGCTGGAAATAAAAAAGAACACACTCAGACGGCAATTTACTAAAATTTTGTAAAATTAAAGTGGTCAATTAATTATTTTTTATTTTGAGTAATTTATAAAATCGATTGAATAGAAATTAAGTGTTTGTTCGCTATCCGTGTGCATATAAGTAACTGCATAGTTTTTAATTCTCATTGCAATTTTTATGACTGTACTACCTTCTTGGTGGAGTCGACCAATTTGTAGATTTCGTAGTTTTATCTAGCTACACCCTAGCTGTACTACTTCAAATTGTTAAACTATGAGCCTTTTTCTATAAGTATCTATATTTTATATTATCAAAAGTATTTCAATTTATGGGTTCAGACAACACCCACCTTCATTCCACAAGCAGCTCCTACGACTAACCCAAAAGTCTGTGCCAATACAGTAACGAGAGCACATATGAGCCACGCCAAACCCATTCTATGTAGCTCCATTGGTTGCGAAGTTAAGTACCACGCCGGGAATAAAAAGACGGTCGCGCAGAGCAACTGAAAATAAAAACATGTATATGTAGATATTAAAATATTGATAAGTAATCGGTAAATAGATATTTGTAATAATAATGTTGGGCTATATTTACCTACAAGAAAATGATAACGGGTGAATAGGTAGTATTTACAAAAAAAAACTAACAATTTCAACAGGGTCTCACACAATAGAAGTTTTTTTTCATGAGAAATAAGGCGATATACCCTAACTCAGATGTAATCCGATTGGTATGCTTGCATTTAGTTATTAATGTAGTGTAATTATTTTATGAGTTACTCTATTAGCCTGATTGTGTCAATCCAATCCATCAGCCAAAGGAAGTCCACTGCTGAACATAGGCCTCTCCCAGTGATTGCCACAGTGACCTGTTGGAGGCAGCCTGCATCCAGCGACGTCCCGCGACCTTTACCAGAACCTCGCCTGATTGTGTAATCAAACATAATTAATGTTTTGATTCAAATCTCAGGCCAAGAACTATATGGTTGGGTTTAATTGTTTGAAGAATTAAAATATTTTGTGAATCCACATGCTTGTAAAGTTGTTAGGTAATAAACAAATTTTAATTCCAACACTGTTTATAAATATTTATGTTCATGTTAATATAAATAATATAATTGTTGGTATAAATAATTTATGAGTTAAGTAATTTACTAAGTTACCTGTATAGGAATATCGATGACAATCTTTGAAGAGCAGTATACAGTCAAAGAATACCATCTATTTAAGTGCTCTTGAAGTACAACCGTGGACTCTGAAGGGACTGAAAACAATAATACCCATTAAAATACATTTCATCCTACCTTTATAATATTGAAATAAAAACGGAATTCTATTTTGGCTCTACCACTTGGTAGAGTTTTATTGCAGATCATTAAAATTATGCTACAAATTTTTCAACTCGTTCTGGTGAGTACGATCAGTCTATACTATTACAGAAAACCGCCAAGAAGAGATGCTTAGCTTTCGCATTCCAGGTGATTTGTATTGACGGAGATCCTAAACCTGGTATTAGGTTATATCCGTATTTTGGTGAGGCTACGTGTATCCAGTATCGAGCAGGCTGTCGTAACTTTAGCCCAGCGAGCCGTAACTTTATAACAAACTTGGTTTCACGAATACCAACCTACTCTTTTTGGATAGTACTGCACGTATTATTATTATGTCATTTCTTGAATGTGATTGTTTTCTGTGTAGTGCAAAAAACGACTAAATAAATAAATAAGTATTATCAAGTGTCACTATTAAAAACGCTCTCTCGCCTTAAATATTTTTGACTTCCTTTAAATAGAAAAACAAAAACAGGATGTAAACAAATGAAGCCAATAATATACTTACATGTGTGAATTGTAGGCATAGCATTCGAGAAGAATATAAACAACAGGAAGAAGAAAAGGCAGCCTGTATTGGTAATGATTCGACCAGCGTCTGCGCCGGCGCCATTATAGAGAGCACCCAGTAGCAAAGCTACTACCATATGTGCCACTAATCGAATCTGCAATAAGATAAAAACGAAATTGAATGTGCATTGTTGTACTTCCTGCCTTAAATATACGTAACAGCCTCAGTTGGTCAGGACGTCGGCTGAATGGCCGTTGGATCGATTCCCGCACCACCACAAATGTTGGACTTGTGTGTGTTTGTGAGACTGATTTTTTTCATACAATTTGTCCTGGGTAATGAAATCTGATTCAAGTATACTAGAACAATGACGAAACATCATATTTTGTATTCATCAATGACAAAACACACGCAAATAAATCTGCAATTTGGTGTATGTGATCGGTTTTCTTAATCAAGTTGTTTAACATAAGAGTTTCGCCGACGATGCGGCGTGTGGGAAGTAAACTCGATGATTTTTATGGTTGTACTCTTATCGACGTAATACAGAACAGGGAAACGGAATATCAGATTTTAGTCGTGTTAACTTACTACTGTTGCTATAATTATCTAGTACATAATTATAATTAAGAAACGTTCGTAGAAATTATGAATACTGTTTCGGCTTTTGAATGGATTATTAATTTTTTTTCTAAATCATATAGGTACACGTATATAATATATTTGTGAAATCGTGATTCATTTAGTTCTCACCGTATAAAACCATAACGCGCTTTACTTATGCCGCGTCCTTGTATGAATTTTTATTATAAATGCTAAAATGGTTTTTAAAGCCGTTTTTGTGGATTCAAAACATGTTAATTTTATTGCTATGTTGAATAATAATACTCGTAGACTACCCAGCGCATGTGTAGTATTCTAGTGCAATTGTGATCTAAAGCGCCATTTACACGTTGAGAGTTTCTCGCGGCGAGAATCTTATGCGATTATCGCATGACATAACCGCCATATATTATTGTGTTCTGCTAAATGTTTACACGATGCAACTTTTTTATATCCTTGCAATAATCGCATCTTCGAGGCGAGAGACTCTCGCCGTGTAAATGGGGCTTTACAGACGTTTTGCTTACTTAGTACCCAAGGCTGATTGGTTTGCATTTACCTACTCAGTAAGTACTTGCAGTTGGTTGGTTTGCATGTTTAAAATTCAACGCCCGTATTTATGCACGTTTATAAACCTTTTGTATATTTTAAGTGCTTGCATAAAGTAAAAATTATTACAGGAATGATAAAGATATGTAATGTGTGTTAAAAATACTGACACCTATTTTCCTATTTTCCATGTAGTATCTTGAAATTATGGTATTATTATTTTTTATTGCATAGGTCCGGTAAACGGGCAAACAGGTCACCTGATGGTAAATGATCACTGCCGCTGACAAACATCCACAACGCTTGGATCATGGGTGTATTGCCGGCCCATCAAATAAGAAGGAGAGCGGGAAGGAAAAAGTATGGGGAGAGTTAAGGGGTATTGGGCATCTGGAAATCTCACTCACCGAACGAAACAGCTAAGTTGTCGCTTCACGTCAATTTTCTGTGAGACAGTGGTAATGCCCCAGACGAGTCTGCCCAATCATGCCGAGTCATGACTGACAACAGCGTGGCTCTAACACTTCCAAAACCACTTCCACTCATTTTTTTAAGCAAGACTTTTGTACTGATTACCTGAGTCAAGTGCACATCTCTAAATGAGCAAATGATGCATCTCCACAGCAACGCCCTTAGCTGTTGGCACACGCTCGCCCGGCAGCCTCGACTTCGTGTCGTGTATGACTTTAATAACGCCTCTGATTCCGGCGATGAAACTGGAATAAATAAAAAAGTTTATACCTACATAAAATATCATCGATGAGAGAATATTATATTAACTCTCCCAGAGTTCTCTTTGACTCAAAGATTTTCTCGGATTTACTGAACACCCGCCCTGAGACTCAGGTAAGAGTGATGTAGTCTTCCTTTGGTCCTTCATGCCGCTAAACAAAAACTGTGTCATAATGGTGTCACACAAAATTTTGAATGGCTTGTAAAATTGTTGATTGCAAGAATAATATAAGAAATGAATAGCGAATCTGTATAATCTCTAGATAACTTTAAAATGCTTAATCCGTAGACAATGGTGAAAAATTATCGAGTAAAGATTGTAATCGCTCCTTTATGTACTACAATTAACAAGTGAAGGTTAACGAGATTTTATTTTATATTCATGCAGACCACAGTGATATCAAAAATTTTTATATTATTTGAATATAATTATCATTACTCCATGGATCATTTAAATAACAAGGAATTAAACATTATAGTAATAATACGCTTTATTTTTGCGAAATTTTTAATCGCTTTGTATCTAAACTCAATAATACAACCACCTGGCTTTGATTTCCAGTAGCATTCCGTTCACTAATCAGATAGTCTATGTTTATGCGTTTCAAAACAAAGAACTTCTTTGATAATTTTTATTTGAAATCAATGTTAATAACGATTCAATGATAAAAATGTAATTCTAAAATTTGTATCGTAACTAATTTCTTTGTTTGTGGGTTTTCATTCTGTTATTTGTTTTGTAATGAAAATGAAAAAAAAAACATCGTCGCCACACAAGTTAAATATTAATGGTTTTACAATGGCGAGACCAATTGCTGGATGCCCAGTACCCCTTGCCACTTCCAATCCTTTATCCTTAACCCCCCCTGATTTTTAGGGCCGTCAACCTATCTGTGATCCAAGCGTTGTGGATGATCATGGGCGGCAGTGATCACTTACGATCAGATGACCTGTTTGCTCGTTTGCCGGACCTATACAATAAAAAATTATGATTGATTTGGTCATAGGCTAAAAACTTAGTTTTCCATGCCAGTATAAATATATTTGGTTTTTAATTTTCCAAAAGTTGTCATAATCTAAGCCTTACCTTTGTCGCCGCGGATGAGGTGATCGTTTTTTGCAATTTTCCTCATTTCTTCTGAATAACTTTTTGCTTCGCTTTCTAACAGAGCTTTGTTTGGAGAATGTTCACTACTTGCTATTTCCAGTACTACAAAATAAAACAATATTGTTAAGAATATTTTAGTGTTGATTATTATGCAATTTTTTATGTACATTCAAATTTAAATAAAACTGTCACGAAGGTTGAATACATTAATTTGAAGATTTAACACAAATTATAATACTAGATCGCAATCAAACTGCTCAACAAAATGTTTATAAGTATCGTATCGTATCGTATCAGCCCATATACGACCCACTGCAGGGCACGGGCCTCCTCTACAATCGAGAATACGATTGAGAGTGGTTAGGCCATATAGTCCACCACGCTGGCCTAGTGCGGGTTGGCGGACTTACACACCGTAGATTTTTTTTTTAAATTGCTACGGTATGCAGGTTTCCTCACGATGTTTTCCTTCACCGTTAAAGTGCGTGGTGATTGACTATCAATACACACATAACTCCGAAAAGTCAGAGGTGTGCCCTGGGATTTGAACCCGCGACCACCGTGAACATGTAGGCAGCCGAGTCTGGTCCGATACCACGAGGCCACCACGCACTTCATAAGTAAGTACTTATAAGTACCTATAAGATATTGAATAAATACTTAAATTAAGAATAAAGAATACTAGTAATTTTACAAAGGCAAAAGTTTATGTGTTTCTTACTTCTTCACGCTCAAATGGCTGTATATTTATTTATAATTTCGATGAAATTTGGTATGAAGGTAGCTGATATCCTAGATCAATACATAGGCTACTTTTTATCCCAGAAATATGTAGTTGTGCCGTGGGATGACCAAAGAATTAAAATATGTATTTTTGCTACTCTTTCAAACTCATAGGGATAGTTTGGGATATAATTTAGGACGAATGAAATGGGGTATAAAAGGACAGGATTGAATTCTTTGAATCATGGAACAGATTGACACGGGACAGGACGGGATTTAATGGAACGAGACGAGAAAAGCAGAATAAAAGAAGGTAGTCACGTTGAGATTAAATATAGAACAGTTAATACGCGAAATGTGTCTGATGTGGACATGACTCAAAAAGTGTCTGCACCTAGGCGAACCGGGCCGCTAGTGATTAATTAAATATCAATACAATTTAAGTTGAAATAGATTTGCTAAGCGCATTGCAAGCAAAAGACTCATACAAAAGTATCATGAATATGCGAATTGTATTCAACTTTTACTTAAACTCGTTTTTACTTAAACTAGTTTCCGCTTTGCTCTACTTGTAGAGTCGCAATACTCTTGCCTACAGCAAGAATATGTCTGCTCTACAAGATCAAGCAAGAAAATAAATATGAAGTAAGTTATAGCTTTAGTTCGGTTCATTCCTAGTTAGTCCGCCAAAGTTCCTGAAATTCCTACTCTACCCCTACTCTACCCATTAATCCTTCAACTCCTTTATCAAAGGATAGCGATAGATTTACGATTCCTTAAAGATGAAACCCAGATTATGTTAAATAGCATAAATATAGGATATATCTTTTTAACAACATATTTATTTGTAACGAGATTCATGATTTACATACATTTTATCGGTTTTAGTAATTTAAATTTGAATTTATCTTTTGGAAATCATATCCTTATATAACTTTTATATGAAATTATATAACAAACAGATCCAATTTAAGTCAATATAATACACTAATCATCAGGTGGTATGACATATGAGTACTCACAGTAATCAGCCATGTTGTAGTATTGTGGACATATAAATCCAGCTTTTCCTAAGGTACTGGGGATATCTGCCACGGAGCCAGCGTATAATGTCCTTCCATTCGCGAGCAGGATGGCGTCGTCAGCCGAGTTGAAGAGTTGTGACGATGGCTGATGTACCACGCAGGCTATTGTGCGTCCCGTTCTGGCCATCACTAGAAGAGCACGGGCCACAGACAGTGATGACACAGTGTCAAGTCCGCTAGAAATAAATTAGAGTAAATACACCCAACAGTCACATACAAAGTCTTAACCCCTCACTGGGATGCAAGTATGTGTCCCAGGTTACAGAAACGAGAGACTTTTCGATCTCATAAACACCCAGACCGAGGAAATCTATATTTTCATAGAGGATAGTGCGATAAGCTGATCACCTTCCAGGTGCTGTGTTACAAGTGTGGTTACAGGTCTGCATAGAAATTGGACCAAAATCATTCAGAATTTATTGAGCACTGCATGCACCGCCCTTGTCAATCTAGATGATGTGAGGTAGATTAATCATTTGTGACGTTAAGTCTCCATGTCTGGGTATTTCACCGATTATTATGTACTTCAAGCTGCACCACTTCAGGAAAATCGGTAGAACCTACCTACACGGCCTCTTGTTTACGATGGTCTACCACCTAGCAGCAAATAATAAATATACCAACACGCCACATACCTAACATTACGACGATGTGAGAATAATACTAGCGTTCGATGACATTCATATGAATAAAGTGCACTTCATTGACATTGGCATTGTTATTACTCGTAGTTCATTCAAGTACCAATAGGCACACCTGATGACAATGACTAAGCTAATGACTTTTGAAAAAAAAAAAATAATGATACGTTTTATGGATTTGTTTTTACGATAGGCATAGTAACGGGTTACTTACTATACGTGTAGAGTAAATTTCATGGACTGTTGGTCCTCGTGGAACATACATAAGTATCATCAAAGCTAATTCATATGCACTGCGTCAGATTATTTAAATGGCAGAGTAATAGTATAAAACTTTAAGTATTGAAATAAAACGAATTCTTACGGATTTTATCGCGAATTTGATTAAATTATATATTTTTTTTTAATTTCCCGTCGTTTCGATCACTTTACAGTTTTCGTGGTCACTGGGCGGCGTGTAAAAATTAAATCAAATTCGCGATTAAATCGGTAAGAATTTGTTTTATTTCAATGTGTAACATTCGGGTAAACGCAAGACACAATAAAGCTTTAAGTACACAACTATACTGTATGAGTATTCGTAAAATTCTTGTCTTTTTTGTTTACAAAGCGGATAATTTCCCCAGTTATAATGGTTGTTATGAATGCTCCTATGCGTCAGTTAAACAGATGACCCAGAATCCGTTCTGCTGGAACGCATGACAGGAAGTATCAATAAGAAAGTAGCGGTTGACTCTACCGTTTATGTAGTCTTTACAGAGTTACTATCGTTTAAATAGAAGTGTAGTGAGCTGGTATACCCGAATGAATGAAAACGAATTTCACAGATTTCCGAAAATAGTGTTACGTATCTGCATACGTATGTTAATTTTGATATATGTGATAGTTATCCACTACGTTATGCATGTAAGTACCTTATCTAAAATATCTTATAGTTGGAGGTTGAAAAAAAAAATTAAAATTATGTAAAATGACAATTGCTGGCAGCATATTACTACTACCCCACTTCAATTTGTGTGAGTTTTTCGATTTGAGAAATATTATTTGAAATGCCTAGGATTCGAGTTAGTGTCCGACAAGGGTATAAATATTTAGAAAAGAAATGGTTGCCACGAATGCCACCTCTGTTTAAGGGAATACAGTATATACAATTGTATATACAATACATAATATATATAAGTATAAGGGAATACAGTAGTATACACCGCCCAGGGAATACAGTGTCAAAGAACGGAATTCTTTAAAAGCATGTTTTCACGTAATATTAATGTTAATTACCTAGTGGGCTCGTCAAGGAGCATAACTTGAGGATCAGTCAGCAGTTCACACGCTATAGTCACTCGTTTCCTCTCTCCTCCTGACAATCGTTCAGTCCTCGTGTTCAGTACATCGTATATTCCTATTTGCTTTGTGACCACTTCAACCTGGAAGCCCAACCATACCTTTAAGCCCCATTTACACGGGGAGAGTTTCTCGCTTCGAGGATACGACTATCGTAAGGATATTAGTTGACTCGTGTAAAAAAATACAGAACACGATAATCTTATGGCGGTTATGTCATACGATAATGGCATACGATTCTCGTCGCGAGAAACTCTCCCCGTGTAAATGGCACTTTATGGTAATAAACTATAATATGGCATTTAAAGTACTTAATGATAATGTTAATACCAGCGGCTATATTCAAGAACGATGAAATACCTAGTGAAGATACATAATTATACATATGAATGCTTCTATTCATAGGGATAAGAGTCTTAGATCCCTGATTATTTTGGAGATATACATATGTAGACAGAAAATACCGAATTTTACCCAACTAAAACCATGGAGGTAACACACAACACAAAATTGGTGTCCGGATCTCCAGAGGAATGTACCATAATAAAAATGATACTCGAAGACTTAAAATGTTGTGTTGGACTTGACTATTATGTATGATGAATAAAATAGTACGTTACTATCGCGTTTTAACATATATTTTTTTGTTCAGTTCATTCAGTTCACCTGATGGTAAGTGATCACTGCCACCCATGAAAATTCACAATGCTGGATCATGGATGTGTTGCCGGCCCAATTGGGAGGGGAACGAAGGAAAAAGGACTCACTAAACGATACGCGACAGCTAAGCTGTCGCTTCACATCGATTTCTTGTGAGACAGTGGTACCGCCCCGGATGAGCCTGCCCATTCATACTGAGTCATGAGAGACAACAGTGTGGCTCTAAAATTCTAGATTCTTTAATTCTCTCGTTTAACTTTACCTCTTGTATCTGCCATATTAAAAACCACTTACCGCATGATTTCGTTCGCGCCGAGTAGCACCAGGTAGATTGAGACTCGCTGCAAAATGCAATATTTCTCCCGCTGTCAAATTTTCTATGAGTGTTGCGTGTTGGGGCACCAATACCACGTTCCTTCCAGCTCCGTACAGGCATCCTGTCACATCATTCTTTCTAAAACAAATGATTCTACGTAAACATCTACATAAAATAATTAGTGGCGGAGCCACATTGTGATTATTTTGGATTGGCACTGTCTCACAACAAACTGATGTGAAACGGCGGCTTTAATGTAGTGTTTTATTTAGTGAGATTACCGTAGGTTCTGTATTACTATACTCCAGTCCGTTTTTACCTTCTATTTTCTTCTCACTTAAAAAAATTGTATTAGCTCTAGCAACCCAAATTACGTGGATATTTATGGGCGGCAATAATTACTTACCATAATGTAGTTTACTCATTTGATGGACATGTGCCATAAAACATCTTGTATTTTTTTTTACACCCACCCAATATACCCAACATTCACATACATAGTCCTGACCATACACTAAGATCGAGTCTTGTGTCGTGGGTATCAGAAACTACGAGTAACTCTCTCTCGGTCTCACAAACACCCAGACCCGAAACAAATACCTGTGGTTCAACCAAATATTTGTATCGGTGCGGGGATCGAACCCGCGGCCTCTCTTTTCACAATCACCAATTGCGTCACGGAGGCTGTCTTTTCAGTTTTGTATTTCATATATGGGTCTAATGGAACAGTATAGTAATTAATAGACCATACATCAGCTTATAAGCTTATTTCCGCTGTGAAGATGTAATAATCTTTCTTTTATTAATTATCTATTCTCGGGTTGATCATGTTGCTGGACAAACAAACGAGCACAAAAAGCTGACCTCGGAATGGAATCTAACACGTTATGGCTCATAGCTCATATGTTCTACCACTAGTATAGTTATTTATCCAATTGTGAAATATAATGTAAATACAATAAATATTTTATTCAGTGATAGCAGGATGCGCAAGTGTAACTGTTTAATTTATTGATTGCGAACACTTGACACGGTATTATCACAGTGATGTAAAATTATAGTTTTTGTTAATTGTTTATAACTTGTAGTCTACTGATAATTTTATATAGACTATGCAAGACGTGTTGTTAACCTGCAATTATGTGAAAAAGAGATAAAGATATTTTCATATTTGGTATAGGATCCTAAGATGTAAGTGGCATAAGATATTTGCTTGTTTATTACAAACTAAGCATCTATATACGTGTAATAGATATAATTTTTTGTTTTTATGTCAACATATTTGGGTAAATAATAGTATCAAATAATATTATCAACAAGAACGCAAAATTTGCTATTATCTCTTGACTACAATTGACATATTTATCTCATAGTTATTGAGTAAAGATTCCAATATTTGTATAATTAGGACGACGATAAAAAAATTAACTGAGAGATTACTAATTTTATTTTTATTAGTTCAGCAACAAATGACGCTATTTAAGTTTACAACCATCTAAATAAACCGAGAACAATTATTAATAACAAACAAATGTTATCTAACATTTGACTGTGTTAGATGTTGCTTACCAATACAAATACGTATATTGTAATGGATAACAAAATATTAATTGGTGACAGATATTGTATCTGTGTTTTGATATAACATTGCTGTAGGCTCAAGTCGTGGGGATGACGAAATATCTACACGTGGTCACATAAATATTGGTACCCATGACCAGGGCTCGCGGTGTCTACATATTATAAGGAGTTTTTATGAAAAACCATACAAGTTAAATGTACTGCAGCTGATGAATAATAACTAGAGACCGGATGATATGCAACATAAAAAGCTCAAAATATTCTTGCAAATATGCACGCAATATGCAATTGCACATGCAAATAAGCAAATGCATGTAATCCGGATTCTAGTAATAATCTTCTCGTTAACCAAAGAGAAAAACTCACTTTCTTCCAGCTAATATGTTGAGTAGTGTCGTCTTCCCTGCTCCCGAAGGTCCGAGGATGAAAGTGAGGCGTCCAGGTCTTATTGCTCCCGAAGCGCCGCTTAGGATGCTGTGCGATGTATTTGTAGGATTGCTCCTTTTGAACAATTTTCCACCTGATGAATTTTTAAGTATTGTTTAGTATGTGAAAATATAACTGCCACGGTGGTCTAGTTGTACTATGGTATGATTACAAAGATGGGGACTCGGGTTCGAATCAGTATCAGTCCGGAGTCAGGAATTTGTGCCCGATATGGCGATAGGCTCGCCCCCTATCACGTGGGACGGAACACATAGGGCGGACCGTGGGTGTTCTGGTTGCACCTCTGCCTACCCCTTCTGGGAAAAAGGCGTGATGCTTATGTATATATGTAAAAATAAATGGTCGAATACTTGGAATCAGGAAATTTGCAACTCAAGTTTTGAATAGATGCCACGCTCTTTTATGTTATCGTCTATTAGAAATATTTCTTAGAATCAATCGATTTTCCTACATCTAGTCTGTGCATAACAAAGACTAGATGGACTATTTCTATGGTAATAATTAATTTATCAGTACATTATAATTTACGAGTAATAGCGGCGCGTCCCAGCTTCGCCTGGGTGCAGATGTTTTTTGATTGCACTCCACACCACATATTTCGTACAAACTGGGACACCCTGTATATGTATTATACATATAAACATTCCTCTTGAATCACTCTATCTATTAAAATAACCGTATCAAAATCCGTTGCGTACTTTTAAAGATCTAAGCATACATAGGGACAGTCAGACAGCGGGAAGCGACTTATACTATGTAGTGAAGACGAAGGTTTCATCACATCCATTTATTACGACGTAATTTAGTAAAAAACAACAAGTTTGATACTCTTCAAGCGCGTCATAATTAGACCCTTAATGAACATTGTTGTTGGCATTTAAGCCCCATTTACACGGGGAGAGTTTCTTGCCTCGATGACATGATTATCGTAAGGATATAAAAAAGTTGCATCCTGTAAACATTTGTTAGAACACAATTATCTATGGAGGCTATGTCATGCGATAATCTCATACGATTCTCGCCGCGAGAAACTCTCTTCGTGTAAATGGGGATTAAAGCTCATTAGATGTGGTAAAAATTATTGCTTTTTTTAGTAGGTATGGTTGCAATTTAGCAATAACGTGATTATTTATTTTACAGCTGCAATACTAAAAGCTGTAATTACTTATGTAATTAATGCTGTAATTAATTATTCTTATTCTAGTGACTGCAAATTCGGTTATCTGGTATTGCCAAAAATCTTCGGTATGTTTCTAGTGAGACACCGGAGTCCCCTATTTGTGGTGAACGTAGTCATGGGGTTTTTAGCCGGCAGAAATCCGGCTTAATCTGTCTATCAACTCCGATGTAAACAGGGAACCAAGAGAGACTTCCCCATGTTAAAAAAAGGTATTACCAAAAATAGAAATCTCTACCCATTGAGTAATGTAATGTAAAGTACTATGGAATAATCACCGGTAATCCTGTGGTCCCAAAGACCATTCGTTTAGGCACAATATGTCAAAGTTCATACTGTATGCAGATCCATAACTAGTAAATAACGTGGTTCCAAAAAAATCATATTATTGTCTTTGAATATGTTTGAACGTTTAAAAAATATAGGTATAATCCTGTCACAGTGTTCACACGAAGATTATGTTAGTGATAGTCAGTTTCAACTACTTTTCTATTAAAGTTATCCGTAAAGTTGGACGATCGTTGTAGGATGTAGTAAAACTGGTTACGTCGATTAGACTTTTCGACATATTTCGACTACATTCGATTAATTTCGGAGGTCAGCCACTCATTTTTTGCGATAACATGTTAGAAGTTTTTATTAGTGGCTCGTATGCATAGATGTTACACAATATATGCTTATAAGACGTAAAATAATACAAAAAAGACTTTTATTATTTATTTATTTAGTTCTAACACTTCTTGGTGAAGGAAGAGCGGTTCCATTTGGCTCACAAATTTGAGGAAGCATTATTAATTCACGTTTTATTAATAATTCTATTTATGTGTTTTAAAGAAATACAATTCACCGGTTATCTAACACCAACCAAATCGTTGACACTGTAAACACCAAAAGTAATCTAAACGAAAACACATGAAGAGATTGATGGAAATAGACGAAGCAAAAATATGTCTGATCGAGCAGTAGAGATCTGTAATCTCTGCCTACCCCTATGGGATACAGACGTAACGGTTATGTATGAAAAAACCTTAAAATATTTCTCTTTATTAGATGTGTCAATAAAATTATAACTACTTTATGTTCTGTAACAAAAACGAACAAATCCCCAAGTTTGAAATTTTACGGCGTAAACTTATAAGTTCCAGTATTGCAAAAGATGACCTTCATATGAGTTTAAGTCAACGACCTTCATAAGTTCTTTTTATTAAATACATTTGGGTATTTTTTAATTGTTTTAACCTTTGTTATTTTTAAGGGAACCGCGTCAAAAACTGGATTGTTTATATCGAAAAGTAAACAAGTAGAGTTATCTATATATAAAGGTTTTAAGTTTGGTACTGTAAGTGTCACGTTAATTAAGAACATATTGGCTCATGATGTGTGAGTTACGAAAGAATGGTTATGTAAGGAAATATCGCTATTTTTAACAAGTAATTCATTAGAATTCGCGGTTGTTTATGAATTTATTTAACACCATTCAGTATCAATATTCCAATGTCAAAATGCTAATTATGTAAATGATACGACAAAGTGAGTCGTTAAATCAGTTGTAATTACAAGTTCGTTTTCACAGAATATTATTTCTCATTTTTGTCACAAACATATTATCAAACTACGGGTAAGTATGTGTACAGTATACATAAACTTTGAACCTAGCCGAACAGGAAACTATGATTATCACATAGCATTGATGTTTTACGAATAATACAAGCTAGAGGTGATGTTTTATCTTATTCATATTGTCATTGAGGCTTATTTTATTTTATATTCATTAAAATTTATATAAATATTAATGGACTTCTGCTGTTATTGAATCGATTCAAATGTGTTTCATGTTGTCAGCCACGAGAATCCGCCTAAGACAATTTTAAGGAATGAAATATATATTTAATCCTTCTTGTTCAGTTTTTGACCACGAAGTTTTTGTGCTTTTGCAGGGCAAATAGTAGAGTCGCGTGGAGATTTTTTTAAAGCATTTTTTTCACCCAAATCCATATCTGTCATTTAGCTTTTCATTATTTAACACACTATTTTTGTAAAAGAAATTCTTTGTAGTATGATTAAAATTAAATATATTCAAGATGTAACACCACAAACACCACAACATTGACGCGGGCTGGTAAAGTAATAAGCGATCATGGCTCGTGGTAAATTCTCGGAATTCCGAGTACTTTAGAGATTATATATATATATATATATATATATATATAATATGATATAATTACCATTTTTTAACAACAACCTAGGGGGAGGCCTATGGTCACTAGTGCACTTCCCGTGGCAGAATAGAAGATGAAGAACAACAACAACCATAACCAACGATTATATATATATATATATATATATATATATATAATTATATATATATATATATATAATTATATCGAATTTAATTGCCTACGTGACCAAAAAACGAACTCGTTTCATCTTGACAAATAGTAAATTGTAAAACTTGCAATATATATTACAAAATAGTATATAAAACTAGTTTTTTAATTACAAGTTTAGTAATTAAATTCAATTAAGTAATTGCGTTACTTCATGAGTTCTAACCACACTCCCAAGGCTTAAATTGCAAATTGTATGATTTTTCCTTAACGGAAACAATAACAGTAAATGAGATAATGTTATCAGTGTTCAAAATTGGGTTTTGTTTATATCATTTAATTTTGTTAACTGGTTTACATGTGTCAAATTTATGTTTTGTTTCACTAATGTTCCTAATTATTGTCTAGGTCAATTATATCTTTTTTTATAATGTATGCATATTTAATTGTTTTGACAGTTACTCACAATTAATTATGAAATTATTAATATACTAGATTTTGCCCGCAACTTCGTCTGCGCGATTTACTTTATTTGAAATTAAGTTTACTTTATTACCTACAATTTACATTACACCCACTTAAAACATAAAAATACTTACTATAATTCGTCATTATTAATCCAACTATATATTTTAAATAGATACGATTTTTATTCAATCGCTATATGAAAAATAGGTACTTCCGTTCAAAATTTCGCTACTCCTCTTCACCACCAAAATGTAAAATTTCGAAACCCTGAACCACTTACAATATTTATTTATGATTATTATTTGCGCGGATCTCAATTTATTATTTGTAAATGAAAGTTCCTTATGCCTATGACTTATTAAATATTTAAGTTCTTGTTAGATAATCTATAACATCCCCGTCATCCCTCTAAAATGTGGATATCTAAAAAACTAAAAAACCGCGAGTTACTTTATTATTTATTTGTGGTAAGGAGATATAATTCCAATTTTAAAGTTCTGTATTTTAAAAAACCTGATTTCACCATACGTTGTGTACCTTCCCCTTCCATAAATCTGAAGTGCTAAAACCATTTAACCACTTACGGAATCAGTTATCTACGATTTAAATATCGCTTTTCCTGCCCTGTTCGCGACTTGAATTTATACAATCAGACTCAATTTTTATGGGATTTTTTATACCTACGGAACCCTAAATGATTTTCACATCAAAATAAATCAAAGAAACCCAAAGAACTCAGCCTCACGCGTGTTGTAATACAATCTTTAAAAAAATAACCCCTTATTTTAAGGGATTTTTTTTTGTGCAGAACCCTAAATAAATATCTAAAATTAAAGTAGCCTAAGTTACTCTCACAAAAATTATCTGTCAGTAAAAGTCCCGTCAAAATCGGTATAGCCGTTCCCGAGATTAGCGGCAACAAACAGACCTACAGCCAGACAGACTAAAAAAATATTATTATTACTATACAGGTATCGTGTAAATAAAGTTATGTACCTACTTGAAAAAAAAAAGCTATTTTGACTTTACAGACAGCCACTTCAATTTTATTTATATGTGTATAGATTAAATTAACAATAATTAGAAACACGTATAGTATATATACATCTACGCATGCAAGTTTTTTGGAACATTTTTACGCAACGCAATTACTTCTGGAAATTTAATCCTGGACTTTGTGAAGGTCTTTTCATACCTAGAATTGATTAACACAATAATTTACAAGTTATTTAACCAAAATTATACATATATACTTATAATTACACACATCACCGAAGCAGCTATAGATACACTCTCACAACTTTCCCTTCGAAAGCTTCACAATTACCAGAACGGTTGGGGATTTTGCATCCAATATTCAGGAAGACGGTGATATCACATCTCTCATTCTCTTCAATCACGATAGTGGATTCGTCTTCCATTTTAGGTTTATCGAATAATTTTACGACACGGTAGCGCTGATCGAAGCGCACGCGGCTGCGCAGCGCTCAGTTAGTTGTGTGACTGACAAGATGGTCGCTGACTTGTCAGCTACCACATTCGGGTTACAACTGCACAATCGTTGAGACTGAGCGCAATTTTCGAGTCGCACACATTATCACTTTTTTTATTGCATATGTCCGGTAAACGAGCAAACTGTCACCTGATGGTAAGTGGCTACTGTCGCCCACAAATATGCACAATTCTTGAGTTGTAGGTGCGTTGTCAGAAACTCGAAAGGGAAAGTGAAAAGAACGGAAAAGATAGGGGGAGAAAAGGGATGCCAGGCTTATAGTTTATACTTTGAAGATGCAGTGGTCTGTAATGAATGACAGCACACTCAAATAAATGTAATCGAATTAGGTAAAAGAATAGGTGTTTCTTTAATTTAGTCTTCAATGTTTAATGACATTAAGGTAACAATTTCCAATAAACAGGTACCTATTTTGTTCACGCCGGTAATTAACTTTGTTATTTATATCATCGGAACGGGCTTAAGTGACCTTCGTTCTGGACCTTTTTAATATAGAGGGAGCGCTGTCATACATTTGCGTCTTCAAAAACGTAGACATTTACTTGTTCGTAAAAGCTGGTTACACTGTAAAGTTAGTAAAAAATTGAACTAATTATTTAACAACTAAATGCTATAAATACAGTTGGTAATCGATAAGTTATTATCCGTTTTAAACGAGTTTGAGTGTAACTACATATTTTTATTATAAACATTTCGTGAATGTTAGACAACTTGCCAAAAGTTAGCCAATAGGAGAGCAGAAAAAGGGTGGCACGGCACCACCATTTTTATATACGTTTTTGAAGCACCAGCGCTCCCGCTATATTATAAATACTTTAAGTTCTGGACCTATTTTTATTACACTTATTTTTACAAAAAAATAGTTGGTGTCTTGGAAAAATACTAGCTTATTCGATATTATTTCGTCAGATTCTTGTATTGGATATTGACCGGTTCGCGTACTTGAGCTAAGGACGTAGGCAATAATCGTGCAATTTAGGTAGTGGGGACAGCGATTACAGTACCTTCGCTCACAAATTTCATGTTTAACGCACAAAAATACTTTTAAACCAGTTATGCCGTACCACTTACCAGGGTAACAGTATTTCACACAGATAGCGATCAATTCTCAACGCGTGACTTTTATATACAATGTAAAATAACATCCCAGTTGGTACTCATACTAAATACAAAAGGGTATAATATAGTCTGTTTACTTGGACCTTTGGTATAAAAATAAAAACCCTTTTGCTTGTGTATGTACTTCATTATTTTTTCCAGCCAGTAGCAAAACGAAATAAATGTACCGTGTTTTTTATGTTTTAATGAATGCAAATGGTGATCGGAATATATTTTAATGCACGTCCTGCAGCTGCATAGGAAATAACGAGTTATTAATATTTTTGGCATGAGTTCATTGCCTTCATTAAGACATAATTATTTAATAACATTTCTTACTTGATGGATTTCAAAAGGTTCTTAGTTTGTTTAAACTTTGGATTTGCCTGTGTTCAAATATTTCTGCAGCGTGTTTCCTGTGACGATGTTGTAGATGATGATTATTATTTTATTAATAAATATCGCTGTATATTTTTAATGGAATATTTGTAAGTAGAGAGATACAAGGAATACCTATTGAAAACAAAAGTATAGGTACAATCTTAATAACAAGTTTTGAAAGTTTATTTTAATGTACTTATGATAATCAATTTTAACATTGAACGTGTATTGAAGGTAGATGACATCAGCATGCTTATAAGGCATGGAGGTTTTGTTTTTGTAGGTGCGAACAACTTTTAAGCCCATTAAAAACTTATTTGTTTTATTCCTGTTGGCTAATAGTTACAATAAATAAATGTATACACTTAAAAGTCACTTACATAGTTCTGACTCTACATTAAGTCTTGTGTCGTGGGTATCAGATACAACGAGAGGCTTTTCTCACAAACACCCAGACCCGACACAAATATTTGTGTGACAAAACATTTGTATTGGTGCGGGAATCGAACCCGCGGCATCTCGTTTCACATTCGGCGTCTAACTAACTACACCACGAAGGCTGTCGGAGGAGTTATTTATAATATTTTTTAAAAACAAGCTCAATGTATCAGTGAATTTGAAGATGTAAACCAACTTAGTTGAAATATAAATAGTTGTAAATTAATAAATACAGATTTCAGATCATAGACTGACATATACAACCTAGGGGTTAAAGAAAAAGTCTCTACTTTTCTATTCTAATATGGTGGTAGCATCTCGCAATGCGACCCGCCTCCCTTTCTTTTCCCAACTATCTCCTAATAAAAAATTGGTTGACAACTCTAATGTTTCTGGCTAATCAATATAATAAGTGCTTGAATACAATGTGTAATGAACCGTTATCGCAAATAATTATTAATTACCTTTAGTGATTTTCACATGTGTGCACGTAGCACAGGAAGTAATTCTTTTGTGTTTTTATTAAAAGATAATTAATTGACTGAATGCATTTAATAGTAACCAATAAACATAAAACTATTCAGAATATAGTGAGAAAATTTTAAATTCAGTTTTTAAACATTAAGATAAAACGTTGCTGAAAAACATTTATTGCAACAATTAACAATATGGCTGCACATTGAAATGCGAAACAAGTTTTTATTCACTACTTATATATTATACATATTTATTATTTCATAGATATCCCAAAAATTGATCTAGAACAGCCTTGATTGTTTTATTACTTCGATTATGCTATATATTTGCTGTGTCGGGGTTGCTGTGATTTTTGTTTTCAACGGATATAAAATATTCTTAGTTTCCGCCTTTATTAAGTAAATAACATAATCACAATGAGTCAATAGCGCAGTTATTATAAAATTATACACGACACGCGAGTCGCAGCCCGCAGGTCAATGCGAATTAGTTTGTGCATAGATAATTAGCTTAATTATTAATAGCTTTTCTGATAAAGCAGCCCAATCTTTAGTATAGTTATTGTTTAGGTATCTAAATATTTTGCCTGTAACCACGAAGTATTTATTTTGGAGGCATGAAGATTGTGTTAGATAAATTCACTAAATATTATTTTTGTGCTTGTACGTAAATAAATACTATGGCAAAGAAGATACCAGTTATGGAAAGTGATTTCAACACGAGCACAGTAAAATGTTTCTTGTAAAATGTATCGTAAGGAAAAAATATTTTCATTCGAAGTTCTTATCCTAATACTACTATATTCAGCCACAGGAAGTCTACTGCTGAACATAGGCCTCCCCCATGGATCGCCACATAAATCTGTTGGATGCGGCCTGCATCCAGCGACTTCTTGGGACCTTTAGATCGTCCGTGCACCTTGTAATTACTTAAAAAGATTATGATAATTGTGAGAATTTAAATCTGTTATAATTATAATATAGAAGCGGCTAACATCCTGGTAGAGCAAGCATAATTAAGCAGCAATAAGCATTAAGCAGCAATAAATATAGTTATTCGCCTATCCAACTTGTTTACTTTAAAAATATAATTCATTTTATTCCGGTTTGCCTTTTGAACATGGTAATTCCATATTTTTCTACAATACTTAAGCCGTTTACTATTTATGATTTGGCTGTTTTAAAACAATTAACCACTTTTAAGACATTTGTGTTAACTTTATAATTTATTATATACGAGTAGTACATTTTATTTATATTGTATTTACATTTCGTAAAATGTTTATGCGTTGGAATATATTAATGAATATTTTAAAAGATGAGCCGTTTTATTTTAGCTTTTTGTCCTTCGATCAAATATTTTGTCATTGAAAATAAAGTATTAAGAAATTCGGAGACATTCTCGTTACTACAAGATTGATTGTATACTGTAAAAGTAATGAACAGTGGTATTTTTTAATCTCACGCGTATAAGAATATAATGAAATGGCCAAGCCACGTATTTTGACTAAGGTATAGAGTTTGTAAAGTTAGGTCTTGCAGAGTTAGGTCGTGAAGAGTAGGAAGCTTGCCGCTACACGAGGACTCGATAAGTTTTTGTCAGCGCGAGTCATATGATAATATTTTTGTTGGGATATCTATATGTTCAAAGAGGTAGACAGAGGTGAACCTTGTGACACAGTTCGCCGAACTTATTTTTTTTTAAATGTTATAGAGGTTTACACATACGATGCTAATAATGCTGTGGATTTGGCTAATTTATGAAATTCATTACCCAGCCAGCGATCGCATTAGTTACATTATGTTTAACATTGAGAGCATAAACTTGAAGAGTAGGAACTTAAATGATTCTGGAATGGGTTTTATTCGAATCATACTCGTATTTACTATGCTATTTTTTTATTAAAAATCCTAGAAAGTAGCTGGACGCAGGCTGTTTCCAATATGTAACTAAGAAAATGTTAGGTAGAGATCTATATTCGCAACGGACATCTATAACCGATGATACACATTTAGAATAGTAATATGTCCTACGAAATGACGTACATATCGAACTATCTAAGAGGTAATTCATTACAAATATTAAGGGAAACAAACACTTACTTGTTATTTTGTATCCCACATCAGTAAACACAAGCAGTTTACCTTCCTCGATGCTGGAATCATCTTTTCCCACTTCCAAATCCATGTTTGCATAATACAAGCTCACCAACTAAATCCTTTGATGCAGTTGTTACATTTAATATGCGGATGAGTAAATTGAATTCGTCTCGACTAAACTCCGTCGCCGCTCGACTTGCAACTGTCACCGTTAATAATGAAATTCTAGAGCTACGATTGGTCATACGCATTCTGTACTTTATCTTCAATATATAGAAATAATGTAGTATCCAATTATTTAAGCGGATATATAAGATAATAAATTAAATAGTAGATAAACAAGATTAATATGCAGCACGCTGAAGCGCTGTGTTTAATGAGCATCGGAAAGCAGTTTATTGACTGCCTCGCGCAATATTGTTAATAAGCGAAGGGAATTTAATTACGATTACTTTAACTACTATTCTTGACGTACATATACATTGAGTACATACTAATATTTTTCTGAGGTTACAAGGTTTAATAAAGCTACATGTTTTGTGAGAAAAATAAGAGTCAGTTTTAACAATCGTTGTGTTGCACAAACGTTTTGTTTAGTTTTTCTTTTTTAGCCTGAATTATTATCCTAACCTGGCTTTATTGTTTCTTATGTTTTATATGTAATTTTTGTAACTCATAGGTACACAAGTATCCGTGTATGCGGCATGACAATGTAGTGAGTCAGAAGTTTAATTTCCGTTCCTTGTAAAATTGTGACCTATAGGACGAGACTGACTACTATCAGCAATCGGATATATTCATTACACTGATTATGTAGACAGATCTATTAACATTGTTTTTAATCGATTCGTTATAACAAAATTATGTATTTGTTTTTCTTCGTAAGCCTAATAGCGTTGCAGCCGGTCAGGCGCTCGATGGTTGAATTAAAAGCCACAACATTTTATTATCGATCGATAAATATAATCCCGATTGGTTCCGCCGACCTCATGTAACCTTGGGATAAGGGAAAGTAAGAGAAGAGGGTGTAAATATTTTAGAAAGATTGTGTGTGTGTGAAACTTATGATCAGTATAGTTTTATACAATAACGTTTTATGTCTAATTTTTTGGAGGAACTTCAGCCGTTTTTATTTGCTTGCGAATAACTTACTGGTGGCATTTACAAATGAACCAGTTATTCAGTACCAAGATAAACAAAAATACATGTTTTATGTCTTTTACCCAATAAAAACTGTTAATAAAATCAAGCTATGACTGACTAATTCGCGGTTAAAAATAAAACTGGTTTTATTCAGCGAAAACACACACATGTATTTATGAATTTTCATTAAGTAAACCTTACTTACGACCAACCCGCCCTAGGCCAGCGTGGTGGACTATATGGCCTAAACACTCTCAATCGTGCTCTCGATTGTAGAGAAGGCCCGTGCCCTGCAGTGGAACGTCTATGGGCTGATACAGAACAGTAAACCTAACTTAAGTTAGGTTATCATAAGTGAGGTTTAGTTTATTAATCTTAACTTTATATAAAAACACGCTTAGATTATCCTTTCGGATAAGTTTCAGATCTGATCCGCCCCGGGGGCCGGATTTCATTAGTAGGTAATCCTGATTATATTCTACTCCGTTGATTTCGAACACGGACAACAGGCATGCACGTCTGGTCCGGTTCTTGCCACATAAGTAGGTTTACCAGGCATATGAAAGGTCTTCTCAAGTAGTTTTGCCGGGTAAATCCGTCTGTTCCTAGCAAATACCCTTACCCAAGACCGTGTGGTGGAACCACGAGTCAGGGGGGTTACTCAAATTATAAAAAATATAAATGAACTGCTCTGATTTAAACCAACTTATAACTTTTGTAATAATAAATTGGTTTTGAAAAGACCAACACTAGAGTTTCTTGGCCGTTCTTCTCTAGTGAAAACCGCTTTCTGAACTGGGTGGTAGAAAAAAAATGATTAAATCTAAATTATGTTGAACTTTTTAATGGATTCAAAAAAATATTTACATTTTCATTTACTCTATGATCCGCAACGAAACTCGAATGTTCAGACGTCGCACGTAAAACTGTACGAATGTGCCTAGGTATTCCACAAAATGATCGAGTCATCTATCCTACGTCCTATTGACTTAATTCGAAGTGAATAAAAAGTATAATAGATATGATTATTAGATGTGGAAAACTTATAACCTACTTCAGAAGTCGAACGTCCGAATATTCAAGTTTCGTTTCGGATTATAGAGTAAACCCAAGACTTGGAACGCGTAAATCTGTGAGTATGACTAGGTAATGATTGAGCGTTTAACATATTTTAATAATGATTAGCCTTGTCCTTTGTACGCCAATCTTTGATTTGATGCAAATATCGAAGGTTGCGGTTGGAGCAGGCAGGATACCTACAATAATTGCATATAATTATTTATTGTTAGTTATTCATTATTCATAGTTTAGCGGGCATATATGTCACACGTTAGGGCTTGTACATAAAACTGCGAATTGCTGCGATGCGATTTCGTGCAGCAAGGCATCTCCTTTCTACGATTGGGGTGACGCTTATTGCTACATACTTATAGGAAAAATAAATAAAGAAACAGGTATGAGCGGTGCGAATCAATTCGCAAATAATTGTGATGCGTCGAAGAAGCTCGTAGATTTTTACGATACGTCATCACATCGCAGTTTTGTGTACGCGCCCATAGGGTCTTTTATATGTAAGGAATCCACGCTACCACCAGATGGTCTAATCTCAATGAGAGGAAAAGAGTTTTATTTGAAGGAGGGAATATAAGCCTGTTGACAAATGAAAATCGATGCCTTGAAGTATTTTCCCATGCTCCCAAGATAAGGTCCTAACAATAAAAGTAGCTTTCTACGTTACTTATATTACTCGTATATTTAAAACCAAGGGTTTGATGGCGGGGAAATTAGAAGTGGCTCTAATAGGTATAGAAAGGTACCGATGTGCTTTTATAACATGTCATGAATTGTTTCCTGGATTATACTCGTAGTATGTTTGTTTAAGAGCTATAGAGTTCATTTGTTTGGTAATATGTAAGGACATACAGTCAAACTGTTTGCATAGTAATATTTTGGGGAGACGATAAACGCAGTGTGTGCCCGCCACAGTTATGTAATAGTAATAATATAGTACTGCTATATTGGTGAAAATTGAACTAATTATTTAACTACATATTTCTAAAAAAATCCTTGGTGACCGAAATTAAATTTTTATCCGTCTAAAACGATTTTGAATGATGCATAGACTATGATCGATTTTTTAAATTCTTTTGCGATTAAAAATAAATACTTACTATTAAATAAAACTCTCCAGTCTACTCGATTTCAAACATTTCTAACTTGTATAATTCTTTATGGATTCACAAAATTCTTTTTTTGCTAGATTTTGGATGTATACCTTTAGCGAAATACCACAAAACATGGAGTCAAATACCCTATTGGTCATGCCAGTAATGAAAATATTAAGGCGTATAAATAAAACATTTTGTAATATTTACAAAATTATATATTTCTTTCCATTTTCCCTCTTCCATTTTTGAATATAAAATTTAGACGTTTATAATTTATTTATTTACATAATAAAATCTATGACACAATAGTAATGACACAATGGCATAAATATGTAATAACTAATCTCTGGGACAGGCCTTTATATAACAATTTGTTTTAGGCCGGAAAAGCCAAATATTTTTATTATTAAATTACATAAAATATACTTTAAATGCCCTTAATATTTAATCACTCAGAAGTGAGCGATTGATTAAATTAACTGAGTTTTTTTTTAACTTAAATGGAGTGTATTTTATTTTCACTTCTAATTGGTAAGCGATACAGCAACACCGAATTTTATAGTTAAATAACAAAATAACTGTAATACAACTTTAGACTTATTTTCTATATATTCAAATTGGTTCGTTGATAATCCAATGCTTTGTAATCACATTCTCGGCATTTGCGTTAATAAAGTTAAAGTTCACATACCTGGATCCAACATGTCCATTTAAATTTAAATAAATAAATTTAAAAATGTCAATATGTGATAGTATAACTTCTGAAAAAAATCGTATTGAATATATTGAATTTATATACTAGCAGCGTGCATATATTATACTACATTTGGATTTATTTGGTCTTATACATTGAGATATTTTGCTACAGCGGACATCGTGAACAAAATGTCTGTAACAGAAATTGCGGTATCGTCACAAAATTTCCATTTCTATCTCTGTTACTTCTACGGAGTTACACAGCTTCCCTCTCACTCCTTTAAATCCCCGATTTAAAATTTTGATCGCGATATCAGCTTTATTAAATTACATAAATGGTCTTATAAGACTAATTAGTGTTAAAAAAATATTGCCTTTGTGTAGAATTTTCATAGAAAATATGGCCTATGTACACGCATAAAAAATAAAATTTGTGCATTTCAATTTTGAACGATGCATTGCAACTTTGAGGATGTCTGAGGAGGAGGATGCCTGTAATCTATACCCTTAAATACAAAGAAAATATTGTGTACTTTGTTCAATACAAAACAAAACACAGTTAACTATAATGTATCCGAAGTCAGTATATTAAACTGTTGATTGTTAAACCATGTTTATTGTCAGTCGATTGAGTTTACATTAGGAAAATAATTTCGACTTATATACGTATTATCAACTTACATTACCTCAGGCAATCGGTGTAGTAGTATAACTTCTATAAGAATATAATATATAAAAATCTATGATAATCGTGGCCCATGGACCACTACACTGAATGATATGTATCGTGACCTTCCTTTAAAATAAAAAGGCATCCATTACCACTAATTTTAAAAGTCACTGTCTTTAACACAGTCTTTATGTTTTGTTCTTCCTTCAACACATGCTTTATATCATCCTATATACTACCTATAGTATAACTATCAAAATTAATTTATACAACACACGAAGTCACTTATACAGGACATATTATCTTTAACATTTCATGTAGAGGTAATCACAGAAAGCAATTGTTATTGACAATGTTAATGTATATAAGTATTTATATGAAAGGATATTACAGCCAATATATATAAAGTCGTCACTGCACCCTCATGGCAATCATTATTCATAACTAGGGGCGGGCCCGGCTCCGCCTGGGTGCAGATACTTTTTGAGTCCAGTCCACATCACCAACATATTATTGTTTTATTTATATTATTACTGTTTTATTTATATTCAAACTCAATGCCGTCCTCTGTTTTGCGTTGCTCGTCCCGTCCCGTTTCATTCACACATAAGGCATGTGATCCAGTCCCTTGCCATCCCTTTGAGTGTAAAGAAGCAACAAATATATCTGATTTCCTTCCTCATCCCACGGGAACTCTCCATTTTTCGAATTAAAAAGTAGCCTTAGTATTAATCCAAGGTGTCAGCTATCTCCATACCAAATTTCATTGAAATCCGTTAAGCTATTTCTGGGATCATCCCGCACAACCTCACAGACAAACAGACAATAATTCTATCCATCGTTACGTTGGGTTCTATTACGTTCATGAAGTCCCCGATCAGAGTGTTTCTGCAATATTTTCTATGTACAGATATCGATCAGTTACAACATTATTATAATGTATAGATAACTTATACTCAACTATTTGAATACACGAAGAAATCTCTAGTTCATTTTGCTACTTACGGCCATAAACCATTTAAACTATAACGAATAGATCACGAGATATGACTTGAATACAAACATACATAAACTCACGCATTTTCTTAGAAGGAGTAGGCAAAGGTTCTCCTGGTAGTAACTAAGCACCCACGTTTCGCCTTGTCTAAATACAAACACTTATGAAATACAGCCAAAAACTTTTATATTTTTAGATATACTATAATATACCGAATAAAATGTATACAAAAAAGGGTGGTACGCAGTCACACTATTTCACCCTTTTTTATTATTAAATTACATAAAATGTATATATTATATATACATGCCTGATATATAAGCTCAAATTTATTTCGCGACCATTCTTTTATATTACAAATCAATGACCTCAATAGATTTACGAGTATAGTCAGACTCTTGTCTTTTCTTTTGTTCTTAGGTATGTTATGAGAGAATTGCAACAGAGCTAGATGGCTTTACTGTAGATATTAGCTGCTCTTTTTCTTAGAGTTTCTCGCCTCGAAGATACGATTATCGTAAGAATATAAAAAAGTTGTATCGTGTAAACGATTGTCAGAACACGATAATCTATGATCGCATACGATTCTCGCCGCGAGAAACTCTCCCTAGTAAATATCGCTTTAAAGATCATGACACAACTTGGATAATGAGTCTATCGTATTTTCTTAAGGGTCCAACAGTACTTGTAAATGCAGATAGACTACTCTACGACAAAACCAATGTCAAAACGAAATTAGATTTAAACAGCACTGACTTGATATACATAATATACATATATTATAGTTAGTATATTGTAAATACATTTGGGTTCAAGGGATTCTAAAAGAAAAGGGCTGATAGAAAGGGAATGAAGTTTCCGATAGAAACATAATAGAAGGCAATGCAAACTTAAAATAAGAATGGGATACGAGTATTTGCAGACAGAAGAAGGAAGCGAATTATAATTAATTTATACCTCACTGACAGTTCTACATTCACTGAAGGACACAATTAACGTATAATGTTCATTTACTGGCGCATTTTATTAACTAAGCAATTCATACTGTAAAATGCGAATTCATTTATACCCTGTAATTGAAATTCTCTCCATAATTGTCTACAGCATTTGTCATTGTCACAATATCACTCGTCCATTTAAAGCTAACATAATCACCATTTGTTTTTTAGTCTAATTTTTAATATAATATACGACAGAGTGATTACCACCACGCTAATGCCGAATAGAGCACCAAGAACTATGATATATTTTTCATCCGACATCCCATTGTCTAATAAAATCTGTCTCGGGATCCTGTAGTGGCAATAATTAATGGAACATTCGAGTTTGGAACGGTCTCCATATATTGCAAGCATAAGTCCAACTAACCCGTGCTTCAGAAACGAGATGTGGAATAAGGACCGGAAAATTGACGGAGCATCGCAATATTTAAGGAAGAACCCGGAGAATATTGTAAACGGCATAATAAATAACGGCCCAAACACCACTCCATTCTGAAAACGAAATAAGGTATTATTAGTGTATATCAAAAGCATCCAACAAAATCTAAGATCTAAATTAGAATCTGATAAGGCTAAAATGGTAAACCATGTGACTTTGGACTGTATTCCTTCAATAGTTCTGGTTATGTATAATTAGGCAAACGTTGACATAACAATTTACATCTCAGAAAGGCAATTAAGGCGCACCAAAAATGGAGTAAAACCGTACCTAATATCCATTTCAGTATTGTAAATGTCATAATTCGTTAATTGAAATTTTTGCCCGGAGATAATTTTCTGGTTGAAAAGTGACATCGACTTTTTAATCGTGGAAAAATGGATCTAATTTGAAAGTAAATTTAATATTGGTACATAATTTAATGAAATAGAAGTTCTTGATACTCACTTTAACATTAAACATGGACCCGTTGAGCAACCCCATGCAGAGAGCGACGTACGAGACTAGAAGCAATGTTATGCAGAATGTGATGAATCTTGAGGCTTCATATGGTTGTCCTGTCAACCAGTACGCGACACAGGCGTACGTTAGAGTACACACTGTCTGCGTTGGTAATGTAGAGATCAATGTGGAAGCATAATACGCGCCCGTAGTGTACCAGCGGTTGAAGTGTTCTCGTCTGACTAAGGGAATTTGTTGTGGGACTGAAATAATAAAGAATGCTTTGTCAATAAGGTGCTTTTTCTTTAGAAGCTTAATATTGTTATTATTGGAGTCTAGAATTTTTGTGTAATATGTTCCTTTTTATTCTATTACGCCTCTCCTCCACACTATTGAAATATTATCTGCTTGGTTAAATCTAGCTTGTACTTGACTATGTTTTTATGGGGTCGAATTGGGTTTCGTTTGAAATACTTTAAGTTGTATTTCAGTTTTATAATCAAATATATTGTATTAAGTTTTTAAAGACCTCTACAGCAGTGGGACGAATATGGGCTGATACATACAAGATGGAAATATACTCTATAGCAAAAGTGCTATAGCGTTCAAAGGAACGACATGCGTCGAATAGCCGGTTCATTTATGTACATGACGTACGCATGCAGATTTATCTAGTTCAATATTCTTTAGTCGGGATTGCGACATGTGGCCATGATAGCCGCAGGGCAAGGCCGCGTTTGTTTACACAATTTTAATTTAATTCGGAAAGCATATTAATTGCGTTTTTGTTAGTAAACGTGTGATAAATTAGAGCAGTTTATATAAATTGTGTATAATGTGTGTGTATTTGGCATAACTCTGCAGACCTGCGTCTAACGGAATACTCGAAACTAAAACAATTTACTATGAATATAACCTCAGAACATTTATGACACTCATACATTTATTTTTGACAGCCTCCGTGGCGCAGTTGGTTAGACGCCGGCTGTGAAACGAGAGGCCGCGCATTCGATCTCCGCACCGAGAAAAGTATTTGTGTGATCCACAGGGATTTGTTTCGGGTGTTTGTGAGACCGAAAAATCTCTCGAAGTTCCTGATATCCACGATACAAGTCTCAATAGTCGATCGTAGTGTGGGGTCAGGACTATGTATGTGACTGTTGGGTGTATTTTATTGTATATATATTTTTAGCGAAGACAAGTTTATGTACGGAATACGGATGTTCCGACGATATGAGGAGTGAATAACATTTATGTCCTTGTGTTATTGATTAAATCAATATTTTAATTTTCTACAATGTTGCGATATTTATAAGCTCATGATTAAATTAGCGAGTTAAGAAATATTAGCAAGATATGAGTGTCGCCTTGTTACTATGCCCGCAATTTGAAATATTTCTTCACAATCAATCATACACAACACACACTGACGTAGCTTTAGATTAAAAAATATCTTTTTTCAACGTCATTGCGTTTCATTGTCTCATTAAGTCTAAGCAATTAATAATGTTAAAAGAAAGCGTAGTTGATGCAACTAATACATTCTTTACATATTATTTGGAATCAGAAAAATATTAATACATTTAATGGTACCTATGTCTCAATTGCCTAGCACGGTAATTTTTAAAAAAAGAGGTCGATTTCCTTAGTTTGAATCCTCTAATTATGTTACTGCAGGTCTTTCTCTTTTAATGCAGATATTGAATTTTCTACCGTCAATGCAGGGTATATCAAGACTGCTACCGGAAACGAAACCAGGTGGTAGTTTTAGTGACTACAGACACGATGTCACTAAAAATTTTGCGAAAAAACGCGACGTTTTCTTTTTCGTAATGTTTTAAATATCATTGTGTTTGGGTGGTAAATCCATAGATTTTGCATTATAATTTCAGAAATTATGTCAGAAATTATAATTTAAAGCCTTGCGTTCTATAGCGTCTTTAAAAATAAAAGGGTGTACATTATTTTTTCAGGAATATGTATGTATTTAGCACCCAAATACGATGGTAGGAAAAAAAGTAAAGAAAAATCGTCGCTTTTTTTTTTGCTAAAATTTTAGTTGCATTGTGTCTGAAGTCACTAAAACTACCAACTGACTTCGTTTTCGGTAGCAGTCTTGATATATCCTGTATACACATTACTATTAATAATAAAAATAAAAATAAAGAACTTACAATTGATTGAAACAGCACTGAAGGCGGTGAACATAAGAAACATGAGGCTAAAGAAGAGAAAGCTGTTGTTCTCTCTGACGTAGCGGCCGTCGTGGCCGATGTTGTACAATAAGATGCCGACGAACAGCGCCATGGAACAATGGATCCCGGAGATCATCAAAGTGTACGAGGGATTACGCCATACTGACTGAAATAGAAATAAAAAATGATGATAGTTTTGTTAATATCCATTTAATAAGATGCAAAGCGCAGCGTCGGATGGAAATGTATACTATATTATGATGAAGAAAATCGCTGTGGAAATACGTGGGAGGCCTATGTTCAGCGGCAGTTTCTTGGCTGATGATGATGATGATTCGTACACTAGTATTTCAGAATTGACTATTCGATATAGTCAGGTTTATTAGTTGCAAACATGTTTTTACTAAATTGTAAATTGTTTCAAAACGGATTTAGTAGTTTTGATAATTTTTTATCGAAAAATGATTGGAATTTTTATTTAACGAACAGCTGCTTGCATGACGTCAAGCCTTTGAACAAATAATCCGGTCCCTCGAAAATATTGTTTTCGAGTTCGAAAATTCGTGCAGAATATAACTAAAGAATCGAAACAAGGCCTAAAGGTTTTTAGGCCACGTGTTCCACTGAACCAATATGGAAACATAAAGTTTTTTATTGCATTAAACAACATGGTGCTAAAAATAACAACACTCGCGCGCTTGTATTAACGTAAAGTACGTTACTTTATGAAGGCAAACATAATGGAGAAGTTAATTAATCTTAATAACAATGTTTATTTACCAAGAGAGACCTTTGAGTTAACGTGATGAACTGCTTCCAAAACGACGTGGAGTATGAACTCTTTAATTTTAGAAGGATCTTACTGGTCGGGTCGTCTTTGGGAGTTGGTAATAAAGTTAACGAAACCTCGTCACATGTACTATGATTAGATATACCTGAAAGTAATACAAAATAAGTTAAAACTTTGAATTATCAATGGGCCTGATGGTGAACGCAGAACAGTCCAGAAAGATTATATCAACCATGGTGATATTTTCGTCTCTTTCTAATTAGTTGGTCCTCATCCAAGCGTACGCGACAGTCCTAACATCAGGAAATTATGCCTCAGGTAATCTGACTCGCTGAAGGCAAGGAAATAGCATTACTTTTTGCGGTTTTCTGTGACACAGTGTTACGACCCTGGTCGAGCTGGTCCATTCATGCTGCAGTCCGAGCTGCAGCGTGCTATAACACTTCAGATATTGTCACGGGCACGGCGCGGAGTTAGGTGTTAATTATCCGCACAGTTAGTATTACAATAATGCTGTTCTCTGTCACTCTTCAGCAACAGCAAGTACACGATGAGCATAGGCTAAAGAAATTCACATCGACCTGTTGGAAGCAGCCTGCCTCTAACGACTTCCTGCAACCTTAACTAGATCTTCCGTCTGCCCAACTGACGCTATTACCCTCATTTAATTATTATGCAAAATTTAAACACTAATTTCAAAAAGTTTATTGTAAATGATCTGGTCTACGCTGAAGAAGTTCATGGTGTTTGTGTTAGATAAGTATTTATTAACGACCATTTACTATGACTTCTCCATTTGCATACCTCATAGCGTTTGAAGTTCTCTTGTAGTATAACATGACTCGCTTTGCTATAGAGGACCGTCGAGCGCTATTTGTTCTCAAATCCACCTCTCATTTTTCAGAATTTATTAATTTAGGTACACTCAGGTTTCTGTAGGTTCCACCAACGATGGTTTCACAAAATGGCAATGGCAGTTATGTGGTTTAGAATGTTTGCTACCTTGAACACTTCGATATTGATTAAAATTGTTACACTTACTTATTAAATTACTATCAGTCTCATGAGAAATATTTGTGATCCATTCAGTGCTTCTTCCATTTTGCGAACATCTCACTAGCGTATGTATATTTTCCACGGATATTTCGATTACTGAAATATTAAAACAATAAAATTATAATTTATTACAAACCAGTCTTTATTTGACCTTGATGTCAGGTTCTATGCGATAAAAATATGTAAGAGAATTTTGTTTCTAGATTTTATTGTTCTTTAAGATAATTGCGTCTACAGTTCTTACATGTTAATTGCATTTCATGGTCACGACTTGTAAAATTTAGGAGTTCATTCCTCCACTGGTAGTATTATATTAATTTATGTAATTAAGATCTATTAAAATCAGCACGAAAATATACCTATAGCAGTAAAAGTTGCTATTTCGTGTTAGATCATTAAAATTATTTGAAGCAATATCCGCCAAAAAAGACGGAACTTTTTTTTAGATCTTTTTAAGATAGAACAGCCAAACTTTAATGGAGACATCACAATTGAATTAGGGGAAAAATTTACATTATAGTAATATGACCAGCTTCAACATTTTTATCCCATGTAAAGTGACTTAGATATGAAAATGATAATATACAAAAACAAAACTTACGAAAATCCACAGGACTGTGGTACGGTGGGCACAATAAATTATTTCTTTCTAAATAAGGCAATAGTTGTGGCACTGATCCAGTATAGGCACACCTGCCAGCTACCATCGCGTACAGTCGGTCCACCATCTGTAGCAGACCAGCTGACGGCTGGTGCATGGTCACCACCAACGTCCTCCCTTGCCGCGCTAAAAGGCGAAGTAATAATACTAGTTGCTTCGATATTGAACTATCCAGGCCGCTGGAAAGAATACACGGAATTGTTGTTATTTTTAGGATTAGCAATGGTGTACAAATTTAGTACAATATGAATTTTGAGACAGATATTAGTTCACGGCTGCGCATGCCTATGAACAGTGTGGATCGCGTACATTTTAGAAATATAGTACGGATTATAGAGTCTATAAGAAGATATGCTCGTTAGGGGTTAGCGAGTAGTTTAGAGTTACAATGTCCTCGACCACGAACAACGCCGTCCCGTCGCCGGTGTATTTTAGGAACATGTGACAGCAATTGGGGATGCGAAGCCTGTGCGCATGTGTGGATTCGCCTTTAGAATGCTTATTAAACGATTAAGCAAATTAATAGAAAGGAGACATAAATGTAGACAGGAGTCAATATAAGACTTGTCTAGTTTCGAGACTCGGGTCTAAACGACCCCAGGTTAAAATATTTGACAGATTAATAGCATCGACTAGGATTTGACATTTCACGTAACGCCATCGAATTAACAGATTCTGCGGCTTATTCTATACAAATATAAATTATGAATATGTTATTGATGTATTTCAAATCTAAACAAAAAGAAATAAGATCTATATTCCACTGGCTTTAGTAATCGTTTTGACTGACGCTACTTTACTCGTTTCTATGAATATGAAGAATGTCCATGTAACTGATTCAAACAGTCCACATATAAATGAATAGTGATAAAAACCCAAGTCTTAGTGTTACAATGTAACAATTATTGACGTTGGCACAAAGAGTAAAATAATGTGTTATTGTTTGGCCTGATAATAAAAATGATCGGCTAACTATTACAATATTACGGGTAACTTTATGTTTTTTATTACAACTGACGTGTATAACACAAAGATAAATGTGCCACGACAATAATAATGGAACATAAATAAAGACTTATTCACCTATGAGACTGTTGAATCGCGAGGGAAATGACCTCTTTATGACTAAATTAAATAATGCAAACATACTGTTTTGAATCGACCAACTGTTACAGGCGAAATAGTCGTCGATTACATCAGACGTATGATGTTATAAATGAAAAAGTGAGTTTGATTGCTACGCCTGCACGTCTTAATTATTCAATCGATTATCGCGAAATTTTACATACACGTGGTAGTGGTGCAGAAAAAGACATTGTATGCTATGTCCCGTATCCAGAACTAAATACTATTCCCGAAGGATATAAAAATATTATTTCGTCTTTCCAATAATGCTTCTTGGACTGACAACCTAAATAGACAAATTCTCCATTAAGTGCCAAATGGCACTTGTGTAAATACACGGGGAGAGTTTCTCACGGTGAGAATCGTATGCGATTTTCACATGACATAACCGCCATAAGATTATTGAGTTCTGACAATGTATACACGATACAACTTTTTTATATCCTTATGATAATCGTATCTTCGAGACGGAAACTCTCCCCGTTTAAATGGGTACAATGTTAATGGGTACAAAACAGCGAGAAGTCTCTAGTGAGACATAAAGTTACCTTGTTGGTTCATCGAGGAATAATACAGGAGGGTCAGAAACCAGCTCTAAACCTATTGCGAGCCGCTTCTTCTGTCCGCCCGACAGATTGCCGGCTCGTGTGTTGCGTGAACTATTTAAACCAAGCGCTACTATAATTTCATTTACCTGAAACGAATTAATTTATAATTAATTGTAAATTTCTAACTGTTAGTGTAAGAGTAAAATTATTTTATAGTTTAAGCCATGCAACATTAACTTTAATGTTTTGCAAAGGGTTTGTAAAGCATTGTATCCCATGATGATGATGTGATGAAATTAAAGGCTTGCGTTGAGAACACTGGTAACACTAGAGCGTTTTTAATAAGTGTCCTTTAACTGCTGTCGATATACTTCAAAAGTTATCTAAACAGATGAAACTTGCCTATTTTAAAAACTATAGAAGTAACTGGTTGAACTAGCAATAAAAAGTATAAGACGAAAGACCTGTTAAAAGTCCCAGTTGAAGCCTTAGGCACAAGCCTATGTTTAACCGTGGTCTTTCTGTTGCTAAGGATGAAATATACTAGGCATTTAGCACTTACCCGTTTCCGTTTTTGTTCGTTGCTAATATGATTGCCGAGTTTTAGTTCCGCCGCGAAGTTAAGTGACTCTTGAATCGTCAACATGTCTTGAACCATATCGTCTTGCAAGATATAACATGATCTGCGCCGAAATATCTTCTCGTTTCTCACACGTCCGTTGACGAATATGCTACCGCTCGTTGGTTTTCTATAAATAAAAACAAGAAGTTAATTTAAAGGCAGGTATATATTTGGAACTAAATGATGCCCACGAGTTTCGACGATACATTTGTGAGGTTTGACATATTTAGAATATCTACTTAAACAGAGCTTTATCAGTCATAGCTGTTGGTCAAGAAAATATTTTTATTAACCTAATGCTGAATCGAAATACCGTGAGTAATGAGGAATATTATCCTAATAAATTAGGTAATGTATTCCCTGTAACGAAATTTGCGTGTCATGGTGACATATCATAACGTTGGAGCTAGTTATAATTTTATTTAAGGATGGTAGAGACAACATTAATTAAAACTACAAATAGGGTATGGCGTCAGCTGTTCGTACCAAAAATTATTAAAAAAATATTATATTCATCGTATAGCTTGGCCATTTTTTGAAAAAGAGATTCTTATGAGATAGATTATGATTCATTCAGGTAGAAAATTTCCTCTTCGAGTTGCTATATAACACTTAATTTTAATTCATCTGAATTCTGTTGGCGTGTGGCGAAATTTGGAACTACAATTAAAAATTAAAAAAATATCTATCAAACGCATTCTTTAACATATGTTTTCATAATATAAACAACAAGCATTGATACTCTTAATGTAATAGTATTAACATGTCCAATATAATAAAATGTAAATAGAGAAAAATGTTCCTAATATTTTGACAATAGCATGGCAACATCGCATTCGGACGCCAAACGATCGTAGACAATATATAATTTTATGTATTGTCTTTACAGATTGACACATAGTTATAGTCATTGTGCGTGCAGTGCGTGGTGGCCTGTTGGTAAACGGACCAGACGCGACTGCCTACATGTTCACGGTGGTCGCGGGTTCAAATCCCAGGGCACACCTCTGACTTTTCGGAGTCATGTGTGTATTGATAGTCAATCACCACGCACTATAACGGTGAAGGAAAACATCGTGAGGAAAAGTGCATACCATAGCGATTTGTATAAATTTCTATGCTATGTAAAAGTCCACCAACCCGCATTAGGCCAGCGTGGTGGACTATATGGCCTAACCACTCTCAATCGTACTCTCGATTGTAGAGGAGGCCCGTGCCCTGCAGTGGGTCGTATATGGGCTGATACAATACAATACAATATAGTCATTGACACATAGTTTCTTATAAATTGTACTATCTATGGTTATAGTCGTAGACAGAGATTATGTATAATCGTTGTTTAACGTCCTGTATTAATCACTCTGGGTAGATAAAGAAGAACTTCTAGCCCAGACAGTTAAACTGAATATTAAATATAAGTGTTTGTAGGATTGAACTTTTTATAAATTCTGAAAACTTAAATTTATTAACGGGTATGGTAGAAAACAAAATGGTTATGATTTTCGAAAAATTTTACGAGTAGAAATTTTAAGAGATTGTTTTTAATTTTACGGGTGTATTTTGAGCCGATTTTGTTTTAATGTATGCCTTGTCAATTTTGAAAAAAAGACGTGAAAGTAACAGTTGAAACGACGATGAAGTACATCAGCGATACAATACGTTTCAATTGAGTGTTATCACAAAACATTTCATAATTGGGATACAAGCATGATACGGTAATATTACAACACGTTATATTTTTATATTATTTTTTATATCGATTGATTTGATACAACGTAGAACATTGTTATCCATTGTCTTTTACAAACAACGCATTGTTTCAAGTATTTTAATACGACCTTTTGTGGAATTCATTACGAAATTCATTTATGTGCTATCAAAATAAATCAAGATTGAAGATACAATTAGACTCAAAGCACAAACATAGGTAAAACAGCGTACGGACTTAAAAGGCGCTGAGACATGTACTTAAGACGACAATTGAATTAAATTAACTATGAATGGTCTCAGCAAATGGTCGTAGAAGTCTCGAGGGTCCCAGAAATAGATGATAAGACGATCCATACGGTTTTCAATGGAATCTATAGATAACGGGGCGACTAATGAGTAGCAAGGGAAAGACAAGGTCTTTGGCCAGTAGCAGGAAATATACAAATAAAAAATCACAATAATAGTGCATAATATGTAAAGCAGAAATAATAATTCAGAAGCAGATATTTTAATCGTGTGATTCTATTTTGAAATAAAATAGTAATTGTACGCTTTATTTATTTATTACATTAATAGTTTGCGTGTAATATGAGGTAGATTATTATAGAAAAACCATAAAGTCAAAGCAGTACAAATTATCTAGCAAATAAAACGAATTTATCTAAGCAAACTAATGTGGTTTTATTTATATCCAATGATCTATTATTATGGAGATTAGGGCAACAGGTGTAAAATGATTAGACAATGCAATATAATATTTAAAAAATGTGAGAATATCCGTTACAAAATGAGGAATTATATCAACAGAGTAAACCGCCTTGGTGGTACGTTATCAATGAATTTTTATTTTTCTTTTAAAACATAAATTACTTGGAACGTTCCTAACGTCATCGAAGAGCCAATATTTACAATATCAATGGGTTCTAACTTCTAAAACAGTATGTTGTAAAGTAATACTATTTGAAGAAATACTTTTTCCTGTGGGCATCGAATCTTTGACAACTGTGTGTGTCTGAGTCGTATTTTATTCAGCACTGTTATATTTAAGTTAATTTCGACATTTGGTGTATGTTTATATACAAATGACGTAAAGATGAGTGGAATTAGGTGAAGGTTAGATTGCATATTCAATTGAGAAAATAATAACATTAAAAAAAATGAACATTGTTAAAAACATTATAACAGTTTTTAATACAGTAACTTTTTAGTTTGTTTTCTCGTAAGATGGCGTTGACATGTAATTGAGGATAAGAGAATAAAATTCCTAAAAGTCATGAGTTGCCCTGAATTAAAATTTAAACCATGCTGTAATTTGAGTTATAATCACTACATTGTAAACCGGATTTAAAAAGAGCGACACTAGAGTTTATCCCCGTTTTCCTTGATGAAAACTAATTTCCCATCTGGGTGGTAGAAAAAAAATTGCTGGGTCCAAAAGGAGTAAAGCATTTAATAGATTCAATAATTCGTTTTCATTATATTAACCAGGTAGAGTGTTTAGCTTGGGGTGGATCCGATGGCGGACTATCCATACATACATACATAATATACATACATAATACACCGGCTCGATAAATATATTAAGGCTACTAGCACACAGCATGTATGGCAGTTGTAGTTTACGGTGCGAAATACAGGTTTTACCTAGTTTACACCTGGATCTGCTAAAAATATGAACATGCATTATTATGTAACTGTTCCATTAATATTTATGTTACGATAACCTTGTATGGTTTCATAAATTTTGAATTTATTGGTGCTAGGTAATAGAAAGAGATATTTCATATTAATATAAACATGTCCCATATTATTAGCCATTGTTGAGGATGTTCCGTCAAGGGCAGTGAGAAAGTATATAAATACATCCAACAGTCGCACACATGTTTTGGCTCTATAGTAGGATATAGTGTGAAGTGTGAACCACTTGTGTCGTGGCTATTGCAAAGTACGGGATGCATATAGGAGTAGCGGAATCATGAGAATATTAATTAAAACTATATAGCAGTTCGTACGCTCAAAAAATAATAAATTTTATTAAACGGAAAAGTCACAGGATAGTTTTTATTAGTTAGACATATAAAATAAATAAAATATTTTCTAAATTATATAAAAATATTTATTTTGATTTTTTTTTCTCTAATTTCATAATTTTAAAGTGTTTAGATTGACCCTTACTGATCCACCTCTTGTTTAACTTAAGATTTGAGGATTTTAATATTTCATTTTAAAAATTAAATAAAAAATGAATATGCGCATGTCAGACTATGTCCCTCAATCGTTGAGCAATTTCAATATAGAAAAAAAATAACCAGTTTCTTTTGCTTATACAGGTTTAATAGGCCTGATTACCGTTTAATTTAAATATGTAAGCATTCGTCGCGAGAGTGTCCATTTGACGTATCATTTATCAAATTGATACTTGGCATGTTAAATATAGATTCGATATTTGTTGTTGGGCGGTAAATTGACCATTCTTGTGATGTCAAACAGGCAATGCCTAGTGTGGGTGTCACCGCACTTTCAGAAAAATGTGAAAATGTACAAGGCTAAAAAAGGTTTTTATTATTTATATATATTATATTCAAATTGTTTTGGTGAAATCTTATCATCTATCAACGTTTTTTATAATTTATATAATTTCCGTTTTAAAATATTTTGTCATGAAATCTATTATCAAATATGATTCAGGGTAATAAATACACTTCTAATTTTAGAAATCCAATCACAAGGTGGACAGACGATTAATTATAATGTTTTTTGTAACTAGCTGGATGCAAGCTAGATACCCCAGGTAGGGAAATGTTCAGTACTACACTCTGTGGCTGAAGTAGCTGCTGGCAATTCATAATAGTATTGCATGTATATAAGCCGAAATATTTAAGCAAAGGCTTAATTTATTATTTTAATTTGTATCATACAAGTACCTTCATACCTAAGGTCTTCTGGTTATACATATCGGAATTAGTTGGACAATAAACGCGATTGTTAGCTGGTTTCGAATTCTTCAGATTGAGTAGCTGCTTTAAAAATAGCTATTAGAAGTAGATAAGTGTCCAACAGGTTTAAAAGGACACATTTTACAAAATAACAGTGGTTCAAAACACCAGATATGGTATTTTTATACTGGAACCATAAAGGAACCACAGCGCGTCTCAAAGTAACTGTAATGCCAATCAAAATAAAATGCACAGTTTCTATCGTCAATTGACACAATTATGCCGGCCTGTTAAAAATCTCGAAAACTCGAAAACTCGAAACGCAGTACACCTACAGGATTAACATGGCGCGTTTTCTATTGTATACTAATATCCTATATCCGATCAGCAGCTGGCCTTTAAACACTCGATTTAATTTAGTTCCGTATTGCCATCACGATCAAGTAAAATTGAGTAAGGTCGTGTTACTGTAGCGTTCTTAGTACCAATGACAAATCGATCATAACTAATCTTTTCCAAACGAAATCGAGTATCAATAGTAATCTAGTTGGTTCTACAGAACCTGCATAAAATTCCATTTGAATCCACTTTGGTTGATAAAAGACGAGACGAAAGGAAGTGAGTGAGGTCAATAAATGATAAATGAATACTTCCTTGTGTTCCTAATTCGTAGCGGTAAGCTGTACGGATGCCAAGATGAAACGTTGCGCCTTCCATAACCGCCATAATCACTTCGTTGTCAGCTCTTTACGGTGAGTGGGCAATGGGCATATGTATCGCTAGATAAGATAGCTATTAGCTGTTGTTATAAGCGCAAATAGAAGACTCGATATTATGCAAGTAGACATGTTTACAAATGTATGCTGGGTGGAAAGCAAACATTTTTACTTCTGAATTGTTTGGCGGCATATGGGATTTTTATTACTTTCGAAGGCAGATGAGCATGCGGTCCGTCTGATAGTAAGCGATCGCCAGCGCTTATAGACCTTTGCAATGCCAGGGGTTCTTGTCAGTCATCATTATTATGTCGAGTAGAGCTAGAATAATTTTATCGATCAGTGAAAAATCTTGCCAGTCGAGTGCCCACTTAGGCTTTGTCTCTGTTCCGTTTATTTACTCGTGTGCTTACACTACGTTTTTTTCACTGAACTTATTATGGCCTTGACCAATACTATAATATGAAAGATAAGAAATACTGTAGGAAACGAGTCAATTACGTGTATATTAAACAGGCAGAACAAAATCACTCCAATATAATGGCGATTGCAGTACAGTTCAAATGAAGTTCGACACAGTGAAACGAAACTTGAATGTTCGGACGTTCGAAGTAAGTAAGTTTTAAGTAATCCATTTCTAAAAATCAACACTATTCTCTATGATACTTATCATTCACTTCGAACTAAGTCTATAGTTACGAGGTACGATAGAGGATTCGAACATTTTGTGGAGTACCTAGGCAAATTCGTACAGTTTAACGTGCGCCGTTCGAACATCCGAATTTCGTTTCGGATTATAAAGTAACCCCACAGTTATATTGGCTTATATACAACACAGCTATACAAGATGAATTTGAAACGCGACTCACTTACGTAGGTCACTATGGCAGAATTTCGTTCGTGTACGATTGTTGCCGTCCGGACAGATACGAATGATATCCTACCAGTTAGCAGTTCTAAACAAGCTTCGAAGTACACGATTATTGTATAACAGCCCATATACGTGCCATTGCAAGGGTCTCCTCTACAATCGAGAGAACAATTGAGAGGGGTTATATGAAATTTGAAAAATAATGAATAGGCTCGCAAGGCACAGATGATCGAAGGAGCATTGGCACTTAGAATTCCATTAACACGTGTTTTAAAAAGGATACGAACACGTTTTAGGTACCTAAACCGAGAACCGGTAGTACTGGATCGAAAGCTATAATAAATTCAAATATGCAAATTAGCAAATAGATAGTGATGGAGATTCTAACGAATTCTTGATGTTATATAATTTTTACATCAGAAAATTGGCAAAAAGTTATCAGTGTTAAATAAAAGTGCGTAAAAAAAAAATGTCAGTGGAGATTCGAGTTATTTTTTTGTATTGGGAAGTAGTTTTTTTTAATTCACGCTCTATCAAGTTTTCCTGCAGGGAGAAGGCCTCCCTTGAATCTTAACAATCGTCTGTCTCATAATTGTAGTTTTTAATGTGTTCCAAATCAGGTTTTTATCTTTAAAGGATGATAAATAATGTATGACGTTTAGAGACCTTGTATTAAAAACAACTAATCACATGAATATGCGTTTAGGTATGTCCTTGTAATTAAACTTAAAAATTTAAAGCTATTAAACCAACTTAAGCAAGAAAAATTAATAAGAGATTAGACACACTAAGATTGTGTTGTGGGTATTAGAAACTACGAGAGACTTTTCGATCTCACACCCAGACCCGAAACAAATGCTTGTGGCTCGCACAAACATTAGTATCGGCGGGGGAATAGAACTCGCGGCCTCTCGTTTCACAGCCGGCGTCTAAACAAGTGCGCCACGGAGGTTGTCTGTTTGAAATCCTGCTTTTTAAGTCGGTTAAATATAGTTAAATGATCCACGTGTCGGGGACTGAACGACGATAAATCCGGCGAGAAACAGATGTTTAATTTTGAATAGCCTATTCAATACTAACCTATTTAATATTAATTTTTATTGGTGATGCTATGTCAAACGCATTCGATTTTTCTGTAAATTAATTAGTTATGTAATTTAATTTGCAAATCAGATAGATGCGTTGGCTCTATGGAATTAATATATAGTCTGTGGAATAGAATCTTATGTGATTGATATTTGAAATTTTTAGGAATTTATATTCATAGTTTTTACATCAGATCTGTTCAATAGTTCATATACGTGCGGTGCGAAATCACGATATACAAAAAATGCTTTGCCAACGATCATTTGCTTTGTTGATTATTTTTTTGCTAAGATATAACCTTGTCCTTTTTGGTACTCAATAGACAATACGTTTCTCCTCGTACAACGGAGAGCGCTATAGCTGTCTGGTCCTTTACACTATATAAATTTTAATAAGATCCCTAATATAAAACACATTTTAAACAATTTTGTTTGACTCGTAACAATCGTGTTCTAATTTAATAATGTCATTTATCTATCATTTATATTTTTTACTTCTATTTACACCATTTTAAGATAATAAACACTCTATGTCCGATCAATTAAGTTTTACTGATTGCAAACCATTTCAAGCCTTAAGAACCTTGATCTAGCCACCGATTTAACAGCATTGTATTTCCAATAACAGTAGAACGGTTTTAGTAATTGCTAGGTCATGCATACAGCATACTAGCCGATGCATTCGAACTAAATAATATTATAATCGAACCATTGACCTATTACACGTTCGGGTATTTTTACTCGTTACTTTAGTGTAGGAGTAGGCAGCTAACCCGTTTGGTCAGGGTCATTGACTGCTGTCTATACTAACGATCAAGATTAGAATTTGACGACTTACACTTGTCTTCTAGACTGGGTTAGAACCCAAACACGATGATAGTTAAAAAAAATAAAAAACGCCGTCGCTTTTTTTATTGCGAAATTTTTAGTTAATTGTGTTTGAAGTCACTAAAACTCTCACCTGGCTTCGTTTTCGGTCGCAGTCTAGATATACCCGGTATATTATTCAAATCGGTTTTTGATTTTTAACCAAACGCAAAGTAGCGTTAATGCAAGTTAAGTATATACATATATGGTTTCTATGATTTACATTGCGAGTTTAATAATTAAACAAACTATAAATATTCAATTAAATATATTTTTTAGGATATCAGAAATTCTAGACAAAGACGGGGGAGAAGAAGAGAAAGACTGGAGTCTTTTGTTGGGTAATGTGATCTCTTCCTAACCTGGGTTGTAAGTTCAAGTTCTAGTCACTAAGGCGCAAGGCCGTGATGTTATGCAACTGAGTGTCACGTAATCGTCGAAGGATCACGTAACCTTATACGTTGGAAATCAACGCACAGATCCAGCTTAGATACTTACAATGTTATAAATCACCATCGTCATAATCATATAGGAATTTCATGCCATTTCATTAACGTTTATTTCTTTGATGATTGGATACCATGGGAAGATACTGCTTGATCCAGTCATTGTTTGTTTGTAAACAAGTATTGGTGACTCACCTCAACAGTATTGCCAAGTTTATGTTTGAAAACACCATATAAGCTCCATTATCAATGATTCACGCATCCTATTTTCGGTATAGGGCTCTGATATAGTGAATCATGCGATAAAACAATTGGGAATCGATCAGATAAAAAACGATCAACTAAGCAGACAACGTTTAGATAAAATATTATTATTATACGTATAATATGAGAATGTGAGTAATGTGTGAGTAATTTTGGTTCATCATAAAAATTAAGATTAGTGGTTATCTATGATCAGTCATATTAATACGTGTTCGATTTTGACATGCCAACTAGATGCGAATATAGTTAGTTTCTGTGTCAAGTATTATATAATACCTCATTTATGTATGGTGTAAAGTAGGCAGAAAGTGTTTCCGATTTAAACTATCATCGGATAGTTTAAATCGGAAACACTTTCACTCGGAAAACAAAAATATTTATAGACAGAAAATAATAATCGTATTATTTTCTGTCTATAAATATTTTTTATTATGAACATTAGATTTACTGAGAGAACAAATCAAAATATGGTTAGGTACTTATACTTTGAAGGAACTATAACTTTGAAGGAACACATCGTGAGGAAACCTGCATACCTTAGCGATTTGTATAAATTTCAATGGTATGTAAAAATCCGTCAACCCGCCCTAGGCCAGCGTGGTGGACTATAAGGCCTAACCACTCTCAATCGTACTCTCGATTTTAGAGGAGGCCCGTGCCCTGCAGTGGGACGTATATGGGCTGATACAATACAATACTATGCTGTAATGTCTCAGGGAATGTACCTGTAGTCAAGTAATTTTATTAATTCACTTTTTCACACCAATAGGTTCTTTAACCTGGTAATGTATGAGACACAGCTACTACGAGATGAGACAGGTGATAATTGCGTGCTAAATACAGACAAATATTTATAACCACGCACAGCCAATTCTGGCACATCGGAACACCACTATAGATATATTGCTAGTGTCGTCTCAATTGTTTATTTTGTGCTTTAAATAGAACTCAATGGTTGGAAGCTTGTTGTAGTGGCGCTCGCGTATGTCGCGGTCGGGTTCAGTCCGTGTATATTCGGTTTAGTGCATACGTAGAGAGATAATTTATTTTTTAACTCAGAACAGGACATAATTTTTAATCCACGGTTAGCAGGTCAACAATTAAAATAAACACAACTTTTAATCACTACTACTTAGTAATTTTCTTTATTTAGACAAAAAGTGTAATATCCAAACACTTTGAAGTTAGCGCGTTTGAATTCTTGAAAAGTGCAACATTGAAGAACTGGAAGCAGCGGCACGATCGGCATTTTTATGTTTTTCACACTTCAAATATTGTTCAATATCACCACCGCCAACTATCTGAAATACTAAACTCTGACAAACGGGACAATTTTGCGTCCCGGCGCTTTGTTTGGGGACACCATGACAGGTGACCGAAAAAGAGACAGTCATGAATAGGGCAGAGAGTAAGAAGAATGTGAAGAAGGCTGACCCCACCAGCATGTGGGATTAATAGTCGGGAAGAGAAAGTAGACGGGATAATTGTGTCGATTAGCAAGATACATTATCTTTTCTCAGTGGATAGTGAAAATACAAATGGATATCTAAATTCCGCTGTACTTAAGCCCTTGTAATGAGGTGCGTAATTTTAGTAACTTGATCCTGGTAGAATAAATAATGCAATTTAAAATTCTATTATGATTTAGTGCAAAGTCTGAAATACTTGCAGATTAGCAATAAATGAGGACGTCAATGAGCTTGTAAAATGTGCGAACATTTATATTGGTTTAATCATAATGTGTAAGTTTACCTTGGTCCTTGGCTTTATAATAACCATATACTATACACATATAATAGATTAATATGTATATAAAGGTTTGCAAAGTACATTTTACAAGTTGGTTTTTATAGGACAAGTTTGTAACTTGTAAATATTTGTATCTGAATGTCACGTTTCCGAACAAGGTTGGTAAGCGTAAGCATTACAATACCTACAACGGTATGAAAACTTTGTAATACTGTCGGAATAATTATTCGTAGCGCTAGTGCGATGAGGTGACGGGGATTTTATTAATCTTACCGAGTAAGGATGTTTTGGTATGGGGCTATTTTATGTAAAAAAATAAAGTTTATCCATAAACTCTTCCATCAGTATCCATCTCTTTTTGTTGTATAATACAATGTTCTCTGACTACCTATCAGCAGCGTTTTTTAGGGTTTAGACGTTAGGGACCTAGCTCGGCATTAATATCCTCCCGCTGATCTGGAAGGCTGGTGACCCCGACATACCCTTTCTGCCCCCTCGTTAAAAAATATGGTACTAACGGCGCCCTTAGAGCACACTTCTATGGCACTATCAGCCATCCCAACGGCAAGCCTATCTGAAAAATAGTAATACTAAGTCGACGACTTTATTATTGGCTCCCAGGAGGCTAACTAGTCACAATACCCAGGTGTTGTGCGTATTTGTTTTTTTATGGCTTGATCCGGCAAACGAGTAGACACTTCACCTGATGCTAAGTGATCACTGCCACCCATAATCATCCACAACGCTTGGACCATAGATGTGTTCCCGGACAATCAAATCGGGAGGGAAGCGGGAAGGAAAAGTAATGGAATGAGGAAAACCCTTTCCTTGGGCATTCAACAATCTCACTCATCGAACGAAACACACAGCAAAGCTTTCGCATCAATTCGGTCTCCTGTGAGACAGTGGTACTACCCCAGATGAGCCTACCCATTCATGCTGAGTCATGACTGACAGCAGCGAGGCTTTATCACATTTAAAAAAGTTGTTGCTGGTATGACAGTGTACCATCGTCAAGAACTAACTCCGCTGCAACATTACCAAGAGTGCCGATTAGATGAGCTTAACAGACTTTCTCTCTATACGTATAAAACAGACCAATAGTAGTTAGCTTTTCTTACTTCGTTTCAAATTGTGTTATTACATGCCGTATCAAGCAAAACGTGTAGTAGACAAATTTAATGAGGCCCTACTCATCCGGTTAGTCGTTTATCTTTCTACTGATAATATAAATAGTATACAAATGTGTTGCAATTTTTAGCTAAATCATTAAATTACATTCGTCGTCAACAACTGAATGTGAGATAATACCTGATTACCGATGAAACAATGTTGCTAAGTGTTGATAATTTTGGATCGCGCGTGCTGACTACTTTGAGTAAGATTTGTAGAACGAGACAATGATATATCTATCTCTATCAGCTTATGTCTGTGTATGAATAACGGGCATCTGACATTATTTTGTAAGACTCTTAACTTTGGGTCCTAGGTGGGTATTTGTGGATGAATTATAATCTCGGTGCTTCAGTGGCGTAGTAGTACTACGGTACGATTATAAAACTGAGGTCTCGGGTTCGCCCAGATCGGGCGATGTGATATTGGATTTTTCTATTCATCATCAGCCCGGAGTCAGGAATTTCTGCCCGATATGGCGGTGGGCTCGCCCCCTATCACATCATGGGACGAAACACATAAGGCGAAACGTGGGTGTACTGGTTGCACCTCTGCCTACCCCTTCTGGGAAAAAGGCGTGATGTTTATATATGTATTATAATATATTCGCGCAGGGCGACCCAATTATATTGACCTGCAAGCGAAAACCGCCTCTCGTTGATGGACACTCAATTGAGATTGCACTGCACTATCCATAAGGTTGTAGACACATCGAAGTACTAGTATAAAAAGATCATTGACGTGTTAAATATTAATATTTTAAACCATTTAAAGGTTATCCTGTTTTATTGCACCCAACATGGCTTCTGCGTGCTAAAGCAAACGGAGTACGAACATTTTTGCAACCCAACGTGGTTGCTTTTAGACAACCCATCTCACATCAGTATACTGGTATCAATACTGGTACTGGTATCGTGGTGATAGTCAATCACCACGTACTTTAAAGGTGAAGGAAAACATCGTGAGGAAATCTGCATACCGTAGCGATTTTAAAGAATTTCTAAGGTATGGTAAGGTAAGTCCGCCAACCCGCACTAGGCCAGCGTGGTGGACTATATGGTCTAACCACTCTCAATCGTACTCTCGATTGTAGAGGAGGCCCGTGCCCTGCAGTGGGTCGTATATGGGCTGATACAATACAATACAATACTGGTATCATGAAAACGTGTTCTGTCAACTCAGCTACAAGATAATTATGTATGGTGATAAATAATAATAGATACGTAATGATAAAAATATGATCGTTTTAATTCATGTAAATACAAAGTAGTAGTTGCGTCATGAATTTTATAATTAGCGCAAAATATTTTATGTCGTGTCGCTGAAATATTTCATAATCATGAGGCAGAGAAAGTCCACTGATGGAGATACTCTTCTTTCAAGGATGACCTGTCGGAAGCGGCCTGGATCCAAATCCGAGCCGCTCTTATGGGTAGTCGCCCAATACATTGTGAACAATTAATTAGATATGAATTGTCATTCATACTTTGCTTGGTGTAGAATTGATGAAATGTATGAAGAGTATAAAAACGACGAAGTCACTTTAGCTGGAGTAATAATACCGTACGACCTGAGGCTTTGGATATTTTACTAATTGCTCACTTTGAAGTATCACGGTTCGTTGTTTTTAATTCGGTTTGCTCGTTAAGAAACTCGCCCTACTTATAAAAAGACATTAAATTTAAATCTGGTTTTGTCACTTTGTGTCAATAAAACATATACTTGGTACTAAAAAAATTTTGTATCCGGTTTATAAAAATTACGTCGATTTCTGTTAGGAATTTTTTTTTTACATTTGTTATCTAACATGGAAGTTGGAACATTCGCAATTTTAAATATTAACTACTATTTATATTTGTTAAATAAAGACGCCGGTTTTTTAATAGCGTCATAAATAATATCAAAAGATAATTAATTAATCGATAGATTTCACTTGCTAGTAAAATACAGGAGACAGCAGTCATATCGCATTCTTTAGGTCTTTTTTTCATTAATGCAACATACGTATATAAAAATAAAACGAGTGTACTTTAGACCACACGACTGAAGTAAAACTGCTTTAGCTCCATCTACATATATGTATACTATAAACATATATATACATGAATATATTATATTAATTTTATACAAATATTTACATTTATGAGAGAAACATAAACAAACGCCTTTTTTCCCAGCAGGGATAGGCAGAGGTGCAACATGGACACCCACGTTTCGCCTAGTATGTTCCGTCCCACGATGTGATAGGGAGCGAGCCTATCGCCATATCGGGCAAATTCCTCACTCCGGGCTTGTAATGAATAGAAAAATCAAATATCACTTTGCCCGACCCGGGATTCGAACCCAAGACCTCAGTCAGTGCGCCACCGAGGCAGTCGAAGCTATGAGAGGAAGCGAGACAGAAAATGTGTCCTCGCACCTCTCTTTCTTGTCCCTATACGAAACGTAACTCTCTCTCTTTTCATCTTCACTGTCTTATATCTCCCTCTCAACTTCCGTTCGCCTCGCGCAATCACACGAATTTCTGTAACGTTTACGTCACGAATTCACCAGCTTATTCCCCGTACAGAAGTTATACTTTAAAAATATTAAATACTACGAGTAAATATCCACATAAATAGTAAACATGGACTGCGGAAATATCAACGAACTCTTGGCTTGTTGCTTTCATTTCCTATAATAAATATCCGATGTCTACCATTTAACTTGTAAATAATTACCTTGCGAGTATTTCTACCAAGTAGGGTTATATCACTTCAAATGTAAAAACGAAACTTATAATTGATTATAAATGTCGCGTTTTCTTGAGCAATTGCAAGAACATAGCTAACTGGTATATTGATTATTTTAATGTATGTACATCATCATCATCATCATCATCATCCATTGCAGTCCACTGCTGGATATAGGCCTCTCCCAAGGTCCGCCACAGGGTCCGGCCTGCTGCTTCATGCATCCAGTCGCTGCCGGCCCTCTTGTGCCCTCAATGTATGTACATGCAAGCCACATTCTTCAAAATATTAGGATTTGTATATTTATTAATTACGTAAGCAAAGGGCTCCGGCGCCGAAATTGGTATCAGATTATAATGCACGTGTGGGTACACAATGATTCCAAAAGCTCGACTCGATGTTCAAGATAAGAAGTTTATGCCAATTGTTTTCTTTCTAAAGAATTAAGAAGAAAAAGAGCTATAGACAATCGGTAAAAAACCAGTAATTAAGGACTTCGCGTCGATGCAGTTCTTGACGTCAAATCGTATCATCATCATCATCAGCCTGTCCGCGTCCACTGCTGGACAAAGGCCTCTCATGACACGCCACTGGACTCGCTCTTCAGCCCATCGTCTCCTAATCGTATTAAAATTAATAAAATGTCCACTAATTATTTTTAACATAAAGCAAACACAAAATTATTTTTGCTCCGTAAAATACATTTTGGTCCATCAAAAGTGAGCCCCTTTAACAGCTTGCGTACTACGTTAATTATAACAAATTATATTAAAAATTTACTAGTTGTAGCTATTGTAATATATACTAAATAATCACTATATTGTAAACTGGTTCGAAAAGAGCAACACTTAGAGTTTCATGCCCGTTCTTCTCTACTGAAAACTGCTTTCTGAACCGGGTGGTAGATCAAAAACAGACTAAATCTAAATAATGTTGAACATTTAATGGATTCAATAAATTATTTTCATTTCATTTTCATTTTCTGTTCTGTGTATAGCACTATAATAATGATGCTGTAAGAACTTGGAGCATGTACATCCATGTTTCACCAGCTAAAATAACTTTGTTATTGTTTTTAGCGGGAATGACGAGACGAGCAGGTCGTTCGCCTGGTGGCATGCGTCACGGCCGTCCATAGACAAGAGCAACACCACTCATAACCTATTAAGAATTTCTAAAAAGACAGTGTTACCGCATCGTTTAGTGTAATTATGTCATAATCAATATCTTTATGATATAACATTTAGTATGTATATCGCATTTTGCGGATATAAACGTTATTATGTATAATTATCGTACCATTAATATTACTTAACGGTGTTTACAACTTTACATGAGAACAAAATAATTATTAACAATGTGCTTCCGCTATTATTACATTGCAATTTTGACAACATTGTAATATAGCTTAACTTATGCAAATATTTATTAATGTTATATTACACTATATGCAAATTATGTATAGTTGCCTGAGGCATTATCTACCAGTCGAAACTGTTGTATATATTAGTGATTAGCAATCTTAATCCTTTCCAAAATTCTTGCGCTACATGTCGTTATGTCATCTGACGCGCTCGTCTATTTGTGAATGAAGTTGTCATTGAATTAATTTTTCTACTCAATATAAAGTCCCATAGGACCACATATGACTGTGCTGTGGACGCGTCCACAGAACAGATGAATATGGTGACGTTTAAGTCAAAAAATATAGCCAGGTAATAATATCCTTCCATTAGCAATTTTCTTCAAGGAGTATTTATTTATTTTGTCATACCAACCATAGCTTTTTAATAATTTCTTAATGAAATAATTCAACTTGTAAAGCTGAGAATGTGCATGTACATTACGTGCATATTGTTATCGGAATTAGTATTGAGCTAATGGCTCCTTTGCACTGTTTAATATTTCGGTGGTAATGTTAAAGTACAGCCGAAGTAACCGGGTCAGTGTTGGTAAATAAATGATTCACGCGATCGCCTTTGTACTTTATTCCTTGAACAATACAATACCGATAACAATAAAAACAAAGCGATGCAATTAAATTAACTTTATGTAATATATTTCTTTTGCTTATTTTAATGCTGCATGTTTGTAATCAATAAATCAATAAACGAATTTCAATTAATTCCATTTCAATCTTTGCGATAAAAAAGTATCTTAATTCATTAGTTTTATTTTTCTACACAAGTTTTTTATATAACTTTTTTTGGCTATATTTAGCAATCAATAATAACCAACGTAATACATAATGTTTATAACCAAATTACAGACTATTCACGACTCATCACTGATTATGTCACTACACACGCGACGAAAGTATAGCGATGGCCTTGAACCATTGCCAAATATATATTCAATTATATAATATCGTTAAAATACAAACGCATATAACATCGGATAGTAGAAACTATATTTGTATTTTTTCTAACCCTCAAGTATTAACTAATAAGTAATAACATTTATACGATATATTGAGGTTTGTTCATTACAAGATTAAAGAGCCACTGCATTCATGTTCTCTTCACTACAATATCAAATAATAAGGTAAATATTTTTATTTATACAGATAATCATTTATTAGTTCACATTTCTGTTCTACTCAATATATTTAATTAAATCGCGCTCTTGATTCGTAATTAGAGTAATAAATTGATACTCGTATACATAGTTACTTACATAGTACTTCCATTTACTATTATTGCAAAAAGCAACATGGCAACAAGCTGTTAGTTTCATTCCAATTAAAAAATTTACACTATAACATGCAAATCAAACGCTAGTATTTTAATTAAAATCGGAATAAATGTATTATTATGAATGATCTAGAATCTAGATAATATGTAAATTCGGTATTTTCCTATAAATTTAAATTACTTAAAATACAATTTATCCTTCTTATTTAACCAATTATGTGAATAAAAAAGACAATTTCAATTCATATAAAATTATTGAAATGTATGCTAAATATTTACAGTATTTCGCTAAAATATTTTAAGATAATTTTAAACTTATGTTGAATTGGCACCTCTATTGCGATTACTGAAGCAGTCACTATGGTACCAATGAAACGATAATGAATCAATAAACTGCATGAAACCAAAAATTCGATAACACCTGTTTATTGCTCTGCAACACATAATTCCATCATATCTTCATGATTTTGTCTATAAATACGATTAACACCTGTGGCTTTATCAGCTAAAACGTTATGTACTACTTCATTCGTTTAATAACCATCGCTTGCCGGTTGTCACTCTGTTTGAACTGCACTGCGGTTACAGTTGTTGAACTACAATGCAGTATTGCATTGTATCAGCCCATAATGCAATGCAGTGCAAAGATGCATTGTAGTTTGTCGTCTCAGTATATCTATACACACTATTAAAAGATTCTGCGCGTCGTTTAAGATTTATTAGATGAATGGATAACAACTTTAGCCGAGTATTTAGTCTAGTTACCGAAGCAATTTTACTAGATTCATAGTCTGAGCTTAATGTTTGTTTGTTGGCTCGGTAGTCGCTATATTAAATGCCTTGACAAACTGACTCATGAGTCATGTACATTATGAATCAATTATCACGCAATACGCATTGTAGCGGTGAGGAAACCCATGGAACCATGGAAACTATTAAAAGATTTCTTTGGTACGTGAAATCTACCAACACGGAGGACAAAGGTTTTACGACTCTTAATCAAACTCTTAAATGAATAAGAGTCAGTGGGCGTATATCTACAGGTATGTTATTTATTATTTCAAACGAAGATTTTTATATAATGTCTCTCATAAAAAACCCAGACAACTGATAAAACCCTTGCAATAAAGCGTATAGTACCGACAATACAGTTTATGACTCATTAATATATGCGCATATACGTTTACATTATTAGCATGCTGGCTTCCACCTACACAGTAAGTAATAGGTTGATTACTACGAATTCTACGCCAGATCCTGTATTTTAGGTACGGTGTAACACGAACTTTGAAGTAGCCATAACAGTAATAATATTAAACTGGTATGTCGTGTAAACTACCTCTAAGTATAACTGCTTACTGACGCGACGCTTTCGCTCAACAGAAATGCTAATATAAAGCATGGAGTTCTCAACTAATCCTTACTATATTTATATGTATAAATATAAGAGAATTTATTTTATTTACATTTATGTTTATGGAAAAAAGACTATAAACTGGAATGAACATAATATTTACTATAGGAATTAGGAGGATTCAGTTTATTTTGTTAGAGCTTTAAGGAAATGTTTAAACAACCTGAATTCGAAAAGTGGAATAAAGGTGGTTAACGAAATAAAATATGGCGTACTTTAATTGTGTTACATAGAAAATGGAATATTCTTTTCTTAACGCGTGACAAGCATAAAAATAACCGTTACAAAAATATGAAGAATTCGACATATTGTATATTAATTACATCTAATAGAATCGACGGCTAGGAAACTAACATGGCTTTTAAAATAATTATTAGACCCACGATAATGAGACGCATTGCTGGTTTAGTCTGTGTATATCTCATTTCGCCTAATTAAAACGCGCTTCGAGTGATCTTTATTTATTTATTTTTTATTTAAGACCAATGGACATAAGTACATAAAAAAGAAACTTAAAAATACAAAGAGCTTACATCAAATGTATGTTAAAATTACAAAACAAAATATTTTGTCGGTGATCTCCACGCTAGGTTCAAGACCTGAATTGTGAAAATCGATCGATCTTGACCGGGGTATTCTTGATGGAACCTTTATTAGCCGTCTATCCATTTTTGCGGCGGCAAAAAGAGTACTTATTATATTAAGCTATAACTGTTATCAAGTACAATTCGATAAAATACATTCTTAGGCTTAAACTGGGGACTTAGATTTTACAAATACTGGGCTGTTCTTGTCAACGTAGATATGAGAGACAATAGTCTTACAATCGATGATGCCAAGGACCGGACAAAATGGTAGACTGATGTTAGAAAAACGTAATGACTTTATACGTATATTCTACTGGCAATTTTTTAAATACATAATATGTATATTTATTTATATTTTGTAACTAATTTTTGTTTGAAACTTTATTTTGTGAATGCTGTATATGCCAATAAAAGGCATATGCATATGCGTTAGTTTTATTTTAATTATTGAAAAGTCTATTTTTGAATGTTGTTTTGTGTATGCTGTGGGTACGTCTAATAAATAAATAAATAAACGAATATTTCCATAGACATTACATACAACTATATTTGTGTAAATAAGTCGCTCTTTATAAATGTGTTGTGAATGAATTAAACTAGAATATTTCTGACCGATTTCCTGGAATCATTCAACCTTCAATTAAAATTTATAATCAACATCATAATATAATGTTATGTCAACTTATAGGTCGTAGAGTTATTTCCTTATCGAAATACTATTATTATAATTAATTTAAATAAAAATTAATAGTTACTTGTTAAGTTATAGGCCTATTAAACCGATAAGCATGTCAGTCTCGTTACTTGTAGTGCAATTTGATAAGTAGCTAGATTACAATACGCATAAGTACTCTATTATTCAATACAATACGATGTAGTTCCTCGACAATGGTCTTATTTAACGATAATAATGTGTATGTGTATGTACATATGTATATGTCAGGCTATATATACATTGACAGCCTCCGTGGCGTGGTTGGTTAGACGCTGACTGAAACGAGAGGCCGCGTGTTCGATCCCTGCACCAACACAAATGTTTGTGTCGGGTCTGGGTGTTTGTGAGACCGAAAAGTCTCTTGTAGTATCTGATACCCACGACACAAGGCTTAATTGATCTTAGCGGGGGTCAGAACTATGTATGTGACTGTGGGGTGTATTTATTTATTTTTATATAAGTCCTACCAGTGAGCACGGACCTTCTGTACCTTTGGGTTGTCTTAGTGGCTGTTGGTGGACTTCATATATCTTTAAAATACGTGGGGATTAAATTATATATAAGATATTAGATGAATAAGTAAATATTTTTCAGAATACGAACGTCTAGACTTGTCTGTTATGACATACCACCTTTACTGGTGGCAGGTCTCTTATATGTGAGAGGCCGCTTGGGTAGGTACCACCGCAATGTCTATTTATCCCGTCAAACAGCAGTGTAAATGCACTGTTGTGTTCCGGTTTTAAGGACATTGTAGCTAGAGTAACTACTGGACAGAATATCTTATGTCTCAGGATGGCGAGCGCAGTGGAATGCCAAGCATTGCCTTGTAATTTATGGTGTTGTTTGGTTTTGCTACTGTTCATGAGCGGTCGTAATGTTCACCATTAGGCGAATTGGATGCTCGTCTCGTCACGCATCGCAAAAAAAGAAATATAATACTGTGAATATAGGTAATGAAGTACATAGTATTTTTGAAAAAATAAAAACCATTTCTATAATGAGTCAGATTATTTTTATGTCTTGTTATCTTTTATAAAATTTATTACTAAGGGTTTATATTGTGAGAAAAAATATAAAACAATATTTTCATAAGGAAGTCTGATATTTTTAAAACGCTTTTATTTTATCCTGTCATCTTTTATAAAATGGGTATGTTGTGTGAAAAAAGTTTGGATTTATAGGCATACTCGTGTATTGAATTATTGTATTGAAATAAACAAACTTGTCAGTTTTAATAGTTTTGTGTTTTTAATAGTGTTTTAATTTTTTATTCGTCGCCTTGACAGTTGACGCAAGTAAAAAACTTCCCCAGTATAACAAGTTTAAAACGGTAGAACCGCTTATTCCGCTTCATATACATAAGTACTTATGTATTATAAATAAAAAAGTGATATAGAATATAATGAAATAATATGTATTAAATATTAATACACTTCACTTGTTAATATTTGTACAATAAGTTTCGTATGTCTCAAATATAGTTATCACAGGGTTAGCTTAATTTTAATTATAATATTTTTACAATATGTAAGCTTATCTCCATACTATATGTGAATATACAGAATTTTTAATGGTAGTACTAGCCAGATCGTTATGTGGCCGATTCGTTACAGGTTTGTGTATTGTAATAAAATAAAATAAATAAATCAATACACCCAACAGTCACATACTCGTATATAGTCCTAACCCCACATTAAGATCAATTAAGTTTTGTGTTATGTGTATCAGAAGCTACGAGAGACTTTTCGGTCCCATAAACCATAAACCCAGACCGAGGCAAATATTTGTTGACCTCACAAACATGTGTCTCGGTGCGGGGATGGAACCCGCGGCCTCGTTTACAGGCGGCGTCTAACCAACTGCGCCACGGAGGCTGTCAATTATTTTTTATCACGACAAATAAATATAATGGACGTCACTTAAACCAGTGTATGTATGTTCACATCGGAATAAATATGATATATACATAATACTAATTATTGCCTAGGCCAATGTATCTTTCCAGACACATGAATAAATTAGTTCCTATTCTAAAGAAAATATCGTTGCTCGATAAAAATAAAAATAAAATACAAGTAAGAGTACATTATAACCGCCTTGAATTGTCTACATAATATTATCGGGGGTCAAAAGTTACTTCCGAAGACGTCACGCAAGTTTGTCTTACGTGGTTGATATAATTATAACATAAAACATTATCTTTAAACTTCCATACATAAAATAAGTGCAGTTTTATAAGGAAAGGCGACTGTTTATTTATAGAAACCACATATACACGTATGTATACATACATCGTGAACAAAATGTTGATATCAAAAAACGCTGTTTTTAAGTCTGTCCTTGTCGCACCTGTGCAGTCACACTATCTTCCCTCTCGTTTCACTGGTTTCCCGCGTGGTACGTGCTCGTTGCGTTCAGATTTTGTTTGCGTTGTCAGCTCTGGGATTATGTCTCGCTTTCCTTCCATCAGTTTTTAAGGCATTAATTAATTCCCACATTATATCTATATTTTGGCAACAATTACGTATAAGGTAATTGTTTTATTTAAAATGTTGACAGACTGTTAAACTAATCACGTGCTAATTCAGTGTATTGTTTTAATATAATAAGGAAATATTATTTAAATTATACTTTTGTTTTGTATAATAATTTATTGTGCACGGTACGTGGAATATTATGTATTAAATGTAGTCATGTTTTGCTTTCTTATACATTGTTTTCATATGCGTATTCAAAATTGTTGTTTATATATTTTTATAAAAATTACACTTTATGTCCATGGGCTCACGTATATAAGAATGTTAATTAAGTTATTAAATTTGTTATTGTTTATTATTAGCCTTTTTATGAATAGTATAATATAAGATTTATATTTTTATTTTATTGTATACGTGTTTTCGTTTGTTTTGTTCAGTTAATTACTCATATTGCAAAATAATTTGATTGTTTTTTGTTTATAAAAAACAACAAACATGATTACCTTTTTAATAGATTTTTATGGGACTGCATAAGAAATTGTTGTAAAAAATAGGATGCATAAAGGTTAAATTTGGTACTTGTCCCCTACACAATGTCACAAATGTGTTGAGATTAATTTTAAATTGTTAAGTCACCTTTATGTTCATATTTTGTTAAATAAATTAAATGATAACACTTATTTTGACCCGTAGATACACAATAACATCTGTACCTAAATGTTGCACTGCAAAAACATCAATGCATTTCAAACATTATAAGTAGGTATATGAATCAATACTAGATTGTTGCGTTATAATAATGGGTTGATAATTATGTTTATAAGAGGATGTCGTAAACATCTAGTACATTTATAGACAGTTCCAATGTACGTAATAGGGTAAAGACATTATAAAGAATCGCGTACGTCATTTGTTTCTCTTAAGCAATGTGGAAAATAGACGCATAAAGTTACAAACAAAGAGTGCGGAACAACAAAGAATTTTGCTAAGTATTGCTTCCCTCATTATGGACGTCTCATGGATAAGATCACATAAAATACCATTTACATATGACACAAGATAGATTAGAGGAACACAGCGAACAAAATGTATCAAAATGTGCTCTTTCGTAACACAATTTGTTTCTATCTCTCTTGCTCCTATGGAGTCACATATTTCCTCTCACTCTTCTGATTTCCTGTGACTTATTTTGTATCTTATTGTGGAGTAGACTCACGTATAGCCGGCCAAGATGTCCATGAGTGTGCTCTTCCCTGCTCCAGACTGTCCCATGATAACGGTCAACTCGCCTGCGTTGAATGTCCCGCACAAATTTTGCAAGATTGGCTTGCGGCCTGCGACAAATTAAAATTTATTAGAAGATATTTTTTAATTTTTTTTTGTCTATACAGGTCCCATTGCAGGGCACATGTTACCTTTATAATTAAACGAGGTTAAGCCATGATCCATCATGCTGGAATACAAGGGTTGGCCAACTTTGTAAAGTTTTTATGACCAATGAAAAATAATTGTAAGTTACAGTAATGTATTAGAAAAACACAAATGTATTTAATAAACAACGTTTACACAATAAAACAAAAATATAATACATTCTCCTTTAATTACTGCCAAGTGCCATGTGTAATTAACACATGTCATTACTTTAATATTTATTTTCGGCAGACTATGTTCAATTAATGGAGTTATTTACTATAAACATCCACATAAAAGTCGAAGTGAAAATGCATTTTTAACCTACCTTTTATTTTAATAAGCTAAGGTATTAAAGCAATATTTATTTGAAATACCAACACCGTTTAATAAGTTATCGGCAGAATTTTAAATTACCGAATATATTTGTATGTGTTTTTTGAATACGGAATGAATATAGTACAAACTTGAGAGGTCTCATTTTGGTTATTCTTGGATTTTTACCGGAGCAGTGCGTATTTCCTTTATGATAATGATAAGCTGACAATTCCATTTGTTAATTAGCGAAAATCAAGAATCTGATACAACACATGTATTATTGGTGGATACTTTGTCTAAGATGAAGTAAGATAAGTTGGTTTTATCTCAGCTAATCTGCAATCAACATCATCTGAGAACAGACATATTTGTCTAACTATTTTATTTGTGGATATTTTTGTTGTATTAATGAAATACCTTTTTATTTCACCGTTATGATTGTAGCATGTTTCTACGAATGTGTGCTACCGTAATTTATTTATTTATTGCCTGAGTCCAATAAAAATACAAAAATGTACGAATACTTCGAATCATTATAAATAATAATTAGTGAGTAGAATAACGTTTTCCGGCACTTTTTTTCTAAAACTTCAATTTATTGTACCAACTGGTAATACATGAATAATTTGCTTAGTATTTTAATATTACTTTTATTTATAACTTTAATCTCAAACAACGTTGGATACATTTTGATAGATAACTGTACGACAAGGATCCTATATACAAAACATCAAACAGAACACGCTTCTATTGAATGATATCTAATCTTGTCTACATTATCTGTGGCGCGTTACGTTTCATCTCGAATGCAATGCATAAGTGACTCGTTTATCCTTATTACGATAAAGGAAGAGACTAAATAGCGGCAAGGATGTCGCCAATTTTTATTATAATATAGTCATAAGCAGTTAGCACCGACATGACGCCTACTTCCTGAAACATTTGTGTAGGCACGTCGCGTGTCATGGCCACAGACAGACCATATTTATTTTCGGCTGTCGCAATATTTTTAATTACGGTCCGAGACAAAATACACCCAACAGTCAGTCTCATAGATAGACATATCTCACACTGAAATACAAAACACTTACGGCCTTATTCATAGACAGATTTCAAACCTATTTTAGCTATCAAATGTTTTGTCTTCTTCGCTCAAACTGAATTCTAAAATTGTTCGAAAGGGACAAAACATTCCATAGTTAAAATAGGTTTTAAATCTGTGTATAAGGCCGTTAGGACCGATTTTTTTTTATCTATTGTAGGTGCGGGATGGAAACAATTGCCTTTCGTTTTATCAAATGTTTACTAACAACTAAGCCTAATATTTATTTAAAAAAATACTCATATAATTCTTATAAAATGAATAACCAACTTATAATTTTGGTCCATTGAATTTTATCAATAAAACTAGAGGTAACAATTATTATATTTGAGGATAAAAACAATTTTAATTAGTGCGTGTTGTTTATCATAATATTGATTCGCAGCCGGTAACAAGGCGGCATGTCAACTAATTGAATTGGTACTAGAATAAATACGCAATTTTGGATATCAGGTAACAGATTATTTCTGGGAAGGTCGATAAATTCAGCTTGCATTAAAAGTTTAAATATATTTTTATTTTCACTTCCAAGAAAATCCTCTTTCCTTGCTTTTATCTGTGATAGCCGTGGCACAGTTGGTTAGGAGGCTGGCTGTGAAATGAAAGGTCTCGAGTTTTATCTTTGCGCCGAGATAAATGTTTGTGTGATCCGAAGTATTTATTTCGGGTCTGGGAGGTGGTTGAAGAAGGAAAAGAAGATTATACTAATTTAGATTTTTTTATATATTAATTACCGTATTGATTTTTATTTAATGTTGATATTTTAAATGCATAGGTCCGACAAATCAGCGAACGGCTCTTTCATCTTTCATTTTCTTTCATCTTTGGATTATAAGTGATTTTAAAATGGCAGCGCAAATAAAGCAAAACCGACGAATAGAGAAAGGGTATTGGGTCTCCGGGTATTCGGTCAGGGATGCTCCTATCTAGTGGTCATGGCCTGTCCTAGAATAGGTGCTACGAGTACGCGACCTCGGCCTCCCGAGCTACGGCAGTCACTACCAACCTTACCCTCCGTGACTGTAGTATCCACTCCTCCAGGCCATATTTTCCTTTCCCATAATATCCTTTACCCACAAACTATATTTCCTTTCCCCGGTTGATGACGGGCAGCAGCGTCATCAACTCGAGTCCCCTCCTGCGCTCGCCAACCCGCCTGCCAAGCGTGGCGAGTACTGGCAAAACCCTCACCATGAGAAATAAATCCAGGACCAGGCCCCCAGTCCCCGGCAGCCCCGCTATTCCTGGCTACGGTAGCGGCCATGGTTACGGCGGGGCAGGGGGTGCTAAGAATCCCCGGGTTGGCCCCGGCTACCACCCCCGACGACGACTGGCCCTGGTAACACACAACATACGCACGATGAGGACAGACGAGAAGATTGTCGAACTGGAAGAAGAATTAAGTGGGTTACACTGGGACATTCTGGGGTTGTCGGAAGTCCGAAGAATCGGGGAGGACACGATAACCCTGAAGTCCGGTAACCTGCTTTTCTACCGGGGGGACGACCAACAGTCCCGAGGAGGTGTCGGATTTCTCGTCCACAGGTCTCTCATAAACAACATCGTATCCATCGAAAGTGTGTCGAGCAGGGTAGTGTACCTTATACTCAGAATATCAAAAAGATATTCGCTGAAGGTCATACAGGTATACGCGCCGACCTCGACACATCCAGATGAAGAAGTAGAGGAGATGTATGAGGACATAAGTCGGGCCATACATACTTCCAAAACCTACTTCAATGTTGTTATGGGGGACTTCAACGCAAAGTTGGGCATGAGAAGCGATGCAGAGCTGAAAGTGGGGCAATTTGGACATGGGCAACGGAACCTCAGGGGTCAGAGGCTGGCCGACTTTCTGGAGAAAGAGGGACTCTTTGCGATGAACTCTTTCTTCCAGAAGCCGCCTCACAGGAAATGGACCTGGCTGAGTCCTGACGGTTCTACGAGAAACGAGATAGATTTCATCTTGACGACGAATAGACGGATGTTCAGTGATGTCTCTGTGATCAACAGGGTGAAAACCGGCAGCGATCACCGAATGGTTAGAGGCACATTGAACATCAATGTCCAATTAGAAAGGCGTCGCTTGATAAAATCTACGCTCCGACCTACTCGCGCCCATATCCAAAACCCCGAGAGCTTTCAACTTGAGCTGGCAAATCGCTTTGATTGTCTCAAAGAAAACCTTGCAGTGGACGAGCTAAACAGCGGTTTGGTAGAAGCTGTCCATACGGTGGGATCTAAGTATTTTAGACCTCGCCGTAGAGATAGACCCCAAAAACTCTCGATCCACACTCTAGACCTCATGGCCGAACGTCGATCTATGGCGCTGCAGTCTTCCGATGACGCCGAAGCATGTAGGCGGCTCAATAGACGGATCTGGAAGTCCTTGCGACACGATGTCCGTGCTCACAATACTGTGAGCATAAAAGAGACAATTGAGCGGAACGGAGGCTCCAAAGTGTTTGCAAGAGACTTGTCTATTGGGCAAAGCCAGTTGTCTAGGCTGAAGACGGACGGCGGCAGCGTAGTGTCGACGAGGGCAGAGGTATTAAGGGAGATCGAGAGGTTCTACGGACAGCTTTACACCTCGGTTGCCGAACCTACTGTTAGCTCGGTCGAAGACCCGAGAGCCGAGTTGATCCGACACTTTAGCGATGATATCCCGGACATCAACCTGTGTGAGATTGAGATGGCCCTGAAACAGCTTAAGAACAACAAGGCGCCGGGTGAGGACGGAATCACTTCAGAGCTTCTGAAAGCGGGCGGTATGCCGATGCTGAAAGTCCTTCAGAAGCTCTTCAATTCCGTTCTCCTCGAGGGCTCAACGCCAGAGGCATGGAGCAGGAGCGTGGTGGTACTGTTCTTCAAAAAAGGTGATAACACTTTGCTGAAGAACTACAGGCCCATCTCGCTCCTGAGCCATGTTTATAAGCTGTTTTCGAGGGTCATCACAAATCGTCTCGAACGCAGGTTTGATGACTTCCAGCCTCCCGAACAAGCCGGGTTCCGAAAAGGCTTTAGTACCATAGACCACATTCATACGCTTCGGCAAGTTATACAAAAAACCGAGGAATATAACTTGCCGCTTTGTTTAGCGTTTGTGGACTATGAGAAAGCCTTTGATTCGATCGAGACCTGGGCTGTGCTACAGTCTCTTCAGCGGTGCCACATTGACTATCGGTACATCGAAGTGTTGAAGTGTATATACAACAACGCCACCATGTCGGTCCGAGTACAAGATCAGAGCACGAAGGCTATTCCACTACAGAGAGGCGTAAGACAGGGGGATGTCATATCTCCGAAACTGTTTACTGCCGCGCTGGAAGACGCCTTCAAGCTCTTGCAGTGGAAAGGATTCGGCATCAACATCAACGGCGAGTATATCACTCACCTTCGATTTGCCGACGATATTGTAGTCTTGGCAGAATCGCTGGAAGACCTTAGCACTATGCTCGAAGACCTCAATCGAGTCTCCCAACAGGTGGGTCTTAAAATGAACATGGACAAAACGAAGATCATGTCGAATGTCCATGTTGTGCCCACCCCCATCGGAGTTGGGGGCTCGACTCTCGAAGTTGTAGACGAATATGTCTATTTAGGACAAGTGGTCCGGTTAGGCAGGTCCAACTTTGAGAGAGAGGTCAATCGTCGAATCCAACTCGGTTGGGCAGCGTTCGGGAAACTACGCGACGTCTTCTCGTCCAAAATACCTCAGTGCCTCAAATCGAAAGTCTTCGATAGTTGTGTGTTACCAGTGATGACATACGGCACCGAGACGTGGCCTCTTACTATGGGCCTTATCAGGAGGCTCAAAGTCACTCAACGAGCTATGGAGAGGGCTATGCTCGGGGTTTCCCTACGAGATCGAATCAGAAATGAGGAGATCCGTAGGAGAACTAAAGTAACCGACATAGCCCAGCGGATTAGCAAGTTGAAGTGGCAATGGGCGGGGCACATAGCACGGAGAACTGATGGCCGATGGGGCCAAAAAGTTCTCGAATGGAGGCCACGAAGCGGAAAGCGCAGCGTGGGACGTCCACCCACTAGGTGGTCAGACGACCTGGTAAAGGTCGCGGGACGTCGCTGGATGCAGGCTGCCTCCAACAGGTCACTATGGAAATCATTGGGAGAGGCCTATGTTCAGCAGTGGACTTCCTTTGGCTGATGGATGGATGGATTGGGTCTCCAGTAATGTGACTCAGAGGACAAAAAAGAACAAAGCCGGCGTTTCACGATGTTTTTCTGTGACATGCCATTCCGTTCGAGCTGGTCCTTTTACACAGTACTTTTTTTAATTTGGATAAATGGCGCGACGAGCATGCATTGACCTGATGATAAGCGATACGACCGCTCATGGACAGTAGCAAAAAAAAAACAACGCCATGATTTACAAAGCAATGATTGGCTTTCTACTGCGCTCGCCATCCTGAGACATATGACACATGTCTCATTATGTAAAGTAGTTACTCTGGCTACAATGTCCTTCGAACCAAATACAACAGTGCATTCACACTGCTGTTTAGCGCAAGAAATAGACATTGCAGTGGTACCTACCCAGGCGGCCTCTCACATATGAGAACCACCAGTAAAAACACATTGTAACTCTACGACTTTCTTAAAGTATTAAATCAATTGAACGTATCTTTTTAAAGGTTATATTTAGTCTGAATTGTTATTTGAGCATGTATACCCAGGACGTGATTCAGCGTAGAATTTAATCAAGCGCTTTGTGAACGTGGGAGGTACTGAAATAGCCTATGTTAAATAAAAATGATCCTTTTGTATTAAAGAAAGGAACTGAGGTTCATGCGAAGTTTGTATGAATGCTGGTATAATGTAAGGGCTTTAATTCTTAGCATTGTTTTGTTAGCCGCTTTGCTACGGAGGGAAGTGGACAAAATTTTTCCAACTCCTCTTATTGATTTTACTATACGTGTATTATCGAATTCATTGCTGGTTAAAGACAAGTTGTGTGTGTATTGATAGTCAATCACCACGCACTTTAACGGTGAAGGAAAACATCGTGAGGAAACCTGCATACCGTAGCGATTTAAAAAAAAAAAAATCTACGGTGTGTAAGTCCGGCAACCCGCACTAGGCCAGCGTGGTGGACTATATGGCCTAACCACTCTCAATCGTACTCTCGATTGTAGAGGAGGCCCGTGCCCTGCAGTGGGTCGTATATGGGCTGATACAATACAATACAATAAAGACAAGTTAGGCAATCCCAGAGACTCGCTGAGCTTCAATGCTCGGTGTCATTACAATGCGTGCCACTGTTGATCCTTGCTTACAGGAGTTGCAACGGCGGTTTTGTGGTCGAGACAGTCTACAATACTTGGTATTTATTTTATTTTTTATCTAAAATAAAGCAACAAGCAGGTCGTTCGCCTGACGGAAAGCGTCACGCCAGTCCATAAACAGGAGTAACACGACTTGGTTCATATTATTAAGCACTGCGTAGCATTGCACGTGTCCTGCGTTAGTCACCCCGAGATATTACGTGTCCAGTCTCATAATGTAGTAATCACTGACTATAATGACCTTCAAATCGGAACACAACAGTCCTACTTAGCGGCAGATATAGACAAAGTGGTGACAGCCCTTTTAAAAAAAAGTATCAAATATGGTCAAAGATGTTAAAATACTAATTGAGACTGGATGATAAATAATCGGGATTAGTTTTTTTTAAGTACAGGAATAAAAAAGGAAAATAATTGTAAAGTTTCTGTGTTCTAACATCTAAACTATTGTATGCCAATATGACGGGTCATAGCTGTACAAAAACAAAATCCAAAGTAACACCATTTTAACCTACATACATTCGGGAATGTATGTATAATGATTCATGACAGTCTGAATGTAATGTGAAGAAATAAAGAAAGAAGTGGTGGAAAGTTGACATTTGAAGCATAAGTTATGAAGATAAAAACGTATTATTATTATAATAAGTTGTTGAATCTTCATGATGATTATGTATGTAACATTATAATTAATCACTTGCCTTTCTCACTTCCCTTAGGTATTACAACATCATATACGTTAGAATAATTTCATATTATCGATAAGTATTTGTTTTTGAACAAGATAGCTATATAAATTATTTTAACTGCACGTATATCTTACGGTCATCAGCAGTAGACAAATCCAAATTATGAACGTAATAAAATATCTGCAAAAAGCAGGACGAAGTACACATTTTTTGTACAATTATTTTTGTTTGTGCTACCTTAATATTAAAGTTTTTGTCAGCATAAGAGTGTAAAAAGTGCAGTTTTTAAAGAAATAAAGGTGAATATACAAATAATAGTTGACAAAAAATCTAATGATTTTCGCATTAACTATTAAGTAATTATTTGACGCCAGGTCGGGGCTCTTAAGAAACAAAGAAATTATTCATTAAAATATTTTAAAAAAGTCTACACAGATTTGTGTATATGGCAAATATATTATGACTGAAATTCGTAGCGGCTTTGCTGAGCACGGGCCTCCCCGCCTATTATTCCATGAAGGTGCACGAAAGGAGTTTAATAGACTAATGGGCAGTCTAGTGGAAGATTGTGCCACGGCTCAATAACAAATAATTCCAACAGTTACACGCATGCGTAGCCCTGACCCCAAACCAACTGCCCAATTCTTATGTATTCGTGATTATCAGACACTTAATACATTAAATAAATAAATAAATATACCTAACAATCACACACATAGTCAAATACATAGTCCTGACTCCACACTAAGACCGAGTCTTGTGTCGTGGGTATCAGGTATGAGAGACCTTTCGGTCTCACAAACACCCATACCCTAAGTAAATACACATATTGGTTCGCAGAAATATTTGTCTCTGTGCGGGGATCGAACCCGCGGCCTCTCGTTTCACAGCCGGCGTCTAACCAACTGCGACACGGAGGCCTGTCTAAAATTATGAATAAAAAAAATTTAAATACGTGAGTTCTCAATATTCTTTATAAGTACCAGTCTTTTTAACCAATTACGTTACTGCTATATTTCTCAAAGGATTACAACATAGTTCAATCCATAGTAGTTACATTCAACAATGACGAGACGATTCCATAAGTAGAGATGTGTTCGAGTTAGATTACAACTCATTAATTTAAATTATTCTACAAATGCGATTGTAGAGTCAATTGAAAAACTTCAAGGCGTGAAAATGCGGACGCGGAAATGCCGCAAGACCGCTACACTGTGCGTTCGTAGCGAGGAAAAACTTACAATTCTAAATCGATTAAACAATTATATGTAGTGATCCATTACTAGATGAAATTGGACCCGAATTTATTCAATTTTGAATTCAGAACGTTATTCCGATTCTTGTCTTTGAGTACTTTCATTCATTTTAAAAAAGGAATGTTTTATTACGTCACTTGTCAACAAAAGACAGACTATTTGGTGTTTGACATTGGCACTGTTAACGCAAACAGTGAGTGTTATTTTATTTCAATTCGAATTTTTGTGACACATAATTTACATTGGATGGATAATTTACATTTTTTTTAAAGGGATGCGAAGTTTTTGCTTCAGATAACTTTTTTTATTATTTTATTGTTATACTGACACGGCAAAGTGACCGTGCTACCTGAGGTCAGGTGCAGTGCGATCCGAGTAAAGTATATATATAACTGACGAGGAACATTTAACTACCTCTAACCGTTCGACACAATTATGCCTGTTTATTTGAAATCGGATATAAATAAGCTGATACCATTTCACTCTGCTATAGATCAGCCGATAAAACGCTTGTCATGATGCCACACATTTTATATTACCAAACCAACTGGAATAAGGATATTATTTTATGACAAAAGAAACTAGCAAGTGAATAACTTGATGGTAAGCAATGATCGAGATAAGGCGAAGTACAATGTATACTACGAGTACTATTGTTCAAGAAAACATACATATTTTTTATGACTCATATCAAAGGAAATATTGTGAGGAAACTGTCGTGCTATATTAAAATTACTAATGCGATAATCGATATAATTAATTTTCCAGAGTCCTAAGTTCCGGCATGAATTATATAATATAATGTACCCACAATACTAGAAATAGGCAGAAATGAATTCATTTTAATCGATTATATAATATATCATCCACTTTGGCTTCATACACTCAAAATAGTAGAATAGTATAGTAGGTATCGCTGTTAAAGCGGCTTTTTTCGTTATAATGGCGGGGTATCCCCAGCTTTAGATTGCGTGTGATAGTGTTGCTACACGTAAAATTATTTGCTACTTAATAAATGTGACATTAAAAAAAGCAATCAGGAATTTTATATACATTTGTGTGTAAATATGTATGAATATTTATTTAATGTGATGCTGTATTACATAAACAACGTATGTTATATTGAGACGTTGGCAATATATGTAGGAAAAAAATGATTTCGGCTGAGAAATTTCATTAAATATATTAGCGTAAACTTTTGTGCCGACTGAATTTAACGTATCCAAATAGATAGCTAAATATTTGCATAATTTAAATATGTCAGCAAGAAGTATCCAACATGAATATTATTGATTGATATACTAGAACGGGGTTTGCATAGACAATTTTAATGCAGATGGCAGGTGTGTGAAGAGGTTGTTGAGCCAGGGTTGCCATCATTTGCATAAAAAAACTGGGATAAACTGTGGGTCTGGATACGATTGGAGTTCAAAGTTTATCAGTCGGTAAATAAAAAAACGACATTAATAGTCACGTATCCAATCGCTAAAGGCTTTTAATATAATACGTTTTTCTGATAAAATAGACCGATGCCCGAGTCATACTAAGAATAGGGACATTAATGCAACAGTCCCAGGTCAAAATATATCCCGGGAAAATCCGGACTTCGTTGCTGGCCATTAAAAAGGTATCACTGACTTTATTTTATTTATACTTTATTTTTCATAATAAATACGAAAAACATAACAAAGAAAAGAGCAAACAACAAAGTACAAATGGCGGTCTTATCGCACTAAGGCAATCTCTTCTAGACAACCATAGGATTGATTTAAGACAAGGAGAAACAAAGGGCAGTGTAAAATAAAGAGAACAAAAGTTCAAATAATTAATGCTAGACATTTATATAAATACATAAATACACATACATAAATAAATTTATCATTTATTTGGACGTCAAATTCACAGAAATTGTAGTTTATTTGGTGCTCTTTCATTTTTAGGCCTTCAAATAAATTAGGCGTTAAATACGAAAACTAAATACACCGGTGTTCTTTCATAAGAAACATGCTGTTTGTTAGTGGTTTCTATTTGTGTACTGTGCCCCGTGATTTGTTAGCTCATGCTCATATTAATGAGATAATATTGTTTGCGTTGATAGCACGGTTCAAGTTCTTAAAAATAATAAATTATTACGCCAAAAAAATTTAAGTGTGTGTTGCTATGTGAATTTGAATTAGCTTTCGTCATTTATTTATGAAATTACTGAATTATCTGATACTAAATACAGTGTCCTCCGGATGGATAGTGAACAAAGAGAAATTCTCTATTCGATACAATGACACCAGCTAGAAATTAGTTTTTAATCCATATGTATGCGTAATATGAATAGCATATGTTTCAAATGAATGTCGGAAGACGATTCGTCAGATCTTTTCAACGGCCACTTATATAAAGATTCTTTAATTACGTTTTATGGATTTTTATCAATGTGTGAACTTGTGAAGACGTTTTGCATGTGTTAAACAAGTGTTATGCGTGATTACAATATATTATGTTGATTGAAGTTGTAAGTAATTAAAACACCTACAATCTAAATACATAGTAGGTAGCTAAAAAGCGTTTACTCAAAGCTATTCATTTGTGTTTTTATTTAAAAAAATATAATAGGCAATAAGAATGGACTGTTTCTTATGGTTGATAAGTACAATATATAATTATGAATTAAAGAATGGGCTCATAGTTTAGTATGCTCCATTTTCTTGAATCAATCTGTTCTTGATTTAATGAAATATTTGTAAATTGTAGTCATTGAAAAAAATGCACTGTAACATGGTAGAATACTAACAGTTTATCTTTCGAAATTAAGTATGGTTGCATTATATTGTAATTTGTAAACGATGACTAATTTCAGAACAATTTGACAGTTACAAAACACCTGAAGGCGTTTTCTGTGTACAAACACATTATCAAAATATATTTTTAAGTAGTTTTTTCCTTCCTGCGTACAAAAGTTCAATGTCTATTTATGTGAAACAACCTGTTTTTATATTTATCACGATATAATGTTGATGGTTTCCGGCTATTTTAGAATCAAGTTGGTGCATAATACTTAGACTTATTTTGCTTAATGCGAATTTAACAATGTTATAGTGACGTTTGGAGTAAAACCTTGAACTACAAAATTTTCCAAGTTTATAAATTATTATAATGGAAGTTAGTTAGACACCACCTGTGAAACGATAGGCCGCAGGTTCGAACCCCGTGTGTAAAAATTGTTTGTGGGTCCACAAGTATTTGTCACGGGTGGGATTTGAACCCGCGACCACCCTAAACAACCGTAAACACTTTCTATGTTATTTATTGATTTCGTGATATTCGCTAATGTTATCAATCAATCAATCAATTATTCAATATTATGGGAATCAATTATTCAATATTAATTAAATTCAAAATTAATTGTAACATAAGTTTTAGGACATTTTTGGCTAGAAATAAATAAATTAGTTTGATTAAAATCTGGTTTAACTTACTAAAATTGCAACTGCGTTATTGAGACGAACCTTTCTGTATGCTTCTTCACTCTTAATGTGTTTTGGATAAAAGTAAGAGTATGGCTATCCCCTATTTAGATAAAAGGGGTTATTTGTTTGAATTTAACGTGAATATACTTTACGAACAATAATTAAAGATAATAATTATTCCTTTTACAGAAGACATAGCAAATTATCAAGTAAGCAAAAGTCACATGGTTTTAAGATATATTTATTTAATTGTTAGTAATTTAAAAAATAATCTAAACCAGCGTGACCTTCGTTCAGTTGCCTATTTATCTCTTGTACATATGCCACTTATCGCTACAAATGAGGTTACACGATACTTCAAATAACTTTACCTCTGTGCTATATTGTTGGAAATCTGGCCAATCCCCGAACTAACCCAACTGTTGCCTTTTAGGACCTGTTGCACAATGCACCCTAAAAGCCATAATCATAGACAGTTTTAAAATCTATTTTAGCTATCGAATGTTTTGTCTTCTTCGCTCGAACTGAATTCAAAAGTCGTTTGAAAGGGACAAAACATTCGATGACTAAAATATGTTTTAAAACTGTCTATGAATAAGGCCGTTAATATTTTTGTTCGAAGCCTGTGTTTGTTTTTTTTATGAGACACTGATGTACTTCTCTTTGGGTGAGTTTTAACTATCTTCGTGGCTCAGTTGGCTAGACGCCGGATGTGATAGAGAGCCGCGGGTTCGATCCCCGCACCGAGACAAATGTTTGTGCAGCCCACAAATATTTGTTTCGGGTCTGGGTCTTGTGAGACCGAAAAGTTTCTCGTAGTTTCTGATACCCACGTCATAAGACTTGTATCTTAATGTGGGGTCAGGACTATGTATATATGTCACTGGGTGTGTTTATTAATTATGTATTTTCAGTTGTAGAAAATTCATTTCGGAAGCCCAGGTCTAGATTTCGTGCCCGGCATGGCGGTGGAGCAATGGCAAATCTCGCCTTCCGCCACGTCTTGGCATGGAAATAATGTTGGCATTGTCGCACCTCTGCCTACTCATGAGTGGCTACAGATGTGAGTTTATGAAAATTGTCTAATGCCTACGATACACTAGAAAATGACACACAGTAAATACATTTCTAGAATTTATGACAAATAGGCTCTGTACAAGTGCATTTCTTTTTGTACAAAAGTGAATAATCAAGGTGAAAACGCGAATATATAACTTTAGGTCAACTTTAAAACTGGTTTGATTTTGTTGTGGAGTATTATTGATGTCACGGCCCCCAAAGCCTAAGAGCGCTAATTTCGAATTATTTATTTACAAAACTGGACATTTCAAAATTCATAAAGTATGTTGACATTTTATTTTACACGAGCGACTCGGCCCAGCTTCGCCCGGGTGCAGATAGTTTTTGAGTTCAGTCCACATCAACAGTGTATTATAGTTTTCGCAGCGCACGCGATGTTAAGAATATTTAAGGTAATTTTTTACACCTTGGGTTACATTATTGGAGTTTAGTGAGGATCCCTAATTATATTGAAAATATAATAAAGCCTTGTCACCCGAGGATAGTGTAGCTTCCAAACAGTGAATGAATTTTTCAAATCGGTTCTTAGATTCGGAGCGTATTCAATGCAAACAAACAATCAAATATTTCCTCTTTATAATATAAGTATAGATAAGGCTCATAGCTCTAATTCTATTGTGGACATAATATTATGTATACAGGGCATTAATTTGTATGATATTCGAATGTAATTAAAAAGTATGAGCAAAGCAGAACCAGTTCTTGAAATAGGGGCAAATGTAATTTAAGTATTTACTATTAAGCTCTACATATAAATTCGTGTTATTATCGGTTCGATGCCAATCCTATTGATATAAATACTCTTTTGACCTTAACTTGGTCGTAAAGAAAATAAAGAAAGTGAATAGCTAGGTCGTTGAAGCTATAGCTCGGCCGCAATATCCTCAGCGTGCCGGGCTGGTAGGCCAGTGACATTGATATACCACTTTCGGTCTCTTCTGGGGTACTGAAAGGTGAGCTTTACAGCTTTTCCTCTTGATAAAAAAAAGTTGTTGGAGCTACAGTACGGAAGCTAATGGATCGACTCTACCGTTTTCGCCGGGGTAGAGCCATTGTCTCACAGGAAACCGATATAAAGTATTCTTACTGTAGCATTTCATTCGGTGAGATTGCCGGCGACTAAAGAGTTGAAAAATTTGTATCCGGCAGAATAGAGATCACCGCACACGATGGTTGAAAGTAGCGAGTGTGTCGGGTTTTGGGTTCGGCCTGTATATATGCGTTTCGTCAGGGACGGATTGTGACGATAGAATTTTTTTTCGGTGTAAAATCTGTTTAGATTGAACTGTATTGACCATTAGACGGGAGCTTCTCGCGGCGAGAATTGTATGCGATTATCGCATGACATAATCGCCATAGATTATCGTGTTCTGACAAATGTTTACACGATGCAACTTTTTCATATCCTTACGATAGTCGTATCTTCGAGGCGAGAAACTCTCCCCGTGTAAATGGGGCTGAAGAATTGTAGTTATAGCTTTAGAAATATTTGGAGAAGGCTTATGTCCAGCAGTGAACTTTCTGTGGCTTAAGATGATGATGATTTTTTTTTGTATTGTATCAGCCCATATACGACCCACTGCAGGGCACGGGCCTCCGCTACAATCGAGAGTACGATTGAGAGTGGTTAGGCCATATAGTCCACCACGCTGGCCTAATGCGGGTTGGCAGACTTTCACATACCATAGAAATTTATACAAATCGCTATGGTATGCAGGTTTCCTCACGATGTTTTCCTTCACCGTTATAGTGCGTGGTGATTGACTATCAATACACACATGACTCCGAAAAGTCAGAGGTGTGCCCTGGGATTTGAACCCGCGACCACCGTGAACATGTAGGCAGCCGCGTCTGGTCTGTTACCAACAGGCCACCACGCACTTGATGATGATTATTGTAGGCTATTATAGATATGGGGTCTATGAGCGGCCTTGGTTTTTGATGAGGGTTGAATATAATTTGTTAGTACGCTTGCACATTAGAGACAGAGGTTTATTTTTGTATTACAGAGTGACAACACACATGATGCCACGTGCATTGCAATCAAAATAGAACATCCACGCGCGAGAGTTTGTCATGTCTCATCGGCCCTCACAATTATATCGGTCTGGTACAACCTGATGTATTTAGCTAGAACCCGAAACACGACTTAATTGTGTGGGCTACCATAACAGGTTTCCTTTCATTGCGTAAGTCGCTTTCCGGGTGGATACGGAATTCCTACCAGACGCGGCTGCTAACATGTTGGGGGAGTGTCCTGTGGCACATCATCACAGTTACATCAGATTTCGCAGTAATAACCGCTGAATATTTCTAAAATATTTTAAGAATTCAAGTACGTGGTGGCCTGTTGGTAAACGGACCAGACGCAGCTGCCAACATGTTCACGGTGGTCGCGCGTTCAAATATCAGGGTACATCTACGACTTTTCGGAGTCATGTGCGTTTTGATAGTCAATCAACACGCACTATAACGGTGAAGGAGAACATCGTGAGGAAACCTGCATACCATAGCGATTTGCAAGAATTTCTGTGGTATGTAAAGTCCGCCAACCCGTACTAGGGGAGCGTGGTGGACTATATGGCCAAACCATTCTGAATCGTACTTTCAATTGTAGAGGAGGATCGTGCTCTGCAGTGGGACATATCTGGGCTGATAAAGTACAGCACAGTAATGAATGATAGGCGAGGGTCTATTTTCTCATGTTGGTTGCTTCAATACTTGTAACCGGAGGTATATATTTTTGAGTCATTTACAAGCCTTTAAAATATAATAAAGTTATGTTTTTTCCTTCTCTCGCGATGCAACGAATTGACTAGATTGTGTATAGTTATTATAATCTTAATGGGTCGTAGTGTATATAACTATGTATGCATGTATCCCCTAAAGGATAGGCAGGGATAACAAAATTTTGAAACTTAGCATATGTCCGTTACAAACTTTGGACAAATTCAATGGTTAATCATACCAACTTTTTAAAAATTAAGAATCTCCTACTTAGTGGAACGTGACGTATGCTACCCATACTCCACAAAATAAAACGAGTCCTGTAAGTTACATCTGGAGCACAATCATAATATGCTACATACGACAATTTGAACATTAAATTATACTCCGATTACATTGTACCATAATTAATGTTCAAAACGGTATTATATTTGTAGGCTTAATTAGATATATTATCATTTAATATGATAACACTCGTTCAGTGGCTTTTGTACGATTGATATTGGAAATTTACATAACCGATTTATCCTCATTTCTCAAGTCCACTGGTTTCTATCGCATTTAAAAAAATAACTACGAGCACATGTTCTCCTGTGATATAATTTGTGTCACATGTTTATAGCGGGTTCAGTGGTTATATATATATATATATATATATATATATACATACAGTATGATATTTACCTACTCTTGTTGTTTTAATAGCGTAATGTAATTGGTAATAAAGGAAGTAATGTCTTACGAGTTACAATTTACACGATTTGGTGCAGCTATTGACAAGGTCGTAGACAATAAAAAACCAGATTAATTTTGGCACTAATCTTTGTTAACAATGAGTTAATAGGCCGTAAAAACAGACATTCTTGTTTCATAATGAATGTGCCAGTTTTTGGAGGGAATCTACTTTCATAATATTCGAGTTAGGAATGCATTTTTTTGCTTCAACGCGTCTTTGTTATTCATTAACAAAGATGTTATTAGACGTGTAATATCGATTTCATACTAAGCGATAAATATAAGAGACATTAGAACTATCTACTAATTAATTTATTATCAGCAAGTGTACACACGCGTTATAAATGCTACATAGTAAACAATAAAACATTAGTAAACAATGGAAGTCGAAGTTACCTCTTGCCAGTATTCCATTTCGCACCGTGTAGTTGATATCCTCAAAGGAAATGTTGAGGGAATCTTCTGTTATAGACGTGGAGGCGGACTGAGAGTCTGACTGTTCGCTTGCCATGTTTGTAACACTAACACTCACTTATAATAATACGTGTCTTTCCATCGCGGATCACAAAGGAACGGGAGTTAACACGACTGCGAGGGCCAGTAGCGAACGCCCCACCGCGCTGGCTACACTCGTCGAACTGCTTGTGCGTTGCAGCCGTCGCGTCGCGGGCGCTGCCAATTCCGATTATCGGTCGTTCTCCCCACTCCCCACGTGATAGTTGACTGTGCTGGCGAGCAGCTTGCAGCTGATTGCGCTTATCGCAAGACCGATAGACCGGGTGCCTACTGACGAGCTGCAATACCTTGCATGAACTGTGACCACTTCTCACCATCCTGTTCGTTTTGGACAAACTACAACAAAAAGCGAATATTATGTTTTTATTGGCATTATAAAAAATATAATTTTCTGTTATTCGTAGACACCCATTGTTAAACTTTGGATAATGATATCGAAAACAAAAACAAATGATCGCGTGTGTTGAGTTTTTTTAATGAAAATTATAATGTAGTCATCGTTGTTCTGTTTACATTATAGGTCATTAACGGATGGTGTTTCTGGCAGATACATAACTCATTCCTGAGTTACGGAATATTTTTGTAACAAATTTCTTAAGCGCTATTTGAACGGGAAGAGTTTCTCGCGCCGAGATTCGTATGCGATTATCGCATGACATAACCGCCATAGATTATCGCGTTCTGACAAATATTTACACGATGCAACTTTTTTATATCCTTACGATAATCGTATTTTCCAGACGAAAAACTCTCCCCGTGTAAATGGGGCTTTAGTAAGACTCAAGTGCTATTTCGGTTAGGTAACTACAGTAAACATTGCCGCGATTAGCATGCATAGTAACATCTTTATTTTTAAACTTAATAGATATTGTATTCCAAAATAACGGTTCATTGGTCGCGGTATTTGTATATTTTTAGTTTGGATCTGGTAGTTTGGTGTGATTAACGAATGTTTTGTTACGGCTCGTCTGGATGTAGATATTAAAAGTAACCCTACCATTGAAAGAAGGTATGGTTTCCTCGATGACTTTAATACCATTCATTATGAATGAAGTACAATATGCGGCTCTAACACGAATACCAGTTGTGTAAATTGGCACACAATGACAATTACATTATTTTACAACCATAATTATCACTGACTTTATAATGCCTTGGATCGATGCCTTGGATGAATTGCAGCGACGGGCCATCCGCATTGTAAATGATACAGACGTTACGAGCAACTTAGAGTCGCTACAGTTGCGGAGGGATGTTGCCTCTCTAAGCGTGTTCTACCGTCTGTATCACGGTGAATGCTCTGAGGAATTGTTCAGTTTGATCCCCTCCTCTCCTTTCATTAACAGAACCACGCGTGTTGGCTTGCGTAACCACAACTTGACGGTCCAAAGCATCTCGGCGCGAACTAAAAAGTTCGCAAATTATTTAAGTGCCGCACTGTGAAGCTGTGGAATTGTTTGCCGTCACACGTGTTCCCTCCTTCCTATAAACCTGGGTCTTTCCGCCGTAGTGTGAAGAAGCATGTCAGCAGGCCGGCATAATTGTGTCGAATGGCATGGGACCGCCGTCTGATGCCATTCGATACTCTGTCTGGACGGCATTTGCGCTTACCATCCGGTGCAGTGCAGTCATTATGCCGTGCCAGTGTATAAAAAAAAATATATATCAGCTGTTTGGGTAATGTCGCAGGAACATGTCTGAGATGGAAATCTTTAGCCATTATGTATGGGAAAGCTTATCAGTAGTGGAAGTAAAATTAAAATCTTATGTTTCGTTATCAGATATGCGTCCAATAGTTGTGAGTGGTCGCATTGCAGAGAATGTCATCGGGATGGGCGGTACGCAGACAAGGGTTGGTGTACAGTTGACTTCTGGCTTCAACAAACTTTTCGATTGTCAATAGCCATGACGAGTGATGTTCGATAAATGAAATAAAAATATTTAGAGAAAAATTTATTACACAGAGGAATCTTTAAGGACTGAGTTGACTTATGCTTCATTTACACGGGGAGAGTTAAAAAAGGTGCAGCGTGTAAACGGTTATCAGAACACGATAATCCATGGCGGTTATGTCACGCGATAATCGCATACGATTCTCGCCGCGAGAAACTCTTCCCGTCTAAATTAGCATTTGTGTTCTGTAATTTTCAGAAATATCCCATTTATGGAAAACTAATGGAAAAATTCAATTATAGTGCTTTAATGGAACTTGTAAATCGTAAAATTGATTTTATCCTTTTATATCCTTGATTAATTTGCAAATAAAGTAAACATTCGTACTGTAAAATCCAAATTCACGGCAGGGATCAAATGTAATAGCTGCCATTTGGACAAAGAAAGTCAAAGAAAATTATTATTTATCCTTATTTATAAATAAAAGATATCTAATCAAATTGATTAAGTAAACAAAATATCCAGTTTACTTCCATTTGTCCTTGAATTTCGTTTTACTCCGTTCTTATTAAATTTTCAAATTTCGCATGTAAAATTATCACGAAAACAGCGTTATTATAAGCGTGTATATAAACTGAAATAAAACTATTTTTTTAATTTCATAACTTCCCGATGTTTCGACTATTTTAAAACTTTCAAACTCACGACCAACGGAGCGGACTCTCAGTTAAAAAATATATTTTATTTCAATGTGAAACATTCGTGCAAATCTAAGAAAACATGATGAAAACCAAAGAGTAAAGACCACTGCTCTTTCATACATCTACACGAAGCTAGAACAAGTCCTATACAGCGGAACCTTCTAAATGGGGAAGGAAGATATTATTACAAAGCGATCACGTCGAGGACGCAATGCAGAGCACTGTCGGAATATTTGATTAAGTCTACGGGTTATTGTATGATACCCTTATATCCAATGGAAGTGATATTCATTTAGAAACAGTATCAGTTTTAACTCTACCAACAGCTTGGGCAAGCGAGTATCGTGCCATAATATCCTGAGCAAGATCTCATAGGTGTTCACTTATCACTTGTTACGTTTCCAATCCCTTGCAAAACATGGTATATCTAGGCTTACACCGCTACTGATTGTAAAAGAAACCTTTGAATATTTCTATGATTTGCGATGTAAAACTGAAAACGAAGTCAACATTTAGAGTTCAGTGGACGAAATAAACACGGAAATGGTCATGCGTCATTGTGAAAATTAGGGCCAAATGGCGATAGAAAACAGGTCGCTGGAAAGTGCTCTCCTTACGGTATAGCCTTAGGGTTGATAAAGGAGAGTTACGTTGGTACGCTTGTCCAGGCGCCAGGGCTACTGCGGGCCCAGTGCAAAGTGAATACAACAAATATGTACAATAAAAATCATAATAATTATTCAATTATGATATTTGTGATGCTTTAAAGTTGAGTGGCATGAGGCGTATCACTTCTCCAGTTAGATAATATCGTTTTAATGGATAATCCTCATGAGCGAATTTATTTATAACTGCACCTATTTGATATTGACGGTAAAATGGTCTCCCCAGCTCGTACATTTTCTATTCTAAAAACGAAATAATGGTTCCAATATACGTTTTTAATGTTGATATAACTATAAGTTGTTATATTTTAGGACATGTATAGAATAAGTAGTCATATCTGCCCGCATAGCAACAACTACAGCCGTAGCACATGAGGCCGTAGTGCTTGACCTGGAGATATACTATGTCATGTTTCGGGATAAGCCTGTGTGCATACGATTGTAAGTATGTCTGTATGATTTTGTTGTATCAAGTGGTAACAGGAAGACTTAATCCCTGGCTTATATTTTATAAATGTTTAATTATCTACACTTAATATTAAACCCAGTGTACTCATGTTTTTTACTTTGCAATGTCGTGTGAATATTGTATTGTATTGTATCAGCCCATATACGACCCACTGCAGGGCACGGGCCTCCTCTACAATCGAGAGTACGATTGAGAGTGGTTAGGCCATATAGTCAACCACGCTGGCCTAATGCGGGTTGGCGAACTTTTTACATACCATAGAAATTTATACAAATCGCTATGGTATGCAGGTTTCCTCACGATGTTTTCCTTCACCGTTATAGTGCGTGGTGATTGACTATCAATACACACATGACTCCGAAAAGTCAGAGGTGTGCCCTGGGATTTGAACCCGCGACCACCGTGAACATGTAGGCAGCCGCGTCTGGTCCGTCACCAACAGGCCACCACGCACTTCATATTCACGTGTGAATATGAAGTGCATGCAAGTGAGATATTCACGTGTGAATATCTCGACTTAATATTTTTGTAATAATAATTTAATGCGTATAATCAAATGCGTATATTTTATAAAACTAATAAGTGTTTAGAAAAGTCTGTCTATGCAGCAAGCAAGTCTGTGTAGCAAGTGAAGATAAACTGACAGGGCGAAGAAGGATGTTGATCTATCTCCAATTTGTTATAGAAGACTTAAGTTTAACGGGGAAATGTTTGGTATAGACAATGAAATTAATTATGAGAAAAAATGTTTTTTTAATTGCAATGAATGGTGAGACGATCATGTCATTCGCCTGATGGTAAGCGATGCGACCGCTCATGAACAGTAGCAAAACCAAGCAACACCATGAATTACAAAGCAATGCTTGGCATTCCACTGCGCTAGCCATCCTGAAACGTAAGATGTAAGTCCCATTATGTCCAGTTGTTATTCTGACTACAATGTCCTTCAAACCGGAAAACGACAGTGCATTTACACAGGTGCTTGGTGTATGAAACAGATATTGCGGTGGTGGTCCAGGCTGCCTCTTACATATGAGAGACCTACTACCAGTGCTGTTGCCAGTTGATAACATAGTCAGTTGTTAGCCATTTCATAAACGTCGCTTAAGGTGTACAAAAACATGCCTAAATCAAACAACAAAGCTTTGTCAAATAATTTATTTCATACAACTAATGGCTAATACTAAATAAAAGATCACAATTGAAGAAAAGGGTCGAAATTAACTGATTCTATATTCCACGATGTGGCGAGTATTTTCTTGAAGGAAATCAAATCAAATATCGTAATTACAATTACAGTTAGTCGAACACCTACATTCAAAATAATCTTTAAAAACACATTATGAACTGAGTTAACATCACTGGAGAGTTAATAATTTTATCATTGAGATTTTTATTTAAGCTTAAAATTAAACGTAAAATCTTATTTTGCTATAGTGTTTACATACGAAACCTATTCTCTACGATCTCTGGTATTTATAAAAACAAAATGAAATAACGATATTTTATTTCATGCCTTTGGATTTTTTGAGCTTAAATATTATTTTACTTATTATCTCTAAATGCAAATTTCCTCTCATACCATTTTCCCACAAATATGTTTTTATGTGATGCCTCATTAACCGAAACGACCCATTAAAATACGTTTATTTATTTAAACTTACATTAGGCAATAATGTATAAAACCCGAATAATACTTGTATGATTATAATCTAACTAAGCCCTCGGTTACAGAAGTGTCATTATTCAGTAATTTGTAGTTATCTACACTATTGGGCAAGTCCGGCGTCATTATTTTATCTTCAACACAATTGTAGTTAGTGCGTTTTATGAGCTTAATTGTTTAGATATGATTTTAGGAAACCGTTTGAATTTTATTATATTATATTTTATATTTGACCATTACATGAAATTTTGCTTAATTCCTGGGGTATTTAATAAAATACGGTTTTAACATATTTCAGAAAAAGACAATTGTTATTTTGAGATAAATAATTCACAACATACCCCGTCAAAATTTACTTATGACATAGTTTTTAAAATTCGGTTTTTAATTGGATTTATTGTTATTATAAAAAAGCTTTTTATATATTTTTTTATGAAATAAATCATGAGTCCAGTTTGAGGTACCCGTAACTAATATCTACTTGTGTAACAAATTAGTCAGTCATGTTCAAAGTCAGATCTCTTTTATGTTACAAAATATTTTTATAGTGATTTAAATTGGAAATAACGTCTCAAATACGCCAATGATTAACATATTGGGCATATCTTAGTGTATTTGACTCTAGGAAAATATATAGATTAAAATCTAAAAAACAATAGATAATTTTAAATACCTATCTCACAAGATAACATATAGATTTTTTATTAATGTGCGTTAAGTTAAAAAGTAACTAGCTTTTGGTCATTGAGTAGTGAGTAGCAGAATGAGTGGCCGAAGAATGTACAGTTAAAGTTTGCTCTTAAGATGTATTTACATTTTATTCTGATATATTCGTAGAGGGAAAATACTAAAATAATCCAAATTGTTAAACATTAACTTATTTTTGACTGCACCATCTCTTAAAAACTCTAAAAAACATGTCCGAACTAAACGACTGCTAGAAACGCTAAAGCGCCTGTCAAAAAATAATAGCAATTACGTCAAAGAGTTATTTGTGTCCAATATTATATCAGGCGTTAGAAACGCCGGTGTCAATTATAGCGACATGGGTTTGAAAACAATGTTCATCTTTTATTGAGGCGATACCACAAGGCGGTGCAAGTAAGAAGGTGCATAAGCACTGTGGTGGATAGTACAAGCGCCATGTTGCCGCCCACGTCAACATTCTCCATGTCCATTTCATTGAGGAATGTCTTTGGTGTGATGTAGTGACAGTATACTGAAACAAAGAAATATTTAGACTGTAAGAACTTAAAAACATCGTAACGAAACTTGCATAGACTAGAGATTTCCACGAGAATTTCAAAGATATCTATGTGAAGTCCACCAGTGTACATTGGCCTAAGGTGGTGGAATAAGACATGTGCCCTGTACCCCTCTTAATTGCAAAGGAGACCTGTGTTCCGCAGTGGAATGTATTAATTATTGTATCGCCTTAAATCGTGACATTAAAATCGCAGCTAAAATATGTTTATTTGATGCATTGAGGTAGGTAACTGTTTACTAATAGATAGTATATTAATATGGCGTAATCTCATTAAGTCCTTATGTACTAACTGGTTTTGAAGGCAATACTACTCGGAACTAAGTGGGTCACCGAGTAGTTGTTGAAATCCGCAAAGGCTTGTTTGTCAACATTATTTTAAATTGAGTATTGGTATAGACTTGACCTATGTCAAGGTGGGGAAATACTTTTTTTGTACAGGTCTGACAAACGAGCAAAAAGGTTATCTTGGTAAGTCATTACGATCATCCAGGACACTTGGATCGTAGATATGCTATCGGCCTCTTAAAACGAGGAGGGGAATAGAGAGAGAGAGAGGTAAAAAGGCAAAAAGAAGACAGGCAAAAAGAAGGGAGTAAAAAGTCCTCGACTTCGTTAATTCCTACAGTATTCCAACACAGTACAATTACAGTGAAGCTATATCACTCAGGGTAGAGTTTTCAATTTTCAATGGTCAGATAGAACAGAACATGAACAAATTAAGAAGATATCTGTAATAAAATTCGCAAATAATGTTACTTTCATAATATTCAATCGGTTTATAACTTATTCACTGATCATTTTCATCTGAAAATTGAAAACCAACCGTTAAAAATACTTACTTTTAGAGCAATGTATCCTAGTTCTGTTGAAGCCGTAGACAGAATGCACGGCGACGTGGAAGCCAGCTCTAAAGTACGAGATGTGGTGAAGCCAGCGGAAGAAATATGGAGTATCAGACAAAGCCAGGCAGAAACCAAATACGGAGAACAGGCAAGCTAGTACTGGACCGATGAATACTGCGATCTGAAAATAAAAACAGATTTAACTACACAATTTTTAGCCTCCGTGACAAAGTTAATTAAACGGAGGCTGTGAAACAAAACGCCGCGGGTTCGATCCTCGCGCCGAGACACGTCATGTTTGTGTGGTAGACATGTATTTACTTGGGTATGGGTGTTTGTGAGACCGTAAAGTCTCTCGTAGTTTCTGATACCCACGACACAAGACTGTAAGTTAGTGTCGGGTCAGGACTATGTATGCGGTTATTGGGTGTATTTATTTATTTAACTGTTTATGTAATGGCGATTGTGTGAAACGTGAGGCTGCGGGTTCGATCCCCGCACCGAAACAAATATTTGTGTGATCCACAGGTATTTGTACCTGATACCCACGACACAAGACTTAATTGATCTTCATGTAGGGTCAGGGCTACGTAAGTGTTAAGACTGTTGGGTGTATTTACTTATTAATATTTATTGTGTAACAATAAAAAGTTTTTGGAATCATTAATGCTATGCTATGCTATTTATTATCATGTCCGAAGTATGTGTCTATTTATACATATCGATTCAAATATTTTTTCACACTAGATTACAATTTCCGCAAAAATTTGCATCTGCAACAACTATTTTTATTCCAGCCTCAAGAATTAGTAGAAATTGTTCCAAACGAGTTTTGATTAGACCCAGTTGCATAAACTTTGAAAATGATTTGATTCTTTTATACTTTGATACTTTAAACATCAGAAATGTATGGCGTTGACATTGTCAAAGTTAAAGTTATCAACAAACTTAGTCGCAGCTGGACTTTAAGACTCGCTAGAATCACAAATAATTATACAAATACGTTTATTTACCTACAAACGCGTTAACAGAACGGAACAAAAGTGAAAGCGTACAAATGAAAGTCGTGCGATATTACCTTAGTGGGCGTAGTAGACCCGATGAAGTACCCCCACGCTTGCGCGCACAGAGATGTCGCCACTACCGTCGCTAGGAACAGCGTGGCTCGCGTCGGCTCTAGCGGGTTGTCGGTCAGCCAGTATGATAGCACCACGTACGACACGCATGATATCATCTGAAAATATAGGGATTGTTTAATCATATCGGCAAAAAAAATAAAAATAATACTGGCATGATGGAGTGACTAGAATGCATATTATGGAAGGTGCAGTGTTTTTTTTTTTCATTTATATATATTATATGTGTCAAATGAGCAAAGAGGTCACCTGATGGTAAGTGATCACTGCCGCCCATCAAATTGGGAGGAGAGCGGGAAGGAAAAAGGATGGGAAGAGGTAAGGGGTGTTGGGTATCCGGCAATCTAACTCACTGAACGAAACGCGACTGCGAAGCTCTCGCTTCACATCGGTCTCCTGTGAGACAGTGATACCATCCTGGACGGTTCTGCCCATCTATGCTAGGTGGATCTACCACTTCCAAAAGTGTAGGTGACTCTACTCTCTCTCTACTCTATTCTCTGACGTGAGGTGTTCATGTCTCGTCGGTCGGCATAATTTTGCCGGCCTGATTGTATCCTGATATTACGAGTATACTATATTATCGCTTGAATGTCGTGTTTCGATAATATACTATATTTTCTAAACACGACATTCAGGCGTATTTAACTATGACGAGTTATTACTAATATGCACAAGGTTCACTTACTGGCCGGATACGCATACATTTCCGCCAGCATTTTATTCAAAATGCAAATTATCATAGGTGTAATTGGTATAAAATTTATTACTCGTTTATTTAATAAAAGTTACTAAATAGTAATACACTTGCAACAAAATAAAAACGAAGAAGTTACATGCATTAACTATTACGTGCGTATGTTACCGTGTTAGACTTAAGTCCCTTCTCAAAACAAATATACACAAAATATCTTATTAATACACTTATTTTAATAAAATCAAAATTGGTTTTACGACTCAATGTACATAAACGAGGAACATATTGATCTGGTTTTTAATCCATTCATGTTTATTTATTCATCGGAAGGATACGTTTCATATTCAAGGCCTGTACCGCGGTATTTAATTGGAGTGGAATAATTAAATAGCCGTGTTAATGTATTCTTTGTATCGACCGATTCTTTATATTCCGCTGTGGCATCTATTTAACATAACGATTGTATCTGATCGCGGCTTGAGTGAAACAGACCGCAAGGGGCTTCCACGGGGACGGAATTAATTAAGGAATTAATTTTCCTTAAAAGACGGCAATGCATAGATTTTTATGGTGTTAGTGTTTATGGGTAGCGGCGAATACTTACCAAAAGGTTGCCCGTCTGTTCGTTAATGTCGTATTCCATAAATATATTTCTATATGTGAATATTAAAAAGCTCCTTTTATATTATTTTAATATCGACAACGGAAACTAACAAATAAACAGCTCAATAGCCTGTAAGTAATCATTACTGTCCAAGTCATAATACTTCATTACCCTGCTTAGGTATCATCAGTGCGTTGCCTACTTTTTGCAAATGGACAGGCAAACGTTATGAGGGGAGCATAGATAATAGACTGTAATGAAGGAAGAGGAGATGGCGGGGGAGAAAGGAAGATTGCCTACCGCAGTCTGTCAATAAACAAACCGGCAGATAAATTATTACCTAACATCGCTTTAAGTAAGTCTGGCGTCATGCCGGTCAACTTGCCCATTTATTTTAGTGGGATAAACTGCAGTAACGCTAATGCGCTCGACACACCAAACCCGCCGGCCCGGCGACACAACCCGGCGGCCCATAAGAAAAGCATCATGTCGGCGGCAAGCGCTCGCACGTGTTGCCCGCCGACTCGACATTTCTATAACGCAAGCGCACTACTCGTCAACGTCATAAAATGTTCCTTATCGTGCCGAGCCGCTGCCATGTCGCTGTCCAAGTTTTCCGACTTGCGATGACTGGAGCCGCCGGCTAGTCAGCCGACCAAAATGTCGCCGACATATGCCGGCGGGCCGGCAGCTTTGGTGTGTAGTGCGCTTAAAACCTAAGCAATTAGTACAGGCGAAATTGTAGTAGGCCATAAAGAGGTTATTATTTTATGGCCAAATTATTTTAACGATAATGTGAATTATGCTATCAATCGATATATATGAGTAGATATAAAAGCTTACCTGAAACGGTAACTCTACGGCTAGAATGGAGAAGACGTACGGACCCAAGTTGTACCAGCGATTGAAGTATTCTCCTCGCAATATTTCCATTTCCAATGGAACTGAAAAAAAAAATGTAATTAAAACAAACATAGAAACACTTATTGATTCTACCAATGGTAAGGGGTGGTCAAACTCAACACTTTGATACTCGTATGTGTAGCACAATAATAATACATATTTCTGGAAGTAAAGTGCGTGGTGGCCTGTTGGTAACGGACCAGACGCGGTTGGCGCGGGTTCATATCCCAGAGCACACCTCTGATTTTTCGGAGTCATGTGTGTATTGATAGTCAATCACCACGCAATTTAACGGTGAAAGAAAACATCGTGAGGAAACCTGCATATCATAGCGGTTTGTATAAATTTCTATGGTATGTAAAAATCCGCCAACTCGCACTAGGCCAGCGTGGTGGACTATATGGCCTAATCACTTCTGTTTGTAGAGGAGACCCGTGCTCTGCAGTGGGACGTATATGGGCTGATACAAGAATAATAACAATATTTTTTAATAATAAAAACGTGTGAATACACGCAAAACTCAGATACACGATGAATACATTATTTATATGAAATATAAAACCGGTCCAGATTGGAGCAATAATTATTCCAGAACTTGATATTAATGTGACAATGTATGTAGGCTGATACAGAACAGTTCTAAAAGTAAAAAATATTGTCTATCCAGGAAATCACATTTAGATACGATTACGTGCTCATTTACATATTTTTTTTAATTCAAATAAATTATGAACACGATGATGACGATGTTCAATTTGTCAATATTGTAAAATAAAAATACACACCGGGTATATCCAGTCTGCGACCGAAAACGAAGTGAACTAAAAACTTCACAAAAGAAGCGATGATTATTTTTTAATAATCGTCGTGTTTTGGTGGAATTCGTAGATTTTCCTAAAACAATAATGATTGAAACTATTATTTATTATTATATTATTTTAACAAAAATAATGTATTTACCACCTAAACACGATGACACTTAAAAAAAAAAAATATATCGTCGCTTTTTTTTTGCAAAAATTTCAGTTGAATTATGTCTGTAAACTACAATTACCACCTGGCTTCGTCTACGGTCGTAGTCTGCATATACCCGGTATATCTATTATATACTTATACGTGCCACGGGGTTCTTTTTGTAATATTATATTGTTATATACCAAGATGCAAGAATGCCTTTGTGCCGCAGTTGTATTACGCTATAATATGATTGCAAATCTGAGGACTCGGGTTCGAAGTCCGGGGTCGGGCAAAGTGATATTGGATTTTTCTATTCATTATCAGCCCGGAGTCAGGAATTTGTGCTCGATATGGCGATAGGCTCGCCCCCTATCACATCGACGTACGGAACATGCAAGGCGAAACGTGGGTATCCTGGTTGCACCTCTACCTCTTCTGGGAAAAAGGCGTGAGTTTATGAATGTATGCATACCAAGATATAGCGTTTCTAGTCGCGTTATTATATAATTGCCCGCGTAACTAATTGGTCTTGTAATGAACTTGAACGTTTGACTTATGAAACGGTGTAATTTAAATTACTACGGAGATATTAAAACATTAGCAAGTGAGTAATGCCGCGCTTTGATCCGCCACGTTTATTAACTAGCCCGAATGTAATTTATAGCCTAGACTTTAGGCATGTAGAAATGTTTGACCTGCGAAAACTCTTGTAGAGAATGTTGTGTTGTATACAGGTGTAAGTTAAAACAATGGACTTATTGAACTACGCTGTAAATTATGGTTAACATTAATTATAATAATAAACATATTATATGTACATAACAATCAAAATTTCTCATAAATTAGAGGTATACTTTTGACTACCAAATAACTTGACATGTTTAACCTTTTGCCCCCTATAAATATACATAAGTATATGTATGTATTTGAATCGTATGCATGTAGGTCTCAAACTTTCAAGATAAATATTTTTTTATCTAGTTAATTGTAGCCACCTATTTACATATTATCCGTGGGGTTATAAATACCTAGGATTCTTACATGTTTAAAACCATTTCCTAATTTGATCTACGATATGAGTACCTAAAACCTCTTGTTTCTAACAAGCAATTGTACTTGGTTTATCAGAAAGGACGATAAAATCGGTCTTCAGTTAAAGAAAAATTAGCATAACCTAGAGGCGTGAGCGATTCTCAATGATCGCCATAATTATGCCGGTCAGCTAAATTGCTAGCTTTGAAATATTTATGGCTCAATCAGTTTGATTGAGATTTATAAGTCGACGTACGTAAACAGAATTTTTAAATAATTATTGACATTAGATTGTCAGCAAGGAGATGTCCTATGTCGCTTTGAAATTTGCATAGATTAAGGATATTTTACGGTGCTTAAATATCTCAAGGTGGAATAAATACAAAAATACATGTTTGAAATTGTAATGAGGATTTTATATTTTTAAGACACAGAAATTCATGATCCAGAAATCTTTTGAAATTCGTTTAAAGAATATTTAAATTGACTTGAAATATGATAATAAACAACTACACATTTACCATCGAGTTTTGGAGTATTTGTATAAAGAATAATGATATTTTTATTGACTCTTATAAAAGTATAATATGGTTTTTTTTTTTCCAGCCCATATACGTCTCACTGCTGGGCACGGGCCTACTCTACAATCGAGAGAATCGATTGAGTATAATATGGTATAAGGTTTCTTAATTAATATAAGGCTTTAAGAAAATAAGCACCTCTAATAATTTATTTGTCGTAAACCTAAATGCACATAATAAATGTCTATTTCGCTACTTCCCTACGCTATTGACTTAAAAAAAATGGTGTCATTAAACAATATGGCCTTTGTAATTCTATACGTATTTTTAAATATTAGTTATTAAAAAATATTCACCACACAATGTATTATATGGAATAGAAATATTTCTCATACAATGTTGCTACTAATTATAATCTCGAGTATTTATTATACACGTGGACTAGATAGAATTAAACCTCTGAGGAAATTAACACAAATGATAATTAATTATGTCTCGGATATTATATATTTATTGCTTATAATTTCATATCTGGGTAAAGTAGAAGGAAATGATTCGGAAGACCTTATTTAAAGAGATTTTTTGTGGATTTATGACAAATTAGGCATTCTAAAAGTGTCGCTGAGCTTCAATACCTGGTGCGCATAAAACGCGAGCTGCTGTGGATACTAGATTTTTTTTAATTCTAGCTCGGCACAGTGACTGCATTGCACCTGATGGTAAGTGGTAATGCCGTCCAGACAGAGTATCGAATGGCATCGGATGGCAGTCTCATACCATTCGATACAATCATGCCGGCCCGCTGAGATGCCTCTTCACGCTAGTCTGCAGGTGTTGTTCTAGCGGCAAAGTGTAAAGACAGGATATTTTATTGCCCCAAAGAAGAAGTCATGGAAAACCCCATACTCCTCCTGTTTCGTTGCCTTTTCCGTTCCATGTTTTAGAGGTCGGTAGCGTATTTGAGTTCGTAGCGTTGTGGATGTTCCCCTTTAGGAAATCAATTTCCGTTACCTGAGTCTTTTCTCAAAAACCTGAACTTCTCATAAAATAGGGCTCAGTACTCACATGACAAAGTGACGGACATTTTCCCAGTGTATACGACGAGCAGCATTGATCCGTACAAGTAGACGTAGTTGCCCAGCACAGTGCTGGCTTCACTCCCGACGCCGGAGTACAGGTACCCGAAGATCAGGGCGATGACCACGTGCGCCGCCACGCGGTACATGAATAGAGACTGAAACAAATATTATAAGGTTAATCTAGCCTATAGCAATGTATGTTGATCTCAACAACAATTGACGAGTCGAATGAGAGGCGTTAGGCTGCAGAACACCATGACGTGATGCATATTGATAGTAAGAAATGTTGTAAATTAAATTATGTTTATTTAAATCTATACACCCAATAGTCATATACATACATAGTCGTGACCCGACATTAAGGTTCAATTTATTTCTGTCGTGGGTAAAAAAGTATTGCCTGCTCAATTATTCCGACCTATTTGAAGTCGAGTGACGATTTGCGAAAGGTCGTTGGCAGATGCTGGATGAGACAAGCCGAATACAGGGTGAAATAGCGCAATTTAGAGGAGGTCTATGTTCAGCAATGGACAACAGTATAGGCTGATGATGATGATGATTTGAAGTCTGAATACGACATACTTGCGTAGGTAGACTATGGGCGTATGGCCTAAGCCCTCTCAATGAAACTGTCGGTTGTAACTTGTAAAGGAGTCCAGTGCTCAGCACTGGGCGTTTATGGGCTCATGCAGACCAAAATAATTATGTAGGTAGTAGTATATAGTATATAGTACCCATGGATTTCTCAAATAAAATAATCCTACTGGCATTTACAAAACCTCAATCATTACAAGAAATACTTGTTTGTATTGATACCTACTTTATAAAATGACGGTATAACTAAGGTATCAATAGTTGTATGCGTGAAATCAAAATAGAGTAGCTGTTGTAGGACCAGAATTTTTTGCATTTTAATTCATAACAACTATAAAACCAAAATAGGCGTTATAGTTTTTATTAATTTATAGTATTTTTTTCTTAAATGTTGAACTGTTTCATTCATAATTAAGAACTTAATGTTTTGTGTTTTTTTTACTGTGTTTTTTTTATTATTATTTTTGTTGAACTTAGAATAAATGATAAGATCAACAGGGTCATTGACTTTTCTTATTATAAATTATTTAATTTTTTTAAAGCTCTAAGCGTGCATTTAGTTCAAGAACAACAGGCTAACAGGGTAACTATCGATATTGTATGCGTTTTAATTGCTATGGTAGAATCTGCAATACTTGAAGACATGACGACATTCATTTAAACTACAGAGAGTCGCTTTAGAAACTTCGTATACTGAAAATCAATACATTGAATTCAACGGTATTTTGTTACTACATAAAAGTGATAAATAATTATTGCATAGACTATATTTTTATTTGTGTCTGTAAAAATATTAATTTTTGAATTATAATATTTGACAGCCTCTGTGGCGCAGTTGGTTAGACGCCGGCTGTGAAACGGGAGGCCGCGGGTTCGATTCCCGCATCGAAACATATATTTGTGTGAAACATAGCTATTTGTTTCGGGTATGGGTGTTTGTGAGACCGAAAAAGTCTCTCGTAGTTTCTGACACCCACGACACAAGACACGATCTTAGAGTGGAGTCAAGACTATATAAGTGACTATTTATATAAGAAACACCTTTTTTTGTGCGATCGTATATTAGTTAAGGTCATGCCTTTGCCAATCTATTTATATAATGTTTGAGAAGCTATTATGAATGAATTTGAATTATTAAGAAATATTCTAGTGAAAGGTGTTTAATATTGCGATGCTCGTAAGACTAATGCATTTTTCCTCAAGCGATTGCAAACGCAGTGAGATAACTAATGAAGAACAGAGCTACGCAACCGTTGCATACAATAGTGATAAAACTTGCAAAACATTTATTTGCTCTAAAACTTAATACGCGTTCCGAGTGCATTCTTTTGTTGGAAGAAAGTGTATTTTTTGGGCTTTGTTGTCTTCTCTCTATTACATCTGGCTGTGACTTTTTTTTATCCGTTTGTATACCGACCTCCGTTTATAGTAGTGGAAAAAAACTGCCATTGTAACCCGCAAATGTACATTTTCGGTCTGGGTATACTCAGTTTCGACTAGACCGAAACAATTATGTCTATCTGCATTGCATTGCGATTCTTTAAGTCAGCGCAATGTAATACTAACTTCAACTATTATTTTCCAAACCCACATTTTTCCAATAAAATATAAAATGTAATACTCACGTAATTCCGTGTAGTCATTAAATAGTTTCTGTACAGTAGTATCCAGGTTTGCATCAGCAGCCCGGCCGGCCTGTACACGTGTTTTGAGTATTTCTGTTGCCGCTTCGGATTGCCCAGGAGGTGTTTTGACTTCCATTCTGTACTTATATCTGTGAAAATTGTGAAAACTTACTTTTATTTTACTTGTGGTAGGTCTCTTATATGTGAGAGACCGCCTGGGTAGGTACCACCGCAATGTCTATTTCACCCGCCGAACAGCTATGTAAACGTATTGTTGTGTTCCGGTTTGAAGGACATTGTAGCCAGTTCAACTACTGGACATTATGACACTAAACACTTTATGTCTCAGGATGGCGAGCGCAGTGGAATGTCAAGCATTGCTTTGTAATTTATGCTGTTGTTTGGTTTTGCTACTGTCCATGAGCGGTCGTATCGCTTACCAACAGGCGAATGGTATGTTCGTCCCGTCATTCATAGAAATAAAAAAAGAACAAAAAAAGAAAATAGATTTAGATCAAGGTCTTGAGGAATATACAACTACAATTTTTTTTGAAGAAGATACAATTAGATTAACATCGTTTTAATTTGCGACACGAGTTCTACGAAATGGATCGTGCCTCGTGATTTCTCAAAATAGGAGGGTTAATGGAAAAAAGAAGAAAGGAAGAAGGGAAGGGGAATTGGGTCTTTGATATAAAACTACGTTAAGTTACATTAAGACATGCTCCCTCAGGAATCACTAGCAGAACGTGGAAATAAATTATTATAAAATTGTATTGATAATAATATAATTAATCTCCCGTCTTCATATACGAGTATAAAGAAAGTTTGTTATTATGAAGTAGTTCATTCATATGGTCCCTAATTATTTAGATCAGGGACCATGTTGTTTTCATGTTGTAGGTAACTATTCTACTATTTTGCACCTCATGCACATGAATTAATATTTTCTTGATATCAAAAATCTCTTTGTCTTGAACTTTCTCAAATTTTGTACAATTTGTAAAATTGAACAATCTTGACAATTAAGAATATAGGCATGATATCTTATTCATCTACAGACAGTTATACTTCAAAAGTGTTACTCATAAAAGGCATAATTTAATTATTAATAAACGCAGAAATATCTTTAAAATTGGGTTTATAAAAAAATTAATTCGCATCAGACAAAAATGATGATTGTGGGAACCTATTTAATTCTGAGTAATATAATTAAAATAATTTAAACTATAATTGACGTTGGCGATTTGCGTTGTTACGAGTTTGTATTCTTCGGCGTATAATTTTCCCATGCCTACTTTAAATAACCGCAATAATTGTATGTATATTGCTTAATTCTTTGCTCTTGATTTAGCTTCATAATTTTCTGTTTTATGGGTACCGTAAACGCACCAAAGGAGACAAAATCTTCAACCTACTATTTTTTAGGGACTTGGCTCGTCTGCATTATCTCAGTGTGTCGAGCCGTAAGGCTAGTTACACTAACGCATCCTTTCGAACTCCTCCGCAGTGCCAAAAGGGGTATTTAACAGATTTCTTTCGAGATAAAAAGGCTAAAACATGTATAACTCTTACCTAAAGGCCCTGGCAGAGCTGGTAACGTAGGAACATCGGCCCAGCTGCCGTCGGCTGCAGGTTCGTACTTGTACTGCGCCATTATCTTCGAAACTTTGCTCAGATCTGCTTCGTACTCGCCTGAAGCCACTTCCATTACTGAAAATAAATTACTACATTAAAATTTTGAGTACTTTGGATGAGTGAGGATTTGGGATCGATATCAGGACCGGGCAATCATCAAATTTTTCATTTTAATATCTCATGGGTTGAACAAAGATGCAACTATAGTAGAACTAAGAAGATACTTTTCTTACAATTGTTCTATTTTTTTTTTAATTATTGATCATTCACCTTAAATAGATCTTTATGCCTCGTAAACACATGAAAGATATTACCTATAAAATTATTATGCCAAAATATGAAGTTCAAGGGATTTTTCAAAAACTAATCAAGGCTTATGGATTTCCGTATAATTCATTAAATATGAATTACGTCACCTTCAAATCAGTTACCATGATACTGACTTTATAATCAATACGTTATTGGTATACTTAAATATGTTGTTAACAAACTGTAAGTTTAATAGTATTATTTTTATTTGAAAATTAATATTGAAATAAAACGAATCCTTACGGATTTTATCGCGAATTTGATTTAATTTTTACTTTTATTTTGATAATTAATATTCATAAAATTATGTTATCACAAAAAGTCATAAAGAACTATGGGTATGCTTAGATAATGAAAACTTGTAATGACGTACTGTTTTTTCTATTTTATTTTGCATGCAGTTAAATTGTGAGAATTTATATTATATTTTAATGTTTTTTATTGGATATTTTGTATTATTAACTCAGATTATTTAACTCAGATTTATAATTAATAACTCAGAGAAATATAACAGTTTATTTAAGATTAAACAGGATATTCTAATATGGAAATAAAGACTCGGTTGGAAATATTTTTTTCTAAAAATCTAAATGCTCTAGGACATTCAGTGCAAGGAATGTGTAAAAAATTCAACAAACGCTAATAAAATATTTTTCAGCTAGATTTTTAGATTCAATTGTTTTATCTTTCTCTTCAGCCACAGTAAGTCCATTGCTGAAGACAGGCCTCCCCCAAGAATCTCCATATTGACTTATAAAAGATGCGGCCTGCATTCAGCGACTTCCTGCAACCTTCACCAGGTCGCTGTCAATTGCTATTTTCTGTAGATTGCTTTTATCAACAATACGTTAAATAATACTTTAGTTTTTGACGTAACGATTACTTTATCGAGCCCAACAAACATCCAATAGCTTGAATGAAAATAAATTAAAAAAGTCAGTACGAGTTCGTCTCGTCTACGTCACGCTTCCGTGATCACGACCTAATGCTTTTACGCTTTTTCCAGGTTAGCTTATGCAACATCGCGTGTTTGCGATCGCACGGTGGCGTGATACTAGTAGTTACTAAATGAGAGACGAGATTTTGACTATAAAATAATGACTTTTTTGGAATAACTCCAAATTACGTGTTTGTTCTCGAGGCAGCATGTATACGTTGTGAATGCGAACTGGGCTTTGGTTGGACAGGTCCTGGATTTCAATCACAAGTCGAGAACTCTAATTTGTGTAAGTTTTTCGATGTAGTAATTCACATGTGAGTTATTAGAAACTGTAATTTGGATCCGTTATGACGATAAGTGCGTTTATATCACATTTCGGAAAGGAAATAAACTTAGAAAACCATTGACTAATCTTTATATTTCAATAATAAGAACTGCGAACATAACATCTTTTGCGAGGCATCCAAATAAATGTCTCTTGACCGGTTGACAAGTGCGGGAATGTCATTGCATAGTTTTTGCATACCTTCCTCTCGATAAATATATCCAATGGTCCAGCAGTCTCTGATTATGTTCAAAGCAGCTGCGCGATTTGTAGAAAATAAAATACCAAAAGCCAGTCATCGAGTAAAAGTTCTTTTGTCGCAACAAATAGACTAAGATGATTTCGTTTTTAATACACGCATTTTAACAATTGTACTTTCGTTTCTAATGAGAAAATTACTGGGGCGTTGGAAGCGCCTTATATTAAGAACGTTCGTATGGCGGTATAGTCCATTGTTTGAATAGGAAGTAGGTGAAAGGTGTGTCGATGTGCGTACAGACGAGTGAAAATGGGAGCTGCATTCCTTTAGAGTTACCGGTTAAACAACTACACTCAAGCCTAGTTGCATCAAGTAACTAAAACTTTAACTTTAACCATGTCAACGCCTTATATTTTGGCATCTTAAACGTTTAGCGTACGAGTAGTTATGGTCGAAGGTAGTTGGTGCAACCGTGCCTTACGATGTCATAACTATAATAAACAAAATAAATAAAATGGTGATTTGGATATTTTGTAAAGCACTCTGGGTTTCGAAACATGATGTATAGAATAAAGTGGCACACCACTATTTGCCTTATCTATGACATAATGGCGTTTATATAACTGCAAACTTTTTTTTGTGTTCTGCTTATATCATTGAGATTCGTCTGCATCACATTGAATGGTTCTGTTTTTTAATTTGTCTCATCATTTAATTTCCGTAAGGCTCAATAGAACCTTGCGTATTGGCTTACGTAGCCTTGTCTTTATGTTTACTTTGGCAATCAAGAGATTTCCTAATTGGTATATAACATGTCATTCTATAAAAAATCGACCCCATTGTTAGAGGAAGTTGTACCAATTTAGCTTATTTGATTTGCACTAAACAAAGTGAATTATCAAACAAACGTTACAAGTTAAATAAAGCTTGTTTAATTGAATCAGGCTGGCGTGATTGTATCAAACAGTGAGATAAAATAAATCGACCGTAATAACCAAAAAAACAAAATAAATAAAAAGTTCAGAAGATATTTATGAACCCATAATTCAAGTTAATTCATTTTACATTAGTTTAATATTGTTAATGAGAAAATATTAGCAATATTAAACAGATGGTGTAAAGAACCATATTTTGGTAAGAATGTTAGTTAGGAGTTAAGAGCCAATTACACGTAACACGGGGAGTTTCTCGAGAATTGTAGGTATTATCGCATGACATAACCACCATAGATTATCGTGTTCTGACAAAAGTTTACACGATGCAACTTTTTTATCTTTACGATAATCGTATCATCGAGGCGAGAAACTCCCCGTGTAAATGGGGCTTTATTGGCGGCATACAGTCGAAATATTATTTGTCGCCAGCTCATCCTCTATTTGAACAGTATCAACCACAGGTACCAACAATATGGTACAGTGCGGTAATTTTTCTACGTCCGTTTATATTGTTTAAAACTACGTAACTGGTGTAGTGTTGATGGAAATCAATTTGTGTGACCACAGAACAACATGTTTCGTTTGATCAATGTCGACGTCAGACAATGACTGTTGATGTATGGCGCATTGTCTTCTTGAAGCTAAGTGAATATTTTTCGCTGAAGTTAGTGATTTAAACTGTAGTAGGTATAAGCGAGCTCTTAAATAATAACTACTAGAGAACATAATTAATTTTAACATCACAAAAAAGGCGATTATCTGCTAATGGTTTTATGACCTGAATTTTTACCCTATTGTTATAATAGAGCTATAAATTATAATTAACACGAAGACGCAGTAATAAATTAAGATTGTTATCTAAATTATGCTATTGTCATTTGTCATCCTCCTTTATATGCAGGGACAAAACTTTATATGTTAGCCCAATTTGTGGAGGTGAACGAACGACCTTAAATATAGATTATCTGATAGAAACGACGATTATACATTTTTCCCACTAATTACAATAGGTTTTTAACCTGAAGTTCATCATAGTTGAATTATAATCCAATTACATCATCATCTTCACCACCCCGTTGCAGTCCACTGCTGGACTTAGGCCCCTGCCAAGGTCCGCCACAGAGCCCGGTCTGCTGCTTTATACATCCAGTCGCTGCCGGCCCTCTTGTGCTAGTCGTCCCGCCAAACGTAGAAGTGGGACTTCCTCTGGTCAGATGGCGGGACGACTTGCACAATCCAATTTACTCTAGCTCAATTAAAGTATCAGGGAATTAACACACTAATAATCAGGGAACACACTAATAAATCTCTAACGATTTCTTTAAATATAAGACTGAAAGCCAATATTTCAACCATAGCACAATATTTACTTACAGAAATCAGCTGGGTTATGGTACGGCGGACACTGCAGCCCTGCGCTCTTCAAAGCTGGAATGAGTGCCTTCACAGGTCCATTGTACAAAGTTCTTCCATTTTCGAGACAGTACACAGTGTCGATCTTCTCGAAGATGAGAGCCGATGGCTGGTGGATCGTGGCTGCGATAGTCCTTCCACCACGGGCCAGACTGTTCAGCAAGGAGATCAGCGACATGGATGCTGAAGAATCTAAACCACTGGGGATGAGACAATATTGCTTATTACACATGCAATAAGGTATAACTGTCACCATAGAATTCAACTTAAAAATATCCATGAACACTTTTTGATAGGCAAGTTATCATAGGCATGTTTGTTAATAATATTTGTCATCTAAAAATGCGTCTTATCTGGTTATCAGATGGGTGAAGATCGATCTTCCACGGCCCCTCTACTAGCAGTAAAACGTTGAATAACTGTCAATTGCTAGTTCGCGTGTCGTCTACAATAACATTGCGTTGGAAATAGCCAGAAATAGCAAATGAAAGTCACGCAATGGACTTACAAATCTCTATCTAGTTTCTATTGTATGTAATTTCATAAATATCTGCGACTTGTTTTACCTCGTTGTTGAGAAAGTTATGGAGACAAGGTTGGACAAGTATTGCAATAATAGGAAAAGGGAACACTTACGCGTAAACTGTTTTATTTATTTTAAAAACCTTGTGTATTGGTAACTTGAAGTCTACGTATCTCGAGAATGCAATGATCAATTATCTTTAAATTTAGCGTGGTTAAATTTGATATGATTGCTTTAAAACTATGTATTGGGGTAACAATGTATGGAAATTAGGGGTTCCATTTGCAATACATTGGCGGCTCTTATGAAGCATACGAGTACTATATCAATATCATCAGCCTTGTTTACTGTTATTCGACCTCCAGATTCCCAAAGATATTGACTTATTACGTATTTAACTATACATTAAACATGATATAAAAGATTGTTTCTATCAATCTATATTAGTCTATAGAGTAATGAAAACATGACATTAATTGAAATTCCATACGGGTCAGCCGCATCAGCAATGCGTATGTTAAAAACGTTGAATTATATTCAACGGTTTAGCCACCGTATCTTTTTTGACTAAACCATAATAAAATATTACTTTCTCGGTGATTTTGTTAAATATAACTTTTTTTAATTTTGAAAGTATTTTAATTCATTCATAGCGGTGATCTAGTTTAATCTTATGTCTCTAGTCTCTACCACTCTATATGTTGACAAAGTAATTAACATTAGTACTGCTTACGACTTACGTGGTAGGTTCATCTAGGAACATAATTGATGGATCTGATAGTAACTCCAGGGATACAGCTAGCCGCCTTCGTTGTCCTCCCGATAGGTCTCTACATAGTGTTCTGGCAGCCTCGGTGAGACCTAGCAAGGCCAGGACCTCGTACACCTAGAAGGGGGAAAGAATGGTTCATTTTCACGAGAAATATCTTAAAAAATATGGACGCTGGCTTTAGTGGAAACATGTAAATTAAATTTTAATCCCAATAATGTTTACGTTTATAATTACGTGCATATGAGTACAGATAAAAAAAATCGTAGAAAAGAAGGCTTGTAAAATGCATACCAAGGTTTGTGTGGGCCACAAATATTTGTTTCGGGCCTGGATGTTGAAAGACAAAATGTCTCTCCTAGTTTACTGGTACCAACGACGCAAGACTTTGAATCTTGCGTCAGAACCTGCGTATGAATGTTGGGTGTATTTGTTTATATACACTGGTTTTAGTGTCAAATAAACTATGTTTGGTCAAGGCATTTATCCACTTGTTTATTATTTAATAACTAGTTGTATGATCACTAAAATTAATCAGATTTTTTTTGTATGCTAATATATTTACATAACATGCTTTTGATAACTTTCCATGGGTAAACTGAACATAAACATTTGCTTTGTAGTCTTTTAATGGCTTATTAAAACTTTTAGTTTTAAATAGAACATTATTACCGCGTTTTATGCATATAATTTATACAATTACATTCATAAACACAAGCCTTTTTCCCAGAAGGGGTAGGCAGAGGTGCAAACTAGACTCGCTTCGCCTTGTATTTTCCGTCCCATGATGTAATAGGGGGCGAGTCTATCGCCATATCGGGCACAAATTCCTGACTCCGGGCTGATAATGAATAGAAAAATCCAATATCACTTTGCCCGGCCCGGGATTCGAACCCGAGACCTCAGTTTTGCAATCATACCTTAATACAACTACGCCACCGAGGCAGTCCAATTTATACAATTATAATTATTTATACAGTTATTATTTATATATAATTTATACAAAAACACATTTTTATTTAAATTGGCACATAATTTCCGCTAAAAAATTACGGGGGTTTAATTAGTATCAACTTGTATATGTATAAGAAAACAATATATATTAATAACTATTGTTTAAGCGCTTGTAGCACGGTCATCGGATGATTTATATACATTCAACAGTCACATACATAGTCCTGACCCCACATTATGATCAATTAAGTGTTGTGTCGTGGGTATCAGAAGCTACAAGAGAGTTTTCGGTCTCACAAACACCCAGACCCGAGGCCAATACTTGTGAGCCTCACAAACATTCAATGAGGAATCATTCACTGAGAAATTATTGCAGGCCGGTTACGCGATTGATAGATCATCTATTCTTATTTTTTTTTATTTTTACCCACTTAACTTCACCTTCATTTGCAATTATTTTGTTGACACAGATTAAAAGATAACAGTAAAAGTATGACCTAAACTACTGTATTTACAATTTCAATTATAACGTGCGGACTTTCTAGTTTCTACTGACATACTTTGCAGTGTACTATTATGGCCATATTCGTACTTTTTTTCATTTTTGTGCGTTAGTCATCACGAACACGGTTATGTGGTTTTGGGAATTTTACACTGGTTAAAGCTATGAGTAGTTGAGGATATCTCCAAAAAAAGCTGTAATTTTTAAAGAAAATTGTGATGGCTTATTTATATGATCTTTATATGATAATGATGCTTGATTGGTACAGCCGCTTGGAAGTAATTTTTTGTGATAATGTTGGCGAGTTCACTGGCCGCATGTACAAATATTTCTATGGCTTACAAATATTTGTTTCCTGGTCTGGGATTTTTTGTGCACCCTACTATAGCAATACAGAGATTTTAAGGTAGGGTAATGTTGGAAATAATATTTAGAAATCTTTGTATTTAAGGCCGATTCAATCTTCAATAGATTATTACCAGACGATATGAAAGTGAGATATTTAGTGCAATATAGTAATGCAATTGTTAATTTAAATTTAATTATGTATTTTATTCTACGAATATTTTATTTGAAAATCTAAAAATTATAGAATGTTTTTATTGTTTTTGTATTGAGTTCGCATGAGTCCCAGAATAATGTATGGTGTAAAGGAGTGAGTTCCAGCAAGCCGAAACGTCGTTATTTGATTCGACAGTCCGCATCTGGTCATAAATGCAGTTTTAAGTCTTTTGTTCGTTATGAGTAAATAAGTTGAACGTGTGTGGTGGTAGATCTCTCAGATGTGAAAAGCCGCCAGGGTAGTTACCAACGCAATGTCTATTTCTCCCGTCAAACAGCAGTGTAAATGCAATGTTGTGTTCCGGTTTGAAGCATATTGTAGCCAGAGTAATGGTATAAACGGGATGGCGAGCACAGTGGAATGTCAAACATTGCTTTGTAATTCATGGTGTTGTTTGGTTTTCCTACTGTCCATGAGTGGTCATATCGCTTACCATCAGGCGATTGGCATGCTCGTCTCGCCATTCATCGCAATAAAAAAGTTCTTAATTACCTTTTCTTTTTTCTCCTGTGTCTTAAAGTCAGCAAGTTTGAGCGCGGCTGCCAGCGACATGGCTTCATACACAGTGAGGTGCGCTCGCAAGTCATCTTGCTGGCGTATGAAGCGCACCCCGCCGCGGCCCGTCGACTGCGACGCGCAGGTGCAGTTTCCATTCACTGCAATCTCGCCTTTTGCACCTCTGGTCCTGTTGATTTTGAACTAGATGAACTAGTGAAATATTATTGACAATAATATGAGCCCCTATGGGACGTTACGCGCCTGAATCGTAGTCGTTTAGGGTCTTATTAATCAACTGAGCGAAGAATTAACTAAGGCTTTAAAATTAATTTGATTACTTTGACTATTAATTGTACTGTTATATTGAATAATGTAACTACAATACCACAGCACAATACAATGGTTGCCTAGAATTTTATGCGATAATATTATTAATAAAGCCGTGAATACCACGCTTTTCAAAATAGTCGAGTCAATTCTAAAGCCTTGGACTGAAGTTAATTCTTCGCTCATCCGAGTTTATTAATAAGGCCCTACATGTATAATATAAAATTAATTTTATATCAATATTTTTTAATACCAAAAATGTGTTAATACAAGCAAAACTCAGATAGACGATGAATACATTATTTATATGAAATATGAAACCGGTCCAGATTGGAGCAATAATTATTCCAGAACTTGATATTAATGTGACTAAATTATGCACAAATATATTAATTAAACAGGCGACCTGTGTGAATATTAATACGCAAATACCTTTTAGGGACAGCTTATAATCTGACTATCAGATAAAAATATTTGTTCATGTAGGTCAGTCGACATATAAATGTCAAAGTCATTGTTAGCCTGATACGAGTAACGCCTAGCAAATAAATTCGGAACTAGTTTCAAGCACAAAAATATTTTAAGTTTTTATTTTATAAAATAATATTTGAATAATTTAGGGAAATTAGAAGATTTGAACGCGTAAATTCTTAAAACTATTATTCGATAAAAATCTGATTTCCGAGTAAAGTGTAGGGTATATAACATTAAACTAAAACCCTTAAGAGCCGAGCAAAAATATTACTAAATAAAACCACATAAATAAATTTCTGGTGAGATGTATTTTTGTGTTAATTATATATTTTTGTATTAATTATGTATGGAAGAATGGAAAAATGTACGCGGACAAAGCCACGCTGGATAGTTGGTAAATTATAATGTACAATCACCATGACTTTTACTTAACTAGTTTGCTTTTCTGTCTTTGCGATTTTTTGTCTAATCTTTTGCATACTCAATTGTAAAATGAATGTGTCGAATTACTTGCTGATAGCTTATGTAGAAACTGAATAACATCTATGTGAACTTTACATTTTTAAAACATCATGAGGCCAATTAAGAGTTTAATGTGTTTTGTTCTTGTTACTTTAGATAATTCATTATTTTATAGTTGTAGAATTCTTGATTAAAAAAAACAAAATTTAGTACATTTTTATTGAGTGCTTGTTATGACGCTTGAAGGTGCATTTAGCATGTTACCAATTTGTTAGTGTGTACTGTTAGTAGTAATAATGTGATAATATAATTATCCCTGGATGCCCGTAAATAGAATAAATAAATAAGAACATTTTGTTTTTCTATACGAACCAATATTATTGGCCGTAAATTAAATATACAAAGTATATCAAGACTGTGATCGAAAACGAAGCCAGGTGGTAGTCTTAGTGATTACAGACACGCGAGACGCGCTGGACAGATGCCATTGGAGGTAGATCATCCGCTCCAGATGCAACTCTGATGCTGACCACGATCCTCAGACACGAGAGACCGACCAGAGAGAGAGAGAGAGAGAGAGAGACAGATTACCATTTATCACAAATATTGTTGTTACTAATTATTTAGGTATTATGTCACAAAATATTATAAAAAAAAACAATCGTCAAAACATATTGCTCCTAAGTACTAAGTAATCGTAAATAGCGCATAGTTTTAATTCATGAGTAATAGTGACAAACATATAGTTAGAAAAAAAAATTAAAACAATTAGAGAGAACTTACGAGTATCCTGCTAGTACATTGAGGAGTGTAGTCTTCCCAGCTCCAGAAGGGCCCATGATGGCCGTCAACTGTCCGGGCTTGAAACATCCCGACACGCCTTTCAGTATCTGTCGCTGTTCTGCAAATAAACATACAATATATTTAGTTTTCAGGTTTTTATTAACTATTAAGTGTCATTTTTGTTTCATTTCAATTAATGGGGAGATCATGATCGCGATGATCTATGCCATTTGTCTGATGGTAAGCGATTCGACAGCTCATAGACAATAGCAAATAATAATAATATAATAAAATATTTATTTCAGACATTTTTTAAATCAGTCCAAAACCAAACAACACCTTGAACAAAGCCATCTTTGGCATTCCACTGCGCTCGACATAGATATAAGATATTAACTCATTGTGTCCTAGCGACTATGGCTACAATTTCCTACAAACCGGAATACAACAGTGCATTTACGCTGCAGTTTGCCGGGAGAAGTAGACAATGAGGTGGTACCTACCCGGGCGGCCGCTCACATATGAGAGACCACCAGTAAACAAGAGCAGTGTAAATATAGTAATCAAGATATGATTATCTCGATTTATCACAATTGTACTGGTCTTTTTGAAACCACATATGCACAGACTGAAGCCAAAACCCCCACTTGCTTGGGTCACTACAAATAATTTTCCACGGTAGTGTACAATGGTTGCTATCTGGATAGGCCGATACAAACATAGTAACACCGACGCAAAATTGCCAAACAACGAAATCTATATACCAGAACGAGGAAAACCGACAAATTGATCAGAATCGAAATGGACATTTATACGAAATGCGTACATTAGTCCTATAGACAACTAGCGGCCCGTCCCAGCTTCGCGTGTGTGCAGATTTTTTTGATTCCGCTCCACACCAGACACATACTATAAATATATTATACATATAAACCTTCCTCTTGAATCACTTTGTCTTTTAAAAAAACCGTATGAAAATTCGTTGCGTAGTTTTAAAGATCTAAGCATACATAGGGACGGACAGACAGCAGGAAGAGACTTTGTTTTGTACTATGTAGTGATATACCAAGAAAAATGTATGATAATTAATATACACATGCGTTTGTTCGTTGGAAAAACAGTGGAAATGAATCGCAGAACAATGGGTGGATGTGAGTCATATTGGACAAACACCAAATAATACGCAGTTACGTGAGTCAATCTTCGTATTATTTGCTTTATAACTGCTATCATTTGGGAACCCCGAACCATCAATATCTCTGTGTTTACTAAATATAGAAATAATTATTATTATAACGTAATCCTTAACATCGTTAAAATTAAATCCTGGATATTAAAAATATATTTATATTTTTTTACCATTCAATGAATGTCCCACTCGTATAGTAATACTTGCTTTTTAATCAGCGATAAATGTTATTGACATCTTTAGACAGTTTTAAACAAAGGACTGTTTAATCACATACCATAAAAGTCAAACAAAGTACTTTAAGATTTCTTTAAGACTGAATAGTTGCGGTTTTAAGGTAGTATGTCCATTTTCATGTTAATTTAATATTTTAGTACTAACTAATAATGTAAAGATAAACTTTAAGAAATTCAGCGTAATGATTCACATAATATTTAAAGCCAGGCAGATTTTGATCGATCGATATGATTTGACTATTAAATATACGAATATTCATGAAGCTCGTATTTCAAATTATCAAGTGATTAAGATTTATAGAACTTTTTGGATTTAATTTATTTTTTCATGTTTTTGTATTTCAAACATATACGGTGCATCAGTCTTTGCTAGTTTTCTCCCTTATCTATTCTTTTCATCATTCTTCCTTGATTCTGGCTTTTATTACTTAGAAATATAAAATTTAAAAAAAATGTTATAAAACACAAGTGTTAGATTGAACTCTGGTGCCCAAATATAGATTAAACTTGTCTTATGGGGTTCATATTATACATTACAGTCAATTTAACAAAGGTCAATTACAGTATTCATCAGTAATTATAATCAGTCGTAGCATAGTGTCAATAATTTAATAACTTGTAATGACTTTTATAGTCGTGCCTGTAGCCAGGTCACTACGTGCGAGTATATAAATAAGTATTTTTGTGAATATAAAAGCGTTTGTGTGTGTGTTAATGTGAAATAACATAGTATATTAAATGGTGTAAATTTTAATTTCGTTGTAATTTTTGGTTAAGAGCCATTTGTTAACTTGGTGTCTACAATTATATGTATTAAGATGGTAGATATAGCAAACCTTATTTACTTTATTTTATATGTGATTGCCAGTAATCATAATGCAAAAACAGAACAGTTTGGGACGGAACCCCTGCATAATGAGTTGACATATTATGTATATCAGAGTGTTGGGCCCAGGATAGAGTCCAGAGGGACACCTAAGTGGGAGTTGAGGTGTTACTAATTTCTGTGCCAATTTTTACGCATCGCGAGCGGTTGAAAAAATAATCTTTAAAAATGTCTTAAGTTCCTCGAATTCCCATTCCATCGGTATTCGACAAGAGTAGCGGAATAGAATTCGTGCCAAAGGCCTTAGAAAGGTCAAGAAAGATGCCTGAGCATTTTTCTTGAGCATCCATTTTGGAAATTATATGTTCCACTAAAGCGTTCACCGCTTTCTCAGTAGATTTTCCACTTCGAAAACCGAATTGGTTGGAGGCCAAGATATTATTTTTCTCTAGAAAATTTCAACTAGTTCCTGTTAATTAATCCAAGGCGAAACATGATTACGTTGAAACGTTGATATACAATTTTTTACACGACAAAATGTCGAAATGCACTTAATAAGTGCAATCTGAATGGAGTGTCTACCGGCAACTAATAAACTATAAATACTTCAACAACTTGAAGTTCTGTAGTATATAGGCAACCTAAAATCTCCACACAATTATACCGTCCTGGTCGAAGCCGGACGTAAAAATTGACAGTTGTTTTTATTATTTTATTTGCGATTTCATTGAATCATCAGTGTTGATACTTTATGGCAACGTAAAACTGTAGTTCACGGGCTTTGAACCTTTTATCGTTGAAATATTTAACGCAAACATCGCGACACAACTAAACGAAAAGGTCACAATTACATCGATTAATAAATATGTAGAATATTCGTAAAACTTTGTACTCGATCGGATGGCGACCAACGTAAACAGCGGTTTTTTTTATTTTATAGGAGTAAACGAGCATACAATTCATCTGATGGTAAGTGATCACCGCCGCCCATGAACATCTGCTAGACCAGTGCATAGAGATATGTTGCCGGCCTTTCAGGTGGGAATACGGTTTTCTAAGAACTATTCCTTGACTGCCTCGGTGGCGTAGTTGTAAAACGGTGTGATTACAAAGCTGTGGTCTCGGGTTAGAATCTCGAGTCGGGCAAAGTGATATTGGATTTTTACATCCATTATCAGCCCTGAGTCAGGAATTAATGCCCGATATCGGCTCGTCCCCTATCACATCATGGGATGTAACACATAAGGCGAAACGTGGGTGTCCTGGTTACATCTCTGCCTACCCATTCTGGGAAAAAGGCGTGATGTTTCTGTATGTAATATTACGAACTATTACTCCTCTTTTTTTTTGGTTAAGGACTCATCATAGTGATCCACGTCAGCGAGTTGGGTTTCGGGTTGACCCGGACAAGCCAGCATAATTTAGTCGACTGGCGACCGATTGCTATCTCTCGTAGCTCTAGATGCTTCTCTTGGACCGCAATGCACTTAGGAATTACGTATTATATATTCATACATATCCGGCTTTATCTAGTCAGTTACTAATTATTGTTTTCGAAACAGAATATCTAAATAAGGAATAAAAATTCTGATTTGACGTCAATACGAAATTATTATACTGGTTTAGTCGTCTGTGAACGGTAGTTTGGTGCTATAGAAAAACAACTTTATTTACCTATAGTGTAATTATGTTAAAATTAATTTTGATTTGGATTTTGATGGTTTGTTATTTTAATAAATCCATTGATAAAAGCGTCATAAATTTAACTAAATTGACAATATTATTAAAAAATCATAATATTGTTAATTTAGTGCTCGTAATATGTTGAATTATAAATTGAATTATTAATAATTTATGTGGTTGGATCACTGAAAATGGTGGTGCTATAGTTACTACATATTTTCAGTTGTACTTCAAAATGGTGACTATGGTTTATATGATGCTATGAATAAAGACAAAGTATTATTGATACTTGTCATTTTTTAATTTAGGATTTCTAAACAAAAATGTTTTAAATTAGGCACTTTGTGAATAAATACTACACGAATCCATGCAAATTGTCTAAATCACTATTCATTGAATACAAAAAAAAAAACTGATGCGTTAGTTGAAGAATCCTATTCACAAAATTATTCCTTTAGGTCATTCACACCATTGATGCATCTTAGTAAAACAGTAAATATCCTTAGACCAAGATAATCTACCCATTGGAAACCCCCTTCAAATGTCGGTCACGTAACACCTAAGTGTGACGAATATTATATTGCCATTATCGGCGTTTCGTTCATGGTGAATGTATATCTTTTATTTTCGCTTTCGCGGACGATACTACGTCAGTGATGACGTGTTACACCACGTGACAACGAGCAGGTATTGGCAGCCAGTAGTTCGATTTTTAAATATATTCGCAGTATGTTTTGCTAATAAGTTCTAAGGAATTCAACGCTGAATCATTCGTACGTCATAGCAGTTTAAATGACAATATTTTGAGACAGATTTTTATTCTAAAAACGTAATGTGATGGGTATCGAATTTGTTATTGATAGGATTCAATGTTATTCCCTTTGTGTGTTATTTGGGATTTTCGTATAGTGTATTATTTATAGTTGAGTACTACATGCATGACTGAGACAGTGTTGTTAAAGAAAACTTGCGGTAAATTGTATGATAGAAATTGAGACTTCCGTTACGATTGTCCACTTTACATTAAATTACTTGGCACTGCACTCCCGTTATCAACCCGAAACATTAGCTATTTGTATCAGTCCGAGAGTACTATTGAGAGGGATTAGGCCTAAAGGCATTCACATAAATGTAATATGGACATGGCGAAGCGCACGTAAATGTTCCGACATAAGTTATGCGGCTTTCAAGTAGGTACATCTCCAGTGGAACGCTAGCGAAAGTGGCCATCGCTCGCAACGATTTTGAAAATGAATGCTTGTATTATGACAGAGAGTTTATTAAAAAAAAAAAGTTAATAATTCTTACCACGGTTAAGAAAAATCTACCACATTAAGTTAATTTAACATTTATTTTAGCATTTTTTCACGTATTTACGAAAAAATCGAATAGATGGCGCGATTTTCACGGCCATCTTATTGATACATACAATGACGTACTGAAGGGCCTATCCTTAGTTTTTAAATCAATGCCTAAATGTAATATTAAGTAACTATAGGTCCAGCTAAAAAGGCTCTTGATAAAAAACTTGTTTCAGCAACAAAGAATTAAGTGGCGCCTAATTAAGACTCAGTTTAAGGAAAAGCATCTCGATCCGAAAAGGAATGTAAAATAACAGGTTTTAAATTTGGGGTTTATGGACTTTATTAATATCTTAGGTCAGACGACATTGTGACTTTGTCGATTGGAAAGACTACTTAATATTTCCTGAAAAGTTTGACGTCAGACAGCCTTTTTTTTGTTCCTGTCCAGATAATAAAATAAAATAAAAATATATCATATCCTATGATAGATTATAGTTTTCTATTTTGAAAATACTAATTATAATTATAGACACGCTATGCTGATATGCTAACACAGAACTAAACAGATTGTCACGAAAAAAAGTGAGATAAGTCAAAATAAAGAAATTTGTTTTTTTTTAATGGGTGAAATAATTATTATATTACATATTTTACATACATCAATGGTGTTTATATAATGAATATACAGGGTATATCAAGACTGCTACCAAAAACGAAGCCAGGTCGTGGTATTAGTGATTCCAGACACAATGCAACTAAAAATTTTGCAAAAAAAGCGTAAATATTTTTGTTGTAAATTTTACTTATCGTCGTATTTGGGTAGTAAATGCATCTTTTTCAAAATGATAATGTACACCATTTTATTTTTAAAGACACAATTGTACGCAAGAGTTTAAATTATAATTTCAGCAAAAACTAGTAATGTACCATGCAAACACGACGATATTTATAATATTGCAAAAAAACATGTCGCTTTTTTTGACAATTTTTTAGTTGCATTGTGTCTGTATCACTAAAACTACCACCTGGCTTCGTTTTCGGTCGCACTTTTGGTATACCCTGTATAATGAATATTTGCTTAAGAAAAAGTTAATTATTAAAATATACGCAGAAGTTATATTTGTCTATTGCAGCATGGAATTACATACTGTTTATACAGAATGTATTAAAAATAATGGGTAATGTTTAATCGACATAAAAATTAATTAGCTTTGTTTATTCAAAAGGATTGATTAGGTACTAAATAATGCAAATATTTCATAAACATTATTTGATAAACGTAATTAAACTTTTGCAATTATATCATTGACGTAATACGAGTATACTAGAGCGGACATCGGGAACGAAACTTCTGCGCATTGTGGTGGTACAGGGTTCCTGTGTGAGTGCACACGGGAACCCAGTGAAGCGAGAGCGCAGATGATAATACTTCATAGAAGTGTCAGAGATAGAAACAGACGCAACGGTACGGTACCGTTAATATTTGTTACAAATATTTTGTTTACAGTGTCCCCTCTAATGTAATACTCGTATCTCAATGACTTATATACATACATACATAAACTCACGCCTTTTTCCCAAAAGGGGTAGGCAGAGGTGCTACCAGGACACCCACATTTCGCCATGTATGTTCCGTCCCACGATGTGATAGGAGGCGAGCCTATCGCCATATCGGGCACAAATTCCTGACTCAGACAGATAATGAATAGAAAAATCCAATATCACTGGAACCCGAGACCTCAGCTTTGCAAACATACCGTATTATCTATGCCACCGAGGCAGTTTATGACTTATACATTTTTTAAGACTGCATGGAAAATTGCCCGCACTGCTAACTGATGATAAGTATAGTACTGTAACGAGTATCGACCGGCGAGAAATTAGGACTATTTATTCGTTTTGCCGCACTAGCAGCTGTGGAATGATTTGTCGTCACACAAGTTCCCCCCTTCCTATAATTTTGGGTTCTCCGAGGCGTGAAAAAGCAGCTTAGTGGCCGGGCATAATTGTCTAGTCTAATTGAATTGTATGAGACCACCGTCTGATGCCATTCGATGCTCTATCTAGACGGCCCTGTATAACTTTGTCGTGCCAGAATAAAAATAAAAAATACTATCTTTCACCAGTCGACACAATAGCGGCCTATTCGAAACCGGATATGTAAAGGTATATATTTATATTTATTTATATACCTATATTTTAATAAAAAATAATTTCTTTTCAAAACCGTTTCTCGTGGTAGGCCGCGCAGAAGGTGTAGAGATAACTTAGACCATTTTCATACCAACTGGTGGAAGAAAGCCTTGGATAGAAAAAGGTGGAAGAAGGAAAGCGAGGCCTTTGCCCTGCAGTGGGACAGTATAGGCTAGAAAAAAAAGAAACATGTCGTGTATAAAAAATATTTATACTGATTTAGGTTACATTAATAACATACGCATATTACAATGCAAATGTATGCAAAAGCAGTGACGTGCAACATTACAATGCGAGGCGAGTTCCAGCGATTCATCAACACGTGCGTTTAATTATAAATCATTGTCACGGAACAATTGAAGCCTTTTATTTGTGCCTCGATCGTTCACTTGGCTACCGAGCGGTTATTTGCGACAAGACATGATTATGCAATAAACTGTAATGGTATACTCTTAAATTATCACCTTGTGTTGTTTTAATTAGCTGTACTATGCTCGTACAACAATTCTCTTTGTACCTACGTACATTTACTGGAACGCATATGACAAAAATAAAGAACGATTTTTCTATGTTGCAAATATTAGCGTAGATTTTTATGTTAATTACAAAAACTAATTAAAGGGTATATCAAGTCTGCTACCCGAAAACGAAGCCAGGTGGCAGTTTTAGTGACTTTAGACAAAATGCAGCTAAATATTTTGCAAAAAAGGCGACGATTTTTTTTTGATTTTTTTCCTATTATCGTATTTAGGTGGTACATACATAAATTTTTGTTAACAAATAATGTACACCCTTTTATTTTTAAAGACTATAGTACGCAAGGCTTTAATTTATTGCAAAATTGTTTTTGCAAAGTTTTTAGTTGCATTGTGTTTGTAGTCATTAAAACTACCACCTGGCTAGGTGGAAGTTTTAGTGACTTTAGACAAAATGCAGCTAAATATTTTGCAAAAAAGGGGACGATTTTTTTTTTGATTTTTTTCCTACTATCGTATTTAGGTGGTACATACATAAATTTTTGTTAACAAATAATGTACACCCTTTTATTTTTAAAGACTATAGTACGCAAGGCTTTAATTTATTGCAAAATTGTTTTTGCAAAGTTTTTAGTTGCATTGTGTTTGTAGTCATTAAAACTACCACCTGGCTAGGTGGAAGTTTTAGTGACTTTAGACAAAATGCAGCTAAATATTTTGCAAAAAAGGGGACGATTTTTTTTGATTTTTTTCCTATTATCGTATTTAGGTGGTACATACATAAATTTTTGTTAACAAATAATGTACACCCTTTTATTTTTAAAGACTATAGTACGCAAGGCTTTAATTTATTGCAAAATTGTTTTTGCAAAGTTTTTAGTTGCATTGTGTTTGTAGTCATCAAAACTACCACCTGGGTTCGTTTTCGGTAGCACTCTTGATACCGGATACCCTGTATAATATGGTATTATAATCTTTCCACGATTATTGGAATTGTAAAGTTCTAACCACAACAATGATTTATATGATTTTACTATGTACTCATTGATATGATACGTAGCTATATATCTCTATGTATTTACTAAACGGTGTCTTCTCCTGATAGCAATAAATTCAAATCGTGTACATTAAGGAAGGAAAATTTATTATTTAAAATAGTTTAACTTTTTGTTCGCTGTAAAAACTTATCACAAAAACGCAACATAGGGATATATAGCGTTTAGCTCAGATAAATTGACACTAATTTAAGAATATTTTCCGATATAATAGTAAATTGTGTAATTATTAAATATGCCATCCGGCAATTATAATTATTTTAAAAATAAATTTAATTGTGACAACTTTCTTACATTTCCATGAAAAAACAACTCCAATTATTTCCAAGTATTTTATTAAATTACTATTTTATTAAACCACCGGTTCTTTAATAATTGGATAATAATCATATAAATTTAATTATCGACGCACGTAACAAAGAAGGGGAAACTGGATAACTTCATTTTATACATTAAGAAATATCCAATAATGGGAACTCCGAGACGCCGTGTTCGATAAAACAGGAAGCATAATTCTATTGTGATTGCATATTTGTACTATGCAGTCGGTACAGATTATACAGAGTGTTGAAAACATGACATTATTAAAATTCAACACGATTGGTAATTTCCGTTCAAAAATTTGTAATCATTAAATTTTGATGTGAAAACTCCAAATACGAAAATAATATTTTCCTAGAAATTAAATGTGGAAAATATGACGATCACTAGAAAATTGTTGGTGTTAGGATAATTCGCCTGGATAGCGACTATCATACAGAGGGGTTAAAGTTCCGACATTCTTTTTCTTCTACATTGCACTTACCATATGGTGTGTAGCCATTTTGACGTGTCAGTTTATAACAAAGAAAAAACTTTAATGTACTTACCGGCTATTTTGTTGATTTTTGTATACGAACTGTCAAGACGATAGGTTGTAATTTCACTAAAGGTTATTAAGCCTTCACCCTGTATAGTGTACACAGTCTTTGTAAGTAAGTAGGTGCGTATGAAGAAGCCTACGTGCAGTTGATCGCATAGGTTTATGGGGACTCATATGTATGAGGAAACGATATCAAACATAATCGTAATATGATCTAATCAGGTAGATCCTTGTGTCACGTCATCGTTTGTTATTATTTAATTATACGCAAATATCCGCATGAATTATAATAAAATTCTAGGCTCGTTTCGTAGTAACTTGTGCAAACATTCCGAAAAAATATTAATGAATTAACCAGGAACGAAAATAATTTCGACGAACTGTGCATAACAAATCTGCCTATCTCTATAAATGCAGGTTAAAATATACTAATTAAAGCATAATACATTTAGATTACATTTCGTGGTAAACATAATATCAAAACACATTCCCAAACAAGGTAAGGACAGCAAAATATTGACTTGACTTTACGATAAAAAAATCCTTTAAGCAAAGAAAGGGCATACTAAATAAACCATAAATAATGCTTCTACACACATCAATCAAACACAATTTATAATCCTAAAAGGGTTAACGTCTGGCAGACGGTTGGAAATACATTCTTCAAAGTCATAAACGGTCGTCTTAATACAGCAATAAATAGAGAACAACTTCTTCCTTAAAAATTGAGATCCCTAACCAAGTTCTGCGTATAAAAATACAATGAAAAATAATTATGTTAATTCTAGTTTGGTAGTGTATTTTCATGCTGGTATTAATGTTTCTCTATCAGCCCATATACGTCCCACTGCAGAGCACGAGCCTCCTCTAAAATCGAGAGTACGATTGAGAGTGCTTAGGCCATATAGTCCACCACGCTGGCCTAGTGCGGGTTGGCGGACTTTACGTACCATAGAAATTATTTGAATTGCTATGGTATGCAGGTTTCCTCACGATGTTTTCCTTCACCGTTATAGTGCGTGGTGATCGCCTATCAATAGACACATGACTTCGAAAAGTCAGAGGTGTGCTCTGGGATTTGAATTTGCGACCACCATGAACATGTTGGTAGCCGCATCTGGTCCGTTTACCAACAGGTCACCGCGCATTTAATGTAGATAGTTATATTTCACGCGACCTGGTGGATCAATGTGTAATTGAAATTGGCGAAATCGTTGAAGACTGAATCTGTAACCAGATTGCGATGTCTGTAATCGTCAGTTTGGTACTTATTGTGTAAATATACGGTGACCTTTACCCGCTTAACCGTACTTGACGGATTATGAAATTTATCGACTTTTTAGTGTACGCGCATAATGTAGTGAATAAAAACTTGCTATTATGTGCACATGATCATCACATCACATCATAATTGTCTGATAAATATTTTTGATAAACGATTTTTTTTTCATAGATGCTGTAATCGAAATACCTCAGTAATTGATTTAATGAGCAGTTTCGAAGACGCGGAAGAACCTTTGATGGGAAGTAAGAACGCCGTGCCCTTACAGCACAGGCTAATAATATTAGTGTGGTAACCTTCATTGTGTCTTAGCTTTTCCCAAGGTAGACGGTGCTGTGACTAATGACTTAACAATTACTGTCTACAATAATTATTCTTTTGTTTGCACATTTATTAATTTTATTTTAGGGATAAGCTGTATTCTTTAAACAATAATGAAACCAATTACTCATAATATTTGCACGTCAATGATGCCAGATTGTGATACTCCATAGAACAAATATGTAAACATATTTATGTAACCACATTCTTGCAAATAAATTTTTATTTCATTTTATTTCATTCACGCGGTCCTGGTCTTCAGTTTCTGGGTTGGTCTTCCGTATTGTACGTATAAATGTTTTCTTTTTAATTGAGTGATGTCTAGTTAATTGGCAGCTTCATTATTTGTTAGCGTGAAAATCTTGACCTAATTTATTTGTTTTGGTCAAAAGAATTGCACAACGATTTGCATCAATTGCTGACTATTGATTCTACGAGTAGTATATTGATGATGATTGTTTTATAGCCTTATAAATGTTTCGTTATGTATGTTGTCTTGTGCTAGAATATATTAGGAGTATATCGGTCGTGTTTTCAGATATTTCAGGAGACAGACGAGCATACGATTTACCTGATAGTGAACCACACCTGATTCACCGGTGCACCTAAGTGATCACCGCCCTTCATGAACATCTGCAACACCATAGGGCAAAGACCTGCGTTGCTGGCCTTGAAGGTGGGCATAGGCTCTGTTTTGAAGGTCGTCAGATCGTATTTGTCAAGTGGTGTATGTTATTTTAAGTTATTTGCTGTGTAGTGCGGTTCAATTCCAACTTGTCCTCATCAAAAGTAACAAAGGTCTCCGGAAATAAATTAATCGACATAGCTATTTACCAAGATGGTTTTTAATATTTAGTTAATCGGTTTGGTAGTGCTTAACAGTAACATTAAAAATACTTAAACTACAAAATGTTTTAAAGTCATTAAGATAAGATTGCAGTGAGGATTGGTTCAACGTATGTCTTACATAATTGAGAAATAATATTCCGCGGATTATAAAGTATGTAAACAAACTGTTTCACCTGGCTAATGACAAAGAGGAATACAGGAAGCTGAGGGCTAACCTTCAACACTGAAGAGACACCCAAAGAAGAAGAAGGAGTAAGTATGTACTTGTTTTTCAGAGTGGGGATATTTTAAAGACACGTTAACGTATGTAATATATCGGCGTGCATTTTCTAAAAACAGTGTCAGTCATTAAAGATTTTCTTTGAAGATTTTTTTTTGTGCTAATGCTCTATTAATATTACGAGTATAGTGTATACTAATCAACAATGTTCATATAAGTACGTAATAATATCGCATCTAAGATTAGATTCTAAACGTTACTAGATTGTTTTATCTAATCTCTCTCTCTCTTCAGCCACGGGATGTCGACTGCTGAACATAGGCATCCCCCAAGGATCTCCACTAATGTAATCTTATCTAATCTATGAAATTTGAATATGATATACTCGTAATAGGAATTTGTGCCCGATATGGCGATAGGTTCGCCCCCTATCACATCGTGGGACGGAATATACAAGGCGAAACGTGGGTGTTCTAGTAGCACCTCTGCCTACCCCTTCTGGGAAAAAGGCGTGTGGTTATGTATGTATGTATGTATGTATACTCGTAATAGTTTCTTTTGTTTACGTAAATGTCACACATTGAAATAAAACTAATTTTATCTCCTTTTCGTATCAATTTGTGTACTCGGAAGTCACTGTACATGTGTTATTCGGTATACAGTTGTAATCATTAATGTGGATGTTATCTGCCCTTGTGTAGGCGCGATAGTAAAATATTATGTTGTTTTGTTTTAGTAGTAAACCACGGTTTTATTAATTGCGTGTTATAGAACATTCTAAATTGTTATACAGTTGCGTGGGCGGTTGAATTGAAATAAAAAAGTTTTTGATGTTTTTTTTATTCTACTTCAAAAAAGGAGGACGTTTTCAATTCGACTGTATGTTTCTTTTTTATGTTTGTTACCTCATAACTCTGTATTGGCTGGACCGATTTTGATTATTCTTTAAAGTTTTATGGTAACGCATGGGATTTTCGTAACATCTCATTTTACAATGGCTTTTGGTTTATATTTATAAAAATGTGCTTTATTCTACATGCACTTTTGTGTACCGTTTTACCCCTAAGTTTATTAAAACGTTATAATATTATTACTTAACCTCTTTTTTTGTTAATTTTATTTAGATTTTAACACTTTCAATGCCGTATGAAAATTACTTTTGATATTAAATAAATACGAGTTTATTTTTATGGAATTATCGGATAAGTTTTAGTGGTGCAGTCTAATTTTTTATTTGGCTATGATTTAGTTGTGGCGAGTAAAAAATAATCAAAATACATATGCATAAGTACGTTTTGAAATGACATTAATACGAGTACATAACATTGAGTGATTCACAGAAAAATATTATCTCAGGCTCATGACACATTGCCAGACGAATGGAATTACAATAAGAATTATTTTTTTGTAATACATGCGAAACAAAAGAACGTCATAATTTTGCCTGTCATCACACCACAAGGACAGTATCGTTATTGGTCATTTCCGATTTAGCATTTGCGCGCAATTCTAAAATAATTGTATTGTGTACTTTGTAATTACATTACAATATTATTCTAATGTTATTAAAACCGCAACGATAAAAAAGTTGTTAAACGGTTTTTAAAACATAAATTATAATATTGCGTAGACAGAGAATATTATAACATGGTGCCATCATTAACTATTATATACCGTGAAACATATTCTCCCAGTTGGTTTGTTTTGTGCCTACCATAATTTATTATCGGACCAGACTCGGCTGCCTACATGTTCACGGTGGTCGGGGGTTCAAATCCCAGGGCACACCTCTGACTTTTCGGAGTTATGTGTGTATTGATAGTCAATCACCACGCACTTTAACGGCGAAGGAAAACATCGTGAGGAAACCTGCATACCGTAGCGATTTTAAAAAAATTCTACGGTGTGTAAGTCCGCCAACCCGCACTAGGCCAGCGTGGTGGACTATATGGCCTAACCACTCTCAATCGTACTCTCGATTGTAGAAGAGGCCCGTGCCCTGCAGTGGGTCGTATATGGGCTGATACAATACAATACAATACCATAATTTATAAATGACTTATTCGAGACTGTAATTTGTGGTCGGCATGGTAATAGTCTCCCAATCTCGCAGATACTAAGCCATGAGCCTTATTTCCTGGCCATACAAGAATGGGTTTACGTTTCTATGTAAAATTATCCACGACACATTTCATACCAATATTGTAGAATATACCTATAAGCGTCGATTAAGAAGAAATACCGTGTTTTAACTTTTCTATTTCCTATTACGTCATTTTAAACAGAAAGTAGATGTAGACCGGCTTTCTGTCAATATTTACGCAACATTCTTACACCACTTCATCTAACATCACAGTAGAACGACACAATAAAAATGTTATAGTTCCATTGCGCTATTCAATACAGTTTCCTTTTTGACTCTCCGAATAAAACGAGTAATGTAACACGTATTTAAACGTATCGGTACGTAAGGAGATATTTATCGAAAGGAGTTTGTGGGACGATTATTACGAATGTAAATAAAGTTCCGTGTTGTATTTGTCACCGTCCTAGTATACAAACATAAATGATTGAATTGTTTCTATACAAAGCGGAATAGTTTGGTCATCATTTTAAATTAAAATAGAAAGTGTATCTACCTCTAAGCCCAACTTTTAAACACTGAAAAAATATGTATTTATTTGGTTTAAAGAGTTTCCCACCCACACACCCACCACTGCATCTCCTGTGAGCCAGGATCAACAGTGGCACGCAAAAAATCGACACCGAGCTCCGGGGTTCGGCGAGTCTTTTGGGGTCACCAGCCTGTCTTTAACCCGCATCGAAATTAATCAGAAAAAAAAACAAATAGGAGGAGTTGGAAACATATAATTATCCACTCCCTTTTGTATATGTTTATATCGGGGAATAATACCTCTCAGCGCAATATTTTTGTAACCCACTTTGCTGCGGAGGGAAGTGGATAATTATTTATTATTTGGTTTATGAACTCCAGCATTAGGAAGTCCAGTGCTCAGCACAGACCTCCAAGAAGGACTTCCACATCGGCCTGTTGGAAGCGGCCTGCATCCAGCGACTTCCTTATTAGGTCTACCTTTATTAGGTAACCCTTATTAGGTCGTTTGTCTACATTGTATACGTATTTTGACGTGATTTACGTGGGAAATGTTTCTATCTCGTCCCGCAATGTCTGTAATAGCTGCAATTTCTGTACTTAAATACCGACATTTCTATTCCCAGGCCAGCCAATCCACTTAAATTTTCTATTAAATATGTCATGGAATTAATTCGAATTTTGTGCCCCGTATGGCCATGGAGTTGTTTCTATAACAACATTGGACGTCATATACGTTTGGTAAACTATGGTTGCGGATGATAGTGGCAAATGTACCGTTTTTTGCATCGAAGATAAGATTATCGTAAGGATATAACAAATTACACCGTGTAATGATTTGTCACAACACGATAATCCATGGCGGTTACATCATGCGACAATCGCATACGATTCTTACCGCGAGAAACTCTCTCCGTGTAAATTGGGCTTAACTCCTTTGAAAAACCCCGCTCGAGCTTAAGTATGTTTATGTGATAAAATAAGGACACAAATTATTAAATAAATTTATTTCCATACATTTGCGTTTCGATGAATCACATTTATTCTTTATGTTTACTATCACCATATATCAACGTAGAGGCAGCAATAACTAACTCTAGTTTTACAGCACATACCAATGCATGTATATATATATTTAATTTGCATTTACGCGAGTAGTCTTTTATATCTCTGTTTTATATGTATTTTACGACCGTCATATGTCTAAGTAATTTATTAGAATAATTAGATAACGCGAGTAATGATAATAACAATAACAGGTAATACGTAAAAAGGTAAAAATATAATTTTATGAATATACATACTTGTGTAATGTTATTATAGAGACAGGCATTGAGTATAGATCTCTATTATACTATAACCCAATCTAGACACATCACTTTCGCAACATATTTATCCTACTATTTTAAGGGCGACAGTTTGTGTGTTACTTCTTCGCGCTAGAACAGCCGGACCAATTTTAATGAAATCTGGTATGGATGAAATGGGATATAAGAAGACAGGACTACATGGCTTGAGTCTGTAACAAGTTACGGACAGGACGGGACGTAACTGGACGGAACGAGCAAAGCAGTACAAAGGCCGTCAGTGACGTTGAGTTTTTATATATATAAAACAGTTAGTATGTGAAATAATACGTGTCTGATGTGGACTGGACCCAAAAAGTGTCAGCACCTGGGCGCAGCCGGGTCGTGCCGTTAGTATTAACATAAATCGCTTCATGCTTTCTAGTCGGTTTAGGTTACGCCTGACCAATCAATTTAGAGCCACCGATTTTGCTGCCTTGGTTTAGTACGGCCTCAAAAACTGCGAGATGCTTTCAGTTTTCATAGCGCCCTACTACCAGTCTAGTATTTATCTCGATGTGGTGGCCGAACCTGGTCTTACACCGCCAGTGTATTAACCAACTCAATGAGGGAATGCCATGTTATTCCTTATTAACATTATTTAATAGCTTCACTAATATTTTGAACTAAAAAGTGGTAGAGCCACGCTGTTGAAAGTCATAACTTAGCATGAATGGGCTGGCTCGCCCGGGGTGGTACTACTAACTTACAAGAGATCGACTTTTGCGTTAGCTATGCTGTCGCGGTTCGTTTAGTGAGTGAGACTGCCGGATGCCCAATACCTCTTTCCTCTTCCCATCTTTTTCCTTCCCGCTCGTCTCCCGATCTGATGGATTGGCAACATATCCATGATCCAGCGTTGTGAATGTTCATGGGCGGCAGTGATTACTAACCATCAGATGACTTGCTTGCTCGTTTGCTGGACCTATGCTAAAAAAATATTGTTGAACTAATAAATTTATAAGTGTGACTACTAATCTTCCAGATAATATGAACATATTCTTGGTCTTCTATTACTGGTAGTAGGCGGCTGAAATAAAGTAGGTAAATGGTTCGGATCGTGTGATCATGTAGGTTGACGTTTAATTATCAATTACTTTAATCTGTATTGCTATATTGAAGCTCTAGAAATGATGATATAAAGATTTGCAGTTGTACTTTCAACTCCGATTGCGATTTGATTGTCAGCAATTGAATATAATAATGTGTGTCACATGCTTAATAAGTGATTCAATTCAAAATAAGTGTTAAATGAGTTACAACTTAGACATACAGTGATTTTTATTTTGGCTATAATTAAGACATTAGTCTCTGTTCGCATTTGTTGCCTTAAAGAAAACAATAATCGGAATAATTTTGCGACATTAATGTGCAAAATAACGGTCGAAGCTTATAGGTTTCATGAAAGTCGCTGGGTATCGGCCACTTTCAATAAATCGCTCTGGCAAACTTTTAGGAGAGCCCTATGTCCAGCTGTGGACTCCTTGAGGCTTAAGCCCCATTTACATGAGGAGAGTTTCTCGCCACGAAGATACGATTATAGTAAGGATATAAAGTATCTATAGGATAATCTATAGCGGTTATGTCATGCGATAATGGCATATGATTGTCGCCACGAGAAACTCTCCCCGTGTAAATAGCGTTTAAGGATGATAATGGCAATGATGTTGAAAATGCTCATGATCAAATTACAAAACAATTTTTGCGTCTTGCAAATTTTTAGTCCGATCATTTTAAAACCAAACGTGCCATATATGTGTGTGTGTGTTTCTACCCTGTTCATTTACTAGCTGCATGGCATTGAGTTCTACGTTATTGGCATGATAAAGTTTTTTAAAAGTGAAGATCTATAATAAGATCAAGAAACGAGGCTGGCGAGCTCCGGAGTTATCAAAACACGGCCAGACAACGCTATGTTTTACAACACAATAACGGACAATGGACAATGACGTTTTCCACCGAATTATTTAAATTATTGGCTCATTTGGCCTTTGTTTGACATTGTGGTTTTTCAGAATTGTTTTTAAACGTATTGTCTTGAGTTCTCATCATCCGTAGCCACAAGTCTACTTCTTAACAAAAGAATTCTTAATTAGAGAGTAAGCATTAGAGTTTTTATTCTTTCTTATTGATATACTACGGGGTAAAGATGATGTACGATCAAATTGATTCATCAACCTCCCGCAATATTTCTCACTGCACCTTTGTAAATGAAAGTCTATCATCGAATCAATACTTGATATCCAGTAAAAATCTTTTTCTTTCCAACAGCCGTCATTTCGGATTCGCTCTATTCGCATGCAAAGAATATTTACCCGTATGATTGAATAATATAAACACTTTATTAATATTATGTAAGTGCGATTATAAGTAAATAATTACAATTAATTAATTGTTTATAAATATGATTGAAAACAGTTTTAATAGACATAACATGCGATATTGCATTATATTTACAAAGTATAAAACAGATAGTGTAATTGTATTATGTAAATTAAAGATCTTATTGAAATTATTTCATTATAAGGTAGTATAAATATTTTAGTATAACTTGTAAACCAAGGCTAGATGCAAAATCGAACCGTTATATCTTTGATATGAAAAGTCGTATTACAGATTCATTTGCAGTCAACACCTTATATTAGCATGCAATATGCATTTAATTCTATCAATGCATTTGAATGGAACCAGTCTATTTCGAGGTGGTCTAGTAGAATGTTGTCTTTGGAAACTAGATTATAGGAGATCAGCGTAGACATACATATCTATAGCTACACTTTAATAGTTCGCGTGTTCGATCACCGCATAAACATAATTGTAAGTATCATCCACAAGAATTTGTGTCGGGTCTGGGTATTAAACGACTCGGTGTTATGTCTGTCTGTATCAGCCTATTTACGTCCCACTGCAGGGCACGGGCCTCTTCTACCATCGAGGGTACGGTTGAGAGTGGTTAGGCCATATAGTCCACCACGCTGGCCTAGTGCGCGTTGGCGGACTTTTACATACCATAGTTTATACAAATCGCTATGGTATGCAGGTTTCCTCACGATGTTTTCATTCACCGTTATAGTGCAGACGACGACAGTATACTCGTAGTAGTTGTGTAGACTAAAAATCATTTTTTTTATACAATAGGGCCGGCAAACGAGCAAACAGGTCACCTGATGGTAAATGATCACTGCCGCCCATGAAATTGGACAATAATTTGTTTTATAAGCTAATAAACATTGATACGTTGATAAATTTCTAGATATATTTGTAATGTCGAAATCGTTATATATTGATTGCGTACTGTTGACAGCAAAACCCTTCGCAACATCTATTTTCGCTTCAATTATGTTATAAAATATTCCTGTTTGTGGCAGCGTATTTGAAATGATTGAGTTATCGGTTAGTGTTCTCACGACTTTGACATAGATACCATTGTATTCGATCGAAGGTGTTTATATTGCGACCTGTACAGTTTTTCCATCAAGGGCAAATGATAGCCATCTTTATTTAATAGCGAGTTAAAGAACTTTATGTATTGTTTGATAATTTTAGTATATTTTAGTAAGTAATATAGTAAGACTGCGACGAAAAACGAAGCCAGGTGGTAATTTTAGTGATAACAGACACAATACAAAAAAGCGACAGGATTTTTTTGCAATTTTTTAAATATCATAGTGTTTGAATGGTAAATCCCAAATTGTTGCTAAAACTATAATTTAAACCCTTTCATACCATTGTGACTTAAAAATAAAAAGGTGTACATTATTATTTTAGGAAAACGATGTAGTTATTACCGAAATACGGCGTTAAGTAAAACATTGCAACAAAAATACTGTCGCTTATTTTTTTGGCGAAATTTTTAGTTGCGTTATATCTGAAGTCACTAATACTGCTATACATGGCTTCGTTTTCGGTCGCAGTCTGGATATACCCGGTATTATTCATTACTAAAACAGTTTTTTCATTTTTTTCAACAGCACTTGCCTTCTTTATGACAAAATTGGTCTGCATTGGCCTATATTTGTTCACAGGTTGTGTTCACTGGTGAAATTGATCCATTAATATTGTACCTTCAGCTGTCTACAGCATGTCTTTACCACTTCAAATATATGAAATATAAATAAATGCACCCAACAGTCACATACATAGTCCTGACCCCACACTAAGATGAGTCTAGTGTCGTGGGTTTCAGGAACTATGAGAGAATTTTCGTTGTCACAAACACCCAGACCCGAAACAAATGCCTGTGGGTCACACAAACATTTGTTTTGATGCGGGAATCGAGCTCTCGTTTTACAGCCGCCGTCTAACCAACTGCGCCACCGAGGTTGTCAACTATTTTTCGAAACTATTTCGTCAATATCTATACAGTATAATTTAAGATGTACTTAACCTTCAATATATGCGTATTATGTCGAATAATTGTGAAATATGCGAGCTTAAGGGCCCAAGCGACCTTATAGAACCCCGCGGTAGTTTGTGACAGTCCAGCCTTGTAATTCCTAAACGGAGTAAGATATTGACTTGGCATTTACATCTAATATGCAAATTGATTTGATGATTTATACTAAATATGATAAAATTATTTAAATGAAAGGGCTTAGGTGGTATGGCCTCAAAGGTTAGAGATGGAATTTAATAATAAGGTTGTATGGTCATATTGAGGGTTTGGTAATAATTGTAATGGTATGCTAGAGGTCGTTAACACCACGGTCAAAGTTTAGAAATAAGTACCAAGTCGAGGGTTATTTAGTACGCATAGCATTATGCCTGATTCTTAGATCAACAATTAAACTAGCTAATTTAGACAAAAATGAATAAAAGTAATAAAAATTCATTAATCGATTTAAATTCAAGCTGGTGCAGTATATGTAATAGTAATTTTAAGTACTATAATGTAGGAAACGCAATAACGGTGAATGTACTCTAAAAATAACTTTAATAATTATTCAAGCTCTTTAAGATAATGTATCATGTTAAATTATCCTTACAAGTAACCACGAATTCTCTCAGAAATGGAAAACAATAGAGTTAATTAACACGTTTTTTATTGTTTAACAAGTATGTATAATGACAAACAATATATTTAGGAAACACATTAATTATGTTGATAATAATCATTTCAACAAGATTTTGCTTTTTGCGAGGAGATCACTCAAAGCTCAGATAAGATAACTCAAACACGATCATAGTATATACGATGTTGAAACGATATTGCACTCGCTTTAAATATGTTAAGCGCCATTTACACGGGGAGAGTTTCTCGCTGCGACAGTCGTATGCCATTATCGCATGACATAGCCGCCATAAGATTATAGTATTGCCAATGTTCACACGATGCAACTTTTTAAAATCCTTACGATAATCGTATCTTTGAGACGAGAAACTCCCCGTGTAAATGGGGCCGAGTTAAAATTATTTTATAAACATGAAACTCACCTAATCGCAGTTTGCTCAAAGTAAAACTGTTCACCGTGCACGTAATATTATTAAATTCAAGTTGCACTGTAGTCCTGGGTAACAGAGGCACCACATTATTGTTGCTGCGCTCCATCGACATGTTCTCAATCATACCCGGCGTCATTACCACACAAATAGTTTATCTGTCGACGTTTCGGGAAGTGACTCTAGGTTATGTCGATACGCCGAGTCCAAGTTTGAGTTCAATGCAATAATCCATTTGCCTCGTATCTGTAAGCAAAGAAATTATCTAATGTCAATAATTGAGTTAATTAGTATTAATGTTCGTGGAAAAATATAGTACAAGACGTATTTTAATGATAATGTTATATCATGTCTGGGTTAATATGACCTTTTTTGTATAATGGAAATGATTTAATGTTCATGAAATGAACACAATTAACTCCATTTAGGCTTTGTAACTATTCAAGACAATATTAGATTATTGGTATAATCAATCATGTTTTTTATATAGGTAATAGAGAATCTTTCTCGAGAGATATATTTGTGTTTCGCCAGTTGATACTCTGCACAATTATGTCGGCCTGCTTATGAAATAAATAAATAATGATTATTTTAATATAGTATATTATAATTATACCGTAATATATTGTTTAAACCCGAAAATGTAGACTTTAAATTTAATTAATGATTGATATAATTTTATTTAATAACTGATTTTTGTATATAGCGATTGAAATGCGCTGTTAGTTATTTTCCATTGCTTATTCATTAGAGTCTAAAGATTAGACTAATGTATGTATGTATGTTTCATTTATTGCTTGATATCGAACCTTGACACAATACGTATCAAGGAATGTTCTAGAATCTAGACCACTAACTTATCAGGGTTTTTACTAAAATGTTTGCTGTTTAATAAGTAGTTATCTCGGCTAGGTCATTGAGATAATTATTGTTCTTCTGTAATTAATGGAATTATTTTTTTAATAGTTGACATTATAAACTAGGGCAATTTGCTTTAGCTTCCATCTATCTTTGCTTTTTAAGCTATTTTTTTTTATTGCATAGGTCCGGCAAACGAGCAAACAGGTCAATGCGATCTAATATAATTACGTTTAACTTAGTTGTATATAAGTAGGTTTTTTTACTTGGTTGTAATATTTTAAGAGTATTTATTTAAATAATGGTTTAATCAAATATAATGTTAATTTACTTATCAAGAAGCCATAACATGTGCAAAATCAATTATGGAAAGTAATTCTAGTATAATTGAAATATAGATATGAAATGATTTGCAATGTATTATTAACGCCTCAATGATTCCTAGTTGTTACACGTGTAAAACATGAACGATAAGATTAAAATCGTTTATATGACTATCAATTATAAAATAAGATTAAAACATTATTAAGAATCTGATTAGTGTAAATGCACTGTTGTGTTCCGGTTTGAAGGACATTGTAGTCAGAGTAACTACTGGATAAGGAGACTTAACACCTTACGTCTCAGGATGGGGAGCGCAGTGGAATGCCAGGCATTGCTTTGTAATTCATGATGTTGTTTGGTTTTACTACTGGCCATGAACGGTCATATCGCTATCAGGCGAATGCCATGTTCGTCTCATCGTCGTCATTCATCGCAATAAAAAAAAAAGACTAGCATTTGAATATTTTTCCACGGAAATGAGTCAGTACTTGTATCGTAGACGGGTGACATTATATGACAGTTTCGTTGAAGATTCAAATATATTAGCAAAATTAATTGTTTTATTATTGAGAAGTATGTTATGAGCTGTTATGATATAAGAAAACTAGTTTTAAAGGGGGTTCGACCTCACATATTGTTTAAAAATTGATCAATTTTTTTCATGGCAAATATATGAAATTAAATGGTAATATATGTGAATGAACTCTTAACATAGAATCACTTAGTTTGGCAATGGGCATAGATTATGGCCAAATGCGGAACGTTGATAAAGAACTTGAAAACATTTAATTTGAATTTAATAGATAAGAGAGGTATAAGTATTTCATTGTAAAGTGAATGAAATACTTATATTTGTTTTAGTCAAAACACGAAGTAGGATATCAAAGTCCAATGATAATGTTATTAGAATGTGTTGTGTTTACGAGTATAACAAAACAAAAATGGCATTTGTTTTATAAGATAATGAACATTCTACTATAACATATACTTAATACTTATATATAAATTTTAACAAAGTTACGTACGGGTATATAATTATATATTTTCAGTATTGGGTTTTATTCAATTAAATTATTTGCTTGCATTTGAATAAACATCGAATACTTTTCGTTCGTGTTTATGGTTTAACCAACAACGTCTGCTACATCAATAATAATTATTAATACAACTGCACGGTTCGTTTTGTTTAATAATATTGCTGACCACAATCCAACACTGCGTGAAGCGTTCAATAAAGGTTAATTTTGTTTATAAATACAACAATGTTTACCAAGATATCAATGAATACCGCCTCTAAATTGGAATATAATCCTCATAATTTAAAATTATTTTTAAGTTTCTTAATTAAGTACAAAAAGAGTTTCTCTATAGGGATATAAGAAAAATAAATATCTTTAAACGTTTTATCTTGTGTTATAACATTTTGCAATAGCGACTTTTTCTTCATTTACTGTTCTCTTATGTGTGTTGCTCGTTTATCGACAATATAATATATAAAAAAATATAATTAATAACAATTACTTATGTTTTTGCACATGCAAAAATATTATATAATATATAATTAAATTATAAAATCAAGAAACTGTAAAACAATTAAAACGGCTAAAAAAATGCATATTATATAAAAATATATAATATAATTAATTAATTTACATTTTTGTGAAAGCGAATAGTTTGTCAGTTTGGGAATGCACACGCCACACTTGGATAAGTAACTTCTGACTGAATGCCGAGGAATTTTGAAAGTCCACATTTAAATACCAAAAGTAGTCATATATGATTTTAATTTTATATTATTTGTTAAATGTGCGTAAAGTTTATGAATACTCTGACTGATGACTGCCTCGATGGCGTAGTGGTACTACGGTATGATTGCAAAGCTGAGGTCACGGGTTCGAATCCCGGGTCGGGCAAAGTGATATTGGATTTTTCTATTCATTATCAGCCCGGAGTCAGGAATTTGTACCCAATATGGCGATAGGCTCGCCCCCTATCACATCGTGGGACGGAATATACAAGGCGAATCGTGGGTGTTCTGGTAGCACCTCTGCCTACCCCTTCTGGGAAAAAGGCGTGTGTTTATGTATGTATGTAAGTTTATGAATATTATCATTGTTTGTGCATAAACGTTTATGTTGTTTTTATTACTTTATAAGATTGAACCCACGGCGTCTCGTACCACAACCAGCTTTCAATTGCGCCACACAGGGTGGTAAATAATTTACTTGGTGTGTTAAAGCCCCACTCATTCTCTGTGTGATGTACAGAAATATTTCAAACTAATTTCTCAACATATTTTATTACTTTGTAAATATAGTTATTTGCTTATAGGTAGCCAGACAGTGGCAGACAGTAATAAATGAGACATGAGTATGTTGGTTTTGGGCTTGGCAAATTTGTCATAGCATGTATTTTTATACTAGCACGACAAAATACCTATAATGTAATACAATACAATAGTTCTTTATTGTATTCTCAAAATATATTTATTTACACCGATTATTACACCAATTAACGGTGTAGGAAAACATCGTGAGGAATTTCATGGTATGTAAAAGTCCGCCAACACGCACTAGGCCAGCGTGGTGGACTTTATGGCCTAATCACTGTCAACCGTTCTCTCGGTTGTAGAGGAGGCTCGTGCCCTGCAGTGGGACGTATCTGGGCTGATACAGTACACGGATTATTCATGTAGGACTGAATTATGTCAGCGCTACATGGACGCATCTTACGACATAATATTGTAACAACGTCATGTAAAAACTGCAATTATGGGTAAAGTGTTTTTTTTGCGTGGTCTTGCAAAATCGGAATATACACCAGTGATTAAGAATAATGCGGATTCTAATGATATGTAGACTATGAAGTACCTACTACCTACATAATTTCTAGGCTTTAGGTAAACATGAGAATGATTTTGCCAATTTAATGTGGTATGGAAAAGTTTAAATACTAAGATATTATGAGTTGGTTTATTAATTACGAATCGTGTAGAAGTAATTTTTTTAATTTTACTGTAAAATATAAGAAAGAAATTAGGATGCCAGATATAATTTTTGCTATTTATAATAGTCGAAAATGTATCAGTGATGTACATAACACCCGTTCATATCAATAACAGCATTTTCAATACCTAATAATAAAATGGCACATTAGTAATAAAATTAATAAGTACTCGTAGTACACATAGGTATGCAACAAATATTGATTTAGCCTACAATGTTTTTCGATGTGTGTCAATTTATCGCTAACTCGGGTAATTCAAGATGATTACAGAGCAAATGTGTCCGCTTTGCCTTGTATGGCTTCTGCCCGCGGGTTCGCATGTTCTATTAATGTTCATTATTTTCAATCTTATAGGCCTTATTCATAGTCTATATACCAATTTGAGCTATCAAATGTTTTATCCCTTTCGAACAACTTATAAAATCCGTTTGAGCGCAGAAGACAAAATATTCGGCAACCAACATAGGTTTATGAACTGTGTATGAATAAGGCCGTAAGTCAACAGAGGCAGCTATGTGTTAAAATTAGCTTGTCTGTTTAAAAAATGCCACGAATTTTTGGCGCCTTTTTGTGTTTAATTTCAAGTATTTTTGTATATGGGAGTATCATAGTTTAAATAAGTTGCACCGTTAATCTTAGTAGGAGCAAAAATACTATAGCTACAAAGAACAAAACAATTAACCAACCAGAGTAACTACTAGACATAATGAAACTTAACGTATACATATGTATGTCTCAGAATGGCGAGCGCAGTGGAATGCCAAGCATTGCTTTGTAATTAATGGTGGGGTTTGGTTTTGCTACTGTCCATGAGCGGTCGTATCGCTTACCATCAGGCGTATGGCTTGCTCGTCTCGCCATGCATTGCAATAACAAAACGATATATTTGTTCATTTTATTTTGAAACATTTATAAGCAATACAGTCGGCTTTTGTTAAAAGAAATAAGGACAACAATTACAGCTACATCGATAGTTATTTTATTGTGAAAACGTTACGGACAATAGATTGATGTTCGTGAGTTTCTTTAATTGCTTTTTCCATCTACAACGGTGGAATAAGAAAAACAGTTATTATATCGATGATCCGCGAATAATACTAGTACTTTTGTTCCGGAGTTGCTGTATTATCGTTCAATACTAAAGTTTTGAATTAGGTATATTTTTTCGAGGCAATTTACATTCACCACAATAAGAGAACGATGTTTTCTCATCATGCCTAGAAGGATATGGAATTAAAAGCTATTTAAATTTTTGTTTGGTTCATAGTCTTGGTTTGTGAGTCATCCATACTCCCCCAAAATCTTAGAGCAGATCCGTGTCCCACGGTGGGAAGTATATCGGTGAATAAAATTATTTATTTATTAGGATTATATAAAAAAATTAAAATACTACTTTGTGAATTGTATTCTCAGTTTCATGGTCCTTAATAAATAAATAAACAAGTACTTAGTATTCGGTAGCTTATCATTAGGGGGGGGGCTATGTTCAGCAGTGGACTTCCTTTGGCTGTTGGATGGATGCGGTACCTTATTGAGATAAACTAACATAAGCGTTAACGACTAACTTTTATTTATGCACACCTTGAGTGGTGACTGGTCGATGAGATGATTCGATAATCATATATTTACATTGGCGAAAAAATTATAATACGTATAACATATTGTACAGTGCATTAATTTAGCAGACGATGAATTTCGTGTTTACATGGTGACATTATCATCTTTGTAGCTACAATTATTTGCGCACTTGCGCTGACATCAATTCATGTGTAGCAGTTTATTTTTTTCAACTGTGAAAAAAAAATAAGAATTATTTTATGGTGTATACACCATAAACAAAACTATAGTTTTGTGTAGAAATTTCAAAGAAACCCGTATTATCGCGCAATTAAACCTGTCAGTGAGAGTACATGATGAGTACAATAAAATTACCTGGTATAGTCAAACGCTAAGAGAAGCCTTTGTAAATGTAACGCAATGTATGTATATATTTTTATTGCGATGAATGGCGAGACGAGGAAGCCATTCGCCTGATGGTAAGCGATACGACCGCTCATGGACAGGAGCAAAACCAAAAACCATGGATTACAACGCAATGCTTGGCATTCCACTGCGCTCGCCATCCTGAGACATGAGATGTTAAGTCTCATTATGTCCAGTAATTGTGCCTTATATGTTACTCTGGCTACAATGTACTTCAAACCGAAACAACAGTGCATTTACACTGCTGTTTGACGGGAGAAATAGACATTGCGGTGGTATCTACCCAGGCGGCCTCTCACGCAAGAGAGACCTACCACTAGTATTTATTAGTTAATTTCTTATATATATAAATAATATTGAAAATAATTGTTTATGATTTCAGTTATATGTGAGGTTGTTAGGTCGTGCAGTATTGAAAATGTCGACCACATTTATTTACATAAATTTTAAAGTATAAACGTTATTGAAATTCGTTTGGAAACGTATAATAATACAATTTCCTTTGAACTTCCACTACGTCAATAACTGTCCTCAAACGACACACTGTTATGTGTTTGGCATCGGCAATGTGAACGCTAACAATGAATGTTTTGTTTTCTGTGTTTGTAACACACACTATATTTACATTTTAGCTTTCTGCACTTCTTTTCCATATAAACGTCACGGCAAATGCAACACTTCTCCGTGCTAGCAATATTCTTAAAAGAAGACCGAAATAAAACTAATTTTTACGAATTTTATCGCGAATTTGATTACTTTTTATATTTTTATCTACCCGACTTTTCGATCACTTTACAGCTTTCGTGGTCACGCGGCGAACGTCAGGAAGATAAAAATGTAAAAATTAAATCCAATTCGCGATAAAATCCGATAGAATTCGTTTTATTTGAATGTGTAACATTCGCGTAAATCTAAGAAACTATTAAGAAGTCCGAAGTTTTGCTGCACGTATTTATAGATTTTAACAATTTCTTAAAATAAGTTTTCAGTATTTTACACCGATATGCATTGAGACGTTAGAGGAAAACATTGTGAGGATGATATGCAGGTCATATGATATTTTTTGTAAGAAATTCTACGGCATGTAATACCCGCCAACCCGCAATAACTCAGCGTAGTGGACCGAGACCAGAATCTTACTGCTGAGCCTGAGTCTCCTCTACAGTTAAAAGCACGATTGATACTTAAGCCCACTATAGAGTCTAGTCATACTGTTATATAAAAATAAAAACGAAATTTAATTTAAAACACAAAACAAACCATATCCATTATAATATTACTTTAAGCATCCGACTCGTCATAGCTTATCGTGTATTGATTTATGTGCGGCCCTACACAGCTGTCGTGAAGGTTAAGATCGTGTTATGAAACATCAATCTTGGGATAACAGTAAACGAATTATACAACACTAGATTTTGCTCGCGATTTCGCCTGCCTGTAGAAAGTATCTTGGTCCAGTGCTTTTTTAGATTATTGATTTTCGTCAAATAAACCACACATCCCTACTTCTGTCGTTCAGTCATTAAGTTGCAATTTATGAATGTCGGTAGGCAGTGGTTTCATGCCAAGTGCCGTATTTTTTTGGATTCGTGATAGTTATCTTCCCTCGGACATAGTACTTGTTTTCAGGGAAAAGTTTATCTTATTTCCTTTTCTATACTTTTGTCGACGTGAATGCAAAATTTCATGTTATTCGTTTGAGTAATTGAAGCGTGAAAGCGTAACAAACAGACAAACTCACTTTCAGATTTACAATATTAATAATGATGATTAGATTATAGTGTCGCATTATGATTAGGAGTGTTTTGCGTTAGAAATTCACGAATGGCTATCATTGCGGCCTTGAATAATTGTAATCATTTTGTCAGTTATCAACGAACATACAAGCATTTGTAGATTAATTATTACATAAGAGCATGTAAATGAATAATTAGTTAGTCTATTCGACAGGATTTTTGTTGTAGCGACTGTGGCAAATATAGATACAATAGAAAAATATATTTTTACGCTTTTCTTTCTCACGAATCGTTTTGACGTCATTAAATTGTGCTTGTGACCACGGAAGCTGTAAAGTGATCAAAACGTCGGGAAGTTAAAAAATGTAAAAATTAAATAATTCGCGATAAAATCCGTAAGAATTCGTTTTACCATTTGGATTTTGTAATTATCTTTTTCATGGGAATATTTTTTTTTTGGTTAATTAATTATGATGATTTCTAACTGGAAATTTCGTGATTGTTAAACTTAGGCTTTGTAGTTTATAGTACTCAACATTCTTAAGGATATTGTTGAGAAACAAATAACACATGAAAACGGTAGGTGCTTATTAAAAATAAATCTTACATATCGTTCACTTACTTACGTTTGCGGGTAATAAAAAAAATATTATCACTTACACATGTTACTTTAATTAAAGCAATTATAGATAACATTCAATTAATAAATCCAGACAAATCATTACGAATGATATAATTCCAAATGAATTGTTAATTAAATTAAAAATTGGTGCAATCAGACATAACGTAATTTTGACATAGAAAGTTAATCATGACAGTGTTGAAAATATAAAATTTCCTTACATAAACTTTAATACACGGCACACGAAAACATTAATTGAAAACAACAATCGCGAAATTAAACACGCACGTTCCGTGCGGCACGGTCAGACGAGCGACACGCCGTGCCCCCACGCTCTCTCAATCACTACTGAAGTCTGAACTGCTGCCTAGTGCCTTCTGCTTTTACTTATCAGATTCCACGCGTAGATTGAAGATTCCGTTATATTTATGCCAATAAAAAAATTAAAAGAAAAACAGTAAAACGACATTATTTGTTTTTAAGGGTGTATTATAGCCAGTACTGAATTTAAATTAGGAACGTGGAATAGCTATTTTTTTTACGAAAAAGTTTCTATGAAAATTCAAATCGTAGATTAATTATTATTGTACTATACGAAGGTAAAGTATGTAATATAGAAACGTAAAAGTGCACGGTGAAAGTATGAGTTTGTATTGATATGAGACTAAAGTAAATCGAGAAATTAAAAAGTTGGATATGCTACTTGTCTGGTTGAGTAATCCTGTTTGGAGTGTATTGCAGTAAGGTGGTGCTAAAGGTCCCTAGTACCGACATATTATATGCAAAGTAATTTCACCTTATTCCATTTAGTTTCACTGTAATTATTTTCGGTGCTATTGCGTTTAAGCCTATTAGTTAATATTTGTTTTTGCTTTTGTTGGGATGTCGGTGTTCCGATACCTGGCATAATTGAACATTTTAATTATTTATAATTCCTTGCTGGTCGGGAATTAGAATTGCCAATGAGTTTCGTAAAATGTATTTAACCTTGCTGTGGACTGTAACTTAACAGCTGAAATCCAAACTTTATAAATCTTATCGTTGAAATCGTAACTTTGTTATCTAGATAGCTTATAACTGGTTTAAAAAATATGTTACTAGGCTTAACTTGACTTAAAATTCATCAGCTAATTGCCTCATATTCGGTTACGTCTTGGGTTTAAGCTGAAATCTCAATTCACCAAGACGTGTGTCTACTGCCTACATACTTTACATACTTAAATATATTATTATACGGGCGCATATATCAAAATATACGTATGAATATGCGGCGAATGAAGTTTCAAATGCCCAAATATACGTGTAACACGTACCATAAAATGAGGTATTTTTAAAATAACGGGACCTAAATATTGAGCGCATGGGTTTTGAAAGGCGTGCAAGCGTTCAAGTCAACCCTAAAAAGACTCACAAAAAATCCATAGCACGCATACCGAGTTGTGAGAAGGGTTAAATTTTTTTGGAAACCGGTTGGTATGTTTTCTAAAACCTTTTTCGTGCGCGCGAGTTATAAAAGGTTAACTAGCTCCGAATCCGTGCTTCTTATTTCTATATGTTCAAGTTTAATGTAAACATGAAGGAACATTTAAAGAGTGCTTATGTTTTATGACATGATTTTTTGTTCGTGTATTGGTTTGAGAGAGTCAAGTCGAATGAGAAGTTTTTTTCGCCCCGTTCCATTATTTTTTATTCCATACTTTATGATAGTAACTTTTGTGTGTGTTTGGAACGATAATTTTCATTAGTGCTCTGTTTTAAGTGTTTGTTTTATTCTGTGGCCTGGGAGAATCTAAATTTACCTGATAGGGTGTTTTAAATGTTACCCATACATTATTATGAAATATAACTAAATGGTTAAAGGAATCCGCATTAATACAACGAATACCATTTATTTCAATTAATTTTCCATTTTAATTTAAACGAACTCAGTTTCCTGAATAAAATAATGTATACTTAAATAAAATATATATAGTAAATAAGGTAAATCACGTAGAGGAAAACGTGGACATGGTAGTAATTAATAACTTCACACTGGATTAGATGCATGATTTGATACTTCGAATAATCATCGTTTTTTAATAGTTTATTTATCTAAACGTCTTTTAATACCATTTGTAATATTCTGTAATTATTTAATGGATTTTTTATAGTCCATATTACTTATATCTCTGTAGGTGTAATGGACACTTCTTTCTTAACCGACTCAATTTCTCTGCTATTTCCTATAATAAATTTGGTGCATGGTTATTGTCATTTTTTTTTATCAGCCCATATACGTCCCACTGCTGGGCACGGGCCTACTCTACAATCGAGAGAATGGATTGAGAGTGGTTAGGCCATATAGTCCACCACGCTGGCCTAGAGCGGATTGGCGGACTTACATACCGTAGAAATTCTTTAAAATCGCTACGGTATGCAGGTTTCCTCACGATGTTTTCCTTCACCGTTAAAGTGCGTGGTGATGGACTATCAATACACACATAACTCCGAAAAGTCAGAGGTGTGCCCTGGGATTTGAACCCGCGACCACCGTGAACATGTAGGCAGTCGAGTCTGGTCCGTTACCAACAGGCCACCACGCACTGTTATTGTCATATGTAGTTTAAATTCTGATTGCCGGATCTGAAATCTGGTGGTAGGGTCTTTGTTTTCGCTTGGACGGTGACCACTGTTTGACTGTTAGAGAACTCACCAGAGTAACGTAAGTAGGTTTATCGTTTGGAGTTTGACCTATGTATGTCCGGCTTCTAACAAAACAAAGATTTTTTTGGACGAAAAATTCACACTAATTAATGGCTAATGTGACGATTAACAGTCCTTATTTCTTGTTATTTAAACGCCTTTAAAAATTTAAAAATGACTCTTTGCACATTTAATGTCAATTAAATCATTACATAGTGTAGATTTCTACCAGGAAAATCTATTATGTAAGTTTGATCTGCTATTTATTAATTTGGAATAGCTACTAAAAAGGTCAGGTAACTATACTTATAAATATCAAGACACTTAAAATTTTTATTCATTTCCGTATATAACATCTATATGTCACAACCAATTTTATGCATCATGATTTGAATGCGCTGGTTTTGCAGTACATTATAGTATTGATGGGAGTAACTGCGCATTTCGGATATTGTATTGCTATCAAGCAGTAACCTTATCGCATCCGGTACACAGAACATTGATTCAGAACATGTTCGAGTGTGGCGGGCAAACTGCATCACAGACATTAAGAGAAATAGATGGCGCAAGTTACGCTTCACATGTCCAAAGTAAGCTTGGTTTATTTACTTCTCTCCAGTCTGGTATTAAAGAGTGCCGAGTCTATTCCGACATATTGTTCAGCCTATGGGCCTGTTAGAACGCTCTAGGTCACTCAACGGGATTTGGAAAGGGCTATGCTCGGTATTTCCCTGCGAGATCGAATCACGAATGAGGAGAGCCGTGGGATAACCGACTTAGTCGCGGTTCGCAGCAATGATGGAGGTGAAAGAGACTTACTTCAATCAGGTTTAATTTAGAGGACTAAATAAAAACAAAATAGGGCAGGAGCGCGTTCGTTTTTTGTTTTTTTGTTATTATATTGTGATATGACTATCAGGTTTTTCAAAATAGGGTTTAACTTGAATCGGTTTCGCGCAAATAAAGAATTTCATCATTAGACCACTGTTATGATGCCACAGTAAAAAACAAAAATACGACAAAGGAACCTGCGGTGTCTGTTTAGATTTATGTCTGTGGTCTGCACTCTGCAGATATTGAATGTTATTTATAAATTATACTAAATGAAACTGCTTTAAATTTCATTGCAATGAGGTTCTTGTATTGAGAAATCGTTTCAATGAAGGCGCTCTTCTCGTTTAAGATGAATTTAAATTTTATCTTCAAGGAAATTAATTATCATCAAATCTGGTTTTATAAGATATAAAACTATAAGTCTGTGATCAAAATACCAATAAAAATAAACCAATCTTCTTATTAATGTCAGGGGAATGAAAGACACTTCAAATCGGGGATTTTTTTTTATCTGTTTTAGATCTAGTTTTTTGGGGAATAAAGCTTATTTTGACAATACATATAACGACATCCAGACTGACGTCAAGAGAATTAAGAACACGTCAACGAACAAAAAATTTTTTTTTTGCCTTTTTTGGAAATCTTGTTTTGCAATTCGAGCAAAAATAGAATATTTTATTCGTCTTTTTTGAAACATTTATCAGAGTTACACGGGATGTTGCGTTTAAGAATAAATTAATTATCTACTATTATTGATATTCCCACGAGATAACAGTTAACAAAGCAAAAAATAAGCTGAAGCATGTATGATTTGAAAATATGTATAATTAAAATAATTTTAATTATATCGAACAAAATGAACTCTTAGTATAATTTCATGAAGTGAAGTGCGTGATGGCTTATAGCCCTTGTGGTGGAATGTGCTCTTACTCCTGTCAATTGAAGTCTCAGCCGTAGAGGAGTCCCGTGCATTATAATAAATATGAATATGCTCTAAAATACGGAAACTAATAACGATTTGATCACAATACAATAAATGTAATATATTTGTGCATAATATATAAACGTATTATACATAGACAGTTTTAAAACCTATTTTAGTTATCGATTGTCCTGTCTTCTTCGCTCAAACTGAATTGAATAGTCGTTCGAAAGGGACAAAACATTTGATAAGTAAAATAGATTTTAATACTGTCTATGTATGAGTAAGTATTTATTAATAAGTGAGTACCTATACGGTACCTGTTTACGCACATTTTGCAAAGACAATTGACTCATTAAGCCCTTGTTTCTTAGTCAGTACATACATATGTGTATGTACTATGTATAGATATACATTATACTCGTATATGTATACCTGCAGCGGTACGTAGGTCACTGGGTTTGACTTCTGCATTGTTTTTTGTACACAACAGTTTGTTGTCTACAAAATATGTAAATGCAAATTCAGTAAAAACATAATGCCTTGTCATTTACTTAGTAAACAATAGATATTCTTTACCGATTGTGAAGTAAATGTCATTTTTTGCTGAAAGTCACTTTAAAATTAACGGTTCTTATTTCGGGCACTTCGCAATAGGTAATTTTAAAAATCCTTTCTAGGGAAAATTGTTTAATAGAACCTTAAATTCTGTATCATCTTTTTTACTTAATTGATTATTATAAGAAAATAGTCTTAGCGCATATTTCACAATATAATATTAGGTACTACTGGCTATATAGTTATATTTAGTGAAAATACATACATACATAAACTCACGCCTTTTTACCAGAAGGGGTAAGCAGACTTGCTACCAGAATACTCATATTTCGCCTTGTATATTCCTCCCACAATGTTATATCAAGGGGGAGCCTATCGCCATATCGGGCTCAAATTTTTAAGTCCTGGCTGATAATTAACGAATGGAAACATCCTATATCACTTTGCCCGACAAAAAAAAACAAAATTAACTATGCAAATACGATATAGCATATTCCAGTTCAACATTTCCTTACCATGACGATGACTTATCAACCGTAAAGCATGTTTGCAATTAACCGATAATAGCTGCTTTAAAATTGGCGGATCTTGCAATAAATACTAACTGTGAGGATGCAATCGAATATGATGAAATGTAGAGGGACGTGCATCCGTCACTGAATACATAATAATTGCGTTTCAATTAATGTTACGTAGTTTATACAATAACTAGGGATATCGGTAAATATTTACATACATAAACATCACGCCGTTTTGCCAGCATATCGCCACATCGAGCACAAATATAAAATAATAAATAGAAAAATCTAATATCACTTCGCCCGACCGGGGATTCGAACCGACTCTACGGGAAACCTACGATCTGGGTTAGACAGGGTATAGCCATACTGGGACCGAAAACGAAGTCAGTTGGTAGTATTAGTGACTTCATATACAATGCAATTGAAAAATTCACAAAAAAGCCGACATGTTTTTTTGTTGTAATTTTTTTACTTATAGTCGGATTTGGGTAGTAAGTACACCGTTTTCCCAAAACAATAATGTACTCTTTTTTATTTTTAAAGACAATGGCACGCAAGAGTTTAAATTATAATATTAACAAAACCCTGGGATTTACCATCCAAACATGATGTTATTAAAAAAATGCATTTGAAAATAATAGGCAAAGGTCCAGTTGTGGGCAATTATTGGAGGATGCTGGTTTAATAGAAGATTATTTCAGGCGAATAAATAAGTACATCCAATAGTCACACACATAGTCCTGACCCCACATTAAGATCAAATAGGTTTTGTATCGTGGGTATCAGACGCTACGAGAGACTTTTCGGTCTCACAAACACCCATACCCGAGACAGATAGTTGTGGGCCTCACAAACATTTGTCTCGGTGCGGGGATCGAACCCGCGGCCTCTCGTTTCACAGGCGGCGTCTAACCAACCGCGCCACGGAGGCTGTCAAGAATAATATCTATCAGAAATAATATAAAGGCTGATATCAAGAAAGTCCGGTGTTCATGGTTATACTCGTATAATGCGGGAGAATTGAGTAACTGTGTGCAAATATTTCGTCTTCAAATTGCTTATTTTTATGATGCTAATTACCCAGCCTAATCCGCAATAACAGAGAAGCATTATTCCACTAATATTATTAACACATGCAATTTGTGTATTAATTATGTATTCAGTTCTAGGACATAAATTGTGTGAATTCCGACATTATTGCTTGTTGTTATGTAAAAAACACAAATTTGAAAATTCTTGTGAAACGTGCAATTAACCTTATCAAACATTTAAGATCTAAAATGCTGCAGTTTTAAAATATTACATTTCTACGACTTCGCTTAAAATATTTAAATGAAAAATATATTATTGTTGTAATGTGAAACGCAATGCATATAAAACATTGTATTTTTTAAAAAAATGGTAACGTCTTTGTGTGACCTTTTTATTTGCGTTTAGTTTTTGTATAAAATTACAGATAAAGGCTTCGTGCAATTTGCGATACTTTTTGCGTCAGGCACACAGTGCAGCATCTTCGCCGATCTAAAATAAAAATAAATATATATATTCTTTAATTTATTTTTCTAACTTGATTTGAATGATTATATTCATTCATTGTATTAAATAAACGCTAATTTAAATCACTAGACTTTGGCGGTAATTCCATTTTATGAAATATCGTTTTTTTATTCTTCAGGAGCGGTCTATTTAACATCCGGTATGTGAAAGTTCGATGTACTCAACTTTTCTAGTAGTATAAAATGAATTGCAACAAAACATGTCACAAGGCTTTCAAGTACTTTGTTTAAAATTATTAACATTTAATTAAAAGTTACTTTCAAGTCCTAAAATAAATCATGGTCACATTTAGTACTTACATACTTGTATCGTCATTTATGTGGTTGTCCAATGTATAACATTATTGTTGATATTTTTTGCCTTAAGTTTAGGTATTATATTATTTAGCGGACTTAAATATTATGAGATCATACAAAGTAATAGGGACATGAGGAATTTAAATTAGTCTATTGATTCCAAATCAAACAAGTTTAAACTGATTATTATAGTTTTTTACTGGCGTTCGAAATTATTTTTGCTGCCATATCAATGCTACAACAATATGAATATGACAATATAAATATAATTGATGTGGCACCCAAATAATTGACGTACGTCATGATATCAACTTACTAAAGCCCTTATTCATCGACAGTTTTAAAACCTATTTTATTTATCGAATTATTTGTCTTCTTCGCTCAAACTGGATTCAAAAGACGTTCCAAAGGGACAAAACATTGGATAACTAAAATGGGTTTAAAAACTGTATTATGAATAAAATGGTTAATCGTCGGATTTTACAATATTTATGCAAGTTATGACGTGATGAATACATGTCAGCTCATGGTGCCCTGTATTTACCAATGACGTTGGTCATCAGTTTTTCCCAAAGGTATTGTGTAACCAAAGCAGATTTGATTGACAATAGTTAGGTTTGTTTAAGTCCTCTAACCTATAGTTTCTTAAACTAAACTCAAGCAAAAAAGGCAACATTTCTTATGGTATGGATGTTTCTGTTATAAAGACATTCCATTTTACGATAGGTACTCACGACTCCTGACTCAAGCATAAACGAGAGACACTTTTACTGTCGTATATTATATTACATATTCCTCGTCCTCAGATCACGTGTAAAGTTAGTATTCGATTCCCGGATAGGGACTGATTTTGTGTGACTTTGGTTAATAATTCTTATATGTCTGGCTAAAATATGGATTTTGTGTTCGGCTGTGTTGATATCAATATTCTACTGCCACTATCTAACTTGTATGTTTTCAACACAAGAAGACAATTGCTTCTTGCTGTATTTGCCAGTCCTTGTCCCACATTTTTTTTTATCAGCCCATATACGTCCCACTGCTGGGCACGGGCATACTTTACAATCGAGAGAATCGATTAAGAGTGGTTAGGCCATATAGTCCACCACGCTGGCCTAGTGCGAGTCCAGTGTCCCACAATACATCGTTTTATTATTTTTTATAACAAAATAGTGTAAAAATTAAAAACCTGTTTAGTAACTTGAATAAATAAAAGTGGTAGTACACGTGTACATACATGATGAGGTTTGAAATGAAATGGTAATAAAATAAACAGGTACTTATACAAATAAAAAAAAGCATAATTTTCCCACATTTGGATATTTTTTTCCATGCGCGTGTTGAAGAGATTTAAAGATTGTTCTTCATCCTAGTAGTTTCTTTTAAGATTTATATACGACGAATATAATTATGGCGTACACAGTAAGGTTTGTATAATATATAAGTATATAATTAAAATACTCAGGTAATAATTAAAATTGAAAATTGGTTGTGGTACTTGAGATTGATTGTTAGTTTGACCTACAACTGTAGAACATCGCTTAAATATTCAACCGGTTATAAAGGTTTTTGCAATTACTAAATAAAAGCCGTTTCAGTTCTTATAATTACAAGAAAAACATATAAAATGTTATTCAACTGTTTCGTGCACAAATGGTTCAGAAACTAGATAACTACAGTAAGAGTGGCACGCATTTTAATGACACCGAGCGTTGAGGCCCAGAGAGTCTCCGGGAATGTCTAACTTGTACTTAAGCAATCAATCACAAAGTTTAATGAATAGAAGTTGGAAAAAAATTATTGTCCACTGTGTGTATCGGAAACTAAGGGAGACTTTTCGGTCTCACAAACACCCCGACCCGAATGGCATGCTCGTCTCACCATTCATTGCAATAAAAAAAACCCGAATCAAATATTTGTGGGCCCCACAAACATTTGTCGCGGTGCGGGGATTGAACCCGCGGCCTTTTGCTTCATAGTCGGCGTCTAACCAACCACACCAGAGAGGCTGTCTAATACGTTCGGAAGTCGGCGTTAATATACATAGAAGGCAAAAACGTCTACTGCTCATATTGATTACGATCGTAAAATCTTCAAGCCCTTGAGAACCTTAACCTTTAGAAGACTATTATTAGTACAAAGGCGTTAACAACAAACTGTGTACCTACGTGAAGTAAAAAATACACAGAGCCTTTTTTGCTCTTTATTTTTTAATAAAGGCAAACAAGACATTTTAACACATTTGTAGGAAGTCCTTGGTTTATTTAGAAAAACAATCACAGAAATAATTAATTATCACAGGAATGTGTATTCTACATGTGAATAATTATTAGGCATCTGTTAAACTACAAATTGTTAGAGGTTATAAAAAAATACACATTTTAATATTTTCATGTCAGACTATTGCGTTTCCAATAGTTTTTGTTGAGAAAGAGCGAGATATTCTATTTTTTTTTGCTTTTGATTGATAAGAGTCAAAAAAGAAATAAAAAATAATAGCAGTCTTATTTAATGAACTCCATTGCGCTCGACATCCTTACACTTAAAATGTTAAGTCTCATTAGGTATGTCCAGTAGTTACTCTGGCCACAAAAAAACTTTTAAACCGAAACACACCAGTGCATTTACACTGCTGTTTGGCGAGAGAAATAGACATTGCGCTGGCACCAGCTCAGGCAGCCTCTCATATATGTATGAAAGACCTACCAGTAAATAATACACGTGAGTTCAAAAGTCACGTGTGCGTTGGGCTCGAACTTTCAACCTCTGTTTTGTTATTCTAGTCTTCTCATTAGTCTAGACACGAGCCAGCTGCCGTTTAATACCTGACTCCGGACTGATAATGAATAGATAAATCCAGTGTCACTGTGCCCGACCCGGGATTCAAACCCGAGACCTCAGCTTTGTAATCATACCGAAGTACAACTGCACTACCGAGCCAGTCTCAGCCAGGTACATTCGGAGTTTAAAATTTCAAAGCATTATATTGCTTGCTTAGTTTTGTTTTAAGTTATTTATTTTTATTATTTATTTATATAAATCTTTATTGTGCACAAATATTAACGATAACACTATACTTATTTGTAACCAAACTAAAGTTTAAGTTGGAAGCCTAATGTTATTCTCTAAGCAATACAGCAGTCTGATAAAATCATTATATCCAGCGCGAGACCAACATCTACAAGTTTGGGTTGCATTTAGACGGTACTGTAGTGTGTTCATCGGGTGCATTTTTAAAATATTTCATTTTTAATATATTAATCAGTGGATTATTGCTAAAATACAGTTACAAGAGAGTAAATCGTAGGCTTGTAGACAAATACATGTATATGTCTAGAATCAATATTGATTTTAGTACTTGAATAGACGTGCGTACGTCTTGTGAAGGTTTTTTACAGCGTTGCGTCAGTAATGTTGAAGTGGGTGACGACTTCGTAGCTATGTAAACAAGCGATTATTAATGCCATGTCAGTTAATGCATGTACGTTGAAATATTTGTAGTGTATTGGACCAATCTCCATTCGCCCACGATTAAGCACAACACTCGCCTACAATGGAGAGCTCGATTAAGAAGGCTTAGACCGTAATTCACAGAGGCCTGTTGTGGATTGGTGGACTTCACTTACCCTAGATATTCATCTAGAGAACTATATGATATGCAGGTTATGGCACAACGTTTTCCTTGGTCGTTAAAGCTATGTTTTTTATTTTTTTGCGATGAATGGCGAGACGAGATTGCCATTCGCCTGATGGTAAGCGATACGACCGCTCATGGACAGTAGCAAAACCAAACAACACCGTGAATTACAAAGCAATGCTTCTCATTCCACTGCGCTCGCCATCCTGAGACATAAGGTATTAAGTCTAATTATGTCCAGTAGTGGCTACAATGTCCTTCAAACCGTAACACAACAATGCATTTACACTGCTGTTTCAGTAAAAAGTGCATGGAAATTTACTATTGAAATTTCAGTAGGTGCAAAGATTAGAAATAATATGCCTTATAGAATTAACAATTACAGTTATATATACCTCATACCATTTGTAAAAGAAAAGAATTTCAGTCATTAAACTTCTAAACGGATGTACTAATTACATCATATAAAAAGATATAATATATCTATTGACTTAAAATTCCGCGAATTTAAATAAAGATTGGCGCAGAGGCTAAGAGCGTATGAGCTGAGGTTGCGGGTTCGATTCCCGCGCCGTTAAATATTGGTCTTGGAGTTGGTTTATGTGGTATTTTAAGTTTGTTAGCTATTCAAAGTACAAGCATGACATATCGTTTTTTAAGTACTAAATTATGTACCTTATCATGAAGTTATACAATTAGATTTGTTCCGCATAAAAACTATAAATTGATGTATTGAAAGCGAAAAATCCATTGTATAGTTTTATTTCATTAAATATAATACAGACTGTTACTCATGTACACGTGACTTTGATTATTCTTTGAACTCGTGATTATGCTTGCGGAGTAAAAACTCTTGATGTGGGTAAATATTATGTAAAAAATCAAATGTGTTGATTACTTACTATAATCAATATGGAGTTTACAATATCTACAAAAACTTTTCATCATCAACACTATCAGCCTTTTATTTTCCACTGCAGGTCATAAGTTTTGTTTCTCATTAATTTGTTTACACCTATCATATTTAAATTAAAAATTACATTATAAAAAAATAGGTTATAGTAAATAAATATTTTGTGTTAAATTGTAGTAAACCGAATTTGACTAGATAATTTCAAAATAATTTTAAGCTTTTTTTAAAAATATTTCCACAAAATGAACTTGATAGTAAGCTGAAAAACTCATAGCGAGTTTTCCAGCTTTGAGTATGGTGGTCCCTCCTCCAGCTCATACGAATATTCTTCTACCAATTTGGAGGTCTCCGTTAATCTATTTCATGATGGTGCATATTTTCATGACGCTTTGAGTCATTAGTGCCTCGTTTGGGTAGTATTTTTGCTTCAACAACCTACAGCAAGGCTCTACCACCGCTGTACCTCTTTGCATCACAATTATACACTCATAGGTATAATTGTGTACTCGTAGGTGTAGAATTTTATATAAATCTGATTTTAAATTACCTTTACAAAGCTTATGCAATAAGGGATAACGCAACTATAAATACACTAATACGTGGATGTAGCTATGACCTTTTCAATTCCATGCGTAACTATGATAAGTGTCATTTCCTCACTGACACTGTAGCAAATATCTAAATTAATGTTAATTCGGCGCCCCAATTAAATAATACGTATTGTGGGATCCTACGGGTAACGTGGACGCATTTTCATTCCACGCCACCTGCTGGCTCCATCCTCATCTGTTGTGATAAGTGTCTGGACACAATGAAGTGGTTATTTTATGTTGTTGTGCTAGTTTATTTGTATTTTAGACAAGGTAAGAGTTAATTTTAAAGGCAATTTTTGTGGTAAATTGTTTGTTGACGGAATGGTGATGGATAAAGGAGGCTGTATTTTTTGTGATAAAATTATTTCATGTTACTGCAGGAGTAGGATGTGGTAAATTTAACAGAAAAGGATTCTAATCGCTATTACAAATAAAAAATAACTTAAGAAGTATTTTATAATATTAGTATGTAGAAACCGTTCGTTTATTTATTTATTAAAGAATTCCACAATATCATTTATGTATGTACTGCTTCATAAATGCGTGGTGGCCTGTTGGTAACGGACCAGACGTGGCTGCCTACATGTTCACGGTGGTCGCGGGTTCAAATCCCAGGGCACACCTCTGACTTTTCTGAGTCATGTGTGTATTAATAGTCAATCACCACGCACTATAACGGTGAAGGAAAACATCGTGCGGAAACCTGCATACCATAGCGATTTATATAAATTTCTATGGTATGTATAAGTCTGCCAACCCGCACTGGGCCAGCGTGGTGGACTATATGGCCTAACCACTCTCAATCGTACTCTCGATTGTAGAGGAGGCTCGTGCCCTGCAGTGGGTCGTGTATGGGCTGATACAGTATGTACTGCTTCATTTGTTCTCTAGGATTATTTTATATTGTCGTGAATTTCAGTTGTTTCTGTCTTTTTACGTGCTCTTTAAGCCCCCATTTTATTCTGTTTTAGCATACGCAGGTAAATTAGTGTCACATGCAGTTACAATAGAAGAAATTGATTATGGGACGCGGACTTTTCTGAAGGCGGGCAGTTATCTGACAGTCAGTTGTAAAGCGCCAATCAAAAACAAAAAGGTGAGGTTATTAATATTGATAGAATGGTTAAATATGAACGAAAATTGTCCGTCCTGAAACTGCTTCATTATAGCCATTATAATTACCTATCAGAAGAAGATATACGGGCTTTTTTCAAAGGTGAAGAGCACAATATTTGGCGAGTAGAGCATTGCCTCTGTAGCTCATGGCGCTACTACCCGTTTCAGTTTGTCAATTGGCAAGAATGCTTCTGTGATGGTTATCCTATAATTATGGGTGATATTGACATATTGTGGTATTTAATTTAATCTACATATTCCTAACCACCGCAGGCAACATTGTACCGAATTTGACAAAAAAACTGACTGGTAGTTTTGTCAAAAATCGCGATTTTTGTTTTCAAAAGTTTTGATCAACATTTACAGGTAGGAGTCTTTTACCGCCTAGATAAGTTGGCGAACCAAACCGAAGTTTAGCTAAGCGGGTGGCCAAAAATCGTGAAAACTAAAAACACGATTTCTGACAAAAATCCACTCGTATAATTTTTAAAATTTTGAACAATGGGGTAGTGGGAAACATATGGGTTACATTAAATACCATAATATGTAAATATCACCCGATATACTCGTATGTCGGCCTTCAAAATCTTATCCGTAAGCCAGCAGGGTACAACACGAGTAGAGAAAGTTGGCTTAGGCTCTGGAAGCTGTGGGTTCGAGTCCTTTACAATTTTTTATCTGATTTTTTTGCCGTCGACCTCACTCGAGAACATGATATGCATGAAAATAATAACAATATTGAACATAATATATTTTATTTTAGGACGTAGAATGGGTAGATACATACGGCGCGGTGATTGGCCGAGTGCCTACAAACCGCGTGTTCGCTCAGGAGCACTTTGTACAAATCCCTAAGGGAGGTCGCACTCCCGGTCTGGTATTGACATTTAAGAACCTCCTTCCGAAGGATGCAGGGACTTATCAGTGCCGGGCAGGCACTCTGAGTGATTTCGTTAATGTTTGTGTTATAGGTAAGTAATGTGTATGTCTTTTTCTCTCTCAATCTCTCTCTCTCTCTCTCTGTCCTTGTGCTGTTAAATTGTTACAAGTTGAGGTGAGAGTTGGAAAACCAACACTACACTCTTCATTTTGACGCCGCGCCTTCAAAAAAGAAGTTGTGATTATTCATAACCTTAGGTATTATATTATAAATGATCTAAGGCAATGTTGAAGGAAATTTGAAAACGAACTGATAAAAAAAAAAACAAAATGAAGTCAAAATTGTTTTTGATAGGCAAGTTATCGTAGGCATGTTTGTTAATCAATAATATTTGATAAAAATATGTCTCATCTGGTTAACAGGTGGGTAAAGGTCGATCATCAGCGGCTCTTAAACCATTTATTTTCATGATTTCTTTCGCGTTGCGTTATTTTAATCGAAATGGCGTCATTCTTATAAAATGCATAATGGAAACTGTCGTTAAAGTACCTAACTAATGAATAAAGGTCAACAGTATTCATTCAAGGTCTTTAAAACACGTAGTGTTAGTCGAAGGGCTTTATAATTTTATTTGTTGTAGTAGAAATAGGAAATATTGAATATAAAAATTAACCTTGTGTTTAACAGCGCTTCTTATGATTGATTATGACCTTTTTAACCGACTTCAAAAAAAGGAGGAGGTTCTCAATTCGTCGGAATCTTTTATTAGATATTGTTATACCAACATGACACAATGGCAATACAGCTGATGGTCAGTGTACGGAATAGAGTATCCATCGGCAACAGATAATCATGGTTGGATAACACAATTAATGCAAAACCGATTAAATGTACTAAAAATCGGATATTTACAAGGCGGAATCCGAAACGCCACGCTGGCTAAAAACGCAACGCAAACGCACATTTGTGATAAATGCTCTACCAGTTCGGTCTCCGCAAATCTCAACCATCGAACGTAATACCACAGTAAAACTGTTACTTCGCTTCGCATGGTTTTTCTAAAACACTAGCTTTAACAACGTACGACAACGCTCTACCACTTACAGTATTAACTTTTGAATTTGATATATGTGTAATAATATTATTTTTTACACAGATCCATTAGAATTCGTCGATACTCCAGCGGAAGTGAGTGCCGATATCGGACGATCTATAACTCTCAGCTGCCAAGCTAAAGGTGACCCTGAACCCAGGATTGTTTGGAGAAGAAATGGCGAAGATATTGACGGTAGCGACTTGTTTAATACATGTTTTAGATCATTTAATGAATATAGGCGACAGGCCGTTCGTATACATGAGAAAATTATTTTCCCTTTGTACATGTATTTCAATAGACATTATTCAGCTAAAACCGTAAGAGATAATCATCTGTTTAAAGAGGGCGAGAATTTCTGTAAATCTCACTTTAATGTGATACTCCAGTATTCCAACTAATATTATAAAAACGAAAGTTTGTGTTTATTACTTCTTCACGCTCAAGGTGCAGGACTAATTTTGTTGAAATTAAGTGTGGAGGTAGCTTATCAGCTAGATACACTATTTTTTATTGCAAAAAAATGTCGTATTCCTGTGGGATGATCAAGAAGTCTTCTCGCTTAAACAGCTGAACCAATTTTTATAAAATTTAGTATGGACGTAGCTGATACCCTGGTTCAACGCATAGACTTTTTAACCCGAAAATTTAATTTTCCCGCGGGATGAGTAAGGAATTCAAATATGTATATTTGCAACTCTTTCTAACTCAAAGGGATAGTTTGGTACAGAATAGAGGGCGGATCAAACGGGATATAAGAGGACAGCATTAGATGCCTTGAGTTACGGAACAGGTAGAGATGGGACAGGGCGTAACGGGACGGAACTAGAAAACCAGTATAAAGGGCGGAGTTAAAATATGAAAGTTTTGAGTATAAATATAAAACAGTACGCAAAATAATATGTGTCTGGTGAGATTCAAAAAGTGTCTGCACCCGGGCGAAGCCGGGTCGGGCCGCTAGTTATAAATATAACATGCGAACTACGGACAACGTGAGGAAACCTACATACCACTGTAGATCATTACAGACTATCACGAGCGAAATACCAACAATCCACAAAATTCAGCATGATGGATTATGGTCTAAGCCTTCACAATCGAACTGCCGATTGTAGAGAGGTTCCGCGCTTTAGAATAGACAAATGGGTGGATGTACTATAGATATATAATTTTATTATCATTTGGTTCAGATGAAAACGAGGACTCCAAATACAAGGTGATGACAAAGTACAACAGCGAAGGGTTTGAGGGTCTGCTGACAGTGACGTCACTGACACCAGATGACAGTGGCCTGTATTACTGCGTCGCCATACAGGAGAATTCGCGGGCCGCGGACTGTGCACACTCCGAAACACTTAATATGACTTTACATGTTAATTGTAAGTAATTTTTATTCATTAATTAATAAATACACCCAACAGCCACATATGTAGTCCTGATTCATACCAATATCGCGTCTTGTATCGTGGGAAACATATATACGGGAGACTTTTTCGGTCACACAAACACCCAGAGCCGACACAAATGCCAGTGGATCATACAAACATTTGTCTCAGTGCAGGCATAGAACCCGCGGCCTCTACACAGCCCGCGTCAAACCAACTACGCCACAGAGACTGTCGATAGTTAATGATACATACCTTTACTGGCTGGTACGACGCGGCGTAGTGATCATCACCTGATGGTAAATACACCATTATAAGCCTTTTATTGTCCACTGCTGGACATAGGCCTCCTCCAAATTGCGCTATTTCACTCTGTCTTCGGCTTGTCGCATCCAGCATCTGCCAGCGACGTTTCGCAAATTAACACTCTACCTAGCTGGAGGGCATCCTACACTACGCAAGCGGTTATCGGTTCTTCGAAAGATGTGGCCGGCCCACTGCAATTATGGTGGCATGTTGGTGAATAGTTAATATAGTGCAGCCCAAATAAGTTATCCACCGACGCAAGATGGTTATATCTTCCCAGTCAATACAATTAAGGGCAGACCGGGACGGCATGGCAAAGGATTTTATTATTTACCATATACAAAATTATTCATCGAAAAGTATCATACGGTGCCACGGCATCAATGTAAAACCTAGGAATTTATGTCATATTCCTTTCGGATACGTTTGAATATGCAATGGTAAAAAATCCTTTGCCATTCCGTCCCGTCGTGTGTCGGCCTTAAGCCGGCCTGTATCCAGGTATTGACATATAAAACCGAAAAACGTACTTACAGTCACTATGACAGGACCTTGAGAAGTTATTTGTAAGACTGACTTGCAAAATACTTTTATGCGGTTAAAGAACATTCCTCAATGAAAAATATTCGACCGTATGAAATTTTATAGCAATACATAAAAGAAAATAAATATATTAGATTTATTATTTTAATATTTTTTAGTTAACTTTCAAGTTCTGGGGCATTTCTTTTTCATACACTTATTATTTGTATAAGTTACCTTATTTGAAAGCGTAATTTTAGTAGATTCACTTTTTTGTATGAAGCAATCCGTTTTTCGAGATCCAATCAATAGTTTAAGCAATGATAGCAAGCAAAAAAAATAATGAATTATGTCTGGTTCTAATTGGATGTACTTATATATATCACTAGCGGCCCGGCCCAGCTTCGCCTGGGTGCTTAGATGTTTAGACTCCACTCCACACCAGAAATATATTATTCCCGTTCAAACTTTTGTACTCCTGAACTCAACCTAAGTACCTACTATCCCTTTTCCTATCGTATCCCATCCCATCTCATCTGGCTCCTTTTCTTTCTGTTACATCCCGTCCCATTATTTCCCATCTACCGGTCTCATCGCGTTCGTCCCACTTTATCCCATTTCATCCCTTAATGCCTAAATAGGCATGTTGACATTTTTTTGGAATTGCTTTTATTTTGTAGATAGGCCTTATATAAACACGAAACTACGACGAATATCATTAAAAAAATACGCAAACACAAATACTTTGCAAAATTCCTGCTAAAACTTTAAAATAAATTTAATTAATTTTATAGCGTCAACAACACGTGGTAATTATACTGTTAAAATGTAGCTTATATGACACGTTCGTAGATTTACCATAGCAGCGCCATCTATTGATTACTTACTCAACCCAGTCGAAAGGTATCGACATCTGTTAGAACCATTTGGAGTTAACAGATGATTGTGACTGTCAAATAATAACAGACAAATAATTAGCAATAAATTAAAATTGCGACTATAATTTGAGATTTAAACTATCCTATCTCTCAAGTTGGATCGAACTGCACATGGTGTGCAAATTTTATTATAATCGGTTAAGTAGTTTAGGAGTCCATTGAGGACAAACATTGTGACACGAGATTTATATATATTAGATTATTATGACGATTCAAAAATTATTGAACTGACACATGCTATCAGAACCAATAATATTTCAGTTTTGATTTTGAGCTTTATTAAGTGGTTTTATTTTTGTTATTGCCTTTGTTATTTTCATTTATTATGTGAAAAGAACGGGAGGAGTTTTTGTCGCTCACATTTTCTTTTTAAACAAATTTGCAGTAAAGACGAAAACAGGGTTTAAACAAATTTCACGTTATAACTCATATTTATTTATTGTCGTCATCAGCCATGTATCGATTGTTAGTCCTTTTTCAAGTATTTTCAGAGGACTGTTAGAAGTGGTTTCTTTCGTACTTCGACATTTACCCCACTAATTTGATTTTTTTAATATCACAAAAAAATCAAAAAACATTAATCAACATATTCATAATAAAAAAAAAGTACCACATAATTTTTTTTAAAGGTTTTTAGGATATCCTTATTTTACGCTGATGTTTCGAACCTGACAGAGGCAAATATAATTAACTATAAATGAAACGGCCTTCACTTAATTATGTTTCAGATGATCCTGTGTTTGAGGACGGCAACGACACTAAACTAGTTTACGGTAAAAATAACCAAAGGTCAGTTGTTATTAATGCTAATAATTGTATAGAACTTTTATAACCCAATTTAATCATGGAGGAAAAAAATTTAAGGATTGCATAGTGCATACCATAGATATGTCTACAATAATTTTTATGGTTTGCGAAATTCGCTATCCTGGAATAAGCCGGCGTGATGGACTATGGCCTAAGCTTTTCAGTGGAACTCTCGATTGTAGAGGAGATCAATTCTTAGCAGTAGCAGATTGCCAATATACCAGTGTATATCAATATTCTGCAGCCACATGTTCTCAATATTTCTCATATCAGCTATATCATTTTATAGTTTGCCGACGAGATTCCTTATGCAACAAAGATTTGGCATTTGTACTTTTTAATATAAAATCTAATTCTTTATACCTTTAATTTTATTACACGTGTATTATAAAATCACAAATAAAGTGATATTGCCAATACCCCTTTCCTGTTCCCATCCTTTTTCCTTCTCCTTCTTCTCCTAATCTGATGCGCCGGCAACACATCCATGATCCTAGTGTGATCTTCATGGGCGGCAGTGATCACTTACCATCAGGTGACCTGTTTGCTCGTATGCCGGACCTATGCTATAATAAAAAAAATGTCGTGAAAAAATTCTATGCCTATGTATTGCGTCACATAGTTGTAACGTACATAATAGTAAAAATTAACATACATACTAATGTTGTCATTAGCATGTATCCTGTGTCCGAGTCGGCAATAAGTCGTTAATTGTTTGTTCAAAGTTAGTGTATTCAGTCCTTTATTTGTTCACGGTTCCCGCTTCCACAAATAAGACTATGACAACACGGTAATCGCTATGAAACAGCAGCACGGTCGCTATGAATCTAATAAATCCTTTAAAACTCTAAATCTTCACTATAATTATGTAATTCTCGGTATACGCTGAAGATCAACTGCATTTGGTTTTAATTAGTATTAACACGTCTCCAGGTTTTATATGATAAATTGTTTTTTTAGTGTTGATTTAATATGTTCAGCAAGTGGATACCCAACACCCACTTATAAATGGTTCAAAGATGTTGGAGCCAACATCTTAAACCAGTTCGACGATAAAGAAATAGTTTATAATGAGGAGAATCAAGCTGTACTCACGGTAGTCGCCGGACCCAGCACCTTTGGACAAAGATACAAATGTCAAGCCTCCAATAAATATGGTGTTACAGAAAAATACTTTACTATTTTGAAAATGGAGAAGCCTCAGGGACCGAGCGATGTAAGTGTAAAATTAAATTATTTAGTTTGTTCGCAAATAAAATGATCCTACCCACTTTTGTATTTTTAAATCTGGAATGGTTCAGCCTAAGATTTTCTAGTACCTGTTGAGACCTGTAGATTAATTGTATTGAGTTGATCATGTCCTTTTGTCGGTGGATTTTGTATTTAGATAACGTTTATTTTATTCAGATTGTCAGCGTCACGACTCACGCCTGTTTATATATACAGAAGCACTATAATTTAAACCTTATAATTACACTGAGCATCCTCAAGAAATTATATTAACAAGTTATTATGCATAAATTTATCCACTCTGTCGTGATAAAGCACAAAATAGATATTACCTGAATTACCTTTAATAAAAATGGAACTCGAAAAGTACAATGAAGTTTATAAATTTAGTAAATCTTCTATGCCAGATTTTCATAGTATAATAAACTAGTCGTAGTATACTACTCGTAGTAACTAGTTCCGCCAACTGTCGTACCGGGGAAGTAGCGCATAATATATTGCAAAAGTTATCCAACTTTCTAAGTATTATATCTCTAAGGATAACGTTATTAGGTTTATTTTCCTCCTATCAGATAGTCTCTATTGAGAATAATGTTGATACAAAACTACTATACTTGATCTACTTTTCTAAAATGAGACTAAAGTTTTCACTACAATCTTAGTGAAGAAAGTCTTCGGGTGTTATGTGATGAAAACTTTAATGAATACTCATCAAAATAAAATTAAAAAACAGTAAATACGAACTTATTGCTAATTATTTTGTATTGTATTTTTTTATTCGCAGGTAAATTTCCACCAGTCCACTGACAAAGAAATCGAGTTAAGCCTTTCCTGGTCCGAAGATATATTATTCCCTATTGACGGTAAGTTGAAAAACTAATTCGAGTACAAAAAAAGAGCGAGTCGCATTTATTAAGTAAAAAAATAATAATAAAATACGTAGTTAAGGTGATAGAATATATTGTAGTTTTTATTAAGCATGAAACTGAGTTGTAACTTTTGATTCTATGTTTTATTTTTTAAGGTTTCGAAATTCAATATGTAAATAAAGATCATTTGAAGAATCCAGATTCTGTGCCAAACGCTGCTGATTGGAAGAAATCGAAACGATTTATACTTGAAGCTGCGGAAGCTCGCGAGGAAGAACCAGAAACTAATGGTGAACTAAAAAAATACTAAAAAATATCAGTCAAATCTGCTGGTCATTCTAGTTAATGAATACTGACTTGACGTAACAAAAAATACAATATTTCTTTTTATGGCCTTTCGCAGGCAAACATGGGGCCTGATGGTAAGCGGTCACCGCCGGTCATAGATCTTCTCAATGTAACGGCAACATACATTATACTTAAACGAGTTGTCAATTGTTAATTTCATACTCGTAGTTAATTGCCCAGATTCGGTACTTCATGTGAGTTCGGTTTTATAAACAAATTTGTCTGATATTCGGTAAATTCCCTATAGGATTAAAAAGGAAAGTTCATTTTAAATAATCTAAAATTTTTCAAAACTTTTGCATAAAATATTGGATTCAATACGACGTAATAGAGTGAGATACTGGTAAAATAGTTTATTATTATTATTGTTTTATTAATCAATAAATACACCCGACAGTCACATACATAGTCCTGACTCCACACTTAGATCAAGCCTTGTGTCGTGGGTATCAGAAACTACGAGAGACTTTTCGGTCTTACAAACACCCAGACCCGAGACAAACACCAGTGGATTACACAAATATTTGTCTCGGTGCGGGGATCGCATCTGCGGCCTCACGTTTCGCAGCCGGCGTCTAACTAACTGCGCCACGGAGGCTGGCCTCATAATTAATTATTTCTGCTTAATTCATTTAAAACTTTTCAGGTTTCTTGATATCAATACCAAGTTTAGAAGAGGAGACGAAATATTGGATCAGATTACGTGTCTTCAACGACGCTGGCGAATCTTCTTGGTCCGACATAATTCTCGCTTCCACTACAGCTAAATCTGAAGAAACAACAGAGGAACCAGAAGGTACTGAAACACCAGAAGAAGCAGTGACAGAGAAAGCAGAACTCACTTCTGATGGAACCTTCTATGGTATTTTCTTCGCCGGTGGCATAGTCATTGTTGCTGTTGTATGTATGTTTGCGATGAGAGTAGTGTAAAGAGAAGTTAATGTACTGTTTTAATTAGTGTCTTTGTTGTTTTTGTAATAATAATGGATGAGTAAATAAACGTTGGTTATATAAAATATTTGTTATTTGGCAATTGTAATTATGGTAGTAAAAATGAAATGGCTTTAATCGAAGTCTTTAATTTGGGTGAATGTGTAAAAAAAGTCAGTATATTTAGAAATTGTTTTATTAGAGGCAGAAACACCAGTGAAAGTGATGTAACAATTTATGTATATTTGGAAATTAGCAGTCGACACAATGCTATGTATACATCCGATATAAATTAGGTAAACCACGAACACTCTGTGTTGTTGAACGACAATAAACATCTTATAAAACAAATTATCACTTTAACTTGTTACTTATACATTTGCTACATAATATATATGTAAATACACGTGAACCGCATATCATATATTCAAATTTATCAGAGCCTTTGAAGCTCTTTGTTAATGATACGAAGCTAGTTCAAGCTAATTTGCGAGTAAAGTTCTTTGGTATTTTCATCTTGTTAAATATTTTTCAATATAAACAATGTAAAGAAGCAGCATGAAGAAAATTATACAATAGTATATCAGTCTTCCTGAAAGAACTCGGTCGTAGAGGACTTAATTACGGTTCGATAAATTGACGGACGTTTACTTGACACGGCGATGGTCGCCATAGAGTGCATGAATGAAGAAATACACAACCCATACAAACAAACATAACGAGCTATTAAGGGACATCACGAATAAATTAAATTGTTCGAAATGAATTAATTATACCTGCACTTATATTGTCAAAGTTCAAAAATTCAGTATCATCAACATTTATAAGTAATCACTTATTCTAGAACTAATAAGAAACTTAAAATATGTACTCTAATGATTACCTAGCCATATGTTAGTGCATAATTATATCAGTTCTTGCTATACTTACACAAATCGTTTCTCTTCCTATCCTTTGCAATCTCGCACGTCGACGTAAAAAGCCCTTGCGTATATGATTTATTACATGTTATTTTTCCTCATTTATATATTGTTCTTAACTACAATTTCAATCTGAATGTATAACTTAAAACTAAATTATGATAATGTAGAATACATTAAATAACTCCAAGCATATATTATATTTACAAATAGAACATTTTGCAAACAATAGCCGTTTATTTCATTTGCTGCTACAATGATCAGAACCTTTATATTTTTGTTGTGATAATAATATTCAATAAATATTCTAAAATCGCTGTAATGTCCTCAATGCGATTTTATGGCAACAACGATTTAGTTCATATACTTTAAGAATTTGTTTTAAAACAATTTTCTATATTAAAGTTATTGTACCCCGAAATCCAAAAAAGTTATATCCACCATTACAATATTTTAATCGTATATTACTTTAATGCTTCAGTATATTCTATATTTTATAAGGTACACATTTTAAAAAGCTGCAGATACAGGTGCGTATTGAAACACAATGACAACGCATTCCGAGTCTACTTCAACACGCTATAATATAAAGACATCCAAGTTAAAGTTTTTCAGGCCGTTGTTAAATATATCATAGAATTGAACACTTAATAATTACTTAAAACTTCAGTAATAGACAATTACTTTAATTCAAATTAAATCTACATTCTTGGAATGTTATGGAATAATGTACCTTAAGTGTGAACGATATTTGGCATCATTTGCTAACACGAAACGCTAATAAACTAAAAATATTAACATCTGTTTCTACTGTTCAATAAATAGAGTCTGATAACTAAATGTATAATTACAGTTAATAACAGATGGAGTGTTAAATATCACAAATGACGGCAAACACCAATTATAAGTAAGCGATTTAGTAACAAGCGTAGATGCAAGCGGCTATGAGAAGGATCAGTGAGCTGATGATGCAAGTGGCGTGGCTGGTGGTCTTAGGGTTTGGCGTGATGATCAGCCACTCGGAAAGCCCAGCAGCGTTGATGCTGGCAACCCTGGCGTGGTACTTTGTGGTGTTGGCGAGCGGCCCCACTGTGTATAATGTGTCTGGAAAGAACAATATTGTTGTTAGAAGTATCGGCAATAAAGTTGTTGAAGCTGAGCATAATGATGATAGTGATTCTATAGGCTCTTACTGTCATAATTTGAGTTAATAGTTAATTATATTTCTAATAATATCATTTTTTTACTGTTGCGTCATAATGAGTGTGAAATATTCCACAAAATTTTAATGAAAGTAGCTAGAAAGGGGGAAACTGGAATCGGCTATATTGTATTTCAGAGAGAATTAGAGTAAAGGAATGAAAATTATACTTACTGTTAGGTGTATCAATGTTGACATTGAATGTTGTAGCCGACTCCCAATCTGCATTGAATTCGTCCACTACAGGCACGAGTTGGAATGCGAAACCTGGAACACGAAATTAATTTCATTATTCTAGTAATATTGAATTAACTCGTGATTACGAAGAAATGTTGATTTGTTTTTAGAATAATGTATACAGTTATTGTAATTTTATCAAACGGAAATGTAGAAGAAACATTTAAATAAGGTATCTATCTGTAAAGTAATTTGTAGTTACGAAGGAAGTTTGAATTGTTTTGTATTGTGAAACCGGTATTAATAAATGTTGAATCAAAAGGGAATATAAGGAGTACCAAATAAATAAATTTGGGCTGTAATCCTCGTACACGTAGCATGTGTAAAATCTAATGAATTACGGCCCTAATGGCACGCCACTGGGCTCGATCTGCAGCCCATAGTCTCCAACCGCTACCAGCCATCTTACGAATATCATCGCACCACCTGGTTGGAGGCCTAAGTCCAGCAATGGACGGGAAGGCCTATGATGATGATGATGAAGGCCTTAATGAAGAAGATTTCGCGAAAACTACATACGCGAGTGATGATTTGTGAATTACGTAGGTCATCTGCATAGGCATCTATATCCTCATTATTGACTTAAATGGCACTACAATATATCTACTGACCGAAAATAAACTTGAGCAGAGATGTGACTGACTGTGGGCTAATCTAAAAATCCATAATTTTTAATAAACATTGTGTACGACTTTTGGATAAAGTTGTTAACAAAGAATAAGATATTGGATTAGAAACTATTACCTTTAATGGTAAGATTCATTGGATTGTCAACTACGAATTCACTCAGTTCCATGGGACAGGAGTAGCACGTTACATTGAACGTCAGCGAAGACGCGTTGGCGCTGTACAAGGTCACCTGAAAAGAGTTTATTGTTTATATTTAGATATATGTACTATGAGTACTATTTTCTAGATTCTATAATATATGGACAGGGCGGAAAGCGCGTAAAGTGTTCCGACGTAAGTGGTGCGGCGCTCCAGTGCATCTCCAGTGGAGCGTTGCTAAAATAACTCGTCGCTCGCAACGATTTTGAAAACGTTTGCTTGTATTATGACAAAAAGATAAATAATAAAAAAGATAATAATCCTTATTATCATTAAGACAAACCCTATTAGATTACGTTGATTTAAGATTTATTTTAGCATGATTTTCACGGTCATCTTTTTGAAATTCCAGATGTATTGAAGGGCCTATCCTTAGTTTTTACATCAATGCCTATCATGTAATAATAAATACGTCCAACAACGACACTCGTTCTTCTGACTCCACATTAAGAGACCAAGATTAGGGACAAGATTATCAAAAACGAGATCATTTTTCACAACACCCAGATACAAAATAAATACTTATGGGCTACACAAATATTAGTGTCGGCACGGGGATCGAACCCACGGCCACTTTCGGCCACCTATTCATCGACACCACCATGGAACCTTTCAAAATCTGATCGTGTAATATTATTATAGCGGTGGAATATAAATGTGATCGACAAACTATAATCATTATAGAGTAAACTATATTTTAAATTAAAACAAAATTAATACTTACGTAATCTGGTGGGCTAGGTTTGTCACCGAGTCCAACGTCGAAGATAATGGATTCTTGGCCCTTAGTGTTGTTCGCTAAGCACATGTACTGGCCGATGTCAGAATCGTCATGGATCATGAGTTTGAGAATGGAGAATGAACCATCTTCGGAGGTGTAGAACTGAAAAGTGATATTCAATTATTTTATTACGGGGCAACATTTTTAACAGATAGATGTGGCAATATTTGAGGGTCAGAGTTCAGCAACACACTTTTTGCAGTTAAAGTTGTTGATAGTGATGAGACTTAAAATTAAAATAGATTTGTAAGAATAATAGTAAAAAAATCACCTAGTGAGAAAGATCATTCATACTACAAATGAAAAAAAAGAGCTGACAATTTGGATTAAGTCATAGATTGACGACTTCGGGAATGTCAGTTGCAAAAACATTGACTTCAAGCCCTGAATCGTGACGGTACACCTGCCCGCCATTAAAACGGAAAAAAAAACTTTAAAAATACATTATTTACCATGTCTGGGTCCGTGATGGGAATGTCTTCACCGTTCTTAGGCCGCCGGAACCAGAAGTATGTTGGTTGAGGGTTGGCAATGGCACTGCAAGTGATGTTCTTACTAAAAATAAAACACGAACATATTAATTACAGACGAGACGAAGCGAAAGATATTAATTGGAAGAAGTAATGCGAAGATTAGGGGTAATATGCGAATTAATTGAATACTTATTCATTTAATAAATAATTGTAATAAAAACGTATAAGTGATTGACGATAATGAAACGTTATTATAAATTGGATTTCTGGTATAATATAAAGTGAACGTTTAATTAATTAATTAGCTGATTCGTTAAGTTCGTATAAAGTCGCTGGATGCAGGCCAATTCCATCAGGTCTATGTGGCAATTAATGGTGGAGGCCTATGTTCAGCAGCAGACATCCTGTGGCTGAAGAGAGAACGTTTGTTTCCAAACAGACGAAGTTCAAAAAGTTTTTTATGTTACAGGATAGTCAATAAAAACTGAGCAGATAAATCTTTATAACTATTTTCAAATTAAAGCTAAAGAATTGCACAAAGTGCATGTGTGCATGTTTAGAAATGTGAGGAGAGGATAGCTGTTAAGCCCTTCCGGTACGCGAATCGGTAGGCTGGTAGATCAAATAGTACCCATATTGGTACACTGATGTTATTGGATTTCCCCTATGGTAGGTTTTGAAAATTACAGTTATGAATCCAGCATGATGGCTAAGATTTCTCAGTGAAAGTCTCTCTCAGTGGCAATAGTTAATCTAGGGCAAGAAGCGCTTTGATTTCCTTCTACGTGTCCGTCCGATGCAGAACTATTACTGCTACCTCTAGGGCACAGACGTAATTTATACCTTGTTTGCATGCTTGTTCAAGGTGTTAATGGCGTCTATGACAGACATAAAACCTTTGTCATCCATCTTACAGTCAATGAGAGCGCACCGACGCCAGAGCATGCTCAGCGATATCGATAACCACTTAAATAGCCTCTCAGGATGAGTAGGGGACACTATGGTGCAATCTTTACGCTGCCTGATCGCTGGATAATTTGTAAACGTATATAGAAAATGCTACTCACGTTTCATTAACAATAGCGTAAACTTCTTCAGTCTTGTACATTGTGGCTTTTGTGAGTTGATTATACATGATAGGTTTATCTGCAAACAAACAAGGATAATAATTTGATACCAATTACATTATAGTAATAGTTTCAAAACCAATCTAATAAATCTTCTATTAAATTAACTCAACGTTGTATGAACAATGCACGAAATTTACTGTCGACAGCAACGATTGGATAATTATCTCGGTCACATAATAAACGCACCCTAAATAATGTGAAATTGCTAATTTTCCATTGCAGGTTGTGTATTAGGGATATAGTGGATTACTGCTTCCAGGGTGCATATTAATTTACATGTAGATGTCACCTATAGACATAGTTACATTATTATGATACCAAAGATGTTTATACTATTTTGTTTGTTAATTGTAATACATGGATTAAAGATTATCATAAGTTAAGGGGATACTCGAAATTATACTGGTCTTCTATGAAATAGTAACGAAAAGAAAGCGAGGTAGCACTACATACGTATCCCTAAGATTTCTACTACGAAGAACGTCTACATTTACTAAAATCTTTTACCCATAACCAGGTATGGCTAGATAAATAAACCTACATTTTACTAAAATAAACGTAATTAGAGCTAAAAATATTCGTAACTTTAAATCAAACAATTCCTATTGTTAAATCGACAACTACCTACCACTATTCTGCTTCGTTTTCATTACCACTTCTTAAGCATCTATACCACTTTCATTTGACGCGATAATGTTGGAACTAAATACCCTTGATGTTCATCTCTTAGCGGAGTTCTATAGACGTTTTTTTATCACGATACTTACGTTGTACGGCGAGATGTACCGTCTTGTCGGTGTAATGAGACAAAGCCTTTTGTCTCACTTTGCACACGTACGGAGCTACGTCGGCGTGGTTCAGATTTTTAATTTCTAGTGAGTTGTCTGACTTAATGATGTACTTCTTTGGGTCCTCTGAAAATTACATGGTGATTTGCATTTTCATGTAGATCATCGATTGGATGATATATCTGTTTTATACTATGTAGTGTATGTTTTTAATATTTTTACAAGAAAGTTACAGACTTGATGATAAGTGTCAAGATCTCCTTTAAACAGGAGTAACAATCAAATCTTATTTATAAACATTATTTGGCATTGTACTGTGGTAGTCACCCTCAGATATTAGATGTTACGTATAAGACCTAGTATTTACTAGCTAAAATGCTTTTTTACGGCAGAAACGAACAAATCAGTGGTTTCTGTCCAGACGGACCCTTGTATACGAGGGGTTTACTACTTAATTTTCCCAAATACCTATCTTATTAAAATAATTTCAATTTTAATAAAATAAAATAAGCAATCAATGTTCTCAAGTATTAGAGGATATTTACCGTGGATGGGAGTAGGAGGTGAAGTGTCAGCTTTGTACCAAACCACGACCGGAGTAGGATATCCTTTGGCTTCACAAGTAAGTTTAATTGATTTGCCTTCATCACCCAAAAGGTCTACGTTTCTCTCAGCAATATTGGCTTTTTCTGAAATAAAAAAAGTACACACAAACATTGAAATAAATGCAATTATAGTACACATTGTTGGGTGCTGTCGTCAAGTAGTGTCTGTTCAGTTACAGGGCGGGCAGTCGACCTAATATAGTTGCTGTCCAAAAAGTTGCTGGTTGCAAGCCATTTCCAAAAAGTCTATATGCAAATTCCTTTAGAGAATCCAGTAGTGGATTTTCTGTAGCTGAAGATTACTGTGATGTTGGTAGAAGAGGGAATTCATGAGGATCCTAGGATTGTAATCAAGGGGATCTAAATGTAACCTTAGAATAAGTCGGACTGTATAATCGTTTATTTTTATTAACATACGAGTAGTCAATTTCCCGATAGAAGTAGCAAGAGATACAATATTCAATTACAAAGAAAGTTTGTTTAGTTGAAATAATAATTATATCAATATTATCCTTGTTAGCTTGGGTCTCGCGTTGTAATAATTCCCCCCGGTCTCTCGAGAATTATTATTTTTAATCTCATCTTCCGCAGTGTAAATATTCAACATAATGTTAATTTGACTTGAAATTGACTGAAATATTATACTCTGAAGATGTTTCATTGGAATTATTTCCGTTGGGTGTTATTGTTGAAGATTAAGATGTTATGCTCGCTTATATATATTTTTTAAATTTTACGATAATCTAATGGTCTGTTAAAGTCAGGTAGAAGGTTTTTAATAACAAACCCATTGCGGAAGTTTGATAGCATCTAGTATGCCAAACTATTAGAGATAATATGATAGTGTCGGAAACTTTGGAGATACTTGAATATTGATTTTGGAGCTATAAGCGCTCAGCTAATCTTCTCAATATATAATAGAAAAATACATACATAATACACTAGTATGATCCTTATTCCCAAGAAAAAAATCTTTAATTTCGCGGGGCACAACATAATTTGATTATATACCATAAAACACTATGTAGGTACTTTTTAATTTTTACAATTACATTTAAATGCCCTACCAAGATTTGAATATAGATTAAAACTCAAAATGTATATTATCATAACAAAAAAACAAAAACTTAATTAATGTTTAGATGTATATAATCAAACTACAAGGTGCCGCTGTGATAATTCAAAAGTAGAAAAAGAAGGATCACCGATGCACTCATACATGACCTAATGACTTTGTTTTCGAAGGTGTTATTAGTGCCACTCACGATCTATAAATCTTGTTTTTATCTCCAGATATGGTGTGAAGCGAGCGATATCGTTATGGTATAAAGTTAGAAACCATGTCCCTAGCATATGAGAATTTTCAAATTGCAATATTCCAATTTTGGTAGTGAGACCTGGTTTCCTAGTCCACCACTAGACCAAAAAGGCGTAAAAAGTTTTTGTCTCTGAAATACGGACCTCCGACGAAAAATTCGATGGACTCGCTGTTGTTGCCCGACTTGCAAGTCCAGTTGCCGCTATCCTGGATCTTGATGTACTGAATCATGAGCGCCACCATGCCGTGGTCGTTGGTCTTCTCCACATACACCCTGGGGTTCTTGGTAGAACGCGCCTCGACCACTTTGTTCGAGGGGGTGTACCATTTTATTTCCTGTAACAAATGTTTAGTACATTAATTAAGAAATACAAGTATATCAATCTTATACATTTTCCAGACACTAACGCTGTACTATACTGTATTGTATCAGCCCAGATACGCCCCACTGCAGGACATGAGCCTCTTATATAATCGAGAGTACGATTGAGAGTGGTAAGGCCATATAGTCTACCTGGCTGGCCTAGTGTGGGTTAGCTGACTTTACATACTATAGAAATTCTTGCAAATCGCTATGGTAAGCAGGTTCCTCGCGATGTTTTCCTTTATCGTTATTGTGCGTGGTGATTACCTATCAATATACACATGACTCCGAAAAGTCAGAGATGTGCCCTGGAATTTGAACCCGCGACCATCGTGAACATGTTGGCAGCCGCGTCTAGGCCCTCTACCAACAGGCCACCACGCACTAGCGTTGAGTTCCATCAAATTGTTTTCTTTTCCAAGTCGAAGCTATCAATAAAGTTACTTGATGCTACGCAGCCTTAGATATTATTACTTTTGCCTGGGTATCAGAATTACGTCTAAATTTTCAATCTCTAAATATTTGGCGTCTTAATAAATATATGTGCTTATCTCAAACATCTTTCGCGGGAGTTGAACCAGGGTCTTCTTATTCTACATCCGCTGTCTTAGACAACTGTATCATAGAAACTATAAAAAGATTTTGTTTATAAATTGATTCGAATCATGCCGGGCATAAATTGACACAAACTTGACGCCATATAGGTGTTCAAAGCGGTTCAATACTGCTCCGTTATTGCTTATTTTTCCCTTACCTCTGCTAAATTACGTCCTTTGCAGTATATAGCTTTCCTTTCGCCGGTGTTGTAGACTGTGGACCTCGCCATGATGTGAAGGTAGGGTTCACCATCATCGACTTCTGTCGACAAAACTGCAACAACAGATAAATATAATTTGAAAACCATATTTCATAAAATAACCTTATAGCATTATATAAAAGTACTATAAGTAGTATAACTTTGTTCTTCAAGTCCAAGTTTCATCATGTTTGTTGTTTTTTTTTTATTTATGTCGGTAACAGTCAGTGAGTTCTGTGTTATTGATAATGAATGATAGCTCCTGATGGAAAGTGTAAAACAGTACAGTTAGAGAATCCTTCATCATGAGACGTTATACCTCTTACCGCGTTCGACATACTCAGGTCCGATTGTTCTTTTTTTATTGCAATATTTGGCGAGACGATCGTGCCATTCGCCTAATGGTAAACGATACGACCGCTGATTGACAGTAGCAAAATCAAATAACACCATGAATTACAAAGCAATGCTTAGAATTCTACTGCTTTCGACATCCTGAGACATAATGTTAGTCTTATTATGTCCAGTAGTTACGCTGGCTATAATGTCCTTTAAACCGGAACACAACAATGCGTTTACACTGCTGTTTGGCGGATAAAATAGACACTGCGGTGGTAACCGGGCGGTTATTCAGGTATGATTGACCTACCATCAGTTCTAAACCGGATATTCACAGGCTGAAGGGTAAAGGCTGTAAACTTGCAGCAGGCCGTTTTCACAGCTTTTGATCAATTGTATATAAACTAATATGAATAAGGCGTAAGTCTATTAAGACTTACTAGTATTAACTAGTGTCCGACCGAAACTAGTTTTTGAGCCGAAACCGAAACCGAAACTTATTAAAATTATTTAAAATTACGATTATTTACTAAAATTCACTGTTTCGTATTAAATAAATTTATTAAATAAATGTAAAAAAACAGTGAATTTTAGTAAATAATCGTAATTTTAAATAATGTTTATAAGTTTCGGTGTCGGTTTCGGCTCAAAAACTAGTTTCGGTCGAACACTACTTAATACTATTTGGAGGGAGGATTTAACAACTAAGTATACCTTATCGTTAAATCTTGTTGGTAACTGTAAAGAAATTTAAAATTTTCTATAGCAAATATTCGGTTTCTGACAACTATTTTAGATATGGCAACAGGTGCATATTTCCTTTTTTGAATTAAAGTTATTTATCGCTTTGAAATGAAATTCGCGTTAATCTTAGAAACCATTATCCATCTATGGCTATTATCTGCTGTAATGTTTTCTATAAAAGAAACCTGAGTATAAGAAATAAAATAAATATTGTAGTATATTTTTTTTGCTTTCCCGAAGCAATTTTCTCTTAGGCAAGTTAAAATTGGCTATTATGTTATATAAAAATATAATGAGGCAACGAGGAAACCAGTTTACAAAGGCTATCAGTAAATATCCTTTGTAATATCTCTATAATATTATGAATGGCAACCTTAAGAATATCATAACTTACTTAATAAAACAATAATAATAATACGAGTATATTATGATAGTAGTACAAATAAAACCAAACATACTTTAAAAAAATTAAAGTATAAAATGTCGTCAATGCAGTCGCAGTTCATATAATATATATTTTTAATGCGGGCTGCCTCCAACAGGTCACTGTGGAAATCATTAGGAGAGGCCTATGTTCAGCAGTGGACTTCCTTTGGCTGATGGATGGATGGATATTTTTAATAACATAATGAAAACGTATAGTGACGTCATAAGTAAAGAAGTAGCAGGCGGACATAATTGTGTCGACCAGACAATACGACTCTCTAGCGGATACTATGAACAGCTCTGCACTTGCCACCACTTGCTTTAACATCATCTTTTATGTACATATATAAATAAACTCACTCACGCCTTTCTCCTAGAAGGGGTAGGCAGAGGGGCTACCAGGACACCCACGTTTCGCCTTGTGTGTTCCGTCACACGATACCGAGGTAATATCCATATCAGGCGAGCCTATCGCGGTAACGGGCACAAATTCCTGACTCCGGGCTGATAATGAATAGAAAAATCCAAAACATTTTTCCAACTCGGGATTCGAATCCGAGCCCTCAGCTTCGCGATCATACCGTATCACAACTGCGCCACCATGACAGTCTTAGTCAGCATTTAAGAACTTATAAGTTTACCTTTTAAGGCCAGTATAAAGGTTTTAAAAAGCTTTAATATTCCATATCGAACCCTAAACGGTAAACAACGATGTACCGGAGAAATGTAAATGGAAAAACGTTGCTCACTCCAATAAGTGAGGAAGGAATAAATCATTTTGACGCTTATTACTGAGATGACTAACGACCGACTGTAACTTGAGTTTTTTTTAGCAAATACAAAACATGAAGGTAATTAGCCTTGGAGAGTCATTGCTTTTAATAAAAGTCGAGCATTGTTGCAGATACTGATTGCGTGGGGAAAACAAGCAGCATTCATTATATTAATTCCTATATATTTTATATATGAAAGAAATCATAGGAGTTTTGCAAGTGCATTTTCGGGAGGGTAAGAAACTTCCAAAATAAAGATTTGTCATCGTCTTTTAGTCCGTATTCTTTGATAGGCATAGACATCTTCTATGCTCATTCACTTCATTTTTCTAGGGGAAATTGCAGCTAAAATAAAAAAACCATTTAACTAATGCTCGACTGCTTGTCTTGCAAATTTTTCAAACAATCGTAAAAGGAGCCCAATAAATACTGCCAATAATGTACATTCACAATAGATAAAAATCTCGAAACTCCAGATATTTTAATTACTCAGTAATTAAATTAGCAAGAGGTGATAAACGATAATGCTATGAAAAACATGGCAGGCGCTATGTTCCGAGACCGCGCATCGTTTCGTCGCATTTGCAAAGTTTACCGGCTAATGGACGCCACTCAGCATTAAGATGAAGTTGTGGACTTTATGCCTGAGCCGCGGCCAACTTTGACCACTTCTCGTGTCCTTAATGTTTTCCTACAAACATTAAACTTCGCTTGACAACTAAACTGATTCACCTTATCTTGTTACAATTGCAAGATTGCGCGAATGTTATGCCGTGTTCGTTACAAAAGTTTTAGTCGACTTTCAAAATGTAGGAGGCTACTCAATTGTCTTATACGAGTATTCGTTTGTTTATTTTTTTGTGTTCACGCATAATACTTTGAGGAAAGTTTGGACAAGATTGTTTCGAACACGTGACAGCCAAGTAGCATTGGCAATCGATTGGTGTAGAGGCTTAGCGCACGCTTTTTAAGCTTTTACGCTTTTTAAGCGTACTGGCCTGATCCCTGAATAAAACAATGTTGTTTGGAATAGCTTTAGGTGTTTTAAAATTGAAAGCGCAACAACAGTATAGGAGAAATAGTAACGTCGAGTTAACGAAGAAGAAAAATATTTCTTCTTTGTTGTTTGTAATAACATAGCACGCTTATAGACTTATTGTAAAAAGCACCAAAACAAAAATCAATGTAACATAAAATATTATCGCTGTATCGTAATTACTAATTAATTTGGTGTCACAAGTAGCCAGGTAAATATATTTTATTTAAAGTTGAAGTAAACCCTCGTTCCGCTGCCACACACACGCTCTATAATGTACTCTTTGATGTAAAAAAAATATTATGATAATATTATATCCACAATGTTTTCTTTCTTTAAAAAAAACTATAAATTATGATTTATTGCTGTCCTTAATCAGCCATACATACATAAATAATGAGATTATGATAAACAAAGCTATCGGTTAAACATATAGGTACTACAAACCTAAGCTTAAATACAAAAAACTGCTTATTGAATCAATTATAATTTGCAGGAATGGTGATGAATCAAAACATGTTTATTGCTTTTTAAAGCCCTAAGCCTTGACACCGTCCTTTGTAATCCTGCGCTATGATTATTAAAATGTTTGCTCGAGTTGACAGATTCAAAGGGCGCGAGGCCCTTAGCACCAAAGGTCGTCACAGATCAGTCGTCACACCAAAGGCAGATATCCACATTCACCTCTGTACACGCTACATTCCTCTAGAAACATATTACAATACAAAACCTACGTACCCTCGAATGAAAAAAGCTACCTTATTTTCTGTATCGTTATTGTCAGACCATAACCACGTTTACCTAAATTGGGAAAAAATAACCATTCAATACGAAAAAAAGATAAATTCGTTTTGTATTCATCAGTAACAAAATTAGGTTCCATGAAGAATGTTAAGCGCTCGGTAACGTACTGAAATTCGTTTTAACTCGTTTCGCGGAGTGGAGCAAACAAATGACTGTGGTTCTTTTAAATGAAATTGAGAAAATCCGGCTATGTTTTGTGCTTGTATCCTTTGTTTTTGGTTTAGGGACAAAATCGTTGTAATTTTTTATTAAACGTTATTATGTCCGCGAGATAGAAATGAAAGAGAAATAAAAGGTATAATGAGTCCGGCCGTCTGGCGGAGTTCATATCGATGCGATAGAATTTCTTTATTACACTGGAAACTCATTTTTGTACGAACAGGAAGGCATGCCAAGATTATCTAAAGAGCAAAGTGACGTCTCATCCCAGAAAACCTTTCAAATTGAGTGTGCAAGCTTCAAAAACTGATATTTGCGCCGCCGATATCGCTTCGGATTTGGAGAGGGACATTTTCATGACAGCGACTGAGGTTTAGGTTCAGCGAATGTTTTTGTGCGGAAGTATTTAAGCAAAACGTAGGTTTGAAGTTTATTATAGTAGATTAAAAAGCGTATACAGTTTTCTAGCAACAATTGCGAGGATATCGTGCGCCAAGCGATATCTCTTGATTACTTTTCTTGAGCTCGATGTTCTAGAGTTTAATCAGGATCGCGGCGGGTACTTTTAATTGGTATTATCAGTTGTCTATTATTTATCTATATAGGTGCTTCTGTTTTTAAAAACTCATTTCTAACTTCCCTACATTTTTAACACTACTTAAGTATTCGGTAGCCGTAGTTTTTGTAGATTTTTTAAGTCTCAGCAGAATTTTAAAACGCCACGGTGCATTTTAAATGCACTTTCTAGCTTAGTTTTTGCAGTGGCTATCACTAGCTGTACTTAGTTGTTTGATATACTTTAAAGCAACCACAATAGCTAATTTTAAGGCCGGTTGCTGGCTATAGAATTGTAAAGCGGGATTGTGAATTAATAATGAGCAAGTCAACTTGGAATGAACTCTACCAATTTGCGGTGTTTACTTAGTTATACAAAGATTAGACGTGTAAATATTTACGAACTGGCCCCGAAGGAAACACGATAATATTAGATCGACCGGACGCAGACAGTTTTGGCCGGAAATTGTAAATTGCTTAATGTGTTTTGGAATTGTATTTGCATCGACTGAATTCAGTTTCAAAGTGAGTTTTAGGAATAATGTTTTGTGAGTGTTAATGTATTACAAAATAATTATTGCACTCGATTTTTTAGAATCAATAAGTAGGACATTAAGGGCCTTGATGTCCTGTAGGCAACCGGTCGTAAAATTGTAAAAAAACTTGCGATGTGACTAAAAACTGAAATTGCGTTCCCATGAAACCGGAAGGATGATTTGCAAACATAAAACATATTCAATTAATTACATAATTGCCAATATATCTTCATAACATGAATACCGTGGAAATATCTTGAGCTATTGTTCTAATTTAAGATATATACCGAACACTTTACGATGAGCTGTAAAAGTTAAAGTCTTCATAGAATACGAGTATATCTGTATTGGATGGCACGTACATAATTACAGCATGTAAGTAATACCTGTCAGGATGATTTATTATCTGAGTGTATTGGCATCTTAGAACGGTACAAGCTTCGCAGTCGCTGGCATAAGAATATTAAGAACTCCTAATACGTTACATATGATTGATATACCGTGGGAACAGGTACATGGGCTTATTCGCGATACAATTTCAGATAAGCTGAAGACGAGGGAGCAGAAATTAAATATTAAAACATTATTGATTTGGGTTAATAATTCAGAGTTGAATTATAATAATTTTAAGATAATGGTCTGACATTGCCTGGGTTAGCGCTCGGTAAATTATACCTGTAGGGTAATTCACGTAATTTTTTGACGCGCCGATCAAGTTGCGGTGCAGTTGCAATTAAGTTTACGTCTTAGTGCAAAATGGTATTCTTGTAATTGTTTAGCTGCGCGTGAACTGCACCTAAGCTTTGCGTAAACTGCGCGGGTGCTGCGCGTCAACTATACGTCAGTCGTATGCAAGAAGCTTACACGTGAATACCGATCAAGTTGCGATCTGAATCACGCACATAAAACACGCAGCAGTAGAATGCGTGACGCGGACTTGACGCGAGCGTATCTGACAGCGGTTGTCAAAATTACAAGAATACGAAAAGGTCTGTTTTGATCGAAACTTAACTGCAACTGAAGTTATTTAATTACGTGAATTACCCTACTGATATGTTTTTCTGGTGTTTGATCTGCAATACTGTAAAGTTGCATCAAAATATATTAAGACAATTAGCGTTTGAAACATGTTACCTATAGTAGAGTAGATACTCTTACTGAGCGACGAACGAATGTCAATTTGTACGAAATTATCCAAACATCCATACATCACAACTCTGGACATACAGCTTAAAGTAATGATTCATAACTGTTGCTTGTTATATAGTCTATAATATTGGTCACTATGGTGTCATTCACTAATAGGAACTTTAACTTAAAAACAACTATAGTGTCATTCACTAAAACTTTAACTTCATAATAAAAACAGCTAAGTGACAAAACTTAAAACTTTAATAAACACAAAAATAGCAAGAACCGTTGATAAACTAGGAACTAATAGTGTACCAGACAAATCTCGGCACATGCGGTTAAGCTAGCCAGAATAACTTTGTCTACAAGAAACGAGATCCGCTTATTTCACCGATGCTTTGCAAAGTTGCGAGACGAATTGATCCGGCTCGGTAACACGACATCTCATGTACCCTTCCGAACTAGTTAAGTAATTTACGTTGCTTCTGTCAGTGTGACAGGTTAACACTTGGTTAATTTACAGTCAGTCTGACGCGAATTAGGAGTTGGAACAATTTTGTTGCCCCCAAGTTTGTCTATCTCATGCTTGCTAATTGTTAACGCGGTGTACTGATGGACATTTGCGCTTCCTTTCGGTATTTTCTGGGTTGTTATTAATATGTTATATTTTACTCATGTGCATTCTCGGTCTATAACGGTGAAGGAAAACATTGTGAGGAAACCTGCATACTATAGTGATTTGTATAAATTTCTATGGTATGTAAAAGTCCGCCAACCCGCACTAGGCCAGCGTGGTGGACTATATGGCCTAACCTCTCTCAATCGCACTCTCGATTGTAGAGGAGGACTGCGCCCTACAGTTGGTCGTTTATGGGCTAATATAGTACATTCTCAGTCTAAATCAATCTGATTATAACACATTTCTGAGATTAAGTTATTTTAATTTTAGTTTTTCATACAGTCTTTTCAGCTTTCCTTAATTGGTATGGGCGATTTACATACTTTATTTTTTTTTAACTGAAATATTATTTGTCATTACATAGGTATACTCTATGTTATGCAATACGATGATGTTTTACAATGAACATTCAATTCATTACTACTTCACGTGTTATTTGCACTGTACATATGCGTAAAGTTGCCTGTTAAGTAATCAAAGTAAGATTTATTTGCATTTTCATACTGCACTATTAAACCTGATGTGATTGATCCACGCCAAACATGGTTCCATCAGTGTGACAGATTCCATTACTCACCTGTTTTCAAATGAATGATTACTCTTTACTACGAACATTTTCAGTTATATTCACCTCATAAAACGTGTATAAGTTATTCCATATTATGTTTTAAGGTAATAGCAATAAAGGTTACTTCATGTGTAAAGGGGGACTTGAAAATTAGGATACTAGACTGGTCATTGGTCAAATAAATTTTGGTCGTAAATCCAGTTTGGGCCAGCGTTGTGGATAATAGTCAGAGCCTTTTCATGATGAAGAAATACTTGTGTCCAAGGGTACTGTTCAAACGGAGAGATGGTCCTTAAGTATCCTTTTAAGTTTCTTGTATTTAGTCCGACCGTCATTTCTCTGTCATATTTATTATTATTTTATGTTACATCTTTCTCTTTATTCATGCGTTTCACGTGTCCGAAACCAACAAAGCGTGTTTCTTTTCCTTAAGACTCTCACATAATACAATAATATTAAGCGCGTATGTTACGTGTTTATTAGTTTTCGCAGCGTTTTGTACGCCCTCTATAGGCGTGGGAATAAAGAGATTATATCTGAGAAATTCAACCCTGACCCCACTTTATTTTGTCGCAGACTAAATAATTTATGGAGCTACGAGCGATTACGTCGGTCTCGATACGCTACGAAAGTTATGTAAGGCGATAGTCTGTGATATATCTTCAAGATGGCGAGAATTATTTCAATATCGTTTGTAGAAGCGAAAATTTTGTCTTATTTTTTGTGTTCATATCGGTAATTTACCCTACATCCATCCATCAACCAAAGGAAGTTCACTGCTGAACATAGGCCTCTGATTTCCACAGTGACCTGTTAGCATTAAATTTCTATACGATACCACCTTAATATCCAAATAACAAATAATTGTTTTTGTTATTGAGCAGAGCTGGATTTTCAACACCTTTTTTATTAACCAGACTGACCTTACGAGCAGGCCATTCGGCTAGCGGTAGGCGTCCCATCTGCTAATAAACAGGATCAACATTACTTAGTATTTATTATAAGGTAATGCAAAGAACTTTACTGGGTTCGTCATCACGAAGTGTTAGGTTTTTAGTCTCTCAATTAATACAATAGTAGCTACTTTTGCTAATCAGCTTATTAGCTCGACTTTTGATTATTTTCTCTGCCTAGTTTTACTGGCTACAATGTCCTTCAAAACGTAACATGAGAGTGATTCCGAACAACTACTTGACATTATAGATACAATTTTAGGGATAAATGTATGTCATTGTTACTAGGTAATTATATTAGGTGTCTGTTTCTTAATTTTCGCAAAAACAATGTTATTATTTAATTAGGTAAAGTTACAGAACTAATTATAACGCCGTCATTTTTAATTTAGACGGAACGGCGCCTTTTGTTTTTACATTATTATCTTTTTTGTTTCTACCTGACGTGGTCCTAGCCGTCAGTGTCCGCCTACGGTATAAATATTACCAATTTAAAGTGGTCGGTTGTAAGACTATTCAAAAATGATAAAATTATATCTTTCTTGTTTCACGACAAAATGACTAATGCATCGGTTTGTTCCGCGCACCGAGGCAAAGGTTTATCTTATAAGTACTTGTTTTGGCTCTGGATGTTGTAAGACCAAAGAGTTCTCACAAAATGTTACATTTTCTTTAATTTCCCGACGTTTCGATCACTTTGCAGTTTTCAATGTAAAATTAAATCAAATTCGCGATAAAATTCGTAAGAATTCGGTTTATTTCAATGTATTAATTAACATGCGTAATTAAAATCTATATCAGGGTCTATACTTCTCTCTACTTTATTCTTGTTTCTTTATTCATTACTTTAGAATACACATTGTCTAGCTCTCACAAGACGTGTTCCAAGCGCTCCAGTCTACCTCTGTCCCTATTTTTTTCATCTAGATTCAATATAGCATTCTCGGTTAAATGGACTAGTATCGACTTCCCACAAAAACCTTCCCTATTCAACGTTGAATAATGTTCTGTCGAGTACAATTTCACTTCATGCGAAAATAGTTCACGACGCGTTAACCCGTCTGTCGAATCTCGGAAGGTATATTTTGTATGGAAAAAACAGGTTCACTTTATTTGTATTGTGTATTTTGTTGAAAAAAATGTGAGAATTGTAAAAGCACATTTTATGGAATATTTTTAAAGATATTTCAAACGTCATAGTCACTGAAAATATATTGAATAAATAAGAGGCCAAATCATCAAACCTAAAAATCGGATGATAAATACTTGATATATATAGCCCCAGGCCAATATCTCCGAAAGGCTAGGCTGGTTAGGTGCCATTAGTGTCACCCGTAATTCGCCGAGCTTATTTCCGTCCAAATTGTGATAGTGGGCGAGTCTATGGTCATACTGCGGACAAATTGCAAGACTAAGAAACTGATAAGAGGTTTACATTTCAATTATTCATACAAAATGAATGGCCGCACTCGGACATTGTATCGAGAAACTCTGTGACAGCTCAAGCATGCTGACCAATAAGAAGACTAAAACTAACATTAATATATCAAAGTCACAGCCTAATTATTTACTATACAATTCTCACGGAGTCAATAACACAACACATTTGACCATCAAATCGCGACAAATGCCAGAGTATTGCATACGGCCCCAAAACGGAACATGCCAGAAATTTCCAAGCAAAGTTTGACTGTTGCTTTTACGAAATCTTATATAAACCGACGCGGTTTCCAATCGGCGAGCACAATTTGCCAGAACCACATCTCACTTCGCCACGGATGCAATATTTCGACTTCACGTGTGTACTGGCGACGCACGTACGATTCGTATCGACGGTACTCCGGGCTTATGATTTACATAATCCCGGTCATCAGGCCTATGAAGCCGGGGTAACTAACCGGGTAAATAATTTAAAATGCAAATTGCGGCCAGTAAGGATGTGCCTTATTCCCACCGGCTCATATTTTTCTACGTGTAATTTTAATTTTTTGGGACTATAAAGTTAGGTTTAAAGGTGCTAAAATGTAATGATGTTTGATAGTTATGGTTTAAGGTTAGTGGCTTACAAAATATGGAGGTATGTTAAATTTTATTACGCTTTAAAGTTAATTATTTGCTACTGCTGGACATTGGACAACAAAGGAAAACTTGCTACAATAATCCACGCAAGTGCTTCACGTTTCGAGTTCAGTCTATAATATACAAGGTGATATTGACATCTGGTATTTAGTTTTAATCACGTGTTCCTAACCACTTCAGGTACCGATTTAAAAGTTTGAAAAAAAAAACTGCCTGGTAGTTTTGTCAAAAATTGCGATTTTAGTTTTCAAGGTGTTTGATTGACCTGTGTACGAGTCTTTTTACCGCTCAGGTACGTTTCCGAACCAAACCGCAGGTCAAATAAGCCTTAGGAATACTTGTGTCTATAATGGGTGTCCAGAAATCATTAAAACTAAAATCACAATTTTTTCAAAAATACATCCCGTTTTTTTATTTTTTACAATATTACCTGGGGTAATGAAGTTACATGGGACAAATTAAATAGCATCTGTGAATAACACTCGGTATATCCCATTTTAAGCATGAATGTTTAATAGTGTTGACCGACAAAGTATTATCATCATAGCATCTGGAGACTAGACTGCACATACCGTCACGTGAATTTTAAGCATTTAGTCGTGCTAATATTTAAAAAATCTGCGCAGTTACTATATAGGTACATTCTACTACAGAGAAACTAATTTCCACGCGACATCCCTTGAAGATGGTCGCATCCGGCGCGGCTTGACATACTTTTATAAGGTAGTTCATTCTAGTAGAGATTCATCTTAGCTTCCATATGTTAATACCGCCCCTAAACCTTTTACATTTTAACTGCTAATATCTTAGTATTTTTTAGATCTTTGGGGTAGTAAACTTCCTATGGGCGAAGGGGATTAAAAATATAATTTTGTAGCTTTATTGTATCGACTTTAGTACATATAATCCAAGGCGCCTTTCTCTGATTTTTTGAACAATTGTGATAAATTTTGACGACATTGATGGTGGATGACAACATCGAGTAAGTAGTTGTAGGTATCTGAAGTTTTAAAATTTCTAACTAGGCCAGCACAACCTTGTTTAGTTGTAAAAGAGTTCGCAGTAGACCCAATATTTTAGAATTTCCTCTATAAAGCATTGGTAGCCGAACATATCCGCTCCTACTCCAATCCTTCTACGAATATTTGCTCTGTCAAAGTAATATCGTGTATCCGAATAATAAAAAATAAACCGCTGGTTCGCTAAACAAACAGATATTCATCGGCACATGCAGGCCACATGAATGACGTCGGAAGATTGACGAAAACGACACAGAATAGAAATGTGATGGTAAAATCTATCCGACGGATACGCAACATGATTTATTGCTATGAGAGAAGGACTCTTTCAGTATTGCTAATCATAATAAATATTTATACAACTACGAAAAAAAAATAATCATTTTTTTAAATTCTATACTAGGACGACATTGGCTATAATGTAATCTGTTAATGTAGTGCGCTTTAGATAACCTACCCGAAGTTTCTTGTTTTACGGACGGCTCACTCGTGTCTGGCCATTTACCAACAGGCCACCACTACTATAAAGAACGGTACCGAGGTTTTCCTCAGTAAATTGATGATGTTTTACTCGACGGTCTATGAGGCCCTGGAGATCAGATTTCCTTTTCCATTACCTATCTACATTACGTCCGTATCTTAGAATATTTATCACGAAAATGTATTGTAATATTAACAATGCGTATGTTGTTTGTGACAGGTTGTAACAAAATAACATAACGATTATATTATTAATTTTACAAATGAGTGTTCTTTTTTCGTAAAACACTCCGCCAAGGGAGCTGTTATTTAAAAAAATTAAAACATAAAAACTACTTTAAAACCCTCAGTTTTTCGCTATAGCATGAAGAAATAACTTAAAACTTAGTTTTTCTTTAAACTAATAAACGTTAGACGCTTCATGCCTCGCGGTGTTTAATAATTACAAGTTAGTTTAAGTGTTTAGTTTACAAGTGGAACTCGATCTAATTATAAGTAGTGGTGAATTTTCTCCAGAGTTTTATACTGGCATTAAAGCCGATATCTGTCGTTAGTCCCATTATAGATGCATGCATTTGAATCGTGTGGGGTTTGCATTTCAAATATCAGCATTTTATAAAAATATTAGGACGAACATTTGCGGAGCGTCCGTATTTTTATCCACATTACTGCTGAAAGCTTTGTGGTTAGTTGTGAATATTTATAATCTTGATTCTAAATTAAGATCAGTTATAGTATTGAATAGTCTAGTCTAAATTTTCTACGAGTTACTCAAATCGTGTAGCTAGTCAGAAATACGCGCGTTGAATGTAAACTTTATGGATGTAAGCGAATAAGAATCATGTCTGAAACATTTTGTGCTCGTACGTGAGGAAAACCAACGTATTTGCTTTGTAAGATACAAAAAATGTTTTGCGAAATAGTAAAGTATAGTAAAATATTAAAGCATGTACGTTTGTACATGTTACAGTGGGAACACATGTTAAACATCTGAGTCTTTGAAAGTATAGGACAAAGATTAATTAGATGTTACATCAAGAAAAAAATCTTTGAATTGGTAAAACAGACTTCAAAAATGGCTAACAGCGTCCAATGTTATATTATTTAGGAGACAGTCTGAAACGTTGTAGAAGAATAAAGGAACCAAAATTTTAATCTAAATTAAAGGACCAGACAGAAAACTCATCGTTTTAGGTTATGAGACTATGTAACCCGTCAGTGTTTGGTGAATAAAACAAATCTTCGCACGATTCCTAAATCTCTTGTCTGCAAGTCTTTGTCACACGTAAAATGGCGTATTATTATATTTGTTCTAGGTTGATGTGGCTAATATCTACGCCACAGAGTGAATCTAAATTGATAACGCAAGTATTTTTGCTTCATGTGTGCAAACAAAGCTTAATTTACTTAACGTTTCATTTAGTCCTGCTCCGCTGTTGACATTTTTATATTCGACAGCGATTTTGAGGTTCTTCCAAATAAAGTTGCGCTTAAAATTGATATTGCATACGCAGAAAAAAATGCATTGTTGTGATGCAGATGCAAAAAGCTGTAGTCGCTTAGTTTTTATATTAAAGGGACTTGCGTCACTATTTACATTCATCCTGTGATCTGCGCATTGTTCATCTGTGTTTCTTTCACGTTACTTCCAAGGTAAGTTGGTAATGACAGGTCACGTAAATAGATATATTGCTAGAGCTCGCAGCTAAAAAAATAATCTTGTTAGTGCGTACGTTTAGCTAAGCGTGTGTGTAGGGGATTACGTATTATATTTGATATATTTGACGCGGAGCACCAAAACTGGATCGTTTTATATTAAAGCTCTTATTGGACCAGAATTATGTGCTATAGAATATTAACTCGCAAACGATTTGAATACCGTTAATAAAATATAAGCCTTTATGGAATACAAATATATTTACTTTGTTCGAATTCAGTTAATGTGTTTTATTAATTCCTCCTTAGTTTTTTGTAGTGATGATGAAAAATCATCGAAACAAAATCATATATCATTTATTTTAGACAACTTTGAAATTCATTGTATATTAATTTATTATAATATTCATATTACCCGTTTATTAATTGTAGAGAAATATCGCAAGAAATTACTTCAAAATCTTATCAACTTGTGATAGAAATAGTAATATTATCTAGTGCAAAATATTAAAGTTCAAAGCAATATATCAGTCATAAAACAAACAAATAGCATGAATGGTCTATACGACCACCCTATCCCGAGTATGACGCAAGTGGCAGCGATCAATTTCGTCAACCACTTACATGGACACGACTGAAATGACACGAAGGCGTTTCAGCGTCAGATGTTTTAGGTGGTAGAACATGCCGGATTGCTTTTCGAAAATCAAATCAAATATTTTTATTGTTACATAACTGTTACATTTTGTTTACCTGTACAACTGTGGTCCGCCAAATTGGTATATAATAATATAAAAATGTAGGTACCTATGATTATAATTATGATAATATGATAGAAAATATGATTGTATGGAATACAGTTACTACTGGACTGCCTATCATATACTGTTATTTATTCAATTATCTTAGTCATTTAGTCATTATGTTCCCTAATTACATACATACATACATAATCGTCACGCCTGTATCCCATAGGGGTAGGCAGAGACTATGGATCGCCACTTTGCTCGATCCTGACATACTACTTTCGCTTCATCCACATTCATCAATCTCTTCATGCATGCCCGTCGGTTCAGGGTACTTTTGAGCTGGCCCTTGTTGAAGATATCATTATATATTCCCTAATTATATTAGATTAATTGGCAATATTCATTATAATCTTTATTTCATTGCAATGGGTTTGGATCAGCAAGAATATGTCAGCTTTATTAGGACATTCAAGATATTGGAAACAGTCTACGTTTTAATACCAAAGAGATCGTTTGAGATAGCGTCTTGGTTTCTCCAGACACAAGAACAGACAAAATATTACTATGTATTTGGCGCTTATCATTGGCTTCTTATACTCGTAAATAATTTATCCTATCTATTTGAGGCACCAATACCACTGTCCTCTTCCCATCCATATTTTTTCCCGCTCCTCGCTCCATCTGACGGGCCCGCAACACTTCCATGATCCAAGCGTTGTGGGTGTTCATGAGCGGCAGTGATCACTTACCTTCAGGTGACTTGCTGGCTCGTTTGCCGGACCTATGCTATAAAAAGACTATCGAATTCCGAACAGTGTAAACGCCTTTTTCATCAAAATGCAAAACAATTCAACCCGCCCATACCGCAATATTATTAGTGTAATCAACCGTCATAGGAATAGCCGACACTACATCTATTTTCATTAGCGTTATTAAACATTTTCCTGTACAAAAGCGGCCCACCCTCGTAAAGAAATTGACAATAAAAATAATGAACTTAATTCAGTTTCTATGAATGCTGCCGTTGTCTATATAATTGACTTAGTGTACGGTGCTTGTGTAATCAGATTTTTTCCCACCGCTGCTACGAGGCTAGGGTTCTTGGAAACTCTTCTATGTACAGACTACAGTCACAAAGAATGAAATTATGTTTCGTTCTTCTGGACCTAATTTTATAAACCGCGTGAATGGTACTTTCTAGAATGCAATTTCATGTTTGTTTCGTTGATTGTCAAAGGAGTTTTAGTTTTGTACTTGGGTTATGGCATAAAAGTCGTTTTTTAAATATGGTCTCATTATTTACAAAAATAGCGTCCTGGCCCGGCATTGCCCGGATGCAGATAGTTTTTGAATCAAGTCCACATAAACAACATTGATATGTTGTAATATTATTTCGCGTACTAACTGTTTTATATTTAAACTGAATGTGACCTCCGTCGACTATATTGCTTTTCCCGTGCCGTTCCTTTATATCCCCTTTTGTTTTGTCATATTCTGTTCCATGACGAAAAGCATGCAATCCTGTCCTTTTCTATCCCGTGCCATCTATTCGCGTTTGGAAGAGTATCAAAATATGTATATTTGAATTCCTTACTCATCCCACGGGATGACTATATTTTCAGGGATAAAAGTAGCCTACGTATTAATTCAGGGTGTCAGCTACCCCTCTACCAAAGTTCATCAAAATCGGTCCAGCCTTTTTTGCGAGAAAACGTAACAAACAACTACATTTTTTTAAATATTTATTTTGTTATTATTATTTATTGTTATATGTTTATTACACGACCAAAAAACAAATTTTTATTTCACTTAGTACCTACATAATATGTTGGTTATAAACTATTAATTTATGTTCAATCTACAGAAGATAAGTCAAGGAAGAATCTTTGATAATATACAAACATTTATGTAGATTTACCGACTTCTATCTACCTCTGCACAGATACAAGCTTATTTCGTCCATATCAACAATGTGTCCTGTTTATTATATTATTATACACATATTTGATATAAAATAGCACGCTTATTCAATTATTTGACGAGCGTCCGGGAAGTGGAATTACGGCTCGTGGCTCCCAACTAATCTGTGGAGGCGCGTCACGTTAACTAAGTAAACATAAACTCTAGATAGCCATGGACTGTGCTTACGTCAAACCAGGGCTGTAGGTCAATTGATTGTAGAGGTTTCTAAGACGATGCTGTTTTAGTAGGCTTTAACTGGGACCATTTTTCACCAGGGAGCATTTTTTGTAGTTTAAGTCGCCAATACTGCCTCGATGGCGCAGTTGTACTACGGTTTGATTGCAAAGCTAAGGTCTCGGGTTCGAATCTCGGGTGGGGCAAAGTGATATTGAATTTTTCTATTCATTATCAGCCCAGAAACAGAAATTTGTGCCTGAAATAGCGATAGGCTCGTCCCCTATCACATCGTGAGATGGAAAATACAAGGCAAATAGTGGGTGTCCTGGTTACACCTCTGCCTACCCCTCTGGGAAAAAGGCGTGAGTTAATGTATGTAAATCGTACAATAATCTGCAAGATAGGCAAGATCTTAGCATTCTGCACAATTTGAAAAACAGGAATTGGTTCGTAACATTATTATTATCCTTAAACATTTGATAGTGAATTGAACTGTCATTCTACAGCTTATAAAGTAACTCAATTCTAAGTAACTACATTTGTACTACCCCATAATTCGATATTATTGTAAGTCAGTCCATCCTAAGGTTGCCTGGAAGAGATCGCAGCTAGCGATAAGGCCGCCTATTGTAACCATGCCATTAGTTTTAAGTGTTTTCATTGATTTGTAAGGTTTTTTTATGTTGATGTGCAATAAAGCATATCATCCATTATCCATCCATCAGCCAAAGGAAGTCCACTGCTGAACATAGGCCTCTCCTAATGATTTCCACAGTGACCTGTTGGAGGCAGCCTGCATCCAGCGACGTCCCGCGACCTTTACCAGGTCGTACATATATATACAATAAAGCATATATATGTATATAAATAAATAAATTCTAAGCAAAATTAGGAAAGTCCTTGAAGGCGAAAAATAAAGCAAGAACTCTAAGAACGTTAAATCCTTAAGGTAAAGCAATATAATTAGGACGGAATGATGTTATACAAAATGTATGATCGCAGATTACGTTACGATGTATGTACGGAGGTACTGTGGGGAACATATAACAAAAGCTTATTAGGTTTGCATTTATGAGGTTTCATATTAGTATACCTTTACGAAAATTTTATAATGTGTCTTTAGATGCGTGCCTTCTCCCCATATTCGAGGTAAGCAGTACTTATTTCGAAGTTATTTTGTAATTTTAAAAATATTAAGGTACAGATAATACTGATCAGTGTGTAAAAATGTGTCATTTTTAATATGAAAATATCGATTCATACCCGAAATTCCCGCACATCTTGGGTGTGTTCAGAAATGCCTTCACACACAGAAACGTCTATACGTGGGAGAATATCTGCCGCCCATAGTAATATTTATCCCACATAACCAAAACATTCTGCACAGAAAAACCGACTATCGACGTCCCAGTGTTATGCTATTGGTAGTCAACTAGTCACCTAAATTATACGCTTAACAAATAAGAAAAAAAATCGCCTATAAAACGGTGTGAACTTACCGAAACACACATTTTTTTCCCAGAGATCGAACCCACAACAACCGTTTGAGACGTAAACGACTTACCGATGCGAAATTGCTGAGAGATCGTGTGAAATAGCGTACCATTTTATGCGGTCGTCGGGAAAACGCTGCATTTACATAAATATTCGTTTATCGGGACAAGTCTGTGATTCAAGTGAAAATCTTGTTAGGTTCGCAAAAAAGAAGGGGCATAATAAAGGGACGGTATCGCAGATCAATTTGATATGAAACGCGCATATGGAAGTAGTATATACGTACCTACACTACCTATGTATTTCTGGATTCCTATTTAAATGGTTTGGATTAAAGCTACTATAGATTTTCAATTATATTAATTACATTGTTCTATTAAAGATATTGTAATGGATGGAAGGATAACACACAAAAACTACGGATTAGTATTTGGGGAAACTGTTCAGTAATATAGATTACACATCGGGATAGTATGAAGGCTACAATTTATAATTTAACTCGAGGGAAGGTAATAATTGGAGGATTTATTTAGAAAGACAATTTGACCATATGATACAGTGCTGAAAAAAGATTAAATAACTTAAGAGTGTGTAAGGTTGTAAATATTATATATAAAATTGAGTGGCAATAAATCTAATTTAAAAAAAGCTTTCTTTCAAACCCAATCGCGTTAAAGAAAAAATAATGGCGAACAAAAGTTATTGCTTATCGATAGCGTTAATTACGATTTGTTTAAAAAGTAACGATAGAAATCTCGGATCGCGAGGGATTACTGTAGAGATTAGGATTCCAAAGGCTGAATGCCAAGGATTTTTTTTTCACCGCGAAACTGTCGCACTTATTTCAAACGAAATTCAATTACCAACGACAAAGAGTAAAATATTCTTTTTCTGCAGAAGGAATGAAATAAAACGGCGTGTAACATACACTATTGAGTGGCAGATAGGGCCCGGCCAGCCGTGACGCGAATTGGAGGAACCAGTATACTCGTACGAAAGTGAATGCAGTGGAATTTAATCTGAAAAATACTGCATCATTTCATTTCTTTTCAACGTTCCTATGAATTCAAACGGTTCCTTTAAGCACTTTCTTACGGTTCAAGGACTTGCCACAATTGGAACAAGTCAGATTTTATATCTGCCGGATAAAACGCTTCACGTTTGAGGTTTTCAAACATTTTTCTAACATTGACATAAATATATGGACAGGGCGAAGATCGCGTAAAGTGTTCCGAGGTAATTGGTGCCGATAGAGTTCCTGTGCATCTCCAGTGGACCGTAACGATTTTAAAAATGCTTGTTTGTATTTTCACATCGAGTTTAGTTTAAAAAAAAGATAATAATTCTTATCGCAGTTAAAACTAAATCTATGATAATAAGTTGATTAATTATTTATTAAAGTATTTGTATTCCTACGTAGCTATGAATAAATCAATAGATGGCGCGATTTTCGCGGTAATCGCTATGCTATCGACTATGTGAAAAGAAAATTTGTTGGTAATTTTGGAGTTCAAGTTGTTGTTCTATAAATGAAACTTTAAAGTATCATCAGAAATTTAGGCAAAATACAGTGATGAGAGTAAGTCAGATATGAACATTTATGAAAATATTGACTATCTATATCCAATAGCAACATTATAGTGTAATTTATGACGCCGCGTCCACCCATAATTATGAAAATATAACATTTATATTTTTCATCATATCAACAGCGTCATTGACTATTCACACACATGACCATTGACCAAATAAAACTCCAAATTCAAATGAAACACTAATGTAATACAAATACGGACTCCGCTGCCCAATGATAAGGTATTATCACTGTTTAACGAAAACGTATTTGCCGGTTTAATATTTAACAACGCACACAAAACTAGTGAACTTTCGGACGTCCGAACGCGGCTTTGCCTCGCAACAGTACACACCTGTGGCCCAAGTACTTAGCACCAAACGTAATAAGTTTGGAGTATTCATCAAAGTTTTCGTATTAATTTCACAAGCGATTAGTTATTAAAGCTGGGCATTATTTTACGAGTCCGCTACAGGTGGAACGATAAATTTCTGCGCTCAACCCTTTAATGCAAATGGCCGGTCACATGTTCAATTTGTATTTTATTTCGTGAAGATTTGTTCGCGTGTTGGGGCTCTTTTTCCTTTTTTTATTGTTGATTAGCACGGATTTTTTAAAACAACTGACGGTAAGTAGGTAAGCAGATGTATTGGTTACTTGGCAAGTACTCCTCGTTGTCAATACACAATAAAGTATTTTTGTACAAACAATGATGCCAGTATGGACTTGTGGTATACAGTTGTGTGGGGTTATATACCAGACCAAGCAATATACAGCGATTCAGCGACATATTGAGAGGACTAAAGAGGACAAAACCTTGCGAGTTACTGATGAACAGTTAGTGAAACATAGTGCAGGAGTGCTAGTGAAAAAGAACATAAGAAAATTGTGTCTTCCCCTTCATAGAGACAATAGGAAAAATGTTATTGCGCACATTCTTAGTCATAGTCTCATTGCAAGTTTAGGGTAATCTTTAAATAAATTGTTAGTCATAAGGCTAGATTGTTATCCAAAGGATGTATTTATTATACTTACATACGTAGTACATAGTGAAAGAAAAGAAAAGAAAAACTGACGGTAGGTGCTATGTCGTCTAGTTAGAGCATCAATTAGCAACAGAAAATTCTATAATAATAAAAAGTTTGTGGGGCTAAGTTTTATAGAGTAAATACAATATTAAAAGCCTACTTTAATGCATTTCTGTAATGCGTCGTATATCTTCTACATATAATATCAGAGACAAATCTAAGAATTTCTGATTTTCCACAAAATCTTCCACAAAACTTTTCAGCGTAAAATTCAATACTCAAATCCTCAGTAACTTTACAACACCAATCAACTGGACACTATCAATAGAATACATTTACCCTCATCTGACTATTCTTAGAAGCTTCGGGAAGGACCTTGTTTATACAAAGCTATTTATGCTGCGATGTTCCAGTAGCACTTAGCTGTATTGGAAACGTCTATACCTGTTCTCAGAAGTTGTGTAGGCATATTATGAAGATACAAGTATTGTATTTTTATAGTATACATTTCTATGAATGAATTTTACATAATATTCTATGAAATATTTTTTTTTAAAAGTCTAGTAAACGAATCTAGAGAAAAAAGAGCTATTAGAAACTCATCTAGATTTTTCTGAAAATAATTTTACGTACGTTTGTGCTTAGGCGTTTGTAAAGCTATCGATGAGACACTGGATCTCCTATCGACCAAAAAGTGTGAACGACATATTACCATAACATCAGACCAATAGCAAAATGAAAAAAAATACAAGTCATTTATTTCACGACCTCACAAAAAAAGTCGGATCAATCGCAAACCATAAAATAATATACAAATTCGCTAATATCAGAACACAAACAGTGCAACTCACAATCTTAAGTATCCACGACTGAGACCAGTCTCTGGCTAAAATTTGTATCCAACTCCTTTACCGTTCCTTTAATGCCGCTTTTAGTGAGATGAAGTGGCATACTGTTACTCCTCAACAAAAAACCATTAGGGATGATTTGATTCGTGTGACGTCATGACATTCGAAGCCCAACCCGCGTAGTGACAAACTGTAAATATACAAGGGCGCCTCTAACCCGGCACATGACAGCGTATTTGCGTGAGTAATTTGCCATGTTGAATATTAATTTGGATTAGCAACGGAAAATAGTCAGTATAACGGTTTCCTCCTGGCACCCTTTTTGCTTCTCTTTCAACTTCCACTTTGAAAAGCCGGCAATCTATGACCCAAATATCGTAGATGTTCATTGGCGTCGATATCCATTTATTATCAGGCGAACAGTGCTGTGTACTGGTTTCCCGGACCTATGCAATATAACCAAAACGAAAAGTCCGAATTTATTTAATTCTACCAATGATTTTGTATGTTGTATATTTTTTTCTGTCTGTCTCTTCAGCCACAGGAAGTCCACTGCTGAACGTACTCTCCTATGGATCTCCACATCGACCTGTTGGAAGCGGCCTGCATCCAGCGACTTTCTGTATTTTTTGTACTATATTAAATACAAGCGGCCCGTCCCAGCTTTGCCGTGCAAATAATTTTTGATTCCGTACAAACTCTTGCATACTAAAACTCGAAGTAGTTATCCTACCGTCCCTTTTCTTCTCACATGAACCAATCAATGGCGACCCGTCCTGTCTCCTGTCACTTCCCGCTCCGTCCCGTCCTATCCCATCCATTAACGTCTCGTTACGACATCACCTTACAAATAGTGTGATTTTTTCGGATTTTCTGTGCTATAATATGTATGTATTATAAATACATATAAACCTTCCTCTTGAATCACTCTATCTATTGCTGAAAACCGCATTGAAATCCGTTGAATAGTTTAAAAGATCTAAGCGCACAGGCAGAGGTAGCGACTTCATATTATACTATGTATAGACTATAATTATTTTATAGATCAAAAATGAAAATAACAGTTACTCACTATGATTGAGATGAAATCATGTAGAGCTGCGCTGCCATTAAGATTGCAGTATGAATAGGCTGGCGCAATCAGGTTAGTACCACTGTCACAGAGAAAACCGACGAAAAGCAATGCTAATGCTTTTGGTCAGTGACAATTCTAGGGGCTCAATACGCTGGTGGTATAGTACTCTCCCGGATCGTTACATTTACAAAGTGTAAAGGCGACCATAGTGATCTATGGGAGTACGAATCGATCTGTTGAATCCAGATTTGAAAAAGCTGGCATAATTGCGTGTATTAATGGTAGGAGTCATCTCGTTAGCCGATATTGTAAATTGTGTGTTCTACGATTAAATAGACGGCAACTGCACTTACTATCAATTGTCACTTCGCTAGTTGTGCGGTGACTGCTATTTTCAGTAAGTCACTTTGCTGCAAATATAAGTGAAAAGCGTATACATTGAAATATTTGATGTATTTATTCATAAACATAAAAAGCAATCTAGACGATATCCGCACAGGATAAAGAAAAATAGCTATCATTTTTATAAGCACCTTTCCCGTACGTTTATGTATATTGTATATTAACGTTTATTAGGGGCATAACATGTGTTGTGTAGAGATATGAAAAACAATAAGGAAAAAATGGACGTATATAGAGTGTTGGAGACATGATAACATTAATTGAAACCACATACAAGGTCTCGCGTCAGCAATTCGTAAACCAAATATAACCAAATATTATATTCGACGGTATAGACACTGGATATTTTTTTCTAGATTATTATTGTCTTGTACTTTAATTTCTTATTTGGATTGTTTGGAAACATTATCTGATGTCCTATTTCATTTATCATACATGATTATGCTCACGCCTGTATCTTGGCAGGGGTAGGCAAAAGTAACACCAGTATCACCCACAGTTCAGGCGACACGCAGAATTTATCGCCAATGGAACCTGTTCCTTTAGTTGTGTTTTTTCCATCATCATCATCCATCAGCCAAAGGAAGTCCACTGCTGAACATAGGCCTCTCCCAATGATTTCCACAGTGACCTGTTGGAGGCAGCCTGCATCCAGCGACGTCCCGCGACCTTTACCAGGTCGTCTGACCACCTAGTGGGTGGACGTCCCACGCTGCGCTTTCCGCTTCGTGGCCTCCATTCGAGAACTTTTCGCTAATCCGCTGGGCTATGTCGGTTACTTTAGTTCTCCTACGGATCATCATGTGTTTTTTACTGCCATGAAATAGAATGTAGCCGATGGTAAGATGAAGTATCCAACAAAGTATGCCGGCTGTGAAACCCGAGGTCTCACCGAGGCAAATATTTGTGTAATCCGCTATTTGTTTCGAGTCTGGGTGTTTGTGAGACCGAAAAGTCCCTCGTAGTTCCTGATGCCCACCACACAAGACTCGGTCTTAGTATGGGGTCAGGACTATGTATTTTAATTATACATTTATTTATACTCTTTATTGTACTCTCAAGTTACATCATAATTAAATATAAGAAATAAACTTGTAGTAGTACAATGGGCGACCATATCGCATTGAGCGATTTCTTTCTGGCAACCTTTGGATGAACAGGAATTGTTGGATTGATAAATATAATTCTTAATTAAGTAGGGATAGATAGTGATTTTTGACTTGTTTTTTAAACAAGTTAAGTGATTTAGCAAGTCTGATGTATGTGACTGTTGGGTGTATTAATTTATTACTTAATTATGTCGGCTTGACTATATTCAGATACAGGTGAACCCGAAGGATGACACACTTATCTGGGTCACTACGACGACGTCTGTTTATGTACGTCGCTATACAAATGGATACGAATATGCTATCAGCCTCCCTTACATTGACCAATTAGTATACAAAGTATCTTGATTAACTCGTAACGATATTTTTGTACAGGCAAGCGCAATGTTGAATGCCCGCCTACAAGGTGGACGTCCTGGTTAAGGTTGCAGGAAGTAGCTGGATGCAGGTCACTTCCAACAGGTCAATGTGGAGATCCCTGGGGGAGACTCAGCATCTTATGTTCAACAGTGGACTTCCTGAGGCTGAAGAGAGAGAGAGATCTTTTTGTAGTTTAATAATCTTATGTTGTCACTACCCTGTACGCAGCGTAGACAACATTACCCTGACACTATCGCGCCGACGTTAAACGTTGCGCCTTGAATTGAATTCCCTTGTCTGTTAAGAACAAATTAAATAAAGCGTCCCTTCTAAAGGACAATGACAGTAATTTTATACAATATTTTAATCTGGCTATATAGTTTTATACAGGATGAATAACCCGTTTCTGTATATCGATTTTCCTGACCGACCATATGTTCCCTAGAATTAAATGACATAACTCATTAAGGTCACTTATTGGGCAATATTTTTATTACTTTTGTGATTATCATTGTAAAATGTGCAATAAAAACCAATACCACTATTTTATCATAATATTTGTTACAATATTTTTGTCAACAGCTTAAGAAAAATCTCTAGATTGTAATATTTATAATTAGTTGTTACCCACTAAGGATTTGTTAATATATTAAGTTTCGTAATCTTTCGCCTAGTTTCCGTCCCAACTACAATGTCCTTTAAGAGTTGCGAAACACTTACATTTAAGTACCCGACGGAGACAGAATGTGCACAATGACCGCTTAAGGCGCTGATAATCCACAAATAGACCTCATTTAGCGTTGATAGCTAAATTAATTATGTTATTGGCAACGAGAAAAATAAATGATATTTCTGAAAATTATATGTGAGATGGGAGGTTTGAATCCAAGATAAACTTTCGACATAAACTCGATAGAAAAAACATCATTAAATTGTCTTTTACTCTGAAATTTAAAAAGGTCAGATTCATGTGTTGTTAAATGTGTTAAAATTGCCCAAAAAATCAGTCTTTGTTTTCATTAGCTATCATCAGCGCCTTAAGCAGTGTCCCGACATAATTTCATAACCCATTACTCCGACGCTCATATGCAAGAATAAGACGCACTTCCGAGGTTTAAACTTTGAGCCACTGAGCCACAAAGGTGCTATAGGGTCATAACACGCAGCCGAAACGCGGGCGTGCAAATTTCCTGTCTAGCATAATGGGTTCCTACCTTAATTCATGGCCTCGGTCGCTACAAAACCGCCAAGCGCGTGACATAATGAATATTGCGACGTCCGTGAAAAGCGGCATTTAAGCCATTTTGACACGATAGCAGACGTCATAGGTGATAAAAACGTTATTGATAATATAAAGTTATGTGTCTGCGTGAAATGAAATGTGATGTGTGTATTATGTCTCTACTTGCCTACGTTCGAGTTTTGAATATTTTGTTATATGTTGGTACTAAAGTTAGAGAAACTGTTTTTAGCTTAATTGCTTTGTTATACGAGTACTTATATACGGGTTAGGATAAACATGACTTCACTTTTCCATGTAACAGAATAGTTTGGCTAATAATTTTACGATCTCCCGACACCAAGCTTTTGGAGAATAGGCACTTAATATAATTCATATATCTAACTCTCTGGTACGTCTGCCTCGGTGGCGTAGTTACACTTCGGTGCGATTACAAAGCTGGGGTGTCGGGTTCGAATCCCGGGTCGGGCAAAGTGACATTGGATTTTTCTATCCATTAGCCTGGAGTCAGGAGTATACAAGGCGAAATGTGGGTGTCCTGGTTACACCTCTGCCTACGCCTTCTGGGAAAAAGGCGTGAGTTTATGTACGTATGTATGTAACTCTTTGGCACAAAAGGTCCCTTAGAGCCTTTTCTTTTGCATATAAAGTGCAATAATTTTCTAATACATGCAGATTTTCAAAAATTCATTCTGCTTGTTTTGAACCGTTGAACGAACCTTTTTGTCAGTCTTTGTCCTCTCCCAAGTACGCTATCGTTCATTTTATCATAACCGCTATAAAAACTATTCCTATAAAGGGAAACGAGCATAAAATGTCCGGCGATTCGATAAAGCGACCACTTGCGGAAGAAGCCTGACAGAAAATGGATGGAATGGAAAGTCGTGCTAACGATCGGTCCCACAGAGTACCGTTCCAGATATTGATAAAAATGCAGCGAGAAGTCACACTGGTGAACTGAAATTAACCTCAAGTAGAATATAGTGCATAGTACAATACTCTTTTGAATTCATACGTGATGCTATGATTAGAAGTAAAGGTGTGAATCAGTTCATCTCTCTCTCTTTAGCCACAGGAAGTCCACTGCTGAACATAGGCCTCCCCCAAGGATCTCCAGATTGACCTGTTGGAAGCGGGTCAGTCCATCATACTGCTCATAATTGAAAATGACGTCAAACATTTTTTTGATCAACATACGCAGAAAGTTAGATAGACATTATGCTAATAAAGAACGTAATAAATTAGAACTGAGAACCTTTTTAAAATCGGTTAAAAAGCCATCAGCCAAGATGAATATATGAAAATAAGGAAATGTACTTTTAAAATGCCACGATAAAACGACTAGATAAATCCCCAATGAATCTCGCCCCGCGCTGAGAATTGTTGGAAATATTCAAAATCCCTTAATCCGAATAGCTATAAAATACGTAGAGTACGTATAATTTGCTCAGACTAGTCGTAAAACTCAAAGCAGATTAATTAAGGTTCCGTTAGAGCAGTTTCTTGAAGCAGTTTGTTGATAAATCGGCGACGAGACGAGATATTTAAGTTATTTTATTGATGCGATAACAAGTCTCTAGTACGAGCAGTTCCCGTTCTTTTACTACACGATAACGTAATTAAAATGGATCTTATAGGATGTGTGCACTTATATAAATAGAGATATCTGTCTCGCTGGTTAAAATAGCTATGCTAGCATGGTCAAAATAGAAACACAGGCTGAACACCAAATCAGACGCAATGTTACGTTATTTTTAACATTATTCAAAATTGCGTGAGTTGGTGTGATGAATTTCCTTTGTCGTGTATCTGTGGTGTAGTTACTATCCGGACGTTTACAAATATTCTACCATTAAAATATGAATATATATTATTAAATAATTTATATATCTTATTAAAGTAAAGAGTGGGAGATATTATATAATAAAAAACTAATTACACGTTCGACAATTAACTGAACATTACTTTGGTACGAGCAATGTAAGGTTAAATTTCAGACACTACTTGTATAATTACAGTATTATTAACATAATTAATTAGCATGTTATAACACTATTCCAGTGTGTTAATAATATATCTAACGCATTAAAAACGTACTAATTATCATGGTAATATAATGGATATAACAGTTTTTGCAGACGCCTGATAGTAAAAATTAAAATTTCCAACTAGGTTAAAATTATAATTAATATTATAAAATATACAATGAATCGTTAATGACGTAAATTATTCCCGAAGGCGTGGGCAGTGCTGATGTTATGGTGACCACAAACCACTAATGTTTATAGAAGGTCTAACCCATAATTTTTTGAAAACGGTTATACCATATTGACTTATCGGCTAAGAAGTTCATGTGTAACGTTGTGGGGGAATTTGTGTAGTAAAGATTGCAAAATGCATAAAGAAGTTAAATTGTAATGAAGCTACGATTTAAATAAAAAACATGATATTGAATAATTCGATAATGCCCACAAAATACCTTATCGGAATCTCATATTTCATCGTCATTTTATACGAATTGTTTGTATAAATTAGGGCGCAATTCAATTTAAGGTATTTTGAAATTCAATTCTTGACGCCAATATCTATGTAACAATAACCTTCATTTTTCCCAACCATATCCATTAAAATACATTGCTAATGGACACTCTCCGTGTAAAAAAAACCCGCACTTGCAAGCGTGAATCACATTAACACGCGCAATAAGATAGAATAGCTAAGCGAGGAAAAGAACTAGGTTGTCCAAACTTCGTGAGATTTATTGTATTTATTTATTTATTATATTTTCTCTGCCATTGAACAGTGTTTATGGGTATATTTTTTACATGCCAGCATCAACCCTCACGTCTTGAAATAAGTCCCCGGATTCAGTTTTAGAATTTGAATATACACTGCTAGTAGACCGCTGAGGCGACGATTGTCAGACAGTAAGCAATTGATTTTATGTCCACAAAGGTCAAACTAAGAGACAAATAAGTTATATAACACACTCCCATGGGCTATTTGTTCCTTGGCGAGACACGCTGTCGCCGACTTAACCCGAACAAACTTGGCTCACATTCAGTTTTTCAAATAATCTACTGTTTTTATTATCCAACTTAAAACGGCAATAGGTTTTTAGGTCAACCCCTCCATCTATATAAGTCCGATCCGCTCAAATGTATTGCAGGATTAACAGCCGTGCTCAATATATCAATTAAAGAGAAAATGCTATGTTTGTTTGCCATAAATCAACGTTAATATTCCGCTGTCATTGCCATACGATTCGTTCCATTTGTAAATCAATTATTACAAAGTGATTTCGCGAAAAACGCAAAAATTATATTTTCGACGACCGATGGAAAAATGGGTTTAATGATTTATCGGTATGAACAATTTGCGGCTTATTTTGGCTTACGTTCTGACAGATATGACCGCACACATTTTATCCCTTTGGTGTATCGCCACAGGGTAGGCTTTGTCTTTGTAGATTAACCTTTCCACTGATGTCCACATAGATGCCAGACAAACCCTCAACACAATATATACTCGTATACTATTTAGCATAGTAGATAACTAATAAGACACATACATGGGAGCTGTTGCTAATATCTTGACTTTATAAATAGCAATATATAAGGGCGCCTGACCTTTATGCTTACTTAGAAAAGGGATTATTCAATATTGTTATATTAACATTATCGTTACTTAGTTCCTGGAAATGCCGAGAATAAAGCGACGTCTAATAAACGTAGGTATTTATATTTTAACCTTCCTTAAAATAATACTTGCTTCAATAGCGAAGATAATTTTTGTGAACATAGTCTTATTAGAATAAATTTCGAATTCCGGAAGATATCCTTTAAACAAATTACCATTGACGATTAATCGATTGTCTAATAATTCCTCCTGAAATTGAGTCTTAAGCGGTTGTAATGTGATTATAAGTTTAATCGAATCTTGACCTTATATCTTAGGGTAGAGAGAGTAGGAATGGTAAAAAAATATATATTATTGCTAATTAATATCCTACTAAACTAACAGGTACCGTTTGACGTTTCATGCTTTTCAACTTTGTACAGGCGTAACTCACACAATTTCAATAACATTTTCCGCCCGCACAAAGTAATTTAAAGATGAAAAGTATGAAACGTCAAACGGTACTTATTAGTTGGATTATAGTTACGAAGATAAATAAGATTGACTAGCACTTGTTGGTTTATTATACTCATTGGCTACTACAACAGTATACTAACTATCGTGTGGATGGAACAAATTGATCGATAGGTCAGATGACAAAGAAGACTTGATACTGAAAAACAGCCTGTAAAGGAAGAAAGGTCACGAGAAGACAAACTTTGTCATCATTTCATATAACCATTGGTCGCATGAATGCTACCATTTTATTTTTGTTAAACAATAGCAACGAGCATAAAATCCGAATGAAAATCTTATTAAATTATCTAAATAATTACGAGCCATAAATTATGTCAAATTCTTGACAAGCCATAACGCCGATAAGACAATTCATAAGACGAGGAAATTCGGCAACAAGTCCGAAGATAAATTGGACAAAAAATATCAAGATAAAACAACTGGTTCGCGAAGGGCTCCGAGCAGAGGTTAATATTATTATGAACCTTTAAGTAAATATTTGATTGAATTTTGTTAGAAAAGTAAAGAGTTTCGCAGGAATCGAATTTTTATCAGTTATTGTTGTTCTTTCCTTAGAGTTCGTAGATTTTTTTTACAATATTCTTTGGCTATTTCTGTGGCGTTGATCAGGTCGTTCACATACAGCCAAGCTCATCGTTTTTTCAACTATTTTGTTACTTTTTTGTGAACAGGTAAGTCAATAAAGGTAACTACACCGATCTGATAACCAAATCAAATTGGTATTATGACATGGAATACAGATAATTTAATTACAAAACTAATAGTATAGGCTTGTCAAATATTATTGCCATAAAATATATAAATCCACACAACAGTCACATACATAGTCCTGACCCCACACTAAGATCGAGTCTTGTGTCGTGGGTATCAGAAGCTACGAGATACTTTTCGGTCTCACATTCACCCAGACCCGAAACAAATACCTGACGATCACACAAATATTTGTTTTGGTGCGGGGATCGAAACCGCAGCCTCACGTTTCACAGTCGGCGTCTAACCAGCTGCGCCAATGGCTTATCAAGACTCTCCTAGACCAATATGGCATGCAAGTATTGATACAGTGCAGTAAAAAGCTCGTAATCCCTAATTTACATTTTTCAATCTTTTTATCCACAGTAAATGGTTCGTAAGCGGAGCGAAAATATCTCACATTAAGTTTTTGAAGTTGAACTATAAATTCAGATGGTCACGTAGAAAGTTCTGCACTAGACATTATAAGACATTTGGGAGTTAGGATTTTCAGTTATTCCTCCATAAATCGTTGAAAATTGAAAGACTTTAATAATATAGGAGCCAGGAGGCAAACGAACGGACCAGCCACATGATGGTAAGTAGTCAGTTTTCCCTTTACAATTACAGCATGAAAATAATCAAAGGTGTGTGGATACGTTAAGGAAAGCGTAGAGTCATTTCTTGAATATCGTTTAAGAAATATTGCAGAAGAATGCTGATATCACAGGTGTGTTGTATGAGAGATACATTTTTAGTGTATTGTGTTGCATTTTAATAAATAATTATTTTTACGTATTATAAAATATCAAGTTCGCGGTGACATAATAATTAATTAATTCTTGAGCAATATAAATCTATTGTTCAAATGTCGCAGTTCAAGTATGTACTATTTTAAATCCAACAAAGGAATATACACAGCAGCCCTATATAAGGTACCTTTTCAATCAGTGTGATCACTAATGACAATGTACCAAAATTTCAGTTAACAATGCATAGAACCAACATCCCCGGATAAAGGACGAAAACAAACGTCCAGGTCGCATGTCCCGGATAATGAGAACATTCTGGTTGTAAAGTAAACTATCCGATACGCTTCCGGAATACGGCTCTTAATCAAGTGGGTATTTGAAACTGAGCGGCGTGCATACTTAATCAAACAATTTGCATAATCTTCGTTTGTTACTATTGGTTATGCCATTCCGAGTTGCAACGCTGTTGAAAGCAGCCTAATCATCTTTTATTATTTTATAATTAATTGCTGGAGATTACCGGGATTCGATTATACGCTGGATGGATTGTTAATCAGAATTTGTCGATTTCGGTGTTTGTTTTGATGCAATTCCAATTGCTGAAGCGGTATTCATGCGGCAATTGTATTTTTTAATGATTTTAGATTAAATTACGGGGAACTATATTTTCTTTTGTAGCAAATGGTAATCTCTAATAATATTTTACGGTATTTTAGCTATAAGTAAACCTAAGAACCAATGAATAAAAATGAGAAACATATTTATTAAACATAAACATATTTATTAAAAAAGTAACAAAGATATAGGAATTCCTCCCTCATCCCACGGAAATACTAAATTTTTCGGGATTAAAAGTAATCGAGGGTGTCAGCTACCTCCATACCATATTTAATTGAAATCCGTTAAGCCGTTTCTGAGTTCATGGGTCACAAACGCACAGACAAGCAGACAAAAATTCAAAAAATCATTGTTTTGGGTTCTCTTAAGGTAATAAAGTCCCCTGACATTCGATTTTCTCATTTATCTTCCATGTACAGACATCGACAAATTTTATTATATGTATAGATGATTCGGAAATTTCAAAAAGAATTGCCAATATAGTACTCTCTGTAGCGTCGAGGTGGCGAACTAGAATTCAAACCTATTAACGGTCAAAATGCATCGGAACCTCTATCACGTCACGAACGTGTCCGAACCGCAGAGAAAGGGCGAAGATAAAACCCAAAATTTCGGCAGCGGAAAAAATCCATTTTCGGCCCTTTGACCGCGTAAAAGCATGGAATATCGAGTTTAAAGAGGTATAAATCTAGCTTCGGTCACATCGGTGCTCGACTAGCGTTCGTAACATCAAACATAGCTGTGACGCAGCAATGAATGTCGTACATAAATTACGGCCGGTCTGATATGTGGCGCGCGACCGTTAGCTGTATCAAGTAATGGGTTTTGTACACAATTTCGTTGATTTTATACATGTACAGGTTTAGTTAATTAATGTAACCCGTAACGCGATGGGCTGTGAGATGCGTTAATTAATGTGTCCTGGTCATTTCGCCCCTTGTACCTTCTAACGTTGCTGTTACTTTGGGGCGGGTTAAAACGTAGCATACAAATCGAGGTTCAAATTGGTTTAATTGAAATTTGTGAACATTTTTCGAAATTGCAGACAAAATAGATTAAAAGTATTATCATTTGGGAAAATAAAAAAATAAACTGAGACAATTTGCTGCCTCCTATTATATCTACTTCTGAGAATTCTGTCTGTCTACGATTGTTGAGTTTACGTAAACATGTTAGGATAAAAATTTCGCTAATTATCAATTAAAATAACAAGTTACGCGTAACGTTTTTGTTTATAAAACATTTAATTAAACAATTTTCGGATGAGAATTATCGTTGGCTGTGACTGCTGGGTTGCTATTAAAAGTTCGTTGAGAAAGCAATAAGTTGGCATAGGATTTAGCTGACGAAACTCTGCCAATTATGAGTTATAAGATTAGTCTGCGTTATGCCCAACTAATAAGTGGTTTCTACATATATTTGATGGATGTCTAACATTATTATTCGGTGACGGGTGACTTATAGATTGTCTACGATCTTTTGGCGCAATGTGTTGTTGTCAAAATATTAGAAGCAGTTTTAATATATTATCCGCATTTATGAAATGTTTTCTTAATATAAACAACAAGCATTTATACACGTAATCGAATATTATTAACATGTGTCAAAAGAGAAAAATTGTTCCTTATATTTTAACAACAACGCATTCGCACGCCAAAAGAAAGTAGACGATCTTTACACCCGATTGGCATAGCGAGCAGCACAGCTGTTATCATTCATAGATTTTATTTGTGTCGTTATGTATATATGTACATTGTATATTATGAAAACTAAAATAAGGTCACTGTCTGACTCCTAAATGACGCCCATGTTTAGTAGCGTGGTACATGGGCAATACACAGAAAAATACGAAGAGAATGAAAACATATCAAACATTTTAATGACATGACAGCCTCGGTGGCGCAGTTGGTTGGACGCCGGCTGTGAAACGAGAGGCTGCGGGTTCGATCCCCGCATCGAAACAAATGTTTGTGTGAACCACAATTTTGTATTTGTTTCGAGTCTGGGTTTTGTGGGACCGAAAAGTCTCTCTAATTCCTGATACCCACGACGCGACGCAAGACTCGATCTTAGTGTGGCGTCAGGACTATGTATGTGACTGTTGGGATGTATTTATTTTAAAGTCCTAAATACTTAATATTACCATAAATAACTTAAATAATCAGTTATAATTACAGCCAGATATAAAATCTTTGCATATTAATTATTGCTGACGTGGGCATAAACTTCATCACAACTTTGCTTTAAATGTAATGAAAAACTGCGATGTTATTGTTATAAGCGTCCACATCGTCCACAATGCTTTTAACCACTCATGCAGCATTTTATTAATTTATTCCATCGCATAATTTTGTTGAACTTGCAGAGTGTTTATCCGTGAACGATGGACCGATGGTGGCGCGAATACATTAACAGGTCATATTGAAAAAGATAAAACATTTTACGGCAATTTTCTCAATAAAGCAGATTACACCGCGGTTGATGTATGAAAAATTGCTGCGATTTTTACTCTAGTCTTAACTAAGTTTTTCTTTAATTAATTACTTAAATGTTTTTGGTTTTTATATGTCTCAATGCTGAGCACTAGTTTTAAAAAAGTCTGAAAAAGTCTAGTCTGAAAAAAGCTTGAAAATAAATAAATAAATACACCCAACAGTCATATACATAGTCCTGACCACACACTAAGATCGAGTCTTGTGTCGTGGGAATCAGAAGCTACGAAAGACTTTTCGGTCTCACAAACACCCAGACCCAACACAAATATTTGTGGGCCACACAAACATTTGTGTTGGTGCGGGGATCGAACCCGCGGCCTCTCGTTTCACAGCGTTGGTTAGACGTTTCACAGCGTCTAACCAACTACGCCACGGAGGCTGTCAAATCTTTAGTGTAGTAGTAGTGTAGTAGTGTCACCTCTGCCTACGTCTTGGAAGATACAGGTTTATGTGTATTTTTAAAAATTCGCTCAAATAATATAAATCCAGATAAACATACAAACTTGTCGATGTTGGTCACCAACACCGCTAAACACATAATTCGAGACCAACATCCAAATCCAAACACATAATTTGAGGCTTGCCAAATATTTGATCCGCCGTTCTGTAAGCCGCGATCAATTGCTCTTTGAGTCGGCTTGGGCTTAAGCCGTGGTGCGTCTTCCATTACAATATTAACTTCTGTATTGGTACGAGCTGATTTATGTATCTATTTGTTTAGTAGTAAATGAATGGGTAGTGAATCGTAGGGTCTTGGGTTACATTCTCGGGTCGGTTAGTTTTATAGCTTTAGCTACTAATGTTTTAGTTAGTTAAAGTCCAATCAGTTTGAAATTACCACAGAAATAATAATTGCATAATATAATATAGCCGGTGCCTGAGTAACTTCACCATGGAGGTATAAAATATGAATACACTTATCAGTCATACATATACATAAATACATACACAAACTCACGCCTTTTTCCCAGACGGGGTAGGCAGAGGTGCTACCCTCGTTTCGCCTTTTGTTTTGTGATAATGAATAGAAAAATCCAATATCACTTTGCCCGACCCGGGATTCAAACCCGAGACATTAGCTTTGTAAGCGTACCGAATTACAACTACGCCACCGCGGCAGTCAGACATGCATATATTAACCGATAAATATGAGGTATCGTAAACTAGGGGATTGGATATCACATCATTCTTTACCGAAACAAATATTCTTGAGTCATTCGCAGAAGTTTACTTACTCGAGCCCTCGCGCTCTTCTTTCTTAATTAAACTAACCTCAGAGACTCACTTACATCAATATTCAATCATAATATTAATTGTATATATATATTTTTGAGTATTGTATATTTGTTTTTAAATAATGTACCATTTTCTTTGGTTCCATCTTAATGAAAAAAAAAACCTGTTTTGCCCCATCTCTGCTTCATCCAAAGGTAGACTGTAATAGAATGCTTCTGGCATTAAGTCCGTCTGTATACATTTTGGTATATAAAGCAAATAAATAACTAATTAATTTTGTTTAATACCACACACAGATCAATTAAGTATTGTATTACCTATTCCATTTGTATTTTAACATTCAACAGTTTGTACTCTTCAAAAGCGATATTTTACGTCCGTACAATGTACGTTTAACAACTTTTCTCATTTGCCATGGCGAGATTTAATGCGTACTTCATGTAATTTTAATTAAAACGTCAGCTCCACTTGTGCAAGTAAAGCGTGGGATTGTCGTCAGCAACGATTTAGTACTATAACGTAAATATTTGCTTTAGGAATAATGCGCTTTATTAGACTTTGTTTAGACAAACGGCAGTGCACTAACAAACCGTGTTATAAGAGCGTCGTTTCAGATGAGACTGTATCTGGTTTAAACAAGGCCGGCATTTTTGTCGACAGGTAGAAACAGCCACCTCTTGTCAGTGGATACTTTATTGGTTCATATTCCACTTACTCTCAGATATATTGCACTTTCTCGTGCCAGCATATGAAAAAATTGGTTCGCGAATATACACTTGAGGAGGTACTTATATTGGGATTATTATTTTGTTTGTATTTTCTTGGTTTTAACTCAGAATATATTGGCAATAAGAATGTTTTACCAGTGAAAATATTGGAAAATGCGTAGTAAAGCCTGAAAAATATATTGAATATTTTATTTTTGATAGCATGAGAGAGGTACTAGGATAATAGCTCATCTGTAGGCAAATTATCTTCATCGCTCTATAGACACCTATGAAATTAGATATTGTAGAAGCGTCGTCAAACTTTCATGAGGGATGATACAAAGAATATATGACGAGATTATGGGTTCTTCTTCTATTTGTCACCAATCACCATCATGTAGGGTTTTCACCTAAGGGCACGGAATGGCTAAAATATGTATTGTTGAATTTTGTTTTTTATCCTTATGGGGCAAAATGACTGCACCGTACATGATGGTAATACCGATACCATCTAGAAAGAGTGCCGATTGATAACAGACTATCATCTCGTGCTAGTCGACACAATTTTGCCGGCCTACTTCACATTTCTTCACTCTGCACACTGACTTGAATTTCCTTTATGCATTAGATTTTAAATTCGGTATTAATAAAACCCACAACCAATCGCATTGCTTTTAAATGTGTCCACAAAACTAAAATAAAAATTCCTGATCGAGCATAATTTCAATTCTTTACCGGTCAAAATACATTTTCCTTTGGACTGAATAAAGCATAAATTGAAAAATCTTACTGCTGCTCAGGAAACTTATGCAGAATTCATTATTAACTAGGTTTTAGATAGAGAAATCGGAATTATTTTAAGAAAGATCCGTTTTAGACGTACAAATGTGGTTTATATAATCCATAATCTTGTTATTTTAATATAAAAAGGTATTTTATATTCCAAATGTTAATAATATCTTTTCCGTCGAAATAATTGCGCTGCCATGTAGTGGCCGCCACACACGTAACGATAAAACTGTGCAAGTCTAATTTTGCGTCAGTATACTGGAATGTGTGGGCAAATACCTGCCCAAACTTCGTTCCAATTTTCGATTCGAAATTGGTGCAAACTCGCGTTTGCGCAAACGCACTTGAATGTGTGTGGCGGGCTTTAGAAACTAAATATACAAAGGCTGATTCGGAAACGACACACTTGCATTGGTAAACGTAACTTTGGTAACTGGCTGTACACGTGACTGAAAAGTTAGTTTTGCAAGTTTACTGCGAGGGGGATTAGAACTCGTAACTCCCAACTCAGCAATTAACAGCATTCAACAGGCTACCATGTACTTAGCGTAAAAAATAAAATTGAACAAACCAAGTCCTTGGCACGTTTCAAAGTGATTAGTTTTGTAAATTTAATTTCCTGCATGGCCGTTATGATTCATGACTCGAATATTTTTCATACGAAGAGGATTGGTGACAGTGAATCCAATTACCCGGCTAATGACCTAGCGACGCAGAGGAGTCGGCCAACCTTTACGAGCCATTAAGGACAGATCAACAGTGTTGCCAACTCATAGAAATATTTACCCCTTACCTTGGAACAAAAACCCTTAAATAGCCACAACCACTAGAAAACCCTTAGTATTTTCATAAACAATGTTTTTTTTTTTATGGTTCGGATATTTCGAAATTATACATTTTGATAGTACCTACCTAAGTTTACTTAACTTTAAACTCATAGTTTTTGTAAAGTATAAATGTTGTTTTTAAATCTCTGGTAGCTTTTTTTTAAAAAAGGAGAGTATTTCATCACTTTTTAAATTGATTTCTAGTTAAAAGGTTAAGCTCTAAAAAACTCTGTCCAGATGTATATCCCCTAAATAGGGAGAAAGCCCTTATGTTGGTCACCCTAAAGATCGGTGCGTATATCTCACCCAATAGTTACATCAGATAAACAAACTAGACCATTTGTCTGCAAGTAATGTTTTGCCACTTCGCGCGTTTGAGGGAAACATTATCTTTGGATATAATGGACGAGAGATTAGTTATTATGAGGTCAAGTAAACACAATTAATAATTTGTTTATGATTAACTAATTTCTTCAATTGTCTATTACTTATGTTCGTGTTTCAGAAAAAAAAACCGTTTTCTATTGCATGACTAATCACCCATTTGCAGTTAAGTGTTTCGTCAAATTGCCTTAATCCTGAACCTGGTCGATGCCAAAGCCAAATAACAGTATTGAAATAACAAAGTCATGAACTCTGCTGGTTGAGGTCTAAATTGATTGACAGCCTGTGTACAGCAAAGTATATCAGACCAATGAGGCGAAAAAGACAAATTGATTCCAGGCTAACATGATAAATTAGATATCGAGATTAAATAATCTGCCTTGGTGGCGTAGTTGTACTACGGTATGATTACAAAGCTGAAGTCGCGAGTTCGAATCCCGGGTCAGGCAAAGTGAACGTGGGTGCCCTGGTTGCACCTCTTCCTACCTCTTCTAGAAAAAAGGCGTAATGTTTATATATGTATGATTAAATAAAAACTCTATTAAGTTAAAAGTATAACACAAGTTAGACAGACGATATAGTTATGATAGAAAAGGTTACTCGATGTAGGGCGCTTCCAAAGAGACTCTTGGGGGGGACCTATGTTCAGCTGTGGACTTACTGCCGAAGAGAGGGAAAGAGAGAGGAGAGAGAGAGAGATAGGTTTGAATTTTGCTTTTCAGCTAATAAAACATACGCAATTGACTATTTTTTAGTCGAGTAACTTATACAGTTTTTTACAGTGTTGGCAGCATTTAAGCTAACCCAAATGCGTATAATTTCAATGCTCTTCATAATACCTTGCCAAGTACATTTTCTAGTAGTTGTTACTATGCCAAGATACTTTATCATACACATAAATAAGCCAACTAGATTGTGTAAGCATATATTTAATGTAAAATAAAAATATGTAATAATAAATAAATACACCCAACAGTCACGTACATAGTCCTGACCTCATACTAAGACCGAGTTTAGTGTCGCGGGTATTAAGAACTACGAGAGACTTTCAGTAGGGTAATTCACGTTTTGACGCACCGATCAAATTGCGGTGCAGTTGCAATTAAGTTTACGTCTTAGTGCAAAATGGTATTTTTGTAATTGTTTAGCTGCGCGTGAACTGCCCCTAAGCTATGCGTAAACTGCGCGGGTGCTGCGCGTCAACTGTACGTCAGTCGTATGCAAGAAGCTTACACGTGAATACCGATCAAGTTGCGATCTGAATCACGCACATAAAACACGCAGCAATAGAATACGCTAAACCGCTCGCGTGACGCGGACTTGACGCGAGCGTATCTGACAGCGGTTGTCAAAATTACGAGAATACGAAAAGGTCTGTTTTGATCGAAACTTAACTGCAACTGCACTGCAACTGAACTTATTTAATTAAAGTGAATTACCCTACAGGTCTCAGAAACACCCAGACCTGAAACAAGTACCCGTGGTTCACACAAACAATAATTGTCTCGTGCAGAAATCGAAACCGCGGCCTCGCGTTTCCCAGTCGGCGTCTAACCAACTGCGCCACGGAGGGTGTCATTATTAATAAGTAGTTTAAATGTTCTTAGATATAGACAAGTACTGGATATTACAATAAAAATGTAATCACTTTCATCGCGGCTCAAGACAATGTTCACATAATTAAGTGTTATACAAGAGTTTTGTAAATTATTCTACTAAAGAAGTACATAGTTTACAAAATGCATTTATCTAATTGCAAAATCGAGAAAACCAATCGCAATCTTTATTCGGGTTATTGTGGTACAACAAAGCGTAAACGCAAAGCATTCAACTAAATAATTAATTAAATACGAAGTACAATCAAACAACTGATACAGACCCAAACGCAAACTGCAATTGTTGGTTGGTTTATTCAAATTCACTTATTCTACAACGGCGTAGCCAAACAATTTGCGAGAGTAAACGCTAGTACACGGTACTATATTTAAATTCCAAATAAGTTTACCCTCTTTTATCTAGTTAATTAATTTTCACATGACGGCATCGCGAGAATTCCGATAGTTAATATTAGTAATGTTTTGTCCTTAATTACGTCGGATCGTTGATATACGATCCCTTACTTTCCCCATCTTTTTATATTTTTTATTAGCCCTCTAACACAAGTGGACGCTCGGAACTCCTCTGAAGATATTCAAGTAGACAATAATTGAGATTAATTCAAAAAGTTTCCCGTATACCTACCGAAAAATCTCGACCCACGCATGTTCTTAAGCCAAAGTGTACCTACTAATAACTCGAAATCCTGTGTACACATGCTACGCTCACATGCCAACAAAGAGCCCTCTTATAAACTTTGAAACGGAAGGATATTGTAACAGACAGGTATAAAAAACTTTTATATTTTTATTTTTACTTTTTTTACTTTTTTTTTTTAATATGAGCCAAAGCCTTGTGAATTGTATAAATGATTGCTTATGTAAAATGGTCGTTTGGGCCCCCTACGAGTTGCCGGGATTTGAATTAAAGCATGCTATACAGCCCGCATGCGGGAGACTTTTGCCCTAGTCTACATGGCCCGCGCCGGGGTGTAAATGTTCTGTTTCTGCTAAGTTGTGTCAGTTCCCGCACCCCGCATGCTTTATATCGACTCTTCGAAAGTTCCGCCTCGGCAGGTCGCGCTCGGTTTCCTGCCAACTAACCACCACTCATTTAAAAATATATAAAAAAAATAAACAATTATAAACAAATGAATATAATATTATCATGAATACAAATAAAATGAAAACTAAGTGAACTGTGGGCGAAGGTAATCGTATTACTAAAGGCGACCTAATCCAGACAGCTTTAATAAAATATTTTGAATTAAAAAATACGCCCAACTTAATATTTAAATTATATTAGCAAAAGCGAGGTACAAAAACTTTTTGATATTATTTTAACATTGCGTCAAAGAACTCAAGATGTTTTGCGGCTAAGTCTGGCGTACCTATGGACTGGTAGATTAACTCAGTGCAAATACTAATAATTAATCTTATGAACCGATAGTCCATCATAATTATTATTTAATAAATTAAATGGTTTTGGAGCACAGGCGTTCGAGGCCGCTGTTGATAAATATCTAAACGATGACTTGCACATTCGCCGGTATTTGTATAATGCTTTACGAGCTGTGGAAACGTCGATGGAAGAATGTATACCTAAGAAGATGGATGCTATTGTATTTTAAGAGGCTCTCGGCTAAATAGGTACGCTCTGTGAGAGGGTATTGTGTTGTGTCGGATGCGTCTACCGTGAGGGTGTAATCTCGATGAACTAGAGGAATACATTGATGAATCGAAAAATCTAAAATATGCGTCTGAAACTTCACACATGAAAAAACCCACCTGCATTGCTTAAGTCTGACAGAGCAGTGTTCCATTCATTGAGTCATAGTTCTATACATCTCAGAGTTACGTACCAGTTTCAATGCTTCCCATGCTACAGCAGACTATAATGGCTTTAAATCCCTCAACGCGAAATTCTAATATAAGGCTGGCCACACGAAATGAATGAAATGAAATCCACAATACCCAATCCATTCAATAATACTGACTGTACGAGCGGAGTCGTGACCTTACAATTTTATTAAATGTATGAGCTAGTTGAGATTTACGATTCTGCGAGGCTCTATGGGACGGAACGTTTGTCGTCGCACTGAGTAATTTAAGTCTATTGTTGAAATTGCCACGTCCTCTCATCTTTCCTTTGGGTTATTTCTCCGTTTTTCAATGATCCTGTCTAGACTTGTCGTTTTTATTTCCGCTACGTTTTACGAACGTTCTGCTCATTTTAAAGAGCTTCTCCCGGCGGTTAAAGCGCGAAATTAACTTCTTTATGCGGCTCTTATTGAACGTTTTTGAAAACTTTTTTAAGCAATTATTTATTTTTTGGGTAGCCAACAGTTGTTTATAGCAACAAAATATTATTTACTTTCTCGGATTTTGCAATTAATGTGTTAATAGGTAAATAGTTATTTCTAAATGACGTTCAATTGTAATAAATAACAAAAGAGGACAGATGTATGGCATTAGAAATATTGTGCAGTCTTCTTCAGTCGCAAGATGACCATTGCTGAACATGGGCCATTTATCACAATGAAATTGAGTCTTTTGCATAAAAAAAAAAATCGTTCTGTCTTTAAACTAAAAATCTCGTGTCTATATCACACAAAAACACGATGAGCAATGAAATCCCAATCTCCTGTTTTTCTAACGGTTTTTTAACACGACAGATATATATTTTAGTTCACCAATTGGCCTTCAAGTAATCCTGTGTGCCAAACTTCATAGTAATTCCCTAATGTAATTGCATTTTGAAAGCGACACTTCAATATTCTAATGAGTTTCGAACTTGTGTTGCGCGTGTCATCTAAGCCTAATGGTGGAATTTAATGATATGTTACATAATTTGCTTTAACTTTGACGCCTCTCACCTTTACTTCTGTTTTTATCTATAGTAGTTCTATGTACCGTCTTCAGTTTGTAGACATGTGTAGTTTTATGGAAAGTGCCTATATTGCCCCTTTTTTCCATCTAATTTGATATTTCTCTTATTCATTAGGTCCGGTAAACGAGCAAACAGATGATGGTAAGTCACACCGCTTGGAGAATAGATGTGTTGCCGGTCCGTCAAATCGGGAGGGAAGCGGAAAGGAAATAAGGATGGGAAGCGAAAATGAGTATTGTGATATATAACTATAACTGATTTGAATTATTCATTACATTAAAGATTTTATAAAGTTTGTATATAATTTTTCTTAATTACTTTTAAAGATAATAAAACTGTTAAACTGCCATTGAATTGAATATAAAAATGCTATTAAGAAGTATATAATATTATAGGATAACTTAAGTTTTCCCGTGAAGGCAATGAAGATAAATTAATGTATCATTAAACGTAAGATAGTATGAGAAAAAGTTACGCTGAAACTTTTTAATTCCTCAACAATTTATCAATACCGATACAAAGTTGAGACCGCAGGAATCAGATGCTTGTAAAACTCGGCTACTTGGAATAAGTAATTCATAATTTGTGTAATGAATAGTAATATTGATTTTTTGTTCGTCAATTCAACTGTATAAGAAAACAAACAAAAATTTAACCTAAAGTGATGCTTTGAAATAAAAGAATTATACTTTCTTTGCCGTTTCTACATCTCTATTCCCTTGCAATACTTTTCTCCATTTTTTTTTCGCAAAAGATACGTTTCATATAAACCTTTTATATGGTAGTTCAGTTCTTATTCAACTGGATATATCTCGCTTTACTAACATCATATAATAATTTGCAAAAAATTGAATTACCTAAGAATTTTATACAGAATTAACCAATTCATCAATCTTTTCAATCGACGAAAGCTTATCAAAAATATTTCAAATTAAATTGAAAAGAAGAACCAAAAATCCATTACGATGAGAATGACTAAGTATAAACGGCAATTAGATTGGTGGTTGTAAGCAAGAGGCACACCCGTTCTACATAGCAGAGTTAATTAATATGCATTGTACGATAGAGAACACTCCGGTTGCCGTGTAATAGTTGAGGGTACATCAATTTGTCTCTAGCTGACACTAATAGCCATCGGGATCAATAAACACAAGTTACTTCTAACAGCGGGAAATCATTTAAAATTGATAGTTTTATGTAGTTTTTCAATAAGGTGATCATTATCATGTAATTAATTTAGACCAATTACATAATATGAGCCTCTGTTTTATTTCTTGTGAGGCTAAGGTGTTGGTTTTCTATGCTGCTGCATTTATCAATAAATTATGAATATTAGTAATTGCGTGAAAAATATAGGTACTTTAAACTTTCGGTATGTCTTAGGCACTCCGTTCAAGAATAATCAGATATATTTTACACTCTACATCTTTGATGCCATAGAGAATAATATTTTTTAAAGATCTAAATAAAAAAAATACAGGCATAGAATTGGGATTACTGGTTGATTAAAAATTATTCTTTATTAAATATGCTTTTAATTAGAATGTTGTTCTTAATTTGAATTTTTCACCATAAAATAAACTTAAATTCATAACTAACCGCAAAATTATTCACAAAAGCTTGGAGTTGTAAATAATAATTATAAAAACATACCTCATTCAATTGAACAAAACAAGCGGAAATATTTCGTTCAAAGGGACAAAGGTCTTTAATTCCACACACACAATAGAATTGAAACAATAAATTCCGCGATGTGAATTATAAAATAATACATATTTTCATCTGTTTCTTAATTAAAATGTTTACGTCATAACCGAGAAAAGTACTTTAAATATTTACCTAGTTAATTACATATCTAGATATATTTTATGATAAATCGAGTCAGATATAAGAGTATATTAACGTTAAATTGTTTTAATATATTTTACAATGTTGTTTTAATGTGTAAGGCGGCCCCTAGACCTACAATAACATTGTGCAATACATTTTATTGTACAATAAGATTGAAAGGTGCTTTGCATCCAAACGATCAATTATATTGCACAAAAATACGAACTGCTCAATGTTTTCGTGTTCAGTTTGAGCATCATGTCCGAACAAGATGCAGCTGCAGCTATAGTGTTGTTGCTAATGGCTAAACGTAAACGTAAACGAACACGTCGCTGGTGTAAAGAGTGGTACAAGAAAAGGCAGAAATACACTCACGAAAATCTTTTAAAAGATTTGATGTTAAGTGAGGAAGCGGACTTCAAAAACTATGTACGACTGAACTTGGAACAGTTGCAAGAGCTACTAAAATTGGTCACGCCATTGATTGAGAAAAAAAATACAAACATGCGGGAAGCAATACCACCTTTTCAACGGCTTTCAATAACATTACGGTATTTAGCGACCGGAAATACTCTGGAAGATTCAAAGTTTCATAGTGCTATTTCCCCACAAAGCAAAATTAAATTAATTAATTAATTACTATTTCCTCCTTAACTTTTAGATTCTCTTTTCCCGCCATTTTTGTGAGCGCGTCTGTTTTCCACGTCAGGATGAAACAAACTAAAAAATATTGCACAATACTGGCTCTACACGATGCAATGAAAAAATATGGTGCAATAAAAATTAAAGTCGCACAAACTTTTGTTCAATCATTGCGCAATCTTCAATATTAAGCCTAATCAATCAATTATATTGCACAATTCGAAATATTGTGCAATATAATTGATCGTCTAGGGGCCGCCTAAAATTGATTCTAGAGTCTAGATTACTTAGTAGTATTATAAGTTCGAGATTTTTATGTTTTTATCGTAATACTTTAAAAGTTGTTATTGTTTTTGACTATTTAATAGAATTAGAATGCTAGTAATTTGAATAAAACCTGTAAACTTATAGCAAAAATAAATAAACAGAAGGGTAGGAAGTCTACGACGTAAGCCTTAGTGATGGAGTAGCTATTGATCGTCTTCACTCAGCACTGTAACTCAAGACGGTACTAGATGACATCTAAAGGGGCCATATATCATGTTTCCTATTGATATAGTAGGATCTGCCATTCCATTACCCTACATGTTGCAATACTTAATGAGATCGTTGACACACTTTCAGCTACAAAGTGTGCTTCCATACAACTTCGATTGGATATAGCGGGGGCGATGGGAAATTGAAACGCATTTCAAAAATGGAATCGATATGCATTCGATAATTAAATTTTATGCTTATTGCGTTTGTTGGAACTTTGTGTATGGTTTTATTTCAGCTTATTGCTTTTAAAGGCTGTGTATTGTGACAGTCCATTGTTTTATTTTGTTTTTAAATTTTATAGAGACGAAACAAAAAGGTTTTATGGTGTTATATTCTGAATTTGCAGCAAGTGAAAGGAGTTTTGACGAATAAATATATTATTTTTAGATTATAGCAGATGTAATACGAGTATAACTTTAAAAATATTATATTTACAAAGATGATTATTACTCTGCTATTGATTGTTTTGTTAAAATTAGTATAGTCTTAATAATGCTTACGTATATGTTTACGGTTAGACTAAATGCTGATTAGTGCGTTGGAGTGTGTACACAATTAACATTATAATGTAATTATATTGGTCCAACCTCATGAATTCACAGAATGTTGATCATAAGTATACATTTTCTAATTTCTGTATAAGAATAATTATATTCTTGTTGGTATTAACGATTCGATTTCAGCAATTGTTATTTTTCTTTTTTTATTGTTTAAGGACAATCAGTGGTAATTACATTACATTAAATTAAAGTTAAAAATACACCAACAATAAATTAAATGTATTACCTTTAGTTGCCACTGCATGCATTGACATTTAAGAAAAAGTAGAAATTAGAAATAAAAAAAAATTTTAACATATTAAAAACTAATATATATCTCTTAACAATAAATAATTTGGAATAACTTTTATATTTCTTAATATTAATGCGTATGAAACTAAACTATTTTCAATTATATGTCCCACGTGGTTTGGCGGTACATGGCCTAACCTAAATTTCTTAAGCCGCGTGATATGTATCACATATTGTCACAATAGTGTAGAGCAGTAAATTATGTGGGTGCGGTGACAGCTGTACTATCTTGATAAACTGTTCCTACATGCTTCGTGTAAATGCGTGGGTTTCCGTGCGCTATCTGTAGACATTTCCCTATGTTATGTATTTAATACATTAATATACGCTTACTTCTGGGTTCCGGAGTGGTATATAAACAAGAGGTATAAAGTTGACTTATACAAGCGGCATCTTTTGATATAACGATGGTGACACATAATTCCAAGGATAAAATCTTCTTCTTCTTTGAGTGCCTCTTCAGTGTTGAAAATGAAAAAATGAAAATGAAAAGAATTTATTGAACCATTAAAATGTTCAACATTATTTAGATTGTCATTTTTTTTCTACCACCCGGTTCGGAAAGCGGTTTTCACTAGAGAAGAACGGGCAATAAAATCTAGTGTTGCTCTTTTCAAAACCAGTACAATATCGTGATTGTTACAAAAGTTACAAGTTGGTTTCAATCAGAGCAGTTCATTGATAATTTGTTATAATTTGCAGGTTGGCCGTCAGCTTCTTGTATTCTTCCTTGTCTTTAGCCATGTGGAATAGTTGTTAGACGGTGCTGACACCAGTCCACTCCCGGATGTTGATATTGGAATAAGTAGCATAATATAGGAAACTGGATGAAACAGTAGAGCGAAAGATAAAATGAATTAAAAGATAAAGAAAACATAAAAATGTTTCTGATAAAATTCTGAAGGAAACGAACGTGCTAAATGCAGTAAAGTTTAATAAACCAACTTTTATTTTCTGGGAATAATAAATACTTATCTTTACACATTGAAGGATATTAAGTAATAACGCGAGGTTTAAAAAAATGAATAAATTTCCAATGAATTTATTCCCCGGAATATTATAAAGCTGTTAAGTGATTGGTATTTAATATGATGAAAAGCAAATCCATCTCTATAAATAGCTTTCAAGAACATATAATTTATATTGCAATAACATACGTGGGCAATATACATAAATCCGCTTCATTGGAGTATTTCTATCATAAACTATATAAATAAGCTCAGATTTCAAACGCAGAAACACTCTTCAACTCATATAGCTTACACATTTAAATTAGGAACAACATACATACGGAATATAACCAGATTCGTGGATAATTGAGAGGAAAATAGTTACTTCAGTATGCTAAACATTTTGAGCCAAGCCGGCGGTCATTTGTAACGTGCATAACTAACTTTGCGCATCAAATGCTTATACACACGTTGAGCTTAGTCGTGCAGTGCGGCGCGCGTTTGAGTCGGACTGAAATCAACGGTGCCTTTAGTATATTGTTAGCATGTGGGGGCGAGGCTGATTGATTAAAGCCTTTGACTTTTTTGCTGATGACGCTCCGTGCGAGGTAGGCCAAGTCGCAATTTGGTTGGAGTTGAAGTTTATGTAGGTCAGTGTTGCCGGGTAGAGCTAAGGTGGGTTTGTGGGACTTTTATCGAGATTACGACTGCCTTGGTGGTGAAGTTGTACTACGGTATGATTGCAAGGCTTAGGTCTTGCGTTCGAATCACTGGTCGGGTAGAGTGATATTGGATTTTTCTATTCATTATCAGCCCGGAGCCAGGAATTTGTGCCCGATATGGCGATATCCCTTGCCCTCTATCACATCGTGGGATGGAATATACAAGGCGGAACGTGGGTGTCCTGGTTACACCTCTACCTACCTCTTCTGGGAAAAAGGCGTAAGTTTATGTATGTATGTAGGATGTGAAGGATACTGTTGTTAATAGAAAATATAAACAACATAATAAATGTGCAATCAATTAAATAATGATACTATATGTATAAATAACCGCAAAACTATAATAATGTGGTGCTTTTTATACCTGGTGGGGAAATCAGTTTTAAATTCATAAGTCTTCTTCAATGTGTATTTAATTAAAGATTTAGAACATTTTTATAATGGTTTTAATTAGACAACTTGTCGCTTACTAATTAATAAACATAATCCGTTCTTCAATGAAAACGTATTATGAATGAAACTAATCCAATATGTAGCACAAAGGGAACTAGAACTTGTTTAATGAACCATACATACATAAACACACGCCTTTTTCCCAGAAGGGGTAGGCAGAGGTGCTACCAGAACACCCACGTTTCGCCTTGTATATTCCGTCCCACGATGTGATAGGGGGCGGAGCCTATCGCCATATCGGGCACAAATTCCTGACTCCGGGCTGATAATGAATAGAAAAATCCAATATCACTTTGCCCGACCCGGGATTCGACCCCGAGACCTCAGCTTTGCAATCATACCGTAGTACCACTACGCCACCGAGGCAGTCAATTTAATTAACCACAAAAAAAATTAATTAACCACATTGTATATAACTCATTTAAGCTGAAAATAGAAAGCTTAGTGAGAATTATAATCTATATTTAAGATTATCATTGCATCCTATCACAATTAATTATCTCTAAAGTCATAATTAAATATTAGCGACCGAATAACTGAGGAGAGAGAAAGATAGAGAGAGAACCGAATAGCAACGTGTTCCAGCTATTTCACACTGTAATATTGAAGCGTAAGGCTCATGATTTAATATCAAGCAGTTAGAACCACAACAGCGGCATAGTTGAGAGACAAACATAAATTTCAATCTCAGAGGCTAATTGCAGTCAGATTAAATTGTTTGCCGAGTAAACCATTTGACTCAGTCCGATGTTTTAGTATCATTTTGAATGTGAGAAAGTTAATAAATGCTAAATGTATACATTAGTTGGTAGGTACGGAACTTACGAACTACGAGTAATGCAGTAGTTTAAATCTACTTTTAATGGACTCAAATGGTATTGTTTTGGTATATTTATATCGTCTTTGAAAGACAGAAGTTTAAAAACGTGTTAATAACGTTTCGGGTACACATTAACGTAATGAAGAACGGCTGTACAATAGACATGAACTGAAAAACAGAGATGTTTAAGAAAAAAACTTACGCAAAGGAAACTCCGCAAAGCCTAATTACTGCCATATATATTTATAACTGGCCACATATAATATAAAACTACCTCAATATGAACTGCAATTTTGAAAATATTCATTTACGATACATACCTACTCATTCTTAAAAGAAATTACGTAATTACTGCTTAACTTTTTAATCACTAATTTATGCATAAAATTTCATTATAATGTTTAGTTTTTCTCATTTTGCCTCGAATTGTGTTCCTAAAGTAATTAATTTGGAAAGTAAACTTTCTCTGTTTATTTTTCCGCTTTATTTATTTTCATCTTTTTAAACTTCTCTCGCTTTATAGCGCTTCAAGTTTCTAAGGTAGTATCTAAAGGAAGTTTCTTTCGCATCCACCTTTTTCGTTTTGTGTGTATTCATCAATCAGCTCATAGATTTACAGCTGGTACTTTTACGTATAAACTAAAACTAGATAGTGTTGAAACTTTTTAAATATTTTGTTATTTATTTAAACTCAATGAATGAAATTTGATAATCAATAAATAGGTTAGTTGATAAATTGTTTGCTTGAACCAAAAGTGCTAGTTTCGGATCTGGGTGTTTATGAAACCGAAAAGTCTCTTGTAGTTCCTGATACCCGCGACACAAGACTCGATCTTAGTGTGGGGTCAGGAATATGTACGTGACTACTGACTATTGAGTGTTTTTATTTAAATAATGAGTACCACTTGCATATACACGCATGTAAATGTATAAAAAAAATAGTTTGTCACTTCGATTTATCGTAACAAGTTTTTTTTTAATAAAGAATAATTAAGTGATTTTTCACATAGTGATTAAGTCATAAATCAAGATATAAACCATCAGGGATATATATTATATAAGATTAAGTAGGGATTGAAACATTGATACCAACCGGGTAAGCCCTGAATAGAAAGAGAATATTTTTGTCCTCAAATTTACGCCCTGGATATTTTGTAATCCTTTTAAAGAAAAGGTTATTAAATGAGTGCGAAGAAAAAATATTTATTACGTAAATAAGCATGTATTTCAAAAGTTGTTTTTTAAATAAATAAATATATTTACATACACCTGACCGACACACATAATTAACCTGTATCCACACGACGATACAAGAGATCCTTAATAAAGCTTCCATGAGACACAAGCCTCCATGATGGGAATTCAGAAACACCGAAAGACTTTATATTCTCACAACACTCAGACCCGTAATAAATAATTAAAGGCCGCACAAACATTCGTACCGATGCCGGAAACGAACCCTCGGCGTTTTGTTTTTTCACCTCGCTTTTAACCAATTGCGCCATCGAGGCTGTCATATCAATGTAACGTCATTTAATTGTGGCTGTAAATTATATTTATTTAAAATAATATTTATGCTATTATTTATTAAAGTATGCCTTTTCGTGACTGGCAAAACCAAATGCAGCGAAATATTGCCTCGCTAATGGAGCTTAATGTTGAAATAAATCAAAATGACAAGTTAATGCCTTCTGTATAGGAGATGACAACCGTATTAAGCCCTCGTTTGCGCTTGTGTTGTCATATCACAAATCATTTCGCTTTTTATACAATTGTATTATTTAATGTTCATTTGTTATTATGTCGAACAATTATGATACTTTGGGTTTAGTATTTTTACTGTGTGTCACGTTTATTGATGTAATTCAAATAAATTCACGTAATTGGTTATAAATTCAGTTAACGACTTTTTATTAATATAAGATTTTCCCAAGATTGTATGCAATGCCTTTATTTTAGTGCTTCTTTGACACGTGCAGAAAATTTTTCGAAGGCGTTCTGTAATTTTCTTAGAATAGTATTGTCGTTTGCAAAATCTCGGTACAATATTTGCCAAAACAAACACAATATGAAGTAACTTGTTCAAGAATAAAAATTTAAAACTTACACTACTAAAAATCTCAAAAACTTAAAAGCAAGCGCGTTTAAAAATTCCGCCTAATATTGCTATGTGACGTGAAAGCGCCAGTAGAAGACACTACAAAAGGTTTTCACAAAACTTTGGCGTCTTTTGGTTTTTAAACTTCCTGTTTTTAGTCCACGTCTTCTCCGGCCGAACGGAGAAAGGAAACACTCCTTCACTTAAATAACTTAGGTAAGTTTCAACTGAAGAACACTGAGCGAAATTTTAATATTTCTCGGCGTCATTTTCTTTGCGAAGTTTTGTGGCCAGCGTCAATACTGGTAGGTATTACGGAATTGATTAACATAACACCGGCTTCCTGGCGTTATTATTCCACTCGCGGTCTCCCTCTCCGTATATTACTTTCAATGTGGATGATTAAAGATCTCAATGGCAATCATTTTATCTGTCCTTATCAGATTGGTTTTCATATAGTTGGTATATTTTTCTGATTAACTTAAGTTGCTATTTGCTGAGTATTTATGACACTTAAAAAAGCCACTAGTACGTGTAACAACACTAAAAAATTTTATTTTCCCATTTTGTACCTAATATGTAAATACTATTAAATTGTTGTGCTAGTACCATTAACACCATTTTATTTATATACTTTAGTTTATATTTATTGGAAATTTACAGCTTACATACAACACAGTAGGTAACAAAAAGATTATGAAATAGATAGCCAATGCAGTGAGTAGACCGTTACTAATCGTAGGCCTGTCTCAAGAATTTATCTCTGGAAATGTTGAAAACGGCTTGCATTTATCGACTGTTTGCAATCTTTAAGTCATTAGTGCACCTTGTGGGACTCCAATACTGCGCTCATCAGTACGTCCTCTCTCGACAGCTGTTAAATTACTATTTAAGTAATAAATACATCCAACAGTCACATAAGTACTTAGTCCTGACCCCACACTACGATCATTTAAGTCTTGTTTTGTGGGTATTAGACACTACGAGAGACTTTTCGGTCTTACAAACACCCAGGCCTCACAAACATTTGTCTCGGTGCGGGGGTCGAACCCACGGCTTCTCTTTTCACAGTTGGCTTCTAACCAACTGCGCCACGGAGGCTGTCAAAACTCCAATTATAATTTTTTTGACATATTTGCAGTAAATAACATTTAAAATTTTGCCAAAACTTCGGAAATATGATGCCAAAGTACGTGGAATTTATAATATCTATATATAGTATAGGTATAGATATTTCAACTGAGTATGAAAAAGCTAAAGCTGCGGTGTCCCTGAGGGATACATCCAGCGTTTGGTGAAACAGATAATAGCCTTATCAAATATTTACTAGTACATGAATTTCCCTTCGCTATATTTGCGACCGTTTTTTGCTATAAATTGCTGAGCAGGGGATGCAGTTCGGTTGTGAATTTGAAGTAAACTAGGCTTGTTTAATTTTATAGTAATGACAAGATTGGTTTTGCTTGGACGACGTAATATTTAACGCTCGTATTCGCTACATCTGACTCGAAACATATTACTCTAAAAATGTCTGCTGCTTGTGAATGTACTTTGACAATCGACGGAATATGTACTCCTTATTTCGTTACTCGTAACTCGTACCTCCTCGTAACTCGTACTAACTTCTTACCTCGTAAAAACTACGAAAATAACACACATAATTACTTCCATATTCATTATGTTATGGTATATTATGTATGTAGTTGTCACTTTTATTACGGTTTTTACGACAACTACAGGGGTTCATTAGGGAAATAGCCGCCTGGATATCGGAGCACTGTCTAGTTTTAAATGCATTTGGGCTACAAAAGTGTTATTAAATAAATTTATTTTGCGGTTATTATTGCAGCTCAATTATCCTCCTTCATTTTCTTTCATTAATTTAGTCACTTCTATATAAACCGTTACGTTTGTGAGCGCCTGTTACGAATCACTAACAGCATCTTGAAGAGTATTGTTCAAACTTCAAAGTTACCTACTTCATTGCTGGCGGTGTTCGCTGAAGTTATGACAGCATACAGCTACAGCACACAATGGGTTCGTAATAAAATAGCTTACGGGTGAAGTGTTTTCAATGGGACTTGCTATGTTTATAAAGGTTTTACTGCGCTCCAAACGGACCGTTTTTATTCTGTTGTCTGTGTTTCCTATTCGATAAATCAGATATTACCATCGCATCCAAAATTAATAGAATGAAATATTGTATTTCATTTATTAAATAGAGACAGAAATTGATCGCACGACTTAGTTACATTTACGAGCTTTGATGAAGATATTAATGTCGCCGTTGTGACATTCGCCTTTCCTTTATTGGAATCAGATAAGTTAATGACAATATTTTTGGTATAAGAAAGTTATTGTCAATAAAATCCTAATTTATGTTCTGTATTATTGCGCAGAATGTTTACAATTTTGTTGAATATCATAAAAGTATGTACCACATCCAATTGAAAATAGCTAAAAACGATTTTCCATTTTTGAATAATAGTTTTATCGCTAGCGGTCTTTGATGTTTGTAACATTTCGATGTTTTAAATCTGACATTGTATTCAGCGTTCCGTTTTTAAATTTAGTTCTTTTTTCCTGCCAGCTACAATATTTTTGAATAGATAACGTTAGTATTTTTATTAAAGCTTATTTTGAGTACATAATTCCGACTTATATTATTCAATAAAAGTATTATTAACTACGAATGCATGTTAATTATTTTGTTATACAAGTAGGCGACTTTTAGGTAAAAATAGGTTTGTGTGGTGGGTTCAAACCTGCGCCTTGTGTTCACTAGCCACAAATTAATCTGTTGCTCTCATTTGTTTATTCACCGTTTTCAAATAGGTATAGCCAAAAATGCGTTTTAAATTAATTTCCACATTATAAATAAACATATTTTTTTATCAGCCTATACACATCCCACTCTACAATACTCTTACTCACTCTACAATCGAGAGTACCATCGAGAAGGGTCAGGCTATATAATCCACCACGCTGGTAAAGTGCAGGTTGGGGGACTTTTAATACCATAGCAATTTACACAAATCGCTATGGTATGCAGGTTTACTTGCGATGTTTTCCTTCACCGTTTTAGTACGTGGTGATTGATTAATTATCAATACGTACATTACTGCGAAAAGTCAGAAGTGTGCCCTGGGATTTGAAACCGCGACAACGCGCAAAAGGCCACCACATAAAATAAACGATTTCACATTTAAAAATATATTCCACACGTCTATAACAAAAAAGTCATAAATTCAAGATATTTAAACCCGAGTATGACCTCAATGCTGCGCTGTGAATCTTTTTCCAAGCCAGACGGATCTTGAGCGGCCGAGTGTCTTGTTATTCTCACATGCATGTATTTTGCATAAACACGGCAGACAGCTACACAGTACATTGTGGTGTGTGAAGTGCCCGTCTAACAAGGGTAGTATCACATTCTAGAACGTCAATTGTTTACTCAAGTGACATTGGTGAATTTTCTGTATATGGAAATCTATACCCATTAAATCCACACTGAAGCAAAATATGTTTTACGTATTAAAATATTAGTGGAAATTTATTACACTAAAACACAGTTGCCTGGACTAAACTGATATTTTTGGATGGACACGCGTAGAGCTAAAAATATATTAATATTTTCACGCAAAAATAAGAAAGAAATGTAGTAAAAATATATCGTTGAATATATTTTTTAACCGATTTCAAAAAGGAGGAGGTTCGCAATTCGATTGTTTTTTTTATATATGTACACCGATTAAGCTCAGATCTACGACCCGATTTACGTGATTATTTTTTAATTCGATGCGGAATTGTTGCCATTTAGTCCCATAAAAAGTAGTTGTTATTTTATGAACATTTTTGCTTGCGCGAACGAAGTAATTTAAGTTTGTGTACGGTTTTTTGGAGCTTTTATTTAATATACATTAGGTCCGGCAAACGAGCAAACAGGTCACCTAATGGTAAGTTATCACTGCCGCCCATGAACATCCGTAACGTTTGAAGCATAGATGTGTTGCCAGCCCAACGTACCAGGAGAGGAGCGGAAAGGAAAAAGTATGGGAAAGGGAAAGGTTTATTGGGTATCAATATATTTTTTATTTACCATATAACCAATTCATTGTAAACAAATGGTTTCATGTGTTCTACATACAACTCAAGATGCTGCGCAAATGAGGATGGATGATCATCTCACCCTAATAAATGGGAAAGCGCGAATAGCAATTCGAATAAGTTTCAATCTCCGATCCCTAATTCTCAGTCTACAGATAGGAATTTCTAACTACGGCCTAACTTATATTCTTATTGTCAAATTATCATTTGGAAGCTCGTGTTCGCTGTAATCCTAATGACAAAATCAAAATTCTATCTAAAACTCTAGAATTTCCTAATGGAATTCCAGAATTCTGAAATGAAAAACATATCAGCATCCATTTCTTTACCTTTTCTAATATTTATTGCTTTATTGATATATGTTTTGTATTAATATTGTTTAGAGTATTATAATTGTCCAACTAATTTATTAGGTCGCTACAATACTAATGAAGCAAAATTCAATAACATCATTATTAATTAAGCTTATATTAAACATTGTATTGAATGTAACAGACAATGTCTTATCATATTAATTAAAGAGGTGGAAATGTTTTCGTTTGTAAAACATTATATATTAGACGCTTGTTATTATTAGTAGGATCATACACATATCCATATTAAAGGATATCTTTTCATCCTTTACAAAGGTTGAATGAATTCACTAGATGCTGGCAGTTTTCAACAGGGATCATCGTGGACTCTGGAGGTAGACGTATTTTCAGCAGACTTTCTAAGACGCAAGCAAGGCTTCTGCTATGCCGGCCACAATTTCCAGCCTGGTTTTTCAAACTGAAACTCGCCCATAAAGAAGATTACTTCCAGAATCAAACCCCAGACGTCGCGAGTACTTTACAATACAGTTTCTATACGAGATCACTGAGACAACTACTTCGGTTTTTTTCTATCATTTTAAAACGGCGTCATCAACCCGATTGCTATATAAACCATTCAGAATCTTACAAAACTATCTATTATTCTGAAGCGAGACTTAAGCCCCGTGTAAGACTGACAAATGCTGTTGCCGTAACAAGAAGCTCCTATAGAAACACGAATATATTTTGAGATTTAACTTTCAATTGTAACAATTTGTCTTATAGAAGCCGCTAAACGGTCCATAGTCTTGGTCTTCAATTAGACATTATCATAAAATACTCAATTCGAAAAATAAATATTTGAAAAAAGAATCGGTTAAGTTCTATTAAAATAATGAAATGATACATTCAATTAGCGCTTGTTTCTTTTTAGCGTTTTACATTTCGGCTATCAGGCGTGGTGATTTTGTATCATAATTTTGAAATTAAATACTTATTATGTATTTAGATATACGTTCTTAATACATTGACATAATCGTGTTATGTTATGAGGCTTCTCGACGCAGATTCGAAGGCTTTGTATCCTCAATTGCTTTATAATTTGAGTCATTGTCTCGCGTCGAATTAATCGAACGCATCAATCAAGTATTACGGCGGTTCGGATCAGATATTAATTAATGCTCAATAAACTCTGACAATGGACTATTTGACAGTATAAAATATAATAAATACACCCCCAGCAGTCACATACATAGTTCTGACCCCATAATAAGATCGAGTCTTGTGTCGTGGGTATCACAAACTACGAGAGACTTTTCGGTCTCACAAACTCCCAGACCCGAGACAAATATTTGTGGGTCTCACAAATATTTGTCTTGGTGCGGGGATCGAACCCGCGGCTTCTCGTTTCACAGTCGTTGACTAGCCAACTGCGCCACGGACGCTGGCGCCTATTAACCTATTTTTTTAAACCACGTAGATTATTTAATCTTAAAACAAATTGTAATAATATACATTGAAAATATTGCATATATTAGCTAAAAACCACAAATAAAATCTAATTTATTTTTATTCGGATGTCGTAATCGTAAACGGTTTTTGATTGTCTATGACGTCACCCATCTGTATGAACTATTTACGTCCGACGACTCACGTACAGGAAAATAATGAGATTGAAAATGGCGCGGATTGATCACGATTATTTGTAGAATACTGTCATGGTCCTTTTTACATATATATGATAGTAGCGCCATCCAATCACAAGATCCATTGCGAGGGTTGGTCTTTCCCAGGTTTACACAATGCCTTGTCTAAGTAGCCTAGTACTGTTGGCCTAGTCAAAACTATATTCACAGGTTAAACCTGATAGTAAACTTGTGTAAGACATTATGTCGTGTTTCGGACGTGAATTTTAATCGCTAGCAGATGGAACTAAATAGTTATAATTAAATTGCGCTTAATATTGTATTCAAATGAAATCAAGAGACAGGACTGCCTCGGTGGCGTAGTTGTACTACGGCAAGCTTACAAAGCTGAGGTCTCGGGTTCGAGCCCTGAGTCGGGCAAAGCGGTGTCGGCCTCTTCTATGCATTATCAGTCCTCGCCGTCTATCACATCATTTATTTATTTATTTGAATAGTACGATTATACAAAATCAATTACACTAATCAATTACTAGTATTTTAAATATAAAGAACACACAAGTCTAACAAATTCTATCATTAAACACAAACAAAACATAATGTTACTAAAAAAAGAAAAGAAAAAAGAAACAAATTTTACAATAAAAGAAAAAATAATAATAATAATAAAATTAAAAATCATGGGACGGAATACACAAGGCGAACAGTGGGTGTCTTGGTAGCACCTCTGCTTTCCGCTTCTGGGAAAAAAGCGTGTTTATGTATGTATGTTAGAGACAGTTAAATAGTGTTGGTAGAGAAGTCAACAAAGCACACAGGAATCTAATTACTGTAACAGCTGTCACGATCAACACGCGCAAAGGATCTAATTTGTGTAGCCGATCAGTCTCCAGCTAACCTGAATTAAATAAAGCATAGTTCGGCTTTGACGTCGACTAGAGTCCTTTAAAATAATATTTTACTGCTAAGAAAAATTATATATCAGACTCGGAGAAAAAGCGACCGGCACTTTCTAGTTGAAGTAGCCTTTTTCTAAGTATATTTCTTTATGAATTCAGCGCTACAGGGCTATTTACGTGACGCAAAGAATTATGATTATGCTTTTAATATTTATATATCAAAAGATGAAAATTCATAGGGAAAATAGCTCAATGACTTTAAATTCCTTTTTCGACATAAATCATTGATACAAACAAAAGTAGAGCCGCCTTTATACAGGGTGCTAAACAATAATTCTACAACGGGAGATAGACCAAACTTTGATGACACAGTAATTTTGTGGGTCTTTTCCACCTCATCTGAGTAAAGTTCTGGGTACACAGGTGGATTCGAATATCTTATCAGCAGACCACGACACATAGAGGATGATAGTTGATGATGGATAAAACAGGGTTATTACATAAAGCCTCCATGAAACGTTGAACCGAATCTATCAGTAGTTTTCAAAGGTAATCCATCCAGTACTAGCATTCTGAAGTTTAAGCCTCGCTTTGTTTTGGGTCTGTGTCGTGCTCGAGCAATCTACTATGCGACACTAGTTTCGTTTATAGCTAGCTCCGTGCTGTTTTAAAGCAAAGTCTCTAACTGTGAAGTATTGATATGCGACAGTGAATAATGCTTTGAGATGTCTAAAAAGAAAATTAAAATTAATTTGAATGTAATGTGATATATAGTTCTTATTAATTTTATTAAAATATACTGTCCAGAAATGAATTTATAGCCTTCATCCAACCAATGGTCTTTTTATTATTAATTGTTTTTCGACGCAATAGTACTGGCTATTTACATACAGAGTCGGAAATTAACGGACCGTAATAAAACAAGAAAAACAAAAAAGCCCCGATGTATCCACAATATTCTGGCGTTATTTCAATATACATACTGTATCAAGATAATTAGAATGAATGGGCTTTAGCGTTAAGCGGTAGCCACACACGACAATTGAACGGGTACTATTCAACAGGCGGTCTGTCATGTGGGAGAAGGGATTATGGAGTGGTTAGAATTATGGCTGTTTCCATTCAATAGGTAAGGTAACTTGTCGTTACTCTTATGACGTCAGTGTGAACTTAAAATTGATATGAAACATTAGATTAAATAACGTCTAAGATTTAAGTTGACGGAGTATACTCCGGTGCAGGAAGTAACTGGATGCATGCACAGGTTTATGAGGAGATCTTTGGGAGAGGCCTTTAGCAGTGGACATCCTGGAGCCAGAGAGCCTAAGAGCCTAAGAAGAGAGAGAAAGAGATTTGTGCCTTTTCATCGAATGGTAATTTGTTGGAGAAATATATTCACTATTTATTCCTTTATTGACTAAAGTTTGATTCGGCTTTATTACATGTAATTATAATTTGTGCTTACTGATTGTCAAAATGTTTACTATTTTTTTTTTGTATTCAGGCACTCAGAATCGGCGATTAAAACTTTGTTTTGATTGCATTACAGTATTAGCTAAGTTGTTTTTACTTTGATATGTGAATATAAGTAAATTATTGTTTAACATATACTTATCTATGACTTTAATCCTTTCTAGACGCCAGATAATATAATAAATTGTACTCCATTATAACAAATGTATTTAACGAAATGTTCAATTCATTCTCCCAATATTATACGATGTACAAGTACAATTATCCATGCAAATTAACAACAATGTTTTGCGAGGGTATAAAATTGACATGTTTGCACACCCATATCTCACTGTTCTACAAAACTTGCCTTAATAGGCACTGTGGACGGAACGGGGTCAACGAAATGTCACCCAACACACCCTATACAAATGTTTGTGAAATACGACTTCACGTGTGCGCTTGAAGGTTTACTAAAGTACGTTAAGTACCATGGCGTTCTATTTTTGAATTTCTTTTTTTTTATTTTTACGGTGCGGATATTTATCTTTTAATCTGGATTATATTTTAACCAAACAAATGTTAAAGTCTTGGTTGAATGGTTATCGTTATTTATGTGAATGTAATCATTCTTACCTTATTTTTTTACAGTAATTTTAGATGATATTCCTTAGATATAATTATTTAAATTGGCACTTAAAATAAAGGTGAGAAATAATCTAATTATTAATTTTTTATTTAACAACAACGACTTAAAATGTAATTTAAAAATCTCTGTAAATGGTTTATAAAAGTACGTAGGTTCTAGATTAATATCTAGTCTTCATCATATAATAGACACATATTAAATTATGTGCTGCAGTCTAGAACGTCTTTGCTTATCTAATCTCGTTAGCGTCCCATACAACGTGAGGCAAAGAGCTACTTTTCTTTTTTGCTTACGTAACATGAAGTTGCCTTTCAAAAAATACATAATTTATATTTTCAGTTAAAATGCAGTCGACGATGTAAATATCTTTGTTTACAGACTCCTGACAAAGAAAATCTCTGGTTCACGTCATTTTCATGAACACAAAAATAGTTAAATAGAGTTAATAAATAATAATAAATCCACCCAACAGTCACATATATAGTCCTAAACGCACACTAAGATCGAATCATGTGTCGTGGGAATCAGAAACTACGAGAGACTTTTCGGTCTCACAAACACCCAGACCCGAAACAAATACCTGTGGGTCCCACAAACATTTGTTTCGGTGCGAGAATCGAACCCGCGGCCTCCCGTTTCACTGGCGGCGTCTGACCAACTGCGCCACGAAAGCTCTCAAAACATTAGAAAAATTAAAACAGTATTTAAGCATTTTATGCTCGTTTCGAAGGATGTTGCAGCCAGTTATTATTACTGGGAATTTTTATAGCATAGGTCCGGAAAACGAGCAAGCAGGTCACCTGATGGTAAATGATCACTGCCGCCGATGAACATCCACAACGCTTGGATCATGGATGTGTTGTCGGCCCATCAGATCGGGAGGGGAGCGGGAAGGGAAAAGGATGGGAAGAGGAAAGGGGTATTGGGCATTTAAAGACTTAATAATGCCTCGAGGGGCCGAGCACGTTGCTTAGTAATTATTACTTGTTAGTATTTATGCGCTTGTAAAAGGTTAGGTGAGTCTATTACGTCATTTTCGCCAATAAAAAATAACAGTGAGTACTTGTGGCATAACTGTAACATAATTATATGTAAAGCCCGATAATATTACGTTCAAAATAAGCTACTTTTTTCATATAGTAGGTTTTATTTTGTCCCAACAAAAAAAAATAGGATCAGCCAAATTTGAGTCACTATTTAAATTAAACATTAAAATGGAACGAAATTTAAGTATACGTTAGGGCGATAAAGCGTTTAAAATGATTTAAAAATAAATAAATATTTTAGGTATTAAAATAATTTAGATGATGGACGTTTTGTTGATTTTCATAGAGGTTTTGTAAAATTCCTAAAGATCCAGGCGTCTAGAAAATTATTAAGTTCCATTTAATAGCTCATTTTGAATTTACACATTATTTCATATCAGGTTACACGTTAATTATGTTACGCGTTGTAGGGTCGTTAAAACCTTGAAAGTAACGTGTAATCTCATTGCCTAATTTCTATTGTAACCCCCCGAACATACGGAGAACAAAGCTAATCAGGATTTTCATATAAATAATTGGCATTTTGACAACGCTGCGAACCCGATTGCCAGATTTTTTTACTGTTACCATATGTTTCACTATTTTCACATAATTAACGTAATCCTCTCAACAAATGCTTAATACTCAGTAATATGCAAGAATTTTCTTTCTCTGTGCTGAATTTGAAAATAGGGTATCGAGAATCTGTGAGCCATGGGGACCTACATAAATATTAATTTCTCTCTTTTGGTAAACGATTGTGACATATTGAAATTGTTGAAGTATGACGACAAAATGCAAAAATAAATTATAGGATTCGTCTTTAGAGTACACTTTTTGTTTTGAGATTGGGAGGTGTCCATTTAATATTTACAGGCTGATATTGACATTAATTTAACCACATGGTCCTAGCCACCCCAGGTAATATTGTACTAAGTTTGAAACCCGTTCACTGCTGAAGTAAGTTCCCGAACCGAACTGAAGTTCAGCTAAGCGGCAAAAATACTCATATCTATACGGGATGGCCAAAAATCCTGAAATCTTAAATCACGATTTTTGATTTTAAAAAATCGTCTTCAAGTTTTTTCAATGTTTGTGCATTGTCCCTGGGGTGATGAGAAACATGTTGGTTAAATTAAGTGACATATGGTAATAACACCCTGTATATTTTGGCCATACTTATGCATAGATAAATTAAAAACAGCGCAGAAAATTATGGCCCTGGTCCTTAGAAAACAACAGTTTTGTGGCTGTTTTCAACGTAAATTCACTATAAATTAAATATGATTTATAAGTTTGCTCAGGAAGTAACAGTGTCTCTTAATTAATGTTCAACTTACTAGTATAGCGAAATAGTCGATAACGAAGTGCAAGTTAATTTATTTTCTGATAAGGCGTCCAAAGCTCGTTTCTAATTTTACGTCATATTCCTTCTCTAACGATAATTGGAACTGCTGAAGAAAAGCGTTCCTAAACTACGTTTCTTATATTAATCAATCCCAGAGAATGGAAAATATTTCTTAAGATTATTTATTTATTCTTTATTGTACACAGTAAAGAAATCACAATAGTATACAAGGTTAGTCATAAAGGGTATATAAAGCTGAAAAGGGGATCCTATACTCATTATAATGAACAATTTTAACTATGAGGCGAACCCTGAATTCGCGAAAAATAAACATCAGCATCAGCTGTTACATACAAATATAATCGTTTGACTCTTCAAAATGTATAGAACAGCCGATTTATTTTTCACGATTCCATACAACCATGGGATGGATATAAGAGAAGGATTGTTGAAGATGTAATAATTTATAATATTTGACCTATTAATGAAATATTAAAATCGTCAGTGGATTTTGAAACACGTTTTGAGCTCTTCGCTAAGATGTCTTTTTATTAAATTATTTTTCTATCGAGATCGATAATCCCACAATTTCACATTTTTGTGGGGTTCGTATTTAAAAACGTGTGCGAATTATATAATTATGTTTTTTAGATTCTGTAGCATGGAGTTATGCATTTTTTTCTTTACTCTTTGATGCTATTTGACAGTAGCGATAATCCCCAACTTGCGACAAACAAAAGATTCCCAAATAATGCGAGTCGAAAAGTATTGTTATATAATAGTTTGTAGATAGAGTTACCACTACTAACATCCACAAACAGTCAATTATTTCGGATCTAAATTATGATACACGGCGAATCTATCACTACAATTTGTGTATAATGTTATACCACCTTATTAAAGGCCGTCAACGCATCTCCATGCCGTATGGTGTTGCAGATGTTCATGGGCGGCGGTGATCACTCACCATCAGGTGAGCCGTATGCTCGTTGGCTCCCTATAATATAAATATTATATACATATATACCTATATCAGGTCAAGTGACAGCTTGTACCACCCGTATTAAAAAAAATGATTTAAATGGTTCCCATTTTCACCTTTCCTATAAATATGCTGATAACAACAAATCTATTTTGAATATAGCTCCATATATAGAAGATCTAATTTACTAAATAAACAGTTTGGTACGAATACACATCATGCTCATAACATCACAGACGTTAATTACGATATTACTAAAATATAATTTTGGTTTACCAAACAGTACACCGTTGCCTCAGATGTTCATAACTACGATAATATTTCCTATTTCGTATTGCTTTGATAACATAAATATTGTCTCTTAACTACAACGTTTGAGTACTGTTTGTTTTAGAACTAATTTCGATATGTTCCCATTTCACTGATGTTTACCGTGACAAACACAGAATACGTGTTATATTGTATCTCTATTCTGTCGATAAATAATATTACAATTCGAGGAAATTGGTTTTAGCAAAACTAGTGTTTATATCTCAGTCAGTTTTGCTAAAGCCATTTCAAGGTATATAATGTTAAAAATGACAATAAGTCAGTGATTATCACTATTTGTGAATCCCAAAAGGAAACCAAGTCATCGTGGATAAGTAGCTTATGTTGAAGAGTTTGTATTCTTTTGTCTGATCCACAGGTATTTCTTTCAGGTCTGGGTGTTTATGAGACCAAAAACTCTCTTTTAGTTTTTATACCCACGGCTCGATCTTATGTGGAGTCAGGACTATTTATATGACTGCAGGGAGTATTTACGTATTATTTAAATTTAAAATAATTCACTGCAATAAAATGAAATATAAAACACAATACTAAATGTTGAAATCGTTAATATCATTATAGATTATGCTCTTTTTACATATCCTGTAGCAGATGATAAACGGCTGCTCCGTGCAAATGTATGGACAGTTAAAATGTATTCAGAACGAGTTTCACCTCCAATTTAGTGGGCAATAAAACGAAACAAAGTGAAGTGAATTCCCTACTAGTTATTCCATTTTCTGAAGATATATCGACGCTACGCCAGCTGCGCCTTAAAAACTACGCCTGGCCGGGTCGTTAATAAAAATATTAAAATCTTACTCGAGTAGTTAGAGGAAATAACGACCACGTATTTATTGGGTTCACTGCTTTCATCTTTTTGTGGTATTAAATTAATAAGTGTGTTTGGTATGCAAAATATTATTCAGATTTGTTAGTCGTACCGATCAGCGTACACAATGACTAAATACCTTTCAAATTGGTGCTCAAAGTATGCCAAGTTTTAAATAAATATACATTTAAATAAATACACCAAACGGTCACATACATAGTCCTGACCCCACACTAAGATCGAGTCTCGTATCGTGGTTTTCAGGAGCTATGAGAGAATTTTCAGTCTCACAAACACCCAGAATCAAATACTTGTGGTTCACACAAACATTTGTTTCGATGCGGGGATCGAACCCGCGGCCTCCCGTTTCACAGCCGGCGTCCAACCAACAGCGCCACGGAGGCTGCCAGGCAGGACATGTTTCAGAATTAGCTTTTGTAAAAATAATAGTAACGAGCAACAAGAGATTATGTCTAATCGGTGACTGCCGACTGCACTTTTTACCATCACGTTAATTCGAATAACTTCGTCGCGTTTATAAAAACTGAAAAGAATAAGATTTTATTAATCTTCGCAACATCAATCTCTACAAAGTTTTTATACAGGGATATCACCATTGCCTTTCTTATTACAAAGAGCAAAACAGAGCAAGAAACTCCAACATTTTTCCACAATATTTTTTTAACGTCATTTTTAGTCGTAATACTTTAAGCTAATTCTGCTGTTAATGACTTTAATCCTAGGAAATAAGGTTGCGGAGAAATGCTAGCACCTATTCCGTAGGTCAAGCGACGAGCTTCCAGTGGCCCCGGGATTGCCACGTAAAATTAAGAGATTACCCGGACACTGTATAAGTGAGACAAAGTGGGGTAGGACACCTCATTTTTCCCCACCATTTCTGCGTGTTTATGTAAGGGTATTAGTGGATTAGGTGCTTATTAGGATTTATCCCTTGATCGAGGAAGTTAAGCGACATTTTATCTTAACATAATTACACTAGAGACTTAATTTCTTTGCAGTGTTTTTTTTTGTTTCCCTACTTGGATTTTCTTGCGTCAGTTGTGAGCTTATATGTCAGATACACAAAAACATGTAGCTTTTGATAATAATATGTATCAGTGCGTGGAATACAATTTCGTCGATAAATTTATTCGGGCATGACAAGGCATTTGATGATTAGTGTTATACGAGTACAATAGAAATGTATGAAGAAAAACCACCATCTTCCGCCAGTTACAATAGGCTAGTGTCCTAAATTTTTATTATTATTTATATCGAAAGGTTACGTTATGCATAATCATAATCAGGAAGTAATTTTCTATCCGTTTAGCAAGTTACAAATTTATAAAAGTTTGTGATAGGAGTAATAGAAAAGAATGCAACATGCACGACGTGACGGTTTCCTCCATACGGGGCATGCGTGCGAAAGAGAAAGCGAGTGTCCCCACATCACTATTAAAAATGTATATATCTCAGTCATTCTACAACCAATTTTGATTCTGTTTTCGAAATCATGTTTTTTATAAGCGATATTTTTATTTATTTATTTATTTATACTTTTTATTGTACTCTCAAGTTATAAAATAATTAAATAAAGAAATAACATTAAAGTAGTACAATGGGCGGCCATATCGCATTGAGCGATTTCTTCCTGCCAACCTTTGGATGAACAGGAATTGTTGGATTGATAAATAGGGCTCGATATATATATATATATATATATATATATATATATATATATATATATTGATAAATATAGGCTATTTTTAGATACTATTAAATACTTAACTTACTCAACCGTCGAGCCCAGCTTGTTATACTAACAGTATACTACGGCTATAGAGTCTTGTTCAATTAACAAAACACAACTGTCAACAGTTGTTACAGTTCGGTTTTATATAAGACAATTCCACTCGGGTCTAGCCGATTGGTATCTTTGACAAGCAACAGTTGCTAACGTCACTTTAAAAGAAAATTGCTAATAATTACACATTCTGGTTATTTTAGGTATTTAGAATACCGGATCAAATAGACAGCAGATAACATCAATGCTTTGATCTCTTACAAATTAAATGGAGAAATTATCTTAATATCATCGTATTAAGGGTCTAAATTGCTTTATGCCGATGTTATTAGTTCGGATTTCTATGTTTATTAAATTGTATATTCGATTTGAGGATTATAATTTTGCCCGAAATTGATTGGTGCGCCATATATTTATATTTTGCGTTATTTCCCTATTCTGCGATAGAAATTAATTGGATAACTGGATGGTAAAATAGATAGAATAGGAATGCATGAAAGGCCAATTGATTTCACCGTTATATTAATGGCAACATAATATCGTAATTCAGGAATCTGACGAAAATCATTGGTGAGATATTTCCAACAAGGATATATATATATATATATATATATATATATATATATATATATGTATGTAGGATTCCATAAACTTAAAACTACACTATCCCATAAATCTATCAAACCTATCGGTACTTCTAAGGCCTAAAGCCCCATTTACACGGGGAGAGTTTCTCGCGGCGAGAATCGTATGCGATTATCGGATGACAGTTCTGCCATAGACTATCGTGTTCTGACAAACGTTTACCCGATACAACTTTTTTATATCCTTACGATAATCGTAACTTCGGGGCGAGAAACTCTCCCCGTGTAAATAGAGCTTTAGTCTCATACGATATTGGTGAGATCTATACCCAAACTGACTTGTATGATTTACATACGTCATTACACCGAACAAGCTTACGTTGAAGATGTAACATCCATTACAGACTACTTAAATTTCATTACTCGCGCCATTTTGTTAACATGAGGCGTGCGATATCACGCGAGCGCGGTAATGTAGTGCCCTCGTTAAAATCCGACTCCAAATTACGTTGAGTTAATTAATAATCTACATAATGTACTTCGATTGAGTATTTTATGTATGGCTGTGGGTTACTGTTGATAATGGGATACATAAATGTATCAGTATCAAATAAATACGCCCAACAGTCACATACATAGTCCTGACCCCACATTAAGATCGAGTCTTATGTCGTGGATATCAGAAACTACGAGAGTTTTCGGTCTCACAAATGCCCAGACCCGAAACAAATACCCGTGGATCACACAAACGTTTGATTCGGTGCGGAGATGGAACCCGCGGCCTCTCGTTTCAAAGCCTGCGTCTAAACAATTGCGCCACGGAAGCTGTCAACGACCATCATATCAGGTACAGTTTACCGCTCTAATAATTATTATCATAACCATAGCCAAAAGATTATCAATTTTTTATAAGGCTATCGATTCATTATTGTAACCTATTTTTAGACGAGAATTAAACTGTTACGCTAGGTACAAAAATCCGTTGTCAACGATTTTTCTCCCGGTACATTCATGGACGAAAAAAACCTGCATGTAAAGTATAATATACGTTAGAACTAAAATCATTACAACTGGATATTATACCTAAATATTTATTAAATAATTATAGCACCTTAGACAACTAAACTTCCATATATTATTGTTCCTCAAAGTAGATATGCAATTATACATATTATACTAGCAACATACATACATTGTCCATTACCAGGACATGAATCCAATCAGTGTCAAAGTATCCATAGTAACCCAGCCATGGATTGTAAACTTACACTAAGGCTGAGTGACGAGCCCTACAAACTTGCGTTCGGCTGTTCTGCAACGTTGTAACAAGTATTCTATCTTTTGTACATTTATACAATCTATACGTAAAACTTCACGGCCTTATTTATAGATATTTTGTATGCTATTTTAGTTATCGAGTGTTTTGTCTTCTTTGCTCTACTGAATTCAAAAGTCGTAAAAAAGGGACAAAACATTCGATATCTGAAATAGGTTTTAAAACGGTCTATGAATAAGGCCGTCAGAGTTTAATTGCATTGAATTTCCTATTGCCTATCTCAATACTAACGTTCAATTTTAAATGACATCTAACACAATCTCACGGTGACTAATGTTATGAATCTGAAAGTGTGTTTGTTTGTTACGCTTCCTTGCCTTAACTTCTAAACCGATGATTATGAAATTTTGCATACATACAAGGTCGTAGGAAAAGACATAGGGTACTTTTAATCCAGGAACCAAGTACCTACTGTTTCCGAGAGAGACAAATGACGGTCGTCCGAAAAACAACACAATACCCTGGTATAAAATCTTGGCCTACTGAAATAATTACATTGTGGATTAATACAATAATTATAAATTTTTTTTCCACTTTTCATGTATTTGGTGTACAATAAAGTATTAAATAAATAAATAAATAAATAATACTTGAAGGACACATAGAGATCAGTGGTATCTTGGACTAATTTTATTGCAGATATTATAAACCCACGGGTGAAGCCGCGTTCAATATAATTACTCCATAATAGTTCTCCTGGTAATGGCTAATTTTTCATGTGAGAAATGTTTCAGTTCTGCTAGTACTTCACTTTACTGGCAGGTAGAAAATCGACTCAATCTAGCATCTACTGCATTTGTTGTGCCAATTAACAAATTTTAAAACAATTTATGAGCTTTGAAATTGATTTTTAAGTAGAGCATGCACTACATATCTACGTACTGAACTTGATTTACAATTTTTCCTAGAAAATAATTAGGTAATCATCTAGGACGTTAAAGCTTTGGAACTCAAATGTTTATGGAACACTCAAATGTACTCTTGTAAGAGTTTAATGAAAATTTCTGTGAAGTGTTATTTTCCTACTAACATTTCAACGATATGACCAGTATTAAGTATCATGCCAGTTATTTACAGTAAAGAGCTACTACTGAATAATAATATAGTCACATACATAGCCTTGGCTCCATACTAAAATCGAGTCTTGTGTCGTAGGTATCAGGAGCACAGAGAGACTTTTTGGTCTTCCAGACATGAAACAAATATTTGTGGTTCACACAAAAATTTTGTCTCGGTGCGGGAATCGAACCCGCGGCCTCTCGTTTCCCAGCTGGCGTCTAAAAAACAGCGCCACGGAGGCTGACAAATGTTTGCGATGTACGGGTCGGGCGGAAAATATGTTATCATTTTATTTTAAGCCTCTGACTTCTAAGGAACCTGCATTACTATAACCATTTATACCAATCCTGTAGTCATTTATTTTAATAATCCCAATAATTTTCATAATACAGACGAAGTTTGATACTAATTCCCATCCTTCATTCATTAAATTTTCAAAATGTTTGTTCTGTCGAATTAATTGAAGGATCACTTAGGAATGTTCAATATAATTACAGATGAATGTAATTAATTTCGTCAAAATACTGAACGGTTAATGCAATAATCAGTTTATATTAATGTTTACAACACCACAGAGCGTGGGGAGTGCAAATATACTGTTTTTAGTTTTGCTTCGCTGTAGGCGCTGTTAATCCCACTAATTAGTAAAAGGAAAATGTATTTCTTTATTATTTTAGCTACCTTTGTAAAGATTCAAATGTGAAGTACGTGAATTAAAATAGCATAAGCGAAACAGCACACAAGGAAATGAAATAGTGAAAATTTAATGAAGTTTGTTATGTGGTTGCCGTTAAGCCAATCTAAACGCACTTTAACAGGAAATTAAGTTTAAAATATTAATATACCCAAATGTAAATTTTATCTATATTATTTCATGAAATTAATGAATGAATACCTGGAAGAAATAGCAGGTAGCGATAAGGCCGCCAGTTGTAACCATGCCTTTAGTTTTAAGATATTTATTTGTTAATCATTTTATTTCTTGTGTTGTAGTATACAATAAAATATGTAAATAAAAATAAATAAATATATTTCTAGAGTTTAATGAGGTGCTCAGAAATACTACAGATAATCTCATCAAAACTATCTCGTGTTCGTCTGTTTTAATGAAATGATCAGTATGTGAAGATTGTTAACAATATTACACTGTATGTAATTAAATTAATTAGTCCTCTGTGTATTATATTACAATCAGTGTAATGAATGCATACAAATTAGAGATGATTGTGTAATTATTACTCATACTAACGGTTAATTAACCATCTTAAAGGTGAAATTCATAGAACCTTAAGATTTTTTTCAGTGAATTGGAGTACGTAGTAAGCTGTAAACAGCTTTCCCCTCGTTAAAAGAAAAAGCAAAACCCCTCTCAATCGCATAGAATATTAGTAAAACATACACAAAAGCAGATAAAGATAGACAAACCAGCAATCCGCTAAACATTAACGAATAAAAATACAATTTACTTAAAAATGATCGTTTTAAAATCACATATGCATGACAATCAGACCGCAGTGGAGCGGGACGTGGACACTCGAACAATAGAAGGCTATTTTAGCATTCAGCGCACTTGTGCTCATTACTGGAGGCTTTGTCCTGTTATTTACGACGCACGTGCACTCTTCACTGGCTACGAGACTTTTTATTAAAATATTAGCGAGCCCTTTTACATTCAATTTGTTATGTAAAGCAAAAAGCTGACGATCTAAGCATGTTACTTCAATCGTGAAATATATACAGCACAAGTCAGCAAAAGGCGCTGATTTGGACATGTTCGGATGTTGCGCTGAAATCATTAATACATCCAACAGTTACTCGTACATACACAGTTCTGAACCAGCATTAAGTCGTCAGTATCAGAATCTACGATAGAATTCGGTTTTACTAACCCAGACCCGGAACAAATACTTGTGGTGCACACAAACATATTATGGCTCTGAGATTTAGTGAGGTGTACGAACTATGATGGTTATGTGTCGCTGGTGTTTATTCTGTTTGGTTAACATCGCATTCAACACCCCGTGGTCAGTTACCTTGTCATGGCTGTATGTTATTTTCAGAAACGCCGGAATGTATAAGTTTTTTTTAACTAGGAGAATTTGAATCAAGCCCTCCTGAGATCGAGATTAAGGATCGAAGATCAGAAAAATATAATTAGGAATTAGACTGCCCGTTAGTATAAAAAAAACACAAAATAACCAGAAAGTTTCTGGAGTGGAGGTCACGTACAAGCAAGCGAAGTGTCGGACGCCCACCCACAAGGTGGACGAAGGAACTGGTTAAGGTCGCAATAAGTCGCTGGATGCAGGCCGCTTCCAACTGGTCTATGTGGTGATCCCTAGGGGAAGCCTATGTTCAGCTATGGGCTTCTTGTGGCTGAAGAGAAGAAGAAAAAAAAGAACCAGTTGATCCAAGAGAGTAAGCTTTTTTCTATACCGTCACCGCCCCATATAATCTGTAAAAATGCCAGTATGAACATCCTATTTAAAATTTTTAAAATTGAACTATTTAAAATTTCACAACTGTCCTTTCCAGACTAAGTGCTAACTAGTATATTTTGGAGATACGAAACACTAATGTTTGTTCGCAAAAAATATGTTTTTATTGCAGTGCAAATAAGTTTGTATAAAAACCGTCGCGAAACTCAAAAATTTTGGTTTCATTTCAGTTTGCGCGAATTCACCGAACACAAACGCGAAAAGTTTATTCGTTTATTCCTGTGTCGAATATAACATGTAGACACAGATGTGTGCTGAACATCGGCAGCATTTGACGCGTGAAATATGGTTTCCGACAAACGAGATACTCCGAATGGATGTTAGATGTTGCGATTATATCCAAAATGTCAGTGATTTGGCTGTCAGTTCTTGCCGGGACTATTGTGCTACTCGTAGTTGCAATGTATAGACAACACAATACATTAATTAATAGAATATTCGTATTCACTCAGATAGCGACCACAATAAATGGTGGAAAGCCTGTCACTGACCCACGCAGGTGAAGTCGCCTATCGGAGTCCGTTTGTTCCGGAGTTTGTTTGTTTTTACCTAGTTCCGAGAAGGAAAATATAATAATTGTTTGAGCCATTGCTATTCTATATATAAATGAACAAGTTCATTCAAATGTATCAAAACTAAGCGAATTCGTTTGTCATATCTACGGAGACATCACAACAGAGTGATGATATTCTCTGTTTATGCGAAACCGATTTAAAGTTAAACTATGTTATAAAAAACTTGATAACAGCATCGAAATCGAATTAAAAAACGAAGCGGCAGGCGTACAGGCAAGCGAAATGTCGGACGCTGTAAAACGGATGAAGTAAGTAAATCAATCTTACTTTGGACACATATAGCCTACTTCTATACTCGCTTCATCTATGTATAGTCACGTATATGGACGTCCCTCATTCACAGAATTACAAATATAAGTCATTAGATTAGTACATTTTATTAGACAAATTGTACCCTCAAGGTGGAATTATAGAAGTGTTATTAGGGCAGATAAGGCGTAACATCTGGCAGCGGTATCTACGTAAGGATTATTGCGATTAAAGATGTGCCACACGGCCAGGGTCACAGAATCGTTCGCTTATTAAACCCAATGGATTTCCTTCGAGGCAATTAGAGTGAAATGTTGGAAGAAATAAGCCATCGCGAGCGTTACCGCGTCTCAATTCCAAATTTATTGGTACATTTGAGACGTTGAATGTGGCTCTATTTAATTGTGATTTGTGTGGTTGTTGAACGGCTTTTCTTTCAGTTAAAACACGCGATGTAGTCATTACATTTGGATCAAACAAAGTACAAAATGAATGAAAAGTGACAAATATATTTTGCTATTTTAGGAGCATAAATTAATACATCCCATATTAAGAAGTCTTTGTTCTGGCATCACAGATCACGACAGACTTTTTGTTCTTATGCATAATAATCACAGAGACATTACGAGTAGTATCAGAACGGAATTTCAAATCACTTTTTCGCGCTCGGCGTTTCAACTAACCCACGGAGTCGGAGACTGCTCGAACTATTATTGAATTTATCATTTTATAACTGTTTAATATTTCCCTTCGTATCTATATTAATAAGAATATGTGATGCCTCCCATGTCTGAATATATCTACGTCTAGTATACCAAGGGCAACCGATAGACTTAATCCTACAATATGAGTAACGTCTAGTAATTCCTACATTTATTTATAGTCATATTATTACTCGTATAACTCATACATATATAGCTCCAGGCCATGTCACATCAGTGTAGGCAGAGATAGTATAGCGCTGAATGCTATGATCCAAACATATTATATCTTTTGCTTCATAAACTATCAGCAATATCTTTACGGTCGCTCGCTGGTAACGAATCGTTATTTAACCTAGGTTAGATGTATTCAGAATAAACTTGAGCAAAATGCGACTCTGCTTTGACTTCTACAAGTCTATTGATAATTGATACCTATCAATTCAATTCCTCTATCTAGCAAGTATAAAAAGCTAGGTTTGGCGAGACGACAAGTTTAAAAAGTTAATTGTTACTCGTAAGTCAAAGTGAGTGCAATGCATCTAAATTCAAGGGAAGTGCATTGAAATAAAAGGAATCTGACGGATTCTATCGCGATTTGATTTAATTTTTACATTTTTTAACTTACAGACGTTTGATCACTTTACAGTTATACAGTGGGAATTTGTTTATTTCAATGTGTAACACTCGCGTAAATCTAAGAAAGCATTAAGTGATGTGCAATTCATATAGAGTATCCACCAGCAACAAGCACTTATTAACAAAATAATGCCAGCCTGGTCGAAACCATAGTTATTAGTTCAATAAACAACACGTCAACTGTCTCCAATCAGAAACAATTATAGGGTCGCGACACCGGTAATAAAGCCCTAAATGGCCCATTACCGAATTAAATGTACACATTGTTTGATAACCATCAAATGCGTAATGTGCCCGTACTGGCCGCAACTACGGCATACATTACCGGTTCGTTTGCACGTGGGTTATTCACTTTGTATGTAAACGCAAACAGTGTACGTTAAACATCATGTCAGCATACTGCGGATAGGATCACGCGGAACAAATTATTCTGAAAGAGCCCGTCATTGAGTACGAGAACTTTAAAGGCTAATGATACATCGAATGGTGCTGAAACAGATACCTTTTAAGTGATTTTTTTATCGTCTCTTTCGCATGTACAAATTGAAAAGAAATTAATTTTAAAAATAGTGTAGATTTTTTTAAATGTTAGCCAAACTGGGATAACTTTTGTATCATGTAATTTATTTAAAGAAATTGCTTATAAACGGAATATTATCGATAGTTAATGTACCCGTAATTATCATTCGAAGGATTGCTGCCTTAGGCAATATAGTGATTGTTTGTTAAATCAGTTTAAAAATATACACACTTTAATGTAAGCTTCACGTGTGTAAGTTGTAATTAGTTTTTTTCATTTAAAAAATGCGCGTGATATTTTACTGAATGTTTGCAAGCAATTTGTGCAGTTAAATGAAATTAATAGCGAAGTATCTTCCAGATGCCAAACTGAAGTCGGACGTGCAGAAAATAATTTTAGAAGTAATTACACTTACCCAGCTGTAACAAGTTCGCGGAGCGGGGCCGAGCGCAAACATGTAGTTGCAATAAACAACGGATCTACAAGATATGAACGCCATTTTCGGCCATTGCTTGCACTTTGAAATAATATCTTCCTTATTTTGCCGGCTTTTGTAAATTTATCGTTAACCAGTGCCAGCCTGGAAGCCGGTCACTTCCAACAATTCAATGTGGAGATTCTTGGGGAAGGCCTATGTTCAGCAGTGGACTTCCTGTGGCTGAAGAGAGAGACAGAGAGAGAGAGTGCCAGCCTGGCTAAACTGTATTTTTTTAAATAAGCATCCAAATTTAAAGTTCCACTAAGGTGCCCATCAAATCCATGAAAATGAATACTATTTTCATGAACTTCGTTTTTCCAGTTCATATAGTTACAAGTAGGTTTGCGAATTGCCAATAATAGTGTTTATATTGGCAATACACAAACCGATCTCGTTTATTCAAGCTAGGATTTCTATAACAACCTTTTTACCTTCTTATTGAGGTCGCTGTTATCATTTACTAAACAAGCATTAGGATAATATTCTGATCTTACGACAAACCGCTAGAATATTGTCAATTTCTACAGAAAATAATACTATTCTAAGCGAACGCTATTGGTTTTAAATGTACTATTATTGCAAAAAACCTGATGGTTCTTTAACCTACATTTACCTCTAAAGTAAGACGACACTAGCACCGAAGAGTTTGTTTCATAAACACCTTATTTCTATACTTTGTTCTCAAGATATGGGCATCGACAAGGAAGAAAATATATAGTGTAATAAATAAAACTATCTGCAAAAAGACCTGTTTCTTAAACGGAAACGAGAAGACAAGGGTCTCCCGATGAATCCCTTGGAACTTGAGTACCCATCTCGCAATCAGATAACAGCGACAATGGAACGAAGAAAGGTCTTGAGGAAATTTCGTTTATATCGGGAATTTATTCTGTAAACACTATACGATTTACTCTTATTTTGTGAAATTATGTTATTTACAGAAAATGTTATTCAAAGGTCTACAAAAATCAAGTCACGAAATTCAATACATATTCTTAACCCTAAATATACAACTGTTGTGTAAAGGATATTAGGAACTTCGAGACACTATTCGGTGTTACGAGATCCGAAATAAATATTTGTACATAATAGAAATATTTCTTTCGATGCTCAGATTCGACTCGCGGCTTTTCATTACATAGCGGGGTTCTTGTTGTTGTGAATGCACAGACTTTCATTTTTGGTGACTACTATTGCACTGGAGACTTGGAATTTCGTAATGCAAATTCTTATTGACATTAACATGAACTCTGTACTTGGAATTTCCTAATGCACTACAAATTCTGATTGACATTAACATAAGCTCTGTATCAGAATAGTTTCACATCCAGTAATTCTATGATAGATTGTACGGCTATGCATTACCTTTTGTATGGCTTCACATTCGATGCAGTGGGTGCAGTTAGTTGCAGGCGAGGCGGGGCGGTGTAATTCATTATTATTAACGTTTCACTTGAGACGACTTGTACAAGCTATGGTATCATTGTAGCGGACGCTGTTTTTGGGCCCACGAATACACTATTACAATTATTCTGAAATAATGCAATTGCAATTGCATGCTAATTGCAATCCCTGAATCTGTAATTTTTATCTAGCGAAAAAGGAACTAATGAACTTTAAAAAATGATAAGAAATTACTAAAGATAAGTTCATCTATGAGTAATATGTCGAGATTAGAGTAAATTAATTGCAAATTAAGTATAATAGCTGTTACTGATAGGAGACAACTATTTCGTATTATTACACCTGTCATCAAAGGGCCCAAAGGTGTAAGAAATTTGGACGTTTGCTTTTTTTGGGAACTATAGTATAGTTTATATTTTCGTAACGGCTACATCAAATTTAATATGCATACCACAGATACATGTTATCTTGTGGAAAAGACAATTCACGAGCCTCGTAAAAAGTCGAGAAAGCGTAACATAATTGATGAAAGTAAATGAATTGAAATTAATATATCGAAAAAAGTGAAAATGCATAGACTTTACCTATCCTTTTAGAAAACAAGCGTGAAAATATTTGCGCATGTCCACAACACGATCAACCCACATGACGTGTCCAATTGATGGATGGGCTAAAGCCTTCAGAGGCGAGGCATTGTAATTTAACAGGCTAGCACTATGCGGGCTTATTGAAGAAGAGATTGATAAAATTATGGATTTCTATAGTATGCAGAATGTGATATTTAGCAATGGAATTTACAATAGCTATTTAGGAATATTTTTTAATAGATATATCTACATATTTTTCAAATGCTACTCAAAAATAAAGCATTTACTTAAGTAGTGTTTTATGGAATTGAAGGAGTATCTTTACTCTTTTTTACTATTATTACAATAAAGTATCCATTTTTGTCCCACTGCAGTGCAAAAGACATTCTACCTGCGTTACACTCTTGCCAAACTGGCCGATGCGAGTTCAGTTCTTCTCGCCATCTTTTTGTGTACTTACCGCGACTTCTTTTTTATAAGTATTAGCAGGCAGACGAGCATGCGGCCCGCCTGATGGTAGGCAGTAACCGCCGCTCATGGACCTTCGCAATGCCAGGAGCCCAGCATAACCAAGTCGCTGCCTACCGTACTTTTTCAATGCAATAATCGGTTTGTCGTGTCGAACATTCTCGACTCGTTCTTATATCAAGAATCTAAGAGCACACATCCCAGCGTCTACTTTCGAGTATGGCAACTGGTGTGCTTTGAATGCAATGTAGATTTACAACTGGTAAGACAGTTTCAGGAAGCCGCTGGATGCGAGTCGCTTTTCACATGTAACTATGGAAATCCTTGGAGAGGAATGGGGGAGGTAAGGTCAGCAGTGGACTTCCTAAGGCTGAAGGTAGTGATGAAGATAATTGAAGAAGGAAACAGTGTGTTTGAACAGTATTAATTGGTACTTTATTATCACACAGCTGGTCGGATATCTCGGTAGATAGCTTACATTGACGGTGTATAGTAAAATGGATTACGGAATAAATATCCGGCTAATTGTATAAAAGCAAAACTTTAGTTGTTTGTTACTGGACCACAACGTGACGGCTGAGCAGAGTTTGATGAAATTTTGCGGTTTTACTATTGGATTAAAACAAAGTGTATTGTTTACATTTCATCGGGACAGCGTACGAAGTTGTTAACGATTAATAATATACTTGTTTGTCATTAATCAGTTATTTCAATTCTGTAAATATAAATGCGAAAGCTTGCGATTACGTAACGATATTTGTTTATCCTTTATAGAAAAAAACTACTGGTAGAATTTTGATGAAACTTTATCTTAATATTAATAAGGATTTAGATCAGAATAAAATGTAGACTATAATAATTTATGTATGTTACCGGCCAAACCCGATTTCAGGATGAACTTATTTCGCCTGGGTCAAACTAGTTAATTCTGTTACAGATAGGATAAATTCTAAAATCGGGTGTCCGCGATGTCAATGAGTACGAATACACCGGTCTAGACAAAGCGATAGTTAGGTTACGCAAGGTTAGGATTGAGATAAATTATACAAGAACAAAAGTGGATAAATTGAAATAAAATGGATTAAAAAAATATGAAATAAACTAACCTAACCTAACGATTATTTCGTTGCGGTCGACTATATTCATTCTCAGTTTACTTGTGCGTTTTATTTACATTATCCCGAAAAGCATTTATTTTTGTGTATTTTCAAGCATCATCTTGGAATAGCATGAAATTCGTAGGAAATATGTATACCCCACTGGTTTGGCCTAGGCTATACTGGTTTGTTCTATCGCGTGTAGGGAGAACTAGTTTGGTCTAGGTGAAACTAGTTTATCCTAAAATCGGGTTTGGCCGGTAACATAAATAATAAAGCAATGTTATTGCTTTTCATACCATGAAGGCTATGATGCATATAAATTATGTATGAAAACAGTGTAATATTATCAGCACCAATATTGATACGACGCTGAGTACCCATTAATATTCACCGCGTGTTCTCAAAAGAATTTCACTCAATTTATAACTTTAAATAAATATAGCCCAGATTTCTTTTCCCAGAAGATATTTTTCTTCAAGTGCTATAAATAGTTTTACCTCCGTTTTCTGAATTTCCGCACTTTGGCCTTTTGTTCGCTAGAATTTTTCATTGGGGATTGTTTTTAAAAGAAAGATTTATGTTCATACTAAGATATTTGTAGGTATGTTTTTCTTGAATGAACATCAAAAATCCGCTCAAATGCATTTGTGATTACGTTACTGTACGATTGCTCTGAGTCAATCAAAATGACTATGAATAATCGTTGAGTTAGGTGTTATATAGAAATTAAAAATTCCATGTTTTAAAACAAACAAATTAAAAAAAAAAATTGTATAAAAATCTATATTGTCAATAATTTACACGGCTACATAAAACTTAATATGTTTATGGCATATTTAGACGAAAGTTTTTTTTTTCATATTTTTAAATCTCCATCGAATGTGCATATTTAAATAGGTATGTACATAATTTATTCGTCATTGGAAGACAGCTTACAAAGCAATCTTTAATGAAATTGATTTGAGTGAAATTGTGTGAGGAAGTTGTAATTAGTTTTACTTCTGTCTTACCCGTCGAATCGCTCGGAAATTAAATAGTAAACAATTTCATCGCCCTTTCACGCGTATTGTCTTTTATTCTATTGAGGAACTTACTGCAGCTTTACCAGTCAATATAAAAGGTCTGAGAGAAAATATTTCATAATTATTTGACATCGTTTTGAGGAGTTAAGTTCAGTGGATTTCCCATGGCCATAGAAGAAAATATACTCTGTTGCTTGATTGTATCAGCCCATATAAGTATGTCCCACTGCAGGGCACGAGCCTTCTCTACAATCGAGAGCACGATTGAGAGTGGTTAGGCGTTGTTGTTTATGAATAAATAAAATGATATTCATGTTATGATATTAAAATCTTATTTTGCATATGAATTATCCGACATATGTACATAGATACATACAACATAATTATGTACATAGATGTCTACAAACTGCAAGACTGTTCCGTGAGCACATAGCGGTATCGAGATTGACCAATTTGCCCGTCATTACTCCTTGACCGGCTAAAGCCGAACTTTGTCGGTTATCGTAAGTACATGCATAACAACTTAGTCTTTATAGCACCCCATATTAAACTATGAAGCACTCAGTACGAGCCGGTAAGTTAAACTTGTTACTGTTAAATAGCTTTTACTGTACGATACTGCACTAGCCCATAATCGGCCTACTGCTGAGCACGTTATTGCTCTACAAACGAGAGATCGATTGTGAAGGATTAGGCCGTAATCAACCACGCTGGCTTGGTGTGGGTTGGCGGACTTCACATATCATCTATATCTGTATCAGCTCATCAGTGGCGAAGGCTCCATATAACTCGATTCCGTGCGGCTTACCTTTTGTAATTTATCATTACACTATAAACAAGCAAATCTTTCAAAATTATTTATGTAATATCTAAACTCATTTTATTCAACGACATCTGTCGGCCACATAGGTAAATATTACTGCGGAGGCGCATAGCAAACACGTAATTAGATTGCGCCGCGTTGCGACCTCTGGCGAATTACTGCCAAAATTGTTCGGCTTATTGAAAAACAATGGCGCGGCCCGTGCGCCGACCGCCCGCGTCGGCTGCATGTTACGCATTGGTGTGACATGGTTGTGTATTTTGCAACAAATCACGCAAAATTGTATCTTAAACTTATAATGATTTAAGGTTCAATTTCCGTTGAAAAAGCAGAAGGCATGCTGTGACTCTTCAGCATTTGTGTGTGTATTTGTGTAGATATCACTGCATTTGTAAGTGTTGTATTAACATTTAGACAGTATACGAGTATTAGCTGGTTCACGCATTTAGTTTTTAATGTTTTAAATAAAAAAATGTACATAAATATTAATAGTATTATTATGTTGTAATGGAAATTAATAATCGTGAGGGACGTACATGTTTAGATTGTCAATTTCGGAAACAACGTTACTGTTTAGATTTTAGGAAGTGCTCGACTACTAATAATACAACTAATAAAAGCGCGGCTAACGTACTTGTTAACATTGTATCTAGATTATAAATTTTTCTTTATTAATCTTATATTCACGTGCGGTTTAAAAATATACTTTTTTACTTTTCTCATGATGACATTGCAACTTTTGTATATTGGAAATATTAAAATATAATTGACGACCGCAGTACGTAGATGCCATCATACGAAACGCAATCGTTTCGTTTGGTGAGTGAGATTGTCGGAGGAAGAATTTGCTGGCGGTTGGATATTCGCAAACGTCCGGATATAAGGATACACGTACATATTATGTAAATGTGTCACGTTTCGGGCTAATTCTGTAAAGCATCTCACGATAATTTGATCTACTCAATGTGGACTGCACTATGTTTACTATCAAGTATCAGTCGCATTGTCTTCTCTATGTAGGGCCAGTAGGTATAAACAAAATAAACACACTTATTTAGCGTATTAAGCTTCGGCTTCCCTTTTTAAAAAAATCACCCTTCGCCACTGCAGCTCATACACATCTGCAGGGCACGGGCCTCCTCTGCAATTGAGAGTACGATTTAGAGGTGTAAAGCCATATAGTCCACCACGCTGGCCTATTGGCGGACACTTCACACCGTAGAAATTCTTTTAAAAATCGCTATGGTATGCGAGTTTCCTCACGATGTTTTCCTTCACCATTATAGTGGGTGTTGACTGACAATCACTACACACCTAACTCTGAAAAGACAGACGTGTGCCCTGGGATTTGAACCCGTACCCACCGTGAATATCCCATACCATAGAATATTTAAAATATTTAGTGGGTCATTGTCAATCACCAATCAATACACACCTAACTCCGAAAAGTGGTGTGCCCTGGGATTTGAACCCGCAACCACCGTGAACATCACATACCATAGAATATTTAAAATATCTAGTTCTTCAACCAGTAGTTGTTAAATAGCTTTTATTCGACACATTTAAATTGACGAGTCCTGTTATTGGCTCCGATGTCTATGTTCCACGCATGAATATGAAAATCAAATAAGCGTGCAACAGAGCGTGGAAATCGAGGATTACCTATGTAATGGAAATACGTCGCTTTCCCATAAACCGAGCACTTTTATATAGTTGCCTATAAAAAACAAAGGAGGTATTGCTTTGATAGTCATAAATATTGATGTTTTATTTTCGTAGTCTATTTAATTTTTATTTTTCTTGGGTATTTTTACTGGCCGTTAGCAACAACGTGTAAAATCTGATACAGTGGCTTAAGCGCCATTTACACGGGGATAGTTTCTCGTGGCGAGAATCGGATGTGATTATTGCATGACATAACCGCCATAGATTATCGTGTTCTGACAACCATTTACACGATACAACTTTTTTATATCCTTACGATGATCGTATCTTCGAGGTGAGAGACTCTCCCTGTATAAATGGGACATTACAAAATTTTGTCGCATTCAGGGATCAGTCAGTGTATAATCTACAAAAAATCTAGATTATAAAAAGCCTTCTATGCCGTATGGAAATATAACATCAAGTTCAACATACTGGTTACTCTTTTACATAATCTAATTCATGATAATGGGTCACCTACCTATTTTGAAATACGAACTATAGTCTTATTTTTGGTTTGTATTGTATCAGGGCCTACTCTGCAATCGAGAGTACGATTGAGTGTGGTTAGGCCATATATTCAACCATACATGCCATATAAATTTTATGTACTTAATTTAATGTGCGTGGTGATTGACTATCAATACACGCATGACTTCGAAAAGTCGGAGGTGTGCCCTGGGATTTGAACCCGCGACCACTATGGAACATGTAGGCAGCCGTGTTTGGTCCGTTAGCAATTTAATAACAAATAACTTTATTACTTTTTACTTATTACTGAGATTTCTATCGTGGAAGATGTCTGAATCTCGTATTAAAGCGACAATAAATTTACATAAGTATAGACAGATATTACAAAGTACTAAAAGACGAAGTTAAAACAATTGAACCGAACACTGATTGGCACTCTCGTGAAGACTCAATTCGTGTGAATAAAAAGTGATTTATTATCTCCTAAGACTTCTAGGAATCCAATATTCGCCGAGACGATTTTATTCCTTTTCATTTCATCCTGTTTAAGACGTCGTTACTGTTCAGTTATACGAGAACTATTTTAAGATATTTGAAATTTGTCAATGTCGCCCCTGCTTATTAATCATTGAGTAATAAAGGTAAATTATTCGGGGATGACAGGAATAACTAAAGGTAATATTTCGTTTTAATACAAAAAGGGTTGCTTGTTAATACCAAACAAGTTTAAAATTAGAATTAAAGTAGCTGAGGAGCTTAGAAAGGCTGAGGAAGAAGGAGCTGAAGCAAGTCTCTGAACCAGTGGTTCCCAAAGGTGGCTGGGCACCGATCCACGTAACAAAACCTGCCAAATTCGGGACTCGCCTTTTGCCCGTAACGGGGAAATAAAAGTATAGGTAAAATAACATTATAAGATTTACTTACAATAAATTAGTTTAATACTTAAATACCAACAAAAAGTGTAATTTTAATGAGATGAGTGTATTTGTTTCCTATTTTTTGTCATTACAGCTACAGTATCAGTTTCAATTTTAGCTACTTTTAGTCGCAGTGAATAATATACGTCCAATTTATTTCAGTATTTAGTTTTAACGCTGATCGCAGCCAAAATTTGGGGGCGGAGGACTTCTCTATATCGATCCTGGGCCCACTAAATATTACCTATAATTTAGGATTTAATTTAGGAAACGCTGAACTAAACAATATCCATGGTGCTGTAATGAGCGACTATGGCAATTTAGGTTAAAAATCCGTTCAGCAGTCGATTATTGATTTTTTCAATTCGTGTATAAATTTTTACACATAACAATATATTGCCCATGTCTCTGTGCAACCATACGACTGGTTTAACCGCAGGACTGAGGACTGCATTGAATCGCAATCACTCTTATTATAGTTAAACTCAGATCGTTAAATCGTCGTCAAACGTATGTATATTTTAAATAACAATTTATTTTAACTCACAATATAATTATCGGCGCGAAATCATCATCCAAAATAAATTACATACTTATACTTAATTATATAATTTATAGCCATTCGTTTTAAGTGCGTGGTGGCCTGTTGGTAACGGACCAGACGTGGCTGCCTACATGTTCACGGTGGTCGCGGGTTCAAATCCCAGGGCACACCTCTGACTTTTCGGAGTCATGTGTGTATTGATAGTCAATCGCCACGCACTATAACGGTGAAGGAAAACATCGTGAGGAAACCTGCATACCATAGCGATTTGTATAAATTTCTATGGTATGTAAAAGTCTGCCAACCCGCACTGGGCCAGCGTGGTGGACTATATGGCCTAACCACTCTCAATCGTACTCTCGATTGTAGAGGAGGCTCGTGCCCTGCAGTGGGTCGTGTATGGGCTGGTACAGTTATACTTAATTATACGCAAGATAATTTAATTTTTAAAACAATGCATTGCTGCCTCATCAATTGTTTAATTTATTTATTTTCTACTAATTGACAACTTTAGATTATATAAATAGGGATATCTGCAAATAGACCGAACCGTAGTTAACACTCAAATCAGTAAATTATTTCATATTTACGAAGTACATATTGTAGGCAACATTGTGTCTCACTGTTGGGCAAAGACTTTCTCATTTTACCATCTTTGACGAGCTATTTTCCTTTTTCAATCGAATCGAATTGGCCCTTCCGCGGCATTAAAATAAATAAGTGATACAGATATAACCTAAAATCACACACAAATTCCCTACTCCATTGTAAGATTCACAAGTCTTGCGTTCTGGTATCAGATACTACCAGACACTTTCCATACCCAAACCTGAAACAAATACGAAAATAATATCTAGTTAAGGCACAAAAACTATCGTATTAAAAATAGTTTCTGTATCAGCCCATACACGGCCCACTGAAGGGCACGAGCATCGCCTACAATCGAGATATGATTGAGAGGAGTTAGGCCATAAAGTCCAGCAAGATGGCCAAGAGCACCTTGGCGGACTTTACACGCCATATAAATTCATAGAAATCATAATGATGTGCAGGTTTTCTCACGATGTTTTGTTTCACCGTTATAGTGCGTGGTGATTGACTATCAAAACACACATGACTCCAAAAAGTCAGAGGTATGCCCAGGCATTGGAACACGCGACCAACGTGAAAATGTAGGCAGCCGTGTCAAGTCCGTTTACCAACAGGCCACCACGCACACATTGTATTCAAGTACAGAAAATGCATCAATCACATAAAAATAATATATATATATATATATTGACGCCTGACATAAATAAACATTAAAACTCAACCCAAGTAACTCAAACAATTTTCAATAAACATTTGGTTTTAAAAGAGCTCGGTCTGACATGAACGCTGTAGACAAAGCTACATTCACACAGACTTTCCGAACTAAAAACATTCTGCGAATCTGAGGAAAGGAAATATTTCTCGCGCACCTGCTATACACGTTTGATTTAATAACACGACTCCCGTTCAATTTTACTATAACATCGAAATATATTTTATATTCAGTTATTATCATAAATAAAATATAAGTCAACGTATTTGAGGCTACTTTCTAGGACTCGGGTCCGCCATTACAGTAAGTAATATTTAGGACTGTTGTAACATACATCAGTATTAGGTGTTTGTATCGACTTACTATAATTTGGGTGGAATTGTCACATGTTTTCATTTTATATTACTGTACTGTATCAGCCCATATACGTAGGGCAGGGCCCGTGCCCTGCCCTACGTAGAAGAGGCCCGTGCCTCTTCTGCAATCGAGAGTACGATTGAGAGTGGTTAGGCCATATAGTCCACCACCCTGGCCTAGTGCAGGTTGGCGGACTTTTACATACCATAGAAAATACAAATCGCTATGGTATGCAGATTTCCTCACGATGTTTTCCTTCACCGTCATAGTGCGTGGTGATTGACTATCAATACACACATGACTCCGATAAGTCAGAGGTGTGCCCTGGGGTTTCAACCCGCGACCACCGTGAACATGTGGGCAGCCGCGTCTCGTCCGTTACCAACAGGCCATCACGCACTTCTATTATATAGTATGTACTCCTTAAAAGTTTAAATGAAAGCAGGGAATGGCAATGGATTGCAAAGCGAGCCACCACCTGAAAGGATGACTACGACCACTCAGTCAAGAGTGATAACGAATGTTACAAGAAAAATAAGTTTACTAGTAGGTCATAGCGGCGGATGGTAACAGCATTAGTGTGAGGGCTTTTGTTACTAATCCGCCAGCCTGGCATGTAAGTATAGACGAAACTTTTTTGATTAACGCTCAATGGCTTAATTTTGAAAAGGCTTACTACATCGGACGAACAGGCTGATGGATTTATAACTTCAAGGGCAGCCTAAATGAGTTGTAAATAGTGAGTATTTTTTTAATGGCCAGGTGGGGTAATTCATTTTATTTTATATTTGCTTTACGACCGGAATTCGTGATTTGCACGAGATTGGATATTTTTATGTATGAAATGAAGTAGAATTATTATTTAATATCAAATCTTTCTACAATATGCTATTGACGTAATCTACGTAAGGGATGTTAGCAGGCATAAAATATAATAAGGTGTTAATTAGTGACATAGAAAACATCGCTTCAGCCATCTGAAAATGATTGCCCTTAAAAATGTCTACAGCAAGTTGTACGAAGTAGCCTGCATCTAACGACTTCCTGCAGTCTTTACTAGATCATTTGTTTAATTCTTAGATGCAAAAGTTACTAGAATACTCCGAAATTATTATAAATGGCTTCCTCCCTCATCTCACGGAAGAATGTAATAAACATTATTCTCTATTAACTGTTTGTGATTCAGTTTCAGATCTCAACTTAACCTCAGCTTTATTACATTTCTAATTGCTTTAACAATTCGACGCCAAATTCCGAGCATACCAAATTTCGCGCAAATAAAGCTAGAGTACCAAAGTGCTTTGACGAAAGACGTTCAACAACAATTAGTGATATATTTTCATAAATAAACTTCATTGTCTATTAATTTGTATGATTGAAGTGTGAAACTATATATCAAGTGAATAACAATATGTACTCGTATCTATAATAAAATAAATCAACATGGTTTTCTAGTTATTTTTAGGTGAAAGTAAAGAATACAGAACGTACATACGATATTTTTGGTAAGCTAAATCATTATAATCAGCTTTTAAAAATATATTTATTTATCCGGTTTAGGATATTTTCATTGAAAATTAAAATAATTTATTGAATCCATTAAAATGTTCAACATTATTTAGATTCAGTCATTTTATTTTTCTACCACCCGGTTCGGAAAGCGGTTTTCACTAGAGAAGAACGGGCAAGAAACTCTAGTGTTGCATTAGAGAAGATATATAAGTAATATTTAATAGCTAAATTAGGTAGGAAACGAAATTATGTAGCAAAATAATGTGATAATATATACGACTAATACTCACAATTTAAGTTCATTAGTATTATATTTTCAAACACACGTTTGTAGCTTACCTGAAATAAAAAAAAATATGTTATTTTGCATAACAACTATTTTGTTGCTGTCTTAATATTTTATGAAAAACATTTTTATACATTTTCATTTGTAGTCCTTTTGAAAGAGTAAATGAAGTTGCTATAAAATGCAACTTGCTGCAAAAAGGTTTTACTGAAAGCTGGAGTATCTTGGTTCAAATTGTTGTTTTTGCTACTTATCTCCCAGAGCAAAAACCTGGATCTAAAACTGTATAAATAAAATGTCTGAGAAATTTCCAACTAAAAGTATTGTCTACTAGATGTCCTTAACCCGGTGTTTCTATAGTCGACGATATTAATAGATACATACATAAACTCACGCTTATTTCCCAGTAGGGGTCGGCAGGGGTGCTACCAGGACACCCACGTTTTGCCTTATATGTTCATAGCCATATCGGGCACAAAATACTGACTCCAGGCTGATAACGAATAGAAAAATTAAATATCTTTAAGGCAGTCATATAAATATACATATAAGGAATAATAAATGAAATATTTTTTGAGACATTGTTATACGAAAAATATTTTTATTCAATCACAAAATTTTAATATATTTCGTTTTATTTGTATTGTTTTTGAGTGCAATAAAGTGTATAAAAAATTGAAATCGAATCCTAAAATGTATTTATAACAGCTTGTTGATCCACTGGTCCCGTGAGGATTGCCTACCAATTATTGTTAAGTATTACTATTACTTATTGTTGATTACTTTAATTTTCAATCTATCGCATTATATTTCTATTTATATTTACATAATGCTTCATTCAATTCTAGTGGAGCTAACTATACAGGATTCGAAGAAATGCACGTATTGTTTTCTCCCCACGAGAACAAATCGATTTCTACGTCACAGGAAATGTTTTCACAATCTAAAGGTTATTCTATTTGTGTGGCCGCGTCACACGTGCACATTGCATTTTATAGATATATGTAGATGGAATATAGCAATAGCTCAGTTAAGTTAGAATCGTATTGTGAAATAAAAGGTTCAAAGGTAACATAGGTATTTTCAGTTGACTACCACTTTTTGGAACAGCAAAAAACTTGGAAGGCTACATACGTAAGAGTTCACTTCAACATAATTAATAACTTCGAAGGTATTTGAAGTGTAGCATATTAGGCCAACTGTACTAATTCGATCAAATTAATTTTGTCATCGTGATCAGCCCGTTGCAGTCTAGTGCTGGACATAAGCTTCTCCCAAGGTACGCCACAGAGCCCAATTAATTTAGTAATACTCGTATACACTAAACCTGTTGTTAGATTCCAGATTATAGCTAGCCATACAAAAACACATTATAATTTAGGGACGGATCACAAATCAGATCTGTGATTTGACCATACTATTTAGTATTTTGTGTATCAGTTGCTCTGATTTAATTGTTATTCGTTGGTTTTGACGAAAGACACCAGGCCGGCATCAGGAAGAGATATACAAGACTATTACTGTCATATATTAGCAGTTTTACCCGCCAAGCATGGCCTCAGATATTTCCAAGTTCAGATCGACTTTAATCGACAGTTTTGCTGACGCGTTTCGTTCGGTGAGTGAGACTGCCGGATGCCCAATACACCTTTCCTCTTCCCATCCTTTTTCCTTCCCGCTCCCCTCCCGATCTGATGGGCCGGCAGCACATCCATAATCCAAGCGTTGTGGATGTTCATGGCCGGCAGTGATCACTTACCATCTGGTGACCTGCTTGATCGTTTGACGGACCGGACTATATAAAAAACATCCAACAAGCATATCCGTGCGAGTATGATAAGCCAATCAAAGTATTTTTTTTAAATACTTTAATATGTAAATGCTACGCCATACTATCCTTTTCATAGTTAATTAAGAACTCATTTAGGTAACTTTTTTTGTAATTAAGGTCTTAAAAATATTTTTAATAATTCAAATACACGCAAAAGTCTGAAGAAAAATAAATACGCTAAGATTCCGTAGAAATTTAAATAAAAGTTCCGCTAAAGTTCGGCGTGGAATCGGAAAGTTCTTGATACTTGTGAATTTGGCGGTGACTGCAAGTATTTCATTGGGAAGGTTTCTTCAACTTTTTTAAAGGATTACTTTGATTGGGTTCTCAAGAAACTCTAAAAAAATTCTAATGTATTTGTACGTAATAATAAAATGTTTTTTGGAATACTTTTTAAGTGTGCAGGTTTCTTCACGATGTTTTTCTTGACTTTGTTATTTCGAGAGGTCATTAATGTGTGTTAGGCTTAAAACCACCATAGTTTTGCAAAAAGAACAATCAGTGGCTTAATTTTTACTTTCATTAACTCTCATAAACCTATAAATAACAATAATAAATCAGTTCAGTAACAAATAAAATTTAATTATTAAAATATAATCAGATTGGAAATTAATTCTAGACAAACACGTACCGAATTAAACGGGTATTAACATCCTATTAATTACTGGTATCAGGGTAATGACCTTTTTGTCGGAATCAATTAGCATAACGAACGATAATTAGTTTACTTGTCGGATACACCCACACGTAATAGAATATGGAGTTTATGGGATCATGGCACGCCACGATCGATTTATATTCGGAAGTCGTATCCTAATATAACTAGAAACAATGGAAAACATACATGTACTATTTTGTTTTGTATCGGCCCATATATGTAGGTCCCACTGCAGAGCACGTGCCTCCTATACAATCGAGCGTAAATTTAGAGCGGTTAGGCCATATAGTCCACCACGCTGGCCTAGTGCGGGTTGGCGGACTTTATATCCCATAGAAATTCTTACAAATCGCTATGAAATGCTGGTTTCCTCACGATGTTTTCCTTCACCTTTATAGTGCGTGGTGATTGAATTACAATACACATGACTCCGAAAAGTCAGAGGTGAGCCCTGGGATTTGAACCCGCGACCACCGGGAACATGTCGGCATCCGCGTCTGGTCCGTTTACCAGCAGACCACCACGCACTGTAATTGAATATTATATTATATATTATGATTTTCGTTGCAGGTTAAAGATACAGTAGACATTAGCAGACACGCTTAGTTTCAATGCTCGGTATGTTTAAAATGTATGCCACTGTCGATCCTGGCTTAGATGAGTTGCAGTGGCGGGTATAAAAGTTAGTATAGGAGCACAAATTAGTGAAGTATGATCTAAATTAACTACGTCACCGGCAAAGTGCCCATGGTAGCAACTAGCAATGGACTTGCTTGGGACATAATCTTATCCCATCTTGGGACAGAAATAAGCTTCATGGACAATCGGTGACGGTACTGGCACCTCTGCCTACTCCTTTCGCGATACAAGAGTAAAGTGAGCGTCGAGATGGTTGGAATATTATGTACAATATTTTATTTGCTACTATTTGATACTTACATTTAAAGAACTGGTACTTCAATGTATTCGAAGATTTTGAAGAATACCTACCCCTTTGAAAGTTGTAGTGAATAAATATAGTTTTGAATGAAGATGCAAGAGTCAAATATTCTAAAAGGCACCGTATCATAAGGATCAGGTGTGCTGCAACACTTATTCCAATTTAGCGTGAAATGGACTCAAATATTATAATAATATTCGTGTTAAACTATTGTTGCGTCCTAACCCTCTCAATCGTGAAGGAGGCTTGAGTCCTTTAGTAGGACATATGGGCTGGTTTAATAATATAATTGTTGTAACAATACACATAGATGTACTCGACTTTTAAAATTATTTTTAAAGAAATATATCAGTATTTGGCAATTTACATACATACATACTCAAGCCTTTTTCTAATAATGAATAGAAAAATTCTAATATCATTCTGCCCGACCTGGGATTCGAACCCTCGGGTTCGAATGAAACAAAGCTGAGGTCTCGACCTCAGCTTTGTAATCGTACCGTAGTATAATTACGCCACCGAGGCAGTCGAATTATGAGTTATTATTTTTATTTTGTGAAAAACCGCTAAAAGAGTTTCTATTCACATTTGGTCAATAGCTTACTTCTCACAAAGTCCAGAAATTGGCACCTTTTTATCCTGCTATAACGACTTTTCACTAACACTAGGATAAAATAAAATAAAGCAAAAGATTGCAAAAAAAATCCAGGCTTTGAAATGTCTGTTTATCTGCAAGTCTCTTAAAGTAGATTTCTAACTCTTTATCTGATTAGCCGACACTAATGAACTGAGAAAACTCGCCGAGGAACATTTAAATGAATATAAAAGTCTATGAAGAAGAGTCTCTAGAAGAGAAAATACTATGCTGTTACTATAATTCATAAACACAAGATCACGTTTGTTTCCCCGAACGGGTAGGCAGTATTTAGTATACTAGTTCCATTAATTTTTTGCCAATCTTACCTATTTACGATTCAAGGTACCATAATAGGGACAAACCAATCGTTCTGATGACCACTAAAAACAGTCTAAAGCCCCTTTTACATGGAAAGAGTTTCACGCGGCGAGAATCGTATTCGATTATCGCATGACATAACCGCCATAAGATTATCGTGATCTGACAATCTTTACACGATGCAACCTTTTTTTATCATCCATCCATCAGCCAAAGGAAAACCACTGCTGAACATAGGCCTCTCCCAATGATTTTCACAGTGATCTGTTGGAGGCAGCCTGCATCCAGCGACGTCCCGCGACCTTTACCAGGTCGTCTGACCACCTAGTGGGTGGACGTCCTACGCTGCGCTTTCCGCAACCATTTTATATCCTTACGAAAATCTATCTTCGAGGAAAGAAACTCTCCTCGTGTAAATGGGGCATTAGAGTACTCATTTATTTGTTTTTATTTTATTTATTTTTCAAACGGGTATTCCACTACCGTGTACGATGGCCGCCGGGAAATATGAAAACGAATCGTAACAAAAAATTGTTACTTTACGTCGGTTTTCTATGAGACATTGCTACTGCTTCGATAGTACCGACCCATTGAACACTTTATATTTAATTGTCTACAACAAGACTACTTCTTATAGTTACAATCTAATTAAATAAATGAAAAAATCTTTTCTCGGATGTAGATCCAAAAACTCTGACAAACCTGTTACACATTATCGGGAGCCATGGATTTAAATGTTATATCTAAACAATACATTAATAATTGCAGGAGACTATTGTTCTCAATTACAAAGTAAAATAACAATGGATTTATTATTGCAACCTTATACTCCTATTTAACGTTACTTTGACTTAATAAAGCTCGTCAAAATATTGAAAATTCATAAACTATAATTAAAGAGACGGAAAACAAACTAAGCAAATAATTTGCATAATACATTTGTATATTTTCTGTAACCATAAACTTGTTAGCCTCTGTGGCGCAGTTAGTTCGATCCTCGCTCCAAGTTAAATATTTGAATGGCTTCCAATTTTTTGCTTCGTGTCTGGGTGTTGTAGGACCTTAAAGCATCTTGTAGTCTCTGATTCCAACAACAAAAACCTGGAACTTTTCTATGGGGTCAGAACTATGTTATATTTATGCTACCTAGACAAAGTGATCGCACAGTACATACTTGATGTTATCCGAAATGTCATCCAGACAAATCGATTGCGAACAGAAACTTATCTCTTGCCATTAGAAAAAAATATGCCGACCTACTCAATTCCTTCATCACGCCATCACTGAAGGATCGAAGGTTGTAGAAAGGAGGCAAAATCTGGACCAGCAAACTACCCCACAGTTGAATTGTGCGGCATAAAAATGCATTGGTGAACGTTATGATTCTGTCACGACTTTTAGATGAATTTATTATTAAAAGTACCATCAAGATTTTACCTACTGTAAAGCGAGACACGTGCTGCATAAAATATGTATTTGCATTTAACTTAGTAATATATCACCAAGTCAGACAGCTCGACTCGAATTGTAGCAGTCGTTATAAATTACTGTAATGTGTTTGCGATTATCATTAGGAAGCGAATGTTGAACTTCGAGAGAGAAGTAGGAATATTTACTAATAGAAAGAAAGAAACCAAACAATATATAAATTTGTTATTTTGACAGTTTTCTTAGTTAGAAGATGGCTATGAAACAAGAGGCCGGGAGTCAATCCCCGACAAGAGACATATGTTTGTGTAATTCATATTTTAGTGTCCGAGCTAAGTATGTGAATGTTGAGTGTTTTATTTTATTTATTTGTAACAGAAACTATGATAAATTTAATTAATAAACAACATAAATGTGTTACCTATTATACCTAAGAAGGAAAAACCCGTAAACTACATTATAACAAATATAACTAATGTACGAGTATAATATAGGCAAAAGCATGTCGTAGCTGTGACAAGTAAGTGACCGATCATCGTACTGTTGTTCTGCGGCGCGAACCACACTACAGCTGATTTTCAGTGGTCAACCTAATATGAATGGATGAGGTTAACAAGATACCGAATAACGGGTGATATTGACATATGATAATTAATTTAACCGGCATGTTTCTCACCACCCCAGGTGACATTGTACTAAATTGATGTCACCTGGGGTGACCACAAAAACAATCCGAGATATTTTTTTGTTTTTGCCATTTCTGGCCACCTCGTATACTCGTAGATTACGAGTATTTTTACCGCTTAGCTGATCTTCCGTTTGGTTCGAGAACTTACCTGAGAGGCAAAAAGACTCCCACTGTCTGAGTTGGTCAAAAGCCTTGAACACTAAAATCGCAATTTTTTGACAAAACTTCCAGGCAGTTTTTTTTCAAACTGGGTACAATGGTATCTGGGGTGGTTACAAACATGCGGTTTAAATTAAATACCGTATGTCAAGATCACCCTGTATAATATGTAAGATGATGTAGTCCTAATTTACTGTCACAATGTATGAATAAAAGTCTGTTGCGAGTTAGTAGGCCTTACATGCCATCGAAATTCTAGTCACAGATTCGTAAGTGTGCACATTTATTTCTAATATTTCTCGACTAACGTAGAGTGAAAATTAATAAGAATCAATTTTCTTAATTTAAGAAGACTAAATTGTGTCTTGGTTTGAAACTACAACCTCAATCTCGCAGCTGCTGTCCTACACTTTGTATTATGAAGCACATATTTTATTTACGTCTCCAAATGAACTGACTTCTCAAGAAAAACATGCAATTTTGTATAACGTGTAAACTCCCACTCATCCCGTGTTCCCAAAGCTGTAGGGCTTAAAGGAAATGATACTCCACATTCCACGAGGAGTAAAATAAGATCGTGACGATACCAACATGCATTCTGGATGGATGCAAAATTTTTCTGTACAAGGAATTCCGAATTTCATATGAAATATTCAGAGAGGACATCTGAGATATTTTCACGTTATTTTTCAGTGGGCATTATTCAAATACGCATTCGAGTTGTAGAATAGCTTTTACCTCGTAAAATTATACGATGAATATGAGTAGTCCGTTTTATATTAATTAAAATTAGGTGCACCTTATAATATGAAACTGTTATTCTGTTTCTGTGATTATCGCGCACAACCGCACAAACACGCAGACATAAATTCGAATAACCATTATTTTGGGTTCTATTACGTTCATACACTCCCCTCATAATAGATTTTCTCATATAGTATTATGTATCTTCCGTGTAGAGACATCGACAGTTACGAATTTATTATACTCGTATGTATAGAAGATAGTTATAGGTTTGCACTAACCATTCGTGAAATATTCGTACGTGTATGGAATTTACCTTAATATTTTCAATAAATAAACGATTTAAAATAAGTGTCGTTGTCAGAAATATGTATTTATTATTTAATCTATTGTTTGCAGCAGCAGTGAGGAGTATGAAGCTAATTGTCAATGCTTCACCCTTTGAATATTGTTTCACAATAGTATTTATGAAGATGCTGTTGTTAATGGACTTATCATGTAAATAAAATCTAAATCTAGCGCATGATACAGCGGGGCATACCTACCAAAAATATTCATATTTCGAATATTTGTGGTTAAAGATCTTTATTCACTCAAAAGAAATTAACATTTCACTTCATGAGTAATGTACAATATAATAAAATTAAAAGCTAACATCAGAACACTAATCAAACTATAAACGTATTTGTTAATTCTAATTACAAAACAAAGTTGAATACAAACAAAAACAATAAAGTGGGTAGAACTAATAAAAACTGATAAACAAAAAGAATAATGTCGTATTGGTTCGAAAGTGGCTGCCAGGTCCGTATTTAGTACTTCGATGACAATAGAAAAGTTTTTAATTTATTTTTAAAGACCTCAAAACTATTTGTTGATTTTATTTCTTTGGGTAAATTATTATATATTTGGGCACCTTCGTAACGTATACATTTTTTTGCGTAGTTAGTGCGTGGTTTAAGAAGAATAATATTATTTGCGTTGCGGAGTGAACGTAAGCCTTCTCCCTTTTTAGTTTTGAATGTGATATTTGAATGAATTCTATTGTCCATTATTTTTCTTATTAAGATACATGTACTGTATCGATATAATTTATTAACTGACATTAATTTAGTATCCGAGTAGATTTTCTCTGTTGCAGTATAATAGTCGTAGTGGAAAATTAATTTTACTAATTTATTTTGTTTAATTTGTAAGTCTTTTAATAATGTTTTTGAAGCACTACCCCATACTTCTACTAGATATGTAAGATATGGTTGAACCAATGAATAATAAATATTGTAACGAACCGGATATGGTATACATCGAACTATTCTACGTAAAACTCCTTGCAGCGATGACAATTTTGTCCTTATTTTATCTATGTGAGCCTTCCAAGTTAAGTTACTATCGAGTATTAATCCTAAATATTTCTCTTCTGTACACTTTTTTATTTTAATGTTGTTAATTGTCAAGGGAATGTGATCCTGAATCTTTCTGTTTTTGGCCTTAAAAATTAAATAACTGGTTTTTAGAATGTTTACTGTGAGCAGGTTATATTGGAACCATTCGTGTAATCTGTTAAGGTCTTCTTGTGCCAAATTAAATAAGTCGTCAAGAGAGTGTCCAAAATAAAATATACAGGTATCATCGGCATACAAACTTATCTGACCATGTAATGAAAGTTGGCTTATGCTGTTTACATATGTGAGAAATAATAATGGACCCAATATGGACCCTTGAGGTACCCCGCAGTTTATAAATTGTTGGGAACTTTGATATTTACCTATTTTAACGATTTGGACTCTATTTGTCAGGTAGGATTCAAATATTTTATAAGCTATACCAATGATTCCTGCATTTTGCAACTTCTTAAGTAAAATTTGATGGCTTACTGTATCAAATGCCTTTTTTAGATCAATAAAAATTCCGAGTCCAAATTTCTTCGCATCTATGTTAACTTTGATCTGCGTAACAAGATCTATTGTAGCGTTTAGGGTGCAAGATTTAGGCCTGAAACCATATTGGCGATCGAAAAGAAAGTTATTCTGCGTTAAAAAGTTGTTAAGTCTATGATAAAGGACTCTCTCAAATATCTTAGAGATGACCGGTAATACCGAAACTGGGCGATAGTTTCCCGGATCTGTTTTTGTTCCCCTTTTGAAAATTGGCGTGACCTTGGCAATTTTTAGTTCATCCGGAAAATTACCATTTTCTAAACAAGAATTAATACAAACTACTAATTTTGGAACAAGGTATTGCTTTATGCATTTGACTACTTTTGTACTGATACTATCAATTCCGGAAGCGCAGCCACTTTCAAGACTATCTATAATTTTTGATATTTCAATTCCATTACAAGGCTTTAAATGTGACAAAGTCAGTGTATTAGGGTTAGTGTATGTGTACACAGAATTTTTGTGGTATTTGATTGGAATCTGTTTGGCAAGACTCGAACCAATATTTGCAAAAAACGTGTTGAAGTGATGACAAATTTGATTTCCGTCTTTTATAATTGTTTTATCGATCTCTATTATCGGGGGTTTCACGTCCATGTCATTGTTGTTACTTGATAAAAGATTTATAAGTTGCCACATTTTTTTTGGATTCTTCTTGTATTTTGTAAAAGCTGCATAATAATACCCCTTCTTCGATTTAGCAATTAGTTGTGCAGTATAATTTCTTTGCTTTTTGAAGTCGGCTTGCAGTTTTTTGTTCGTAGGGTCTTCTTTATTTCTTTTCCATAGTTCATTTCTCAGCGTGATATTTCCAATTATATTCTTATTTATCCAGTCTTTTTGAGGTTGGTTTAATATTTTTGATTTTTTTACGGTACTTTGTTCCATTATATGTGTAATATATCTCACTATTGCGTCATAGGTAAATCCATTAGCGAAATTAATCCGTTCTTCTCTTGCATGATCGGTCAATTTTAGGTAATCAATTGCATTGTAATATGATCTAATTCTTTTATGTTTATAATTTTTAATTCCGAGTAATATTTGATTGTGATCAGATAAAGATGAATCTGCAATACCCATATGAAATTTCTTATCATGAAGATTGGTGATTACGTGATCTATTATCGATTTTGTGGTAGCTGTACTGCGTGTTGAATATTCTTCTTCTATTTTATTTAGTATTTTGTAGCCATTTTCATTTATTATTTCTGTGTATCGTCTGACGCTTTTATTATTTGCCAACAAATCTATGTTAAAATCTCCAACAAGAAGTGCACGTTTCCTTTTTTGCAATTGTTTCTCGAAGTCCTCCAGGAACACTTCCATATTGGAATCTCCAGGCTTGTATATCACCCCGATATCTAAATTAAACTTTTCTATATGTATCCATAGATAGTTGTTTCCGTTATAATAGATTTCTTGTTCCAAATTGTTGTGTATATCTTTATGTATAAATATGGAGACCCCTCCACCCATTTTACCTGTTCGTAGATTATAGTGATGATCGTAATTCGGAATTCGTATAGCATTTGCTTCATCTTCAGTTTTAATCCAGGTTTCCGTCAGTAGGATTATATGTACCAACATTCCTATTGAATTTACAACACACTGCAGTTCGTCGAGTTTACCAGACTTGACAATATTTCATCCACAGCATTTTATTTCAATCGCGTCCGATATTTAATATACGAATGATAAGTGAATAAAAGCAATTTCATTTGATTCGCATCCTGTTTGCAAGCACATTTATTTAGTTTGCTGAGCGGAGGCAATTTTCAACCATTCAATAGTATTTCACTCGCCACAGTAATCCTTAATTTACGCACTGCGCGAAGTTTTCGACGTTTTTACAAGCCCACGAGCTGAACGCGAGGCTCTTATGGTGACCGTTTAATTAACACGCCACAGTTAACGTATGTTTTATAGAAATTGCGAAAAATTCATTTACTCGCCAGTTTTGGAGCGTTGACTACGTAATAAACCACTCTCAAAGCATAGACGCGACTGTCGACAAAATAGAAAATTGCATTCGCGTTATTCACTTTTATCGGATAAATTTATTGTAGTAGAAACAAAGGCTGAATGATATGCTAATTTACTGAAACAAAAAGTTTTAATACGAGGACGCACACTCTTCTAATGCCCGGACAAACTCTAATGCCGGGTAACGTATATGAGATTTTTTAAATCGGTATACATAAAACAGATTGTCCGACCTTGTAATTCTGAGCAGGGCGTCTGAGCTCATAGCTAATCACACTGTCACTACACCAATGCTAAGTTACAAAGACTTCTATATTATTCAATAAAACCATATTATATAGAGTTATTTTGATCTGAGTTTCCAAATTTTAACAGGAGGTTCAAAATAATGAATATAGTCCAGTGGTATAATAAAGTGAAATAAAATACTTTTTTCAAAATATTCTATAATTTTTATCCTCACAAAACAAAATACTTATACAATACACACGACCATAATAAGCCCATTGATATACTACACACACGTGCAGGCGCATCTGTGTATAAAAATTACCGGCGACCGTGCTTGTTGCAGATGTCTAATTTGAACATAGATTAGGCTATTATGAAATAGAAATGAATTACTTATTACGTGTAAATTTGAATATTTTTCACCATGTATTAATCCGTATAATTTTGCTAAGACTGAAGGAATAGCCCTGTATAGTTTTCCATTAACGAAATAGTTTTAGTTATAAACCATTCGACGATATTTAATTACATCACAAAAAATCCAAGCGCAATTAAACTATCTTACAGCTAAAGTCATAAACGGAATAAATCTTTGAAATATCGCCTCGGAAATGGCTAAAGCTGTGTGGTGGCAAAAAAGCACATTATGCACCAGAAGCGTGGCAGTGGCGCCACCTGGTGTCATAGTTACACGGCTTATTGCTTCTTGAGAACGGAATGGCACTTCTGCAAGCGCGGAATCGACACGCTCAAGAAATTACGGTCTGCAATAGTTTAGACTTTAGAGTAAACAGGATTTGATATCAGTACATTTGTGTTTTATCATATGATTTTTCAAGGAGGAGTTAAAATAGTATCATTATTATTGGTGGTAAGATAGCCGATAGCGACCATTATATGTAACAGTTAATACATAAATAGGTCGGGTTTTGGGGTCACTTGGGTGTATTTGGACACAATTAGGGCGACATAATTGTATTGTGTCGCTTGCTGAGATGTAGCCATTAGATTTCGGTGAACACACCCGATTTGAACTGCACTGTACTAACATAAGATAAGATTCACTTTGTCGTGCTCGTAAAACAAAAAGATCTTTTTCGCGTCAGTATTACCTCTATCTAAACTTTATAGGCTATAATTGTGAGCTCATATAGATATGGTTTAAAGGTATGCATTGGTAGTCACATTTACTCAAATTTTCAATGAAATAGGATGAGAGTTTACATCGTCAAAAATGTATTAATCTCAAAGACTAACGCTTAATTATTTCAACTTTCATATTAACATAGCACGATAATTGAAATAAAACGCATTCTCACGGATATAATCGCAAATTTAATTTAATTTTTAAATTTTTTTATTTCCCGACGTTTCGATCACTTTACAGTTTATATCCATAAAATCCATGAGAATTCGTTTTATTTCAATATGTAACATTCGCGTAAAATGAAGAATCCATTAAAGCAAGATATTATAATAATATTGTTTCATTCATAAAATAATAAACGGAAGCTAGAAAATATTTGCAGAAACAGATTACGCTACGATAAAAGCAACGTTGAAGTTATTAGGGAGAACCTTTCGCGTTGATGTGGGTTTATTAATCCGGATTTCAACTAAAACTGTGTTTAGTCAAACCTACGTCAACAGAATAATATTCTGCGGCCAAATAATTATTTTCTTTTCCTTTTATTTTTATTTGCGGACGCAAATTGGTTATTCAGCGTCTTATTTTGTGGGGAATATATTATTTTGTTTTGCGTCAAGGGTCTTGTGGTGGGAAATATGAGCTATATAGTCCGTCAGGTCTTGGGATTGATTCCCAGGTCGATCAAATTGTTTTGTGAATGTTTTGGTATTTAATAGTCTCTATGGTAATAAGCTCGGCGCGTATCATATATTCATCCTGGGGTGTACTGTAGTTGTCATTGGTATTGCCTATATATGAGCATGTTTCATTTCATTCAATTCGTAGATTTTTGGTTGTAAGATCAAAGTAATATACTGCTGATATATTTTTGAGGTTACAAAAACATACGGCACGTATTTGCTTCATGCAATACGGGGTAGTTTAAGCGAAACGTGAAGACGCAATCGAACGAAGCAACGTAACAGTCCGTTCGTACATTGAGCCGGTCAATAGACTTGCATTGGTACGAAATTGTTTTTATAAAACGGGGTAAACATTTTAAATTAGAGATCTTAGTAAATATTAATATAAGGCCATATTTTACATCGTACTTATATTACTTAAAAAATAAATAAATATGCTCAACAGTCACATACTGACCTCACACTACGATCGACTCTTGTGTCGTGGGAATCAGAAGCTACGAGAGACTTTTCAGTCCCACAAACACCCAGACCCAACACAAATATTTATGGGCAACAAACATTTGTGTTGGTGCGGGGATCGAACCCGCGGCCTCTCGTTTCACAGCCGGCGTCTAACCAACTACGCCACGGAGGCTGTCGATAATAAGTAATATTTATATGGTATACCCCTCACATAGCACGGAGAATTGATAGCCGATGGGGCCAAAAAGTTCTCGAATGGAGGCCACGAAGCGGAAAGCGCAGCGTGGGACGTCCACCCACTAGGTGGTCAGACGACCTGGTAAAGGTCGCGGGACGTCGCTGGATGCCGGCTGCCTCCAACAGGTCACTGTGGAAATCATTGGGAGAGGCCTATGTTCAGCAGTGGACTTCCTTTGGCTGATGGATGGATGGATGGATACCCCTCACAATAGTCATCTCGATTGTAAAGAAGATCCGTGTTCTGCAGTGGGACCTGTATGGCTGGAGTACGTAGCATTGCCTTCAACCTTATGATTAGAATTTGTGTATTTTAATTTATAATGACTAAGAGTTAAAATTCGCCGATGAAGTCCATACGGCGACCGCAAAACGTAGCATTCGAGTGTCGAAACGGACAGTGGAGTTGCATAATTTGAGATAAAGTTGATACAAACTTTGTGACCGCAATAGTTGGGGTTTTCGCTCGTGCGAAGCTTAAGTGCAAACAGTAATATGTTCTGTGTACTCGTTGGAAATTTTCAGACTATTGAAACCTGGGGAAATTAATAAATTAGCTGCCTTCGGGTGGTGGTAATGTATGGCATTAATGAACTGTAAGCTTTTAATGTGATAGAGATGAATCGCATACATAGCTATTCGCATTTCGAAAGAACTGGCTAGAACTTTGTTATTATTGTTATAACTCCTCGGTGGCGTCAAGCTGAGGTCTCGGGTTCGAATCCCAGGTCGGGCAAAGTAATATTGGATTTTTCAATTAATTATCAGCCTGGAGTCAAGAATTTGTGCCTGATATGGCGATAGGCTCGCCTCCTATCACATCGTGGGACGGAAAACACAAGATGAAATGTGGGTGTCATGGTTGCACCTCTGCCCACCCCTTCTGGGATAAAGGCGTGATGTTTATATATGTATCTACATATGTAGAATTTTATTAGCACGACAGAATCGGATTTTTACGTTGCCACGATAAAATGGTACAATGCAATTCATGGTAAATGCAGTAGATTACAAATACAACACTCACCGACACAATAATGCTGACCTGGTGAAAACCGGCTATACAGAGGCCGTTCACGAAATGCGACGCACTTGTGTAACTATGAAAGATTTTTCACTATCAAGTACAGTGGTTACTAACTGGACTGATACAAAATCCTTACGGCCCAGTTAATTTCCCTTCGCTAGCAAACCAAGTGAAACCTCATGGTAGCCATCCTTTCGCATTTGGGCGCTCGTGAGTCAAGACCTAAGTGAGTCATGACCTTTCCGCGCTTTGAGATATGACGTCATAATTCTAAACTCAAAAACAGTATTCTTTTGTGTTATTGGTTACTTAATCTTTGGAAAACCAACTCATTTCATGTCTTAGTACGCATTTTATTTTCTTTTTACAACTTCTTTATGTCCTATCAGATGTAATAAAAGTTTGCCGTTTTGTCTAGCGTTTTTATTGTCCATTCTGTATTGTGATACGAAAGTAAATAATGTTTTCTTGTTTCATATTTCGAAATAGTTTTCTTTTTAAGGTGTCTTTTGGCCCTGAAATAAAATTAGATTGGGCATCGCGATGTATTTATTGTTTTAATTATTTGAATGGAAATAGAAAATATATACATGCCCCTGGAAATACATTCAGAAGTTGCTATGATGTTATACAAATAGTTATAATTTTGATAATAAATAAATACACCCAACAGTCACATACATAATCCTGACCCCACACTAAGATCGATTCTTGTGTCGTGGATATCAGACACTACGAGAGATATTTCGGTCTCACAAACACCCAGACCCGAAAAAAATACCTGTGCATCACACAAACATATTTTGTCTAGGTGCGGGGATCGAACCCGAGACCTCAAGTTTCACAATCGGCGTCTAACCAACTGCGCCACGGAGGCTGTCAATCTACTATTTTTACTGTTACTATTTATTACCAGATTAACCAATAAACAGTTCTCAATATTATAGAATTAATATTAAAGCGATAATAATCCTGCATTATTAATGCACATTTCGGTTGTTTAAACATCAGGTAATTATGATTATAGCTTTGTTTACGATAGATTGTTATAACTGCGACATGTGTATTATAGGGTAATCAACGCCATCTATACTTGCTATTAAAAAGAAATACTAAATGAAAATATACTTCCAATAATAGTTTGCTATAATCCGACAGCGAGGACGATTACCATGGCCAAGAAACTCTCTACAAAGAAGGTTTATTCAGAAACATAAAAATACTCCTATTTTCCGTATTGAGTTTATTTATTGCGCATATTTCTCGGTAAATGCGCTGTTTTCATTCACGAGGCGGCGTGAACTTCAACTCGGCTTGTAGAGCTGACTCGCGCCAACTTATCTTGGCTGAATTTTACACTTCCGACAAAACTAAGAACTTGTACTATATTTAATTTGTCATGTTTATTTCGATGTTGTTAGGTTTTTTAAACTTTGCTTTATCAGATGAAACTGTGTAATGTGGCTTTCATGGAGATTGCAGAAATATTTGGCAAAATCTTCAGTCGAAACACTCTCATATTGCAATTTGAAAACAGAAAAAAAAACAAAAAGTGTCTAATATGGAAATCGGTTAGACCCTCAACTGCATATCCCATGTAAGTATATTATATTTTTATAAACATGTTTGGTTTTTAGTGTATAAAAATATTAGAGTTATTTTTTTGATCTCATAAAGTCGATGTATATAATTTTACTAAATTCTATTGACACGTGGCGAAATTTGGAACTATCATGATTCTAAAAAAGATTTATTTAACGCATTGTTTGAGATATATTTTCATAATCTAAAATACAAGCATTTATACGCGTAATGTAATAGCATTAACACGTACGATATAACAAAATGTAAAGGGAAAAAACAGTTCCTAATATTTTGACAACAGCATGGTAATGCATTCTGACACCAAAAATCGTAGACAATCTATACTGAATTCGATTGTTACAAGACCAAGTAACTACTGTGCACATGATAGTACGCGTATTGGAGGTAGAGTTTACATCTATGAGAAATACGTACTTATATCTCGTCTGTGGACTCAAATATGTCGGCATGTTAGACGCAGGCTTAATCCAAAGCGCAATACACTTCCGTGTCTAACTTTGACGAGTTTTCTACCAGTATCTACGTGTTGTAATTGAGAGGCGTATAAAATTACACCCAACAGTCACATACATAGTCCTGACCCCAGACTAAGATCGAGTGTTGTGTCTTAGGTATCAGGAACTACGAGAGGCTTTTCGGTCTCACAAACACCCAGACTCGAAACAAATGCTTGTAGTTCCTACAAACATTTGTCTCGGTGCGGGGATCGAACCCGCAGCCTCACGTCATACAGCCGGCGTTCAACCAACTGCGCCACGGAGGTTATCAAATAACTAGAATCACAAAATTTTACACGCATCTCATAAAGCTTATATGAGGATTGTATAGTTGCTACCCAAGTCTACGACGTACCAAGCAATCTTGTTTATACACGTTATCCCCGAACAAATAAGTAAAATAGGGCGAAATATTATTCCAGCTTCATTTCCTTTTACACTTTATCTTTATACCGCTAATTAACTTACAAAGAAATAAACATAAAAGAACATATAATTGAATGTCATTAACAGTATTGTAATAAAAACTTTGAAACATTCTGTGAAATGTAATAAAATATTTTAGAAATACATCGTCTAATTGGAAATAGCTCATTATTGTGGGTATATTTATCATGGTTTTGTCGGTGGCTGCCCTTGTATATTTTTATGTAGAGACTTATTCCTGGGTACATAAGTCCGTTAGTTCTATATTCCACTACATAATAATTATCTTCGATATGTATTTATTAACAAATAGCTAGAGAATCAACTGCTAATTGCTGGGCTAACTGACAGTCGGTTATAAGGAGGACAAAATTCGATATGATTACGTCTTAACACAAAACTAATCCCAAAGAATAGTATTATTTTTCTCCTGAATCGCAGACCTAACTATTGCACCGCCTTATTGACTATAATTCAGTATTCTGCTTGTAAATACTTAAATAGGTATACATAATAACGCTTATATCGCCGAAGATGTAGGCAGAAATTGATTGTACAGTTTTGCAAGACATACCATTAGCTTATAGCTTTATCTTACTGTTATTATGAAATAAATAATAATACTGTCGGCTACTTCATGCCAAGTATATTTCGTCACAATATTTCATAGGTGGCAGTTTCACTATGCAAAATTAAATTATTTCACTTTTGGGTTAAACATTCAATATTTCATTTACGTTTATTAACACCGTATTATGACCATTAATTGGCCCTCAACAAAACCATTAATCCACCCGAACGATGTAATTAGCTTGTCGACATCGAAAAAGTAACTGGACTCTTAATGTACCCACTCTTTATTGCAGCTTCATAATACAAAATTCAGTGAAAAATATATAATTAATAAATTCACCCATCAGCTTCGATAATATAATTGTTGGTCGAAGCGCAACATTCACATAAATGTACATGGTTCCGATCCCACATTCAGTCACTAGTCTTGCGTCTTAGGTTTTTTATTTTTTTTATTTAAATGAATGGCGAGACGAGCATTCGCCTGATGGTAAGCAATACGACTGCTCATGGACAATAGTAAAACCAAACAACACTATAAATTACAAAGCAATGCTTGGTATTCTACTGCGCTCTCATCTTGACACATAACATGTTAAGTCTTAAAATGTCTGATAGTTACTCTGGCACAAATGTCGTTCAAACCGAACCACAACAGTGCATTTACACTGCTGTTTGGCGGGAGAAATAGACTTTCCGGTGGTACCTACCCAGGCGCCTCCTTGTATGAGTGACCTACGACCAGCATAGGAATCAGAAACTACAAGACTTTGTGATCTCACAAACACCTAGAAGTGAAACAAAATATAGACTAATTGATAGAAATATTTATCCCGATCCAGATATCAAATCCGCGGCGTTTCGATTCATAGCCGTCTAACCAACTGCGCCACGAAGACTGACGTTTAAAATTCTCCGAATATTACGGGCCCGAGGGCATTTTCTCACTTTCGCGTAACCACATCACTTTGAGCTCGTCACATAGCGGTTTTATGAGATAACTTTCCCTTTTTGCCTATTTAATACAGTCTTATTGTACGCTGTTTTGGGACGTGAGGAATAACTTCCAGTTTTTATGAAATGTCTTTATTTGACAATGATAGATAATGGTTGTAGCTACTTTGGAATGATATAAAAGTGTAAGCACGACCATTTTTTTTTTATATTGACGTGGCTAAAGGGCTACTCGCCAGCTATTGGTAGATACAGTAAAGATTAATAATATAATTAATAATTTAATACACCCAATAGTCACATACATAGTTCTTACCCCACACTAAGATCGAGTCTTGTGTCATCGGTATCAGGAACTAGCCGACACAAATACCTAAGGATCACACAATATATGTCTCGGTACGGGGATCGAACCCGCGGCCTCACGTGCCACAGCCGGCGTCTAACCAACTGCGCCACGGAGGCTTGTCGTGATAAAGTGCTAAGCGGCGATAGACGATTATGACACGCCACATAACCATGCCGGCCTACTTAATTGCTTCTGCGCGCTCTTGCAAAGAAAAATATGGAAAAAAAAGAATAGCATTTTTATTGTTGAGCTTAATCACTGTATCGTATCAATATTAAAAAAAGCCACACATAGTTTTTAGTTACATTATTTAAAGGTTGCGAATTCGTAGGCATTGAATTTTGTATTCTGGAAATCAATTGGTCTGGCTTATATTTGCCTGCAAACGTTTTTTCTAAAAAATAGCTCGTACATTTGCTTTGTACGTAATTGAAATTGTTTTTAACTTTCCATTGTGAAACGGATGGGTATGTAAAGCGGCAAATGGATTTATTTTTTTTATTTCGAAGAGAATTAATATAATGTATCGACAATTCCATGCACGACAGTATGAATTCAATTTTTTTTTGTATTGTCTGAATATGTTAATTTTTTTTAGTGCTATGAAATACGAGAAGCAGTTAAGTAAGCCGATATAAGTCTGTCGAGTGGCAAGAGAAACTTCTGCAAACATTTCTTCTAGACGGCATCGCAATCAATAACAGGTGCAGTGCAGTCATGCCGTGTTTTTTTATAAACATAATTAACAGTGCATATAAACGTTCCGTAATAACCCTGTCTTAAAAAAAACATAGTCTCAAAAGCTAATACACAATGTTGCCAACCCCAAGAAACTAAAGTACAACGGCTCACCAATAAAAAACAGGAGAAAATAGTTGGTAAGGTAAAAAGGCGGATTTTATAATTTCCTCATAAAAATCATAACAATTAGTTACCAGGACCCACATACATTATTATATTAAAAAATAAGGCGCACTACACACCAAAGCCGCCGGCCCGGCGACACTTCCCGGCGGCCTATAAGAATAGTATCATGTCGGTGGCACGTGTTGCCCGCCGACATGACATTTCTACAAGACAAGAGTTCTGCTCTTCTGTTGTTGAATGTTCCTTATTATGTCGAGCCGCTGCCATGTCGCCGTCAAAGTTTTCCGACTTGCAATGAAGCTGCCGGCTAGCCCGCCAACAAAATGTTGCCGACATATGCCGGCGGGCTGGCGGCTTTGATGTGTAGAGCGCTTTATAAAAAACAAAATAATTTTATTTTCCACTTTCATCCTCCACTTCAGCATCTTCAGACTGATTTTCATTTAAAAACATACATGTTTTTGTAAAATTTCGTCGTGTGCTTTTCTGTGGCTTCAATGAGTAGCATTCTGTTATTTCGGATTTAGTGTAATGCTCCTTTAATAGTTGTAGTCGATATTTTGTTGCGTAAGTATTCATAATAATTAAAGATGGCCTCTGATCAGGTGGCGGAACGACTTGCACAAGGGGGCCGGCAGCGACTGGGTGTACAAAGCAGCAGACCGAGCTCTGTGGCGTACCTTGGGAGAGGTCTATGTCCAGCAGTGGACTGCAACGGGCTGATGATAAAAAAATAATTAAAGCTGAAAATAATATTTTTTTAAAACAGTTTTAGGAGACAGAATATAGGGGCCTTAATGCAAAAACAGTAAATCTACTGTTTAAACAGTAGGGTTGGTATACTGCTTACAGCCTTACGCATATCATGTAGTCCCTCTACCAATACGTATAGTTTACGTATACGTACAGTATATATATACTGTACGTATACGTAAACTATACGTACGATAACTATACTACTATATCTATACTATATAGTATAGATATAGTAGTATAGTTATCTTATGGAACAATTACGGAACAGTACCAATACCAAATACCAGTGGAAATAGATTTTCGTTGATTTAGTGCGCAAATAGCCGTAGAACATTCGAAGCAGACTTGGCGTGACCGCAGATCTATGTGCGACGTCGGCCACATCTATAACGGTTATAAAGGGCTTATTTGAATCTCTATAATAATTTAGCTCTTGAAATTTGTTATTAGTTTTGTGGTGACTCCAAGAAGTTGGTATATTTGCTTATCTGCTCTTGTGTAAGTAGTTGGCATGGTCAATGTCCGACCAGATATTATTGCATAAATCTTGGATCTTTTAATAAAGCATGAGCAATTAAGTGGTTATTTATAAAATTGATTATAATTAGTTTCGTCTCATCATTTTCACTGTCGGAATGTCAACCCTATAACAACATTTGAAAGGTTTCTTAGTTATTTTCAAAGGCAATTATGATGCTATTTTTTATTCTACGTAATGGATACCGTCAATTTTCACACAGGTCCGATGAGCGGTCGGCTTTGATACGCTCAGCATTATTAAGATCGGTAGTATTATCAGTTCATGTCATTGAAAAGGTTTTTCAAACAACTTGTGGCAGTGGTGGTAACCATCAATCGATGGTTTTAATGAGCTCTTTGAAATACAAACCGTTCCGGGGTTTTGGCTTCTTAATTCAATAGAGTATAAAATATAAACGAGAAACAAAAAAATCTTCCGAAGTATTGATTAAGCCTTTTATTGCACGTGTTAGCTTAACATTAAATAATTGTCAGATGAAAATCTAATACTCTGGGTTTTTTATTATTAGTTATAGTGTAAATTATAATGCCTGGGAAAAATAATATTTAGATACCAATTTCATAGTTTCTAGTATCATCATGGTTTATAATTCGTATTTTCAGAGCTATATACAGTTTGATTGACTATTTATTTACGAGCCAGTCCTATGTTGAGAACAGCTTTGTAAAATTGATGTTAGATTTTTTATCCGCAGCTATATTTTATTTTTAAGTCAATTTTAATGTGCTAGAAAAGCTTTTAGGCATAAAGCATTCTCTGTACTAGAAATAGTGCGAAACCCACATTGAGAAACAGCTCCGAATATAATAGGAATCAATATGAATAAATTGAGTCGAATTAATCCTTCAAACTGCAGTGGTATGGCTCGGGCTCCTTACCGCAAGATATGGCAAGACAGTAGACACGTCCCGAGACGATGTAGTATTATAGATTGTCTACGATCTTTTGGCGTCCGGATGCGTTGTTGTCATGCTTTTCTCAAAATATTACTAACAGTTTTTCTCTCTTTATATTTTATTATATTGGACATGCTGATACTATTAGATTACGAGTATAAATGCTTATTGTTTGTATTATGAAAACACATCTCAAACAATGCTTTAAATATAATTGTTGTTACAAGTTTTGTCACACGCCAAACATAATTTTGATGATTTTTACCAATAAGATAATAGCGACTATTATTAGTTGCTATAGCTCGAGAATCAAAAACGCATCTTAAAGCCAAATGTGTGATATAAGAAATTGGTTACAATCAACACGTTTCAGTTCATCGTCTATTTGTTTGTTAAAAATACAAACATGATTTTCCCGAAAAAGAATAAACCGATTTAGACGAAATTTTACCACCACGTAAAGCCTCTATTCGATAAAAATTATAAATTTAAATCCTTATACATACATATTTATAATAAATGTTAAATGTAACCGTATTAAACAAAGATATTTTTCGTTTTAAAAACAACGTTTTCATATTATTAGATATATGTCTTTTTCATATAGGTAGGTAAACTTTCAAAATCAACAAATTAACGAGGTGCGGCATATGAAAAGGGCATTAAACTATTAATAAATTCCTATATCGTCCTACATTCCAACATGGTAACTAACATCATATCTAGGCTCCCTAGAGCACCACATACATTTTTAATCAAACCTAATGCAGCACAAAATTACTGTGCGAAGTAACACAATATGAAGCGGACACCTATCCTAGCTAACTAAGCGGACCTAAGTAAGGTTTCTAAAGGTAACACTTAATTAAATACCGTTGTGCCTTATCGATTTCCTTCAAAGACAGATGTTGTCAGATCCAATTACCATAATGGAAATAGTAAGCCATACGTTACGTGGCGACGAGAATATTCCTTATACTCGCCGTGTGAACGTTTAATATTGATTAATTCTAATGTAAGGAATAATAGATAGATTTTTGATGATTTGGGTAACAATAATGTACGTAGAGACTGCTACCGAAAACGAAGCCAGGGCTTTAGTGACTTTAGACACAATGCAATTAATTTTTTGGAAAAATGGCGAAGATTTTTTTTCCTATCATCGTATTTGGGTGATAAATACGTACATTTTCAAAAAAAAATAATGCACACCACTTGATTTTTAAAGAAGCTATAGTATGCAATGCTTTAAATTATATTTTAGCAAAAAGTATGGATTTACCACCCAAACACAATGATATTTATAACATTACAAAAAAAGATCGTCGCGTATTTTGCAAAATTTTTAGTTGCATCGTGTTTGTAGTCTTGATATACCCTGTATATTATCTTTGAGGAGATTAAATGCCATTATAGTAAAACATTCCTGTTACAACGATATGCTCGCCCTCTATCTCATCGCGAGACGGAAAATACAAGGCAAAATGTTGGTGTACTGGTTGCACTTCTGCCTACCCTTTCTGGGAAAAAGGCGTGAGTTTATGTATGTGTTTCTGTTGAAATAGCATTAAATTAGGTTGTAGGATATGCCAGATATTACAATATTAAAGGTAATGTGTAAGTGTCGGGGCGCAATGGAGATAGTGACATTTGTCTCTCTCACACACCTGATGTTATAGCGGTGACGTCATACTTTAAGTTCACTAAAATGTTTCTAATCTGATTAACAATTTATTCCCAATAGGTTTATTCTTGTAATATTTTAAGCAATCAAAAATACGCCTCACCTGATGAAACGTAATCGCCCGCAATTACGAACACCCACAATACGGATGGAATTGTAGGTGATTTGTGAAGTTAAAGCGGGTGAAAGTAAAGGTCTGTATTCTATGTATATTTTATATATAAAGTGCCTTTTTTATTTCTGGGAAATTGTCTAATCGAATGTTAGATGAGACAGGATATGCCGGACTTTTAACGGCTAAAAATCCCAAGGAATTAAAAGGACCTTAAATTTCAATTGAGCTGCGACTCCTGTAAAATCACTGTATTGTAAACTTTTGAAAAGAGGGACGCTAGAGTTTCTTCTCCGTTCTTCTCTGGGGAAAACAGACATATAAACCGGGTGGTAGTGAAAAGGAAATGACCGAATCTAAATAATGTATGACATTTTATGGATTCAATAAATTATTTTCAATTTCATTTCCAAGTGATCACCCCAAAATGCCTGCGTAATGTACATACATAGTACCTACGGTATATTAATTATCTATATAAATATTTGTCGAACTAGTTTATACTGATGTTAATGACATGCAAATTAATACAGAGAGCAACTGGTGTTAGTGACACATGGTTCCAATTGTTGCACGATTAATTTAATTACTTGCGCTTAGATGCGTTTTAATTATTACAACATTATTGTTCATATAATTTTCAAACTGTATTTTGCTGATTTCTTTTCGCACTTACACGCAAACGGCGCTATAGGAGTTTTCAACCATGATGCAGGATCATTTGTCTTATAATTCCGACCGACTACCTGCCCGACATTAACCCATTCGAGAGGCCTTGTAATCTGTGTCAGACCAAATACGTCCCACTTCAGGGCATAAGCCTCTTCTACAACCGAGAGTATGATTGAGAGGGGTTAGGCTACATAGTCCACCACGCCGGCCTAGTGCGGGTTGGCGCTTTTAATCTACCATACTTGTTTTATGTGGTTAGCCATAATACATATAACTTCAAAGTTCTTGTAGAAAATTCTCAGGCATGATTATCAACGTATCCAAAAAGGTTTTCTCACGATATTTACACACCATCAAGAAAATACATTAAACACCTATTAATACACAAGCCTTGTTGCCTTTAAATAGAAAAAGGAGAAACCGAGCATCACAATTCTCGCTTCTATTTCAGAGGTAATGTTACAAATGCTGAACAACGCTTGCTAATTACCTGTCTGTTTAAACTTCCCCGGCAAGAATACAATGCCTACTCACGGTATTAAACGAAGCAATAAAAGAGCATTCGGTCTGCTAATGTTACTTGTAATAACGTTACATAAAACGCAGAATAGGCAATCGACGTAAAACGTTACGCGCACGCCTCATCGAACATGTCGAATGCAGGCGATCGTATATTTTTCACTCATACAATTACCTATTTCAAATGATGGCGCCAAATAAGGCTGGGAGTATATGGATTTTTATGTCGATAGATTGGGAGTCAAAGAATTTTAAGTTCACAATAATTTATTTAATGTTATTGGTAAATATAATGTGAAATATCTATACGAGAAATAGCCTATTTGGGAACGGGACCAACGTTCGAATCCTAGGCTCTTTTATTGGTTGAAGGATATTCTAATCCGCTAGCATATCTGCCACGTTACAGAACAGTGGAAAACTCATCATATTTTGTCGAAAGTGTATCATGTTTTGGGTTTAACCTTGCTTTATCCTGTTTAAGCCAGGCCTCTCGTCTCTTGTCGGTGATTACTCTATTTTGACATTATATTCATTTCGCTGTGCCCCTATAATTTAATCATTTTTTAACAATTTTATAATACGTACTAATATTAGACTTTTATATTAATTATGGTAAAATTGAAGTGCGTGGACCGACTGGTTCCGTTGTAAAACATTTAATGGGTTAAGTTAGAACAACTCGCCCGAGCAATCGGACACAAAAGAACCTATTGAAACTGACAGCGGTGCAAAAGCACTCATAGCCAAGCACAATGCAATTATTTCATTCAGTTATAACAGCTAACTCAATGAACGGCGTAAAGAAAATATTACTCTTTTCACCTTCTTTGGAGATCGGTGTAAAGACTTCTTAAGTTCGATTGAGCCAATTAATTTATCGTTTTCTGATTTCGTTTATTTGTATAATGTAAATATACATAAATATGACTCCTTTTTCCCAGAAGGGGTAAGCAGAGGCGCAACCAGGACATCCAACGTTTCCATCTTAGTGTGGGGTCAGGACCTTCCGTGGTCAGAACTATGTATATAAGTATGTGACTGTTAGGTGCATTAATTTATTACTAAGCCAGACAAGTCTTTATTCCAGATAATAAAAATTGCACAGATAAAATATTCCTGCCAAAAATCGGAATCAGGATCTCACGTTTAGCCCATACACTGCATCAAGACCAATATGGTCGTAAGCAAATAACTATACCAGTTAAGTAAAATAAAGTTAAATATCAAGTAAGCTCGCACAATGGCGGGGTACAAAGCGCCCGCTCTTCCCCGTAAGCCAATACATGAAGCTGTTAAAGTATCGTAAACCTATATACGGTCGTATTTAATCATTATTAGGGGTTATTTCCGCAGACTATAAAGTTGCACCTACGCAGTAAAAGCTTAATGTTCAAATTGGGTGATTTGTTGATCTATAAGTATCCAATTTTCCGGAAGAGCTTTTTGTTTTATTAATATTGGAAATGGATTACTTCCTTTAATGGTAATTATCGGGCTTAATGTTGATTTATACGCAGTTAATTATGAGCAAGAAGAGAGGCTTGTTATATAAATTAGAGAGGCTTATGTCGAGCATTGAATCTCTATGAAGTAATGTGTTGCTTTGTACGTATGGTGAATCTTACAATATCTTGAGATGTTATATAACAAAATATCAGACAAGTTTAACTTTTTTGACGCTGATCAAAATTTTGCTCGAGAGGAACCCGATGACCTATTTTACTATTATTATTATTGCCTTAATACTCGATTTTATTTAACATTTAGAATTAGGATCTAGAGTTTTATATTTTGGTAATTATTGAACCCTACAGTAGTACACGATTAATGTTCGCGATTTTACTCTATTCCAATTGAACTGAATGAATTCAAGTATCAAGATTCAACGAAACAATGAAATTAACTGCCAAGAGAAGACCAGCTGATGTACATCATCTTCCAATTGAATTACACAGCATTTGCTACCAGATGCATTGTACTTACTTTACGTACTACTATATAAAAAAACTAATGACTATTTGTGCGTCTTTATGTTCCACCCTCGCAATATATGTTTCTAATACACGTGTTGCAAATAGTGTGCGGTTTATGGATGTACGACCCACCGCTTGCCTTATGTCACCCTGGTAGGAACAAGAAGTAATATAACTTCTGTAATTATGTTTGCTGAATTAAAAATTAAATAAATAGTCAATACGGTAGTTGTTCCAGTTTTTTCATTATTTTAATCAGAAAGGCGTTAAGTAATATTATATATAAATCTAAACTAATGTTATCAAGAGGAAAGATTTGATTGTTCGTTTCCATTGAATAGGCTCTGAAACCAGGCTGTTTTGAAAATAAATCCATTAAAAAAAGCATCATTAGAATCCTACACTATCCCTGATGAACATAGGTAATAGAATACTTAAAAAAAAAGAGATCCAGGATAATCAAGGATTATAGGTTTTTTTCTCTTAATATTAGAGATAAGAAAATTAATAAAGTTACATACAGTTATTACGTATTTTATCTTTTAAAGCATAGGATAGTTTATGGTTGGATATCATAGAGCCAAGTACTCCACCTTGCATTGATTGATTCTCTTTCAAGTATAAATTGGGCCCCGTGTGGAGTACTGTCTGTCTCGGCATACCCGTTGGACCTGAAAGCCTTATGTTATAGCCTACGCAGGCAGACGAGCATACGGCCCGCCTGATGGTAAGCTGTCACTGCCACTCACGGACCTTCGCAATCCCACCGGTCTGGCACAACCATGTCGCCACCTACCGTAAGATAAGGTCTTCGAATGGACGATGATTACCAAGTTAAGAATATACTTTGATTGTTAGAATGTGGATAGACTTTGGGTCTCTACCTGTGTTCTATCGTTTTGTTGTATTCGATTGATTGCCATCAATCCTTCTCCGCGAGACAGGTGCGATGGTGCCCCATCCACTTGTCTACCATACCAAAACCTATAATTGCAATGTTTCATCCATATACCTGGAGACAGTCCGCTTTCGTACAAACATAAGTTGGAATATAACAATTGGCTACCAACCATAAATTGAAAACAAATTATGAAACTTATGTCATTTATTATACGAGTATTTATGATATCATGCCAATGCTAAATAATATTCATATCTTAACTAGACATTAACTTTTAATATACATAATCCATATCAATCATAGACATGTCATCAACCAACAATAAAATCGATTAACGCGAGCACCCCGTACGTAAGCAGTTTATAAAAATACGAAATGAAAGCTAATAAAACTCTTAATAATGTTTTGGAATGAGTCACAGGGATGTGACGTGACCCGACTCAATCTGCCCAGATCAGCCTGCCGCTGACGCACATCGGATTCAATACAACTTCAGAGCGAAAATAATTTACTCCCGATTTATTTGACGCGCACACAATCGAACACAATTTATGCGAAAATAATAAGTCACCATTCATCGGTCTCTATTCTGATATTAATTCGATATTTAGGTCCCGTCTGTACGTCCGAGGTCCCGCAGGAGTGGCGAGTGTGCATTGGCCCATAAATTGGCAGCTTTTGTACGACGGAATTGGTTTTTCTAGTTTATCGTGTTGGTTAGCATTGTCGCTAAACAACTGCCCGCCGACTGGATTGTAGAGATAAATTTCTATAAATAAAGTTAATCTGCGAGTATTTTTATTTCTCAGAAATTGGATAAATTATTTGGTTCTGACAATAGCGGGACCTCACAATAGAAATAATCGCCATTCTTGTTCTGTAACGAGACTTGTGACTTGTCATAAGCAGAAGTTTCGTGTTGTCGCACTATGTATAATCATTTAATTGGCCTTACATTCTGAAATACATCTGAAACGTTAGTTTAGCGGCGGATTTTATTATGAAATACTATTTTTAACACTTTGTTTTTGTGCACAATATTCCAAAATATTATGTTATAGAATATATATATAATTCATATTAGTATAATTAGTCTAATTGTACTTATTAAAATCAATATTGGTGAGTTATATTTTCTCTTTTCCGATTTAATCTTGCAATATTTTTTTACCCTATAAAAAATTCTCCATTTTGAGATTGATCTTAGACACAAAGCCATTTTAATTAACTCTCATACCATTTTTACTTGTTTCATAACACATCAATGTCTTAACAAGCCCAACATCCCTATGCAAAACGCGACCCGAAACCCAACAAAGAAAATTACCAAAATAATCCTTAGCCATTATGAAGCGAATAATCACAATGGGCCCGATGATGGCCGGCGTTCAAGCTCGTGCCTTAGCAGAATACCCGATTACAGGCAGCTACATGCATCAGCACGTTCCGACAGTAATGCTGTCGAATATCGTTCAGAAACATAACGCCGATGGCTGCACGACGTGAATAACCAAACTGTTACAATGCGTTCGCTCGTACACGCTGCGTGCTATCCCGAATAGCAACTAACATTATAAATTACAATCTGTGTAAGCAACTGTGAATTGGTGCAAAAAGTGTTATTTTTTCTCACGTATACACGCTAACGTTAGATTTGCAAAATAACAACGTAGTAGTTTGTCATAGAATTTTATCGCTGTATTTTTTATTTATATATTTTATTTATTTATAAGTCTTTATTGTACATAAAACAATAATTTATAATATTAAATAATTTTAATATGATAATATGATGATTTATAATATTTAATATGACTGTCACTGCCAGTCTTATGTCACAAACGGTGTATCAAAGTTTGAGATGGCTGAAGTTGCTACTAAATTGATAATATCGCGCCATAAATTGCGAGATGTAATGGATATTATGTCTCAGCATCACCCCGAATAGTTTTGAGCAAATAGATTTTGCAACATTATTGACAGTTTGAACCACTTGGACGAGTGGATTATTGCCGTTTCAATGAAATTTATTGAGCATTACACGGGAATACAAGGCTGTTGAAATGTATTCATAATAATATAATATATGTGTACTATGCAAAACTATGTTGAATTAAAATTTGGATGCCAAATAAAGCAAATTATATTATATTATATTATATTGTAAAAGGATACGAGACATAGGTTTTATTTTCAATAGAAAATTGGTTTATATGGAACGAATAATTGCATGATGCTGTTATAAAACACATTACAGAAGGGTTTATATTGTAAGTCAAATTGATTTATATACGTACATCAGTTATTATAAATAGCATATATGACTGCGGTAATAATTTAATTTATAAATACAAAAATACCAGTTTTAAATAATACTTCTAATCGTATTCCTGTCATGCTTAAATTAATAAAATCTAAAACTGCAACATTACATTTAGCTACATCTTTAACATTCTTATCCATTATTTGAACTGTAATACTGAATTCTAGCACAAACAGTACTATTTCCTAAAGTCCATTCATCATTACAAATGAATGCATTTGCGTACAGCGAACAAACTATCCACATACTGGGAACATTTGCATCTAGTGGTGCATCGTACGTTAGGCTTTGACGTCTCCGTGATGCCGACAATCTAATGCTGCAGCCGTGCTGTAAACACGATATTAACGATCGCTCCTATGACGTATCGGCGTCGATTCCGGAATTTTACACCGCATTCGAGTCCGATTGGAACGCGCCTGTTTCATAATCCTGATTACGCTCTTTGATTTCTCTTTGATTCTGAAACCTGTGACTGGAAAAGACTTTGCGTTTCAATGACTTTTGTTAGGACTGAGATAGATGGTTTGTTAGCTCATTTTCGTGTTGCTTTTATGTATGTTTGTATGAACTAAACTACTAACTTATAACACATGTTATGTAACTAATTATCACAAGTTATTTGTAATAGTAAAAATGAATTTAAAAGTGGAACACGAATATCTTTTGCGGTATTTATATTTGTTTTAAACTGCTCTAGAACGACTAAGTATCTAGTATTATTTAATAGAACTTCATAACAATATATTCTGTTTATATGGAGTTGAGAATAAATAACTATGGAATTCGATTGAGATCGGATAAAAATAAATCGGATTTAAACGGTTACGCAACATTAAAATTCATTTATCTAACTTTCTATACAACTTTGAGAAATAAAACTAAACGATAAATAGATATTATGACTTAGGAATCACCTATCTACAACGTCTTTTAATCATCAATTATTTAGTTGACGTTCATCGATTGAGAAAGTTATTTATTCTCTACAAAAGAACATATTCGGAGAGTAATCAGAAACTCCCCTAACGAGATTTGTTACCATGGTAATGTCACAAGTGTCCTTGTTTCTCGGGCCCTTTTATCGAAATATACCTAGGTTGCTATTGATATAATATTTTAATAAATTCTCTCATATCTCGTCCTATCATAACAAATTATTTTTATTAGTAGTATCAATGATAATAATTTTGTAACAGATTGTTATCTGTTCCATCATAATCATGGTTTGAATTGATAAATATTGACATTAATTTTTATTATTTTATCACTTGAAGAATCGATTGTTGTTATTTAAATAATACAAGAAACCAGGCACAATTCAGATATTGTAACATAAAAGTTTATTTTGTTGTAAATATTTGTACCGCCTTTCGTAGACATTGGTAAATCAATTATATTATATTATGTTACGTGTTTAAAAGTTTATTACATAGTCTGTTATTGGAATTTAAAACTGCACTTTTCGCTTATTGATTTTTAAGTTTGTTTTACAATCCATGTACATTTCCGTTATTATGAATAACCTATGTATATTGTGTTCACTTTAAGAGCGCTATTTTGATGTAATTTTCTTATAAAGAAACTTATAAATATTATATTTAAATAAAGCTATTTACAAATTAGTATTTGTAAACCTAAAAAACATTCAAAAATCATTTCGTATTCTAGAAAACAACCATCAAAGTCCTAATGTTGCAGTTTGTATACGATCAACAAACCGATTCTCAATTCATCACTATTGATAAGGCGAGAAGATATTCTCACACTTTTCCATTCTTGGCGAGTTTCCAGACATTTAGAAAAGTTACATTGAAGATAGTGTTATTTTACTTTTAATCTAGAAGTACCTTATGAATGTTTACATAATAGATTTATGTGATATATCAAATTGGTCATGTTTAATCGACTTAAAATATCATTGAAAAGTTCAAAGGGTTTATGTATAAACAAGAGAAAATCGATATCGAAATATTCTGCAACATCCATCAAATCTCTATAATATTGTGGCTCGTAACGTGAGTAATAAGCTTACGTGATTACGTAAACTAAAAGCCAACCTCGAATTTCGAATATATAAATATTTTTGTGTACATAAGCCAGTGAAAACCGTAGGAGGATGTTGACCGAACATGCATGGACATCAATAAAGATAGGTAAGACTTCGAAAGATATGAATCAGTGGTCATGTAACTAAGGATGCAAAAGTCCGGGCAATATCTCGAAAACGGTACTGAAGCGAACTCTACCACCGGTCGGAATAAATATGGAGAAAGGAAGACATTCGTAAATATCATTTCGGTACCCTAAAGGTGTAGGCAGAGGTGCTATTACTGCTTATTAATATTACATACATACATACATATACACACGCCTTTTACCCAGAAGGGGTAGGCAGAGGTGCTACCAGGACACCCACGTTTCGCCTTGTATATTCCGTCCCACGATGTGATAGGGGGCGAGCCTATCGCCATATCGGGCACAAATTCCTGACTCCGGGCTGATAATGAATAGAAAAATCCAATATCACTTTGCCCGACCCGGGATTCGAACCCGAGACCTCAGCTTTGCAATCATACCGTAGTACCACTACGCCACCGAGGCAGTATTAATATTATGCTGAACATATTACCTAAAATGTATTGGGAGGCGAACGAGCCTATTGCGCAGAAAATTCTGCGATTCCACTATGACACAACATTCAATAATCCCAAAACCAAATTGGAATAGTTTGTTTTAGAAATTAATTCAACCATAAAAACAAAAGCGCGACACAATTTAGAGTCTATTCGGCCATAACAATAACGTAGTACATTGTTTAATGTAGGGTATAAAACTTCGCCATTAACTGAATGCACATTAGTGATATTTGCATAAATTTCCATATCACTGCGCCGTTTCGCTGCACGGGAGCTGTTGTCAACACATGACGTAATTAAAACGCGCTTCGAGATGAATTATAGAGATTAAACACAATAGCACGCCTCCAATTTATTGTGGACGGAAAATAAAAACTAGCCCGCAATTTAAGTTCAGTTATTGTTGACGGTATTAAATTATTATTTTTTTGTCCGTCTAGTTTTTGCATACTTTTGTGTATATCACATGGATAAAGATTTTATTCAGATCGATAAGAGATTTCCACCATACCGGGTCAGTGTGATTTGGTGGACTTCACAATTGTAATTAATCTCCCCTTGTGATGTTGTTCATCATCAATTTTAAACTGTGTTATACTTACTATCTTTGAAAACTCAAAAGACTATGACATAGGCTCGCAACTATGACCTAACCATTGTTTTTTTCGCGTACATTGTTTTTTACATTTTTGATTTTATGACACTTTATTTTTGTTTTTTGTAGCAACATGATGAACGCAATTCTATTGTTTCATAATATACTTATAGCTTTACTATCAACATATTCATAAAAGCAGTATTTTTTTATTGGAATCGAAAATGTATGTTCTAGTTTTGAATCGCCGAATGAAACATTCTGGCCATCTAATCTCACTCGGTATTTGTGAAAATTGCCAGATAGAAAACAGTAAAACTCGGAACTTGTTTTGTGAGGCGGGAATAAGCGAGTGTTGCCCACGGCGAGAATTCATTTCTTACCTGACTGCGTACAATAGGCTGTACCGTTGATGTGTTGCTACCTGTCATTTTTCTATTACGATAAAAAGGATTGGACGGCTGGCATCGAGATGATTGCTATTTAAGTGTATTGAATGATATTTTATTGAGTTCTACGTTGCATGATATTCGTACTCAAATACTACAATATTTTTTATATTAAACTGCAATTAAACGAAAGGTCGACAAATTGCTGTTTACATTAAAAGCGTTGGTATTTTTAATACCTTCAAAGATGGGAATGTAAAGCAAAGTGCTTTCAAAATGTAAAATTGATTTTAAAGTAACATTCGTATAAAAATAGTCACACTGGTCGTAACGAGACTCAGGAGTGGAAAGGACTGGTACGATATTAATTATGAGAACCTGTATAGGCCAAGTGCTGATCACGAGACCATCCTATGACGGGTTGCCGGACACATACCCTGGATATACTTGCAAATCTCCTAGACGTGCAGGTTTCCCCATAATGTTTCCTTTCAGCGTTTCTTTCTACATAAAACTGCTTTGCAAATGCCGGATATTTTCGTGTTTAGAATATAATTTGTTTCGAATTCAATATAAGTCGATTTTATCGATAACGCTATAATCATAATACCATTTGATAGAGCGGAAGCGCGAGCGAAATAAGGGGCGCTCTCCCAATTCTTTGCCTCCCTTTCGAAACATAAATATGAGTGTTTGAATGCTATTGTCTTATTAACATATTGTTTATGTAATATTTTGAAAATTAAAAAATATAAAAATTAAATCAAATTCGCAATAAAATCGGTAAGAATTCGTTTTGTTTCAATGTGTAACATTCGAGTAAATCCAAGACACCATTGTTTAATATTTATTCAATAAAGGTACAATATAAATACTAAATTATTATAATATTGTGTCATCTTAAGTGTGTACTGTATGTATGTTTTGTATTGTCTTGAATATCAAAGTTATAAATTGTTTTTAATGTAATCTACATATCGACTAATAAATAAAGATTTCAAATCGTAAATTTTATGGAAATTTTATTTCAATGTGTCCTAGGATAGTTTACTAAAACGCGTTCAATCATGCATGAAACAAAAACAGTTTTGTCAATATTACACAATAAGACATAGAGAAGATTTCAGATCGCAAAAATCGCAAGCGTACGTAAAGTATTCAAACATTTTCAACATTATATCAAAATTCATAGAGGAGAGGAGAAAGGTGAGATTATTAATTAAAATGAAAACTGAAGCTTAAAACGAAACAATGTTTTTGTTTTAAATAAATAAATTTAAATTAGGTGCATGTTCATAGTATATTAATGTATTCATTAATTATAAAAGGTAAGCCGATGGGAATCGGGTTGTACTCGTATAGATGGTATTGAAGACTATTGTTATCATACGTCCTTCAGCTTAATATACTAAAGCTCCATAATGTCTAAACATTAACAACATTTCAACATGATGTAACCAGACAAAGTGGAACTCAATATGTTTTGAAGGTGTGAGGCGCCAGGTCGTCGCGACAAAGCGACGCCGCTCTGACGTTACAGTGAAAGTCTCTTCTGGGTCAGTGGAATAGGGAAACAGTTTCTATTCAAGGTCCCATGAGGAAGATAAGTAGATTTACAGTCAAGGTTGCTGTACTTAGTCCCTGTTATGGACGTACGATTGACCTGATTTAATTTAGCTAATGAAGAATAAAAGTTAGTTATTGGATTTAGTTTGTGTCGTATGGAAAATAGGGTAGAGTCGGTCAGTTTTCTTTTTGAAAAGAGTGCAAATGAAATTTATAAGAATTGAGAAATGTTAAACTTTAAAGTTTATTTTGAAGGAGATGTTGTTCCCGCAAAGCACGAAGAAAACTAAAGAGAAGCAAGAGTCTAGTTAGTGTGACTGTGTTTTCATATTTTTAAAGGCCATAATTTTGCTAATGGCCGTATCTACTGCAATCAAATTAAACATTGAATTCATAATTAAATTATTTTTTACGTAAATATGAATCGTTTGTATTGAGCGGTGACAACAGAAAATATAATTTAAACAGTTTTCCTACGCTGCTAGAGCTACGCCGTAGCCAATCTTGATTGCAGCTGAATCGACCTCCTTGAGAACCTAAGTTGCACTACTCGTATCTGACAGAAAATCGACAGACAAGAGCTTTGCTGTAGCGTAGTGTGAGGTTAGTTAATGTCGAAGACCCTCTACCCACACTGTCCATAATTTCCTATCTGATTTCTTTCACTTAGGAAGGCGACAATGTATCTATAATTACCTATGTAATGATTGCTTATTGTTTGCAACAAACTCTTTAATAAACTGCTTTTTCATTTGATATACTGCTTTTAATTAGTTTTAAAGCGATAAGTTTGTAAGATTCCAACAACGATTTATGAATCTTGCTGTTATATTAATTATTGATTTGGAAGTGTTAGGCATAATATTGTATGTCGCAGTATCGTACTTCAAACATCAAATTACCTACGTGATTCCTCATGTGATTACAGCTTGCAACTAATCCTATAGCATTTTTCAAAATATAATATAAATGGAATTAAAAATTAATACATTAATTAAATCGAACAAATAAAGTAAAGTAATCATAAATTCAGAAACGACAATAAATCCGAACAACACATGAAAATCACAGCCAAGAAAAACATCAAACGGTGAATATTGTTGGGGTGGCATTGAGGTCGCAGGATTCATCCCCGGGTGCGTCGGCGACTGAGTGGCGCGACGGCATGGCGCCCGTGACGTCACAGGCGCGATCAATACCAAGATACGTATATAACAGTAAACATTTGGCAATGCTCCCCGTTTTTACATAATACTATTCAAAATGTGAAGCATTTGCAGAAATATCCTCGCTTCATTAGTATTCCGGTGCACATGAATGTAATATCTTGGATTTTAATTTACATACGTCGTGTTCCGGCGAGAATAGAGTATGCATTATTTTGTTTTATGAAAATTTATTAGTGTGAAAATTTTAAAATTCATTACGTGCTTATAAGTGTTTGAAAATTCTTGGGATATGAGTAATTGCTTTTTAAATATTGGTTCGACTCAGACTGCAATGCACTTTATGATAAATGCAATGCAATTCAAATAGATACTCAATTTTAATGATAGAGAGATATAATTTGAATATCTTGATAGACAGCTATTACGGAAAGTTTTGCACCATTGTATACGGCGTTTACATAATGTGCAAGATTACTATTAATGATTACCTAATATTCCTTTGTTTCGAGAGGGTAAAAGTACGTAGCGATAATTATCTTGATACCTCTTATCTATCACACTAATTAATTAATCAAACTAATTAATCCAATACTCTAAGTAGAAAATAAAAAGCAAAATGAAACAAAAACACTTCGAATCCAAAACAAGTACCTACTATAATGATAAATTGAAGGTTAAAAATGTTGAAATACATCGCAAATTATATTTTTTAAACAAAAAGAGAAAAATATGACAACGTTTTAAAAATAAAGCAAATCTGTGATTACGATCGATCAACTTAAATTCTGTTATGTACTTGGAGTTTGCGAACCTCGGTTTCATTCTGGGTAATTCATCATTTTGGTTCATTTATTAGGCGTATTTTGTAGTAAAATTGCTATTGTCCTCCGAAGGTCTTCTAGCGCAGTTGGTAAAAAAAGGTCTTTTTAAATACCTAGTACAAACGAGTAGGATTTATAACATGTATGAGGCCCATTTTTAAACCGACTTCAAAAAAAGAGGAGGTTCTTAACTCTTCGGAATCTTTTTTATGTATTTTCACCGATCATAGTGTCAAAAATCAGTTCTCTCTCTCTCTCACTCTCTCTCTCAGTAGTAGACGTCTGACAGTTCAATTGTTTAAAAACCATACTAAGATATCGAATATTCGCAAAAATCTCGGGGTCGTGCTCCTACACGTTGGAAAGACTCAATTTAATCCACGATGCACACGTCTATCAATAAATGCTCCCGCTCTGCCAAACATCGAGACGCGTGGAGACGCATCGCTACAACGGCTGCTCCTCAATCGGCCAAAATATGACCACGATCACTCCGTCAAGAGTGCACGACTACCAAAAAGAATGTGATGCCCTTGATTTACGAGTAGTATAATAAAATATGAATAGGTTTTGCTGAATGAATTCGAATAATATACTAAGTGAATTCTGTCACCCACAATCCCGAAATCGGAACATGATTATCATACTTTAACCCTTTGATTGAGGCTCAAAACATACATAACATAAATACACACGTTATTAACAGAAGAGATAGGCAGAGGTGTTGCCAGGACACCCGCGTTTCGCCGTATGTGTTCTGTCCCATGTGATAGGGGGTGAGCCAAACGCCATATCGGGCTCAAATTCCTGACTCCGAGCTGATAATGAATAGAAAAATCCAGTATCACTTTCCCGACCCGGGATTCAAACCCGAGACCTCAGCTTTGCAATCGTACCGTAGTACAACTACGCCACCGAGGTAGTCAAACAGTCAGGCTCAAAACTTTATCAGACAATAAAGGATATATAGGAGAAATCATATCCGCAGCAATTGGACGCACCAACGTTGATTGGCCAGAAATTATAAAATTAACGTGGTCCAAAAATAAAATCTAAATGTTAAAGTAATAAACATTGATTACAATCTTTGCGAGAAAAAGCTTAAAATACAAACTGCCACAGCAAGGATACTCTGCTTCAACTCTTTAAAAAGTTGTCTTGATAAATTACTTTAGGAACTCTGAAAATACTTTTTGCATAATGATAAAAGTAAACGAGAGATTTAGGAGTTTGTTAACTGCGACATATATTTAGCAATTGGCGACAATTTTTAGACTTAATTAAAATATAAAAGAAGGAAAGGCTTATAGTGAAGTTTTTTTTGGTGATTATTCATTAATGTGGATTTGATTACAAGAAAGGGAACTAATGTGTGTTAAATATAAAAAATCATTGGCATATCATATAGCTACAATATGATAGTGACTGGCCATTTACGAATATTATGTTGTCTTTAGAATATATCTTCCAAAAACTGTATTCAATACTGATTTACCTAATAAACATTACTTCATTTTTGGAGTGTTTATAATATAGAGGGAGCGCTGGTACTTCAAAAACGTCGATAAAACTGGTGGTGCCGAGCCACCTTTTTCTGCCCTCCTATTGGCTGAAATTTGACACGTTGTCCAACATGCACGAATTATTTGAAAAAGAAAAATAAAATAGTTTAGGGATATTCAATTCCACTAAACTCATTTATGATGGATAATAACTATATTTACTTTCGGTTACCAACGAAATTTATAGCAATTTTTTGTTATTAATTAGTTCAATTTTCACCAATATAGCAGTGCTACCAACATTACATACAAAAAATCTAAATTTTTGAAGAGGCTAATTTATGATAGCGCTCCTTCTATATTACGAGTATAAATACTCTTAGCTTTCTTTATTACTTAAGGAATCTGATTATTTATACATACTGAAGAATTTTATCTCGACAAAATGTTTCAATTACAAAGAAAATGAGAATATACTTGCCCACTAAGGGTCGTGCAGCAAAATTAATTAAATGGAACAGGAAATTCTGAATGTGTAAATAAAATAATAAATTCCTTGCAGAGGGCCGCAGGACACTATTTTTTTATTACACGATGTGTTGCTGAGAAGGAACTTTTCCTTTTTTATTCAAAGACTAGTCGCAGATTTCTTATTTCTAATCAATTTGTACGTTAATTAACTCATTTATTTTAAATTAACGAACTTGGTTAGTAGTTTTTCAAATATATCAAATTGAATAATTAATTCTTTAGACAGGAATCTATGAATAAATTAGCTTTGAAGTTATTGTATAATTTCTCACCTAATTGAAAGGCGACATTTTTATCAAAAGATCTCTAAATACATAGCAGTAATTGACGGGCCTATTGTTTTATGTTTAAAACGAAGACATAATCTTTACTTGTTTTTACTACGGATATTTCAATTCGAGGATTTAAACATGAAAGAAATATTTTGTTTTGGTAAATATAAGACTATCTGACCAGTTTTAAATATAATTAAAAACTATTTAAAATTAACTCTACTTTGGTTTGAAACTTGGCCACAGGAGTAAATATATGAGAGGTGAAACGAATGTAGAATCAGCTCTTTTGAACCTTTTACAAACACAAATATGAGGCCATTTTAAAATCCTTCTCCATTGCTGTAAAAGCAAAGTTTGCTGCCAAATATAATGCGATAGCTTAAACCGTCTCGTCCGATTCTCTAGTCGTTGCTTAAGTAAAACGAGGAAAGTATAAGGCGAAGGTTGCAAACTGTAGGGTCTTATTGGATAAGTTTCAACCTTTTGTACAGGTCGGATGGTTAAGTTGTAATATAAAGTTTAAGTTCTAAGAGTGCTTTCCTCACCGCCTCAAAGTTTGCATTAAGTTGTTTTTTCGTGAAAAAAATACTTAAAAAAAATAGCACTTTGCGTTTAGTAACTAATATAATTCTTATGTGGTCTTATGATTCGGTGGTCGCCTTAAAGCAGGTGAGATGTCAGGTTGATAAGAATCGCTTTTGAGACTTGTACAAGCTTGGCGTATTATGCAATCGAAATATCTCCACCTATATTTAAAGTAATTCTTAATTCCTAAGTATATACGTGTACTGTAAAATCATTGGAATTAAATTGGTTTTCATTTATGTGGCAGCTCATATTTTATTTTAAGTTTTCAATTCTAATTAGAAACTTACCTATTAACAGTTACGAAGACGACCGAGTGTCTTAACTACTGATTCATTAATCATTATTATTTTGTTGATTCCTTGCTCCAAAACTACACGTATAAATAGTCTAAAAGATTGGGTTGAAATTAAATTAAAAATATTTAAATCGTACTAATTATGCCCTTTAATATACTATACGGTAGCTTTCATTTTCTGGACTCAATGTCCTCTAGAGGCTGTCACATTGAATTCAGTGTGACGTCACGTTCCATTATCATCATTGTCATGAGCAAAAGTTATGCCACTTTTGGGCATAGGCCATTTCGTTTGTTTCTATAGCAAGCAGAGTTTCAAGACGAATTAAACGATGAGTCATTTGTCAAATTATGATAAATTGTTTAGAAGTTATGCGAAATTTTGGTGCCCGAATGCGCTGTTGTCAAAATAATAAGAATAGTTTACCTCTATAATTGTTTCTTCGATTTATGTGAATGTTATACATTGAAACAAAACGACTTCTTACGGATTTTATCGCGAATTAGATTTAATTTTTACATTTTTTTAATTTCCTGATGTTTCGATCACTTTACAGTTTTCGCGGTAGCAGTCCGCCCCGTGACCACGAAAACTGTAAAGTAATCGAAACGTCGGGAAAATAAACTATATAAAAACTAAATCAAATTCGCGATAAAATCCGTAAGAATTCGTTTTATTTCAATAGTTTATCTCTATTCACATTTTATTACATTGGACATGTAAATATTATTATATTACGAGTATAAATGTCTGTTGTTTACATAATAAGAACATACCTCGAACAATACGTTATATATATATTTTAAAAATGTTGTAGTTCTAAATTTCGCCACACGCCAATAGAATTTATATATTTATAAACAAACTAGCCAGCTAAAATGATTTTTTTTTTCTCTCAGCTTATGAATTCGAGTAATTGAAATGTACTATATAAACTGAACACCTATTTACTAAATAACGATTGCTGTTTCTGGAGAGATAAGGAAACTTGGCTTTTATATTTTAAGACTGTGGCTTTTCCTGTCTTTTCATCCTTCACTATTCACTACCCTTTCATTTTATTTCCTTTCAGTACGTACAAGATCTTTCTTGAATACTTAATCATACGGAGACAAGTTTTTCATAAACCACTTTTTCACATTTAAAATCAACTCAGAGCTCTGATTTTACTCATAAATAAGATCATGATTTTTTTATGTAAAAAGAAGCAGAAATAATTCTCAAAGCATTCATAAATTTAATTCTTACACTCGCAAGTTCATTGCGATGTAACTGACATGTATGGCTCTGTAGAAAAAAAAATCATGGTGCTTCTATTTAAGTACTATAGAGCAATGTCTTAATATTCAATATTACTTATACCATCTTTAAATTGTAGTATTAGTACATTTATAGCTCAGTATACAGAGTTTGCAGTCAAACAAAACCGACTGAATGAGTAATGAAAAGTTCATCTCGAAAATTTCTGCAATAACGTGCGTCGTGGCTCTCATTTGTCATGCGTCTGGGGCGTCAGCTAGCCGAGGTCGTTTGTTTCACCATAACGATGCCTTTAATACGGTTTTATATTCAAATGCCATCAATATAAAATTAATTAAGCTGGATACAAGAGGTGTGTGTGGGTGATTGAAATTGGTCATTTGTATTAACCTCGGATTAATTATGAATTTCAGTCATGGAAGGTCCACTGAACACTTGTCTATTGCTGCGGAGAAGCAACGTGTTAGGACTGTTGTGTTTTGGTTTAAAGAATATTGTATCCGGAGATCACTTAGTCTTATGTTTACGAGTGCATTGCAGTGCCACGCAGTCCTTAATAATTTGAGTAGTTTTGCTCCCGTTAAGTCAGCGTGATGCTGATCATTAGAAGACGGTCCGACTCGTCTCGGAACACTAACAAAAAAATCTCTATTTACGGGTTACGGGCAGCGAATATAATGTCTATACATGACACTAGTTCTCCAGATCAAAGTTTGATGAGAGTGATAGAGCTAATTAGTTCATATTCAACACTTCAACGCGTGTTACTTGTTATAGTTCGAAGTTCAGTATATTGCTCTGAGCAAAAACAAGTTCAAACAGGTCATGGTAGATGTCGCTATCTTATATTAAACAATTTCTGAGATGATAGTGGCTTCTATAGATCTATTCGTTCTCGGAAAATAAGTAATTGACAAAAAACTTAATAATATAGATACGAGTATATACGTGACATTATAACTTGTTGATACATACGAGAAGTACGGCCAATAGATACGTACAGAAAAAGAAGGAACAATATTTGTACAATAAATATTTTAGAGGAAAAAATCAGGAGCGAAAAGAAAAACAACATTACGAACAGGGAAGTTTATAAAACAAATAAAAGAAATATCGAGAGTTGAATATTCGTCAGGACATATGCAGACTGCGACCGAAAACGAAGCCAGTTGATAGTGTTAGTGACTTCAGACACAATGCAACTAAAAATTTCCCAAAAAAAAGAGTCAATTTTTTTGTTGGCTTTTTTTATTTATCGTTGTATTTGGGTAGTAATTACATCATTTTCCCAAAATAATAATGTACACCTTTTTATTTTCAAATATAATATAATATAAATTATAATTTAAGCAAAAAGTAGAGATTTACCATCCAAACATGATGATATAAAAAATAAAAAAATTGAGATATTTTTAGTTGCATTGTGTCTGTAATCACTAAGACTACCACGTGGCTTCGTTTTCAGTCGCGGTCTGGATATACCCTATATCCATACATGTAAAGAATTTAGTACAGTTGAAGAAAATAGAAAATTCTAAGTAAATGTGGAATAGATACGTGTAACCTAAGAGAGACTAGATTCTCAGTGATCCTGAGTGATCGATTGCCTACTTGGAGGCGGATCGAACTGACATATCTAAGTCCGGAGGTGCGAGCCCAAACGCACCTCTGTCTTACACGTTACATGTATAGATTATCGCTCACTTTGCTGCTGAATAAAATCATTGTAAAGAAACTTGTTTACCTGAGTTATCAATAATTTTAAAGGTGTGTAAAATGTACCAATTCACATTACGATGGTTGACTAAGGGCTTTACCTTTCTGAATCATAAAGAAATGCTGGTAGCAGTAGAACATTATATTACGTTATTAGTATTATACTAGATTCTAAAGCGAATCGAACAAAGCATTCGTCGCCGTAGTTCAAACACATGTAAATGTTTCGAATGTTCAGTATAACTTCGTGTATCGGAAACTCGTCAATATGCATACATTTCGAATAATCAAACAGCTGAATACTAACTTAAATCTGAAATAGTAAAATTCAGTTTATTAAGAAAGGTTTTACAACGAAATACTACAGAACAAGCACAAATTCAGATATAATTACCCGGAGCTTTCCGAAACAAATTGGAAATTCAAACAAATGATGCTTAACTTCGTTCACTTTAGTTTCACTTCAAAACTTTGTAATATTGCAGGAAACAATATCGAAATTGTTGTTTAAGCCTTTACAATGTTATTTATGGGATTTTTTATTGTGTTCCTCAGGGAGTGAACGAGTAATTTTAACAGTTGAAATATTCTTTTGTAATATGAATTGCTATATTGGAGATTTTGTCGGTGCCCCGTACAATACGCAATGCAACATTTTTGATTTAAAAATATACCAGCTTTGTTTAAAATAATGAAGCAAACCAGTTTTTAAATTATGTGTACATTTCAGAACTGTTAACCAGAAACTTATTATGAGCGCATTAAATCAAAAGAGGCATTTCAAATAAAGTTTTTGATCACATTAGAACTAACTAATGTACATACACGCATAAACATCACGCCTTTATCCGAGATAGGGTAGGCAGAGGTATTAATTAATGTGCCAAATGATAAAAAGCACACCCACTAGATTTATTTATTTATTGAACACTTTATTGTACACCAGATACAGAAAAAGTATCTACACAATACTACAGAGAAAAAAAATGTATAAGTAGCGATCTTATTGCTCAAAGCATTTTCTGCCAGACAACCATAGATTTAATTATTTAAGTAATAAGAACTGTAGAAGACTGATCCTGAAAAATATTTGTAATGTTTTTTTGCAAACCTAAGAAATCATTTAATTATATTTTTTAAACATAATGTCATAACAAAACAATAGTAATTAAGCTGTATTGTCTCCCAACGATAATAAAACAAACAACACAACAATATGAAAACACAATACACTTAAACAAAATTACCTGATTTACTTCAGACATTCCAAATTCCTTGAATTTATTAGCAAATAGCGAGAGAATGAAGAAACCTTGACAAATTAACGAGACGAAACAAATACATCTTGACGGAATTAGAATTTGATTCGTCTACGTACTGGTAGGTGAGCAAACCTAACCGAAACTAATATCGGAGCCAGCAGATGCTGCGGTGACACTTTGTTAGGCATTTCCAACTATTTGTGCGAGTTACATGGATACCGGCTAAATGGTGAAATATTTTAAAAATCACACTTAATTTTTCAGCTTAATGGAACATTTGGGAGCATATATTTATGAATATTGTTTAAAAGATAATAACACAAAATGAAAGCGTTTGCTTTAAGTGCATCTCGGATAATTTACATTGTCTATTTTTTTTTATCAGTAATTATCAATAATATTATTTATCAATAATAATCAGTAGTAAAAAGGTATATTCTAAAATTGTACTATTAATAATACTTATAATATTTTCATAGCATTTACAACAGGTTTTAGAATTCTGATGTTACCGTTAAATCTATTGTTTAAGTTATGTCACACACAATGAAACAAAACAAACGAAAATATTTTACTTAGTATCTTACGCACTTCTTGGGTATTTAGTATGGGCTTACAAGCGATTTTCACGAGTTGGAATCTCGTATCCATTTATAAGAGTAGATAAAACTGTCAACCCTAGTTGTTACCACACATATTATAAGAAGAAATATGAATATAGGCTTCACTTACAAGTTACAAGCCCATACCTCCTACTACAGAAGCCCAAATCGTCAATTTTGCTCAAATAACGGTAGGTTCGGAGGCCATCGGACTTTCGAATATATGAATAATTCAGTAGTTTACACCCGAATCTATGTATTTTTTGCATTGGTCAAATAAAATATTTACTCCAAGAAAACCACATTTATTGACCGCAGTACGCTAAGTGCCAACCTGCTCGATAAACACAAATGTCTTGTTTCCATTACAGCACAGACACCATCGGACACCCAAAGATTTCCTGTAACATTAAATTCTGAGAAAAGACATACAACGAATACCATAAAATTTATAGTCTCAATAATCGAGTTATGCTCCGACGGCGGCTTTCGACAATCCGATAATATTATCAATTTTAAAACAATATCTAATTCCCGGAACGTCTCGGGTTTAATGTACGTGGAGAATCCAATATCTCGTGAACTCCAATAGTAAATCGGCGTATAACAATGTTTTTATTATAATGGATGGCTCGACATCTGGCGTCACGAAGCGAGCCACGTGGCGCCGACGCCAACTCTCGCTTACTTCCCGGCGAATAGCTGTTTACCGATTCAGTGGGCTTTTTTCGCAAAAACTGCGAGTGATCATCGCAATAGATATTGCCTCATTACGAAAGTTTTTGTTCCAGCGCGAGTGGGAATCAGCGATATTAAATGGGAATGCTCTGGAAAAATTATAGGTTTTTAGGCTTTAGTTAATTTGAAACTGCCTCGGTGGCGTAGTGGTACTAGGGTACGATTGCAAAGCTGAGGTCTCGGGTTCGAATCCTGGGTTGGGCAAAGTGATATTGGATTTTTCTATTCATTATCAGCCCGGAGTCAAGAACTTGTGCCCGATATGGCGATAGGCTTGCCTCCTATCACATCGTGAGACGGAATATACAGGCGAAACGTGGGTGTTCTGGTAGCACCACTGCCTACCCCTTCTGGGAAAAAGGCGTGTGTTTATGTATGTATGTATGTTAATTTGACACTGTGTAAATGTACCTATTGCTAATACTAGTTTAATTTGCTTGGCAAGTTAATACTTTACTTCAATGGTAAGAGCAGCGCCGCTCAGGCAGAGTAATGATTGTCAAGATGCTTATCTCTCGCCAATTAACACAACGTTGACCTGTGTAATTCCTTCTTTATTTTCCTTTACATAGCAAAGGTTATCGGAACATACATGATACATGTATAATTGTTTTTCACTAGAGTAATACATTGAGTATATAAAGCACTTAATGGTCTACAATACAGTCTAGAATAGTATCCATTGGCAAAAAAGGCTAAATTTTGACTATGGATACAATTTTACAGTTCTATAATCGAATTCACACAGACTGAACTCGAAACATGATACAATTGCGTGAGTTTTTGTATCATTGCACACGATGGTCGCTATCCTAACGGTTGCCAATACCTCCCACGAAAACCTCAGCACTAATTCACACATTACTACTCGTATAATCTTTATAACATAGATTCAGAACATTAAGCAACTTCGCCGCTCTCAATGCAAGCAATTTGTGATTCGAGCCAATAAACTTTGTAGCCGCCTGGCATCTGAAACTCGAACTCGGTTCACTTCATTCCATTTAATTTATAACCTACAAAACATACATTTTGTTATATTTATAGTTAGCCAAAATACGAACATGTTTATTTAAGGTGCCACATATGTATATAGCAATCAAAATTACCACCTTTAATTTGTGTTTAATTAATTTTTTAATTCATGTTTGATTCTTTATTATTACAAACTAGCGGCCCGGCCCAGCTTTGCCTGGGTGCTTAGACGTTTAGACTCCACTCCACACCAGAAATATCTTATTCCCGTTCAAACTTTTGTACTCCTGAACTCAACCTAAGTACCTACTATCCCTTTTCCTATCATATCCCATCCCATCTCATCTGGCTCCTTTTCTTTCTGTTACATCCCGTCCCATTATTTCCCATCGAATGCAATCCGGATCCGACCGGTCCCACTTTATCCCACTTCATCCCTTAATGCCTACATAGGCATGTTGACAATTTTTTGGAATTGCTTTTATTTTGTAGATAGGCTTTATATAAACACGAAAATACGACGATTATCATTTAAAAATACGCAAACACAAATACTTTGCAAAATTCCTGCTAAAACTTTCCGCTCAACCAAATTCTGACTACGAAATTGATTTTTTGATGTATAGTAAACTACTTATTGTCTATTACTACTTATTGTATATTGTCTCGGGTTCGAATCCCGGGTCGGGCAGTGATATTGGATTTTCCTATTCATTATCAGCCCGGAGTCAGGAATTTGTGCCCGATATGGCGATAGGCTCGCCCCCTATCACATCGTGGGACGGAATATATAAGGCGTGACGTGGGTGTTCTGGTAGCACCTCTGCCTGCCCCTTCTGGGAAAAAGGCGTGTGTTAGTGCACATTATTTTTCGTTACTGGTGTCAAATTATAAGTTTTTATATCAGTAGCTTTAGTGGTTTTGATTTTCCGTACAATATTTCTACCCTTATTTTACCCCCGTAATGATGTTTTTCCAAAATTATTGTAAGCCATTATTTTTTGTTTGTAATAAGGAGCTGAAATATATATTTTTATAGAAATAGCTTCAGCTGTTTCGATTTTGCATATAAAATTCCAACCCTTATTTTAACCCCTTTAGGGTTAATTTATATATTTTTATTTTTAAATGAGTAACTAAAGTGCCAAGTTTAACATCTTAACTTTAACGGTTTAGATTTTTCCATACATACTTTCATCCCTTATTTCAACCCCTTAAAGCCTTTTGTTCACAAAAAAAGTAGCCTATGTCCGTCTCCTGGCTCTAAGCTACCTCCTCACCAATTTTCAGCCATATCGGTAAAGCCGTTTTTGAGTTATAAATAGTGTAACTAACACGACTTTCTTTTATATATATAGATTAGTATTACACATATTCATAATATAACTAAGAAACACGTTTGTGGCTAACGATAACAAGTGTTTGAATAATTAATTGCATTATCAATGGAACACGACTAGTAAATTTCCTCTGAATTTATTATTTGGACTAGTCAAGGACTGTGACATTATTATATTATGGAAACATCGTTTTATTATTAAAGCACTATTATTATTATTATGAAAGTATGGGTAATGGTTTCTTAGATTTACGCGAATGTTACACATTGATATAAAAATAATTCTTACGGACTTTATCGCGAATTTGATTCAATTTTTAATTTTTTTAACTTCCCAGCGTTTCGATCACTTTACAGCTTTCGTGGTCACGGGGCAATCGGCGCCGTAAATCCGTAAGAATTCGGTTTATTTCAGTATGTATGGATGTTTCTTAATCTTTCATGCATTATCTATTCAACGAATTTAAATGAAACTTTACAGTATTAAATCTTATGCATTAAAATAACACATGAGGTATCTGGCTAAGGGATAAATCTGATAGGGGAATAAACATGATGCGGGCGAAAGCTAATTAATAGTGGATATCTCTTTCAAAAGAGCGTTCTGGAAATCTTTGCGGAGCCTTACATTAGCTGTGGACATAATTAGACCGACGGTTATAGTGGATAATAAGTAAAAAAGTTGATAAAAATAAAAAATACTTGCTTCATGTTAAACTTGTTTTAAGGCAATAAGAAGTACCTTTTAAGTTTTAACTATTTACATGTTTCAAAATATGACGCTTAGATGACTATATTTTGCTGACTATGCGTTATTGAAAGAAAGATAGACGGACAAAAGTGATCTTAAAAGGGTTCCATTTCCTTATGAAATATAGCATCCTAAAAGTGGTCGTACCGGGCTGGAAGACCCGGGTTATCCAAAGGGAGGCTTAATAGTTTTTCGACTTGGACAAAAAAACCTAAAAGTGATACAAAATCAAGAAAGTTACTGAAAATTATGTACACCTCAAGAGCTATATAACACATTATATTGCCTTAAGTAATGGGCACAAGTCCACATTATAGTACACTCCCTTACACAGTGCCCACAAAAATAACTATCTCGGCAATAATTCATTGATAGCGGCAGGGTACTGCCCAATTTATGCCTCACTTTGTGAAATTGAGTGCAAATATTTACGCTGTCCGAAAAACGAATTGTATTTATATCGCGTTGATTATAATTACGTAATAAAATATATTTTTATTTATTTACAATAGTTATTTATAAGTAGCGTTTATAGTTTTATAATACGCACGGTTGCGTTATAAAATTATTTTAAGTGGTTATAACAAAATAAGTGGCGTGATAAAATAATGAAATTTATTTTACTGTGAAAAGAAAAGGCGCAGATTTTACCGATTTGTTTGCATCATACATTTTATTAATCTTGAACTTTTACTCTTCATTATAAAATAATATAACACGCAATTCTTTTACTTATTTTATGAATACTTATTTTTTATCGCCAACATTGCAAATAATAACTCAAAAAACTTCTAATACTATTAACCGGTCAATCTAGTTATTAAACAGTTCACAAAAAATATACCATACCTCTACTAACGTATTAAGTACATTTCGCTCCTGGCTCATCATAACCAGGATCGTCCATTTAACCCCCTGACCCATTGTAATAAAGTTAGCAAGACGGGAATTCCATTAACTAGCGCCGATGGCACGATGACTTAACCCATTAAAGTATCATTACTAACAAGCTGACCCGCGCAAGTTTCGTACTCAAACACCGAGTGATTTGGAAAAAATAAGCAGCATATATATATAGCAGTAATTACCAACCCTCAATTAGCTGTCTATATCGTGATTGATTGCGCGTATTGTTTACTTGTTGATTAAACGGTCAGGGAAAATCAACAAAATATTGTGTTTGCTTTTTGGACAAATACTACACAATTATAGGTTTTGGCTTTTGCGGTGGTGATATATTTTGTCATGCTGCCATGCGTAGTCTTCGGGACAGATATTATGTGAATTATTTTGTGTAAAACAAATATATAAATCTTATACTTCTACAATATATAGCAATAAGTCATCTAATTTTGTATAATTGAAGCTATTCTCGGTAATGCATTGCGTGGAAAACTGCTGCATTTAATTTATTTTAGAATTATATTGTGCTGGAAGTTCTTCTTATTTCCGCATAATATCCATCTCAAGGCTCTTTACATTGCCAAAGGTCCGAAAGCAAACACAAAGCCATGCCAGAAAGAAAGAATATTTGGCAAACGCCCCACTTGTCTTCATAAATCTACGACCTCTAGGAGAAGTTTACGTAAAAACGAATCAATAACTGTATTCCTCTTAAGATGAAAGAGAGCTTCAATAATAATTCGAACAGATAATTGAATTGAAAGAGTTCAATGTATCAGTTAATTTGGTAGAAGTAGATGAAGGACCGGGTATTCATGTATATTTTACAAGATTTGTTTTTATCGAAACAATGGCATTAAAATTTTTAGAAAAGCAGAACAGAGAAAGATAGATTTATGTGCAATTTTTTCGTCACAGCTCTAACATATTTAGAAGTAGTGGTAGTATAACTTAAGCATTTAAAAGAAGGTGAGCGATTATCAATAAAATTTGTACTTAGATTGTATTTCATAGAGAAAGAAATAAAGTGGACGCAGTGTGAATCACCTTGTAGTTTTTTGGATTGTGATATTTTTTTTATTGCAATGAACTGCGAGATGATCAATTCGCCTGATAGTAAGCGTCACAACCGCTCATAGTCAGTAGCAAAACGAAATTACACCATGAATTATACAGCAATGCTTGACATTCCACTACGCTCGCCGCCTTGAAACATAAAATGTTAAGTCACATTATGACCAGTAGTTACTCTGGCTGCAATGTCCTACAAACCGGAACACACTAGTTCATTTACTCTGCTGTTTGGCGGGAGAAATAGACATGTGGTAGCAACTACCCAGGCGGCCTCTCACATATGAGAGGCCTACCACCAGTCGAAAACCAATTTAGAGTGTTTTCAGCCTTTCCATCAGCTCTTTAAAACTTTCTTTTGAATGGGCTGTATCAGTGCCTGCTGTGTGACATGTAACTGCCCATACATGTGACATCGCAGGGCCCGGGTATCTTCTAAAATTGATAGTACTATTAAGAGGCGTTAGGCCATATAGCCATGTTGGCCTAGTTTTAATGAGACTGAAGGATTTCGTGAGACTGCTGCACAATCCATGTCCTATGTCTGCCGTAGAAGTATCATTAGGATTTAATTGTATCAACATTCAGACGAAATCTAGAACTTTAGTTGTTCCTATACTGTCTTTACGAAAATTATCAAAGCATCGTTAGTAGCTGAAGTTGCTTCTCCATTATGCATCGCCTTAAACGTAATTTACATTTAACCGTATCCACGATCTACGAAAACCAGTCGATCTATAAAGAAGTCAATTAACATAACTCTAATGTGAACAAAAAGAACTCCAACTTATGCTTCCAGCTTCCTTGCTACTGGTAAAATCTTCTCGATATTCCTTCTTGTTGAATCCTATGGTATTTGTATATATGATTTCCTAGTATAGCAGTACTTTTATGCAACCATTATATAAAATATTTTGTAACTATGTCACTTTAACATTCTACCGAAAGTCTGTTGGCCCAGCCCTTAGTAACTTACTAGTCTGTAGTTCAATGATATTATAGTCTATTCAGGTTAAACAGTAGACTATCTTTTAATTAGATTAAAATCTTATCTAAATGAGAATCTTATCAGAATTGGCGCCGAGGTCAATGGATAACCTTCAACATTCTTGAAAGGCCTTTTTAAAGCTAGTAAGATATACATACAATTCTTTCACATATTTTAACTAGGTAATAAAAGCGTTTTAAAAAAGGCATCTTTTTTTCTATTGCTTTTTATGCAATTTCAATAATATTTCTTGTACTAATCTTTACTTAATTTGGCCCTAAACTAACATAAGTTTATTTCTTCTCTAAATCACATAAGCTATCTAGGAAAAGGTTTATCATGCGGATGTCTATAGCCACATTTAGCGATACAAGCAGTTTCGCTTCCTACGTCCACAACATGTAAAGCATGTACCTCCTTAACTTTATTAGTTTAATGTCTAACCCTTCTTCAGTATAACGTGTAAACGGTTTTTTATCTAAATCGACTTTCTGCAGGTTTACTGTGTTTACAAGCGCGTTTTCCTTAAACAAAGCTATTTTTACAGCGTATTTTTTGTTGACATCGCATAATTACTGAGAAACATTGTTTTCGTTCAAGGAGTTTCCTTTTTGCGGATTACTGCTTGTAAGTGTCTTGTTAGCGCCTAATTGCATCATGTATTGTGAAATATCGCCAAAGTGATAAACGGTTCTCATTATTTTTGTTTATTGTGCTAGTAATTGTTCGTCAATAACGTTTGGTAAATGGTCACAACTTATGTAAGAATTATTATGTATTAGTAAAAATGGTACAGTTTAGTAAAACTGCTTAATAAGGAACTACTGATGTGAGGATTTTCAAAAGACGAATTAGAATATATCATTTTGTTGCATGCTCATTCCATAAGTCATTGATAGAACATGCTCTTATTTATACCCATAAAATCTAGCTAACTCCCGTTTTAATTTATTTAAGTCCTTAAACAATATTTAAAATAATGAGTTCAACAAAAATAAAAGCAAAACACAGCGCGATATCTATCATATTTTATATCGTCGTCGCCACAGAGTACAGGTCAGATAAAGTTATTAGGGAAATGTCAAAGGCAGTTTGCTATTAATTCTCACGCGGTGCAGTGCGACGTGCCAAAAACTGTAAAATAATACCCAACTGAAATCTCAGCCGTAAAGCGAGTTCGCACGCTATTTGTCTTGCTTACTTTATTTGCAGCCTTCTTTAGCTTTGGTGTTTTTTGACTCAGAGATAAAGAGCGTTAATGGTTTTGTCGTATTTGTATTTGATTATACTGATGGCATGTGCAACCCACGCGCAAGAGACGGTTATCATTCAAAAAACACTAATAAACAGTCTTGGCAGGTACTGATGTAGTATAGGACAAAAATACATAATTATTGCGTCCATAAACAAATAAATAAAATAAATGTGCAGGATCTGTGAGATGTAACAGGTAACGTTTGATTTCATACAACCGCGGGCTACCAGTAGCGAGTAGAAATTAGTGGTAATTACTAATTAGTTTAAATTGGGGAAGCCTATGTTCAGCAGTGGACTTCCTGTGACTGAAGAGAGAGAGAGAAATTTTAAATTGAAACAATGTTTCTATGAAGTCAAATTTAATAACAATTTACCTACTAGAACAGTCAATTATTTACGCGAACAATGTTCAAAAGGATTTATTTTATTCCATGAAATACTAAGTGAATTGTTCCTACTCCATGTTTCATTAATTGAATCATTAGTATATTGGAAACAACACTGAAATTGATTACGAGTAGTTGTTACCTGTTCGTATTCAAGTGCATTGAAAACACGTAGGGTCGTAAAGAGCTATTTCAATAAGGACGTGGTGCAATTAGAACCATTATGCACTAAGAGGGGTCTAATTAAAGCAATATTGTGGGGCTAAATTGGTGTATGTCTGTTAGTATAGGGTGATTGTCCCTCCCAATGGTTTAGCCACTATAGCCTTTAGCGCTCCATATCTAAGGCTATTAAGTCGATTCAGTGAACGGTCTAGCGTTGTGTTGATGGGTCTTGAACGCGCTAATCTGAGTACGTGACAAACAACTATTGAGAGGGAGATAGCATTTCAATATATCTGCATTTGATCCAATATTGGCGAGCTTGAATTGAATTTAAGAGTGAATATCCAATGTGAAAGAGGAAGTGTGTTGATCGATGCTTGATGTTGTATTCAGTTGGAAACGAGTTCTCATACATCGGTTTTATTTGTCTAGATTGGTATTTTAGTTTGATGATTAGTTGTGTAATGTATACGTTAGGGTGTGGGCTTCGCTTCCCATCTAGGGCAATGATTTGTGTAATTTTTCATTATGAGCGCGACATTTTCGAGATTACGTAATATATAAAAATATGTTATATCTATGAATGCCTTCGTTGGACATTTAGTTACGGAACATGTGAAGGGAGAGGCCGCGGGTTCAAACTCAGACAAAAAAAAAACAGTTGAAATCACATATATAATATTTCTTCTGGGTCTAGGGGTTTTGAAATGAAAAAGCTATATTATCCTATCTAATAATGCAACAAGACTTGGTTTCTTACTTTAAAATCATGGCTACTATGGGATTATATTAGCTAACCAAGTAATCTACGAGCTATTGTATAAGAATAAAACACAATATAATATAACGGAATAAATCTAGAGCAGAACCATTAAAACTATGAACAGCAACGGAAGTCTTTTCCAACGTATAATAATCCAATTATGAAAGTGCCGTGGAATATTCGCCCAAATACATAATTGATTGGTTATTCACTTAAGATAATTGCTGCTTTTCGTACTGGCACGTCGTCTGATGGCAAATACACAGGCAATACGGTATCGAATGTCGAGAGACGATTATCTCATAATTGATACGTTCAGTTTAATAACGTAAGCTGTTTGTATTGCTAATGAGGTAGGCAGAGGTTTTTTAAATGCCACCTATAGATTTCCAAAAATATTTTTAACGCAAAATGTGATAGGAGATGAGGGTATCGCCATGCCAGGCATAAATTTCAGTCTCAGTCTACTGAAACAAGATTTTCCCTGTCAACATATTTTACAAAGTATAGTGGTCGATCTGGAATTTGAAGGAACACCCAATGCAACGCCTATACAAGCTGCTACTACACCAATGAGACTCATAAACGTAAATATACAAACTGATAATTGTCCCGCAATTAATTACAACGTCAAAGTTAAAGTAATTGAAAATACCAAACGCCACAACAAAAGGAAATAGACGGACAATGAACTATGTGCCATTCAATTGACGTCACCAATTAGGCGAGTCCAGCTGAAATGAATTTAATTTGATCCTCGTTGGCCGCGTGCGCATTATATTCCACACATAGTGCAACAAAAATTGAATGCCACGCGTTACATACTCGACTGTTATAAGCAGTGACTTTGTTTTTTGGTGGGTTAACTTTGGTATGTTCAGTTATGCATTCTTCATCATCAGATTTTATTGTAAAGGCTTCTTCATTTGGTTAAGATGCTGGTTGTGAAATGACAATGGCACACACATTTGTTTCAGGTCTGAAAGTTGTGAGCTAAAAAGTCTCCAGTGATTTTTGATATGACACAAGATCATGTATCTTAGTTTAAGATTGGTATTAAGTATGTATTCTAATTTTAAAAGTTCTAGAAATATGTCTTAACGAAAGATACCACCAACTAATATATACTGCAAATATATTACTTATATAAAAAGATTTTAATATTATACAATACTTATTATTCTTTTTGTATGCTATTCTAAGTAAAAGAAAAGTTATTGTACGGAAATGTCGTTGAAAATCACTTAATAAGAGAAAAGGTCGGGAAATTCATAAATATATTAAACAAATTGATGTGTCAAGAAAGATGGACAAGAATAGACATTCTGCTGAGTACTGGTTCGTTAACAATGGGTATAGAAACGAGCGGTCTTAATGTATTAGTAATTTTGTTCCGCTCAGCGCCATTAGCAATCAGACTAGATTATTTTAATATTAATTTCTATACGATAGCGAATTAGACGGCTCGGATTGAGATTCCAGATTCCAATCCTTAGTCCTGGGTATACATTAATCTTTCTTTTATTTTACGCAGGAAAGAAAATCAGAAGATTCTTTATAAGGAATTCAATGCTATGTGGAGATAATCGAACCGTACCAAATGCGAGCAAAGTTGCAAGTCCAACGCTTCTGTATCACAAAGGAAGTACAAGTAGCAATAACATTTTCACTAGTTTAAGATGAACTAACTAAAACTAAACCCAATCCGCCTACACCAATGTTTCTTAAAACATTTTATTAAATTTCTCATCAGCCGTTCCCGAAACTATGCAAATGAATGGACACAAAATTGACAATTACACTGGGAATGTTCTAATGTACGCACAAAGTTTCGTTGACCCGCCTACCGAAATAGGGTATTATCCTTATGGGCTAGGCCGCCACACCCAGTGACGACTGATGGCGAAATATCATGTTGAAATTCCCTAACGCGGAATGAAATTCTATAAATATATGTACAGGTAACGTGGTTTTTAAACATATTATATATTTGGACTTTTAATAGGTTGGTTTAATAGGAATACTTGCGTGAAGCCCGGGTTTCTGATTTCGATTTGCATAGCGTGTAAGTAGAATATTATTGCTCTGTTTTTTTTGGCAGTACCTGACACGGATAAATTTTGTGTATTGTGAAAGCAAAATATAATTAAACAATTATGTATTTATTGATGTTATTAATCTTGTTCAACCTTAATCATAAACACAGTTCAGATTTGGACACGATCTGAATTAGAATTTTGTGGAAAAATGTTTTAAACCCTACATTGACAACCACAAAAATCGCTTGATTGGTCTCGTGACTGTGCCAATTGTACGATAGTTCATGCGACTGGTAAACAACGGAATCGGTTCAATGAATCAGCCTCGAAATGATAACAGACACTCGTATTTATTATTGTAACAGCGCAAGGATATAAAACGATAATATTTTATTCTGAACCAATAAATTTGTTATCATCAGGACGTAGTAGGACGTCAACAGCTGTATAAAAAATTTCAAGGAAGCCTATATACTGAATCCTTCCTTGATGGATTTAGCAGCGACATGTTGAAAGCTATATGCAGTGACTTCCTTCAACTTCCATCCACCTTGTATATTGATGTCAGATACGTCTGAACGAGGCGTTTGTGGAAACTTTGGCTATAGTTCTTCGTTTTACATGCCCTGTCCAATACTTCAGCGTAATTAAGACCAAACCCCTCTCAATCATAGATGATGGTCATACTCAGTAGTATAACATTTATAGGTTTATAGATAAATAAAATTAGCATTTAAAGACCATACACAATTCAAAAAAATCTTCAATAATGTACAAAATAGTACAATTGCAGCTTTAATAACGGGCAACCAAAGTATTCCCCATATTGTAAACGTATTACACAATAACATTTTTTGAAAATGCAGCTATCATATAGAAAAATAATCATACATAGATAAGTCAGATATATAATATATACGAGTATCTATAACTCAATCACCAATGAAAACAATGACCTTGTCTTTATTTTTGCTATTTGGTTTCCGTTATCTATTTTCAATGTTATCAGTTATAAAAGTAAAGAGGTCACGGTTCATACATTATTTCATAGAAAAAAAAAAACATTTTCATTACTGGTTTATCAACTCTACATTGAATTTTTGATAACCATTTATTGTATAGTATAATATACGTGCGATACTAGAGGTCTTGGGTTCAATTTTTTTTTATTGTAGTGAAGTGCGAGACGAGCATGCCATTCGCCTGATGGTAAGCGATACGATCGCTGATGGATAGTAGGAAAAGCTAACAACACCACTAATTACAAAGTAATGTTTGGCATACTACTGCGCTCGCCATCCTGAGACATAAGATTTTAAGTCTCATATTTCCAGGAGTTACTCTGTAATTCAAATACCAGATATAAGTAGCCCTGTGTGTGTTTTTTTCGGAATCTGTTCTTATTCATAATTCTCAAGTTGTTTCTCTTCTAATTATTTTAATTTCAAAAAAATGTAGTTACACACCCCATTCGCTTAAGGCGATTTCTTCCATTCATCTTTAAGATATGATATAATGGACTAGAAAGTTGAAAAAATGGATGGTTATAATATGAAAAGAAAGTCTAAATAACCAAGTGTGTAAAACTTTACCAATAAAATAAGTAGAGGAAAAAAACACATCTTTTAACTCATAATCACTAACACTAAAATTCGCGTAAATTCTTTAATCTTAGTATTATTAATATACATACTGCCATACTAAGTTGAAACAATTTATCCTTATAATTTATGCATAAAAATATCTTAATTTTTAAGGTCCAAAAAATATGTAAACAAAGCGATGAAAGAGATGTCTGCAATTTAAATTGCCTTGACAGCTTAACAACACTCCAGTTAATGCTAATTAAAGTTAATTTCAGAATCATGAATGACCAGGGGTGAATAACTTATCCGTTGTTTTTTAATATCTCACATAATGCTTTCCTTAATATGATATTAAAAATGAAATGAATCAAACCTACAAAAAATATTTTATGTCAAGATCAGAATTATTAGTATTCATTTCGTTACTGTCAAATTTCTACATCCATAATTATCATATCATACCCAACCAAAATAAGGCCAAAGTTGGAGATATTCTTATCATTATATCATCAAAGGTTTGTCGCCTAATATTCAAGGGTTTCCACCCAACCTTCATTCAGCTACTTATATCCTATAACCTTTATTATGGCGTCCTTCTTTTATGGGGCAGAACATAAGACTAAGCCAAATTCAAAGCCTCATCCAAATCAGATGATTAGTTTTTGATAAGATTTATATATGAGTATTAGTATGAGTATTAAGTATATGATATATACTTACGGATCCAATACATAACCTCCTTTTTTAAATATATCAAAAACACGAAATGTCGAAAAAAAGATGAATTTGATCCCCATTAATAAAGTCAGTGTGGTCTGTGAGTAAGGGCATCTGACGACTGATACAACACGTATAAATGAAACACCACGACATTGACAACGCCAGCTCGCCAGAGTATTTATGCCAGGGCTAATATTCGTTAAGTTCGTTACCTAGCTTTGGACCAGTAAATTGAATTGCCTATTTGCTCTAGACACCGATATACAGTTAAATAGGAACTAGGAAGTAGGAACTCAGGTTAAACTCTGATAGCATAAAATTAAATATTAACCTTAGTGCATAGTGTTTCCCAATATTACAATACTTACAAAAAATATAATATTTTGTCTATTTTTAAGCATGTTAAATAAAGAAAATATGTATCAACTAACCTCAACGTCTCGTTTTAGAATTAAAATGGTTATACTTAATATTTGCAACAAACAAGAAAGTTTTTTTTTTCTAAAATTTGTAAAAAATATATTCCCAATACGTAATTATATCATAATATTTTATTGTTATCATTTAACCAGCTGACGGAACTTATTTACCTCCTCATCTTAATAGATCACTACGGTAGCACATATTAAAGAATCACTACCGATATAATCTCTAAGCTGCTAATCCGATATGTAAACAGCGCCATCTATTGCATTATCCAGGAAATTAAATAAAAATACTTCAGAGAAATTCGGAAAGATTAATTAGAAAAAAAAAATAACAGCGTTATAATTTCATATATTAATATCATTAAAGAAGTTGATACTATTGTCTATTGCCTTGGTGTACAAAAAAAAACGTTTTAGTAGAATTTTCGGGAATTTAACACTTTCGCCGAATTACGCATTCGTTGAATAAGTTCGGCAAAGTTTGGCCCGATTGTGTGTAAATCAGATTAAATAGAACAGTGAGAGCTCATTGCTTTTGGATCCACCTGAGTTTCCGGAGTGCTAAGTTTATTTTCAATTTAATATAGTTTGATGGAAAACCAACTTCTTTGAGGAATAAACGTAATTTGGATCAACATGAACGGGTTTACTGAAAGCTATCTGTTTATTGTTATACGCCAAATTGACGTATTTATTATGTAAGAGGTATATTTCGTGGCATTGTATTAAATAGCTTTGTCGAAAAATACGAGTATAATCTACGTTAATAAGTCCAATAAATACGAGTTTGTTTTGATGTATGTTGTAATAATGACGGTCAGCGTTACTGTTGCACTGCGCTGGACGTTTAGAAATGTAATGTAATGTACTTAATGTATTTGTATTAACAAAATCGACGTGTTAACAAAACTAACAAGCCGCCAGGATATAATTGTTACCGATGCAAATCTAACGTTGCCAAAAAAATAGAAGTATTCTGTGAACCGTAGGCAGTGTATACACTTTGAGTTAGTGAGATTATGGATACCACTCCCAGATCTGATTATTCAATTTGTATGACTTTTTCGATTTGATAATTCATTTATTCATATTTTTTCTACTCGGTGAATACAATCGCACTAAAACTACGAATAAGAAATGTTTTTTACGCAAAAAGGGATAGAACAATTATAATTTAGAAATTCAGATACTTCTTTCGACAATTACAAGTGCTGTGTTATTTTTACTAAAAAAAAATACATGGTCACCACTTGAGGTATCTATTTACATTTAAAAGTGATTTTACAGACAAAAATAAATAAATTTAACGCAAGCGAAACCACAAAGAAGCGTTGGTTTAACTATCCTGAAACAATGTATATTACAGAAATTCCATGAATTTTCATGCGAAAACTTATCTTATTACAGTTTAATTAATAACGGATAACACTGAGATATTATTTCAATGAAGCATAGGCAGCTAGTGCCATCTACAGTTTGCCAACCATATTTCCGTCCAAAGATGTCCCAAGATAAGGGACGAGCCCATCGCCCTAACAGGCACAAATTCCAATCCCACACACTTTGCACCCCGTTTGATGACATATTTCGAACATAAATTCTTATACATTTTGTATTGTCGGAAGTTAGAATCGATCTTACAAAAAAGTGGTTTACAGCCAATACTGCTAAAATGATGGCAATCATTATATTAGGGGAATTTATTGTGTAATCTTTTTGTATATTAGCTTTGAAAATACTCTGCAGTATGTCAAAAAAAGGCATAAGGATATTGTAAAATTATGATTTTTTTTAATTAGATACTAAACCACACTGGAAGGCACAAAAGGATTTTGAGAATACATCCTTGTACTATTTGCATTAAAAATATTGTTAATATAAACACAGCTTTGTATTACATAACCAAATGTTGGCGTAGTTGACCCAATGTTTTCCCCAGTCAGGATAAATTTAAAATATTGACATATTCCCATGAAGCTTGAGCATTTCATTGCGATTGCGTAATGCTCGGAATTTCGAATCAAATTTTTCGAATAAAAATAATTCTGAGTATTAAAAATATGTTATAAAGTGACGTCATTTAAATTTGTCGAATCATTATTACTTTTATACCAGGTTATTCTGGGAAAAGCCATAATTTGGGACACGTGAATCTTTTAACTCGATTGCACATGATAAACGTAATATTGCTATTTAAATACCTGCTGGTATTAAACTGGTTAATAATTACTGGTTAAAAATAAACAGAATCAATTTAAGATAATACAAATTTCGTCGTAAATTAAAAATGATTGAAATAACTTATGTTGTAAAAATCTATATTTTAAACGAACCATAATATGCTCTACAATATTAGTTCATTACGTAGAATTTGTTTAATTGCTTTATTTTCTACGAAAATATTTTTTTTATCCTTTAAAAGTTTTATGTTCGCAGCCCATTTCATTGTACCAGTCTTTTGATCACCTTGTATCATTTTCAGTTTTTCATTATTATTCACATTTTATATCTCAATAAAAAATTAGGTCACTGAAAGAACGTCTTGCGCTTATAACAAAAAAAACAAAGAGTCAGATCCCTTTACTTCATGAAACACTTTGAGAGTTTAACTAAGATGTACTATTCTTAACATTACGTAACACTTACAACCCTGATTTATAATAAATCAAAGAACTCACCGACGCTCATACAATTATAAAACGTAGATTGATGTATGTGTCTGCGGCAAAAGATAAATACTCCCAAATTGTTATAGAAATAATTAAATAAAGCAGATAGTCTAGAAAAATTATTGATAATGCAATATTTATCCACTTTTTGCTAATTTCTGCTACTGTCCATTCGTATTTGTAATATTTTTAGCACACACGTCAGGGCCATGGTGCGTTAAGCACCATAAAATTATTGGTGCGTAACCTCATTAGTTGAACGAACTATAATTGACACACCGGCTGACCTGTCAATTAAACAGGCGCACGAGCACTACAATGACATTTTTTCGTTTATGTATCATTAGACTCTTCTGTTTGTACTCGGTAATATCTGTTCAGAAAAAGATAAGATTTATCTGGGATCAAATTTGTTGAAATCCTCTATTGTATAAGCTTAATCTTAAATAAATACGTTTTTAGTTACTTACTGCCCTACGCGGGCGTTCAATGTCAATTAAATAATTATTAAAGATACATTTTACGACGAGAATCTATATTAATTGATGTCAAATGTCTCTGAGCGCGCCCGTTAGTCTATACTCGTTTAAGATTGTGGTAGCCTAAGTGATGATTTTGTAGAGCGGTATTACTGCTAACCGATAAAGCTCTTTAATAAAAAAAGATCTCGTAAGAAAATATCTCTTGAAAGATTTCTTCGTATTATGTAGATTCCTGACGTCATCATCTTTCAAAGTTAGAAGAACCTCAAATGTGGCTTAGCGGATTCCCAACTTCACCAATATTACCCGATTTCCTCAATTTATTGAGTCCCTTAACTTATGGGATCCTCAATAATAAAATCCCCATGATTTATACTTTTTATTAATTAAATCATGAACGACGTGCGAATCCTAATTATAAATTTATTGTAAACTTGTATAGTTTTGAACAGAGTTGGGAAAACCGGAAACTTTTGATCCAAAAGTTATAATCATTTTTCATTAAAGATTATTCTCGTATCGTCGAAGCCATTGAGACCAATTTGATGTAACCCGGATTAACCGTAATACCCGCCTGATTAATACAGATTATATTAATTTCAAGTGGCCTACATTCTTTGTTCGTGTACTTTATAGGTCACATTTGATTATTGAAATTAAATTACATACATTTTTATTAATGAACAAAAATAGAATATCGCATATTTCAAATTACCTCCACGTACAATCCTGAAATCTTAACACATTCATTCTTAATTCGAATAACGTTCGATGACGTCATACCATAAGACTAATATGAGAGAGCCATACTTAATACTTATACATTCATTGCTTCCGAAACAATAATCCTGATTAGCAAATATTGAAGTGAAGATATCTACTGCGGAGTGATTTCTATTAAGACGCCTACGTGCTTGGAGTATTTATAATATACGACTAGAGGGAGCGCTGATACTTCAAAAACATAGATAAAAATGGTGGGGCCTGGCCACCATGTTCTGCCCTCCTATAGGCTGACATTAGACAGGTTGTCCAACATGCACGTATTATTTGAAAAATAAAAACAAAAACATATAGTTTAGGGCTATTAAATTCCACTCAAACTCGTTTTAGAGGTTAATAATTAAATTATGTGTCGGTTACCAACTGAATTTGTAGAAATTTGTTGTTATATAATGAGTTAAATTTTCACTAATATAGCAGTGCTACCAAAATTACGACGAAGAAAATATTAATACGTTTTTGAAGACGCAAATATATGACAGCGCTCCCTCTACATTATAAATACTCTAAGGCTACGTGATACAATTTCTGACAACTTAAGCGGATATTGATTGAGAAGTGTGAGTAATCTTCGTCACGTGAAAATTTATTACGCGAAATATTTACAGAAATAGGACGGAAAAGTATAAAAACAACATCCGCGTACCTACATATTATAATATTTAAGAAAAATGTGTATTTTTACATTACATTTTTTCGTAAAAAGTTTTTGCAAATAATGCAATATGACGGTAACCGAAAGTTTAAATGTTACTTTGTTTTCAACAGTTCCTCACTTACCTGAACAAACAGAGATGAAGAAAACTACAGCTGTAGTAGACCACCGCATTTTGGAACCCACGATTACACAATACACGACATATAACGAGTTGCGGGTACCGTACTAGTACTTAGTACTGTAAACTTTTACGCGGCTCTGCGCTAGGAGCCGGCTTGTTTGAAGCGACGAGCGCCTGTGAATTCCGTAATGGAACTACTCTGATCACTGGCCACGGACAACTGGCAACCTTTGACACGCATGCGCACAACTGTCACCTCTCGGCAATAAAAAAACTTTAAACATTCTTTATAACGGCTAATTGGATTAATTCATATTTGTGTTTTTGTATCATACAGACTATAGTATTTTACTTTGTATAAAGTTTAGTTTTTGGGATTGTATTTATTGTTTTTTTTTCTTTGAAGAAATACAATGTAATTTCTATGTATTAGTGTCAGACTGAAATAGGTTACTGATGTAACATGTCTACGACCTAGTTGGGTCGTGATAAGGATCAATAACTTTGTCTTATTCCTGTAGGATAAGATACGACACACTTTTAAAAATTATTAGAATTTATTTTCATTGCTGTTTCTCGGTAAAAAAACAGTGTGCAGATGAAAAAAAAAATAGAGTGATATCACACTGTACCAAAGTATGCCTCATAAGTCATGACGATTTTCAGTAGATGAACCTAACAATGTTATTAAATGAAAATATTTTTTGGAAAATGGACGTTTGTTAATCTTACACGTAAAACCTTCTGAATGGTTTTTAATAAAACTTCACTGTATTATATAACAGAATACCATATAAGCCATAGCGTATGTACACTTTATCCCGTTAGAACTAAGATCGGACCAATATAAGCTTTTAAAATTCCAAAAACTGAGACTTGAGTCATTCTAAATCTGCCATTGATGTTCAAGATAGTTATTTCCTGAGTCATAAGAATGTACAGAATCGTGAAATAAATTGGCTTAATGCATGCGGTGCTTGCAAAGGTGTAGTGATTAAATCTAAATTGAACTTGCCCTTAAGTATTATGTTCTAACGTTCACTTTCAGTGTCAACGGTCGTTAAACTTGCCCTTAAATGTCCTTATCAGACTTGATTTTTAAAACAAAGTCAACGGTCTTCAATTAATTTTATCAATTCGAATGATTTGGCATTTGACATTTGTTAATCATTATCATCTACGAATTGTTGGTAATGTACTGGGCGCAAATTGCCGAGACGGTGATAGCGGGATCGAATCCCAGGGCACGCCTCTCACTTATCGGAGTCATGTGTGTATTGTTAGTCAATTAAATGCCCTCTGGTCGGATGGTGGGACGGCTGGCACAAGAGGGCCGGCAACGAGTGGAGGCATAAAGGAATAGACCAGGCTCTGTGGCATACCATGGGAGAGGCCTATGGTTATCGTACACATTGATGGAAACTCACCATACTGACACCAGACTGTCTCGGTGGCGTAGTTGTACCACGTTATGATTACAGAGCTAAGGTCTCGGGTTGGAATCGGGCATAGTAATATTGGATTTTTCTATTCATTATCAGCCCAAGGTAGGAATTTGATTCCTACCTTGGGTGTATTGTATTGTATGATTTTGATGAATTTGTCCCCTATCACATCAAGGAGAAACGTGGGTGTCCTGGTTGCACCTCTGCCTACCCCTTTTGGGATAAATGCGTGATGTTTATGTATGTAATCTCAAAAAAAAATTCAATTGAATCATAATTAAATTAATGGAAGGCAGTTATGACTTAATTTGCCCCAATAAAAGTATAAAAAATATCATTGATCGCAGATAGTGGAAATCAAGTCTTGATACCATCAATGCACTTCATTATTCATTTTATTGTAGTGTTTATTATTTTCGTGAAATATACCTAACTTCCGTATGCTAAGGGGAACTACCAATAAAATCGGCAATTATATTTTTATTTTACTTAAGCTCTGACGGTTCTGTACACAAGAAAAAAGACTAAAGAAGGTATAATTATTTTAGCAGTCAAAGTCTCCTTGTATTTAAGTTCCTACCTTTCTCTATAGCACGTAAATTCCTAGTAAAAAAATTACCTGGATTCCACTGTACTAAAGTAATTTTGGTCTTGTAATTATTTTTAAAAGGAATGAACACGGTTGTCTTGCCTGGAGTGGTGTTAGTGTTTGATATAAAACGAACGTACTTTGTATCTCCCATACTCAGGAAAATTGCCAGATTTTTTATAACTAAGGCTTTTCTTTATTACATAAGGTTAGTAACCTTTGATTTTTAGGCGAAGTGGGTTTATCTGCGGAGGTGAACACTAAATCTTAATCTATGTTAATTTTTCTAGAAGGTATTTTGTTTGTAGGTGATGGCCAGTTTGAAGTAGATAATATTAAACATTAAGTGTAGTAATGTTAATTGTATTATCTTCATATCGTAGTTTTTAAGATCAAGATAAACAATGACACCATTTTGCAAAGTATCAATGAAAATGTTTGCGACATTGACGTCAGCAACGAAATATATCTACGTACATATTTTACTAAATAAATAAATAAAAGTCCATATGCCTTTAAAATTCCTTGTTTAAGATTAACAATTAAAAAATAATAACAATACTTTTTCGTACTTAAAATCAATTTTAAAAGAAGAATTGTAATTTCTTTTTACAATCAATTTCAAATTAAGAACGATAAACGTGTCAATTGCCTAAAGGCCAGTTCTTAACCCAGACGGCTGGCAAACAGTTTACAGACCCTTAGCGACCGGTCGAGCTATAAAATTGTATCCCCAGGCATATACTGCCAAGCAATTTTGGGTCAGTAAGTGAGCGATCCTCATAACTTATAGCAGTTGGACGTTATGTACAGTATTACTGCCAAGTTTCTTAGTATATGCGTCACGGCAAACGCAACTAACCTAGTAAGCAGCACCATACATTGCTCGTACACTATGCTAAAAATTCGCACACATTGCGTGAAAACCGGTATGGTTATTGCTTTATGTAATTATGCAGTTATTTTTGGTTATTTTATTTAATATCCTTGCTTCATCATTTAAACTATTATTAAGTGCCGTTATTTATTCAGTGGCACAATCCAAAGTGGTTGGGTCTTTCTGAATGAAATGCGTAAAAATCAAAATGGTTAGTGATAGGTAAACCTTGAGAAAACTAAAGTAAATCTGTTGTTGCGTTTTATTCGGTGATAGACATTACCGAATACCGATAGTCTAATAATTAACCTCACGATATTTTCCATCCCTTAATCCTCCGTCCGTGATTAAAGTCTGGCAACTTGTGTAAGATCCTCATTTAATATAGGCATTTGGCAAGTAGAAGGAGATTACATAAGGGTGTCTCCTTATTGGTGTAGCGCTAGCGTAGAACCTGTAGGCGCTGTGAATCGTGAGATCCAGTGTTCAATTCTCAGACGAAGTATTTCATTTCGTGGTAATTTCTTAATTTTAAAATCACACACTATTTTGCTTAGTTCGCCCCTCATCACAGCTTGGCAAATTATATGCTGCACTAATAGGGTATTTCACTGTAATCGATTTTCTGTATTATTTTGCATACAAATACAAATACCATTAAAATAAAATATTTCAGGCAAAGCAGTATTAAAGTAGCTCGTAACTTGAGGCAAATATTAGTATTTTAAATTAAGGAGTGGGAGTGTAGTGCGGACATCTTGCCGTCTCTGTCTCACGCGCGCACTGTAATGCTTGTTAAGCATAGTGACGTCACTAGTATTTTTTGCATCCCTTTTCTTTAACTCCTACCACAAGATTTAAAACTTTTGTAACTTGTTTAGTTCTAAAGGGATTTACAAAATTCTTTGTTTGCTAGATTTTGGATGTGGATACCTTTTGATAAATGTAGTTAAAAAAAAAGGGTGAAATACCCTATTGTTAGAATTCCGCCTAACTCATAAGGAATGTTGGAATTGGTTTTATTACTTGATTCATATTAGCTCGTTTGTAAGCACTATGCTACTTGATACAAAATTGTTCTTGGAATCGGACTTATGAAAATTATCTAGTTCGCTTTCCTAAAACTCGTCTTCACTGATAACGAGATAAAGAATAATGAAAACTGTTCTATTTCGGGGATTTTATCTTGTCATAATTTTGGCGGATGAATAGGTTTGATATTTTGGAAGGTTTTGAAATGAAAATTATATGTCAATATTAAGATTTTCCTCAAAGATACACAGCTGAATGCCACAAAACCTTTAATAATCCCTGATACTATGTACAATATGTGAGAAAATTGAGTGTATTTATTATACAGTGTATATCCAGACTGCGACTGAAAACGAAGCCTGGTGGTAGTATTAGTGATTACAGACACAATGCACCTAAAAATTTCGCAAAAAAACCGTCAGTTTTCTTTTTGCAATTTTTTTCAAATATCATCGTGTTTGAGTGGTAAATACCTAGTTTCTGAAATTATAATTTAAACATTTACGTACCATTGTGTTTTTAAAAAGAAAAAAATGTACATTATTATTTAGGGAAACTATTTATTTACCACCCACATACGACGATAAGTAAAAAGTTTTAAACAATATCGCTTTTTTTGCGCAAATTTTAGTTGCATTGTGTCTGACCTCACTAATATTACTACCTGGCTTCGTTTTCGGTCGGAGCCTAGATATACCCTGTATGTCATGTATGGTGAAGGTCGCGGGACGTCGCTGGATGCAGGCTGCCTCCAACAGGTCACTGTGGAAATCATTGGGAGAGGCCTATGTTCAGCAGTGGACTTCCTTTGGCTGATGGATTGGATTGGATGTCATGTATTATTAGGTCTATAAACATGCTATAGGAATACTCTTCATCTAACAGTATTTTGTACTAGAATGTTTGTCCCGATGTAGTCTCCATCTACAATACTTATTTCATTCCTTCAGACCGAATCAATATTCTACGTCCTACACGTTTAAATATTGAAGAGAAGTTTCACTGTTATATCTAACGCGGACCTTTGAACGTAGAAACCTTCTTTGTTGAGAACCTTTGAAAAGGATATTTTCTCCCTACGATTTATATAGCTTTTTGTAATTGTAAAAGATAAATGCTCAAACGTTTTTATCACGAAGTTGATCTCAAATTGAATGACCGTAATCAATGAATTTGGATAGCCTTTATGGTGTAGTTGGTGAAACCTGCTTTAATTCGAGAGGCCGTTGGTTTGAAGACCATGCTGAGACAATTTGTTTCGGGTAAGAGTTTTATGAGACCAAAAAGTCTCTCGTAGCTTCTGATACGAACGTAAGACTTGATAATATTATGCTCTCTGTATATTTATAACTGTGGAGTGTATTATTTTACTTGTACGGTCTCGTTGTCAAGAGATAGGGACGGTCTTAAAAAAATATCAAAATCGTTGCTCCCCTGCCTAGCCATCCCGCCGTATAGGTGCCATTAAAGACGTATATTTTTGTATAAGCTTACAAACGTTAGGTACTATTTCATCGCAGATTTGAATGGTCCATTAAAAATAACAGGGTTCCAAGGTTTATTAGTTGAGAAAAATGGTTTTGTTACGATCCCGTCACAAACACTGCAAATGCCTACAATTTGCTATTAAACGCATGCCGATAACTTATCGATAGCCCATATATTGGAAGGTTCAATGCCAATTTTGTCGGCAGGTTATATTTTCTTTTGATGATACATGCATTTTATCGTTAATAAATCTAAGATTGGTGAATTTTATCGTCAAATCTAATTGCAATTTGGCGTTGTATATAAACCTGTGGCGTTTTTGAAATTGTATCACATTGCAAAACAACTACTACTAGTCAACATGTGGGTGAAAATTTTGTGCTTAGCCGCTGTTCTGGCAGGTGAGTCCAATATTGAGAGTCAACAAAAAATTGCTGGTTGTACCTAAACATTTATAGAGACCAGTGTCGCATTTTGGGTTCAGCCTGTGTCAAAATTAAAATCGAGCTGGCCGTCATAATTACGTCTACTCGTATAGCCGAGAGATAAGACAGATTACCTTTAAGGGGAACTAATGTCGCTACACACGTAACGATTTAACTGCGTAAATCTGGTTTGCGCAAACATCATTTCTGTCAAAAAGGCCGGCGTAGTATGAAATTTGCGCAGTTATATGCCCACACACGTTCCAGTATATTGGCGCAAACTCAAACTTGCACAGTTATTTCGCCGTGTGTGGGGGCCATAACGCACAAAATGTGTTGCGGCAGTCAATTGTCTTGGCTTACTCTATTTCCATTTTATGTAGAACATAAAAGAAATGCGTACATATCTTAGCCCTTAATCCATTCAATTACGTATATATTTAAAAGTAACCACATTTATGACTATAAATAAAATCATGATTAATTAGTAAATAATAATTATTACGAATTGTTTAAACTTTAACCTCTTTCAATTTGTAAGTAATTAGAAAATTGTTTAGTTTGGATTTTGTGTCCATAATGGAGATCGATCAATGCCTATCTGCGTCTATAAGATGTCTATCACATGCTAGGAACATAGTTACCTTAACCAAATATATCCAGAGTACTTCAAACTGCATCTTCCTTATAAAGGTGGAAAATAAGTAAATAATTCAGTTTATTTTTACAGTATGCGAAGCAGCCTCTGCACAGCGGGATCCAAGAAATGTAAGGATTAATAAATACTACGTTTTCACAAGGTGAGTTATTAATATTATTATAGAAAATTACTAAAAACGAAATAAATTAAAACCCGTTATAAAGTTTGTAGTAGAGTCTAAGTACAGACTACAGGGCAATTAAAAATCGCTGTGCCTGATAATTTTTATTAGCAAGTTACACAACACATGCATTGCTGTATACAAGTGTCTGAAAATTTGTAAAGAAAAATGTATAATGATAATTAATAAATACACCCAACAGGTACATACGTAGTGCTGACTTACAAGAAGATCGAGTCTAGTGTCGTGTATATCAGAAATTACGAGAGACTTTTCGGTCTCACAGACTTGAAACATTTTTATTTATTGCATAGGTCCGGCAAACGAGCAAACAAGTCACTTATGGTAAGTGATCACTGCCGCCCATGAACATCCACAACGCTAAATCATAGATGTGTTGCCGCCCTGATTGGGAGGAAAAAGGATGGGTAGAGGAAAGGAATATTGGGCATCCGACAATGTTACTCACCGAACGAAAGGCAACACTTGACACCGAAACTGTGAGACAGGGGTACCGTCCCGGATCAGCCTGCCGATTAATGCTGAGTCATGACGTACAACAGCGTGGCTCTACCACTTCCAAAACCACTTGTATTTACAAACATTTGGGATCAAACCCGTAGCTCGATGTTTCACAGCTGAAGTCTAACCAACCACGCCACGAAGGTCAAACATCATGTTTTTATATTTAATTAACAATTTGTTCACAGATCAAACCGCAGGGATGCATATGAAATGGACGAAACCAACATAGCCGCGTCTCCCATTGTGGCTTCCGATGACACAGTTGTAGTGATACATGGGCTAGGTGGCACCGCCTTCTCGACGCTCAACCCAACTGTCCAGGAAGGTACCGTATCATTTGCTTTTATTCCAGGCCTTCAATTGACAACTTCTTGTCTTCATATGGAAAGAGACTATCTCTGAAGTCATTATTTTTCTCCTTGGCTATGGAGGGAAATAAACAATTCCCAAACTCCTCCCCTTATTTTTACTACTTAATCAATATCTTTGCGAATTAAGTACAAATTATTAAAATGCGTGGCATTGTCGATCCTGGCTAGCAGGTGCAGTGGCGGGTGTGTGGGCGTCTTAATCTTTAATCTATATTATTATATAAGAAAAACTTAAACATGAACATGGAATTGATTGATCTAATTATTTATTAGCGTAGCATAAAACATTTTTTCACTTAAATGAATTGGTACCTCGTTTACATCGCTAGATGTCGCAAAAATTTTGTGACGGAGATTTTTCTGGCGCCAATGCTCACCCAAAGTGGGCTGCATGAACTTGGTTGCGATCTAAACCAGTGCACAGTCAACATGTGGTGCCATTAAATCAATGAGGCTATGAATTTATATAATCACTATCTACAGCTTATAGCAGTCCAATAGCGCACATAGGCCTCCTGCCTACCTCTTCTAGAAAAAAGTCGTGACTTTATGTATATATGTGTGTACTTATACCATTACGAGATATCTATAGGTGGGTATATTATCATACTAGAGGCTTAGGTATATTTAAGAAAAAGCCTTCTCTTAAACGAGGATAGCACTTACAATTCCATTTTAGTTATGAGGTTTACGGACGTCGGTAAACACATAGCATCAGATCAGCTGTTTATTCACTTCCCTTTACGACCACAGGATAAAAACTGGTCAAGTGCGAGTCCGACTCATGTACTGACATATCTCTACATAAGGAAAATGACATACCATACGCTGGGTTCAAAATTCTATGTGTTGTGTTTTAGAGCTCATTGTTTAATGTCCATAATTTTGAAGCTAATATGCATTTTAATATAGAAACACTAAAAAAAAACTGTGAAATATTATATGCTACAATAATTAGTGAAATTAATGGTACTTTTAATAGGTGATATTTAATTGTTGTTAATAAGTCTTTTAATTACGGAACCTTAGTAAGAATATACGTTGGGAATACCTTTCATAAGTTACTATACTCTTGATATAAACTTCTTACTGTTAAATGCTTTGTTCTAGGGTTTTCTAAATGTCTTTTTTAGGTGGATAAGCAACATAGAACTCGCAATATATTAACCTGATAGAATGTGATTCACAATGAAATTCAAATAACTCGGCTTATATTTTACGAATATAATGATTAAATCAATAAACATACCTGTCACTAATGAAAACGGGTCTCTTTTTAATTTGGGAGGATTTAGGTCTTATTTCATAACGTATCCTATTGCTTTATTAAACATAGTACTTTAAAAAACCTTTTATTTTTTCCGTCTGATAACTTACCTACATTAGTTGTCAATGCTCATTAAAAAAAGAATACTTAAAACTGGTCGACAGCCTCCGTGGCGCAGCTGGCTTGACACCGACTGTGAAACTAGAGGCAGCGGGTTCGATTCCCGCACCGAGACATATGTTTGTGTAAACCATCATTATTTGTTTCGGGTGTATTGTATTGTGAATACAAAAAGTCTCTCGTAGTTTTTGATACCCACGACACAAGACTCGATCTTAGTGTGGGGTCAGAACTATGTGTGTCTGTTAGGTGTATTTACATATTTATTTGAGTGTATTACGAGTAGTTATATTTAACAGTTTTCTATTACTTTTAGTATCATATTTCATAATGAAATCTGTTATCTTCCACAGCATTCTTGAGGAACGATACTCTCAACGTGATAGTGGTGGATTGGTCGTTATACGCAAGCCTTAGTTACTCCAACGCAGTGGTGGCGGTGCCCAGCGTAGGAGCTGCTTTGGCCGAGATGCTCAATATTCTCGCAAATGACCCCTATGAATTAATAGAGTTTAGCAGACTCCACATTGTCGGGTTCAACCTTGGCGCTCATGTTGCCGGCTTTGCTGGCCGAGGTATTGTGGATGGCCGCGTTGCAAGGATTACTGGTAAGTGATCTTGTATAATATATTTTTGCGTAATTTTCTTAATGTTTTCATTGTTTATGGTTTTACTATCTTGATCGAACATATCTTTTCTGAATAATCACATTTTTCTATTTAAATATGTTATCTTAAAATAAAGATAGATAATTTACGGCTATCTTAAGATATCCGTTTTAATAATATAACCGGCATAAGTCTTAACATATCCTTAATTTCCCTTGTAATTGCAAAATCTTACTTCACATCATATTTACTTTGGCGAAGGGGCTATAAAAAAAATATCACAGTAATCTTAACCACATCACAATAAGTTACTAACTGTAATTTTATGCTAAGGGGTTAGGAACAACACTATTCTCCAGACGAGACAATTTGATTTTCAATATAAGTTAATTGCCAATCAAATCATGTCGAGTGGAATGAATAAATAATGGCTTAAAGTTATGCAATTTCCTACCACAACTAACAGATGGCGCTATAGTAATGTTGATACTAATTTTGTCTAAAATATTTTATGCCAATTTAATTTTTCAATGGGGGTCCCGCTTGTAGCAGGAGCGGCTTTTTGATGTCTTTCAACGATGGACTTCTTAACAAACTATAAATATACACGCAATTTCGAAAAGTCAAGAGATATGTGCTTTGATTTCGAACCAAAATCCGATGAGGCAGTATAGTCAGCTACCAAAAATAACAACATCTGTAGTATCATTATGAAATATTTATTATTTTTTATACTAACTGAATCTTAAGTATTCACAAGAACAAAATAATGTTTCCATCATGTATCTAACTTAGGAAGTTTTGGGAAGATCTGACAGTGCGGTCGGCAATATATTCCAATTATTTCTTGTACTGGAGTTGTGTTGGCCTTACAAAAGTTATGATATGCAATACTCTTCACGACTATTTAAGTTGGTAGAGCCAATGAAAAGGTAACTTAATGCCATTAAAGTAAAGCCTATTTAATGAAGACGAAAGTTATTAAGCTTCTAATCTGGTAATCTTATAAGGGTACCCAGTGTTTCTAAGGTCCAAAAAATATATGTTTCAAATTGCGGTATGGTGAGACCGTAATCCCTCATATTACTCATACTACAACACTAGACTTGTGTCTGTTTGGATTATTCTCACACAATTTGCCCAACATCTGTTGGCTGTCAAACACATTTACTGTAATTATTTATTTTTTCATCAGGACTGGATCCCTCAGGGAGCCAATGGGAGAACAATGCAAACAGGCTGAGGACTACCGATGCCACTTACGTGGAGATCATCCACACCGACATCAAGTCCAATGGCATTAGCATTGCTATCGGTCACGTGGACTTCTACGTCAACGGAGGAAGCCATCAGCCCGGCTGCGTCCTCAACATCTGCAGCCACAACCGAGCGTATGAGATCTTCGCTGCGTCACTCACCACAGGCGGTTTGGTCGGCAACCGCTGCACCACTGACGCGCAACTCACCTTGAATTTGTGTCGTGGATATACTCTTGAGTTGGGAACGAACGAATATGATAAAGATGGGTGAGTGGATTGGTTTTTGTTATTCTTTTTTATCTAGATAACATAATTATAAGCAATGGTACTCAACAATCATTCAACCACTCTCAATCGTACTCTTGATTGAAGAGGAGGCTCATGCCCTGCAGTGGGACTGTATCTGGGCTGATACGGTACTCAACAATCATTCTCAAACCCTGCAATAAACAAACCAATTGAAGGTACCTGGTAACAGTCATGAATACCAACATCATGTGGATCGACACACTGTACAAAACACGACCAAATGTGAAAGCAACTAAGTACTTTATGTTGCTATTTTGAGTCATTGGTGTCACCTGATCAAGACAGTCGTTTCTTTCTTCAATTCTTGTGTAGCTCTACCGTTTTTAAAGAATATTTTGGAGTCTTTGACGATGAACTATACATACTCTTAAAATCGGTCATTAGTTATGATTATCATTTCTTTTCATGTCTCAATCACATTATGTAACTTTTTTTAGATTAAGACGGTAAAACCAGCAAGATACCATCATAAGAGTTAAAAATCAATTTTCTTTTCAGATCTGGAATATTCCGCATCAACACGGGCAGATCTTATCCTTACGCCTAAGTGACAAAGTGAAGCATTGAGACGAAGAATTTCTACGAAGACTTGAATAAAATTATAAAAGTATTATTTAACAGTAATTAATATAGTGAGCATTTTTTAAATCAAATTGTTTTATTTTTTGGTTTAACCTGGTACTTCATAATGCGTATGATAATAGTGTACAAAAGCGTCGGCACCCTCTAAAAAGTAGATTTGCGCGGCAAATATTGCAATTATGCCACTTTTATCAAATTAATTAATTGCAAACATTTACGATATTCGTAGACATCATAAAATACCTCTCACAATAAATTTAGACACCTATTAATCAAAATAATAAATGTACATATCAGAATCTGTACTATGGTGTTAGACGATGATGTAATCTTAGGTACTACGAGTATTTGCATATAACTATTGACTGCCTCGGTGACGCAGTTCGAATCCCGGGTCGTGCAAAAGTTATATTGGATTTTTCATTTCATTATCAGCCTGGAGTCAGAAATTTGTGCTCGATATGGCGATAGGCTCGCCTCCTAACACATCGTGGGACGGAAATTACAAGGAGAAACGTGGGTGTCCTAGTTGCAAATCTGCCTCCCCTTCTGGGAAAAAAGGCGTGATGTTTATGTATTTGTAACTACTGACGGAGTTTGTCAGAGATCCAATATAATAATCTTTGTCCCTCTCCGCCTTAATCTTCATGTTTCAGTCTATTGCCAAAGTCTAGGAATACACCAGTGACCACTAACCAATACTCTCGAATGTTGTATTAAAAGGGAGTGCCGATTTTTAATCGCAGAGTCGGTGACATTTACCATATCATTCCAATAGCATATAAATGTGTTGAGAAAGTTAAAATTTAAAAAACACTTTGCTATTATCCGAATCGCAATGCCCAAGTGCGTAGTGGCCTGTCCAGACACTGTTGCCAACATGTTTACGGTGGTCGCAGGTTCAAATCCTGGGACACACCTCTGACTTTGCGGAGTCATATGGGTATTGATAGTTAATCACCACCCACTATAACGGTGAAGGAAAACAACGTGAGGAAACTTGCATACCATAGCGATTTGGAAGAATTTCTATGGTATATAAAGTTCGCCAACACGCACTAGGCCAGCATGGTGGACTATAAGGGCTAACCCCTATCGATCGCCCTCACGACCGCAGATGAGGCCCGTGTCCTGCAGTGGGACGTATATGGGCGGATACAAAAAAAAGCGAGAATTTTATTGTTGTTTTTTTTTCTTATGGTCGTATAATGACACAATGGTACGCAGGGGTGTAAATTATAATTTTAACAAAAAGTACGGATTTACCATCCAAACACGATGATATTTAAAAACTTGCAAAAAATACTTGTCTTCGCTGGACACTTTTCATTTCAGGGACTCTTAAAAATTCAACCTTAAATATATCAGTAGGTTTTGATGTTATTTAAAGTCCACTCATATGCTACAAATACGGTTAAAGATTTTTGGTTGTTTATTATATGTAGAAAGCATTAATATAAAAAAAATCCCACCGAAATTACAAATAAAAATTACTAGTTGAATTTCACCCATAAATACAAATGCTATGTTATTTGGAGAAAAGCAATCCTTCATGCCTTTAAATTGATATTGTATAATCGTGGGTGTTGTTTTTACCACATAGGTTCGATTCCCGCCTCAGAAATGCGATTGTTCGAAATTCTTTGAATGCTGTTTGAATATTTTTTTTCATCAAATTGATGTTTTCTTTCAATAAAATTAATTCACAGTATATAAGATCCTTCCCTTGTATGTGGCATCGCTGTGAGACGCCCTGTATAGTTCCGAGTAAGTCACATGACGGTTTGAAATTGAATAACTCATATGAAGTGAATTGATCGAGTTCGTATTAAACCTAAAACCCCACGGTTCACCGCCTGTACACACAACTACTAGTACAGTGGAGCTAGTAAATAACATTTCAGCAATAAAGAGAAACAAAAAATACTTACTACTAACAAATAAAATCAAGGTGTTATCTAAGTTGACGCCGGAACTGTTCGATAATTTCGACAGGTCTGTTGGAACCGAAATAGCTCAGCTTGGTAGAGCTCTAGGTCCGTGTGATCTGGCGGTCCCTGGTTCAAATCCAGGTTTCGGTTTCCGCACAACACCATATCAGAGGAAATTTGTATTTATTTTTCTTCGTCATTTTTTTTATATACATTTTCAGCTATTGTCAAAAATTGATGACGATTAAGTCGTGTTAATTTTTAAATAATGTATATATATTAGAACTTATTTTTTTATATTATTAAATATTTTTCTTATATTATTATTCGATTTTTGATCGTGATATTTTGTGAAATGTTTTTCTTCACCGTTATAGTGCGTGGTGATTGACTATCGATTCACACACTCCGAAAAGTGAGGATTGCTGTGGGATTTGAACCAGCGACCATCGTGAACATGTTGGCAGCCGCGTTACGTCCACTACCCCGTTCATTACACCACGCACTTCAGATCTATATAAATGATAAAAGTTACTTTCATCACGAATTTTTATAATGGCCTATCCTTCACCACGATATATTATTATTAATCACATACACAAATGTATATTAACAAGAAAAAAGAATACGTATTGACAATTAACCTCAAATCTATATATCTATGCACTTTAGTTTTATGTTAAAAGTTACTTTTGTCAAGAATTTTCACTTACACTTAAGTTTAATTATGACTAAATTAACTTATTTTCTCCACGGATATACATAATTGAACACATTTTTTTTCCAAACGCGCCCAAAGATACATCCATCCATCCATCAGCCAAAGGAAGTCCACTGCTGAACATAGGCCTCTCCTAATGATTTCCACAGTGACCTGTTGGAGGCAGCCCGCATCCAGCGACGTCCTGCGACCTTTACCAGGTCGTCTGACCACCTAGTGGGTGGGCGTCAGAGATGAGGAGAACTAAAGTAACCGACATAGCCCAGCGGATTAGCAAGTTGAAGTGGCAATGGGCGGGGCACATAGCACGGAGAACTGATGGCCGATGGGGCCAAAAAGTTCTCGAATGGAGGCCACGAAGTGGAAAGCGCAGCGTGGGACGTCCAAAGATACAAAAATAGACGGAATTATGAAAATCCCAATATTTGGTTTTCTTTTTTACTCGGTATTGTCGGTATTATTGTAAACCCAATTCTCGACACTGGCTAGTCAGAGCATAAGTACATGAGAAAATTATAGTGTGATGAAAGACCCAAAATATCCATGTCAACTTTATGCGTTCTTGGTAAGTAATTGAAAGATGAAAACCCAAGGACAAAAAAATGAACAAAACAACTCAATCACAAAATGGAAACACATTCTTATTGATTTAATTTTAAATACACATACTTTTCGAGATAAATGAATATAAAACGAAGTTTGACAAATACTTCATACTAATGATTTGACAGGTATCCAATATGAATATTGCTTTCATTACTATAAAAATGGTAGAAATATTTTTAAATTATATGTCCTTATTTTTCTTATATGAAGTGCGTGGTGGCCTGTTGGTAAACGGACCAAACGCGGCTGCCTACATGTTCACGGTGGTCGCGGGTTCAAATCCCAGGGCACACCTCTGACTTTTCGGAGTCATGTGTGTATTGATAGTCAATCACCACGCACTATTACGGTAAAGGAAAACATCGTGAGGAAACCTGCATACCATAGCGATTTAGGTTTTTTTACGATTTACGATTAACCCGCACTAGGCCAGCGTGGTGGACTATATTATGGCCTAAACACTCTCAATCGTGCTCTCGATTGTAGAGGAGGCCCGTGCCCTGCAGTGGGTCGTATATGGGCTGATACAATACAAAAAAAAATCTTATAAATCTTATTCCGATGGTGTAGGATGAAAATAAAATGAGAAATAAACCTAAAAAATAAGCCTGATTTTTTAGTCATCATGAATTTCTTCCGTACTTGGACCAAATCGACTGATCTCCTTCAATGATTAATCATGGATCTCTATAGTCAATTTTCAACTTCCGTTGTCTTCATCGTGTCACAGTATTTCCGTAACGCTCTCGTCATTCATTCGCCAGTTCACCCCCCAAGTCAAGCGTGCCTAAAAAAGTTTTACTTCAAAAATCCCAATGCCCAGAGCTAACATAAAGATTTTCTGACCAGAATATATTTTGTTGGGCTAGGAAAGTATCTTAGACTTGTAGTTCCACAACAGATTTCTCACCAATTTAAATCATAAAAAAATTCTACGTAATTCATTGAACGCAAACGTTAAAATAAAAACAAATGTAACTGAACTACGTATAACGAACATGTTGATACCTACATTGCCTTTAGATACCCATCTTAGGGATAATCCGACAGGATAAGTTTACTGACTTAACGAGGCTTCTTACTTACTCCACTTAATTCCTTTTACTGGTCACTGAACCATGCGGGGAAAACTTTAGCTTTAAGCCTGAATTTACCCACTGCGATTCACAAATTGCTTCTTTGGGTTTTATGACGAGTTTAATAATAATTTTGTTGTAGTGAAACACGATTTTTGAAGGTATGTGAAGTATTTCAAGCAGTTGTTTGCAAATAAACTATCAAACGGGGTAAATAGGAACGCTAGGGTACATTGGAAATAAATAGCTATCTGTTCGTTTTATTTCAAATTATATTGCTTATTTAATATTTGAAACATACAAATAATTCTCCTAGAATTTGACAAAATAATACAGATTTATAAGTCATATTATATTTAATAATTTATTGTTTATCACTCTCCCTGTTTAGTCTCTATTTATTCCTGCGTCTCAATTCATCTTGTTTGCACTTTCGTCTAAATTATTCTACAATACACCTAATAATTATATTATTAATAAATAAATAAGGAAAAATATATATTACCAATAGTCTGTCTTCGTAATCATTTCGTAAAGTTGAGCCACATCGTTATGGGATAATCTGAGTAAAGATTACCTATAATAAAAAACAAGGAAATGAAACAAAGGATTTGAATTCAAACAAACAAAACTGAATCATGAATTTCAAGCGTATAATAATATTGTACAAAAGCTGAATACGGAAAATAATTGGCAGCGAAATGAAGGAAATAAGAGCAATGATTGCGCGATCATCAATTAGCGCGATAAAAAAGTTATTTCGTATTTAACTGACGAGTATGAATGTCTCTTTTGTATTAAAGAATAAAAGCGAAACGTGCAGCTACTGGTTAAATTAATTCTTTAATAATATTGGACTTTCTGTATTTTTATTTTCTTTTATGTAATTCCTGTCCTTGTACCACCCTTCGTAAGACGGCTGGTAGCGATAGGAGACGATGGGCTGGGGATCGAGCCCAGAGACGTGCCAGAAGAGAGGTCTATGACCAGCAGTGGACGCAGAAGAGTACTAGCATAATGCGGTTGGTAAATCTTCCATATCTTTGAAATTATTGCAGGTTAATCAAGAGTGCAGTTTTCCTCACAATCGATACAGCCGTTAGTTCATTATTGATAATCGATAATGAACTAACGCCCTTATTCATGGACATATTTAAAATCTATTTTAGTTATCAAATGTTTTGTCCCTTTCGAAAGACTTTTGATTTTAATTTGAGCGAAGAAGACAAAACATTCGACTACTTAAATAGGTTTAAAAACTGTATATGAATAAGGCCTTAAGATTATGCATGTTTCTTCTTAAACTCAAATAATTTAGCTCATGTTTAATCGTCGGCCGACTGAGCTATAACTCTTTTGTAGTTATCCGTAATAACCATATTAATCACTTAGATCATAATAATGTAAGCATTTCTAAACACGTCACAAATGCAAAACCAATACATTACGTATGAATGACATTAATCTTTTTCTACGCGAACGAAAATGGATTCCGTGACGTATCGCACATCTAGACGATTATTAATCTCATACTTTCTTTACGTATGTGATATTCATGTATATGGTATGAGTGGTAATTGCCCTTGTATTATCATTCATCAATCGCACGCCCGATTGTAGAGGAGGCTCGTACCATGCAGTGGGGCGTATATGGGCTGATACAGATAATTACCATTCATCGCTTGGCATAATTTGCAATTTTTTTAGAATTGGTCGAGCCACGCTGTGGTCAGTCATGACTCAGCATGAATGGGTAAGCTCATCCGGGACGGTACCACTGTCTCACAGGAAACCGACGAGAAGCGACAGGTTCGTTGTCGCATTTCGTTCGGTGAGTGAGGTTGCCGGATGCCCAATACCCCTTTATTCTTGCCATCTTTTTTCCTTCCCGCTCCACTCCCAATTGGGCCGGTAACAAATCCATGATCCAGCTTTGTGGACTTTCATGGGCGGCAGTGATCACTTACCATCAGGTGACCTGATTGTTCGTTTGCCGGACTTATACAATACAAAAGGATTGTAGTTACAATACAGTATTACAAATAGACAAAGCCAATTTCTTAGCCGCTGCACCATTTAATCACCTTTTTAATTTAATAGCATTGGTTCGGTTCGGCGAATGAGCAATTGATCATCCGATGGTAAATGATCACTGCTTCCCATGGCCATGCACAACGCTTGGATCATAGATGTGCTGCCGGCCATTTAAATCCTTATATGTGTTGTCAATTTTCAAAATTATTAATATCATGTATTGAGTAATAACGCATTTCAATGAAGTAAAAAACGATGTTTCGCTGTGTATGTATTTTTTTATATGTAGGACACTGTCCCGCCCTCACACCTACCGCTGCAACTCCTGTACGCCAGGATCAACAGTGGCGTGCATTTTAATGACACTGAGTATTGAAGCTCAGCGAGTCTCCGGGAATGTCTAACTTATCTTTAACCCGCAACGAAATCAATCATAAAGTTAAATTAATAGGAGGAGTTGGAAATATTTTTGTCCACTTCCCTCCGTAACAAAACGGGTGACAAAACAATGAACTAAAGAGGTAAATAGCCTCGCATAAATACTTTTACAGCCGGAGAAGCCAGCTGTAAAGCACCACGAATCAAATAATTTTTACATTCAAGTGGGACCTAATACTCGTATATATATATTTTTTTTTATAGCATAGGTTCGGCAAACGAGCAAGCAGGTCACCTGATGGTAAGTGATCACTGCCGTCCATGAACATCCACAACACTTGGATCATGGATGTGTTGCCGGCCCATCAGATTAAGAAGGGAGCGGGAAGGATAAAGGATAGGAAGAGGAAAGGGGTATTGGGCATCCGGCAGTCTCACTCACCGAACTAAACGCTACAGCATAGCTGTCGCTTCACGTAGATCTTCTGTGAGAAATTGGTACCACCCCGGACGAGCCTGCCCATTCATGCAGATTCATGGCTGACAACAGCGTGGCTCTACCACATATGTGAGCTGTTATACTGCCATGTTATATGCCGAAAACTCCGGAAAGTAGGGAAATTCTTCCTAGCCTCTACAAGGTACATGTAATATACAACTCCAGGTGGCATTTGTATTTTTGATTCTGCCTAAGAATACACTCCCAAAGTAAACCATCCGCGTACTGTTCATATTTGCAATTAGATGTACTTTATAAATTAGATATACTTAGATAGACTTATATATGTTGTCAAGCTGCCATTAAACACAGTAAATAGATAGCTACATACATAAAATAAATTTAAACCCGACGGTACTGACTAAGCTTAACGACTAATGCCATTTGAGAGCAACAAGTAATAACGACTTTATATTCTCTTTGAAATAAAGAACTGTTCTGGATTTTATACTTCAAATGAAAAGGCATTTTCTTTCTTCATTTTTCAAAAAGTACATTTTTAATTATTAAAAATAATTTTAAAATAAAGTTTCATCTTTCTTAATTACAGTGGATATTTTATTTCATTATTAAAATACAAATTATGATGTGTGTTGATAGTCCCGCAATAAGCCAGCATGCCGTATGAATACTCTGAGCTGAGAACGTCCAGTGCCCTGGAGTGCGACATATGCACTGATCTGTTTATATAAATAATGTATATAATTATTGATGAGGAATTGATGAGGAGGCTTGATAAGTACCATTCTTTTAATTTTTTTTTGCCCCTTCTTTTTTAGTATGTGATTACAACGAAAAACAAAATTTTCAACAAAATATTCAAAACATTGCCACTTTTGTCAATAAACTGTAAATTGACGCTAATAGACACGAGGAAGTGTACACCTATAGACGTCACACCAGCTCTGTGATCTAACAATCAACATTTCGTTCACGATAAGGTTGATCAATAGACGTGATGTAACAAGAAGCATACATTTTATCCAATAAAATATCATGGAATATAACTTTACAGATAAAGTTGTTCTGGTGACTGGTGGAAGTGCTGGTATCGGTGAAGCTATAGCCCTTCTGTTTGCTAAATGTGGTGCGAAACTAGTTATCGTTGGAAGAGACGAAGTGTGTTTACAAGATGTTGCTGAGAGGTGCAAGAGGGAAAAGGGCCAGGATGTGCTACCAATAGTCGCTGATCTAGGAACAGACGCTGGTTGCGAGAAGACAGCTGACGAAACACTTCAGCATTTTGGAAGGTAAATTGTTATTTATTAAAGGTTATGTTTTTGTATGTTACACTAAAATACCTATGTCTAATACGTGGATAATATTCGTTCTCACCGAGACGTATAATATTAAGGTATAACGTTTTTTAGTAGTTTTTACTGTTAACTGTTTAATAAGTGGTATGTATAATATAAGTGTATGGTGGCCTGTTCGTAACACACCAGATGCAGCTGCCAACATGTTCACGGTGGTCGCGGGTTCAAATCCCAGGGCTCACCTTTGACTTTTCGGAGTGATGTGTGTATGGATAGTCAATCACCACACACTATAACCGTTAAGGAAAACATCGTCAGGAAACCTGCATACCATAGATATTTGAAATAATTTCTATGGTGCATGAAGCCCGTCAACCCGTACTAGGCCAGCGTGGTGGATCATATGGCTTAAGCTCTCTCAATCGTGCTCTCGATTGTAAAGGAGGCCCGTGCCCTACAGTGGAACTTATATGGGCTGATACAGATAAAGATTTATGTTATATGCGTGGTGGGCTATATGGCCTAATCCCTTTCAATCGCTCTCTAGATTGTAAAGGAGGCCCGTGCCCTGCAGTGGGACGTATTTGGGCTGATACATAAAGAATGTATATTATATATACATGACATGTCATTAGTGAAAATAAAAAGACGCATCAGGATCCAGCAACGTGACCCTCCATAATCTTTATCTAACTCTATGGGTTACAGGTGTAATGTAATGTATTTATTAAACATTTTATTTACTGTATTTCAGGCTAGATGTCTTAGTTAATAATGCTGCTATTGGAGCAAAAGCGACTATACAGACCACCGACATGGAAACATTCGATCGAGTGTTTGCAGTCAACGTCAGAGGCGTGTACAACCTAACCAGACTGTTGGTGCCGGCTCTCATTGAATCAAAAGGGAACATAGTAAATATCTCCAGTGTTGCAGGAGCTGTAACCAACGTTGGCAATCTGCCGTATGGCATGTCAAAGGTACTTTATGTTAGAGATTTGTCGTGCAACTTAATTCCAATGTTATATTCATCTACAGCCTGTTTAATTAATTAAAATTGTCAATTATGAGATCTATTTCTGCAATAGTATAATAAATCATTACATTCGATTTTTTCGTAAAGTTGGTATGATTTAAGTAGCGCGTTAGGTATTTGTAACTGTACTGTATTGTACTGCATCAGACCATATTACGTCACACTGCACGGGCGTCCTCTACAATCGGGAGTGCCATTGTGAGGGATTAGGCCGTATAATCCACCACGCTGGCCTATTTGTAACTTATCCATCATCATCATCCATCAGCCAAAGGAAGTCCACTGCTGAACATAGGCCTCTCCCAATGATTTCCACAGTGACCTGTTGGAGGCAACCTGCATCCAGCGACGTCCCGCGACCTTTACCAGGTCGTCTGACCACCTAGTGGGTGGACTATTTGTAACTAATCATAATAAATTCCACAGGCGGCCTTGGATCATTTCACGCGATTAATTGCGCTAGAACTAGCATCAAAAGGAGTAAGGGTGAATACAGTCAGCCCTGGTGCAACGGTAAGATATCATATTTAGTACAAAATCTACTGACCTAGTTATATTGGTCATTGCAAAACTCAGGGCCATTCCGCAATATTTGCAAGAATTTCTTGAGTAGACAAATATAGTTAAGACTTAGCCTTACTTTTTGTGTATTTGTACAAATAGTATTAATTATTTAAGCTTTTGTTCTCTTTATTTTACACTGTCCTTACTTTCTCCTTCTCTTAAATCCATCCTATGGTCGTCTGGCAGAGATTGCCTTAGTGCGATAAGACCGCCATTTGTACTTTGTTGTTTTAATATTTCATTCTTATATTTTTCGTGTTTATTTTGTACTATTAAGAATAACTAAATAAATAACTTCTGCATTGATACTTTCATTTTTGGTCTTCCTTTTTTGTGTTCTTATTTCTGTAAGCTCTCTAGTTAATCAACATATATACGATACGTTTCGTCCTTTTTTATCTGGATCGAATTTCAAAGATAATAAACAAACTCTGCACGAAAAAATATCTAATATGGTACTCAAAAATTACGGATTACCTAATTGTTTTAATTTTTTTGTATGATTACAGTGGTCAAAATTCTACCAACGTGTCACAGGAGTATCAGATGAGAAATACAATGAAATAATGGCGAGAACATCGTCCAAGAGAGTTCCCTTGGGATCAGTGTGCGATGGCATTGATATTGCTAAAATGGTGGTACACATTGCAAGTGACCATAGTCGGCTGGTGACTGGATCTTTGGCAGTAGTTGACGGAGGCTTGCAGTACAACTATCACACTAATCTATTCCAGATGTCTGAGTCAATAAATTAGTACTGCAGTTTCTTCAAGTTCAATACTTTGTAATATCTGTATCAGCCCATATACGTCCCACTGCAGGGCAAGTGCCTCTACAATCGCGAGTACGATTGAGAGGGGTTAGGTCATATAGTCCACCACGCTGACCTAGTGCGGGTTGATGGACTATACTTAGTAATAAATATTTTTAATAATATAGTTTCATTTTAGTTGAAAAATAAAGGTGGTTTGTATTTCACATAATGTTTATAAGTATTTAGAGGTCTAAGTCATTGGGCCAAGAAATGCCTATTTTGTGGGAGATCCTTCCAAACTACGATTCGAATATTTCGCGAATTTTAGCTGTTCATGCACAACGATATCCACTGGTAAGACGTTTCTTCGTTTACCGGACCCATGAAAAAAAACACTACTACAAAAAATGGAAATAACTTATTTACAATACATCAAACTGTAATAAAAATTTCGTGTATCACATGCTTCTAACTTTCCCAAAAAAATAATCACGAGAAGCAAAATGAATAGAATAAATAAATTGAATAAAAGTTTTGCAATTTACCGATAATTTCTGAAACGTAAATGTATCAAAATCATCGTGTTCCTACTTGGCCTTGTTCTTATTGATTCACGCTCTATTATCATCTTTCTCGAAAAAATCACGATTTATTTGTAATATCTATGAACGCTACAATTATTGTATTGCTTAGACAGTTTTGTTCAGTATTAATAAATTTGTGCTCTACCCAGATCGTTTTTCTCTTTTTTTTTCATTCATTGAAATAGAGAGTATACTCATTAGATACTTTTTATTCTATTCTATATTATGTTTTCTGTACAAATTATTACTAATTAGAAAATGTAATTTGAAGAAATTTAATATCAAAATTTAACATAATATTGTAATATTTGAACGAAGCGGAAAGCGCAGCGTGGGACGTCCACCCACTAGGTGGTCAGACGACCTGGTAAAGGTCGCGGGACGTCGTTGGATGCAGGCTACCTCCAATAGGTCACTGTGGAAATCATTGGGAGAGGCCTATGTTCAGCAGTTGACTTCCTTTGGCTGATGGATGGGATTGGATTGGATTGTAATTTATAAAACTATTTATAACATTTTAAGATCAGAACTACCAATTTTTTTTTTCAAATTTTACAGCAATAATATGTATTTACAAGTCGTAGGATTGAATTTTGTTAAAATAATATTTACCTTATAACATTCACATCATGCCCACAAAGAAAGTTAGTGCTCTGGGATTCTTTATTATTCATAAGGGATAATTAAAACAAAAATCACGCTTAAATAATAAATACGATCTTAATAATATTCAATACCTTCACTGCTACTTAGTGCCCGACATAACGCTAAGCAGGATTACAAAGCGAGCATTTCTAAATTTAGGATTTACTCATGGACAATATTTCAAAGCTTCTCAAATTAAAGTAACATAATAGCGAATTATTAAATATACTAAATCAGAATGGATTTTATATCTTCGAACTATTGGCATCATGTATGGATTATAAACTGTAAGATAGTGACTTTGACTCCCAGATAATCAGAGTAATTAGAGTAATGAGATTTTTCATTTTGAAAAATCCCTTACAAATTGCTCAACATTATATTGTCCGGATTGGCTATGTGCATGTTATATATAATATATGACAAGCGGTGCAGAAGATAAATATTTCGACATATTACATGCACATTTCGCCAATTGTGCAATGTTATCTTTTTTGCATAAAGACTGGTAGATGTTTTCTTATCAATAAATGCTTAAGATATATCCTTCAAAATATTACACTCGATACTCGACTATACGAAGATAAGTGATAATAAACAGCAAACGAACATCGGATGCAATATAAATATAACGTTTGTGTCAATTGAACAATATTCAATAGGCTGCCCTGTGAAACACACGGATACAAATATTGAATTTTAACACTAAATTTCTAACATAATGGAACATAATTTCAAAGGCAAAGTTGTTATGGTTACCGGAGGCAGTGCGGGGATAGGTGAAGCGACAGCTCTTCTGTTTGCTAAATGTGGTGCGCAGTTGGTAATCGTTGGAAGAGATGAAGCCTCTCTCAATGATGTTGCTAGAAGATGCGAGAAGGAACAAGGTCAGAAAGTATTGGCCATAATTGCCGATTTAGCTACTGACGAGGGAGTAGAGAAGACTGTGAACGAAACTTTAAAATGTTTTGGAAGGTAAGCCATATATTAAGTATATCCAGTTTCAATACTTTTCAATATTTAAATGAATAACGTTATAGTCTCTGTCTTTCATGTTGCTGGATATACGCAAATGCCTTGATGCCAATTAAATTCACGTTTGATAGAACACAGTGCAATTATACAGCCACATAAACCACTTATTCTAACTATATAAACGCTTGAATAATGTATTTTCCATAAGTAAAGGTGTCACGCTACAATCATATTGTGTATAAACCATTGGAAAAAATAACTCACGAATATAGACCTATGAACGGATACGTACGATTCGTTCGTGCGATTCAAATTAAATACGCCGAGCGTGACAGTTAATTTTCGTCAACTATTCAAAAAAACTTCTACAGAGACAGCTTTATTTAAACATTATCAGCACCTTGCATCTTTTACTAGGCAAAAGTTTGACGATCACTCATAATTTGAAATTTCTGTATAGTTTTGTTAACATCAAATTTCCACTTGAATTCTCCAGGCAGAAAATTACACGGATGAGATAATCCCACCCTATTTCAGGCTAGATGTCCTCGTTAACAACGCCGCCATGGGAGCCAAAACGACCATACAAACAACGGACATGGATATCTATGATAAAGTGTTTGCTCTCAACGTGAGAGGTGTATACAACTTGACAAGACAGCTGGTACCAGCTCTGATTAAATGTAAAGGCAACATCATCAATATTTCTAGCATCGTTGGGACTACAGCATCAGTTGGGAATTTGCCGTATGCTATGAGTAAGGTAAGCTTTTTTTATAATTTTGTTTAAAATAATATATATTTGTGGGAAAAAGGCACGTATTCAACGCACTAGGACTTATTTTGTATATTCATTCAATATAAAAAAGTCATAACAACATATTTTTTTATTTGTATGTCACTCAATACTATTATACGTCGACAGGCTGCCGTGGACCACTTCACCCGTTTAATAGCTTTGGAACTTGCACCGCAAGGAGTAAGAGTCAACACAGTGTCTCCTGGAGTTACGGTAAGTAAAAAAGTGAAGTCTATAATATAACGTCAAGCAATATTTTAATTACTGACTCCATTAAATATGTAACCTCGGATTATGATAAGAGATTTGAAATAGGTCGTGGAAATGAGTACGTAGCTAATCTGATGGAAAGAGATCATTCTTAACTACTAACAATACGCACGCTTAATATTAAACTGACCAATTACGGTTTAAGCCCGAAGTGAGATAAGAAAACAAATAGATTTATACACCATCTGTCTACCAATCCCAGAATTTTTACGATATCTTATTTATTTTTTTTTATCATCCCATATACGTCCCACTGCTGGGCACGGGCCTACTCTACAATCGAGAGAATCGATTGAGAGTGGTTAGGCCATATAGTCCACCACGCTGGCCTAGTGCGGGTTGGCGGACTTACATACCGTAGAAATTCTTTTAAAATCGCTACGGTATGCAGGTTTCCTCACGATGTTTTCCTTCACCGTTAAAGTGCGTGGTGATTGACTATCAATACACACATAACTCCAAAAAGTCAGAGGTGTGCCCTGGGATTTGAACCCGCGACCACCGTGAACATGTAGGCAGCCGAGTCTGGTCCGTTACCGTTATTATTATTGCGCTATTTTAATTGATGTTTAAATAATAAAGTAAGAAAAGATGTAAATGACACAAAGTTTTTGCAATTACCCAACAAACAGATTTTTTGAGTTAGGTCAGTCTATTATTAGGCGTGCGAATACTTGAAGATAACAGCACTGAGCTGTTGACAAAATGAAATGAGACAGCAAAACTGTTACCTCTTGCCGATTATTATCTATGAGATACTAAAACTGCCAAATTGAGCTCGCTGTTGACACAATGGTCAATAAAATAATCTGAAGTAGTTATAACCAGTCTTTACCACTTGATTAGATTTGATTGAAGCGATATCGAGTTATAAATACTTATGTTAGTGATAACCAAGATATTATGTAAATAAATAAATAACAGTAAATTTAAATATATACATACGCCTGTATCCACTAGAGGGTAGACAAAGTTGCCACTAATGATACCTATATCATGCTGAATTTATTTAAGCCCCAATATATTATGATCTTATTGTCATTTCTGTTAGAAATTCCATACATACATACATAAGAATGGATTTTATATCATAGAACTATTGGCATCATGTATGGATTGTAAACCGCATGATGGTGACTTGGACTCCCAGATAAGCAGAGTAATTAGAGTAATGAGATATTACATAATACATAAACACACGCCTTTTTCCCAGAAGGGGTAAGCAGAGGTGCTACCAGAACACCCACGTTTCGCCTTGTATATTCCGTCCCACGATATGATAGGGGGCGAGCCTATCGCCATATCGGGCACAAATTCCTGACTCCGGGCTGATAATGAATAGAAAAATCCAATATCACTTTGCCCGACCCGGGATTCGAACCCGAGACCTCAGCTTTGCAATCGCACCGTAGTACTACTACGCCACCGAGGCAGTCCAGTTAGTTAGAAATTCCAATTCTAGGGCAAATTATATGAGATTACTCACATTGAAAATCTTTAGTCACTATGGAACACTTGTACACTAGTGTTCGGGCACTCAACTACAAAATTACTGATAACATTTATGGTTGTTTTATTACAGAAGTCAAAATTCTTCCAGCGAGTTACTGGAGCTACGGATGAGAAAGAAGAAGAAGTAATGCAAGCTGCTTGTCAGATGATCCCTATGGGAGAAATATGTGTTCCTGATGACATCGCTGCAACGATAGTACATTTGGCCAGTGATCATAGCAGACTGGTTACTGGAACTCTCGTGGCTATAGATGGAGGCTTACAGTACAACTACCGTTCTTTGTTGAGACAGGCTGATTGAATTATTGTGATAAAACTATTTTAATTCTTAATATTCGATATATGTGTCATATATTGTCTTCACTGTTTGTACAGTTTTGCAGGACATTTTAGTAGCTGATAAGTTTATCCTTTTGTTATTTATAAATAAATAAAAATAAAATACAATAAGAAGCAATTTGTATATAATTAATTATATCACTACATGAGATTTCAGTATTTATAATTTAGCTTTATAGCATAAATGAAAAGTAAGCCCTTTTGTAAGATCTATCAGAAATAATATTATCAAGAATGTTTTGTAAACTTCAACTGGGCAATTTGAATACTACTTATCGGAGCTCTAAAGTTCGCAGATCACTATTTTCATTTTCAATATAATGGCTATTTTATCGTTTGTAAACTTTCTTATCACGGGTTTTGTTCTAAACTAAGCGTACCGTTCCCGAACGGTACGTTTTCAGTGTTCTCTCTTACCACGCACGTGTAAGCTTTGGAATGAACTCCCTGCATCGGTGTTTCCTGAGCGCTATGACCTGTCCTTCTTCAAACGAGGCTTAAAGAGAGTATTTTCCTTAAGGTAGGCAGCGACTTTGTTGTGCTGGACCCCTGGCACTGCGGAGGTCTATGGGCAGCGGTAGCCGCTTTCCATCAGGCGGGCCGCTAGCTCGTCTGCTTATAAAACTATGTTGGACAGTATGCAAATATCATCTGGAGTTGTATACTACACGGACCTAGTGGCGACTAAGACGAATTTCCGTGCTTTCAGGCGTTTTTGCCATGCTTATTACTGTAATCAAGTATAACAGCTCACATAGTAGGTGCCATTAAATATAGCAATTTGATCCATGGTGCTGTGCAGCTAGCTTCTCTGGTTGCAAAAATCTTTTCATACGAGGTTTCATACCTCTTTAGTTCATTGTTTTGTCACCCGCTTTGTTGCGGAGGGAAGTGGACAGAAAAGATTTCCAACTCCTTCTATTATTTTAACTTTATGATCAACTTCATTGCGGGATAAAGACATGTTAGACATTCCCGGAGACGCGCTGAGCTTCAATACTCGGTGTCATTAAAATGCGTGTCACTTGATCCTGTCTTACAGGAGTTGCAATGACGGGTGTGAGGGCGGGACAGTCTTCAAGGTCAATGTAGAGAACCTTGGTGGGGCTTATGACCAGCAGTGGACTTCCTATGTCTGAAGAGATAGAGAGACCAAGTTTATTTTGGGCCAACGAATGGGTTAAGTACACTCCAAAAGATAAATATATAAATCTATTAAGTATTTTGCAGTCTATTTTTAATACATTACACCCTAGAGATATTCCAATTTCCTATAACATCAACGTAGTTAAAAAACAAAATTTCGGCACGCAATAGCACCAAAACTCGGTCAAAAATATCTGTGAGCTACTAAATTCAGTGCGAGTAAGTGCAAGTAAACTTGCAATCACCGATGTAGAAAAACAACTTTTTAGCTACTGCCACAGTCTGACGTCATATTCCAAATGCATTTTATTTGGTAGAGCCTTGTTAGGGCTCGTCAAAGTTACCGTACAAGCAAGTTAGCCCGACAGGGGTGGTATCACTGCCTCATAGAAAATCAATGTTGAAAACAACATTTCTGTTGGGTATCCTTCAGTGAGTGAGGTTTCCAGAGACAATAAATACGCCCAACAGTCACATACATAGTCCTGACCCCGCACTAAGATCGAGTCTTGTATCGTGGGAATCAGAAGCTACAAGAGACTTTTCGGTCTCACAAACACCCAAACTCAACACAAATATTTGTGGGCCACACAAACATTTGTGTTGGTGCGGGGATCGAACCCGCGGCCTCTCGTTTCACAGTCAGCGTCTAACCAACTACGCCACGGAGGCTGTCGAATTGATGGCTACTGGATGGTTGTAGAAACGCATCCACTTGCGTCGATAGCAACAACTGTCGCAATGATACCCTCATAATGAGCCAGAAATATGTATAGCTCGGTGCTGGATAATCTATTTGGATCTGCACATAAAATAAGGTTGTAACTAATCGTTTACTGGATTCTACAATATAACACCTCCGTCCCGCGTATCACGTATGCAAGGTATGCACCAATGCTTTATCTATTAAAGCCGCCAAGCATCAGTTGAATCGCTGTTGTGTTACGATTTGAATTGTAGCCAGCGATAACTGGGCATTAAGAGACTTAACACTCAGGTGTATCTCGAGGTGATTATTGCAGTGGAGTACCATGCAGTGCTTAATAATATGTTCTGAGTAGAGTTGCTCTTGTTTCTGTGTAGGCGTCACGCTTACCGACAGACTAGCGACCTGCTTTTTTCGTCATTTTTCGTCAAAAATCTGTTTTATTATTATTGCCATATAATGCCATAATGCTATGCAGTGCTTAAAAATAAAAACTGTTCGAGCAAGCGTCACGCTTATTGATCAATCACTTGCTTGTCTCGGCAATAAAGCTCTATTTACACGGAGAGTGTTTCCCGCGGCGAGATTCGTATGCGATTATCTCATGACATAACCGCCATAGATTATCGTGTTCTGACAAATGTTTACACGATGCAACTTTTTTATAACCTTACGATAATCGTTTCTTTGAGGACAAAATGAGAAACAAAGTAATACAAGGAGCTGGAAAAAATACAAAAGGTAATGCGACTGGCCTTGTTTAAAATAGCACAGTTAGGTATCGTCAGCCATCTTGACATATTTTAGGCTATGTTATAAATGCTTTCGCTGCATTTCTAGACCATTTTAATTTGAACCATATATTGTTTTCCCGTACGTGGAACAGTTTTCTCAATGCACGCCAAGAAAACATCCCGATGGGGCACTTTATTTATTTGTGGTTTCCTCGAGAAAAATCGTTATGGGTCAGCTAATTTATACAATGCGTTCGCAATTAATACATTCGGAACTCTTTTTAGTATTGGTGAGATTGTTAAACTGGAGTACAATAAAACCAGTACTTTCATTTCGTGTAATGAAGTACGTACCTATAAATTAACTGTTAGTATGTTTAGGATAGTTTTTAGTTAATATTTTTGTACTATAAAATTGCTATTCATGCATGACACGACGATGTATTTTTATCATATACGCTATTTTTACCTATCAATGTGAAATTGCAGAAGTCATTAAACTATTGACACTATCATATATAATTATATGCATTTTTTTAGAAATAAACTTATCTGTGCCATAAGCGATTATAATTTGACAGACCAAATAAAATGCTCAATCTGTCTCATAAATTTACAGTCACTACCAAGTAAGGGATAGTTAGGGATCATACTCATGCTTTACGAATATTTATATATTTTTTTTTACAATGGAGTGCAATTTTACTAACAAAGTTGTGCTAGTTACTGGAGCGAGTGCTGGTATAGGAGAAGCCACTGCCCTACTCTTCGCTAAGTGTGGTGCACAACTAGCGATTGTGGGTAGAAACGAAGACAACTTGAAGGATGTTGCTCGAAAATGCGAACAGGAAATGGGACAGAAAGTGTTGGCCGTTGTTGCTGATCTGGGCACAGATAAGGGTTGTGAAACCACGGCCAAACAAACGTTGGACTTCTTTGGCAAGTAAGTACTTTTCACAAAAATAAAACTGATTAGTCACAGTACAATAATTAAAAATGTAGTACTATCAACTATCCTACTCGTGAGCCAAGGTTATTTTAAAATCCACATCTAATTTCTTGTTTACTTTCGTCACTCATAAATTACATACAGTTATTATAACTGACTACTTCGGTGGCGTATTTGTACTACGGAATGACTACAAAACTGAGGTCTTGTGTTCGAACCACGGGATGGGCAAAGTGTTATTGGATTTTTCTGTTCATTACCAGCCCGGAGTCAGGAATTTGTGCCTGATATGGCAAGTGCGTGGTGGCCTGTTGCTAACGGACCAGACGCGGCTGCCTACATGTTCACGGTGGTCGCGGGTACAAATCCCAGGGCACACCATTGACTTTTCAGAGTCATGTGTGTATTGATAGTCAATCACCACGCACTATAACGGTGAAGGAAAACATCGTGAGGAAACCTGCATACCATAGCGATTTGTATAAATTTCTATGGTATGTAAAAGTCCGCCAACCCGCATTAGGCCAGCGTGGTGGACTATATGGCCTAACCACTCTCAATCGTACTCTCGATTGTAGAGGAGGCCCGTGCCCTGCAGTAGGTCGTATATGGGCTGATATAATACAGTACAATGGCAATAGGCTCGCCCTCTATCACATCGTGGGACGGAACATATAAGGCGAGACGTGGGTGTCCTACCTCTTTTGGGAAGGAGCCATGATGTTTATGTATGTTTGTATTATCATAACTCTCTCTCGCTCTTTCTCATCAGCTATAGGAAGTCCACTGTTCAACATAGAGCTAGCACATTAGAGGCGCCCCAAACGCCAAGTATTTATAATTTTATGATGCGTATCATAAAATATTGCAATCCTTTAAAATTGTTAGACTAGACATCCTGGTGAACAACGTAGGAATCGGAACGAAGGTAACGATACAAACAACAGACATGGAAACATTCGACAGTATATTCTCCGTAAATGTTAGAGATGTGTACAATCTGACCAGGTTGCTAGTGCCAGCAATCATCGAAACAAAGGGGAACATCATCAACGTGTCCAGTATCGTAGCAACTGCCGTCACTGTGGGCAACTTGCCATATGCCATGGCCAAGGTGATTATGACGTACAGATTCTCGTAGTTATGTCTACGGTAACGATGTGATAGCTAAATCTAGAGGTGTTCCTAAATCACATTGGAAGCAAAATCAACTGCTTTTCATTTTTTCTGTTTTATAGTTTAATTCCTTATTCTATAAAAAGTGTCAGTAAATGGGAATATATTTTGAAGTTGCTTTCATAATTATTAACTTCTTTTCAAACTTTTTCTTATCTGGTTCTTAATTTTTTTAGGAAATCAGTACACAAAGATTTTTTAGATTTACGCGAATGTTACACATTGAAATAAAACGAATTCTTACGGATGTTATCGCGAATTTTATTTAATTTTAACTTTTTTTTAACTTCCCGACGTCTCTATCACTTAACAGCTTTCGTGGTCACGGGGCGGACTAAAATCCGTAAGAATTCGTTTCATCTCAGATCAGTACATTTTATGTTCTTTTATTAATTCACAGGCGGCTCTCGATCACTTTACACGATTGATTTCTTTGGAACTGGCCGCTGCAGGAGTGAGGGTTAACAATGTCAGCCCCGGTATAACTGTAAGTGTGCGTTTTTTATACTCAGTATTTTCATTGTCAAGCTATTTATTTTTATTAATAGGCATTTCACTTTCCATATTAGCGAATTTTTAAAGGTTTGACTTATAATTTACACGTCATAGGTAACCCACTGTTAACTAAAAACTATTTTAAAGGAAGTTAAATATTTATACTTTTGGAATACAGCAACATAACACCGGTCATGCTATTCCGGTTCTATGTAACAATTGCATGACGTATGAAATAGTTGACAGAATTAATTGATTGATTCCTTGGTGTACGAAAACTGATGACTCCATTAAATCCACGCAAACCAAATCGAGTGCACGCGAAACAAAGATCAGGGTCAGCAGTACGCTGAACAATACATGAAGAGATTTATGAAAGTGGACTTAGCGAAAGAGATTTCTCATTATAGGGCAAAGTGAAGATCTATACATGCCATCATATAAGGCTAGCCTGATAATTATGCATGTATGTAATAAAACAACTTATTACAGAAATCCAAGTTCATCGAACGTGCGACTGGATTGTCAGATGAGAAATGTGATGAGGTGATGAAGATTGCTGATCAGCTGATTCCTATGGGTGACAGCTGTGACGGCGAGGGTATGGCTAAAATGATAGTATTCATCGCCAGAGATAACAGCCGGTTAGTCACAGGCACCAGTATACAAGTGGACGGTGGGCTTCAATATAACTACAGAAGCTCTGTATTGGGAAAGGCGAAGTAGATATTAGTTAAAGTTTATTGTTATGTAATAAAAAACACCTATAAGAATTGATATTATGGAATAAATGTAAATTATTATTTCTGGCTTAACTGGTTTATTTTAATCTTGAGTTGCACCCAAATAAAAATGAGACAGAATAGATATTTTCTATGCGCGAGTGTCATTTTTTGAATACCTCTAACAAACACACACATAGTTCTAACCGTTGCAATAAATACTTATGGATCATATAAACTTTTATGTTGACACAAGAACGAGCTAGTTATTTATCAATTAAATGTAAAATTATTATTCATCATCATAATCTTTAACAACAAAAATTCTACTGCTTAACAAAAACCTTTCCAAGGATTTTGACTAATGAATGTAAAATAATTTTATTTTATTTAGTCTTGAGGTGAATATTAGCCACATAGCCTTTATACGCGATTAAAAATTTACACCTTGCTCAAATAATATCTCAAGCCATGATAAATGGAGATATGTGAGGAAGAAAAATACGGGCAAATTATATATCTCCCCAGCTCCTTAATATCCTGAGAGCATTGTTGAAACAAGCATGTTATTACTCATGTTATGTCATAATCTAATCTACGTTATATTATGCGCTCTTGTGTGAAGAGTAATTTCGGGGCCAAGGCTAAATGATGATAAGTAAACACAACCAAAATTGTACGCGACAAGGTTAAAATAACAATTTGAGTCATGTTGGAATATTTTTCATATTGGCATAAGAAAGTAATTTTTGGTTAGTGCGGTGAATTAAACCATTGGTATACAAGCAAAAATGTATACAAAATAAGATGTTCATGGCGTACAGTGCAAACTAGCGAAACCAATTCGGGTCGCTAGTTCAAGAATCAAATTCTTAAGATGTTTTATTAAAAACCGAAAACAGTTCAAAGAGCTAAGTTATAATTAAGACCAATAGTGGATTCTAATTTAATTCTAATTTGCCGCACTAATGCGATTGCCGAGACGGACGACAAAGTGCGTGGCCTCGCATCAGCTACGATCGCTGATTACACCTTAAAGGGACGTCCAGACTTAGACGTAAGTGGGGAGCAACTTTGGTTCCCCAATGAGAGACCAGTCTGAGTAGGGCGATCAGAGGGAAGGAATTGGGGCGTTTCTTGCCTTGAGATATCCAGTGCCGCCCGAAAAGCGCGTGATGGCCACCGAGAGGTTTTTAGTCAAAATGCTGGCGTGGGTTTTTGTTGGAGACCCAACTCGGTCGCAATATCTGCAGCGTGCCCGGCTGAAAGGCCAGTGACACTGACATACCCCTTTCGGCCTCCTCCGGGGCACCGAGAGGAGAGCTTTTCCTTTTGATAAAAAATAAAGTGGATAAAAGTATATTTATCGGCTTCCAAGCAACGTCCGAGAGGTCTATGTAGAAATTTTTGGTGAGACCTAAGTATATCGGAAGAGAAAGGTTTTAATAAATTATATAATCTTCTTTATAAAATGTTCCCAAAAAATAAGCAAGCGGCTTGACCGTCGTTTTTAAAACTCACGAAGATTGTAGGTATGTTTCAATCGGCAATATTTTTAGGTTCATTATTCAAAGCTGAATAAACATTTCATTATTTTCTTAACTGACCAAACACTGAAACAATGTGTATCGCCCTAAAAATTTTGTCACAAGAGAACATCTGCATTTATCAATACTGAGTTATACGTTGACGAATAAATATTAAATTAGTCTCAAATTGACTGCCAAAGTAAACTGACGTACGACTCCGAACATAATATTAAATTTGTAACAACATATCTATAAAATACTTCGTCAAAAATGAATTACGAATTTTCAAACAAAGTAGTTCTTGTGACAGGCGCAAGCGCAGGTATTGGTGAAGCAATCGCTTTAATGTTTGCTAAATTTGGTGCTACATTAGCAGTTGTGGGAAGAAACGAGGCAAATCTACAAAACGTAGCTAAAAAGTGTGAAGAAGCAAAAGGCATAAAAGCACTGGCTATTATTGCGGATCTAGGAACCGATGAAGGATGCAAAAAGGTCGTTGAAACAGTATTGGACCATTTCAATAGGTGAGAAATTCAATTTTTTTTAAATAATTGAATACTTATAGATATAATAATTAATACGAAACAGATGCAAGAAAAATTAACGAAGTGGTCAATTGTAAAGAAGTATGTAGCAATTGATAACGATATGTTATAAGTATGTTATGCTTAAAGAAACCCACAGCCGAGCGCAATTTTTATTACTCACTTATCTTGTACATTTTTATATAATCTGCGTTGGGATTATTATAGTGAATAAAATAGATGACCATGCACTCTGGGTGAGCACTATAATGATATCGGAAAAATTTAATTTCTTATTTTAGGTTGGATATCTTAGTCAACAACGCAGGAATTGGTGCGGCAAGTACTCTAGCAACTGCTGATATGGAAATGTTTGATAAGCTCTTTGCAGTAAACGTGCGTGGTATCTACAATTTGACCAGACTCCTAGTACCCGCCCTTATTGAGTCCAAAGGAAATATAGTGAACATTTCTAGTGTAGTCGGAACTGTTGTCACTGTGGGTAGTTTACCATACAGTATGTCTAAGGTAAGGCTGATTAAAATTGTATTGTATTAGCCCATATACGTCCCACTGCAGGGCACGGGCCTCCTCTACATTCTGGAGGACGATTGAGAGTGTTTAGGCCATATAGTCCACCAAGCTGGCTAGTGCGGGTTGGCGGACTTTTACATACCACAGAAATTTTTACAAATCGCTATGGTCTATCGTATGCAGGTTTCCTCACGATATTTTCCTACACCGTTAAAGTGCGTGGTGATTAAAATTAAATAATGTTTATTAGAGCAAGTAGGGCCATATTATATATTATACCTTGCATTGTCTATTTATGTTTTCAGTAGTATAAACCTTGAAATAAAAAATATTCAGTATTAAAGCGCGTCAGTTTCGAATTTACTAAAGCATTTTGTAGTAAAACTAGATTCACGCCGAAATGTACAAAGATCAAAAAGATCTACGTTCCCTAGTAAATTGAATAAACAAAAAGAGAGTAAAATGTAAGAAATGTGAGCATCGCTAGTGCTCCTGGGATTTCTTAATCTCGTGTTTCTTAAGCCTGTGTCTATTACAATAGGTAATGTGCTACTACGCGCTTAAGAGGTACGACGTCTTTTCTCATTACAGGCAGCCTTGGATCATTTCAGCCGCTGTATCGCCCTTGAACTGGCTCCCAAAGGAGTCAGAGTGAACACAGTCAGCCCAGGAATAACTGTTGGTATTTTAATATTATATTTCTTAATTGTTTTAGTCGGGACAGGGAAACATTTTATCCTTAAATTGAGGTTGCTATCTCTGTTAGTGATCTTAACAACAAACTTGATGGAGGAAGTTGCTGTTTTGTGTCCGTCTTTAGCGAAACACTTTTCTTTTTTTGTATGAAACATACTCCTGATATCACAGTTTCAGTCAAATAGTCAAATAGTTTCATCAGCACGAAAAGCTACCTTGAAGTTGATAAATACTGACATTAGCATTCGGTCTCATCCCTCTAATTAAATCCTTCAGCAGGTCTATGTTCAGCAAAAACTTCTTGTACATACCTGAAAATGTAAATAATAATTTTAAAATCATACAATATGATAATCATCAGCATCATCATCATCAATAAAGACTTGTTTAAAATAACGAACAACATGCACTAACCGATGCATTTTTTAAAATACGATGTCTTGCTAACCCTGACAATAAATATTTAAGGACACGACATTCCTGCAACGGGCAACAGGTTGGTCAGATGAAGTCTGTGAGCAAATGCGCCAAGGTGCCGAGAAGATGATACCAATGGGTCAAGTCTGCCATGTGGATGACATTGCCAACATGGTGGTGCATATTGCCAGCGACCGCAGCAGACTCGTGACTGGCGCCTTGATACAAGTCGACGGCTGCTTGCAGTTCAATTACTTCAGCTCCATGAAAAGGGAGGATGAATAAAAAATCTAATAAATTATTATTTAAAATATTCGACATGAACCATAGTTTTGTAACTATAGGTGAGGTAGTGTATTTAAACAACTGTTTTAACACTTGCTTTTGTTAATGTAAAATAGAATAACTTTGTCATAATGGATTAAAATCAATATTAATTTTGAGGCCACATGTTTTATAAAGTTTTGTGATTCGTCATTTCTAAGTATGTACCTATTTTACTTCAAAAACAGGTATTTAAAGTATATCAATTCTGAAAAAGAAACCCTTTTAGACAAAGAATTGAAGAATTTGTTACATAAAAATACAAACAAAAGAGTTGATTTCGTGATTTTAAACGTGGATCTGAGTGTACATTAATTGGATTTTTATTACATTTATTTATTAGATGTTGAATCAGTGCACAATGCTTTCACATTCTGCTTGGTTCTGGATAACAGACACATTTTAATATCCTTTCATGAAAATAAAGCTATAACCATAGACACATATTTTTAAAAACACAACCCACCCCACTTCAACGGTGTCAGTGCGTATCCGACTGCAGGCAATTCTCCCGAAAAACTGCAAAACCAAAAAGTAATAAAGGAATAGCATCGAAGTACTCGGATGCAATTTTCGGATGCCCGGCAGTTGGCAGGACCATCCGGTTCAATTACGCCGGTGGAACATTTAGTTCAAGTGCGTTCGTTTTAGCTATCCGTGATGATATTGAGGCCGCTGCGAAATTGAGATCCTCTTATATATGTGCCATTCAAGCTGCCTAGTCACAACGAGGATATGAAACGCACCCGCTTTTGATTATGATCGTTTTGGGAATATCATTTTTTTTTTCAATGTTTAGGTAATAGAGTCTACACTTTTGTATCAGCCCATTTAAACGTCCCACTGAAGGGTACGATCCTCCTCTAAAATTGATAGTACGATTAAGAGGGGATAAGGCCATATAGTCCACCACGCTGACCTAATGCGGGCTAGCGGACTTTACACACCATAGAAATTCTTGCAAATCTTTATTAAGCTGTAAAATAGTCTAGTGCGAATTTAACTCCGCAATACTAGCAGTAACTGAATTAATAGTAACATAATCCACACAAATATTACAACTACATATAAAAGTAGAGATGGCAGTCTTATCGCTCAGGGCGATTTATTACAGACAACCTTGAAATATATTAAGAAAAGGAAAAGATGAGAGGGCAGTCTAAACTCTAAAGTACAAAGTCTAAAGTAGTAAGCTTTGTGACTTTCCACTCTGAATTTCAACTCACATCATGCTTAAGTAGTTAAATTACTAAAAACTTCTCAGTTTCACTAAAGCCGAAAACAAATTAAAAGATGGGGCTGACGGACGCGGCTGAAGAGCGTTAGAACATTAAGGTCACGTGACTTACCACTGATAGTGTGCACATAACAAAAGAAACCATCGTCTAGATCTGCTTAAAACGCGTTAGTCAGCCGCGTTCGTCCGACAATTTGTTTTCGGCATAACTGCACTAGGCGCCCCACAATGTAATGTAATGTTTAGTTAAGACAATTACATATTCTTAACCAAACAGTTGAATGTTATAAGATGCAATATCAATAACTAAAAGTAATAATAACAATAATACATGTCTTTATTGGCAAAAAAGTTTACATACATTATTGAATAAAATCCCTGGCTCCTGTGCTATTATAAACTGCGTTACAGGAACCAGTAATGAAAATAAACACCTATGAAATAGGTAGGTATTTCATTGAAAACCATTCATGAAAGACTATTTATCTTTATGCCATCGCACTTTGTGACCAGTGTGCGATTCCAACGCCAATGGAATTAAAATAAAAATGTTTTAAAAATTATTCACAACAATTTTCTTCCACATTTTGTTCTGGCTATAAATTTAATACGTCGGCAAAGCTATTTCGTAATATAAAATTCTGTTAAAATGTTGGTTTTGTAAATACCGTGCGAAGCTAAATGGTTTGCAGGTGTTCAGATATACAATTGTTTCAAATAGTTACTAATAATACGATTGTGAGTTTGTTTGTTGATTTAACGCCTTAACTACTCAGCCGATCTTCATGAAATTTTGAATATACGTTTGCAGAGATCGGTAGAGAAAAAGACACAATACATTTTATCTAAAAAAAGTTCCAGAAATAACTTTTCGTTTGTATATCAATGGTTCCTGTGTCAATCAACATATTTTTTCGGACTAAATCTAGAACGAAGCCGCGTGTTTAAGTACTTTTATGTTAAATAGTCACATTGTTTTAAATTCATGAATATAGAATATAAATATGTAGTACCTTAATACCGTATTAAAGATTTATACAAGAATTTCTGTGATATAATAGTATAAAGTCCGCTAAATCGCAATATCCTAGCGTGGTGGAATGTAGCGTAAACCTCAATCATACCTACCGTCGATTATAAAGGAGTCGTGGACTCCGTATATGGGTTGATAGAGTATTATTCAATGCCCAAAAGCAACTGTGTCAGTCAAGATCATACGATAGGTACTATAAAAGTGAAAGACATAAATATGGTATAAGAGCTAAATTAGAATTAATTAAATTTAGTTAACTTTATGTACTGTACTGTACTGTATCAGCCCATACACGACCCACTGCAGGGCACGAGCCTCCTCTACAATCGAGAGTACGATTGAGAGTGGTTAGGCCATATAGTCCACCACGCTGGCCCGGTGCGGGTTGGCGGACTTTTACATACCATAGAAATTTATACAAATCGTTATGGTATGCAGGTTTCCTCACGATGTTTTCCTTCACCGTTATAGTGCGTGGTGATTGACTATCAATACACACATGACTCCGAAAAGTCAGAGGTGTGCCCTGGGATTTGAACCCGCGACCACCGTGAACATCTAGGCAGCCGCGTCTGGTCCGTTACTAACAGGCCACCACGCAAACTTTATGTAACAAGAGATAAAATATTTTGACTTAAATGAAACATGCTGTGTTCACATCCAGGATATTATCCAGGATATTATATTAAGATTGTATCTAGCTTTGTGAACCATAATAAAAAAAATAGCAGGGATGTATCAAAAAATCAAGGGTAAATAATTATCGCAATGACAGAGTTTTAGAGCAGAAATTTCCCATATTTTTATCTCGTAAACCCTTTGCTGTATTTTTTATGTCGCATTTTACCATATAAATATATTTTAACTTGCGCTTAAACAAAATTCCTAATGCTGTTGCTGTAGTGAATAAAATATTTTTCGAACTTAAGTTTTGGAATAAGTTGTTATTTATTTTTGAAGTACATATGACAAGACTAACATATGGGCTTGAAAGAAACAACAATAGATATAAAAAATAAATACTTTTTTTACTGCCTTGGTCGCGCAGTTGTACCACGATATGATTGCAAAGCTGAGATCTAGGGTTCGTATCCCGGGTCGGGCAAAGTGATATCGGATTTTTCTATTCATTACTAGTCTGGAGTTAGGAATTTATGCCCGATATGGTGATAGCCTTGCCATAACACATTGTGGGACAGAATATACAAGGCGAAACGTGGGTGTCCTGGTTACACCTCTACCTACCTCCGAGAAAAAGGCGTGAGTTGTATGTATGTATATATTTTTAAGCTGTTTGGTAAATTATATCCATTAAAAGTTCCTAAAATATACATTTGGTACAATTAAACAGTTATGAGCCGCATGCTCCTACTGTGAACACCGAGCAACGCGGCCACAAAGCTATTGCTTTAACAAATTAATTAAATTATTAATGCTTGCTCTCTGGCTGAACGCTAAAGACTGTTCCATTGAAAATAACATCCAACGGTATGTTATCTAGATTCCTTTGTAATTATTGCAATTTCAGTTAGAATTTAATACTAAAACTGGGTAGTAAAGTAGCCAAGTTTGCCTAAAATTCCGTAGAGTTCAGTTTGCAATCGTCTGGGTTTAGTTATTGCGTTTTAGCTATGCAAGGCGTATTTGATGTTTCTATCAGTTGATATTAAATTAATTCTAATGTAAGGAACTAAAATAAGTTAATGAAAATATAAATTTCATCACTAAATGATATTGGAATTTATATCTTAATTTTGAAAATGTAATGAAAATGTAACCATTATTTAAAAATGGTATCTTGGATTTACGCGAATGTTACACATTGATTGTTAGTGACTGTTACAATTTAACCGTTAAATAGTAACAGTCACTAAGCCGGTGACTAATACCTCAGTCCGCCTCGTGACCACGAAAACTGTAAAGTGATCGAAACGTCGGGAAATTAAAAAAATAAAAAATTAAATCAAACTCGCGATAAAATCCGTAAGAATTTGTTTTATTTCAATAATCTGTAAATGTTTAGAACTATTTTATTGAGGGCTATGTAACAGAAACAATTAAAAAGACCAGTTGTAGAACCAGCAATATTTATATGTTCTACTTTCAATTTCATTATTTAATTACTATAATATGCTTGATATAGATAATGTTACTATAATCATACTCGCAATGATACAAGCTTCTTTACTTACGTATGACAGACACTCAAGTGATTATTGAAGTAATCGGCATTTATAATAGTTATGTTTCAATAATAATAAAGCGTAGATAAAACATTTAAAAAACGTTATCTTTTCAAACAAATTGTTTAAAACAGGTAGAGCCCCGGTGTGTTAATTGAAAGAACAGTTTTATTGGCGTAATTTTATTAATAAGTGAGTTAAGTACCTATATTTATTTTACCTATTTTTTATTGTCTTTTTTGTGTTGTCTCGATGGCAAGGTATAATGTTACTGTACTGTACTCTTAAAATATTAATATTAATTCAAATGATAAATTTTATGTTTCTTGTTTTTGTTTTGTTTTATTCAATTTTTATTAAAGGGTCATTTAATTTCTATAGCTAATTTAATTTAATTCTGTTGTGATTTTGTTGATAATTTAATTTAATTTAATTCTATTGTGATTTTATTGATAATTTAATTTAATTTAATTCTATTGTGATTTTGTTGATAATTTAATTTAATTTAATTCTGTTGTGATTTTGTTGATTTTATGTTGCTGGGTTACTGTATTACTATTACTTTGATTTTTTGTAGTTGGTTAAGTTTTAGCACTTAGTGGATATATGTTGTTTTAGAAGTATGTCATTTTGTTATATTTATATTATATTGTTTAGTATGATTGTCATTCTCCGAGTTTTTACGTTTCTGTTTTTTATTGTGTTCTAAATAGCCTTGTTAATTTCACCTTAATTTTAATGTTAAGTCTGTCTAATACTCCTAAATTATATTATGCATGTTGTGACACCTGTAGGCAATGCTTTAAGCATGATACCGAATCAATTATGTATTAGATTTAAAAAACATTGTAATTGCCGTTGGATGTCCTCGAATAAATAAATAAATAAATAAATAAATAAATAAATATCTTAAACGAATCTTTCTGTCACTCGAATCGATTAGAATTTTGTTGCATATGACCCCAGAGCTATATCCACACATAACTGGTCAGTAATGAGTGGAAAAGTGTTTAGCAAATCATGCGATTTGTATGTATGGTACTGGTATTAATTAAATATATTTATTTTTGATACCATCCTGGGTAACTTTAAAAGGTTACATACACCAACCCGCAATATTTATTTATTTATTGCCAAACAGTATAAAGGCGGACTTAACGCCAGAAGTATTCTCTAACACTCTACATTCATTTTTGCATCCTAGGGGAATGCAGAAATGAAGCAAAGCAAGTTTATTTCACACGAACATAGAAAAAAATGGTACACAATTTAAAAACAAGTGTACATTATACATAAATAAACAAACACAATATACTTTATATCTCTATATATCTAATTTAATCTGTCAATTCTGTTTCTGTTCTCCGAAAACCTGTCTCGAACTCTTACCTAGAACGCTTAAAGGAATTAGCCGACCGTAATAAATTATGGGCATATTTCCTAAGACTTAGTCCCATGTAGATAGACGTTTATCAAATTATAAGTGAAGACTCTCTGCAATATACTTAAAATCCCGTCTTCGTCCAGGTAGGAAAAACGCAACGAATTTTTTGTAATGTTTTAAATATTGTGTTTGGGTGGTAAATCCATAGTTTTTGCTAAAAATATAATTTAAAGCCTTGCGTACTATAGTGTTTAAAAATAAAAGGGTGTCCATATTTTTTTACAGAAATGTATGTATTTACCACCCAAATATGACATAAGCAAAAAAAAAAACTTTAAATGCATTGTGTCTAGAATCACTAAAACTACCACAGGCTTCGTTTTCGGTAGCAGTCTTGGTATACGCTGCATAGAATAAAAACGTATATAGGTGTCATTCATAGACGCCGTCTTCTAATGTTTCAAAAGGATATCCAGCGACTCACACATCGCTTCACGCGATAGTATCATAAACTGTCATTCGTTTTTGAATTAGTTGTTTTTGGTTAAATATTTCATTGGAAAAAATAATTTAAATGCGTCAAAGAACCCAACAGATTCGAAGGAAACCATCAAATTCTCGGTATATTTACATCTCTGTTACAAATGATAAACAAAGTTGTTTGCTTTGTTCCAAGATGACGTCAATCTTTGATCATTTGTGTTTGGCTCTAATCTATTCCGTTAGCAATCGCTAAAGTTTCGAAACAATCGTCCGCTTTAAGCAACGGTTGTTTTGATCTGCTCTTGTAAATGTTTGGTAGAGTTTCGCTAATTAATTATATACTCGTATTTACTAAATATATTAAAGAAGTTTATATAAAGTAATTACTCTATATTAGTTATTTTTAAATTCAATTGGACTGCCAAACGAGCAAACACCAATGGTATGAGATTACTGTTGCCCATGAACATTCACAGCGCTTGGGTCATAGGTGTGTTGCCGGCCTATGAAATCGGGAATGAAGAAGAAGTATTGGGCATCCATACCTTCCATTTTTTGTATTCGCGGATATATCATGATGATGGCCAGCCTTTCCATATCCGGATTCCATCAGGCTCTTTAATCCTGTCGACTGTCCATAGCCATCTCTCGCCAGTAGATACTCCATAGTAGCAGTACTATAGAGTATGTTATTGAGTAATTACTATGAGGCTTGTAATCACTGCGGAAAGCGCAGCGTGGGACGTCCACCCACTAGGTGCTCAGACGACCTGGTAAAGGTCGCGGGACGTCGCTGGATGCAGGCTGCCTCCATCAAGTCACTGGGGAAATCATTGGGAGAGGCCTATGTTCAGCAGTGGACTTCCTTTGGCTGATGGATTGGATTGTAATCACTTTATCGAGCCATTAAAAAAAAAGAAAAATATTCTGTCACTATCCTTACAGGGGTCATCGTATAACAATATAAATGCCCTATAAAGGAAGTACAACATTTAATACAACATGTAATTAAAGTTAAAGTACTTTCCACGGCCAGTATAATGTCACAGAAAATAATCTGATTTATCCTTTTTTAACTATCCAATAATTCGTCCTCTTTCCGGATATTAACATCCAATGTTTTAAAAAAAGCGGAAGAATAATATTTTATCGTATTATTCTTTGTACTGATTAAAAATAACCATAAAGTAAAATTAACCTGAATAACTTTATGCCAATTTAAAGTATTTTTGGGCAAATTTTAATAACTTTCCGATACTTGCCTTGATAAAGTCAAGGTCATTTCTTGAACTTTTAGGTCGAGCAATTGTTGAAATGTGGTTTGAGGATTCGTCGAAATATACAACGAATAGTATATAGGATTTTTTTATCCGAGAGTTTGATCCCTTCATAAAATAATAATGTGGCCCACAAATTATTTGTCCTTGTCTAGGATATTAGAACAAGAAGGATCTCGTAGTTTCTGATAACTGCGACACACGACTTAGCGTGTTACTGTGTAGTCAAGACTATGTATGTGACTATTTAGTTAGAGGGGAAAAACTATGTGTATAACTTTTAAATAAATATCATAAATATAAATACCCTTGTGCATTGAGTCTTGTGGCGTGGGTATTAGGAACGATGAGAGACATTACGGTCTCACAAACAACTAGACCTAAAACAAATACCTGCGGTTCAAACAAACAATTGTCTCGGTGCGGGAATCAAACCCGCGGCCTCTCGTTTCACAGTCGACGTCTAACCAACTGCGCCGCGGAGGCTATCAAGTAATGTCCTATTTATTCAGGAAAAGATTAGTGTCTGGAAGGTGGTGACGTGCGACGCTTAAGTTAGCGCTGGAAAGCGTCGATTAGAGATTCTTGTATTGAACTGTCGATCATAGATCATAACGATAAACAATTATACAAACTCTGCTATGCTGCGCCATCGTTTAAAAATCAGGAAGTGGCATAGAAAAAATATTCCATCCAGTCGCAGCCTTGCCTGACTTGTAAACAAACAAAATTTTAAAACGCATTAACAGGCTTTTATTTCCTTCTTTCTTTTCATTACACGAGTGCCTTGACCGTAATTAGGTGACATGAATGGAAGTTTCGTTTAATCTCACGTGTAGCCTTGTCGATGCTTACTACCTGAAAGTACATAATATGTAGGTGATAAAATATTGGATTAAGTGCTGCTCAATGCAAGGATAATTAGTGAAAGCTACGAGTGTTTGTTCAAATGGCAATGGATTTTTTTGAGATTAATCGATGATATTTTTTTGGGTCAATTAATTTGAATTATTTTATAATATACTCGTATATTCACTTTTATAACATTTAAGAATTCTTGTATTTGTTTGCTTTCGGTTTTTATTACTGAATTTTTTTTAGGTAAATATAGGACTGCTTCGGTGGTGTTGTGGTACTTCGGTATGATTGCAAAGCTGAGGTCTCGGGTTCGAATCCCGGGTCGGGCAAAGTGATATTGGATTTTTCTATTCATTGTCAGCCAGGAGTCAGGAATTTATGCCCGATATGGCGATAGGATCGACCCCTATCACATCGTGGGACGGAATATACAAGGCGAAACGTGGGTGTTCTGGTAGCACCTCTGCCTACCCCTTCTGGGAAAAAGCCGTGTGTTTATGTATGTACGTAAATATAGGAATTATCTAAGTTTGTAGGATTTAATGGTCCTTTTGAGATTGCAAAGCGTGGCAGACTTTTCACGTTATTATTATTATAAACCCTTTAAGTCCCACTGCTGGGAAAAGGCCTACCTCCCTTCCTTCCATTTGTCACGGTAGGATGTTACTTGCCGCCAGTTGGAAGATATGTTCGAGTTCATCCGCCATTAATTTAATTCATTTTCACGTTGATTATCTAAATGAAAGAGCTAGATATTAATGAGCGCAGATAATAATGCGTATTAAATTGCAAAAGTGTAAGAAAAATATAGTAATAAGTGAAAATACATAACTACTTATTTAACGATGGGTTCAACGACTGATATATCATACATTAAGACGAGAAGTGGGTAACCTCAGTCCAAGATTGCCTTGATAAATCCTTTAGCCTTTAAAGTCAAGTTCTTCGTTTAAAAATTCTGAAACGCTGAACTTCCGTCCGTGGTAAGTTCAGTCGTACGAAAAATCTAACTTAAAACTAACATTATGCGTGAGATATGTAAGTGGGTTTGCGGTTCGCATTTAAATTGTGAATACGTGAATATAATCTTGCAATCTCTTTCCGTGCATGCCATAATGGTAATCCAAGCATTTTATCTAAATCGTAGATGTATAGAATTTACTGTTAGTGTTATAAAAATGGACACTGAAATATTAAATTCCATATTGAATTTTTAAAAATGCGACATAATTTCATTTCTGAATCTCTTTCTCTCTTCAGCTACAGCAAGTCGCTGTTGAACATAGGCCTCCCCCATATATCGCCATATAGACCTGTTGGAAGCGGTCTGCATCCAATGACCCGCTGCGACCTTAACCAGGTCGTCCGTCCACCTTGTGGGTGGGCGTCCAACACTTTACTTGCTTGTACGCGGCCTCCAATCCGGAACCTCTCGGTCACTTTCATTTTTAATACTTCGATAAATTTGATACAACAAATTCTAGCACTAAAGCAACATTATTGGAAATACTATTCATCAACAGCTACAGACCGAAAACTATCTTGTTACTGAAAATCGTGTTGCCTATATTCTGTATTATATTCTCATAATACAGCTCACTTATCATTTTTTAATTATACAATATGTTGGACACAAATACAAGACATTTGCTATGTGACGACTGACGGGTGAGCAACTTCATAACTTGGGTTGTAATTAGCGGTGTTGGTGCTGGACTCAACTGCGGAGGTATCACAATTTTATCCGCAAACAAATAATGCATATCGTCACGCGTGCTTTCCACTGGGATAGTCAGAGACTATGGATCGTCACCTTGCTCGATCCTGACATTCCTTCGTCCACTTTCGTTCTATTAACACTCGCCTCATGTATGTATCTATTTCAATCACCTTTTATCTATCCTCTCTACAGAGCCAAAAAATAATAGGATCTAGTAATAAAGAATAGCGTATGCATTGGGACGTTTCGGTATGCGTCAATCAACCCGGCTCAGCGTATATCAGTATGGAGGAATTTGAATTCCTTAAAGTTGAAAATGCCCTGCAGTTCAGGAATATAGTTTGATCGTTAAATGACACCAGAGCATCGTATACCCGGCTTTTAAAATTAATGGAGATAATTTGAATTATTGCCATAGTTTTAGCAATCTCAGAATAGTCATATTAGAATGGAATAAAAAACATATTTATTATGTTTTATTGTCTCCTAGTGACATTTATTACAGTAGTCGATGACGTCTATTTGTCGCTTTTTACTGTCGGAAAACCGTTAAATAAGTGCTCAATCTATTGTGAACTTTGAGATAATTAAGCAGTTATCTTTTCTCCTAATTAATTTTAATAACTGACTTTTCATCTGTAATGATAAATATCAGACCAGCCCCGTTAATATCATAAACGGGCTTAATAACCAAACTGTGTATAAATAAATTATTTTATTTTAGGGGCTGCTTTCAATACACAAAAAGAACATCCTACTACCATAATTTATTTATTTATGTTATTTACCATTTGGTTGGGCACAAGGGAAATTATTTTGAGCCATTGACTCGAACGAAGAAAAAGAAGAAGCTTGGACACAGACTCTACCACATAAAAACTATGACATTATATTAACTTTTCAGCTATATCAAGGTCAAGGTAAAATAAATATAGCACAAAGGAAATTTTCTTGTATATTTCTTATGACTTGTTTGTCGATTTTGTCGAACTTGGCAAGGAATATGTTTTGATATAACAAACAATTCAGAAACTTTTTATTGTCGTATCGCTCTATTTCCCGCTGTGGCCTCATTGGTGTAATGTCGTCAAACATTGGCTGCGAACCGAGAGGTCCTTTCGAATTTCAGGTCAGGCACACTATTTTATGTAAAGGGTTTTTTTGTGAATAACACAATTTATTTTGAATTTTCAGAAAAAGTAGAGGTCAAACAGGCGGAATAAGGTTAAACCACATCGTGCCAAATGTTTCTGGAATAAGGTTGATACATTTCAACCCCTTAAATATTAGGTGTAATCAAATTGACTTTGGCTATACACCATATTTTTGATGATGAGATGAGGGAGGAATTCCGATATATTTGTTACGTTTTTGTACTTAAATGGATGGCATGGGATTGGATTAAGTATCTTAAATGAGAATGATACGGGACAAGGCGGGATATAACAGGACGGGACGGGATAGGACGGGATAAATGGAGTTGCGGGCAGAAGCTAGTATACAATATACATATGTACATGCCAACCCCGCCACGTTAGATAATATGACGAACTTGTCGTTCTTTTAAAAAAATCATCGCCTTTCTTTCCTTATGCCTTATTGCCTTTCTACTTATGATCACTTAATATCAAATTGTAGATAGGACTATACCTGATCTACGAAAAAAAACATTGCACATTTCGTTTTCTTTTCCAATACGCATGTATGTTGACCTCAACTAGTCGAAGGCATCATTGAAGACGGCTTCGAAATAGCAGACGAGCTATCCGCTCAGAATAATAACGACGAGTTTATCTTAATCAGTTAGTATTGACGCAGCAAATGGTACTCAATATTACCAATGAAAAATCCAGCAGGCTTTAACTATTAGTAGGGTTTTCTGTTGAAATAGTAAACATCAAATAGTTTCTAATCGAAAACCAGCTAGTAGTGTATTCATGTCACTTGTGGCACTCGTGTTTTTTACCTGTCATCTCAGTTCTTTTCCTCATTATTGTACTTTACCGGTTATTAAACGTTGTTAAGCTTGCAATCTCGAGTTCATTCTTTTCCAACATTTTCGAATCCGATCGGATAGTGGTCACCTTACACGATGGTATAAAACGCTTCATAACTACCCACGCAAGTGTTTCACGTTTCGAGTTTAGCCTATTTAAGTAATAAAAAATACGCCCAACAGTCGCATACTACATTAAGATCGCGTCTTGTGTCGTGGGTATCAGAAACTATGAGACTTTTCGGTGTCGCTAACACCCAGATCCGAAACAAATACCTGTAGATCACACGAACAATTGTTTCGGTGCGAGATCGAACCCGCGGCCTCTCGTTCCACAGACGGCGTCTAACCGACTGCGCGGGGACTACGTATTTCGTTTTGTGAAGGTCGGAGTAATTAATTCGATAGGTGAAAGATTAATGCTATGTAGAGCATATTAACCTCATAAATTATTTGTTCCACTATATTATAAACCGCCAGTTAAATTAGAATGCATGCGAGCGTCGAATAATTTTAGGTATTTCAAAGTTATGTTTAGTATTCATATCATTTTTCAGAGTACTCTGTTAAAACAAAAATGGAGAGATGCTGTAATATTTACCATTACCGAAAGCTGGATTCGAACCAGAGACCAATGACCTCATGCTCCGCTTATTTCAGATGTACAAGGGTTAAGGGAATTATTTTTCGGTTCAGAACCAGCAATGTTTATATCTCCTGCTTTCAATTGCTTTATTTGATTATCGTTAAGAGATAAAAGGAGAAAAGGGGAAATAATGAAAAGGGAAGAACTGCCCAGAGCTATAGGCTCGCCATGTACACTTTTTAAGTAATATTTTTAATTGCTTATACGTCCTTGGTGTGTTCCTTATTGTGTGTTCAATAAAGGATAATTAAAACATTAATTTATCACATTAAAAAAAAACAAATTTAGGGGAGGCCTTTGCCCAGCAGTGGGATCTTTAAGGCTAGTATAATATAATAAAAAATATAAAAATCAATAAACGCAACAGCAAAACTGCAACATCAAGAGACTTAAGCGCCATTTACAAGGAAAGAGTTTCTCGCCTCGAAGATACAATTATCGTAAGGATATAAAAAAATTGCATCGTGTAAACATTTGTCAGAACACGATAAACTATGACGGTTATGTCATCCGACAATCGCATACGATTCTCGCCGCGAGAAACTCTCCCTGTGTAAATAGCGCTTCACGCAGACACAATATTAGTTTGAAGTTTTACTTAGTAAATGATTAGTCCTGCGACTATTGTAAACTAGAGTGGCTTAGTGCGGCCTCTTGGCTCCACGCCAAACCTGCTATACAGTATTTAACGCGTACAGTATCGCCACCGTATGAGCAGCTTATAAAATATACGTTCGCTAAAATACGCAGTGTGCTTCTGTAAATTTTGCAACGGATAAATTGATTTTCCTTATCTAACATGCTGAGGCTTCGTCTATTTATTATTGCAGCTTATAAGTAATTGTAACGGATGATTTTTATGAGCGATGAGTAAAGCGACCTATTTTAGTATGGCGATGGTGCTGGCAGTTATATTAAGAAAAATAGATTTGAATACAGAACGGAGTTGTCAACGGCTGGTGGGAAAGACGGCCGAGTCGGAAGATGTATTACGCTGTGATTGTTCAAGAGTAAACGTTGTAGGCATTAAAATATGCCAGTTATGTGTAGCGAGCCCTTGTATGATGTAGATGATGCTGGAAAAGAATAGAGGAATTGTGATAACACAATCTTCGTATTATTTTGAATATTAATAAATATTTGTGATCGTTTGATAGTTGATTTTACTGGTAATACATTCGTAATTTTTAGCTCTTGTCTAACCAATCCTGGGCATAGGTCTCCTTAGTAAATAAATAAATACGCCCAACAGTCACATATTCTGGTTCCACGACAAGATCGAGTCTTGAGTCGCGTGTATCAAAAACTACGAGAGACTTTTCAGTCTCCGTACACCCAGACTTTAAGTAAATACATATGCATCACACAAACATTTATTTCGATGCGGTGATCGACCCCGCGGCCTCTCGTTTCACAGTCGGCGTCTAACCAACTGCGTCAACTAGGCTGTAATATTAATTGTCCACTTCTTTCAATCTCGCGCCAATCTCATCCGAGTATGTCCGGCCACTGATATCATCAGCCCACCTGGCGAGTAAAGGCCAGGTCAAGGTGTCATGATATTATGCTTCCCAACTTTAAGGCGAAATATGATATGTAATCAATATGTCGTAGTTTGGCGATAGCTTGGTAAATTGCAAAATAAAGTTTCAAAGTTCGGGCCCAAGCCACATTTCTCTGTGTGTATTTATTTCTTTTTTATTTATTTATATATTTATAGTCCAGTATCGCCAACTACTGAGTACGATACTTCTCTAGAATCTTAGGCTTAGCTCATAATTCAACATTTTGACCTACTATAGCTTATAAAACCTGCAAAAGAAAACATCGTGAATACGCATTAGATAATTTGATGATTAAATACAATTAACTAATCCACATAATTACAAATACGTGACGTGCGGTCACGTTAATTGTTTGTATTTTCTATTTTACGAAATTACTGTTTATAAAACGTGTGAATATACATGCAAATATGCAATGCAAATAGTTAATACGATGACGTCACAGTGGCATTCATTAGCATATGTGGGCGTGGAAAGAGAGCATAACATGCGAATTTCAAAAGTCAAAACCAAATTAACATATACATACACAAACTCACGCCTTTATCCCAGAAAGGGTAGGCAGAAGTTCTCGTGGTAGTAACCAGGTCATCCGCGTTTCGCCTTGTTTGTTCCGTCCCACGATGTGATAGGGGGCGAGCCTATCACCACATCGGGCACAAATTCCTGACTCCGGACTGATAATGAATAGCAAAATCCAATATCATGTTACCCGACCCGGGACTCGAACCCGAGACCTCAACATTGAAACCGTACCGAAGTACAACTAAGTCAGCGAAGCAGTGCAAATTAACGTATTCTTTATTCAAATAGTCTTTCACAAGATCTTTTGAACCGTTAATTACTGATACCACGCTTCTGAATGTGTTCTAGCCGTGAAGAAGACACGGCGCAAGAAACTCCCTCAGCAACACGAATTGCATTTTTTTGTCTCTTTCTTTTTTCCTGTGAATCTACTTCAGATTTTTTAATACCGATGGTAAGTTCAGTGCAATCAAAAGAGTATCCCCTGGGGAGAGATGGTTACATCTGCAGGTTCCACTATAATAAATAATAATAAATAAATACACCCAACAGTCACATACATAGTCCTGACCCCGCACTAAGATCGAGTCTTGTTACGTGGGTATCAGGAACTACGGGAGACTTTTCGGTCTCACAAACACTCAGACTCGAGACAAATACTTGTCGTTCACACAAACATTTGTCTCGGTGCGGGGATCAGACCCGCGGCCTCACGTTTCACAGCCGGCGTCTAACCAACTACGCCACGAGGGCTGTCAAATAAATAATGCCAAGTTACTCGAAATCGGATATACACAGGCTGAAGTCGGAACCAAATACACGACATACAGTGGTCAATGTGTATTGAATGACATTCAGCATGCTCTTTATGCATTGCAGACGTTGGTATTTTACGTCACATATACGATGCATTATGGCTTACTTAATTGTAATTATAACGGCATTTATAAAAGATATTAAAAAAAAGAAAGAAAAAAAAGCCCCTGCTGTTAAGGGAATTTCTTGTTCCATTTCTTCGGCACAGCTACAAAATGTTCCATAGCAGTAGTTCTACTAAACAAATCAAAAGATCTTGTGTAAAACTATTTGAAAAAAAAAATCACATTTACCATGACAAGGACACGGCTGACAGTTAAAAGGATGTCTAAACATAATAAATCATTATATGCATAACTATATATAATTTATTCAGATCAACAACCTGTGTTGTTTTTCTATAGCACAGGATACGCAAGCTCAGCGGGTGTAAAAAATATCCTTTTTTTAAATACCCCTGTATACCTACCAATAGGGTGTTAGGGAAACGTTCCATCGACGTAGACAAACAATAGAACTAATAATACGATCGTCAAAACAAGTCAAATGCAAATATTTTTTTCGTGTGTGGGTGTACTGGGACCAAAAAGTCCCGTACCTGCATAATTTTTCACTCACGAGACTTTTTACTGTACTATATAGCCAGGACTATGTGTGTGACTATTGTGTGTATTTATTTATTACCTAAACAAATTAACATATTTATTCAATAAATCACCTTTATCATTATCTCTGAAGTTTGCAATACACAAAGCCCTCGCGTTCGCTCGTCTTAATCGAACGAGCGAGCGCCTTTCACAAGCCATTGCTCCATCTTACCGAAGGACATAACACGGATTATAACATTTATAAATATTTTTTAATAATTCCGCGTTCGAAATTTAAAAATAATTAAAAATATATTCAATATTTTTCTGAAAATAAATACAAATAATTTATTACGCAATTTATTCATTATTAATTATTCATAAAATAATTATCGGTCATCATTTTATTACAATATGATAAAGAAATTAAAAAAGCATTAATTAATTAATTATCAAATTAAATACCGGATTAACTTTCCATAAATCACCGATGACCTTGTATCAACAAAACACAAAACAAAATATGTTATATTAGCCCTTAAGTTGAGGATAATTACGAGCATCGCCATTATTGGTCGTCATTGTATGCGCCGACCACCTTGGCCATATAAGTGTTGAATTATTGTTATCGTACATCCATAACACAGCGGCTTAAGACTCAGGTGTTGTACAGTGTATCAGTGCCCGTTGAATACACAGCACGCTCCTTCTGGGGCGTATAAAAAAATAAAAATGTTAAACTTCGACACATTCACGAATCCTATATTGAAAAGAAGTAACAAGTTGCTGAAAGTGAGGTTATGGTTTTATGTATTCGCGTACGTACATTTAGTATCGATAGCGACACTGCTATTGACTATAGATTTCAGTAAAGAAGAAGACCCTAGTATACGACAGTACCAGAGTACGAGATGGAAACTTATCACAGCGTGGTTCAATGTAAGTTAATTTTTTCATTCATAAATAACCATTAATTTTATGCGTAATTAATGAATTTTAAATAACAATAAATAACCAAAATATTTTTAAATAGATGCAATATTAAAAGTTTCAAAACTGATTTAATTCTAATTTTATAAACATTACGTTATTTCACGTTTATAAATATTTAATTAAATTTCCCAATCTTCTATAGATACCTACCACTTTTTTTAAATCCAAGCAAAGTATTTTTAATTATTTAAATATGTAAAATAAACTAAATACGTAAATTGATTTAATGTTTACAAAATTAACAATCCTAAAACGGCTCAATTTATTCGAAAACAAGTTTTCTGTCCATTTTAAAAATAACCCAATAAAATTGTTATTGTTACATCTGGTTTAAGATAATCCCTCAATATTAATTCTGCAATGTTCAAAGCGCGCTATGAACATCAAACACGTTTAGAATATTGCTCATAATCACCATATTGCGAAAACCACATTCATTTGCAGTGCAAATGGATGTATTGCATGGTAGGTAATTAAGTATATTTAATTAATTTGTAGAAAGCATTCGTCAAAGGTGCAATCAGAATCACTAAATATAATTCATGTTTTTTGATAAATTTTGTAGATAGGTAGGATTTTCGTATCCCCGCGGAAGTTGACGGTTGCCTTCCTAAAGAGATAGGCAGAGATCCCTCTTTTGCCACGTTGTTTCACCATACATCTACGTAATCGGGAAGATCGTATCGCTGTGCTGGAAGCAAAGGTCTTGGGCAAATTATACAAACTAGTTTGGCCTACGCGGGCATCGAAACTAGGACCTCGCGGTACACAGCCGTACATATTGTTAACACTAGGACAACGAGGCGAAATTCTTTTTATTGTTATTTTACTTAATCGTCGATGACTATACAATCTTAATTTTTAATAGGTTCCTATGGTATAATGTCCTTCTTTCCTGGCCCAATTACAAAGCCAATAAAATCTCTTCGTCTAGTAAATATAACTAAATATACAGCCAATAGCTATACTCATAGTATAGTCCTACTCCTGCTTGAAGAAATACATACATACCTATGTATGTAGTTATGTCTAAGTAAAGGCGTTATGTCTATACGTAACGCCTTTTCCTCAGAGGGGGTAGGCAGAGGTGCTATTAGGACACCTATGTTATTTATGTGTTCTGTCCCACATGTGATAGGGGACAAAGTCCTGACTCCGGCCTGATAATGAACAGAAAAATCCAATATCACTTTGCCGACCCGGGATTCGAACCCGAGATCTCAGCACCTCGCACCAAGGCAGCCTAAACTAGTACAATGAAATAAGTCCTTAAATGTCATAGGTATTAGGCACTACGAGTGTTTTTTTGGTCTCACAGAAGCTAAACCCAACACTTGAGGATTTCCCGAACATTGTAGCGGTGCTGGTATCGAACCCGCAGCTTCCCGTTTGACGAGAGATTCTTAACCAACAGATGGTTCTGTTCTGTTGCCCACACTAAGGTTTTGAACATGATCTCAAATTTAAATAAAGCTGCCAAGTAAGACGTCACAAAATTATTAATAAAACAGGAAATAGACGTGATTTCGAATAAAAATTATTCACGCAGTTCACATTTAAGTCCTAAAATAATGAAACGTCATAACTACTATTTTTTTTGTTAAAGAAATTCCATATTATATATCAGATAAGCGATAGTTAGTTATAAATAAGATATTAGGTATGTGAAGTACTCAAAGAGTTGGGAACATGACACGTCAGATAGGTAATTAAAATATCTTTTGAAGCAGTGATAATATGTTATTAAATGTTTTTGTAAAATAATTGGCATCGACGGATAATAGGCAGAAAAACATATTATTTTGTAAAGGAGTGCCAAGTGTTATTATCTTAATTGCATTATTTATTATAATGCAATTAATGAAGATGTCAAAACTCGAAGCGTAAGGGTATCTGTGTTATTTACATACTTACTTAAATATTTTTTGTAACCAATCTTTAGTAAGTAATCGTTGATATTATGTAAAATATATTATCTGACTGCCAAATGTTTTAGATGCGAGATATTTTTGGTTAGTGCTGTACTGTACTGTATCAGCCCATATACATTCCACTGCAGGGCACGGGTCTCCTTTACAATCGAGAGTGCGATTGAGAGTGGTTAGGCCATATAGTCCACCACGCTGACCTAGTGCGTATTAGCGGACTTTTACATACCATAGAAATTTATACAAATCGCAATGTATGCAGGTTTCGTCGTATTTGGGTAAAGACATCGTTTTTCTAAAATAATAATGCACACATTTTTTATTTTAAAGCCACATTCGTACGTATGGTTTAAATTATAATTTTAGCAAGAAATAGATATTTGTCATCCAAACACAATAGCATGTAAGAATTGCAAAAAATAACTGGCGCTTTTTTGAGAAATTTTTAATTGCATTGTGTCTGTAATCACTAAAACTACCACCTGGCTTCGTTTTCGGTCGCAGTCTTGATATACCCTATATATATAGTATATGTATATTATACTACAGATATAGATTTTCTATGGTATATAAAGTCCGCTAATCCGCACTAGGGCAGCGTAGTGGACTATATGGCCTAACCATTCTTAATAGTACTCACCATTGTAGAGGAGACTCATGCCCTGCAATTAGACGTATCTGGGCCAATACAGTTCAGTACAGTACTAGCTGAATGTATCGACTCTATGACATATTTTATTTAACATCGGTTCGGTGTGAGATTAAACTATTTGCAATTTATTTATTTCGGTCATAATTTTGTCTCCCGCTGTGCTGAAGTGGGAGGTAGATACAAATTTGTTTCCAACTCCTCCTACTCGTGTTACTATGTGATTAATTTCGCTGCGGGTGTAAGGAATTCGCAGTGATTCGCAGAGCTTAAGCGTCTAGTGTAATTTTGGTGTCATTATCGATTCTAACTAGATAATATGCTATTATCAATTCGATCCACAGATATTTCAGAAGCAGTTCTGAGGGAAGGATCACGACTTCCGTGACATTAATTAGACAAACTTTACAATATGACAAATTAAGTGTTTGGTGGCCTGTTGGTAACGGACCAGACGCGGCTGCCTACATGTTCATGGTGGTCGCGGGTTCAAATCCCAGGGCACACCTCTGACTTTTCGGAGTCATGTGTGTATTGATAGTCAATCACCACGCACTATAACGGTGAAGGAAAACATCGTGAGAAAACCTGCATACCATAGCGATTTGTATAAATTTCTATCCGTCCGTAAAAGTACGCCAACCCGCACTAGGCCAGCGTGGTGGACTATATGGCCTAACCACTTTCAATCGTACTTTCGATTGTAGAGGAGGCCCGTGCCCTGCAGTGGGTCGTATATGGGCTGATACAATACAAAAAATTAGACAAACAAGTCAGTCGATTTAATACATCTATATAAACTTTTCACAGTTTTACATAAATCAAAAATAAATAATACCATTGTGCTTGATCCAATGTCGGTGGAAACTTCTCGCACTTCCTCGCTGTATTAAGATTATTTATTAAGTAACATTTGTTCTTCAAGTTAGCATAAGTTGATGCAATTCACACTTATTTTTTGTGCATTAGGGAATAAACAATGATAATATTACGTAATCCATTTGCGCCAGGCTTCGGTCAATTAGAGGTAAATCAAAACTGTGACCTAAAACGAAGCTAGGTGTTGGTTTTAGTTATTACAGACATAATGCAATAAAAAAAATCCCGAAATAAGCGACAAGTTTTTTTTTGCAATTTTTGAAATATTATCATGTTTGGGTTACCAATACCTAGTTTTTGCTAAAATTATAATGTAACCTGTTACGTAGGTACCATTGTTTTTTAAAAAACAAAAAGGTGTACATTATTATTTTAGAAAAACGATGTATTTACTACCCAAATACGACTAAAATGTAAAGATTACTACAAAAAATTGTCGCGTTTTTTTTGCGAAATTGTTAGTTGCATTGTATCTGAAGTCACTAATACTAATACTTTTCGGTCGCAGTCTGGATATACCCTGTAAATACCTATATCCTGTATCTAGACACAGCATCGGGGACTAAATCACATGCCAAAAGTTGCATAAACTAATTACTGTCCATGAGCGGTCGTATCGTTTACCATCAAGCGAATGGTGTGCTCGTCTCGCCATTCATTGCAATATTTTTTTTGTATTGTATCAGCCCATATACGACCCACTGCAGGGCACGGGCCTCCTCTACAATCGAGAGTACGATTGAGAGTGGTTAGGCCATATAGTCCACCACGCTGGCCTAGTGCGGGTTGGCGGACTTACACACCGTAGAAATTTTTTAAAATCGCTACGGTATGCAGGTTTCCTCACGATGTTTTCCTTCACCGTTAAAGTGCGTGGTGATTGACTATCAATACACACATAACTCCGAAAAGTCAGAGGTGTGCCCTGGGATTTGAACCCGCGACCACCGTGAACATGTAGGCAGCCGAGTCTGGTCCGATACCACGAGGCCACCACGCACTTCATTGCAATAAAAAAAAAGTAATTTTGTACTGAAACAATTGATTTGGACAAAATAATTCTATAAGAAGATACTATTATTGTCTTCTAGATATGTTAGGCACCGTTAGTATTGACTTAGAAATAGGCAATTTAAAACATATTTTTCTCTAGAAAATGTATAAACATAAATTCATTTGATAATAATAATTGCGTACAGTTATAATGTTTTCTAATTTTTTTCATAAAGAATAGATTTAATGATAATAATATGGTTATTTTATTGCGTTGAATGGCGAGACGAGCATTTCATTCGCTGGACGGTAAGCGATACGACTGCCTATGGCCAGTAGCAAAGCCAAACAACACCATGGAATTCAAAGCAATGCTTGGCTTTCCACTGCGCTCACGATCCTGAGATGTCTCGTTATGTCCAGTAGCTGTACTTTGGCTACAATATTCTTAAAACCGGAACACAACAGTGCATTTACACAGAATTTACATTATGAATCATATTTCTCACGAAATATTCCATAATACAATTAAATGACGTAAATGCAATGCATAATAAAACAGTAATTGACAAAAAAATACAAAAACAAAACACAATAGAGAATGTACTTTATTATAGTTATGTACATATTGTCTTCTATATGTAGTTATATAACTAAAATATAAATGGAATTCAATAATTTAAATATGTACTAGACAATCAACTTATAGGAATATAACCAAAATTATACGCTGAATAATATATATCAGTATTCAAAAAACAAAAAAAATGTAACCGAGTTTTTGTGTCGAAAATCGATGTTTGCGTCGTACGCGTGTACAGGGGGGTTACTTCACTATCCAACACCCCGACGAATGTTCGAACATCGTACGTAGAACTGTACGAATGTGCCAAAATACTCTACAAAACGTTCGAATCCTCTATCGTACGTTCTATCCATAGACGAAGTTCGAAGAGAATTATAATTTTCATAGAGAATAGTTTTGATTTTGGAAGTGGAAAACTTTTATTTTGTACGTGAACGTCGAACGTCCGAACATTCGAACGTCGTGTCGGAGAATAGAACAACTCCCCTAGTTTCAAGTTCTTCTCTATTACATAAAAAAGTTCCACTATTACAATTGATTATTGCCACTGAAAATTGCGTTTAAACAATAAAGCATCTCAACAAGCCAACAAGGTAAATGTAATTACAAAGATTAAACACAGATTACCACTACTTAAATCGAATAGACAATGTTATTAGTAGGTACGCAGATCGGATCTGGCAGCTAGAGTTACACCAAGTCTTGTAATTCATACCTACGTATGTGGTTACAGGTTGCGTTTTGTTATTTCCACATTTAATTAATTATTAAAATGTATTTTAGCCCAAAATGGCGGTAGGCTCGCCCCAACCTTAAGATGGAAAAAAACGCAGTGATGTTAAGTTGCTAGATCCACTTCTGCCTAGAGATGTGAACTTGTATTATTATAAAATTAATTTTGTATATTTATTTACCTGTTATAATGTCTGTTATGAAAACTTTCAAGTGTAGCATAGGACTGGTCCTATACTATGGTGACTACGGTGACTCGTCACCAGGCGTAAGGAAAAGTCATAGCCAATCATAAACACTCAGAATCAGAATACAGGAGGAATCATGAATGAAATGACCTTGAAAACTAAAAGTAAATCTTCTGGGCTAAATATTCTTATTCCTTCTCTAATGTCACTGAAAATGCAATGACTTGATTGCTTTATGATTTATGCATTGTTGTAACAATGGCATGGAACTGTCAAAATTATTCCCGAAAGACTTCATGTTAACCAGGTGACTGCTCACAAAGTTTGCTTTCCACATTATTTTGCACATGAGTAATGAAAGTTACCTTGCACCGACGACCCCTTGTTATTGGGATAAGAAGTGAAAAAAATAGAATCGTGTACTATTTCCCCTCCTCTATACTTATATCCTGGATTCAACGAACTCCAATCTAATTAAGAGAATCTTATACATATTGTTATTCAGTCTACGTATTCGCAGAGACAGCAAGTCTCCAGTACAATTTATAAAACGATAAATAAACAACGCCAAAACGGTAAATTCTACACATTTGCATTTGTTGGTCTAATCATTAAGTTGGTGAAACAAATCTATTCAAGCAAAAGTGATTACATATGGGTATTAATTTACGTAATACAACAAGAGATGGTTTTTAAATCCACTTATAAAAAATGGTCGTCAGATAACATACAAAAATGGGAACTAAAACAAATACAGATGTTTTAATAACATTTTCCAATTATAACACTTTTATATTTAACCAGGTTATAACTTATTTAATAGGTAATTTTTAAATGATTAAAATCGGAATAAAAGAGAACAGACAAATTTCGACATACAATTTCGGTAATTAGAAATCCAAAATGGCTTGCTATGATGTAGACTATTGGCTTCTAGCCGCTGTGATAGAATTGTCCAGTCTGTTAATCTATTTGGTGTTGCCATAAGCATGCTATCGAACTTTGTAAACTTTTTTTTATAATGATTTTGGGTCAGTCTATTTTTACGTAAAGTTCATAAAACTTCGCAAGCGAAATCCTGGTCGTCAATTGGCTTCTATTATAGAAATTAACGAAAGTACAACAGAAGATATCGACTCAGAAATCCAAAGAAATAAAGTACGTTCTTTAAAATAGTCCCTGACCGCAGTCGTAAAGCTAACTCGGAACATGGTTTCAAATGTGTCTATAAACTGAGCACTAGTCATACAAAATGAATAGATCGTAACAATATTGTCGGAGTAGCCATGAGTAAATACTTGTGCGACAGTTTTCGAATCGCAAATTGCGACACGCTTACGAACGAAAGGTTTAGAGGTCACCGCTTAAACAAACTCAAGTTCAGAAATGATTTACTCGGAGATAAATATTCCGTGATTGTTGATGATGCAACTTCAACCTAGACACGAAAACTTTAAAATAATGGAATGCATATCAAGGTAAGGTTAGTTTTAAAAGTTCGGAAGGAGTGAATAATGCAAGTTGCAAGTAAATATTTTGTGTGCTCAATGCTCATTGTTTAAGGTCATTCGGTCGCATATAGAGAAAACCACAGTGGGACGTTGTCAACATATACCTAATACATAGCTAGAGATACTTAGCATGTCCAAGGGAACGACGTTACGTATAAAATTCCAGTTTCAGAATTGAAGAGCTAATGAAATTAAAATTAACGATAGAAAATATTCGGTGGGATTTAATGAAGAAAGGTATACTGGTGTCGATCGACATAACTCCTGGTAGAAAGAAATATTATAGAGCATCCTCCATTGCTATTAAATAAAGATTATTTATTAGTTTTTCATAGAATTTCACTACTGATTATTGTCTATTTTATAGGTTAATTGTGTTCTGAGTAATATGCATGACAGCATTACTTCGATGAAGCTATTCAATTGTAACCGCAGTCGTTGACGTTAAAGATAAAGTTTACGATACGGTGTGGTAATAAGCCAATAGTGCATTATGGAATTAATTATTAATACTGGAAAAATATTGGCGCTTTACCTTACCACCCAATCTCTTTCCATCTAAACCAATATTATAAAGAGGAACGATTTGGTTGTTTGTTTGCATTAAATCATCATTATCACATCAGCCCGTTGCAGACCACTGCTGGACATAGGTCACTTCCAAGGTACGCCAGTACAGAGCCCGGTCTGCTACTTTATGCATCCAGTCGCTGCCGGCCCTCTTGTGCAAGTCGTCCCGCCATCTGGCCAGTTGACGTTCCAACGACGGCTCTGAAAATACTGGACCGACTTGAAAAAATATTTTACCATTAGAATCCTACATTATGCATGATGAACAAAGGCGATAAAATTAAAAAAAAAAGGTGTATCTGCAGCCGGACCGGGCCGCTAATAGTATATATCTGTAGATCGATGATTCTTTCCACTTATTGAACTCTTCTTTCAAATCCCTATCTGTTGTTAGTAAAAATTCACATCGTTAATCCTGATTGTGGCACCCGTAAGTCTTAGAGGAGCAAAATATAAAACGCATTTCTACCAATACAGGGTACAATTAACCTATATTAAGACATGTCTTATATTATAGATTCTATATATCTATCTGTTCACCCACAGAAAGTCCGTTGCTGAACATAGGCTTCCCACATCGACCAGTTATACCCCTCAAATGATAACACAACTATGAGTATTACAGCTTACAGCGTATATTTTTATGCATTTTTGAATAACGATGTTTTTTAAAAAATCTCTTATTTCATTCAAAACTAGGCCGCGTTATTTTGTCGAATATGGATAATTATCGAACACTCCAACTGAACTGCACTATTACCATCAGATGAATTTACTATGCTATTTAGTTAAAGACAACTAGAATACTAGTCCTTCTGCCTAAGCTGCGTTTAAAATATAAAACTGGACCCTGACCAGTGTCACTCGAGGTGTATCATTGCACTGCTTGATTGATGTGATGAGGACGGCTTTATGTAACATTGTTGGGAACCTTTATTAGTTAAATATTTACGACCGAAATTAATATGCTATCCTATCTAAGGTTGGATCAAAAAGGAAACAGTCAAAGTTTGTGAAATAATTGTGGGTCTTATATGGTATGATGTTAGATCATGATCAAGGTCTTTTATTAATTTTGTTGCGTTGAATTTTATGACCTGTTATTTAAATATCTACATTGCACTTTGGGTTACATTTTTGGAGTTTTAGTAAGGATCCCTATTTTTTTTTAAATACGTATAATATAGTTAATGTCACCCGGGGATAGTGTAACTTCCCAACAATGAAAGAATCTTTCAAATCGGTTCAGTAGTTTCGGAATCTATCCAATGCAAACAAAGAATCAAATCTTTCCTATTTATAATATAATATTAGTATAAATAAAAATGGTCACCCACTAAGTGGTCAGACGACCTGGTAAAGGTCGCGGGACGTTGCTGGATGCAGGCTGCCTCCAACAGGTCACTGTGGAAATCATTAGGAGAGGCCTATGTTCAGCAATGGACTTCCTTTGGCTGATGGATGGATGATAAATAAAAATGATGGAATTAAAACAATGGAACTATCAGTAGAGGGGGTTCCCCTATTCTGCTCCTTAGGTCAACAAAGTATACAAAGTCCTCAACCAGTCCTTAGTTTGCGAAACAAACCAAGCCATGGTTGTCATCCAGTATATTATTCTAGTCGAACCTTGAATATTATTTAAAACTAGATAGTTTTAAATCATAATAACATTTTAATTATATAATTATAATAGAGTTTATGTTATCAGTTCAACAGCTGTGTACTGAATTGTATACTATAGACAATAGAAAATCTTGACATGGATGTGTTTGTTATTATAATTGAATGTACATTATTAAATAACTTGTCGCATTACAATTTCGCTTAATACTGTCCCAAATACATGCAATGTAAAATGGACTTTAAGCTATGTGTGTAAAGCTCCAATACATTTTTGTATTGGTGACTTAGGACCTTTTAAATATAAATTGTTTCACATTAGTAAACACACCATGCATCGATAGTATGCGTCATGGTTACAAAGATAATTAGTATTACGGGTGAAACATTATAAGTACACAAACAATTTAAATATACTTTTTATGCTCAGTGTTTGCGCTAATTATGTTATAACATTACTGTTTACATTTTCAATTATACAGTATTTTGATACTGGTAAGATAAAATTACTTCAATGCACCTGAAGGTAAGTCGCCCCGTGGTTAGGGGGCGTAAAAATTCCGCCATGGTATCCATATCCCCGTTGTATCACTTAAAGTGGTCATGGATATCGTTGGTCACTAGCGATTCCGAGATGGATGACAGAGCGTGTGACCTCGCATCTATCGCGGACGCTCATAACACCTTAAACGGGCGTCCAAATCGAGATGTAAGTGGGGGACGACTTTGTTCCCCAATGAAAGGGACCAGTCATATTTCGGCGCCAGGCACAATCACAGGAAAGGAATCGGGGCGCTTCTCGCCCTGTGGTATGCAGTCTCGCCCGAAATGCGCGCGACGGGCATCGAGGGGATTTTAGTCATTATGCTGGCGTAGGTTTTTATTAGGGACCCGACTCGGCCGCAATATAAGGTGCCGGGCTAGTAGACCAGTGATACTGACATACCCCTTTGGCTCTTTCGGCCTCCTCCGAGGTACCGAAACGGGAGCTTTGCAGCTTTTTCTCTTAACACAAAAAAACCTGAAGGTCCCGCCATCTGACCAGAGGGAATGCCACGCTACGTTTGCCAAGACGTTGTCTCCACACCAGAATATGCCGCAGCAGTTATTAAACGATATATAAACAGCTTGATTTGGAAACGTGAAAATTTGTGTGTCGCACTATGCCGGGAATTTCACCAGTATTGTATTGTATTGTATCAGCCCATATACGACCCACTACAGGGCACGGGCCTCCTCTACAATCGAGAGTACGATTGAGAGGAAACCTGCATACCGTAGCGATTTTTAATAAATTTCTACGGTGTGTAAGTCCGCCAACCCGCACTAGGCCAGCGTGGTGGACTATATGGCCTAACCACTCTCACCAGTATTATTCCACCAGTATTTCACCAGACAGTTGTCACCAGCTTTTGACATGGGCACGAACATCCTACTACCAGCTTTTGGGTCTCTGACAAATTAGCTCTTCAATATGGAGATTGAGAAAATAATCTTGTAATTAAATTGCAAACTCTACGTACTCTACATACTGTAATCTGTTCTCTGTTACATTACAGCATAGCGATAAGCTCGCCCTTTATCCTATAAAGCGCCATTTACACGGGGAGAGCTTCACGCGGCGAGAATCGTATGCGATTATCGCATGACATAACCGCCATAAGATTGTCGTGCTCTGACAATGTTTACACGATGCAACTTTTTTATATCCTTACGATAATCGTATCTACGAGGAGAGAAATTCTTCCCGTGTAAATGGGGCTTTAGGGACGGAAATAAGCTCGACCAGCTATAGGTGGCACTAGCGTCACATATACTTACCCATACGTACATACATACATAAACATCACGCCTTTATCCCAGAAGGGGTAGGCAATGCAACCAGGGCACCCAAGTTTCGCTTTGTTTGTTTCGTCCCACGATGTGATAGGGGTGTGTGCCCATCGCCATATCAGGCACAAATTCCTGACTCTGGGCTGATAATGAAAAATCCAATAGCACTTTGCCCGAACCGGGATTCGAATCCGAGACCTCAGCCTCGCAATCGTACCGTAGTACAACTGCGCCACCGAGGCAGTACTTACCCTTGTGGCCATATTTAAAAAATAATTGTTATATCTTGTGCTATAACCTTGTATTATCGCCTTTATTAAAATTGTTGTATACTCTTTAAGTGGTATATACATCAGAATGTAACTGTAGCAAAGAATTGTATCAGTTTTAATAATCTGTATACTATTGAAGAACCGTAACATTCGATAAATAATTATACGTTGTTTAAACTGACATGCTATTTGATCTTTTTACAAAGCGTATAAAATACCTCAAAGCTTCATACAAATAGTTTGCCCCCAAACAAATACGCAGGAAAAAGGAGAGCAAATAGGAATAACGCAGTGGACTGTAACGGGTCTTTTTGTTCCAGCTTTTTAGCTTGGTGTATTTCCCGACATGCTTTTATTGCGACTGGCGGGAGCTGAGAGGCGACGGTCAGAGGAAACACGTCAAAATATTAAATCAACTCCGAGATTTATGCTTCAGCAGCATCCTATTGCCTACTACAGCGGTGAGTTTGGTTACTTAGTTTGGTGTACCTTAATGTTAAAATATTATAAAAAATAATATTGGTATTGCTAAAATTACGAATAAAAAATATATTTATAATAATAATTGCATTAATATAACTGTATCGCAGTAAGTAGGTGATCCGCAAAAACAATAGGTTTTTTACTTTTTTATATGGGTCATCAGTATAATATATATATATTTGGCGCTGACATTAAGGGCTAAGGCATTAAACTACACCATGGTCACTCTGAGCATATCAAAATATTAAATACTTTAAAATGTTGATTCAGGTGCCACTTTTAAATTACAAAAATCTATATTTTAAACAAATATATTAAAAAATAATTTATTCCTATTCCAGTAATATATTGTGGCTACGCGGTTATGTACCAGATACAGACATACACAACAGTTACAATCTACACATAAACTACTTAGGTATATAACAAACTTGATATAATAATATGGTTAATGACAAACTTTATAACAACTGAATAACAAGAAATAATACTTTATGAACATACTAAGTTCTAAGAAATATTAATTACAACATCATGACTTCTTCTTAGATGTTTAATTACAAATGCAATAATTAGGGCCTGTTCACAACCTCGAGCAAATAAAATAACGGAAAATGTGTGATAAATCTCCTAAAAATGAGATATTGCAGTTCTCAAAAAACGACAGCCTCTGAGGAGCAGTTACGCGCCGTCTGTGAAACCAGAGCCCGCTGGCTCCATTCCCGCACCGAGACAAATGTTTGTGTGGTCCACAGCTATTTGTTTTGGTTCTGGGTGTTTGTAACACCGGCATACCCCTTCTGACCTCCTCAGAGCTACCGAAAGGGAAGCGACTTTCCTCTCGACACAAACGCTCGCACCTCTGTCACTTGCCTAAAGTAATATACGAAACGTAACTCTCTCTTTTTCTATCTTCACTAACTTATATCTCCCTCTCAACTTCCGTTAGCCTCGCCCGATCACAAGTCTTTTCGTAACGCTCTCGTCGCACATTAAACAGCTTACTCCCCAAGTCAAGCGTGCGTAAAGAAGTTTTACTTCAAAAGAAAAGGGTGGGCAAGCAGCATAGGCAGTTTACTATCTAGCGAGCCAAATGCTAAACATCCATTGCTGTTCATGAACTCCAGCAACACTATGGTGATATCTACTACTTACCCTGTGTTTACAAACTTATAATGTTGTTCGCTACTGAATTCATAATGTGAACGCTTTTTACGAGTTTGAGAAAAACTAATATATAGTCTGTGGGTGATGGTGGTCGGTAGCTTAAACTTTTATAGCCTATTGTGGTTGATGGCAATATATTTAAACGACTGCAATAATTGTCATTCTCGTTATTCCGAACAAAAAGACATAACAAATCGTTATCATCCAGAGAAAATATTTCCGGAAAAAAAACATACTAATTGTTTTTGGTTATTTTGTGCATGTGCACTCAATAACGCAATAACCCTATGTAGGTTTATTCACTTCTTCTTAATCTTGATGGAGTGGTCGTGGCCATGTTTGGTCTAATTGCTGTGCAGCCGTCTTCTTCCACATGTCTCGATATTCCACTTAGAATATACAAATTCAGTCGCCAAATTAAGCCAGAGGGCTTAATTTGTTTTACACTCTCTCTCCCTCTCTCTCTTCACCCACAGAAAGTCCAATGATGAACATAGGCCTCCTTTGTTACGTACGTATTATCACAATCCTCGTATTCAAGGTCTTTCGAGTTAATTCGTTTTGAGTTCAACTTTTGTATTCAAAGACATTGGGGCTCTCCACTCCATATCCTTGTACACTTCCAATAAAACAAATCAATGCACCACAAAATGACTCATTAATATTAAGAAATATTAAGAAACGAAAACATTTTCCTGTTACTATCCGTCCACTTCTCTTTGACATTGACCATCATAAAAATCCCGAAAGCCCATTGTGAGTTTAAGGCCGACGGTGACCATTTTTAGGTCTCTTGTTCGTTCATCATACCATCTCATTAAAAACATTAATCATTTTATTTTCGTCCAGTGCACCCGAGTAATGTGAAATTAGTTGAGAAACTCTTGCAACTTGAACCCATTCGTTAAATTTAGCAAGAAATCACTTCAAGGTAATATACGTCTCGCCTTGAGAATGTATACTCATGAACAAATGTAATGTTAAATATTGTATCGTAAACAGCATACGACATCCGGTGCCTTTTGGGAAAATACCTTTAAAAACCTCATTGTATTGTGAAAATATTATTTTGTTTGTTAAATATAATCATTGACGTTCTTTTGCGTGAGTCAATAAAAATTACGAAGGTAAGGCAATATATTTAAGGTTCAAGTTCGTTGACTTACAAGTTTGCATAATGTTCATTGTTTATTCAATGACCCCTTACACATTTTTATTTATTATTGTATGTATTTAGCTGTACAAAAAAAAGCTACCTAAACACGCAATCATAATATTTTACTTGGACTGCGTTGTGTAGAATTAATTCGACTCGGAAACTGACCAGAACTTAAAAAAAAAAGTGATATTATAAAAAAAACTTATCTTAGAAAGGTTGATAGACAGATTCTAAAATTAGACAATTTTTTGTGCCTAGATGATTGTCACAAAAATCAATTTAATATATTCTGTTTCTGTGGATTGACAGATTTCTGCACAATGTGGTACCACATAAAATACATAATAATATTTTATTATATTTTATAAGTTATTGTGATTATCATATTTATTATAAAGGACTCAGACAAAATAGACGAACGCTCATAAAGATAAAAATTCAGCTTAATTCTTAAAAAACTTAAGAGTCAACAATAGAACGTAAAAAAAGTAGGAGATATAAAACAGAATAATAAACAAAACGACAATGTAAAATCATCACATGAGCTGGCAGATGACTTTAGGATCCCTAGCATTTTAGAATCAAAGGATAAAATCTGGAAGACTTGCTATACCACTTAAAAAAATAATTCTGCGTGATTTCTGTAAACATAGAATATATCGACTTGAAATTTGAATCGCTATAAATAAATAAAGTATATAAACACAACCTACTTAATGCCAAAAACATAAAATTTCACAACGTATCTAATGATGAACAAAACACCTGTATCACTTCATACACATACCACGACTATAAAGTACTTAAAAAAATCTTTTTGTTTTCAGTTCGGAGACATCCTGTTTTGGCGAGTGTGGAACAAAGACCGCGAATTAATAGCTCCGCCAAAAATAGACGAAATAGTCCCGTTTTGGACCCAGCATTGTATGCACACGGTGTCACTGATCGTCGTCCTGTTGGACCTGGTGTTAGTCCCACGGGAGAGACCTAAAAGTGTTCTTCCTGGCATCGCTATCCTTTGTACGTTCCTCGGATCGTATACTTTTGTGTAAGTATTTATTATCAGCATGTTATTATTCTACTGTAACACGTTGTCCCAAAACGTTTATCTATACATAACTTTTCTCTCTCTTTATGTTGTAAGAGTTAAGCAATATAACTTACATATTATACTATTTCACACCAAGTAATATGAGTAAATGTACTAAATCTTTGGTACAATCAAGTCAGTGAAAATGGGGAAAACACCAAAGTATGAATGAACGAGCAAATGAATTCATAGCTAAGGAAAAAAACGCTTTAATTATTATTCAATGAAATAAAAACAAGAAATATTTACACAAGTATTTGATAATTTTGCATAATTTTACAAACCGGTATCTGTTGTGATTAAATACGATATTAAAAGCGGTAATTGTTATTGCTTGTGCTAAATGTGATTGCACATTTTTTGCCGGTGAGTCAAAGCGTTCAACTGCCAATGAAAGAATTTACAAGTCTGATTTTTCAAAGCTGCGCGTGTTTGTTAACTTCATCTGATTTAAGCGGTGAAGGAATATATCGTGAGAATATTTCTCCACGCAAATTTTAATGTTATGTAAAGTCCGTAATCCCTTATAAGGCAAGTATTGGACTACGGCCTAAGCCCTACTCATCCCAGACGAGTCACATTTCCAGTATTTGTTTTTTTTACTGGCTCGGAAATGTAGCTACAAAGTAACTGATGGAAAGAGCAGAACGGTCTAGTTAGAGCCTTCCAATTGTGCTGGTTTGGTTAAAAACATATATACCGGTTGATTCCGAAAAGGAACACATTTGAGAAGGTAGGTTTTAACCTCTGGTTGAATCCTCAGGTGAGTCAAACCAGTTAATATCATTTAATACAACCTTTCCAGAATCATATTATGTTGTAATTAGTTACAAATGGACTGCTAGCTTTCGACAATAAAGAATGGTAGATGGAAGTCATATGGGAGCAAAGACATCATGAATTTTGGCTTCCCCAGCTGTCAAAGAGGCATATTGTAATTGGACAACCTCCGTGGCGCAGTTGGTGAGACGCCAGCTGTGAAACGAGGGGCTGTGGGTTCGACCCCGAACCGAGACAAATGTTTGTGTGAACCACAAGTATTTGTTTCGGGTCTGAATGTTTGTGAAACTGAAAGTCACTCGTAGTTCCTGATACCCACGACACAAGACTCGATCTTATTGTGGGGTCAGGACCATATATGTGACTGTTTGGTGTATTTATTTATATACATAATTGTGCCTACCGCTTTGGAAATATATTCTTAATATAATTATAACATATAATTGTTGGTTTCCAGATGCGCGAAGAGCTTCATGGAAGGCGAATACATTTACCCAGGACTGAAACTGTTCGAGGGTCACAAATTTATCGTTCTAGTCACGTATGTGTTTATTGAGAACTTTTTCTACTACTTCAGCCAATGGCTTATAGTAGATATGGTGTGGGGCCCTGGGCACACGAAGAAAGTTGCGTAAACACCACATATATATTAAGGATATTGTTGAATCATGGGTGAATGGTGGTTAATAACATAATAATGTGTGAATTATTAATGTATTATTTATTGAAGAGATCCGCCACGAAATACGGTGAAGTAACGAGGACGCACCGATTGCACGGGGCAGTACAAACGATATGTGAATCGATTGACTTGACTCAATTATGAAATAAATATTGTACAGTATGCTCTTTTATTTTTCATTCGGAATTATATGCGGCACTTTTTAATGGGTAATATAGTATGTAAGGGTAAACCAGCAGGGTTCTGAGTATTAGATTTTCGAAGCCATAATCTTGAGGAAATAGTATATTAAATACTTTATTCGCCCACAGGCTGCTATACGTATAATACGTTACGGTCTTTGAAAACTTCACACTTTCTACTCTTTTATGTTATTAATCATAAAATCAGACTCTGGCTCCTTGCTATCATTAAAGCCCTATTTACACGGAAAGAGTTTCTCGTGGCGAGAATCGTAGGCAATTATCGCATGACATAACCGCCATAGATTATCGTGTTCTGATAAATTTAATGTGTCTAATTATCGATTCTGCCAATATCAGATATACATACATAAACTCACGTCTTTTTCCCAAAAGGGGATGGCAGAGGTACACCAGGACCAGGACATCCACATTTCGCCTTGTATGTTCCGTTCCACGATGTGATAGGGGGCGAGCCTATCGCCATGTCGGACATACATTTCTGACTCCGGGCTGATAATTAATAGAAAAATCCAATATCACTTTGCCCGACCCGAGATTTGAACCCGAGACCTCAGCTTTGCAATCATACCGCCTTATTTAATATGATTTACTAAAATATTTTTCATGTATTTTTTGCAGCTGCCGTAATTGATTTTTCAACGACATCTGTTATTTATTATATTCTCTTGTATTTGATGAAATCTTGTATATTTTTTTGTAAACTAAAACAATTTGTAATGCGACAATAATCATATTGTTAAAGTTGCCTCTGTCAGAGATTTTAAACTGCACACAACAATTACTGTTAATAGTGGAATAATCGAGTATCATCGTATATTGTTCAGGATATAATCATAAGACAATTAGATACAAAAAAACAATAACACTATTATTTATCGCTTGGCATGATGGTGACGATTTTCTTGTCATTATATTGTCAGTTTTTGTCAGATGGCATTGTTGCTGGATTGTTACTAGTTGTAAACAAAAAAAATGAGTTGATAATTGTTTTATTTACATAAGTGTAGGTCCCTCGTATGCTATGAGCCGTCTGGGTCGTCTATTCTATTTATACTTAGATAACAACATCACGACTTCTTCTCAGAAGTGTTAGGCAGAGGTTCTATCGAGACACCCACGTTTTGTCTTATGTATTCCGTCCCACGATGTGATAGGGGGCGAGCCTATCACCATATCGGGCACAAATTATTGACTCCATGCTGATAATGAATAGAAAAATCCAATATGACTGCCCAACCCGGGATTGAAAGACCTCAGTTTTGTAATCGCGCCGTCTTACAACTACGTCACCAAGGCAGTCTAGCATATTTTGTACTACGAGTATTATAATGATATTTATTTATATTATTATGTCCTTTTTACTGTGTGTGCAATATAGAGTTAATAAATAAATAATTGTTCAAAGAGGGGCGCAGTAGTAAGTATTATATTATTAATATATCCTTCTTGGAAATTACTGCCTCGTGTAAGGCCTACCTGGAAAGCTATAATGAAGAACACAAATATGAATTTACTTTCAGATTATGTTTATATTGTCCATAGTGAGTATACTCAGAGTCTATATCTATTATGTATTTGTTTAAGGTATATATACATTGCTGTGATTGTCTTTAACAGGTGTTGTTATTACACAATACATGAAATTTAATTACCTAAAAATTTTCCAACAACTGTCGTGATAATTAAATATTGCGACACATCAACCTCTTAAAAGTATACTATGTAGAACAAAATGCTCTCTTCAATCAGCTGCGATTGTTTGATAGCCCTTGATCCATTTTTTTTTCTATTTATAATTTTCCCTTCACCTTTAGTTTCCTTCTCCATACTTTTATACCATCCTTTTTTTAATATTATATTTTATTATTTATTAAAAAACGAGAATAAAGAGACGGTCAGGTCGCTCACATGATAGTTATTTATTTTTTTCATTTTGTGTAGTTATTTAGTTATTATTTTTTTACTTTTTCTGGATATCATATAGAACATTTCTATAACATTATATTGTAATCGTCACGCATATTCATTAACAAGAGCAACACTACTGAGATCTAACACCATTTATTTTCTTTCACTTACTCTGTGAATTTCCAACGACTCGCCTCATCTAATATGCTCCGCAATTGATTGTTTACGCCCATTAACCGCCACCCAACGGTGTTAATTTACTAGCAGGTGAGTCAATTACTATTTCACGATATCGTGCCATAAAGAATGACGTATCAAACTGGTGGTAGAATCCATATCCACTCGGATACCGCCGACTATACATCACAGAAGTAAACCGGTCATAGTGATACATGCAAGTTTATGTCCAATGTTTTTACATCCAGTTTCCGCCCGGCCGGCATAATTCTATCGATACAGCCATCTATCGCAGGTGGATATTCTATGTGGGCAAAACTAAATTGCCAGGTCTTTTGCTGTCATTTTGATTTGGATTGCACAGCATATACCAGTAGCTGAATTGCAGTCGCTTTGTCGTGCCAAAAAAAAACATATTGCAAAAAACTGAGATTCTATAATTTGTTTGTAAAGGTTTTGCTGAGCAGGAAACGAGTTCTCAATGCCTCGTGTTGCAAGTCACCAAAGGTGGCGATAACCGCTTACCATCGCGCAGCTATTATTGTCCGTTTGTCTTACCCAATACCTTTTATCATATTTTTAGTATAACACCGAAATAGTAGGAATTTTAAAAAAAATCTGCCTCAAGAAAAGCCACTGATGGCCACTGATGATTAATGAAGATAGGGAAACATTAAAAAAAAATATTTATTAAAAGTAATAAAATTAACAAACGCATAATTTGGTATTAATATAAATAGGAAAAGGAGTTTCGATAATACTCATATTGATCGGAATAATTGTTGAGTTATATTGAATTATTATTATTTTCTTATAAATAATATTAAATAAATAAAAGCTTTCCAAATGTGCAGGGGCATATTTTCAATAGAGCGTAAAAAATAAACAAATAATAATAGAATGACGTAAACGTATTTACAAAGAATATGCCTTTTTTTGGCAAAATTACAATGTGTTAATATATTTTTAATTTTCAGTAAGACTTAATACGTAATAAAATCTCTCTCATTGAGATTTCAACAGCGGTTATTATTGGTTCAATGGGTGTAAACATAATATTAAAGCGTGAAAAACAAGTTTTGACACTTAATCATACATTTGCAAATAAAATATATTAAAGTAATGTACAAGCATATTCTCTATCAGTCTCTTCAGTCACAGGAAGTCCACTGCTGAACATGGCCTCCCCCATAGATCGCCACATAGACCTGTTGGAAGCGGCCTGAACAAACATATTGATTATTTCATATTACATTAATTTTTCTTCCAGAATAACATATAGTTGAACATTCGCGCTTTAAGTTCCGGAATATGCAATTCTCTACCATACACAGAGTTAACCGTTATAATAGTAACTAAATATATACTGACTATTTACAGATGTTTTACTGATGTAAAATAATGAATCATCATTATCATCTTCAGCAATAAAGTCAGCGATTTCCTGTAACTTATATATAGCTTTACCACTTACGGCCAACTTTGAAGTACTTTATGTTGGGACTAAAATCCGATTTTCTTTCTAAGCTACATAGTTATATTGCAATGATCATAATTTTCAATATGTATTTAAAAGTTACGGGCTTGCAGGAGTTGCAGGGGCGGGTGTGACGGCAGGTCAGTCTCCAATGTATTTAAAAGTAAAAGAAGAAAATACACCACAGCGACAGGACGCGGTTAAAATCTCAGTATCAATAAAATAAAGCGCCGCCGCCTACTTATTTGTGAATACAACCAGTTGTTTTTATTGTGCAAGCGATACATAATTGCGTACAGTATGCACAAAAAACATAAACGACGCCTTGCATCACCCAAAACTCACCTAGCCTTGAAAATTAGTAACAAAATACTGCGCTCACTGCAAATCGGTTTCTTCTTGGACATTATATTCTCATTAACTTTTATAAAACAGGGCCTTTAACAATACATTATAAAAATATATGTTTTATTGGAAAAAGATTACTAATGTACTTTGTTTATGGTTGATCCAATTTCGACAAGAAGTTCTCGCAAGTACCGCTAGATGTCGCTTTATTAAATTAATGTTAAAATCGAACTACTGGGAGTTTAAACATAACTGCATACTTGTTATGGTTTTTGTTTATGCTTTTGATATGAAACGGACAAAAGTCTAGTGATACTTACATAATCATGTTTCTTAACGCTAATCATTGCGCTATTCAGCATTAAAATTACTACGAAACTGCTACTCGTATACCATATAACATTTTTGTGGCAGATATTTCACCCAAATATTGAAGTGTCAACTGTCAAGATTTTCCCTTTTTATAAGTTTTTGACTAATCTTGATCCTTGTTACTTAATAAAAATATATACACTTATTGTAATCCTAAGATGCTAGCACCTTTCAAATACAAATTCTAAGCCCAGCCGTCTGATATAAAATTTTAACCATATGTAATATACACAATAAAGCAATCTGGAGGGTCGAACCCATGACCTTACGCTTTAAATCCCCGGTCACTACGATGCCAATAAGGCAAATCTTAAATCTCATCTATAAAATGTGAGGCGGTGTGGCGACAGTATACGCCTTGAGCTACTTCGCTGTCACGTACTCTTGGTCCTTGCGTCACATCGCGAAATACAGAAATTACCATCTTACATCGTCCGATTAGCCTCGTAAATTAAAACTGTACCCTGCGACCTAGCCTTCTTTAACGTAATTATGATGGGGCAACTGGCTACTTGTAACGTGTTCCAAGGCCTTCGATGTTTGTGATAAACTGCAGTGTTGAGTGTATTTAGAATTCTATTTTAGACTGCCTCGGCGCAGTTGTATTGCAGTACAATAACAACGCTCAGGTCTCGGGTTCGAATCGCAGGTCGGGCAAAAAAGTATTGAACTTTTGTATATGTTATTGACATCTTCTGAAAACTGTTAAGTATCCATATTATACAGAGAATAGTTTGTAAACAAGGCAAGTTCATTTTCTACGTTGCTGTTGCCTCTATTTTTTGTCTTGTAATATTAAATAATTAATATTAGTTACCAATTTTAGTATTTTATTTAAAGAGTATAAACTGAAATTATTAACTTTTTGTGCTATATCGTACATATTATACTAATATATAAATATTATAATATAAATATTGTACGTAAGGTACAGCGGAAATTATTTTTAGAGACCTTTGTTCCATAGTGGACTTCTTACGGTTGCAAATAAGGATCATAATTGTAAAATGTTGCGATGGAGTATACACACCACCTACAAATCAATGTATTATGTTTAAGTTTTTAAAAACACCAAATCATTTCGCTATATTAGTTGCAAAAACAAATTTCCCAACGTTAAAACTAGTCTGTTAACATTTAAAAACCTTGATTTCAATATTAGTGTACGAATATGCATGGCGCAAACGAAATTCCGTTATCAGCCATCTATAAATTCTATAGATGCATATATTATATGACCGTAAAGCGTCATTTACACGGGGAGAGTATCTCGCTGCGAGAATCGTATGACAGTTCGGTACATTACCGCGTTCTGACAATGTTTACACGATGCAACTTTTTATATCCTTACGATAATCGCATCTTCGAGGCGAGAAATTCTCCTCGTGTGAATGAGGCTTAAAAGACTGGTTTTGTAAAATTATAGAATTCTTAACACTGGCACGATAAAGTGACTTTACTAGCAATTGCAGTGAAGATAAATAGAGTTTTCACTGACCAGTTTAATAGTGAAGGAAAATATCTTGAGCGAATTTGAACTTTGTATGTAAAGTCTGCAAACCTGCACTAGCCCAGCGCACTAGCCGCCTTTCAATTGTACTTACGATTGAGGATGCCCCAGCCCTGCAATGGGACATATATGGGATAATAAAGTACAGTACCATATTACATTCATTGAAATCCGTGTCATTTGAATACGGGCATTAAAAGGCTTACGCCTAATGTTTAGGGATGATGAGCGCAGTAAAACGCAATCTATACCTATAATAAATTCGTAGCCGATCGATATCTGTGCATGGAAGATAAATAAGAAAAACTTATATGGGGAACTGTAATAACGTAATAGAACCCAAAACAATGATTATTAGAATTTTTGTCTGTTTGTGTGTGCCTTTGTGCAGGCTAATCTCAGAAACGGGTAAACCAATTTCACTGAAATTTGGTATCGAGGTAGCTGACACCCTGGATTAACACAAAGGTAACTTTTTATCTTGATAGAGTTTGTATTCCCATGGGATGGGCAAACAATTCAAATAATTACTTTTTTAAACTGGAAAAGGATGGGATGGGACAGGATCACAGGCCTTGAGTGAGACAGGACACAGCGGGATATAACGGGACGGGACGAGAAAACAGTACAGAGGACGGCATTGAGCTAGAACATAAATGAAACAGTACAGGAAATAATATGTTGCTGATGTGGACTGGACTCGAAAAGTATCTGCACCCGGGTGGAGTCGAGCCCGCTAAGACTAATATATATAAATAATACACAAGGCTTAATAATATACAAGTTCTGTGTAATATTGCTCCTGTTTGCCGTCAGGCGTAAAGTTTACCATCAGACTTGAGGCGAGCGACCTGCTCAGCACTTCATTTTTAGTGAAAAAAATAATACCTAACAATGTATAGGCGAAAAACAAAACCAAAATGACTACGCATAATTTTATTGAAATAAATATTAAAAGAACACATCATATTCTAGCTTTATAAATTAACAAAATATGACATTTACAAAAAAATCGCCATACCTAGTAATGGCTTTAAAAAAGTTCACGATTAAATTATTTTACAGTAATACATTTGTGTAATAAAAAAGACTAATTAAAAATACTGAACATTTCCACAAGAACTTTAGTACAATAGTTTTATTTTTAATAGACGCCTTGGTTTAGAAGTTAAATATATTTTCTCTACTCCGCCTTATTTATTTTATGTAACATATTGCATTATGCTAACAAATAAACAAAAAAAATCGAAGAAATTAAAACTGTAAATGAATAATAATTTAAAATATTTATAATTTATACAATTTCTGCAAATGTAATATTATTGAACATGCATAATTTACGTTACTAAATATTTAATAATCTTCCTCATTATCTGCGTTCTCGCCAAATATTTACTCATCTCAGTCTTGTCGTCCAGAATGTCTATTTTATTAAACACATTAAAATAATATATTGCTACCAATTTCATTACTAATTATTTAATATAATAAAACAGTTACTCAGTAAATTACATAGAATTTCTATTCTATTTCTTAACTTCAGTACTCGTCCGTTTTGAGCCAGCACCTCACACGTCTTCCACAAATGTCCTTCTCCAACAAAGAAACATGTTTTACAAATCTCTAACCCAACGCATCAAGCTAAATATCGTCAAAAGCTATATTCAAAAGAAAAGTACATTCAACTCTAAACGAGCGGAGTATTGGCTCCTTACCAATACTTCACAAGCCCGGCTATTTAGTCACCAACAATAAATGGGACTCAGAATATTATAATCAGCGTCCACACAGCGTTAGACAGGCAATGTTAATTTGGCAATCCTCTTAAACTTGGGCGGAATTATTCCGTGAATGTACTATTCCGACTTGTGAGATAATACTTGATTGAAATGCATACACGTTTGCTTGTGCTCTACACATAACTGTATGGACAAACATACACTACACAGAACTAAACACAACTGATTTCGCAGCTTTGCTGACATGTTTCGCCAGTGAAATTGACGGGAATCCTAATTATCAATACTGTTAATTTCTGTCAGTTATTCCAAGTTTTACCACTTTCTGTTTGCTTACGTAAGGGTGCTGTAATTTAGGTCCTTATTTCAGTGTTTTTTTTATTGCGATGAATGGCGAGACGAGCGGGTCATTCGCCTGATGGTAAGCGATAAGACCGCTCACAGACGTAAGCAACACCATGAATTACAAAGTAATGCTTGGCATTCCACTGCACTCGCCATCCTGAGACATAAGATGTTTAGTCTCATTATGTCCAGTTACTCTGGCTACACTGTCCTTCGAACCGAAACACAACAGTGCATTTAGACTGCTGTTTGATGGGAGAATTAGACATTGCGGTGGTACCTACCCAGGCGGCCGAGAGGCCGAGTGAGAGTATGTGACAACATATGAGAGACCTACCACCAATAAATAGGGTTTTACAATTTGGCTTACAATTTTACTAGCGCCTGCCCTCTCTCTTATCGACTCTTTTGGAAATAGGCGTTGTTAATCCGCCAGCTGCCTTGGTGATCATTGGACTCTCAAATGCTTTTGAAATAATGGTGTAAAACTGTCAGATAAACAGGTGTCCCCAGAGGTTGAAAGTATTAACACAATCTTTTACCATCTCCCCGAAACAAATTGTTTTAAGTGAATTTCAAACTGTTAAATTGATACATTTATCTCAAGATAACTCTCACAAATTAAATTACCCTTACAAGCAGCAGACCTGGCTTTGTGGCGTACCTTCGAAGAGGACTAAATCCAGCAGTGGACTACAACGGGCTTAGGATGATGATGAACCCTTACAATCATTAAAAATAAATAGTCTCCAAAAAACATAAGCAAGATCAATGTTCTTAATAAGTTCTTTCGTTTCGTCGAGATCTAACTAAATGCCTTTTCGCCCCCAATATATAGTCCTCTATGCATGTATCCCAATTGATCGACTTCACATCGAAATTAAACATATCTTTATCTTCCTTAGAAATCATATTCCACAACCTCCGAACGTTATTGTCTTCAAAATCCCATTCGTTAAGTAAGAAAAACTTCATTAGATCCACCGTTTTGCTGATTCTTCGTTGTATTTTCATTTGCCTAAAATAAAAAAAATACATATTGTCAATCATAATGAAGTGCGTGATGGCCTGTTAGTAAACGGCCCGGACACGGCCGCCATGTTCACGGTGGTTGCGGGTTCAAATCCCAGGGCACACCTCTGACTTTTCGGAATCATGTGTGTATTGATAGTATAACCACGCACTATAACGGTGAGGGAAAACATCGTGAGGAAACCTGCATACATTAGCAATTAAAAAAAACTATGGTATGTAGGTCCACCAATCCGCACTAGGCCAGCGTAGTGGAATAGATGGCCTAACCAATCTCAATCGTGCTCTCGATTGTAGAGGAGGCTCGTGCCCTACAGTGGGAGGTCTAAGGGCTGATGCAAATACATATTGTTAATGATGATGGATAAGTTTTACTTTATTAAAAAATGGTAACCAACTTTACCACCAGTGTCCTGTATTATCACAAAGAAATCTCACTACTTTTATTTTAAGAGCAATGATGGCAGAGGACCGTAATAAAAATTGATGTAAGATGAAACATTGCTCTAAGTTTTTTTGTAGGCACATCGAATCAAATTTAATATTAGCTTACACAAAATGTGAATTGCGATATCCTAAATTTGATTTTTACTCAGAGTGTCTATTGTGCGTTCGTTTTGTTCATGGATCATACTTTAGTTTATGGATAGTACTTTGATGACAGACCTTTGAGCTCTTACAATCATTATTAGTTTTGTTTGTTCTCCACCATATTTATTAAATACTTACATTGCACGTTTACCGTTGAGCAGTAACCACAAGTCTGCTAAATATGACGGAACCAACTGAAGCAGGAATCTAAGTAGACTGTATAATATTCTGTTGCTTACAAACACCATGAACGGGAAGGGAAAAGAATCTGTAACACAAAAAGTATATTTACTATGAACACCTGTGGGTTAGTTAGTAAAAGGAACTGCCGCGATGTGATCCCCGCACCGCGACAAATGTTTGTGTTAACCACAAGTATTTGTCTCGAGTCTGAGCGTTTATGAGACCGAAAAGTCTCTCGTAGATTCTGATACCCACGACACAAGACTCGATTTTAGTGTGGGATCAGGACTATGCACACTATGTGACTGTTGGGTGTATATTTATTATTGAATACTCACCTTTTATTAAAATATAACATTATAACTTTTATTAAATTATGATGGGTCTCAGAAATAATGAAAGAATTTCTAATTTCTCATCCCCTAAGCCCGAAAGAAGTATTTGTAAAGTAAACAAACAATAATTACCTTGTGTTGGGAATTCAAATCCAATTCAAACGATGTCTTAACCAACAACGCCATGAAAGCTGTTAACTTTAAATTATAAGATATACTCGTAAATATAAATGGCAGTGTTTTATTTACTCACTGATAGAATGTTTGTTTGTTGCTCTCCTGGCAATTCTCTCAGCTTGGTTGCAAGTTATTGGGTTTGACCTTCCGGTACAGCAGTTGTATACTTCAAGTGACGACCTGATGAATGACATTTTTATTGTATTGTATCAGCCCTTATACGTCCCACTGCAGGGCACGGGCCTTCTGATCAAATCGAGAGTACGATTGAGAGTGGTTAGGCCATATAGTTCTCCACGCTGGCCTAGTGCGTTTGGCGGCCTTTACATACCATAGAAATTCGTACAAATCGCTATGGTATGCAGATTTCCTCACGATGTTTTCCTTCACCGTTATAGTGCGTGGTAAATGACTATTAATACACATATGTCTCCGAAAAGTCAGAGGTGTGCCCTGGGATTCTTGTGCCTCTGTCTATAGACAGCCGCGTCTAGTCCGTTGCCAACCGGCCACCACGCACTCACGCACACGCACGAAGAATGTCATGGTTTATTGGTATTTATTGGTATTTATTGGTTATTGAGTGGTTTATATATGGTATTATTTACTCCAATTTTAAAATGCTTCTAAAATTTTTTGCGCTCCGCAAAAATGACAGAAAAATAGTTGATATTTTATTTATTTACATTTATTTACGTCTTGTAAGGAAGAAAATATATATATCCACAGACCAGTTCAAAGTCTTTTATTAAATAAACATTGAGGACACTTAAATCTGATTTTGACATAGACATTATGATTAATTGATCTTTTACGGAAGTTAATTATTCATTCAAATCATGAAAGTCAAACAGTACATAATTTAAAATACAAATTACATTAATCACAATTGACAAGGAATTAAAAAAAGACAATGTAATGGATGAAAATAAACTAAAAGTATATACAGCTAACGACGAACTAACTGCCATTATTGTCGTTTGATCACGAACCCGGTGGGGCCCGAACCACACCTTCAGAATATTATTCCATACATTTAGTTCGAAATGGGGAAGGACACAATTGCTCTCAAAGTGGTAAGCGTTTGAGAAATTCATTTGATATAATTTGCGGTATATTAAATGAACATGTGGCATTATGCGAGTAATACAATAAAATGCCGGACTTAGAACGAAGTGGTTGGATATTCATCAAACGCGTAACCACCTATTTTAGGGAAAAACAAAGATATTTGCCTTATTTAACTATAAAGTATTTATCGTAAATTATTTGCTTTTAAATTTACTTTTAAAAATAAAACATTGCTTACTTAACAAATAACCAAATATTTCGAATTTCAACATACACACATATGTATATAACCACACGCCTTTTTCCCAGAAGGGGTAGGCAGAGGTGCAACCAGAACACCCACGTTTCGCCTTGTATATTCCGTCCCACGATGTGATAGGGGGCGAGCCTATCGCCATATCGGGCACAAATTCCTGACTCCGGGCTGATAATGAATAGAAAAATCCAATATCACTTTGCCCGGCCTGGGATTCGAACCCGAGACCTCAGCTTTGCAATCATACCGTAGTACCACTACGCCACCGAGGCAGTCAACACAAAGATATTTGCCTTATTTAACTATAAAACGTATATCGTACATTATTTGATTTTAAATTTACTTTTAAAAATAAAACATATTTATACCTACATACTTAACAAATAACCAAATATTTCGAAATTCAACATGTATCATAAAATGTAACTACCACAATATGATTTTAATCCATAAAATTAGACATTAATATAAAAAATTATCTCTTCGTGAATGGACTTAACCCTACAAAGGTGTCCTAAATAGAAAAAGAAAAATTCCTAACACAATACCTTTTACAATGAGCAGCAGCAACAACGGTGAGATTAGTGACGATGTCCAAAGGCACAAGGTCTGTGACGTTTTCACCCACTCCGAGCATGACTTTCATCACTCCACTGCTCATTCCGACGAACAGACCAGTCGCGCCGAGCCAATTGTCTATCCATCCTGGACTTGGCTCTTTAAGCGCAGATATTACTGAAAGAAATAGTACTACCAACTTTTAAATACGTAATTTGATGAATGACATACTTATTTTACAAGTCACGGCTTCAAACAGTATAGAAAAATTCAGGAACCTGAATCATGAATGCCTATGATTTCTCAGCATGATTGGGAGCTAAGCTTTCTCTATTGTGGTAGAGGTCTTTAACTACTAGAAGTTAAAGAATATTTGGTATTGTATTAACTTAGTCTAGAACACATCAAAAGGAGAAACATTCTTGTATCTATGTCTTAATTCCATATGTATGTAAGTTTGCTAGGTGTCCCGTTGATGAGATTAATCTAGGAAATTGCATATTATTATTTACCTATAGACGGTCTTATAATCACAATCGGTAAATTCCCACGTTCTTTCATTAAAACTTCTTCTGCAAGGGCTTTAGTAACCGTGTAGGTGTTGGGTTTATTACCTGAAAATATTCATTTTGAATTAGCCCAATTTTATTCTTTTGGTATTTGCCATAGAAAGGGGACCTTAATAAAATTTAAAAATATCCATAATTAAAATAATATTCGAGTAGATTATTAATACTTAAGTACTCGGAAGGGTTCTAAGCTTCTTAGGCAATAAAGGAAGATCATCGATGTCGTTTAAGTCTTTTCTACCAATTATCAGATAAAATCATTTTAAATCATTAGCTGAAAAAAAATTATTAAAAAATATACACAAATGCAAAATTTACCCAAAATTTTGTTAATAATGTATTCGTCATCAGAAAATAAGTCAGCGATGGTTCTGGCATGGTGCAAGCTTAATATATTTGGATATACCACTTCGTCTACCTTCCTCAGATCTGAGTTACTAAATGCTGTCGACACGTGAATTAATGCCTGGAAAAAATAAAGGTATTTAAAAAAAATTGGGATGACTATAATACCTAGTCATTTTTGAGACAGTATAAATAGATAATCTAGGGAGTTTTTAATCAATTACGTTAGGAGTATTAACGTCGTATAGCACCGTGGGAATGTTTTTTTGTATAGCACAGACCCGGCAAACGAGCCAGCAGGTCACTTGGTGGTAAGTGAACACTGCCGCCCATGAACATCCACAACGCTTGGATCATAATTCATGGATGTGTTGCCCGCCCATCAGAACGTTTTAACGAACTAATGTCATTTGATTAGATAAAAATACGTGTTATTCTATGTACGGTCTATATAACTTAATATTTTTCTTATATTTCTTTTTTTTTTGTTTCCGAAAAACTGTGTGTACCGACTCTTTGACATTCCTTCTTCGAATTATGCGTACGCCTTAGAATTACACACAATATCAAAATCGATTTCTTTCTTAAATTCATGGAATCAATTAATTTGCATAATAGTAGTGCATATACATTTTATTCTTGGACATGAGGAATGCTCCTAAGCTCTCATTCCGGTACCACCAGGAAGGCCGGAATTGGTATGTCAGGTTCAGTGGCCATCCAGCCCGACACACTTCCGAATATTGTGGCCTGGGACGTAACAAATCATACGTCAGCATACTTAGTTAAACCTTCGATGATGGTCCGGCGCATTACGGGCAGAGGCCTCCAGCCCGGCGCATAGCATTTATGGCTACTCTGTTTAGCCCTTACAACTATTTGGTCACCAATTACATCTACGGTGATAGATATATTATAGATATGGTGGCGGTATCTACACGCCCCCTAACCATTGTTAGGAGCGCATGAAACTACTAGCAAATAGTCCGAATTCAAATTACAGGTCTTTGAATATTTACTATTTCCCTGAGATCCTACTCTCTGGTGACATTGATGTAAAAATACTTCCGCAAAACTCACTTAAGTACCCAAATTGGAATTGGCAAGTAAATGAAGAAAAATCATTGCCAAAAGGAAAGCCTATAGTCATTACTGAGTCATTCGAAAACTGGTATTATTGAACGATCATCATTTCCGACGAACAAATTACTGAGACAACATTACCTTATCCATACTCGTTTATAAAAACCATAATTATGTAACCAAGTATGTAATCAGTGGAAAAAATTGGAAAATGAAATGCGGGTTTGGTAAAGATGGCTGAACGAAGGGCACAGCTATGCAATTACTTAATACCAATAAAAAAATGCAATTTTAAGATATTAAGCTATCTGTTGATGAGGTGGAAGACCTTCCTAAGTAAACGATACTTTGTAAGGCGTGGTTATAATTCATAAAAACTAGTTTGCAAGCTGGATTCTTACATTAAGGGTTCCTTACCACCAATGATGTGACCCCGACCCATACTAAGATTTTTTGTCCTGCTTTTAACGTATAATATTAATGCTCGTGGTATATTCACATCTTTTTTCGAGAAGGAGTAGGTAGAGAAGCTACCAGAATCCACGTTTGGCCTCGTGCGTTCCGTCCCACGATGTAATAGGCGGCGGCCCTATCGCCAAATCGGGCTCAAATTGCTGACTCCGGACTGATAATGAATAGCAAAATTCACTATTACTTTGCCCGACCCGGGATTCGACTGCGCCACCGAGATATATTACGCCCTGGTCAAGACCGTATATACACGGACTGACCCGAAACGCGGCAACTAGCGTATCACTCTATGACCAGTTTTCCATCATTTACGGTAATCGCTATCCGAGCGGATCCATATATCCTAACAGCAACGTACTATATATTATAGATATTTAAAGATAGTCAAATTAAGCGGTAAGCGCAGCGTGAGACGTCCACCCACTAGGTGGTCAAACGACCTGGTAAAGGTCGCGGGACGTCGCTGGATGCAGGCTACCTCCAACAGGTCACTGTGGAAATCATTGGGAGAGGCCTATGTTCAGCAGTGGACTTCCTTTGGCTGATGAATGGATGGATGAAATTATATGAGCAAGTAGTTACTAACCTCCAATTTTTTTATTTGACGGCATAATTTCAGTACTTCTTGGGTACCGTTTACGTTTATCTTCAGAGCTTCTTCCAATGGGGCGTTAAAGTTGACAGTTGCTGCCAAGTGAAATACTACTGATACCTACAACAAAAATGATTTTTTAAATTATAAATAGACCAGTCATACTAGCCCTGAACACAAAGGGCCAGCGCAGGCCGGGACGGCACGGAGTGGCTAGGGTTTTAATGTTTTACCAAAGGATATTCAAACTTGTCTCGACTTCGAAAGGGATTTCCCGATGCCACGGTATTAATTTAAACATTGGAATTTATGTCTTATTCCTACTAGATAAAGAAGTGCAGAAAGTTAAAGAGACTTTTGGGTCTCCTAACACGCAATCCAAACAAATATTTGCGAGCTGAAGAAAACCTTGTTTCGGTGCGAGGATTGAACCCATAGCCTCTTGTTTCACAGTCTGTTTTAAGCCAACTGCATCGCGGAGGCCGTTCATACACATTATACAAATCTATATACCAGATCATCTCACTGGAAATAGGCGTGAAGCGACGGTTCCACTGTCATATTTATTTCTGTGAGTGAGATTGGACGGAGGCCTACTTTTCGTTTTCGGCCCCTTTCCCTTCTACTTTAAGAAACCGGCAATGAACCCACGACCCAGTCGTTAATGTTTATGGACAGTAGTCAAATACAGTCATGTGCGTCATTTGATAAATTCAGCAACAATAATTAAAAATGCTAATAACCTTTAGTTTTTACGTGAACAATAAGGTAATTTAAAATTACATTTGAATAAAATTGCATCAGATTTTGAGCATAACACAAAAACATATTTTTTTATGCCAGAGGAATCTTTATTCCTGCACTGACCACATCAATTATAATATTATGCATATGATAACAATATTTGTTGTTAGTATGATTTTTTTATTGCAGTGAATGGTGAGACGAGCATGCCATTCGCCTGATAGTAAATATGTACACTGATACCCTAACAAAGAAGACATGGAATTAAATAATTAACATTTCACTCGACATACACAATGAACAAGCGAGGAAAAAACTATATACAGATTTTATCTCATTGAACAACGAATATTTTCTATTAGAATGATTTTGAATAAAAACACATTAATTCAAAAGAGATGAAAGTCTAAACAATAGCGATTTGCAAGAATTTCTATGGTGTGTAAAGTCCACCAACCCGCACTAGGCCAGCGCGGTGGACTATATGGCCTAACCACTCTCCATAGTGGAGGAGGCTCGTGCCCTGCAGTGCGACGTATCTTGGCTGACACAGTATATAGTCTAAATAATAGAGCTAGATAACATAGAATATTGAATGCATTAAAATCGAAAGTGCGTGGTGGCCTGTTGGTATCGGACCAGACTCGGCTGCCTACATGTTCACGGTGGTCGCGGGTTCAAATCCCAGGGCACACCTCTGACTTTTCGGAGTTATGTGTGTATTGATAGTCAATCACCACGCACTTTAACGGTGAAGGAAAACATCGTGAGGAAACCTGCATACCGTAGCGATTTTAAAGAATTTCTACGGTATGTAAGTCCGCCAACCCGCACTAGGCCAGCGTGGTGGACTATATGGCCTAACCACTCTCAATCGATTTTTTCTATTGTAGAGTAGGCCCGTGCCCTGCAGTGGGTCGTATATGGGCTGATACAATACAATAAAATGCATTCCACTTAGTTATCTTTAATCTCAAAAAATAACTAAAATGCAAGACATAAAAATTATAGAGAACCGAGCACTGTTTTACTTGTTAAGGACTTGCATTTTTTTAAATATATTTCGAATGAAAAAAGAGAATTATAGAACCACAAAACCGATTCAATATTCACAAAAGACGAGCCGTATGTTTGATTGGTTCATGTGTAACTCAGAAACGTAAACTACAAATTCCAACTTTCAAAATTGGAACTTCACTCTCAGAGACACAAATCTTGGCGTTCGTTACTCTATTGAACATTAGTACTCGTCTAATGCCTATTGTAAAGCATTACTATCTAAATTATATGATATTAGTCCGAAGGCTTTATTGTATTATCAATAATGCATTTTGTTCTTATTTGAATTTTAGTTTTTTATCCTCAAATTACACAATAACACTGGATTTAAGCACCTTAATTAATAAACGTTTCCGACATAACATTTTAATTTAAGAACATAAATATAAAAAATAACAACAAACTGTTATTAGAAAAACTGCTCGAAACATCCAAATTACAATAAATGACGTAAGAGCCGTTAACGTAACCATCGGATACTGACTTTAGAAGACAATAAACGATTTAATTTTATCAACTACTGATAAATTATAATATACAGGTCAATTTTTCAAATTGGTGTGGAGGGCCAAATCCGAAACTATAAGGAAAATGCATGCTGCATAAATAGTCTATGTTAATATTATATAATAGATAATATTGTCTTCTCTTGCAAATCTATACAACAATCCGTAGTCTTTATGCCCGGAGCTAAATTATTCTTTTATACACAATTTGAGTTATTCCTATACATACATATTTCTGCTTGAGGTAGGACATTTGCATCCGCCCGGAGAGCGACCACGGCATATTCAAAAATATAAAGATCACGTCACGAACAAAATAATGTGTGGTTTCAAGTATACTGGTTTCCGATACACCGGATCGTTTTTGCAAAACGGTGATAAATGGTTCTTTTTGCCGATGGATATTCTTTTTGTATTGAACTGCTTTTATCACTGCAAGGATTTTATTCAGCCATTATAACAAAATACCGCGGCGAAGACTCATTATATCTAATTCTGATACATAAAAGTAATCAATTATAATAACAGAAAATACAATATTTTTATTTGATTTATCACTGGTGGTACGTCTCTCTTGTGTGAGAGGCCACCTGGATAGGTAACACCGCAATGTCTATTTTACCAAACAGCAGTAATGCACTGTTGTGTTACATACACTTTTTTTTTTTTTTTGTTCAAGAGGAAAAGCTATTAAGCTCCCCTTTCGTTGCCCCGGGGGAGGTGGAAAGGGGTATGTCAGTGTCTCTGGCCTTCCAGCGCCTGGCACAATGCGGATTTGTGGCCAAGCTGGGTCCTTACCAAGCCTATGCCAGCATACTGACTAGAAACCTCTTGAAAACTGTTACACGCATTGTGGGCGGTACCGGACATCCCAGGGTGAAAGGCACTTAATGAGACTTCACATCTTATGTCTCAGGATGGCGAGCGCAGTGTAGTTTCTTTGGAATTCATGATGTTGTTTGTTTTTCTACTGTCCATGAGCGGTCGTATCGCTTACCATCAGGTGAATAGCATTCTCGTCTCGCCATTTATTGCAATAATAATAATAAAAACGCAGCTTTTCGTGCTTGAGAGCTTCATCTTTTAGCCATGCTTTATAAAAGACAGTTTGGTACTTTGATATATTAATTTCATTAACTTAATGTATTTATTTATGCTTAAAAACATAGAGGTGGGTAAAAAATTGTTTCAAAATTAAATGATAATTAAGCTATTTTCCTGTTTAAGACATTGTATTCGCACAGTTTATTTGTTACAATTAATGTCGTTTGAAATAATATATTATGTAGATATACTTAAAAAGACTATTAAGATACTAATAAGAAGAGGCTTATGTATGGTAGCTGGAGGCATAAAATTATACATAAGTATTTAAGATTGAGGTGACTATTTTAATTGCGTTTTTTAATCGAAAATAATAGTTTAAAAAACCAAACAACACGCTTAAGTTGAAAATCTTGGTAAAAAAGTAAAAATAAATGATAATGAGTATAAGGTTAAAAAATTGAGTTAAATACATTCATTTTAATGTAATAAATAGTAGGGTGCGTACAACAATTATTTATCCTCAAACACCCTAGCTTTTTAACCATAAAATCATCCATCCATCCATCCATCCATCAGCCAAAGGAAGTCCACTGCTGAACATAGGCCTTTCCTAATGATTTCCACAGTGACCTGTTGGAGGCAGCCTGCAACCATAAAATGAATGTACATTACTCCAATTTCTCGCCTTAAACTCATAATCAATTATTTTTATATTTTTAGTAAGGTCTTTCACTTAAGTGTGTTTTCAAAACCATTTTTTTCACTAGAAACATGTGTCTACGGCTATCTTATTAAAGGAAGGTGGCTGCGCGCAAATTGAATAAAATAAATATAAAAAGTTAATGTAAAAAAGTTAAATTTCTGAAGATTTTGGTTAAGATAATATTCTTTTAATATAAGTTAAGATAAGGTTCTTTTTAAATTATTGTATTGTCATCGGTCCTTGACAAGTATGCAAAATTTCAAGAAATTCGGACGCGATGTTATGAAGTATTCGTAAATCGACATCAAAGATTCCGTTACATACATACATACAGGCGACACTAATAAAAAGCATATTAAAAAGCGGATATGATGACGCAGATTATTAATTAATAGAAGACACGATAATCCAATTATTTTTCCACTTCAATAATCATCAATTATCAACACAACAAAATGTGTTTATGCAAAAAATAGTTATGTATGTAGCTAAGATTACGTTAATACAATGCGTCTTTGTTGCATGATATTAACTGTATAGAAATGATGAAAAAAATATATTTCTCGAACAAATAAACTCATAATAAATAAAAAATACTTACATTTTGTTTCAAAATTTCTATATTCTCGCTGGACAGTCCCAGATTTTGATCAGCTACATTGCCCGTCATGGGCACAATTTTTTGCAAATCATTTCTGTCACGACTTTTTATGCGATCGAAAGCCTGAAAGAATATTTGTTTTATTAACGTTTCTTTGTTTGTTTACATAGCTACCAACGAATTGCAAAGAGGTAGAGCCTGGCCATACTTTGTTTAAGCTCAAGTTTAAATAGTTCATACAGTTCATCCACAGGACGTCCACTACGCTCGGACCATAGGCCTCTAACTACATATATCACTGTACAGTTTACAAAACCGACGTGAAATGAAAGCTTTGCTGTTGCATTTTGTTCGGTGAGTGAGATTACCGGGGACCTAAAAGATGAAAATGTTTACGGTGGTCACGGGTTCAAATCACCAGCGTGGTGGACTATATGGCCTAACCACTCTCAATCGTACTCTCGATTGTAGAGGAGGCCCGTGCCCTGCAGTGGGTTGTATATGGGCTGATACAATAATAAAAAGATGAAAATAAGATATTCCTGTCCTATTGAATAGCGACCACAGTTCATGACGAGGCAACACTTGTCAGAGTGACCCAGACAAGTGTCACGTTTCGGGTTCATTCTGTGTATCTGTATCAGCCCATATACATCCCACTGCAGGGCCTCGGCCTCCTCGGGCCTCCTCTACAAACAAGAGTACGATTGAGAGGGGTTATACCGGTATACCTCTGTGTATACTGGTTTAATTTTGTCGACTACACCGTTTGAATTCCACTACTATACACCTGGTATTATCGTAATTGTGCCCGGAATTAATAAGAAATATTTGACTTGCCAGGGGGCTTACTTTATGATACGAAACGAAACGAAACTCGAATGTTCGGACGTTCGACGTCTGTAGTACGTTTTTAATTTTCCACTTATAAAAATCAACACTATTCTCTATGATACTTATCATTCACTCCGAGCTAAGTCTACCGTCAGGACGTACGATAGAGGGTTTGAACATTTGTGGAGTTCCTAGGCACATTCGTACAGTTTTACGTGCGACGACTGAAGTTTCGAGTTTCATTTCGGATCATAGAGTAACCCCCCAGGGCACACAATCCTGATAAGTTTCGAGTGATCATAGTTGTTACTCGCTATAAATATGAAAGAAAACTATATTAAAGGGATGTTCTTCCATTATATCACATTTATTACCACAAATTGTATTATTCATCATATTATAGAGAGATAAGCTAACGTTCATGTCACTGAGAAGGTGGAGTAGATGTGCAACTAATGCGATTCACAATTCGTCCATAACATACATCTCCCAAGATATGATGGATGGCGAGACTGTTGTCATGCCGGGCACAGATTTTCAAACCAATAAATTTATAGCAAACGGATTGCCCGACCAGAGAATCCAACCCGGAACTTCACGGGTTAAAGCTCAAAAAGACGATATTAAATAATGTTATAATTAAACATTACATATCTTTTATTTACGTAGCAAAATGTTACAGCGGATGTTGTGTCCAAAATATCATTATTATGCATTCACTTTTGTTTGTAACAAAGCATTTTGTTTTGTTTCGTGTAAATTTTTAATAGTCTACATAGTACATGGTCGTTTATAATTGTTTTATTTTTTATGTTAATTTAATTATTAGTATACGAGTATTAATGTTAAGTGTAAATACAAATGACTGCTCCGAAATATATTATTTGAAACACTTATGGTAGGTTTAGACGAAGCCAGTGCTGGCTTACTATTGGCCTCGTATATACAATTTTTCAAGACACGGCCTATTTTTCAAGCCAGTGTCATTTGCCCGCGTGCCCCACAACCTCCGTGCCAGTAAGAGGATGCGTGTATAGGCATCGCGCGAGTTACAAGCGAATATCCGTAGTCTGTTTACACGTTTGATTTTGGAATTATATTTTCCGCGTTGGTGAGAAAATTGAATGAGGACAAAATTTTAAAATTTGTTCAACTGTATAATTTTAGTTGTTCTAGCAATAAAGCGGAAGCTTTAGCTACGGATCTATCGCTTAACCATTTTCTCAACCAAAGTCTTTTATCCTTTACGATTTCTTCGTCTAATATATTGATCAACTCTTCTTTTACTAGTCCAGATATGATCTTTATTCATTTATTTTTCAACCGCCGCCGCAATTATCTCGAATTCATTTTTAACAACAAAACGTGTGGTCATCGCAAGAATGTTCCAGGAATGAAATGAATTCAGTTGGCCTCATCTAAACAAAACGGGCCAGACTAGCGCAGGCTTGTCTGAGGACTGGCGCCAGCATTACTGGCTTCGTCTAAACCTTACTTAATAGTTCGAGAATGGATGGTAAACCATTTTTCTTTCAAGGTCATAGATTATGTAGTGATTATGTACAAGAAAACACGAGAATTTTGTTCGTCCTACAATACCCAGACATTAAACAAAATATGTTTATGGGACACACAAACATTTATCCCGCCACGGGAATCGAGCCCGCACATTCTCGTTTTACAGCCAGCATTTTAACCAACTGCGTCACAGAGTTTGTCATATACATTAGTGATATTAAACAATTAATATGGAACAAGATTTACGCAATACAAGCTATTACAAAAGATCTTTGACTCGACTGTATTTTACGGTAATTACTGAGGATATAATTTATAATTTAATTGCGAAATCTAATATATATAAATCTCGTGACACAATGTTTGTCCTCAATGGACTCCTAAACTACTTAACCGATTATAATAAAATTTGCACACCATGTGCAGTTCAATCCAACTTGAGAGATAGGATAGTTTAAATTTCAAATTATAGTCGCAATTTTAATTTATTGCTAATTATTTGTCTGTTATTATTTGACAGTCACAATCATCTGTTAACTCCAAATGATTCTAACAGATGTCGATACCTTTCGACTGGGTTGAGTAAGTAATCAATAGATGGCGCTGCTATGGTAAATCTACGAACGTGTCATATAAGCTACATTTTAACAGTATAATTACCACGTGTTGTTGACGCTATAAAATTAATTAAATTTAAAATAAGTAGTTCATTATACTTTAAAAAATCAATTTCGTAGTCAGAATTTTGGCTGAGCGGAAAGTTTTAGCAGGAATTTTGCAAAGTATTTATTTGTGTTTGCGTATTTTTTAAATGATATTCGTCGTATTTTCGTGTTTATATAAGGCCTATCTACAAAATAAAAGCAATTACAAAAAATTTACAACTTGCCTATTTAGGCATTAAGGGATGAAATGGGATAAAGTGGGACGAACGCGATGAAACCGGTCGGATCCGGATTGCATTCGATGGGAAATAATGGGACGGGATGTAACAGAAAGAAAAGGAGCCAGATGAGATGGGATGGGATACGATAGGAAAAGGGATAGTAGGTACTTAGGTTGAGTTCAGGAGTACAAAAGTTTGAACGGGAATAAGATATTTCTGGTGTGGAGTGGAGTCTAAACATCTTAGCACCCAGGCGAAGCTGGGCCGGGCCGCTAGTCACTTAATAAAATAACTGCTGAGTGAGCCTTCGTTGCGCAGTTGGTTAAGACGCTGCCTATAAAACGACAGGCCGCGGGTTCGATCCCTGTACTGTGACAAATTTTTGTGATGCACAGGTGTTTACTTCGGGTCTGGGTGTTTGTGAGACCGAAAAGTGGCTCGTAGTTTCTGATACTCGCGACACAACACTCGATCTTAGAGTGGGGTCAGGACTATGCATGTGACTGTTGGGTGTATTTATTTGTATATTATGTAATATACAAAGATTGATTCTACTATTGAGCACAAACCTTCTTTACGATTTACAGGGATAAAGTCTCAATCCACCACGCTAGTCTAAATTGGCAAACGACATACCTTTAAAATTCTTTTGGAAATGTCTCGGCTTCCTTCCTTTCCGTTAAAATGAGCGGTAAATTACTATGAACACGCGAAGCTTCGAAAAGTCAGAGATGCATACCTTGAGCTTGAACCTTGGACCGCTGATATGTCAGAGAAGTAAACCATTCAAATATGTCGTTTCCGGCTCAGACTTTTATCGAGTTCTTAGCAGGCCGGCATAATTGTTTCAACAAACGAGTTAAAGCCGTCTCCGGGTTACGGTACTTTATAATAACAGCACTGCACTTACCGTTTGGTGGATTATATTTTTTTTTATTTGTTACTTATTTATTTTAATTACAAAATAATATTAAAATGTGTGAATACTCACAGATGAATTAATTATTTGATTAATTCTACCACCGGCGCGTTCCCCTTTCTTATCCCGAAGCAAGACGTAGACTTTATCAATGTTCCTACAACTATATAATAACTTTTCAATTAAAGCCTGAAAATTATAATTAACTTAATAAATATTATACCACAAATATGTTATTTAATTCAATTAAAAGCTTTTATAATCAAAACTCATTTAAAAGATGAAATAATTAAAACATTTGTTTTTTACTAATATGAATATGTTTACTTTGAGAAAGTAAAATATTTAATTTTGTTACAACAGAAATAATTTATTTTACTAAAATACAAATGCACAAATTATTGCATTAAATATTCAAATGATGGTTGAATTAATAATATTTTCTGTCAATCTGTAGTTATGAAACAAACATTTCTGTTTATTCTAATTCAATGTTTGCTCTTAAAACTATGATTTTACTATACCTATCAACAAAATATAATTTAAATTGTAACGTTTCTACCTTTCCCAAGTATCCCGTACCACCGGTCACAAAAACTGATTTGCCATTGTAAAAGTTCGTAATGCTATTGCATTCGTCCGCGGTATCGTGGCGCCGCGCACTGTCCATGACTGAACACAATTCGCGTATTTTTTCCTCAATATTTGCGAATAGCTTGAACGACCGTGATAAAGATCGTGAAACACGCTTATACGAGTATTACTATATTACAGAGTCATCAATGAGTGCATGGGTGCATGCATACAACGAAAGGAAAGAAAATTTAATAAATTACCATGAATGATGCCTATGGGACAGTCAGCGAATAAGTTCAAATTACTATATTTTGATGTCTAGTATAGTATATAAACACTTTATTATTATACCACACAACATAAAATACAAAAACACAACACAAATTTACATTTGGTGAAACAATTGGCGGCCTTATCGCTAAAAGCGATGTCTTCCAGACAACCATTGGTAACAGGTTTTAATCAGGAGATATTGGTATATTCGTGTATATTTTATATGTAGAGCTACGCTGTTGTCAGGCATGACTCAGCATGAATGGGCAGGCTCGTCCGGGGTGGTACCACTGTCTCACAGAAGATCGACGTGAAGCGATAGCTATGCTGTCGCGTTTCCGCGATGCCCAATACCCCCTTCCTCTTCCTATCCTTTATCCTTCCCGCTCCCCTCCCCATCTGATAGGCCGGTACACATCCATGATCTAAGTGTTGGGGATGTTCATGGATGGCAGTGATCACTTACCATCAGGTGACCTGCTTGCTCATTTGCCGGACCTATGCTATGAAAAAATATATATATTTGCAAGCCGTGTTCACATCGAGTAGGATGTACACGCATTTGTTATTTTTACAAACAATATTTAATTTGATGTTGCTTTACGAGTAAGTTCAGTTTTGTGGACCAAATAAAAAAAATAATCGTAATGATAGGTAGAAGATGCGCTTTAGTTCTAAGTTGCATATTTTTTTATTAATTTTTTTTATTTTTTATAACTTTCACATATATATTATAAAAAAAACATATAAAAATGATTAAAAAAATATGATTAACCTTCCGGTGTTGAAGCTCAAGACCCAAGCCACCGGCGGTCAGGGAGATTTAAGTTACATTATTATTAATGTTGTTTGTGATTCATTGATTAATTTTTGCGAAAGAGCAAACAGGTCACCTGCTGGTAAGTGACTACTGCCGCCCATGAACGTCCACAACGTTTGGATCATGGTTGCCTTGTTCATCAAGTTGGGAGGAGGGCCGGAAGCAACAGGATGGGAAGAGGAAAGGGGTATTGGACATCCGACAAACTTAACATTATCAACAATAATATGCATAATTATTACCACCATCAATTTAAAAAGAGGTAATTTTAAAACACTATAATAAAAATCAACGGACCTTGCATTTGACGTCAGCCTCCGTGGCGCAGTTGGTTAGACGCCGACTGTAAAACGAGAGGTTGCGGATTTGATTCCCGCACTGAAACAAATGTTTCTGTGATTCACAGGTTATTTCGGGTTTGTCGTACTTTTTGATACCCACGACACAAGATCCGATCTCAGTGTGAGGTAAGGACTATGAATGTGGTGACTGTTGAGTGTATTTCTTATTTATTTGACTTTAAGCAAGCCGGCATAATTGTAACGACAGCCGCGATCATCTTTCGACAGCCAATACTCTAGATAGAGTATCTAGAAGTAAAGAAATCTAGATAGATTTCTTTGTACACATTGCGATGTCGAATCTATGATTCGACATCGCGTTTGTTTAACTGGGGTATATATTAAACCGAGCCTTTTAAAATTACCATAGGCACTGACAATTTCTGTCGTTTTTTTAGGGTAGAGTTTACTCTTCATTTTTCTTCAAATATTCATGGCAACTTTCTAAAAATTTTTGTAAAAAAATGTCGTAAAAACATAAATAAATATGTTTTAGGGGAATAAAAATAAACCAACCCGCACTAGGCCAGCGTGGTGGACTATATGGCCTAACCACTCTCAACCGTATTTTAGATTGTAGAGGAGGCCCGTGCCCTGTAGTGGAACGTATATGGGCTGATACAGTACAGTACAAAATAAATTAGAGACATTTAGCGCTTACCATGTTTTTCCTAAAGAGGCTCGATATATTTTTAATAAACTAAAGAATGAAGCACTAAGCATGGAATCGAAACCGGAACATCACAGTTTGCAGCTCATACACGCAGCCTCGACTTATAAGGAAGACTTTCACTTTAGGTCTTGATATTAATCAGGAGAGATACGCCGAGCCGTCCGGTATTCAGAGCAAAAATACAAAAACGGCAATTTTTCAACATACACGGCTTATCTTTGTTAATACGTGTAATGAATTCTTCAATTAAACCAAAAAATATTGTCAAAATTTACTAGCAATTTTCTTATCATTCTCTAAGAAATCAGATAATCATGTTAACGATTTCTTGTTACGGTTTTATTTATAAGACAAAGGTATATACACTTTTATGTGTCTGAGCTTTTGTGTTTGTAATGGCTCCCACAGAGAAATAAAACCTACATGCGTCTGGGATTTTTTTGTAAAAAAACAAAGAAGAAAAGTATCTATAGGTATCTAAATATCTATTCTTTAGGAAAGGAGATAGAGAGGCCAGTTAGGCCACAATCAAAGTTGATTTATTTGGTTTCTCGAAATGTAAAAGTCTTATTTTTATGTCTGCTACAAATTCCAATCCCAGGCATATGAGATTTTTCAAGCCAAAAACTCATAGACAATGTGAACCTAAACCAGGTCTTGACAGTTCCCAGTCCAAACTTTAGACCAATGGGCAATGAGAGATTTCTAGAACAAGTTTATTACAGAAAATAAAATTAAGAAGTAAACTGAATTCTAATACACTTAGGGAGGTCGTGGAAGTTTGCATATGACAAACGATTCTCTGAACATAGTATAATTAAAGCGAGCCTTTCTTAGTGGAAAATTTTTGTTAATTTCCTTCAACCAAAATTAATTTATAATTCCTGAATTATATCCTGTTCAGTCACAAAATGTAAACTTAATTTAATATTATTTCCTCATAAATAATACACAATTAACGAGCATGATTAAAACAATAATAAATTGTATCTTTCCTTTTTTTTAATATTTCCCTGTTTTTTCGAGAATCAACAGACTGACTACCTTAATATTATAAAAAGAAGACTCTGGATGCAGGCCACTTCCAACAGGTTTTTCTGAAAATTCTAAAGGGAGATATATGTATAGAAGTGAACTTCTCGTGGCTGAAAATCGCGCCGAAAATCACTTTGAGAATAAACCGAGCATTGCCAACTATGCCATCGTATTTTATAATGAGACTAATTAAATTTATTATAGTCTATATAGATTATTCTCTTTTATATATAAATTAACCAAATCTCAGGTGAATAATAAATAACATAATAAGAAACAACGATTAATTGTCAACACTTACCTACACTTAACTATTCTCTATGATACTTATCATTCACTCCGAACTAAGTCTATAGTTAGGACGTACGATAGAGGATTCCAACATTTTGTGGAGTACCAAGGCTCATTCGTACAGTGCGTGCGACGTCCGAAGTTTCAAGATTCGTTTCGGATCATAGAATAACCGCCCATATACAAATAGGTCTAGAATCTCCAGCAATTTCATTCGCCGAATATAACGCAACAACATACACTTGAAACAACGCAAGTGCAAATATAAATACACATGCGCAACTTTAAACTAGTCCGCGCTCGAAATGAGGCAATTTCAGAAGGTAAAAAGCGAAATGGAGATACAAAGTCTGGACACAAACACTTGATGGAAAAGAACAGGAACGCAGCGCTACTTTTCTTTTGTTTCAGAAACTAGCTGCGCGCAAAGGAAGTTTGTTGACAACGGTGCTGTAGTAATGTATATTTTATGCTTGTATTCTGTAATACTTGAGACATTAAAATATCGCTGTGAGGAGAAATTCATTCCGTGGTTACAAGCATTAGAATTCTGAAGTGTACCTACCAACTTGTAATTGCTGTAGGGAGTGTATACTCCCTATAATCCTCCCTAATGAAATAACTAAACAGAACGAAAATATAGGAAATCTTTCATTTATGCACCAGAGAAGCACAAATGGAAAGGGATAGTAATTTTTGCAGTCGTTTAGAAACTAAAAAAAGTCAAAAAAGTCATACGATTTTGGGGTGATTTTCCAAGTTTTATAAAGTGAAAATTACAACATTCAAAGTATCTAGAGTCGAAATAAGATTAAATAACTTTTGCTAGTCTCGTAGTTTCGTCTTGACCGCATTACAATGGACCATGGTATTTATCCGACGCCGTGTCTGTAAATGAAATGCGGAAAACGGTGAAAAAAGCATCGTGAGGAAACTTTCATATTATCATAGCGATTTATTCATAATTTCTATAGTATGTATAGTCCGCCCACCCGCAGTAGGCCAGCGTGGTGGACTTTAAGGGCTAACCCTTCTCAATCGTACTCTCGATTGTAGAGGAGACCCGTGACTTGCAGTGGGAGGTGTATGGGTTCTTACAGTGCATTACAATTCCTGTTCATCCAAAGGTGCCAGGAAGAAATCGCTCAATGCGATATGGCTACTCATTGTACTACTTTAAGTTTATTTCTTATATTTAATTATAATATAACTTGAGAGTACAATAAACAGTATAAATAAAATAAATAAATAAATACAGTCTCGTAGACAGAGACTCGGATTATTGTTGATTTGGTTCATATACGAGTATATATTGCGCTTAAATGATGAAAAATGGGACGAAAATATAGTGTGTAAATCTTTTTAAAGCTTCATTGATAACGTTACTACGTTATAACCTAGTTATTGCCATTGGACCAAAATATGTAGAAATTATAATGTCAAAACTAACAATAAAATAAATATACAATAAAATAAATAAAGTTATATTCATGACTGTAGTCCTTTAAGCGTCCAGAGTAACTACTGGACATAATGAAACTTTACACTTTATGTCACAGGTTGGCGAGCGCAGTGAAATGCCAAGCATTGCTTTGTAATTCATGATGCTGTTTGGTTTTGCTACTGTTTATGACTCATATCGCTTAGCATCAGGCGAATGGCATGCTCGTCTCTCCATTCATTGCAATAAAAAAGTGTATATATATATAATATACTTATTAGTTGTAGAAGTTACAAAAATACCGACTTAGGAATCAACTGACTTTATCTTGTTTTCGAGTTTCAAAGTGAAAGTTAAAGCGTCGTTTACTGGTGTAAATGCGAATGTTAGTTTGTCTTTGCGTGCTCTACTTTACGGTTGCATTTAATTATATATTCTTCATTGTATACCAAATAAAATGTAACAATTAAGCAATACATATGTAACAGTAGAAAATGCGGAAAGAACTGATTAAATAGTTAACTTTATCTCTCTCCCCATAGTGTCGAAATTCGTTCTTTATCCATTTTCCTTTTGGATTTTGTCATGTAGTCGTTCTCAGTCCAGTAGTAAGAAGCACAGAAAATAATAATATAGACATCTATAAAGAAGGTCTGAGATCTTCACCAGCACAAAAAATCACGCAGTTACATCAAAAGCATAATTATTTCAATTCAATTCGAGAATAAATAAGCTGAAATGACTATCCTTGTAATGTGTACCAAATAAAGGACTTGTTTCATGATAATTGACACCATACCTGTTGGTTCGAGCTGGAACTTGTTTAAAAATACCAGCAATATTCATTGGAGCAATTGCTATGAATATTAGATGTGTTCTACCAACGCTATTCCTATACGACGCCTGTTTCTACAGAAATATCATGTTTCATACGCGAAGCTTTGGTAGATCTAAATTGGCTCTTTTCATTGATCTGAAATAGTTTGCTCGAAGCAGATGAATGTGGAATGTGCATTCGGCTGTCGGACTTGTGTCGTGCATCAAAGAGGAACGATACATGTTTGATGCTGAATTGCTAGCAAATTGTATTCTGATATCGTACCTTTGATGTTCAAGTAAATTCTGTGTTTTGAATGTTTCTCCGAGCTTAGGCAGTTCGAAAAGTAGTGCATAGGGTGCATTCATACTATCCATCAGCTAAAGGTAGTCCACTGCTGAACATAGGCCTCTCTCAATGATTTCCTCAGTGACCATGAATCACTGTGGATTCATATTATGTGCATGTATAATTATACATCGTACACGTAATTACGTCATGTAGGAACAAAGGGGTCGAGATGTTTTTAGTGGTGTTTAATAAATTGCTTCATCATTATCATCTTCAGGCACATCTTCTATCACTTTTCTATATATTTCAACAGTTTTTTTGCATAGATGCGGCAAACGAGCAATTACCTGATGGTAATTGATCAGTGCCGCCCATGAACATCCACAACGCTGGATCATGGATGTGTTACCGGCCCAATTGGGAGGAGAGCGGGAAGGAAAAAGGATGGGAAGAGGAAAGGGCATCCGGCAATCTCACTCACCGAACGAAACGCGAATGGGGAGCTGTCGCTTCACGTTGACTTCCTGTGAGACAGAGGTACCGGCCCGGATGAGCCTGCCCATTCATGCTGAGTCATTGCTGTCAACAGCGTGGCTCTACCACATATAAAATATACACGAATGTACCAATATCTCCTGATTAAAACCTGTTACCAATGGTTGTCTGGAAGAGATCGCTTTTAGCGATAAGGCCGCCAATTGTTTCACAAAATGTAAATTTGTGTTGTTTCGTTTTTGTACTTTATTTTGTGTGGTGTAATAATAAAGTGTTTATATACTATACTAGACATCAAAATATAGTAATTTGAACTTATTCGCTGACTGTCCCATAGACATCATTCATGGTAATTTATTAAATTTTCTTTCCTTTCGTTGTGTGCATTCTCATGCACTCATTGATGACTCTGTAATATAGTAATCTTTACCACTTCCAAGTTTGTTAATGCAAGCAGCTTACATTTACTAGATAAACTCTTATTATATCTATCTCAAGTTAATACTCAGCGATATATTTACATATCACTCGATCTATGACGTTCGTTTGTTACGCTTTCGCGCCTTAACTACCCAACCGATTGTCACTAAATTTTTGAATACGCTTTGCCATGTGTACCGAAAAGGACATATTTTATGCAGAAACCATGTACTGTTTGCGAGCGACAAAAATCAACTACAAAATGTTTGTCCGAAAAATAATGGGTATTCGAGCATACAAATTGAACGTGCGGACATGAATTATTTGCAAGTTAATGCCTGAAAAACCGTAGTGCGGATCTGCCGTATCTTGAATGATATCTGATATCTAGAAAGAAAGTCTGTTATTAAATTATCGACCAACATCTAGGTAGATAAGTATTTATAACTTACGAAGCATTTTTCAAATTCATGTCCCCGTGTTTAATTTTACATTCATGGTTTTGACAATTTTACCAAAAAACTATGAAACTTTTAGCGAAGCAATATAGAAAAATATGAATCAAAGATATGAGACTAAGTCGATCTTTTTGCACCACTCACACGAAATAAATTAACCATGACTTATACATTTTAAAGGTTTCATCCAATTTAAAATATATTTATTCCACCTCGTCTATCTATCTATCTTACTAGAATGCATATCTCACAACGGTTTCTCATGACGCTTAATGAATTCCTGTGTTCGTGGTATTTACATACACCGCGAGTCCATGTAGAGCGTTCATTGCTGCTATATTTTAATCAGGCGCTTTTTATCTTTGTTTACCGGGCGGGGTCAGTGCGGTGGACTTTTGAAATTTTTATTTGTTAAACACAGTCAAAGAATTGTCCATCATATGTGGCTTTTTTATATTTATCTATGATTTAATATATAAAATATTGGTATGTTTACAATAGCAGATAAAAGAGAAGAAAAGAGAAGATTTGATTTGAACACTGAATGAGATTTTTTTCATTAGTCCGATCGGTCTTTTACGGATCTAGAATTTTTTTATTTAATAATGCTGAACACCGGTTTACGAGAATGGTTTATAATCTTTCCAATAGCATAGATGTATACAATGAATAAATACTAGCCTTTATTTTTAATAAAATTTTTTCGTGTCAAGAAGAAAGCTCTCAAGCTTACCTTTCGGCGCACCGAAGGAGGCCGAAAGGGGTATGTTAGTGTCACTGGCCTTCCGGCACTGACTAGCCTCTATAATGTTTTTTAGTAACTATATTCAACAACAAATGATCAAACAATTTATTTGGACATCCAACAACGATTTCTGTAATTGCAATTGTGTAAATGAAATGCCTTAAGCGTCCCAATTTCATACGAAGTGAATATGAAGGCCGGAAGAGTGTTCCGCGGCTTTGTAAGAAAGTTTTGGCTTCATAAATATGTGATATAATTAATGTCGAGAATCCTCCGCGACGCTGCTAACCGCACCTCCGCCGCGCTCTGTGCAACTATTTTAATATTACATTCAATATAACATTGCAATATGAGTTTGAGACTGTCTTTTGATTGCTAGAGTTGGATGAAAAAATATATTGAAAAATATAACTAATTGCTCCATTTAAAGTTATAACATAAACCAAAACTTTTTTATACTTTATAATTATTATTTTAATCTATCAACAGCAAACCAAAAACCATGCTACCAAACGTTAGTATTAAAGTCGTGAGAACTATTTTTTGCAGAAATTTAATTATAACGCGTAGCGACACCTAGTGATACATGCCAGTACTATATTTTCCTCCAAACGAAACCACCCAAAGGTCGAGTTTAATAACAACAAAAAACTTTTTAAAAACGCCGTATTACATCTGCGCGCACTATTTAAAATACTACCACTGCGGAAGCTTTGTTTTAAAAGTTTTCATTTTAGAAAAAAAGGTTTTTCAGCCCGGGATAAATACAAGGCAACTTTGTCTCTTTCATTTAGTGCCGTAGGTTTTATTTGAAACTTTTTACGTCAGTGTTGCCTGACAAAAAACAATTTTCTACAAACAGGGTGAGCGCGATGGAAATTGTAAGGGGCCCGGTTTTGCTTAGCCACCTGTAATTTTTTCATCCGCCGGTATAATTGGATTACATTTTGCGTTCCATTTTTTATCTCCAGGGCATTCTTGATGTTCATTAAAATTGTCTCTGGTGGCTAAATGACTACTATTGATATCTTATGAAATTCATTAAAGAAGACTGCTTTAAGCGTTGTATTTTTCATTAATTAATAGCCCAAAAGGGTTTTCAATTTACCAAATTGAAAACTGTATTAATAATTCAATAGTAAGGCACATGAAGTCCAAGTACAGACCTATGAGAGGCAAATATCTCTGTCCCGCAGATACTATTATGCCGGCCTACTCAAACCTATAATACTGGGGCTGAATACAAAACCGACACACTTTGGTCACTCAGAAGACTTACGCAAGAAATGATGATTCTTGCTATGATCGCTTTCCGGATGGACACGAATATCTTATCATCAGCAATAGTTTTTCGTGCCAAGCTATCTCCTATCGTCATCAAGATGTGGTGCTGAGATGCCTCTTCCGCCGTAGCGTGAAGAGGCATCTCAGCGGCCGGCATGACTAGATCGAATAGAAAGAAAGAAAAATGTTTATTGCTAGCACAATAATATAAAAAAGTAAAAGACAAAGAATACACAATAATAAATTACAATAATAACAGACGATACTAAATTATGAATATTGCGCCAGCAATGGAACTTCTCATTCAGCTTTCTACTGTAGTACTGTATAGACAGTACTACAACGCTGATTTTCAACGGGAGGCCCAAGAGACGTGCGGATAATCAGTGAAGTTAGTAATTAACATACATATGTATACATACCTATACAAAAAATAGATTAATTGACAATTTAAAATAAACATAGCATGAGATTGCCGTCTGATGCCTTTCGATACTCTGTCTGAACGGCATTAGAACTTACTATCAGGTGCAAGGCAGTCACTGTACCGTGCCAGAATAAAAAAAATCACTTATCATCAAATTAATATATTACAGCTCACAAGAGAAAACAAAATTAATTATTTCATCGAGAATACTTAATTCTTGCAACACTTGAGTTCTGTGAACACTACAATGTAACGTTAGTTATTAAAACTATTTCAGAGACATTTACATAAAGTGTAGCCTTTATTAAATTTTTATACACTTTTCCAGTGTCTCTTAATGGCTTCTCTACCTTGCTCTATGTGATGGACTTGTTCTAATGGGCAAAGCCTTTGTCGTTGGATACCCATTTGTATAGCTTCAGATGAATTATAATCATTTTCGTGCGCTAATTAAAAACAACAGCAAAATCTTCACTTTCTCAAAGCAGGGTATATTATATTTTATTATTAGGTATATTATTGAGATCGTATAAAAAATAATCCATCAAAATGAACATACAAAATATCAATCATATCAAGTACACTAGCACCACCTGGAGGGTCCTGTATCAACTTTTGCCCTTATTCCACATTTAGGTGGGGTCGGGGATACGTCATAATAACTCAGGAATGTTGCAAATAGTTTTTTTTTATTGCATGGGTCTGGCAAACTAGCAAACAGTTCACCTGATGGTAAGTGATCACTGCCGCCCACAAGCATGATTGGATCATAAATGAGTTGTCGACCATTGAAATCTGGAGGGGAGTGGGAAGGAAAAAGGATGGAAAGAGGAAAGTGGTAATGGGCATCCAGAAATCGCACTCACTGGACGAAATGCGACAGCTTTAAAGTCTTCACTTCGATTTCCTGTGGGCCAGTGGCATTACCCCAGACGATTCTGTCCATGCTGACTCATGGCAACAGCGTGGCTCTACCACATTCAATTTGGTTTATTTTCTATGTTGCATGAATTATAAATAATTTGTATATAACGCTAACTATATTTATGATATATAAAAACATAAGTAATAATAGAAACCCGAAACTAATTATAAATAATTTTATGATTACCGATGTATGTTGTTGCTTATTTCTGTAATATTTAGTATAGTGTCGTAAAAAATACAGTTTTTGGAATTGAGGTTTCAACTACACGTAATTAGTAAATTGGTTATTGAATTACAAGCTTATGATTTTAACGACATCTACCGCCAAATGCGCAAACTACACTTACAAAACTAAAACTTAATTAAATTAAAATTGCAAAAATCCCTCAAAAAGAACAATTTAATGTCGGCACCTGTTTCTATTCACAACAAAGTTGATTGGGACGTCTGTGCGCGTAATAAAATCTTTATAAACTTGCAACATAAAACATTTCGTGAAAAATGGCCTGTTTTGTAGGAATGATATTTATTGTTACAATTTATGCCGGTGCGTAGGTATTTAGTTGCTGTCGAGAACGGTGGTGTATTTCACACGGCCATTTTTCATGTAGTCTATAAAAAATGATTTACATATTTCCTATAACAATATCCAGGCAATTTTTTTATGTTTGAAACTTTGAACTGAAAGAATTTTTCTGTAATTGGGTGTAAACCATAAGATTGATACTGGTTCACTAGGAAAAATTTGAATTCTTATAGGGTCAAGCATTCAGCCCTGCATGATATTTTCCTTCGTTGTTTAATCCGTATGGATTAAACACAGAGAACAGAACACGTATGTGTTCTTTTTAACCGACTTAAAAAAAGGAGGAGGTTCTCAATTCGACTGTATGTTTTTTTTTAAGAAAGCCTGTGTGTACGCCCTGGCTTCAATCCCGCAACCTTCGTTTGGACAGTCGGTTTCACTTTTAACTAGACTATCAGTTGTTTCCCTTCAGTTTTTAAAGTATTACTTTCATTTAATGGTGGCTAGAAATATTCTAAAAGGATGGTTTTAAAAGAATGTACGTCGTTTTTGTAAACCTTTGGTTTTTTGTCTCGCCTTTCCGAGATTGTCAGCACTTCCGATGACGAAGACGGATCTTCGGAATGAAACGTCACGACTTCCGATTCCTCGCTGTTCGCTGTAATTATTGAGTTGTACAAACGACAAAAATGTTATATTTTACTTTGAATCACATTTTTATGGTTCTGTAGCAAAATAGGAAGTCTTATGGAATCATTCCATTGTATGTTTGTTTGTCAAAAAGTCTATTGAGTTCTTCCCATTAACCTAGAATGACCAAATTGGTAAAAGCAAGATTTTATAGTATACCTATACATGCACTTCGAAGCGTTTTATTCGTATTAGCTAATCAATACTTTTTTTCTAATACAATAGGTACGCATTGTCCTGTTTGAAAAGTTTGTAAGCGTTATTTTTTTTATAGCGTGGTTACGGCGAACGAGGAAACAGGTCACCTGATGGTAAGTGATCATTGCCGCTCATGTGCATCGTCAACGCTTGGATCATAGATGTGTTGCCGGCTCATCAAATCGGCAGAGGAGCGGGAAGGACAAAGTATGGGTAAAGAAAAGGTGGTATTGGGCATCCGGCAATCTCACCGAACGAAACGCGACAACAAAGCTTAGACTTCACGTCGATCCCTTGTGAGACAGTGCTACTTCCCCGAGAGAGCCTGCTCATTCATGTTGAGTCATGAGTGACAACAGCATGGCCCCACCACATTTAAAATCCGAGTAATATCCGAAAAATATAGTTAAGATATTTTTTTGCGATTACAAACTTACTATTACAGTTGTATTATACGCAACGGTATGAAATATTACGGAACCCTATATGCGCGAGTCGAACTCGCTTTTGCCTTTTTTAGTTATTGTATCAAAATGAATCTTCGGTGCGTGCCTCGAATTTTATAGAATCAGTGACTACAATATTTGTAAATCGAAACCAGTACTCGACTGTGAGCCTCATATTCCACAACGAGACAAGTATGGCTATAATAATTATCATTCAACTGTTCTGTGGCTATAATGTTTCGACTAAATTGTTTTACTACGTGTTTAACAGCACAACATTTTTAACGCTAATATAGTGAATGCGGTTTATGAGTGAATGTATACGTTTGTTTATTTTTAAAGCTGAAACAGTTGAGCAGACTTAAATAGAAACAGGAATTGCGATAGTAAATTATATTCTGTTTTAAACGTAATTTGAATATCAATAACATTATATCCTCAAGGAATTATTGACATCATTAAAAACGTCAATCAAACGCAACGGCGAATCAGATTTCATCCGGCCTGTTTCTCCAGGATTTAGGGCGCCATGGAATGTTCCAAATTTTAAATAATTCTTTTAGGTATATGACCAAGGGAATGATAGTAGGATAGGTCATAATCTTTCTCTCTCTTTCTCTCTCTCTCTATTGAGTAACAGGAAGTCCACGGTCTGTATATAAGTACGCAGTTAAATATCATTTATGACAAGAACAAAGCCAAACTAACTGTTTGAATATATACTCAGCCTATTGCCGTCTACTGCTGGACGTAAGCCTCTACAAGTAAACGCCAACCATCCCTCTCTTGAGCAGCTCTCATCCATCCAACTGCTTGGATAATTTAATAAAATATCGATGTAAACACAGGTCGCTATTAAAATCTTTGAAGTCTACATTCATCAGTGAACTTCCTGCGGCTGAAGAGAGAAAGAGAGTTAAATATTTATAGTTTGGTACGCAAGCGAAGCCGGGTGGAACTGTTAGTTCTTCACAATGCATGTGGCGAAACAATCCGTGCAATGTGGGTAGATATTTTGACCTTAATGTTTTGCATTATGGTCAGACCACATGTCAACATGGCAATATGAATAAAACAACAACCTTCTTGAGATCTTTTCACGTTATTGCGATACAACAACTTTATTATGCAAAAGGTTTTTACGTTTTCTTAAGGAAAATACTTTGAATAATAGTTTAGCGTAAGAGGTAGTGTGCTGCATCAGCACACTATTATCGGTCACGGCTGAGCATTGTGCTTCCTCTTACTCAGAAAGTTCGATTGCGAGTGCTTAGGCCATAGTCAGACTGTTAGCTTAATGCCAATTCGCATACTCCCCACATCATAGAAAATCTTGTTCTGATCTCTATGTTCGCAGGACTCCTCACTATATTTTCCTTCACCACTCAAGCGGGCGGTCTTGTACTTACAATACCTACATGGACCCAAAGACTCAGGGTTGTGCCCTAGGATTTGAAACCGCGACCACCGTGAACATGGTCGTTTACCATCAGACCGCCACATTCTTCTACTTAAATTATTTACGGAATTTGCACCACATCTAAGAGTTTGAAAGCATTTTCAAACGTGTTGGTGCGTATCTTATACCTACCTATGTATTTTCTTAAAATAATTGCAATAATAAAATACCTTACTAATTTCTTAGACTGATACTTCTTGACTTAATTCGATCAATCGGAGAGTAAATCTATGAGTTCTAGCTAAACCACACAATTATAATCATCATCATAAATCCATCAGCCAAAGGAAGTCCACTGCTGAACATACGCCTCTCCTAATGATTTCCACAGTGACCTGTTGGAGGCAGCCTGCATCCAGCGACGTCCCGCGACCTTTACCAGGTCGTCTGACCACCTAGTGGGTGGACGTCCCACGCTGCGCTTTCCGCTTCGTGGCCTTCATTCAAGAACTTTTTGGCCCCATCGGCCATCAGTTCTCCGTGCTATGTGCCCCGCCCATTGCCACTTCAACTTGCTAATCCGCTGGGCTATGTCGGTTACTTTAGTTCTCCTACGGATCTCCTCGAATTATAATGAAATAAAAATAATTGGTGCTACTTTAGGTTTATACGCCATCTTAAATTCAACTACTAGATTCAACTTAGGTATCTACTAAGCCCGCATCTACTAAATGTATAAAGTTGAAATAAATGAATAAATTCTTGCGACAGAAATCCTGTTAGGAAAGGAAGGTCAAGTCTGAAAATCCAAATTGGAATGAATATTTCACCAGCTTCTAAATACTTTTCTGTCGACATTCTCTACAAATAAAAATATATTAGAAATCTATAAATAGTAGACCCACGCTGTTGTTAGTCATGACTCAACATGAATGGCCGAGATCGTCTGAGGCGGTACCACTGCCTCACAGGACTTCGAAGTGAGGTTGCCGGATGCCTTATACCCTTTTCCTTTATCCATTCTTATTCCTTTCCGATGCCCTCTCGATTTGATGGGCCGGCAAGATACATATCTATGATCCAAGGATTCGGCGGCAGTGATCACTTAACATTAGGTGACCTGTTTACTCATTTGCCGGACTTATTGTATAAAAAAATCAAGATACCAAAGAAGTAAATAAAATAAAGCAACTTTCATTCAATGACTTCTTTAAATTTTTATTAAGTAATTTGCCTTGTGGGTGGATGTCCAACGTTCTTACTGGTACGGGACCTCCACTCGAGAACTTTTTGGGCCTCGTGAAACACCAGTTCTCCGAACTATGTTTGATACCCACTGCCACTCTAAAGTTAAAGTTATGAGTGTCATCAAACCATCTTCATACTGCTTTAAAATAATAAACTGGTATTTTTTTAATATTACATACTGTTCGTACTTTATTGAAACATCCATTGTATATTTCTGTGTAATATACCTAGTACCTTAAGACTCAAAAGCGATATACTCAAAACCTTTTTTTTCTGCCCACAGCTCTTTCTGATCAGTCGGAACATTTCCATATATTTTTTACCTTGTTAAGAACACACTGCTATCCAAGCAGGAACATAACCTCAAAAGATGGCAGGGAGTCGTTTGATTTTTACTTTCCCGTTGCAATAGGGTAAATGAATATCTTCGTAGTCTTGTATCTGCAGCGTTCCTAAATCTGCCGTTGGGGACTGGTACGAATCGAAGTTCAGTTTCTATATTTATATTGTCTATTTATGTCCTATAGCTGGGTCGAAGAATTTGGGCTTGGATGTAATAGCATTGTATTTTTTTTACCGGGGATTTATTAACAAAAACAAAACAAAAGTAATGAAGTACACATGGCGCATACAATTGATTTTACGCTCTAGGCATTTTTTAAATCAACCATGGTCTGTGTGTAGGAATCCGAGAAGAAAAGAGCAACAACTTATTAACAAAAGAAATAAACTGATATAATTAATTTATTAAAAGATGAATAATTAATAATAATTTTAAAAAATTAACAGACTGTGAACAGAAGCACATGTTACTTAAATAAAAATGCGATAACACTGAATATGAATAATTTCTTCTTGTCTTACTTGCTTTTCTTTAATTAACCCAGCAATACCAAGACCCATAATGACGGGTAATCTCCGTTACCTCATGAATCCTGATCCTCAACTTTAACCATATTAATATTACCAAATGTTGATAATGCGGCGGTTAAATTATAAAATATCGGATTTATTACTGAGATGAACGCCCTCTACCCCGTCACCTGCATGAGTGAGATAAAATAATCTGGTGATTTAGTGCGCGTTGCGCTCCGGTAATTCGGAAAATCTGAGCCCAATATACTAACTTTATACGTTCGGTAACTAAGCTGGGTATTGCTCCGTAGACTGGCGTAGTGATTGGCATTATTGAAAGATATTTTAATAAATTATTTAATTAATTCGTTGAGTGTAGTGATTATACAGGGTATATACTGCGACCGAAAACGAAGCCACATTAGTATTAGTGAGTTCAGATACAATGCAACTAAACATTTGGCAAAAAAGCGAAAACAAAAATAGTTGTAATTTTTTACTTGTCGTCGTATTTAGAAGGTAAATTCATCGTTTTCCTAAAATAATTATGTTCACCATTTTATTTTTAAATACAATGGTACGCGAGGGTGTGAATTATAATTTTGGCAAAATGTAAGGATTAACCATCCAAACACCAACCAATCCAATATTTAAAAAAAATTGCAAAAAAAATCTGTTGCTTTTTGACAAATTTTTAGTTGCAATGTGTCTGTAATCACTAAAACTACCACCTGTCTCCGTTTTCGGTCGCAGTCTTCGTATAACCTGTATAGCTATAGTCGTGAGACGTTCTTTTGATAAATAATTTTAAAGTCTACCCTCTTGTTCATACTTGATTTAGGTCTGTTCTAGGATGAGGTATCTATGAGGTAGGTGTCTTGCTGGCGACCACCGCACACAATAGTGGAAATCTTATATTTTATTTCATCATCCATTAACTTATTTCATCGAGTTTAATTACCGTTTGTAAACGCGACATGAGCGCCTCTACCGCCGGGCCTTTTCCAAAATCTAGTCCAAGGCAACTATTATTAAATAATTTATAAACGGGAAAAACACAAAGTGAAGTACCTGAACTGAGAATCGAACTCAGGGTCTTACTGTGCACAGATATACTCGCTACCACTCGACCAATGAGTCAACCAGTGCGGTTGTATTTAATCATTAAAATTTTTAACTAAATATAATTTAGTCACAACAAAAATAACATGATATTATGCAATAATACACACTTATTACAAAAAAAGAACACAGATTAATATAATTAACTGATAAACTATGTATGAATGTGTTTCAATTTCCCATTTACGAACCTTCGCAAGCCATCTGTCAGGAAAAAATGGAGTTTGCAAATAAAAGCTCCGCTCGTCACGACTGTGTATCGAGAACGAATGAACGCGACGTGTTTCCGACAGATGATGCTGTGGTGCACTTTCATAGAATAAATACATGCGAGAGAAAGCAAAAATAAATACATACAAGAAAAATGTATACAGTTTGAAAAATAAATATACAACTTGAAAAATGTCTATATTATACTACAACACATGCTACAAGCATTTTAAAACATTGCAAGGTTATTTAATTATGTGTCACAATATAAACTGAATTATAAAATAATTTATATCCAATAATAAATTAATAAAAATATCCACCGGCTATATCATGGAGTTTAATTTAATTATCTTTATTGTACGGAGTACTAAAGCCATACGACGCGATGTGTGGTTTCAATAAATGTAGTCATGTTTACACTGTGAGGTTTAATTAATTTTGTTTCACATTGCTTTTTATTTTACCTGTTTTAACAATATTACTATATATAATCAATTACATGAAAAAGATTTTTCATGATTGAACTGATGGCTTTATTCGACCAAACTAGGTCAAATTAGAAGGACTTTAAAAACCTTTATTTATTGTAGAAAACTTTCGATTACGTATGTTCCTTCGCCATACATACATTCTTCATGAAATTAGCTAATAGCAGACATGTAACTAAGATAAAATGTGTGACTGAGAACGAATATCAACATTCAAACTAGCAATTATGCATAAAAACACCTTTGATAATAAAAACGTTTTCACTACCTAGATTTACAAAATTACGTATTATAAACATTTAATTTATAGGGCAAACTTATTGATCAAAACTTAACGTAACAATATTAAAGTAATAGATAATTACAGGGCATATCAAGACTGCTACCGAGAACGAAGCCAGGTGGTAGTTTTAGTGACTACAGACACAATGCAACTAAAATTAAAAAAAAAACGCGACGATTTTGTTTGTAATGTTTTAAATATATTGTGTTTAGGTCGTAAATCCATAGGTTTTGCTAAAATTATAACTTAAAGCCTTGCGTATTATAGCGGCTTTAAAAATATAAGGGTGTACATTTGTTTTTAGGAAATTATAATATGTATTTACCACCCAAATAGAATGATAGGAAAAAAATTACAAAAATTTTTTTTTGCTAAAATTTTAGTTGCATTGTGTCTAAAGTCACTAAAATTACCACCTGGCATCGTTTTCAGTAGCAGTCTTGATATACCCTGTATATTAACATTTTGTTCAATTTTGCAATTTATCCTACGAATAAATACTTCTTACTTTCATTTCCGTCCTTAACAACCCGCGACAGTAACACAGGGTGTGTCCATTCCTTTGTTTACATTCACTATGACCGACCAAGTCATCGGGCCGTTCAGGATAATAGCATTCCGTGTTTGTATTAACCTACCCTGGGGAAATAACGTAATAATCGCACGACACTCGCAAAAAAATACAGTCATATTACAGCCCTTGGGTATTCAATTTATTAAATGTATTTTGATATTGTACAAAAGACGTTATAAAGGTAGGAGGAAGTCGCTAGGTGCAGACCGCTTCCAGCATGTCGCTATGGAGATCTTTGGAGGCCTATGTTTAGGAATGGACTTTCTAAAGACGAAGATGATGAATATTGTAAAAATTTAATTATTAGTTAGCCTCAAGACTTAATAAACGCGCATGTCCTTTTAAAAGCGATTAACGGTCTTACTTATAGACACTTTAAAACCTATTTTAGTTATTGAATGTTTGGTATTCTTCGCTCAACTGAATTGAAAAGTTGTTCGAAAGGGACTAAACATTCGTTAACTAAAATAGGTTTTAAAAGTGTCTATGAATATAACCTTAAGCAAATAGCGTTTACTTTCTCTCTAAGAAAAATGAAACTTTTCCTTTACGTTGGTAATTATACGAAAATTTAAAAACACGGTACCAACTATTGTTATTAATAGGTAATTATAGGTAATAATAATATGTTTGTATACTTATAAATGAGTATTGAAAACTACTACATGTGTATATCCAGTTTCAAGCAAAACAAGTTAATTTTGTCGACCGACGAGTGATAATCATGTCACGTCGCCATTTAAATGCACCTTCAGGTATAATATGTGATGTAGAATCTATCTATGTATATGTCTATTATTTTTTTATTTCATATATACACTTTATTGAACACAAAAAATGAAGTAAATACAATCACAAATATATAAAAAGTAAAAGTATAGTTGGCGATCTTATCGCTCAATGGAAATGTCTTACAGACAACCATGGATTTTGTTTACAGTTCATTTTTTAAATTCACACTGCAACAGAATTAAGTTGTTGATTTACAACTAACAGTGTGCCTATAGTTTTGTTTATTAATAGAAATTCCAAAAAAGTTCATACAACTGTAATGCCACTAAAACATAAGTAGCTCTAATCTTTTGTGGTTTGGGTTTGAACCGAAATAACTTTATAAATCAAATTATTTAGGGAAAACCGCTGAGCTGACGTAGACGCAATAACATTGTTCCGACAATTGAAAATGTGGATGTTTATTTTAGTTTCTATTTCATTGACGTACGATACTTAGGCTTAGTGTAATATTTAAAATAAAGTTTAATATTCGTCATATAGTAAGCCTACAGTTACGATTTGAAAAATATGAATAAAATCTATAGAATTGTTTTGTTCCAGGATTTTCGAAGAATGCAGGTTGGCGCACTTTACATACTATAGAAAATCACGTTTAGACATAACAAGTTATAGGCTATAGTGATGAAACTATTTAGTGTATGTACATACACACATGAACATCACAACTTTATCCCAGAAGGGGTAGGTAGAGGTGCAACCAGGACATCCACGTTTCGGCTTTGTGTGTTCCGTTCTACGATGTGATATGGGGCAACCCCGAGACCTCAGTTTTGTAATCGTACCGTAGTATTTACAACTACGCCACCAAGGCAGTAATGTATGTATTTTTTTCTATTATATTATTAATTTAATCTTTATTGTACATAAAAAAATATATACAGACATAACATATAAAAAAAGTACAAAAGGCGGTCTTATCTTTTATGAGCGATGTCTACCAGACAACCTTTGGATGGATATAATAAAAGGAGAAAGAGAGGGCAGTGTAAAAATAAAGATATGTATGTATGAATGTACACATCCACATACCTGGCCCCACACTAAAATATGAAGGTGGCCGTGCTAGCCCACTCTATCTTTACTTCCTACAACGTTATTGTGATAGGAACCAGTGGTTAATTTCATCTATTTTTAATGTTCAAATCAAAATATATTGTAGTAGAGACGGAGTAACTAAATTATCAGCGATAAAATATTGTATTATATTGTATCAGCCCATATGCCCAAACAGCCCACTGTAGGGCCTTCTCTACAATCGAAAGTACGATTGAGAGTGGTTAGGCCATATTATCTACCACGCTGGCCCAGTGCGGGTTGGCGGACTTGATAAAAGTATATAATAGATTATTATTGTTTTCATACTAAACAAAAAAAGGCCAAGCTTGCCAAATATATTTTAATTTATGTACCACGCTGAGAATAGTATAATCTCTTTGGATAAAATGTAGAGTCTTGTTTCCGCCTTCCGGTAAGATATTTTATAAATATCTAAATATTTTCATTGCTTTCCTGTATTATGGGTTAAGTATAGGACAGAAATTATAGAATAAATATGTAAATACATTCGTTTTAAATCCGTCTATTCTCGATTTAAAGAGATTTTTCTTAATCTGCATAGAAAAATCACATTAAGTTTTACCTGGAAAATAGTGTTCTATACGTATCGATACATTTGACCTGAATTCCAATACCGACGCCCCAAAGCCCATCGTGATGTCAGATTTCCATTTACTTTAGTGACAGGCTACGATGTCAAATCCGTCTCTACTCAACGTTAAGAGCACTCTTGTCTCTAATTAGAGATTAATTGAATGAGGGCGAGACGAAGGCACTCCCGTCTCCCGCCATCACCATAAAAGGCTTTCAACCAATCCTAACCTCAGAAATATCATTCCATTTTCAAACAAACGTCAGTGTTTTCGAATTTCAAAATTTTGAAATTGGAATAAAAACATTTCACGGCTTGTCTATGAAGTGCTCGTGTTGTGAGTCAGTCTGGCGCGACGCGCTCTCGGCGACGCACGTAGCGCCATGTTCCGCGCTGTGACAGACGTTTGGAAGCGATATTGGTGGGGAACAGGTACGGAACTGGCAATCACAGACTTCCTCAATAATCAACTGAATTGTTTATCCCTATGTGACAATTTTAAATTTTCAGCTATTACACGCAGTATGAGTGATAGTTTTATTTATAACGAAAGAAACCGTACTAACCTTTACGCACGGATACACGCACGGTATTGCGTTCGCGTGAAACGTTATTATCCATTGTGTATGTGACGATTTTGAATTTTGTGTGATTAGGTTCATGGACTGAATGGTACGTTCAGAAATGTTACGTTACGTTACCCTTACGATACAGTGCGAAGTACAATATTGCAAAAGTTCAAGACTATTTACGTCTGCGGTCGTTCATCTTCGGAAGCGTTCGACAATTTCCGTAGCACGTGGTAATGGGTCCTCTTTGACAGATAACGCGGAAGATAACGACCATCTTACGTTTGCGTAAGGAGATAACAGACATTCGCAGTTGTAAAAAAAAGTAACTGAATATTTTAAATTCGCCAAACTGTCATCAGTTTAATTGCCACCTAATCAGCTGATTCAATTGGTTAATACGTTTCATAATGCCGCATAATTAGGAATAATTAAAGTAATTATGCAAATTGAAATATTTTACCGGTGTTTGAAATAATACAAATAGTTCAAAGTGCAGTTTTCATTGTAAATAAATTGAAATCGTATTTTTTTCAAGTTGTATTTGCTTTGTGGAAATCATTTTCTCATGCCATTAGAATATTTAAATGTGATAACAAACACTACTACACTATGAATTATAATTAGGATGAAATAACAATTATGGTAAAAACAGAGAACAATAATAGAGACATCTGAACTCTACGAATTTCAAGGTGTCAAAGTCAAGGTGGTCGGTAACCCTTCACTGGTGTAAAGGAATTGCATTCATAACAACATGACAGTTGAATACAATTTTTTTTTTATATATTTTTAATCTTTTACATCTGAATAGGATGTAACGACTAGTTATGTGTATCGTATTAACTTAATGTTAGTATAGAAAACAAATATTTTTTTTAGAAGCTTATTCGAAATGATACTTTCTTGAATGACTTAGTTCTACTGTAGGCTTATGAACCGTGGCATCCTTGATTATATCCTCGGTTCAGAGACTAACAAGTCACTAAATTTATTGATTAAATTATTAAACCTACGTTTTGCCTAGAATTGCATGTTCTTCACACAAATTCACGCCAAAAAACGGCCACTCATAAAATTATTAAGTGTTTCTGTGTAATGCATGTTTTAGCTAAACTCTTTAGAAAGTTTGTATAATTTATCACTAGATTTCCGCCCTCGTATGCAAGAAGACGTCGGCGTATGCAAATTTGCACCAGTTTCGGCTGCCACTACTGTAATAGCATCATAGTGTTACAGTTTAAATAACATAGTACTTTATTAGACAGGCTCCGTGACGCAGTTGGTTAAACGCCGCCTGTGAAACGAGAGGCTGCGGGTTCGATCCCCGCACCGAGACAAATTTTTGTGAGGGCCACAAGTATTTGTCTCGGGTCTGGGTGTTTGTGAGACCGAAAAGTCTCTCGTAGCTTCTGATACCCACGACACAAGACTTAATTGATCTTAATGTGGGATCAGGACTATGTATGTGACTGTTGGGTGTATTTATTATATTTATTTATTACTCACTAGTGATTACCGGCTATCAAGAGACTTAACACCAAATCCTTATTCATAGACAGTTTTAAAACCTATTTTAGGTATCGAATGTTTTGTCTTCGCTCAAGCTGAATTCAAGAGTCGTTCGAAAGGGTTAAACACCTGATAACTAAAGCAGGGTTTTAAACTGTCTTTGAATAAGCTCACTAATATCTTGACGAGTGCAGTGCCATGCTATGAAGTCCTTAATAATAATTATGAATGATATTACTACTGTTCATGAGCAGACTTGACGCTCACCAGTTGCTCGTATTTTAATTTTAGGTAATAAACAAAAGTCAGCTATAGGGAGTCGAAAACGATTCAAGACAGCTTCCATAGCGCAGTTGGTTAGACGCCGGCTGTAAACGAGAAGCCATAGATTCGATGTAGATCGAGACAAATAATCTACTCTGATTTAAAACAACTTGTAACTCCGCTCTGATTTAAAACAACTTGTATCTTTTGTAATAATCACTATATTGTAAACTGATTTTGAAAAGAGCAACATCAGAGTTTCTTGCCCGTTCTTTTCTTGTGAAAACCGCTTTCCGAACCGGGTGGTAGATCAAAAAATGACTGAATCTAAATAATGTCGAACATTTTAATGGATTCAATTAATTATTTTCATTTTCATTTTTTAAATATTTGTGCGCTACACAAGTATTTTTTATATGTGAGATGGAAAAGTCTCTCGTACTCGTTATATTTATCCCACCTTCAAAATCATTATTTTGGGTCCGGGTGATATGATATCAGAAAGTCTCTCAGTGTTCCTGATATATATACAACATAAGACTAGTATCCACAGCTTGTATATAAGTATGGCGTTAGACCTGTGTATGTAACGGTTTGGTGTATTTAATTATCGGTTAATCCGTTAAAAAAATAGGTTACAATTAACAGGAAAAATAAACAAAAAGATAATTTCGTACTGACAGTGTTAGAAGGATAAAATTGGTGTAATAGTGTGGCCTTGGCTTTGTTCAGCGGAGTCGATAATTACCATACACGGTCATGTTCTATGTAAAGTGGTCACTTTAAATATTAACTACTGTCCGGCATCAAACCGTAAAGTACGGGGCATTAATAATTCACCATTGTTTTGTTTCGTTTTTGATTTTTTTTTCTGTGTAGCCTATACTCGTATACAGAGCACACACCACAGACTTTTAGTAGCTGACTTTACGTTTCAGAGCTTGCACGTTTATAATAGGAAAAATGTTGGAAACGTAACGAGAAACGATTGTCTTCGAGTAGTATGGATAAACTCTAGTATTGCTTCGTCTTTGGCTTCTCTATTGCTTGTCTTCTACAGCTTACAGCCTACATCATACATACTCGTGCATAAACTCACGCCTTTCCCCAGGAGGGGTAGGTAGGCTAGCAGGATACTCACATTTCGCCTTATGTGATCCGTTCCACAATGTGATAGGGGGCGAGCCTATCACCATATTGGGCACAATAACCTACATCAATAACCTCTTTTCATTTATCTCATCATCAATGATTGTAGTAAACGGTAACGAAACTAAAAGTTTTTTTGAACCAATAAGGAGCTCGAAGCATTTAGTAATTGACGCGTAAAGGGGTGTTGGATTGACCCCATACCGAGCTTGATGTCGAAAAGCGCATCGCAGCGGCATCTTTTGATATAATTGACCTCGTTAAATGAAATGCATAGGTTTCATTGACACTAACAGTAGATGCCATAGACTTTCATTAAAAGAAATCAAATTAATTAAATTGTAATAATCATTTGTTTCATGTTTGACCGTATTTCTTGGATAAATTAAATATATTCATAGTAATAAGTGATCTATACATTCCAAAATTTAAGTTAGACGATTTATAAAATATTGACTTCTGCAATTGGTACAATATTACATACTTTTGCACCAAAAACTCCTACCTGTAATTGCGAGTAGAAATCATTATATTCCATAATCTATGAAACCGCCAAAAACAGTTGCCTGTATATATTAAAATATATTAATTAATGGTCATTATTTTGTTCACTCCACAGGCCTAGTATTTTGGTGCAATTTCCGATCTGATTTCAAGTGTGTGTAGTTCCAGTGGCCTTGCTTTTTTAAACCGACTATCCATTTTAAATCTAAGATACTAGAGAAATCAAAGTTTATAATGTTAGGCATTTAACTATGTTGTAAAGGTACGATTCGAATAGTGTCGTACATATTAACTAAAGTAACTTATAAATAAATGTATTAACTGGCTGATTTTATATCTGATCTCGGATATTATATACAAAGATCACGCCGGCGTACGCCAACAAGATGAACTGACCAAATCAAAACCACATCGTCTGCAAAATTCTACACATGCATGAGAGATGCGCTGGAGAGAAACCGGTGGAGGCAAATCATCTAGATGCAACTCTGATGCTGACCACGAACCTCAGACATGAGGGACTGACCAGAGAGACAGAGTGATTTATATAAAATGAATGAGCTGTGACGTAATATTAGGAAAAAAACTATAAATTGGAAAAGGGAGTGAGACGATGCGGATGGGAAATCCCGTCGTGTATGCCACTATTGAATCAATAATTGGACACCAGCATCATATATTAATATCGAGTAAATACGCTTGACTACTAAATCTATTTATATTTAAATTGTCGTTTGGCATCAAGTAATCATCCATCCATCAGGCAAAGGAAGTCCACTGCTGAACATAGGCCTCTCCTAATGATTTCCACAGTGACCTATTGGAGGCAGCCTGCATCCAGCGACGTCCCGCGACCTTTACCAGGTCGTCTGACCACCTAGTGGGTGGACGTCCCACGCTGCGCTTTCCGCTTCGTGGCCTCCATTCGAGAACGTTTTGGCCCCATCGGCCATCAGTTCTCCGTGCTATGTGCCTCAAGTAATAGATAAAACTAATTTACAGTTGCCAAATAGATGACCAAAATAAACGCAGACTATTCACACTTAATTTAGAAGAGTATTAAATTATATTTTTTTTTATATATCGCAGGAAATGTAATTAACAATTCAAATTAATTAACTAATGTATAAAAAAATGAAGTGAGATGTTTTTACTCCCCGGGTAACGACCACTATATACCACTACGCATGATATTGGAAACCCTGCTAGAGACCGGTGAACTATATTGGTAAGAAGGGTATCGCATTTCTGATTCAGCATATCTATGCTGAATATAGATAGATAAGTATATATAGGCTGACTGCCTCGGTGGCGTAGTGGTACTACGGTATGATTGCAAAAGCTGAGGTCTCAGGTTCGAATCCCGGGTCGGCCAAAGTGATATTGGATTTTTCTATTCATTATTAGCCCGGAGTCAGGAATTTGTGCCCGATATGGCGATAGGCTCGCCCCCTATCACATCGTGGGACGGAATATACAAGGCGAAACGAGGGTGTTCTAGTAGCACCTCTGCCTACCCCTTCTGGGAAAAAGGCGTGTGGTTATGTATGTATGTATGTATATAGATAGATAGCTATCTATCCGGATTCGACCAGGCCGGGATAATTATATCAATCGTGAAGAGGTAACCATTTCTTAGAACTTTACATACCCAAATTCTACGAACCAAACAAATTAATCTACATAAATATTTATATCAGCGGAGATTGAACCCGCTACTTCCGACATATTTTTGTTGCTTCAAAAAAGTATATTTTTTTATCTGATCCGAAATTATAAACTATTTGAGAATTCCTGAGTAATATTTATCTTCTTGCTTGTCCGGTGTAACTACTTTATTACGATAAATATAATAATTAAAGTTATTTATATAGTTACAAACAATATAAATCATGTTTTTTGAGTACTGATAGACACGCTTTACATTTATAAATGGGTTAATAAGGTAGATAAATATTTTAATAAAACAAGTTAAACCAGTTTCAAACAAGCTATTTATAAAACAAAGTCTACGTTTGAAATAAATTATGAACTGTTAAAACATTAACTAAATTTTGTTTCCTAACGAATCTAATGAGGCTATTTTATTTTCATGCAGATGTTACTAAACCACAGATTATTTTTATAATGAAAAAAGTAGCGTTTCGCTTAGCTTATTGAGTTGTAGTGAATACTCTATCACAAAGTTTTCAATTCGATTTCTTAGTAAGTAGGCTTAGTGATTGTTGATTTGGCAGTTTCTTCATATTGCGTACAAATTCTTATAACGGGCTTTATGGAAAGCAGATTTCTAGACGAGGTTTTCCGTCGCCTTAAAATTGCGTGATATTTGATCATGCACATGAAAAAAAAAACACTTCGAAAAGTCAGAGGCGTGTCCCAATATCCAACCCTACCTACAATCATTACGTTACCATCAAGCCACAAAGCATTGAAATCCTACTTGCATACAAATTTTGAAACAAAAACCCTTGCTTTAATAAAAATTGTAAACGAGTACATCGCACAATAAATCACAGCCAACGTTTAGCAGGCTTCCCCGGTTCAATAGCCAAGCGGGCTGCGTTCGCAATCGCCTACAAATGATTACCAACTTGGCAACTGACGGCATGGGGAATCCGCAAAAAGTTTCATTAATGGACGCTGGCAGTTCTAGTGGATGTAAAATGCTCGCATGCCAAGCTGTGTAACGTTTGTAGTATTTTCTAGAAAGATTTGTTAATCCACAGCCATTTTGATTTAGTGCTACTGTTTTCTTCACTCAATAAATGCGGTCCGTAATTGTTTGTCTTAACAATTGCGAATCTGATGCGGTCTGCCCGAATAGTGGTCACGGGTGCAAATACCAGGATACTCCCTTGACTTTCCGTAGTCATGTGTATTGATAGTCAATTACCAGACGGAAAACATCGTGAGTAAAGAGCGCGAATGTGCAATAAACTAGCGTTATGAACTATGCCTTCAGCCCTCGCAGTGGACCTCTCGTTTGCAGAGGAATTTCAAGTTCAAAAATTAGCAATTATTATCTGATAAACTACACTGGTCAATGACCTATTAAAGGACTATCAAATCTGTCTCTAATTTATAAAAATATATAAGGACTACATTTCTATATGACTCTCAGAGGACAGTTAATACTGGTCCTAAATTAAAAGACACGCCCAATATTTTAAAAAGGTACTTCTGACATAGATAAACAAAGGAAATCGTGTTTCCACGTCCCATACGACTCGTTACAAGTTACAACAAATACTTAAATTTTGATATCATGCCGCGACTAGGGGCTGTAATAGTAACTTCAAATTTTAAAACGATTATCTAATTGCATGACCTTTACCGAAATGTTCATATTAAAAACAGACTCAACAATAACACGTACCTATTCTAGCATATATCACCATAGCAAATCACCTGTCTTGTGTCGTAAATATGAGAAACTACGAGTGACCTTCCCCACAACGCAAATGTTGTCTCAGTACGGGAATTGAAGCCAACGACTTTTCGCTTCATAGCTTTATTTCAAATACTTCACGGAACCTGTCAAATAGCTGTGTTTATATACGCATTTTTGACAGACTTCGTGGCACAGTCGTCGGCTGTGAAGCGTGAGTTCGCGGGTTCGACCGCACACGGAGAAAAGTTGATGTGATCCACTAGTAAATCTCTGATAGTATCTCATGCTCACGACACATACATACATACATACATACATAAACACACGCCTTTTTCCCAGAAGGGGTAGGCAGAGGTGCTACCAGAACACCCACGTTTCGCCTTGTATATTCCGTCCCACGATCTGATAGGGGGCGAGCCTATCGCCATATCGGGCACAAATTCCTGACTCCGGGCTGATAATGAATAGAAAAATTCAATATTACTTTGCCCGACCCGGGATTCGAACCCGAGACCTCAGCTTTGCAATCATACCGTAGTACCACTACGCCAGTCTCACGACACAAGACTTGATTAATGTAGGTCAAGACTATTGATGTGACTAGAAACTATGTATTTTATTTTTGCAACGCTAAATCAATCTCTCTCTCTATCTTCAGCCACAGGAAGTAAACTGCTGAATAAACAAACAACAAAACAATAGCCTCACTAATGTTTTATAACAATCTTGATACCCTTAACCTATAAGCCGCTAATAATCAACCATGATTAAATAATAATGAATATCTAACTAAAACAAAAACTTTAATGATAGATGATTGTCATGATCATTGCAAACTTAATATAATTTATTAAGACATCTCTGTCAATAAGGAAACACAAGTGCTACTTTGTAACTTAAACACCAGTAAGTGGTAGAGCCACGCTGTTGTCAGTCATGACTCAGCATGAAAGGGCAGGTTTATCCTGGGCGGTACCACCGTCACATAGTAAATCGACGTGAAGCGACAGCTCAGCTGTAGCGTTTCGTTCGGTGAGTGAGATTGCCGGATGCTCAATACCCCTTTCTTCTTCCCATCCCTTTTCCTTCCCGTTCCCCTTTCAATTGGGCCGGCAACACATCCATGATCCAGCTTTATAGATGCTCATGGGCGGCAGTGATCACTTACCATCAGGTGACCTGTTTCCTCGTTTGCCGTCCTAGCAATAAAAAAAATTAGTAGTGCAAATATAGGATATTCATGGCTCTTTACGATGGGGTTGCGACCTTCCTACATGCACATATTAAAATTTATTAATTTCAAATATTCCTGGAACATCGCTTTTATGTTTATTAATTCAAATCGCTAGATCTTTGGAACTAAATCGTTTTACCCCTTTTAGGTGAGGTCAGGTATATTATGCTTTAATTAATTCAAAAAAATGAATAACATTTAACCATTACAAACTTGTACGAAGATAGTTAATAATGGGTTGAAGATAAAGAAGTATGTTTTAATGTAGATTTTTTCCTTATCTCAACGACATTAGTCTATTCATAAAAACGCTCAATAAAGAGCACTTTTCCATAGCAAAAACTCATTTTATTCCATCTTCCTAGATACATCTTAGAACAGCAGTATGAATATCGTCATTTCCGATCTATTTACCTAACCACAGTTGCTTTACAAAATCAAACATCAAGTTACGAAACATTTCCAATAATACGGAATTCAGGCACAGAATGGTATTACAATATTAATCAACCGAATGAAACAACCGATCCTTTGGAACTCCACTCGGGCGGAATTCATTTATTAGATATGATCGCAACTTTATCATTCCACTTGGAAAATCTAATTAAGATGTGTATTGTGTTTTTGTTGTGTTATATGTTATATGCAAAAGTGCGTGGTGGCCTCGTGGTATCGGACCAGACTCGGCTGCCTACATGTTCACGGTGGTCGCGGGTTCAAATCCCAGGGCACACCTCTGACTTTTCGGAGTTATGTGTGTATTGATAGTCAATCACCACGCACTTTAACGGTGAAGGAAAACATCGTGAGGAAACCTGCATACCGTAGCGATTTTAAAAAATTTCTACGGTGTGTAAGTCCGCCAACCCGCACTAGGCCAGCGTGGTGGGCTATATGGCCTAACCACTCTCAATCGTACTCTCGATTGTAGAGGAGGCCCGTGCCCTGCAGTGGGTCGTATATGGGCTGATACAATACAAAAAAATATGTTATGTTACCGGAATATTTGTAACATGGCGGTTATCTTAGAGTATTTTTAATATTCAGGTAGCGTTGGTACTTCAAAAACGTATAGAAAAATGGTGGTGCCGGGCCACCTTTTTTTGCTCTCCCATTGGCTGACATTTGACAGGTCGTCCAACATGCACGAATTATTTGAAAAAAGAAAAATGAACTAAATTATTAGGGTTATTAATTCCAGAAACAACTCATTTACGAGTACATACACGCCATTGTAATTGCGTACGAAATGTTTACGGAAGCAAGTATGTGACTACTGGTTTATTATTTTTAAATAATTACACGTACTTTTGTTGTATTAAAGAAACATTAACATTCGAATAACCTTGAATTTGTATAAGGTCCAAAGTATTAACATTAAAGGCTTCACGTCATTTTCAATTAGTAAAATTTAAAGTAAACTAAAGATCAAAAATGGAATACAATCTTTACAAAGATAAGTATTTATGATAGAATTATCACACTCGTAATGTTTATCAGGTATACGAAAATAGTAATAAAACAAAAAAAAAGATATAATGTTCTTGGAAAAATTATACTGCTTATACACATAAAAATATAATCTCATTTTAATCTCCACAATCATAATTATACATGCGAGTTGAAAAAAAAGCACACATTTTACGCCAGCCACCCACCCCCTGGAACAATTTTGGAAAATAAATTGCATTTTGCATATACATTTTTACTCAAAGGAACTGCCACGCCCGAGAATCGAACTCAAGCCCGAACCATTTCAAGCTTACATATTACCACTTCACCAATCACAAGAAAATCAAAAATATTCAATGCAATAACTTTGTAACAATAATTAATACGTAATTACTTTACGTAGGTATTTAAACAGTTTGTTGTTTTCTTATGATATAAAGATTGTGCTCGTATCATTATTGCCTTAATTACGTTTAAACAGATGGTATCAGGTATATTAACTCTGCTTGCATACGAATTTATAAGTGATAATACTTATACATACAGATACAAAGTGAATACAATTATGGCATGTTCTGTTTCTATCTCTATCACTCCTACGAGTAACATTATCTTCTTTCTTTATCCAATGATTTGTCGCGCACAGGATTTGTTTGGGATGTCTGCTCTGAGTTAATATTGAATATCTTTAAAACATTTTTATTATTTAATTTATATTTTAGTGGTAGTACGAGTAGTGTGTATTGGTTTTAAACAAGACAGCATAATTGTAGCAACTGGTCAGAGACTTTACTTATTAACACTGCACTTTACTGATCATGTGTTAGTGCGGCCACATTGCCGTGCTAGAAACAACATACATACATAAACATCACGCCTTTTTGCCAGAAGGGGTAGGCAGAGGTGCAACCAAGACACCCTCGTTTCGTTTTATGTGTTCCTTCCCACGGTGTGATAGGGGGTTAGCCTATCGCCATATGAGGCAACGGCCATGGCCATTCCGAACTCCGCGCTAATCATAAATAGAAAAATCCAAGATTACTTTGCCCGTTTAGGGCTTCGAATCCCAGACCTGAGCGTTGTAATCGTGCCGTAGTACAGCTACACCACCAAGACAGCTAAGAAAAAAAACAAAACGCAGTAATTTCCACCTTCGCGGAGCGCATTACAACGTCAATTTGAAAAGCATAAATTGTTGTGATCGGAATAAGTCCGGCGTAACGCGGACCACTCAGCGCTAACTAGATAACAATCATCGAATTGATTGAAAAACCCTTCGCAGTTAATAGAACCAATTGACAACACTTGGCCACGTACGCAGCTATTTATAAATGTATCGGAGTTATTGAACTTTTCTCATTACGTTGGATATAAATAATATTTTTTCGTTGTAATTTAAAAGTAACGGTTAGAAACACAGGTATGTTTGTAACAAGCCGTAAGCTGTAGTACAAACTTTAAAAAATGTAAATTATAATATTATTAACGGACTGAACGCGGCTGCCGAAACGGTGGTCGCAAGTTTGAATCCCAGGATACATCTATGACTTTTCACATTAAATCTGATGGAAAACATCATGAGGAAACGTGAATGCCATGGAGATCTTTAAAAAATCTACAGCATGAAGACCACCAACCCGTAGTATGCCAGCGGGGCGGACTATGGTCTAAGCTTCTTAATCAACCTCTCGTTTGTAAAGGAGGCTTTGGCTTAGCCGTGGGTGATTCTCGGCTGACACAGTACATTATAGTATTTTATCTTAGCCTGCCACACACGTTTAAGTGCTTTAAAACTAGTGTACATACATACATAAACACACGCCTTTTTCCCAGAAGGGGTAGGCAGAGGTGCTACCAGAACACCCACGTTTCGCCTTGTATATTCCGTCCCACGATGTGATAGGGGGCGAGCCTATCGCCATATCGGGCACAAATTCCTGACTCCGGGCTGATAATGAATAGAAAAATCCAATATCACTTTGCCCGACCCGGGATTTGAACCCGAGATCTCAGCTTTGCAATCGTACCGTAGTACCACTACGCCACCGAGGCAGTCCGCCAAAACTAGTGTTGTTGACGATAAAAATGATTCACATGTTTGATAAAAATTAAATAATTTAATCAAGATTCAAGACGTGATATATGGTGTAAACATTGATAATAGTGAATGACGTACAGACACAGCGTTCAGATAACAGAATCAAGAATTATAAATTATACGAAAACGGTCACATAGATAGTCCTGACCCCACATTTTAAAATAAGTATTGTGCTTTGGATATCATAAACTATGAGAGACTTTTCGGTCTCACAATATCCAAATCTAAAATACAGTCTAAAATACATAAAAAATACTTGTAGATAACTTAAACATGAATTGTCTCATTGTGGAGTTTAACTCGTTTACCGTTTACTAAGGAAGGCTAACGTGAACAATAATTCAATGATATATGAAAAATGTGTAAAGAATATTTATTTATTTACTAAAGGATTTCCCACAAGGAATACGCATAATATGAATATATCACACATTAAACAATCACCGTGTTTCCTCAGTTATAGGAAATGACAACAAGCTTAACAAAAGATCAACAAAAATTAAAATAAAATGAAACATTAACTAAATTTAAATTTAAATTTGTAAATCAATATAACAATAAAAAAAGAAAACATGAAATTAATGTTATGTATTTTTAAATTAAACAAGTAATAAAATTATAAAGAATGAGATCAAAGGAAAAAAAATAAGAACGCAGAAAAAACAAATATGCAGTTAAATATTATACTCGTAAATGTGTGGCAGGACATAACTTCACGCAGGCACGTTAACAGATTTAGCAAAATGTCAATGTCAAATGATTAAGATAATATCACGTATGCACGTATCACCTTAATATATAAGCATCATTTGTTCAGTCAAATAAACAGTCTCATACAGGGTGACAGTCAGACTCACTACATGTTGTGTTTCCATTTTCCACCCTGGCCTAACCACTGGCAAAAATGTACCATATCATTTGTGAGAGATATATATTTATTTAAAATTACATCTAGTTCAAGTACGCTTACCAACCCAACATGATGTATTCAGATTTTATGCATCTATTTAATTTTTGTTTTCAGCTCTGTTGATTTTGTTTACGAATAATTATTGTTAAAAATATGAATTTATTTAGACGTGTAACTACTATTTTAGCTCATTGTTATTGCATTGTTCGTCTGGTCACATTGCCTAGGAACAATGACGCAATAAAAATATTCAGTGTTGAAGGTTGCACAAAATTGTAATTAATGTATTTCTTGCGAACTACACACGGGAGCAAAAAAATCGACTCAATCTTTTAACTGTCGTTGTAACGTCTCTGACAAAAAAAAATAAAACTAAATACCATTGTTTGTCCTAAATTCTTTAAATTCTAGGTCTTAGCTTTTAAATGAGCCTAGGTTTAATCAAATAATAGTTTGGTTCACTACTAAACATCAGGTTTAGTTTTAAGTAGCGGAAAAATACTAAAATGACAAGCGAAAAATAAAAAAAGAAAACAAGTTGATGTCAGTTTTTTTTTATTAATTACAAACGAAACATTATCAATATTTAGTGTTACCCCCCCTTGCCCTAATTACAGCTTGCAATCGGCTTTTCATTGTTTTAATTAGCTTGACAACGTTATTCTGCGGTATAGCTTCCCAGTCCTCTGAAAGTGCAGCTTTAAACCCGTCTTTGGTTGCTGGGATAGGATTTCTAGCTCGAACTTTCCTTTTGATTTGATCCCACAAATGTTCAATAGGATTTAAGTCCGGGTTACGCGCTGGCCAGTCCATAATTTTAATTTGCACTTCTTGTAGGTATTGTCGTACGCAGGTTGCTGTGTGAGGACGGGCATTGTCGTGCATTAGAATAAAGTTTTCGCCTATAAATCCTGCGTAAGGAATAACATGCTCTCCCAAAATTTCTTCAATATATCGTTCTGCAGTCAGACCTCTTTGCCGTCCCCCAGTTTCTACGAAAACCAACTCGGTTTTCCATTCGGTTGAAACGCCACCCCACACCATACAAGACCCTCCCCCAAAAGCAACATTTTCAGCTATGCAGCATTGTGCAAATCTCTTTCCTGGCCTTCTATACACTGGTCCTCTTTTTTAGACATTTTAGTGCAAAGATGCGCTCTGAGTCGATTTTTTTGCACCCGTGTGTATATTCCTGTATAAATTATATCATTTAATCATATCTCGATAGCCCCGTGACAGGCATAGCCTAGTGTGGGCATCACAATTGTTCCTATTTTGTAACTAAGAAAGTATAATAAAGATTATATTTATTAATTTCTTTTTTTATTCTATGGTAATGTGCACAATTTTGATGAGAGTTGATGTAACGGAGACTTAGATACTTATTTACTTACTTGAAAGCTTTAAATCCGCTGCGCTTCATAAGTTTACATTTTATGTTAGTTTTTCGGAGTAACAGTTAGTGTTTCGAAGTGGTAGAGCCATGACTCAGCATGAATGGGCAGGCTCGTCCGGGGTAGTACCACTGTCTCACCGAAGATCGACGTGAAGCGACAGCTATGCTGTGAGTGAGACTGCTGGATGGCCAATACCCCTTTTCTCTTCCTATCTTTTTTTCTTCCCGCTCCCCTCCTGATCTGATGGGCCGGCAACACATTCATGATCCAAGTGTTGTGGATATTCATGGGCGGCAGTGATCACTTACCATCGGGTGACCTGATTGCTCGTTTGTCGGACCTATGCTAAAAAAAATAACACTTACGAATCTTTCAAATAGGACAATGTGTTTCGTGATACTATATCGATTCAGTCCATGAATATAGTTCTAAATTGAATACTGAGTTAAATTATTGTTGACTAAACTTCAATTATTCAATCTTAAGTTAAATTGTATGCTGGTTTTATTAAGATTATTGAAATTAAATCGTTGGATTAATTAAAATATCGAGAATTTTAGACTCAAAACGTTTTCACAAGAAGACAGACAAAAGCACTATATAGCAATGTACATCACAGAACATTATAAAGAGAAATAAAACCAATACAACCTCTTTAATAGTGATGTTAAATATGTTGTTATTAACTCTCTCCCTCAACATAATCAAACAATAACAAACATAATACGAAACCAAAACGAATTAATTATTTACCAAACCATACATTTATTACATTTCATTTTCTTCAGAAATTTGAAACAAGGGAAACAACTTTATTTCAATAGTTAACTTGTTCTACTAGAAACCAAGGGCCATAAATCCATACTTTGCATACTTAACTAAAAATATTGTATTTTACCTTAATAAGATACCTGGTCACGTTTTCCCGAAGCTAAAAAGCCATTTTTATTCGGGACAAATCATAATCATATAAAGGAAATGCCGAGTGCGAAAAGTAGACATTGCAAATATGACCACGCGTTCTGATGCACTTTTGGCTATGTTTGGTTGGATATAAATTTTTACACCACAATTCTAATGATAACCAATAATGAAAACTTATTGGGTTTCTAAGTAACCTTTTAATAGTCTGTATCGTTACGTCGCATGGAGTAAACATAACTTAATTTTTAGGCACACGCCACAAATACTTAGCTTTGATTTTAGGACCGACAGTCTCCTTGACAGTTTCACAGGTCGATGGCCTATGATTAGCAGTAAACTTCCTGCAGCTGAAGAGAGAGAGAGTCTATTTGGCTAATACATTTCTTGAAATTACATATCATTAAATCCTTAATGTTACTTTTGACACAAAGTGGACATTGACTAAACTAATGAAGAGCCTAAGCAAGAATCGTTACTAATTCAAATATTGTTACTTGCGGTAAATAATACACTAATATTATATTAATATTAATATGTAAAGCTAATATTGTATGAAACTATAATGCGTGTAATTACTTTACCTTAGAACAACATCGATCCTAGTTTAATGTAGCAAGAGGAAGCCAATAACTGCGTTAGGTATGCTGGAAAATTGACAATGTGTCATACTTCGATAGCGTCGATAGCTTATAACGAGAACTTCCTGATAAACTATTAATTGAGGATATAATATAAACTATAGATGGTACGACTGCCTCGGTGGCACCGTTATACTCTTATACGATTAAAACGTTGAGGTCTCGTGTTTGAATCCCGGATCTGGCAAGTGACATTGGATTTTCTATTCATTACCAGCCTAGAGCCAAGAAGTTGTGCCCGATATGGCGATAGGCTCGCCCCCTATCACATCATGGGACGGAACACATAAGGCGAAACGTGGGTGTTCTGGGCTGTTGTGTATATTTATTTATTTCATGTTCAGTCTACAATCTGATTTCGAACGGTCCGCCATAATTGGTACGACTGAACAGAGATAGCCATATCTGACTAAAGGATAATCTACCTGGATACTTAAAATCGGATGTTTTGTAGCCACATTGTTACTTTAGTGAAATAAAATGTATTCGTCCTACTAATGTAAATAGTGCAAAAGTCAAGATACCTGCGAACCCATAGAAATACAATCCTAGTCGAGAAGTCATAAATCGGTAACACAAATTACCCGCTATCGAATCATATCTCAAAGGGGATAAAGAGGCAGGCAATCGTGAAATATAAGCAAAATATCTGCAGACATGGAAATCATGCGCTGACCCCGAGTAAGTGGGGCAAGGGCGAGAAGACAGTAAACACAGCATTGAAAACCTCATTCTCATTAGTATCATTTGGCATTTTCCTAGTGTTTCAGAATTTAGCATATCTGTTGCAGCTTAGTTTGTAATAGCCATTTACAAATCATTGTTGTTTGTTTTTGGAATTTGTTATGGATATCATTGTAATTCGTTTATTACAGTAATGTAAAGATAATGATGTTGATGATGAATATTATATTCTTATTCAATCCATCCATCCATCAGCCAAAGGAAGTCCACTGCTAAACATAGGCCTCTCCCAATGATTTATTATATTATCAATTAAATACCATTAATTCTTATTATTCTATTCTCTTATTCAATCATCCATCATCCATCCATCAGCCAAAGGAAGTCCACTGCTGAACATAGGCCTCTCCCAATGATTTCCACAGTGACCTGTTGGAGGCAGCCTGCATCCAGCGACGTCCCGCGACCTTTACCAGGTCGTCTGACCACCTAGTGGGTGGACGTCTCTTATTCAAAACCATAAATCAATTCGGCCACAGAAAGTCCACTACTTAACATAGGTCTTCTCTTGAAATAAAACAAATTCTTACGGATTTTATCGCGAATTTAATTTAATTTTTACATTTTTTAATTTCCCGACGTTTCGATCACTTTACAGTTTTCGTGGTTACGAGGTCAGTCACAATGTAAAAATTAAATCAAATTCGAGATAAAATCCGTAAGAATTCGTTTTATTGCAATGTGTAACATTCGCGTATGTCTAAGAAACCATTAGTTAATTGTAAATTCTGTCATTACTAATTCATACCATAATCTAATCAGTAAAAGAGTGGAAAGTTTTACAGTACTTGAAGCTATTTATAAAAGAAAAAAATAGTAAAAATTGTTTTCAATTCATGTAGAGAATTCAGATACACACTCAGCAATCTAGCTCGATGAATTTTTAATTAAGTAGCCTTTCAATACGCGTCCTTCCAAAAGGTCAACTCTGATTGCTTCGTTGTCATCGCGAGGTTTTCATGCTTCGACGTTTTCTTTACTGTTGAATGATTTGAATGTCAGATCTATGTCGGATTTCTTGTCACGGTTATCCCAAATATACTTCTTAATTTTCTACATTTGCGTGGGCTTTTTTAATTTCATTTAGAGCAATTCCCTCCTTATAAATATATAAACGTATTTTATGTTTATTTTTATTTATTGGAAGTCATTAAAATAGTTTATGTAATAGTGCATTACATTTTATTAACTCTATATTATGAGGTCCAAAGGTTTTCGTTCTTCCGGTAATACTATGTTCATTTGGTATATGCCTTCACCTTCATAGAAAATATATTGAAATATTCAACATTGTCCGTGTGCGCTTATTTTATATTTTATATGTAAATATTTTCATAAAAGTCCCAAGTCTATGTAATTTACAATCTTGTCAGTAAACAATGATAGGTAATTACGTTCCAACTCCCTGTAATGATCTTGTGTTTTGGAAAATTACCATACTTATGGTAATTTCGCTTTTGCATGCAACGTTAAACGACACAGACACCAAGGTGCAAAATAGTATAAGTACAGATTAGTATATTTGCTGTAATTATTTTTTTAATCGCAACAGTTTGAGTTTTTTTATGAATTTTGATTCTACTATCAGTGTTCTAAAATCTGAAAGGTACTATGATTTTGAGGTACTGTGATTTTGAGGTAGTAACTGTTTATATCACGAAATGGGCCAATCTGCAATACGCGTTTTTTTTTCATTGAAATATGATTTATCCGGATAAATAAATCCAGTTCGGATTACGGGTAAATAGGCGCGGGGTGGCAACATTATATAAAACTATGCAAATCATATGTTTATGCTTATAAAAATATATTTGACTGCATTCACGGTCCAGTTGTTTAGACGCCGCCTTTGAGATACCGCGGGTTCGGTCCCAACACCGAGACAAATATTTGTGTGAGCTATAGGTATTGGCGTCGGGTCTGGGTATTCATAAAACCGAAAAGTCTTTCCTAGTTTCTGATACCCACGACGCAAGACTCGATCTTCGTGTGGGGTCAGGTCTATATATGTGACTGTTGGATGTATTTATTTCAACATAACTTAATCCTTCTTTAAATAAGCAATCTCTTTTTTAAAATGCCATTAATGACAGAACTATTAAAATAGTAACATTACATAACTGTTAAGTATACAGTAAAAATAATATAAACATTTGCAAACATGGACATAAAATCACACAGTACAGAATCATTCAATTATTTTTAATTTTATTACGTCTCACGCGTACATTATTACTTAAAAATCCTTGATCTAAATGTACTTAAGTGTTGTCTCGTATGAATATATTTAGACAAGCAGTAAGCCCACATTCCGAGTATTCCAAGGACGGCAGGCAGGTCGTTGACCCTACTTTTACCAGTCAACTTTAAGTGTGTACTTAATGTGCTTAGGTTACACTTCAAATGCAACCTGTTTAATAAAGACTTCTCTTTTTTATATTTCGTATTATGTGTGGAAAAATACGATCTGGGCGTATTAACAAATAATTATTTGTTTAACGTGTACACTATAGATGAATGAATTAATTACTAGTGCAAATGTATGAGTTAAGCCCAAAATAGTTCGCAAGGGAGTGCTATTACGAGTGGGTGTTCGTGAGTGAATTATGATAAGCTGTTCGTCATAATTAATTATAGAACTTGAATGTATATTTATATTTTTTCATTTTCTAAAACAAATTACTGCACTCGCTTATGATTGTCAAATGTTGTCCTCGTTGAAAAGTTAAAAATACAATTTCAGAATATTTTGTCAAAGGAATGTAAATGTATTTAGTCGATAGCGTTTGTAACGCTGACCTATGCCTCGACGTCACTCTAGGGCCGGCAAAATATAGTGGGACGAGGCTACCTATGTCTGTCGTAGCAAACAATTTTAGGCATATGGTAATTACAAAATAGGCCTCCTATACTTATTGGAGATGTGACGGACCGATATGATCTTTAAAGAGAACTGATGTCTTATCATACGAGATTGGGAACTTGAAAAAAAAAATTGGAGTTCTTTGCTCTTTCGTATCCTGATGACTAAAGGGCAGGCCGGGACGGAATGGCAAGGGATTTAATTTTTACCGAAGGATATTCAAACTTATCTGGTAGGAATACGACATAAATTCCAATGTTTGAAATTGATGCCGCGATATCGAGAACTTTTTCAAAAAATTAAATCCCTTGCCATTCCGTCCCGGCCCCTAGACAGTTAAATCAATTTTCAAAATGTTATAAAAATTCATCTACATTAAAATAATACATTTCATGGTTATGCAGTTTTGCTACTCGAAACAAAATCTTTAAGACAAAGGCAGTTTGCACATAAAAAGGTATCGCCATTTCAGTATCAAATCTTCGCGGATAAGAGATATTATAATGCCAGTGTCATATTGTCTATGTTTTTTAATCATACTGATATTACAATGGAGAGGTTGTATCGCGGACGAATATAAAGACACTGGTACTCCATACAAATAGAAACAATAAGTGTATTTCAAGATTCCCTTTATGAAAATACCTTTATTTGTTACAGGAATATTGCCGGACAGAACAAATCGAATAGAAGACATATATTTAAGGTTTTATAATGGGTAAGTTTTTTTTTCTGTGTACAAGTTGTAAAATATTTAAAAAAAATCTAAGAATAAGTATCAGCTATCCTTATATAATTACCGAGACTCAGTAATCGGGGTCAATATGTATCAAGAAATAATTATTTCTTATCATATTTTTTTGATACTTATGTTGTTCATTTATTTTATTTAACACTTTGTACAATTAAATAGTACAATAGTGTTGTATCCATTTTTTTTATAATTAGGAACCTACACTGTCAACCCTTAAGATATAAATAATAAATAAATAAAGGAAGGTACAGGGAAGGAAAAGGCGATCTATCAACACATAGCAAAATAAATATCTTGTTTATGTATAAACAGCATAAAACTCAATGTCATGATCATTAGAATATCGTATGATTTACGTAATAAACAGTAAGAAACATAGTAATTATTTCTTGCACTAAGAAGTGACGTAAAAGCTTAGTCACCCGCAGACCTTCGATAACATCGAATTAATTAGTGGAACGCTGACAATTTCATTACAGGTTAGTAATTTATTTTTTAAGTTGTTATTGGTCGATAGTATTAAATATATACAGTTAGAGCAAAACTGTCCCGAATTGTAGTAATTTATTTTTAATTTAGTAGCCGACTTTAAAAAAGGAGGAATTTCTCAATTTGTCGGATTTTTTTAGTACACTTATCCCGCAGGGTTGCACTGCATTAATGTAATAAAACAAGGCATTTTTTTCTCTATCCCTCGGTAATACTATTATTATCCTATGGATGATACTCTTTGGCCTTTACTTACATAGTAAATGCAAAATGTTCTTATGATTGTTTGCGTAATTATGGCGTAAATTATTGATGACTTTCGGTTTTTCTCTACACTATCATCCATTATAAAATAAAAAATACCAATTATACCCAGACTGCGACAGAAAACGAAGCCAGGTGGTAGTTTTAGGGACAACAGAGACAGACACAAAGCAACTAAAATTTTCGCAAAAAAAAAAAACAGCGGCGATTTTGTTTTTGCAATTATTTAAGTATAATGTTTGGGTTGCAAATACGTAGTTTATGATATAATAATAATTTAAACCGTAACATTGCGATTTTTAAAATAACATTACATCTACATTTAACCGAAAACAATAAATAAATACATCGCACATAAAAGTTACTGACATAAACCAGCGGATTAACCGGTTGAAGTGGCACAAACAGCAGAGTAAACGCAATGTTGTGTTCCGGCTTGAATGACATTGTAGCCAGAATAACTACTGAACTTACTGAGTCTTAACATCTTATGTCTCAGGATTGCGAGCGCAGTGTAATGCCAATAATTGCTTTGTTATTCACGATATTGTTTAGTTTTGCTACTGTCTATGAGCGGTCGTATCGCTTACCATCAGGCGAATGGCATATTCGTCTCGCCATTCATTGCAATAAAAAAAACAGCACAGACTACTGAAAACCGATAGGAACTAAAAAATTAAGGGGGGTCGTCACGTACCGGCGAGCGCAACATAACTTGTCCAATAATTAGTAAGACAAACAACATAATAAAGCTTATAGGATAACGTTGGACGCAAACCGCTCTAACAAGTCGCTGTAGAAATATTTAGAGGAGGCCTGTGTTCCATAGTTGATTTCCTGTGGCTAAAGATGACGACTGACTTATCATATAGTCTAGAATATACATACATACATAAACTCACGCCTTTTTCCAAGAAGGAGTAGGCGGAGGTGCAACCAGGACACCCACATTTCGTCTTGTATGTTCCATCCCATGATAGGGGGCGAGCCTTTCGCCATATCGGGCACAAATTCATGACTCCGAACTGGTAATGATTAGAAAATCCAACATCACCGACCCAGGATTCGAACCCCCGACTGAACCAGAACTGCGCCACCGAGGCAGTCCTTATAATAATAAAAGTTTAGAATATAAATAATAATAAACAGGTATAAATACTATATTAGTGCAGATAGTATCAGTTACAAATGAAATAGAGCATTATACTCGTATATAGTATTAATTACAGTCGAGCCTAGTGACAGCGCGTAAGTAATGAACTGTGATTCTCGATAAATTGATTTTGCATAAGTTTTTCATTCGTGAAACACAATTAACCTGCGATTTATTTTGCATTCACCATAGCGACTAACTATAAAATAATATAATAATTTTCATAATGTATTTCTCCCGTACAAGATGGTAGAACTGAAACCAACTTAAACTATAAAGGATCTAGTGTCTTTTCCGAAATCCCCTTGGAATTATTTCGAAGAACGTAATAGAATAGTATTCGCAAAATACGTCAATCGGTGGGAAAACCAAGCTCATGGGGGTTATTATATGATCGGAAACGAAACACAAATGTTCGGACGCCGCACGTAAACTGTACGAATGTGCCTGGGTACTCCACAAAATGTTCGAATCCTCTGTCGTACGTCCCAACTATAGCCTTAGTTCGGAGTGAATAATAAGCATCATAGAGAATAGTGTTGATTTTTAAAAGTGGAAAAACTTATAACTTACTTCAGACGTCAAAGGTCCGAATATTCGAGTTTCGTTTCGGATCGTAGAGTAACCCCCCTAGACCGATCCGATATCAATATACTTCCCCAATAAATATATCGCGCCGATAATAATATTTATTTAGATATGGTTTATTGTACACAAACATAAAAAAAACCTTACAAATCAATGAAAACACTAAAACTAATGGCATGGTTACAATAGGCGGCCTTATCGCTAGCTGCGATCTCTTCCAGGCAACCTTAGAATGGACTGACTTACAGTAATATCAAATTACGGGGTAGTACAAAGGATGAAAGAAAAGAATAATAGATAATAGTGCGTAATGACAGCAGCACTACTAGTGAAAGGGCACCGGTACTGCATTTATTAACATACCCACTGAGCATGTGTATGAGCAAGTCTTTGTCTATTAACGATCTGTGGCGGGATCCCGAAAAGGCCAATGTCCTGAAAGTCTTCTTATTTGGGATCATTACCTTAAGTTTATAGTTCGGTCTATATTAGATGGAGTCTCGGAACTTGCAAAATTGAGAAAAAATTGTAGTGCCGGAACACCTTTTTATATCCGCCAATCAGTACATACAAAGTTTGACAGCTTGAAGAGTGCGTAGATTATATGAAAAAATAAATTAAAGATATAGATGAGCGTTATTGAATTACAATTATCAAATTTATTAAAATTGTTAAATCGCATTCACGAAGACAGAGAGTTTCACGACTGAACCATTGTTTTGATGCCACAGTAAATAGCATAAAGAACAAAACACATTTGATGCCACAATAAATAGCAAAAAACTGATACGCTTAAGTTTCATACGTTTGAAGTAACTTGCGTCATCTATTAAGGCCCGTATCTATGCATGAAGCGTATACGAGTATACTCGCGGTTATTAAGATTCATGTCTGCAGGGTTGATACATTGGCAGAACAACGGTATCAACAGCTCTTCCACTGTCCCACTTATTTGCATGCATAATGTCAATGTGCTTTACATCTAATAGTCACGTAGGGTCGCCAACTTAAGTACAAGATCGCGCGGACGTGAGAAAGGCCACTTTAGCCGAAATCCTAGTACGTGCCTCCAACGAAATATTACAAATGGATATGGAATTATTACATTTGATTTTATAAATATTCTGTGATATGGAAAAGCTGAAATGCATTGGGTCAGCAAATCTAACTGCTGGTGATGTTCCAAGAAAACGACCACCGTACACATTAATTGTGAACCACTGAGTGTGTCGCAGTTCGTCTTCACCTGTGTCCGGACACAATCGGGCCGGCATAAATGTTTCGATCGACAAATGGTGGTGGATACCCTATCTAGACAGCACTGTATTTGGCATCAGGTACTTTGCCGGTCTAAAGAACAACTGGAATGTTTACTTTGGGCAAAATATCACAAATCTTTGGTCCTGCATATTCGCTGCTGCGTGGCGTCCTTCTCTGACACATGATCAATGATACTTAGTACTGTACATTTTTTGTCCTTGTCTTACATTAATAAAGACGCTGTGGAACACTAAGTACCTCTTTGGAGACCTATCAACATGCCAGTAATTCAATAGAACGCAATAATGTCATGTACAGTAATTACTTAGCTATTGGCTGTTAATTGCAATTCTGTGGTGGTAATGATATGTCAACGCGTTACATGCATCATTAGTGTTACGTTGTTGAATATGATTACGTGACGGTATGCACTGTCTTGCTCAGAATATTTTTAATCTGTGGTCTAATCACGAACTTGCTGTCTTATAGGAAACTAAATTTAAAATATTAATAATAATAAAAAAATAATCCATTTATTTCGAGAAAAATCTCATATTTTCCAAAAATTAAATAAATAATTTAAAAACATATTGCCGTCATGTTTTATTTTGTTAATGTGATTATTGATAGCCTTATAATATTTCTATGGAAGTGGTAGAGCACATAAGATTTGATTCTTGAAAAGCTAATTCGAGTATCGATGTCCATTCTAGTTTCTTTGGATTGTTTATTTATTGATGCTGGGTAAAATCTCTTGGGCAGCGGTCGGGAAACTACGCGATGTCTTCTCGTCCAAAATACCTCAGTGCCTCAAATCGAAAGTCTTCGATAGTTGTGTGTTACCAGTGATGACATACAGCACCGAGACGTGGCCTCTTACTATGGGCCTTATTAGGAGGCTCAAAGTCACTCAACGAGCTATGGAGAGGGCTATGCTCGGGGTTTCCCTACGAGATCGAATCAGAAATGAGGAGATCCGTAGGAGAACTAAAGTAACCGACATAGCCCAGCGATTTGGCAAGTTGAAGTGGCAATGGGCGGGGCACATAGTACGGAGAACTGATGGCGGATGGGGCCAAAAAGTTCTCGAATGGAGGCCACGAAGCGGAAAGCGCAGCTTGGGACGTCCACCCACTAGGTGGTCAGACGGCCTGGTAAAGGTCGCGGGACGTCGCTGGATGCAGGCTGCCTCCAACAGGTTACTGTGGAAATCATTGGCAGAGGCCTATGTTCAGCAGTGAACTTCCTTTGGCTGATGGATAGAAAATCTCCAATATAAGAAGGGGAAATACTGGCATTTTTATACATGCATACTATTTGCAGACTGATATTTTATTGGTGTCGATATCGCATACAAAATTTATGCGCGCGTATCAAGCACGCGCGAAGTCATTGGAGCGAGAAAAATGATTAAATAACTGGATAGGAGTGAAAGAGACAGAAACAGAAATTACGACACGGTACCGAATTTTTGTAACAAACGTTTGCTTAGCGATGTCCCCTGTAGAATAATATCTATGCTACTCTTTCAAGGACTTCGCCTTATACATTAATTGTCAGTATGTCTCACAAAATCAGAGACAAGATCCATTTACTAGTGCGGAGTATTAATAACCTTTCGGCCTTGAGGTCCCGCAAGCCATTATCGGACCCTCAACACCCAATCTCAATGTCGGACGTATAGGAACACGCGCCGGTCTTTGATTTAGCCTTTATAGGAAATACCCTTACGACTTAAATGAGTCGCTGATACATGATATTCATCTATTTCCTAATAGCTACAGAAAAGATAGTATATAGTAGCGCTAGTGGACAGAAAATATTTCCAACTCCTATTTATTTAACTTTATTAACTTCGTTGCGGGGTAAAGCCAAGTTAGACATTCCCGGAGACGCGCTGAGCTTCAATGCTCGGTGTTATTAAAATACGCGCCACTGTTGATCCTGGCTTACAGGAGTTGCAGTGACGGTTGTGAGTGCGGGACAGTCTCCTTCCTAACAGCTACACATTTTTAACTATTGAACAAAGTTTACCACAGATATATGCGCGCGGAGATCGAACCGGCGGCCTTTCGTTTCACAGCCAGCGACTTACATACCACAGAGGCTGTCAATGTCTATCATCATTTGTTGTCAGCACATAGACTTGACGCACGCACTATAACGGTGAAGGAAAACATCTTGAAGAAACCTGCATACCATAGCGATTTGTATAAATTTCTATGGTATGTAAAAGTCCGCCAACCCGCATTAGGCCAGCGTGGTGGACTATATGGCCTAAACACTCTCAATCGTACTCGCGATTGTAGAGGAGGCCCGTGCCCTGCAGTGGGTCGTATATGGGCTGATACAATACAAAAAAAAATACATAGACTTGTGTATATAATGTAATTATAGCATATAGACACTTGTATTGTCTATCATTATCTGTAAATACGCCATATTAACTATCAGCCTGCTAGTCAACACACAATAACAGATTGCGGAAAATTCAACAACACGGTTTTATCATTCATCCGCGCCATTCCAGTCCCTTTGTTACAATACATTTCAACCCCGCCGACCTAGATCGCGAGATAAACGGTGCAATACGCGATTGCAATGCCAAATGGGGTGAACGACAACTGTTCTATAAACCTCAACTGTTGTTTATTATGGACATAAAAATATGGTCGGACGAATAGATTCGTACTGCCTCGGTGGCGTAGTGGTACTACGGTACGATTGCAAAGCTGAGGTGTCGGGTTCGAATGCCGGGTCGGGCAAAGTGATATTGGATTTTTCTATTCATTATCACCCCGGAGTCAGAAATTTGTGCCCGATATGGCGATAGGCTCGCCCCCTATCACATCGTGGGACGGACTATACAAGGCGAAACGTGGGTGTTCTGGTAGCACCTCTGCCTACCCCTTCTGGGAAAAAGGCGTGTGTTTATGTATGTATGTTATGTAGTTTATGCATACAGTCTAATAGTAGAACTATTGATATTTATTGTCGATATAAATTTTTCCTATTAGCTCTAGTCGTCATATTAATCAATATGTTCATTCTCGATATATTATTTGCTTGTTCAGGCAGGCTGTGGCAGCGATTATTAAATTTCCATGAAGCGGATATAAAAGGTCCACGCTCCTTTTTCTGGCTCAATAAAATGGATATTCCAAACAATACAGAATTGCATTCAATAACGTGGAACTCGATATTGGTATTCCAATTTTCAGAACTAACAAATTTATTTCAATATTTAGTTTAAAAAAACAACCTTTTAATTTATATAGAACAAATTACAAATTTTCAGCCTTCGTCTTTGTTTGTAATGCGTCATCTAAAAGAGATGATATATTCTTAGAAGGGCATATACAAAAAAATACACAATCACGAAAAGAGCATTAACTTAACATATTTTCTCATTAACTCATTTTATTTAAAAATACCATTCAAACATTCTGTCTCGCTAATTATTAACCAACTTCAAAAAGCAGAGTAGGTCCTCAATTCGCCGGAATCTTTTTTTTATCTTACCATATTCTTGATAGACATTAAAAGCTCGAACAAGCTATCGCTACTTTTAACCTGTCCATTGCTATTTCGAGAGGAAATAGACAGTTTTGACAAGGCATTCAATTTTACATTCTAATAGAACCAGAAACTTTTCAATTCTATTTAGGCATGGACACACTGTGATATTTTAAACGATAGTTGTTAAATCTGAAACGCGACAGATATTAAAAATGATTTCAAGACGCAAATGTGAAAGAAATTTGTTTTTATCACATTTCGTCGCTTTGTTACTGACCCCTATAAAGATAAAAATAAAGTAGAGATCATTTACTATGGCGTAATACTATACTTGAACTATATTAAGAACAGAAAAACATTATTTTATCAATTTAAAAAACGATGTCTACTACATAAGTACTTCAAAAAAGGAATACAATTACAGAATACGGCATAATTTATTGTTAAAAGAAAACAACATAGAATTATATGTCAAGCTATCACACCAATCGACGTAAGTGTACCTTCCCGGTTCAACCCGTTTATATCCACATGTATAAATATTTCAACATATCCCCAATCTTAGACCAAATTGCTTAAACTAACTTTGCCCATAACTTTAAGTGCGTGGTGGCCTCGTGGTATCGGACCAGACTCGGCTGCCTACATGTTCACGGTGGTCGCGGGTTCAAATCCCAGGGCACACCTCTGACTTTTCGGAGTTATGTGTGTATTGATAGTCAATCACCACGCACTTTAACGGTGAAGGAAAACATCGTGAGGAAACCTGCATACCGTAGCGATTTTAAAAAAAATTCTACGGTGTGTAAGTCCGCCAACCCGCACTAGGCCAGCGTGGTGGACTATATGGCCTAACCACTCTCAATAGTAGTCTCGATTGTAGAGGAGGCCGCAGTGAGGCTGCAGTGGGTCGTATATGGGCTGATACAATACATAGGTGACGTATTTGACATTGCTGATGTATCGGATTGACATTTTCAAAGTCTAAGTTATTGGCAAAGTTAATTTGTGTAATCGACCCACAATTAATTAATTTAATTTAATTGACCATCGTAATAGAACTTTTCCATGCCAGTATAAAAAAGTATGTACAAGACTGTATGTTGAACTTTCTAAAATTAAATAAAATAAATAATTACACCCAACAGTCACATACATAGTCCTGACCCCACACTAAGATCGAGTCTTGTGTCGTGGGTATCAGGAGCTACGAGAGACTTTTCGGTCTCACAAACTGCCAGAATCGAAACAAATACTTGTGGTTCACACAAACATTTGTTTCGATGCGGGGATCGAACCCGCAGCCTCCCGTTTCACTGCCGGCGTTCAACCAATTGCGCCACGGAGGCTGTCATAATTCTTAAATACACAGTATCTAAAATGTTTATTTATCTAAATCTCCAACAAAAGATACACGTCTTGTTGATGATTGTCATCATGATGAATATTTTTTTGTCAGGCACACAGTGGAAGACTATGTGGACATACCACTCAGCCAAGCTGAGCGTCTTATTGACACCAAGGGCTTCGACAAAGACAAACCTGTGGTCTTCTACATCCACGGCTTCATCGAGGTGGCGCAGCAGGAGAGCATCCAGGTATTGAACTTGCGTTCGCACATAATATGTTCGCACCAATAAAATATCATATGAGCTGCCTGGAACTGAAAATTGTGGATAGCATGGCGATAGACTCAACCCCTGATACTCTGGTATGAAAAAAACCTTAAAGAACCATTGGTACCCTTTTGGCACATCTCGCCAAATCCTCCGGACGTGTAGGAAAAAGTTTTAATAATATTAAGGGCCAGTTTTACCATGTGAAGATAAAGTCCCTGAGCTATATGGCACTCATCTGTCAGGTAAAATAGAGCTTTGTATTTTCAGTGTTTGAGTATTAAATTTTTACACAATATGAATCATTTGGAAAACAATTTGAAGTTATTTTTCAATGTATATTTATGTTAATCGGAGTTACCTAATTTATATCACGATTGCAGTAAAGTAATAATATTGATTCGATGAAATTTAAATTATCTTTATTATATTATATATATTATTACACATTACCAAAATATTTACATCAAAAGCAGAAACAATTAATTGTAGAACTCTACATTCGAATACCAATTTATAAATAAAAGAGTGTTCCTACTTCAATTAAAATGCACGGCGTCAAATTAATAAGTTTTCACGACCATAAATTAATTCCAGGTCACAGTCAACGCATACTTAGAGGCTAGGCCTGGGACCAACGTCATACTACTGGACTGGTCCAACATGTCTCACGGCTCGTACTTGGTAAACGCCGCTCGGAATACCAAAAAGGTAATTTTAATCGATCTAGAACATTTCAAGTTTTTATAGGAAATATTTAAGTGTGGTAACTTGTTGAATGGCTGCTTATTTTATTTACGTCTGGCATTAAAGTGATTGTTGATATTTATTTTCGACTGCCTCGGTGGCGTCGTCGTACTAAGGTACGATTACTAAGATGAAGTCTCGGGTTCGAATCCCGGGTCGGGCAAAGTGATGGTGAATTTTTCAATTGATTGTAATCAGTCCGGAGTCAGGAATTTGTGCCCGATTTAGAGATAGTCTCGTCCCCTATCACACATTCACATATCCTGTGTCCTGGTGGCGCCTCTGCCTACCCTTTTTGAGAAAAAGGCATGTGTTTATGTATTAGTATGTAATATTTATTTTGATATTATTTATCGATAATCGAACTATCGCTTGACTCACAACAAAAAGCTGATAGTGCATAGTAGTGTATAAGTTACATATTGATTTCTGTTAATAATTAATCCTATCATTGATCATCTAATTATTATGATGATGGCGACGATCATAGTATTTAAAACGAAAGTCTAGTACGTGGCGTAATATTTAATTTTATAAATCATTGGGTAAACTTTACAATACAACTTATCAGCATTTATATGCTCAGAACAGATTAGTTGTGTTCAACCTTTGTTTTCTACGTCGTAACAAAAAAAATATGTGTCTTGAAACTTCCAAAACACTCTTATGCAGTTTACACCTGAATCGGAATTATTATTTATATCGAAAACTCAATGTTATTATAAATGTAGTATCTCAAATTCCCAATCTTATACCTCAAAAGTCGACTTAATAGTGAATAAAAAAATACACATACATAATAGTATATGTTAGCTAAATACGAAACACTTGCGTTTGTCGCTTGGCTTATTCATACCTTCACAGGTATTGAACACAAACATCCTGCGAGCAATATGTGCAAACAACTTCAAACTAGGTTTTCCTTGAATGCAATATCGGATATTCATCTATTGCAAAAGATTGGATTTGCCCACAACTAAATGGCAGATAACCAAGTCAAAGGAAATTGGCGCAGACAATTCCATGTCGGTTTCGGAACAAAAAACTAACGCAGTGATTGCAAAACAAACAACTGCGGTGCGCAAAGTCATCTTGTGGTGCACGGCAGTAGATCAGCCAAGTTTTGAACAAATATTCGACAAGACCAAGTTTTTATTTATTTAGATACACCATCGATAGTTACACATATACAATAAAATACGATTGACCAATAACATTGGACATTGCGTACTATCATTACAGGTGAATAAAACATTTTTGAAATTATTGTTGAAACAGATTACTGGTATTAATTACAATAGATTAGCATGCAGTATAAAATTAAAAATAATGAGAAATAGACAATTTTAAATCCGGTTTTTTAATTTAAAATAATATTCAGTTTTATCTTCGTAATTTACAGCTCATGGATTTCTGAAAAAAAAATGTACTTCCTTGATATTAAGAAGATATAACGCAATATTATTACCTGCTTTCATTACAGATATATATTTCTGCGTTATAACGCAATTTCAATTTATTTGGTACTTTCAAAATGGCAGTCAAGTTTAAATGAGGGGTGACCGTCGGAATCGGCTAATCGACTTAATACCCAATTATATCACAAAAAAGCTGAAATTATATTTTGATAGCCTCCGCGGCGCAATTGGTTTAACGCCGGCTGTAAAACGCGAGGCCGCGGGTTCGATCCCTGCACCGACACATAGGATTGTGACGAGTCTGTTGTGACTTGCGAAGGCAAGTCTATCGTAGTTACTGATACCCGCGACACAGGACTTGTATGTATCTGGATAGGACTATGTTTGACTGTGGGTGTGTTTATTTACTTATTATGTATTCAGGAAAAAAGTAACATTTCAATGCATTCTAACAGAAACAGTTATGTGGGTGGTGCCCTGTTGATACACAGACTGGTAGGGTGGTCACGGGTTCCAATCCCAGAGTACACATCTGAGTTTTCGGAATCATGTGTGTATTGATAGTCATCCACCATGCACTATAACGGTAAAGGAAAACATGGTGGCGACACTGCATATCATAGCGATTTGTAAGAATTTATATGGTATGTGGAGTCCGCCAACCCGCACCAGGCCAGCGTGGTGGAACATATTGGCTAACCCCTCTCAGTTGTAGAGGAGGTAGTAGAGTACGCTCGATTGTGGAGGAGACTCGTCCCATGCAGTGGGACGTATATGGACTGATAAAGTACAGTACAGTAACAAAATCCAGTTTGACTAGTTGACCTTAATTTTATCAGAACATTTTGTTACGCGTGACGAATTTCGGCAGTTCAATAACACCAAAAATATATAGATTGTTATGTAACTGAATTTGCATATGGTACCGGTTCGGCACCGATGAATCATTATTAATTGTAAATAAAGTATTAATAATCATTAATATAATATTTAAATTGGGTAAGTAAACGATAGAAATGTTGGTAGCGAACTGGATTGAGAAATCAGAGGTTATACGTTCAATCCCAAGGAACAATTTTTAGTTTTATACTAGATTCTGCCCGCAACTCCGTTTGCGTGGTTATCTTTATTAAAAAAACCCATCCCGTCTAGTCCCGTTATACCTCGCCTTGTCCGGTCTCATTCTCACTCAAGATATGTAATTCAGTCCCATCCCGTCCATTTGAGTCAAAAAAGTAATAAACATATCAGAATTTTTCCCTCATCCCACGGGACCACTACATTTTTTGGGTATACAAGTAGCCTAAGTGTTAATCCAGGGTGTCAGATATCTCCATACCAAATTTCATCGAAATCCATTAAGCCGTTTCTGAGTTCATCGCGCACAACCGCACAGACAAATAGACAGACAAAAATTCTAAATATCATTGTTTTGGGTTCTATTACGTTAATATAGTCCCCCCATTTCAGTTTTTCTCATTTATCTTCCATGTACAGACATCGATCGATTACAAATTTATTATATGTATAGATTAGCTTTGCATTCGTAACTGATTATTAATCGCTTTTAATATACGAGTATATGCGTGTTTATTCTTAATTAATCGCTCACTATTATTGTCAAGGAATGAATCAGAAACCTGCGTAGGTACTACGCTCAGCACTCATCAATGGTCTTCCTGTGATTAAACATGATGATCATGATGGCTAAAATTAAAATATATTCATCCAATAATTAACAGTGTCAACATAAATATTGTACATGTTAGTAGTTTATACCATAACTTCAACCCGATATTAATTCTCCAAACTTAGAATCATACCCGTGCATACATAAACACAAGCCTTTTTTCCCAGGGGAAGGGGTAGGCAGAGGTGCTACCAGAACACCCACGTTTCGCCTTGTATATTCCGTCCCACGATGTGATAGGGGGCGTGCCTAACGCCATATCGGGAATAAATTCCTGACTTCTGGCTGATAATGAATATAAAAATCCAATATCACTTAGCCCGACCCGGGATTCGAACCCGAGACCTCAGTTTTGCAATCGTACCGTAGTACCACTACGCCACCGAGACAGTCATCATACCTGTGTGTTCCTAAATAAATATATTCAACATTCAATTAATTCGTTTGATAACAATAAATAATATTATCAATAAATAATGTACTCGTATTTAAGTCAGCTACTCTGATCTAACTATATATATATATATATATAGTTATATATAGATATATCTATCTCTGATATAACGGTGAAGGAAAACATCGTGAGGAAACCTGCATACCATAGCGATTTGTATAAATTTCTATGCTATGTAAAAGTCCACCAACCCGCATTAGGCCAGCGTGGTGTACTATATGGCCTAACCACTCTCAATCGTACTCTCGATTGTAGAGGAGGCCCGTGCCCTGCAGTGGGTCGTATATGGGCTGATACAATACAATACAATACTCTGATCTGGATTACGATTTCCATTCTCCGAGATACTTACGTCGCTGGGTTTAAATATTTATTGGCATTTCATTCGCTAGTAAAAAATACAGTTATTCGCAAAAAACATAATACACATGCATTTTTATTGTAAACATTTATTGACGTATGAAAAGATTGTGTGAAAATATATTTATCTTATGGGCTATGGACTACGGAATTGGAACCGTTGCTTGTCGTTTGGTTTCTAGACTTCTTTAATTACTAGATGGATAGATAGACTACCATGTACGAGTAATAATAATAAGTGTGTATATAATGCAGTTCAGCGTGTGAATATGCGGTTTTGGGCAGGCCGACATGGCATGAGATAACCAACTCTCGCTGAGTCCCTATTTTCATTGTATTGCACTTACGGTCATGCGCATTGTAGTTTTTCGTACGAAGTAAAAGAAACAATCATTTTAATATGATTAATGTGAGTTAAGAATTATAATGTAAACGCAAAACATTTTCATAAATTTGCCTTTTTGTATTTAATTTTATGAACATCTATGTACTTCAACTTCACACGTTTTCAAATTATCATAACAATGATAATAATATATATAAATATTCTGTGTGATTTAAGTGTTAGCCTTGAAAATTAACTAAATTAGTATGTTATTACTAAACAGATCTCTAAATGTGATTAACAAAGATTAAAAAATTACTGACTAACGTCTGCATAAAATATTCTAAATCCATTTTAGGTGTAAAAATACTCTGTATACAAACATAACTAAGACCAAACACGTGGTTTTATTAATTTTAATTTAATTAACGTACCAACATAATTTAATTCGTAAAAAATAGGTGTTTGTAACAATACATTTACTAGTTTTTAAGCTCTTTTGATTGATGATTTTGGGTTATACGGTTTAAAAACTTTATTGAAGATATTGTAATACCAAAAAACAGTGCAGATTGGGCTCTATTCAATAACAATTAATAATATTAATACCATTTTCAGGTAGGTTCAGCAGCGGCAGAGTACCTCAACAAGTTAATAGAAATGGGCCTTCAGGTTGAAAAACTACACGTCATAGGACATTCCCTTGGCAGCCACGTCGCTGGATACACAGCTAGGGAACTCAAGAATAAATACAACAAGACTGTTAAAAGGTAATCATCACTTTAATAACTATCTATATCATCCCACATACGTCCCACTGCAGGGAACGGCCTCCTCTACAATCGAGAGTACAATTGAGAGGTCTTGGGCCGTATAGTCCACTACGCCTTGTGCAGGTTGGTGGACTTTTATGTGCCATAGAAATTCGCGAATCGCTGTGGTACGCAGGTTTCCTCATTATGTTTTCCTTCGCCGTTATAGTACGTCGTGATTGACTATCAATACACATAAGACTCCGAAAAGTCAAAGATGTGCGCTGAGATTTGAACCCGCGACCTAAGTGAACATACCGGCAGCCGCATCTGGTCCGTTACCAACAGACCACCACGCACTTACTTAATAAATGTCATTTTTTATTTAATTAGGCAAAGTACAGGAAGTTTTTCACTCTTGCTCTCTCTCTCTTCAGACACAGAAAGCCCATAGCTAAACATAGGCCTCCCCCAATTATTCGCAAAGCGACCTGTTGGAAGCGGCCTGCTTGCACCGATTTCCTATAACCTTAAATGTAAGTAGTGTACCCACCTTACAGGTGGACCCCGACAGGCGCTTTTTCTGATGTAAAGTTGTGTTTGTTTATAAGCGACAACATATCTAACAGAATATTATTTATTTATTTTATCCTTTGTTGTACACATTAACATGACTATATAAAAAAATAATAAGACAACAAAGTACAAATGGCGGTATTATGTCACTAAGGCAATCTCTACCAGACAACCAATGGATGGATTTATGAGAAAGAGAAAGAAAGATATCATCTGTATTAGACTTTTGAAAGTACTATTTATCAAATTATCCGAGATACGTAATTTGTCTGTATATTGATTCATATCCATATCCTTGGACACCTTGTCAAGTACATACCTAAGTAAATACTGGCAATAGTTGACACTCATTCTCTCTACCACTTTAAAGATATTATATACGTGAGTGTATTCATTTTATAAGTAGTCGAGATTATAGAGACGTCATAGCTAATGTTTCCATATTGTAAGCTATTTACGTCTCCCCTATCCATGGCCTTGGTCCACATATATCTCCAGCCTATTTTTAACTATAAACTATTAACTGATTTGCAGACAATATATATATAAATAGCTTATAATAAATATATAATGTCATAAAACTACTATTTAAAACGTTGGTAATCATTAAGAAAGTATTGTTATATATTTGTCTAGAAGACAAAATACAGAATGCAAGTTTGTATGATTTGCAGTTTGTGTTATAAAGCATTAAATGAATAAATTCTCTTTCCACACATTAAACCGAGACCGAGTTGCAAACATTCCTCGAGCCTCCATAAATTTATAAAATTTCACGTAAACTGCGCAATATTGTAGGATAAACATTACCTATACTGTTTTTGCGCAAATCACAGATTACCATGATTTCTCGCCAAACACAGGCATTATTTCTAAAAGATACTTATAGAAATATATTATTATGCCTAAACCATCAACATAGCTAGACTAAGGCCCAATAGTTGCCCAAAGAAGCATTGATCTACTTTCGTATGAATAGTTCTGAATGCCAATGGCTTTACCATTAAAAATATCAAATTGATGAAGGTCGGAAAAACTGAATGTGATTGACCAGAAATGTAGGCAGCAGGCGAACTTACACCAGATAAAAATAAATGATATTAAGAGAAGATTATGATATAAAAACACCGATAACTACCAAGCATCCTAGTGTTAACATCCAGGTCGATACTAAGTATAATTGCCTATCATTATCTGCCACGACGTTATTAATTATAGTTTTAATTGCAGGTGTAAAGGTCAAATACAGGACATGGGGTTATGTAAACATCTACGTAATTTAATGACAAACTTGTTGTAAATGTTATATTGCAGTTAGTACCTATAAGTGGTATAGTTAATTCTCAGGACACAAAGAATATCCACCTAGGCTCTTGTTTAACTAGTTTTTTAAACTATAAAAAGTAATGCAAAGGCCAGACGCCACATGAAGTTTTAAACCATGCTTTAACAACTAAATCAGATAATACTTTGCCAGTTGATGATTTTCCCTTTTCTCTAAGACCCGTCATTTTGAAACTAAGGCGGATTCTTGAATTGAAACGTGAGCTTATATTAATTGCACGAATGAATATTATCGTTTAGTTTAGAGTATGATTTACTGTTTACCAGCTTTGTGTTTATTTCCTGTTTATTGTCCATCTTCACTACTTTTTACGGTGACCCAAGTCTCGAATTTTCTGCAATCCTTGTATTTCTCTTCATTGATAAAATAATCAATCTTCTCATTATTCCCCTAATGAAGGACGAGATCAAAATATCGTGAACCGAAGTGAATTTATGAGGAGATTTATGAAAGTAGATGAACCTAAAATGGTACGTGAAATTCGATTACAGTAGAGATCCACAGTATTTGCGTATATCCAGGCATGATAGTATACAGTCTGTTTCGGTATTTATCTATAAATCGAAATGAGTATCATCATCTTCAGCCTCACTAACATCATTACTAAACATAACCTTCCACTACAGATGGTAATGACCCAATCTTTCCCGCAGATCTCCAGATGCTATCACCGAAACTCACCATGACTGTATGTGTTTCAGATTAACAGCCCTCGACCCTGCCTTTCCAGCGTTCTATCCAGACGGCGTGATGATGCAGCACGTCAATGAGAAGGACGCTGAGTTCGTCGACGTGATACACACCGATGCTGGCGGGTATGGCGCGCCAGTCAGAACTGGTACCGCTGACTTCTGGCCTAATGGGGGGAAGAGCATACAGCCTGGATGCCCGAGATTCGCGCCAGTACCTTTATCTGATGACAGTAAGTATTTGTACTAGCGGTTCGGCCCAGCTTAGCTCGGGTGCAAATATGCTTTTAAACCACTCCACATCGGAAAGCTGTGCAATAAAAAAATTCATATTGTACATGCCTCCGTCTTGACTTCCGTTTCTGTTGATGTAAACTGCATTACAATCCGTTGCATTGTTTTAAAGATCTAACAGTTCGTAGGGATAAAGCGATATTATTTCATACGATACATATGATTATTTAATACCTTAATACCTAATTTTACATAAAGTATTGTTGTAGCACATTGAAACTGACCAATGCTAACTTGTTTAAAAAATAAAATTGTGAATTATTTCCGTTCCAGAATTACTTATCATAACATAGATTAAAACAAAGTCGATGTACGCTGTCTGTCCCTATGTATGCTTAGATCTTGAAAACTACGCAACGGATTTTAATGCGGTTTTTTTAATAGACAGAGTGATTCCAAAGAAAGCTTTATTTGTATAATACACATACAGGATGTTCCAGTTTGTACGAAAAATAGCATGTATCTGGTGTGGAGTGGAATCAAAAAACATCTGCACCAAGCGAAGCTGGGATGGGCCGCTAGTCTAATATAATCAAATGTTGTATGTAATGTAAACTATAAAATAAAATGTTAGCCATTTCAGGGAACTTCTTACGTTGGTCAACATAATGAAAAAAATAATTACTTCTTAATATCCTTCCCTTCTTTTATATACCTGCCAAAAGAATAAAAAATTGTAAAAGATATTTTTATGTAAACAAATATTATCTTGTTTAAAGGTCATTTAAAATCTCTAGATCAACTGAAGTTATCTCCTTGACGCATGCGACTGTGTCATCTCTTATCTTTATGCGTTATCATAGTTTGTTGTGGCAATAAAATAAATCAAAGCAAGATACATCCAAATGGAGATAGCTGTTGGCTCCAAACCTACCATTTAAAAGTTTCGTAAAAAGTAATTTTTTGTCTTCCTTGTACTAATACGATGGATTGCCACGAAACATATTTTATACAATTGTAAAAAGAATTGTTTTATGTACGGTAGATTTATCTTCCTAAGTTATGTTAGGCCAACATATCACGTTTTTGGAAATCGAAGACTCGCACAAAGCAATTTACTTGGTCTAGGACTCGAATGCAAACATTCACGTCTCATCATCCATTTGACACACATTTACTAGTAAGCAAGGGTATTTCTATACCGACGTAGCCTCATTAAAATTCCGCACTCATTAAGTAAAATAAATGGAACAAATGTGTCAAGACACTCGTGTTTCTTTCCAGGCGATGTTTTCTTTGGGTCGCAATGTACTTTTGAAATATAGCGTCACTTATAAAAACATTTTATATGTCATTAATGAAATACAAAAAATATTATTCTAAATCAAGTGAATTAATTAATATTTAGCCGGGCTTCAAAAAGGCAGTATTGTGCGTTAATTACAAATATTAACATTTATCGCATTTTATCAATTGTAAATAGTTATTTTGTATGAAAATACTTACGAATGCTGTTATGAGAATTAACGCGTATTGTATATGCATATTAATTGTTTAAGACCTTGTTCGAATTACATGAAAATGATTTTACACCGCAGTATGCCATGTTATATCGACACCACATCAAAGATATAAAATGTAAAAATTCTTCATATAATGCAGAGTCAAAAATTAACCTTTCATATAATATAATTTAAATATAAGAAACTTATATTTTACAAGATTATTTCTAAATAAATTACTTTGTATTTTAATTAGAGGCATATTTTGCTGATAACAATTCTTAAGAAATTTGAAACAAAATATAAATAAATAGAACGTTTAATAATCTCCAGATTTATGCAGCCATTGGAGATCGTGGCGGTTCTACGCGGAATCGGTTCGGAATCCTGAAGCGTTTCCCTCGTCTCCCGCCGAGTCCTACCAAAAATTCAGGACAAACCCCACGCCTGACACAGGCATGGTCTACATGGGCTATGCGTGCGATCCTAGGTACGTTATCACTAGGTACTTACGGCCTTATACATACACTTTTTTAAAACCTTTTTTTAATTTATCGAATGTTATGTCCCTTTCGAACGTCTTTTGAATTCAGTTTGAACGAAAAAGACAAAAATATAAAATAGGTATTAAAACTGTCTATGAATAAGGTGGTAAATGTTACAAAACTTAATGTTGGTACTAACGATTTAAATAGGTTTTATTATGACTGATCCATCTTTTTAGGGTTGTCTGGAAGTAAGTAAAAATATCAAATGAAGTCATATGATGCTGCCGCCTTCACACGTTTAAAATATCAACGAGAACAAAAGGGGGATGATGCCTTACAATTCTTTCGTTCCCTCTCTCTCTCTCTCTCTCTCTCTCTCTCTCTCTCTCTCTCTTCGGCCACGGAAAAGCGACTGCTGAACATAGATCTCTCCCAATATATCTTGTCATTGAAGGGTTCCATATAATAATGTTATTTGATTTCATTCCAGTGCCCGAGGATCATACTACTTGACAACAAACGCATCGCCACCTTTCGGCAAAGGAATGGATGGTTTATATCCAAAACGCAAAAAGGAGTGTTTGAAAAAGGCTTAATTTATTTTTAAGATCAAATCTCTTAACCATGACAATCTTATTGTATAGAGCAAAAATGTTTTGCTTACGGCTATTCCATAAAAAAAGTATTCCATGCAACCTCCTTTAGTTTACCTTTTTCTTGACACGTTTCTTTTTTTAAATTTATATCACAAAACTGAATTTTTTAAATTATTGTAGAAATTTAGCTTAAAGAATATTATTATATATGACATTAAGGGAATTAAAGCTTTATAAAATTAATTCACGTTGGATTATGCCTTCTAGCTCATTAAAAAGGCCTAAATATCACACTAAAAATGTAACTGATATTTTTAGATGTAATAAAGTCTTTAAATAGTAGACAAAAGATATTAAAAATAAATATTGTTACTTATAATTGTAATATATCACAAATCTAATAAAATCAGGTTATTAAATAAATATATAATTATTTAATAAATATATAATTAAACGGAATTTTACCCACACTTTAATTTATTCAGATTGATTTTAGCAACACAGGTGATTTAATAGTTTTGAAATATATTCACCAGTTATATAAAAATGATCTGCACATACATTATTGTTAGTATGTACATAATAAAAAAAATTGGAAAAATTAATAAATCTCACATGAAAGATTGGTTTGGTTGAAGAACTTTATGATTCATTCGTACTTATGTCCGTGACAATCTGGGATTCAAGTAAGGCTTCTGTGAAAATTGTTGAGTAGAGTATTACATTTTCTCAAAATTCGATGAAATGCATTTCGATGAAAATAAATAGGTCTGAAATGTCTTAGTAAATTGATATTATGTATTTATTAGTAATTCATTTTTTTTAATTATCACGACAATTGTACAACAATACTGAAACAATTGATTTGATAAATATGAGACAGTCAGCGCCATCTATGATTTAAATGTAAAAATACGGCGCAAAAATTTCGTGACTTGCTTCTAGCTCAAAATAGTGCACAATAAACTTCCAGTATGGTATTATAAGTTAGTTTCTTTAACTTAGTGCCTTAGAATTGATCGCACGAAATGATTAGTATACACACACTTTAACCTTAGCAGTATTCGGAAATTGAAACATTAGTGAAGTAATCTAGTTTAACGAAACTTTGGTGTATTGGTTACTTTTGAATATTGAAATAAGTGCAATATGGAATTCTTATTTTCTATCAAACAACCTATATTATTTTAGAAAAAAAATCCCCACATTTCGACGATCGGCGAAGTCACAGTGTTATTTAATTTCACGAAAAAAAAACAAATTATGGCTTTAATTATTTATTCACTTCTTCAGCAAATATTCACCTAAAAACTGCTGTTGATAAAAGCTCTATAAAATCACAATTAAAATGTATTTATAATATAATGTAGTGATAGAACAAACGCACAAGATAGCTTGTAGATAAAAAAAAATTGTTAACTAGATTAATATAAATATTTAAAATGGAAAATATGATTACCAAAAATAATGCAATGAAGGTTCTTATTTAGGCTTAAATAAAATTACATTAGCATTCTTGAATGTCATTAATGTACATGTATAGTATGTATATCAAAGAAAATAACAGTTACAAAAAATTAAAATTGACCTTTGACTAAATATCTAAAAAATGAATACGACTAACCATGATCCAAAAACAAATACATATTTTTTTATTATGTTTATTTAATTGCAGCATGTTTCTAAATGTAAAATGAAATGTAAAAGGAAATTAATTTTAGTAATCTAATGAGATTAGACATAAGGATATACCAACCTATACTCTTCATAAAAATCGTTTCTCAAGTCTCCATATACGTAAATATCTAAAATATAATCTAATGTAGATTACTGAAATTAATTTCCTTAAAAAATTATATTTCAATAATTTAAAAACTGCACCATAACAAGACTTGTTCATTCTCGATGTTTTTTATCTAAAGTATCTTCGATTGTGTATCAAAAGTAAATGTAACAAGGGAACATAAACTTATGGCCCCATTCATAGACAGTTTTAAAACCTATTTTAGTTATCGAATGTTTTATCTTGTTCTCTCAAACTGAATTAAAAAGTGTTTCGATAGGAACAAAATATTTAATTACTAAAATAGGTTTCAAAACTGTCTATGAATAAGGCCGTTAGAGTTTTGTTTTATACTAAATCTATAATTGAAAGTAAGTATATATGTTTTTGCTATTTGCAGATTATACTTATGTATTCACAAACGAACAGGGCTGAAGACATTAAGAGAAATAAGTATTTAACAAAACTCGCAACCTACATTTTTATATGGGGTACTCTTCGATCAAGGGGCAATCGAATAAAATAATAAACCATACAAATGTGCAATTTGAGTGGTACAAAAAAATATCTACTATATTATAATATAACAATTGCTTCCAAAAATTAGAAGGAATTTTTCGAGTCTTGCCAGTTCTGTCCTTTCAAATTTTGAAAGCAGAATGTCTCGTTTACATTGGTCAAAAATTCAAGCGATATACAGCATGCGGGGAGCACTAACTAACGCTATATACAAAACAGAGCTTTTATGAATCGACCGAATCGACTGTTGATAAAGGCTCCAGCATGCGGCCTGTATAGGATGCTTGAAAATCCATAGATGTAATATAACATGGATTGGCAATGTGAAAGAAATGGAATGATTTAACTCATACATTAAAGCGAGATGCATGAAGCGCTCCAACACGTATAGGCAAGCGACCCATTACCACTAAAACAATAGTATGTTAGACATTTATAGAAAAAAATCTATGCACCATTTCATCTTCGTTGCCTGAAAATATGATATCCAAAACCCTGAAATATGTCATTATTTTTATAATATGTAAATATATTTTATTTAAAATATTATGAAAGTTGATACATCTATACAATTTTATTTCGTAGCTTGAGACCGCCAGCCATACTGCTATCGATATGACAATATCGACAGTGCATGGCGCAGCATGATCTGTCAAACACACATGCAAACTTCACGCACACTATCACAACCCTGTTTTGGTCTCACTCAAAATATTCCAATGCCGATCTATGTTATACTACATCTAGGTGAAAATCAATCTCCGCATACAGGCCCCATCGACCAATAGATTGAGCCTTATACAAGGAATCTAAGCAATTGTTATATAGGCGTATCACATTAGCGCAACCCATGATGATCTTTTAAAATTAACTTGTATATAATGTAACCACGTTATAGTTTTAGTGAATTATTGTCGTGTTCAATAAGTACTTAAGGGATCAATATTTATTTGTTATATAAATTGTTTTCGTATAGTATTATTTGATTACATTTTAAGTTCGTTGTACATAATACTATTAAATCAATGCCTACAAATATTTTTCGTTTTTATTACATACATACATACATAAACACACGCCTTTTTCCCAGAAGGGGTAGGCAGAGGTGCTACCAGAACACCCACGATTCGCCTTGTATATTCCGTCCCACGATGTGATAGGGGGCGAGCCTATCGCCATATCGGGCACAAATTCCTGACTCCGGGCTGATAATGAATAGAAAAATCCAATATCACTGTGCCCGACCCGGGATTCGAACCCGAGACCTCAGATTTGCAAGCATACCGTAGTACCACTACGCCACCGAGGCAGTTTCGTTTTTATTATTATGTATTTATAGTACCTACCTACGTATTTTCCACTCATAAGAAAATATTATTTAATTTCTGTAATCTTACTAAATCAGAAATCTTTAAAATATCTTACTGAACAACGCAACTATTCACATTTTTAAATTACGAGTATGGAGTTCCATCTTTTTGACTCTTTCGCACGCTCGTACCTTATTAGCGGTGACGTCACTGTTCTTCATAAGTATATTTTTTTTTGTCAATTTACGCGATTCAAAATATTTCAAACTTGTGTATTTCCGAATTGATTTACAAAATACCTTTTTGATAAAGTAACATCTTATTAAAAACTATGGTAAAGTGAATCACATCCCACACCATACACGTTTTGTTACGTAATCGTGTCATTTGTACTTGCATTGGCGAATTGGCCTGCGTATTCCATATACCCATATTCATCGCCGTCTATATGCCTCAGCATTCTACGAACATCTTGACCAACTAAATACACAGCAAACATGATCACCGACATCAGTATGAACCTGGAAATATTAAAAGTAATTATATGAATACTGATGATTTTCATGATTAGGGTACCTAATATCTATGCAAACAATGGAAGAATTATAAAAGCAAAAATAAGATAACAAAAAGTGGTTAGAACTCAATTCGAAAATCTAGAACGCTAGCCAAGAAATGTCTATTGTTGAGAAATATATTTTGACAACCCAGACAAATAAAAAACAATAAAATATATTATTTATATTCGACATACTCTGGATAAGAAAATTTACTATCACTCCTACATTGAAAAATATTTATATGTTGTAAAAGTTGACAACGCCTCTTTGGAATCACTACGCTTGGGATTTCTATACAAATTGCCATTCGAAGCCAAAATAAGAAAACCTCTGTCCAGTAAACCTTATAGTATTCACAAATGACCTATTAATCTAAAATGTTCTCAACATAACTCTTTAAATGACAACATTTTCTAAAATGATTAATGTCGGAGAAATGTAACCTTCGTTGTGGTTATTTCTATATATTAACACTGGATAGTAGAAAAATGTATTATGTTCTAATTTACATAATATACTTTTGTCTTACTAGTCTTAGTTTTCAGTACTTCAATTATACACTTCTGACAGTCAACATCTCTTTTTATTTATTCAATCTTTATAAAAATAACATTTTTCTTATTATTACGACAACAATTAATAATATATGTTTTTTATAAATGTTTTGATGGATAAAAACTGGTTCAAAAGTGCTGTTTTTGAACCGAACAGCGCACGAAAGGGGTAAACGCTCTTCATATTGATCATTTACTACCAAGAGAGAGCTTCTTCGTATTTTAGGGTACCTACTAAAACACAGTGAGGGTAAATAAGGGAAAGATATGTCCATATAAACTATTATTAAACTCTGATGTACTTTTAATCAAATGCAATGCACCAACATACGATCTTCAGTGAATCACAAAACCAATAAAGTGCATATTGATGTGCTTATTTACAAATAAAGAACACCAACTAAAACAAACATGCTGTCAGATCACCTGATGATAAGGATTGATTAATACTATTAGTGGTGTAACGAATAACAATACTCGTATTATGATCTCATTTCTACAGTCTATATGTGGTGGACTTGGTCTCAGTCGTAGCAGAGGTCCGTGTCCAGCAATGAAAATGAGCCTAAAAAGAATATTGAGTGCATAAAAATATAAAATAGGAACGATAGTGAAACGGTTATAGTAAAGAGTTATTAACATGGTTCTGAAATAATACAAATTAGTAAACAGATTTAAGTATATCGAAGCAATTATATCTAGATAACAATAGTTAATGACGGAGACTGAGTATGAAAGGGCACAAGATTGAACGTTTAAGATAATGTACTTATTTTAACTTACTTTTTACCAAACTAAAATCAGTTAATCAGTTAAAATATTATGATAAAGTTGAAACGAATACAGAAGTTAATAAGTCATAACATTTTATTATTTGGATTATTACAAATAATTTCTAAGCCGTACCTAAAATCCAAGTAAATTATTCAACATATTCAACGAAGTCCCCAGTCGCTCCATCCCTCCCCCCTTTAGACAATAAGCTGTGCGGTGTGGTCGAACCGGAGATGGCCCCGTATATCTCCGACAAAAATTTCGACGTCCAAAAGACGGAGAAGGCAAATGCGCCGAGTAATATTACACTGAAAATTAGAAGAGTCGCTTTTACCTATGCAAATGTATTTTATTGAGGTTTGTATAAGAATGGATACGGCGAACAAAAGGAGAATGCCCATTTTACTATGAAACTTGGTATCGGTGCGAAGATTTTTGTCCCTAGATGTAACCTACTTTTTTGTGTAGGGAAAAATATAATTTTTCAATAAAAATAAACGTAATTGCGACCGAGGCGAGGAATTCTTGGACAAATGAACTTGAAGTCCAATAAAAAATATTTTTTGTCCTCGGCTCTGTGAAATGTGATGATAATTACTTTATTTTATAAAAATCTGTCACCCGGGATAAAACAGGAAAACGTTTAAGGAAAAACCATAAAAAATATTATAATTAATTTTAAGCAGTCTGGGTATTGGGGTCAACGATATTTTTACCGATACCATTTATGGGCATTTACCTTTAACAGTAACTGTAGACTGTAGGGGGGTATAGTTATTTTCCGATCGAAATAAATTAGTCGATCTTGATCTTCATCTAAGGAAAAAGAATTCCTGTCGACTAAACCCATCGGATCAAAGATTTGTCGACACGCCCACATTTTACTAATGGTGATAAGTAAATTTTCAAGATCGATCCTATATAGAGAGCGAGGCTGAAAGGAATTTTGTTCCTGATAGTTTTAATCTTCTAGATCGATCCCATACGGAGAGCAAGACTGGAATTAGTAATTTTGGTCCTGATACTTTCAATTTTTAACGTCGTTTTAGCTCCAATTGTAGTGATTTGAATAGAATGGCTACAATTTTTTATTTGAACTCCACGTGCAGATTCTTAAGAGTTAATCCACTGAATATTCCCGAAATACAACGTGGCCATTTATTCAAATGGTTTTTTATTATAGTTGCTGCCTCTTTAATCACTAATGTGCGTACAAATCCTACGTAATTACTAACCCATACTAGTTACTTTTAAAAAATATACTTACATGCCGGCGCCTCCAGCCATATTTTAAATAAATTAAAGATAATTAAATTAATATTTTTTTATTTTTAATAAGTCCTTTTATTTTAAATTAATTATGTAATTTAATAATGGAATAATTCAAATATATTTTTTACAGATTTTTAAATATTTTAAAAAGATAACATTATCCAATTGGATACACTGCAGTTGTAGCAATGACGAACCATAATGCGTATATTAGTACAACAACAATGAAAATAAACATGTATTGTTCAATATTTATTATTGTTAGCTTCGTTCTCATTAGTAGACGCGTAATATCAACAAACATAGACATCAGCCGACCTACATCTTAGATACCAACATTCTTCTTCTACCAGTCATCACCTTAGATATCAACGATGAATCGATAATTTTTATTTTATTCTTTTTCTTCTTCTTTTCAATCACAAGAAATCCACTGCTGAACCTATGTTCATGGGGGGATGGGGAGGCCTATGTCTCCCCCATGGATGGCCATATAGACCTGTTGGAAGCGAACTGCATCAAGCGGCTTCCTGCAACCCTAACCCGCCTTTTATTCGTATAAAATTAATAACAAATAAATACACTTAAAAGTCACACAGAGTCCCGATCCTGCAGTAAGATACAAACCTTGCGTCATGGGTATCAAAAACTGTAAGAAACTCCAAAAAGATTCGTAACACCTCGACCCGAATCAGACATGTGAATCATGCAAGTAATTGTCTCGATGCGGAGATCGAACTTTCGACATCTCGTTTCTCAAGGGTCATCTTAACCAACTACGCCACAGAGGTTGTCTTCATTAAATGAAATATTTATCAATACCCGAAGACCCAGTCAATTATTAATTATTATTAGAACCCTTTAAATTATCATACCAATTTGAGAAATAACAATAATAAATACAGCCAATAGTCACATAAATAGTCCTGACCTCACACTGAGATCGAGTCTTGTATCGTGAGTATCAGGAGCTACGATGGACTTTTCGGTCTCTCAATCATACAAACTCGAAACAAATACTTGTGGTTCACACAAACTTTTGTCTTGGTTCAAGAATTGAACCCGCGGCGTCTCGTTTCCCAGCCGGCGTCTAACCAGCTGCGCTACGGAGGATGTCATTAAAAAAAAGGGTATACTTCTAACATCTAAAATCAGGTGTACTCCCAATTAATTAATTATTATTTTCGGTCACTTTATGGTAAAGGAAAACATATCCAGGAAACCAGAATATCTACTACTTTTACAAGATTTTCTAAGGAGGTAAAGTCCACTAAGCCTATAGAGTCTAGAGGACATAGTCTAGAAACTAGAGTCTAAACCATGGTAGACTAAAGGCTAACCTTGTTAAAGCTATAGAGGAACCCCGTGCCTACAGTGGGGCGTACATAGGTCGAAATTAAAAACATGTTTGAAAAATTATGCCTTTAGGACGACAGTTAACGTAGCAACAATAATTTTATGATATTTTCGGTATTTATACATTTGCAGAAATTCATAGAAGATTAACCATGACAAACTGAATGGTTATCCATGATAAGCTTGAAGCGGCCTGCAACCAGCGCCTTCTTGCAACGCTTGTTAGGTCGTCTGTCCACTGTGTTAATGGAGACTTTGATATCCTTAAAGCCTATGTCCATCAGAGGACTTTTTGACTTGCTTTCACAACCATTTAAAGTAAAATATCGTGTTATTTAAAACTAAGGCGCACTACACACCAAAGCCACCGGCCCGGCGACACAGCTCGACAACACCACCCGACGACCTTTAAGAAAACCAATTATGTCAGCAAAACGTGCTCGCACGTGTTGCCCACCGACATTTTGGCGACGCAAGCACTCTGGGCAGTTTCCGACGACACTCAACGACTACGATGACGATACGATGACTACGTGAACGATGACGTCATAAAAATGTTCCTCGTATCATGTGGAGCCACTTTTTGTCGTCAACAAAGTTATCCGACTTGCAATGAGTGAAGCCGTCAACTAGCCCGCCAACAAAAAGTTGCCGACATATACTGGCGGATAGGCGCCTTTGGTGTGTACTGCGCTTTGGAAACTCTCATCATATGTGAAATTATATTTGAGTTGATTCCGAACAAATTATTAAAACATTTGTTAAAGAGCAACATACTGTTAGGATTATGATCGAAAAAGTAACGAAAGTTCTGCTGTTGCTTGAATTATCTTATTTTCCCCTCCTTCTGTATGCCTTTATCCCAGAAGTGCCTAAATAGTGACAGCGCAACCAGACTATCCTAAGCTGTAGTCATATGCTCATTACTCATTACTATGTCCCCAAAGGTGTAGGCAGAAATACTATTGGCGACAACCACAGCTTACCAAACTTATTGTCATCCAATGTTCCTTCCCAAGCCAGCCTCCGTGGCGCAGTTGGTTAAACCCCGACAGTGAAACGACAGGCCGCGGGTTCCATCCCTGCGCCGATACAAATGTTTGTGTGATCCACGGGTATTTATTTCGAGTGTAGGTGTTTGTGAGGCGGAAAACTCTCGTAATTAGTTTCTGATAACCACGACACAAGATTTGATATTACTGTGGGGTCAGTACTATATATGTACATATATTATGTATGTATATGACTGTCGGGTGTATTTATTTGTTATTTATTTTATTAAGATAAGACACGTTGCGAACTTATCGCCATCCCGAACACAATCTCGTTTCCGAACAATTTTCAAATTAACTAAAAATAAAACATAAAATATCACTACATAATATTTATTCAATACTATGCGACAATAATACAATACAATAATAAAATATTTTTCAGCGTCTTAAAATAATAATTTTTGCTTAATTTAAATAAATTACAAACTATTATCTTTAACAATTTAACATAATTATAGTTACTTGCTTATAAACTATTCTATAGTACAAATAGAAAGAGCAGAGGAAAAAATCACTAAGTCTTAAACTAATTAGAAGATTTTCCCAACCATCAATTTCAATATTCTTTCTTCTCCTAAAATAAGAAAAGTCTATGAGATTCGTACCTAGCATTAAGAAGCATAATTTTTTGAAAGGCATCAACTCAACCTAGGCCAGTGAGATTTGTAATCGGCACATCATTGTTCATACGATCCATTTCTAACATATATCTGCCGCCAAGAAATATCGTCGCCATTACAGCTCCAGCCAATAGAACTCTGTAAATAAGGAAACAGTATGAAGATTGCGAGAATAGAACTATTTATTTTTCAAAACTATTTTATTTCAAAATACTGTTAATTATTGTTCACTTCATTTCAGTTAACAATTCACTAATTACACGCTTCAATTAGTAAAAGAATTGAAACAAGAGGTGAAACAAAGTGGAAACAAAAACACGATAAATTACTGATCCATTTAGAAAAGTTGTTCAGCTTATCATAAAAACATGATGCTAGTTACCAAGCTAAATATTATTATAAGTTATATACGAGTATAAGTCATAATTTTAAAATAAAGCTAAATTGATTGACAGCCACTTGGACCATCTTAATTAGATGAGATTAAAGAATTAGATAAGATGTAAAACGTATTAGAAACACCGATATGATGGTCGTGGCGTCATGTATAAATCATGCTATAAATAATGAAAGGATAGATCTGACTTCTAAGACTAACTATATCAATAAACATATTCTAGTTTTTAATAAAGTACGAAAACTTCATTTAAAGTTCTTCTAAATCACTTCTCATAAACATATTAAACTGTGTGATACTAATTTAGAGAAATCGATAGGTAGACAATAAATTGTTGTTATTTTTACACAGCTATTTTAGTAAAATTTGCCAGAATACTTACAGTCCAGCTACAGCCATTATTGTATCGATTTGTAAGCAATTTAATTAATTGATCAATTCAGTTCCAATGCATTACAACGCTGCTGAATGTACACTGACACTGATAGTATGCAAGCTACATAATATAGTTTGAATGTTTACAAATATTACGATAAATATTGTTTACAAATACATAATCTGATGACAGGATGCACATTGCAACATCATCGAGCTGTATAAAACGTTTTCACTGAACACAAAGTTTGATTCGTGTTAATAGGAAGACGTAATCAGAAAGTAACTCTTAAAACGTTCTTACAAAAACCTTAACTTACTTTGTAGTTATTAAAGTGCAAACAATGAGATATGAAAATACGTTAGAAACGGTAACAAATGTAAATCTTAATATCTATGAAGACACTCCAGTGAATTTGTTTGAAGAAGCAAAATGTAAGCATCAGTAAAGGAAGGTAGGTGTTGTCGTCCATTCAATTGTTTCTGTGGTGGTGGTAACAGGAATTGGAGATGTCGCGGATGATAACATCATATATTTCGTCATCCAGTATGTGCCGAAAGCCAGCACTCCTGTTATCAACAAACTGAAAGAAAGGATACCAATAAATAACCAAGCATGTGATTAAAATGGTGAAGAAAGACGAGAAATTTAAAATGGTGCAGGTATTACGTTTTACATTTCACACGCCTGTAAATTGAAACAACTTGAAAATACTTTCAATTATTTCGCAATCTCACGGTTCATTACATATATACATAAACATCACGTCTTTATTCTAAAAGGTGTAGGCAGAGATGCAACCAGGACACCCACGTTTCGCCGTGTGTGTTTCGTCTCACGATTTGATAGGGGGCGAGCCTATCGCCATATCGGGCACAAATTCCTGACTCCGGGCTGGTAAGGAATAGAAAAATCCAATAACGAACCTGAGACTTCAGCTTTGTAACCGTGCCGTAGTACAATTACGCCATCGAGGCAGTCTTAGAACTTGAAAGTTTAACAAGATTTTTATTATAATTTTAATTTCATTTCCAACTATTTAATCTTTCCTAACATTTACTTTTGAGTAGAATCCATTGAATTTGAGATTCAAAAACTTATTAATAAAAAATCACTATACTTACAAACCAAGCACCATTATGCAACAAGACGGTATATTCGCTCTGCATCTAAACGTTATCATTGATAACACTCGTATATGGCAATAATGAACTGAATGGAGTGAAACTACGCCTTATTCTTTCGGAACTGTTGCTGCTATTGAAGAAATGGTTACGCGATTCCATCAAAGGGCGAGTGCATAAAGGCGCATAAATCTGTGCCATTCAGAGGAATGATATAAAAATTAGAATTCATTTTTGACGCTATTATCCAACGAGTCCGTTTAAAAAATGAGTTTCCCTGCACTGATATCAGACAGCAAAGCTATGGTACCAACATCTCACATCCTGGGAAAAAAGCCAGCTGAATTTCAAAGGTATGTGAAACTTACTAACTAGTAACTACCTGGTCGGCCTCGTCAGCCTGATAGAATAGAAAGTCTACTTCTGAAAGAGTTGTCATCTTGTCAGGCACTCGGTCGTAAAATTATAATATAAATGTAAAATGATTTTGCAACATGGCCGAAAAGTGATACTGCGCCATTTCTTAATGCGAGGATAAGGTTAGACAAAAAAATCCAAATCGGCTCAGGCGTCTTTGAGTAATTGTTGAACGTACATCTTCTTCTGTAGGTGCCTCTCCATTACCGAAGGTTGGCAGTCAGTTCCTTAAACCCTTCCTTGTCGATGGTTAGCCGGAACAACCCTTCGACTGTTTTTATTCTAGTCCACTCACGAATGTTGCGTAGCCAGGACTTCCTTCTCCTTCCTACACTTGTCTTCCCGGCTATTTACCCAAATAGACCAAGACAAGTGTAGGACGGAGAAGGAAGTCCTGGCTACGCAACAATCCTTTTTTTACGTATGTTCAGGTGTCCGTCTGAAGTCCTCGCCCGAATGCAAAAAATCACCGAATTGGTTAAAACCATAAAGCAACGAAAAGTCTCGTACTTAGGTCATATCTTGATACATGATAGATATGATCTGCTGAGAAGCATCATGATGGGGTCATCATGATGGTTCGGATTTCGACGAATTGAGAACCTCCTCCTTTTTTGAAGTCGGTTAAAAATAGTATGGCTAGATCGGCATTATCCTATATTAAACTCACAGAGCGCTATCTCAAAGCTAATAAAAATAGAAATTGTGGTACGGACGCCCACTTTTTTGTTACAAATATTTCATTCATGATGTCCCTTAACGTCTCAATGAGAAGTAGCTAAATTTTATGTAAACAAATAGCTTTTAACTGTAAAAAACAGCATTACTAAAACAAATACCTGTTTTTTGGAACATTACTTAATTTTAGGTATATTACTTTACTTTTTTATATCGTTTCTATTCTTCTTTTTTATTGAATTATTCTACTCACTAGTACAAGTAGATTATATGATGTGCAACGACCTTTACAACACCTCAATAACAATTCTCGATGTTGACCAAATACACTATTGTGTTATGCTGGATTGTTTTCTCACAAATATCATATAAATATCGATGGCCTACGTTAAAACGGTTTGGAAAAATTAACTTTAGACCTAATATAACAGGTTTAAAAAAAAACTGGTAGAAGTTAGCTCTCTAGTCTTTACCATCTAGTCTACATTGTATGAATTTTCTGTGTCGAACAGAATGGTCTTAGTGTTTCTTAAAAAGCGATATTTTGTTTTAACAGAGCTACGAACTTGTAATTTATTTACTTTTTAATAAGATAAACATAAAAATGCATCCCAAGCATGGACGAAGTATCAAAAACTCAACAGTTATAATACCTTGACAACCTCACCGGTCCAGTTGATTGATTTAACGCAGGTCCCCGTTATATTCCAGCACCAAAATAAATCTTTGTGTGATGCATAAATATCTATGTGTTTCGGGCCTGTGATTTAAGACACTGTAACAAATTAGGTAGAGCCACGCTATTTTCAGTCATGACTCAGCTTGAATGGGCAGGCTTGTCCGGGGTGGTACCACTGTCTCGCAGATGATCGACGTGAAGCGACCGCTTAGCTGTCGCGTTTCTTTAGGTCAGTGAGATTACCGGATGCCCAATACTCATTTTAACGGTGAAGGAAAACATCGTGAGGAAACCTGCATACCGTAGCGATTTTAAAGATTTTCTACGGTATGTAAGTCCGCCAACCCGCACTAGGCCAGCGTGGTGGACTATATGGCCTAACCACTCTCAATCGATTCTCTAGATTGTAGAGTAGGCCCGTGCCCAGCAATGGGACGTATATGGGTAGATAAAAACAAAAAACAAAAAATACTCATCCCCGCTTCCCATCCTTTTTCCTTGCCGCTCTCCTCCCGATTCAATGGGCCGGCAAGACATCTATGATCCAAGTGACGTGGACAATCGACAAAGGTGGCTACACTGATCACTTCCCATCAGGTGACTTATTTGCTCGCTTGCCGGTACCTATGCAAAAAAAAAACTGTAACACCAAAAAGTCTCTTGTAGTTTCTGATACGACAAAAGTCTTGATCGATCATAATGTAGAGTCAGGACTATATGTGTGATTGTTAGGTTTATTAATGAAACAAATATTATTCACATTTCTATATTTACATTTTCATTGGTACTAGATATAAATTGCAATCACTTTAAATGCATTTTTGTATATATCAAAACACTTTTACATAAATTCCAAGGCATATCTATACCATTCATTTATTCAAAAGTAAAATAAAACATATTAAGATAAACAGCAACAAAAACATATTTTGCCTTAACCCTTTGTATTTTCAGTACGTCAAAAAATACCACTATTGACAAAATACACTACATTTAGTACCTACTTCACAGTGTGCAATGCAATCTAATTACAGTATTAAAAAAATTCTCGCCAGTCCACACAATAATGTCATCCTTTTCAAAACCCTAGCATTTTTTCATTATATTGGTATGATAGTTTTTATTTAAGCGAATATGAATGTCCCACAACCATCATTTCGATTTTGGAATACTCATCTCCAAATGAGCTTAAACAGAAAAAAATATAGAGATTCAAAACTTTTCCAAGGTCTTAAAACGGTCCACATTAAAATCTTTTCAGGTATAAAACTACTTCAAAGCTCCTAAATTTAACTCTAATAGTTGCTATAGAGGGGATTGCGTCGTGGTCGTTGATATATCTATTGCGGCGCGTTGGATGGAATGCGCTGCGTCTGGCATGTTCATCAGATATTTCGTAGTCCAATACGCGCCGAACGCCAGCAATCCAGTTATTAATAAGCTGAAAATATAAAACAATCCTGTTCATGTTTTTTCTACTACTTTGTATATAGGTCTAGACCTATGCTAGTATATGGCCATTGGTTCACTTCATGATAAGCGATTACCGCTGCATAAAAACATCTGCAATACTTGGATCAAATGTGCATTGCCGTCCTTTCTGGACGGAGGGGGAAAGCGAAGGCACAAGAATTCAAGGAGGAAAGCGGGTTTATGCCGCCGATTATCTTACTTACATATTGTACGAGACCGACAGTAAAATGACCACAATGGTAAGTGCAGTTCCATTTAAATAAAATATTCATAATTTAGAAATAACTATATCTACATATCTGGCTAAATCTACCGAACGGATACAGATATCCTTCCCCCAACTGAGTACATCTTATTTCGATCCTACAATGTGGTACTATTAAAACCCACATTTAAAATAATATTTAGTCCTTGGATAATGAAAATGGATTTTATTTTAGTCCTATTAAAGGATTACTATGATAAAACTGACACTGATATACATATAACAAATTATCTACTTGAAGCTACAACACTAATCATTCACGCTGACCCAATCAAATTGGTGAAAGGCTAGATTATGACAATTATATTACCAATAACATATTATTTTAAAATATATAGAAAGATATTTAAATAAAAAATAGTACTTACAATCCAAGAGGCATTTTTTAATATATTATCACCGCAACTCGTCGCGTGCCAGCTCACACATAACACTCTTTCTTTTGACTCAATACAATAGACTACAATGAAACTAATGACTAATCTTTTATATACTTGACCGCGCTAAGGCTAACTATCCACTGACGATAACCAGCTATAGATATTTTGATACTGACACGACAAAGTTACTTCAATGAACTTGATGCTAACACCAGGACAAGCCAAATAAAACTGTTATAAACGGGACCTGACCCCCACATTCATCACACTTGCATGGATCACTATGACGGGCAGTCAACCATTGTATGAGGTGGTCGCTATTCGGATTTCTACGAATATCCTCCATCAGGTTTGGGGTCTCAGGTAATCTTCCCACTGAACGCAACGTAACGCCAAAGCCTCGTGTCAGTTTTATATGACACAAACTTGATAAAAATCGATCCAGAGAAATCAATGACTTAACAAATCATTTAATTATTATTTACACAAACAATCAAGAACAAGAGAATTACTACTTCTTATTATCAATATAACATTAGAATAATTATTCCTGAAAAAAAACTTGTAGCTCATACTCTGTAAAAATTGTACATGACTTTCATTTATACTAATGCCGTGTTAAAAACCACAGAGCATTGTACAGACGATTCAACGAGCTCATTGCGTAATGGGCAAGCTATTGAACTTATAAAACATAGCTTGAAGTAGTTGCAGACTTTACACACAATTTGACTATTCAAAGTGCATGTTATGTAAACACAACTGCTATAGTAAAAAATAGTAATTGTTAGTAAACTATCGTGTGACACTTTCTGCGTACTGTTTGACCCAATCTACGCCTTGCAAAGAGTTTTTAAAATCGTCGATGATCCCATATTCAAGGACATACTGGAACCAGTAGGACTGCGGAAGGATTACGTATCTATCTGGACGTATACTTTCATAATTTCCACGGGGGCTCCTTCATTCTACCATCGTATGAATGTCACTAGAAGACAATCAGTTTTCTTGCGGTCTTTCTAATACGTAGGAATAAACTCTCAAATTATATGCCTGCCTCGGCTTTCCCCATCTCCCAAATCGCAACGTCTACTCTTTGAATTATGTTTAAAAGAGGTTTTTCATCACTTGATAGGCTTATAGCATACAGTGGCAGTCTAAACCCCGGGCTTTGTAAAATTTCATGAACAATAATAGCAGCTAACAATCATGGAACCGCTAGCTAATATACCAACACCAGTAATAAATAAATACATCCAACAGCCACATACAGTCCTGACCCCACACTAGGATCAAGTCTTGTGTCGTAGGTATCAGGAACTAGGAGTGACTTTTCGGTCTCACAAACACCAAGACCAGAGACAAATGTGGCTAGTAATAAATAAAAAATACGAGATTGTAAAAAATAATATAATTGTGATTTACATGATTATTAACAATAATAGTTCGCTAAAACTGAACACTCCTGCTAGTGTGGCCAGGACTCCTATAACAAGGTATACTGTGTCGTAGGATTCTGATAACTGTGCCGCTGATCTAGCCTCCGTCACGGGTGCCTCACGAAGTTGCGCCCTCGCCTGCATCATTTTGTACTCATCACTAATCTGGAAAAGTAAAGAGAAAACAGTGAGTGTGAATACAAAAGTCAGATTTGGGTGCAGAATCCGAGGCTTGTCCTTGCCGCGAGGCACAGTCTCAGAAAGTGTATGAAATGAAGGTAAATTAAATCCCGGTAATAATAATTCTAAAAAAAGAGAAGGTTGTAAAAACTTGTTAATAAATGATCTTCGAAATGTTCAGATTTTAACCGACAAGCTTACATTTGTTTTCATGAATTTGAAAAGTGTAAAGCTTGAAAGTGTATTGATGATGTACAAACTACATGCATAATAATTTAGGTTGATCCTCAATAAATTGTATCCTTATGACGTAATCCGTAACCCCTCTCGATCGTACTCTCGATTTTAGAGGAGGCTCGTGCCCGGCCTGGGACGTATATGGGCTGATACGGTACAGTACAAGTAATCAAAGCAAAACACATGTTTTACTGGACTAACAGCAACTTACCAAAACAATACCAGTGTAAATCAAAAGCACCACACCAGACAGCAGAAAGTATCCATGGACGAAGGTATCCAAATGATCGTCGACTATAGTAGATATCATCAGCCCTAAAGGTATCACAGTTTGACTCCACAACGTGCCTCCTACTAGAGTATGCTCGTCCCTGTATTTAGGGCGAGTATCCACAGGAGCACTGGCCCACAAACCCCCTGCACCCAAAACCAGCCCAAGACTACATAATTTCAGTACTATTGTCACGTATCTTATAATCATTTGGGCATGGAATTACTACGTTCATTAGAACGTAATAATTCCATGCATTTGGATTCACCGCATGGTTTGCTGACGTTTGTTATGTCAAGACAGGAAGAAGGTGGGATTGCAATCTAAATAACTGCCTCTTTGGTAGATATTGTTGTATAGTAATTAAATACTTTCATTAATGTTTGATAGGCTGTTGGTAATAAACGCATATTCGAATCCCATCTTAGTGAACTGCCAAGCAGCTTATGGAAATAAGATATACGCTTCTAGATAGACATAGTCAAAAAGCAATAACAATAGTTCCATGAATAAACATATAATGTATCAAGCGGTTAGCGAACCATGAAATTGTAACGATTACCACAAAAATAAAATTAATTGTTATATTTAAGGAGACAGGGGATACATTATTAGCCAATCAAAACTAATATGTATTATAAAGAAGAAACATTTGATTGTTTATTTGCATTGATAGGCTCTGAAACTACTGGACTGATTTAAAAAATTCTTTCACCATTAGAATCCTGCGTTATCCCTGATAAACATAGGCGATCCATTATTTTCATATTGGTGTATCTGTACCCGGGCGGAGCCGGGCCAGACCGCTAGTTAAATATAAACCAGCTCAATTTGCAATGCAAACATACTTCGGTTCTGTTTATCATTATTACACACATACTACATACATAAACTTAGGTGTAACCAAGACACCCAGGTTTGCCTTGTATTTTCCATCCCACAATATGATAGGGGGCGAGCCTATCGCCACATCGGCCATTCCTGACTCCGGGCTAATAATAAATAGAAAAAACTAATATCACTTAATACGACTCGCGGGTTTCTCATTATTTACGTAATAAGTACAGTACGTATACCGAGATTTCGTTCGATTAAAACTATCTGTTGATATTTATTATTAGTATTAAACAAGATTAATGGAGGGGATATTCTCATTGACTACGCGCAATAATTACAATAGTCACTAATAGAATAACACCCACTTTTGAGCACAGGACTTCTCTACAGTCGGGAATTCCATTTAAAGGGCTTAGTTGAAATTATTCCAAAAGTGTGTATAATCTGCAAATCGGTATGTAAATGTAAATCGGTTTTGTATAATTCTAAAAATAATACTACTGGTCCACTACGCCGTTGTTACTCTCCAATTCATTTTCGTCAAATTTCGCCGTGGATTTGAGGCAAAATATACACAAACATTTACCATGCATTGGAAAGTACATCTCTTCGTAATATTTATATGGATTTCCTACATTTATGCTAAGAATAATTATGTAATTATTGGCATTATGTAATAATTTACAGTATAGTAAAGTTTATAATCGCAATAAACGAAAAATATGAAAATGTGGCGTGATCACCTCAAGTACTTCAGCAGCATGTGGACGGCATAAACAAACTGGGACAAACGGAATGAGTTCGGGATAACTTTGCCCAGCAGTGGGACATTCATGAACATAGAAACAAGTGGACTTGATCATATTGTTAAATATATTTATCTTATTTGCAGGGTCCATTCAATATAATCGTAACAAAATTGGAGGTCTGCAAGGGACCCAAGAGTAAAGATTGTGTTTTAACCAAAGGCTGGGTAGAAAACGGGACTAGAATTTGGTACAATATGAACGTTGTCGAAAAAATGTCGCCGACTAAAGTAAGTTAATAATTTTATTTATTTAATTAAAGTCGATGGGACAATGATGCTGGGATGTCTATTGGAAGTCCGTGTAGGCTGTAAACCGTAACGTATTGGGCTCAATTACCAAGTAGGGCGTGAGTCGCCTCGAACAAAAATTCGAGCCGGGCATCGTCTTGCTGCTGTAAACTCGCTATCACATCTTGGGAAGAAAATAAGTTCAGTCAACTGTCGCTAGCATTTGTGGCTCTTCTACATACCAATTACCACTTCAGCAATAGAAGCGTGAGCTTACCTGTCTGACTTAATCCCGTATGAAAAATATTTAAAATAAATCATGTAGAAGAACCGAATAATCTATGTAAACATCTCATTAATAATATCCCATTTACCTTTTAATTATCGAAGTAACTGAACTAATCACGCCACTAATGCAGTTATAATAATTTTTCAGGCGAAAATCCTCTCTATTTCCAAGAATAACGACACATTGAGGTTTCAAATGAACAAACCTTGCGACCATCTGTTTATACGGCCCGTGCTGAACTCTATACTAAATGTTACCCAGAGCTGCGTTCTTTTACAAGTAATTATCAATTTTAATAAGAATATTTACACTACCTGGGCGAAAGCGAAATCTCAGCTGTCGCATTTCGTTCTGTGAGTGAGATGCCCAATACCCCTTTCCTATTCCCATTCTTTTTCCTTACCTCTCCCCTTCCAATTGGGCCGGCAACGCATCCATGATGCAGCGTTGTGGATGTATGTAACTCCATGTAAATATATCTAATGTTTATATCTCTTTTCAGGGCAACTACACCTTTTTCTTAGACTTTCAAGATATTTTCGAGAGGTACTACGGAGGCTCCTTTCTGTACGGCTCTTGGACCTTCAAAGCTGTGTTTTATGGAAACACATGTAACTTTCTTTGTCAAGTTATGTACGTGACTGTTTCACCAAAAATAAAAGAGACATAACTATACATATTATGTTTTTTTTCCCTCATTTTAATTGAAAAAAATAAAGGTTTTAATTAGAGTAAGTTTGTGTTATTAATTAAACTAGGGATCGCGCGGCGGTCGAAATTCAACCGTAATTCGACTGTATACTGTATATATCTGTACCAACCCACGTCTCACTGCAAGGCACGGGCCTCCTCTACAATCGAGAGTACGGTTGAAAGTGGTTAGGTCATATAGTCCATCACGCTGGCATAATGCGGGTTAGTCCCCCAATACATACATCATATACATATACGAGTATCACATGCATATAAATTCTTACAAATCGCCATGATAAGCAGGTTTCCTCGCGATTTTTTCCTTCATCGTTATAGAACCTGGTGATTGAGTATCAATGTACACATGAATCCGAAAAATCAGAGGTGTGTCCTGGGATTCGAATCCGCAACCACAATGAACATGTTGGCAGCCACGTCTGGTCCGTTACCAACAGGTCACCACGCACTTAACTACGTAGTAAAGATACCCGATCTGAATCGATTTTTTAGAAGATCCATCTTTTACAATACGATCTTCAATTTTCTGAAAAGATTTTTGCTAATCCGATTTCCAACTCCAGATGAATCCATCGGCTCGTGTGGTCGTGAGATTGCATGAAAGAATCGAATAAATAATTTTGTAAATAAAAACCGACTAGCGAGCCTTTATTTTTGTTATCCTGTCATTTCGTCAATTATAAATTTACATGTTCGTATTTTGTAAGTCAAATACAATCCATAGAAACTCTACAAAATCACAATCTTTGTTAAAATACTACAATTTAGTAGGTTTAACATTAGGTTCATGTCGAAATTTTACAAGATAAGACCTAGATAACATGTTCATTGTGTCCACTATTTCACAGATAAGAAAATCCAATGGGGGAAGGGGGGGGGAGGCGGTAATAGATAACAAGGCTGAGTATTAAGCCGAATTTATGCAATTATCTTTGTAACACTAGTCCGCTGTTGCAATGTTAGTCCCATTAGAACGTCTCTTTTCTCAGGCTTCTCATAAAATATAAGATCGTAACAGATTAGGCCCCTGAAGATGCTGATGGTTATTCAAAAAGACTTATACATATTAGAATCAAATTTTGCATTGGTATTTTTTTTTTTTTTCTTTTAAGCCTCCATGGGAAAGATGTGTAGACGCCGGCTGTTAAATGAGAGGCAGCGTGATTGATCCTAGCACCTTGACAAAGGTTTATGCGACCCATAAGTACTTGTCTCGGATTTGGGTGTTGTGAGACCAAAAAGTTTCTGTAAAAGACTCTTGTAGTTTCTGATACACACGACGCAAGACTTGGCAACTTCTTGTGGAGAAAGGACTGTGCGTGTGACTGTTGTGTGTATTTATTATCTTCATATAATTTAGTGACAGCCGTTTTAAGGTTGCAGAAGGTCGCTATGGAAGGCTCTGGGGAACTATTTTGATTCAATTATTCGCAATTTAACCTAGGTTATAGATATGGTATCGAAAAATAAATACGCAATTAACATAATCATATCTTTTTCTATTTCCTCGTTTGGCATAATAATTGTTGCAATATTTGGATTCAAGGAACCATGAAAATATCATTTAATAAGAGCATTTACTATTATTTTACCACAATTGTCATTCGATGCAGTGGGTACTATGTACAAGTTTATGTTATGTTGCCTATGCTTGGTATGGATGCTAAGAGCAACAGCGGCCACACAGCAGGCGTTGGTAAGTTTTTATATATAAATATCGAGGTTGAAATAGTATATATGCACTTATTTCATTCAAAATGTTTTACGAGAACTTCTTGGTATATTAAGGTATAGTAAGCTAAGTATATTAACAAATTATAAAAATCGAATATGTCAATTCATACATTAAAACCCCATTTACACGGAGAGAGTTTCTCGCCTCGAAGATACGATTATCGTAAGGATATAAAAAAGTCGCATCGTGTAAACATTGTCAGAACGCGATAATCTTATGGAGGTTATGTCATGCGATAACCGCATACGATTCTCGCCGCGAGAAACTCTCCCCGTGTAAATGGCGCTGTAGAGAATCGTGTTCTGACAAATGTTTACACGATACGACTTTTTTATAGTATCCTATCTTTCTACAGGGCCCATTCAACGTATCGGTCATCAGTGATGTTACGTGCAAAGGACCCAAACGCAAGGACTGCACTGATATTAAACAAAAAATCACCGGACAAAAAATTGAATACCGAGTGATCGTAAAGGAAAATACGACCCCAACGAAGGTTAGTAATTATAATATAGGATAACCTGATGGTAATGACAGAATGAGGTTGCCAAGACGATTGTCGCAGATTAGAATCTTTCCGATTTTTCGGAGTCATAAGTGCATTGATAACAACACTGCAATAACCTCAATCTTTAACGATTAAGTATAAAAATTTTAGCCGCATTAGGTCGTCGTGGTATATTAAGCCTTAAGACCTCTCATTTATAAAGGACTAGGGGCCGGCCCGACTCCACCTGAGTGAAAAAGACTTTCCGGGTGGACTTTAGCCTTCCTCGATAAATGGACTATCCGACACTTAAATAATATCTCAAATCGATCTAGTAGTTTCTGAAATTGGTGCGTTCCAATAAACAAATTCTTCAGCTTCATATATTAGTATGGATTATTGTTACGAGTATTTACCATTCTTCTACTTTTGATATAAGGTTATTTCCTAAGGTTTTTACACGCACAATTATCTGAAAACTTATAACATAGCCGTTTTATGTGGCAAAATATAACAATATTTTTATTTTAAGGGTAAGGTAATCGGAATTACCAACGGCAAACAAGTTTTGACCCTGCAGATCAAAGATTTTTGCGGCCATGTGTTTATGAAACCACTGATCATTGCTGTATTTAATGCTACCGATAGTTGTGTAATTACAAAGGTAAGCATATTTTATTTAAAGCATAATCTTGTGGTACGGTAGTGACCAATATCTAAGGGCACGGTAATGCCCCCGCCAAGATGAGCCAAGCGAAGCGCAAGGGCACTACTGTCTACCTTTTCGCGAAGCGCTTTTTTGAACCCTCATAACTTGGGTTTAGATTATGCTGTATAAACAAAATTCTCTGGATATGTTGTCAATAACGAACTTATTAAACATAAAAAAAAATAATTGCAATATTCTTGCGATTTAATTGCCATCTAAAAATCCCTGATTTCTTCACTGACTCGTTGATGATTATCAAAATTCTTAGGGTAATTCCTAATGTCCTGAAAAACTAAAACTTGGTATTAGAACAAAAACAACAAAAAACCTAAAACTTGAAACTTTTATCTCCCAAATCCACTATTTTTCTAAGGTAGAGGGTTTGTGATATTAGGCCTTGTAGAGTTAGAGCGTAAGAGTGCGTGTGCACATAAGCTTGGCTCTACATGAGGTTTGATAACTTTTCGAAAGTGCGAGCCATATGGTTTTGTCTTGGAAACATTCGACGTGAAAATGTTTTTGGTGGAATAGTTTATACGCCAAGGGCAGAAAAAAGTAGAATCGACCATTTCAGACGCAAACAGTGATGGATATTAATTTTTAGTTCCTAAATATTCAACGTTGTCAAATAATACTATATACATATAATTACATATATAAATACTACCAAGACAAGAGAATATAGATTAATTCTAAAATACTGGGTATATCAAGACTGTTACCGAAAACAAAGCCAGGTGGTAGTGTTAATGACTTTAGACACAATGCAACTAAAAGGTTTGCAAAAAAAAGCGACGATCACTTTTGTATTTTTTTTTCCTATCATCCTATTTGGGTGGTAAATACATACATTTTCCTAAAAAAATAATGCAAACCCTTCTACTTTAAAGACGCTATAGTACCCAAGGCTAAAAATTATAATTTTAGCAAAAACTATGGCTTTACCACCCAAACAAAATTATATTTAAAACATTACAAAAAAATCGTCGCGTTTTTTGCAAAATTTTTAGTTGTATCGTGTCTGTAGTCACTAAAACTACCACCTGGCTTAGTTTTCGGTAGCAGTCTTGATATACTCTGTATAGATCGAATTTTTATTAATATTTTTCATTCCAGAGTGTATACAACTATACTTTCGACATGCAAGATTTGGTACAATCTTACTTCGGCAGCACTTTTATATACGGAACCTGGACTTTCAAATCCGTGTTTTTTAACGATGAATGCAATTTCTTATGCTTACTAACAAGTTTGAAAATATATCCGAGGAAGAAAGGGCATTAGAGATTTTTGTTAAAATGCTTATTTATATGGATTAATTGTAATTATAAATAAATAAATAAATACATCCAACATTCATATACATAGTCCTGACCCCACATTAAAGTAAGTCTTGTGTCGTGCATATCAAAAACTTCAAGAGACTTCTCGGTCTCACAAACACTTAGACCCGAGACAAATACTTGTGGGGTACACAAACATTTGTCTCGGTGCGGCCTCTTGTTTCACAGCCGTCTTTTAACCAACTGCGCCACAAAGGCGGTCAGATTAGATGTTATACAATCATATTATGCTTTTTATCATTCAAAGCCTGTACTTTAAAGGCTAGTGTTTTTTCCAATTGTTTAAAATACGAAAAATACATTAAAGGTTAATAAAAACAACATATAAAGTTGAAAGTCCGCCATAAATATTTAGTGGGTAGTATGGAAAATCAACTACTCTTACAAGACGAGCATACTATACGACTTCACATCTAAATATGGAAACGGCCCATGTTCAGCAGTTATATGAGGATGGAGAATTAATGAAAGTAGTTGTAGAGGTGAAAAGTACTGGCCAAATTAGGTACCTTCTACCATCTCTCACTAGTCCTTTGGGAATATAGGAGTGATCTTGAATCTATGAGAACCAGAGTAAGGCTGCAATTTCCAAATATGTAATTAGCATAGGCACAAAAAGATGCCGCCAAGTGCAATGCAGAATGTGACTTGACAATCACTGCATCAGTTGTTATCACCAATTCAACCCATTGGTAATTAAATAAAAAATCCTCGACAAGCGTCTCTAGGGAATCGAAGAATTCTTAGCCCGCTCTATTCAAGACCTGACAGGCAGCTTCTAGGTCTTCTACACCGCTTCTTGCTCGTAATAACTCAACCCGGCAGTAGTAATTGCGCAAAGCGTTATGTCGTCCTCAAACTCCAAGCCGGATATTTCGAGACTGTCCCGCCCTCACACCCGTCAATCCTGTAAGCAATGCAAATCCTGTAAGCCAGGATCAATAGTGGCACGCACGGACATGCTCCATATCGTGTAGATCAACGTTTTTTTTAAGACCTTCCTATAAAGATTATCAAGGAAAATTGTTTCATGTACCATGAAAGAAGCCATTTCACGTAGACTGTTTTCTTAATGACACCGAGCATCGAAGCTCAGCGCATCTCCGGGCCGGATAGCCAAAAACCCCGATGTACTCATTCTGACTTCTCTGGAGGCAATGTGGGGAGAGCTTTAAGCGGACGTCCCACAATAAAAAAGATACTAAGTCTGACGGCATATAATCATGACATTAACATGGTGGGCCTCTTCAGCATGCTCTATTCACATTTCAAGTTAGAACAGACGAGTTAAGACTTAGGTTTTAGTATGATTTTATCAAACATTGTACAAGCGAAAGGTTCCGGTATTTATTTTATGCAAAACAACAAAATATTATTAATATTATAATTATTACTTCTATACAATTTATCCTGCATGTATTTATAGAGGAAAAATAATTAAACCGATTTGCTTAATCGATAGGTTTCCGTTTCCGCTTGCAGCCTAATATTATGTTGCAATATCTAGATTCAACGAACCATCACATCGCTATCCATCAATAGGAGCATTTAAGCTTCTCTTGTTATAAGCCTACAAAGCCATATTGAAAATGTTGAAATGTTTTCTATTGTTTTGGGTTGTATATTTACTAGCATGTTGCTTGTGGGACACATCCGCATCACTTCAATCATACGTGAGTTTTATATTTGTTTAGATCTTATTTCAACCTTTTCTGGCAGATGTGGATATTAAATACCATTGTATGAGAAACTATAAACGCAGTGAATTATCTTGCAACATACTTTTATAGGTTTATTTTTGGTCGTTACTTATTTTACTCAATTATATTCATAAAATATATTCACTAATCTGTTATCGTATAATAATATACTTTTTTAGTTGGTGTTTTATATATATATATGTATATTTCTACATTATTTTAATTAAGTGCAGTTCAATTAGCTTACTAGCTAAATATACTGTATGAGAAATGAAACAATTTAGATCACTTGATGCATGAAAAAACAAATTTAGGTAGCTAAAAGATAAAAATTGTCTATAGTATAATTTATACAAAAGATCCATTAACTTCTTGTCTTTTAGGGTCCTTTCAATATGACCTTGCTGAACATTGAAACGTGCAAGGGGCCAAAACGTAAAAACTGCACTGTTGTTGAGACAGCAATCAAGGGGCAGAAAGTATCATTCAAAATGAAAGTAAAAGAAGATGTGATGCCAAAGAAGGTCAGTAACAAATTCAATTCAATTTTGTTTCGGAACTTCAAAATGTCTCTAATACCCACCTAATCTTTCCTGATGGTAAGTGCCGTGCAGTCCAGATAAACTCTATCTGGACTGCACTCTATCTGATAGAGTATCCACCAATGTTGTTTACCGTCTATGACACAATTATGCCGGCCTGGTCGAAATCGGATAATCGCAGGCAGGTAGAGTATGTAGTATCCACCAAAGAATTGTATCTATCCTCGAACGACTTTACTAGGTAGCTACGAAACTGTCCCGCCCTCAAACCCCCCACTGCAACTCCTGTACACCGAGCATTGAAGCTCAGCGATTCTCCGGGAATGACTGACTTGTCTGACTGACTAATCCGCAACGAAATCAATTATAAAGTTAAATTAGGAATCGGAAATAAATTATTGTCTACTTCCCTCCGTAACAAGGCGGGTGACAAAACACTAGGTAGCTAAACCAACTTGCTTACTTAAATAAATTCTTTAATTCCGATATAGACACAATTAATTATGCGGTATCTTGAACCCGGTGAATCTGTTTGGATTATTGTAACAGCTTTTCCCCCTATTTTACGGTTATATTAACATGTCAATTATTAAAATCAACGCCTGTTTAAATTATAATTGTTACTTTGCGTTCGATAATGTTAACAATAACCGTTAGGCGTTCACATAATAAGTTTTTATTTTTGTATAGCATTCTGTTTTCTTTATTTTAGTTTTTTAAGAAATAAAAAAGAAGAAAGAAAGTACTTTTTATTGACACGATTACAACCATTGAGCAATTTTTCATACACTATTTGTTTCATTCGTAGGAGAAAAAAGAATGGTGTGATCCGGAGGAGTCCTATGCTCGGCAATAGGTTAATAAAATATAGATCTAGAATAAAAGCATTTTAATGATAAATACAATACCTTAAAATAATTATTTCACTTCTGTCCATCCTAAAGTTTTTATATTTGATACTAGCGGCCCGACCCGAGTCCGCCCGGGTGCAGATAGTTTTTGAGTCCAGTCCACATCAACATATTATTTTGCGTATGTGTCCGCCATCGACTATATTGCTTTTCCCGTCCCGTCTTGTTATATCCCATCCTGTCCCTTACGTCCCATGACGAAAAGCATGCAATCCTATCCTGCCCTGTGCCCTCCATCAGAGTTGGAAGCGGTAGCAACTATGTATATTTGAATTCCTTACCCATCCCAAGGAAACACTTCATTTATTCGGGATAAAAAGTAGCCTGTGTGTTAATCCAGGCTATCAGCAACCCCAATACCAAATTGTATAAAAATCGGTTTATCCGTTTTTGCGTGAAAGAGTAACTAAAATATATAGATCTATACATACGAGTACAAACTTTCGCGTTTATTATATAAGTAAGAATTATATATTACTAACGTTCTAGATTATATTTCAGGGTAAAATAAGCGGTAAATCCAACGGCAAAGAACTATTAAACTTGCAGCTCAAAGGCCTGTGTGACCATATTTTTTTAAGGACAATAATAGAACGTGTATTCAATGTTACCAAGGACTGCGTAATTTTGAAGGTAAATATAACAGATTAAATTGTAGCATATTCAGGTCGGGTGCCGCTGGGTCCAAGCCGCTTCAAACAGGTCGATGTGAAGATATTTGCAAGAGGCTTATGTTCAGCAGTGGACTTCATGTGACTGAAGACAGAGAGAGAGAAAGAGTACGAAAGAAAGAGAGAGGTATAGGTATCAAATCCGAATTTCTGATTTGTTCTGAAATCTTTTGATTCAGAACGCTAAGACAGACTCCACGCTAAGACAGAAGGCTTGCGTCGTAGGTATCAAGAACTATGAGATACTTGATCTCATGAACATTTGATCCGAAAGAAATAGTTGTGTATCGCACAAACAATTCAATTGATTTTCTTTTTTTATTTCAGGGTCAGTATGGGTATACATTTGACATGCAAGACATAGTACAGTCGTACTACAATGGTGGATTTATGTATGGAAACTGGACATTCAAATCGGCATTTTTCAACGACGACTGCAACTTCCATTGTATCATAACGAGTTTTGAAATATATCCAAGGAAGAAGAAAATCTAAGTATGTTAAACACGGACTGGTCTCGGATTACCGAAGCTGGTCTCAAACGCAAAAGTTACGATATTCAACTTGATGATTAGTTACTAAGCTTTACGACATTCACGCCCTTCTACATGTGTTCTATTTTTTTTTAAACATATACATATTTGAACTGGATGCCTCGAAATAAATGAATATATGATACAGTTTTTTTTTCATTCTTGTCTATGCTATTTATTTTACTTATAAGCCGCTGTTATTACGCCCCGTCGATGTCGACGTTTGTTCGACGAATTACAAGGTTATTATACGAATAATAAATAAATATACGATTTACGAATAGTCAAGTTTGCCCACAATTTATTTATCACACGATAGATGTAAGGAACATGTATTTTCTGTACTTAAGACTAACAATAAATGGGTACATGGAATTTTAAGGTTTGGAACTACGCTCATTATCGACGTCTTCTCAATCAAACTAAATTGTAGAAGAGTCCTTGGTCAAAGCAGCGGTCGATAATGAATGAGTCGTTATTTCTAATTAAGCCTGAGTTCTTGAAATAAATAAGGATAAAAAAACGTACGCCTGCTAGAAACATAGGGGAGAATATGTACAATTAAAACAAAACTCGACAACCAAAAGCATAAAAAATATAAAAAAAATCAGTAACTACTAACACTGCAACATAACTTTTAATACTTTTATAATAGAGCCTCCTCATGTATGTATACTGTACATACTCGCCATTTTATATCTGAATAAATTATTTTTAAATGAATCGTTATTAAAACTTCATTATCTACCAGTACATACCATTGAATTCCCGGAACAAACTAAGCAATATCTACCTCTAGGATCGAGTAATTATTTCCGACATTTCATTAGAATGAATCGTAGTCGACCTATCGCCATGTTCAAAATATATAATGTTCATGTGTTATTTTTCGTTTACTTTAACTTACTGTTTTGTATACCAATAAAATATGTAAGTATTCATTTACTTTTAATATGTTATCTTGTTCTGACAGCCTCCGTGGCGTAGTTGGTTAGACGCCGACTGTGAAACGAGAGGCCGCGGGTTCGATTCCCGGACCAACACAAGTGTTTGTGTGGCCCACAAGTATTTGTGTCGGGTCTGGGTGTTTGTAAGACCAAAAAGTCTCTTGTAGCTTCTGATACCCACGACACAAGACTCGATCTTAGTGTGAGGTCAGGACTACGTATGTGACTGTTGGGTGTATTTATTGTTATTATTTTTATAAAAAACATAATTATGCTAAAATCATCATCTTCAGCAACATCTACGTCAACTGCCGTACTAACAAGGCGTAAGGATTTCCCTATCCACCGGATGAGCGGATTTTAATGGCATCTGTCAGATTTTCTGTCCGCTTTTTGATTTACATTTTTGTTATTATGCGTGTTATTGCACTTGGCTTTGCTAGACTTATGTTCTATAATGTTTACACTTCACCATCACAATCTGAAAGTGGAGTCATCATTCTGGGACTGGTAGAACCACGCTGTTGTCAGTCATGGCAGCATGAATGCGAAGGCTCTTGCGGGGCGGTACCGCTGCCTCACAGGAAATTGACGTGAAGCGACAGCTTCGCCAATACCCCTTTTGCTCTTCCTGTCCTTTTTCCTTCCGGCTCTCTTCCCAATTAGATGAACTTCCCAATGTTATGACTTTCAGTAACACGTTTTTATTAAGCTTTTGAATGCAATTCTAATATGTAAACTTCCTAATAATTAGTTACACTAACGTACCTACAGTTTACCTTGTTTTAGGGACCTCTCGACATAGTAATCATCAAAGTGGAATCATGCAAGGGCCCAAAACGCCTCGACTGCACCGTCGAAACATTCAGAAAGACTTCTGAATACACTTTCTTTTACAAAATGAATTTGAAAGAAAATTTACACGTGGCTACTGTAAGATATTGCATTTAAAACTTAGTTGTGGATTATAAGCGATGGCAAAACTAAAGCCCCATTTACATGGAGAGAGTTGCTCGCGGCGAGAATCGTATGTGATTATCGCATGACATGACCGCTATACATTGTCGTGTTCCGACAAATGTTTACACGATGCAACTATTTTATATCCTCATGATAATTGTATCTTCGAGGCGAGAAACTCTCCCCGTTTAAATCGGGCTTAATACTTTAGGTTACGAGTATGGTGATGTGAAAAACGAGACGATACGTAATCCTAAAGGAGTGTAATAATATGATATTTGATAAATTACATAAAATGGTATAAAAACCGGTGAAGATCAACCTTCACCCACCTGATAACTAGATGAGACATATTTCATATCAAATATTATTGAATAACAAACATGCCTATGATAACTTGTCTATTGAAAAGTGTTCAAGGCTATTTTTAATTAAAATATTTTTTATTTTTGCAGGCAAGCCTATACGATTGGTTTTGTAATTAAATTACCTTATTTGTAATATATATTTGGATTGGTTATCAGATCGGTGTAGCTACCTATATTGACTTACCTGTTCACATCAGCTTGCCAGGTAGGCATGAAGGCAGGTAGGTCGGAGCCAGGTAGGCATATTCTCTGTGTTAAAAACTATCAGTTGAGATGAAATTCATTCAGTTATCAAAATAGTGAAAGTGATGAAAGAAAATTGATGAAAATAAATTCAATTGAAAAATGGCCATAGACACTTTTTGATAGGCAACTTATCATAGAAATGTTTGTTTATCAATAATATTTATTCAAAAATATTTCTGATCTAATTGTCAGATGGGTGAAGGTCCATCTTCCTCAGCTCCTCTGCTAATAGGCAATGTTTACACGCGCAGAAATGAGTTATCTACACAGAAAAACAATGGAATATAGATCGTATAACCCTGTGATTAGATTTAAATTACATCAACTACTAAACTCATATTATACTCAAAAAAGGTGTGCATTGTGTTAGAAAATGTCGCAATTTATTAATTTAATCTCTTGAATATAAAGAACAATTGGCATGAAAAAAATAAACTTAAAAATTGATTATACCAAGTTGCAATTTAAAATAATACATATTAAAGCTGTGCTACTTGCTAGTATAAAAATACATGGTTCGCAGGGAAAAATGATTGGAATACTAAACGGGCAAGACTTAATGCGATACCAGTTAAGAAAACCTTGCGAGCATTTGTTGATAAAATCATTGTTGAAGTCTTACTTCAATATGTCGGAGAGCTGCACAGCCGTAAAGGTAATAATCGATAATATTTCTAAATTGTTTTTGGATTATTAAATATGTGTTTTTAATTTGCTGTCGTCGAAGTAACATACCATTTTAGGCATTTGCAGTATGATTTGGCTTATAGTTCACAAACCATCTGCCTGACTGATATTAATTATTTCTTGTACTCGTACTCTACTATATTAGGCTAAAATCACCCATTGCTAAGCACGACACAACCCGGCAGCCTTTAAGAAAAGAATCCTGTCGGCAAAAATCGTCCGCACGCGTTGCCCGCCGACAAGTTGGCGACACAACAGCTCTGCTCAGTTGCCCGGCGACATTCAACAACGTCAAAAAAGTGACATGTCGTCGACAAAGTTTTCCGACTTACAATGAGTGACGCCGCGAACTAGCTAGCCAACAAAAAGTTGCCGTCAGTTGGGTCGGCGACTTTGGTGCGTAGTGCGCTTTAGTATTCGAGCCAACGTCCGCTGTCTCGGCAGATGATTGCTCGTAGTTTGTCAACAGGCATCATTGATAATACCAAATATTACTATTTTTACAGGGTGTATATGAATTCATCGTCGATATACAAGCGATCTTTCAAACCTACTACAACGGGATGTACACATACGGCAACTGGACGTTTAAGACTGTTCTTTATGGAAACAATTGTAACTTTATATGCAATATTATTCAGTTAAATCTTTCTCCTAAGAATTCATGACAATTTAAAGGAAGTTTTATCGCTCTATTCGTGAGAGATTTACAATAATAAATGAATGAAAATAAATAAAAAATACGTCAGCTGTACTAAGTCCCTTTATTACACCACTATACACAAAAGTGTCATGATTTGAAAAATCATACCGCTGGCTATTATTATCAAGTAAACAGCTTGATTTAGCTTCGTCATATTAATTGAAATTAAAACTTAATGATTTTTTTCTTTTTTTAACCTTTTATTTGTTTTTACAATATATTATTTGTATGAATAACAGCGTGAAATTATCCCATACTTCCACTCCTATTGTTCACCCATAGATAACGCACTATATAGGAAACACTATATGTGTTTAGCTAAAATCAGTCACCCATAACGGAGCGATGATGTTCAAATAACTACTGGCATTGATCAGGATTTAAATGCTATGAAAATGAAAATAAGAATATTGATGTTATGAAAAAACGTAATAAAATAGTCCAGTTGCATTCTTAACTTATTATTGCTCTGTTAAATATCTATTCTGAAACACGCATCCAATCTTAATTTCATCCTATTTCTAAACTGTAAGCGGTTATAAATGTTGTGAACACTCAAAAATTTCCACTGTAAAGTATTACATGTCCAGTATTTATCTGTGTAACGAGCCGTGTCTTCATTACTACGAGATCAGTTGAAATACATCATTATCCGCTTATGATGGTAGATAGGGGCAAACCATACCTGTTTAAACGATATCTTATATTTACGTTAGTAAATATAAATTAAATTTATTAATCATTTAACTACGTCTTGATTTTGTTTTTTATTATTACTACAAAAAAACATGTTTTTTAAAGAGAAGAAAAGTCAATCCACTTTCGGAAACCACGGAAGCAGACGGAAATACTTACGTCAGTTACAATGACGAGAACTTAGCGGTTATGTGTCCTCCACAAGTAGTTTTATAGAAGACTTTTGTTTGCTCCAGAAGCGAGATAGTCATCTATTTATCGATATTGCTCTCCTATCAAAGGCTATCCATCAATTCCAAAAATACATAAAATACAAAAAATAAGATAGATAAGGTACCACTTGAATTGAACCCAACTCACTCAAAAAGTAATTAGTACAAACTGCTCGTTTGCGTACATTATTGTTATTATTTAATTCTGCCATAACTACTTCATCATGAACAAGAAACAACTACTTTTTATATTTAATTGTATATTACCTTATTTAGAAGCCGCCAATACTAAGGAGTATGTAAGTATCTCATTTTTCATCAACTCTCTTTCTACCCCTTCTTTTACTTGAAAATAAAATCATTGTTTTTTTATTAATTTTAATAAAATAAAATAATAAATAAATACAGCCAACATTCACATACATAGTCCTGACCCCATACTAAGATCAAGTCTTGTGTCGTGGGAATCAGAAGCTACGAGAGACTTTTCGGTCTCACAAACACCCAGACCCAACACGAATATTTGTGGTCCACACAAACATTTGTGTTGGCCCGGGGATCGAACCCGCGGCCTCTCGTTTCACAGTCGGCATCTAACCAACTATGCCACGGACGCTGTCGTTTTTTTACAACAATCACCTACGTAAGATCTTTAAAATTGCAACAGCAGTTACGAAGTACTCCACTGCAATTAAATGTACAACATTTGACACGTACTTATTATTATATTTAAGTCATTTACAAGGAAACTAGATTAACTATGATAATTCGCAATAAAGCCCGTTCAAAGTGGCTTTATTTTAAATGGATGTTAATATTCTATATTATGATATTATACAATAACTGAATACAAATTCAAACCAACACGTTGATCTTTTGGTACACTCAATAATTATAGTGCAAGATTATCTACGAGTAATAGCCGTTTTAGAAGTGATTTGGTTTTTTCATTTTAAGCCTATTAAGCCTTTGGGAATAGGCATTTTAGTCTACTACTCTGCTCAATGCGAAACTGAAATGTCGTCAAAAAAATTATAGAGAGCTCTTAAGCGTTCAGGTTTCCTTACGATGTCTCTTCATCATTGAAGCGAGTGTTAATTATCTAAGAACACTTGCTGCTAGTGTACCAATAAATAATTGATACCGATATGTCTCTCTTAGTTTGTGTTACCCACGACGTAAGACTGGTATCTTATTGTGAGGTCGGGACTCAGTGTGTGACTTATTTTTATTTTTATCTCCGTTTAGATAAGATAGGTTTAGTAGGTTTAGATTAGTAGGTTTAGATAAGATAGATTACCCTATAGCTATGCCATGAAGTGTCCATTATAATCTTTATTTTAGGGTCTTCTAACAGTGAACGTCCAAAGTATAGATCTATGCAGAGGCCCAAAACGCCGGGACTGTTGCGCTCCAGTTGTATCAGTCAGCAAAGGAGTTTACCTCACCTATGATTTGACCGTGAAGGAAACATTCGTTCTGACTACTGTAAGATTATATTTTATTATTTGTTATATCGATACAGAAGAGATTAGTGAACTAAGAACAAGAAAATAGTTTTCAATAATGTTATAGATTGTATTAAAGTACAAAAGGATCCGTACAAACAATTAAATAGAAATAACTAGTTTAATATTATTTAATTAGGCGCGATATTGAATAATAATTTATAATGAAATATAGACTGCCCTGTTAATTATAACTAAATTATTATTATTATTGCTATATGAACTGCTTACGTGATATACGTGTACGTCCTGAACGTGCTTTCAATTACTAATCACATTGTTATTATTCTTTTTTTTTTTTCATGTTATCTTATTTTTTACTCGGATTGCATAAGGTCAAATCCGTTACTGTTTTGGTATTATGTTTTTCATTCCCTTTTTTGCCAGGTCCTTGCCTACCAACTACATTTATTAAATCGCAACTAATAATACCCCATATTCTTTATTTATTGTCAAAAACATGCAAGCATTTACATATATTGCACCCGTTTTTGCACAACGACATCCGCACTACCTTCAACCCCGTATTTATAATATTATACTTAAAAACTGTGATATAAAAAACTGCTCACGCAAGGAAACCAGAGCCAAAGTGAAAAATATGCTTTTAAAATTATCGTATGACCAACTAGAGACCATGCTTAAAATTGTCAAATAATTAAATATATACACCCACACACACACACACTCACACACACACGCGCACACACGCACACATACACACATACTCTCAGACACATACACACACATGCACACACATAGACACGTTATTTTCCTTTTGTTATTATTATTAATTATATTGTGTTGAAGTTAGTTTGAGTTTATTTTGTTATTTTTTCTTTTGTTTTTTTTAAATGTTTCACTTTTGATCGTTTTATTGAAATTGTTTATACTGGCAGTACTTGTATCAGGATGGGTGCCCAAGACACGGGCTTGCCTACTTTGGGACCCACATATTTGATAAACAAATGACTGTAAAATGTGAATGTGTACATTGTATCTTCTTGGAGATTTTTCACAATAAAAATTTATTTATTTATATTTCAGGGGAAAGTTGTTGCTACCGCGCAAGGGAAGGAAGTTTTAAAGTTTCAAATGAAAAAGCCATGCGACCACTTTCTAATTAGATCATTGTTTAAAATCTACTTGAATATTACAGAAAATTGTGCTATTGCCAAGGTTAGTAATCTTATGTTATATTTTTGAGTGCAGACCACATCAGCAATATATTATTTCCCGTACTGCTTTTTTTGTATATTCAAACTCAATGTCATTCTCTGCACTGCTTTTATCCCGTCCCGTCCTGTTACATCTCGCCCTGTCCCGTCTCATTCTCACTCAAGGGATGTACAACTCAACTCCAGGCCCATCCCATCTCTTTGAGAATTATAATTAATAAATACGAGTATATCTGAAATCCTGTCTCATCTCATGGGAACACTACATTTATCGGAATAAAAAATAGCCTAAGTGTTAATACAGGGTGACAGCTACCTCCATACCATAGTTAATCGAAATCCATTATGCCGTTTCTGAATCCAACGCGTACAACTGCACAGACAAACAGACAAAAATTCTAAAAATCGTTGTGTTGGGTTCTCTTACGTTAATACAGTCCCCCATGTTAGAATTTCTCTTTTATCTTCCACGTACAAACATCGATCCGTTTCAAATGTACCTACCTATCATATGTATAGATTTTACAATGAAACTCCTTAAAATATACTAATCATTTACCTTAATGTATCTAAAATTCATTATTATACATAATTATAAGCAGGAACATATCTGTGTTCATATTATTTTCATAGCAAGCATTGCCATTTTATTTTTCGTTTCGCACTCACACGATTTCTTGTCAATATGATTCCACTTTTGATACATGAAGAACCGTAATACTTTGTTCCTGTATGAGGAATATTGCCTGGCATAAAAACCGTCTGCCCACAAAAAATATTGACTATCTGAAAATAATCTAGAAAGTAGGTTCTCATACGCGAAAGGCCATCTGAGTAACTACTCGTAGTAACTACCACTGCTTGATCAATTTCTGCCGCCAAACAGTATGTAAGTACTACTGTGTTCCGGTTTGAAGACCATTGTAGTGAATGAAATCATTAGTATTTATGCATTAATAGATAACACCTATCCTGTCAGTGTGAAGTGCCATGGTGTGTTTAGTAACAATAAGTTATGTGTGATGTTGATCTTGTTTTAAGGCAGGCGTGACGCTTGCCATCAGCCAAGCTATTCTCTCATCGTCCTTGTTAATAAAAAAATATTGTTCATCAGCCATAGGAAGACCACTGCTGAACATAGGTATACCGTGAGGCTCTCTTCAATAAAAAACAATACTCAACCCTTTTCAGGGACACTACATCTTCACTGCAAATATCCAGGATGTGTCAGACAAATACTACGGCGGGAAATATTTCTTCGGTAACTGGACTATTAGATCCATTTTCGCTGGAAACGACTGCAACTTATTCTGTACAATGATGAATGTTGCTATGATGCCTAAGCAGGTTTAAGAAATAAACAACTTCCATGATAAATATAAGCTGGTGTCAATTATTTGTTGCTATCTATGTATGTTGGTTTTCTGCTTAATTTTAATACGGCTTAAAAACTAGCTAGTATCCTTACAGTCCCCTTTACACGGGAAGAGTATCTCGCTTCGAAGATACGATTATCGTAAGGTTATAAACAATTTTCATCGTGTCAATATTGTCAGAATACAAAAATCTTATAGCGGTTATGTCATGCGAGAATGGCATACGATTCTCGCTGCGAAAAACTCTCCCCATGTAAATGGCGCTTAAGAGATTCGCTGAGTTTTCGAACTCGGTGCAATTGTTTGCGGTCTGTTGATCCTGGCTGACAGGAGTTGAAGTACTGTGTATGTGGACGGGAAAGTCACTATAACTAGCATCATTTGATGTTCAAGTGATATATCTTCATTTTCCTTGTTGCTTATATTATCAGTCCTAAATGCAACTTCATCAGTATTTCTGTAGACCTTTAAATCAACTAGAGTCGATTTTACTACACCCATAAATTCCACAATAAAGAAGCATGAAAAAAAAATACTGTATCAGAATTAATAAAACATTGGGTACTTATATCAAGCTTGACATACTAATTTTTCTACACTCTTACATAATCGCAAAGTTTATAATTAAACTACGAACAAACAAAACTATTCCTTATTTATTATTAAAATTGGATTTTATTAAAGTTGAACATTACGTATTATTTTTTTTCAAGGTATATACAGAATCCTAGAGATAAAATGAATACGTTGATTAGTAAAATACGATACGACACAAACATTTAACTAATAATGTTCAAGTGCCGAATTATAATCCAAAACCTACACCATACCATCAGATACAGCAAACGCTTTTTAAAAGTAATTTTCATAAACGTTTTATTTTTGCACAGTAATATGCTGAAAAAGTATACAATGTTGCTCTCATTTTTGGTGTTATATGAACCTTCAAACTCCATAGACGATTATGTAAGTATACCAAATTTTGGTTTGTCATACTAAAATAAATTAAAATGCACAAAATTATTTATGAGTTTTCAACTTGTAGGGGGCATTCAATCTGATAATAAAAAAATTTGAAGAATGCAAGGGGCCCAAACGTAGAGATTGTTGCGTCGCTTCAGCAGACGTAATAAATGGTTCTGCGATTATCTACGATATTGAGGTCAAAGAAAATATGACGCCGAACAAGGTCAGTTTAAAAGAAACTGTGTTATTGGACCACACATCTATTTGATATCAAAAGAGGTTATTATTATTCTCAATTATTTATCATTAGCCCAAAAAATTACAGCGATTTGCAATTGATGTGATTTCTTTTACTATTGTCTTAAACGCTAACAGCCAACAGACACAGAATACAGACAATTGGGCGAAACGCATAGTGATAACTGTTCAAATACTTATTAATTATCATTTTATAGTCTTAGTAGCGCGATCTTTATTAAGAGTATGAAAAAATGTAATCATGTAATCACCTAGTGGTAAATGTTGCTATTTTTTAAATCCTGTACTTTTATTAAATAGATGTTTTGATTTGATTTGATATATGCTCAATCGTTATCGAGAATCTTCAAATTTACAAAGGTTTCCGAAATATTATAAGCGTATTTGAAATGATTAGATAATTGCGTTAGAAGTACAATGAGGTATCAAGTTACGATTACTATTATTTTATCTTAAAAATCGTTCGGCACGATAAAAAAAAACGTGCCAAATGACTCTAATTCTAGAGTTGCTATTCCATAATTATTGCCCTTCTTGTTTAATCCAAATGGAAAATGGCAGTAATCTGCAAAAAGACCTCTATTTGGTGACAACGAATTAGAAGTTATTTTTCCACAATAGCCTAAAATGTTTGGCAGATTTCCACACCTTCGAAATTCTTGCAGTATATGAGAATAGTCTTGACAAGGTACACTGATTTTTCATAATGCCTTTGTCATCAAATTGAGTGGTAAATATGCGAATGCAAAAGTAACTTCGTAATTACATAGATGTGTAGCCTTTGGTTAATACAACCTCCAGCTTGGTAGTTCTGTTTGCCCATAACATTGATGAAATAAATAAAAAAATTAATCATTACAATTTATTTCAGGGTAAAATTGTAGCTTTGTCTAAAGGCAAAGAGTTTTTGAGACTACAAATGAAAAAACCGTGCGACCATTTATTTTTAAGACCACTGTTTCAAGCCATGATGAATGTTACCAGAAACTGCGTGGTATTAAAGGTTTGGATTTTATATTGCTTTTCTGCTATTCTCTATTGTCTTTTGTTTTTTTCTTCTTTTGATTACCGAACTCTCATGGTTTTTTTTACACCCAACAGTCACATACATAGTCCTAATCCCATATTAAAATTAATTAAGTCTTGTGACGTAGGTAACAGAAACTACGAGAGACTTTTCAATTTCACACACAGACAATAACTTGTGAGCCTCACAAATATTTGTCTCGATGCGGTGATCGAAGCCGTGGCCTCTTGTTTCACAGCCGGCGTCTAACCAACTGCGCCTCGGAGCGAGGCCATTATAAGTTTATCAGTATGAGATGACTGTTAATACACTAACACTTGTTTGTTATCAAACTACTCAGGAATACACCTTTTAGTCCATCACACATGACCGTAATGGGTTTGGTACCCTTCTCATAACTTTTAAATACCCGATCAGAATAGTATGACAAGCAGGCTTACTCAAGATTTCTTAGATTTTATTTTAAGTTATAAATTTAGATTATTATTTACATTTATAATGTCAACCATTTCATTGCGTGATCTCCTAAAATGGAATCAAAATACGCAAGGACTTCGATAGCATTGCGTAACCCCCTATAAAGTAATAGGAAGCGAACCTTAGGAATTAACAATCCTGGCCAATCCTCTTCCACAAAAAAAGTAGAAAAACCTGGCGGATAGCTTCCACAGGGTACTGAACTCAGGAATCAGGTTTACGATCCATGTAAGGCCGAAACTGTATAACCATATTTGTTATGCAAGCATTCAATTACTTGTGTTTGAATTGCACACTTTAAAAGTAAGGATAATTACAAGGTATTTCTTTGGTGGTATCTGAAGTATGTACTTGATGTTTAGTAATAAGCATTGATGGTCACTTACAAGGTTACAAATACTAATAGTAAATTGTGTAGGAAATGGAATCTTCATTTTCAGTTTTCTAAACGGCTGTGATATGTATTTATAAAAGTATAATGTTGCGGATAAACGATAATTGTTGACAAAGGTTGACTGGGAGAGATGCCTCAGGCATTAAGTCCGCCTTTGTACTTTGTATAAATAGCAGAAATAAATAAAAAAACCTGTGGATTGTCAATGCTTAAGTAAGAGACCCATTCTTTATTCAATCCTAAAAATATCTAATTGTTAATAACAAAACTTAAATTTTGACCGGCTACCTATCACAGAATCATTAGAGTTGCTAAAATTTTACAAACAAAATGTTATTTAACATTTTGAATGTACAAATGCTCACAGACATTCTGTCTTCACATACGTAGGTTTAAAATTGGACTGGACACCGACAGTACGTGGGAGATCTCCATAAATAGTGTAGTTATATGCGATTATCCTTTTGTAGCTGCGACAGCCAGTAAACGATGCTGTTGGGAAGCGCGCAGAATTATAAATAGCATTAAATATTTATATCGTTTTATTTGTTTGGGTTTTGTACCTTGAAGAGCCATGTAGTGTTGAGTTTGTATTGGTTTTTAGTGAGCAAATATAGGATTATGCAATATAACGTTAATACTGAAAACTACAGATTAAACCATTATCTAATTTTGTGTCAATAGCAAAAGTTTATTTACTAGTTTGCTCGAGATTGCTTAACTTATAGCAGCGTCTGTAGCCTCAAATAGTCCTCCTTATTGTGCAGGTAATAGGGCGCAAAATATAAACATTGTGGTAGACTTAAATGTACCGAGAATATAAGCCTGACAGCTCGTCTCATCCGTGGGCTAACCCGCATTAAGCCCCATTTACACGGGAGAGTTTCTCGCCTCGAAGATACGATTATCGTAAGGATATTAAAATGTCGCATCGTGTAAACATTGCCAGAACACGATAATCTTATGGCGGTTATGTCTTGCGATAATGGCATACGATTTACGCCGCGAGGTACTCTCCCCGTGTAAAGACGCTTTACTCTAGTACACCTTATACCTACAAACCTAGCCACTCTTTCAATCTGTCTTTACAGCCCCACAAAGTCAAGCCCCATAAGAAACAGCTCGCATCCCGAACTGGGACTAACTATTTTTTTTTTACCAGGGACATTATAACTTCAAACTGGACTTACAAGAAGTCGCACAGAAATATTATGGCGGTACGTTTCTATTCGGCAACTGGACGTTTAAGTCGGTGTTTTACAGCGACGAGTGCAACTTCTCATGCTCCGTTGTAGAAGTGGAACTTTCTCCCAAGACGAACACTAAACCTGCATGATTAAAGGATTTATTAATTTACATCTGTTTCAAAATAAATAAACATATTGTTGTATGGCGTCTTAATTGTGTATTTCACACTAGAACGAACGTGTAAATAAATACATTCAACAGTCACTTACATAGCCTTAACCCTACATTAAGATATTTCCAAATTTTAATACAAAAATATTTTTTTCATAACGGCGTAAATAAAACGTCAACTAAATTCAACAAATTTATTAAATTAAAAAATAAATAATATTACAAGCTATATTAACATAATAATGTTTTATATTTCACTAAATGTTAATCGAACGGGCAATCTTCTTGATGGTTGATTTTTATGCAGTACATTCCCCGGGTGCTGTAACAAAAGATTGATTTATTTAATTATTCCGTACCATTCTTATCACGTCAAGCCTATTGTTCATCATCAATCATCATCGTCATCAACCACTGCTGAATTTAGGCCATCCGCAATTATTTCCACAGTGCCCTGATGGAAGCAGTTTGCATCCAACAACTCTCATCTTCATCATCATTATCAGCCCGTTGCAGACCACTGCTGGACATAGGCTTCTCCCAAGGTACGCTACAGATCCCGGTCTGCTGCTTAAACGTCTCTCGCTTAAATGAAATCGGTGTAATATAATTAATCTTCTTCATAAAGATTAAACTCATGATTTTAAGTACGTTTATCTGCCTGACGTCTGCGCTTTTTTGCAAATTTACACGCGTTGATGATGATAACAAAAAGTTGCTTACTCTCTAAAATGAGACTCAAAAATGCATTTCATTGATGAAAATTAAATATGAAAAAAATAAACAAAAATGAATGATCCCTCATGACATGACACAAAAATTGTTATCATAAAGATATACTTTATCTTAAATCGAAACACAAAAGTCACTGTTTGCAATGCAGACAAGACCAAATGGTACAAGTGCACTTAAACCGATAACATATTTATTGCCTATTTATTAAGGCTATGTAATTTGCTCTATTATATCGGTAAGAAGGTGATGCCATAACGATTAGGTACTAATTTTTTACTCTACTGAAAACTTTCAACCTGCCATTTTGTTATACGTATAATGATGTCAGTGCAAAAGTAGCCTAATCTTGTGGTATTTCTCACAGGGTTCAGCCAATTATACGTTCACAAACTTCCATACATTTATGCCAGGAATGCAAATGCCACATCTAAGTACCAGAATTTTCCACAACATTATTCTCCGTCACAAGCTCCTGCTGGGGGATAACTCTATGATCCGAAAAGAGGTTCGGATGTTCGGACGTTCGACGTCCGAAGTAAGTTATAAGTTTCCCAGTTCCAAAAATCAACACTATTTGCCATGATACTTATCATTCACTATGAACTAAGTCTATGGATACGATGCACGGTAGAGGATTCGAACATTTTGTGGAGTACCTAGGTAAATTCGTTTAGTTTTACGTGCGAAGTTCGAACATTCGAACTTCGTGTCGGATCATAGAATAACCTCCTAAATATATACCTCTCCCAAAGTTTCCACAGTGACGTAATCAAAGTAGCCTGCATACATTTCTTACGACCCCTGCTAAAATCTATTCACCTTCTCGATATAACCAAAACTGTGCTTCAGTGGCGAAAGGTGAGTTTTTCAAATGGGAATCCGAAATTTCCAGAAATATTTGCTGTTATAATTAACTATTTTTATACTCCATTATGTACGTACTACTAACTAACTATTAATACTAATTATATTTTCTCATACACTTGCTACAAACTTGCACGGCGTTGCACTGTTCTCGTTGCGTACTATGAGTTTTAATATTTCCGATTCATTTCGACACAATAGTGTGTTTTACGTTTTGGGATTAACAGACGAAACAAACTTTAAACGTTGCATAAATATGACAATATTTTTTACAGGATTAAACATTGTCAGCTGCGTCGTTTCCCGGTAGATACTTAAATGTCATATAAAGTTAAATATATAATTCAGTGCGATTTTTATTTGTGTAAATGAGTATTTGTTTACTAATACTAACTAAGCACAGTTTTTAATTATTTACGCAAACATGTATACATAAAATCGGAATCGCAATATTAAATTTTGCCGCAATATCATTTAAAACATTTTGAAATATTTGGACGTAAAACTTCAAGTTACTGAAAAGGATTTACAAAAAAGAAAAACAAAAAATTGCTTCAGAAATTACGAGTATAGGGTTGATTCAGCCGAAACCTGGACTTGAACCAGGTACCTTTAGATCTCAAGGATCTCAAGCTCCACCAACTGAGCTATTTCGGCTACATCAGTCTTGTCGAAAATATCGTACTGTATTATCACCGAAAATGATATTTCATACTATGATTATTGTTTGTTTGGTCTTGTTTTCTAAATAGGAATCTATTATGTATGACATAAATAAGTTATTGTCAGAAATTATTCACAACTCGCATTTCTCTCTAGTCTCAATACCGTCTTCATAATCGAAGTGGTAAACTATTAATAAAGTTTATCGTTTTTTTATGAAGCAAAATATGATTTTGGTCGGTGCCAGCAGGCCCACTATAAGCTATAGGTATAACATCACGCTACGAACTATGCGGGTAAAACCGCGGGGCATAGCTGGCCGGCTGGCACCGAGCTCAGAAAATTTATGGAATATTTAGGTATTTAAGATTTATTAAAAGATTAGTTTTATTTCTCTCTTTTTATTACAATTTTGAAGTCCGTTTATTTTTATTTTATTATTTTTCAAATAATTCATCAATGTTGGACAACCTGTCAAATATCAGCCATAATATAATCGATCGCAATAATCCCCGTATTTCACCTACACAATAAATTTGGACCTTATGTTAATTGGTTTAAGGGTAAATTTTGCGTATAGCTCTGACCTAAAAATATATAACAGCAATTACCGCGCCATATATAGAAAGAGGTAGCCGATGGCTTTAGGAATCGCCTACTGTTGTAGCGTGCTGTACTTTGTTTCGCTTTGCGCTGTCACCGTGCGTTGAGTTTGCAATTAGCATTGAACGTTTAACGCGTTGCAGTGTGTTTTATATTTATATTTATTTGATAAAGTTGTATTAATTAACATGATGTAAGATAGTTGTTTTATTATGTTTGTTTATTTATATTTTTGTTTTATAAGTATAAATATGTTAATTAAAATTATATAGGTACATTTTTAAATAGGTTTATGAGATAGATAAATAACAAAAGGAAAGGCGGAAATAATGTGCATATATGGAGGCTTCACCTCTGCTGTGCTTACTTCCTCTACAACCGAGAAACAAATTCGTCAAATGAAGTGGACCTAAGGCTTCGTAATTACCTTACGAATGATTAATTTAGGTTCAATCGCAAATCTAGATAAACGTTTGTGTGATCAACAAAAAATGTTAGTTCTAGACGTTGATAATTTTTCCTCTAATGATGCTAGGTTAGAAATATCAGACGGATGTATCTATCCATCTTTTCGCAACATTGCAAAACATTTACAAAAATTTCCTCTTCCATGGTGCAACATTCAATACAAAAAATACAAAGAAACCATGTAATATTTTTGGAGCTTCTGATGACATTGTTGATACTACTGAGGACATTTTGTAGATTGTTAGATTTGTTCTGTTACTTTAAAGACTTATATTATAATTATTAAAATACGAACCTGTCTGGAACATCGTCACCAAGACGCACGGATTTCCCGTCGTACCTGATACCCCACCTTCCCCTGTCTTTAGGGCAGGAGGTGTCACAGGGAACGCCAATCAGCTTCAAACTTCGACGCACACTCGCAGCGAAGTAGCATGAGCTCATGAAATGACTACATCGAGCGATTCCTGAGGATAAAACACAATTTTATGTTTTATTTTATTCTGGCTAGTCAAATCGTCTACATTGCGCCTGAAGTTAAGCACGTACCGAAAAGTTAGCCCACTCTTGAAGTCGATTATATTTGGGCCCAATGGAACATAAACAATAAAAATGCAGTTCCTAAAATCTATTATAGACTTCTATACTTGTATTACGAAAATATAGTTATCGATCGCAATCATCTTCTTCTTCAATCCCAAATTTCAAAAGTGAGCCAGTTGTTCCGATCTTTGATTAATAATACAACTTATCGAAGGTTCCAATAAAAAGAATATCGAAAAATGAATATCTCGCGCCTGGCGACACAATTCAGCCAGCATACTTAATTGTTTGATACTTAACTAATAATAATGTATATTTGATGATATATTTCAATGTATTATATCATAGTCAAAATCAAAGGACAAAATATGATGTAATTACTCGTAATAGGCAATACACTATCACCTCACGTTGAGTATAATTTGATTAATTTATAAATAAAAAGGAATACTTAATTACTGATAACGTATTATAAAAAGTATTGTTAGATCAATTGTAATATTGAATTGACGTACAAAGATAGCGATTTTTACAACATACAAACATACCCGACAAACGTTTGAACTCCTCTCCAAATCATTCATAAAGTAGCGATAATTGTAGATGAGAGCGAAGTTAATATATTATATCTATTTTATTTGGGAATACAAACAATCTTACATTGTATGTTATATCTAGATAAACAGTATACTATAGGTAAATCTACGATCCACAACCTTTCCACATGTTACTAGCTGATATATTTATTACAGTTTTGGTGAGATTGAGTGATGTACTTGGTCGTTTAAAATCTGACGTGGTTCTCATTACCAGATTATAAATTTGTAAAGCTTTGGATGTAATTTTATTTATATGTAGATTTAAATGAAGTTTGTAGTCAAGAAGGACGCCCAAGGCACAAATATATGTTTCTCTCGTTAGCATCTCATTACAGAGGCATATTATTGAAACTGTGGCAATACTACTAACAATTTAAAACATAAGCCCCTTGCCTTATACCCCTTTCCTGTTACTATCCTCTTTCCTTCCCATTCCCCTCCCAATTGGGCCAGCAACAGATCCATGATTCAGCGTTGTGGATGTTCATGAGCGGCAGTGATCACTTACCATCAGGTGACCTGCTTGGCCATATGGCGGACCTATGCAATAAAAAAAACATACATACATAAACACACGCCTTTTTCCCAGAAGGGGTAGGCAGAGGTGCTACCAGAACACCCACGTTTCGCCTTGTATATTCCGTCCCACGATGTGATAGGGGGCGAGCCTATCGCCATATCGGGCACAAATTCCTGACTCCGGGCTGATAACGAATAGAAAAATCCAATATCACCTTGCCCGACCCGGGATTCGAACCCGGGACCTCAGCTTTGCAATCGTACCGTAGTACCACTACGCCACCGAGGCAGTCAAAAAACATAACACCAAAGTTGTGTAATATGTCGAAATTATGTAAGACAATAGGACTACTTTATAGTATCTTGCTCACACATCCCTCACACAGCATACGAGTACATTAGTATCCCTCTACTAAATAAAATACACAACAAATAATTAAACTTCATAAAAATATTTTAAAAATACGAAAGACTTCTTGTGACCTCTAGTATCAGATAAAACTTCATTTTGAATGTCACTGTTCAAATTAAGCACTGATACAAACACAGAGGCAAAAAACTGTAAATTAGCCAATCTTATCATAATTTGACATTTAAAGCAAAAAATCGCGAAATTACAGAAAGAAAATTAACTAATCAATGATGAAAATATTAGATTACTAGCTTCTGTCCGCAACTCCATTTGCGTGGTTATCTTTATTAAAAAAATCCCAACCCGTTCCGCCCCGTTATATCCCGCCTTATCCCGTCTCATTCTCACACAATATATTAATCCAGTCCCATCCCATCCATTTGAGAACAAAAAAGTAACAAATACATCGGAATTTCTCCCTCATCCCACGGGAACACTACATTTTTCGGGATAAAAAATTGCCTAAGTGTTACTCCAGGGTGTCAGCTATCTGTATACCAAATTTAATCAAAATCCATTAAGCCGTTTCATCGCGAACAACCGCAAGACAAACAGACACAAATTCTAAAATTCATTGTTTTGGGTTCTATTACGTTAATATAGTCCCCCTATATCAGTTTTTCTCGTTTATCTTCCATGTACAGACATCGATCGGTTACACATTTATTATATGTATAGAAATAGATAATAACGGATAATAATTATTGAATAATATATTACAGCTGTAGAACAACTTCCACGAAGATGTAGAATACATTAACAAATTAAGAACTTTTTGCGTGATAAAAATCGTGACTGCAATTAATATCATCTAATTCCAATCACGATAGTTAGAAATGTGATTTCAAGGACGTAGAAGAACCAATTATAATTGTTAAAGCGACATAGATTTACATTACAATAAACAATCTTGATAATGAAAAAAATATTTAGAACACAATAATCGGCAACCTAACGTTATTTGTTATTGAAAATACAGAAATTAATGACAAAACATTTTAAATTAGGTTTCGTAGATACAAAAAATTACAGAGATGCTATAAAAACCGATTCTATAACCAAATTCCATGAAAGGTTGGGGGTTACCTATTCTCCGACACAACGACGAATAAACGAACATCGTACGTAAAACTATACGAATGTGCCGAAATACTCTACAAAATTTTCGAATCCTCTATCGTACTTCGTAACCATAGACTAAGTTCGGGGTGAGTGATACATTTCATAGAGAATTGATTTTAGAAGTGCAAAACTTCTATCTTATACGTGAACGTAGAACGTCCTAATAATCGAACTTCGTGTTGGAGAATAGAATAACCCCCTGGATACTAACTCATGACATGTCCTTTGCATCCTGGCTGAAGTCTCCCTCCATTGATGCAGAAGTCCACATGCCCGACCTGACCGGCTTCCCCAAGGAACCCTGCATTGGTGTGCAGTACTTGTACCACGTGGGCGTCATCGCGGGTCAGACGGAACTGCCTTGACCCGTAATCCGACACTAAGGGACGCGCTGGGTCCAAACCTGCAATGGAAATAATTATTTAATTTTTTTTATCACAGGTAGGTGTACATTATGATGGTTTTAATACCGGGCAGCATTCAGCAGCTATAGGTATGACCGACACGGCGACAGGTCAAAAAAAATTAAACGAATTGGAATTTAAGTGCACTGCAATTGTATGGAGAGGAAATTATGAGGGGAGACAATTTGGCCTTGCAATGAATTCATATATTTTATATAATTGGAATTAAAATCATGATTGTATGTGCCGTAAACAATTTAATTTTAAACCAGAATTATTAGTTACTATAAATAGCGTACTTGTAGTTTAGCTTCCCTCTCATCATTATCAAGGGGAATTGAAAGACGTCAATAACGATTAGATAGTATTGTTTGAAACGTATATTGTTACTTAAGTCTATAAACAATTATTTTAAAGTTATTAAATATATCTCTAAAACATATATAATACTATTTAATAAAATACACAAATGCAACGGAATGGTGGTTACCATTGAACATTTTAAACTTTTTATGAAGTACTAAATATTTCTTTAAAAAATGTTGCGTAATTAATCATAACACCTTAATAAAGTCAAAGAAAACGACCGAATATCATGTAAATTAGTGCATTTATTTAGTGAAGATATTGTAAACATGTTCTATCGTAAAACAACAGCGATTGCGATATCAGTTAAGAGTAATAAATACATAAAACAAACTTGTTAAATAAACGATTGATAAGAGGCAGAAAGGCTTTCTACCTGTAGCCACAGGATATCTATTTCTTAAAATACCTACACCGAACCGTCAAACTCACAGACCTAACCCCACACTAAGATCGAGTCTAGTGTCGTGAAAATCAGAGACTACGAGACTTTTCAGTCTCACAAAAACCCCAAACCTTCGAGACTAGGTTTTTATTTATTCACCACACCACATCATCACCACTGCACCATCATCCACATGTATTTCGATAAATTCCTGTGGATGACAAAAATATTTGTCTCGGTGCGGGGATCGAACACGCGCGGTAGCCTATTTTTTTACAGCCGGTGCGGCGTCTAACCAACTGCGCCATGGAGCCTGTCAATGTATAGTCCTCTTACTGGCTTCGATTATTTTCAATATTCTAAAAATATTGAACTTAAATTCCTCGATGCTATTAATTTTTTGGGGTAATATATAAATCCATATAAGTGATAGCAAATGATTATTGATAACGAAATTCTCGAATTAAGAACTGAACAATTGAAGAAATTTAAGATTATACGTACAAACAATAGTCAAAGCTGTACTTGATAAAAGAGTTTGCCACAACAATCAACAGACATCAATAATACTCCATCTCAAGTCAACGCTGATAATGAACATAAAAAATATACTGAACGGAATATGATACAGCTAGTGGGGTCTTACAACGATAAACTATTCTTATCGCCCACTTCATTACCGAATGAAAGTAAAAAATAATTAAACGTTAATTTATTTATCGGCGATAACGCTGCTCTCGAATCGTCTTTGAATACTTCAACTTTTAACCTTGGAATAAGTGCATGATAATATAATGCTTTGAATTGTTGGCACGCTGTGTCGTGAGAACCGTACCAATTGCAGCAGATAAAATATCAACCGTTTAGTTACTGTCACTTTCAGCTTACACTAGCGACTCGGCCGGGCCGCCCGGCTTCGTCCGGATGCAGATAGTTTTTGGGTTCAGTCCACGTCAACAACATATTATTTCGCGTACTAATTGTTTTGTTTTTAAACTCAATGTGACCGCCGTCGAATATATTGCTTCTCCCGTCCCGTCCTATTATATCCTGTTATGGCCTGTCTTATTATGTCTCATGACAAAAAAACATGCAATCCTGGACTCCCCTGTCCCGTGCCATTCATTCGCGTTTCAAAGAGCAGCAAATATGTATATTTGAATTCCTTACTCATCTCAGGGGAACCCCAATTTGCATCCAATCGGGATGAAAAGTAGCCTTTATGTTAACCCAGGATGGCATCTACACCTAGACCAAATTTCATCAATATCGATCTAGCCGTTTTGAAAGAGTAACAAACATCCATCCAATCCAATGCGATCCATCAGCCAAAGGAAGTCCACAGCTGAACATAGGCCTCTTCTAATGATTTCCACAGTGACATGTTGGAGACAGGTTTACAAACATCCATACATACATACATACAAACTTTTGCAATTATAACATTAGTAAGAACTTTACTAAAGCTTATGTTGATCCTGACTGCCTTGGTGGCGCAGCTGTACATTACAGTGCTGAGGTCTCCGATTCGAAACCCGGGTCGGGCAAATCGATATTGAATCTTTCTATTCATTATCAGCCCGGAGTCAGGAATTTATGCCCGATATGGCGATAGGCTCGTTCCCTATGACATCATTTGACGGTACACACATAACGAAACGTGGGTGTCCTGGTAGCACCTCTGCTTACCCTTTCTGGGGAAAAGGCGTGAGTTTATGTATGTATGTATGTACATGGACCACAAACCAAAATGTTCTGATACAATATTGACCCTAGCCTAGATGTATGGCAAATGTGGTCTTTTTAGCTAAATTGACTCGATTACGATGCATTATGCATAATTCGATCATATCTTACATAACACTTACCGATAAGTTGATAGCAACACTTATCTGACAAACTGATGTTTACAACTGAAATCATGTTCCAGCTAGACACTTAACAAAGTCGATGATAAAAGAATAACTCCAAAAGTGATTAAATAATTAAATTAAAAAAACATAATATTTCCCGAGACACATACGTATATACAAATATAATCCTTTTCATAATTAATTTGATAATAATTATGTCCACACGATACAATTTGAATACATCATTATGTTAAAAAATTATCGACTTTTCGATCTTACATCACCAAAAATATACATATTTTATAAAAAATTGTTGATAGAATTTTTGCCTGGTATAGGGGTTATGTCCATTGCATATTACTATAATTAAATGCAGTCTTATAATGTATGCCATGCCTTCAAAAATATATACCTAATTGTGTGTTTTTAACCTTGTGTAAATAAATATTATAATTTTATTCACCTACAATTTTTTTGTCTTCATTCTACTTTTTAACACAGTGTAATATTTCAATAACTGTTTATGTCTCTGAATTTTAGTACACCATGGATTGCAAAGCAATGCTTGGCATTCCACTGCGCTCGCCATCCTGAGACACAAGATGTTATGTCTCATTATGTCAAATAGTCTGGCTACAATGTCCTTCCAATCGGAACACAACAGTGCATTTACATTACTGTTTGGCGGTATAAATAGACATTGCGGTGTTACCTACCCAACCGACCTATCACATTTGAGAGACCAATAAAATCTTCATTAGGGTATCAATTTATGGCTATGACAAATAACCACAATTCGCACCATGCATAGATAAGGAATTTCACATAATAAAATTAGATTTTCCAATATTGTGCAATATCCTGTGTAAATACACATAACATGCAAGATTTCTGGAAATATACTCTAAATGCAATTAATCAACATGATATGCATATTTTGATTCCTCATAACCTCATAGGTTTATCGGTATAAGATATGCAGGGTTCTAGATTCGATTTTGGGATAGACAAATTCTTCGCTCAAACTGAATTCAAGTCATTCGAAAGGGACAAAACATTAGTAAGGCCAATAGTGTTTGCTAAAATAATAATTTAAACCCTTGCATAACATTGCGTCTTTAAAAATAAAAGGGTGTACATGATTATTTTAGGAAATACTATGTATTTACCATCCGAACACGATGATATTATTTTTTTTTATTAAATCGTCGTTTTTTTAGCGACACTTTAAGTTGCATTGTGTCAGAAGTCACAAAAAATTACCAGCTGGCTTCGTTTTCGGCCACAGTCTGGATATACCCGATATACTTTGACATTGACCTTTAATGGAAACCGCATGTAAAGCAGTGATTCACGTCGAAAATATTTTATATGCACATCAAAAAATATTACGAAAACATTTCGAATAGCACGTGTTTATCGCACCAGGAACTAAGCTAATATTTTTATATATTCGTTTAATTTGTTGTTTATGTTTATATAACAAAAATATCTCAAGCAATATGCCATTAGTCCAAACAAGTGTAAACCTTAAGCTCAAGACCTTAGATCCAAAATTAGAAATCAGAAATGTCCCTAATACCACTCACACTTAGCCGAACATACGAGTATGTCCATCCTAAGTCGTAACACAATATTATGATAAGGTTAATTGTCAAATCCATCACTATAGCAGGCAAAAATCTCGATTCCATACGACTCATAATAATGATGATTTAAATATATAAAGTATATGGCTATGTCAGGGAATCAAACCTTAGAGTCCACAATTCACAGTTATCACGCGACAGTAGCCCAATGACTCTCTTTTATTAAAGAAAGAACTCGAATGTAATATTTTTTATCGTCATTTAGTAACATAAAAATTACAATACAATCGCGTTATCATCATGATCAAACAAACTTTCCTAATTTTTTTATAAAGGTCACCAAATAGTGAAAAATCATAATCTGTATACGCAAACAAATAAAATTATGAATTTTAAGAAACGCATCCTCTTCATTCCCTTCTTTTTCAGTTTTCGGATTCCAGTAACGTAGCAACTAAAAAAATGCCTAAATCCAACGTATTTAAACAAAATTATAGAATCAACAAATTTTGATAAGACTTTTTGTGCATCCCAGTGTGTGTGTAAATAAAATATATTATACAAAATGAGAAAAGCGATGTTGTTTGTCCCTTATCACAGCGTTCTTTAGATAGGCGTACCGTGTTATATAACGCTATGTTTACCGCTCGGACGGGACAGAAATATCGCTTGGGCTTCCACTGGCTCCACTGCGCGTCGAACCGTGACAGTAAACGCACGCGTTCCATACAAACATATATCAGCGAAAATGGTTGTCGAAGTGAAATATACTAAGGTAAGATTTTTGATTGAAGTCTTAACGCATTAAAATTCCGAGGTGATTTACACCATTGTACTTAGCACGATATTTTCAATATTTTGTCTTCCGTTCTGTTGCAAGTGTACAATTATTTATTTCCGCCTCCTATTTCTGTTCCGATTAATTTTGTTTCGGGTAAAATACAACGTCCTTAGAGAGCTGAGATTTAGTGCTCGGTGTCAATTGTTTGCGTGTAAATATCGATCCTGGCTACAGGAGTAGCAGTGTACGAGCAGCAGTACGAGCGAGACAATCTCTTATAACTAAGCCGTTTTAAATAAACATTACACATATTTTCTTGGGCAGTCTAGTCGTGTAATACGATTTTTCAATACACCGAACATTTTAAAGTGAATGAATAGTTATTTTAGTTGCATTGTTCATGTAAATTTATTTAAATCAAAGCTTTGAGTTCTGTTTGCCGGTTACGTATCTACGAACAATATGTATTCGCATCATACGTTTCAGTAGTAAAACACCGCCTATTGAAGTTCAAGGTTAAATCATTTACAATCTGCTCTCGAAGTTAATCGCAACTCGCACCATATGTTTTTATCAGTTTCATAATACAAGTGAACAAAAATTGTACAATTAGGTACCTACCTAAACATAAATGATCCCGGTAATATTTTTTATTTATTAAAGGATTTGTCACAAGGCATAAGATTAATATAATATATCACAAATTAAACAATCAGCGTGTTTCCTCAGTTATAGTTTTTTTTATTAAATAATGAAATACTCTTGATATAAAACTTTGTAAAAAAAACTATAAATACTGTTTAAATATTCGGAAGGTATTTTATTGCAAAATAATCACGTTCATTGACCTGAAACTAATTAACATGAATGAACTGAAGTCGTTGCATCAATTTCACAGTTGGTGTAATATTTAATAAAGAAAGAAACATGGTAATTGATTTACCCCAGAATATTTTTGGACAAACTAACACTCGTATTATAAGTTGTTTTTTTACGACATGAATAAAAAATTGTCCTGAATAAATTCGGAACGAAGAGTGCCTTAAAACCTGAATGTCACGGTTTCCGGCTTGTTCTGGGTAATAAACTAAATAAATAATTAATGCACCCCAGAATCACACTCATTGTCCAGAAACGACTTGCAGATCAACCATATCTTGTAGTATCGCTACCGCTGCTGGAGTTATAGTATTGATAGTCAATCACCACGCACTATAACGGTGAAGGAAAACATCGCGAATAACCTGCATACTGTAGCGATTTTAAAGAATTTCTACAGTATATAAAGTCCGACAGCAAAGTGGGCTATATGATCTAACCCCTCTCAATAATATTCTCGATTGCAGAGGAGGCCCGTGTCCTGCAGTGATACGTATATGGGCTGGTACAGATACAGACTGTCGCTACCAGATCACGATTTTTTTTCACAAAAACATTTATCTGTTCGGAAGTCGAACCCGCAGCCTTTCGTTTAATAACCGGCGACTAACCAACTGCGCCACACATACTGCCGAACGAAGCTTTAATAATGTCAAATAATATCGTCAATAATATCAAAGGTAAATAAAAATGTTAACGTTGCCTAAAGAAAATTGGTCAAAAAACGAAAATAAGTGTTACGTTCGTTTCCTTTATGAATTTCGTTTAACCACCTTGTTAATTAAACCCAGTTGTTAATACAATGATATTGTTTGAAACAACTGTTTTATAACCAATTTCCTTATCTACAAATACAATGACGTTAATGTCAATGAGTTTGTTTTTATAAGAATATTTATTGCTTCTATACAATATACAATTATGCCACGTTATTGAGAAAAATCTATTTTTATTGGAAAAAATATTGCTGCCCATAACACCTTAGTTCTAATTAAAATGCATTGTAGACATTTTTAACGCCTTCTTAGCTTCAGGGGGATAAATAAAAACCAATTTGAGCTTAATCAAACTGTCGGTTTTAGAGACCAGATCTATGGGCGATCATAGGCTGTCCAGTAGATACTGTAGTCTGTAAAGGGAGGCGATGAGGTGCTAACACAGTACAATTGAATGAAAGTAGCTCAAACATAATGCTGAGTAATAAAACCACAGTATCAAATGTTGACCGCAGTGTCGGGTGTGTAAATCACAATGCAAAATTACAAGCAAACGTCGCGTTGCATGATTCAGTTCACAATTGGCCATACAGTTCGCACAATAGGCCATCATATAACTCTGTAATAATGTGCTAAACGATAGTTGTGAATTGCTGTGTCACCTGCGCATATACGGTGTATAGTTGTGGATTGCAATGAGGAAATTATACATCACTATTTGATACGATAGTCTGCTCTTTGCCGGCTTTACATATGCTCGTAATTTTTATAAGGAACTCCTGAATACTGCGTTTCTCATATAAATGTAACTTACTACTGACTACACCATTTAATTTTTTAACACTTTATACAAATTGAGTATAGATGGACTTAATGCCTGAAGGATTCTCTACTAGTCAAACTCAATTCTGAAGCTAGTTTAAAATAGAAATACGTTCATTGAACCTACCTTTAACCGCAACTACGTGTGTGTGCAAACAATTATTACGATTTTACCGTCAGTCTGAGCGGCTGCAATCCTGTCGCATGTATCGCACTTTACGATCGATATTCTAGTTCGGATTCCAAATCAAGTACATTTGTCATATATTCTAGATTAAAAAAAAATCCAAATGCATGTTACCAATCGCGTAACTAATAACCAAACATATCACGAAAATAAACGAAAAAAAATTGTCGCTTGAAGATATCTACTTTAAAATTGAGTTGCAAGATTCCACTCGAACATACATAGTCATATATATTACAAGCTAAATAAAAGCTTGTAAAAACATAGTTAGCCATACCATAATCATACAGCATTCATTGTTGACTGGCCACATATGCTACACCAACGATACCATTATTTGAGGCCGTGGAAGTGCTAAATAAAATTGCGTAATTAACAGACCTGTATTAATTTAATTTCGATAATATTCTTGTTTAACTTGTTCAATGTTACTTTTGTTATCGGAAAAATTCAAGAATTTCATTGCCAACGTACAATCTTATTCCAGTAATTCTTAAACATATAACTAGATTTTATAGAGTCTGCGACCCGCACTGGTTGTAGAGGAATCGCTTGATCAGAATCGGCCGATTGAGGTTTGACGCATTGCATATAATTTGTAGGAGTAAATTTTTTTAATGTACACTTCCCTCCGTAGCAAAACTGAACTAACAAAACTATGAACTAAGGAAGTAATAGAAATATGGTGATAGTATATAGAAATGTTATGTTCAGCAGTGGACTTCCCGTGGCTGAAGAGAGATATATATGTATAGAAATAGTTGTTTCATCATAATCATCATCATCATGAAACAACTATTTCTATATACTATCACCATATTTCTATTACTCCTTTACTAAAAAGAAGTAATAGAAACAATGTAATGATGTTTTCTTTCTTTCTTTTTCTTTACTTTGTTTTTTCTTTCTTCTTACTTAAACTATGAACTAAAGAAGTAATAGAAATATGGTGCTAGTATATAGAAATATTTGTTAATAACAGTATTATTCTCTAGTTGTTCATCAACAATGAGTGGGTCGACTCCGTGAGCAAGAAGACCTTCCCGACAATCAACCCGCAGGATGAGACCGTTATCACGCAGGTCGCCGAGGCTGATAAGGTACAAATACTATGTTTTATTAAGTATGTAAAATGTTATTTATCTATAACCATTTTAACTGGCTTCAAAAAGGGAACAACCTGTGTATATCCGATTTCGAATACACCGGTATAATAAGGTAATTGACAACATTTTTTTATTGTATTTATCAAAAAGTAGTCATGTCCAACCCGCACTAGGCCAGCGTGGTGGACTATATGGCCTAACCACTCTCAATCGTACTCTCGATTGTAGAGGAGGCCCGTGCCCCGCAGTGGGTCGTATATGGGCTGATACAATACAATACATGTCCAAAATCTAGCAAAGAAAGGATTTTGCAAATCAATTCCGAATTAAACAAGTTAGAAACGTTTTAAATCTTGCAGTCGGAGTAAAAAAAAATGCCTCATGCCTATATTTTAATGGTATTTGTGATTGTACGCAAATATAATTTAAAAAACGTTTTCTGGGTTTACATGCATTTTGTTTTGGGTCTTAGTGTGGAGAGGCCAAAATGCCTACTATATGATACCCAAGCCACAGACCTGAGTCAGGACTACGTGTAACTCTGTATTTATCTCAACAGGCCGATGTTGACTTGGCTGTAGCTGCGGCCAAGAAAGCCTTCCACCGCTACTCAGAATGGAGGCTCATGGATGCCTCCCAAAGAGGTCGTCTGCTCCTCAAACTGGCCGACTTGATGGACAGGGACTACAAGTACCTGGGAAACCTGGAAACCCTGGACAACGGCAAGCCACTCAAACAAGCTGAAGGCGAGGTACAGTGGTCTGCGCAAATCATCAGGTACTACGCCGGAAAAGCCGACAAGATCTTGGGGAACACTATTCCTGCAGGTATTTGACTTCTATATTATTTTTAAATGTTAAAAAATAATAAGAAGATAATCTAAAAAAAATGCTGAAATATCGCTGACTGACCAATTAGTAATTATACATTAATTGCCGCATTTACAAATCTCTGAAGCTACAGCCTACATACATAACATTCGGCGCATGTTTCCTTAAAGAAATGACAGGCAATTGGGAATTCACAATTATTGACATATTCTTTCAGATGGTGAAGTCCTTACATTCACAATGAAGGAGCCCGTCGGAGTGTGTGGACAGATTCTGCCATGGAACTACCCCATCCCCATGTTTGTATGGAAGATTGCTCCTGCTCTTGCCGCAGGTGAGTTAAAAAGATCATTTTTCTTAGTGATTTTTGTTTCCTCCTTAGGCAGACGAACGACCTGCTTGAACTTAAGAGACTTAGGCTTGAAAGTGCGAAGAATGGGAGGAAGAATGAGATATTATGTCTCCAGCAAAAACACGATAGCTATTAGCTAAGCAGTCGTACCACGTCGGATTTCTATGAGGCTGAAATAGTGGTACCAATCCGGCCGCTCATTTCTAATTAATTACAGTGTGCCTCCACTATTCACCATTTTGATAAAGCGTTTTTAATACGGACTGCCTCGGTGGCGTAGTTTTACTACGGTACAATTGCAAAGCTGAGGTCTCGGGTTCGAATACTGGGTCGGGCAAAGCGATGTTGGATTTTTCAATTCATTATCGGCCCGGAGTCAGGAATTTGTGCCCGATATGGCGATTGGCTCGCCCCCTATCACATTGCGGGACGGAACATACAAGGTGAAATGTGGGCGTCATGATGGCGCCTCTGCCTTTTGGGAAAAGGCGAGAGATTATGTACGTATGTGTGTTTTTAATACGGACAATAAAAGATTAATGAACTAGTGAAACATATTTTTATTTCTTTTTATATCATAGCCATAAGTGAACTAACCCCTTGAACAATAAAAAGTGCATCGATAGCAACAGCTCAATAAAAAACAATCACCCGCCGCTAATATTTTTATGTCTGAATAATTTAAACGATTTGTGATAATGTATGTTAACAGACGAAAATATCACTATCGCGTTATATTACACGTATCATTCCTTATCGTACATGCGCCGATTAAACTGGTTAATATTTTGTTCGCGATGTTACATAAAACTACGAGTATACTCTTTCTCGAAATTCGGCGAATCTCGGCGAGGCTATGAAAAAGGAGTTTCGGGGATCCCAAGTGTAATATTTTTGTATACGCCCGGATAGAAAAGATTGTGTCGATTGGCGAAAGGTGACAATATTTTAGCTGCAAAATAATATTTAACTTCCCAAGATATGAAACAATGCAGTGGATCCGACACAACGAATTATTGATTTATTTGACACCCTCCAAGGCGCGGTCGCAGTGCCGGTGGTAAAAAAGTGGCCGAATAACTTACAAATATTTGTTTCGGGTCTAGTTATGATACCGACAATTTCAGTTTCTGATACCTACGACCAAAGTGTCTTTGATCTAGATTAAGACCGATTTTTAGGTGTGTCTATAGTTAGATTTTTCTCGAGGCCACCTGTTGTCCTTTACTATGCTCTTGACAACATGTATGCAAAGTTTCATCATGACCGGCTCAGTAATGAAGGCGTGAAAGTGTAATAAACAAACTCATTCTTGTATTAAAGTCAGTAAGGATAACTCGCATGAATGATATTCCAGGTTGCACAACAGTAGTGAAGCCAGCTGAGCAGACGCCTCTCACAGCGCTGGCCATGTGTGCGCTGATCAAAGAAGCCGGTATACCAGCTGGCGTGGTCAATGTCGTCACAGGCTACGGTCCGACCGCAGGCGCCGCTCTCACACACCACCCTGACGTCGATAAAGTCGCCTTCACTGGATCCACTGAGGTACAGTTTCATCTTTCTATTCGATAGCTTCATGCTGTGATTGAGGACTGGTCGTGAAATGTCGAAGTTCAATCACAGAACGAGATATTAAGAGGACTACAAAATATATTTGTACCGAATCTGTGTAATCAAAAAGTCTCGCGTATTTTCTGATAGAAGAGGTGCAATGCATACAACCTACATTTCACCGAACATACTTTTTAAAGGAAATTTCGTAGCCTGCAAATTGAGCCGATATCCTTACGAATGCTAAACATATTGCCAACAGAGGACTGGTTGATTAGCCAATAGCCATATAGGAGAAGTAGCATAATATGCTATTCCAAAAAGCCATACTTAGTTATGCAACTCACAATCTATAACGTAATCACACAAATTAAACAATCAGAGATATAGATATTAATGCTTCGATAATGTCATTCATTTGCAAAACACGACGCTACATCAAAATTATCAATATACATTTTTCGGCGCTATTTTATCGCTTCATCTACTACAAGTCGCAAGATAATTTTAATTGTTTTTCTTGAATTAATGACATACATTTTACGAGTATAATTTTGATTTCGAATATCTAGTTGATCAGCAATTAGATCTCTGATTACAAAAACAACCAATTACGTATAATATTATGTAAGCGTGAAGACCACTGCGATGAATTGAATTGGCGTCGAAATCATAAATAACATAATTTATACTTTAGATATTTAAAAGTTGTTCCTACATAGTTTGTAATCATTATTTCATTATATTCCCGTTTAATACCCTGTTGTTCAAATAATTATATTATTCTTATAACAGGTAAATAAAATAATTTGTGACACTACGCTAAATTCTGAATAGTTGACCTTAAATAGGTAATAAAATTATAATTATAGATACAACAACGCATCGAATTTATCCCTTGTACATCAAAAAATAAGTAACAAACTCGCAAGAAAAATAACATAACACCCAGGTGTATCTAATCAATTTATTTATTCAACAGGTCGGCCGTATTATCATGAGCGCCGCGTCGGCTGTCAATCTGAAGCGTGTCACTCTGGAACTTGGCGGCAAGAGTCCTCTGGTCGTATTCAATGACGCTGATGGTTAGTATTATTCTGAACACGTTTTAGTGTATGTGTCGCAGCCAACAGCCAACGAGCAACTGCTCTGCTAGTTAAAGCTAATTCCTTATTTAAATATCATAAAGGTTGGCTTTAATTTATTATTATGCATATGTCGTAGCCAACTAGCTTAGTTAGCTGTTCATTCAACAGCCTAGCTTGTTTACCAAACAGCGCCGGCCCAACTAGTGAAATGACTGTGATTTGCCTAGTTTGATCAAATGGCTGAATATCATTCAGACCACTAGTTCAATCGGCGCTGTTTAGTAAAGAGGCTAGACTGTTGATTGAACGGCTAATTAAGCTAGTTGGCTACGACATAAGCATAATAATAAATTAAAGTCTACCTTTATGATATTTAAATGAGGAATTTGCTTAAACTAGCAGAGCAGTTGCTGGAGATGGAATATTGCCTAAACATAGCGATTATTGTACACGATGGAGTAAAACACATTTATTGGAGGATTTTTATGATCTACGCTACTGTGTCACGATATGGTTTAGCCTGTGTATATTCGATTGCGAACAGCCTATTATTAATAGTTAAATAATAAATATTATCACAACTTTAAAAACTGCTACTCTTGTGGAATCGTTACCTAGAACTATAAGAACGCCATTTGTACTTTTATTTCATGTTATTCCGTATATTGTAATTTTCTCATATACAATAGAGAGCAAAATAATTAAATTAGTTAATCCTTAAGTGAAACCAAGATTTAAAAATATATATAATGTTACAGTGGAGAAGGCGGCTGACATCGCCCACAGAGCAGCCTTCGCCAACGCTGGCCAGTGCTGCGTAGCCGGCACCAGGACCTACGTCCAGTCCGGCATCTACGACAAGTTCGTGCAAAAAGCAGCCGAAATCGCTAAGAAGAGGACAGTTGGCAACCCCTACAATGAAGATGTACAACAAGGCCCACAGGTCGGTAAAAAGTTTTATACCAATGTCAATTTTAATTAACTAATACTGCTGTCTAAAGTTAAAGAATTTGGTTCTCTTTTTGGAAATCGCTTGTAATATCCAAAAACGCTATAAAAATATGTATCTAATAATAGCATGTTTAAGTTTTAAGTACAAAATGATGAAAACCAATTAAAATATAGTTATTTACTTATGCAACCATAATAAGATATAACCAATTGCAAACCAAAACATACTATAATTTGGAAAATAAAAAGCTCCTACTTAAACAAGTTAAAACGAAAACATGCACATAACATCCAATGGAATAGACAACGTTTTTTACTCCACAGATCGACGACGAGATGTTCAACAAAGTTATGGGCTTCATCAACGCTGGTAAACAAGGAGGAGCGCGTTGCGTCGCCGGCGGTGATCGCCAAGGCAAAGTGGGCTACTTCATCCAGCCTACAGTTTTCGCTGATGTCAAGGATGACATGAAAATCGCACGAGAGGAGGTAATGGCAATAAACAGAGAATTATACGTCAGTGACATCATGTGTTTGTGAGATAAGAACAAGCAGAAAAAACTGTGATAGACTAAATTCTAAACTATCTAAATTGTAGTGTTCAGTAGTGAGGAGTTTAAGTATATCAATAAAGTATAAAATCGCCCCATGGATTTAGTTAGAGAGATGTTGACAAAAGTCTATAATAAAATTATATTCACAATATGTTTTATTCTTCAGATAAGAATTTCGACTAATATTGGTGAAAGACTGTTGACACTCTGAAAATACGTTACTGTTGTAGACTATGTCTTCTATGCTATTACCAGAAAGCCTATTTACCTCACCCAATTAATTCTTTGGATAATACACCAACAATTTTTATCTCACTCTCTTCGGCCTTAAGAAGTTCACTGTTAATCTTAGGCCTGCCCCGAGGATTTCGCCATCGACTTCATGCAACCTAATGTTAGTAGTATTACAAGGCCAATATGATTTTAGATCTTCGGCCCAGTCCAGAGCATTCTGAAGTTCGAGACGTTCGAGGAGGTGGTAGACCGCGCCAACGACTCCAACTACGGTTTGGGTGCCGGCGTCATCACGAATGACATTAACATCGCCCTTGCCTTCGTCAAACATGTCCGCGCTGGATCCATGTGGTTAGTACTGGTCACCAATCGAATAATGGAATAAAATGTTGAGAAAATTGCAGACAATTAATAATCGAGACAGTGGTGGTGATTTGAAGGTTTTTAAGGTAACTATTTTGTGTCACACTTTGCTACGGTGGAAAGTACTTCTCATTTCAATATTCCTGTCTAGCGTACAGAAGTTCAAATAGCCAATTTGAGGGCGAGATATTCTCTATCAACCTACTATTTGCGTTTTATTGTAACTTTATCATTTTTTTAAATTATAAGGACTGTGAAATGAAAAAGTGAATCACTGTGTTTGTTTTTCTTTTCAGGGTGAACACATACGAGCACGTGACTCCACAGACACCATTCGGAGGATTCAGGGAGTCTGGCATCGGTCGCGAACTGTACGTATAATATTCAAACATAAATACATGCATACATAAGGATCAAGCATTTTTCCCAGAAGGGATAGGCAGAGGTGCAACCAGGACACCCACGTTTCGCCTTATGTTTCCCGTCCCATGATGTGATAGGGGGCGAGCCTATCGCCCTTTCGGACACAAATTTCTGACTCCGGGCTGATAATGAATAGAAAAATCCAATATCACTTTGCCCGACACGAAATTAGAATCCGAGACCTCAGCTTTGTAATCATAGCGTAGTACAACCACGCTACCGAAGCAGTCTATATTAAACAGCATAATATAATTTTCAAGCTACATCTAAGATAAAATAGACTGAGTAGGCTTTCCCATTAAGTTCATTATTATCTTTTGGTATATCCATTTTCCTTGTCGTTGCTCTTGTCCTATGCGTGTTAGGTTCCTTTTTTATTTATCATATAAAGATCAACGTTAATTTTATTGTAATTTCGTCTCATTCTAATATAATGTGTGTTTCTTCAACAGGGGTGAAGATGGCATCCAACAATACTTGGAAAATAAGACAGTCACATTCAGCCTTCCCAAGAAACCATTGCTCTAAGAGTCTAAACCATACACTGTAATGACGTACTATTCCTATATACCTATATGTTGTTATTATATAAATTTTATAATAAAATGTTGTAAATGAATTATATGTTTTATTTGATAACCGAATTATTTTAAAAGTCAAAATATTAAATAAACCGAAATAGATGAGATAACATTAAAAATCGTGCACTAAATTATTTTATATACGAGTAAAAGAAGTACTTATTTTGGCCCACAATATACTGCAATATGTTTTTATTTAAAAATAAATTACCTTAAAAATATCTAAAATAAATGAATCGTGTCAAAAATGCATTTGTAGAAGCTCGTTTGAATTCTAAACTATGGTCTTCAATCGCTATGGAGTAGTACTAAGTCACTGTCCTGAGGATCTTGCAGCGTATCAAAAATATTTTAATAACATAACCTACTCCATACGTCAAAGATAATGGCGCGTTTTTACCTTATTATATAAATATCCGTTTACCGTTCAATAGTGAATCTCCTATAACTGAAGAAATAATTATGAATTTTTAAATCCGGAATAATAATAAAGTCGATAAATTCCTTATTGTTACTAGACTTAATTCGATCTACGTTACTTATTTATATACAGTAAGATAAGGTTCATCTACATTTTATAATAAAACCACTTTAATTACGGATTTCATTCGTTTTAATTTCAAGTTTTTAATTTCCCGACGTTACGATTACTTTACAGCTCTCGTAGTCATACCGGCGCTCAACGTCTGCAGTTGCTGTACAGAGAAAGGCTCCAAACATTATAGGTATTAGATTTGAGAAGCCACAATTACGAAAGCTATAAAGTAATCGAAACGCCAGGTAGATAAAAAAATAACCAAATCCACGATAAAATCCATAAATAAAGTGTTTTTTTCTTCAATATGTATTGTTTCAATCGCGTAAATATAAGAAATCATTATGAGATGCGGTTGTTTAGGTTTTAATTATTTTGTAATTAATTACCAATTATTATAAAAAAATATTAGGCATTATTTGGTAATTGATGGCTATTCCATTAGATAGCATATCAGAACTCTGGAAGACATTAGATTTTATCTCCTTTGCTCCTTATCTGCGATTAAAAACTCTTCTTGTTCATATATTTGTCTGTTATTACAATTTTAGTATTAGTATAAATGTTTACTTTCTAAATAAAATCCAGTCCCTCGGTCACCCCATTTCATTGTCCATTATACGGTGTTCAATTTCATCGTCTCGTATGTCCTTCGGCGAGCTGTTGTCTTGTGAACAATAGTAATGCTTCCGTGTAATTCATGCAAACATGATACTGCATTGTGTGGTGTTATCAATGGAATACATTCTGAAAATAGTATGCTGCTCTGAATATAATTTACTCACTACGGGCTGCGAATATGCTATGTAAACTCACGCCTTTTTCCAAGAAGGGGTAGGCAGAGGTGCTACTAGGAAACCCACGTTTTGCCCTGTGCGTTCTACCCCACGATGTGATAGGGGGCGAGCCTATCGCCATATATCGGCCACAAATTCCTGACTCCGGGCTGATAATGTATAGAAAAATGAATATGAATAAGCATATTCAGTAACATTAAATTAATATTAATTACCACCAGCAGGTGGTAATTAATATTAATTTAAGTTGTTGATTGTATAAGAAAACATTGATGTTAACATGAAATTACGTTTTATCCCTCAGAAATTTTACTTTTATGTGGTCAAAAGGTAGCTCATATTTTTTTTCTTCTCCTGACAATATGTATGCAAAATTACACGGTTATCGTTTAAGTATTTTTTTTTTTCTAATTACCGAAAACACAAACGAATGATGTCACGTTTAAAGATTAAAGCCATCAAGTATTCTGTTGTTATCATGAATATTTTATTATAATTCTCCATCCATGTGTGAAGTGCTAATGCCAAGTCTACTCCGTTTATGCTAATGCCGATTGCTGCCTACCCTGCCTTCTCATCGATTTGATAGGTGCCTGCGTTCATTATTCGTTAGAGACAACATATTTATCTAGACATATCCATTATTCAAGCAAGAAGTAGCATTTAGATATAGATGAATTTACATAGCAATCATCATTATAAAGGTAGACTAAACAACACTTCTATTTTTTTTACTAAATTACAGATGATTATAAGTAGGTAGGCACAATAACGTCGAGATAGCGTGCCGAATACCGATGGGTCAAAATCTTTCAATATAAGATATATATGCCGGTCGCAATAAATAAATACACCCAAAAGTCACATACATAGTTCTGACCCCACACTAAGATCGATTCTTGTGTCGCGGGTATCAGAAACTACAAGAGTCTTTTCGGTCTCAAACCCGCAGACCCGAAACAAATACTTGTGGTTCACACAAAAATATTTTGTCTCGGTGCGGGGATCGAACCAGCGGCCGGTCGTTTCACAGGTGTCTAGCCAACTATGCCACGGAGACTGTCAATACTGACTGTTTAATACCTTCTTCTAGGTTTGCTTCAAGTCGCATTAGAGCAAAATGATGGGATTTTAGGAACTTGTCTAGTCACAATATTCGCAGCATGTATAAGCACGCCCTTATCAGGAAGAGAAATAAGCTAGGCGACTTGCCTTTGGTAATACACTTAAAAATATTTTATATTTCATAACTAGGGTAGAAAATAGGGCGAACAGCAATTCCATATTAGAGGGATCGTCTCGCAATGGAAATCGAGGTCCCGCATTTAAATGAAGAGCAAACTCGTCCAGTATTGGGGAAAAAAATGTTTAATAACAGCAATTGTACGTAAAATTTACGTCGCGCACCTTCGCAGTCTTATATAAGTTTCGTCAACTCAGTCCGCCAGCCTAAACAGCCCTGCATCAAGAGTATGATCATTGGCCGCCTTACTACTACTTATATGAGAAGTACTTCATATTTCATAACACTACAATACATAAAAAAATATAATATTTATTAACACTTCAATGTCAAGTACACTTTTTCACCAGACAATAGATACTTCTCATCAGAAATAAGTGCTCAATGTAAACAACCGAGATATAGCAGAAAGAAAACATTAGCGAAACAAATAGTGAAACAAATAATGATTCTGAATAGGGGAGACCAGGCACGAAAGTACCACATTACGAAGGTAACAAATGAATTTGTAAAGAAAAACGTTAACTACAGTGATATACTGTAAGATGGACATAAGTCATTTAGACCGCTTTTCCCTAAGTTGCGCTCACAGCGCTGTGCGTGGCTGTGCCATCAGGTTTTGGTTGTAGCGAGTCGAGGCTTCAAAAGGACCCCTAAAGTAACATTTCGCTGTTTTCTTTTTCAACTCCGTTTTTTTTATTATGATAAGTTTAAAATTGCGAATCATGTATCGGAAAGAATACACAGCTATTCGTATTTCGATTATAGCGTAAACAATGATCTCCCATTTTTAAAAATACGGTCATATTATGTTTGTCAAAATCTGGAAAATTTAAATATAGGGACGAAACTAACAAGTTGTTGCTTTCACCCCTACATACAATTATGTTCGTAGTGATAGCCAGAATCAAGGAATAATAATAGAAATTATAGCTTAGGCAGAAAACCAGCAACGGTTGATACACCGTACAAGTTCGCAATCCATCCATCCATCCATCAGCCAAAGGAAGTCCACTGCTGAACATAGGCCTCTCCTAATGATTTCCACAGTGACCTGTTGGAGGCAGCCTGTATCCAGCGACCTACCGCGACCTTTACCAGGTCGTCTGACCACCTAGTGGGTGGACGTCCCACGCTGCGCTTTCCGCTTCGTGGCCTCCATTCGAGAACTTTTTGGCCCCATCGGCCATCAGTTCTCCGTGCTATGTGCCCCGCCCATTGCCACTTCAACTTGCTAATCCGCTGGGCTATGTCGGTTACTTTAGTTCTCCTACGGATCTCCTCATTTCTGATTCGATCTCGTAAGGAAACCCCGAGCATAGCCCTCTCCATAGCTCGGTGAGTGACTTTGAGCCTCCTGATAAGGCCCATAGTAAGAGGCCACGTCTCGTCGCAAACCAAAAACATAAAGAAAATAAATTGGATCCAAAAGGTTCCAGAAATGTTTTTTTTATTTTTATAGAAAGATTTGTTAAATAAGTTTATGATAATTTTCGTAATTTAAGATACAACATTGAAAAGACTGATTTAAAAGTATATACTAATTATCATAACATTATCAAATTTTAAAATGTATGATATAAATTATTAAAACACCGATTTTAATTAGGTTTTAAATAAAGTTAAATAGACTAGGATGATTAGTATTGCCTTTGCGTAGAAGCATCATACAACGAGAAAAACAATATTAAACGCTGCACGAACATCGGCAACTTCACTATGCTTCCCGAATCCCGACTAACGAGAAGATATTATGTTCCTGTGCATCAAACCATAATAGACATTTGACCCTATCCTTGATGAATAAGGATCAAAATCAAAAAAATAACTGCTTTGTTACACGTGTACTAACTTTATACACGTATTCATTCCGAAACAGCATATCTCATATACTACCCACTCAAATATGAACATTCAACTTTGAGTATAAAGTTAAATTTTGTTTAATTTATACGATCCATGTTGCCACTCCAAGATCAAGTTCAATAATTTTAGTTTGCTTGCGGCCGGCAATTAGTGCACACGGAGGGAGAATAACATCAGAACTATTTCAAATTTCGAACAATATGGTGAAAGTGGACGTTAAGTATACAAAGGTATGGATAATTTCACTATTAATAAAAACAGTTTCAAATAAAATCATTGGTGAAAATTGCATCGGTGCTGTGAATTTAAAATTGCCAGTGGGGTATAAACAAATCGAATTTAAATTACCGCTTATCTGGCTGGAAAACGTAAGAACAATTCGGTGGACTTCATTTTAACGTTACACAGGCTACATAACATTGTAATTATTGCATATTTTATTTAAATTCTGATAACTTTATGAGTTATAATCTTTAATGTCACTTAAGAATATATACAATAAAATCTAAGCGATAGTGACATGTAGTACAGAGATACGAAGTCATTTAAACAAATTCGGTGATTTTAACCACAAATTTGCTACTACCTTCAAAAGATTTTTTTTTTTTCAATTTATTATTAACTTATTTACATACTTAAGCTCCCGCCTATATCTCGAAAGGCGGTGGCAGAGTCACTACTAGTGCATCCCATATTTGAAAGAGCATATTTCTTTTTAGAATTTGATAGAGAGTGTCTTTTGTCATCATAATTGATACAAATTCTCAGGCAACTCTCATCAGAAGTTTCAAACATTTAAGTAAAAAACAGATAAAGTGAATAACCCGACCTGCGATTCCAGCTTAAGACCTTACGGATCACAGGTCACGCATGCTGTAATACTAATTATATTGTTAACTAGGGGCCGACCCGGCTCTGCAGATACTCTTTGAGTCCAGTCCACATCAGCAACATATTATTTCCTGTACTGTTTTATTATTCAAACTCAATGCGATTCTCTGTACTGCTTTTTCCGTCCCGTCCCGTTATATGTCTGTGTGTGCTGTCCCGTCTCATTCTGTCCTATGACTCAAGGGATGTAATGCTATTCTCTCCTGTCCCATCCCATTCCTTTGAGTCCAAAAAAAATAACAAATATATTTTAATTCCTTTCTCATCCCACGGGAACACTACATTTTTCGGCCTATGTGTTAATACAGGGTGTCAACTAGGTACCTCCATATTAAATTTCATCGAAATCAAAATGAACATTAATAATAATAATGCTTTATCAATAATTAATAAACTTTTATGCCGTATTTTTGACCGGTACTACCGATTGATCTTCAATTATGTTGGAACCGCGCGCTCTCCGCCCTCCATCTCGAGAACAATTCAACGTTGAAAAACTTATGAAACAAAATTGTAGGGAATTTAATCCTCTACAATATTGATGTTGATGCAAATAGCAAAAAACCCATACTAAACAAGATTTATCCAAAAAATGTGCAAAAAAATTGATGTTTGTAAACGATGACCTTAGATTTTAAGGGTCGCGGACAACCCGCCATATTATGTAGGTTTTGGAACAACTTTTAGGATGTCTATACTCTATACGAGTCTATAGCTTGGTATCTCAAATTCCGAGGTAAAACTACTAAGATAACTGTACTATAAATTAATATAGACATGAACAATTCGTTCAAGAATTTTATCTTTTGTTATTATGTTTATTTGTTTAAAAATTGTTTAAATGCAAACAGCTGGCCGCCGCGCCGCGCTGGGCCAAACAGTCGCAATCATTACTTACATCTTATGATTACGTTAATAAAATCCCCTTATATTAGTTTTATTCGTTTATCTTCCATGTATAGACATCGATAGGTTAAATGAAAAACAAATATAGATTACTTGAGTCAAAATTACCAACTACTGGTAAATTTTTAAAGTCAAATATTATATTAACTATTTTAGAAAATGTAGAAATTAAGCATTAAAAAAAATATATAATTCTAATTAATTAGAATTCATATTATTTAAAATTAGATTCTTATTAATTAGAATTTTGAGTCACCGACAATTGCTGATATTATATGACTAGCGCCCCGTCCCAGCTTCGCTCGGGTACAGATATTTTTTCATTCTATGTTCAACACAGATAAAGTAGGATGACATATGAACGGTGACAGAATTTTTCAAATCGGTCTAGCAGTTCCAGAGCGTTTTCAATGCGAACAAACAATCGAATCTTTCCTCTTTATGTTATTATAGTCTATTACAGTACACTTGATGTTACTAAAGACCTAACATTTTAATATGCCTATTTCTCTAAAAAATATACGGCTCTATACATATAGCAGGTTTTATGTCAACAAGTTAATTTAAATAGACAGAACGTACATTTGTTCTGTTTTAATATATTTTTGCTTCTTTGCAGTTGTTTATAAACAACGAATGGGTGGACGCGGTGAGCAAGAAAACCTTCCCGACGGTCAATCCTCAGGATGAAACAATCATTACACAAGTTGCTGAAGGAGACAAGGTAAGCTTAAATACCCTGGAGTTTCCAAACAAGCGAGAATCATCTTAGTTGAGAATGATTTGCCGATACATTCAATCTGTTTCCAAACAAACGAGACTTATCATCATTGAGTATGAATTTCCGACACAAAAGTCTCGAATTATGCTACAAGAAAGGCTATGGTATGTAAAGTCCGTCGATCTGCATTAAGCCAGTGAGATGAACCGTGACCTACCCCCTCTTAGTTGCAGACGAGACCCACGCGCTGCTGTGGGGTGTATATGGACTAGAGTATTATTTAGTATACACAGCAGGCTTAATGAAACTGCGACTAACTAAATAAAACGAGCGTATTCCCACCTTAAAGGCCGGCAAAGCGTCTCCATGCCCTATGGTGTTGCAGATGTTCACGGGCGACGGTGATCACTTACCATCACGTGAACCATATGCTCGTTTGCCCCTTTTAACTGTATTTATCACTAGCGGCAGTCTTGATTACCAACCGAAGTCAGTTGTCCCGTCCACAGCAGTGGGCGATTATCGACGGCTACTGTCATAATTATGCCCATCATTTGAGTTTAGATGCCACGTGTAAAACGAGAGGCCGCGAGTTCAAACCCCGCAACTAGGCAAATGTTTAAGTGGACCACAAGTATTTCTTTCAAGTCTAGGTATTTGTGAGACCGAAAAGTCTCTAGTTTCTGATACCCACGCCACAAGACTTGATCTCAGTGTGGGGTCGTGACTAGGTTTGTGATTGTTGGGTATATTATTTATTATAGGCCGATATAGACTTGGCAGTCGCCGCGGCAAAGAAAGCATTTCACCGCTACTCGAAATGGCGTACCATGGACGCTTCCCAACGAGGCTTGCTGATGCTCAAACTGGCAGATCTCCTCGAAGCCCAGGCCAGGTATTTAGCTGAGCTCGAGACCCTAGACTGCGGGAAGCCTGTAAAGCAGTCTGAAGAGGAGGTCTACTTCTCCGCGACCGTCCTGAGATATTACGCCGGGAAAGCTGACAAGATATTGGGCAACACTATACCCGCTGGTAAGAAATTATTTTTTTACATTAATTTAATATCCATAATAATGAATATTTAAATGACGAACTTGCATGCAAATTCTTATCGCGTTTGTAATTTTCGGAAAGAAGCAGTTTGCCAAATGTCTTTCCCTTGAACTTTGCATAGTTTAAAAGAACTATCGTGCAAAATGACATGGTCCTTACTTGGGATAAATTGTTAAATTATTAATAATTTAGGCTGTGAAACTGACCCATTACTTTAACCATTTCGTCCCTCATACGTTTCGCATTTTAAATACATATATGGCGCACATACTGTCAAAGTTAGTTGATGCAAGTGCATCCCCCTTTTAACCCAAGTGGGTCTGAAATTTTTATGACTCAGTCAGTCACTCTTGTTTCATCTTAATCACTATTGTTAATGGTTTCCGTTAAAGAGGTACAATTACCTTGAACATAATTAACAACAGTTATTTAATAACAAATAAAAATCGTAAAATAACAAAATGACCTAACAGAGCAATATGAATAATATTGGCAAAAATTCTACTTGAAAGAAATGCAATTTGCAATTATTATTTTGCAGTTTCATATAACAAAGACTTTATTATTCATTAATCATTAGTATGTGTAATGCAATGTGGCAAGCAAAAAAATTACATCAAGTAAATCTATTGTTCTTTGTTTTTTTTTTCTTTATGAAGTAAAGAATCAATCGTATAAATCATTATATATAAAAAAAAAAACTTCTAATATTCCAGATATATCAGATATGATTTTGTTCTTGGGACCCTTCAACATTATTTTTCAATTTATTTTGTATTTTCAATTGTATAGAAAAAAAATAATTAAAGCTAAGCAAGACCTATCATCTTCCTGTATACACAACCAAATGTATGTATGTGGCGTCACAATGTATTTTCATTTATTATGCATATTAATTATGAAAGTAATTAGCGATCGGATAATTATTGAAAACCGAACAGTTATTAATAGTGAAGTTTCCTGCTATCAAATACGTTGTTATTAAAGCCGGTTAATTTGTTATCTCTTAAGATTATGGATTGACGTTTATTGTCATGCTATTTCCGATATAATTTGGCGTGATCAATGTGTACAGCTAAATATGAAATGTACTTTATACTACAAACATTGCAGTTCGAACAAAATATAAATAAATACAAATACACCTAACAGTCACATACATAGTCCAGACCCTACACTAAGATCTAGTCTTGTCTAACCAAATGCGCCACGGAAGCTGTTGGAAAATACTTTCTAACTATTAAAGGTTCAATAAAAATTAAGGCCCAGTTGCATATATTAACTTTGACGATAACTTTAATTTTGACAATGTCATCGCCATACATTTGTGAAGTATTTGACATTGCTAATGTTGGTATGGGACTTGATATATTCAAAGTCAAAGTTATGGGCAAAGTTAGTTTTTGCAACTGGCCCTTAATATGTAATGGCTAAAGATGTGACTGGATGCATGTAGCTTCTGATAGATAGTTATGGAAATCCTTAAGAAAGACTTTCAGTATACTTCGTGGTTGAAGAGAAAGAGAAACGGAAAAATTATCTTTCCCATAATCATTTCTTAATCAGCTGTACTGAGTGTTTGAACTAATTCGTAGTTACGAATAGTCTCATAATTTCATAGATAATGGGGTCGGATATGGTTGAGCTCTGCACGGGTAAATGATAAGACAAACAAAAAGGTCTATGGCATAGGGTTGGATGCTGATATAATGTCCCTAAATACTCTGATAGCGACCACCTTACAAAATAGCGTAGGTGCATGTCGCATTGATCCACGCAAGTTTGTCGCGTAACGGGAGAAGGCCGGCATAATTGTGTCGATCGGTGAGAAATAAACGTCTTACGTTTTTGGATACTCTAACCAAACTGCACTGAACTAGCGATTAGATTTCTTTCAATAAAATAATCGAATTATTGAAATAAAACTATTTTTCCGATTTTATCTAGGATATGGATTTTACTTCCCGACGTTTCGAATAACATTACATCTTTCCACGTCGATACTTGCAAAACTTAGAAACTTTTGAAACGTCGCGGCGGGAGATTAAAAAACGTAAAATCAAACCAAATCCGTGATAAAATTCGTAAAAATAGTTTTATTTCAATGCGTAACAATAAAATAGAACAAGCTATTATAATATTATACATTTCATTCGTATTTATCAATTTGTTTTATTCGTTACAGATGGAGAAGTATTATCATTTACACTTAAAGAGCCGGTCGGCGTCTGCGGACAGATCATACCGTGGAATTATCCGATACCAATGATGGCGTGGAAAATTGCACCCGCTTTGGCGGCAGGTAAAAATATGAACATAATTATTTATTAACATAATTTTATCTTCTAATCTCTGCCCTGTTAAGAACGAACCATACGCGAAACTAAAACGGCTGAAACGGTGGCCGTGGGTTCGAATACCAGGGTTCACTTCTGACTTCGGAGTCGTGTAGGTATTGTCAATGACCACGACATTAACGCTGAAGAAAAACATCGTGAGAAACACGCATACCATAGTGATTTTATAAGAATGTATATGATATTAAGTCCGCCAACCCACACTAATCTACCATGATGGACTATGAGCTAAGCTCTTACCCTTACAAAAACCCAAGGCATCAAGTAAATACTGTTTTCAGGTTGCACTGTAGTCTTGAAGCCAGCCGAGCAGACTCCACTGACCGCATTAGCTGTGGCGGCCTTGATCAAGGAGGCCGGCTTCCCGCCCGGCGTGGTCAACGTGGTCACCGGCTACGGTCCGACCGCAGGCGCCGCCCTCACACACCACCCTGACGTCGATAAAGTAGCCTTCACTGGGTCCACTGAGGTATGGTGTACAGGTTTTATTGGGTAGGCGTACGAGCAAACAGTCGTGGTGGCGCAGTTGTACTACGGTATGATTGCAAAGCTGAGTTCTTTGGGGTCGGGTAACGTGATATAGGATTATTAATTTTCAGCCCTGAGTCAGGAATTTATGCCCGATATGGCGATAGGCTCGTCTTTTATCACATTGTTTGACGGAATATGCAAGGCGAAATGTGGGTGTCCTGGTTGCACCTCTGCCTACCCTTGCTGGGAAAAAGGCGTGGGTTTATGTATGTATATTTGCATACCAGCAAACGACCTGACGGTAAGTGATCTCCGCTCATGGACTTCCACAGCACTAGGACTGTTGCGTTAAGGGACACATTTAAACACAAAATAAAAAAGAAGGAAGAAAGAGACATTGGGTCTCCTGCAATCTCACTCACCAAACAAAACACGACAATGAAGCTGTCGATTTTCTGGGGAACCTTCATAAGACCCTGATCGGGCTCGCCTATTACCGACCAAGGTACCTGCAGTGTAGCCATACTGCTTTATATTTGACACGTTTATTACGCACATTAACACAAACATTCATGTACACGCTCTGTAAACATCATAGACAAACCAACTTCGTGACATGGAATATTATGCATACACCACACATATTATGTATGTAGGTATACTACAGGTCTATATGGCGATCCATGGGGGAGGCCTATGTTCAGCAGTGAACTTCTTGTGACTGAAGAGAGAGAGCGAAAAGTATACTGCAACACCATTAAGATAATGGACGGACAACATATTTTTATGACTTACTAAATTACTTTTCAATTATTCAGGTAGGCAGAATTATCCTAGGCGCTGCATCCACTGTGAACCTCAAAAGAGTGTCGCTGGAACTCGGCGGCAAGAGTCCGTTAGTGGTGTTCAATGACGCTGATGGTTCGTATTTATACATTTAGAGCCTTATGTATTAACTCGGATGAGCGAAGGATTAACTTTAGTCCAAGGCTTTAGAATTGACTCGATTATTTTGAATAGCGAGGTACTCACGACTTTATTAATAAACACGGAGGAGGGCATAGAGGGCTAGGCAACCGTCGTATTCTTGTTACATTATTCAATTGTATTGTATTGTATCAGCCCATATACGACCCAGCTTAGCTTTAGCTTAGCTTAGCTTAGCTTAACGACGATAAGCTTCGTCTGGGTCTGCACCCAGAAAACATCTGCATGTTTTTTGATTCCACTCCATTCCTGATACATGTTATTTTTCGTACAAATTGGGAAACCCTGTATATGTACTGTACTGTAACAGCCCTATATTCGACCCACTGCAGAGCACGGGCCTCCTCTACAATCGAGAGTACGATTGAGAGTGGTTAGGCCATATAGTCCACCACGCCGGCCTAATGCGGGTTGGCGGACTTTTACATACCATAGAAATTTATACAAATCGCTATGATATGCAGGTTTCCTCACAATGTTTTCCTTCACCGTTATAGTGCGTGGTGATTGACTATAAATACACACATGACTCCGAAAAGTCAGAAGTGTGCCCTGGGATTTGAACCCGCGACCACCGTGAACATGTAGGCAGCCGCGTCTGGCCCGTTTACCAACAGGCCACCACGCACTACATAACTGAATAAAATAATTATATTGTGATATTTATTAAAATATGAACCAAGTAACGGATAAAGCAGACTGACTGTCGATTCGTTTTTGCCGACATAACGGTACATTGTATTTGTTCCTAACAACCACTTAGAACAAATTACAATCGGTGTAATCGTCCGTTTTTTTATCAGCATGTTTATTTTGTTTTTCATGATGACAATTACAACAGGGATTAATGTTATTTCAACTTTTATTAAGCAGTCACAGGTATTTACAGAAGGATAATAATATTGCAATAATGTAATTATCAATCCACATAATATATTCCAAACATGCAAATATTCATATTGTAGTCAACTTCTATTACCCTGATGGTAAGCGGTCACAGCTGTTAATGGACCTTCCTACTTCGTAGTGCTAGGAGTCTAGCACAGCCAGGTCGCTGCCTAATTATTATGTTTATTATATCTATCTCTACAGCCTCCATGGTGCAGTTGGCTAGACACCGACTGTGAAACGAGAGACCGCGGGTTTGATGTCCTCATCGAGACAAATGTTTGTGTGAACCACTAGTATTTGTTTCGTGTCTGGGTGCTTGTGACATCGAAAAGTCTCTCGTAGTTTCTGATACCCACGACAAAAGACTCGATTTTAATGTGGAGTCAAGACTATGTATGTGACTGTTGTTGTGTATTTATTTATTTATGTAAATGGACCAGCTAGGTAGGTTAGGACGCCGTGTATGTGCGCTGCAGATTGAAAATTGGTCTCGCAAAATGTTTTTTTTATTCCTAGTTGAGAAAGCAGCCCAGATAGCGCACGCGGCGGCGTTCGCCAACGCCGGGCAATGCTGCTGCGCCGGCACCAGGACGTACGTGCAGTCCGGAGTATACAACCAGTTCGTCATCAAAGCCGCCGAGATCGCTGAGAAGAGGTCCGTTGGAAACCCGTTTGATGACGTCCAACAGGGCCCTCAGGTTAGTACCTAGCTAATGTTTGATGTTGGAGATATAAGGTGTTTATTCTTAATTTATTTTATTTATTAAAGTCACAAATTATATAATATGTAGTAAGTATTTCGGTTTGACCGTGGAATCTTGAAATTGTCATTAGAGTTAATGAAATTAGAGTTAAGGATTTTTTCATTTTTTTTGTAAACATATGTGTACTGAATTGATTTATTAGTTGATCTGTTATAACTTCGAGGGTCATGTTTGCTCTTGATTGGCGACAGGCGCCGTGAATATGGACTAATGTGGTATAAAGTCTCACGTGCCCTTTTTTGCTTTTCCATCTCTATTTCTTCTAAATTTAGTAATAGCTACTGCCAAACTAGGAAACTGCCTCCGAGTTTCGCTCGACGACTTTTATTTTAACAACCTCTTATAGTGCCCTCTATTGGTAATTTAGTAAAACTGAGTCAGTAAGGAATCTGTGGTAACGTAGCATCCCAATCAGAATATACCAGTAGGTACTCAAATATTCAATGAAATTGAGTAACAAAATTATATACATACAAATATTAAGATGCTTAGAGTTGTTCGTCCTAGACTGGGTGTTTATGCATTTTGTGTAAATGCACTCACTATACAGGTAATCCCACTGTCGATTTTTTTTTAAACAATAAATATGCACCATGATGGAATTAATTGCACAATCCCAAAACTTTCCTCAGATCGACAAAGAGATGTACACCAAAGTGCTGAACTACATTAAAGCGGGCAAGGACGAGGGGGCGTTGTGTCTGGCCGGGGGCGACAAGCATGGAGACAAGGGCTACTTTATCCAGCCTACTGTCTTCGCTGATGTGCAGGATGAGATGAAGATAGCCCGGGAAGAGGTGAGTTCAAATTATAGTAACCCTATTCCAATTTTAAAAATATGTTTAGTCCGCCAAACCGCATTAGGCCAGCGTGGTGGACTATATGGCCTAACCACTCTCAATCGTACTCTCGATTATAGAGGAGGCTCGTGCTCTGCAGTGGGCCGTATATAGGGCTGTTACAGGACAGTATATGTACTACAGGGTTTCCCAATTTGTACGAAAAATAACATGTATCAGGTATGGAGTGGAATCAAAAATCATCTGCACCCAGACGAAGCTTGGACGGGTCGCTTTTATTTATAATTCAGTGTTAATTGACTAATGCGTACGCCAATGGCCTACCACCTCTACAAAATTGTTTATTGCAGATCTTCGGCCCAGTTCAAAGTATTCTGAAGTTCGAGACGTTCGACGAGGTGGTGGACCGTGCAAACAACACCAACTACGGTCTGGCTGCGGGCGTCATCACTAATGACGTCACTGTCGCGTTGAGTTTTGCTAAACAAGTACGAGCTGGCTCGATTTGGTGAGTACTATCTGTAGAATTTTTGTTATACTTTTAAAGTAAGATGGAAGAGTATTACGAGTACTATAGTCAACTGATGGTTATTCGTATCAGCCTGGATACCAATATTTGTACATCTTATTAGAAAATTGGGGGGTTACTCTATGATCTGAAACGAAACTCGAATGTTCGGACGTCGCTCTTAAAACATTACGAATGTGCCTAGGTACTCCACAAAATGTTCGAATCTTCTATCGGACGCCCTATCTATAAACGTAGTTCGTGAATGATAAGAATCATAGAGAATAGCACTGTGGAGAATAGTGTTGTTTTTAGAAATGGGAAACCCGTTTCCTACAGGACGGCATAATTTTAAATGAATACTCACGAACTAGGTGCCCTGCAAGTGATGCCAGTATACAGGGTGATATTGCAATACGGTATTTAATTTAGGCCACATGTTTCTCATCACCCCAGTTGACATTGTAGAAAATTTGACGAAAATCCGAGATAATTTTTATCAAAAATCGTGAGTTTTAACGAGTTTGTCCACCCGTATGCATAGATACAAGTAGGTATTTTTCTCAGCTGAGCTTCAGTTCGGTTCGGGAACTTACTTGAGCCGTAAAAAGATTCGTACCTATATGGGTTGATCAAATGCCTTGAGAACTAAAATCACGATATTTGACAAAACGACCCGGTAGATTTTTTTAACTTGGTGCAATGTTACCTAGGGTAGTTAGCAACGTGTAGTTTAAATTAAATACAATATATTAATACCCCCGTATAAGAAATACTATAAAATATAATGATATACAATGTACATATTTTAGGGCTAAACTTATTGTAACGACATCTCGCGGAACATATATGAACTGCTTCTACAAAACTACGTCATAATTTACAATATTTAATTTATGAATTTCGCAGGATTAACACATACGACCACGTGACAAGCCAGACTCCGTTCGGTGGCTTCAAAGACTCGGGCCTTGGCAGGGAATTGTAAGTGCAAACATAACAATAGATAGTGTATCTTAAGATAAATTAAACATGATGAAACCTGCAAATATGCGGTCATAACGGAAATAAATATTATCTGGGTTTGGTTTTCTCGAATGGAGGCCACGAACCGGAAAGCGCAGCGTGGGACGTCCACCCACTAGATGGTCAGACGACCTGATAAAGGTCGCGGGACGTCGCTGGATGCAGGCTGCCTCCAACAGGTCACTGTGGAAATCATTAGGAGAGGCCTATGTTCAGCAGTGGACTTCCTTTGGCTGAGGGATTGAATTGGGATGCATATTCGAGGAATAAGCGATTGTGCTTTTTATTAAGCAATTTATTAGGAACAACTGTATTTTTATCAGCCGATATACATACATCCCACTGCAGGCACGGGCCTCCTCTACAATAGAGAGTACATAGAGTAGGTAAGGCCATATAGTCCACAACGTTGGCCTAGTGCGGTTTGGCCACTAACTCCGATCTCGTTTAAATATTTTTTGAGGTATCAATACCAAATCTTGTATTAACAGTATTCTCTATAGTATTTTGTTTTAAAGACATCTTAAACCGAGAGGCACCCTAACCGAATAAAAATACGTTGTTGCAAACCTAAACGTAGATGGAAATACTAACTCCGACTATTTCCTTAAATATGATGGCTCCTGAGGAAGGAATTCGTGGCAATCCCTTGCATAAAACTAGAAAATAGATCTTTAATATCTAATCATCCAATAAAAACATCAGAAGCGTATCATTTTCCCTACAATTGTAATACATATATTATACTCATTAAGAACCTTAATTTTATTAAACAAAATAATTAAAAACTATATTTCCGTTCACAGGGGCGAAGACGGCATCAACCCGTACTTAGAAACCAAAACGGTAACATTGGCTCTCACGAAAGAACCATTGAATTTTTGAAATTGTTAAGCCGGTAATGTTATTATTTTCATTCCATTTTTGCATATTTTATAATGTATTTTGAAATAAAACATAATATGTATTGTAATTTATGGTTTTTATTTATTTATCCAATTATTACTTTCACCAATATACTCGTAAGTCATGAAGGTGTTACTTTTTAACCGACATGAAAAAGGACGGAAGTTTTTAATTTGACAGTATGTTTTTTTACAAGTTATGGGATGTAATAACCTAAAGAAAAATAAGGCGTTGAAAATTTTCAATAGTAACACAATATTTCAAATATATGTACATATTTAAAAATCCAACTATTGTTAACATCCACGGTACGGGTTCATCAGGAATTCATCTATTACAAAAATATACAAAAATAATTTTGCTATATAAAAACAATTTTAAATATGGATGAAGATTAAGGCATAAACTATCAATCGAAGAGGAGACCAATGCTCTGTAGTGGAACGTAAAGGTAACGCAAAACAATTTGACTGATGTGAAGTTAGCGCGTATTGCTGCTGTATGAGCCTGTGATCGACAAATGCTGAAAATGAAACTCTTATACAACTGACAGATCGATTAAGATGCGTTAACAGACTTCTCTTAACATAGAAATTATTGTAAAGGTATATACACAATATTCACGTTGTTTCCCTTGATCATTAAAGTGCAGAGTAAATGACTATCAATAGTCACATGTTTACGAAAATTTTATTTAAATTATATGTCCACTGCCTCAACGCCGCAACTTCAGAGTGGTCTAGTTGTTATGCCAGTCCTGTACATAGGCTATTAGAATGACTTACCAACAATTTTATACTGCTTCTCGGTGAGATGGTTCGAGATCATTCCACACACATGAGCACCAAGCGAATGGCCAACACACGTGATCTTCTTCGCCAAAGCACCTGCCTGGGTGATATACGAATACAGCTGCGCCGTACATTGGGCTGCTAACCTAAAAAACAAATACAATATATATATTTTTTTATCCATATGGGCTTTATTTTATGACTCTTCTAATGGCAAATGAATACCATAGAGTATGTAATCACTACGTTATTACTGGTGATTACTGAAGACTAGAAACACCGCCAATACTTATTTGTTTATATATATTACAAATTTACGGCTACGAATACAAGTCCTTTTAGCCGCCAACACTTTCATCGTAGTTGAGTTGTTAGCCTCACAAAATGGGAGAGTAAAGAGACGAGAGGAGTAAAAGGATCCTAGGTCTCCGGTAATGACACTCATCGAACGGAGTACGACACACAAGTTAGAGATTTCTTCAAGAATATAATATGATTTCCAAGAGCATAAAGTGAGTTTGCTTTAAGCTTATTCCCCATCACATCTTGCGATGGAATTTGGATATAAACTCAACTAACTCTGGATATCATAAGTTTCTACTTATCATATCCATATGATCTCCGCCTGCTGTTTCTCGTATAAAGGCGTAAATTTATTTATGTACTTTCTACTCAAACGATAACAATTTAGATTGTTAACGGTTCCGTATTATGATAGAGTATTGAGCACTCATTTTATTAATTTCTGGCACCGGTGTAATTGTTTAAATTATAACCTTAAGCGTAATAAATCGACACTACTTTGAATGGTTGTAACTAAATTACCATTATATTCATTCAAACGCCATTAATTCGTATCATTTTTTTTAATTGTAAAGACATTAACAAACATTCTTTGCCTACAAAATGTGCAAGCTGAGTTCCCATACACTTCATTGTGGAACAGGTACCTAGGTATCTACTCCCGATTTATATAAAATTAATTATGTAGTATTCAGACGTTATGGTAATTGCATTGAAAGAAAATATTTTTTAATCCACCACGCGCTTCGCCTTTGCAATCAAAATAAATATTTCTGATCGCAATTAATGTTATATCTCATATGAAATTGAGCAGATATTATTGATTTTGAAAATATATCCAACAATATTTATAAACAAACAATTATTATTTGACATATTATGTTAGCTGTTAATTATTTCCACAATTACGGATAATTACTACTCGTTTAAATTCATTGTTTGATAAACGTGTGTAGCTTATAAATTGTGAATGTCTTCGCGAACATTAAAGTTAAATAATGTTACTGATTTTAATTTTTTACCAGATAAATTTAGAAAGCATCGCTGTAATAACAAACTTTAATATAATAGTTCACCCTTTAATCTTTTAATTATATGAAATTAATAATATGCCTTAATAACACAAATTGACCAACAAAAATTTAAAATAGGACTTAGAACACCTACCTACTTTTACCTAAAAAGTACTGTTTCCATATTATTGTCTATTACGCCTTCATTAAGCCGAAAACAAATTATAAGGTGCGGCTGACGGACGCAGCTAAGGAGCGCTAGAACATTTAAGGTCATCCAAGGCTTTAGCCAAACGTTTATCATAAAGTTTGGCATACACGTCATCGAGGTTTTAAAAATGGAAATACCTTACCACGAAAATAAAAGTATTGTTCCTGAAGGATACAAAATATTTATCAACAATTTAATTAACAAAACAGCAATACCGCGAGTGAAACGGTCAAGATCAAGTACATACATTAATAAAGCAATAATACGGTTGACTTACTTTGTATTGGAGAGTGCGGAGAGGTAGCACGGAAACCTGCTTAGCGGCGACCAGTCCACCATAAACACGTTGTAATCTTTACGGGACAAGTACGCTGGAACAAGGTCATATTCAACGTTCTAGAATGTTCAGTGTCAAGGGGACTAGTAATTACAATAAGTCTTCTACGACTACGAATTGCAGAATTATTCCTAACTGTCGTCAAAATGCCTGTTTATAAACTGGGGTTATTATGCGGTCTTCTTAAGTGCCGTAGATTTCAAAGTATTTTAACTGCAAAAAATCTTTCAGCTTCTATTTTATCAAATAGGACATGCGTTTTTATACGATATAAAATAATTTAAGCCGTGATTTTATTCATTCTTATAAGGCATGACCTAGTAATTCACAGTTGCAGAGTCATAAAAAGATAATGAATTGTATAAACATACTTCTTTAAAATTCAGGCAAAACATATTATCAACTTTCGTTTTTGCACTTGCAAAATGATAATGTACATCAACGGTGCGAAGAAAGTGAAAGCACTCCAAAAATGTTAGCAAAGTCAATTATGTGTTTAATTAATCTGCAGTTAAGAATGCTAGATTAGACTAATGAATATAATTATAGACACAATTCAAATGCTCAGATAAGACGCAGACCGTTTCGTAGTTAGCCTACATACATTTATAAAGTTGCAAAAATTGTTCTTTCAATTACACTGTTTCGATAAAAAATATTAGCGATAAATATTATGTAGAAGTGGATAAGCCTATATACGTTCCAGGTATAAAACTGCGTAAGATTATTTCGGAACCCCAGGCAATAGACATCAATCTACTGATGACAGCCCCGTCACATTCTTTCGGAATTATTGGCATCAATCCTGTATTACAATCCAATTAATAGTTCACTGTATTAGTACATTTGATTTTTCAAATATTATACTTATCCAATCTAACGCCAGAAGTTTCAAGCTAATCATAATTTTCCCATTTCTAATGTGGAAATCTCCCATAATCTATCAAATTTAAGGTAATTTCTTAATCTAGTTAAAATAAATCCTGTCAATGTCTTATCCATAATCGATTAACCGCTTACCATCAGGAGAATCGATTAAGCATGTCTACAACAGCATTCAAAAAATCCGGAGCAGTCCTAGAAAAACGTCATTCGCCTTGAATTTGTAACTAGCAGTTTTCTACGTGCGAATCATTTGACCATATACGTTTAACGCATATGTGATTTGTAGTACAGAAAGAGACAAGGGTATAGACAAACGAACATAAATACTCACCGTCACGTATGAAAGACATGGGCGTTTTCGAATGGGTACCGTTGAACCCGTGGATTATCAGCACATTCTTTCTGTGAGGTTTCCAGCCGTACGCGTGGAGAATGTCGTAGTTCCGCACGTCTATCCATTGCTTGAATGGGTGCTCCCTGGTATATAACAGTAGTATTAAAAACATTGATTTAAAAACTAAAGATAGTAAAGTACATTTGTAGTTTCAAAAAGATGGCCGTGAAATCATGAATTACTAAATAAGCTTCGCATTCCAATGCCCTCGCCATTCTGAGACAAGATGTTAAGTCTCATTATGACCAGTAGTTACTAGTTACTCTGCCTACAATGTCCTTCAAATTGGAACACAACAGTACATTTACAATTCTGTTTGGCGGGAGAAATAGACAGGCGGCCTCATATATAAGAGACCTACCACCAGTAGTACCAATTTTTAGTTTAAGTATTTAGCTACATAAAAATACGTTCAATGAGTCGCGTTTTGGATTCGGATTGTATTTATACGTTTTCCCAACTGACCGGCATAATTGTGTCGATTGACGAGGGATGGTTGTCTCTCGGAAATGGAAGGTCTATCAGTGCCAACACTTACCATCAGAATTCAAATGTATCTTAAACATTAAGTATTGCTAATTGATATTATAAACGTACATTATACGACGTAAATTTTGTAACATTGATAAATGATAATCGAAAATTTGAACAGCTGAAACAAATCTTTTTAATTTGAATACAAACATTGAGAACAGGTAATGCCGACTTTATGTATGTCACATGAAAAGGACTGAACTCTGGTTGATATAAATAAAACAATAAGATTGTTAATTTAAAAGTGTGATAAAACTGACTGCATATTAGTCAATTGTACAGGCCTTCCCAAATAGCACGGTTTTTTTAGATGATAATATTTTCTGAAGTAGTCAAGACTCTGCGCTACCGTAACATGTTTTTTATAAATGGAAAACAACTTGCGAAGAATTGTATGTATATGTGTCAGAGTATATTATAAAGTTCCATGCTGAATACAGGCCTTCTCGTTAGCCATAGTTTAAAAGTACATAAAATAATTGTTAGGAAAACAAGATATTATAGTAAAAGTTGAATAGCCATCAGTTACTGTAGTCGCCACAAAAACGCAAAATGCGTTACAATTGAATTGTTGTTTTCATTGATTTAATTTATTTTTAGCAATGATTATTTTCAATAATCTCAGCGATGTTTAAAATTTCAATTGGAACATTGTTTTCAATAACCAACATAGTTTTTTTCTTTTGATTAAAAGTTAACAATAGAAACACCATAACAATTCAATGGCGCAAGAAGTCTCTTGGGTTTTTTAGTTTATTTCTCGACGTAAATATCTTTCTGCGAGAGTTTCAATTGAGTGACTTTGGAAACGTTGAGAAACGTGCCATAAAAAACTTTCTAGGATTAATTTGTTTTCTAAAATATTAATACTCAATTTTCTATGAATATTTTAATTATCTGTAATAACCATCATCGCGCCTATCGAAATGTATGGTCAATTACATAACTTACACAACGTGCCTTTCAAATCATTCAATGCATAATTACCTATACGTAAATATTTCCCAACAGCATAAATGCTCACTTTATTTTTACTGAACTTTATAAAATACGCAACAACTAAGCTTACTTACTCTTAGACAAAATTGGGAAAATTTAGAAAAGTTTTTTTAAGGAAACATGTTTTTCGTAAAAGAATTCGTCGGTTGGTAACCATCGCGCCCGCCCACAGGTTCACCACTTTAAAAAATAGATTATCACTACAACGCGTTTCAGATCAACGGCTTCGCGAGGCCTCTGAGTTCTGACAAAAGGATATATCGCTCATTGACATAAATATATGTATAGGATATATGGATTTTGAAAATGTTTGCTTGCATTATGACAGAAGGCTTACTAAAAATAAAGACAATAATTGTTATCACCGTCAAGACGAAATCTTAAGTTAATTTAAGTTAATATTTATTTTAGCGCGATTTTCACGGTCACCGTTTTGAAACTCCAAATGTACTGAAGGGTCTATCCTTAGTTTTTAAATCAATGATATCGCAAACTTTTTTTAATTGTGCAACAGACATGTATAGTTATGTGTTTCCAATTCCTCCTTCTTATATTTTCTTTCGAAGTTGATCTCTATGTTTTAAAGTGGGTCGTGGCCTGTTGGTAACGGACCAGACGCGACTTCCAACATGTTCACGGTGGTGGCGGATTCAAATCTCAGAGCATACCTTTGACTTCTCGGAATTACGTGTGTAATGATGGTCAATCACCATGCACAATAGCGGTGAAAGAAAACATCGTGAGGAAACCTGCATACCGTAGCGATTTTAAAGAATTTCTACGGTATGTACCGTCCGCACACCCGCACTAGGCATACATATATGACTATATATGCCTAGTATGGCCTAACTCCTGTCAATCGTACTCTCGATTATAGAGAAGGGCCGTACCCTGCAGTGGGACATATATGGGCTAATACAAATACAAAAAGTTTGTTTCTGATTAATTAAGATGCGGGTTGAAGACAAGCCAAGAGACTCTGCGGTCTCACAAACGCCCAGGCCCGAAACATTTGTCTCGATACGGAAATTGAATCCACGGCCTCTCATTTAACAGCCGGCGTCTAATCAACCAGATACTTACGGTGTGTATAAAAAAAAGTTGATTTCAGAGTCCGGACACGTGCGATCCCTCTTCATGACGCAGCGCCAGTATCTGAAGTCCACCATGGACATAATGTCGCCATCGACATGAGACACTGAAATAAAACACATGACAAATTAACCCTTCCGTGCAGTGAAAAGTAGTCGTAAACGCTTAAAGTATGTTTTAATTGGTATTTTTATAGGTTTTCGCTACGTGGTAAAATTTTAAGTGATACTAGTAACGTGGAAGTTGTTTTTGGCGTTCTCTCTTTCGCCTGTACATTAGACCTTAATGTTTAATGTGTGTAGAATTTTGAATAAATAATTTTATTAAATAACAACATTGTATTTGAATGCCCCGAAGACTATCCGTGGTAAACATGTTCTTAAACATCCAGTTAGAATTATTTATAAAATAAATATTTCATAGAAGTAGACAGCGGTTATGGATACCGCTGTGCTTGATCCCGGCATACTCCTTTCATTTTATACACTTTCAAAAATATCTTCATACATTCTCCTCGCTTCGGCACATACTATTCGACACATCTAACCCTGTTTGAAATGTCATCGATTTGGCTACCATAGGTAGTTAAAGCTCTTACCATCTCCCTACAAATCTACGGACTCTTTTATTCACAAGAGTCTTAATATGTTCTCGTTTTGTCAGTCTTCTATACTCTGAACCATTTAAACATTCACAATATTTATATGTTTAGCGTACTTTCTCTAAATCAAGGATCTGTCCCGTCCTTCGGTTATACAGTAAACTGATTCAAGTACTTCATATTGCATATTAACTTTTAAAGCTTGTTAATATCACTTAGCAAATGCTATTATCGTAGATTATATTATTTTTAGAGACACAGTAGTATTAAAGCCAGGAATTACACACACATTGGGTATTACATTTACTTAGCAAACATCCGTTTTAATTCGAGTTATCATGTTTATCTTATTATTCCCTCATAATGCAACAGTCATATTAACATAGTTTATCTCACATTAAAATACCCTATGTTATTACTGGATATCAAAAATCACAAAAGGCTTTTCGGTTCAAACCTTAGACCCAAAAAATACTTGTGACCTCTCGTGTCACTACAGGCTTCGGAATCAACTACGCTACGGATGATGCCAAAAATAGTACGTATACTAAGTAGAATAATTGCGAAACTAACATAAAGCAGAAGGCAGTACTAGCACCTAAAACTTTGCCATTATGAATTATGATAACAAAATGAAAGAGGCTCAGTAACTTTTGAACACCGTGGGAAAATATGCTTCGAATCAAAGTTTTATAATATGCTGGTAACACATAAATAAAAACTGTTTAATTAAATTATAAAATCTTACAAATCATTCATAAGCGCAGAAACGAAATCATTCAAAACCGGTGCTAATCGAAAGTGAATGCACAAATTATGAATTAATGACGTTCATTCAGGTGTTTTAACCTTTCCCCGAGTTTAGATGCAGCTGTATCGGGGCCGATTATCTACTTTCACTAACGCGAGATGGTCAGTGTCCAAGTTGATAATCCACATTATTACGATGTTCCTTGCGTTTCTAAAATTACTAGCTTGTAGTGGAGATTTTTTTTTGACAGCCTCCGTGGCGTTGTTGGTTAGAAGCTGACTGAGAAACGAGAGGCCGCGGGTCCGATCGCCACACCAACACAAATGTTTGTGTGGCCAATAAATATTTGTGTAAGGTCTAGTTGTTTGTGAGACCGAAAAGTCGCTCGTAGTTTCTGATACCCACGACACAAGACTTAATTGATCTTAATGTGGGGTCAGAACTATGTATGTGACTGTGGGGTGTATTTTTTTTTTTTTTTTTTTTTGTATAATTAATTAATACACTATCCTTCTTATAGGATCATTTTTTTAAAATCCTATGACGAACGCCTGTGCGATAATTTTAAGATTCTACAGGCACTGGTTCAGACAATCTGGCAGTCCGTTGTTAGAATTTTAATAGGTAGATTGTCGATTAAATTCTTTATATGCACGCATCGCGCTAACATCAGAACGAATTGTAATTACTTACAAAGAAACCGAAAGTGTTGTGAATTTCGCAACATCTATGCTATCACATAAAAAAATATCAAAACAAAATTACTATACAACATGTGAATATAGCATTTTATTTGACGGAAATTAACTACTGTTACTTCTTAATCAATTTTGAATCACGTAGTCATGAATAATATTACCAAATACAAAAAAGCATTTCTAACAAAAATTACACTCACGTAATAAAAATTTCGCGCCAAAAATAAAACAGCAACATACACTAATTTTACTACGAAAGTTTTTACTTTTACTTTCGTACAGGCAGATATTACTATAATCGATATAAATATCTTATATCGATATTTTATTATTTATATTGCATTAAAAAAATATCAAATTACAGAATACATTCATCAGTTATTTTGTCATTCGTGTAGCTTACGTAAGATAGTATCACAGATAGTATTGACTATTGGTGCATGTAGCGCACTTAGATTTTTAATAATTAATTTAGAATGTTTATAGTTACTACAGGAATTTGTGAAAACGAAAGTTGATTTGTTTTTGCGGGCATTAAATGGGGCAATGTTCAGACAATATACTGTAAGTACATACTTTTACTCTATCATTCACATTGTAACAGAACACTGGGTGTACAAAAATACATAACAATATTCTATTTATTCTTTCTGATAAAATAAATGCAAATTTAAATTAAACTATAAAATAAATCCTTATTTCTGTTAAAATATAAACCAATTAGAAATTACACATACCTATATCACAACACGTAAACAAAACAAAAAGCAAAATTCCACACTTTGATAAACACATTGTAGACAATAGTTTCACTAGCACGTTTTCACTCGATTTTCTATGAGATACTGGCAATTTTTGTCATAAAACAGTTGCCATTATGAGTTCTATTGTTTTGAATTTCGAATTACATTTGAAATTGTACGCAGCGCGAGCAAGCGCGTCGGTGATGGTGACACCCGCGCGTTTAGTTAACGTCTCGCTGGTGAAATGTAAAAAAATAACTCATGAATCCGTTACTGGTTCTTACTTCTTACTATAACTGCTTTGTGCAGCCGCGTTTTTGCTCACCACTCTCGGAATCGATCGGGCCGTGAATTAAAATTGTAACAGACTTGAGCTACATGAGACGCGTAGTTTACTATTTACGATTTAGAATATTTTTGAGTGGAATAGAAACACTATGAACCGTTTGAGGATAGTGAATGTATAAACGAATAATACCTTGGATCTTCGCACTCTCTACTCTGGTCACATAATATAATACAATTTTCTACAGAGTATATAAAAACATCCTAAATTAATTATAGTAGTCATAACAATCATCTCGCCAAATATCCGAAGAATCTCCGTTCTTTCTGGCAATTTCGGTATATATTCGAATAAAAATAAAATTAACAGCTCGAACAATAAGACTTACGTAAATATTTTCTGGAGCACTTTAATATTTTGATTCCTGCTCTCCTTTTAAAGGATTACTACAATTCTTCCTCTTAATCTTCAGCCACTGGAGGTAAACTGAACATACGACCTTAAAGGTTCCAAATTTACAATTTTTTGTTTCCAACTTCCCCTGTTTCAATTCTTTATAATTAATTCCGATGTGGGCATTTACTTTAACATTGTTTTCGATGGTTGTGGGTTAATAACAAGCTAGTGTCTTTAATAGAATAGCCGAGCTCCCATGTGTGTAATTATTTGCCTCTAATCTGTTTCTTCTCTATCAGCTCTTTCGAATTCAGTTCAAAAACATCTACATTTTCAATACATTTCTATCTAGGCCATCGGCGTTTTCTATACCCATTTGGTGAGATCCAAATTGAATTCCATTTTGATGTGGTTGATTTATACTTCTTCTTTCAATGGTTGTAGAGCCCAACATATTTCTGTCATGGTCCGTTAGCTTGATACTGATCATTTTGCTCTCAATAGATCGTTGATAAACTATTAGCTTGTGTTTATGAAATTCTGCCAAGGACTATCTGAGCGCCGTAAGTCTGAAGATATAACAATAGATATCCAATAATTTAAGAATTAAAAACGAATACGCAAAATGTGTCAAAATGTGTAAATTAATCACTAAGTACTCGTTTATATATTAAATTGAGTATAATCTCATTGAATAAAGCAACATACAACTTAATTGGTTTAAATTTTGCAACACCGTTCACCACACCCCCAGTATCTCTGATTCCCGACTGATAGCGCGGAAGCCTTTTTGGCTTCTTTCTTTTTGCTGTATCACTAAATATACAAATAAAAAACAAGTAGACACTCCATCTAAGCATATTTTAATAATTTGTAACTTGTAGAATACATTTAATTGCACACTGCCATCTAGCGGAAGTGCTACTAAGCAAGTACACCGCTATGAAACGAACGCTGATAGAATTTTATTAAAATACTTTAGCTCTCCGTCTGACGTCACCATATGCGCAAAACAACTTCATAACCTAGAAACTCGTGTATTTTTAATAATAGTAGAATTAGACAGTAGCCACTTATATTTATACGCATTTCGGTGTAGATTACAAAACGGAAGATATTTTTTGATAGACCTATTCACTTTTCACTCTTTGGTGTTATTGGCATTGGAATTTAAAATAATCAGGTAGATTACTTTCTTATCAATATCTGTCTGTTTTTAGGTTATCTTATTATCTGTAGTATTGTTTATTTACAAATAACAAGATTTTATCAAAAGCATTCATGTCATGATCAAATACCTACTCTTTTGAAAATATTTTGGTTGTTAATGTTGATGCTAAGAGCGATAGGTCAAGAGATTGTTTTAGGTTTCTAAACAATAATTGTTGAATATACCTCAGTACGGTTTCATTGTGATTAAATAATTTGAAGAAACGTAGTTAATTACTCCGTGGAGACGTGTTGTTTTTTTAATCATAACCTCTTCTGGGTCGTATTTTCTTACTCATTTAGTGTTACTTATAGGTATTGGCAAATATAAAGTACTTGCATCCCAAAATAATCATTTTCGTAACAACATGCACCATTTTTGTGCATTATAATTTAAGTAGTAAGATCTAATGAAGCTCAAATCCTCGAAAAAACATCTCGATTTAGATAGGTATAGTTCTCTAACACTGGTCACATGGACTGTAGTGTGTACACATTTGCTCCAACTCAAACAATTTATCTTGTTGACTTTTGACTTAACGACCTTCTCACGAAACTTGCGATAGGTACCGGCAAGATACCTTTGTTATTCAGTCTGAAAACTATTCCGGCAGAATAAACACGTTTTTGTTTGTTACCGCGGTGTATTGTGTTAATTTTAATAATAAGTAGCGTTGTTTTTTTTTTGTTTTAACTCAGGTAAATTATAAGTTCTATTTTTTATAAGAATTTTTGTGTTTTTGTAGAATCAAATTAAAAATCAACATACCAAAATTCATGTATATATTAAAATTTTAATATAAATGTTGATCAATAAAATCAATATAAATAATACAAATTGCATATTTAAATAAAATAATAAAGCAATATTGAAAAGGATAAATAAGGATATATTAAATGCACGCGCAAAATAATAATTATTTATTATTTACAAACTAACAACGAAACATATGTACGATTAACGTAAAAAAAGTATCAAAAATATTTCGAATTCAATTCATAAATATTCATCAAATTTCCATATAGAAAAGCAATACTTACGCAATGATGCATATGACAAAATGAAAGAATACCAAAGAAAAACGGAGATAACACTTAAAAAATCACACATCACAAAAACAATATGTTTTGTAAATAATTTGTAATTATAAATAAATAATTATGCAAACTTACGCAATCGGATCAAATGAGTGAGTAATGTTTATAAAATTAAATTTTGAGACATAACTTAACCACTAAAATTTTAGGTACTGGTGATTTATATTCCAAATGTTGACCTAATACCCAATAAATAGAAACAATAATGCAATAGGTTAATCGTTTCAAATTTATTGAATACAATACATATTAGATAGTTTGAGGACGTCGTTAACTCTTTCAATGGTCTTGTCCTGAAAAAGAACCACGGACGAGATTCATTCTTATAAAGCCAAGCCTAGTAAAACTGTTTACTTCATAACTCCTCATATAATCTTAGCTCAAAGGTCGTTCGAAAGAGACAAAACATTCGATAATTAAAATAAGTTTTAAAACTGTCTATGAATAAGGCCGTAAGAGTAAAGTGCACGCAAAAAAAACAAAATAGCGTTCAAGCGCAAGTTTTAAATATCGCAAAATATACTTTTTTGAAGGGACCGAATGGCAAACGGTATTCCGTATTATATATAGAAAAGACTGTGACCGAAAACGAAGCCAGTAGGTAGTGTTAGTGACTGCAGACACTACGGAACTAAAAATTATAATATCCGGTATTCTGTAATTAATCGATCAGTTAAAGTTAAACACTGCGAGTATTTTGAATGTTATCATTTATCACATACTAGTACTACTCGTATAGTGCTGATTAATTAATTATCGCCCTTATCATTTTAATTGACAATATTGTTTAATTGTTTTTAGAAATGTTTCCTATTTTAAATGTAGTGTCATGTGATACTTGGTCCAAACCTGTATGTTTTTCTATTTCGTTTGAAAAATGTTTTCAGGAAAACGCAGTGGTTATATTGACATAGATATGGAAAATTCGGAACGAAGAGGTATTTCTTTTTGTATTTTTCATTGCATTATTTGTAAAAAAAACATTCGTTTTAATCATTAACCAATACAAAACGTATTGGCCTTTATGTTAAAACCCGTGCTTTGTTTCTTTTTTTTTTTGTTAATTTTTGTTCCTATTGTCATATCATATATTTGTATTTTATAGGTGTTCGGGTCTATACGTTCGTAGGTAAACATTTTTTTATAGCAAAAAATTTAACTAACATTGTATTTTGGTTATTTATATAGTATTTGTTGGACTTACTCTTAGTATTGTGTATTTTTATATACCTGGACGTGTGTGTTGTATCTCGCCTTGTTCTTGTTCTTATTTAATTCATGACTTCCAAAAAATATCAAAGGAAGGTTCATAAAATTTAATTTTAATTTAAAAAAGTCGTTTATGAATAATTTTAGTACAGCACTCACTCTATATTGTACACCTACGCGTGTATGATTGGTCTATGATTTGGATTGATGACGCGAGATTTTCACCACCATTCATACCATGTTTACTATCCCACATAACATCCTATCACTAGTTAAACACTTCTAAAAACGCAGAGAATAGTTGCAAAAGTCTATCATTTCGTGATGGCGTTAAACGAAAAGTGGTCGCATGGCCAAATGGAGTGTCAAAATCAGGGTCTACTGTCAATCCTTCTTAGCCAAGACGTATTATAGAGAGTTATTTATAAAGAATAGCTTCAGGAATTTAATAAACAGCCTCTTAATATGCAAACTTCTTGCACAGCCTCTTAAACTGAAATTATATAGTACCTACTCATAGCATGGGGAATTATAGAAAAAACTAACTTTCATATACGCGACGAGGTCTGACTGCGGCATGTAGATATATAACCTAAACAATAAACATACTCTGGTTCTTAACCTAACCTTACCTAACCATATTTTATCAGTAACTCGTGATTAATTCGTGAATTAATTTATACTTATTTCACAGACGTAAACAACGACAACGAGACTGTGCAGTATGATAAGTAAGTAACGTGTTATTTTCCCGACATTTCTGAACGTACATACAAGCAAATCGTTAACATTTTCTTTTAGATTTTAATTCTCGGTTCCAGGTGGTGGCAAAAGCTTTGTTTGCGATGCCACCCACCGGACGAGACGCCGTCGTGGCAGCCCTCTTGCTGGCCCACGTTCTTCCCGTACCCACTATGTTCAACTTACAGACATACCGCTCAGAAAATCTGTATTATATCTTTCTGTAAGTACGAGTACGCTATTGACATCTGATAACTGTGAAAATCTTTTTTGGTCCTCAGCTTGATAAATCAATTCATTTAGCTTTTATTTAGGTGTTATTCTGTATTCGATGAATATAGTTTTTCCTAGAATTTGATTTGGGACTGATAAGAGTTAATATGGGTAATACAATTGCCTAAGCCTCAGAACACAAGAACGATAACTAATGAAAATATATCAATAAAAATCGCGGACTCACATACGTAGTACACGTATGTATGTACATACGGGTCGAATACAGGAACTCCTTTTTATATAAATTTTATGATACCTAATATAGGAGGATATATTATGGAAGAGGCCTATGTCCAGCTGTGGATAATAATAGGCCGATGATTGAATGATATTATATGTATAACATTGTTATTTTCAGTTCTCCTGACCTGGGGTATAATGTACGTGGAAATCGGTGAGCCAATCGGGTTGAATGGCGAACTCTTTGGTATGGCAGTACTAGTCATTGCAGCGTACCTAGTCGGCTGGGTATGGTTGAAAGTGACCACTCTGCCAGCGCTCATCGGCATGCTACTTACCGGTATAATCTTCCAGAATCTACAACTGGTACAGATGACTGATAATTACAGGAAGCTCAATCAGGATTTAAGGTTGGTGATAGTTAATATACTGCCATAACACAGTGACTACTGACAAGTCTAGGAACTATAATGCCCCTGAAGGAACCCTATGAGTGCAGTGCAATTCAATTAGAGATTATCTACTGATGGCAATTCCTCGCTGTGTCGGTCGACATAATTATGCCGGCCTACTCGAAATGAAATATACACAGGCTGAACCCAAATCAAGGCACACTTTCCTGAGTCCATGACGGGTTTATAACGAACAAGTTCTACAGTGCATCGTATTTGTTTAAAGCGGCCACAAACAAGTTGCTTTATTTAATTAATGACTGCTAACCCTTTTGTAAATAATATCTTGCAAATGAACACAAATATTTACTGTAGGAAGTATCAATTGACACAATCGTAAATCACAAAGAAAATACATTTAGGTATATTCATGAATGATAACAAGTCACATAAATAGAAAAACGAGAAAAGATCTCGAGATCGTTATCACGATATGGTGTTTGTTGTTTGCCGGCACAGACGAGTACCTAATACATTTGTATTAGGTACTCAGTTATGCCAACGAGTGACAGTCAAATAATACAAACGCGAGAGTTTTAGTTACTTTTTATTTCTATCTTCTTTTTATAAGCCAGCACTAACTAAAGATTTGAGATGATTTTCTACACAACGATAGCTTATGAACCGGACTGTAGTATAAATACGTTTATCACCGACCAATCACGGTTGGCAGATAAATTTTGATTGAAATTGTTTACTGTATCAGCCCATACACGACCCACTGCAGGGCACAAGCCTCCTCTACAATCGAGAGTACGATTGAGAGTGGTTAGGCCATATAGTCCACCACGCTGGCCCAGTGCGGGTTGGCGAAATTGAAAAAAAAAATTGAAATTGTTTACTACCAAGATAAATAATCTTATGCTTGTCTGCCGGAAACCCCTAACCGATAAAGCCGCCAATTGATATAAGTATGTAATATGTTTTAATAAAACCCCAGACGATATATTACATTTAGATAGTGTCATTACTAACACGTTCTGATTTATTTTATTTTTTACGATAAAGAAGTTAAATATATTTTGATGTATTTATTTCTTTACATAAAAAAGCACACAATAAACGTCAACGTAAAGAAAAACAATAAAAATATTAATATTGTCAATACTTCTAAAGCTCTGAAAGTCCAATTTTTCAATTGTCAAATAAAAGTTACCCGTAAAATATAGAAAATTGGTAATTCGAAATTTTAGAACAATGTTCTAGTTCGTTAAAGCTACAATTCAAAATAACACAAAAAATTAGTCATTTTGGCGATTTTCACCTTATTTAGCTTTAATTGTTTCTAACCAGACAGATACAACAAAAATCCAAACTTGCAAACTTAAATAAATTTGTATTGATCCCTATTACTCGTATAAGAGAAAAAGAAGAACCACTAGTATTGACGAAACAAATTTTCTCCGCAACAAATACGATATCACGACAAATGCACACGATTCATTCACATAATTATATTCAAGATCACATGATAGTCTTTATGCAAATTGATATCTTTATGCAAGTTGATAACAAATAAACAATATTGTAGATGAGGCAATTGATAATAGTTATTCTCAATTACATTGCATGAATTAATTTATATATTATGCAGTTTACTAATTACTCAAAAGATAATATTATACCATTTTTATTTGCTTAAATTTACTTTACATACTGTACTGTACTGTATCGCCCAGATACATCCCGCTGCAGGGTACAAGGCTCCTCTACAATCGAGAGTACAATTGAGAGTGGTTAGGCCATATAGTCCACCACACTGGCCTAGTGCGGGTTGGTGGACTTTACATACCATAGAAATCATTGCAAATCGCTATGGTATGCAGGTTACCTCACAATGTTTTCCTTCACCGTTATAGCGCGTGGTTATTAACTAACAATACATACATGACTCTGAAAAGTTAGAAGTATGCCCTGGGGTTTCACCCCGCGACCACCGTGAGCATGTTGGCAGCCGCGTCTGGTCCGTTTACCAACAGGCCACCACGCACTTTACATACATACAACTGATATTTAATCTGCAAACAAATGACGGGAGTAGTTAGTTTTAAACGGACCAAACTATTGAAATAAGTAAGCAACCTAATTCAATCTTCCTGCTTAGTAACTCCTGTATTCCTCTTACGTCATGTTCTATTTTAAACCGAAGGTTCTTACTTTTCAGAAAAATAGCGCTAGTAATTATTTTAACGCGGGCAGGCTTGGGATTAAATGCAGGAGTGTTAAAGAAGCATTATGCTGCAGTACTTCAGCTCGGCTTACTGCCGTGGCTGGTCGAATGTGTCGCTATAGGAGTAATGACACACTATCTACTCCATTTACCTTGGATTTGGGGTTAGTATTTTTATCTGCATATACTTTTTCAATTTCCACATTCACATAAGTTGTTACCCCTACTTCCTGCCTTACAACATGGTTTCCTTCCCATCGACAAATTTCTTGTTATCTCTGATTCTCACTACACTCAATAAGAATGATTTTCTTATATATATTTTAACCGATGAAACTGAACTACCTTTTTTCATTTGTACCATCTCTGAATTCTGATCATCCGATTAACAATACTCGTTTTTTTTATCATCTCTTAATACGTGATGGTATTCATCACATTAATTGTAATATATACTTTAAAAGTCAACCAAATTCATCAATTTTAGGAATACTCCTGGGTTCAATGATAGCGTCTGTCTCTCCTGCTGTGGTGGTCCCATGTCTATTCAGACTGCGTGACGTTGGCTACGGGGTATCTAAAGGTATTCCTACAATTGTTGTCGCTGCTGCGGCTATCGACGACTCAGTAAGCGTAGCGGTCTTTGCCATCATCCTTAATGCGATGTTCTCGACTGGTTCTGCCACGTTTAATATTATTAAAGTGAGTACACTAGGTGGTTTGCTACTTTAAATTATTGTTTTTAGAGCATATAAACATTTGCTTGTAATTTTCTGGTAATCATTCACTACGGACACTAAATATTTGCCACTTATGACAAATATTGCAACAGGTTTAAACTTATTCCAGGGACCATTGTCAATAATTGCTGGAGTTGCTATCGGATCTGCGTGGGGAGCTGCAACAGCAGTTATACCTGAGACAGGAGACACATATGTGGCAACATTGAGATTCCTTGCTTTATTCTTGGGTGGATTATTTTCATATTTCATATCCAGTTTTATAGGCTGGAGTGGTGCAGGTGAAAATACGATTTAATCTTTCCCTTTTGCTATAGTGTTCACTACTGTATAAACTATCATTATCTTCGTCGCGTTTATTTATTTTCTTTGTTTTACAGGTCCTCTCGCGATTGTGTCGTCAGGATTTGTAGCCGCGTATTTTTGGGATAAGCAAGGATGGCCTGTCAACCAGAACCCCGTGAGCAACGCGTTCAGAATTTTATGGATTTTCTTCGAGCCAATACTTTTTGCTTTTACTGGAGCTCAAGTTACCGTAAGTATTCATGTGTTTTTTTCTGGACACATTTTTTATAGATGAATAATTACTTATCACACATTAATTGTGACAAAAGAAATCGTCGCCTGCCTTCATTTTCGGTTGCAGTCTTGATATACCCTGTATAATTGAATTTTATTTTAAAACTTAAGCGCCATTTTCACGAAGAGAATTTCTCGCGGCGAGAATCGTATGCAATAATCGCATGACATAACCGCCATAGATAATCGTGTGATTATCGTTCTGACAAATGTTTACACGATGCAACTTTTTTATATCCTTACGATAATCGTATCTTCGAGGCGAGAAAGTCTCCCTTTGTAAATGGGGCTTTAGTTATTTTTTCAAACTGAATCCGGTCATAAAAATGACGAAATATGGCCGTATGACATAAACTAACATACATTAGGTGTCAATCTCCGCATTATTGCTATTTACAGATCAGTGCCTTAGACCCTGAAGTAATAAAGATGGGCGCTATATGTTTAGTGGTTTGTCTCTTACTTCGGGCCATTGCTACATTTTTAGTGAGTTTTGGATGCGGCCTCAATAGTAAAGAAAAACTGTTTATCAGTTTGACGTGGATGGCAAAAGCTACAGTGCAGGTAAATCTTTATTAAAATTTCTTTAAAATCATTTGTAGCGAAGAAACTACATATTGTTACGTTGGGTGCAGTATAGTGTTCTTTTATAAATCGAATAATACATAAAAGTTATCTTATCGACTGTGATATACCCTCACTGTTTTACTATACTGGCCATAGAAAGTCTCAAGGGGAACTTGGAGAGTCTTCTGAACAGATTAATTTTAAAGAAGCAAATTATATCGGTAATTTCGGTGCTGAGGCAACGCCTTAGTACGAGATGAACTGATACAGCCTTTTATCCTATTTTTGTATATGATTTTGAAGAAGTCGCACCCATTTATAAGTATACCCCGTTACTCAGTAATGGACATACAGAGGCAGGATAACATTTAGTATAATTTTAGGCAGCGCTTGGACCAGCAGCGTTAGACCTCGTACATAATGGACAATCAGCTGGATTTCCAAAGGAAAAAGAGGAAAGTCATGCCAAAGCGTTACTCGCTGTTAGCGTCCTGAGTGTAGTGCTATCTGCGCCATTAGGAGCACTACTCATTGCCATTACTGGACCGAGACTATTACAGAAAGATGACCGTAAGTAGTCTAGAGTTAATCTTCGATAATATATACTAAATTGGTTATGAACTTCCATATTTCAAATATTTATAAGGTTTCAGAAAAATCGTAACGTTATATGTTTAAAAATCAGATGTGATGTTACTACTTCTGAGCTCTCATCGGAATCAAAATCGGAATCCTATGTTCAGCATGGAACGTTATGTGTTTGAAGAAAGAGAGAGCGAGAAAAATATTATAAATAATACCCACTCCCGTGTAGCTAATTAATTCTGTTTTATTAACCAAATATTTTTTACAGCCGCTACATTACAACCGGAGGAACGACGTGGCGAAGTAAAAGTGTTGAATATATCAACGCAGTTGTAGAATTATAACTCACATAGTTCATTCATTTTATCAATGTAGAAAATGACGTCATAGTTTAGCAACCTGCTTAGATTTAAAGTCTAATAGAAATTAAATCTGATAAATATGTGATCGAAGAAAAATATATAAAAGGAAATGATTTTATGGTATACATATAGGAATACCGCAGAATAGATATAAATGTCGTTAAGTCAGCTAAATATTTTAATGTACTTACATTTTTAACCGACTCCAAGAGGAGGTTATCAGTTCGGTAGGTTTTTTATGTAACAATTTACTAACAACACGTGTTAATAAAGCAAGATTTTTACTTCTATACAAATAGATACTTATGTGATTACAAAATAGAGTTACCTCAAACAAAGCCTTTAGCTAGTTATAATTAAGAATTACTTAATTATATTGTACTTAAGTATGTACATTATACACTTACAATGATTCTATATTTAGATTTTAAATATTGTTATATTTATATTTTATTGAAGAACTCGAAATAAATATTTTTGTCAAACAAAATTTATTGTATTTTAATTTGTAACCATTTCCAGGTCATTTATCCGACAACGAAATCAACAAATAGTTAAGGTTAATGTTTGTGTGGTCCACAGATATTTGTTTCGGGTCTGGATGTGTGAGACCGAAAAGTCTTTCGTAGTTTCTGATACCCACGACACCAGACTCAATCTTAGTGTGGGGTCAAGACTATGTATGTGACTGTTGGGTGCATTTATTATTATTATTATTTGATTCAAGAATATGAATCCCATGAATCTAGAGCGCGGCTATACCGTAAGGAGGCCACATGTTAGTTCACATCTCATACTAAATTCAAACTATAATGATACTGCGCTATTTTCTCAGTTATCTTCTTTTAATATAATATCTACCTATCATAATTTAATAATTTCCGCGCGTAGTATATAAACGCTAGGATGTTAAATCAATAAAATATTTTTTTGATCTTTCTGATTTTATCCGACATGAATTGTAGGCTATAAAACACCATTTCTTGTTAAATTTCATAATTATGAATTTGTGAGGAACTTACACCTGTTGGTTTTGAATTGTGTGTATTTAAATCGTAGAGTATAGTAATACACTGGGTATTTAAACTTTCAGTAAAGCGCTTTAATTAACTATAATATAATATGTTTAGAAAAATTGCATTGTTTAAGAACCTATTATGAATTTAATTATTAATGTTAGATTCTCCTCTGCTTACGTCCTCTCGTGCCTGGTGCCGTGGCACTTTGCGCACTCTACCACTCTTTGACGAAATATTGTACATCACTTCAAATGCCATACGCCTGATGGTAAGCGATACGACCGCTCATGGACAGTAGCCAAACCAAACAACACCATGATTTAAAAAGCAATGCTTGGCATTCCACTGCGCTCGCCATCCTGAGACATAAGGTGTTAAGTCTCATTATATCCAGTAGTTACTCTGACAGCTGGCTACAATGTCCTTCAAATTGGAACACAACGGTGCTTTTACACTGCTGTTTGGCGGAACAAATAGACATTGCGGTGGTACCTACCCAGCCGACCTACCACCAGTGATAGTGATTTAATAAAATAATACTAGCATAGGATCTGTGATACCCTTGGCTAAATGTACAAGGAATACGAATTGAAAAAAAAAAGAAAAAATATAATAGACAAATAACAAAGTGGAGTTTGGGGGGAAAATCGTAAAAATGACATATAGCTCTCGTTTTATTTTCATTAATTTGCTGCATTTTACAGTTTACATAAAGCAGAAGGTATTTTATTCAATATAGTTTTTTAAAGGTGCACAAGAGAAGTAAAGGTTAGGCAAGAGTGTTTTATGTGTTTCATTTGATTTTTTCGCTGAGCTCTATAAAACAGTTTTGGTAAGGTTGCCTTCGCCTTACTAAAGCATGACTATGGTCTTACTGACAGACAATAATAGATCATGGGCTATATTTGACCACTATCGCAAAAATTGGGCAAATTTGAAAAAAAAAATATTGAGGACCGGCTATAAGCACAAACCATGCGAAGCCATAACCGAAAAAAAATTACAACAGCAACTGAAGTGACAGATGTCAAGACAAGAACAACCGGTGTAAACATAAACAAATTCTCATTTCTATTAGATTATCTTTAAAATCAGATAAAGTTCAGTAATATTCATGTACAGTTTAGATAATTGTAACGTGAAACAAAATTCTGATTTAACTTCTACTTTCCTAAACTTAGAATGTGACTTAAAGCTAGGTACTAATTGAGCATTACTGTAATTTCAATACAAGATCGCCACTAAAAACCGCTGCTAAATCCTGTTAGCGCAACTTAATACGTTCATGACAATATGTCGGTGGTAGTGATAGCAGTAGCTACTGAAAGCGGTGTGCCAATATTTTCAAGGAAAAGAGGCACAAGTGAAAATGTAAGTACCTACCTACCATAATTTACCCTAAAATAGATATTATTTAACACTGCATTAAATCAATAATAATATACATACTTAGTTCAGAACCTACTGTAAAATCGGAGACTATCGAGCTGCAAAACAATGAATATTTAATTTGTGTTCCACACAAATAGTTGAATTGGTACTGCTACCGAACCTATGACTTCCCATTTCAATACAAATGTCAACTTGAATTAACTCTTGTGAATTATAGGTGCAATTTTCGACAATTGCTTCGCTTCATGGCATTAATATGTTCAGCAAATGCCACAATACCTCAATGGTCAACACACAAATTGATAATGGTGCTATTTTATGGAAGGAATATTGCAAAAGGTATGTTTATTTAGAAAAAAGCATTATCTAAAAAAATCTGTATTATACTTTCTTAGTTAACAAAATAGTAAACAACTATGATGCCCATGCTAGGCTATGCCTGTCAAGTGTCATGTGGCCATCGAGAATTCCTATTCTCAATGGCCACATGACATGCATAGCCTTTACCACTGTAATCTCCTGATTACAATATTGTGAGTACAATAGGTAATTGTAACATTAAACTATTAAAAAAATTAATTAAGAATTACGTTTATAAAATGAAATAAAAATTTATGTTTAGAAAGGTTAACATATACAAATTAACAAAACGAGGGATAATTAAAAACACTTCAATTAATATAGTACTAATAAGATCCAAGTAAAATTTGTGTGTGTGTCCGTGTGCGTGTGTATGTGTACTTAATGTGCTACATTAATACACATTTAAAGTTTGAACTTTGAAGGACTGATGAGGTTTTGTTTAAATTCAATAATTCAATTCAATTCCATGATTTTTTTAGTCTCCAGATATGTTACAGCAACAACTCATGGTTACGTTTTTTGGTTTCTCTTAGTGTACAATTTATAAGGTTACATATTTTTGCGATTCTATTGTAAATAAAAAGGAGCAAGAAGAATTGCAAGCAAAGGCTGTCTCAACAACTGTTTGCTGGAGCAATTGATTATACTCTGCAGACTGAACAACATTTCCGTGTTGTTTTATGGTTACTTTGTATATGTACAGCTGCTGAACAGTGAATACCTCAGCATCAGAACATAATTTATGATTCTGAATGGTTTCTTGCTTCTATACATATTATAACTATAAATATTATCATTTCCTGTTATTTCTATCCATGCATACAGTTTTAGATCCAAGAAATATTATTCAATATGGTATAAATTGCTTTGTTAATTTAAATTTATACTGATATTGGATTTTTCTATTCATTATCAGCCTGGAGTCAGGATATTGTGCCTGCTATGGCGATAGGCTCGCCCCCTATCACATCGTGGGACGGAATATACAAGGCGAAACGTGGGTGTTCTGGTAGCACCTCTGCCTACCCCTTCTGGGAAAAAGGCGCGTGTTTATGTATGTTATGTTAATTTAAATTTAAAATTACAAACTCAAATACCACCTTCAGCCACAGCAAATCTGCTGCTAAATGTTGGCTTTCCCCAACTATGTCCATATAGATTAAAAAAATAATTCTAAATATTGTTGTTTTTACAGTGTTACACTCATCGGCATTGCAACGGGAGGACTAGAATGTGATTTAGAACTACTCTTATCATGTGTACATGAAGTATTGATATTTTGCATTGGAAAAAAGGAACTAGAAGAACTTAAAAACATAGATCAAGTGAAGAGAGATCTGAGGCAATGTTATCCATTACTAGACTATATGTTGGAGTCATTGGATCCTAATACTGTTTCTAATACTCTGCCGACTTTGGCTCTGGATCTTATACAAAGTATTCTGTGTACTCAAGCTCAACAATTACAGGTAAAAGGATTCCTCATATCTTTACTTCCTGACTTAATTCTATTATGATGAGCTTGTGACTATTTAAAATTGTAATTGTTGATACAGAACAATTTGCCTAGGCTAAGGATTGAACAACCAGCAGTATGCCTGAATATTATCCAGTCCCAAACAAATCCTGTTTCATTAATGATGGAACCCATACAAATTTGAAAGTTATAACATGGATTCTAGTAGTGACACCCTGTGACTTAATTTTAAAAATAGAAAATGCGTATCTTTACAATGATCATTGTGTAGAGATCAATAACCTGGTATCTATGGGTCTACCTTATCATGACAATAGTAGTAATTTGTGGATTTACTATCCAAATGCTAAACAATTACAACTATTTAAATGAAATAATACTTAAGGGAAATAGTTTTTAATAATATAAAATTATGAATTTCAGCAAGCCCTAAATCATTATGCTGAGAATGTGTCTGGCAGATGGGCGTGTCTGAGTATAAATGGACATTTGGTGGCTACAAGTTCAGACTTTCATGAACTAGATCCAAGAGAAATTCGATTATTGCTGCTACTGACGGCTGCCCAAGACGGGGCACCATTAAGGGAGACGCCAGTATATTTACCCCAAATGAGTCCTACAGTAAGTAACATTACACCTGGTATTCAAATATGTTTGAGACTTCTTTTAAATCAACTGAATCAAGAGAATAGGCAGTATTTATAGATTACAAAGGATGTTTATACGCTATCTTAATGAGAGTTATCATAAGAAAATATCTGCCCACAAAATATTAATAAATCTAGGCACATTTCTATTTCTTACTTTTAATATTAGTTATCATATTCTATTTAAAAAATAAATTTAAATCTCTTTTGAACACCTTTAGTTCAGTTTGAGCGAAGAAGACAAAACATTTGATAACTAAAATATAGTTTAAAACTTTCTAAATAAGCCTGTACTTACTTAATTTTCAATTAAGTAACACATAACAATAAACATTATTTCACAATTTCCAGGTGGCCTTCAGAGCAATTACATGTAAACTATTAGCCGATGTTTACATTTTGGTCATGTGTGGGGCTACACCACCACTGTCACAAATAGACGAAATAGTCCTACAATGTTGGGAAGGATATGCGCACACAATCAAGGAAAGCAAGCTCACTTACCCTAGGAATTTCCCTATGAGCGTTGCATTTGAACCATGTGTTTTTGGGTAAGTTATGTGATAGCTAGATAAGTTGACAGCCTATTGCCTATGTGGCACAGTTGGTTAAACGCCGGCTGTGAAACGTGAGGCTGCGGGTTCGATCACCCGAGCCCAGACATGTCTGAGTGAACCACAAGTATTTGTTTTGGGTCTGAGTGTCTATGCAGCAGCACAATTGTTTGTGTGGCACACAAATATTTGCGTTGGGTCTGGGTGTTTGTGAGAGCGAAAAGTCTCTCGTAGTTTCTGATACCTACGACACAAGACTTAATTGGTCTTAATGTGGGGTCAGAACTATGTATGTGACTGTTGGATGTATTTATTTATTTATTGGTTGTTTTAATTTCCAGTATTTTAGTAATAAACATAAATAACAGAAGATGTGTGTTCTCGCGGCATTTGCACCCGCCCAACCAAAAGGGCCGCGTCACATCGGGTGCACACAGAATGGACATATTGCGGACATTCTACATTACTTCCTGTAAGGATTTGGCTCCTGAATTAAAAATTAAGGAAATAGAAGAAGGTAAAATGGCAAATATTTTTACCAAAGTCCAAAACCCAGTTGTAACTATAGCAATACCTAATATCATGATTATTAATTAATTCTTTAACAATATATGTATTATTTCAGCCCCACAATCAGTAGCAAGAATGGCGGAGACGTATTGGTGTTCCGAATATCACAAGTGCCATGCACAAAGGTCACAAAATTTATTGTGCTGCGTCCTGTATGCGCCTACAGTACAGATACATACCATGAGGTAAATGTTATTTAAACAAATCACTCTATTCGTAGCCAACATAATGAATTGTTATGATAACTTGTGTATGTTTTTTTTTTCATTGTGCAGAATTGTTGGTTCGTTGCAACATGGTTTTTATTTTACAACCAGTTTCCGGACTAATGGCAACCCTTTCAAGAAATAACAGCACAGTACCATCTATGCATTTTGTGTTATGTTGCCAATTTCCTTACCTACTGTCTATGTTGGACTTACAACTCTGTGAACCGTAGGGTTAAGAGTTTACAGCCCTAGCTTATAGTCACTATCAAATAGTAGGTGCATTGATAGATCGTTGTCCTACATTTGGATTTTCTTAAAACCCTATAAATCAGGGCTTCCCAAACTGTGCGTCGCGGCGCTCCTAGAGTCTCAACATTATCCCAAGAGCGTCGAGTGTCGATGCACCGACCCTTTCAACTGAGGAACAACAGTCGATGAAATTGTCCTGTGGCTTCAATACATAAATAAATAGGACAAGGACAAACTGTTGGTATTTTGAAGCTTCGTTTCTCATAAATATCGCGTCATCATCATGCAGCATTAAAGGTTTTCTTATGATTTGTGACTTCGTACTTGTGCGACACTCGCTTTTCTACAGTTGCAGTAATAAAAATCAAGTACAGATCAAGAATAGTCATAAAGAGAGAAAAGGAGGTAGGGGGGGGGGGTGTTTGGGTTGAAGGACGTAGTAAAAAATGGCAAATTTTTAAGTCAATTCATTCGTCACTGTACAAAGAAGTTTAGGAAGCCATAGCACTGCTAATTATGTTATTCATTTTTTACAGGTTAATAACGAGTCAATTTCTTCAGGATCTAAGCTCCAATAAGGATGTGTATTGGTGATATTTATCAAAATTAGCTATGCATTTTTATTATGTATTTGTACGTAAGTATACTGTATATGACTGTATTCCGTCCATAATATTGATACTAGAAATAAAATATACGCAATCGTTTAGATGTCGCTTTTTATTTTTCAAATTCTATTTATCCGTAATGATTCTGGTTATTAAAATGATTACATAGACGTTATATTACCAGAGGTAATATACAAATTTAGTTTTTTAAACCAGCAAATAAATTGAAGGAAATAAAATGATTTGTATTATAAAATTTATAGTAAAAAAAAACATTCAAACACCTAGACCCAAAACAAATACTCGTGGGTTACAAATATTTATCTCGGTGCTGGGATCAAACCTGCGGCTTGACTTGTCACAGCCGGCGTCTAACCAACTGCGCCACGGAGGCTATCATATTAAATCGTTTTTAAAATAGCAGACCAAAATAATAACGGGGAAAAGTTATTAAAACCATGGGTAAAATGTTATATCTTATTTATTGCTTCAAAATGCCACAAAATATTTATAAATTATCACAATATTCCACACCATATGCGTAGCCAGAGGAAGCTGTCGTCCTGCCCTCCAAAACTTGAAATAATTACTTATTTACTTGTAAAATTGGGTATATTCATTACCGGTTTTGCAAACTTAGTAGCTACGCCTATAGTACTCCCAAGCCTCAAGTCACATGCAAGCGTTTAGTACAAACTTTACCTAGTCGATACTCATGTTCACATACAGTATAATAAAACACTAATGACTAAAACGCAGACAAGTGTAATGCTAGCTCGCGTTTAGCTGTAACAATATAAACAATGTAAAGAATAGAGATATATTGTAAGGTTAAGGCCTAGTTGCATAATAACTTTAAACTTTGACAATGTCAACGCCCATACATTTAAGATGTACCATTTAAACCATTTATTACATGTACAATGTACCATGTACAATCTGTATTTGTACCAGGCCATATATGTACGTCCCAGTACAGGACACGAGCCTCCTCTATAATCAAGAGAACGATTGAGAGTGGTTAGGCCATATAGTCCATCACGCTGGCCTGGTGCGGGTTGGCGGACTTTTACATACCATAGAAATCTGTAAAAATCGCTATGGTATGCAGGTTTCCTCACGATGTTTTCCTTCACCGTTTTAGTGATGTCCAATGCATGACATTTTCAAAGTTAAAGTATAGGGGCAAGTTAATTGAGGCAACTGAGCCTAAACAATTAGGTCAATAATTCAGTGATGGGCATTCCATGTTATCCCCGTTGGGATTACAGCATTAAAAAAATTTTGTTTATAATCGCAACCGAATAAGTCATGTATAAGAAAAATAAAACCTTTTATTCAATTGATAACCAGCTTGAATTGAAGCCAGTGATAAACAGATGTATTGTACTTGTCACAGAAAGTTACATTTGGGAAGGTTGGTGGTTAGGTTACAAAACACAATCCAACAAAATATAATTTGAGTTTAACGCCAACTTTTGCCTTCTAATTTCGGACTTAAGTATGATTGGTGCAATAAGACACATTTTCCAGTGACTTGGGTAATGATTTTAAGACTTTTCTCTTGTCTGCTATGAACCTTATTGAGACAATCGCTAACTAACGTACTGATAGTGTAGGTAATTCAATTTTAAGCATTGCATATATGATTTCACAGTGCAACTGCAGATTTACGTTTTTTTTTAATACCACATAGAAATGTTCTTAATTGCCCTTATAAATGAAATTTGCATCCATGATCCAACACTTACATGAGTAAAATACATTACCACCCTTTTGGTTAAAAAATTACATTGATAACATTAAACCAAGTTGTCAGTTTAAACTGGCATTTGTAAATATTGCTTTTTAAATTGATTCCTCTACAATTTAACCACAATAAATTCTATGTTAATTATCATATTTATTTTCTTTTGGAAGTAGTACGTTTTATTCTAAAAGTTTTGATTTAACTACACAAAGTATTCAAAATAGACACTGTAAATGAATTTAATAAAACATAATAGCATTTTTCACAGCACAATAGGGTATTTGACTAATATCGATTTTTTTAAAGTATTTTGCGTACAAACACAAATACCATTAAAATAAATCATTTCTATGAAAACAGTATTAAATTACCTTGTAAGACGAGCCAAATATAAGTATTTAAAAAAATGTAGGAGCGTAGTTGGGACATGGATATTAAGATTAGTGACGTCACTCGTTTTATTTTGCATCGTTTTTTCTTTTACTCCCACTGCATGATTTAAAACGTTTTTAATTTGTAAATCTGAATAGATTTACAAAATTCTTTTTTTTTTTTGTAGATTTTGGATACGGATACCTTTTAATAAATACAATTTTAAAAATGGCGGTATCTTACTATTGTCACGGATTAGTATCGAACCCAGTAGTATCAAAGGACCGAGTTAAAAGAAAATGATTTGTTGGCAAGACACAAAAAAACAAACAAATAAAAAGGCCACAGATGGCATTAGAATAAAAATTAAAATATGTAACTAATTTAGAATTTCTTCACTATTACTAAGCATTCGATATGTAGACATGCGTTTTAACAGTTTCATTGTATTTTGTTAAATAGTCGAATTATAACTTCTACATAAGATGGAATTCTGTGATATCCTAATGGCACTTATAAATTATATAAAATGTTTTCAGTACGATATATTTTATCCAAAGTTCAGTTCTTTTATATATGCACGATACAACCATACAATTCAGATTTACATCCATAAAAAGGTATAAAAGGAAGGGCTGAATACAAAGATTTCATCTTTTTCTAAAGCATGCCATGATTAATGCCACAAAATACATTAATTTTACAAATAAAATACACTAGGTCACACGATGTTGCTATAGCACATTTTAAATCATAAAATACGGAAATCAAATAGCAATTTTCTATTACAATTATTTCTAATAAAAAGCTGGCTAAAATTAATATTACATTTTGAACGAAACAGTGGCAAACACAGTTGTCCAATTTCTATTTGAAATTAATTGCATAAATCTTTCCTTAAAATCATTATTTACCATTTTTGATCCTTCGAGCCGGATCACCGACATCTGCCTATCAGAAGTTACGTTAATACGTATCAAAATGTCGAAAAACCAAAAAGTCTTTATATCTTCGCTTTGATTAATGGCAAATTCTTTTTAATACACATAATGATCCGTATTCTTGACTACTCTCTTAGAAATTCTATATCTAGTATCTAGCTCATGATTTTTGAAATCTAAGTGCACAATATTTCATTGTAATTAGTCAAATAATATTAAAATGACCCAATTTTATTTATAGAATCTGGTACAACAGGAACTGTCATAAGATGTAACTTATTTGTGGCATGCAAGAAAAAATGTTGAAAATCACTTGCACTTCATCACAAGCTTTAGATTGTAATTATAATGATTTAGAATTTCTTTTTTAATGTATTGTAATATTTTGTACATTTCTAAAGGCAAGTGAAATGTAAAAAATCTGTCCACATAAACAACATGTTTACAAAATGTTACCTAATATATTCTGTAAACACATTAAATTGCATGATGCACACAATGATAATTAAGACAGCTGCTCAACGCAAGTATAAAATATAGGCGGGAATCAAATGTGACTTGCAAACGCACTTAACTTAATTGGAAACATTACTTCATCACACATTCCTATAGAAAATTCATAATTTAAAATCTTAAATTTAAAGGCCACAATTCATGATAATAAAGGTAAAATAATAGTTTTGTAAACTATTTAAAACTACCTAGCAATCTACACTGAGGTTGTTTGATTTTGCATTTCAATTGTTGTATTAAGTCAAATATTTTTAATGAGGGTCCTACTTTCATTTCTAATAATTCTATGATTTCGTCCTTTGTTAGTTGTAGCATCATGGGCCCTGTTATGTGGCTGAAGTTGACACAGTATGGTTGGCAGTCATTGACGGTGAGAAACTTGGCTACATCGGCTGTCGTCCAGTTTTCAGGGTCAACTGTATTTAAAATGTCTAAGGGCACAGTGGTGTTGACTAGTCTAGGTATAATTTTATCTGATTCCTCCTCAATGGCTGGAATTTCTGTCGCGGTAGCTTCTTGTAATTCTTGAGGGGCTTCCGTGGGCATGCTCTGCAAATAACATATAATCTTATAATGGATATTTTTTATAGGAATTTGCAAATTTACGATTAGTTCAATATACAAATATGGATGTTTATAGTATAAAACTATTTGGACAATAATTGTTAGTATACCACAAAATTAAATAAATGACTTAATACTACTGACCCAGTGTCATATGCTATGTCTTTTTTAAGACAATGCACACTATAATTTATTCATAATATGAGTGGCAATATAACTTGGAAAATTACAACTTTTTGATTTAGGTTCTTGTATGCCCTATGATGTAACCGGTAATAGTGCATATATAGGTAGCCAAGCTAGTAAAATTAAAATGTTGGATAGATGAGACTCTTGTTCTTTGAATAGCATTAGTCATAATAAATATACTCACCAAAAACCCATTATTTGCCTCTGCAACTGGCTGTTCTTTTTCAGTCTCATTCTTGGTATCCAATTCTACATTTTTATCATCAGGTTGTGTTTCCTTGGGCGCTGTGTCTATCTCCATCTTAGACTCTGGCACCTCGAGGTCGGCTCTCGTCTGCGTAGTGTCAGTGTCTGCTGACACCTCAGAGACACTAGTCAGTGGAGATAAACTCTTGGTGTCACCCATATCTGAGTTCTGAGAGCTTTCTTCTGTTGTATTTGGCGGATGGGATAGCATTTTTGAACCTGAAAACATTTTGAAACTTTTATACTATGCGTTAAATAATGAATGTAACATGTCATGTCTGGAAGTGAGTACATCAAATGGATGATCTATGATGATCTGGACGTTCGCGTTAGTAAAAAACAATTACATACACACAGATCCTCCATTTACCAGATTGCAAATTGCGACAATTATTTTCAAAATAAATAGTATGTGTGCAAAAATTAATTTAAATTGCGCCGCGCGTACTAAACACTGAAAGACATTGCTTGTTAAGTAGAAGACAAAAGCTTAGACATTTGGCGTACATATATGGGCACGCATGTGCGTGCTTGCCTATATTCATAGGTTGGTAGTTTATACGTGTGTGCGTTTGTTTGTAACTAAGAGAGTGTAGTGTATGGAGGAGTGGTACCTTGTCGGCGCTTCCTGCGCGGCTGGCGCGGCGCGGCGTGGCGCGCGGCGCGCGGCGGCTGCAGCGGGCCCTCCAGGCGGTGCGCCACGGCGCGGCACCACCCCACCGGGTACACGTCCGTGCTGTGCGCCCACAACCACTGGTCGTACTCCGCGCCCCACCCGTCGAAGTGCACCTGCCGCCAACACACCTCCAATTACCCACGTCGTCTACATCATTTTCATCTTAACTTTTTATTTTTATCTCTAATGTTCAGTTCATACAATATACTCTCATTGTCGTTACAGGTTCTCATACTTTTTTATGAGTCCTCCACCTCTCCTTCCGGTGCCTCAGTGCTAAAAGGAGTATGCCAGGTTCTCAATTTTTGAAGCCAGACGTGAACTGAACCCTTTCAGGACACTAATACGTATTTCTACCCGCACTACGCTAACTTCAACTCAACTGCTACTAGATCGTATATGAGATCAGTGCAAAAATAGGATTAACTTTCTCATATGCCTATTTGAAACAATGAGTGTACCTTCAAGAGGTCCGCGACGACCCTGGCGATGGTGGCGACGCACACGAGGCGCGGGTCCATGAGGTCGGCGCACTCGAGGCGCATGCCGGCCACGAAGCCGTGCGACACCACGTGACCGCGCGCCGCGAACACGCCGCGCTCCGCCGCCGCCGCGCCCGACGCGCACAGGTACTGCTCCCAGCGGAACTCCTCCGCGCTCATGCTGGTTACACGCATTGTTTAAACGGGCAAGCTTACCAAACAACACATGGTACATGTGCACTCCAAGTAGAGTAGAGGTCAAGAGAAGACCGATAAAAAACATCAATATAATAAATAAATACAACTAAGTCACATACAAAGTCCTAACCACACACTAAGATCGAGTCTTGTATCGTGGGTATCAGAAACTACGAGACTTTTCGCTCTCACAAACACCCAGACCCGAAACTGATACCTGTGGATCACACAAATGTGAATGGATCGTCATATTATTTAAATTTGCATATTGCAATTTCCACAGTGACCTATTGGAGGCAGCCTGCATCCAGCGACGTCCCGAGACCTTTACCAGGTCGTCTAACCACCTAGTGGGTGGACGTCCCACGCTGCGTGTGCGGAAATCATTGGGAGAGGCCTATGTTCAGCAGTGGACTTCCTTTGGCTGATGGATGGATGATTGTAATTTCAATTGTCTTATATTGATTTATTTTTAAGTTTATAAATTATTTAATACTTTTTGTTTTTCGTAAATGGGAATGTAATAAGTGAATACTTCAGTGTCCCAGGAGGTCGCAATTTGCAAGAGAACATCTAATGCTGGGCTTCTTTATCCTCAATATATTGTTTAATACTATATTAACCCCTAGTCATAAGTATGCTTTTAATATGCTTCATAAATAATTTGTCCAGTAGATGCGTTATCGAATTGGAAAGTTTATTATAAAATATTCAAGTACCCACAAATATTTTAAAGACTTCTAATCTAAAAGATACGTGAGTGGACTGGTATAAAACAGTCGAAGAGTTGTTCCGGCTAGCTATGGACAAGGAGAGGTTTAAGGAACTGACTGCCAACCTTCAGTAATGGAGAGGCACCTACTACAGAACAAGAATCTAAATGTAAGTATTGCCATTCTATTTTTATTTCTAGTATTAGTACTGTGGGTGTCACTAACTTTACAAAATTTATTGATATTTTACGAAGGTGTATTATATTATGAAATATGTATTCAGATGGCACGGTTAGTAGGTATATTAATTTCCTTAAAATAGAATGTAAAGAACGACTACCTAGATCATAAATAGCGCGCACTGCTCTCTTAATAGTATAAATATGGACTCAATATCAGCAGCTGATCCCCACAATAAAATGCCATAGGACATTATACTGTGAAAGTGCGAAATATACCTGCCCAGCCGTCGCAATGTTAATATTTTTCTTATTTTACATACCGGGAACGTTGCGGTACTATTTTTACCTAATAGTCTCTCCATTTGAGGACCCCATTGCAATTTTTTACCTAAAGTAATCCTTAAAAAATCTGTTGAAGTAAACCTAGTATTTCCGAATATAATTCGATACGCGAGTTTACGCTTGCCACGTTTGTTAATGCAAAACGGATTCATTTCGTCTTTTCAACATTTAATAGAATATTATTAGCTGAAAACCAACTCGAAATTAAATTATGAATATTATCAGGTGAGATTTTCGTCTTTCCGGCTAACTTTAATAGACGTGTCGTCAGCAAATAAAACTATACCTCACCATTACTGTACCATGTAAGAAAGGTCGTTTAAGTAGACTAGGAATAAAAAGGGGCTTAAAATGGAAATCCGGTGGAACCCCAATTTCAACATTTGATCCTACCGAAATGATTCTGTCCAAAGAAACTTTTTGTTCACGACCCGACACACGAGATAAAGCGACGTAGCTTCATAATAAGTGTTTGATAGTTAATTAATATTTTTTTTTTTTATCAACCCATATACCTACGTCCCACTGCTGGGCACGGGCCTACTCTACAATCGAGAGAATCGATTGAGAGTGGTTAATATTATACTTAAAAATATATATATATTGTACTTACCCAGCGGGCGGTACTAATGGAATGTTATTGGCCATCGCAAAGCCAACAGGAAATATACACGGTGATCTCTGATGGTAGCAAAACCAGTCAGCCCCATTCGCATCGGCAGGATAGCAATCTATCCTGATCATCATATATCCCTCGTTCAATATCTGCATCACAGTAGCAGCGCACACAGCTGATAAATTCAATGGATCTATTGCTTCCAACTTCATCCCTTCAGCGAATAGGGGTGGCTCGTTGGAGGGGTATTTATAAAACATGTCTGGGGTGGTATCATTTGGCAGCAGACGATTAGCTGCAACCCTTTGGCAGTAGCTTTGTGGTGCGTCCAGGGGATGGCCGATTCTAAACGCCCAGCCAACAGGATGTATAAGTGGTGAGTCTTCATGACACCAGAAACCATTGTCTTCAGGAGAGCTGTCATAATATTTCACGTGTAATCTTTTGCCGACTATCTCACACACGGTCGCAACCTGAAAATAAACAGTAAAGCTAAGTTGAGCAGAAAGAAGTCAAAATAAATACATGAAGTCTATTACAAATAAAATTACTCATCCGAGCTATTATCAAACCTGGAGCATATATTGCAGAAAGTCAACTTAGCCCATGCACAAGTTGATACAAAAACAACACTGATATTAATTGAATTTATACACCAACCTTCACTTGCGAGATTCGATTTTTGTCAACAACTTCCATAACTGATCCAATAGAAAAACGTGACACTAGACTATCATTAAGTTTACTGTAGAAGTTGGCTGGAAGTGTCCGTGCCCCAGTAAGCTGCTTCACCAGAAACCTGGAATTAATTGTTTTAATATGTATATGTTTTAAATAGATGAAAATATAGAGATGTTGAGATTCTTCGATTTTACTGTAAAAATATATCCTATCATTTTAAAATGACTGAAGAATTTATTTTTTGTATTACAAATAAGACTTAATCCATGTTATAATATTAATTGACCATACTAAGTTTTTCTACTAGGTAGTATCGTTAGCTGTGATCGCAATGAATTTTCAGGATCTGCTTTAACATGTTACCATTGGTACCAAAGCAATAAACTATTTATGTGTCCGGCTCATTACTACTTATCTTGATCTCTATCTAGTGCTTTTACTATCATAGCTAAATAAAAAGCGTGGTGTGAGAAAGTTGCACAAACTATGTATGTGCCCAAACAAACAACGCGTGTTTGCGGTGCAACCAACATGTTGTCAATCAATTACTTACTTTTTCCAATCAGTATATTTATCTTCAATGCTCCTCGGAGGTATGAGTGGCTTGCCGCGTGTTGCGCACCAGCCAACAGGATGTACTTCCGAACAGCACAGATTCACCCAAAAATCCTTAGAATCATCACTCCCAAAACCCTCATACCGCAACAGTCCCATGTAGCCTTTCACCTACAAAGATAATTTTACACTCTAACAGTCTGTATTTGGCACATATATAATTTTTACTAATATTCGTATTAAATAATTATTCAGTAATAAGTAGTCATTTCCTAAACTACATACGATTTTTTATTATGCTCCTTATACATAAACAGTGAAAATGCGGACTGAATGCCTGAGGAAATCTCTGTCAGTCAAGCTTTGGGTGGTTCAGACAGAAAACATGGTAGGCGCATAAAGATAAAAAAGTAAAGGTACAATCATGAATATATAATCTAATATATATAAATCTCGTGTCACAATGTTTGTCCTCAATGGACTCCTAAACTACTTAACCGATTATAATAAAATTTGCACACCATGTGCAGTTCGATCCAACTTGAGAGATAGGATAGTTTAAATCTCAAATTATAGTCGCAATTTTAATTTATTGCTAATTATTTGTCTGTTATTATTTGACAGTCACAATCATCTGTTAACTCCAAATGATTCTAACAGATGTCGATACCTTTCGACTGGGTTGAGTAAGTAATCAATAGATGGCGCTGCTATGGTAAATCTACGAACGTGTCATATAAGCTACATTTTAACAGTATAATTACCACGTGTTGTTGCCGCTATAAAATTAATTAAATTTATTTTAAAGTTTTAGCAGGAATTTTGCAAAGTATTTGTGTTTGCGTATTTTTTTAATGATATTCGTCGTAGTTTCGTGTTTATATAAGGCCTATCTACAAAATAAAAGCAATTCCAAAAAATTGTCAACATGCCTATTTAGGCATTAAGGGATGAAATGGGATAAAGTGGGACGAACGCGATGAGACCGGTAGATGGGAAATAATGGGACGGGATGTAACAGAAAGAAAAGGAGCCAGATGAGATGGGATGGGATACGATAGGAAAAGGGATAGTAGGTACTTAGGTTGAGTTCAGGAGTACAAAAGTTTGAACGGGAATAAGATATTTCTGGTGTGGAGTGGAGTCTAAACATCTTAGCACCCAGGCGAAGCTGGGCCGGGCCGCTAGTTTATATACATATAACTCTATAATGTATACATACAATAAAAGGGATTATAAATACATAACAAATACATATGATATTATAAATATAATTCATATGTATAATATTTATAAGTAAAGCAAACCCGACATAATAAATACACACTAGAGTGATTCTGCCAAATTATCCAACAAAAGTTGCTTGACTGTCCTTTTAAACGATACACGTACTAGACGCCCTGATTTTCTGATTTTCAGGGGAAGTGCATTCTACAAAAGTATGGACTGGATAAAGAAAGATGAATGGATGAAGTCGGAGTTGTGAGAAGGACAATGAAGAAGCAAATTATTATTTGACCGTAGGTTCCTATTATGGTTAATGCTGAAGTACTGGAATTGAGAGATAAGGTAAGAAGGTGGGCACAAAAATAGAAAAAAGCGAACAAAGTGCGTGCAAATTACGACGTTGAGGAATAGGTAACCATTTTAACCAAGTGCTAAAAGAAAAAACATATATTTACGAACATATTTTTAACGAAGATTAAAAACGAAATGAATGTCGTTGGGAAACATATGCAACCTGAGCTCGCGCCAATTCAGGCTGGTATCAATCATTATGCCTTAATTGTTTACTCCAGGATACCAGGCGATGACAGTAGCATTGTATATTATAAGAGGATTAATTGTGGTGTCCAGTCTGCTTATTATCCTTGAGCTACCAACAGGCAACAATTATGGTCTGACATTTGGTAGGGTTGGCTGAGAGACCAAAACTATCTGACCAGTTTTTAATATATATATATTATATATTTGTTCAGATACACAAATTTGTCTGCACAAGGCTCCAGCACTTTGGATAGGAAGGGTAATATGGATATACGACAGAAATGGTTTGCAATAGATGGATAGGAGATTTCGGGAAGATGAATGACATGAGCTTTCCTTCATGAAGACGGAAAGACGCCTGCCTCAAGGGGAGTATTACTTATATAGGTAATGGATGGATGAAGCAGATTGAGTAAAGGAATTACCATGCGATAAATTGTCCATTAATTCTGGGATGACGTAAATGAGCTGTCTTTATGACGCGGAAATATAAAAGTAGCTAGTTAAACGAGGAGTATATTCCTTATTTATTATTTATATTGATATTTCTTTCCTATTTATTTATATTTCCTTATGATTAAATCTTAAAAAACCTAAGACTTGAACATGTCTCAGGATGGCGAACGCAGCGCAAAAAACTTCCTATGCAATGTATGGGAAAATTTTGGAATAAATTTCCCATTGACGCATAATCGAATAAGATGTGACAATAAATGCCACACACGCAACTTCATACTTACTTTTAGCACAGTTGCCACCCAAAAATAATCACTTAATTTCTCTGAATAGTTCTCGCAGTCTGTGTTTTTCACTTCAACCTTCATACCTTCAAAGGTATTGTCCCACATCTCATGCAGAGGGGCATGCTTGAACAGACTGACGGGCGCGGCGAGGAAATCACAGCCAAACAACTCATCTTTCCACTCATAGCTATTAGCCACCAGCGCAGCCGACTGCTTTATGGGACCTGCCTAGAAATACACTCAATTATTTTTTTTAATTATTAAGAGCCTTACAGTCTAACAAGTACATGTGCACAAATAACGATTAGATAATGAGCAGGAGTGCTTTAACCATGAGAAACTACATCCTGAGCTTGCTAATATGCTAGCCAAGGGTGACAAAGAACGGTAACACCCCAAGTTAAGGGAGACTAATGCCCAACAGTGAATATCTTGTGGCTAATGAATGATGAGATGATCATCATTTTTTAAACTTCTCACTATTCTGTGCAATTTCTGATTAAGTTACGAAGATATCTCAGTCAGTTTACTATTGTTTTCTGAGTGCTTTTGCATTTACACTTTCTCATTTAAAGGCCCTTTGCTATTCAATGAGGCATGTTCTTATTAAAAAACTCACATAAATGTAATGCCTGCTGTAGATATCAACTACTTCTAAAGTCTGTAGCTGCAGTGATTTTGAACAGATGGAAAATAAGTATTTTTTCAGGCCTGCAGTAAGCTTTTAAATGAATGATGATTAAATCTATATTCCAAGCTAATAGCATTGTACCTGTATATCACTCAATGTTGCTTGCCATTGCTGGAGCTGGGGTAAAGGCTCCAAGGGTATCATACCGGCCATATGCTCTGCACCCTCCATTAGTCTGAATCTCCAACTGCAAAAGCGTCTTCTCGTGTTACTTGCGTGACATCTGAGGGAACACAGTTTATTGTTCTTTGGATAGAATTGCCTGCGTCGGCCCACTCTACCACACAACTCGCATATTGCTGAAACAAAAATTACAATAAAATTATAATAGGGTATGATGTTTAATTTATTATGTTATGTGTATATCACTTTAGGCACTATTATATCACAACACCAAGACCCTAAGCAGACATTGATGGCAGTAGGGGGTTCCTGTCCCTGACCTGTTATTTCTCCAACAGCATTGAACCAACCACAATTACAAAAAATGTTAATCAGTTAAATCCAACAATTAACTCCACCATAGAATACAAATCTTACCATGTAACCACAAATATTATGTTTCTTAAATTTGTGTATATCAATACATTGTGATGTTATGCATGGCTATAAAATACCGTATGCTGTGTAATGTGTAAATTTATGAATTATGCTTGGTCCTAATTATTGTATGCATACACTTATTAAGTAAATAAATAATGTAAGGAGTCTCACATTTTAAATTATAATATTTATAAATTATAATACATAAAATGCATGTAATGTGGGTTAAGCATGAAATAAAGAATATTTTTAAGGCAATAGTACAAATAATCAGTATTCAAGAAGCACAATTTAAAATTGATGAACAATAAATGATGCTCCATTTAAGCATAAAATCTATTTATACCATTTTTTAAAGTCTAAATTGTTACTTTTATAACTCCCGAAACTTCTAAAGTACATACAAGTAATATTATCATTCAATGTGAGATTAGATTAGAATTTCTAGGTCCTAGATAATCCCAGACGCGGTTATACCTGCCTTATTCATACAGATTTAAAACATCTTTAAATATCGAATGTTTTGTCTCTTTCGAACGACTTCTGAATCCAGTTGTGAAGTGATTCACGAGTGAAGAAGACAAAACATTCGAGAGTTAAAATAGGTTTTAAGACTATGAATATGACAGTGTATTTACTATGAAACGATCTAATAAACAGTCGCGGGTTTTTCACAAAGTTAAATTGATTGTCTATCTATTTTAGACTATACATAAACACTTATTACCTCTAGTTTTAATGTTAATATACAATATAACGAAAAATATGTTTTCGTAACAAACTATCAATAAGAGTAAATCTAAAGGTGAAAAACATAGCATCTTATCAATTTAAAACTTACCGAAACTGTCCTTATCCAAAGGAACTATTGATAAATCATCAACACCATTCGTTTCATCAACTATATTCGATATAGAATTTGAATCTACAGCACCTTCGACATTATAATATGCCATACTTATTCGAAAGGCACTGAATAAACGCTGAAAGCCGTAGTCGTAAACACATGTCTATTATTATTACCATATCCTTGTAATATTTTTTTCCGGAATCTGTTATATAACTGAAGCACAGGAATTGTAACAACTAATTAGTTAATGGATCTGTTTCCACATAAAAATACGTTTATTTCAAAACACAATATTAAAATAAAATGGCACTTCGATGCCGATTGCCGAAGCCGAAACGTAAAACAAAATTCAACACAGATGAAGTTCAACGAACACAGACTAAGCCGTAGCACAGACTAACTTGACGAACTGCGCGGACTGAATGAACGAATGACCTAAAGAGTACTTACTTTAATCTGTGTTACTTGTTTTTCTTGCTATTATAGTTGCTATCATAAAACGGATGGATGGAAGCTACTTTGATTTTCAAACTTAGTTTACCCCATGCCTGACTAACCTCCCATAAAAATGTTATTCCTGCTTCAGTCATTAATCTGAGGTTATTTTTATGACACACACATACTAGGCAGTAATGCGTATATGCGGGTATTATCCGTCTAGATATGATAGCTTATTAGCAAGCAATAATTATGGCTATTTTTTTACATTAAGGTAAATTGAAAAGATTTTATTTTGCTAAAATAAGCTCACGATTTTTTATCTGTTGATTACAAGTAATAAAACGCGATCGGCTGTCATTGTACATCGTGTGACGTCACAATTTACAATTCTTCATACTTTTGCCACTCTTGTGGTCTGTGTCTGCCACTGAGAATTTTCACGATTTTTAATACGTGACGTTAGACCTAATAGACCCACTGCACACTGTCGACCGGTCGCTGGCGAGTAGCGACTGTGACTTTCTATAGATTATATAGGAGCGTACGCACTGTAGTTTCTAATTTTTTTTTAAATATTTTAAACATTTCTTTTAATCTCCCTTCTTGCAACAAAGATGTACCCAATACTATTTTACGTTTCGTTTCTTTTGTTCTCGTAACAATAATTAGAAATGGTACTATTGCAGCTTCTTCGCAGTCCTTTCCGCACGAATGTTCAAGGAACACTACGCTCGGCTTGGTCTACTGGGCCTGGTCGCCTATGTTTTGGTCGCCGACAGTGCGCTTTGGCTCTTATTTTTTAAATATCACGTCACCTACCGTTTTGCTGACACTCGTTTTACTTATAAAGAAAAACATGTTTATTCGTTTTAAATAACGCTCTGAAAATATATAAATATCTGGAAGAGGTATAGAATGATCATATCTAGATTCTAAAACACTTTTCAAGAAATAGTCAAATAACCAATTTTAACTCGGTGTTTATTACACTTTCTTCAAAATGACATGACGTATGTTTTATTTTTAATTTTTATATTCTCACCTTTGAAGTTTCAAATACATGAGTAAATCTGAAATCCTCAGCTTCATTGTGCATCGTTCCTTATGTGCCATACAACAAAATATCCGATATCCGAACTGTGTAAACCATACTTCTTTGTCAGTTCTCAGCAATTATAGGACCTGACCAATGTTCTTTTGCCATACGCCAGTAAAATTTTAAATGATCTGTAAGGTCAGGCCCCATCCGTCTCCTTTATTTCTAGATGGCAACATCTTTTAATGTAGTTTGAGTTTACCATTGTTCGTGCCCGCAACGTCATATTTATTAGTATTTATAACATCATAAATAATTATTTTATTGTAGTTGCATTGCGCATGAATCACTTAATTTCTCACAACACACATTCAATTTGATATAACTTCATGCTTGAATAAAAATCTAGTATTTAAATCTAGCAGGACACAGGGTTAAGGTAGCGTCACAGAGTACATTACGGTCAACTGAGGTCAGAAGGACTCCCGGGGGGAGTCGGAACGAAAACGAAAGTCATATTAAAGCTTCAATCCCTTGTTAAAACAATAATTGTTTGAGTATATTTTGTTATTGGAGTATAATAGACTATATGCTTTTCTGGACAATCCCCTCCCAAATACATCAATTCCCCTCCTCTCCTTTCCTTAATAGAACCACGCGTGCTGGCTTGCGAAGCCACAACTTGACGGTCCAAACCATCTCGGCGCGAACTAAAAAGTTCGCAAATTCTTTTTTGTGTCGCACTGTGAAGCTGTGGAATTGTTTGCCGTCACACGTGTTCCCTCCTTCCTATAATCCTGGGTCCTTCCGCCGTAGTGTGAAGAAGCATCTCAGCAGGCCGGCATAATTGTGTCGAATGGCATGGGACCGCCGTCTGATGCCATTCGATACTCTGTCTGGACGGCATTTCAGGTGCAGTGCAGTCATTATGCCGTGCCAGTGTAAAAAAAAAAACAATACTGTCTAGGAATTTCCAAAGTCCAAAGAAATTACCGATTACATGCTTCAAATTAAATGCTGGAAAAGCGTTTGAATATGGATATATTTCACTCTTGGAATTCATCTATTTATAAAGGATATTTCAAAGTGAAGGATGGTGCAAAGGTGAGTATATCTTTTCTCCTGCCCTATGTTAAAAAATATACATGAAATTGCGGAGTGTTTTCATATATTTTGGTAAAACTCGTAAATATGGTTATTTCTGAAGAGTACGGGGTGAGAAGAATTTGTATTAATACTTGCATTTGCCCGCGACTTACACTTAGAGTAAAATATATACAATTTATTGTTAAAGAGCTTAGAGTGCCCGAAAGCAACGGCTGTAAGCACCCGACGCCGTAAAAAAATCCAAGAATGTACGCCATTTTCGTTTTTAATAAATAGATAAAATTTACATTAGCCACTTGTCTGAAAGTCCCATCAAGAACAGTCCAGCCGGTTCGGACATCGACCAGAACAATTAACATTCAGTGAAAGAACGAATTAAGATGCGGAAAGTCAGATTGATAAATATTTTTAAAGCGATTTTAAAGTTTTCTTTACTTTTATTTTAAAGTAATTTCATTAGGAACAATTACAATTAATTAAGAAATATTTTCTTATGTCAGTGGAGTGGTTTCTTTACAAGAACGTACATACATACATAGATACATAAGGACTTTTTCACAATTGTTTACCTAATGTTATAAATGGCGACAACCTTAGCTGATTTTCCCGATTGAGCGTATCGGCATTCCTTCTGCCCCCTTTCTCTGTTTAAGTCGGACCGACCCACATTTTAGCGAAATATGCAAAACGGAGTGTACTATTGTTTTTTTTTTTATATTTATATAAGTAGCCACCATGACATGATTTGATACCACAATCAGCCTAAAATCCGCAAATCTCTATATGAAATTGGGGAATGAAGTTGAAAATTGGTCCGACTCGCCCCGTTTGACGATACAATTTAGAGTACCTTGCGTAGTGTCTTCTTATTAGTCTGTGGTACCTTGTCTATGTCCTTACACTCAGAGTCTATGTCATGTAATTCCATCTGTATTATACTATCGATTGATTCGTCCATTTGCTTCCAGACTGTCTTACTGAACATCACGTAAGTTAATGTATCTCGAGTAAGCGGACCTACATTCTACATTGCACCATTTGCGTAAGTTTTTAAATTCTTCTTAAAGCAGGTAAGTGGATTTTGCGTTTATTTCGTAATTGTCCTTTTTCTACCTGGGGTGTTTTTTTATTTAGTGTTTAATTTAGTTTAATTTTAATTTAGACTGCCTCGCTGGCGTAGTTGTACTACGGTACGATTGCAAAGCTGAGGTCTCAGGTTCGAAGCCCGGGTCGGGCAAAGTGACAATGCATTTTTCTTTAATTCATTATCAGCCTGGAGTTAGGAATTTTTGCCCCATATGGCGATAGGCTCGCCCCCTATCACATTGTGGGACTCAACATACAAGGCGAAATGTGGGTGTCATGGTGTAACTTTATCTACCCCTTCTGGGAAAAAGGCGTGAGTTTATGTCTGTATGTAAAATTTTAATTTATTGATTTTAATTTACTTAGGTACCCTACAGTAAAGTACTTTATTTATTAAAGGCTGCAGCCTGCAACCAATGACACTAAATATATGAAATAGCTATTATTACATCATTCTTATGTTTTCATTTGTTTGATAATTCACTAATTCTATAGGTACCCTATATTCTATACTTTCTATAGGATACCTAAGTACTTGTATGGACGTGGCACATAAAATTAATGTTCGTTTCGTTTAGTTTCCAAAAACATTTTTGGTCTACAGTAAAGTACTTTATTTATTAAAGGCTGCAGCCTGCAACCAATGACACTAAATATATGAAATAGCTATTATTACATCGTTCTTATGTTTTCATTTCTTTGATAATTCACTAATTCTATCCTAAATGATAACTTTAAATCGATAAAGTAACCTAGATACCAAATATTTTCTCTAGGATTGATATTGTTCCTTATGTGTTGTCTTAATAATTCACGTTCAGTTGCGGAATATAAGACAATTGGCTACATGACTATTTTCTGAAAAGTGAAGTTATAATCTAGATAATTATTATTATAACGTTTTGTGTTTGAGATGCTAATGCATAAAGAATAAAAATTTGTTCGACATCAGTGTTACCAGCTCAAAAAACAAGAATGCTAAAATAATAGTACAAAACTGTCAATGTGATAACCATATTGTAGGTAAATATCGCAAATTTTTCGCGAGATCCATTTTTCCAATTGTCTCATTTATTTACGTAAAATAACATCACATATTATAAGTGATGTTGAAGAACTACCGAATAAAAAAAAATCAACGGGGAATCCCAGACCATTGAAATAAAATGTTATATGAGTCGTGACTCATAACCTCGGCTAACGGCTTGGCAACATTGGGGCTTGTTCTGTCAAATTAAATTTCAGTATTGATTTTTCTCGTGTACTTCTCTAACATCAAATGTAAATGCGTTAAAAGTGAAATTTATCCATAGACCGCCGCGAGTAAAGACTAATTGTAAATTTGTTAAGCTTAATAACAATTACTTGCTGTAGGGAATTAATTGAAATCGGTTATATCATTATTGATAAATCCACAATTGGTAAGTTAAGATGGCGTTCGTTTATATTTATTTAGTAGATTTTGCCGTCTGCGCTACTTACTTCATTTGAAATTACTACCTACTTGAAACATAAAAATTATAAATCCTTATAATTCGTCATTATTAATCTACGTTAAATAGATACGATTTTTATTAAGTCACTACTTGAAAAGTCGGCAATTCCGTACAAAATTTCACCACTCCCATCCGCCTCCAAAATGTAAAGTTTCAAAACCCTGAACCACTTACAGTAGGTAATGATTTTTTATTATTATTTGCGCGGAACCCTATGTATTTTTTTAAATGAAAGTTCCTTATGCCTGGGACTTCGCATAAAATTAGCAATTAAATTTAATAGGTATTTAAGTTCTTGTCAGTAAATATAGAATTGGCACTTAAACCCTTTAGAATTCACAACCCTTTAATTCATTTTGAATTCCAATTTAATTGTTTTCCTTTTCTGTGGCCTTTCAATGCAAAGACAATAATAATTTGAAAATAGAAGGAATGTAATACAATTTCGCTGTAAGTAATTGTGTTGAAGGAAAAAAAAAAATTTAACCAACTCCAAAATTGTAAAAAGAGAGAAATAAAACTAATCTTTTAAAACATTTCAAATACATAAATATGCCAACAATTTTTTGAGGTTAGTGCCAGTGTTCAAAAGCTGGCATAGACCAACATATCTAAAAATTATCCAATTCTAACAAAATTACATACATACACATCAAATTGATAATATCCTTCATTGATATCGGTTAAAAATGAGAAACACTTTGAACTGAATTCCAATAGAGGCCATGTATGGATTAACAACTTTAATTTATTTATTTTTTACAGTTTCTGTGAATTTGCCATATATCATAACTTCTCAGATTTTGATCCTTATTAGTGACAATATGGAATGGTGTAATAATACTTCATCATCATCATCTGCTTTTTTTAAATTCCTGGGTTCAATACGCTAGGCTTATCGGTTTATCAAAAATCTAAGTTTCCAGTTTTATTTTTGTCAAAATCGGGCTTGTATGTTCTTTTAACATTTTTTGGTATTACTCATAGTTTTAGATTTGGCCATCTACACCCACTTGAAAAATTCACTATGTATACACTTGTGAATATGGCAAATTAATAATTGTATTGTATCAGCCCATATATGACCACTCTACAATCGAGAGTACGATTGAGAGTGGTTAGGCCATATAGTCCACGACGCTGGCCTAGTGCGAGTTGACGGACTTTCACATACCATTGAAATTTATACAAATCGCTATGGTATGCAGGTTTCCTCACGATGTTTTCCTTCACCGTTATAGTGAGTGGTGCTTGACTATCAATACACACATGACTCCGAAAAGTCAGAGGTGTGCCCTGGGATTTGAACCCGTGACCACCATAAACATGTAGGCAGCCGTGTCTGGTCCATACCAACAGGCCACCATGCACATAATTAATTAAATTAATTAAATTAAATTAAGAATGGTAACTAACTTATAATTATTTTTTACAGATTCATAAACATCAACAATGGGAAAAGGTTAGTATTTACATATTATTGGAATCTGGCCTTACACTGTTTTCATTAAATTATTTTAACGCATTAACAGATTTTATGTCATCGCTCTACACATTACATACATTACGTATACAGACACTTTTCTTATACTATCTGAAATACTGTAGAATTTCAATTGCCGGGCAATTTCTAGTCATAAATTTATGTATAAAATACTTTTACTTCCTAGGTAAAAAACGTGACAAAGATAAAAAAGAAATCATCCGTGTAACTACGCCTGAAGATGTCAACGTCAGACCAACTTCAACAACAGGAATGACTGAGGTGCCTGTGACATCTATGATGTCTGAAGCGCCTTCAACGTCGGGGATGTCGAGGTCCACAACTGTTCAATCCCTAGCAGGAGCAGAGGAGACGCCAGATTCTGGAGGACTGGGCTTGACGAGTAAGATTCGCAAGAAAAAGCAGAAATCGTCCGTGCAAACAGAATCGCCAGAACCCATGTCGGTGTGTATATCGCCGACTCATGTGACATCCCCACCTGCGGAGCCCAAACAGGAAGTGGTAGAAGAAGCTTATGGCTTAGGCCTCGGCCTCGGAAAATCGAAGTCCAAATCAAAGCCGCGAAAGAAAAAGGGTGCAACTAAAGCTGCTGAACCTGCTGAAACCGAACGGGCCGTACCAGCCGTAGCCTCATCATTACCAGCTGCGGAACCAACTCGTAGTGTTTCTCCAGAACCGCAGAGTGTGTCAACTGGTGCCATATCGAAAGAGTCAAGGGCGACAGGATGGGGACGTGGTGTTCTCAAAAGTTCAGATAGTCACGTACCATTTGGGCAACAAAAGAGTAGTGACCCCTTTCTAAAACCGTCACCTCGGGGTCCAACTGTACCAAGCGCTTGGCAAAAAGCAGCTGGTGATACTTTCGTTGCAAAAGATCGACAGCCTTCGACCAGTAAAGAAAGCAAAGATCTCGGAACACCATCCACGTCTGAATCATTTGCAAAATTAAAGATTCGGCAAGAAGAAACTGCTCAGCTGTCATTCCCACACAAAATTGCAGAGGCACCCAAGCTGCCGCTCCCGTCACTGCAGCACATACCGCCGAGGATTAGAGACACACCAGGCCAGATTAGGGTTCTTTCAAAACCTGTAGATATTTTGGTGAATTACATGCCTATGAAATTCAAGCCGTGGAAAATAGTAAGTTGGATTTTTTTATTCTTTACATTAGTTGACCCTAATAAATATTATTGTTACTTAGTTAATCATTGGCATATTTTAAATGTTTCTATAGATTCAATGCAAGATATACAGGTTGTCCCAGAACTAGATGATAAACCAGTAACAGAAGATAGACTAAATTATGACGGCACAGTAACAAAAAATATAGTCATGTCTCCGAGAGTTTTCAAGAAACAGCTACTCTAGTATACAGTTTAAAAAAATTACTTTGACCAACACTTTGTAGTAGCATTGTGACGAGTGATTTCCATAATTTATTATTTTAAATGACTGTTTGTAATTTTCAATACATAAACTATCGAACTGCATACCAAATTAAAACAAGTGTATACTACAAGAAATATGATCAAGTTCCTCAAAGAATAATTTTTCAATTATTTATTGATTAACATTGACGAGACGTACTGAGAAAAATATGCTAGTCTTTTAATAAATCTGAAATACCTACATATGGAAACAATTTATGTGAGGTAGGTGCTAGCTGCCCCTCTATAAGCTATACCTTTTTATATATATAGCTATAGCTTTTTATTGCACCTTTGAAGACGTTTAATTTTAAAAAAATATTTTTTGTTTGGTATGCGTTTCATAATATTATCTATTAAACTTTACAAAATGTAATTTAAAATAATAAAATAAGGAAACCACTTGTCACAATGCTACAAAGTGTTAAACAAAGTATATTTTTCCAAATGTTTACTAGAATGGCTTTTTCTTGAAAACTATCGGGAACAGAACTATATTTTTTTGTTGTTGTGCTCATAATTTGATCTATCCCCCGTTACTGGTTTATCATGTAGTTCTGGGACACCCTGTATGTACAAGATGTAAGTTGAAATGATTGATAGTCTTTTGGACTGAATGATTGCTCATAGTCTTTCAGAATATAGTGCCCCGATTATTTAAATTATTTTTAAACGCTATGTGACAAGATGTTTATTTACATAACAATTTATTTTAGCACCGTTATGACGTCAGTTTCCATCCTGATAAACCGAAACAGAAGCTGCTGACAGCCTATCATAAAGCTAGGGAAAAATTATTCCCTGGACAAATGATTGCTTTTGACCAAGTAAAAAATTGTTATTCGCTGGAACCGATGATAAAAGATAATAACGAACGAATTAATACATTGGTAAGTTATTTACATACTTGTTTCTCTGCTTTTGCGATAGTTCCAGGTATGTAAATTTAATTGGAACACCAAAAACTATAACTTTGTAATGTTCTTGAAAAACAAAAAAATATATTTTATTTTGGTTACTTTTGGTATATGGTCTAGCAATCAAGTACTTTGTAGTGTTTTTTGGACTTAAACATATTGAAAATAGATTGTGTTGGATAATTTAGTGTTTAGTATGATTAACTCTTGCATAGATCACATTTTTGTTAAAACTGAATGCAACTCGGATATCACGGACCACAAAACTGCACTACTAGCAATGGCAACAAAACCAAAACACATAAGACGACGACCTAGCTATGCTCAACGATTTTATTATTTTTTGCCTGATCAATGCCGTATATTGATGAGGAGAGTGGTGTGATGACTGCTAGATAACACTTTTCGAATTATATTTCGCTTTTAGTAATTCATTGAAGACTTTCGTCTTCAGACTTTGCGATATTAGCGACGAAGACTTGACGGACTTTCTCAAATACTGCCCATCCCAACTGGATTCTTCTACGAGCTTCCCTCTGAAAGTTGTTTCTACCTAATTGCAATTTCTGCCCGAGGTAGATATATTCCGAAACAACTTCCAGAGGAGTGCCGTTGACAGCAATCGGCTCTAGATCGATATGTTCATTGAACATGATTTTGGTTTTATCTAAATTCATCTGGAGGTTGATGCGTGCTAAAGAATCAGTTAAGCTGATTAAAAATGCCGTAGCTGCATATTCTTGGTCCCCACCGTTCGAAATAGCATTGCGAAAATGGTAGTTTTTGTATTATAAACATAAAAATATAGTGAACATTGTTTCAAAAGCTGATGCGAGATGAAATGTACAGTCGCACGTATGGTTATGTTCGATCAGACTATATTGTTCGTGTGGCGACTGAAGACTAAGCGCAATATTATTATTTTTTTTAGGTGGAAATTCACGAAGAGAATGATAAATCATTGAAGTTTGATGTTGTCTTCAAGTTTACTGGACTTGTAGATTTGGACACCCTCTATCAGTATGTATATTTTCTCTCTCTCTATTTTAGCCATTCCGATACAGCCATAGGGACTCCATTGCTGAACATCGTCCTCCCCTAAAGATTTCCATAGGGATCTGTTAAGCCGCCTGCATTCAGCGGCTTCCTGCATCTTTGGAGTGTATACAGGGTATATCAAGACTGCTACTGAAAACGAAGCTAGGTGGTAGTTTTAGTGACTTTAGACACAATGTAACAATTTTTTTTGCAATAAAAAGCGACAATTTTAAATTTTCTGGAATACTCACATTCTCTCAATTCTTTACAATTTTTTGTTCAATCCACTTACCCCTTCTTATCTTAGAACGATTTCTTTTCTCCATGACTCACATTCGAGATTCTTAAGGTCGTCGGAGAACCTAAAGCTGAATGCCCTTACATACCACGTCATTTATGGATAAATCCTTTGCCTTCGAAGCTGTCCTGTTATGGAACGCGCTTCCTGTTGTGGTGAGACAGGCTCAAAGCTTGCCATCATTCAAAAAGCTGGTGAAAGAACACTACTTTTCTCAGTAAACAGTTATAGCTTATCACTACTTCCTCCATTCAGATTTATTGGTAATGTATAGTATACATTTTATGTATTTTTATTTAAGCATTATCTATAATTGTATTGTATGTATGTATATTTTATATGTGCATATATTGTCAGTGTATTGCGTTACGTATATGTATGAATAGCTGAATTTATTATTATCTATTTAATTACTTATATCTATTGGAGTTTATTTTTTTATTATCTTTATTTTTACACTGCCCTCTCTTTCTCCTTCAATTATATCCATCCAAAGGTTATCTGGTATAGATCGCTCATAAGCAATAAGACCGCCTTTTGTACTTTTTTTTATATGTTATGTCTTTATATATTTTTTGTGTACAATAAATATTATTTTTTTTGTATTTTTTTTTCATATCGTTTTTGGGTGGTTAATACATACATTTTTCTGAAAAAATAATGTACACACTTTTATTTTATAATTTAAAACATTACAAACCAAAACCGTCCCTTTCTTTTTTGCAAAATTTTTAATTGCATCGTGTCTTTAGCCACTTAAACTACCACCTGGGTTCGTTTTCGGTAGCAGTCTAGATATTCTCTGTATATTACTAAGATTTTTTTATGAGCCTAGATGATAAGACGAGCAGGTCACTCACCTTCATGCCTGTTCTTGCCTTCCGATAAACAGGAAAATAATTAATAATTGTAAGCACTGCATAGCATTATAATGTGTAAGAGTGATGGCGAAACGTTCATACAGACAGCTTCCCTCTGGCTTCTTGTTTAAAAAAAAATGCATCTTAAGACTTGATATCCATAAATCATGGATAATAAAAAGAAAGATCGTTATTTTAATAAAACACGTTTAGTACAGTTTTCTTTTTAAAAAATCTCCATTGGCCACTGTTGTAAAGCCTAATTTTAATTTCAGATATATGAAAGGAGGCACATCGCTCAGTCCGCCAACTGAAGCTATACAATGCATTGATGTGATATTAAAACAGGGTACCCTGGACAGCTATGTTAGAGTAAGTAGTCTTTACATTATTTTACTATCAGTATAAAGAGTTCTGTAGCATGAGGACATATAGCTATATCGCAAACCCTACCATTCAATTATGTATTACTATTAAATGTTATATTGAACATTTTAATCTGTATCTGTGTCAGCGCATATATGCACGTCCCACTGCAGACCACGAGCTTCCTCTACAGCGGAGAGTATGATTGACATGGGTTAGCAATGTAGTTCACCACGCTATCCCATTGCGGGTTTGCGGACTTTACATCCCATAGAATCTCTTACAAATCGCTAGAACATTTTAATGGATTCGATATTTTTTAATAATTAAGTATTGGTATTAATTGTGCGTTGTTTTGTAGACTGTCTCGGTGCCGTAGTGGTACTACGGTACGATTGCAAAGCTGAGGTCTCGGGTTCGAATCCCGGGTCGGGCAAAGTAATATTGGATTTTTCTATTCATTATCAGCACGAAGTCGGGAATTCGTGCCCGATATGGCGATAGGCTCGCCCCCTATCACATCGTGGGACGGAATATAAAGGCAAAACGTGGGTGTTCAGGTAGCACCTCTGTCTACCCCTTCTGGGAAAAAGGCGTGTGTTTATGTTTATGTTATGTTTTGTAGTGTGGACGTCAATATTTCCTTCGGCCAAACCGACCTCGTGATTTAGGAGATGGCCTGGAAATGTGGACAGGGTTGTTCCAGTCCGCCATATTCACCTCGTCATCATATCTGAACATTGACGGTGAGTGTAGATATAAAGTAGATAAATACCAGTCCATGCTGATAAATACAGTTCAGGGTCTGGACCCACCGTTGTTATTTTAGCTAGTTGTCTTCGATCAAATATATTACAGTAAAAGCTCTTTACTCGCGCTTCCTTCATTCGCGTTTTCACTATTCGCGAATTAAAAAATTGTGACCCAGTTCATATAATCGCGGCTAAAGATTTCTTTAATCGCGGATCTAATCGGTACATAGTACATGCATATTAATAAAAATAATTCCAATATGCATGCAACCAAATATCCTTTGTAAACGCGCCGATAAATGGACTAATAAAAAAGTAAAATAGACTACAACTATGTAATAAGTATGTTATTAAATGATATCGCCGCTGTATTGGTTCGGCCTTTGACATAAATCGCCTTCGCGGCGGTCGGTGTTTTTGAGAATGTAAACAAACGGAATTAAAGCAACCTTATTACCCAATGCATAAAGTATATTTTTAAAAGCTGCCACGTATAAGATGTTCCTTTCTTTAATAATAATTAATAAGTATGGTCAAAAACTTCAATTAAATTGTTTCTTTTTTATGTGTTTGTTTTTTATTTTGTCACCTACGAACGTATCCCCTATAATCCCATATAAAATACCATTCCGTATTCACGGTTTCTGTATTCGCGGCATATTTACGGAACTTATACCCCGCGAATGAAGAGCTTTTACTGTATACTAGATGTCTTCAAAAACGGCCCTTAAATAAGGCCACAAAAAGAAGTGTGGTCCTATTTCAAGAATGGAGTAAAGTAGGCCTAGTTAATATACATACGTTTTACATTCGTTTCGCACTACAGTGTAGATGACGATCATCGCGAAAGAAATAAGAGAAGAACTTCAAAACAGCGTGAGCGCTACATTTCAACATTTAACCTTATTGTTTTTCCGTGTCGCTTTATTTTATAATATCTTTGCATATTCAAAAAAATCTTTATTGTTAAGTGACATTAATTATTTGATTTATTTTAATACGATGACATATCGTCTTAAATGCAAGTATATTGTAAGATATAATAAATCTTATTTGAAACTGTTAAGATTATTGTTACCTGAAGTTTACTATTATTTATTTATTTATACACTTTATTGTACACAAACAATGAAATAAATAGACTTAGAAATAATTTAAAAAAAGTACAATTGGCGGTCTTATGGCACAAGGGCAATATCTTAGACAACCATGGGATGAATATTGGAAAGGGATAAACAGAGGGCAGTCTAAAGTGTAAAGAATAGAAGGCAAGAAATATAGTAAATACAAGTAGACTGCCTCGGTGGCGTAGTGATACTACGGTATGATTGCAAAGCTAAGGTCTCGGGTTCGAATCCCGGGTCGGGCAAAGTGATATTGGATTTTTCTATTCATTATCAGCCCGGAGTCAGGAATTTGTGCCCGATATGGCGATAGGCTCGCCCCCTATCACATCGTGGGACGGAATATACAAGGCGAAACGTGGGTGTTCTGGTAGCACCTCTGCCTACCCCTTCTGGGAAAAAGGCGTGTGTTTATGTATGTATGTTATGTAAGTAGTAGAAAATAAAATATTTAAGTACACTTCAGTTATATATATATATACGTAGATTCATACATATAAGCATACATACACAAATACATACACATATAAATATGTAACAAAATACCAGTGCATACAAATAGGATAAGTTATCCTCGTTAATGTATTTATTCAGTGAGAAAGGTAGTGATCCTTGACTAGTTTTTTGTATGATAGTGTTCGTGCCCTTCTGACCACAATTGGAAGTGCATTCCACAAACGAAGTTGAAGTTGTTTATATTTAAAACTATTTTTCTACATTTTAGTTCGAAATACAAATGTATACATTTATGCAACGGCCAGTTTTATAATAATAATAAAATTACGTAATGTTTGGAAGAGATCGCTGCCGTTAGCGATAAGACCGCCACTTGTACTACCGATAAATTTATATTTAAGCCTGTTTCTGTATTTTTTTTGTCTCTCTAAAGGTGTACAATAAATAATTAAATAAATAATGTGTATTGTTATATTTTGGCGTTCCAACATCCCACATCTTTCTGTCGTAGTTTCTTACACCACGACACACTTTCATATTAATGTGGAATCACCCCAAGTGTGACTTTTTTTTCGCAGTTGCGCACAAGGGTTTCCCGAGACAACAAAGTATGATCGAAGCTATGACTCAGGACTTCCGTATTGATCTCAATCGACCGATTCTCCAGCAAAGAGGCCGTAACGTTGAAAACTTCTTGGAGTTCATTAGGGGTCTGAGGGTGCGTATGGTATATAAATAACTATATGTATGTGTGTTGTCTGTTTGTCTGTGAGATTGTGCGCGATGTAGTCAGAAACGGCTTAACGGATTTCGATGGAATTTGGTATGGAGGTAGCTGACACACTGGGTTAACACTTTTTATCCCGAAAAATGTAGTGTTCCCTTGGGATGTGGATGGAATTCAGATATATTTGTTACTTTTTTATACTCGAACAGATGGATGGGATAGGATTCAATAAAAAGATAATAGTTATTTATTTAAGTATAATATAATATTGCTGATGTGGACTGTATTCAAAAAGTATTTGCACCCGGGCGGAGCTGAGTCGGCCCCTAGTAATACATAATATATATTATTGACTTACATGACAATGAAATTTTTTAAAGTGTGAACAAGGCAAAAGAGGGATAAACTTCCGTAAAGCGCATAACGCCAATCGATATGAAATTTGGTATATTAACGTATTTTGACCTCTTAATCACGAGTTTCATCATGAAAATTGGCGTAAACGCGATTTCGAATATGAAAATCTAATGGGAACCTCTTTTCGTTCAGTTTGCATAATCACGCATTCCTAACCGATTTAGAATCATTTGGCACAAGAAGGGGATTGGGAGGAGACGAGTGTCCCATCCCCCCTGGTACCACTACCATGAAAAGGTAATGCACCATTCTTGAAAAAACCCAATTTAAGTAACGTAAACTCGAACCAAACTTGCTTCTGCAACGTCCGGCGCTGCGGGAAGTGCAGCCCATTCGCCCTTACGTAACTAAGAATAGGTACCCATGCTTACCTCCGCAGCTTCGGCTTGCTGCCACCCTCAGCTGCTACGGCTCGCACGGTTGCCTCTCCTTTGTTACAGTGGGCGGGGCTGCTCTCCCTCCGCGCCTCCGGCTTTTAAATACACTCTAGGGTTGGTAGCCAAAAGACTACGTAGAGTCGGAGTGCCCTGAGTCGGTGTTGCACAAGATTCGAACTATTTTAACCATAATTTGACATATTAATAAGGATTTGTTTGTCAAACGCCCATAATAACGTTCCGTTTTACCTAATATGTGATTTCAGGTTAGAAATTATGTTTACTAATTTTTAGAAAACTATAAATTTCTTTGTAATAAGAGTGATAATGTTATAATCGGGGACCCAATGTCTACCACTTTTGATCACTTTTACCCCTCTCCTCGCGCCAAACGATTCGGAAGTCCTGCCGAGGTTCAAGTTTTCAACTTCGTTTTTCATATTCAAAATGTAATTTGCGCCAATTTTCGTATAATATTCGTGATTAGGACGTCAAAATACGTTATTATACCAAATTTCATATCTATCGGAGGAATGCGCTTTTCGGAAGTTCACCCCAAAAGAGCCATTATGATGTGATTGGTTAAATGTGGCCACCAAAAGGCTATTTGTTCGATCTCCGCATTGAGGCATTTTTTTATGCTTAATAAAATATTTGTTTTTTGTTCAGGACTCAGGACTATACATGTGACTGTTTAGTGTATTTTATTACATAATAAATTTTATATAAAATCTTATTTAAAATGTTTTGTAAATATATGTTAAGTACTTTGTATTGACTTGTCATTAGAGCTATTTAATTGCCTACAGGACCAATAAAGCATTTTCATTTTATTTTATATCATTATGACTATATATTATTCATATTATATTGTATGGATGGATGGATATTGTAGGTTACAGCAAAGCTCATCGGTGGTCCTGCTACTAGACTTCGCGACTTTATATGCAATGAATTGGCCGACACACCTGATCAGCAGATGTTCATGTTCAACGACATGGAAAGCAACCAGCAAACCCAAATAAGTGTTGGCGATTATTTCCGCAAGATCAAGGGATACAAGTAAGTTTGGTGGTTTTTATAAATCTCTTAATTAGGTGTGAATTAACATAGACTATGGCCTAACCCCTCTCAATCGTACTGTCGATCGTAGAGGACGCCCGTGCCCTGCAGTGAGACGTATTATTCTTTCTTTTTCTAGATTATTTAGTACACCTCATGCTGCCCCATATTTCTCGTGTTCTCCTATCCGTCCATTGGTTGTTTGGCAGAGATCACCTTGAGTGATAAGACTGCCACTTGTACTTCGTTCACTTTAATATTTACATTTTTATTTGTCACTAGTGTACAATAAACATTACAAATATTTGGTTGTATATTTTGCAATGAATAAATTGTCTTTTTGCAGCATTAAGTATCCACATTTGAACTGCATGTGGGTTGGACCAAGAGACAGAGGAATATTTTTCCCTATTGAGTTGTTGGATATCGCGTATGGACAGGTACTGTTCTATTTAAGTTAAAGTTTTTGTTGTGCTCGAGTCACAGTATACTTACCTAAATTCAAATAGTAGAGGTCAGTGACGCACCTACGATCATAGTTTTGTGGATTATCATGTGTGGCGGTAACCAATAATTACACACTATTTCATTTAACAAATGGCATGTTTGTTGAACTGAATCTCTTCAATAAAAAATATTATACAGAGTTCCACCAAGTATATTGATACTGTACGCGACAGGACGGCATGGCAGTTTCTAGTGATGTAGTATCACGTTCCAAGTTTAAATCGATATATTTTTGCAATACAATGACATAATATTAAAAATAATTAAGTCAAGTTTATTATATGCAATAAAACAAAATATTTTATCTACAATTTGTAACTGATGTCTGCAAATGGAAGATATGTGTATATGAGAAAAACAATTATAGGGGGACTGTATGAATGTAATAAAACCGTAAGAATGAGAATGAATTATTTTTTCCATAGCTATAAAAGCTATTGCAATCATTTCAATACTCAACGAATTATATCGTAAAAACACAATGTGAGCGGGATCTGCTTCGATAACCGCGGTTGATGCGGCTTCGTGCAGCGGCCACTGGGCGGCGCGGGCGAGGTGCGGGGCGACCCTTCCCCACGCCTCACCTCATATTCCGATTGCAATCTCGACCTGTCGCGTACTATAGTAGCATTTAATCAGGCGGCGGATAATATCTGTGCTCTTGGCAAGTTTATAATAGTAAGTAAAAATAAAATGCGTGAAAAAAGCTCTTCTCAAACCAATCAAAACCCTTGTTCATCAATATAAAATGCACAAATACGAAGTATTAAATATTTTAAGTCTCATATACATTGATTAGAGTAAGGACCGACCATGGAGTCACGTGATTAGCGTAATCCAGGCGTATGACGTTTAAAATATGTGTGCCAATATTAAAAACCTAATTTGTGACTGAACTACTGCTTCGAATTGCCTATTTTTTTGGTCGTAGCTTAGATATGATGCATAGTGCATATGGTTCGATTAAATGCCTCTATGGTGTATCCACCCTGTTGAGTAGTAACACTAAAGTGCTAAAACAACTTTTTATGTCTTGCCTTTAATGAATATCAATAACCTTTTCATTATTTTAGGTACGCAATAAACAACTGAATGAGAGACAGTTGTCTACTATGGTAAGAGAAGCCGCCACACCGCCAGATCAACGCAAGCAAAAAATTGAAGAGGTCATGAGAAGCGTAAGTAAAATCATCTAATACATTAACTTCGTGCTTTAGTTCCTGAGCGTTATGACAATATGGTTTATAAACGGGGTCGCGTCGCGGGTTTGTTGTGTGGTTCTGGTCATAGAAAATAGTACGATTTAATTTGACTTAACAGGCGTCGTGTCGCATCAGGTCGCGTCGAGTTTCAATAGTATTTTTCTGCCAATAAAGAGAGTTATTACCACACGGTATGCTGCGGTTTTGCTGTCCCACTGGCATTGCAAAAGCTTATTTTCAGCGGTGACCGCGGCGGCGGTTAGAATAAATAGCAATAGCAATCACTAATAGCAACTGAAATCAATGATAGCATCTCACAAGTTATATACATTTGTTAAAATATGCGATGTACGATTGTGATTCACAAAAGCCAATCGGCTCAAGTGAAATAGGCGACATAGATAATGCGAAGTATGCGCATTAATTAGCAATTATAGTCATTGATTTCAAAAAAACGATGCATGTTCAAGGCGGGTATTGTATGAGTCTATATTGGTTGTTTTTTAATAATTATAATTTGAGCGGCCCGCGTCGCCCACGTTTGCTTCGAATTTTTAATTTAATGTCAAAATTCATTACGTTTGCGTCACTACTTGTTAGTTTTGTAAATAAATTGAATTATTTTATGTATCTTTGGTATTGTAATAATAGTACAAGCTTGAAAAATGTTGAACAAAACCATAACCTTGCAATAGCAATAGCAGTAATAAAGAGCATGCTAATGCTTCAAAAATGACAAAGTGGTGATGTTAATTCGAAATAGCAATAATTCCCATTACTAATTTCTAACAACTCGCTGTGGAGAGCCTTGTAGTCTATATTATATCGAAACGGAGATAACGAACGAAGATTGTCTGTTACTTTATACCCTTTTTCTCTTTCCATCCTTTTTCCTTCCCGCTCCCCTCCCGATTTGATATGATTGAAGCGTTGTAGATCTTTATGGGCGGCAAATCGCAACGATTCTAAAGAAGTTTCACTTCAAAAGTGTTTACCACCTTGATTTCGCACTAGTGGCAAGTCTGTCTTTCCTGCTGTACTATAAGTGTGTGCTTTACATTTGTTTATAATGTTTTCTACTATTGTTGTACATAGTTCTTGGCAGTAATATAAATTTATATTTTTTTTAGATGAAATATTCCAGAAATCCTTACTTCAAGCATTTCGGTTTGGAGATTTCCGAGGAGTTTATCCGTATTGGGGCTAAAGTGCTTGATCCGCCTGTATTGGAAGTGGGGGGTAGGCAGGGAGTTGTTCCAAGGTAACTTGTCATTTATTTGTTCTATATTTGGTTTATGTGATATGAACGCATATTCGTAAAATATGACTCAAATCGATTGGATTTTTACATTGAAATCTATACATATAAATACAATTTAAGTGTCTGTAAAGTCTAAACAGCTTTTTTTTCAAGTACATATCGTTATTTACACGATACTTACACCGAAAATCCACTTTAAAAAAATATCTGTCCGTCTTTTGGCCTGTTTGTCGCCGCTAATATCGAGAACGGCTGGATCGATTTTAACGAGACTTTCACTTGAAAGATAGCAAATTTTTGCTAGAGTAACATAGGCTACTATAATTTTGGAAAACTAATTAGGGTTGTCCACAAAAAGTAAACACCCTTAAAAGTAGGGGTTATGTTTTAAATATAGTATTATAAGAGGCGTGTGGCTGAGTTAATTAGGTTTCTTCGATTTACATTGATGCCAAAAATATTTAGGGTTCCGTAGGTACAACAAGCTCCTTAATATTTGAGCCTGATGGTATAATTAGTGAAAGTGAAAGTCCCGTCAAAATCGGATCTAGCCGTTCTCGAAATTAGCGTCAACAAACAAAACGACAGACAGACAGACAAACATTTTTGAAAGTTCATTTTCGGTATAGGTATCGTGTAAATAACGATATGTACTTGAAGTAAAAAAAGCAATTTTTACTTTACACACAGACACTCCAATTTTATTTATATGTATAGATAAAATAACGGTACATGTACCGCTATTTCAGTCTATCACTGACGCCGTAACACTATCATCTCTCTCGCTTTACCACATATTACGTCCTGGTTGGTACATGCGCAATGCCTATAAATGTTCGCCTCACTTATCAGTAGAATATATACATTTTATCGAACAAACTGAATGTTCAACCTGTTATACTTATGTAAGAGTAAGGCAAAAAATAGTATTAAATAATGTTTGCCACGAGGAGACCAGTACCAAGACCACCAAGTGTATAGGTTTGGAGAGTGAGCATCTTTTATTTTATTGACAATGTAAAATTAACTTTATTTTAGTTAAGATTTCGTTTTGATTTGTTTATTTTTAAATTTTTGTATTGCAATGAAAGGCGAGATGAGCATGCCATTCGCTTGATGAAAAGCTATACGACCGCTCATGGACAATAGAAAGAAAGCAAACAACACCATGAATAACAAAGCAATGCTTGGCATTACACTGCGCTCGCCACCCTGAGAGTGGTGTTAAGTCTCAATATGTCCAGTAGTTACGCTGGCTACAATGTCTTTCAAACCTTGTTTATTTGCTTTTAAGGAACGGCTCGTGGAATACAAACACTCTGTTGAAACCTCAGGCCCTGGAAGCGTGGGGTGTGATTGGGGTTGATTTGTCACCCAACGAGTGCAATGGTGAACAACTCGTTAAGATGGTAAGTAGCTAAATAATGAAGATGTGATAATAAGGCGCACTACTACTAAATGCCTAACGAGGAATCGAACCCAATTTTTGAAAAAAAAAAGAACATGCTGTATTAATACACCATTCGAGCCTAACACCAAGGCTAACCAAGGCTCCTGGTGTTGGAAATGGAACCAACAGAAAATAACTCAAAATTGTTCGTAGCTGTAATTTCTAACGCTTCATGCCAAATACCTAGCTTTATTATTTAACATTGATAAGTCACCTTCTTGTTAAAAATTATTAATATTTTTTTAAAGGCCATTAATACTGAAGAATCCATATGGACGACAGTTTATTCGGTACAAAAGCACGAGTGACAATTCACACATGCCTCTTTTAGATCAGTACTATTATATTTAATTAAATTCATTTTAAAATAACAGAATTCAACTTCTTTGCATATTTTTTTTATAAACTTTTCAAGGAAATATGAATATTTACAAAATTCCACTCCCGACCCAAGATTACTGGGTGTGAAGGTAACGAGGAAAATATATTATTTTGCCTAAAATGAGCGCTTTCCTTCGTTTGCCGTATGACATTACTTCCATGAAATTGGTTCTTATTAGCAACATTATCGAATCTGTGATAATACAGCATGTGTTTTTTTTTCAAAATCATCTGGTTTGATTCTTAGCTAGGCATATGAATTTACGAATTTAACTATGCAGCTTTAGTTTTCACCGAAATCGGGCTCGTAACTTCTTTCAGCATTTTTAGATATTCTTTATAGCTTCGGATGTGGCCCTTCACGCCTATTTGAAAAATTCACATATACAGGATATTGGCCGATACAGAAACTATAGATTTAAAAGGCCATACTTGAACTATATATATGTCAATAGTAAAAGGCTGAAATCTTAATTGCATAATGTTTTTTTGCTAAATGTGTGTATTATTCGTAGATTATGGACGTGGGTAAGCAGATGGGTATGAGGGTGTCGAACCCCATGATGCAGAGATACAGCGTGCGTCCCGACGAACTATATCGCGTGTTCAGTAACGCGGTGGACAAGAAGGTCAAACTACTCTTCATTGTCATATCGAAGAGAGGACGCGATACTTACGCCAGGGTAAGTTTTTTAAAAATATATTGTAATGGATATACTTAAAAATCGGTAGATACCTTATTTTAGCCCATTTCACCCCGCAAAATGATAAAAACGTAAAACGCGAATCGTGTCATTATTCCTTTGTGATTATCTCGTTGGCTAAATTATATGGCTTATTACTTTATCAACAATTTCTCCCTTATCCCCACATGAATCACAAAATTAAAAAATATATATAATCTGTCATTATTTATTAACGTTAAGTAGATACGATAAATTTGGCACTTCAAAAAAAAAATCCCGTCCTTTCCCCCAAATGTAAAATTTTCAAACCCATAACCACGTACAATATGTATTTATGAGTATGTTTCAAATGAAAGTTACTTATGTCTGTTACTCCGCATGCAATTAGCTATTATATTAAATATTGAAGTTCTTATTACATAATGGTTTCTTAGTTTTACGCGAATGTTACACATTGAAATAAAACGAATTCTTACGGATTTTATCGCGAATTTTGATTAATTTTTTACATTTTTTAACTTCCCGACACGTTCCGATCATTTTACAGTTTTCGTGCGCACGGGGCGGACTCTGAGGTATTAGTCACCCGCTTAGTGCCTTTTACAGTTTAACTCCCCTTAATTTACAATTGAAATAAGCTATTTCACCCCATTTGCAAATTGGAATTTTATCTCCTTAACACAAATAAATAGTGACTCAGGGTTTTTGGATAACCACATTTTAGAGGGAGGGACGGGGGTGATATAGATTAAGCGATAAGAACTTCAATAAGTATTAAATTTAATAGCTAATTGTGTGAGAAGTAACAGAGTATAAGCAACTTTATTTCAATAATAAATTGGGCGTCGCGCAAAAAATACTCATAAATACATATTGTACGTGGTTCTGGCTTTAAAATTTTTGCACTTGGGGGAAGGACGGGAGTGTTGAAATTTTGTTCGGGAGTGCCGAGTTTGTCGTATCTACTCATTGTAGATAAATTAAATTATAATTATTTGGACTTATATGTTTCAAGTGGGTATAAGGGATAATTGTTGATAAAGTACCCAAGTCATAAGCCATAATATAATTTGGCCAACGTGATAATGACATGATTCGTGGTTTTACGGTTTTCTCATTTGGCAGGGTGAAATGGGTGTAATAAGGTAACTAACGATTTCTAAATATATAAAACATATAGTAAAGTTGCGGACAAAATCTAATATATATATATATATATATATGTATGAGTACAATTGTAGATACATACTAAATTATCTCTACATTCGAATGTGGGGAGTTATACTTAACAAATCTGGGAAAAAGGCGTGAGTTTATGTATGTATGTATATTTATCAATCTTTAACCATTTTCTTGAATGATGCATATTTTTTTCTGTTTGTGAGTGTTCCTGTGTAAGCCATAAATACTAAAGATAAATTCGTACAGGTTCCCTAATATTATACTATTATCGTCAGGTGAAACAAGTAGCGGAGTGTCAAGTGGGAATCCTGACTCAGTGTATCAAGGAGGCTACAGTGGTTAGTCGCCTTAACCCGCAGACTACTCGCAACATTCTGCTCAAGGTAACAAACCTCCCACCTATTTTGAAGTGTATTTTATGAATATTTTATTTTTTACATATTATTAACTGAACATTTAACGAAACGCAAAACCGAAGCGACTTACATATAGCATGGCTCTATCCAATCCAATCCATCAGCCAAAGGAAGTCCACTGCTGAACATAGGCCTCTCCCAATGACTTCCACAGTGACCTGTTGGAGGCAGCCTGCATCCAGCGACGTCCCACGACCTTCATCAGGTCGTCTGACCTCCTAGTGGGTGGATTTCTCACGCTGCGCATTTCGCTTCGTGGCCTCCATTCGAGAACTTTTTGGCCCTATCGGCCATCAGTGATATGTGCCCCGCCCATTGCCACTTCAACTTGCTAATTCGCTGGGCTATTTTGGTTACTTTAGTTCTCCTACGGATCTCCTCATTTCTGATTCGATCTCGTAGGGAAACCCCAAGCATAGCCCTCTCCATAGCTCGCTGGGTGACTGAGCCTCCTAATAAGACCCGTAGTAAGAGGCCACGTCTCGGTGCCGTATGTCATCACTGGCAACTCACAACTATCGAAGACTGTCGATTTGAGGCATTGAGGTATTTTGGACAAGAAGACGTCACGTAGTTTCCCAAACGCTGTCCAACCAAGTTGGATTAGACCATTGACCTCTCTCTCGAAGTTAGACCTGCCTAACCGGATCAATTGTCCTAAATAGACATATTCGTCTACAACTTCGAGAGTCGAGCCCCCAATTCCGATGGGGGTGGGCACAACATGGACACTCGACATTAACTTTGTTTTGTCCATGTTCATTTTAAGACCCACCTGTTGGGAGACTCGATTTAGGTCTTCGAGCATAGTGCTAAGGTCTTCCACCGATTATGCCAAGACTACAATATCGTCGGCAAATCGAAGGTGAGTGATATACTCGCCGTTCATATTGATGCCGAATCGTTTCCACTGCAAGAGCTTGAAGGCGTTTTCCAGCGCGGCACTAAACAGTTTCGGAGATATGTCATCTCCTTGTCTTACGCCTCTCTGTAGTGGAATAGCCTTCGTGCTCTGATGTTGTACTCGGACCGACATCAAAATTATAATAATTTAAATTAACATTACAAAAGTTAAATATTTTGAATTGTCTTGACAAAGAAAAATAATAATATACTAGCTTCTGCCCGCAACTCCGTTTGCGTAGTTATCTTTATTAAAAAAATACCATCCTGTCCCGTCCCGTTATATCCCGGCTTATCCCGTCTCAATCTCACTCAAGATATGTTATCCAGTCCCATCCCATCCATTTAAGTGCAGAAAAGTAGCAAATATGGCGACTTGGAACCATCACATGGCTTGCTCGATCTCCAGACTTAAATCCATTGGGCTTTTTTTACTGGGGTTGCATTAAAGAAAAAGTGTACGCAAAAAGTGATGAAAACATGACTGAATTTCGGCAAAGAATCACTCAAGCAGCAAACGAGATTACCTTAAATAATTACGCAAGATTAATAAGGCGATCTTTTTTGAGACGCTGTAGGGCTTGTGTTAGAGCCGAAGGTCGACAATTTGAACATTTGTTGTAGTTATAATAAAATGATTACAATAATTTATTTCGTTTCATTTCATTACATCTCACCAGCAATAATTATTGTTTTGGCGTCACTATCCATCTCGCTCACTCTTAAGTGGTCACCTCTTGTCACTTTTGCGTCACTATCTTTCTCACTCTAACACATTAGATATCTTCTCACACGTTCATAATGCCGAAATACAATTAATAGTTATCGTGATAAGTGATAAAAATTACGACCATTCGTAAAAAAATAAAAAATAAAAATTATTCACTGCGTTAAAGTGGCAAGTGTTGTACGATTTTGAAATCTGGACTAAATAGGCCATCTTTTAAAACCACTTGCTTTGGGTAGTGTAGTACATTGTTTTTTCGAAAGGAAGTTTCAAAGTTAGGCAAACTTTTTTTGTAAATCTATGCCTCTATTAAAATGATTTTTTTTAATAGAAACTAAGACATTTGGTAAGTGACTAGCAATTATTATAATAGCGTGGTTATTAAGCGTTGCGTAGCAAAAAAAATACCGTCAAATGACTGAAAATTGTGATGATAGTACCTAAAGGTATGGTATAAGATGTCGATTTTCGTCAATTTCAGAAATATGACAGTTGGGCTTGAACCATGAGTTGTAGATTTTTTTTCTTATTTTTATTGGAGCCGGTATAGACTGGTACTTCAACTAGTACCCGCTTGACGTTGAGTTTCGGGACACCCTGTATGTGTAGATTATGTATATTATGCATTATTTACTAGTGTATACATTTATTTTCAGGTGAATTCTAAATTGATGGGGGTCAACCAAATTTTGGACAGTAAGTCAACCCCGCCTTGCCTGAAGGGTGGCGACGTCATGATAATAGGCGCTGACGTCACTCATCCTTCCCCAGATCAGGTGAGTAGTACTACGGCAGAAATTAATAAGCGATCTGTATCTCTATTCCTTAGATATTAGATTGGTCCTTACCAATCCTGAAAATTTATTTTTGACTAATCTAGATCGGTTTATTTGAGATGGTTCCTTAAATAGAAAAATTGAATTCCCTTTTTACAATCGAAAGCGCCTAAGCGGTCATCATGTTGTTTACACCCTGGTTCAGCAGCTAGGCACTGTTCCAAATGAAAACTTACGCCTAAAAAGTCAAGTCACTAGTACTATGAGGAAATGGAAACAATTATGGAGACGGTTTAAAATCTCCGAACAGCCTTGGTTAGTTGCTCGTCTTCTATACTCTTACACAACGCTCGGCTCCATATTACGTCACAACTGATGGTCTCAGACACAAGAGCTGGAAGTTTTGGGTCATCCACCCTACTCTCCAGAGCTAGCGCCTACAGACTTCTACTTTTTCAAAAATTAATACCTGAGAGAGGAAGTATTAGCTTTGAAGAGTTTGTTCACTCCCGTATACTTGACTTCTTTAAGCAGGGTATTACGAAAACAACACCGTGCTGGCTGAGATGCATCGATAGCATGGGTGCATATTTCGTTTGTTAGAAATTAAAAAAAACCCTTTGAACATGAAACCGCAATTTCATAGGCAAGAAATATTATTTGATTCGGTTGTAATATGGATATCTTTGCTTCACAGAAATCTGTTCCTAGTATAGCCGCGGTGACGGCATCAATGGACAAGTCTTGCTTCAGCTACCATATTGCACTAAGTGTTCAAACTCCTAAGGTAATTTAATATTGAATAATATACAGATTGTCCCGCCCTCACACTCGCCACTGAAATTGCAGTAAGCCAGCATCAACAGTGGCGCACAGTTTAACAACACTATTAAGGCAATGAGTTTTTTGGAATATCTAACTTGTCTACAACCCGCAACGAAATTAATCAAATAGTATTAATTAAATTAATTAATAGGAGAAGTCGAGGTACGGTGAAATCACAGTACTTTTGATTTCTCGTGTCGTACCGCAAAAGCAATCATTTTATTAAAAGAGTGGCCATGTATGTGGTTTCGTACTAAGATTAGTACGAATTTTTAATTTAATGTTATTAGATTTAATAAATTTTAACATAAGCAATTCTGGATATATTTCTGTACATACATAAGTAAATCTATCAATTATTTTAATAGAGTTGTTTCCAATGTTCAGTTTTGAACAGGATTTTGTTATTATTGCAGAGTATCCATTATAACAAATATTAATTTAAAATATAATCAAAATTGACGAAAAATAACATATTTATTATTTTTAGTAGTGCAGTAGGGACACTCGTTTTTTCTTTGGCATCCACGTCTCACTTGGAACACGAGGTCATAGCACGATAGCTGCATCCTTGTCTATTCTTCCAATCACCAAATTTGAAAAAAAATGCAATATATTTATTACTAAACGAACTTTAAAAAAATATTACTGTTTAAATTTTTGCGTAATGTAACCGTTCGATATTAATAATAATAAAATTGAGTCGCAGATGCCAATTCATTTACAAATGGTTTGAGTTATTTATTTTTGTTAACAGGTTGAAATTATAGTACAATATGAGGACATGATATTGGAACACCTTAGGAGATTCAAGCAGCTACATGGTATGCTACCCAAGAAATTGTACATATTCCGCGACGGCGTGTCTGAGGGACAGTTTTCACAGGTACAGTACAGACACTCTACAGAGTAATTTTTCAAAGGGTGCATATTTTTTAAGGTATCAAGAGAATAATAATGACTAATGCGTGGCGGAAAATATTCAAAGTTACATACGAGTATAAAAAGTCATTTTATAAAATTTTAAAATATCCTAATCAAAGGTCAAATTATAGTCAAAATCCACTTAAATTACGGTCGCCGATCATTTCTATATAAAGACGCACGCGCGTCGTGTTTCTGTGTAATAATTTATGAATGGGCTTATTTTGGTCTGATAAAAAATATTGTGTTTATATTCGATGATGTAGGTGATGGCGGGCGAGTTAAAGGCATTGCACCGGGCCTACGAATCTTTGGTGGGACCGAAAGGGCCCAAGCCGCAAGTTCTCTTCCTACTCGTCCAGAAAAGACATCATACCAGGTATTTATACATCCAAAACGATATGGCAACCAAAATCGCATTTTTTTTCCTTGGTTTGCACAATACAATATTGAACAGGAATTATGTTGAGTTCTCTTACAATTGATCTACACACAAGGTGCATACTTTATTTCTATTGACTGCCTCGGTGGCGTAGTGGTACTACGGTACGATTGCAAAGCTGAGGTCTCGGGTTCGAATCCCGGGTCGGGCAAAGTGATATTGGATTTTCTATTCATTATCAGCCCGGAGTCAGGAATTTGTGCCCGATATGGCGATAGGCTCGCCCCCTATCACATCGTGGGACGGAATATATAAGGCGAAACGTGGGTGTTCCGGTAGCACCTCTGCCTACCCCGTCTGGGAAAAAGGCGTGTGTTTATGTATGTATGTATTGGCTAAAACATAAAATTTAAATAAAAACGTTAAAAAAACCAGAGTCGGGTACTATATCCAATGGTTTCTTTCCAGATTCTTCTTCCCAGAAGGCAAGACTCAATACAATGTTAATCCTGGCACCGTGGTTGACACGCATATTGTTCATCCGCGCGAACTCGACTTCTATTTGGTACGTATCAAATTTATTTATTTATATCCTTTATTCTACACCCCATACAATTAAACAATAAAACAATTTCATAAATAGCAGTGCAAAAGGCGGTCGTATCGCCCGAGGAAATCTCTTACCGTCTATCTTGGGATAGACACAACAGAAGGAAAAAGTAAGGGCAGTTAATAATGTACCTGTAGGATAAAGCATGACACTTAAAAAAACATAAAAAAAAGAATAATACACTAATAAAAATTTAACACAAATTCATACATATTGAATAAACGACATACTAATATAATTATAAATAAACATACATTAGTTATAGATACTTATACAGGGTATATCCAGGCTGCGACAGAAAACAAAGCCAGGTGGTAATATTAGTGATTGAGACACAATACAACTAAAAAATTGCAAACAAGCACACACACAAGAATAATATAATATGTATATACGAGTACATATAAACAAACAATCACTCGACTAATATAGCTGTTAAAGGGACAAGTAGTGTTCTTTAACCATTTTTTTAAAGGACCAACAGTGTTCGAACCCGTCTCACTGCATTCGCAGCTTGACAGCTTGTACAGTGAAAGGTTTGTCCAAAAAAAGAAAGACTTCTTTTCACAGCAGTCGTCTAACCAAATGCGCAATGGAGCCTGTAATGGTCATCACTATACAATCACTCATAAATATTTCTTTTCGGACATAATTGATCTCAATTACCAGGGCTATGTGTGACTGTTGGGTGTATTTATTTATTATTATTTAATCAGGATTGCATCTATAGCGGTCGATTCGAATCCCGTGTCTAGCAAAGTGATATTGAGTTTTGAAGTCCTTACCCCTTCTGGGGAAGGCGTGACGCATGTTATTAATGAAGGAATGGCATGGCGTGTCCGCAGGTGTCGCACAGCGCCATCAAGGGCACGGCGCGGCCCACGCGCTACCACGCCGTGTGCAATGACGCGCGCATCTCGGACACGGAGGTGGAGCAGCTGGCCTACTACCTGTGCCACCTGTACGCGCGCTGCATGCGCGCCGTGTCCTACCCCACGCCCACCTACTACGCGCACCTCGCGTGCCTGCGGGCGCGTGCGCTCACCTTGTACGTATACCTATATATACCTTCCTGATGATACCACACACGATGTGCACACATGCACCAATAGATTCTGCACTGTACTGAGTTTGCCATCAGGTCTGTACACACAGGGTTATTTTTTAAGGTCTGACCAAATTATTTAATTGAACTGAAAAGAATAATATTGATTAACACATGGTGGAAAATATGCAGAATTACGCGTAATAAGTCGTTTATTTCCATTTCATAATATCCTTATCAGTGTTCAAATTATACCCAACATCTGCTACAGGCACAGTCGCCCGCGCGTGCGTTTTTGTGTGTAGTTTATCAATGGGCTTATTATGGTCGCGTGTATTGTCTAATGATCTTATTCATAGACAGTTTTATAACCCATTTTAGTAGTCGAATGTTTTGTCTTCGCTCAAACTGAATAAAATGTCGTTCGAAAGGGAAAAACATTCCATAGCAAAAATAGGTTTTAAAACTGTCTATGAATAGGACCATAAGTATTTTATGAGGATAAAATTATGGAATATTATGAAAAAAAAAACAATTTATTTTACTAATGGAGTATATTGGTGATTCTGACCCTCCTGTCAAATGTGAACACTCAGATCAAAATAACCCTGTATAGATACTTATCCTTATAAATGCACAGAACTTCTTATTACAAAAAATCGGAAAATTATAATCGATTCTCAAGCTTACTACGGTATTCGAACAAACATTTAATACAGTTTTCATTGTTCCAGTGGTCAAACCTTCTCCAATAGCGATCTCGAGAAACGCCCGACGCGTCTTCGCGTGTTGGACAGGATGTTGGAGCATAGCCACATGTTCTTCATCTAGATATTTTCGTAGTAAAAACATTGGATCAAAATTAATTAATTGAATCATGCGTGCCACTCTTCGTGTCACTTGTGTGTTTTAAAATCGTGTTTAGTTTTACGATAACGATTGGTCTTTCAGTTTTTTTTTAATATTAAGTAGCGGTACTCTCGTAAAAGTCGATAAGCCTGGCTTGCGCTACTAATATGAACCCTTACACTAACCATTTATAGACGATTTAAAAACAATTAATAAAAAAAAAGGAAAAAATATATGTTCTATTCGCTCATTTAAAATGCTGTCATGTATCAGGGGGCAATGCTTTGACGTAACATAAACAACCATTGCACTTAGTACGCTCAAGACATCTTGCGTATTTTCACGTTAAATGCGACGTTTAAAAAAATAACGTAATATCATGTGTGATAGGCGCACACGCATTAGCCATAAAAATATGTACGCCGTTGTCATGTTTACTTATTTGAATTAATGTATATAAAAATAAAAATAGAAATGGCATAATCTTTAAATATTTTTCTAAAAATGCTAGTTCCTGGAATTATAAATCTTTGATAGAATTTTTCTCTTTGTAATATTTGACTGACCTAATATTTAATTGCAACCACTGGCTACCCCTTGGTGTGATGTTGGTTGAAAAAGGAGAGATATGTATGTAAATTGTAATCATTCTGATGTGATTCTGCTTTGTGGCCGACATTTTAAATTAATTTTGGACTAAAGCAGTTGATTTTATATAAAAGGGATGTTGACTCGATTTTAATTAATATTTATATCGAAAAGTTACTTTATGTTAAATCGAAAACAGAAGAATTTTTAAAATCCCTTTTTTAACAAAGTTACGCTTACTACAAATTTGGTGATAAGAGGAATATAAAAGAACAATGAAAAAAGAATGCAAATACTAGCGCCGAGTGCGAAAGAGAAAGCGTGTGTCCTCGCTGCTTACTAAATATTACTAAACTATTATATTTCTCTGTCATTTTACGACCAATTTCGATGCTGTTTTAAATGAATGTTGTGATGGAAATTTTGCAGTGATAATTAAGTACTGTTAAAAATTAAACATTGGAAACATCCCTATTGTATTTTTTATTTCCCGCTGTTGTATTTTATTCCACTAATAAAAATAGACGATTGCAAATCGGGTCTCGGTAATTTTATTCTAGCGGAGTAAAAATATTGTAAATGTTAAGTTGAAGTTATATTTGGACTGATGTATTGTCATAGATATTTATTTATGTATAGCGGAAATTGCGAACTTAGTGCGCATTGAGTATGAACCTTAAAAGCACGCACGAAGATAGTGGAGCGAAAAGGAACATGTAGGTTTTCCAAGAAGTGACAGAGAGAAAAACAACTTCTTTTGTTACACACATTTTATTCGTTGTGACCGTTTGTTGTATACCGATAGTAATATATTATCATTTATTGTAAGGATTTCTTGCAGTTTGAAATTCATTTTTAATATTTAGTTGCTAAAATCGAATAAACAGATCGGATTTATTATACTATTTAAAGAAATTACAACATTCCTAAGGATTATTATTAATTTTAAATCCTTTGGCATGTTCTATGTATTTTATTTTTAGGAATAAATTATGTGTCGTATATAATGTTTTATTTTATACCCATGCCTGTATTTGATTATATATATGCTGTATTTACACCTTAGACTTTAGAGTATATAATAGATGTAGTATAATAGATCAAGAGCCCGTGGCCCCCAGACTTCCGTCATAATATAAAAGCTGAAAGTTTGCGCATACCTCTGACATAGACATCACACGATCAGGTATTATGAATGTCCGATCGATCTTGAATGTCTGTTCCGATCGTAGTGGCTTTGAAAATTATCTGGCTAGTCATGGCATCTAATGTGTCTGGCAAAACGAAAGGACCATCAAGAGTGTCTGACTACACTAAACACCTTTTTTATCGTTGCCTTTATTAGTAATAACGTAAAATTCAGCTTTGGCAGCTAGCAAAATTACATTTTATTTAAGTTGCATATTTTAATACTTAATAACATGTAATTCAGTTATTCTCTGTCAACGCTTAGGGTAATAGTATTAGAGCACATTAAAAAGAGATGATTTAACGAATAACGATGCTGTCAAAGAATATCAAGTACATGGATAAATAAACTCCAGCTGATTCTACTCCCTACAATTTTTTATATACCTATTTGATCTTAATTCTATTGGCGTGTGGTGAAATTTGGAACTACAATTAGAAGTTAAAATATATCTATTTAACACATTTTTTTGACATATGTTTTCATAATATAAACAAGCATTTATTTTCGTAATCAAATAGTATTAATATGTGCAATATAATAAAATATGAAGAGAGATTTTTTTTTTTCTAATATTTGGACAACAGCATGACAAGGCATTCGGACACCAAAAGAGCGTACACGATCTATAATGCTTTAGTCATTGTTCTGAGATTTATAAGTTAAAAATGATAATATTTCTACTTAATAGTTTTAATGGCTTAAATATATGAAAAGGAGGTATGTAATGTAGAAGGCACGCATGTAAAATAAGTAATTTAGAAGAATTAATTTTATTTAGGAATGTTTTTTTTTCAAAACGGAAATGACGCTATGGTAGTCAATTTTCCAGAAATAACTGCATGACTGGTAATGATATAATAATTTACGAACAATGCATAGGTGCACCATAAACAGGGTGATATTGACATAATTACTTAATTACATCCACAGGTTTCTCATCTCCCCAGGAGATTATAAAAAAATTGAAATAAATCGGAGATGATTTTTTTGTCAAAAATCGTGATTTTAGTTTTCACGACTTTTAGCCACCCCGTATAGATACGAGTATCATTTAATTGTACTCCTATAACTACAGTTTCACGGCCTTATTAAACATTTAAAAGACAGTTTTAAAACCTATTTTAGTTATTGAATGTTTTGTCTTAGTTCTTCGCTCAAGTCGAATTCAAAAGTCGTTCGAAAGCGACAAAACAATCAAAATTGTCTATGAATAAGGCCGTCACAATAAGTCGTAGTTTTAGTACCTATTCATTTAATTTAATTTTATGGTAAATATGATAGTGGAGGGTAGTTTCTCGTCGCTTACCTCTCGCTAGGTGCGTCATTTTGTATGAAGTCTCGTGTGCGCTTCGCAAAGCATGTTGCGTGCTTTGTCGCCCAGCTGGATATTCGCATAATTAATTCGTGTATTGTGGACTATCTTGAAAGGCGGTGTTTGTTGGCTCTATAGCAACCACCGTCTTCAGCGCCGACCATCCAGTTTCGGGAACTGGACTCCGGTGAGTTTGGTTGAGCTTACCTTTCGGCTGGATTATCGTATGTTCGTGCGTTCGTTCATATTGCCCATCTGTGCACATTTCGATGAAGCGTTTGACCAGTCGTACTGTGTGGATTTTGCATCCCATGGTTTTGTATTTCTAGAATTATTTATATTGTACTGCGACTATTACCGAAGTGTGCAATACAGTAGTAGTCCACAGTCGCCCTCTTCTTTGTACGGGACTGCTCTGCAATCCTAGAGATTTATATAGAGTTTATTGCGTTGCTTGTTGCGACATAGCGGAATTCCATCTATCCATCCATCAACCAAAGGAAGTCCACTGCTGACATTCGCCTCCCCCAATGACCACAGTGACTTGTTGGAGGCAGTCTGCATTCAGCGACGTCCCACGACCTTTACCAGCTGAATTCACCAAGCTATTATAGAAAGCTTTCTTTTAAGTGCCTGGTACTGGGTATACGACTCCAAAAAGTCACAGTAAATAAATAGATAAATACACCCAAAAGTCACATACACAGCATTCTCTGGGTCGAGTCCGCGACAACCGTTTCGCCAGTTCGGGTCAGGCTCATTACCAACAAACTACCACGAACGGAAAGGGTACTAAGTACTTACATGGTTTTTTCATTCGTTTCGTACTCTGAACCGTTTGGTTGCATACGCCAACCATACAAAATGTAATCAAACATTGGGGTATTTGTACTGTAACGGAAATCGCGAATTTCCGTGATGCAGATAGACGCCGTCTGTGAACCGAGAAGCCACGAGCTCGATCCCCTCACTGTAAAAACTATTTGTGTGGTCCATAAGTATTTAATTCCTTGGTGTTTGCGAGACCAAAATCTCTCGTAGTTTCTAGCCACGCCGCAACACGTCAATACTTAACTGTTAGGAGTATTTGTTTTATTTATTTTGGTCACACAACCCGGGGCATTGAGATTTAGATTCCATACAAACGTACAAAAGATTGCGTAAGGCAGAAACTAGTTTGGTGGTGATTTGTCGGTTCGTGATCGTGGTCACGTAAGCATACCGACCGCTACCTACCACAACATTCGAAGGTACCGGCCCTCGATCAAGTTCATGATTAACTGTAAAAAAATTACATATATCGACGACACCGTGTTATGTAATGCTTGGAAACGTTTATTTTTAATCCGTGAGTTCTTACTGGGATATTTATTTTAACGTACTAACTTTTACCATCGTATGCGTCTATATATTTTTCGTAGGTATGTCCATTCCTCCAGAGGAGCCCTTTTCTTGTTATCTACTATATAAAAATAAGTCGGGTTTTCCTTCCTGACGCTATAACTCCAGAACGCATGAACCGATTTCCACGGTTTTGCATTCGTTGGAAAGGTCTCGGGCTCCGTGAGGTTCATAGCAAAGAAAATTCAGGAAAAAATTCAACAGAAAAGCGGGAAAATCTTTTTTCACATACAGCGCAATGTTCGTTCCCATACTCCTCCGAAACGGCTTAACCGATTCTTATGAAATTTTATATGCATATTCAGTAGGTCTGAGAATGGGCTACTATCTATTTTTCATACCTCTAAGTGATAAGGGTTGTCCACCCCTAACATTTATTTTTTATTTTTTAGACAATTTTTTTTTATTTTTATATAATGTGGCATTAAAAAATACATACAACCCTAAATTTTCACCCTTCTATCACCAACCCCTATTTTTTAATAGTCGTTTTAGTAATTAGTCATTTTTTATCCCGCTCAATAACTTATCAATTATCACTTGGTAAGTTATCCCCTCCATGTGTCTATTGGTGTCACTTCTCACCCAGTAAACAGCACGATGTAGGGATGACAACGATGGTCTCCTATTTCTCTCAAACAATAAGCCTTCTCTCACTCCCTCTACAGTTTTCGCCTATTATTAGTGTTTATGCTTAGATCGCAAATGCTGGCTAATGCTTACGAGCTAAATCATATTAATGCACTACGGAATTGTATATCATAAAAGATCGATAAAAAGTCCGCGATTTACATATTATAAAAAATATGTACTGTTTACCAAGGTATTTTATACAAAACAGTATAATTCATTATCCAATTGAATACATGACATATGTAGGACATTTAATGTTGATCAAAGCTGCCCTTAACAGATTTTCAATAAAATCTTAGGAGATATTAGAGATTTAAAAAGCGGAGGCCCAGCGGCTGGCGGGCCGTAAGTTTCTTTCCAGTTATCAACGGTCGGCGATCACGGGGTGTGCCGTGAGCATCCGTGAGCAGTATTGATAGTGCATCGCAAATAGTGCATCGATGACCGCATTGATATTCTAAATGCATAGGCAAAATTACTAGGGTAGCTGAAAGATTGCGATAAGGCGAAATGTAAAGGCACGGGTTGAGTCCGGATAGGATGCGACGAGAGAGGACGAGACGGGAAGGGAAGGGATGAGAAGTAACGGGACGAGATGGGACGAGACGGTACGGGACGGGATAAGACAGGACGGAGCGGGGAGTGACGGGACAGACGGGACTGAGCGGGATTGATTGGGTCATAGTGAGAAGAAAAGGGACGGTAGGATAGCTACGTCGAGTTTTAATATACAAGAGTTTGTACGAAAATTAACATCTATCAAGTGTAGAGTGGAATCAAAAAATATCTGCACCCGGGCGAAGCTGGGTCGGGCCGCTAGTATACTTATATGTATCTTATAATATAGTATTCCAACGTATAATATAGTATTTATTTTATAATATGGTAATTCCTCCAACCCGCACTAGGCCAGCGTGGTGGACCATATAGCCATACCCCTCTCGATCGGTATCTCGATTGAGGAGGAGGCCGGTAACCTGCAGTGGGACGTATGTGGGTTGATACAGATAGTATTCCAACTCTTAAACTATTTCCAAAAAAACATGTCATGATCCATACGCGAAATGAAAAAATACGAACAGGTGTACCTACTACACGCAGGTTCAAAACCTAAGGCACACCTCTGAGTTTTTGGAGTTATGTGTGAATTGATAGTCAGTCACCAACCTGAGGAAACCTGCATAACAAAATGATTTGTATTTATATACTATTTAAGTCTGCTAACCCACTTGGCCCGCGTGGTGGACTATATGGCCTAACCCCTCTCAATCGTACTCTCGATTATAGAGGCCCGTGCCCTGCAGTGGGACGTATATAGGTTGATATTCATACTGATCTGGTCGGTCTGGTCTGATCAGATAAATGTATTTCAGCTTAAGTAGAGCGTCTTCCTATCTTTCGCTGGTCAACACAAATAAAAACTCTGTGGGATACATCACACGGATGAACTCTGAAGGCGAAATATCTGTCAGTGACACACTTAAGTAATCTGTGTGTAATTATATTCGGTTCTAACTAAGCCAGTATAGCTTTTCGACTTGTGTGTGATGGACTAAGGTCTCCATCCGTTTCAATTGTGAAGTCCCGTGACTAGTGGTGGACAGCGGTAGCTGCGTATAGTAAGTAATCTATATTCTATAATAATATATAAAGCTGAAGAGTTATTTGAAATATAGAACACGGTAATCTCAAGAACTGGAAAATCTTTTTCATGCGGACGAAGCCGCAAACATACCTATAATATATTATGATGTATTAATCACGGACAACTTATTCAAATAGTTAGGTACCTATAAGATTTTTCATTCCGATAATCTCACATGAATTCGACGTCTTGATCCGAGGGTCAAATCCAAGATTTCGTCACTGTATGCTAGAAGGAGGCGACCGAAAAGGCCACGAGAAGAATATCAACATGTATAATTAATATTTTAGGTAAAGCTCAGTAGCTTTATGCACTAGCTATGTCCACTTCCCTCCATAGATCCGTAGCTACAGAGCGAAATGGACAAAATTATTTCTAAAGCCCCATTTGCACGGGGAGAGTTTCTCGCGGCAAAAATCGTATGCGATTATCGCATGACTATATCGCCATAGATTATCGTGTTCTGACAAACGTTTACACGATGCAACTTTTTTATATCCTGATAATCGTATTTTTGAGGCGAGAAACTCCCTCCGTATAAATGGGGCTTAACTCCTCCTATTCATATAGTTTTATCATTTAAAATGCGTACCACTATTGATCCTGGAGTTATGTGTGTATTGATAGTCAATCACCACGCACTTTAACGGTGAAGGAAAACATCGTGAGGAAACCTGCATACCGTAGCGATTAAAAAAAAAAATCTACGGTGTGTAAGTCCGCCAACCCGCACTAGGCCAGCGTGGTGGACTATATGGCCTAACCACTCTCAATCGTACTCTCGATTGTAGAGGAGGCCCGTGCCCTGCAGTGGGTCGTATATGGGCTGATACAATACAATACAATTGATCCTGGACCTGGCGTACAGGAGTTGCAGTGGCGGGTGTGAGGGCGGGACATTCTACTATAGGTGAAATGATATCATGAATAATTATTCGACCCTAAAAACGGGAAGTAATGACCTAGCCCAATACGGCCTTAAATGCAAAGCAAAATATTACTCAAAAGCAGTTTTAATTTTAATGAAAGGTTCCATAGACATAAAAATATGTTATTAACGTTTTATTGCTTACAAATACCGGTCGATACCAGGAAATCCGGTTAAGACTTGAGTCGGTTAGATACCGGTAGCTCTATGATCTATATTAGGAAGTTGAAAGTTCGACTTGATTGTATCTGTTACGTTTACGTCTATCTAAATTAATGTTATCTGGAATAAAATGATTTAACTTACAATTACTTCAATTGTTTCCATTTTGAGTATTAATTTATTATCAACCGCTTACTCTCTCTATCTCTCTCTCTTCAGCCATAGGAAGTCCACTGGTTTACATAGCCCTCCCCCGTAGATCGCTACATAGACCTGTTGGAGGCGGCCAAAAAAAAGATAAAATTATTTGATATGAGGTGATAGAGAGCGAGCGTTAACAGACTCATCGCTATATCGGGTACTAATGCCAATTCCATGCAACTCATATGAGATTTTTTAAATCGAAAATCACTCAATCAATATGGCGATAGGCTCGCCCCCTATCACATCGTGGGACTGAACACACAAGGTAAAACGTGGGTGTCCTGGTTGCACCTCTGCTTACCCCTTTTGGGATAAAGGCGTGATATTTATGTATGAATATTATGAAAATCACACAAATTGTATTACCAAATCAACCAGGGAATCAGTTTCAATGCCTCACGGTTTACAGTATATACTCCACTTGACCAATAAAGCTTAAGTGTAAATCGCTTTCAAAAAGGCATAGAATTTATTACTGTGATATTTTTAGACACAATTCTTGACTTGACAAGTAAACACGTTATTATACATTCGCAACTGCACGCGTTGGCGTTGGCGGTCATCAATAAAGCTATTTGTAATTTTAATTTTGCCTGCAAGTATATTTTTATTTGTATCTAAGGGCATATCACTGCGACCGCGTATATAATCACTTCTCGTAATTTATAGGTTACGGTAAATGACTAGGAACTTGCCGATGTGAGACAATTATTATGCTTATATTTATGATTGCCGTCGGCCGAGGTTCCGTGAAACTAAGTCTGCTGTACTGTGAATTATATTAGATCCCGGATTAAGAGTCATATCGCTTGCTATATGATAATAACGGACATCGATGCAACGTGAGGAAAATACCATAGATACTTTTACAAGAATCGTTACATTATGTGAAGTATGGTCTAAACTCTGAACAGTAATTTTTATTCAGGCTTGCCAAAATTATTGCAACCAGCAATACTCCTTAAGGCATACTTCAATGCCTCCCAGATTGTTATCTTCTGTCATACGAAGATACCTGTGTATTTTTAGGTTATTTTCGCCCATTCTCAAGGAGAACATCATTTGGATATCTGCATATCTGGGACATCTTTACAAGAATTTCGGACGTATGTACGTTGTATGTATGTACGTACGTACAACAGAAGGTAGAGAACGATCGTGCTCAGTAGTAGACGTATACGGGCCGAAATATAACAATTTTATTGGATTTTAAGACAATGGGCAATTTGGTGAAATACGCATTGTAGGACCTAGTAAGCGCTCAAAACCCGCACTTTGCAATATGCAGGTTCATAGTCACAATATTACTTAATTGCGGTATAATGGTTTTTTAGTTTAACGTGAATATTACACATTGAAATCATACGAATTGATATCAAATTCGCGGTAAAATCCGTAAGAATTCGTATTATTTCAATTAATTACGGTATACAAAAAAAAATGACAGTCAACTAAAAATCCAAAAGATTTTCGTAAAAATGCATTAAATTGTAGCTTTTATTAAAAGTCGATATTATTAAAGTTTGGATTAACACACCAATACAATAAATATTATCCTTCTTGAATACATTACTGAGACAATAAACGCTGAAACCACTTTTATTACATAACACGAGCGTATTTTAACGATATAAAAAATGTAAAAAAATTGCAGCTCAAGTAAAACAACTAGTTAGGGGAACGACATACAGCAATGACATTGTTCCACCTCGTATTGTATAAAATAATCCATATATGCAATTAGTCGCTATGCAAGAAGGCCAATAGATACTTCCGATCGACAGGAAGTGAGAGCAAGGTCTGCACCGCCATCCTTCCTTCCGTTGTTACAATTTAAACGTAAAGTTTGCAATATCTTAAAATAGATATGGACCTCGAAGTCCATGCATGCGATTAATTAAGGTATCTGTGAAAATATTTTTTTTTATATAGTCTAGGGAGCAAGCGATTCTCATCGTAGTAAATGACCACTGCTATTGTAAATATTTACATCATGATATAGCACATATTTTACGATACATGGGACGTCCGATGAAAATAGACTTTACTCGACAATTCGGAAGCGGAAACCACCATTGACCATAGTGCCCCACGCGCCTGGCAGTTGTGTCGTATTAGCGAATACGGAATCTGTGTATGTGCATCGAGTGGACCAGTATAATGCCAACCAGTGAGAGATAGTAGTAAATATTTCTCACCGGTCATTCTCATACTGCCACATCAATTCACAGTAAAGCGCCATTTACACGGGGAGAGTGTCTCGCGGCGAGAATTGTATGCGATTATCGCATGGCATAACCGCCATAGATAGCCGTGTTCTGACAAATGTTAACATGGTGCAACTTTTTTATATCCTTACGATACTCATATCTTTGAGGCGAGAAACTCTCCCCTTCTAAATGGGGCTTAACACTTGTAGGACTCAATCGCAGCAGGAGGCAATTTTCGAATTTATATCCAAAGTGATACTATTGGTATTTATGAATACTATATACAAACTATCTCCAACAGGTCCCTGTAGAAATCATTGAAGGAGGCCTATGTTCAGCAGTGGACTTCTTTTGGCTGATGGATGGATGGATGATATACAAACTCGTACACATAGCTTTGCCACGATTATTAACAGACTTGTACGCTGGAAAACCAATCAGCAATGCTGCTCGGAGTCGACAAAAAATGTGTAGAAAACCGGGAAAATCTTTCATATTATATTTTGCCACTGAAGCACCATGTTGCCAAGCTTCACAGCGGATAAGAGAAAATTGAGCCTTAGTTCTTTGAAAATAATTTGGAAGAAGGAAAGAAGAAAGAGACCCTAGGGTTTTCTACAGTGCCCTGTTGTAAGCGGTCTGACCAGCAAACTTTATTATTGTTTCTGTCCCTCTTCTGAAGTAAACCCCGCTCGGCTTGTTAGTATGTAACCTCCAATCAATATATTTTGGGCTTAATCGTCCATCAGTTCTCTATGCCTGACCAGTCCACTACAAGTTTGTCTTCTTAATGGCTGAGCTGTGTCGGTAACTGTTGCTCTCTGGATCATAGCCATAAACGGATTGATTCCTTTAGATTAATAATTCCATACAGAACTCTATATAATAGGTAGTTGTAGGTATAATTCTTTAAAGAATCGCCACGGTGTAGACGATATAGAGAAAATAATTAGAAGAGAGAAAGAAAGAAAAACGATTTATTAATCACAGACGCAACGAACTCAACATGGATCATATAAAAACAATATCAAATAAAAAACAACAAAAAGGCTGGTCGCGGCTGTGACCACTTAGCTAAATGTTATGATGTGGTGCAAAACACAACACGACGCTGATTTTCAATGGATAATTGGTGTGGTACCTTATTTAAGACCGTCACGTGCAAATATTTCGTATTACTTCTATATGTCGCTATTCTAAGATTCTAACAGGAAGAGATAGGAATTCATGGAATAGCAAGGTACATACACTATTTCCTTATCCCGAGGTCATAGTGATATGAATTACCAAAGGCTTTGAACCTCGAACGCCGACCTTCTCGAGGTCGTCCGTTAGCATTAGCAACGGCAGGTAATTCGCAATAAAATTCTCAATGTAAAATTTTAGTAAATAAGAGTTAATTGAATGTATTTAAATATATTCCTGATTTGCGGAAGACGGAACGCGTAACTTTAATTTATGGTTTTTTCATTTTAATAAAATTATAATATTTAATAACGATCATGTTTTTAACTATTTTATTCTATAAATACAATGAGAATAAATTAAGAAACTGCGGAAATGTATATCCGTTTCCGGCTTTTGAGGATGGGATATGGGGGGAAGAGGAAGGTACTTTTGGAAATTTCACTAAATGATCACGTAACAACATCATGTAACAAGACTCACACATTTTTTTTCTCTAAGATCCGGACGATGCAAACTAATTATGCTATTATAAACACAAAGAACTCCTCCTTAACCTAAATCCATCCCATGGTTGTCTGTAAGATATCGCCTAGAGCGATAAGACCGCCGTTTCATTCTTGTGTACAACAAAGACTTAATAAATAAAAAATAAAAAGTAGCAAAAACTTATAACATACATAAGCATATCCCTGTATAAATGGAAGGGTCGACAGAGGTGCCCGCATTTTATGTTTTAAAGTGATCTGGGCAATCGATCTCACGGCCCACGGTTCATAGCTTATACATGCGATTCTTACACCAATAAGACGAACTTTGAAAATCTTACCGATCCTGAATATCTTCACTACGTAAGTCGTAAAAGGGTATTTTTTATGACTATCCGCTTGTCTGATATTAAGTGCTAAAGTGCATATTTTTCGAAAAACCTACAGATAACACCACCTCAATCAAGAATTTTCTTCTTAATAGTTTCCTAGATTTACGCGAATGTCACACAATGACATAAAACAATTTTTTACGGATTTTATCGCTGATTAGGTTTAATTTTTACATTTTTTAACTTACCGAGGTTTCGATCACCTTACAGCTTTCGTGGTCACGTGGCGAACTGTCAGTAAAAAAATGTTTTATATCAAAACCTTCCTCTTTGTTTTGCTAGCGCATGGCTCCCCCATACTATCAGAGATTTTGCGAATGTCAAGTTTTTGTAGTTGGATGTTGATCATGAAGAATCGTACTTAAGACATAATGAATTCGAACCAAGTGGTGTAATGAGGTTATCAAAATATCTCGTACATACAATACGTCGGCTAGCAACAAGTAAATGTTAGTCTGAGCTCTGACTACCGGTGTTGTGGAGTCGTGAGTCACGCCTTCAGCTCAAACTGAACGCGACTTCGTTTAATTAGAATTAGAAATGAATGCTAAAGGTTCTTTCTCATTGTGTTGTAAGTCTGCTTTCTAGACAATAGTAAACGAATGGTATTTATATTGAAATATATGGTCATTAACAAATATTTTTTGGTTTTCTGATAGACTTTTGGAAGTAAATCTTCTTTACGCATGTTTGACACGTGAATCCGTGGCTAGAGCGTTACGGAAGGACGTGTGATCGGGCGAGGCCAACGGAATTTGCAAATTGTCAAAGGAGACCAACCAACCAAGTCGAATTGGTCCAACTACGGACTAGGAATTCATGATGACTAAAAAATCTAACGTATTTTTGAAAGTTTATTTCTCATTTTTATGTATTAGAATACTTTGTAATAACAATCAAAAACAAAAAATCTAAATTACATTTTTTTTCACACAACTTTGGGGACAACGACAAAGCAAAATATGGAAGATTATTTTATGAATGTGTTTTTCTGCTTTCATAATCTTAAAACCCTATGAAAATATTTCATTTTAATATGTAATTTAATATACCGCAATGAAAATATACAATTATGTATGCATTGTTATTTATATTGACTAGTTAATTTTCCAGTACTACAGGTCTCAAGTGTAGAGGGGTCTCAAGCGCACAAGATTATCTCGAGACGAAATTCAAACATATACATTTATTATACAAAACGAATGAAATAAATTATTCATTGTCTACTTTGTAGTCTTTATTTTTGTGTCGCATTTAAAATGGCGGCTTATATTTATTTTTATGTATGTAACGTATACGTTATGTATGTAAGTTACCTCTTTAAATATTTTTGTATGTTTTTTGTTTATTATAAGTATTTTATAAGTGCGTGGTGGCCTGTTGGTAACGGACCAGACTCGGCTGCCTACATGTTTACGGTGGTCGCGGGCTCAAATCCCAGGATACACCACTGACTTTTCGGAGTTATGTGTGTATTGATAGTCAATCACCACGCACTTTACCGGTGAAGGAAAATATCGTGAGGAAACCTATATACCGTAGCGATTTTAAAGAATTTCTACGGTATGTAAGTCCGCCAACCCGCACTAGGCCAGCGTGGTGGACTATATGGCCTAACCACTCTCAATCGATTCTCTCGATTGTAGAGTAGGCCCGTGCCCAGCAGTGGGACGTATATGGGCTGACAAAAAAAAATGTTTTTTAACTTATTTTACACTATCCAGATTGTGGTAGGAAATATTAAAAGAAATATATCAAATAGCGGTCTTATCGCTCAAGGAAATAGCAGGAAATATAAGTATTTAAGAGAAAACGAGATGTATATGGCGGCATAACGTGTATTACAAAATTTTTTTTTTATAATATGGCGCAGGTAACTTACCTGTAAATAAATAAATACATCCAACAGTCACATACATAGTCCTGACCCCACACTGAGTTCGAGTCTTGTGTCGTGGGTAGTCTCGTAGTTTCTAATAACTACGAGACACGTTTGGGTCTCACAAACACCCAGATCCAAAACAAATACTAGTGGATGACACAAATATTTGTTTCGGTGCGGGAATTGAACCCGCGACCTCTCGTTTCACAGCCGGCGTCGGACCAACTGCGCCACGGAGGTTGTCAATAGCCTTAAGCTTACTATTAAGCACAAAGGGCTCTACTTTGTTCAGCACCCTGAGACATTGGGTTTTTTAAATTCCTGTGATAACCGGGTACCATGTCCTTTATACCAGCACACAGCAACGTTTACACACTGATGTTAGGCGGCAAGAATTACCACAGCGGTACCTTACTAAATGGCCCTTACTCGTGAGGAACATACATAAACTCACGCATTTTTTCCAGAAGGGGTAGACAGAGGTGCTACCAGAATACCCACGTTTCGCCTTGTGTTCCGTCTCACGATGACAGAGAGCCTACCGCCTTATTCGGAACCAATTCCTGACTACGGGCTGATAATGACTAGAAAAATCCAGTATAATTTTGCCCGTCCCGGGATGCTAACCGGAGACCTCAGAGTGATAATTGTACTGTAGTACAATTGCGCCACCGAGGTTATCCGAGGTCTTAAGTCTCTTAAATTCCTATGATCACTGAATACCATGACCTTCAAACCGGAAAACAACAATGTTTACACACTGCCTTTAGGCGCCAGTAATTAACAAAGGGGACCTTGAAATAAAAGTAATTCTTAGGGATTTTATCGCGAATTTAATTTAAATTTTTCAAATTAAAACTAATTAAATTAAATAAAATTCGCGATAAAATTCGTAGGAATTCGTTTTATTTCAATTTGTAACATTCGCACAAATCCAAGAAACCATTACAAAGGGGACCTTATCAAAAATACCTTGTGCATGAGGGACGTACGTGGTTAAGTGTTTTATAGTTACGAATATATCAAGGAGCCCAATTCAGTTGTAAGTTGAAGACATCCTTGCTGCCCAACTAGAGAGAATAACAATCGTGTCATGTCAAGTTTAGTCAACCGACATGATCTGTTCTGTGGCAAAATAATGAAGTTATTGTGATATTCCGCATTGTTATGCCGCATGCGATGTTGTTATTGTATAATACAAATAAGGAAATAATTCATCCTTCACGCACAATTATTTTAATGGCTGGAAGATGAGTGATACATTATTACACAAGTTCACGACCGTGACATTGAACTTTAATTTAATTGGGTGAATACGCACGTCTGTATTTTATTTTAAGAATATCTTAGCTTGGGATAAAAAGTAACGATTTTTTTGCCATCGAAGGTTCATGGAATCTAGTTGGCTCGCTTGAGGATTGTCTATAAGAAAACAGTAGAGATGATTTCAGCAATGGCAATAGCATTTCGTCCTGAACCCAAGGGCGGATCCATCGGTAGGTCATGACCCCCTCTCTAGGCTGGCTCCAGATTTACATTTTTTTTAGTATCTGTTGCTAAAAATTTATAGTAAATATTATAAACGTTGTGTCGTTTTTTAGTGTGGGGTCAGGACTACGTATATTATTGTTGGGTGTATATTATTTATTTATTTTGTACCTACTTGGGCGCATTTTCAACTTGCTAATCCGCTGGGCTATGTCGGTTACTTTAGTTCTCCTACGGATCTCCTCATTTCTGATTCGATCTCGTAGGGAAACCCCGAGCATAGCCCTCTCCATAGCTCGTTGAGTGACTTTGAGCCTCCTGATAAGGCCCATAGTAAGAGGCCACGTCTCGGTGCCGTATGTCATCACTGGTAACACACAACTATCGAAGACTTTCGATTTGAGGCACTGAGGTATTTTGGACGAGAAGACGTCGCGTAGTTTCCCGAACGCTGCCCAACCGAGTTGGATTCGACGATTGACCTCTCTCTCGAAGTTGGACCTGCCTAACCGGACCACTTGTCCTAAATAGACATATTCGTCTACAACTTCGAGAGTCGAGCCCCCAACTCCGATGGGGGTGGGCACAACATGGACATTCGACATGATCTTCGTTTTGTCCATGTTCATTTTAAGACCCACCTGTTGGGAGACTCGATTGAGGTCTTCGAGCATAGTGCTAAGGTCTTCCAGCGATTCTGCCAAGACTACAATATCGTCGGCAAGTCGAAGGTGAGTGATATACTCGCCGTTGATGTTGATGCCGAATCCTTTCCACTGCAAGAGCTTGAAGGCGTTTTCCAGCGCGGCAGTGAACAGTTTCGGAGATATGACATCCCCCTGTCTTACGCCTCTCTGTAGTGGAATAGCCTTCGTGCTCTGATCTTGTACTCGGACCGACATGGTGGCGTTGTTGTATATACACTTCAACACTTCGATGTACCGATAGTCAATGTGGCACCGCTGAAGAGACTGTAGCACAGCCCAGGTCTCGATCGAATCAAAGGCTTTCTCATAGTCCACAAACGCTAAACAAAGCGGCAAGTTATATTCCTCGGTTTTTTGTATAACTTGCCGAAGCGTATGAATGTGGTCTATGGTACTAAAGCCTTTTCGGAACCCGGCTTGTTCGGGAGGCTGGAAGTCATCAAACCTGCGTTCGAGACGATTTGTGATGACCCTCGAAAACAGCTTATAGACATGGCTCAGGAGCGAGATGGGCCTGTAGTTCTTCAGCAAAGTGTTATCACCTTTTTTGAAGAACAGTACCACCACGCTCCTGCTCCATGCCTCTGGCGTTGAACCCTCGAGGAGAACGGAATTGAAGAGCTTCTGAAGGACTTTCAGCATCGGCATACCGCCCGCTTTCAGAAGCTCTGAAGTGATTCCGTCCTCACCCGGCGCCTTGTTGTTCTTAAGCTGTTTCAGGGCCATCTCAATCTCACACAGATTGATGTCCGGGATATCATCGCTAAAGTGTCGGACCAACTCGGCTCTCGGGTCTTCGGCCGAGCTAACAGCAGGTTCGGCAACCGAGGTGTAAAGCTGTCCGTAGAACCTCTCGATCTCCCTTAATACCTCTGCCCTCGTCGACACTACGCTGCCGCCGTCCGTCTTCAGCCTAGACAACTGGCTTTGCCCAATAGACAAGTCCCTTGCAAACACTTTGGAGCCTCCTTTGTGGTCAGGGATGCTCCTATCTAGTGGTCGTGGCCTGTCCTAGAATAGGTGCTACGAGTACGCGACCTCGGCCCCCCGAGCTACGGCAGTCACTACCAACCTTACCTTCCGTGACTGTAGTATCCACTCCCACAGGCCATATTTTCCTTTCCCATAATATCCTTTACCCATAAACTATATTTCCTTTCCCCGGTTGATGACGGGCAGCAGCGTCATCAACTCGAGTCCCCTCCTGCGCTCGCCAACCCGCCTGCCAAGCGTGGCGAGTACTGGCAAAACCCTCACGATGGAAAATAATGTAGATTAAATAAATTTATTTTTAGCCAACTCTGCTGCACTGATCATCAGGTATTTTGGTCGTTTTGTTGTACCAGTATAAAAATAAAACTATATTTGCTTTTAAAATACGTTTTTTTCTTATCTCCATAATCATTGACCGTGGTCATGAATTCACATATTATAATCATTATGCAAAAAATCCTGTACATTCGGGCTGCATTAACATGTCCGATGAACTTGGCCCCAATAAAAATATTGTTAAGTAACAAATATTTTTTAACGTAACTGAAGTCACGGTTGATCGCGACGATTGGCAAGGTGAAGGCTTTTCAAGATTGCACGCGTATTCCGATTTCACGGTACACAATATTTATCTATTGCTTAATAAGTAGCAACCTCTTTCTTCAGCCACAGGAAGTCCACTGCTGAACACAGACCTCCTCCAACAATTTCCAAATCGACCAATTTTTTTTTTTTACATTGGCACGGTTAATGACTGCACTGCACCTGATGGTAAGCGCAAATGCCGTCCAGACAGAGTATCGAATGGCATCAGACGGCGGTCCCATGCCATTCGACACAATTATGCCGGCCTGCTGAGATGCTTCTTCACACTACACTACCAATTGGAGGCCGCCTGCATTCAGCATCTTCGTGCAGTCTTCGCAAGATCGTCTGTCTAACTTGTAGGATCCTAAACCCTTTTACAAACGACCCAATTTACTATGGCCATTTTAGCCTCTACAATTTAAAAATACGATGACTAAACATGTATTTGCTTCACGCACAAAAAATCACTAACCACCTGTCTTTTGCTTTGCAGAAGGCCAACGAACTTATTTGTGTCTTAAAGAATGATTTTCCTGTGTTTACTATGAAACCTAACTAAAAACAAATGTTGGGGAATCACGCAATTGTTTATTTATTTTATTTATTTATTAATAACAAAAGAATAAACTTATGAGCTACTAAAATGTCCTGCAAAACTGTACAAACAGTTTGACTGCAGGAGCTAGTGTTACAATTAATCATACATCAGGGCAAGTTGGCTAAATACTGCTTTCTAAGTTTCGACTTATCAATATTTTATCAGATGCTTGTCTTATGACCTCGGGCAAACTGTTGAGTGTATACGGGATACGTTTTTTAGTGTTCTATCACCATAAATAAAGAACGATAGTGTAATGCAAAGACATACATTACAATAATGAAAACACAGTGATACCCTATGGTGGGTATTATGAGGTCTAGTTGTATAAAACGCCGGCTGGATGTGGTATAAAAGGCCGCCAGTTCGATATCCGTGCCGATATAAAATGCTTCGAGATCTGCAAATATTTGTTCCTCCGTCAGTTGTTTGATACTTAAAATCTGATACCCGCTTCACAATGCGACCAGACTAATATCTTACCTCAGGGCTTAAAGTATTTATAATATAGGGGGAGCGCTGCGAAAACATACCACCACAATAACCATCTTTTTCTACCCTCCTATTGGCTGACAGTTGGTAGGATGTCCAACATGCACGAATTCTTTGAAAAAGAATAAGAAAAAAACTAGTTAAGGGCTATTGAATTCCAATTAAACTCATTTTAGACGGATAATAACTAAATATACTTTCGGTTACCAAAGGAATTTACAGCAATTTGTTATTAATTAATTATTAAAATTTTCACTAAAATAGCAGTGTTACCAACATTATCAACAACAAAAAATATCTGCGTTTTTGAAGACGCAAATATATGACAGCGTCCCTCTATATAATAAGTACTCTAAGTATAATACTTTAGAGTTTATGCTACTGTTGAGTGAAATTCACAGATTTGAACGCAAGACATTCAAACGAAACGCCGCCATAAAACCACCGAGCTACAACATAAACTTTCAATAATAATTGGTTCGTATAACAACGATTATTCCAAGAACAAATTCAGTAACGCTCAATCGTGTAGTTTATTTAGCTGCCGATAGAAAGTGTTCCCGTTGTATCAAGGTCCGTTTTTTCTACTTCATGTCGTAAGTTGAGTTAACTGATTTGTTATGAACCGAAACGTATTACAGCTGTTTAATAAAGGATTGATGGAGTACAATGAAGACTGGTTAAACATTTCTTTTTCCGTATTAGGTCATATTGCATGTGGAGTCCGTCAACCCGTACAAGACCAGTTTGTTGACTATGCCTTAAGCCCGATATACACGGTGTGAGTTTCTCGCAAAGAACATACGATTATCGGAAGGTAATAAAAATGTTGCATCGTGTAAACGTGTCAGAACACGATAATCTATGGCGGTTATGTCATGGCATAATGGATTCTCGCCGCGAGAATCTCTCCCCGTGTAAATGACGCTTTACTGTTAATCGACCTCTGGATTGTAGAGGAGGTCCGGATGCCCTGCAGAGGGACGTTTACGGGCAGATTTTTATGGGTTTTAGATCTCCCATACGTGATAGGTTGTATGGATACATACAAGTATGCCTAATTCTGCCTCACATATTTCTTAATTAAAGGAAATCATAGCCACGTATTAAAGCGCGTTGGGAGATTTAACACCATAATTTATAATAATAATTGCTGCAATGACGTGAATTGGAGAATTTCTTGACTTAGGTCGTCGGTGGTAACCAGATAATAGCAACATTGTTGAGTTCTTAAATCTCATGTCATTCTAGACTTACTTTAATCTTGAATTATATACACACCGTCGTATATTGGGCAACACGGACTAAACCCTGTTCCGTAATACGATATTTATTTGCGGCTTAGAATGTGTGAATTCATATACCACAAGTTAACATTAGTAGATAAATATTAGTAATATGCCTGTGTATACTAGCCTGAGTGAAGCGTTCAGACGTCTCACGGCTCTGTGGACCAATGAGTCCTGCAATGTATCACCGCCAAACGTCAATTTTGTATCATGACATACGTTATTGTGAATCTTTGTAAAATATTTTGTCATTCTTATTGTAAAGTTATTAATTTGTAATTTGTAAATATATTCTTGTACATACATGTGGTTTTCATTACGCCACAGCTCTACTCGTGATATATACGGTATACCGGCTACAAATCATTAGGTTGTGAATTTGATTGTGATGTCGGACAAATTATCAGTTTCAAGGAGTGTTTTTCGTTAAAAATTAGTCGTCCGGAATTTGTATCAAGATTGGCAATAGATTCGCTTCCAAAGGCATCTTGAATTGTAAATATTGTTAATTTCTGAAACAAATTCATTCGACATTTCTAAACTAACTAGCGGCCCGGCCAGGCTCCACCCGGGTGCAGATACTGGCTTGAAAATATCTATCGCCTTTGTTCATCAGGGATAATGTAGGATTCTAATGGTGAAAGATAATTTCAAATCGGTCTAGTAGCTTTAGAGCCTATTCAATGCAAACAATCACATCTTTCCTCTGTATACTGTACTGTATCAATCCATATATGTCCCACTGCAGAGCACGAGCCTCCTCTACAATCGAGAGTACGATTGAGAGTAGTTAGGCCATGTAGTCCAACACGCTGGCCTAGTGCGGTTTGGCGGACTTTCATAACATTTTTTTAAAAATCGCTACGGTGTGCAGGCTTTCTCACGATGTTTTCCCTCACCGCTTTAGTGCGTGGTGATTGACTATCAATACACACATGACTCCGAAAAGTTAATGGTCTAACCTGGGATTTAAACCCACGACCGCCGTGAACATGTTGACAGCCACGTCTGGTCTTTCCTTTGTATAATATTATTAATTCACATTGCCATTACAAACTTTGACATGACTAGAGTTACCATTAATAGTATAATTATAAGTTTCGTAAAATTTAACATACTCTTCAATAATATGAAATACTTATTTAGAAAAAAAGTGCAATAGGTCTCTGGTACCCACACATATGCTAATATCATTCGTACAGTGCAACTATATGGAATTTTAAATGCCCAGATTGTGAATCGTGAAAGGGTTTTCAGCAGGATTTCAAACCACTTTGGATGAGCAATTCCTAAATTCCGATAGGGACGCCGTTCAAAATTGTTCTTTTTATTTTTCATAAATTTTCGCCTACATTGCAGGGCCGGCATGGATGTTAAAAACCCTTTCACATTTATGTCGCACAATGTAATGGGGATTGCGCCTATCGACTATCGAAATAAATTAAAGTTCTTTGATAATATTAGAAATCCGTGCATACCGTTGAGTATAATAGGTGGGAAAGATATAAAAATATTTTTTATTGTGTGTGAAAGAGATGAAAACATTAATGATTTTTTAAAATTATTTAACTGATTGAGTCGTACCGATCGTGTAGTTTAACATGTTTCCATTATATACATTATACATAACCACACCTCTGTCGGTTTAAGGCGCGTCAACACGGAAGGATATACAAGGCGGTCCACTAATAGCACCACTTGTTATGTGACGAGTTATTTCCATCGGCAAGTCGTGCATATCTCTCACTTCTATGTGATGGATTAATCAGGATGTACGCATCCTGTATCTTTATCGCCATGCACAAATTTTAGTTAATTGTGGCCTGTTGGTAAACTGACCAGGGGGACTATGATCTGAAACGAAACTCGAATGTTCGGACGTTCAACGTCTGCAGTACCTTGTTATTTTTCCACTTCTAAGAATCAACTCTATTCTCTATGATACTTATCATTCACTCCGAACTAAGTATACAGATAGGTCGTACGATAGAGGATTGGAACATTTTGTGTAGTATCTGGGCAGTTTAGTAGCCGACCAGTTTTTTATAACAATATAGGTCCGGCAAACGAGGAAGCATTTCACCTGATGGTAAGTAATCACTGCCGCACATGAACATCCGCAAAGCTGGATCATGGTTGTGTTGCCGGGCCATCCAATCGGGAGGGAGCGGGTAGGAAAAAGGATGGGGAGAGGAATTGGGTTTTGGGCATTTTGGGCATCCGGGAGTCTCACTCACCGAACGAAACGCGATAGCAAAGCTGTCGCTTCACGTCGATCTCCTGTAAGACAGTCGTACCACCCCCGACGAGCCAGCCCATTCATGCTTAGTCATGGACCTTTGGCTGACAACAGCGTGGCTCTACCACTTTTAAGACCCTGTAAGAATGTATTCACTTCTATTTTGAAGAGGCTGATGCTGAAGTGAAGAATGCTATTGAACTGTATATCGGAATATACTCGTACTCGCTGTATTTTTATTATACTCATTTTCTTACCATCTCCGCAAATATATTGTGTGATCCACAGGTACTTGCTTCGAATCTGGGTTCTTGTGAGACCGAAAAGTCTCCCGTACATCTGATACCCACAACACAAGCCTTTTTATCTTAATATGGGATCCGGTTTGTATGTGACCGTTGGGTGCATTAATTTATAACATTTTTTGTACTTCCTCGGTACGTCACCGAGGTTTAACTACGGGTTGTGCAAAGTGATGTTGGATTTTCCTATTCATTATCAGCCCGAAGTCAGAAATTTGTGGCCGATATGGCGATGGGCTCGTCCCCTATCTCATCGTGGGACAGAACACACAAGGCGAAACGTGGGTGTTCTGGTTGGACCTCTGTATCCTCCTTTCGAGATAAAGACGTGATGTTTATGTATATTTTCTGTAATTTGATGACATAAAAATCTGTTAGCTACATCATGCAAGGGGATTATGCCATCAGCTACTCACATGAAAATCATAAAAACGAATTTAAAAACAACGTAATTATGTGGTATAACTTTATTATTGTTGGCAGCTACAGACATTATCTTCATTAGAAGTTCAATAGCATTATTTTTTCTAATAATGTCTTTTTACCGTCATATTTCTGTTGTGGATCGGGGTCCTTTACCTCCAAACCAAAGCATATGAAGAACATTAAAGTCACCATAATAAATACGGTTCTCGATGCAAATGTCCCGAGCACGTAAGTTGGGTAAAAACTTGGGTAAGAAATATGAGTTTTTGTTTGGAACAAGCGAAGCATTAGTAAAGGCTTTGTCGTTCATTGAACCATGGATGAGACATTTGGGTCATTGTCAATTAACATCTCAAGTTCAATGGAAGGTTTTGTTTTTAGTTTCTTTATCAGGAACCTATTTTGGGAAGAATAAAATAAGCTTGCCTCAGTGGCGTAGACTGTCTCGGTGACGTAGTTGTACTACGGTACGATTACAAAGCTGAGATCTCGGGTTCGAATCCCGGGTCGTGAAAAGTGATTGTATTTTTATTCATTGAAATTAAATGAAATGTCAGGAGTCAGGAATTTGTGCCCTATATGGCGATAGGCTCATCCCCTATCACATCGTGTGGCGGTACAAGGCGAAACGTGGGTGTCCTGATTGCACCCCTACCTATCCCTTCTGGGATAAAGGCTTGATTATGTATGTATGTATAAAGTAAAACAGCAAAACAGCGCATGGAAGGCATAAACGCTCTTAAATCAAAATGGGCCACAAACCTTAAAATCTCGAGTTGGTTTTCCAGATGGGGATATCCAGTTAGTAAGAACTTTTCCCTATTTTAAACGATATTTACCTGATATTCTATACGTTGTTCAAAGGAGAGATGAATAGTTGTTGCCAATAATAAATAACTAAATACAATCAACTCACATAGTCCTGACCCTTCATTATGATATAAAGTAATTCTTGTGGGTATCAAAAACTACGAAAGTCTTGTCGATTTCACAAATACCCAGACCCGAGACAAATACTCGTGGTTCACACAAACATACATGTAATAGCTCATTGCTGGTATCATACATACATACATACATACATACACTCACGCCTTTTCCCCAGAAGGGGTAGGCAGAGGAGCACCTCTGCCTACCTGCCTGGTAGCAACCAGGACACCCACATTTCGCCTTGTATGTTCCGTCCCACGATGTGATAGGGGGCGAGCCTATTGCCATATCGGGCACAAATTCCTGACTCCGGGCTGAAAATGAATAGAAAAATCCAATATCACTTTGCCCGACATGGGATTCGAACCCGAGACCTCAGCTTTGCATCATATCGGAGTACAACTACGCCACCGAGGCAGTATCAAACCTGACATATCGTTTCCCAGCCAAAACAAATCTCACGCGCCAAAAAGGCTGTCAAATTCACAAAATTTCATGCATCCGTTTCGTCACTATTTTATGCATCCGTTTCGTCATTTTAGTTATCTACAGTAGACAAGTTTTGGCTATCATTTACTTCTAAACATATTATGAATTCCGACGCGGAATGTAAAGTGCATTTATGAAGGTCTCAGTTTCAATTACATCATACGTTGCAACAGAAACGTCAGAATGGCGAGTATCTAGCGAGATTCCGAAGTCATCTGATTTCCTGTGTTTATGAATAATGAATATATTAAAATTAATTATGTGAGTTAGATTGATAATAATTGTTAAATTTTTGCATAGCATTGTGAGGAGGGTTCTAACATTGAATCTTTAACCTTACTATTGAAGAGAACATATTGCACATGCATATACAAGTGCTTGTATATCTATATAAATGGATGTATTTATATTTGTATATTGTTTTTTTTTGTATCAGCCCATATACGACCCACTGCAGGGCACGGGCCTCCTCTACAATCGAGAGCACGATTGAGAGTGTTTAGGCCATATCGTCCACCACGCTGGCCTAGTGCGGGTTGGCGGACTTTTTCATACCATAGAAATTTATACAAATCGCTATGGTATGCAGGTTTCCTCACAATGTTTTCCTTCACCGTTATAGTGCGTTATATTATGTTGATGTTAAATATATTATAATTAGATGCATGTATTGTGCACATTTTAAGTGTATGATTATTTTACTTGTTTAAATATTTATTTGTATATGTATTATCCACGAAGATGAATATTATGTTTTATTATTTATTTTTATAGTTTAAACTTTCTCCTGCTGGTACACTATAGACTGCTTTCTTTTTTACCTTCTCTCATCTCATTCCAATGGTAGTTTTTTAGAAATTGCTTTGAGCAATAAGGCAGCCTTTTGATTCCAACAGGAGACTATGGAACTCTTTGGGGAGGAACTATGTTCAACAGTGGATCTTTTATGGCTAAAAAAGAGCGAGAATAAATGTGGTAATGGGATTCATCAGGAATGGGATGGGAATTCATCAGAACTTGACTATTACGTATAGTATCAATGCAAACCTCTTGTTTCATCTACTATATAAAAATAAGTCGGGTTTTCCTACCTGACGCTATAACTCCAGAATGCACGAACCGATTTCCACGGTTTTGCATTCGTTGGAAAGGTCACGGGCTCCGTGAGGTTTATAGCAAAGAAAATTCAGGAAAAATTTCAACAGAAAAGCGGGAAAATCTTTTTTCACATACAGCGCAATGTTCGTTCCCATATTCCTCCGAAACGGCTTAACCGATTCTTATGAAATTTTATATGCATATTTAGTAGGTCTGAGAATCGGCTACTATCTATTTTTCATACCCCTAAGTGATAAGGGTTGTTCACCCCTAACATTTATTTTTTATTTTTTAGACAAATTTTTTTTTTTTTTTTTTTATATAATGTGGCATTAAAAAATACATACAACCCTAAATTTTCACCTTTCTATCACCAACCCCTAATTTTTAATAGTCGTTTTAGTAATTAATCATTTTTTATCCCGCTCGATAACTTATCAATTATCACTTGGTAAGTTATCCCCTCCATGTGTCTACCGGTGTCACTTCTCACCCTGTAAACAGCACGGAGTAGGGATGACAACGAAGATGGTCTCCTATTTCTCTCAAACAATAAGCCTTCTCTCACTCCCTCTACAGTTTTCGCCTCTTATTAGTGTTTATGCTTAAATCGCAAATGCTGGCTAATGCTTACGAGCTAAATCATATTAATGCACTACGGAATTGTATATCATAAAAGATCGATAAAAAGTCCGCGATTTACATATTATAAAAAAATATGTACTGTTTACCAAGGTATTTTATACAAAACAGTATAATTTAATTTAATGTTAAGGACATTTAATGTTGATCAAAGCTGCCCTTAACAGATTTTCATTAAAATCTTAGGAGATATTAGAGATTTATAAAGCGGAGGCCCAGCGGCTGGCGGGCCGTAAGTTTCTTTCCAGTTATCAACGGTCGGCGATCACGGGGTGTGCCGTGAGCATCCGTGAGCAAATAGTGCATCGATGACCGCATTGATATTCTAAATGCATAGGCGAAATTACTAGGGTAGCTGAAAGATTGCGATAAGGCGAAATGTAAAGGCACGGGTTGAGTCCGGATAGGATGCGACGAGAGAGGACGAGACGGGAAGGGAAGGGATGAGAAGTAACGGGACGAGATGGGACGAGACGGTACGGGACGGGATAAGACAGGACGGAGCGGGGAGTGACGGGACAGACGGGACAGACGGGACGGAGCAAGATTGATCGGGTCATAGTGAGAAGAAAAGGGACGGTAGGATAGCTACGTCGAGTTTTAATATACAAGAGTTTGTACGAAAATTAACATCTATCAAGTGTAGAGTGGAATCAAAAAATATCTGCACCCAGGCGAAGCTGGGTCGGGCCGCTAGTATACATATAATTGTTTGTTAGTTCGAAATAGGATGTAGAAATACTGGATAGATATAGTGCGAATCAAGCCTAAACTTATCGAATTCCGATAGCATTATGACCGCAGTAATGTCCTTTACGGCCTTGTCGTGTTTATTAACTCATTATCGTCAAATAAGTTTAATACGTAATTATTTTCGCGAATACAGATGTCGATCATGTGGCCGTGTAAATGTGCCAAATATTGGAGGTTTTTAAAAGTCCCACTCACTGGCATTGGCCATTGCCCTGTGTAGGTAGATAGGGAGGTAGATAGGTAGGTAGACAGGTTTTTTTTATTGCATAGGTCCCGCAAACGAGCACTCAGGTCACCTGATGGTAAGTGATCACTGCCGTCCATGAACATCCACGACACTGGATCATGAATGAGTTGCCGGCCCAATTGGGAGGGGAGCGGGAAGGAAAAAGGATGGGACGAGGAATGGGGCATTGGTAGGTCGGTACTCGGTAGTTAGGTACAAACGGGCGGTGTCGGGCATTCACCTTCATATCCAGTTGCATACGGAAGTCCCAAGCGGACTTGGGTCGGCTTGCTGTCTGTTATAACTTATAACGTATACAAGGGCAAGTTCATTCGGTGCAGAAATTGGCGGAATTTATTCCATCCAATTTTGCCTTTACGAAGTATGACGCAACAACATAATAAGACATAATTTCAATAAATATTCTTTATTTAAAAAACGAAGAAAAAAAAACAGTAAAGAATCTTTACAGTTTAAATCTTAAGATATTACGTCGATCACCTTATGCAATCGTAGGGTAAAGCAGGCATCATTAGAAATGTTTATTTAAAACTGAGATATTCAAGATGTGAATGTGCACTTTCCGGAATTATTATAACGTTACAATAGAACTTTAAATAAATAAACACAAAGTCACATACATAGTCCTGACGCCACATTAAGATCAATTAAGTCTTGTGTCGTGGGTATCAGAAGCTACGAGACTTTTCGATCCCACAAACACCCAGACCCGAGACCAATACTTCTGGGCCTCACAAACTTTTGTCTCGGTGCAGAGATCGAACCCACGGCCTCTTGTTTCACAGGTGGCGTGTAAACAATTGCGCCACGGAGCCTGTCTAGTTTTAATATCTTCAGTTTTTTCACCTTCCTTGCGTTTTTTTGATTCAGATCTCGCATATGGAAACACTCTTGGCGCAGATATTGCTTCGCTTGGATCCAAGTAACCATCCAATATCTGTAGCTTAAGTCTTGTACTTTCGTGCTAAATTAAAGTGCTTAGAGTCTTCTCGTGTCATAGGAAATGTAGATATTTCCTCCCAATTAGGCCGGCGACACATCCATGATCCAGCGTTGTGGATGTTCATGGGCGGCAAAGATCACTTACCTACGCAATAAAAAAAGGTGTGTAAACATAAGGTGCAGTGAAGTCACATAATGCCACCTAAAAACTTGTGACTTATAATACATATACATACATAAATTGACATTGCAGTACCTTTTACGCGTTTTATAAGGTCGTTTGCAATTAATTTTATCATTGTCAATTAAAATATTGTGTCGTCCGTCAAAAATTAAGTGCGTTGATAAAATTTACAACCTTAATGTATCAAGTTAATTTCGCAACAATCAAACAGTATTAACTGACAGGAAACAATTAGTGCTGGTTTAATTTTTGGGCTACTGTCGGTACTAAGGCCAGGCACGTAACGAGTATATTTTTATTCATTTCAAGTACAATCGGTTTTATTGAAAATACAATACAATAGTTAAATAAACAATTACTATTTTTGTCGTTGATTGTGTTTGTATGTTTTGTGGAGTTGATCTGTAGGGGGAGTTTCCTGTGGCATTTCATCACAGGTATACTCGTATCAGATTTCGCAGTAATACGAGTAATTGCTGAATAGTTCTAAAATACTTTTAAGATTCATGTGTGTGGTGGCCTATTGGTAAACGGACCAGACGCGGCTGCCAACATGTTCATGGTGGTTGAGGGTTCAAATCCCAGGGCACACCTCTGATTTTTAGAACTCATGTGTGTATTGATAATCAATCACCACGCACTATAATGGTGAAGGAAAACATCGTTAGGAAACCTGCATACCATAGCGATTTGTACGAATTTCTAGTGTAGGTTAAGTCCGCCACCCCGCACTAAGCCAGCGTGGTGGACTATATGGCCTTACCCCCTCTCAATCGTACTCCCGATAGAGGAGGCTCGTGCCCTGCAGTGGGACGTATCTGGGCTGATATAGTACAGTTAAGAATTGATCGTCATCATCATCTTTAGGTTCGCATCTTTCATCATCCATCGTCGTATGGAAGGAGCTCCTATACTTAAGCTTAAGATTGTCCTCTCTTTCTCATTTTCTTAGATCCCTATGAATCATCCCTATAAATAAATCCCTTAGGGCCTTATTAATAAACTCGGATGAGCGAAGGATTAACTTTAGTCCAAGGCGTAACGTTAGAATTGACTCGATTATTTTGAATAGCGAGGTATTGTATAGAGAGCTAGGCAACCAACATATTGTAGTTGCATTATTCAAAATTATATTCAAATTAATAGTCAAAATAATCGAGTCAATTTAAAGCTTTGGACTAAAGCTAATCTTTCGCTCTTCCGAGTTTATTAATAAGGATCTTAGTGTTATTGACTTTGGTGGTAATTTAAAATCAGATAAACAGTCGCGTTGATGCATTTGCTGAGCGTATGATTTTTATTTACAGTCTCTGGCGCAGTTGGTTAGACCCCCGCTGTGACACGAGAGGCCGCGGGTTCGATCCCCGCACCGAGACAAATGTTTGTGTGGTCTACAAGTATTTGTCTCAGGTCTGGTCTGGTCTGGCCGAAAAGTCTCTTGCAGTTTCTGATACGCAGCAAAACTTTATTGATCTTAATGTGGGGTCTGGACTATGTATGTGACTATTGGGTGTATTTATTTAATTATTATACTCGTAGTCAATTGAGTGTCATAGTTCTGCCTATTTATACTGACCTAATAAAGTGATTAAGATTTGATGACGCATTTGGTGGTAAACGCATACATACATCATAAACTCACGCCTTTCTCCCAGAAGCGGTAGGCAGAGGCGCCATCATGACACCCACATTTCGCATTATATGTTCCGTCGCACGATGTGATAGGGGGCGAGCCTATCGCCATATCGGGCACAAATTCCTAACTCCAAGCTGATAATGAATAGAAAATCCAATATCACTTTGCCCGACCCAGGATTCGAACCCGAGACCTCAATCGTCTTTGCAATCGTACCGTAGTTCAACCACGCCATCGCGGTAATGGTAAACACATTGCGATTAAAATACAACAGTAACTGCCGAGTGGATTATATCGTTAGTTAATACACATGTACTTTGACCGGTTTTTAATCATTCATAGATATGAGTGTTATACCACCAGTAGTCGCGTCTTCGGCAATTTCACGCGCTAAAGGAAACGCAACAAAAACTATTACTTCACGTCTGATTTCTCGCTTTAATAATGCTTTTAGTAATTCGTGAGGCAGTTGATTGCGACCGGAGTAGGTAAAACACTAGAATTAAACTGTAATTAATGAAACTTAAATGCCCATTATACGTTCCACAGCAGAGCACAAGCCTCGTCTACAATTGAGAATACGATAGAGAGGGGTTAGGCTATATACGAGTACATAGTCCGCCACGCTGGCCTAGTGCGGGTTGGTGGATTTTACATACCTACCATAGAAATCTTGTAAATCGTTTTGGTATGCAGTTTTCCTCATAATGTTGTCCTTCAACGAATGAAATTACTTAGTGTTTGTTTAAAGTAGGAAATTATACCAAAAATATTTATTTTTTAAAATTTTCGAATGTGTCACTGTTTTAAACACCTAAGATTTTAATTACAACATAAACTTCATTTAATCTAAGATTAAAATTATTGTTTAATTATCATCCGAACTGGTTCAGCTGTTTTATGTGCGGAAACACTTCGATACATTTAAGGGACAAGTAATTATTTTTTTATCTCATGTTTTGATCCGTGGGGATGTTCCCATAGTTTGTATATTTTTTGCTACTTTTTACAAATTGTTTATGTAAATAAATTATTAGTTACAATTTAAAATACACATCCATATAACACTATATATAGCTCCATCTATCGGAGAATGGCTGAAATTTTGATGATGAAATATCAAGTAGGACCTGTATCACCTTCATTAATATACTCGTAGTTTCGTAAATAGCAAATATGAAAAGCGTACACATGTGGAAACAAGTATTTTTGTGTATGCATTACGCATTTTATTAAGACAGAAAAGTATAATTTTCAATAAATAAATCACGAATTGACGCTTATAGAAAAAAAAACAGGCTTTAATGCTGTAGGTATTAAATTTAGAACGAGATTAGTACAAGACTGTCGATACTTCAATATACAGAGATAAATAAATAATCCCTGAGGCGCTGTTGGTTGAGCGCCAGCTATAAAACGCGAGGCCGCGGGTTCGATCTTGTCACCTAGGATCGTACGGCTCCCATATTTTGTTTTTTTATCGGTCCGGCAAACGAGCAAACAGGTCATCTGATGGTAAGTGATCGCTGCCGCCCATGAACATCTACAACGCTGGGATTATAGATATGTTGCCGGCCCATCAAAACGGGAGGGGAGCAGGCAGGAAAAAGGATGGGAAGAGAAAAGGGGTATTGGGCATCCGGTAATCAATATATTGGACCTAAATAAATAAATACACCCCACAGTCACATACATAGTCCTGATGCCACAATAAGATCGAGTCTTGTGTTGTGGGTATCAGAAGCTACGAGAGACTTTTTGCTCTGTCCAACCTGAGACCTGTGTGTTGAAATACTTAAAAGTCATATGACTTCGAACTTAGACCCACATGTTTCGCAGTGTATTTACCACTGGCCGTCTTTATGACTCCCTTATGGTTCAATGAACTAAGTAATCAAGTTTCAAAGTTTACTACAGGGAAAATCAACACAGGTTTTTACGCACAAAAGTGGTTTTCCATAATTTTAAAATTATTTATTGTTTAAATGCATTTCTTTAGAATCCATGAGTCAATTATGTAAAGTATTATCGGAGTTTCTTCGAATATTTTGTATACTGGCACGGTGAAGACAGTACGAACACCCGACGGTAAGGGCAGTGCAAGTAGCGTCGACCAGCGGAATCTTATTCGAAACCTCGACTACCTCGGTGGCGCTCTCGAGTTCGAATCCCGGGTCAGGCAAATATGAGATTTTTCTATGAATTATCAGCCTGGAGTTAGGAATTTGTGCTCGATATGGCTATAGGCTCGCCCTTTCTCACATCATGGCACGGAACACATAAGGCGAAACGTGGGTGTCCTGGTTGCACCTATGCCTACCCCTTCTGGGAAAAAGGCGTGAGTTTATGTATGTAATCGAAAAAGGATGTACGAATGTATAAACGTCTAATATTATATTTAAGGCATAGTAATCTGTGTATTCACACAATAATTCTGACAACTCAAAATAATAATAGTTATCTACAAAAGTATGTACCTACATTGTGTTTCGGGTTCTGTATTATACCTGGTTTAGAGTAAGCATAGTTATTTTAATCAAAAGGATACTGCATACTGCAAATCAGTTAATAACAGATGTAAACTTCGTGTCGTGCCTGCATACCTGGCTCTTGATTTCTTTACCTGGGAATCGAACTTAGGACCTGACGGTACATAAAACATGTGAATTTCTATAATTGAGACGATAATATCATTTATGGTAGTTGCTATGGTAACAAGCATATTAAGCTACATTTTTTATGTTGATAACATTTACATAAAAATACTGGCTGTGCTATTTGCATGTCACACGAAACATCAAGTTTTAATTGCACATAATTATACTACTATGTACGCATTAAGAGAAAAAATAATATATGCAAAATTACAGGAAGTTTTTAAAATTCATAAATATTATAATCTGATGATGTTTGCGCATTAAAAGTTCATTAAAACTGTATCTATTAAATATTCTGAATTATTTGCATCAAAAACAGCATTTGAAATGTTAAAGGGCGATCTAGTAAATGATATCTAGTACTTTGGCTCTACGCCTAGGTATATGACGTCATCGTGTGTGTAGTCATATGTGTAGACTCGCTACGTCTGTAGCAATCGTAGCGTAACGTTTGAATCGTAATTAACTATTTCAAATTAAATGTAAATTTTGCGATCAACATTTATGGTAAAAAGAATGAAAATAAATAAATAATTCATAATAATTAAATTATTAATTTTCAGTAGACCTTAATGATGTTACGTTTTTTCCTGTAATTCATAGTAATTGCTTGTAATAATGTTTATTAAGTAGATGTGTGAATAATAATGAATAATTTTATTATTGTGTAACATTATAGAAACACATATTTGATTTAAAACAAACACCAGCGACTAACGTTTGAAAATGGAATTGAGGTATTTATCAAAACTCCCTTATTTATTGTGCTTTGTTATTTTGACAGATAGAAACAAAATTAAAAAAAAAATCATGGTATAAAATATAGTCTATAAGACATTGATACGGATCTGTAAGTACAATTTTATAGACCGCATTAAAAATCGACTGCATAGACTCAATATCGTAGAAGTGATTAATAGTAATATGAACCAGGACTGTTGGAAAAAGGGCGTATTGATGAGTATCACAGTGCTATAGGGCGCAGTAAACACGTGGTGTCGCGCACTTCCCGCGCGTATCGGAGGTCGACCTCTGTCCTATATATTGTGAACGAGCTGCAGCAACGCTTACAACCCGGCTCACTCGCACGCCGCCAACACACTTGTACGTAAAGAAAAATTAACGTCAATTTACGTAACTTCAATTAAAAGTATCGAATTGGCATTTTTGGCAGCCAAGGTCCCTTTGCGCAATATCAAAATACCCGCGATTATACGTGATCTATTTTGTACTTGTTTTGGCGCGTTTGTGTGCACCGCCACCAATGTACGTTTGGTTGCAGCGGGAGAGGCTGACAGTTTCCCAGCAAGCGAGTCCGTCAGTTAGTCTGCGCGCACGCATCAACGCTCCGCTACCGCCGCGCGCGCTTTGTTACTGTGACAGTGCGTGTAAACAACACACGTGACATAATGAACCACTACGTGAAAATCGTAAGTAAACATGCATTACAATCTTGTTTAGCGTGAAATTTGTTAGAATTTTAAATTTGGAATTATTTTGAAAATGGAATGCGTTCGTTTATTCGAACTTCGAACAATAGTTGAGAACGCAAATATTGTTGGAAAGAATTTAAATTTTTAGTTTACCGCCGAAAAATAAATAATGGTTTTTAATTTATTGTTTGTTTAAAATTAAATTAAATTAACAAATAATACATACCATGTTAGCTGATATCAAACCAAGAAAAATACGTCACAATATTAATCGTAAGGAAATATTAATCCGCTGTTAAATTTACCGTGACCATAACGACTTAATATGCAATTAATTGTTCAAAAAATGTAAAAAAAACGTATGTAAGTTGATATTAAGTAATTAAAATAAAAACAATGTTTTGAAACAATTACGCGTACGAAACCAGTTAAATATTGTGCAATTTTTGTAAAAAATTGTATACCGAGGACGGCCATTAAGCACACCCAACTTAGATAATCGAAACGTTGACATTGTAACAGTGGGACAGACAAGTGGACACAATGACTCGAGTGTCAATGGTCTAGTTTCTCATACAAATGTGTCAAGTTCTGCAATGATTGATTATAAAAATGGCCGTAGTTGTATCATAACTTTTATGTAGTATTTTGGTGCCGTTATTAAAATGTTAGGTTTAAAGATTGAATTGTATGGATTTTTCTATAATTTCTGATGAATTGTGTTTAATAGAGTGGCATAAAGTCATGACAAAGAATACGATATGTTTTGTTAAAAAAATTTGAAGTATTTAAATGTTCATTAATTCTTTTTTAATTAAACAAAACTTATTAAAGCAATAGTGGATTTTTTCTTAGTATTTTAAAATTCAAACAATTAATAAAAAAACTACACTAATTATTGACTGACTGTTCAGTATAATTAGGCTGTGCTATTTTTCGTCCTTTGCTTCCAAGGCTTCACGCTTCAACTGACACCTAATGTTTATTGTTGAGTGTGTATCATTATAATGTCTGATATATTTAAAAGCGGGAAATATGAGGGATTTGATATAACAATTATGTTGTAAGTTAACACACCTACAAGTATGACCTTACAATAGACAGTTACTAAGCCGCTTTACACTCGTGGAATGTTAATTAAATTGTTTATCAGATGACTTCTGCTTGTTTTAGTATTGTTATATTTTTTTAAATTGAAAAATGTTTTATTGGGTTTTCGGGTTTAGATAGGTCATTTATCTTACATAGTATTATAAATTATAATAGCTATTTAACAATATAATTTATAAATTATACAATGAAAAAAGACAAACCTTTCTTAATTACTTTAAAAAAATAATTGTCTTATCGGTTTAATTAATTACATTAAACCAAATTTGACGAGATTAATCTATTTTTTATTATATAAATATTTTTAAATTCTGTTATGAAGAAGTTAAGTTTATATAATTTAAGAATCAATTTTTTTTTATTGTTTGAAATTCGCGTGTCTAAATAATCTGGTCTTTGTAGGTGTGTCCATATTATGTCATTTTATATAGAGCCGTGAGTAATTCTCGCGAGTAGCCCGTCACTAATCTAACATTCGATACCGTCACACGGATTTCCTAGCTATGATTTATATTCTATCTAGCATAACTATTATCTATTTATCCGGGTCCTTTTTTATTTCATTTTTTATAGGCAAAGGAAATATAATTTTAGAGCCTAGTTGTCGTAAAATTGTAATAATTTGTTTCTGGCTTGTCGGTCTATGACGAGTGTTAGTTGCAGGGATTAAGAAATTTTGTGCTGTAGTTGTGGGTTCGGTTCCAGCCTGAATAATTGGATGGGTCATAGATATGTATCACATATCCGGATTTTAGTACTGTTTAAAGTTTGAGCGTGTCTTTATAAATTACACTTATTTAGGCCTTGAAGTAGTTTAATAATTCTCAGAATATACCAAAAAAATATCATTATGACATAATTAATTTTAACAATTGCAGGCAAAAATATTATACAATAGACATATTATAAGACACATATTTCCCAAAAATTCTGAATATTGGCATATATTTGGCGGTATTGTCTTTTATTCGTGTGAAGTTCTTTGTTTTTGTAAGACATTCTTTTTTAAAAATGGCGACCACAAGCTAGGAATTTATCATTGTATCGTTAAATTTGTTATTAAGTGACATTTTGCGTGTATTACTTGCAGTTTATATTTAAATATGTCACGGTCGCCATCATAGTGCGCTCGTAATTATTTGATCTTGAAATAATACATTTGTCATGCTTATGTTAAGTTTTTACACGACTCTCTGATATTTGTTATATACGCAAGTATCTGCAAAGGGACAGGCGTGTAACAAATATAGTTTATCTCGCTTATATTGGGATAGACAGAGAAGGCACTAGTACCGAGTATAGTATGTCTCGCTTATTTTGCTTCTGAGATATATGACGAGTCTGTCGCTTTCCCGGGCGGAATTCTGTCTTTGGAAATCCCATATATCATTTTTAACCGAAGAATGGTAAACTATTGGCTCCGTTTGTAGGCTATACAAAATGAGGTGCTGTATTCGATGCCCAGGTAGTGTCTTCCAAATTCATGTGTATTTTTTTCGGTTTATGAAACCTTGTATATCTCTGTCTACCACTTTCGATATGTGTATTAATATACATTATTGTTAAAAATCTATGGTATGTGAAGTCCGCCAACCTGTACTAGGCCAGCATGGTAGGCTATATGGTCTAACCCCTCTTAATCGTACACTTGATTGTATACGAGCTGATACAGATACATATTACAGTACATTAATATCATAAAGATATTACGATTGTATCGCAGAATATGATTTATCGATAGCCTTAAAATGCTCCATAACGTCTTTATGGTTCCAAATTACACGGAATTAGTAACGCGTTATTGCCGTCGTTTTTGTTTGAATGTAGCTCGGTTCGAATGTAGTGGTGTTGTGACTAAGGTTCGAATCCGGAATGGAGAAAAGTTTATCTCCAAAAATATAAGTGTGTGACTCTCGCATTCATGACATTAAACGTCAATGACAGTGGTTATGTCAAATCAGTGAAAAATTAAAACATAAAACATTATAAATCTGCCGGATGTCCAATACCCCTTCCGTCTTCCCATCCATTTTCCTTCCCGCTCCCCTTCCAATTGGGCCGGCAACACATCCATGATCCAGCGTTGTGGATGTTCGTGGGCAGCAGTGATCACTAACCATCAGGTGACCTGCTTGCTCGTTTGCGAGACCTATGCTATAAAAAAAACAAAACAGGCGAGTAGGGTTCTGATATTATATGTCATCAAGCCAAAATTTTGCCGCAGGCCGGCATAATCGTGTTTAAACGAAAGTAACCATTACTCGAAAGCATACTGCATTTAGATTGTACTGTACTTAATACTTGCACTGTAGTCACTACAATGCCGGCATAAAAAGAAACAGCGGATTATGACTAGATGAATACTAAAAATACACATAAAGAGCTCAGACATTCCGGTTTTGTCCGCGATTAGACCGTCCTTGAAGTTATTTGCACAATCTAAATAGATCTAGCTTGGTGGTTTAGTGACACTTATTGTGTTTACATTGAAATTGCGATGATGTTGTGTAGTTTTAAATGAGCATGTTTTATGTAACGTCCTATTCTAATGTGAAGATTCTCCTTTTTGACGAACCTTCTTTTGGCATTCTCATTTGTAAGAGCACTGATTTTTTCGATTTCTGTTTTCCTGGTGGTTGGATCCTTATCCGCATGGATAGCTACAACCGTATATAACAGTGGAACAACAGGTCATAATGGTCCGCAAGTCTGTCGTCTGTCAGGTTTAAAATATCTGCATATTTTGACCTTTTCAATAGTCCGGCATAATTATATCAACTGGTAAGCGATGGTTGTATCATGCTGGATATTCTACTCAGAGAGCATTGCACGCAATTTTAGAAAATACAATTTATACACGTACAAAAACATCGTTCTTTTGCGGTCAGGTATATATATTATACAGAATATGAACTCTAACATAAGATGTATAACATTAAAGGCAAAGTTATTCCGTTCACATTCTTCGCAAACGCGTCTGAACAGCTGTAAAATTACCCTATTTAACATATGTCTAGAACCTTCGCCTTCACTCACGACCTAATATTAATTTAATTAATAATGTGGCCTATTCATTTAATTAATAATGTATACTATTAATTAATAACGTGTGTACTAGACAGCGAAACAAATGCAAGCAGAGCTAATCTGTTGCGTCATCTCGATTTAACTTCATTTCCTCGTTAAGCAATGGAATTCATAAGATTAATTAAACTGAGAATATGGTTTATATGTAATGATGTACTTTAACTAGGCCATTGTATAATGATTATGCCTAAGGTTAGAATTACTATTTGGTAGTTCTGTAGTATTTCTAGACTGCCTCGGTGGCCCAGTTGTACTACGGTATGATTGTAAAGCTGAGGTCTCAGGTTCCAATCCCGAGTCGTGCAGAGTGATATTGGATTTTTCAATTCACTATCAGCTCGGAGTCAGAATTTTGTGCCTGACATGGCGATAGGCTCGCCCTCTATCACACCGTGGGACGGAACAACACGGCGAAATGTAGGTGTCCTGGTTGCACCTCTGCCTACCCCTTCTGGGAAAAAGGCATGAGTTTTTGTATGTATGTAGTATTTCTAAAAAAATACAAATGTCATTTCAAACTATGACTTGGGAGTCAAAAGAGACGAGCGTTATCAAATGGAAGATAAAATAAAAATCAGCTTAAGGGAAGTTGTAATTTTCATTCTAAGCGTATTTTAAGTTTCATTAATTATTCATGTGATAGATTTTAAAAATATTGTTGTCTCCACCAAATTTAAGCACAAGCGGAAGGAATGATATCATAAAGGATTCCTAACTGTCTTATATTTGTGCAAATAGAGAGTCAGACCGTAATATCCATTGTCCAAAAACATTGTGAAGATTGCCAAAACATAATTAATTACGGCCAAGGGTGTATTAAACAAAGATAGATTCTCATGCTTCTCATGATATTAGCAAAAAGTTTTAAATTTTTGTGGTTTGCACATGATGATCGGTATCATGACCGAAATGTTATGACCTTCATTCGCGGATGGGTGAACGACCCATTTATTAAGATTGTAGTGTGATTATGTTTAGTGTTATCCTGAAATCGAAAGGGCTAAGGCATTATTGGGGGGAGAGGTAGATCTTATCTTTGGAAGAGGTCTGTGTTCAGCAGTGGACTTCCTGTGGCTGAAAAGAGGGACAAGAGGTAGGCCTTGATAAGTTATAGTCTCTAGGCTGTTCCATTTTTAGAGGAGGTTTTGACTGGTGAGATGGATATGAATGGATATGAGATAAAAATACTTTTATTCAATTTCTTGTTCATTTAGTTGATATCTTAATAGAAACAAACTATTATAATTAAAAGGCGGCTTCAATTATTATTAATTTAAAACAATACGAGTATTATCGGTCGATATTAAGACGAATGGTACACTATATGGTCTAACCCCTTCTCAATCGTAATCTCGATTATAGAGGAGGTTCGTGCTATGCAGCCCTGCAGTGGGACGTATCTGGGCTGACAGTATTAAGTATTAAAATTAATTATTGTGTTTTTCTATTGATCCTATTCTGTGACCAGTACCAGACATAAGACCAGTGTGATAGTATCTCTGTTTTGTTTTAATACCCCACATAAAACTAAAACACACAATTTACCATGCATTAAATCTTATACACCAGTCTCAAGTGAATGAACAAAGCAACAATCAGAACAATTTGACGCAGTCGCGACTGTGTCCAAAATAATAGTACTTTAATGATAGGGTTAGATATTAAGAGCGGTGTCGCAAGCATTGTGTAATACTGAAAGTGCATTTGTACTGTTTCACGTATTTAGTATTTACTTGTAGAAAGCGAAAATGCGCGTTTTGTAGCATGGCTTGTGGAATTAATATATTTTTTACGCGTTGTCATTAGTAATATGAAGTGAAAAATTCAATGTGAATTACCGGGGAAGTGAACCCGGGATCTCAGGACACACAACTCAGGACACCCTGCCATTAAACGAATGAGAGGATTTTAGAAAAAAAATGGGGATGTGATCTGGTTTCGAACTAGCGACCATTGACATAAACTAACTATAAAAAAATCAAGCAATTTCCAAAAACCAGTGATCATAATTAAAAATAGGCTAATTATGTTTAACTACATAAACGTATAATAGGTATTGCATAATAGTAAATTTTTGTATCATTGCCAACCTTCTTGGTTGTCTTTTTTATATGACTTGTGTCACAGAATATAATGGAGAGAGTTTTGGCGGGAATCGTTACATCGTATTGTTTTAAATAAATCTTTCCTATATTAAAGTAAATAAAGAAGATTTGGAATGATCGTTAATTTTAACTCTTTTGAGATTTAACAGCCTCCGTGGCGCAGTTGGTTAGACGCCGACTGTGAAATGAGAGTCTGCGGGTTCGATCCCCGTACCGAAACAAATATTTGTGTGATTCATAGGTATTTGTTTCGGGTCTGTGTGTTTGTGAGACTGAAAAGCCTCTCGTAGTTCCCGATACCCACGCCACAAGACTAGATCTTAGTGTGGGTCAGGACTGTGTATGTGTCTGTTGGATGTAGCCATTATGATTTATTTTTAATAATGTATAGATGCCGTATTATACAGATCACAGTAAATATATTACGCATGCTTTAATTCGAAGATACTTATATTGAAACATCACAAATTCATCGCATAAAATAAACTTGAAAGTGAAATTAAAATAAAATCGTTACTTGAAACTGTTCAATAAAACCACATATGTTTTACTCATATTATCAATTTACTGTTAATCGTTACATAAAGAGAAATATACTTTCTTTTTAATATTTAAGTTTGATGACGTATAAATCGGAGATTTAATAACATGTTACATACTACGGTTATGAAGATGTTTTCCACGTGCGTTTTAATTTGTCGCAAAAATATTCATATAATTATTAATGTATACATTTTCTTTCCACATTTCAAATCACTGGTGCAACAGTGCCGGGAACATTAATTTCTTGCTAGAATTCAAATCTGTTGACATGCAGGCTTGCAGTAAAAGGCGAAATTAGCAAAAAACAATTAATTTGCATGTACTAGTTTCTCATATTTTAGCCTTTTTGATTGAAGTCAATTTCGTGACACTATTGCTTAATTTAATATCTAAATCTATAAATAGAAGTTTAAGGCTTTATGCGAGTAATACATAATAGGTAAGAGGGTAGTCTATTATAATGTTCCTAAATTCTTGTATACTGTTTTGATAACAATGAGAAATAAACGAAAGAATAATTATTGTTTCGCGCCTTTGGCAGCACAAGTTCTCTTACGTCAATTAAATTTAACAGTGTTACCTACTGAACCAAAATAAGTTTACTTTTCGTTGTAAACAAATCAATCTATAATTTACGCACATTCCGTTTGTAGTGTAATTATTACGAAACAAGGAAATAGATGGCAATCCGAGCCACGCTCTAAGCGACCTCACGATTAATTTAAGGGCAAGTAAAGTGTGTGGTGGCCTGTTAGAATCGAATTAGTCGCGGGTTCGAGTCGCAGGGCATACTTATGACTTTTCGAAATAATCTATTATACGTCAATCACCACGGAATATCTTAGGGCACACCTCTGACGTTGCCAAATCATGTGTGTAATATTTAATTACCGTGCATTTTGACGTTGAAGGGAAACATCGTGAGGAAACTCACATACAACAGATTGACAAGAATGTATATAGTATGTAAAGTCCAACAATCCGTATTAGGCCAGTGGGCTGGTCTATAGACCCTTTCAATTGTTCAGAAGGTCCATGCGCTGCAGTAGTACCTGTTAATATAAGTATAAATAGCACGAATAATTGTCCGTCGCCTTCCAAGCCGATTGTCCAAATTTCCATTGTTGACAGAACTTCCTTTCCTCCGTCTGTCGACCGTAAGCGAGTCAAGGCGAGTTTAAACGCGTACTTGTGGTCTTAATATCCATTAAGACCTTGTCTTTGTGTGTATTTACATAATCGGTGGCCTCGCTTCGAATCCTGTATGTTCCATCATTTGATATATTTCTGTACGCATCTCCAAAGTTAAGGCGACCTTTTGATCTGTTAACATACATTTACAAGTGCATATATGTTTTTCACATATCTGGAAGTTGTGAATTTTTTTTTTTTTGGATGCGTTAAAGTGACCATGCTTAGCAATGGTAGCAGATATTGAGTGATATTACTGTAAAGGGGGATCAACACGGGTTTCATAGCTGGTACAATGGAAATAATAGGCAATAAGGCCTTGTAAGGCAATAATAGAAAATTTTCCACATGCAAAAAATGATATTAAAATATTGTGGCTGGTTTAATAGTTTTGTCACTGCTAGTTTACTAAAGTGTTTCCGGCGATCAACAGCCATTTAGCTAGCGCAGTTAACATCCGAGGTTTTATAACAATCTCGCGGCTTGCGAAGCCACAATACTATGTTATGCCAGTGAAAGAGTTTTAAAACTCATGTATGTATGGCTTTTTCACGTTTTCCTTCATCTTTTTATCTGTTGATAATTGTGATCAGATGATATTTAGATGAAATTATGAAGCCATTCTCCACTATTTAAATAAATAAATAAATGCACCCAACAGTCACATACATAGTCCTGACCCACACTAAGATCGAGTCTTGTATCGTGGGTATCAGACGCTACGAGAGACTTTTTTGTCTCACAAACACCTAGACCCTACACAAATATTTGTGGGCCACACAAACATTTGAGTTGGTGCGAGGGTCGAACCCGCAGCCTCTCGTTTCACAGTCGACGTCTAACCAAAGACGCCACGGAGGCGTATTTATTTCTGTCTATTTAGTGGGCTCTAAGCCAAGCAATCACTAGTTTACTGATACGTAATAATTATATTTTTTAATGAGCGTTTTACCCATTACATCAATAAATTGCATATGTTACATAAATGCATAGTTTCTCGGCTTTTTACTGTACATATTTACACTTCTCTAAGTGTTAGATAACTGCATGGGACGGCTCCGTTGCCCAATTTAACAAGTACGTCGAGTTTCCAATTTATTTTCAACCTGATTATCATAATTTGTGTGTATTAATGGTTATTAAATTTTAAATATAATATATGTCTTCTTTGAGAAAGTTATATGTGGCACTTTATCATCGTCGCGTTAACGTTTGTAGGTAATTAATTTTAATTTGGCGCAGTTGGTTAAGATGCTGGTTGTGAAGTATCAGACTGCACAAGCATTTGTTTTGAGAATGGGTGCTGCGAGTCTGAAATACTATCATAGTTTCTAGTAGCCACGGAACTAGAAAGGCTATCGCAGCTTCAAATATCCACAGCACTAAACATCTATTTTAATGCGGGGTAAGGTGCAATTGTTGTGTTTGATTTAGGTAACTGGTTCTCTTAAGTGCGTGGTGGTCTATTGGCAAACGGACCAGGCGCAGCTGCCTATATATTCACGGTAGTAGCGGTTTCAAATCACAGGGCACACCCCTGACTTTCCTGAGTAATGTGTGTATTGATAGTCAATCACCACGCACTATAACGATGAAGGAAAACATCGTGATGAAAACTGCATACCATAGCGATTTGCATAAAAATCTATGGTATGTAAAGTCCGCCAACCCGCATTAGGCCGGCGTGGTGGACTATATGGCCTAACCCCTCTCAATGCTCTCGATTGTAAAGGAAGCTCGTGCCATGCAGTAGGGCGTATCTGGGCTGTTACCGTTCTTACTCTGAGGTCTTCGTTTAAATTCTGGTCATTGTATGAGAATATCGATTACTTTATTAGCCATACATGACATGGATAAGTTCTCGATTGCAACCCTAGCTCATATTGTTTGCAAAGTGTAAATAAATATTTGGTATTTTCACATAATAATTCACTTACAACTGATATTTAAGAATTAATATGAATACGTGACGTTTGTCAAAGATTCCATGAATGACAAAAATATTTTGTGTTTATTTTTCGTCTTTTGTTGAATATGTGTTTAAATAAAGTTATTGTTATTTTAATTGAACAATAAAATAAACGTATTACAATATTTATGGCTAATTTAAAACTTTATTAAATACGTAAGTTATTGTCTTCATTCATATTTTGAAATGATATTACGTTAGTCTATTATTTATAAAAAAGCCTTCAGAATTCCGATGTCAATGAACCCATTTTGAATGAAAAATATTTGAATATAATATGCAATTGTATTTTAAGTGCAATTATGACGCATATTTTAATACATATAAAACTCAATATATGTTTGTTTTGCTTTGTTGTTTATCGTTTGTTAATAATATCCTATAAAAGCACTATTGTAGTACACGGGCCTCTCATGCCTAAGTCCACCACACTGGCCTAGAGCGAGTGACTATAAAATTTAACTTCTTACACAGTGATGGCCTTATTTATAGACATTTTAAAATCTTAGCTATCAAATGCTTTGTCTTCTTCGCTCAAACTGATTTCAAAAGCCATTCGAAAGGGACAAAATATTCGTTAACTGAAATAGGTTTTAAAACTGTCTATGAATAAGGGCGCGAGAGTTCATTACCATTTAATTTTATATTGTGATCATTAATCGAAACATTTCCTCGATAAGAACATTGATAAATATATGAGATATAAATAAAGCACTGTTGCATATGTGCGCGCGTGTGTGTGTTTGTATGTATGTATGTGTGTGTGTTGTCGGAAGGCGGAAGTTCATTGGCGCGACCGGTCGAGCGTGCACGCGCCTCTCGGACCAGTATGTTACACTTATGGTTGTCGATATCATATACTTTAATTAAGTTGCGAATCATGTTCAATAGTAGAGTATGCGGATCATTTGGTAATTGATCTCTACTGATTATAGTACTTGAGGACCGTGCATTTGTTATATAAGCTCGTACTACATGACGACAATCTGATGGTAAATGAACCAGTATTTCTCTCTCCCTTTCTCTCTCTCTCTCTCTTCACAGCTACAAGTCTACTATTAAGCATTTACCAATACATATATAATTACCAAATTAAGTCGGCTACATAAACTGTTCCCGAACGCGACAGACGCACCTACGTGGTTGGTGGTTCGTTACTTTGATATGTTCTTCACAATTGCTATTTAGACTATAAATAACTCACCTCTTCGGTCAAGTCCCATTATTCATACTAGCCAAATATTTTTTTAAGCTAAAAAATTTTGAATGTTGGTAGCCCTGATCAAGTCACAGCCTCCGCCGGCTTTCCGCGGCGCGTGACGTATTCCATTCATGGCGGACACTTACATACTCGCTATGATGTAATGTTAACTTAATTTTTAACGGTGCTATCACTTTTGACGCACCCGTGTGATTATTACGATATTGAATACAATCAGCACGGAAATAAACATTTTCACTTTAGTGACTGTTCGGTTTTGTCAACGAAATTGTTATGCAATTCGCATAATTTTAAAAATTTAAATTTGGAATGTCTGATTATTGTTTTAATTTTTTAATAATTGCAACGATTTTGAGGATTCTATTTTTAAATGTTCTGTAAGGACATTGAAGTCAAAGACTTCCTATTGGTTTTGAACAAAGAAAATATTTTACTTATCTTTTCCCACTGCGTACATTGGAATGACATTGCAAAAACAAAAAACAAATGAGCTTTAAAGCACTTTTCGCACCTACATTGCGTAAAACTGGCAACATCCATTACATTTAGAAAGTAGAAAAATTACTTGGTCCAATAGATAAAATATTGCCCAACGCGTATTTTGAATAATGCGGTGTCAACGTGTAGGGTAATTTGAACCTCGGCTATCGAAATATATCGAGTTATATTTCACTCTCAACGATATTTAACGCAGGATATCAACAACTTACATTTAGTAATATTTACGACGCACACTAATAGTGATAGAAAGTATCGTGAGGATTCTTGCATACTATAGACAATAGACATCTATGGTATCTACATCTATGGTAGGTATGTGAAGTCCCTCAAACCGCTCTAGGCCAGCGTGGTGGACTATAACCTAAGCCTTCACAATCGAGCTGTCGATAGCAGAGGAGCTCCGTGCTTGGAAGTGATCGTTTATGGGCTGATACAGATATATTTGACGCAGGAAATCAACAAGTTATATTTAATAATATTTGGTATTAATAAACTAGTTATTTGCATAAGCACGGTTTAATTTGGAGTCGTAAACAAAGCGTTAAGTTTAGTGATTGAATTAATCGAATGTGTATTTATGTATCATAACCAACTTGTTAAATTTCTTGTCAGTTTTTCTCGTGTATAATTTTTGCGTAATTAGATTGTGAAATTTTAAGGAAATGTATTGGGCGAGGAATCGTAAATGTTGACAGTTAACAACTTAGAATTTGTGTTAATGCCGACTAGTGACCGAGGTGGAGACATGGCGAAATGAATTGGAATCACGTGTTTGAAATCTCGTCATTTGTCCGTATACCTACTAAAATGATTTTATTTTTACTATTTTTTTCAATTATACATTTATACTAGAGAAGACACCGTAAATAAAATGTATGTAAAAAAAGTATTTGTCTCTGTCACTCCTACGTAACACAATTTTTCTTCTCGCTCTGTTGAGTAAAAAAATATTGGTAAACCATTGAAACCTGTTATAATCAGTATTCCAGAATAAAATTAAACATGAATTGCTACACAACACTACATGGAATTAACAAGTTATGTTATGTTAGAGTACTCAGTAATTATTAGTCTAAGTAGATAAAAGTGCGAGTTTGGAAGTGGAATGTAGCCTACAAAGCGACGGCCGACAATGCGTGTCAAATACTTGAGCTGTACTCGTGTCGCGTAACACGGTTTAGTAATTAAGGGCTCCTGTAGTACTCGGAACGGATAATGAAATTCAAAAAAAGAATGCACAAAGTCTGAGTAATGATGTTGTAATATCTTGGATGTAAAGAGGCGGTTTTAAAAAAGAACTCTACCTATGCTGAAAGATAAATAACAGCCAGCCAATAATGATATTTAAAAAAAGAATGCCAAGTTATCATGCAATAAATCTTCGATAGAGGTGGTTTTAAAACACGTCAGTTTATAAAATAATGAAATTAGTGTATAGTTTCAATTTGTAGTTGTGTGATGGAAACATCTATGCAGATTATAAAAAGTAATAATATAAATAAGTATAATTGGAGAATTTGTAAAAAAAATATTATTACAAAATTTACCAAATTAGTTAATTAGTTTAGTACACCAGCCCATTATACTTGAAAAATCAACTTTTCCTAGAAATGTTATCTTTCCGAGAACAAACCACGCGAACTTATTTTCAGTCGAGTAATTAAAAGCAACGCACAAGAACTAAACGAACTATTCCATAATGGGTACAAAATATGACCTCAAAAATACCCGAATGTAGAATACCAAATACAATAATGTACAGACACTTTCCATTACAAATGCACCGTCATCGTTGTCTTAAACCAGGCAAGAAAGTTGCATCGCCGGATGAACTTATATATTGAATCGTAAAGGAGATTATGTAAATAATAATGAAAGTGTCTTTTTCATTTTATGATATACTAGCGTAAATATTCGGCTTCGTCAGGTCGCCAGTATCACTTCGTTCCCTTGTATCTTTTATAGTAATCCGGTAAAGTTACTTTATTGGTAATTGGAGTGTACGAGTAGTTCAGATAGAGTGTTTGCCGATCGTCACTCTCAATTATCTTGATGACGTCATTCCACCGGCTTCGGCTTCTGCCTGATGTATTGCTGCGTTTGTAGGGATCTTCAGCGTATTGGCAATCTGATCCACCCATCGGTTTGGAGTCCGTCCCTCTAAGAACACAATTATGCCGGCCTGGTGGTAACCGGATATACTATGGGTGAAACTGAAACGCGAAAAATTAACGTAGGTTACTATTGAGTCCTAAACCGCTGTGTTTGAATACTAAATACCTAGACTTGTAAAGTCTGTATATATAATAAAAAATAGACACTAAAATAAATATAATAGCATGCATTTACATTGCAATTACACTCGTTCATACAAATAGCGCGGCAAATTCGTCACAAAACAGTTAAGATTTTTTACATAATAAAATTTTCGGGGCCATGGCCTTCGAACGCTTTCGATTGAGTTTTATGCACAATTTTATAATAGATTGTAACAGAATTGCTCTATTACCGATATCGTTACGGTCGAAACATTATTATGTAGGCAAAGTGATGGACATTCGCGTGTCCGAATTTGCAACCTTCGTAATGTAGGTGACGAGAATTGCAATGTGATTTGAGGAAGTTCTTTTAGATAAATAAGATAGACGCGATATGATATTTCTTGTGTACGTTGTGGATTGATCAAGATTAGGTTTATTGGCTTATTTTATTTATTTACATAAATGTGACACAATATACTTTAAAAATATATTTCAGTCGAAAACTTGACTAATTGAAAAATAATTACTTAACGCTTAGGTACCTAATGTCATCATAATTTTTGATGTTTAGTATAGACCAAAATGTTTCTAGGCCATAAAATATTATACTATATACTATATTATGTTCTACTAAGATATGTTACTGGGAGTTAATGTAATCGATAAAAGGCTTAAGCTGTATGTTATTACGAATGTATGCCGGGATACTAATAGTTAATTAACAGACGACTTTTATGTCACATCGCGGAAACACAGACGTTCACACGTACTCGCCATTAGGCAGATGGGTGATTGTTATATCATTAATTCGTTCACACTTTGAACCACGTAATGTCTAGCACAGCCTTAACACAGTGACCCGAAAACGATGTGTTTTGCGATGCGTTCTACTGCGACATGCGTAAAAACGACACTCGTAGGTGCATCCACATGCATACTGCATAGTGCATACTACATTATGTAGGTTGCACGTGGTTAGGCTATAGATGCTAGGACTGTCCTAGGATGAATTAGATTTCGTCACTCTGAGGGCCGAAGTAATATAATCGACATTACGACATGCGTAAATAACATCTTGACCCATTGACATGCCGAGCAAATTTGTTACTGGCCACAAAAAAAATTAAAATAGAAGTGCAAACAATTAAAATTCTTATTTTAAATATCTTTCATGCTGTAAATGATATTACAACATGCAGTTCGTCAAAAACGTGATCTCTTTGATAATCAAAAATAAAAATAAAATCGTAGAAATGTTATTAAACTTTTCAAATATTAATTAAATCATGTCCATCTTAAAGGCATCAAATTAATTAATTAATTAATTAAACAAATTAATTCATATTATGCTCGTGAGTTTTATGAAATGTTAACAAGTCGTAAGTAAACACAAGGTTTGCATAATTTTATAGGACGTGATACAAGAAGTGTTATTATACAAAATTAATCATTTATACCAGTTAATATTTACTTTGTTCGAGTTTGTGTTAACAGGATTTAATTATTTCAGTATATAATTACAAACATTTACTATGTAAATATTTTTCATTGAACCCGACAATAACGGAAAATTGTTATTGATAAAATTACTCTAACAAGTTGAGTACAAATAAACGTTTTGTCTATCGTGTTTAGTGAAAGATTAATTTAGATTTCTTGTTTGGGATTTCGTTGAATAACATGTTTTGCGAAATATACACTCAAACCATGTTTTGTAAGAAAACAAATATTTTTCGTATCGTCGTATCGTATCAGCCCATATACGTCCCACTGCAGGGCACGGGCCTACTCTACAATCAAAAGTACGATTGAGAGTGGGTAGGCCATATAGTCCACCACGCTGGCCTAGTGCGGGTTGGCCAAATATTATTGCTGGTCTATAAATATTTTTATAGACCTGATACTGATTTATTTATTTGTTTATGCTTTAATACAGTATAAAGGCGGTCTTAATGTTTTCTTGTTTATATTTTTATTACACCCTATAAATTATATCGTGACTTCAAAGGTATAGAGATTACCTAAAGCCTATAAATTCAAATCCAAAATTTGCTTTCATAAAGGAAGAAATTCCTAAAATTTAAGTGCACAATTATAACAACAGACTTGCATTTAAATTATTAATATTTTTATTCTATAAATAATAAAATCTGCCTACATTTGTCTATAGTTGAATAGGTATTTGGAAGCAGTCTGGACCCCAGCAGTGATCACTATGAGGCAATAGTGATATGACTAGTAAGATAAAGTAACCGAGTACAGAAGAAAAATAATCTTAACGAAAGGAAATTGCAGATATCCGACATTACAACGCCGCATTACAATATCCTGCAAGATAAAGTCAATTAACCATTTTGTTACAATATTGTAGTTGTATATTGGACAGCCGTGGTGGTGCAATGGGATAAAGCCGGCTGTTTAAATAGGCCGCAGGTTATATTCCAGAATCGACACCATTGGTGTTCAATAAGTATTTTTTAAGTAAAGTTTTTTTTATATTTCATGTTATTCAACGTTGCTAATAATGAAATTGTTCGAAAGGAAGTTGTAATTCATGTTACTTTAATTAAAAAAATAAGTATGACGAAAGTATGAATGGGGATATATTTTTTTCGACACTGGTAAAAATATAACCGTGTAGATTATAAGATATGCAAAAATAACAAAAGCTACGAATTTGAAATTCTCACGGCTAATGACCAAATTATAGCAAACAAATGCAGTTTTATGAATTTCCGTTTAAAATTAATTATTAATCAAAATTACCCACGCGTTAACGAGTCAGAAACACAATTAAATTAAAGTGCGATAATTTTATTTAATTATTTTTGCATCATTATCCTTGGTTTTTAGCGTGATTTAATTAAAACGAATTATGATAAATTGTGATCTCGAAACATCAATTAATAGGTGAAACCGCACGCACGAGATTTGAGGCGTTTGGCCGTGAATCAAATCCGGTTTACGTGATGCTGTGAATTTTTGCCACATAATTATGCCTCAAAAATCACGCGATTTACGAGTAAATGTCCATATCACGCAACTGAGCGGATGCAGTGTACTCGTAATAACAGATCATGACAGATAACGTCGGACCGATCTTAATCGTGCGTTTGTGTTGTTAATATTTTATTTAAAAATTACGTATTATTATTTTTTTAATGCATTAAAGCGGATTACTTTTTTCAATTTGATGGACTTCGAAATTCAAATATTTTGACGTCATTCTTAATTTGAATAAAAATCGTGGTGATTATGTTTTCAATATGGATAAAGAAAGTTATAAGACTATTTTGTTAATAACTCGGGAACTATGAATGATAAAGCATCCGATCTGAAGCGCAATTAATCCTGTCACGAATTAAATGCTTACAATAGGGATTAGTAAGTCCCTTGCTGACATTTGAGGGTAAAACCTTTAATAAAATTAATAATTTTAGAGTCAACATTCGTGGTGCAAATAAATTAATATGAATTATGTATGTAAGTATTATTTATGTGCCCTAAATATAGCTTCACACTTCGTGCTTCAAATGTACACGTTTATCTGGTCTTTACGATGATTTGTGTGGTAGAATCAGATGTTATATGGGATAGATTGTTGGCGCTTCGTTTTGTACTTTCAAATAGGCCACAAATATACAATTAAGATATTTTAATATTTGTAATTGATATTCATTCGTAATTAAATTATTTAGTTAACATTAATTGCCGTCTTATTACTCTCGTTGTAGTGTGTTTTGGCTGTAAACCGAGCGGTTTTTAGTTAAATTCCCAGGCCATTTCACTTTAGGTGCAAATTGATCGGGTATGGAATTTGTGCATAGCCTTGTCTTGTCCCCTTATGTATGTATGTCGGGACGGCAATAAGCATGGCAAAACTCCGCTACACTAATGGCACAAATTATGCTTACCCTTTCGGAATTAAAGGTGTGAACCTATTCATACTTTCATGACTAGAAATAATAAAAAAATACGGCTCTAAATTGTCACCGATTTATTAAGATATGTGAAGTACAAAGGGCAGTTAGGTTTTTGATACATGCAATATTTTAAACAGGAATTTAAACGTTTTACCTACTCCACCTTTCGCCGTCCACTGCTGTAGGCTTCCCCAAGTAAGTGCCAATCAGTCCGTTCTTAAGCAGCCCTCAAAAGGAATAAAAATAATTAAAGTCCTAATACGGAATATACAGATTGACAGATGTGTACTGTGTAGAGTACAATAGGCGGTCAGTCTGTCGTCGCGGGCGCAGCTTGCGTCAGTCGTCACTGTCGCAACGTGGTGCGTTCACACTTGATTTAGTTTCACAGTGGCACGCATGCGCGTGATTTGTGAATTGTTCACAGTTAGCGGCCGCTGGCATGCGATCCGGCCGCGTTTGATCATAACTGACCTTATTATAAAATACTACATTAATGGAGCGAGATTATTTGCTAAATATGCTGTTGTACGAGAATTTTATGGCTTGTGAGCTACTTTGTGTAAGGGCGAACTTTGTGACGCACCGAATTTGAGAATATCAAATTCAGCCTAATTCCAATTTTGAAACATTGAGTAGTCAACACATACATTATTTATATATGAAAATATAAAACACTTCAGAGCCATTTATTTAATTGATTTGCTTTATTATTTCTTGTTTAGTTTCTACTAATGAGCTTTAGTATCTACTACCAATAAAAAAATATATAAAATAAAAGTCACCGTTTTGAACTTTTTCTTTTCGTTTTTGTGTCTTTACTCCGGTAATCAAATTACGAACACTGATTAGGAAATTATGACCGCCAACCAACTTTTTGTTATCGATCGAATTAATGTCAACAATTATAATATATTTTTTATTTAATGGAATTACGGTCAAATTTCGAGCTCCTGGCGACCGCTAGTATAATTTTATCATCCAACTTGGTTCAGAGAAAAGTAGGCTATACTTATATAGAACTCCTATTTTGCTTATTTAGTGGTATTTCAACCGTTGCCAGAGTCCGTTTCCTGCTCAATCTTTGCTATTTCGCCTATGCTATGAGTTTTATATGAAAATAGTTTTCAATAACAAAATATTTTAGTTCATAATGAAGAAACCATTGTCCTTACGTTAGTAATAAAATATTTGTGTTCCAAAATTGAAATTTATTTTAAGTCATAATCAATCATGTTTTAGTAATGAAGCAACTTGATACTCATTGTTAATGAAATATTTGGCATTAAGTAAATTAATTTTGTAATTTATAGTAAATGTCTAATAGCAGAGGTATAATATTATTTTGAAGCTATATTTCTTTGGGGCGTTTGGAAAAATGATGAGAGTAATTGTTTTTGTTGCGCGCGTACACTGACAGCTAAAAAAGCGACATGATGAAGGAATTTCAGTACAAGGCACGCATGAAGTTGGCAGAGATTTAGTCATAATAAGAAGATGAACTTTCAATATTTTGGCAGCAATTACAAAATTGACAAATATTAAATTATACGGGTTTTCATCTTTCTAGTACCACGACATCATGAAGTTGACGGCGATATTATTTTATACGACACGAAAAAGTTATGATGCAGCTGATGGAAAGTCCAACGCAGTACAGATAAATTAGGTATTTAACAGCAAAGAAATTATACCATTCGACACATTTATTCCGGCATGACGTGAATTGACAATACTTGTAATAACAGTTAACAGTAAACCAAAGCTCATACATTTTCCTCAACAAGTGAATGTTAATTTTTACATAATCTATGCACGCACTTTGTCGTAATTAACCTTCAGAGGACGTTATTTAGATCGCGATGAAAATATTACCTCATTTGTTTGTTCTTTAGTAATTTGGCCTTGATTTTTTTAGAGAGTCGTGGTAGGATGCGTATCCGCCTGGATAGCGATTGTATATAATGGATAATCCTTCGACATCAATTCTACGTGTATATAATTTGTTTTAAGTGATGAATATGCAAATATAGCCTTCAGGGTTCGCCTGTGTATGTCGTTTCGATCAGGCCGGCATAATTGTTTTGAAGGAATAAAGATAGTACCATAAAATATTAATACATATGACTTTATGACTACCCAAAAATAATAAATGTAATATAAATAATATTAAACAAATATTTTGTAAATAGATAATAAGTAACTACTATTGACTTTTCATAAGAGCTTTTAATTGCCTACGTGACCAATAAACAAATTTCATTTAATTTCGTCCGGCGATAGACAACCCTGTGAATACTCTATTTGGATCTGCATTTAGCATCAAAAGTATTTTCGTCATTTTTCTAATATAAAAAAGACGATACATCGAAGTTATCATACGATGACGTACGAGTATACCATTATGTGAGTAATAAAACTGCGTTAAAGTTGCGGTAGGTCGTCAACTAATGGGTTATAGTGAATCATAGTGTTTTTGTGAATAAATTATTTTGGTGTTTATATTTAATTTGATGGCCGCTTTAGGGCCTAATTGCAGTTGCAGGGTGAATAAATTATTTTTATGTGTATATTTCAATGCAATTTGTTTTCGCATAATTAGCTAAGTGGAAGGATTTAGGGGCTGTGGACTGTGGAATACTGGGTTAGGAAAAACCTTATATGATATTTTCTGTTTAAAAATGTCATTATATAATATGCCTGAGATTAGAATATTTTAGTTATGTTGACTCGCCCCCTATTAGTATATTGGGACGGGAATAAACTTCGTCATTATTAAAAATAAAACATCTTGAATTTGTGTATTTAATATTTTTTTCTTAGATCCAATCACGCAAAGAAGCGTTTGCTGTATGAAATGCTTATGTGGGTAGTACAATTTGATATCCACCTTTAACTCCCAAAACCCCTTACCTGTTCCCATCCTTTTCGTTCCCGCTTCCCCTCCCAATCTGATGACCGGCAACACATCCATGATCCAAGCGTTGTGGGTGTCCATGGGCGGTACTGATCACTTACCAACAGTTGACCTGCTTGCTCGTTTGCCAGACCTATGCTATAAAAAAAATCGCTTGACGGGAGTGATCTGTGGCTAGACGAATTAGACCAGCTACCAATCATCAGCCAAATATCTGTATTATTTCTGATGTAAGAGCCATAAACACCGCTTGCTAGAACAAGACCGACATTACTCAACATTCACTTGGCAACAGTGCAACCTCACAGAATTACAAGGGCTAATTTGTATGAGATTTGTGAATCTGATTTGAAGGAACACCGTTTGAATCGGCGACCAGAATAGCAAGTAATCACAGTGCTAAATCTTGACCCACGCATACATTACGCTTGTGAAACTCCATCCAGTTAAAGGTCTAGAGGTAAACAAACAAACTTGTTGATACAATTGTAGGATTAGATTGACTCATTGTTCATTGGCTTAATATAGGTCGTGAACCGTGAGGTTCTGGGTTTGAATCCTAGGTTCAGTTTGTGTCTCATCAATTTTAATGTTATTAATGGCTGCACGTAAACGGTAAACTCGTATATTAATTCAATAAGCCATGTTACGTAAAAATTAGTCATGTTTTCGCATCCTAATGGGTATATTAGTCGGATCAAATTTAGGCTTAATTTTTAAGGTAGTTTTTTAGTGTGAAAATATGTGAGTTGCATTTTTTAATCACGTAGATTAATCTGGCGCTATTTTTTCCCTTTAGTTTTGAATGTCTCACTATACAAATATGTATTTAAAATATGAACTATTCTAATCTTAATTACAGAATACGTGTCATAAATATTCGTTAATAACAGTGTAATTAAATGTAATTAAAACCTTATTCACCTCGTTAGACCGCAAATGTGGTTGAATCACGAATGAATAAGTATCGAAAATGAACATAAATTAGTGATTCACAAAAAGGAAATACCGATCAAAAGTTACGTTGATTATCGGATGAATTGTGTCAGTGAATACTCATTCACAATATGCTGTAATAAACTGTAATAATTGTAGCGTTATTTCGTAAAACACAAACAATTTCATTTTAATTTATTTATTTTTATTAAGCGGATTAAATGTTTATGCATTTTTATTTGTTAATTAAATATAAATATACTGAATTAATTTATTTAATCCAATATTATTGTGTATATTTTATGAAAAATACTATGAATCATAATTACATAACACCGATAATGCTTTGTTTATTGTCAGCGTAATGTAACATTAAATTCCCATGAGATTTCGCAAACGGAACACGCCATATCCAGTGAGATAATGTATTCATAACAGCCTACAAACTGTGCATTGCATTGCATTGCGTTGCATTGGTATAATTGCATCCGAGCCACGCGACATTGTAGACAAGTTGCAATTCGTTTGGCTGATGTGGTCACACTCTTAGAAAGCTTTAGGTATGCAGGAAATTGTTGGACCTTGAGTCGGTATGCGAACATAGTCCCTTATATTGCTGTTATTAATGACTAAATAATTGATTCATAGAACATATTGGATGTGTGTGTGTAAAATTTATTTTAAATATAAAATACAATATAGTTTATTATATTATTGATGAAATTTGAATAATATGCATAAAAATAGGCAGATGAAATGTTTTTATAATTAAACAATTTATTTTTTGGAAAATGCTGTTCTCGTGATTCTTATAACAACATTTTTATTCGACACCTTCCAATAAATTTAAATTACCCAACACCATTAATTTGACCCGTCAATAAAAATGATAAGAAACAAAATTCCAATTCAACATTAAGTAATCATCAATAATTCATAAAACTCCATAAGATATTTATCACATTGTTTATAATATCCAATGACCCTACACACAAGATTAATAAGCAAATAACAGAGTATAGACTTAATAAAATTGTAATAGATTAACGAGCGTAAGTATCGAGATTATGGCTGCGCAATGCCGTTCACACTAGGCCCTTCCAACCGGTCGGTATTACGTTGGCGTACTCGACTTATCATTTTGTTATCGCGAATAGTTTCATCAATACACCAACCAACTTCCTAGACAGCATTTAAACTTGCCGAGCACTTAGCAACTTTGAAAATTTAAGATATTTCATTGGGTTTCGCTTTATTTATGGTCGGTGCTGAGATGCTTTTAATGGCTCACGTAAAGGCTTAAGTCCCATTTACACGGGGAGATTTTTAGAAGATACGATTATTGTAAGGATATAAAAAAGTTGCATCGTGTAAGCATTGTCAGAACGCGATAATCTTAAGGTTGTTATTTCATGCGATAATTGCATACGATTTTCGTCGCGAGAAACTCTGCCCGTGTAATAGTGCTTAGCTTGGAATAAAAAAATCTGGCTCTTTGTTATGGATGTTTTTTAACGGAGTTTGATTTACTATGAAAAAGAGTGTCATATTATAGACCTATTTGTTTGTGTAAAAAATATTAAATATCAATGCAGAGGTAATTTTCTTCGCCGATAGTATCAAAATGATTGGCTCCTTATTGATCAATATTTTTCGAGGTGAAAGACAAGTAATACAAGAAACAGAGAAACCTAATCTGTTTGCAAATAATAAATCTGTTTAAGATAAAATCAAAGTTTCAGTAGAAACGGTAGCTGCGTATCTCACGCTAAACTCTGCAGATAAAATCGATTAAACAAAGATAAAATACTCAATAATCGAAACTTATGACGTTTACTTCAACAAACCAGGACTTAGAAAGCTATAAAGATTTAATATTAACGTAGAAATATATTACTAAGAAACGTAAAATATCAATTGAGCTGAGTAGGCCATAAATATTATTTCAATCGAAAGGCTTCCTCCGGTAGCGTTTATGATTGTCGCATGAATGTTTGAAATGAGTTTAATCACATAGAGAACGCTTTGAGAATGTCGAAACGCCGGCGCACAAATCAAAGTTGCGAGATACGGAACACAACAAAAACTAATAAAATTTGTCACAGTTACAGCCGTGTAAATAGTTTACTTATTACCATACTGAGAAAGCACTCGCAACAGCTGAAACGGTAAAAGGGACGTTGCGCAGGAGGCCGCCGTAGACGGGCTTAAGGCCGCTAACGAGAGTAATTTCACAATCTCTATTAGACGGATTGTGTTCGAGATAATCCTTATCGTTTCTACCATGTTTTGCATTTGTTTAATGGTGACATACTATTGCTTTCCTATTCCCTCTTACGTCATTACCACCATCTTTCGACGTAACTATGTTTTGTTCATTGCGAATTGTATCTTCGATCCATTGTTACTACATCGTTTGCATTCCAACTTGTGATGTATGATAATTAATCGTACGTATTTTTCATGTTCAGCATTCCGAGTGCAATAAATATGTATTACTTGGACGTATGCATACGCAGAAAAAGGAATATTTTTCTACATTTCGCTGTTGCGCAAATCGATCAAACTTGAGAAACATAACAGCCAACAATTAATATGACCGGCGAACAGACTGATGTTTTTAGGGAATTACATACGAATCTTATGCCTATTGTTTTTGTGAGGCATTGTGCATGTAAAATGTTTCGTAATTCAACGAGGAAGTTGCATTTCGTCAGTTAAATAAATAGTGCGTGTTGTTTACTGCCCGTGTACATACGTTTCACACGTGCTCGGCTCGCATACCTTATTACAGTCCACAGCTGACTAGCGTTTGTAGAGTTCATACGTCCGCCTCCAACAGTCCTTACTTGAGGTCACATATCAAGTTCACACACTTGCTGCGCGAACCAGTTCTGCGTCAGCAAATTGAATGTGTGCACGTTACGTAACTATATCGCCGCCGTTTCCGCGGTTTCCCTTCCTACTCCGCTATTGATAAAGCTCTGTTGCAAAATCACTACATGTCCCTTTGTCTAATCAAGGGATAATGAAATGTGGCTTCCTCAGCGACTTTACGCGTCATCGTGTGATGTAATGAGCTGTTTATTAAATAATTACAGTCATATTATGAACAATTATGAAGAAGTGTTTTATACTTCTTTGTTAGTCGAGTCAGGTGTTGCGAAAGTGTTTGACAAGGCCGTAATGTCACGAGATGTAATTAGACATAAGTAAATGTTACTAAACAAGTTAAACGATGTTGATAGGCAAATCAGATATAACCGATAAAGAATGTTGGCCCATTAGCCGGCAAACTTCAGCGAATGTGTCTTTTTGAGAGGAATTTTTGCTAAAATCAGGAAAAGGCATAGATAAGCGAATAATTTACGCGCTTGCACAAATTTTACTCGGTTTCGTACTAATTGATATTATTAATTAAAATAGTATTGGATGTTTATAGCACAGCCGCGCCTGCTCCAATTATCATGGAAATTTGCGCAAAGATTATAATTAACTCGATGATTTATGTGAAAATAAGCGGTTTGCAGAAAACAATTATATTACGCTTTTTATTACATCGTAAAATTAAATAGTTACTTTACGTACATGTAATTATTTTGAAATGGTTCGAATTCCTGTCCCAAATCTAAATAGATTATTGGACTAAAGTATTCTCATAATGTGATAATTTAAAAAAAACTTATTTTTCTGCAATTATTTTTTATATTATTGTTGTTAATTTCTAAAATACTTTTGCAAAGATTGATATGATTCCGATTCATTACTTTATCATTAATTTAAACTACACCTATAAATGACACGGGATGATTCATAGAACAACTTAATTATCAAACGATAAAATTTAACCCTTTCGATTTTTTTACGACAATTATTACCTACTTACGAGTTACGATTGAAGTACAGCACAAACCAACCGCTATCTAAATATCACATTGCAATCAATTTTTGGCACACTTTTCCTCTTGAAGCAATGCAATTATAAAACTATATTGTCTAGAACATTCTAAACATAGTCGATTAGCAAAAAATACATTCGAAAGTACTGAAGGCCGCGGAAGACCTACCGCTGAGTTTATTTTTGTATCTATTGCACTGACCACTATATAAATGATATGTACAGTCGAAGATAGGCATTATTACTACGCCAGCCTTTGCATATTTTTAACCGACTTCAAAAAAAGAAGGAGGTTCTCAATTCGTCGGAATCTTTGCTTTTTTATGTATGTTCACCGATTATTGTTTGACATTTTTGAATGCTTGATATGAGTTTACGCTGGAATTGAGCGGAAAAATTGTAGAAAAAGTCTTAGCTTAGGTCTCGTGACAATGGTAATACCATTATGATAGTAAATATGAGCTATAAAATCTAAAATAATGTCCCTATAAATGATGTCGTCCGTTATGATCAAAGGTATAAATGTGCAGAAATACTGACATATTATTATTTTCGCGATTAGACATTATTTGGTTTATTTATTTCTAATTATTATAATGAAACAATTCTATATATATTTACTTTGAAATTGAAAAAAGAAACAGTTCAAAATTGCCTTTACAACTAATATAACAGATCGATTCTTGAAAACAATAAACTAAACAAAAATAATATTTCTAGTTAAATACAAAATAAAATGTCTATAAATAAATTACGGGTCACGTTCCCGTTTTCTGGACTTCTACTAAAATACATTTTACAATGTTAATTTTATTTTACATATTCAAACAACTTTGTTGCAGACTGTACGAGTTACTTAATTGTATCAGCGACGTAACTTGATTAAAACGCTTATTGTTCTCGTGATAAACTATCTAATTCGAATCCTGGTCATGTGTATGTAATATTTAAGTGTTTTATATATCGTTCTAGTAACCCTGATGGTTAATATGTCTGACTAGAAACACTTCTAACATTACATATTTATTCAATTTGGCTTGGCTCCTAAGAGTAGGGCGATGTTTGTTTCTTCAAACTTTTTTCACAAATCACTTTGTGACAAAATCCCTATTATAAAACAATGAGAATAATGAGAAAAAAAAACATTTTTCACAAAAAAAGCGTCAGTAATTAAAAACGTTTTGTTTATAAACCAATTGGCAGTTCTTAAGATTCACAATCGACACATTCTGCGATTAGGCAATTGAAGCGATTTAAAAATTCAGAATAATATGATTATTAACAAGTATCATAAAAAGTTAAACAAGAAGTATGTTTGAAACCTGCTGAGTAATTTATCATGATCATACCAAAATAATAATATGTAGTTCTGCAGTTGCAAGCTGTTCTGTTTTTATTTTAAAAACATTTAGCAATTCTTTTTTTGAAATTATCATTCCGATTTCTAACACGTCACTACATCCTAATGTCACTTGCTAAGTAGCCACGTTCAACTTTGTCCAATTTTAAACGCATTAAAATAATATTGTGATATTTCTTGACCTTGTTAGTAATAATATGATATAATCAAAATGAGATTATCTATTTTTATGTTACACAAATGGCTTCATACTACTGTGCTGGCATTTTATATTTTGATATATTAGCTTGGGTGTTACCGAATACATTAATAATACGGTTAACAAGAGCGTTGCAATCATTTCATCACATTATAAAATTATATTACTCATTTGTTTTTTAATTCCAATTTCAAATGTTGAGTAAATACTTTTTGTAACGCTGGCAACTTTGTAAAATTAGAATCTTCTATTACAATTGTTTTAATTCGTTTCATGAATTTTCCAATTATGCTCGTAATTGTATGTTTGAATTTTTATTACGGATATCGCAATTGTTAGAATGTATGCGGTCATAAATAGTTATGTTTTGTTTATATATTAATCGTGTGATCTATAAATTTTTATATGAATAGATAATGTATGCAATAAAGAATGTATAAATAAATAAAAAATAACTTAATATATTTTCTTGTTGTCCCCAGGCTTTAGTGCTATGCGTGTGCGTTGCGCTCACGTCGGCACAGTACAGGCACTTCGGCGCCTTCTCAGACTTCGCGCCTAGTTTTGATTCCAGCTACAACTATCTATCGTCTGCCGCCGCGAGGGACCCTCGAGCTAACACGGGTAAATATTTATCTGCTACATTGATCTGCTATTGGTACATAAGTACTATTTAGCGATAGCGACATCTACACAAAATCCATGTACTTGCTAATAAATACTTCATTCAGATTTGGTGGTGGAAATTCGTATTTAGGATTAGGGACGTAACACACAAGATGTGCTTTTTGTGCCAGCTGACAATCACGTAGTGTTGGGCATGAGAATCATTTCCAATGGATTTCGATTGAAATGACTAGGATGAGAGTTCTGTGGTAGGATATTTGCATCACCTCGGATAGTGACTATCGTACATGGCGGATAAGGACCCGTCTTATAAGGCGTAAGTGTTACGTTCCGGGCATAGCTCGTGTAGTCACTTTGTGTTGTCAGGATGAAAATATTTTGATACAATCTAATAGGATACTAATATAGATATTATTTTATAGAATTGCCTCGGTGGTGCAGTTGTACTACGCAATTGCAAAGCTGGGGTTTCGGGTTCGAATCCCGGGTCAGGCAAAGTGATATCGGATTTTTCAATTCACTATCAGCCCGGAGTCATGAATTTGTGCCCGATATGGCGATAGGCTCGCCCCCTATCACATCCTGGGACCGAAAATACAAGGCGCAACGTGGGTGTTCTAGTTACACCTCTGCCTACCCCTTCTGGGAATAAGACGTGTGTTTATGTATTTTATAGAATTCATAAGGTTACTAGTATTTATTATTCTAATGAATATAGGTGTTTGAAGAGTAGTCAAACGGGTTCAAAAGGGCAACGCAAAGTGCGAACAGTTCACAATCTTGTGACCACTGATGAAGGTCACGAAACAATCGCGACCGATGCTTATCTTGCGATAGTTGCGAAAACAAACATTAACGCTGATTTAAAACTGCTTTGCATATAGTTGGTATTGAGTCTTATTTAAGTTGGATTTTGTAACAATTACATATTTTTTGGAGTGATGCAGTGATTGAACTGTTATGGATAGTGATAGCAGATCGGTCTTCAAATGATATTTATTATCTGAGATGGTTCTCTACAATTATGCCGGCCTTCAATGTCTATAGCAAAAATACTTTCATCTTGCTGAGTCGTTAAAGTCCTGTTTTGGACAATATTATTCTTTAACAATGTTTTTTTTGGAAATGGTTTCATCCAGCGATTTCCACAATTTTTACCAGGTTAAACATTTAACTGCGTTTATTTGACAAAATGCGTAACGTTCTTGGGATTTCGTTCGGCCCTCTTAACCGGATTGTTGCACAGACTGCCTACATTTCAAACATTAATTCATTTCTAGTGACAAGTTGCCGGTCTGACAGTATTTTCATACCAACCATAGTATTAGCTAGTCAAACGACTGCTTTTATCTGGCAATCCGTCCAAAATGCTTTCCGGCACGTAGGTTTCGAGATTTATTTGCTTACTTTCTGCAGCTCGAGGGTTTAACAGAGGATATTTACGAACACTAAGCTGCGCCTATACCTGCCTTAGGCGTAGGTTGTTTCATCAATTGTTTTTTCTCTTACAAAAATTAAGGCTCATCTAGTTTTGCTTTGCTATTATTGGCTAGTAAGAAAGCAACTATTCCTTCATCCAACTTTCTCGATTGCTTTTCCCATCGATTATCAAAGGTCTACGAACCTTTAAACTCTATAAGGTGAACAGCAAAACAATTGCCTTTCTTTAACATTTCCATAGTAACCTGCTTGAAGATGGATATATCGACGGTTCCCAAGACCAACGTTTTGTTGAAAAACATGTTTACTTTATTTATTTTTATGAAGCATGCGAACACTATAAAGCTTATTTTGGTTTTTAATCTACTATTCTACGATATCACTAATGGGGTGCATCAAAGAAAAGTATGTTTTAACAATACAAGTACATCTCCTTCTCTACTCTAACGTCCGGACCGCTATAGAGGTTTGTCAATGTAATGCTTACTTCAAATCAGTTTAAATAGGTATATTTTAACAGTCAATGTAATGACAGCCCTAATGTAAGTATAAATAGAGTATATTTAAAAAAAAAGCAAACGTCAGTTTGACAAACTACTATAGCGGTCGGGACGTGCATGTAGTTATATTCTGGATACGATTTTACCATAGTACAAAGATCACGTGGCACAAACAGAGCTACTATAGTCTAATCACTGACATTGACTTAATTATTCTAGTCACAAGGCAGCCTTCAGATCGTAGTGAGTCAGCCGAAATATTGCGAATTCCTAGTCGTATCTTAATGTTACAATGTTACCGTCGTAAAATCTATCCTTGATGTCTTCGGCGACAGATAAATGCATTTTAACGAGCTTTCTACATACAATGTCGGAGTTCCAGATACCTTTGAAACGCCATTCGTTCCTCATTCCTGAAATACTCAATCTGTATTCTTAGAAATTTAACTCTTTGGCATTTTAAATCTCTATTTCGTAACACAGAAATGTTTAGTGCATTTTATGCGTACATTTTTAGCATTCCTTTTAGTCATCAAATATAACGTTTTCTATAAATAGACTGTTCAAAATCGAATGAATCTGGAAGCCCGTTAATATTTTCAACAAATAATACAATAAGTTCAATACCAGTCGACACTGTATGAGATATTATCACAATCCAACGATCGAATGCTTTGATAACTAATAAGTCATTGATTTATGGATAATGAAGTTGTATTAGATGTAATGACTTCAACTGCATTATGGAAACATCTCGTCTGACAACCTTCGTACCGTTGCCTTATAAGAGAAAATAATAATTACACACATTTTCATACTAGCCCTGTATAATTAAACCTGTCCCTAGATCTCAACATCATTATTTTTTATTATCAATGGAAATTAATAAAAGCTTACACAAACGCCAATTAATTTTGAATTCTTGTGAAATTGTCTGTAATTACTCCAGTTTAATAGCATTAAATAGATGTGTTTATTACGGAAAAGCATTTACATCATTACCTGTTAAGGACACCTTAAATACATTTATTAGTGAATAGTTAAACAGCGGCTTTAATAGCCCTAATTCAGAAACATGTTGCAGGTACATTAGGGAGCTGGTTTTCTGAGGCGTTATAAGATATCGACCACTTGTGGCGTAAAATTCTATCTAAATACTTTTTGCAATAACTTTAATCTGCATAGCTAAGAATTTCTTAAACTTGGGAATATCAAAATTGTTTATTTCCTTAAGGCTTTATTCATAAATAGTTTAAAATCTATTTTAGTCATCGAATGTGTTGTATTTTTCGCTCAAACTGAATTCAAAAGTCGCTCGAAAGGGAAAACATTCGATCAATATTATAGGTTTGAAAACTGTCTATGAATAAGGCGGTTACTGATATTATCGTTGAAATATCACAAAATATGTGTTACTCTCGTGACAATAGTCCTGGTCAGCAAAGTCTTAAATACCCGTTGTAATGTCTAAAATATTTAAGTTCTCACAATGTATTGCGTTTCACATAATATTTAAAATGTTAACTACTAGAATGACCTCCACAGTTGAGTTATGTTTAGGTTTCATTTCACAATGGACAGAAAGGTACGCCCATGGTAGTCACCTGCTTTGATGTTTATCTATGTGTCTTGCAAAATTTACATTTTTGGAGTACTGTTTCTAAGACAATACGGTTTTAAATCGTAGGGCAATGGTCATGATGTCCATTGTTATTATAATATTATGGACTAGTATTTTGATGGGACGTTAAAACCTGCTGAAGTATTGTTGTGTATTATCCTTTGGTAATTTTTCTTCAAAAACAAATATCTGAATAATCTTGCGATATAATATATGATCAAGATGTCGAGGTTTTGCAAAAAGAAAACAATAACTTTTTTTACTTTGTCTACCACACTAGGCGTGCAATATTTATGCCAATATATTGTTTTAAATTTTAAATATTTTGTTCATGAAAAGATTACATTGTGCTAAAATGAAATGATTTTGAGTTCGCTCAGAAATTAGTAAGTTATTTTACCTTTGGCCTAAGATTATTCAGACTGGGAATGTGAATACTATGCATTCGAAATGATGATGGTCAGTTCAGTCGACCGTTATATTTGGCAAGTAGTTTATATGAAACAATTTACTATGGGCGCGGCTGACGTTAATGTTTGTGCAAAGAAGCGGGAGGAAGTAATACAGACTGCCAAGGATGGATTCAGGGTTATGATGGGGGATCTAAATATCCAAATTTTTGTAAATGTGTTATTTTTGAATGGTGTTTGATTTTATTAAGTATAATTAGGGGTGAATTGTCTAAGACTGAATACACATTAAAAAATATAAATGTAACGTTTTTGGTCGTGGGTTTGGTAAAACTTAGATAAGCAATGGATAATCAATACAGAAAATTTACACCTTTCCCAAAAGTACTTAAATATTTGCTGTTTGAAAAAATTAAACTGCATTTACATGCTGTTTAAATCGTTTTTGTAAGTTCTACTTTCCTTCAGAGTCTGACTTATGTTTAATGATATATCTATATTTCTTTGTTTGATCTATTTTATTTTCAAATTGTGTTTCATATTTTTTAAATACATTACAAGTAAATTCAAAGGACTGTACACGTTATAGCCACCAAAATAACGTCCCATTATGACTCCTGTTTCAATCCCCAAGTCCGCTCCCTCGCGTCGCACTAAAACTAATTGCAACTAGCCTGCACTGTGCTCGTATATACGACAAAGGCAGCTGCTGAATGCTTTTTTTATTATCCGTATAAATAGTCCAGCCATTTCACTTAAATCGATTAAACTTGTTGATTAAAAAAAGTTTAAATTTACTTATAGTCTAGCTGTTTCGTTGATGGCGATATACCTAGATGGAATATACCTAGTTTACAAGAGACTTATTTAATTCATTATTGGGATTGCAAACTGCATGTAATGTTTATAAAAGGTCAAAAATGTCAAAAATGTCAAAAATTGTATAAAAAATGAAGACCAGAACGCAAGTAATACTGTAAATGTATATTCGTTTTTTTTTTACTTAACGTATTATTTCACAAAGCGCTTTATTTTTGGATGCTCTAGTTTTATTTGTATTCTATCAGATATATACAATACAAAATATACGTCCATATACGTCCCACTGCAGAGCACGGACCTACTATACTACAATCAAGAGTTCGATTGAGAGTGGTTAGGCCATATAGTCCACCGCTCTGGCCTACTGGAGGTTGGCGGACTTTAAAATCATCCTAGTCAATCAAGTCAGTCTAGTCTTTACAATTAGTCGGGTCTAGTTTAACTTATTGCATTACAATCATTTAAAAAATGTAGCCCACATTATTTTAAGTTGTGATTATGTATTGCCCCTAGAATTAGCAAAGGTGGACGACAACCCAAACTCTCTTAAATAACTTAGAAACTGCTGAAAGAAGCACACAAATTGATGGGAATCAAGTCAAACAGTATAAAACATTGATAATTCAATGAATGCGTAACGATATTCCATTGTTGGATGAGTATCAGATCGCTTACTCAACGCAATGCAAATTTGTTCGCCTTGCTACTTTAAGGGTAGGGAAGGACAATCCAGTTCTGGTTTTAATTATAACCGTACCTTCGTTCAATGTATTCAACATTGTAGCCAAGTTGACAGTTAAATAATTGTTATAGCCTCGATACAGTTTTTAATAATGTAGTCATGTTGAACTTGCGGTATTAAAGTTGTAGTTTTAGAATCTGACGCTAGATGTCGTTGTATCAAGGCTGGCTTGAAGTATCAAAACGTAGCAAAATGTTTAAGACGAATAAAATATATATTATTGGATAAGAAAGTGTTGTTTAGTTTATGTGTCATACATAACAACAAAATATAAATATATACTATACATATATAATATATAGAAAATGCATAAATTAAATGCAAATTTCTAAAGTTTAATGACTGGATATTTTCGTCACAAAATTCACGTGATTTCCAGACGTGGTTCAAACATAAATTATGCTAAACTAAGGATTTAAATTCGCATAAATATTAAACACTGTGTTTGTTTTAACAAAAATAACTATAGCAAATGCATGCCATTAAATGTTTAGTTGTAACGGTATTATAAAGTCTATAATTTAAATCGTTTGTGGCCATACCGTCAAATGTCAGCAGTAGTTACTGAGATATATTAAACAGCATAAATTAGAACCGGGAGAAGGTGATATTGGCTTTTAAGGGAATGTTTTGAGAAAATAAAAGGGAATTTGTTTTTCATCACTACATAGGTACTTAAGCTAACGCCTGTATGCTTAAAAGGGTAGGTAGAGTTGTCACTCAGCACTCACATTTCGCCGTATTAAGATGTATTATTACCTTAGTTATGGATGAGCTTCCCATGTTGAACAAAATTTATAGTTCCAAGCAACTCGTATGTGGGTTTTCTCACGGAAAGCTCTTATAAATGGATTGATCAACCCGAGAATCAACTCAGTAACGTCATGTTCAAAGTCTACATAAATATTATACTTGAGTTGCATTTACAGAACCGTTGAAAAATAAGTATTATTTTATTTTATTATTCGTACAACGATTCCAACTTGACACAAACATAATATTATATAAATGTTAATACTTATTTATTAGTGGATTAAATTATTGTCAAAAATACGTATAACCTTCATTCAGATTGGTTTATTAAAGATGAGTTTAGATGAAAATACGTATTAATATTTTTTAATAACTACTCAATTTAATGACAAGAAGTGTTAAGGTTATTTTTATGAGATTTTTAGTAGTATGTCTTTGTGTCGTGCTAGATTAAACTGACACCTTCTGGCATGGCTTGGCAGGAATGGGCACGCTCGTCCGAAGTGGTACCACTGTCTCACAGGATATTGACGTAACAGCTTTGCCGGACCTATGCAATAAAAAAAAAAATCTTAGATACGTTATTGGTCTTTGAAGATTGGGGAAAGAAACGTAAGAAGGGTATTTCTAGGGTACCAAAAACTATTCCTAAAATTCGTTTCGTGGCAAATTATTTTAGACAAGCCTAGCTGGCTTATTTAGACTTAAAATAAATACCATTTCATCATAATTGTGGCAGACTCCGTGGCACATTTGGTAAGACGCCGACTGTGAAACGTGAAGCCGTGGGTTCGATCCCCGCACCGAGATAAATGTTTGTGTGAACCACAAGTATTTATTTCGGGTCTGTGTGTTTGTGGGACCGAAAAGTCTCTCGTAGTTCCCGATACCCACGACACAAGACTCGATCTTAGTGTGGGGTCAGGACTATGTATGTGAATCTTGAATGTATTTATTTTTAATCGGCATATCACAAACACTCATCACAATCCATAACTTTCAAGCAAGATATTACGCACTTAAATTATAATAATGTGTAATTATGTATATTTTTTGCCAATATCCATTAATAAATTAACACAAACTGTCTATCACATAATATTTAGTCGGAATTGCCTTTTAGAGATTTTAAACCAGTAAAAACTGAAGTTTTTATTCGATTCTTCCGAGTATTTCCCGAGAGGGCCTGGCTTCATCTCAGAGCTTAATGAGTTTTGGATAAGAGGTCTTTTTATAGCTTAAAAAACACGGATTTCTATTGTTTTTAATAGTGTTTCAATGTTATTTGTAATGGTAAGAGTTAAGTTTAGTTGGTTATTGGCTTTATAGATTTTACATCCATTACCAACAAACGAATACAATTCATAGGTGAAATTTAAAAAAAACATACATTTTTATATAATACCTAGGCCACATAATCACACATCACATTATTTTGAAATAAATAGATTTTACTAGATTCTATATATAATATACTACTGTGAAAGTACTCTTTCAGGTCTTGTAACGAGTTGAAACATGACCCTAAGGCTCTGGGTTCCATAACAAGATTGTGTAAATATTATTGTATTTCTTTTTTATATTCTAAACATTATTTTTCCGTGATTGGTCGTGTATGTAGCTAATGTCTGTTCATTCCTTACACTTGTGGTGTATTTGTTAAAACAACTATGGAGAAACAAACTATTATACTGATTTGTGCATATTCAGGTTAAACGGGTAATTTTGCTTCATAAACGTTATATTCGGCGATCAATATAATGTGTGGTATGAAGCAACGTGGTGTATAAAAGGGTTTGAACCATTGACGTAATAATATCGAGAGTGGACATCAATTTATACACTCGTATCAGTCAGAAATACAGACAGAGAAGGAAGATAAAGTATTACTTAGGAGTAACAGAGATAAGAGTTGCGGTACAGTACTACTTTATTGCTACAGTTTGTTAGCAATGTTGCTAACAAAATCTATGTGCTGCCAGTCAGAAACCATTGGAGCGAGAAGGAAGATAGGGGACTACGTAGGAGTGACAGAGATAGACGCTGTTGTTTGGTACCGCTTTACTGTTATAAATATTATGTTCCCGGTGTCGATTCTAGTATATCAATGGTCTGAAATGATGACAAAGTCATGCTCGGTTGAGCAAAAAGCGTGGATATGACGCAACTGTCCGGCCAACTGACGCATCCCTCAATCAGAATTAATTAGGAGCAGTTTGTTTATTGTCGTACATGTTTATATTATATGGATTGGTTTGTCGCCGTATTGATCTAGTGACTGGGGCCCGTGAGGTCCTAGCTGCGATTCTTAGGTTGGGGAATCTATTTTGTATGAGTTTTTCAAAAAACATTTTAAACAAGTTGTCCGTAGAATGGACGATAACGGCAGCGTGATATGTTCGTCCCTAAGAAGTGATATTATTGAGCTCGGCAAGCTGTGAAAGACACTAGTGTCAGTATCAGGAACTACGAGAGAATTTTCATTTCACACAAACATTTGTCTCGGTGCGTATAATAGTGTATTTTAATACATTGACAATGATAATTATGTTAACGGGGGTCATATTTGCGTAAAACTATCACCAATGCGATATGAGAGACGAACTGTTTCTAACCTTTTAAAATTAGTCTAAACACTGAAATTCTAACAGTAAGTAGTTTTAGAATACCTTCACCGCAGCGCGAAGATTGTAAAAGTTACAAAACTTCGCGATAACATCACATACTTGTGGTTAGTTTAATTGTGTGGAAGTTGCGTGGTATTGCACACATTTTCACATTTGTTTCGTTTTCAATGTCACGGTTGAAGTAATCAGAGCACGCGTTTTAATGTGCAAAGATATTTTTACGTGTTCTCGTAGTTAATGAAATTCGACCGTGATTTCATGTTTTGTAATTTTTGTTTAGATTTTTTCGTCTATATTCCTATACGTCAATATACTCAATACATAGATAAATGTCACGCCTTTTTCCCAGAAGGGGTAGGTAGAGGTGCAACTAGGACACCCACGATTCGCCTTATGCATTCCGTCCCATCATATGATAGGGGCGAGCCATATTGGGCATAAATTCCTGACTCAGAGTTGATAATTGCCCGACCTGGGATTCGAACCCGAGACCTCAGCTTTATCATCATACCGTAGTAATGCTTACCCCTTCGTAGACACAGAGTTGTGTTAACAATAGATTGTCAGGAAATTAGTCTCATTTGCGTCAAGTAATATAATAATAAAAAAAACACTACCTGTTCCGGTAATAACAACATTTTATAAGTCTTGTTTAATCGGGCATTCGTATTTCGATCACGACAGTGCTCAATTAGTGTCTTGTCAACGTTTAAACAAATCTTATGCAAGATTATAAGGTATTTTTAATGCTTTTAGTTTTGAGTGCCATTCTGGACGCCATCTTTATAAAACCGCTTTATAATATCACGTGAATGTTAAATGTTATGATCTTCAAATGATAGACATGCTCGAAGATTTGTTTGTTAAAATTTAATAATTTTATACGGGGTCCGCGCAGCGTGACTAGCAGCTTTTTTCTGAATGATTTAACTTTAATTTTTTACATTGTCATGTCTGAGTGACCCCATTGACTGTTAAAGGTAACTGCAATGTGGTCCACGTAGTCTCAACTAGCGAGAAACAATTACGAGTATCTTTTACTAATCGACGCAATTATGCCGGCCTGTCGCCTACCTCACAGGTCGCTAAGTTCGGGAGTATAAGGAAGACAGTTGCAAAGGAATTCCAATCCAGATCGCTGGACCGTGCGTTACCTACTAAGCCAACGGCGCGTTTATATCTATCTGTTATGTACCAAAGAACTTCCGAGTTGAATACCTTCCTTTCTAGATTGTATATATTACGTTGGCAAACCTGTACAACTGGCTCTGGTTTTTAATGTACTAACACTACAATTATTCTCGGTGTCAGGCTGACCGATTGCATCCGAAACACCGAACTGCGCTCTAGAACTCGCATTGCGGATGTAGGGTGCAAGGCGGCTACATTAAAATGTAATTGGGCAGGGCACGAACTCGAATGCATCCAAACCATTGGGCCAGGCTACAAGCTGGATTCCCGCGAATGGCCGGAGAAAACGCGGAAGACCGGTGCGAAGAAGTGCGAAGAATGCGGTGGAAAGACGAGTTGGATGCATTCAAGCCAAAATGGCAAGAGCTCGCAGAGGACAGGGTCGGGTGGAGGAAAAAAGGGCAGGCCTTTACCCAGCAGTGTGACACTTTATAGGCTATAAAAAATAACTACACTTATACATAAATACACGGACGTGTCCTCAAGGATGCAGGTAAAAGAGTACCGATGCAGTATGTAACGAAAATTTTCATCCTCAACTAGAGATTGATACTGCCGTGATTTTTAAAACATTTTAGTCACGAGCATTTAAGATTTTTCAGACTGAAATACTTACCCAAACTGGACTGCCTGACTTTGTAATTCGAACCTAAGACTTCATATTCCATGCTGCAGCACCAATGATAGATACCTTTCACGTATATTAAAAATGCATGCGTGCGTGGTGGCCTGTTGGACGCGGCTGCCTACATGTACGCGATGGTCGCGGGTTCAAATCCCAGGGCACACCTCTGACTTCGGAGTCATGCGTCTATTGACAGTTAATCACCACGCACTATAACGGTGAAGAAAAACATCGTGAGGAAACCTGCATACCATAGCTATTTGTAAGAATTTTAATGGTAAAGACCGCCAGCCAACCCGCACTAGGCCAGCGTGGTGGACTATATGGCCTAATCACTCTCAATCGTATTCTCGATTGGAGAGTAGGCCCGTGCCCTGCAGTGGGACGTATATGGGTTGATACAATACAATTCAAAAAAATAAAAAACATATTCACACAAAAATCAAAGCCTTCTTAATCAAACTTTCATTTGTAGAAGGGTAACTCGAATACTCAACAATGAGCGAATACGACTTAATACAGTACACATAAAGCAGCTTTCACTTTCCGCAAAGTAATTATCCCGCGTTTGTATATTCTTCCTTAAAACTGCATAGCAACGCGATCCGGCCCGCAAGGTCGTCTACATATCGGCTAAGGCTGCACGAACGCAGGCACTAAACGGGTGGCAACATGCAACGGTCACGTGACTAAGAGAGCGGATATACCGGAAAATATATACTGCTTTGTATTATTATGGCGGCATGTGCTGGTTAAGGGGTAAGTTTTTTTTTATACGGCGGTCTTCGTGGTGCAGTTGGTCACGAACTGTGAAATAGCAGGCAGTTTGATCATAGATCGAAGTAAATGTGTGATCCGCATGTTTTGGACTTGTGTTTTGAGGCATAATAGACTGAAATTAAATGAAATTTGTTTAAAATGAGACATAAGGCTAAAGCTACAGGGACGTAGACACTAAACGGATGGCAACATCCAACGGTCACGTGACTAAAAAGAACGGATACACCGGGAAATATAATATTATGTCGGCCTTTGTGCTGTAACTGGAGTTATCCAGTTAAAAAGGCGTGTGAACTGGGAGTTGCGGGTTCGATCTAAAACCGAGACATTTTTTTTGTGATTCACGAAATCCGTTTCGGGTGTGGTGAAGCCATAAAAGTCTCTACTAGAGCCAGTTACGTACGAGACATTAGAAACAGTAATACAAAAATAAGTCATGAATAAAGTCATACGGATACTTAAAATCTGCTAGCGTGGAGACAATGGCGATATATGAAATATGAACGAGATGAATTCAGTGATCTCAAATTTAATAATATATTTCATTTTCATCGTCGAACATAAGTCTAAATCAAGAATTTCTATTGCTCCAATTTCGAAGCTGCGTCCAACAGTTTCCTGCAATCTTATTTATTTATTATGCAACATTAACATTATGCTTACAATTTTCTTATTCAAAGCATATTAGGTACACATATGTATACATATGTAATATATATATTTTTTTCTGGTAAACGTAACAATTGTAAAGTATGAATGAAATCTTAAGAATGTTGTCATCTATTTAGAAAATAATACGTCCATTACAGTTATCAATTACATTCAGTTATGTAATATAGAGCTAACATGATATTAAACATTAATACGCATTAATAAGACGGAAGAAATAGGACAATGCCTCCATGCAAAAAACTAAGGATATCTTTCACAATTATAATTGTATCAGATAAAAAAAAAACGGTCAAGTACGCTTACCCAACAGTCCCGGGTTCTGTATATAATTAGTGTTAATAAAAGTCTAATGGTTGTTATCTGTAATGTGGAAGCCATTAGCATATTTGAGTCAGGAAGGATTCTATATTTGCATAATTTATTCCAAGGTACATTTAAATTGGACATTATAAAACTTGTTTTTTAGCGTGCTCGATGAGGTTAATGTTCGATTGTAGTGGGTTTATCAGTTTAATAGCAGATTTCATTGGTTATACTTAGGCACTTTTAAGTTCAAAAAGATCCGAAGAATTGTTCTTCCATGTCGGATACTGTCGTTTTCTTAAGAGGAACACGTATCCTGGCTTCAAAATCAGAGCTTCGTGGTAAATAACACCTCGACCAGTAACACGACGCTCGCTTGTTTCATCTGTCTTACCATTCGTATTATGTATATTATTGAACAGTTTGGCAAAAACCCTCGGTTACTCTCCATATTAAAATCCTATTCTGCATTAAAAGAAAAAAAAAAAGAAAAGTCTATTAAAATAATATAAACTAAATTACATCCCAAGTGGTTTCTATTGAATCAAAGCTCTAGACTCTCTTTTATAATGGGCTGCGTTTATTATGAAATGAGTGCTCGCGGCGTTTTCATTTGTTTTGTGCGGAACCCCAACATTATGGCTGTTACTTCATACATTTAACAATGTAATTGTCTGTTGGTCTCGATTAGGTTTACGATAGTTACAAAACCATTTCAAATAGGCCGTTCTAATATAGAGCATTTTATGTCAAACAGTAGAATGGTGTTGCATATTACAACTTTGCTTATTTCGTCTCATTAAGTACGTGATCTGTTAGTAACGGACCAGACGCGGCTGCTAAGGAGGCGGTCGTGGGTTCGAAACCCAGGGTACACCCCTGGCTTTTCGGAGTCATGTGTGTATTTATTGTCAATTACCATGCAATTTAATGGAGACGTCTTTAGCAAACTTTACTGCATACCATAGAGATCTAACCAAGATTTTCTATGGTATGAGAAGTTCAAACCTCACTAGGCCGGCGAAGTGGACTATGGCCTAACTCCTCGCAATCGAACGCTTGTTTGTATAGGAGGCGATTATAGGCTGACACCATGCTAATAGCGTGTACAAATGGTGAAGTGAAAGGGAGTGACGACGTCGTACTTATGTGGCCTTTCCCGAAATCGAAAGGGGAGCTGATCAGCTTTCCTTTAATTAAAAATTGCAGCTTACGTTAACTTATAAGCCAAATTATTTTGAACATCCATGCATGAAATATACTTTCTTAGAGTAGGTAGGTTTATTAACAATGATTTCTATCGCCATTAATAGATAATTTACAATTAATACATTGACAGCCTCCGTGGCGCAGTTGGTTAGACGCCGGCTCGATCCCGCACCGAGCCAAATATTTGTACTGTACTGTATCAGCCCATACACGACCCACTGCAGGGCACAAGCCTCCTCTACAATCGAGAGTACGATTGAGAGTGGTTAGGCCATATAGTCCACCACGCTGGCCCAGTGCGGGTTGGCAGACTTTTACATACCATAGAAATTTATACAAATCGCTATGGTATGCAGGTTTCCTCACGATGTTTTCCTTCACCGTTATAGTGCGTGGTGATTGACTTTCAATAAACACATGACTCCGAAAAGTCAGAGGTGTGCCAAATATTTGCCAAATATTTGTGAGGCCCTCAATTTCTCGGGTCTGGATGTTTGTGAGATCGAAAAGCCTCTCATAGCTTCTGATACCCACGACACAAGCCTTTATCGATATTAATGTGGGATCAGGACTATGTATGTAAATGTTGCGTGTATTTATTTATTATACACACGCAACATCATATGTTCAGAGCTGTGTGACCTAGGACTTAGAGTTTTTTTTAACGATTTATCGATTTTGTCTTAGAAAAAAAATCGTTAACTGATAAAAGATTAGTCATCAGTCGAAAAATTTGGGGTGTCTGACCCCTAAGTTTTTGACAGACAAAAATCTACCTAAAGTTTAACAATCCAAAAAAAAAATCAGTGAAAAAAAATATCACTCAATATATTGTTCATATTAAAAGTATAAAAACAATGGTGTTATTGATCTTTTGATTGATTTAATTTTAATGCACCTTATTACCATTAATATCAGCTGTCAGCATTCCAGCATAAGTTTCCTTTGTGCAAATTTCCTCATTTTACCCGAAGCAAATTATTATTAGTTGACTTATAGCGCACGCGTACAAATTTAGACTAAGACAAAAAGATAATGAGCTGTAATTTGACACAAACGTCGGAATCGTAACAAAAACAAGTAATAAATCGGGAACAATTTGTAATGTTCATAGTGGCTATTTGAATATCCTTGAATGGATCAGCGTGGAGTAATTACTGTCCACTTATTGGACCCATTACTCGGCTATGTTCCATCTCGTTACGCGCACACAGAGATTAGCTATGCGATGCTATTTCAATTTGATTGTTGGGTTTTTTTTCTATATACACTTGTTAATTAGCTCTAATGTCTTTTCTGTAATAACACACTCCTGATAATATTCGTATTATTGCTTTTAATCAAATGTTTTTGCTTCAGTGAAGAAAGGAGTAACGATTACTTCTGAATACTTTTGTTATATATGTAAATGTGCCTTTGGTATATATAAAAGCATGAAGGAGACAAACACTGGTAGATTTCATATTAATTATAAGTTTGGAATATATAGCTTTTGACTCGTCTTCGTCTCCATCGAACGTAGTACTGTCAGAAATCAATTTTAACATGATTGTCATCATTGTCTGCGGTTTTCTCAACGAATGCCTGAATTTATTTATCGTATTGTTATAAAACTAGGCTCAGATTGTTTTTGTCAATCAGTTCAAAGTGAACCTTCATAAAGGTTATTGGATAATACTGTACGAAGGTTGAATAGGTAAACGGTGACGCGCTAAAAGGATTGTACGTGCATAAAAATTCAATTGACACTGGGAAACGCGTAAGGAATTAATTTGGACCGCGAGAAAAGAATCATCTGTCTTTGGTTACTTTTTCGTTGGTACGAGGATTTTCGCATGCGCTCCTAAAAATACCGTTGTATATGCAATGTAAAATCCATTTTTAAGACCTAAGTGAATATGTGAAACTCCTAGCCTAGTGTATAAATATGCAGGTGGCAATCTGGCTTAGTTGTGTCCATCAGCGAGATCACGCACTAAGTACGTTAACGTATATATTTGTAATTCATTATATTGTTTATCACGATTTGTACGAAGGAAATTGTCGATAGGTAGCCTGGCTATTTAAGAGTTTTCCCGAGCATTTCTATAGTACGTGAAGTTCACCAATCCGCATTTGGCTAGCATAGGGGATTAAAGCTAAAAGTCACCTGATTCGTAAAGTTAGTCTACGCTTAGCAGTGGGAGCATATGGGCTGTTATATTATTACGAGTGTACTGTTTAATTAATACTAATATAAGGCGCAGTTGTGCTGTGGTTCAATTACAACGCTGAGGTCTCTGGTTCGAATCTCGGGTGAGGCGAATATTGGATTTTACCATTCATCAGCCCGAAGTCAGAATTTTGTGCCCGATGTGGCGGTAGGCTCGCCCCCCATCACGTCATGGGATGGAACACACAAGGCCAAACGTGGTTGTTTTGCCTTCAAGTAGCCCCTCTGCTTGCTTATTCTGGTAAAAAAGGCGTGAGTTTATGTATGTATGTATGTTAACATATTTTCATAGCATTTAATATCTTCCAGTAGCATTGAGTTTAGTATGCTCTAATCGTTCTCACCCAGACCTACTTCGGACAAAGCCTATGTAATTTAATATGTCGATAATTAGTGTTCAGCTTGAGGTCGATGAAAGTAATTATTTGTTTATTCCAACCATAATTACTTGTGTAATGCACCTTAATATGTGTAGGTAGCTAATACATAACGTATAATCGATATTTTTATTATGTTCGAGGTTGAATATAATTGCTTAATTAGGTATATAATTAGTTTGCCATAATATTGGTCATTGCGAAAAAAAAATAGTGTAGAGAAACATATGTATTGCTATAAGATTGAAAGAGAGATACAGTTCGATAATCGTAATTAATGACGATCATAAAGCATTTTTTATATTTTCTACTCACTTATATGAAATAGAACTGAATAGTGTGTGTATTTTTTATTAAACAAAAATAAGTTCAATAAATAATTATACGTTAAGCTTGCAATTTCATCAAGACGAAGAAAATAACTTAGTACTCGTATTTACTGCCGGGATTAATCCGATAATGCTAAGAATTCGCATCCATAGAAAATGAAATTACCATAGAAAGTTTGCGATAGTAATCGTATTTAACATTTCTGCAATTTCCGGGATATTTTAGATTTTAACGTAGTCATTTGCATGTTCTTCGATTTCTAAATGGCTAATGTTAAATCCGATAACTTGAATGTCATTTAGGTTATGTAAGACACCACTGAACGATTAAGTAGATACCTGAAAGATCTCCAAAAGCTTTTCTATATCTGATGGGCGCCGACCCGCATTAGGCCAGAGCATGGTGGATTAACATTTGTGCTATTAGGATATTTCTATTCAGCCGAATAGCGATCACTGTAACTAGATGTTAGAAAAACACCTAAACGTGTCACGTTTTTTTTATTACATAGGTACGGCGAACGAGCAAACAGGCCACCTGATGGTAAGTGATCACTGCCGCCCATGACCAACCACAACGCTAGGTTCATAGAAGTGTTGCCGGCGCTTAATATCAGGATGGCAACGGGAAGGAAAAAGGATGGGAAGAAGAAAGGGGTATTGAGCATCCGGCAACCTCACTCACGATTTCACGAGTGAGATTGCAGCATGTCTAACCTTTTTCTTTTTCCTATTCTTTTTTCGTCCCGGTCCCTTTCCGATATGTAGTCAATTTACGAACCTCAGGCTGTAAAGTTTCCTCTTCCAAAGAGTACTTAGTCTGCCTAACTTTACTAATGCCAGCGTGATCACACATACCATTGCAATTGCATCGATCCTTGTAATAGCTTCTAATCGTCTTCAAGTACAAAGATATAAGTAGAGCAATTTAAATTCCGCAAACAATAATTGTTCATTCACCGCACGTTGAAACTGAGAAGTAATCGTGTTCTATCAGTTTGTGTAATAGATATTTGCATATACACATAGATTGAGATAATTAAGTAAGTACTGCAACTTTAGAAATCCACACACAGTGTGAATACCTAAAAGGTCGCAGGTCGATGTAGATTGGTATGAACAGGTCGCTCCGGATATTATTGCAGGAGCCCTATTTTACAGCAATAGATTTCTTTGGATTTTACTTTTGTTGATGGGGTTAATAGCTTTGATTTTACTGGATGTAGGTCTCTAGGTCCCTCATATGTGACAGGCCGCCTGTTTGTACCACCGCAATGTCTATTTCTCCCGCCAAACAGTGGTGTAAATGCAATGTTGTGTTCCGGTTTGAAGGGCATTGTAGTCAGAGTAACTACGGGATATAGTGAGACAACATCATATGTCTCAGTAGTGCGAGCTCAGTACAATACCAAGCATTGCTTTGTAATTCATGGTGTTGTTTGGTATGCTCCTGTCTGCCATTAGGCGTATGACATACTCGTCTCGCCATGCATTACAATCAAAAGAATGTAGAGTTCCATTTTGATGATTTTTTTCTACATCCAATGTAATATAATTTCTTACAATCATATTTTCATTTTCTGAAATCCAGATTCGCCGCGAATACGTTAAATAAATATTATTGAATTGACCAACAAAAAACAAACATAAAATATTAAAATTCGCAAAAGAAATATCTGAGTCATTTATTCACAATAAATTCAGTTTTACGACCGTCTGTGCACATAAATAACTATTGGAAGATTCAATCGATCCGGTTTAATTTCTTCATTACATAACGCCTTGCATAATAAGTCAGCTGATGCACTTAAAAATACGATGTTTATTTTCCATGTTATATTATTATATAACTTAGTAGAAAATATCGAACAATGCTTCGTTTCTGATTGGCTTTTAGATACAATAGCTAGACTCTAGACGAATTATATACATATGTATAGTACCACTTACTCGGCGATTAATCATGACCTCTTAAATTATATAAAGCTTAATTAAGTCTCTGGAGCAGTTGGTTATAAGGTTGTGAAACCAGACGGCGCTGGTTCAATCCCCGTACGAAAGTTTGTGAAGCTCACACGTATTTATATCAGGTCCGAATGTATAACATTTGAGATCGAAAAGTGTATCGTTGATTCTGGTGTATGAGTCATGACGTGGTATCTTGCTTTGGGGTCAGGATTACACACATGTTTTATTAATTTAATTGAATTAATACATTGTTAATATCATGCTACGTTTTGTATGCTAGCATTTTCTAAAAAGTTTTTCCGAAAGTCCTCCCCTAAAAAGTGTAGAATTTTGTGAAGTCAATATTTAGACTAAAGAGTATATCACGCGAGCCAAAAGTAATTATTATAATACAGAAAATGACTATATATCACGAAAATATTAAAATACTAGTCTAAATATAATTGCTACTATACTAGATCGAAACAGTGTCGAGGATAAAAATCTAGGCTGAATTTGTTTATGCAAAACATTTTTTAGATTATTTAATAAAATATTCCAAATTGAAATTATAGCTTTGTTAATAACCTTGGTCCGCATTGTTCGAAAGCCGATAAAAGTCACTCACAACTGTTAACTGAACAATGTCAAATAAGATATTTTTTCTATTGATAAGATCACGACAATTGATTAACAATTGACCGCGGCGGTCGACGCTGACAAATAATAATAATTCACTATGATGAACGTCTTAAGAAGGCAGTAATTGACAGTTTTATCTGCTATCTTTGAGATAACAATTTAGGTACAATATTATTAAGCCTTGTCCACTTGACATGTTCACGGCGGTCGCGGGTTCAAATCCCAGGGCACACCTCTGACTTTTCGGAGTCATGTGTTTATTGATAGTCAATCGCCACGCATTACAACGGTGAAGGAAAACATCGTGAGGAAACCTGCATACCATAAAGATTAGTAAAAAATCTATTGTATGTATTATGTAAAGTCCGCCAACCCGCATTAGGCCAGCGTGGTGGACAATATGGCCTAACCGCTCTCAATCGTCCTCTCGATAGGGGAAGCTCGTGCCCTGCAGTGGGACGTATATGAGCAGATACAGTACAATGCATTATTAAGCCTTTAATATGTATACCAGGAATTTTTACACTGACATAGCAATACGATACATTCGGTTATTCCAGTTGCAACAATTATGTCGGCCTGCTCGAAACCGGATATACATTGATTGGTCTATATCCGGTAATTCTTAAGTCCCTAAGACGGCTTTTATCGGGAGACGAATATGCTAACACCAGTTTGTAACAATAGTATTTTAAGCCACAGTCGTTTTGTATCGTATACCTTGACCTAGTTAGAATATACATATAAACCTTTTTTGGGATATCTAGCACATGAATCAAAATATCTGTCTGTCAACAATCTCCCTTGAAATTATGGAGTTACGACTGCAGTTTAAAGCCAATGTTTGTACAGTTTGTCAAAATATTTAGGATAAAACATACCTTTGAATGCATTTCTATCATTAATATCATTTTCAATTACTATTTCATACATAAATGAAAACATAGTACCGTTCTGACTATAACTTAATTTTAAATTTACATATATACATACATAAAGTCACGCCTTTTTCCCAGAAGGGGTAGGAAGAGGGTCTCCTGGTAGCAACTCGGAAACCCACGTTAAAATTTAATTTGAAATCTATTTGCAATTAATATAATCATAAAAAGCCATTTCATTGTTACAATTTAAAAATAATTCACACTTGAAATAGCTAGCCTAAGAATTCCTTTATTCTTATAGTACAGAAATAATATTATTTTGTGCTCTATTTTTAAAATAGAATAAATCAAAGGCATTTAAGGATATTGCACACTAAATTTGGAAAGGAGGAAATTTAAACCGATAAAAAATAATTGTTGCTGTGTCATTCAGAACGCAATACTGTTGGCGGGCAAATGCACTTATAATTTTGTAATATTACATGATATAGTATCCAAGAGATGTTTTCTAACTTGTTAACGTCTGGTTAAGTGTTCATTAAATACCGTACACACAAGCAAACTGTTTTACTGACACGACTAGTTAATACACCCAATTGCCAATGCAATGAATAAAGAAGTTGAGTATCCCGCAGTAACAGACGACATAATCTTGATCTACATAATGGCTGGTCGAAATCCAATTCGTATTGATTTGCAAAACGCGATAACTTAGGTTTATTAATATGACGGGTTGACTATCGTGTAAGGTCTAGTTAAGGTTGCCGGAAGGTGCTGGATGCAGGCCACTTCCATGTGGACATCCTTTGGGCGTGTGAACTGAGCATTGTTCAGCACTGGACTTCCTAGACCTGAAGGGAGAGAGGTGGTTTCTATCCAGACGTATGCCAATATACGTCAAGCTCTCTGACAATCTCTCTTGAATGACAACAAAGAATCTTGCCTCACGTTGTTTTCTGTGAGATAGTGGTGTATTCATGGCCTTACGTGTCTTGCGACTTAATGAAATTGGCTCTTGTGGATCCGGTATTGCCTAATACAAGCGGTATTGTCGAATTCACAATTATCTGCCTACTTAATGTTTTAACAGCGCAATGTCACTCTTTTTTGTGGTATATGCAGTTCGCTAACTTGCATTAGGGCAGTTTAGAGGACTATGTCCTATACCTTCTCAATCGAACTGTGCGTTGTATAGGAGACTCGTGCCTCGAAAGCAACATACTTAACGATTAATGTCTCCGGGTGATTCGCGCGATCGCACGCAGTATTAAATAAAGTTTTGAATGATGTAGTTTTTTTTTAGTTGCAGTCGTGAAACTACCAATTACCGCTCTGCTTGAGCCGTCATTTTCACTAATAACTAAATACATAGCTCAATAACCAACAGTTTTACAATCATTGTAATGACCAAACATTCAAAACACGCAATTAGTCACTGTTTCAATCCGGTAGTGACGCATGGTCTTAACTTTCCAGGTCCGGTGTTGTTCCCCCCCTCCCCCGCCGGCGACTCCTCGCAGACCAGCGGCGTGAGGGTAGGCGCCTCGGGCTACGGGTTCGTGCCGCCCGGCTCCCAAGGTAAACCCTACGGACGGTGAATTGTCAACTAGTCAATGGAGCACTAATGTCTACGTAATGTAACGATACGAGGTGGGCCAAAGTTATCACAATTTTCAAAACTTATAACCTTAAACTTTTTTTTGTAATAATAATTATTTTATTATCAGATAATTATTATTTATTAAATATTTATTTACTGCTGTAATCTCCTATCTGTAGGATATTTTGATGCTGTTGTTTATAATTTTTGTACAATTTTTTAATAAAATGTCTTTGATGATAAATCTTTCAATCGAACAATACCCTTGTGTTATGACTCGCACCACATTGTTACAGAGTGGTCGCTTATATGTCACAACGTGCAATCCCTATATTTATTTAATATTGTTATTTTCTTAACAGCCATATTAGCTGAATCTGTATGTTGTATGTAGAAGTTTGTGACAAATAAATTTATTTTTATTTAATCACAATACGTGGAAAAAAATGTGATAACTTTTGCACCACCTTGAATAGATTCATGTAGTTCAATTTATTTATATCCTTCTTTCAATGTATATTATCTTTTTATCCTAATTATTTATTCAATTTAATAGTGAATTTTATTAGCTAATGTCTCGTTACAATACGTATAATCTAAAATATTTCAATATGTCATTCTGCAATGTACATGCGGAGTGACATATTGATAGTAAATTATTACTTTTGTTAAATATTTTAGTAGTTACAGTTTAATATGCATGGGTGTTGCATGACGTAGTGGAACATATTGGAGCTTAACCAAATCGGGATATTGTTATAACATTTCAAATATCGAAATTGATGGATCAATTCGATGGGCGTCTTTTGTCAGATTTGTAATGTAATTTAGTGATATTGTTTTTATTGTTATAAGCTGTAAATAGTGCCCATGTTAGTTTAATAATTTATGTAATAAACTTATGAATACTATAATGTTTTATTTATGTCCTGTATTGTTAAGTTGCACAATTATGCATGTCAGCACGGAGGTAGAGTAGAAAGTCGGTTACCACTAATTCACCATCGGCTATTCATACACAATGAAACACGGTTTCTAATATCGCTTAAATTCTTATGGATGAGGCAATGGAAGTATTGTATGAAATATGAATATTGCGGTGTATTGTAGGGGTAATTTTATTATCATGTAGTTTCACTTAGCGTTTTTTTAAACAAATTATTGCATATTACATTTTTTGCTTGTTACTAGTTCATGCAATATTAATAGCGCAGGGCACAAAGGACGTATAGCGCATTATCAGCTCTTTGTAATTTCATCTTTATCGTCCCTACTTATAAAGCAGCAATTGTAGAGATTCTAGCATGAGTTTTAAGCCTTTACAGTTCTGAGGTCCATGTGCTTTAAACATTTGTTCTTGTCTACAAATCCAGTCATTACACCTATCACATTATTACTGGTTAGTGCAAATTGCTACATACATTGAACAGCCTCCGTGGCGCAGTTGGTTTAGACGCCAGCTGTAAAAATAGGAGCCGCAGGTTCGATGTCCGCACCGAAAAAAAAAAGATCAGCAATGATTTATTCCGGGTCTGGCTGTTGTTAATTATTAAGTTAATATTGAAAAGTCAATCGTAGTTTTTGATACACATGGTGCAATACTTGTATCTTAATGTGGGGCTGGGACTAAATGTTGGATAAATTTAGTTCAAAATTTCTTGTTTATTTGAATATAGAATCGGTGTGAAACCGAACGTATTTTTACTATAAAAAATTTTTTCTATAAAAAAAAACATCAAGAGAAGTTTTATTTAATCTGATTAAATAAAAAAACAGTATTAAAATATCAAAAGTCAAATATTAAATAGACTATTTCAATTTATTTGAAGCGTGAATGCAAAATTTAGAGTGTTTCGTAAATTTTTAATTACAAAGCTTACTGATGACGTCAATCTCAAATTGAAAGATCATCCTTTAAATGTTCGGATTCCATTTGCTATTATACTCGTAACTAACATTAAGTTCTATTTAATAAACAATGAGATCTCTAGTGTCAAGGGTGATGGAAAGTCTGAAGATTCTATTTTATATACAATATGTATTATAAATTATTACTGTATTACTTAAAACATTTTGAATATTGGCTGAGCGTCGAATTTTCAATCAACAGGAGAAATTCTATTGTTATTCTATTCCGAGAAATAATAGTGCTTTTTGATATTTTTTATTTAGAGAATCTGTTGAATTGTTAAAGTTATTCTTCCGATGGTATTCTAACGATTGAAATATCAGCCTTAAAAGTCCTCAACATATAAACATTTTATACATACATTCCACAATTATAGCTCATTAAAATATATAAAAAGGTTTTAGACCGCGTTTGTATGATAGGCAATAGTTTCTGTACTGGTACTTAAATACCCTGAAGTAATTTTCAAACTGAGATGAGTTAGGCGATCCAAGCATAGATGCCAGTCACGGATAACTCATTTAACATACATATTTTAAATCAAAATACTAGTACACATACCGACCTACTCCATCTGAGAATCGAATCCGGGACCATAGAGTTGACTACCGAATGTAGCTACCCCCTTTTTTAATGAGGGCAAAAACTAATTATGGCTCCCTTCCCGCAAACGCTGGGAGACAGCAGGAAGGGTATGTTGGGATCACCGGGCTCCCAGCTCGGCGCCCGGATGTTATTGCCGAACTTGGTCCCTTACGCTGAAACCCTACGCCGGCATACCAACCAAAATCCCTCGATGGCCCTCTTCGCGCATATCAGGGCGACTGCAGTCCTTGCCAGCGAAATTCGCCCGGTACTATTCCGCAGCCACTCTATGCTGTTCAGACACCTATGATCTCGTCCGTCATGATAAGAAAAAGCGCATTCGCGTCCTTATTAGCCTTTTCACCCGTTCGCCTCAGGACCACTTTCGGAGAGGGCGTCCTCCATGTGCACCTAGTTACTCCAAAAGTGGGAACATTAGTCACTTTAGTCACCTTTTACGACAGGCAGGGGATACCGTGGTGGAATTCTTAACGCCTTCTAGCCACAGGGCAGAAAATAGCTACCCCCTGGCTAAAAAAGACAAACGAGCTACAATCAATGAAGTTCCGATAAAGTTAACTTAGCATAAACAAACATAACATAAAAGTATAGTTTGCAATGGTCAGCTGTGTGCAAATATTCGTGATCGATCTGACAATAGTCAACAAAAGAAAATAAATAAATTGTATAGGGAAACGAGTGTCTGGGCAGCAAGGTCGCCGGCGCACGAGCACAGTCGAAAGGTATTTTTTGGTATTAGTATGGCCTTAGGCACAAGTCATTTAGAACAAAGGGGCTATACTATATATTATTTATAGGAGGATAGGAAGGTGTACACTGGGGTATCCTGTTCTAGTTGAGAAATAAATGATCTGGCTAGCGTAGATCTTCTATAACTCATTTTTTTGGGATATTTAGCAATCTGTTTCAAAAAGGACGACCAAGTTATACATTGTAAAAGCATAAATGTAAAAGCAAGCATTTAAATAAATAAAATAAATTATTTGACACCATTGTCATATAACTCACCATTAATTGGTAACTTTCGGGCGCCGCCTTGTAGCTTTATAAAGTAAACAGTATTTTTACATAAAACTACAAAAAGTATCAGAGTGGATTTTAGTGTGATAAGTTCGAATTTTTTTTTTATAAAATAACTAACATGACTACATGCACACTTAAAAAATTTGTGGCGGTGATCCATTTATTTTAAGGACTTAAAATTATACAACGTTAAGGCCAAGAAACATAACGAAATCTACGCATTTCATAATTTTTTAAGTGCACGATACTTAAATATGATACGTAACGACAATTAAATTAAAAACTATTAATTTTAAAATTTTGGTTTTGGTGATGTTACGAAAACTACTGCACATAATTGGATGCGGTTCGCACAGTTGTATTTTTGTAGGTCTAACTTAAAATCTGATGAATTGTATATCTTGATTCGCCCGAGTTTAGAGAGTGATTTTTTAAAATTGGGACAAAATTGTTGGTAAGCATAATGTAAGTTAAATAAACGCAGTTTAATTGGACAGCCTCTGTGGTGCAGTTAGTTAAAAGCCAACTGTGATACGACAGAACACGTGTTCGATCTTCACACCGAGACAAGTTTTGGTATAATCTACGATTATTTGATTCAAGTCTATATGTTTTAGGCCAAATGTCTCGCAGTTTTTGATACCCTCCACGCAAGATTAAGGGCGTAATTCACGGACCGTTTTAAAACTTACTTAATCGGATGGTTTGTCTTCTTCACTCAAACGGAATTCAAAAGTCGATCGAAAGAGACAAAACATTCGATAGCTAAAATAGGTTTTAAAACTGTCTATGAATAAGGCCGATATCTTACTACGGTGTCAAGAGTATGTTTGACTGTTGGGTTTATATGTTAATTTATTAATACAAAACTGGATTGTGATGGTCGACATTAATTCCCATTCTAAACTGTAGTTGCACAACCCACAGTTTATGAGTAACACGTACTGATCGTTGCGATTGCCTGAAGGCATACAATACATTAATTAATGGTTATTCGACGTTAAGGAAGTTCTATTTTATAATGTGAAGGCGATCGTCGTTTGTAACTTCCTTAATTTTTGTCAGAAATATGATGCATAGCCATTTTGAGAAAGGGAGCGGAAAGGTACAGGCAAAATTAATTAAAAATTAATCATGTTTTTGGTAAGCTAGTATTGGTCGTTTTACGTACACTGACTCATTATATGATCAAAAGTTATCTAATTCCGATCAAATGAATTTAATATCTCTAAATTCTCATAACGTAGACTCGAACCCAGTATTTTACGACGTAATAAAAGATAACATACATACATACATAAACACACGCCTTTTTACCAGAAGGGGTAGGCAGAGGTGCTACCAGAACACCCATGTTTCGCCTTGTATATTCCGTCCCACAATGTGATAGGGGGCGAGCCTATCGCCATATCGGGCACAAATTCCTGACTCCGGGCTGATAATGAAGAAAAAAATCCAATATCACTTTGCCCGACCCGGGATTCGAACCCGAGACCTCAGCTTTGCAATCGTACCGTAGTACCACTAAGCCACCGAGGAAGTCGAAATAAATCGTTGAATAAAAGATAAATCTTATATAACGTCAGAATTATTGTAAAACTAAAAGTATCTGCGTAATTTCTATTTGTATAAATTTCTATGGTATGTAAAGTCCGCCAACCCACACTAGGCCAGCGTGGTGGACTATATGCCCTAACCACTCTCAATCATACTCTCGATTTCAGAGGGGACGTGCCCTGCAGTGGGACGTATATGGGCCGATACAATTTCTATTGTGTAATAAAGACAATATTTTTATAGGCAAATATGTCTATCTCATATCTATGACTGCCTCAGTGGCGTAGTGGTACTACGGTATGATTGCAAAGCTGAGGTCTCGGGTTCGAATCCCGGGTCGGGCAAAGTGATATTGGATTTTTCTATTCATTATCAGCCCGGAGTCAGGAATTTGTGCCCGATATGGCGATAGGCTCGCCCCCTATCACATCGTGGGACGGAATATACAAGGCGAAACGTGGGTGTTCTGGTAGCACCTCTGCCTACCCCTTCTGGGAAAAAGGCGTGTGTTTATGTATGTATCAGTGGCGAAGGCTCCATATAACTCGATTCCCTGCGGCTTACCTTTTGTAATTTATCATTACACTATAAACAAGCAAATTTTTCAAAATTATTTGTGTAATATCTAAACTCATTTTATTCAACGACATCTGTCGGCCACATAGGTAAATATTACTGCGAAGGCGCATAGCAAACTCGTAATTAGATTGCGCCGCGTTGCGACCTCTGGCGAATTACTGCCAAAATTGTTCGGCTTATTGAATAACAATGGCGCGGCCCGTGCGCCGACCCTCCGCGTCGGCTGCATGTTACGCATTGGTGTGACATGGTTGTGTATTTTGCAACAAATCACGCAAAATTGTACCTTAAACTTATAATGATTTAAGGTTCAATTTCCGTTAAAAAAGCAGGAGGCATGCTGTGAATCTTCAGCATTTTGTGTGTTTATGTGTGTATTTGTGTAGATATCACTGCATTTGTAAGTGTTGTATTGACAGTATACGAGTATTAGCTGGTTCACGCATTTAGTTTTTAATGTTTTAAATTACAAAATGTACATAAATATTAATAGTATTACTATGTTGTAATGGAAATTAATAATCGTGAGGGACGTACATGTTTAGATTGTCAATTTCGGAAATAACGTTACTGTTTAGATTTTAGGAAGTGCTCGACTACTAATAATACAACTAATAAAAGCGCGGCTAACGTACTTGTTAACATTGTATCTAGATCATTAATTTTTCTTTATTAATCTTATATTCACGTGCGGTTTAAAAATATACTTTTTTACTTTTCTCATGATGACATTGCAACTTTTGTATATTGGAAATATTAAAATATAATTGACGACCGCAGTACGTAGATGCCATCATACGAAACGCAATCGTTTCGTTTGGTGAGTGAGATTGTCAGAGGAATAATTTGCTGGCGATTGGATATGCACAAACGTCCGAATATAAGGATACACGTACAAATTATGTAAATGTGTCGCGTTTCGGGCTAATTCTGTGAAGCATCTCACGATAAGTTGATCTACTCAATGTGGACTGCACTATGTTTACTATCAAGGATCAGTCGCATTGTCTTCCCTATGTAGGGCCAGTAGGTATAAACAAAATAAACACACTTATTTCGCGTATTGAGCTTCGGCTTCCCTTTTTAAAAAAATCACCCTTCGCCACTGGTATGTATGTATGTAAATATGTCTATTGTTAAGTAAAATTTACTAGAATACATTAGTTTTAATTTAAGATATTAGATTTATTAATCAAGTGTTTCGAGTTCCTCTAAAACTTGCTAAACCAGATTCGGCACATACCCGTACAATGACAACGCGTTTATGCTTCTTTGTGGTGTAGAACTGTTATTTTTGGCATAGAATTGTGCTTATGATTATGCATAATTCCCGATAACCTTCAAATAATGGCAATACATTTGTTTTATTTTGGATATAAATGTTCGTAACGAATAACTTACTAACACATCTATGGTATAAGCGTTGTGGATGTCCATGGGCGGCAGTGATGATCACCATCAGGTGACCTGTTTGCTCGTTTGCCGGACCTATGCAATAAAAGAAACATCAGATGACCTGTTTGTCGGGTCTATGCAATATTTTTTTAATAATAAAAATGAAAATAAAATTAAGTATGTTTTCATTGACTTCCTAAGTATTATACGGGCGCAGAATATAGGTGTCAACCCGGATAGGGACTACCAAACACAGTAGTGGAAATCCCGTTGTGGTCACCACGAAATAAAGCGAGATTAGGGTTCCGCAAGTGTATATCCGGATTCAATTAGTCTATTAACGAGACATACATTACATTACGCTAATCATCGGGTGAATTGTAGTCATTTTGTCAGGCAGTTGTAGGCATTTTATTTGTGGTCGCTCATATGTGGGAGGACGCCTGGGGAAATGCACTGTTGTATTCCGGTTTGCACTGTTGTGTTCCGTTGTAGTCAGAGTACCTACTGGACATAATGAGACTTAACATCTTATGTCTAAGAAATGCCAAGCATTGCATTGTAATTCATGGTATTTAGTTTTGCTACTGTCCATGAGCGGTTGTATAGCTTACTATCAGGAGAATGGAATGCTCGTCTCGCCATACATGGCAATAAGAATGGAGAGTTTCTCGCGGCGAGAATCGTATGCGATTATCGCATGACATAACCACGATAGATAACCGTGTTCTGACAAATGTTTACACGATGCAGCTTTTTTATATCCTTACGATAATCTTATCTTCAATCCGATAATCATCGATTATCTTCGATGCGAGAAACTCTCCCCTTGTAAATAGGGCTTTATGCTCTTATCACATAAAAAAATAATTGTTGTTGGATACGGGCTGGTTAGTTTTCAACCCACACTTCCGACTACCCAGCCACTAACCCACAAACTGAGATGAGGAAGTCATTATTATTGACTAGATTGATATAAATTAATTATATTTAGCCAAGGCGGAATGAGTAACTTCGCATGCAAATAATTTATGCATGTTTAATTCTGATATGATCTTAAGTGCCTGTTATAAGATGCGATATTTTGCAAACTGGTTGTTATTACTCATGTTTCCTTCAACTTGTGGATAACGGATGTTAACCTTTAAGAATAATTTTGACAGCCTTTGTGGCGCAGTGGGTTAAAAGCCTACTACGGAATGAGGGACTCCGAGTTCGATCCTCGCAATGAGATAGACTCTGGTAGTTTTTGATCCATACTACGCAAGATTTAGTATGTTACAGTAGGTTCAGGACTATTTGTGTGACTTTTGGATGTATTTATTATTTTAATTATTTATCAAATCCATAAATGCAACGCATGTCAAATAGGGCAGGCGCATATTATGTTTAATTAAATTACAACTAAAACACATGCAACGGGTAAGGGTTAACACAGATGTGACAAGTGCACACATATTTAATTTGTTCTGCGACGTGGAAGGGACCGAAATTACAACAGGAACTAATTCAGCATCGGCAAAGCATTATCCATGAATGATTTTGAAACGTCCACTGAAGATAAATACAAAAATACATAAGTATACATCAGAAAAAATAAACCTAATCTGCCTCTGTACTATTGTAAAGTTGTTGTTGTTAGGGGGAGGTCGCAAATTAGGTTAAATAATTCTGATACACGGCTAAAAATTCATGTTATATCGAATTTACGTAAGTAGAGGACAAGGCAGGCAGAGGAGGATTAATTAGGTAATATGTATTTAGGTGGGTTGTTTTTTTTTCTACTGCGATAAACTCTGTATAAAATAACACTGTGTGTTTCTTTATCGGTGGAGTTGCTGGCCGCACGATATCCCTCCACCTGTATCTGTTAGACGACAATTAGGTGCATTCGGTTCTATGTAGTTTGATGAAGATATCCTTAATTTCATTTACAGGAGATCCACTACTGAACAAAAGTGCCTCCGAAACATGAACTAGCCACAAATATTTAAGCCTCACATATCTCACAGCACTCACTAAATGAAAAATAAATTTAATTATCCCGCCACAAGGAGGCACAATCCTCGCACATTATTCATAAAGGGCCTTTTTGATTCGTTTTCCCGATGACTTCATTTATTTCTGGGGCATGGGCCCATTCAAACATTCAATTAGAGTGGTTCTAATCTCCGGGGCGTTTTGGACAACGGTCAAACGTATTTTAATTATGAAATTGACATATCACAAGTCCAACCCGGTGAGCATTCGCGCGTATATTTCATTATTAAATAAAACTGTTTTGGGAGAATAAATTGGAGCGTCGTTGTTGAACCTTTTTGATATTTATCCAATGCATATTTATATGTTTGCAAAAATAAGGGCGCAATGTGTGCTTGTTAAATTAATTTACATTAGCTGGACCTTTTGTTTTTCGTGGAGAAATATCATTGAAATGTTTTGTGTTTATTATTTCTTAGGCGTATATTTAAATGAAGAGTGATGTTACTTGTACTAAGGTATGTTTTTTTAAGTATTTTATAAGAGGGTCGCCAATAGTAAACATGTAATCCTATGGAGATTGTCATACGCGCGAATAAATAAATAAAAATAAAAAATCAATTACAATTTTGAATTATTTGAATGAAATACATATTCGGATCGGAAAAAATTGACACTTTATACATGGACAATACTTATATTTATGAAAAACAAATAATGTTTTTTTTTAAATTTCACACATAAAATACTGTACTGTATCAGCCCAGATACGTCCTAGTGCAGGGCACGAGCCTCCTTTATAATTGAGAGTGGTTAGGCCATTTAGTCCACGCTGGCCTAGTATGGGTTGGCGGACTCTACATACCACAGAAATTCTTGCAAATCGCTATAGTAGGCAGGTTTCCTCACGATGTTTTCCTTCACCGTTGTAGTGCGCGGAGATTGACAATACACACATGACTCCGAAAAGTCAGAGGTGTGCCCTGGGATTTGAACCCGCGTATGAGGGGCCCTGTTAGTGCGTGGTAGCCTATTGGTAAAAGGACCAGACGCGGCTGCCAACATGTTTACGATAGTCGCGGGTTCATAAAATAAATGTGCATAAAATACCTAAAAATATTTATAATAAACCAATCCATTTTCATTTCTATCCGAATTTATAAAACATCGTAACAAAAAGGAAAAAGTTAAAAATTACAGAATATTTATTGCGACTTTGGTAGTTTGTTTATTGGCCTTTTTAGAAGTATCTCTTACAGAAACAATTGTTTTGAGTGAGGGTGGAAAAACGGATACGTCTTGAAAAGTTTCCGTTGTTTCCAACTTGAGACAGTTTCATAAGCTTTTTTGCTGTGACAGTCGCGACATGTATTTTCCTTTTATAAGACAATGTTTGTTTTGCGTCATCGTCGGTGAAAATGAATGAGCTGAATTTATATATTTTTTTTACTTTACGTCATGTACGTAATTTTTCAATCCTCGTCTGTATTAACTCATAATCGACCACTGTTGAACACAGGACTCGTCTACATCTGAGATTTTGATTCATCATCATCAACAGCCTGTATTGTTGTCCACTACTTATTTATTTATTTTTTATTATTTATTTATTCATTATGATATGACTGATTTATGAGATACATTTATTTCGGGTTATCGGACTTCGTATGTTATATAAATTCTTGTAAATATGTCTATAGCATGCAGGTTTCCCCACGATATTTTCCTTTGCCTCTATCTTGAGCATCTAACTAACAGAATTTTGAAAAAATACTGATCTTTATCGCAATTTCAATCCAGTCATGCCAGTTAAATAACGATAGGATAATAGACTGCTCCGGGAATAGTCGAGCAATTTGCTTGTTAAAATGTGAACATGACGTTAATTTAGGTTTATTCTTAATGAACATGGATGCTTGTCTGACTTTAAACTTTGCACGTCTGTAATACGTGCAGTGCTTGCTCTATGGACACTGCTATATGGTGACGAGCGCAGCGATAGACGTAGCGATTTAATGTGACCTTGAACTGGATGAAATATGAGTGCAGAATTATTTGGGTTGTAACCAGGTATACAGAATTAAGTGCGTGGTGGCCTCGTGGTATCGGACCAGACTCGGCTGCCTACATGTTCACGGTGGTCGCGGGTTCAAATCCCAGGGCACACCTCTGACTTTTCGGATTTATGTGTGTATTGATAATCAATCACCACGCACTTTAACGGTGAAGGAAAACATCGTGAGGAAACCTGCATACCGTAGCGATTTTAAAGAATTTCTACGGTATGTAAGTCCGCCAACCCGCACTAGGCCAGCGTGGTGGACTATATGGCCTAACCACTCTCAATCGTACTCTCGATTGTAGAGGAGGCCCGTGCCCTGCAGTGGGTCGTATATGGGCTGATACAATACAATACAGAATATTTGAATAAGGTTATGGGCATTATTTGTCTAATAATTGTTTTTGTAAAATAGTTCTTGTAAGGTAAATGTGATTGTTGATGACTATTTTAAAAATATTTTCTTAATCAGATATTCTTAATATCACTTATTTGGTCCGTAAATTAATAAAATATATATTTGCCATATGACAAGATTGGTGGTGGTCAAAATAAATATCTTACAAGATGTAGATAACACCTGCACTCATCAGTGGAATAATCTATGGGCTAGTGTATAAGCAATGACAACACAAGACCTCACTTTTATGCAATGTATATTTTGCAAGGCCATCTTGTAGCGCAAAAAACTACTTTAGTCTCGACCATCTTACTTAGGTTCACTGTTTTTAATAGCCCTAAGGTACTTAAAAGTTAAAGACGAGAAGCTCCTTGACCTAAGTGGCCGTAGAACATCGCCCACACTCATCCATCGCAGTCTCCGTATAGAATTTAGTAATCAATTATTCAAGGTATTTTTACATACTTTTTTAATTTTGCGATGAACTATTTGCTACTTCATACGTTGTATCCCTATAAAGATACAGATACCTTTAATGTCTCTTATAGTTCTCTGATTTTAATTTCGCCCTAATATGTGAACGGGGTCGAAACTATCGCTATTGACTATCCCGGGCATTCGGTAATAATCACAAACTGGATTACCCAAACTCAGGACCTAACACAATATCCTACAACATGACCAATGCAACACACAGTTTGACACCAAGGTCTTGCTTACCTAGCAAGTGCCTAATATCTTTGAATGAGTTATAACACCGCTGTCGCTACGTCTAACCACTAAGCCGCCACAGCGTGACGGAAGTGACGCGTCTCGCCGCTGCGGCGCCACGCCGGAACCCGGCTGAAGGGTTGCGCCGTCACAAATCAAGTTATGAGAAACGCCACAAAAGGAAACTTTGTGCATTTCCGAACCGACGAGCGTGAAATCCGACACAGCGATGTATCAAGGGACTTTGTGCCCTAAATTGAAAGGTTTAAACGCGTTTGTCCCGTAAGTGGCTTGTGGCACTATGTGCTTATGTTTTAGCCAGTGATTATTCATTTCGGTCATATTGAAAATGTTTTTGTATTGTGCGCCAAATAACGCTTGGTTACGCTAACAATTGCCTTCGGTGTATGATTTTGACGCTTGCTTGTTTGTTTACCATTTCGTTGAGTAGCTGGCAAGGTTTCGTTTATCATAAGTGATATAAATCCTTGTGGGAATTATGATCTTATAATTACTATATTCGTATCGGATTGTTTATTGACAGTCATACACATACATACATACATAACCACACGCCTTTTTCCCAGAAGGGGTAGGCAGAGGTGCTACTAGAACACCCACGTTTCGCCTTGTATATTCCGTCCCACGATGTGATAGGGGGCGAGCCTATCGCCATATCGGGCACAAATTCCTGACTCCGGGCTAATAATGAATAGAAAAATCCAATATCACTTTCAGACAGTCTTACACGACGGTGTTTTATTAAAGTCCCATGCAATTGTGGAACATTTCGGGTTAATTTGTGTATATTCGATTTGGATCAGGGGAGTTACTCTATGATCCGAAAAGAAACTCGAATGTTTGGACGTTCGACGTTTGCAGTACGTTTTCAATTTTCCACATCTATAAATCAACTCTATTCTCTATGATACTTATCATTCACTCCGAGCTAAATCGATAGAGGATTCGAATTTTTGTGGAGTACCTAGACACATTCGTACAGTTTTACGTGCGACGGCCGAAGTAACCCCTCCAGACCAGCACAATTCTGTCAACGGGCGAGAAGTTGCACTGCACTTGCTTTCAACAGCGTTGTAGTCACTTTATTGGGCCAAAAAAAGCTAATTATGACTATGCGTAGATTAGTTACAACGTTAAACACGGAGTGGCAAATGCTCTACTACTGCGTCGGTTAGTGAGAATAATAATAAGTATAAATCTTTTTTAATAACTGCATTACCTTTATATTATTTCTGCATTAACTTTATATTAAGGTCTCTGGTTAATTATTGCGTTAAGTGTGCAACCAGGGTCATGGTCGCAAAATAAGGTAACAAATAAATATACCAAAGTCACATATATCTCACATCCTCGGTAGCGCAGTTAGTAATTATATAAGCTATCTATAAAGATAGAGTCCCCGGGTTCGACATAGAGACAAATGTTTGTGTGGCCCCACAAATATTTGTTTTGGGCGTTGGGAGACCGAAAAATCTCTTTTAGTTCGTGATTACCACGACACTAGACTTATATCGTATTGTGGGACTAGGAATACCTATGTGCATCTGTTTGGTGTATTTTATTATTTTTTAATAGTTTCGAAATTGCAGTAAGGTCTGATTATGGTAAAAAAAGATTCCGACGAATTGACAATCTCCTCCTTTTTTTAAGTTGGTTAAAAATGAGACGAAGTTTGCGTTAACATTAAATCTTTATTAAATATATTAACGATATGCATGTGCCTTGGTGTGGGGTCCAAAGCTATGTTATTTCATTTGACCTAGCTTCTCGATTATTGCGCTTCATAAACCGACGAAGAGTTAGACGTATCTTTTCACCTACTTTTGTCGTAATATGATTTTTATTTGCGTCGTAAAATATTTACAAGTCTGATGACGTCATGTCTTGCAAATACTTTAACCCACCCAATGCATGTTTTTGTACGTCCAAAACCGACACATTACAGTGATTTTTTACTTTCTTAGACCTGTAAATCAATCCCAGGAGTTTGAGATTTACATAATATAAATGTTCGTCAATTGATTTTGTACCTAAAGATAATGATAATTAATAATCGTTTTGTTTGTTTCCAGGGCCAGCAATAACAAGATTTGTCTATAGAAGATTGTATTATAGATAATTTATAATTTAGCTGAATTTGTGACGTGCGGGTGCTTGCATGGGTAATGTGTACAGATTTCTATTTAACGCGTGAATGTACATACAATTGAATATATGACTAAATCTGTGATAATGTTATTATAGGTATAGTACCATTTTAATAAGTTACATTATTATTGTACGCTCTAAAAAACCTATTTCGAATATGATTGTAAATCTGAAATATGAGCCTTAATGCTATTATAGGAGTACGCAATAATGCTATGACGTCAATTCTTAAATCAATTTAATTATTTCCATGATTTGCTTATAATAAATGAAGAGTATAATATAATCAATAAAAGGTAAAACATTACATAGACCTCCCCTATTTCCATAGACGAGTTCCAAGGTAAGTTGGATGCATTCGAGCCAATATGGCAAGAGCTCGCAGAGAACACGGTCGAGTGAAGGGATAGAGGGGTTTTTGTCCATGTTGTAAGCGGGCGTCCGATGTTTCACTTGGTAACATTCGCAAGTCAACCTTGGAGGAAGCATATGATCGGCAGTGGACTTCCCGTGGCTTAAGAGAGAGATAGAAAAGAATTTTGCGCCTTAATTACACGCATAGTGATTGTCTAAATTAAATTTTTGTGTATATTTTTTTTTACCAGCGTACACCGTTGTAACTTATTCAAATGGCAGGACAATACAATCCAAAAATGTATAATAAAACTTGCAGTGTAATTTTATGTTACATTGTTTTGTTTGAATAAAAATTGTGTTTGATTTATGTGAACATGTAAATTAATTTCTATGTAAATAATAAAACCAGCCCACTGAATATTTTTTATTTTATTTAATCCTTGTCTGAATGATCTGTAAGGTGGTGGAAATATGAGAACTATAATTAAAATATATATAATATAAATATATATATATATATATATATATATATATATATATATATATATATATATATATATATATATAACATCAGTTGTTCCTACATCAAAAAACTATTACATATTCTATTCTTTATTAAACAGGTTTCCAATAAAAAGAGACATTATTTTTATTTAGTTTGTATGAAATTATGTTTTAAAGATGTAGGTGTGACGTCGAATTTAACTGTTTTAAAGAATCTTGGTAGACTTACTACCAACTGTGTTGCCACAGTATAACACAATGTTTTTAACACTCTGTATATTATACTCCATGTTACCAAGCGCGATTGGATGAACAGATGGTCCAATTAAATAGATTTTTGAGTAAATTATTGAAACACTATTTTATGAATCTTGCTACTGCCAAATGCATTTAATTGTTTACTGTATGATACGTAGAAACTTTCCTATAAAAGCCTTCCTATCGTTTTCACGGTACAAAAATCATCTTTCATAGGTATAATATTTTTTTCAATTTTATTTTCATTCACAAAGTTCAAAATGTCACCAGGTCTTACCTCCGGGATTTGAACGGTAGATTGTCGATTACACAAACCCAAAAAACTGGCGAAGGATCCAATCTCGCCCTCCGAGGCATGTAGTGAGGGCAAATGAGATTTGCGTTCACAGATGCAGTGAGCAGCCACTTCAATGCTCCACTCGGCTCATTTCATCGCCTAAACGAAATCCCCTTTGTTGTATGCATATATCATATCATTTATAGTGTGTAGGGCAGGGGTGGCGAACCTTTATCTATCAACGTGCCATTTTTTTATAAATGTTTTTAAGGCCATATATGTGCCGTCAATAGTTTTGATTTCATTATAATTGGAAATAATTAACTAAACTACAATAACGAATGAGCGCAATAAATTTTCTTGTTATGGGATTTTCTTAATATTTAAATTTTTTTTCGTAGTGCATAATTAATTTTATAATCTGTAGCGTGGCCACATCATGTCGCGTGCCGTCAAAGGCACACGTGCCATTGGTCCGCCATCCCTGGGTATCGAATAAATTGATGGAGATTTTTACTCTGGTGTTAAATTTCCAGTGATCTAGTGTATAGAGGGTATTATGGAGAATTTTATTTTCGTGTATTTTTTTTGTTGAAGGTAGTTTTTGTGAAGGTAGATAGATTCTTTAGTGTAGGTAGGCGTTGTTGTTTATGAAGTATTGTGTAGGATTTGTAAATGCGGCTTAAAATATAGTATTCGCAACACGAAAAGCAGTGGTTTAAACAGCCCTTGCATAGCTGAAGTCTACGAGGGTCGCTTTCCGGTCTACGTGGGCAAACAAATAGATTTTTCAGTCGCTGTCATTCTAGCATGCAAAGTTTTGTGAAGAATACTGCTTTTTTACTGGTAAGTTAAACAATTATTAAGGAAAGAATATATGGTTTTTAATTTTGTTGTATCCCAGGGAACTTCTGCCTACCCCTTCTGGGCAAAAGGCGTGAGTTTATGTATGGTAAATACATAATAATACTGCGACTACAAAAAAGGAGGAGGCTACCTACAAACTTATTTATTTTTAAATTAGATTCGCTATCGGATGCGGTTCCTCCTATCCTAGCTGCTTTGTATTCGATACATTGGCATTATGAGCGAATCTGTCACGTGAAATATCCACAGGACTGCCTTCAAAGCCGACGCGAAATTCACAATGTATTTTGCTGTCGAAATTCTTTTGATATTCAAATCATGAAGGCGAATATCCATTCGGCAAAGTGCGGTGTTAGATGGCTTTGTTACTGGCAAAATGTGTTAGTGTCAGGTAATAAATGAAGCAAATGCTTTTGTTTTTATTCATTTTATTATATTTACCTACATATTATTTATACATTTAGAAATATGACATATTAGTTAAAAATAATAAAGTTTTATAATAATTAATGTACATGACATTTTATCAATTCAATTAATTAATATTTATTAATTTTGTACATGTCATCCTATCAATTTAAATAAATTAATATTTATATTGGTTACTTATAGAATAACAAATGCTTGTCATTGCGTTATATGAGTACTATTAATGTAATTTATTACTGAAAATATAAATAAAATATTTACATATTAATTATTTCATATAAAATGATAAACACAATTGTATGATATTTAATAGCTAAAATATAATTTATATAATACTGAACACGAAATTGGGTTAACGGAGCATGCTTTAAACGCTCTAAAAACATTTGATAAGCATTGAAAGGATACACAATAATTGTGACGTCACAGCTATAAAGGCTGGAGTGCGAAAGAGATAGTGAGATATTCTGACTAGGCTTTCAGTTCTTATAGCCAGTCGTTAATATTAATTGCACTCCTATTTTACAATCGTACTTTTTCACAGATATTTATTATTTAATAGCAAATTAGCCGTCCGCCCAATGTCCGATTTCATGTAATTTAAAACACATAATTAAAATTATTTTATATACATGGTGATGTTAGTTTTTCACATTTGCTTCGTGTTCATACGGAAAGTAGACCTTCTACAGCGCCAAATATACATGACTGAAAAAAAAATGTTCATAATTACAAATATTTTTTAGTACAATTTTGATGACTGCAAAATGCATTGAAAATAATTAACTACAGTTCAATCGTAGGGAAACGTTTCCGGAACAAAAAAACATAGAGTAAAATGGCACCTTTGATGATGGGTCAGAAATAAAATGGCAATGAAAAAAAAGCAACTTATTAATTGGCATAAATAGATACATAATAAATGGACAGGGCTGAAACTGCGTAAAGTGTTCCGACGTAAGTAGTGCGGTGCTCCAGTACATCTCCAGTGAAGCTTTACTAAAATTAATTGTCGCTCGCAGCGATTTTGAAAATGCTCACTTGTTAATACAAGTGACATAATTGACATAAAGTTAAATAAAAATAAAAATAAAGATGATAATCCTAATAAGATTATTTAAGACGAAAGCTATTAGACTTAGTACATTTTATATTGATTTTAACACGATTTTCACAGTCATATTTTAAAAACTAGAAATGCACTGAAGGGCTTATCCTTAGTTTTTATATCAATGATCATAGTATAATGTTTTATTAACAGTAATCGCGTGCCGTTCAATATTTTCAGAGCAATGTTGCATATCTGCATATTATTGTGAAGTGTTCAGTAAGATTTTGCTACTATTACTAAACACGGTCAATTTTTAATTGCAAATATAATTCGGAACTGTAGAAAACTGGGCTAAATCCTTAGATCCAGAAAATAAAGAATTATTAATTCGGCACATAGAAATGTAATTTGCCGTTAAAAGGAAATATCAGATGAATAATATATCGTTTTTCTTTCTTTCTATATGACAAATCCAAGACTCAGTATAATTATTCACTTATACAGGGTATGTCAAGACTGCTACCGAAAACGAAGCCAGGTGGTAGTTTTAGTAACTTTAGACATAATGTAACTAATTTTTTTGAAAAAAAAGTCATTTTTTTCCTATTTGGGTAGTAAATAGATACATTTGTATTTAAAAAAATGTACACGCTTTTATTTTTAAAGACGCTATAGTACGCAAGGCTTTAAATTATAATTTAAGCAAAAACTATGGATTTACCGCTCAAACACAATGATATTTAAAACATTGCAAAAAAAAAATCGGTTTTTTGCAAGATTTTTAGTTGCATCGTGTCCGTAGTCACTAAAACTACCAACTGGCTTCGTTTTCGGTAGCAGTCTTTATATACCCTGTATGAAGTGATAAATAAGTGAATAATTCTACCAACGAAATAAAAAGCTTCCCTACTCACCATTTAATTTGTTCAGGCGAAATTATAAAATTAAACTTACCAAAAAACTTGCTATTCCGCCCTGAAAATAATACCGTATAGATTAAAAATATGCTTTTTATTTACTTGTGTATTTTAAGCCGTTACTTTTACTATGATAATAATTAACACGCACCCCTCTGAAGGAGCCGCAATAAGACGGCCTGGATCCTGAATATAAGACTGGGTAATACCCGTAATCATAACCTTCGCCTCCACCAGTACCGTTACCTGAAAAATAGAATAATAATAAAAGACCACATATATTTAATATAGGGATATATTACGATCACCTACAAAAAGCCACTGATTTAAACACTTATTGTGTCACCTGAAAATTTCTATCATCATCATCTATATCTATTGGTACATACATACATACATAAACACACGCCTTTTTCCCAGAAGGGGTAGGCAGAGGTGCTACCAGAACACCCACGTTTCGCGTTGTATATTCCGTCCCACGATGTGATAGGGGGCGAGCCTATCGCCATATCGGGCACAAATTTCTGACTCCGGGCTGATAATGAATAGAAAAATCCAATATCACTTTGCCCGACCCGGGATTCGAACCCGAAACCTCAGCTTTGCAATCATACCGTAGTACCACTACGCCACCGAGGCAGTCGGTATCTATTGGTTTATTTATTTTGTCGTTTTTTTGTGGGACGTCCACCCAATAGGTAGTCAGACGACCTGGTGAAGGTCGCGGGACGTCGCTAGATGCAGGCTGCAAATATGAAATATTATTATTAATTGGCTCAAAGAATATGACATCTTAGGCACCACCTAGACCTACAATAACATTGGCCAATAAGATTGAAACGCGCTTTGAATCCAAATGATCAATAGGGTATTTTACTATAAGTGAGAAAAAAAAACAAAAACAATAAATATATATATAGTATAACATTAACCTATAAGAATATGTTAATTTCAATGTACAATTTCAAATAATAAATTTTATAATTCGTTTTAATTATTTCAATTTTTAATCTGTTATACAAACATGCGAAATGGTTGCCGCCATGATGGATACCGAAATTACGCAAGTTCGTTAGTAAATAGTAAAACTTCTTCCCATTTCCCACACATATTTTTTTAAATAAAATATTATAAGAGTATTGATAGTCAATCACCACGCACTTTAACGGTGAAGGAAAATATCGTGAGGAAACCTGCATACCGTAGCGATTTTAAAGAATTTCTACAGTATGTAAGTCCGCCAACCCGCACTAGGCCAGCGTGGTGGACTATATGGCCTAACCACTCTCAATCGATTCTCTCGATTGTAAAGTAGCCCCGTGCCCAGCAGTGGGACGTATATGGGCTGATAAAAAAAATATAAGAGAGGAACTCATGCTAATATTCACTCTATAGGGTCAAAATATTGCACTATTCGTAACATTGCGCAATATAATTGGTCGTTTAGGGGCAGCCTTAGGCATTGAATTTTTTGTAATGAGTTGGATAAGGACACTAAGGTATGATATATTAGCAGATACTACGATTTTTTTTCATTTGTAGACAGATCAGCCAGCGGCAATGATGGCAAGCGCTCCCCGCCGTTCATGGCCTTTTTCAATAGAAGATTATGCAGAATAATTATAATTTCACCGTGTGGTAATTAAGAATGATTTTGTAATAGAAACTGTAGGCCCTACGACATCAGGATGTTTAGTTCTTGTTTTTAATATTTGTTTATGGAACACCAAAAATAAATAGGTGGATACCGTAAAGGCATGATATTAGATATAGAGAAACCTATACCAAGGTGGTGTGGTGGGAGGATGAACTGGCGACTCCTGCCCTGTGGCCTGGGAGCTATTTTTAGAATGCGATCATGGTATCCCCTGCCTGTCGTAAGAGGCGACTATTGGGGGGCAGCGTAGCGCCCATCAAAAGCGACTACGAGTTGTAAATGCGTGGAGTGGGCTGTAGTGCCGCATCCCGCAGGAGCGCTTCCGGTGACGTTATGGCGTTTTGCCGCGGGATCCCGGAGCACTCCAATGCTCTGAAGAGGACCACCTTGGGGTTTTTGGTTGTTATGCAAGTGTAGGAATTTCGCAGGGACTCGACTCAACGGTCGCCCGGATGGTAACATCTATTCCGGGTGGCTCAACGTTGAATCGTAAGACGGGTGCAACCAACATTACTGCTCCGCCTAACTCCCCACCCCCCCAGGTAGCGGTAGCGAAAAAAATGGTAAGTGACTGAGACAGCGTATAGAAATAGAAATGACAAATCTAAATCGTTCAATTTACAATTAAATTATAAGTCAAAGTTGTAAATAGCAGGGAACGGAAACAATCGTGGGAATTTAGAAATCGGAAAGAAAAAGGAAAGATACGAGTACTATACGCGTAAAAATTAGTTTTAAAGGATATATTTAATAGAAATACTAATATAGCGCGCAGATTAGCTTGCGTGAAAAAGTTCGTCATTAAAGTCATAAAAAAAACCTTTTCATAAAAAAGTACCCTTTGACCTCCCTCGATAATTTAGCAAATCGAAGCAGTAGTTCCATTAGCGCGTTCAAACCAAAAAACAAACAAACTCTTTAGTTTTATATATTAAAATAGATACATTCTAAAGTCTATCAAATCATGAATAAAATAAAGTAACATCACCTTGTTGGTTGAGATTGTTTATTGTGACAGCAACGTTGGGCGACTGCGACTCTTTGTTGTTTGATTGAGAAGTCGGGTATCCATCTCCTGACAAATTAAAAAAAAATTAATACGTTATTATAACTCAATAAAAATAGATATTTTGATCAAACCATTTAGAATATACAAAATAAATCACCATAATTTCTACCATATATTCCACCTCCGTAAATTACAGGTGGGCCGCTTTTTGGTGGTAAAAATGTACCTGGAATAAAAGGGAAGGGGTTAGTATTGGTTTCATATCAGGAAAGGTATTTAAACTCTGTCCAGCAAAAAAGAATGTAATGCGCTAAGCTGCATGGCCAGTGACACTGGCTTACACCTTTTGGCCTAATCGGGGTACCGAAAGAGGGCGCTGATTCTTCTTCTGGCCGACTTCCGTTCACTCAGCCGCATTAAACTACGTAATCATATTTATATTTACAAAAAATAATAAATTAATTAATTATTGCTTATTATGACCAACTATTAATGAACTGCTCTGATTTAAACCAACTTGTATCATTTGTTGATAATAATCACTGTATTGTATACTGGTTTTGATAAGAACAACACTAGAGTTTCTTGCCCGTTCTTCTCTAGTGAAAACCGCTTTCCGAACCGGGTGGTAGAATAAAAAAAATGACTGAATCTAAATGATGTTGAACATTTTTACAGATTCAATAAATTATTTCCATTTTTCATTTTCAGGGCTTCCAGCTTAAACGCCATCAAAAACAAAGTAGGTAGTTATTATTTTTGACGAGTATCCTGACCACATATTTACTATTGTATGTTCTGTCAAGCAGGATTAACCAGGGCTTGTAAAACATTTTGAAACTTAGGAAAACCTAGTATTTAAACCACAACAAACATATTCAGACAGAAGCAAAAGGAGAAACCTAATGGTTACATTTACACGCGACATTTTAGTCGCAGGAAGCCTAGTGCAGAAACGGGCCTTCATCAAAATGTTGAAAAACATAATTGTAACTTGTTTTTTTTAAGTTGTTTGTATTTTTTATTGTTAGATACTGTCTGCTTTTTACCCCTTTAAATTGTGTCTATATGTTATGACTGCCTCAATGGCGTAGTTCTAGTTGTACGATTACAAAACTGAGGTCTCGGGTACGAATCCCAGGTCGGGCAGTGATATTGGATTTTTCTATTTATTATCAGCCCGGAGTTAGGAATTTGAGCCCGATATGGCGATAGGCTCGCCCCCTATCACATGGGACGGAACACATAGGCGAAACGTGGGTGTCCAGGTGGCACCTCTGCCTACTCCTTCTGGGAAAATGGCGTGATGTTTATCTATGTATGTATATGTTATATAAATAAATACCATAACTCACCATGAATAGTAACAACCATTAGAAATATAGTTAAAATGATTATCACGCTGTCCTCCGCCATTACGAACTTTCACGTTTCACAGTTTGAAAAGTTTTATTAAGTGACGTTGATATTTATAGTTACTTTTTTATTGGCAATCGTGATTTTCCCTATCACTAACATTGGCCCACGAGGATCACTATAGGAAGCAATGATATTAAATAGAAACAGAAATATAATTTGTAGTATTTGCTGTCGAGATTGGAAGATTTTTTTTTATTGCATAGGTCCGGCAAAAGAGCAAACAGGTTCCCTGATGGTAAGTGATCACTGCTGCCCATGAACATCCATAACGCTGGATCATGGATGTATTACCGGCCCAATTGGGAGGGAGCGGGAAGGAAAAAGGATGGGAAGAGGAAAGGGGTATTGGGCATCCGGCAATCTCACTCACCGAACGAAACGCGACAGCTAAGCTGTCGCTTCACGTCAATTTCTTGTGAGACAGTGGTATCGCCCCGGGTGAGCCCGCCCATTCATGCTGAATCATGACTGACAACAGCGTGGCTCTATCACTTCCAAACGAATAGAAAGAGGTTAGGAAAATTAATATTACTTTTGGCATTGTAACTAATTTATTTAGAATATATAACATATGTCTTATGTTTTCATAATTAATGGAATTAGTTTTAGTAGGTGGTGGTAGTAGGGGAGACGTGGATGATCGACCTTCACCATCTGATAACATGGGACATATTTTGTATCAAATATTTTATTATATTAATCCATATTGGTATTATAAGAAAGATAATTTAATTATAAAACCAATCGTATAGGCTTGCCTTGAAAAATAAATAATAATAATAAAAAAAAAATAGCCATGAACACTTTTCGGTAGGCAAGTTATCATAGGCATGTTTGTTAATCAATATTAATAGATAAAAATATGTCTCATCTGGTTATCAGATGGTTGAAGGTCGATCTTTAGCGGCTCTTAGACCATTGGCGTTGCAACATGTTTGACGCCTGTGCTGACATTCAAATGAGTTATTTCAAAGCTTTTTAATAGCCTTATTTAATTGACATAGATGATTCCTAGCTGTATCATAAAATCTAAGCTACATGAGCATAAAAATAAATAACAGTCAAGTTTGAGAGACTACAGACCTCAGAAGTAAACAGTTTCGTTGCTAAAAGTTTTGAGATCTTAAAGGGTGGCAATTTCAAAGCACTTTCATAATTAATGACCATTTAATTATTCCGATACAGCCATACATTAATAAAAACATTTTTAGTGTTGATAAATAAGAGTAAGTATTAGATGTAATTTAGAAAGCTTGAAAAAATTACGGATACATTTAGTTTAACATGGTTTTATTGCTCAGATAATTTATTTTACAGCCAATACTCGTGACAATTTGTTAAGTTTATTTCGTGTTCGTATTGTAATTTTGCAGCGATATTACTTTAGGTATACGTGTTATCAGAAAACATTATGTTTATATGGATAAGCGTTTTTATGAGGATGCGTAAACCTCATAAAAACTTAGTAAAACATGTTTTGAACCGATTTAATTCTATATTATTTCATATATGCCTGCCTCGGTGGCGTAGTGGTACTACGGTATGATTGCAAAGCTGAGGTCTCGGGTTCGAATCCCGGGTCGGGCAAAGTGATATTGGATTTTTCTATTCATTATTAGCCCGGAGTCAGGAATTTGTGCCCGATATGGCGATAGGCTCGCCCTCTATCACATCGTGGGACGGAATATACAAGGCGAAACGTGGGTGTTCTAGTAGCACCTCTGCCTACCCCTTCTGGGAAAAAGGCGTGTGGTTATGTATGTATGTATGTATTTCATATATCGTGTTTGTGGAGTACCGAGTAAGTCTTGCTTTACTGTACCAGCCCGGATACGTCCCACTGCAAAGCACGAGCCTTCGCTACAATCGAGAGTACGATTGACAGAGGTTTGGCATATGTGCATGTAGTCTTAATTTAATATTATCCAACTTAGATTTTCATTTTATTTTCTTTTTTCAGGGAACCCGATGATAAGAGATTACTGCCGCCCATGAACATCTACAACGCTAGAATCATGTATATGTTGCCGGCCCATCAAATTGGGAGGGGAGCAAGAAGGAAAAAGGATGAGTAGAAGAAAGGAGAATTGGGCATTCGCAAGCGCAACGTCACGTTTTAAAGATGGATGACTTAGTGAACGTTGCAAGAAGTCGCCAGATGTATGCCGCTTCTAAAAGGTCGCTGTGGAAATCCTTGGGAGACGCCTATGTTCATCAGTCGACGTTCTCTGGTTGAAGATAACGATGGAAATTTGTGACGATAGTCTTTATGTATAGGAGAGGTTGATAAACTTATAGGGACGTTCGTCTGCTGAGATTTGGTTAATAATCTTTTCAAAGTCTTTACCAAAATTAAACATATATTCGTTGACTAATTGTTTTATGAATTTGTAAAACACACAGTTTGTTGTATAAACGGTGTGTCTGATGTAATTAATGAACAAACCGACGTTTTAAATACTATTTGTGTTTTAATTTAATGTTCATTGTATCATGATTGGATTTGTGGTTGTGAGATCGTTCGTCGTACCTGCGGTTACACCCAAACTCTGGCAGATTGAATACCATGCCGGTTATAAATGAGGTAAAAGGTAATTTAATAATGCTCTATACAAATTATAGTTGTATTATTGTTTTGGTGCGTGCGTGGTGGCTTCGTGGTATCGGACCAGACTCGGCTGCCTACATGTTCACGGTGGTCGCGGGTTCAAATCCCAGGGCACACCTCTGACTTTTCGGAGTTATGTGTGTATTGATAATCAATCACCACGCACTTTAACGGTGAAGGAAAACATCGTGAGGAAACCTGCATACCGTAGCGATTTTAAAGAATTTCTACGGTATGTAAGTCCGCCAACCCGCACTAGGCCAGCGTGGTGGACTATATGGCCTAACCACTCTCAATCGTACTCTCGATTGTAGAGGAGGCCCGTGCCCTGCAGTGGGTCGTATATGGGCTGATACAATACAATACAATACAATTGTTTTGGTATTTGCGCCTTGATTAATGTCTAAAAAAATTTTGAGAAGCAGTAAAAATTGCACCAACTAAATTATTATTTTGACAGCCCCTGTGGCTCAGTTGGTTAGACGCTGACTGTGAATGAGAGGCCGCAGGTTCGATCCCCGCACCGAAACAAATATTTGTATGATCGATTGAATAAAAAACATAATAAGCCACCTATATCATTTTTTATTTAAATTTACGTTTATAAAGCAGTTAGACTTATCAATACAGTAAAGAAAGTACATATTAGATTAATACAAAACAGAAGAAACATATTATTTACATTGTAGCCGCGTATAAGTACTATAATATGCTACGCCAATTCTGTGCGAGACAAACAGATCGAAACATAATACCTATTGCGTATTTTTTTAATAAATAAAAATTCCATTCTAAAATCTCCTAGCTCCTAAGTTTGTACCGAAAATAACATATTTGTGATGATTCATTATAACCTTGATGTTAATAAATTGGAAATGAAATTAAAGATATAAATAATTACTCCCGGACGAATCCGGGTTGGGTCGCTTGTTTATAAATAAACAATACTCAGTAATACGTCAATATATATTTTTTTCATCATACATTTAATTAAATTAAATAACGTTTATGATAAGCTCGTACAAAGGCAATATTACATAGTACAAACTAGATAGAAATACTCTTGTCTAAATACATTGCATATATGTAAACGTTTTTAAATCAATCAATTGTTTTTGTAAAGTATTATTTCGAAATATTTTTTTCAAGGAAACACATTTACAAACATTCACATAGTAAGTTTGAAAAATCATTCAGCTGAGGGTAGTTTCGTCCTTTCTTCTCGCTGACTCATAGGTCAGTCTCGTGCGCGCTCCTGACCGCGTGGTCCGTTGTAGCGTTATTTTATAGTAATATGTACAAATCTACTACATTTATCTGTATGTATCTTGCTTCGATAATAATGTGTATAATCTGGTTAGTGTTTGGTGTTAAATTGGACTAGTGTTGTTGGCGTTGATCGTCCATTCTTAAGAATTCCGGTAAGTTAAGCCTCATTTACACGGGGAGAGTTTCTCGCCTCAAAGATTCTTATCGCAAGAATATAAAAAAGTTGCATCGTGTAAACATTGACAGAATGCGATAATCTTATGGCGGTTATGTCATGCGATAATGGCTACGATTCTTGCCACGAAAAACTCTCTCCGTGTAAATAGCGCTTTAGCTAGACTTACTATATTATTGTGAATTGATTTTTGTATTGTATCAGCCCATATACGACCCACTGCAGGGCACGGGCCTCCTCTACAATCGAGAGTACGATTGAGAGTGGTTAGGCCATATAGTCCACCACGCTGGCCTAATGCGGGTTGGTGGACTTTTACATACCATAGAAATTTATACAAATCGCTATGGTATGCAGGTTTCCTCACGATGTTTTCCTTCACCGTTATAGTGCGTGGTGATTGACTATCAATACACACATGACTCCGAAAAGTCAGAGGTGTGCCCTGGGATTTGAACCCGCGACCACCGTGAACATGTAGGCAGCCGCGTCTAGTCCGTTACCAACAGGCCACCACGCACTTTATTGCACGCGAATTGATTTTAGCTAAATAATAAAAAAAGGAACTATCATATTTGGAGTCCGGTAACCTGCAATAGGTGATTGTGGTGGGCTATGGTCTAAGGTCTTTAGATTGAGTTCTCGATTATATTTATACTAAGTCCCGTGAATCCCAAACTTACGCTACTTTATAAAAGCTGAAAATAATTCCCCTGATATTGTCTTTGACATAGGTGTCACACGGTCAGCCACTATTAAGATCGCAGTGACTGGCAAATATCATGTCAATGTGTCTGGCAAAATGAAAGAACAATCAATATACGTCCAATCAATATAATAGCCAATATACGTCCCACTGCATGACATTATTATTTAGAGATCTGTAGGGTAATTCACGTAATTAAATAAGTTCAGTTGCAGTGCCGTTGCAGTTCAGTTTCGATCAAAACAGACCTTTTCGTAATTTCGTAATTTTGACAACCGCTGTCAGATACGCTCGCGTCAAGTCCGCGTCACGCGAGCGGTTTAGCGTATTCTACTGCTACGTGTTTTATGTGCGTGATTCAGATCGCAACTTGATCGGTATTCACGTGTAAGCTTCTTGCATACGACTGACGTACAGTTGACGCGCAGCACCCGCGCAGATTACACATAGCTTAGGTATATTTCACGCGCAGCTAAACAATTACACGAATACCATTTTGCACTAAGACGTAAACTTAATTGCAACTGCACCCCAACTTGATCGGCGCGTCAAAAAATTACGTGAATTACCCTACTGTAATCAGCAGTGGACATACATGTATGGTTATGCATTAAATTATTTTAAATAGGCTTGTGTGTTGCTGTAATTATTATTGGTAGTGCGATTGTGTATAAGTCCAATTATTATTAATTAAGTTTACAGGAGTTCACACGTAACATCTGATTGGACCGTGTTGTGCAGAAGTGAACCGAACCATACCAAGCACTTTACTTGAGTTATTTAGATTTTATAGATAAATTATATTTGTGATAAAATTACTAGTTTTTGGAATAAAACCATCGTCATCGTTACTTCCGACAGCACGCTCAGAAAGCCGCAGCAGAAGTCAAGGATTAAACTTGATGCTCGGTTTCTCTCGTCCATTCCCACTCAGGCACCGTGCAAAGATCGTCACTTCAAAGAATAAAATTATTTAGATTTTTTCTGACAGTAGTGACGAAAAATACTTACAAGCTCTCAAAATAAAATTAGTTTTTGTGACACCTTTCCTTAGATATTCTTTTTTTTTATTGCAATACATAGCGAGACGAGCATGCCATTTGCTTGGTGGTAAGCGATACGACCGCTCATGGACAGTACCAAAACTAAACAACACCACTGCGCTCGCCATCCTGAGACATGAGATGTTAAATCTCATTTTGTTCAGTTACTCTGGCTACAATGACCTTCAAATCGGAACAAAGTAATAGAATTTACAGTGCCATGGCTGAAGAAATAGACGTTGCGGTGCTACCCTGTTCCCTTTGAATACACATTTTGGTTTATGGTCAATATTTTAAGTGTTCAGTGTTTGGTCATTTCTGCATAACGCGGTCTAATTTATCATCGGTCTGTTAGGTTCGATGATAATAACGTCGCTTTAATCTACTGAATATAGTGTGTGTGCATAATGTACAGGGTGACAAAAAAACTCTGATCGATAAAAGATCCGTTTCACATAATATGATAAAAAATATCCTCAATAAAATAAATTGCCGGATGCCCAATTGCCCTCTCCTCTTCCCATCTTTTCCTTCCCGATCCCCTTCCGATCTGATGGGCCGGCAGTTCATCCATGATCCAAGTGTTGTGGATGTTCATGGGCGCCAGTGATCACTTACCATCAGGTGATTTGCTTGCTCGTTTGCTGGACCTATGTTATATATATAAAAAAAATTAGGGAAATGACATTACACTGCTAACAACCGCGTTCGTATCAAGCAACGTGCGGTACGACGTTCCGGAATTGTCAGAAATGTGTGTTATCAGAATTTGAACTTAGCTAGATATTAGTGTAATATTGATACTAAAATATGTATTATAACTTACGATAATTATGTTTTCCTTTATAACTTTATTTCTTTCTCATTGTTTTTAGTACTACAATTAAGATACCCAAGTGCGCATCTTATATCTGACAGGATTTTTTGTCATACTGTACGGGTAAAACGGAGAAAACATTTTGCAACAAATTCCTATAAAAACTCGAACCAATAGGTCTGTCATAATATCACAGTGACATTGAAACAAACGAGTGAAAGTTCTGTTTCGGGTTCATGATCTGTCCCGTCAAGCACGCCTGCTTTGTGTTACAATGATTAGGGATGGTCATTTCACGCTAGTGGAATTAATTAATTAATTAACGGCCTTATTCATCATATCAATAGTTTTAAAACCTATTTTAGTTATCAAATGTATTCCCCTTTTCGAACGACTTTTGAATTTAGTTTGAGCGAAGAAGACAAAACATTAAGATGACTAAAATAGGTTTTAAAAATGTCTGAATAAGGCCGTATATGTATGTATAATATTTAGATTGAATTGATTACCATCTTCTTAACATGAGGCGCATTCTAGCCATTTTGAAACGCAAGTTTAAAAAAGTGATGTATTTTCGAGTTTTGGACAACTTCAGAACAAATATGTATTTTCTGAGTTATGTTTAATGGTGCGAAATTCTATGTAAGATGCAGAAATAGAACACCAAACTATTATGTCATAGTAGGTAATTTCTATGCATAGATATCTCATAAATCTCTAAATAAAGTATTTGCTTACTAAGCATCAATTATCGCATTTTTATGTAAATTTCATTTATTTATTTTAATTCCATTAAATGCCACTGCAATCAAGTAATATTAAAACGACAAGTTTGAAATCATTATCTTAAACAAGAGCGAATATCAAAAACAGGCCAGCCTTTTTTTCTTTTTTATTCTGAACATTGTAACAGTGATTTCACTGGCTGTTAAAATATTATTATTAGTAATTTGTGGACAGCGTTGTGGGTAGTATGTTCAAACTATAATTTTTGTGTCCATTATAATAAGACTATAAAATATACTACTGTTATCCTGAATAAATTTAAATAAAGGTGGATAGAAATAAAAACACAAACTTCATGCTTGCTGAATAATATATTGTGCGATTAAATATACACCACCACCATAACTAAATAGCTAACTTATAAACTAGGGATTAATTTATATGGATTATTATGTTATAGCTCGGATTCCGTATTTCATGCCTTGGTCATGTTGTCATCGAGATACCTCGCGTCGATTCGAAGACATCTGATGTACCTAGAAAAATTAAATAGATTAAAGGCCAATAAGTAATTCATAGCTGGAGAAAAACGACAGAAAAGAGCGGTTTAGGTTGTCAGGAGACGAATTCTGTATATACGTAACCAACAACAAAATCCAATGAAAACAATGTCAAGTAAACTTATTTTGTAAAATGAGAGGGCGTTTGAGAATGTCTAGTAAGCTTTTTCTCTTTTGTCTTTTTCTTTGGTTATTAATCCTTATGCAATGACGTCATAATCCACCGCCGAAACGTCACACTAAATAATAAAAAGAAAACATGTCAATAACATCTCCGTATTAAAAAAAAATATTGTGATGTAACTTCTACGATTTTATATGAAATATTGAGTGTAGTCTTTTTTTTTGTTCAAGGGGAAAAGCTAAAACAATCTTTACCTTTTTATTTGCAGACACAGGTCGGAGGGTATGGATATACCCGCGGGAACGGGCCAGTAAGCACTGCAAACAAACAATGTATTGTTTCATGATTTAGCCTAATATTTTCCATTATACCATACGTGACTGTTGGGCCAACCCGCAGTAGGCCATCGTGGTGGACTATATGGCCTAACCACTCTCAATCGTACTCTCGATTGTAGAGGAGGCCCATGCCCTGCAGTGGGACGTATGGGCTGATACAGCAGCTACAGCTACTGTTGTGTGTATTCATTTATTTTATATTGAAGAAAATCATATATCAGATTCATCTCGTGACAGAAATTCCGAAATAAACAACCAAGTTATAATAATTGCAAAACGTTTCTTGCTACTTGGATTCATACTTTTTTTTTAAATTCAGTCAGCAGAATTGACAGCCTCCGTGGCGTAGTTGGTTGGATGCCAACTGTAAAACGGGAGGCCGCGGGTTCGATCCCCGCATCGAAACAAATGTTTGTGTGAACCACAGGTATTTGTGTCGGGTCTGGGTGTTTGTGAGACCGAAAGCCTTTGGTAATTCTTGGTGTGTGGTCAAGACTATGTATGAAACTGTTGGTTGTATTTATTGATTATAATTTTCACGCATGCAGCCATGACATACATCTTTAAAATTCAGTTCACAATGCGAATAACAAGTGAGTAATTATTAATTTAAGCCTATTTTCGGCAAATAAGTACATAGCTGGCCTTACAGAATAAAAATTGAGAAATTCGCCTTCGACAATTAATTCACGTAACGAAGCAGCTAAGAAAATTAACCTATAAGTTATACCTAATTCATTTAAATTATATTGGAGCGCGGAAAAAAAAGGAACTGCAATTTAAATGTAATATCCAGTGGCGTGCCTAGGGTTTTGGGGTAGGGCAAGCCCAATATTTTGTTTTATGTTTAATGCATATTGATTTAGAAGGAAAATATACTAAGAACAAAGAAAACGAATGTACGTCAGCAGACTTAACACATAATCTATACAATATTAGGATTAATACAAATATAGATTACTTGTGGAAATGCAACCGTAATTGTTTATTGCAATAACTGCTGAGCACTTCATTTTTAATACCCGACATTCCGCTAGCACAACGATAGCTACTATGGTGCCTTGTTTGACTTCGCAGTTATCCGAAAATGCGGCATAAATTATTATTATTATTAATTCATTAACGTTAAATTTTTAAGAATTACAAGTAATAACATATTTTTTGAAAGAGCCACCTAATTTATTGCAATGTTTATATTTTATCAAACTATTCTAATACACAAGTGTCGTTTGAAAAACATAATATGAAACATCATTGTTTAATATCCTATACAAAGGGAAGCATGTAGAAATCAAATTACGTAGTTTATTTAACTGAACTGATAAAATACGTCTCGTGATTTACCACGAATATAAGAAATACACAAACCCGGCGTTGTTTTCGCTCTAGTTTCTAATTCAATATAATTGAATTAAATTACCTTTATACCGGCAACGAACACTTTCATCATCACACTTAAACCATCACAGGAAACAATGCAACTCATTGTAGTATCAAAAAGCTTCAATAACATAAAACAACTAATAATTTACCTATATTAGAACTATTTACAATAATTACACAATGTCAAAATACTTATGAAGTTATTACGAATTCGTTCAGAATTGCGAAACGAAACGTAAATATAAACATTACTATGAATTACAAAACTGAAACAAGTTAATTTAATAACAATAAATATATTTACTAAACAACAATAACAAATAATAACGTGACAACCGTGAAATGTTCACCACGAAGCCGGGCATTTCGTCTCGTACTGAGAGCTATACAAAAATAGCCATACCTATACATTCGTAGCGTCTTGTACACCATTTCACCCATACGTGGGCCGCGTTGCCAAAAGCCTCGTAAAAGCACACGAGAGAGAAAAAGATAGATATATGTGCGTTGTGCCGCCTTTTTAAGGGAGCGCGTGGAGCCACCGTTTTTTGAGTTTTAATATCATTGCCTATGGAATAAATTTCGCGCGGCGCTTTGGCGCTCCGTCTCAAGCGCTGTATTTAGACGCGCCGCGACAGGACGCGGTAAATTCAAAAATTGTAGATGTTTTCTAATAAATGAATGTATTGTATTTATTGTAATGGTTTATGTTCAGTATCGAGTATGTACGTATTAAGTAGGGCAAGCCGGGCTTTTGGGCTTGTATGGAAGTACCGCCACTGGTAATATCTATTTAACGCTTTGAGATCATTTTCATAGTATAAACAACAAGCATATATGCTCGTTACCTAATAATAATATTCACATTCTTATATAATAAAATGCAAAGAGAGATAAACTGTAACTAAAATTATGACAATAGCATGACAACAATGCATTCGGTCGCCAAAAGATCGTAAACAATCTATACAACTAACTCTTATTGTGAGATATTAGTAGCGTCTTGTGGAGTTAGGATGTTCAATGTCGGTGTGTAGTCGTTTAGTGAATTGTAGTAATCACATTATCACAATATAGGTAGTTATATTGAGTCTTATATAAAAACAATTGGTATTAGTATTATTCAACAAAACTCACCTCGTCTCTTGAATCTTAAAAATTCGATTCTAGATGGCAATTGCTTATTCCTTGTCAAAAATTGTTCCAGTCTTTGTAGAACATTTCGTTCGAATTCAATAACAGCATTTGCGTTTGGGGAGCCGCAAGGTCCACCACCAGGTTGACCTCCTGGTGGGTTACTACCTGGTCCTCCTGGTTGGTTGGCACCTGGTCCTCCTGGTTGGTTGGCACCTGGTCCTCCTGGTTGGTTGGCACCTGGTCCTCCAGGTTGGTTGGCACCTGGTCCTCCTGGTGGATTACTACCTGGTCCTCCTGGTTGGTTTGCACCTGGTCCTCCTGGTGGGTTACTACCTGGTCCTCCTGGTTGGTTGGCACCTGGTCCTCCTGGTTGGTTGGCACCTGGTCCTCCTGGTTGATTGGCACCTGGTCCTCCTGGTTGATTGGCACCTGGTCCTCCTGGTTGATTGGCACCTGGTCCTCCTGGTTGGTTGGCACCTGGTCCTCCTGGTTGGTTGGCACCTGGTCCTCCTGGTTGGTTGGCACCTGGTCCTCCTGGTGGCTTACTACCTGGTCCACCTGGTTGGTTGGCACCTGGTCCTCCTGGTTGGTTGGCACCTGGTCCTCCTGGTTGGTTGGCACCTGGTCCTCCTGGTTGGTTGGCACCTGGTCCTCCAGGTTGGTTGGCACCTGGTCCTCCTGGTTGGTTGGCACCTGGTCCTCCTGGTTGGTTGGCACCTGGTCCTCCTGGTTGGTTGGCACCTGGTCCTCCTGGTTGGTTGGCACCTGGTCCTCCTGGTTGGTTGGCACCTGGTCCTCCTGGTTGGTTGGCACCTGGTCCACCTGGTGGCTTACTACCTGGTCCACCTGGTTGGTTGGCACCTGGTCCTCCTGGTTGGTTGGCACCTGGTCCTCCTGGTTGGTTAGCACCTGGTCCTCCTGGTTGGTTGGCACCTGGTCCTCCTGGTTGGTTGGCACCTGGTCCTCCTGGTTGGTTGGCACCTGGTCCTCCTGGTGGGTTGGCACCTGGTCCTCCTGGTTGGTTGGCACCTGGTCCTCCTGGTTGGTTGGCACCTGGTCCACCTGGTGGCTTACTACCTGGTCCACCTGGTTGGTTGGCACCTGGTCCTCCTGGTTGGTTGGCACCTGGTCCTCCTGGTTGGTTGGCACCTGGTCCTCCTGGTTGGTTGGCACCTGGTCCTCCTGGTTGGTTGGCACCTGGTCCTCCTGGTTGGTTGGCACCTGGTCCTCCTGGTTGGTTGGCACCTGGTCCACCTGGTGGCTTACTACCTGGTCCACCTGGTTGGTTGGCACCTGGTCCTCCTGGTTGGTTGGCACCTGGTCCTCCTGGTTGGTTAGCACCTGGTCCTCCTGGTTGGTTGGCACCTGGTCCTCCTGGTTGGTTGGCACCTGGTCCTCCTGGTTGGTTGGCACCTGGTCCTCCTGGTGGGTTGGCACCTGGTCCTCCTGGTTGGTTGGCACCTGGTCCTCCTGGTTGGTTGGCACCTGGTCCACCTGGTGGCTTACTACCTGGTCCACCTGGTTGGTTGGCACCTGGTCCTCCTGGTTGGTTGGCACCTGGTCCTCCTGGTTGGTTAGCACCTGGTCCTCCTGGTTGGTTGGCACCTGGTCCTCCTGGTTGGTTGGCACCTGGTCCTCCTGGTGGGTTGGCACCTGGTCCTCCTGGTGGGTTGGCACCTGGTCCTCCTGGTTGGTTGGCACCTGGTCCTCCTGGTTGGTTGGCACCCGGGCCTCCTGGTGGGTTGGCACCTGGTCCTCCTGGTTGGTTGGCACCTGGTCCACCTGGTGGCTTACCACCTGGTCCACCTGGTTGGTTGGCACCTGGTCCTCCTGGTGGGTTACCACCTGGTCCTCCTCCTGGTGGCTTACCACCTGGTCCTCCTCCTGGTGGCTTACCACCTGGTCCTCCTGGTTGGGTAATTGACATAAATATGGGATTAGGACTATGTAAGTTACTGTTGGGTTTATTTATTTATTTTTAACAAATGAAACATATATTTCGAGATTTTACAAATTCCACCCATAACTTGTTTACCTTGTCACATTTTTTACAATGGCATGGTATAGCAGGCACTAGTAGTAGTACACGTAGAATGTGGACGGGCTTACAATAATTGACTTTTTATAGGTTGCATGGCATAAAATGTCCACGCTATTCGACGCTCGTAGTCAAAATGCCACGACACAAGCGAGAGTCAAAGTGATTACCAAGATAAATGTTTGTGCAAAACTTTTCAGGTGATATACCAAATGATTAGACTACTCTGGGTTTTGAAATTGTCTATGTAACGTTTCGATTGTTACAAAATCACTAACCTGGTCCTCCGCCTGGTTTGCCTCCTGGTTTGCCACCTGGTTTGCCGCCTGGTTTGCCACCTGGTTTGCCACCAGGTTTGCCACCTGGCTTACCACCTGGTCCACCTGGTTGGTTGGCACCTGGTCCTCCTGGTTGGTTGGCACCTGGTCCTCCTGGTTGGTTGGCACCTGGTCCTCCTGGTTGGTTGGCACCTGGTCCTCCTGGTTGGTTGGCACCTGGTCCACCTGGTTGGTTGGCACCTGGTCCTCCAGGTTGGTTGGCACCTGGTCCTCCTGGTTGGTTGGCACCTGGTCCTCCTGGTTGGTTGTCACCTGGTCCTCCTGGTTGGTTCGCACCTGGTCCTCCTGGTTGGTTGGCACCTGGTCCTCCTGGTTGGTTGGCACCTGGTCCTCCTGGTGGGTTGGCACCTGGTCCTCCCGGTTGGTTGGCACCTGGTCCTCCTGGTTGGTTGGCACCTGGTCCTCCTGGTGGGTTGGCACCTGGTCCTCCTGGTGGGTTACCACCTGGTCCTCCTCCTGGTGGCTTACCACCTGGTCCTCCTGGTTGGGTAATTGACATAAATATGGGATTAGGACTATGTAAGTTACTGTTGGGTTTATTTATTTATTTTTAACAAATGAAACATATATTTCGAGATTTTATAAATTCCACCCATAACTTGTTTACCTTGTCACATTTTTTACAATGGCATGGTATAGCAGGCACTAGTAGTAGTACACGTAGAATGTGGACGGGCTTACAATAATTGACTTTTTATAGGTTGCATGGCATAAAATGTCCACGCTATTCGACGCTCGTAGTCAAAATGCCACGACACAAGCGAGAGTCAAAGTGATTACCAAGATAAATGTTTGTGCAAAACTTTTCAGGTGATATACCAAATAATTAGACTATTCTGGGTTTTGAAATTGTCTATGTAACGTTTCGATTGTTACAAAATCACTAACCTGGTCCTCCGCCTGGTTTGCCTCCTGGTTTGCCACCTGGTTTGCCGCCTGGTTTGCCACCTGGTTTGCCACCAGGTTTGCCACCTGGCTTACCACCTGGTCCACCTGGTTGGTTGGCACCTGGTCCTCCTGGTTGGTTGGCACCTGGTCCTCCTGGTTGGTTGGCACCTGGTCCTCCTGGTTGGTTGGCACCTGGTCCTCCTGGTTGGTTGGCACCTGGTCCACCTGGTTGGTTGGCACCTGGTCCTCCAGGTTGGTTGGCACCTGGTCCTCCTGGTTGGTTGGCACCTGGTCCTCCTGGTTGGTTGGCACCTGGTCCTCCTGGTTGGTTGGCACCTGGTCCACCTGGTGGGTTACTACCTGGTCCTCCTGGTTGGTTGGCACCTGGTCCTCCAGGTTGGTTGGCACCTGGTCCTCCTGGTTGGTTGGCACCTGGTCCTCCTGGTTGGTTGGCACCTGGTCCTCCTGGTTGGTTGGCACCTGGTCCACCTGGTTGGTTGGCACCTGGTCCTCCAGGTTGGTTGGCACCTGGTCCTCCTGGTTGGTTGGCACCTGGTCCTCCTGGTTGGTTGGCACCTGGTCCTCCTGGTTGGTTGGCACCTGGTCCACCTGGTGGGTTACTACCTGGTCCTCCTGGTTGGTTGGCACCTGGTCCTCCAGGTTGGTTGGCACCTGGTCCTCCTGGTTGGTTGGCACCTGGTCCTCCTGGTTGGTTGGCACCTGGTCCTCCTGGTTGGTTGGCACCTGGTCCTCCTGGTGGGTTACTACCTGGTCCTCCTGGTTGGTTGGCACCTGGTCCTCCTGGTTGGTTGGCACCTGGTCCTCCAGGTTGGTTGGCACCTGGTCCTCCTGGTGGGTTACTACCTGGTCCTCCTGGTTGGTTGGCACCTGGGCCTCCTGGTTGGTTGGCACCTGGTCCTCCTGGTGGGTTACTACCTGGTCCTCCTGGTTGGTTGGCACCTGGTCCTCCTGGTTGGTTGGAACCTGGTCCTCCTGGTTGGTTGGCACCTGGTCCTCCTGGTTGGTTTGCACCTGGTCCTCCTGGTGGGTTACTACCTGGTCCTCCTGGTTGGTTGGCACCTGAGCCTCCTGGTTGGTTGGCACCTGGGCCTCCTGGTTGGTTGGCACCTGGTCCTCCTGGTTGGTTGGCACCTGGTCCTCCTGGTTCATTGGCACCTGGTCCTCCTGGTGGATTACCACCTGGTCCTCCTCCCGGTGGCTTACCACCTGGTCCTCCTGGTTGGGTAATTGACATAAATATGGGATCAGGACTATGTAAGTTACTGTTTGGTTTATTTATTGGAGGGTTAATGTCACTCGCGTTCGTAGGCTTTGACTCTAGTTTCCCTTCACGTGACCCCTGGGTCACGTAGGTCACCCCTGGTAGTGCCAAATGAGTGACACAGTTCGCGGTGGTAGGATGTATGTATCCGCCCGGGTAGCGACCACCATCAACGTGGCGTAAATACCGCCATAGTGATCCCTGCAGGGGGTTCGCGTTCCGGGATCAGCCCGTTTTCCGCCGGTTTCTCGAGAGGCTTGAGTCCGGGCATGAGGTTGCACCCTGTGGGTATTTTCGGTTCGTTGTCGGTGGGAGGAGTGTTGACCCGTCGGCCAGGGAGACCCGTAGAAACGGTTGTCCGCTGGCCGCCCGCGGTACAGTATAGGGGCCCAATTGTGGCTAACCACCACGACAGGCTGCCTCACCATGCCGCGCATAATCTTGGGTGGGTCCGTCGTGCCGGTTGGTGACCGGATGTGGGGTCCCGGCGGCCCATCCCGCGAGGGTACGGGGGCCCTTCCGTCCGGCGGATCAGTTCGCCTCCTGTCGACTCTTTCGTCCCGGTACCCATTCGGCCTTCTTAGTGCCCGAACTCAATTCTCTCAATGCTTCTTCACCAAACCCATTCCGAACCCATGACAGTGCAAATCAAGAGAGCAGGTCTTTCAGCGGTGCATAACCCCACCACCGCGTTCACTATGGAGTTCGCCAACATCCGCGGACTCCATACGAACCTCAATGCCGTCCACCACCATCTCGAGACGGCCCGGCCTGCTTTGCTCTTCTTGACGGAGACGCAGATTCGTTGTCCGGCTGACAATTCGTACTTGCTGTACCCCGGTTATTCGCTTGAAGAAAACTTCAAGCCTGAAGCCGGGGTATGCTTGTATGTTCGGTCAGACGTCTGCTGTCGCCGTTTGCGCTGCATTGGATCTCCGCTCTGTGGGTGCACGTGGATCTTGGTTCCCTGAGCCGCATCTATGTGTGCCTCTACAGGTCGCACAATGGGGATGATGAGACGATTCGGCTGTTCAGGTACCTTAGCCGGGCGATAGATGACGCGCAGGTGCAGTTCCCGTCAGCCGAAATGGTGGTCTTGGGGGATTTCAACGCACATCACGAGTTGTGGTTGGGCTCCTCTAAGACTGATCATGCTGGCAGGGCTGCCCATGCATTCGCTCTGACTCATGACTTGACACAACTGGTGAACCAGCCCACCAGGATCCCGGATGTGGCGAGTCATGCGCCTTCACTGCTGGACCTTCTGTTGGCGAGTCACCCGGCCGGGTATCGTGTGACCGTTAGTGCGCCTTTGGGAACCTCCGATCACTGCCTGGTCGGGTCGTCAGTACCGTTCGCTTCACGTCCACGTCCCGTGCAGGTTAAGCGAAGGGTCTGGCACTACTCGTCGGCGGATTGGGATGTTATGCGGCAATTTTTCGCATCCATCCCTTGGCGGCAGCGCTGCTTTGAGGGCAAAGATCCTTCAGCGAGTGCCAACGCTATTGCTGGCGAGATCAGTCTAGGTATAGAATACTACATTCCTTCCTCTGAGATCGCCAGTAAGGGCCGTGGACGCTCCTGGTTCAATCGTGCATGCGCCGATGCTGTCGGCGACAAACAAGCGGCGTATCGCGCTTGGATCAGGGGTCGCGCCAAGAAGGATCCCAATATCATCTCCCTTAAGGAAGCTTATAACCGAGCCACCAAGGCCTGCAAGAAGGCCTACGTTAGAGCGGATGCCCAGCGCGTTTGTAGCATTGGGCGTGCGTTGGCTAATCACCCAACTACCAGTCGTGCTTATTGGAGTTTGGCCAGGGCCGTTCAGTCTAACTTTTGCCGTCCTACATTGCCACCACTGAAGTACCCGGAAATCCTTTTGCGGCTAATTCCCGCCTCGAGGACCGTGGTTCCCAGACGCCGCCCACGCTGCCTGATTGCGGTTTCTCAATGGCTGATATTCGCATCAGGCAGTGTGATGTGCGGCGTGAGCTACGATCCCTCGATGTCCGGAAAGCCAGTGGTCCGGATGGAATACCGGCGGTGGTTTTAAGGGCTTGTGCAGCGGAGCTGTCTCCTGCACTGACACGCCTCTACCGAGCGTCTTATCGCACAGGTGTTGTGCCGGAATCTTGGAGGGAGGCCAATGTGCAACCGATCCCCAAAAAGGGTGATCGGTCAGACCCTACCAATTATCGCCCTATCGCTATCATCTCAGTGATGTGCAAAGTCATGGAGCGGATCATAAACGCTCAATAGGTCCGCTACCTGGAGGATCACTCGTTGATCAGTGACAGACAATACGGTTTCCGTCACAACCGATCAAAGGGTGATCTTCTAGCGTTTGTCCTGCATCGCTGGGGTGAAGCGATTGACCGGCGTGGCGAGGCTCTTGCTGTGAGCCTCGACATAGCCAAGGCGTTTGATAGGGTCTTCATAGGCACCGTGGTCTTCTCTCCAAGCTTCCGGCATACGGTCTGCCCGGCAACTTGTGTTCGTGGATTTCTGGCTTTCTGCATGGGCGTAGAATGCGTGTTGTCGTTGACGGACACGCTTCGGCGCTCATGTCGGTTAATGCCGGAGTTCCACAGGGCTCGGTACTGTCGCCCACCCTGTTTATTCTGCATATCAATGATATGTTGTCGCTCGACAACATTCATTGCTATGCAGGTTTCAGCACGGTTCATGGGCGATACTGCTATGGGCCCCCAGGTTGCCGTGACGACACTGTGAGCGGGCGCGAAGATCTTGTCATTGAGCTCAACCGGTCCTTGGATCTCATTTCTACATGGTGTTCCAGGAATATGGTTGAGTTCAATGCCAGGAAAACCCAGGTGTGTGCGTTCACGTGCAAAAAATCCCCGTTCTCTCCCCTCCCCAATCTTCAGGGTATTCCCCTCTCAATGCGGAATGACCTGAGTATCCTTGGTGTGGATATCCGCTGTGATCTAAATCCAAGGAATCACATCGAGGGCGTAATATCTGCCACATCGCGCAGGGTCGGAATCCTGAACAAGGTGCGTCAGTTTTTCACGCCCGGTCAACTATGCCGCTTGTATAAAGCGCAGGTTCGGCCGGGTATGGAATACTGTTCGCACCTCTGGGATGGATCCGCCCAGTACTTACTCGATGCCTTGGATGGATTGCAGCGGCGGGCCATCCGCATTGTAAATGATGCAGAGGTTACGAGCAACTTAGAGTCGCTACAGTTGCGGAGGGATGTTGCCTCTCTAAGCGTGTTCTACCGTCTGTATCACGGTGAATGCTCTGAGGAATTGTTTAGTTTGATCCCCTCCTCTCCTTGCCTTAACAGAACCACGCGTGCTGGCTTGCGAAGCCACAGCTTGACGGTTCAAACCATCTCGGCGCGAACAAAAGAGTTCGCAAATTCTTTTTTGTGCCGCACTGTGAAGCTGTGGAATTGTTTGCCGTCACCGGGTTACTACCTGGTCCTCCTGGTGGGTTGGCACCTGGTCCTCCTGGTTGGTTGGCACCTGGTCCTCCTGGTTGGTTAGCACCTGGTCCTCCTGGTTGGTTGGCACCTGGTCCTCCTCCTGGTGGTTTACCACCTGGTCCTCCTGGTTGGGTAATTAACATACATATGGGATCAGGACTATGTAAGTTACTGTTGGGTTTATTTATTTATTTTTAACAAATTAAACATATATTTCGAGATTTTACAAATTCCACCCATAACTTGTTTACCTTGTCACATTTTTTACAATGGCATGGTATAGCAGGCACTAGAAGTAGTACACGTTGTATGTGGACGGGCTTACAATAATTGACTTTTTATAGGTTGCATGGCATAAAATGTCCACGCTATTCGACGCTCGTAGTCAAAATGCCACGACACAAGCGAGAGTCAAAGTGATTACCAAGATAAATGTTTGTGCAAAACTTTTCAGGTGATATACCAAATAATTAGACTATTCTGGGTTTTGAAATTGTCTATGTAACGTTTCGATTGTTACAAAATCACTAACCTGGTCCTCCGCCTGGTTTGCCTCCTGGTTTGCCACCTGGTTTGCCGCCTGGTTTGCCACCTGGTTTGCCACCAGGTTTGCCACCTGGCTTACCACCTGGTCCACCTGGTTGGTTGGCACCTGGTCCTCCTGGTTGGTTGGCACCTGGTCCTCCTGGTTGGTTGGCACCTGGTCCTCCTGGTTGGTTGGCACCTGGTCCTCCAGGTTGGTTGGCACCTGGTCCTCCTGGTTGGTTGGCACCTGGTCCTCCTGGTTGGTTGGCACCTGGTCCTCCTGGTGGGTTGGCACCTGGTCCTCCTGGTGGGTTGGCACCTGGTCCTCCAGGTTGGTTGGCACCTGGTCCTCCTGGTTGGTTGGCACCTGGTCCTCCTGGTTGGTTGGCACCTGGTCCTCCTGGTAGATTACTACCTGGTCCTCCTGGTTGGTTTGCACCTGGTCCTCCTGGTGGGTTACTACCTGGTCCTCCTGGTTGGTTGGCACCTGGTCCTCCTGGTTGGTTGGCACCTGGTCCTCCTGGTTGGTTGGCACCTGGTCCTCCAGGTTGGTTGGCACCTGGTCCTCCTGGTGGATTACTACCTGGTCCTCCTGGTTGGTTTGCACCTGGTCCTCCTGGTGGGTTACTACCTGGTCCTCCTGGTTGGTTGGCACCTGGTCCTCCTGGTTGGTTGGCACCTGGTCCTCCTGGTTGGTTGGCACCTGGTCCTCCTGGTGGGTTGGCACCTGGTCCTCCTGGTGGGTTACTACCTGGTCCTCCTGGTTGGTTGGCACCTGGGCCTCCTGGTGGGTTGGCACCTGGTCCTCCTGGTTGGTTGGCACCTGGTCCTCCTGGTTGGTTAGCACCTGGTCCTCCTGGTTGGTTGGCACCTGGTCCTCCTCCTGGTGGTTTACCAGCTGGTCCTCCTGGTTGGGTAATTAACATACATATGGGATCAGGACTATGTAAGTTACTGTTGGGTTTATTTATTTATTTTTAACAAATTAAACATATATTTCGAGATTTTACAAATTCCACCCATAACTTGTTTACCTTGTCACATTTTTTACAATGGCATAGTATAGCAGGCACTAGAAGTAGTACACGTTGTATGTGGACGGGCTTACAATAATTGACTTTTGATAGGTTGCATGGCATAAAATGTCCACGCTATTCGACGCTCGTAGTCAAAATGCCACGACACAAGCGAGAGTCAAAGTGATAAAAGTGACTTGGTGTGACTTGGTCAAAGTGACCAAGATAAATGTTTGTGCAAAACTTTTCAGGTGATATACCAAATAATTATTAGACTATTCTGGGTTTTGGAATTGTCTATGTAATGTTTCGATTGTTACAAAATCACTAACCTGGTCCTCCGCCTGGTTTGCCTCCTGGTTTGCCACCTGGTTTGCCGCCTGGTTTGCCACCTGGTTTGCCACCAGGTTTGCCACCTGGCTTACCACCTGGTCCACCTGGTTGGTTGGCACCTGGTCCTCCTGGTTGGTTGGCACCTGGTCCTCCTGGTTGGTTGGCACCTGGTCCTCCTGGTTGGTTGGCACCTGGTCCTCCTGGTTGGTTGGCACCTGGTCCTCCAGGTTGGTTGGCACCTGGTCCTCCTGGTTGGTTGGCACCTGGTCCTCCTGGTTGGTTTGCACCTGGTCCTCCAGGTTGGTTGGCACCTGGTTCTCCTGGTTGGTTGGCACCTGGTCCTCCTGGTGGGTTGGCACCTGGTCCTCCTGGTGGATAACTACCTGGTCCTCCTGGTTGGTTGGCACCTGGTCCTCCTGGTGGGTTGCTACCTGGTCCTCCTGGTTGGTTGGCACCTGGTCCTCCTGGTTGGTTGGCACCTGGTCCTCCAGGTTGGTTGGCACCTGGTCCTCCTGGTGGATTACTACCTGGTCCTCCTGGTTGGTTGGCACCTGGTCCTCCAGGTTGGTTGGCACCTGGTCCTCCTGGTGGATTACTACCTGGTCCTCCTGGTTGGTTGGCACCTGGTCCTCCTGGTTGGTTGGCACCTGGTCCTCCTGGTTGGTTGGCACCTGGTCCTCCAGGTTGGTTGGCACCTGGTCCTCCTGGTTGGTTGGCACCTGGTCCTCCAGGTTGGTTGGCACCTGGTCCTCCTGGTGGATTACTACCTGGTCCTCCTGGTTGGTTGGCACCTGGTCCTCCTGGTTGGTTGGCACCTGGTCCTCCTGGTTGGTTGGCACCTGGTCCTCCTGGTTGGTTTGCACCTGGTCCTCCAGGTTGGTTGGCACCTGGTCCTCCTGGTTGGTTGGCACCTGGTCCTCCTGGTGGGTTGGCACCTGGTCCTCCTGGTGGATAACTACCTGGTCCTCCTGGTTGGTTGGCACCTGGTCCTCCTGGTGGGTTGGCACCTGGTCCTCCAGGTTGGTTGGCACCTGGTCCTCCTGGTGGATTACTACCTGGTCCTCCTGGTTGGTTGGCACCTGGTCCTCCTGGTTGGTTGGCACCTGGTCCTCCTGGTTGGTTGGCACCTGGTCCTCCTGGTTGGTTTGCACCTGGTCCTCCAGGTTGGTTGGCACCTGGTCCTCCTGGTTGGTTGGCACCTGGTCCTCCTGGTGGGTTGGCACCTGGTCCTCCTGGTGGATTACTACCTGGTCCTCCTGGTTGGTTGGCACCTGGTCCTCCTGGTTGGTTGGCACCTGGTCCTCCTGGTTGGTTGGCACCTGGTCCTCCTGGTTGGTTTGCACCTGGTCCTCCAGGTTGGTTTGCACCTGGTCCTCCTGGTTGGTTGGCACCTGGTCCTCCTGGTGGGTTACTACCTGGTCCTCCTGGTTGGTTTGCACCTGGTCCTCCTGGTTGGTTTGCACCTGGTCCTCCAGGTTGGTTGGCACCTGGTCCTCCTGGTTGGTTGGCACCTGGTCCTCCTGGTTGGTTGGCACCTGGTCCTCCTGGTTGGTTGGCACCTGGTCCTCCAGGTTGGTTGGCACCTGGTCCTCCAGGTTGGTTGGCACCTGGTCCTCCTGGTGGATTACTACCTGGTCCTCCTGGTTGGTTGGCACCTGGTCCTCCAGGTTGGTTGGCACCTGGTCCTCCTGGTGGATTACTACCTGGTCCTCCTGGTTGGTTGGCACCTGGTCCTCCAGGTTGGTTGGCACCTGGTCCTCCTGGTGGATTACTACCTGGTCCTCCTGGTTGGTTGGCACCTGGTCCTCCAGGTTGGTTGGCACCTGGTCCTCCTGGTGGATTACTACCTGGTCCTCCTGGTTGGTTGGCACCTGGTCCTCCAGGTTGGTTGGCACCTGGTCCTCCTGGTTGGTTGGCACCTGGTCCTCCTGGTTGGTTGGCACCTGGTCCTCCTGGTTGGTTGGAACCTGGTCCTCCTGGTTGGTTGGAACCTGGTCCTCCTGGTTGGTTGGAACCTGGTCCTCCTGGTTGGTTGGAACCTGGTCCTCCTGGTTGGTTGGCACCTGGTCCTCCAGGTTGGTTGGCACCTGGTCCTCCTGGTGGATTACTACCTGGTCCTCCTGGTTGGTTGGCACCTGGTCCTCCTGGTTGGTTAGCACCTGGTCCTCCAGGTTGGTTGGCACCTGGTCCTCCTGGTTGGTTGGCACCTGGTCCTCCTGGTTGGTTGGCACCTGGTCCTCCAGGTTGGTTGGCACCTGGTCCTCCTGGTTGGTTGGCACCTGGTCCTCCTGGTTGGTTGGCACCTGGTCCTCCAGGTTGGTTGGCACCTGGTCCTCCAGGTTGGTTGGCACCTGGTCCTCCTGGTTGGTTGGCACCTCCTTGACTGCCTGGTTTACGGCGTCGTCCGCGAGTTTCGACACCTATTGAAAGATGTTTTTGTACTGCAGTAAACATTCTTTTCGCAGTGTAAGAAGCACTAAATTCACTCATTCGTTATCATAAGTTGTGTTTTTGTGAAAGATATCCATTTAAGAATTATTATAAGAAATATCAAACATTGAATACTAAATTAAAACTTACTGGCGGTTGATGTTGCGGCTGCCTTAGCACCACGACCGCGCGTTGCTATAGAAAAGAAAACAATATTTAATATAAAGTCAATTGCTAGTCAATCTCCCTCTCTCTCTCTTTAGCCACAGGAAGCCTACTGCTAAACATAGAGCCCTATGAATCTCCACATTGACCTGTTGGAAGCGGAATCAATCTAAAATATCGGCAAATATTAGGAAACGTTTCACATTTTTCTGAAAAATTGAAAGTTTTGTAAACTTCGAAAATTGTTTTGACCCAACATTGTACTCGGCATACGTCGTAGGCTTTATACAGCTGTCCCAGACGTCAATGTTATTGTGAATTTTAACCTCAGTGAACTTTGGGATAAAGTCAGTTTGACTCAATGTAGATTTTACCTGCCCTGGAGATCGAATATGCCTTGCCGCCATCGTTATCTGCAAAAATGAGTTACATCAGTTACATATTTCATAAAATTAAACTAAAAACACCTCAATCAAACTAAAACATAAAAGTTTTATTACACAGAAATGAAATTATTACTTCATACTTTTTTATGTGTGGTGGTAAGATGGTGACACCCATAGACAGGTATCAATAATTCTTCTCTAGTAAGCCATACAAGTGTGTCTCGATACGGAACCACCCTGTGTATGTCAAGTTTTGAATAGGCCGGCATAATTGAACGAATGGTGACAGACAATTGTAGTTCTTCTGCGGTTGATACCCTACTTAGATCGCAGTGTCATCTATCATTTAATGGCGTGTGGCGAAATTCAGAACTAAAAATAAAATTAAAAGAGGTCTATTTAATTTGTGGGATATTTACATGTCTAATTTAATAAAGTGTTCAGCAGAACTATTTTGACAACAGCGTTTTCGGCGACAAAAGACCGTTGACTACCTATACATTCATCATCAGGTGTCCGTGCGGTTAGCCAGGTCAGTATAAAAAATATATAAATACACCTATATAAATAAATAAATACACCGAACAGTCCCACGCATAGTCCTGACCCTACACTACGATCGAGTCTTGCGTCGTGGGTATCAGGAGCTACGAGAGAAATTTCGCTCTAACAAACACTTCGAATACTTGTGGCTTACACAAACATTTGTGTAAACGGGGTTCCAACCCGCGGCCTTCCGTTTTACACCCGACGTTCAACCAACTGCGCCTTGGAGGATGTTAATGACGACAAGTTATGTAAAATATTGTAAATAATGTATTGAATTCATACCACTGCTTGCAGCCGCTTCACTTGTCGCGCTAGCATTTCTGCCTGACGCAGTAGCTGCAAATGAAATTACAATGTTATTGAAGAGTTATTTATTTATTTTTATTTAATTACTCTTCATTGTACATAATAAATATAACTGTATATAGAGACAATAAAGCAACAAAGTACAAATGGCGGTCTCATCATACTAAGGCAATCTTTACTAGACAACCACTGGAAGGATTTATGAGAACAAAGAAACAAAGGACAGTATATAGTAAAGAGAATAAAAGCTTAAATAAATAATAATATTTATACATACATACTCAAAAAAAAACATGAGTAAGATATGTTATATTTTATGATTTATTGTCGACAATCATCTGTCTAGATAAAGTAATATTTCCAATAAGAAATATAAAAAAGTATTAGAATTGGACGACTTAAGAAGATATAACGAATATATATATATATATAACGAATTATGTGTTTAGTAATGAAATACTTATACAAAGTGAGGCCGAAAAGTGTCTAGCAGATTCTAATCGATTTTAATATTTAGTCATACCACACGACACTTCCGTATCATACTATGGGCTACGGATAAAATGTAGGACAGTAGTAAGGTTCATTTTATTTTAATTTACTATTTAATGAATATAGTATCTATGTCTTATGGAATATTTGGAAAAAAAATAAAAGTGAGAAATGGTGTCCAGTAACTTTGGCCTACTTTGTAAATCTACGGTGTGTAAGTCCGCCAACCCGCACTAGGCCAGCGTGGTGGACTATATGGCCTAACCACTCTCAATCGTACTCTCGATTGTAGAGGAGGCCCGTGCCCTGCAGTGGGTCGTATATGGGCTGATACAAAAAAAAAAAACTTTGGCCTACGGTTCACGTAAGTTGCACGTCATGCGCACGCTGTCGCCAATTGCCGATTGCTAGCATTTAGCGTTGAGACATTCAATACTGTGTCAACAGAGCGGCATCGTCAAGTTTGGCCGACGTTACATTTAGTCGGTAAAAAGATTGAAATTCAGAATCGTCTTCAGATCTGGCAGCAACAAACGATTTAAATTTCATTTCTTAGTTGAAGCCAGTACATTTTTCGCCGGATACCTCGTCTTTTTACACTAACAGCCGGACAATTTTAAATCGCGTACATTTATCATGAACCCAGTACGTGATTGGCTGTTAAATTGTTAGTGTGTGTGTGTACGTCGTTGTACGTCACATCATCATCATCACTTGACGTTTTTCTAACAAAAGGTCCAGCTTTTACGACGCAATTTGAGAGACAACTGAAAAGTTAGTCGCTTGATTGACGATTAAATAGACGTAACAAATAATACTATATTCAAAATACAGTTATCGTCATTTGAACGTGGCATGCATGCGTGGAGCAACTAAACTTTATAAAATAGAAAATGGGAATGAATATGAGTGTCGCTCACCGCTTCCAGATGCTAAAGCGCTTGTCAAACCATCATATAAGTCATCGGATCCATCGTCAGAACCGCCTCCCGATCCACCGGAGTCACCTGAAACAGACATTTTTCATCATTGGAAGAGAAAAATAGGGTTAAGCCTCGTGTATAATAACAGCGGCCATTTATGAATTTGCATTGTTACGAGATTAGAAATTATATTACTGTGTGTTTGGCGTTCTAACGTCTTTATTCTGTTTTATCATCTATGAGCATTTAAAGCTTCTGTTTAAAGAAAAACGCTTGTGGCACTTAAGAGTATCCAGTTTTTCCCTATAATCTATAGCAATCCTATTCTATTAGATTGATATGTTATAGTATCCTAGTTGGCTTTATTTCTATAGGTGGAATAGCCTAGTGTTTCAGCAAATCGTAAGATATTGATACCGACTGCCTCACATTCGCTCGTATGTTTTCGTCCGAGGATCTTTTGAATTAAGCGCTTAGCGTATCCCTTACGCGGTGTCTGCTTTATGTCCTGATATTGGGAGCAGCTGTGCCTGTTTCTTCAACTGTTCGTTTGATCCCATACTACAGATAACTATAGACAATTAAAACTGATGTCTACTGGGCCAATATTACGTCGTATTATCTAGAACGCGTTATAATAATTAAAATAAATAAACAGCTTCCATCAGGATTATGTCAGTAATACTACATGTTGTAGTACGAGTAGCCCTCTGTCACGTGCTTATATAGGATCTCCAATAAAAACTCACGACTTCATACTTGCCACTACCTATAAATACTACTGCGTTCACATATTCCGCGGCATCACTTTAGCTTCATGTTATAAGAAGTGGTAAAATATAAAAGTGTGAAGGAATTGTGAGTAGGAAAATTTCCGATATCGGGAGAGTGATACGGTACGAGTACGGTATAGACTAAAGAGGCTTTCCTGTCCACACACGCACCACTGCAACTCCTGTCAGCCAGGACCAACACGGGTCCACAAAGAATTCATATGGAACTCCGGAGCTCCGCGAGTCTCTTAAGGACACTAGCTTGTCTGTAACCCGCGTCGGAATTATTCAAAATGAAAAAAATAATAATAGGAGTTGGAAACAAATAATTATCCACTTCCCTCCACAGCAAAGCGGGTGACAAAATATCTAGCTAAGAGACATTATCCTCAGATATAAACCTAGAGAAGCCAGATGTCAAGCACCACGGAATAAACAGTTACATGGGGCCCATAGGGCGAGCGAATACCGTATCTGTGCACTGACTGGTTTCTGACATTACCTACCTGGTCCACCACCTGGTTGTCCACCTGCTCCACCTGGTTGTCCACCTGCTCCACCTGGTTGTCCACCTGATCCACCTGGTTGTCCACCTGCTCCACCTGGTTGTCCACCTGATCCACCACCTGGTTGTCCACCTGATCCACCTGGTTGTCCACCTGCTCCACCTGGTTGTCCACCTGATCCACCTGGTTGTCCACCTGATCCACCACCTGGTTGTCCACCTGATCCACCACTTGGGTTGGCGCCTCTCCTAACATCTGGTTCACCATGAAATTCAGTTGGCAGTGTTTATAATTTATACTTTAGTAAACATTGCACTGTTACAGGGTTGTAACGCATTCGGTTCAGTACAAAATGAAATGGAATACTATTTCAATAATAAAATACTATAGATATATAATATATATCAACAAAATGTTGTACCCGCAACAATAATGACACAACTCTAAAACCAAAAAATAATAAGTTGGAACTTACTGGCGCTCCCTGATGCCGCTGCTTTTCCATTATCGCCGGTAGTTACTACGGAAAAAGAGATTAAGGTTAAAGAGATTATCTTACTAGGGCTCGGCTCGGCTCTGCCCAGGTACAAATATTTTTTGAGTCCAGCCCACATCAGCAACATGTTATTACGCGTACTGTTTTATTGATATTTAAATTCAATCAATGTTATTGCCGTCCTCTGTACTGCTTTTCCCGTCACGTCCCGTTATATCCAGTCTTGTCCCGTTTTATTATGTCCCACACCACATCTTTAAGTTCAAAAAAGTAACTAATATATATGTTTTTTTAAAAACCCGATATATGTAATTGTGATTTTTTACGTCTTTGCCGGTATGTCATAAAGTCAGTTCTTAACTATTGTAGGTTTTTACCTGCACTACCAAGCGTAGATACGTTGCTGCCATTTTCATCTACAACAAATGAGTATTATCAGTAACTGCATTCACAAAATTCCGCAACACCGTGTTTTAAACACATCAATGACACTAAAATTGGTTTTAAATGTTTTTATAGCAAATAATTTAATAGAGGGACAGTTTATGAAGGATAATATGTAATCTTAAATATGCGAGAAATAAAATGACTCCTTCATGATTGCTTAAATTTTCTTCTCTCTCTCTCTCTTCAGCTATAGGAAGACTGCTGCTGAACAAAGGCCTCCCCAATGGGTCGCCACATAGACCTATTGGAAGCGGCCTGCAACCAGCAATTTCCTGGTTGTAGGATATTCTTATCCGCCCAGATGGTGACCATCTTACACAGGTGTAGTCTTCCATGGTAAACCACACAAGTGTGTCCTATTCCGGAACCATACTGTGTATATCCGATTGTGAATAGGCCAGCATAATTGTGTCGGTCGGTGACAAACAGTCGTAATTTTTCGGCGGTTGATATCCTACTTGGATCGCACTACGTATACCATCAGGTGTCAGTGAGGTAGCTTTGCCGGATTAGTATAAAAGAGTATTAATGAAGAATTAAGTTAAATATTGGGAATAATGTACTCAGTTCTTACCTATATTTGCATTTGACACACTTGTCGCGTTAGAATCTCCGCCTGACGCAGAAGCTGTAGATGAAATTACAATATTATTAGAGATTAATTATATTTTATAACTTCTTGTCTACAGCCACCTTTATAGGTGTAGTAATATTTCGAATAAAAAATATGGAAAAGCATTGGTAATAGACGACATTGAGAGGCCTTTTACTACAACCAAGCACGCTTTTAAGAACGAAAATTCTATCGAAAGTGGGCCCGGAAATATCACTTGCAGTTTCTGTTACATACCACGAAACACTTCGATATCTTTCTGTGAGGTCCACACAAAATGGGAGACAGGTATAGTTCCTTATTGAATATAGTATGTAACTGCACGTAATATTCGGAAAAAAATGAAGGTAAGAGATATTGTTTAAGAAAGTTTTAAAGAAGGAAATCAAATGATGTGAAGCAACAAAACTTTATAAAATATGAAACGGAAATGAATATGAGTGTTGCTTACCATCCGCTGTTGCATCAGCTTCTACATCTCCATAATCGGAGTCGCTAGAATCGTCATCTCCCGAATCATCATCTCCTGAACCATCATCTGATCCATTGTCGGAATCGTCATTTCCTGATCCATCATCTGTTCCATCGTTTGTTCCTACATCCGTTCCGTCATCTGTTCCATCATCTGTTCCGTCATCTGTTCCATCATCTGTTCCATCGTCTGTTCCATCGTCTGTTCCGTCATCTGTTCCGTCATCTGTTCCGTCATCTGTTCCATCATCTGTTCCATCATCTGTTCCATCATCTGTTCCATCATCTGTTCCATCATCTGTTCCATCATCTGTTCCATCATCTGTTCCATCATCTGTTCCATCGTCTGTTCCATCGTCTGTTCCATCATCTGTTCCGTCATCCATTCCATCATCCATTCCAGGTCCAGCTGCCGGCCCACCAGTACCTGAAACAGATATTTTAAATTTCTAAAACATAATAACGAGAGTTTTGTTTCATGTAAAATACCACGACCATTTGTGATTTTGCTTTGCTATGAGATTCAGAACTATATATTTTTAGTTGATAGCCTAAAGTATTTCTTACGGTTTATGAGCAATTAATTTTTTTATTTTAAACGCATACGCTTTTGGCGATCTAACAATATCCCGTTTCTAATTTGATGGACATTTTATCCTATCTTTGTTGGCTGCACATCGGTAGAAGAACCAAGTACTTCAGCAAACGCTAGGATGTATAGACACCTCACATTCCCTCGTATATTTTGGTCCAAGGATATTTCGAGATCGTAACCGTTTAACGTGTCATTTACGCGGCGACTGAACTCTTTAAGTCTTGATATTTGGCATGCTGTATTGACTCGAACTGTTTGTTTGATACTATGAATGTCTACTATTTCCTCTATCATGTATAAAGTATTTATTATTGTTTCGATTTTGAATTAGTAAGCAAAGGTTTTCCTACCCGGAGGATCAGCGACGGCTCTTCGTTTTCGCCCGCCTAATGCATCTGGAAAAATAAGTGCAAATCAGTCATTATCAGTGACTTTAGAAATGGGAGCTAGAAAATATGTTGAATGGACGAATATCTTGAGTATTCATACAATATTGTCGTTAAATTATCATTTTCCGTTGTATATCCACTGCTTAACAGACTCCTCCAAAAAAAAATGTAATCCAACGTGTTCCAGTAATCTCCTGTTCCTTTTGTTCTATTGTTTTTTACAATATATTTTTTAATATGGTTTATATTTGGCTGTGATAAAAATTAAAAATATTTTACCACTAAAAGCACCAAAAGTTGACCGCCACGCATTTTCTATAGGTGCCCAAGCTGAAAAAATAGTCTTAGATTATTATTAAATCTTTGCGATGTATTAAGTTAAGTACATTATATATTAAGAATGCGATGACAATTTGTACAAGATTTTTAAAAAGATCCTTGAAAGTCTGGTATAAAATAATGTGACCAACCACATATTTTTATGATCATTTTGATATCTGTAATATTAATCATTAAAGTAAAGCATCATAATATGCCATAGCGTTTTTAATAGCTTTGAAAAGGGAAATTATGCAATTTATTATAAAACAAAAAATATTATGTAAAAATTAAATATCTTGACTTTTTAGTTTAGTATCTTGTACAATTCTGTCATTGGGATTAAACGCCATTTACACGGGAGAGTTTCTCGCGGCGAGAATCGTATGATTTCGCATGACATAACCGCCATAGATTATCGTGTTCTGACAAATGTTTATACGATGCAACTTTATATATCCTTACGATAATCGTATCTTCGCGGCGAGAAACTACCCGTGTAAATGGGGCTTTAGTTCCACAGCATGTTAAAGAGCGGATCTCTTTGTATTATATTGTCTATATTGATTACTTACCGCTTGCCGCACTTTCTGCACCGTTGTCAATTTCTGCATAGATAGGACATAAAAAAATATTTTTATATTTATTTACCAGTATGTGATATAATGATTACAGTAAATATGTAAGTCTTAATCTGATCGGGGTCTGATTCAAAGTACAAGCGAACTATAATTTGTAAGCTTCTATAGGATTCATATTCATAATTCGTGAACTAAGGAGGTCGTAATATATATATAGTATATATATAGTAAAATATATACAGTAAAATTAGCTCTATGTTTCGTTTTTTATAGAAACGGTGAAAAACTGCAGTTTTTATAATGTAATGTAACTAGTTGAAAAATTGATGTTACTTTACCTGCTTCTGCCGCTGCATTTGAAGTAGATGACCCAACTAAAAAAATAATTAATTAATAGTGTCTTCATGTTCGATACAGCTGTTGTTTTCGATAACCCACTAAATACAATTAGTTAAAATGCTGGCGGAATAACCAAAATATGTAGGCTAGTTTCCGCTTATTCCCTAATGTTTGTAACATCGACAAATATTTGTTTTTAAGCAAAAGTGTAGATTGAAGGGCGTGGTGGCCTGTTAGCAGCGGACCAGACGCGACTGCCAACATGTTCACGGTGGTCGCAGGTGTAAATCCCAAGACACACCTCTGACTTTTCTAAGTTATGTATGTATTGATAGTCAATCACCACGCACTATAACGGTGAAGGAAAACTGCCTACCGGACCGATTTTAAAGGATTTCTACGATGTGTAAAGTTCGTCAACCCGCACTAGGCCAGCTTGGTGGACTATATTGCCTAACCCCTCTCAATCGTACTCTCGATTGGAGAGAAGGCCCGTGCCCTGCAGTGGGACGTATATGAGCTGATACAGTATAGTAGATTATAAAGTCTCTCATCGTTTATGATACCTATGTCACAAGATGATTTGTTAGTGGAGTCAGAATGGCATAGTATATTATTATATGTAAATCAGGATGACATATATTATATGTTGATATTTCATATATTATTTATGAAATATCGAAAACTGCAAGCTATGATTTATGGCTGTTGGAAATATTTACCAAAGTTTGAAAAAAAAATAGATGTTAAAAGGTATGTTATATATGTAAGTGTGATATATATATGAGTATATTAATTTCTCGAGAAAATTTATATCAAAAGTTGATGTCTACAGGGTGTATAAACCAAATCTCGAAAATAAGAAAAATGTAAAGTTATAAATAAAATAGTGCTTACTGCTCGAAGATAGAAGGCCTACAGGCAATATTAGTAATATTGCTAGTATTCCTAGATGTCGTGCCCCCATATTGGTTGGAGTCACTGGACTGACGATACTCGGAATCGAAAGCGTATTTAAGGGAATAAAACACATAAAAATACAGTAAAAAAATTCGTGATAATGATACGGATTAATTCTATTATTAAAATTAATTTCGATTCGTGCTTACGATAATATTAATGATTATTGATTACACGTGGTAAATAAATAATTATTTTATTATAAAACTTTATTGCCACGGTTCTTATAAAAGAGGGAGTTGTGCTACGAACACACTTTTTAGACCAACGCACTTGATATAGAGTTGTTCAGTTATTATAATATAAAATATTAAGTTTGATACAAAAAATTAAAGGAAAAATGCTTGTAATAAAATTAAGGTATTTCTTTAAGTATTAAATGCATAGCACGTAGACCTGATGGCCGCTGGGGCCGAAAGGTTCGCTGGGCCACGTAGCAAGCGAAGTGTCGGACGCCCACCCACAAGGTGGACGGACGACCTGGTTAAGGTTGCAGGAAGTCGCTGGATGCAGGCCGCTTGAGAATGTGGCGATCCATGGGGAGGCCTATGTTCAGCAGTGGACTTCCTGTGGCTGAAGAGAGAGATATTAAATGCTCAGGTAAGCAGCGTTAGATATTTTGAAAATATCTCAATTCATACTACCTTCCACTGCTGGGCACAGGCCTTTACTCATATTAGGGCCTTACTTCATAACATTATCATAGAGGGTTAGGTCGACTTCCCATACTTTTATTTTTTTTTGTTGTGTCGTGGTATTTCTTATAATGTTTGTTTAGCTGTCAAAGTAACTCGAGCGCCCTTACAAAAGTTGGTTCAAACCTCGTACCTGCGATCATCAGCCCGGTTTGCCGTCAATTAGACTATCATCCCCTTTACTAAAAGTAAGGTATATCAGCAAAATAAAAATGCATAGCGATATCAATTTTGCATACTCAAATCGAATAATCTAGGCAAAATGCGTCTTATGGAACTCGAACTTTAACAATATCCCTCTCATAAGCTTGTATCGTGTTATGACGTAGACATCTTGATTTTACGACTCGCACCGAGTCTATTTCAATATATCGGCGCCATTCTCCGTTTCGATTTCCTCGTTTTCGCCGTCGTGTGCACGCCATATATTCAATATAATTTCTTTATCCACATATACACCTTTCCTTTTTTATTGGAATGGTTTAATTTTATCCGCTCGGTTTTATTTATTATGCCATATTGCCAATAAAATTAGAAAAGATTATTTTCAGTACAGCGTAGTGCCTTTTGGCTGAGTCCTTGGATTAATTTACACGGAAAATTAGAAGATAAAAAATAAACGGGGAAAAAAGCACATGTTTTTCAAAATAAATATATTTTTATTTTTGCTTAATAATAAATAATTCTTTGTAATGAAATATATATTTCTAATAGAAAAAGCGACCCATTAGTCTGTGTCAAGAAAGTGAGTTATTACGTAGCATGTGGTACTTTGTTCAGAAAAATAAAATAATTTCAGTAGAAATATTATTGCTGTAATATTAATTATATGCCGTTCGCAGTAAATTGAAAAACTGATAGGATAAACTGCATATCTGAAACAAAATTAAAATTTTAGATTAACATGTAATTAAATATGTACGAAAAAAATAAACTCTTAAGACTTTAAACACTATATTTGATCAAGAATTTTCAAAATTTAATACGTTCAAAGCAGTTTTGTAAGGTAATTAAAATTTTTAATACAATTTTAGAGGCATCTAGTGACGTGTCTACGTCAGAGAAATTATATATTTGTTGATGTTACTCGTAAAATGTAGGTACTCGTACAACAGTTAAGTAACCACCGCATCAGATGATAGGTATCACTGCTGCTGCAATACCTACAATACATATACAAAATACGCCTCATACCAGCCTTAAAAAACGGGCAAAACGGAGGGAAAGGGAAGAAGGTATTCTTTGATATAAAAGGTAAATTGGGGGGTAAGCATTAGACGCTTACATTCGTTGGCTTACTTACTCCACAGAAGGTGTCCAAATTCATAATTAAATACCCATTAGCCGAGTATACGAAAGGTTTCTGAGCGCGGGTCAATAGTATTAACACACTTTTCTTCGTCTTCAGTCCGGCATGAGGCCAATCTGCGAAGTAGATTGCCCTTTCGAACTTTTCACTCTGCAAAAAAAAATGAAGTCGTCTCATAATGCTTTCTTAGATTTACGCGAATGTTACACATTGAAATAAAACGAATTCTTACGGACTTCATCGCGAATTTGATTTAATTTTTAACTTCCCGGCGTTTCGATCAGTTTACAGTTTTCGTGGTCACGGAGCGGGCTGAGGTGTTTTATTTCTTCTCTGTACCACCCAAAGGTAGACTGGCAAAGAATGCCTCAGTCATCAAGTCCGCCTTTATACTTCGTATATAAAGCATGAATAATTAAATAACAGAGTAACTACTGGACATAATGAGACTTAACATCTTATGTCTCATGATGGCGAGCGCAAAGGATTGCCAAGCACTGCTTTATAAGTCATGATGTTGTTTGATTTTGCTACTGTCCATGAGCGGCCGTATCGCTTGCCATCAGGCGAATGGCATTTTCGTCTCACCAGTCATCACAATAAAAAAAAATCAACCACCTTAAAACAGACTGTTATGTCTCAGCTAAATGGTTTTGTTTAATAAATTACTGATAGTAATTAGACCTTTGTTTTTTTGTGTCTATTATAAATAGCCAGGGCTTAGACGGTAAACTTTGGGTTAAATAGAAAAATTTAAGATTGCACACTTGTAAAATTAACTGTGTTTATAAAATACAAATCATTTTATGTTTTCTTTTCAGGTCTTGGTTCCAGCACTTATGTGAGTTTACCAGTTTAGATGCCAGTAAAAAACCAACCTACTACTAGCTTTCTGGATTTTAAGTTGCCTGTTTCTGATCTGCCCCTTCAATTCATATGAATATACAATTAGTGGCTTTTCTATCAAAAGTCATCTTTGTCTCGCCAATTAAGTCTTGATCTAGTGTGCCATCGGGGACGGTAAAAATAGAATTCCTATTCCAAAACCATATATAAAATATATACATGTCCTGCGGTTATTGGCTATTACAGTAATATGTTACTCACGTGATCAATCAGAATTTGTCCTATAATGCATTGGACAAATACTTCAACTAGCAAAGAGAAAAAGAACGAAAAATAGCGCACGGTCATGTAGGTATCTTCGACAACCTGGAAGGGCAAAATTTATGAATTATAAAATAAATTAATTTTATATCTCAACTTTCGAGTGACATACATTATTTGCAGAAAGAAAGACTTTACCGTCGCTGTGAAAGCTGTTAGGCAAATAAAGACAGATCCAAAAATATAGGTCAGCAGCATAGCATCTCCCAAAACTTCATCCAACTCCGAGGTAATCCTTAAAAAGATAAATATTAAAATCAAATTTATTTAAAATTTATCACTTTATTTCACAGTAACAATAATTATTATCAACATAGTTATCAGAATATAGTAGTCCGCTGCTGGACTTAAATCTCTCCATTTTATACTACTGTACACTATCCTCGATTTCGCTTCTTTCTATCTAGCCAGCTAATCTCTGAAGAAAGTGACCTCTCACTACTCCTAACTTGAACACGTACTTTACTTCAACGATAATAGTGATTTCAAAAATCAAATAAAATTTATTTCACGCAATATTAATTCTTCCTTATGGGATGGTGTCTCCAAAAATTTTTTTATTTTATTTTATTAAATAAAGTACAACTTTGAATGCTTCGAAATCCATCAGATTAAACTAATTATGTTTTCTATCAGTTGTTAAGGTTTTAGTAAATAAATAATAAAAATACTTACTCTGCCAGGTACTGATGACGTTTTATAATAACTTTTAACTTCATCTTTATATTCGCATGTACATCATCAATATTTCTTTTATTCACAATTTGAACAACATCTTTGGGTGTTATTAAATTTTCCATACTATTGCCTAGAATCTTCAACTCCATGCAAATGTGTCTTGTATACGAAATGTGAACCATATTAGCGTACACATAGATAAGTATGACGACAGCGGTCATGAAACTCTCCCAAATATAAGCGGTGTAGTACCATTCAATCTTATCGAAAGGATACCAAGCGTCGAAGGGGTACAAATAAACATCTTCCTTACCCAGAACACTTGACTCATAAAGCATAATAATTCTAGGAAATAAATCCACAATTACTACTAAAATAACCGTGTAGTAATATTGAAATCTAACGATCAACCTTGTCGTTTTCGTGTACCGCTCCAAGATGTTCCGATGGTCAACACAATCAGACACGAAATCCCAAAGGTCGAACTGGAAATGTTTTAGAATTTTGTCGTAAACACCCTTATGGGAATAGATTTTCGCGTACTTGATCACAATCATGAGGCATACGCCGAAATTGGGTGCTATGTTGATGATTTCGAACCAGTCTTCGAATCTAGTGAGACATAGCGTAACAAACAACTGAGCAGAAGTAAGGACTACTAAGAAGTAAGTAAATCGATAGAAAATCATTGATATCTTTGATCTGTCAATGAAAGGATAAGCAAACACTTTCTTGCCGATATCGTTGACAAAATCCATCTCAAACAACAATTCATGTTTTAAACAATTCAATGACTTTGCCATTTTGAAACACTTCTTACAACTCTGAGTGCCGAAGAATGATTGCCAAGTTGATCGACAAGTTAAAATTGCGAAATTACTAGTTTAAACGAAGTATTTGATTAGTAGTAAAAGATTACATAGAGCAACTTAGATATGTCAATCAATAAACTACATAATGATAATATCCGTGCCTTCTTCAAAGAATTCTGCCCATTGATAGCTACTAAAGAGCAATTACATTAACAGTATTCAATTTTATTTGAATATCAATTCTACATTGCAAATTAAAGTAATTAGGGTTCTTTGTATATTCTGAGCGGTAGTAAATTATGGTGGATCGGTGATGACGTTGTATATTTACCTGTTTAATTAAGATACGAGTAGTAAATCGTAGTCTATATCAGTGGTAAATCATCATCACCGGTTAGATGCACGGCAATCTCGGGAATTGGTAAGTTTCATATATTTATTTTCTTTTGCAATTTGAATATTAATTTGAAGTTGGTTTTCACACGCGTGAGATTAACGAAACGATTAATTATCACTTATACTCATTACTATTTGGCCTTTCAAAATATTAAGACACTTCTGAAATCAGTTGCGTTGCCTTATACTTTCTACACCAATTCTTTAACGATCCCCAATATTTTAATCCTGCCATTGTCTTCCTTATACGAGCCCCATTACTGATACATTTCGCCCTCCATTGTGACGTAATTTAATATTGACAGAAGTGGGTCAAGTAGTTCTCAAACGTAGCTTGCTTATAATTTGCTCGTATTGTTCGGTGAATCACAGGAGGGCCTCTGCTGTTTGAGGTCCTTTGATGCATGAGTAATATGGCTTAATCCGATGAGTGTATGTCATCCACTCGATGCTAATACGGGCATGAGTATGGCTTGGCAATTCACTTTAGTTATTTGAAGGGAAATTGGAATGGATTCAAATTTGAATTGTTAAATTAGTTTTATGATTGTGTAATGCTTTGTTTTGTTGGTAATTTGTATTTATGTAGTTATAAGTGGTAGAAGTCGTATTAACAAACAAATCATGAGGTGCAACAGTATAAACGTATTTGACTAAAGCTAGAAATAAATACCTGAGTTAGTAATGTGTAGTTATACCTAAAAATTTGGACGTCTCTTGACATTAATTTATAGAAGTTCCAATCATGATATGCGGTTTGAAACGACCATTATGTTCCATATGGCATTTTTGCTCTTTTGTTTGTTACCAATCATGCATAAGAATGAATTATCTTCCTATAAAAAAAATGCTGAGCATTTATGACACCATTGGCTTCCCCTTCGTCAAAACAAGTAAGCAACAACGAAAGTAAATATTCATACGGAGAAGATTCAGTACAAATCCTTCAGCCACTGCATCCATGACGTAGGCTTTAAGCGAAAATATTACGTCATTACGATTGAATCGAGCACCAACTGTACGCTCAAATTGAGAATCCAAAAACGCATACGTCTTTAAATTGCGTTCATTTGGGGAATGTGTTTAGAATCTATATAAATGCGCAGTTGCTCGCCGACCAGTATAAGAAGACCCATACGGTTATTCGCAAAATGAACTGGAAATAAGGGAGAAATGGATCGTGGTATTTTGGAAATATACACGTGCGTCGTTTATTGAGCCCTTTCTTTGTATTATTATTCACACGCAATGGAATAGGTTTTTATATAGAGAGATAAGTGCATAGAGCTGATAGTATCTTGATATTTTCTCTTTGAAATAAGATTACATTAACGGTGATGAAAATGAAAGGTTTTGAATACGTGGTTTTCATTTAAGGACAATGTTTTTTACTTCTCATAATGATTTTCGTCTAATACCGCTGTGACAAAGTACACAGCCAAAAATTAATATATTTTTTAAAGGTGACTCTAAATCTCTTTAAACTTAAAAAATCCTGGTTAAGGACCTGGTTAAGGTTGCGGGAAGTCGTTGGACGCAGGCCACTTCCAACAGTTCAATATGGAGATCCTTGGGTGAGGCCTATGTTCAGCAGTGGACTTCCTGGGGCTGAAGAGAGAGAGAGAGAGAAACACGATGCTGGTGCAACGATATTTTTTTATTTCCAACGAGCAGCTCTATACAAATCCCCACCTTGAACACATCACAAAGAATAATACAAAGATGGTTATGAGGCGGGTGTATTCCACCTTTCGAACTTGCACAATGAGAGCGATCTATTTGAACCGTAGCAAGGTCTCACACGTCAAATTTCACATCCTGAATGGCGCCCACCCCACGGAGGAATCTTTATAAATAGTTTCGCCAAGACGATGTTTAATTTGATGGAAATCGGTGCCTCCGCTCAATGCATACCGGGAAGTCAACGGATTGTAAGAATGTGAATGGGGATTAATTTACTGGGCTGTGATTAGTGTGGGCGTTGGAAGATATTTTGTGATGGCAGGGTATGTAAGTACAAGATCTGATTATTATTAATTCATAAATTCTTTATTGTTCACCGCAAACATTATTATTATTATCAGCCGTTAATGTGCCTACTAGGCAAGCCTCCTCCTTTTCCTTCTAGATTTGGCGGTCTTGTGCGATTTGGGACAAATCCCGAAGAAATCTGTCATACATAAACACACGCCTTTTTCCCAGAAGGGGTAGGCAGAGGTGCTACCAGAACACCCACGTTTCGCCTTGTATATTCCGTCCCAGGAAGTGATAGGGGGCGAGCCTATCACCATATCGGGCACAAATTCCAGACTCCGGGCTGATAATAAATAGAAAAATCCAATATCACTTTGCCCGACCCTAGATTCGAACCCGAGAACTCAGCTTTGCAATCATACCGTAGTACCACTACGCCACCGAGGCAGTCAACAAAATATAACATTATTAAAAAAGAACAACGTTTTAAATTAGGGTAACAATCGGTGGTCTTGTCGCTATCGACTTTTTCTTCCAAACATCCTTTGATCGGACTGGATTGAAGAAGCAAGGAAGTAATGGTTGGTCACAACAAGGCAAAAAGAAAAGAATTAAAAAGATGAGGAATACAACATAGATTTTAAAAATACAGATTATGTGGTTTATAATGCTATAAAAACATCTTAGTTTATAGGTTCATATATTTTTTAATTATATTTTTTTATGGATAATAATTACTAGTGGACTTTTACTGTACTGTTTTGCGTAATTTAACTTTTCTAACAGACTTATATGCCTAATTTTGTCGCAGGTACCGGAAACCATATCATAACACTTTTTATTGTAACAAAATCCTGATCTGAAGTAAATAATTATTGATCACATAATAACAACAGATCCCCAGTCATTTCGTGTAAATCTGCGAAGTTATAATTTTACAACATAGCATAATAAGTGTAAGTAGAGAATGTTAAATTTTACGCTACTAAAATATACAAAGTCGCTATTTTCTTTTAATATTCTATTAGACAAAGAACCACTAAGAACATATTCAAGGAAAATTCTCCAGTTTTTGCGGGCCCTGACAGCGAAACGTAAACAAAGAACGTTTAAGTTGTTACAAGTGGCTCATACTACACGAGTACTTATTTAAACTCCAACGGACTATAAGCACGTACATTGTACTAATTAAAATGGAGTCTGAACGCTTCCAGCTGAAGTATTAAGCAACAGTACACTTTAACAGTAAATAAAGCGGCAAATTAGTTTCAGTTTCTCTTTGTGGGAAAGGCACTTGAATATTTTATTCAGTCGAGATTTCTTCATATTTAATGAGCTCCTTACTGGAGTTTTTACATTCACTCAGTGTCGTCTGTCTAATGATAAGTAGGACTATAGAAATGGAGCCTGTGTGATCTGTCTGGTTGAGGTGCAAGACACTGAAAGGCCAGGTAAATGCTGCGTTACAGATTTTTTCTGTTTTATGAAGGTTATGTTGAAATGTAAGTTTTCGTAAATTTTATTAATATTATGTTTATGAAATTCTTACTTAAAGAAGTAAATATTATGCTGAGTTCAGCGCCAGTTCTTCTTTAAGTTAAAGGTAATCATCGCGTGATTAATAAGAATTTTACAAAGATAAAGCCTTAAAATAATCTTAACATTTACGACACAAACTAAATTAGTATTACAAACTTTTATTTTCTTCTGTTAAAAAGGAACACTTTGAAAGCGATTTTATAAATTAAATTTAAATGTAATCGTGGAAATCCTATGACCGGGAGTGGACTACCTTTAATAAAAATATGATGTATAATATTAGGTTATTCATGTAGTTAACAAAGAGAACAGTATTCATATTTATTGAACTTGGTACGTGGTAGTTCTTCCCATGTGAGAAGTGGTTTATAGTATAAAGTACCTATTGTTTATATTCTATAATTAGATAGAACTGCTTCAGATCGTAATAAATATTAAGAAACAGCTAAAACAAGATTTCAACAAACGATTCGTTTTATTTATGACATGCGTATTACAATCTAGGCATAATTATCTGTCACATAAAATAACAGATAAAACCACTTTAAAAGATTTAGATTGTTTTAAAATACTATGCAAAGTTGCGTTTTTGAAGCGATAGCTTAGTTGTGAAGGAGCTGGGACGCCGATACTTCGTTAGTATGTTCGATACCCCTAAGCTCTCTAGGATACCTATCCTACTAACTAACTTTGATAAGGTATGTTGTCCTACCTAGGACAACATACCATTTTGTAGTGACACGGGCATTCGTAGTCACTCAGACAGCTATCATTGTATAAATTACTGTATAGATGGTCTACAGTCTTTTGGCATCCGTATGCGTTGTATGCTGTTGTCAAAATATTAGGAACAGTTTTTCTCCCTTCACATTTCGATCACCGCGCCGAAAAATATGTGTTATCTATATTATGTATTTGCTTCGTGCCTAGTTATCGTTACCCCGAGGTCTCTAGTAGCATATGTGTATAGTATATAGTGTGTATAGTATGTGACAGTCCAGTCACAAAGGTAGTGGGTATTTTCGTTTTATTCAATTATAGCTTAATTTAACTCGCAAAGAAAACATCGCTAACAATTCTGCATAGCTAATGGTGCGTCCAAACCGCTGTTATTTTTTGTTGACCATATTTTCCAAATGTTACTTGGCAATATCAAATAACAAAATGTGATTTAATGTTAGAACATGTTGCCGTGTCATTAAATGTTAAGGAATGTTGCCTAACTTTTGATAAACCATATTTTGCAAGCATGTAAAATTCAAGGCCTGCTAATCCGCACTAGGCCAGCATGGTGGACTATAGTTCAACCACTTTATTTATCCTTAATCCAGCCTCCGTGGCGCAGTTCTCAAAACCAGGACCCAAAACAAACTCTAATGTGGCTCTACATACTGGTGCCTGCAAAATGCTACACACTAAAAATTAATGTGAGTGTGCCGTTCTGGAGAGAGTGTCAAATATCAAATATTTGGGAGTTACAATTGATGAAAACTTAACTTGGAACCTGCATATATCAAATACAGCCAAAAGAATAAGAAGACTCGCCTTTATATTCAGGAATTTAAGAGCTATCGCCAATCTTCCCCTTCTAGTTCAGATGTATAACGCATTGTGCCATTGTCTTATAAACTATTGCATATGTTCATGGGGCGGAGGTTCCAAATCACATAAATTAGAATTAGAAAGAGCTCAGAGATTGATTCTAAAGATTATGCTTCATTTACCATATCGCTATCCCACAGAAAGGCTCTATAATGACATAGACGTCCTCACAGTTCGAAAAACCTTCGTGAAAGAGTGTATCCAACGATTTCACAGAAAAACGGTTCCATTCACAACTATTTGTAACAAAAGAACGGGAAAATTGCCTGTTCCCAATTTCAAAAGTTCATTAGGAAGAAAGCATTATAGCTACCTGGGACCCCGATTATACAATGGTTTCAATGACACGAAGCGGATGCAAACATTAAATAACTACAAAATAAAAAAGATACTACTAAATTGGCTAAAATGTAAAAATTACAACACGATAGAAAAACTAGTTACCACATCTTGCTACTAGTATGGACTTACTCGGAAATAAAGCACCCAAACACACACACTCACACAAAGACACACACACAAACACAGACTAGCTCTCGTATACATACGCATAATTTAATTTCAATTATTATCATTTTTATTGTAACTTTAGTGTAACTCCTAGTTTGTTTTGTTTTTTTTTTTAAGATTGACTTTTCGTTTTATTACAATATTTTATTTTAATTTTTTTTTTGTGTTTGATAATCCGATGCAAACATCCAAAGCCTTATTGATTTAACATATAATTTGTGATATATAAATGTATAAGCAGGATAAAATCCTTCGAAACAATGTATGTGAAGTCTCTGGTTTCCTAAGGCACAGGTTATATCCTAGTTTAGGAACCAGCGATCTATGAAAATGTATCGTAGATTAAAAGAATAAAATAAAAGAAAATTATTATAGTTGGTTAGGAGCTCGCGCCGGTTGTGAAATGAGAGGCCGTGGGCTCGGGTTCAGGTATTTGTTTCGGGTCTGGGTGTTTGTGAGACCGAAAAGTCTCTCGTAGTTCCTGATACCCACGACAAGACTCGATCTTAATGTGGGGTCAGGACTATGTTATGACTGTTGGGTGTATCTATATATTTAACCCAATATAGGACCTCGATAATACAATTAAATATCCTTTTATCAATATAACTAAAATAGCAGCAGAAAGCAAATGTGACCGCACGCGATACACGAATCAGTTTCATTACTTATTTTAATAGCCAATAAAGTTCACCCAATTTATAGCTACTATTACGTGTGGGGAATCATGCGAGACCTCATGAATAATGGGCGGGACCTTTAAACTTTAATAAGGTCCTGGAGAAGGACTCTCAAACTTTCGTCCTTATAACCCTTGTCTTTTGGTTATTGATAGACTTTACCTTAGTTTTTGTAAATTAGTCAACTTTCCGATGTTTCGAAGATTTCATCCGTAAACTTAATGTAACTATATAACTATAACTCTCTCTCTTCGGCCACAGGAAGTCCACTGTTGAACGTAGGTCTCCCCCAAGGATCTACATTGGCCTGTTGGAAGCGGCCTGCGTGGTGCAATAACTTTACTTTTTATAATTGATATAAAATCTGGTGAATTTCGTAAATTGTGTTTTATTTCACTCTATAAAATTCGCGTTTATTAAGAAACAATTTGAAATTTTAAGTTCAACAATGTTTTTCGCAGTTGATTATGGCCCGATAATTCAAACATCGGATAAAAGAAGTTCTTGCTATGTATTGTCGCGTTTACATTCAGCCATTTGCCCTGCCGTACATATTTCCCGAAATACTGCTGTGACAACATGAACAATTTTCAGTTTCGTGAGGAAACCTGCATACCGTAGCGATTTGTATAAATTTCTATGGTACATATGTAAAAGTCCGCCAACCCGCACTTGGCCCGCGTGGTGGACTATATGGCCTAACCACTCTCAATCGTACTCTCGATTGTAGAGGAGGCCGTGCCCTGCAGTGGGATGTATATGGGCTGAACAAAAAAAAACATGAACAAAAACGAGTGCTAAACAAACCGAAACTAAAAAAAACCGAACAGCTACGTCAACGGCAATGGACCTGTTTATATTCTCGCGGTTCCCAATTTATTCTCCATGTCCCTGCTCGTTGTCGCGACTATGGGCTAAATGTAATTGCGACATACGATGTTCACTATATGGGCGGATGCGATCTACGACAAACTTTGAGAACCAGTGTCCTAGAGCACCGCTGTATGAAGAACGATGGCAGTTTTACATTTTCCCTTAGTTCAAGCAGAATGTATAGCGTGTACGTAGTGCGAATTAAGCACTATTTACAATGTTTTGAGATGTCTTAATTAACTGGTCTCTTGCTGTGGTGTAGTAAATTAATTATGTTGCTATTATGTGGTATAGTGTTTACTATGGAATTCCATATTTTCTATGGAACTAGAACGGCGATAATATGACTTTAATAAAGGAGATGTTCATTCATGGTATCGGTAAAAAATATTGTTGATCCCGATACCGATACTGCTTAAAATTAATTGTAGCATTTTTTATGGTTTGTATTTAAATATTTTCCTGTTTTATCCTGGGCGACAATTTTTAATAAATTAAAGTAAATGTATATTAAAAGTTATATTATCTTTTTACAAAAAAAATTTTTTTGGACTGAAAGTTCATTTCTCCAATAACTCCGGGCCTGATTCGCAATTATGTTTATTTTTATTGAAAATATATATTTTTCCCTACACAAAAAGTGAGTTTCATAGAGGGGCAAAAATCTTCGCACTAATACTAAGTTTAATAGTAAAACGATCATTCTTCTTTGAAAAATGGGTTGTAATACTCGCAAATTTAGTAATTGTTCTTAATTATAGAAATATTACGCACTATTATTGCCAAGTTCATCTATTGATATTTGTAGAAAAGAACGTTCCTCACGGTCCTGGCCTCAAAGTAATGTTTGAGTAAATTTTTCTCTTCAAAATTAACAATTAATTTTTCACCTCCAAATAAAATAATTATCAACCAAACCTTTTTAATGATATAGCAAAATAAATCAACCCAAGTAAATCTTGAACATGGAAAAAATAAAAAGTCGATACCCAAAATTCAAGTAATTTTTCTCAACTCACATTATGGTTTATCAGCGAAAATTGATAGCATCAATCCATTCCCCCTCGTGACGATTGTGGCGTATCATTCGAGCAATAACAATAAACAAGCTAACAAACTCGCCATTATATCGCGGCGGAATATCGCTATAGACCGTTTATATCGCTGTCTTGAGTTATGTCCTACAATGAGCGACAGATTGCCGACATTAGCGTAACGAATCGCCGTAGACACTGCCCAAGGTGCATGAACCTACGATCAACTATACTGTGCTGTTTCAGAGATATAATTTATTTTAAATCTCATACGTGGCTTTTAGATTATTTCTTTATCGATGGATTTGTGTTTTAAGTCAAGTTGTTTAGATTATCTTTTGATAGAAATTCGTTTATTATTTAATGTTTCAATTTTTGTCGTATCTTTTGTGAGGCTTTTCTAGTCTCTTTCAGAGAATCTGATCAACAGGTAAGCGGATTTACATCTTAGTAAATAAATTCATGATTAATTCTTATTATTATGCAGTAACTCACAAAGTTGACTCAAAAAGTCTTAGTTGCTTTAATCCAAAATGAAAATCAACATTACAATTTAAACCTTAACCAACACGATCCTCGATAACACTAATATACTCCCAAATTCAATAAACGAAGTATGCCAAGTATTTCTACTCAAAAAGGAGATATAATAATTAATAGCGTGTAGTTGCCACTACCCCGGCGCGGTCACCGACAGAATTTATTATAGAAATTATTGAATGCTACCATTGTGGGACAAATTGTTCCGTTGCTACAGGCTACGGAGGGACCCTCGCGCTGAGAGGAAATTGTGAAGACTTTCTAACATTAAAGAGAGGTATTTATAGTTTAGGGTTATTTAGGTGGTCGTCCTTATTTTTGTGCGAATTATTTGGAGTAAATTATCTGAGATTTGGATGGACTTTCATCCTTCTTCTCACGTGGAACGAATGACTCTATAACTGTATTTTGTAGATATGTTCCTGATAATCTTATTTATAAATGTTAACTATACCATATACAATATTTAAAAAAAAAAGCAAGCAAATATTTGTTTTGTTTTGAGCTGTCAATCCCATCGAATCCATTCATTCTGCTTAGGCGTTATCCCGGCCGGTATCGGGATCCACCTTCCCGCTAAGTCTTCTCCGTTTCGACCGGTCTTCGGCATCCTCAATAGTAAGGCCATTGACTCTCATATCTTCCTTGACGACATCTAGCCAGCGTTTGCTCGGTCTAACCCTCGGTTGAACTCCTGGAATGTTGGGGCTCAAGCACACATTGTCGATGTACTCCCGCGGCTTACTTAAGGCGTGACCATAGCATCGCAAGCGAGACTCCTGGAGTTTATCTGCCACATCGTGGAACCAAGTGTGCATCCTCATTTGCATCACCATAATTTAAATGTGGACAGATTAATATAAATTAGAGATAATTCAAATGTAGGTAGGTTTTTTTACATAGTTTTCATAATTTAAATACGGTACAGTCAATACAAAACAATGTTAGCTTCTACATTATTTAAATCCACCCCATTGTATCTCAACTCCAAGGGTGTCCATCACTGTATCAATTAGGAATATTTACTATCCCCAAATTAATTAAATCATATTCGACGTACCTGTGACGGCCCCTAATTACTGTCCGACAGAACAATGGACATGTGGTCATCCTTTTCGGGATGAAATTCAATAAATTCGAGGGGTTCCGTCCGCCGTCATCTGGAAACTTTTGAATCGCCGTCAGCGTTCGTTCCGAGGGGCCTTTGTCCGGCAAATTGCCTTATTTCGTGGTCTACCTAATAAGGGGTTCTCAAACTATCAATTCGTAGTAATTGAGTCTTCGCTTTGTAGTCTTTGATGTGGTCTGCATACTGTCATGCTTATTGTTTCTGCTTTGATTATCTCCGAAGATGGTTAGACGAAAAGATGATTGACCATGTTTTTATATTTTGGGTGATATTTTTTTCAGTATGAATGTATTTGTTTTTAAATCTAATATTAAATATTTATCTTAGAATGTGAAATATTATTAAAGAATTTTATTTGTACATTCTAATACAGTTCTTGTTTAATGTTCTTATTTTATTGGAGTTACGTACATTAATCCACATCAAAGCTTATGAGTTATGGTTATTATCTACTGAGATAAGATGAATAGAGTTTTCAGTATTGAATCGCCACAAGCTGTTTTAGAAACTTCGACATCAATGACCAATTAATTGTATTTTATTTTATTTTAGTATAAAAAATAAATAATTTTCTTTTTCGTTCGTACATGTATTCAATACTTAAAATGCCTACAAATATGAACATTCACCAAAGATCATTGTCCTCTCATAATTAAATGTTCACGAGACTATAAATTCAGCAGATATTTTAATAATGCATTATGTATAAGCCAACACAATACACGAGAGCCATAAACTTACAATGATACAATTTACAACTATTTAAATGAACTTCAGAGGTTTTGTTATAGAAGAAAATTGTTTTTACCAAAATGATACTTATTTACAAAAACACGAGATACAAATAGACTACATTTGGTTTCAGGCTTTGCTTGCGTTGATGTAGGTTTTTTGCTGGTCTATTTAGATTGTCGGCAAACACAGGAATTAAATGTAATACTGAAAGTTATATTTAACTTCCTTGGAGCCAGTACTATTTTCTTTTTTTTTATTGCTCTGAATGGCGAGACCAGCATGTCATTCGCTTGGTGGTAAGCGATACGACAGCTCATAAAACCAAAAAACCACCATGAATTACGAGGCAATGTTTGGCATTCCACTAAAAATTATATAATATTCCCTTCTCTACAGCTCGGTGTATGCACAGTTTCATAATAATCCGTTGAGTAGTTGGGCCCGAAAGCGTAATAAATAATTTTACAAGACTTCTCCGTAACTTAAGATATAAAATACATTTAAAATTTTCGTCTATTGCAATTTATTTGTGTCGGCAAGCTGGTATTTTAAATCGGAGTAGGTACCGAGTTTTTTTCACATTAATAGTTTTTATTCTATCCCTCAAGAACCGGACTTGTTTTCTTGATGAAAAGTTCCTCCTGTCCTTTTCTGTACTCCTAACAACGTGTATGCAAAATCTCATGACGATCGCTTGAGTAGGCAAAGCGTTAAATCGTAACAAACAAAGATTCTCATTCCTAATATCAGTACGGAGTAAGGATGTATGTATTTATTTGTACCGCTGTATCTAATATTGCGAACGTGGCCGGCATTATGCAAATATAATGCCATTGGAATATTTATTGGAAGGATCGAATTTGTAATTAGATGTTTGCGTTTTGTCGAGTCGGTGCTGTTCCTTGGGGAAATCGACTCTGAAGTGACGTGACTGTGCATTTATCTCAATGTCGAGGTTGAGATGTTGATTTTGATGCTTTGTCTTTGATTTGAGTTTCAATATTAAACGGAATAACTCGAATTTTGACTGTTATTTTACCGAACGTCAAAGATGGCGTTTAGACGGATAAGCATATTGAAGTGGCAGTGGGCCGGTTACATTTGACAAAGAACCGACAACCGTTGGGGTAAACTTGTTCTCGAGTGGAGATCACGCCTCGGCCGGCGTAGTGTTGGTTGCCCTCCAACCAGGTGGAGCGACGATATCGTAAGATAGCTGGTAGCGGTTGGACACGATAGGCTGAAGATCAAACCCAGTGGCGTGCCATATTTTGGTACGGGGATCGAAACCGTGGCCTCGCGGCCTTTTTTCACAGCTAGTGTCTAGTTAACTGCGCCACGGAGGCTGTCAAATTAAAACATTGTTAATCTACCTTTATCTGCCAAAACGACGGCTAACGAGTAAAATATGTATAGAAAAATAGGCACACATAATATGGACAGAAAATAAAAAAATAAGGAAAAGGTGTAAGTCTGTCAGCATTAGAGGAATACATAAAAATTCGATGTGGCTTTGAATTAATAACTCTTTCGTCGTTCCAAAGCCGATTACGACGTGTTAAAATCGTGCCGCTTTAACAGATTGCTGTTCGTAAATCTTTTAATGCTATATTTAGTATGCTGTAATTATTTAAGCGAAGTAGGTACATTCACTTTGAATGTATCTGCTCTGCCTCTCTACAGCCACAGGAAGTCTACAGGCAACTCCTAAGTATTACAACTTTACCAGTTACTGTGAAATAATTATAATAGTCTTCTATTTATTTACGAGATAGAATCAGAAATGAGGAGTTCCGTAGGAGAACAAAGGTTATCGACATAGCCCTTAGGATTAGCAAGTTGAAGTGGCAGTGGGCCGGGCACATAGCATGTAGAACTGGGGCCGAAAGGTTCTAGAGTGGAAGCCACGTATAAGCACGCGAAATGTCGGACGCCCACCCACGAGGTGGCGGACGACCTGGTTAAGGTCGCAGGAATTCGCTGGATGCAGGCCGCTTGTAGCAAGTCTATGTGGCGATTCATTGGGGAGGCCTATGTCCAGCAGTGGATTTCCTGTGGCTGAAAAGAAGAATAAGACTATATATTGAAACTTCATTGATATGAATGTATCTGAAAATTCATTTCTTTTTCCGTTTAACTGTGTGGCAGTTTACCGGCCCACATATCCCGCCTTTCTTATAATCTTGACGCTTGAGGATGCATTTATACAGGTCGGCAATCGTGTCGACTGGCAGACAATAACCTTCTATAACCTACCAATGTATCTAAACGACATTGCTGTTATTTTCATCTGTAGTGCTACCACTTTGTCGAATCAAAGAAACAAAATATACAAACTTAGACATAAACGGCCTTATTCATTGGCAGTTTTAAGACCTATGTTTTCTATCGAATGTTTTGTCCCTTTCGAACGACTTTTGAAATCAGTCTGAGCGAAGAAGACAAAACATTTGATAACTAAAATAGGTTTCACAACTGTTTCATAAGGCTGAAAGTATCGAATGTTTCCAAAATGAACGAAACGCAGGCTTCGCCATGCAAAATCAAAATTAATTTCACAAATAAATATGAACTATCCGTATTTAATATGCAATTATAACCGTGGCAATTAAGACCGGCCGTATTATGAGCATCAAAGAGGAGTTTAAAGTTCGATAGTTTGATTGCTTTAATTGGCAGATTAGTTTATTGAAAAGCTTTATAATTGGGTCCGGTTGTAAAGGGTCTGCTAATTAGGGAATTTCATATTGACTCACCTTTGTGTGTTGGTCAGTGGGGGACACACGGGCGGGAATAAACAAAAGCAAAAGATTATATGGTAAATTATCGATATTTTGCAATTATTCAAAACTGTTGATATAATAAATAAATAAATTTTCTTTCTTTTACGATTGTTTTTGATAGAGAATTTGTTGATATTTTAATCATAAAAATGGATAATTGGGTTAAGTTATTCTAAATCAATGACTTAGTGTTGATATAATATAGGCATATACTTATTCGTAAGTCTTAACTGACGAACAAAGGCAACATACCGAAAAAATAGTTTCGTTGGTATATTAAAGTCAACAGAAACAACGATAATACTTTTTTAAAATTATAATCTAAATATATAATTGACAGTACCTATTAAACGGTTGCGCCACAATCAAGCTATTAATATTATTTACTACGCTTTATTTACTATGTCTGAATGACTATAAAATCCGATATTTATGCAGAAAAAGAGCGATATATCGGAATCTTCGACACAGTTAAGTAATTTTTTGTGAAGGATGCACATCAAAACCTCACGCAAGACATGACATTACATTTGTTTCGATCGTTAGAAAATCAAACATATTATGAATTTCTAGAATGTTCGTTAAACATGCTCGGTGTATTATAAATCGCTATGTCCCCCACCAGCGAATTGCACAATGAACAACGCTATAGGTGAGACGAGGTAAGTGGACCCAACTGTAACGCCAGGGATTTGCTCACATAATCCCGACGAGAGGGTCCTCACGAGGCCGACAAAATCCATTGTTAATGAACGAGGGAAGCGATGAGCTGACGATTGCGATAATAAAAATGATTTCTTTAATATCCAAGCTTTGTTTGGCGTGAGGTTTTTGGAAGTAATAATGGTGTGAGGCTTGTTTGAAATTCGGCTGTTTTTTGTAAAGCAACGGTAGTAGGAAAGTGACTTGCGTGATACTGATGAATGTTATGGCCCATTGATATGTAGGGTGACAATAAATTCTGTCCGATCGATAAAGGTGTTTAAAGGTGTTATCAGGCATCTTTAATGTGTTCTATTTTAAATATCCGTTTCACGTAATATTATGATTAAAAAATATCCTTAATAACAAAATAAAAAAACAAAATAGGGACCCCACATCACACTGATAACAACCGCGTTTGTAACAAGTAACGTGCGGCGCGTCAGAATGTGTGTTTTTGTTGTCAGAATTTAAGGTAATACTGATATTAAAATGTGTATTACTCGTATAACTTACGATATTAATTATGTTATCCAATTTTTTCGTATTTTTTTTAATACTATAATTGAGATACTCAAATGCGTATCTTGGATCGGACAGGGTTTTTTTTGTCATACTGTATATATAAAGGAAAACATCGTGAGGAAACCTGCATACCATAGCGATTTGTAATAATTTATATGGTATGTAAACTCCGCCAACCAACGCTAGGCCAGCGTGGTGGACTATGCAGCCTAACTCCTCTCAATCGTACTTTGGGTACTGTAGTGCAGTGGGACGTATATGTGCTGATACAGTAGGACCGTAAATGTGGATGTCTATAAGACTAAAAAATCTCAGGTGCGTTGTTGAATATTTTTATACTGGTATAATACAGTGTCTACGTAGAACAAAGAAAAAGAAGTTTCTATGGATGAGAAATGTGACGTAATTGTCACTCGCCGGTTGATATAGATCGTCTACGATGTTGTGTCGTCCGAATGCGTTGCTGTCATGCTGTTGTCAAAATATTAGGAACAGTTTTTCTCTCTTCAAATTTTATTATATTGGATACGTTAATAGTATTACATTACGAGTTTAATTAATACTTGTTGTTTATATGGCAATGCGTTAAATATATATTTATTAAACTTTATTTTTAGTTCTAAATTTCGCCACGCTAATATAAGATGGATGATTTATACAATTAAGCTGATCTGGTTGAAACTGGCAATTGACAGTCTGACCTTGAAACGCGTCATGAGATGAAAACACTTTGTACTTCTAATCAAAATATAAATGCAAGATGTCTCTATAAAATTCAAATTCACCATAACGTTTATTTTCAAACTTACTGCTCCTATTTAAGACCAGCACAAATCCTTTATCCTTAAGAACAATCGGAGCAAATTGTTGTCGAGTGAAAAATGTAACGGTCTGGCCGTCTAATCTTTATTCAGACGGTCAATCCGCCGAGTGTCTCGTATTTATCACAACCGCAACGTTTGGTTCATTCGTAAATATTTCAAACTTTATTGCGGCCATCAACATAATGTTATGGGGAGTTTTACAAACGGAACCAAAAGATATAGCTACAACGTGGTTCTGAATATTTCTATTGGTGTCGGTGTTGTTTCGTTGCGTTTAATGATAGCAATTTGTTTATATATGATTAAGTGTTTTCGATGCTAGTTTTTGACTTCCTCTGTGGGCAGTATTGAAAAAGTTGTAGAGCAAAAAATCGCGGGTTTGATTTCCGCACTGCGGCAAATGTCTGCGTGATTAACAAATATTTGTTTTGATTCAGGGATTGTATTGGATAATGTGATGTAGGTATCCCGCTACGGCTTGGTCGATGGACAGATTTCAAGACTAAATCGCTACTAAAATCTTTGAACTTGATTAATTTGTACTTTATTTGAATTCGTTTCTACAACTAAAAAGAACTTGGCAGTTATACTCCCCATAGGTACAATTAAGTATCCAAACAATAAAACGTCGATTTCGCAAATGAAAAACAATTATGAATCAAAATACAAACATCTATTTTCTACTAAAATATAATGGTGAAACGCTCTGTGGCTTCGAACGGACGGCGCGAAGCAATCGCTGAACAAATGTCCCGTGATTGTTTTAGTTTGTAATGCAATAAATATGCTAAACAAAAGGGTGGATTAAGAGATAACCGCTTGTATTTGGTTTTGTCTATTGTTTCAAAGAAAATCCGATAAAGTTGCAACATTAATTCATCGGAGAATTGTAGAAAGATACGGACGGGTTTTTGTTAGAATTTTGATTAACAAAATAAATATGTAAGCTTAATGGCTATTGAAAAATGAAAAGGGATCTAAAATCCTAAAGTAGTTAAAACTGTTCCTGTCAATAGTTATGCGATATTAATAAAAATGTCTAAGAATATAAAGGGATCGTAAGAACAGCTTTTGTATACCATAGAATTTCAGTTCAACCAGTGGGAAGCCAGATGAAGCTATCTCGTACGTGCAACGTGAAATTGATAAAATATGTACGAATTAAGAATCATCAGTTCTACTGTGTCATTTTTAAGAAGTTTTATTTGTAATAACATAGCGAATTTTAACATTCATATAACAAAAAAAAGGACGTTTACCAAATCCGCAACGAAGGCCCATTTGTAAAATGCATTCATATTTATAACAGCCGTTTCGCCATTTTCTGTCAATTTATTTCGTACCGTCAAAATAGTTCCCGTGGGTTATTTAAAAAAACTCCAAAAACTTTAAAATAACAAAAATCACAAGCGAACGAACGCTTTTCCGTGACAAACAAAGATAAATCTTTTTAAAGTGCTCCAGCGAAGTGAAAAAAGGATACCTACGTGTTCAGAAAAATGCACGCAAATTCAAAACAAATTGCTGGAGGTGTAAATGGAGCGTGGTGCATTATTGCTGCGCTGTTCCCGGACATGACGGAGACAAGAGAGCGAATGCACAGGAGGTTCACGGGATGACATCGTATTAGTTCTATGTTTGCTTTGGAGACGTTGGTTGAATGAGGTTATATCACAGATTAGATAGGTCGACTAAAACATGGCATACGTGTCGTAGGTAGTGTGTTTTTAATATTGGAATGATAAAGTAAATATGTCTGAAGGTACATGCAAGACAATCCAAATAAAGAATCCATGCTCGCGAGGGTATTTTTCCAAAGAGTATAAGTTCCTCATCGTTCGGCGGTTTTTACCATATATATGTTTTATTTAATCAGACTCTTGTGGTTTTAGTAACAGAAATGTTTAAATGGAGCGTGGTGCATTATTCCAGCGGTGTTCGCGGACATGACGGAGACAAGGGAGTGGAATGTACAGGAGATAGTATTAGTTCTTTGTTTGTTTTTATGACGTTGTATTGGTTACATGAGATCTTGCCTTAGATCCGATAGGCCGCCCAAAGATATGACTTAAGTGGTCATTACGTCATAGATCCGATAGACCGGTAGAAGACATGACTATTAGGCGTCGTACTGAGTTTTTAATATTGAGATTATAAAGTTAATACACTTGATGGTAAATGCCCTGCATTTACAATTCCAATAGAGAATTTGTGGTCGCGAGAATATCTCTCGTCGGCGGTCGATCTGCAGTCCACAGAATTTACCTAACATTTATATAATAAATATTTATTGAGATTCATATAGTTTCAATAACCGGAGCAATTTCGTATTTCGAGATATTAATTTCACATTAATATCACCAGTTTTGAAGGGGGTTTTGTTTGGCTTTTGAATATATTTTCATCCCTGCATCGGTGCAAGACTGAACTGGACTTTTCGGTTTTTGTATAACTTATTTGTCTAATTTCGTACACTTGCGTTGAAACGTACTCCATTTTACCTCAATGTTGATCTAATCTAATAAAACAGAGTAAAAAGGTCCCCAAAACGAAATTCTTTTGTCTCGAAAATTCGACGCAGCGTTTGAGGTAACCCTTTTCAGCATCTTTTATTTTGTGTAGCCAGTCGCTGAAAATTGTTCCGATACGACACCTGAGCTACATAGACTATCTGACAGAGCATTATAAATAGATGATTGTGCAGTCTCGCACATTGTCTATGTTCCCTTTCCAATATTAAGCATCGAAAGGATTTAACAAGTGCGAACTTCTTGGGTATTTTTGTGTTAACAAAGACAATTTCCACGCAGCACTCCTTTGTTTACTCGAATGGTGTGTTTATTTACTGTAATGTGAATATACTGTGTATGCATATGTATACATTGGGTTTCTGGGTTCGATTCCTAGAGATTCGATTAATTAGATTAGACTAGCTCTTTTTTTATAGCATAGGTCTGGCAAACGAGCAAGCAGATCACCAGATGGTAAGTGATCACTGCCGCCCATGAACATCCACAACGCTTGGATCATGGATGTATTGCCGGTCCATCAGATCGGGAGGGGATCGGAAAGGAAAAAGGAGAGGAAGAGAAATGGAGCATTAGGCATTCGATGGCAATTCGATTCCTAGATAAAGACTAGAAACTTGATTTTTACTGAAAAGATTCTTAGGAAGGTTTTCTTCAAGAAGGCAAACGATTGTAAAGTGATAAGTAAACAAGCCAACATCCACAAAATAAACCGTTATCTCTCCACCAAAATCTACCTTTTTAACTACGCAAGCAGGATTAAATAAAAACTCATTTACAATAAATAAAAAAGTAAAAATTACAGGCAAACCCTGTTTATGTACAAAACCCCCAAACTCTCATAACGTTTAACATAATGAGAATGAACATAAACATCCCACCGCCGCCGCAAGTGGGCTCGGGATAGCATTCCTCCTAAATTAGACATTATTGACTGAGTTATTTAAATACACCTGCATTTTTGGATATTTGGGCTTGTAAACCTGTAATCCAATGAACTCTCATTATGGAACGTTCCGGGCATAACGTTATTTGCAATGCGGCTTTGTTTGAAGCCTCTTGATACCCAACAACGCACGCCTGATAGACAACGTAACGTAATTATTAAAAATTGCTTTTAGTTAAGCGAAATTTAGCTTGAGATTTATGTTTTGGTTTATGAGATTTTTTGTAATTTCATTGTTGGTATGGGTTTTTAATGTAATGGAACAATGGGTACTGTTTGGGTATGAGTGAGATTTAATAGATGGTACGCAATGCATCATGAGATTTTTAAAACTTTAGTAATATATTGCTTGTATTAACGGACAGGGAAAACGTTGTGGAAAAACCTAGATACTTAAAAGAGAAAAGACATTTGAATTTCCTTCATAAAATTCAAAAAGTTAAATGAATTTAAAAATGTATTTATTAGCCTTCCACGTGGCGATTAGGAGTTTTGTTTTAGGTATTAATGCTTTTAAAACTACGTAGATCATTTTTACTCCGAGAGCAATCAGCAACTAAGTTTATGAAATTCTAATATTGTAAAAAGATACTCTTATGATTCGTGAGTTGGTGATAATCGTAGAAAACGTCGCTTTATTAGAATCTCAATTATTGACATAAAAACTAAACGAGTTCATAATGAAATATATTTTCCTGTTCTGTAAATTAAAATAATTTCAAAACTCACAACAAATAAGTCTGAAGCTGAAGATTATTTTACCTTTAAAAATTAACGTCTAATTTTACGCTGCTAATGGACAGGGCGGCGCAACATTTTTCTCCCGGCGCAGACTAAACACCGGTATAAAATTTAACTTCCCCCGTAAGGGAGCGGGGTGGGTACCTCTGGCCGCATGTTTACGACTCCAGTAGGGAAATAGCATTGTACAACTAAATGGAAAAACTTTTATTCCACACATGCGAGCGGTATTAGGGATATTTTCATATTTCTCGCGTTGCCGATGAGTTTTTTATGTTATAGCGTCGTAATAGTCGCGACAATGTTTACGTAGTGTTAAAATTGTTTTGTATAATACTCGTATTTGTTGGTGCGTGTTGGTTTTGTTTCAATTGTACTGTTTTAAAATAATTCTTGCCAGCTTTAAATATGTTTATTATTCGGAATTTAATAAATACTCTCCCATTTTCGAATTACGGCGAAATATTTAAATGAAATTTATTATAGCGTTCAATATACAGGCATATTGCGTATTTACATTTTAGTTCTATTAACATATGTTTGTTTATTCAAAAACATTACATTTCAACGGGTAAGTAATATTTTATTGTAAGTGAGTTTGTAAACATTTTTTTTTACTCAAAACAAACATCATAAGCCCTGGTTTCTTTCGCATAGAAATCGAATTAGCAACCATTATCACGCAAGGGTACTTTACCTGCTGTACTATTGTAAAACATCGACAATAAAAGCAATAACTAAACCTTATTCCTCACCAAAATAACTCCTGAAACCAAACCCACAATAAATTCCAATCATATTCCAACTAGTAAACACTCACCCTACATTATAGACAGTAACAGGACAGAACTTTAATCAATAGATCAAACAAAACTTAGCCACTGCAATAATAATTAAAACCGAATCATTATACGGAATATTTGCTGAGGACGGAGGGTCGCGCCCCGGGCAACGAACATAAGTGAGACATTCCATATCCATAATCCTGAGAAGATGATTGCGTCCCATTTTAGTTTACAAAAGGTAAGCCTCAAGGAACTATTGGGAATTTTGATAGCAATGTTAGTGTTTGCGATGTAAATTTTCGTGTAATATTATAAAGCTCGCTGATTGGGACGGTTTCAAAGGGTCATTTTGTATGTGTAGATGTGAGTTTAGTTAATATTGATTCAAATATAATCCTTAGTTGATTGAAGTTGATGTTTATATTGAAAGCAGCCAGGTGGCCTATTGGTAATGAACAGGACGAAAGTTACTAAGACGGTAGTCGCAAAGATTTTTACATCTCTTACCTTGTGTAATCATGACTGTATTGTTAGTCAATTATGGTTTAAGGAAGATAGTGTGAGGATGCTAGGTAACATAGTGTTTACGATAATCTATATGGTATCTTAATTAGACATTAACTTTTGGCATCTTTGTATTTTTAATTAATTTATGTTGATTTCTTTTTCTTCTTGTACTTAGGAGTTATCCCGGCCGGTACCAGATTTCACTTTTCAGCTAAATTCCTTCCATTTGGCCCTGTCTTCGGCATCCTCAATTGTAAAGCCATTGACTCTCAAATCTTGACAACATCAAGCCAGCGCTTTTTTTATTTCTTATTTTCCTTATTCTTAGAAAAAATTAAAATGTATTTTAATTATCAAATGTTCAGTCCCTTTCAAACGACTTTTGAATTCAGTTTGAGCGAGGAAGACAAAACATAACTAAAATAGATTTTAAGATTCGCTATGAATAAGGCGGTAAGTGTTTAAAATGTACACGGACAGGGAACATGCCCCGAAAGTCGATAACTTTTGAACTCTCTTCAGATAGGACAATCTAGTTTACGTGAGTTTCATTCCAATCACTATCATGATACACCTATCTGGGATTAGATTTGTTATCGATTGCCGTTACGTGATGTTGCAATATACTTATCCCTAAGGGATATAAGTTTTCGTGCCAATTTTTGTATACCTATGTACTCTACTACTGTTTATTATAAAGTTATTTGAAAACAATAATTTAATGTGAGTTCAAAAAAAAAAGTAAACAAGTTAAATGATAATGGAATGCCTCAGTGGTGCAGTTGTACTACGGCATGATTACAACGCAAGTCCTCGGGTTCGTATCCCAGGTCAGGCAAGGGAACGGTGGATTTTTCTATTCATATCAACCCGAAGTTATAACGTAGAAATCCCTGTTGCACTTCTGCTTACCCCTTCTGTTAAAAAGACGTGAGTTTATGTATGTGTGACTTGTGGGTCTGTTTGTGTATTGATAGGTAATTAAGTTACATTCTACTCTCTGCAAATAGTGACACATGTAGATAAGTACTCGTATATCGGGTTTCGGGTACGGTGTTCATTTGATTTTGATGAAGTCGGTATAAATTGTGTTATTTGACGAGAAATGACCGTCTGTCGTCGGTGGATAATCTATCGCAGTGCAGTTACTATTACGTTCACAAGATTTCTCACGTCGCTATAAAATAGCGTTAACTGTTTATCAAGCAGCACCAAGTTAGGTCGTGCTGAACACGGCTGGCATTTAAAATGAGAGTTCGGCAATTACTCCCCACCGAAGTAGCAGATTCTCCTCATTAACGTGGGTATTTATTTATATGTATATGTAGTTGTTTACGTATATATATTAAAGTATATATTTATGTACACAATTATATACACAAATACTTACATAAGTATATGTATAAATGTAGAACCTGGTTATATTTCTTTATTTTTTGTCTTTACTTTATTTACCACGTATTTAGTACGCACCTGCTTCCGTCTCTCTACACTACCCTAAGGTTGACTGGGAGAAATTCCCTTAAGAATTCGGTCCGCCGGTACTATTTCAATTTGCATAAACTGTTAAATAAACAAATAAATAAAACTACAGTATCTAAAAATACAATCTTAAATGTACATATAAAACCGCAGAAAGGTACGCACCGCGCTCATCACAAGTTACCTTTTTAACCGTTTCGCTCGGCGATTGTGCAAGCTCCGCAACTCGCAAGCGTTATATTATCAAAACACGCATTGTTTAAGCCGGTATCTGTTTTCGTGGGGCCCGGTGTTTCCAAAGTATTATGCGTACTCTTGACGTATAAAAGAGCATTTCAACGCGAAACGTTCTATGAAAGGGTAACTCACAGAGGGTTTTTACAATACTTTTGCCGGGCATGTACGGACCCTCGTTCTTAATAAACAGCGTGTGTTCTAAGTAATTATTTTGCCGTGTTTTCACGTTTAAATTAATTTACTTTGTTGTTTTTGTTTTTGAAGCAGGTAAATTGTATAGGAATGTTTTACAATTCTTTAATTATGGATTATTTACACGTATTTGTCTATATTTAAAAGTCGCTATGCCACCGAGGGGTTATTGTACGAGGGTAATTTTTTTTTTTTAACATATATCGCTGTGTACGACTTTTCAAAAATCTTTAGCCCTTTGTGGACCTTTCCAATATGTTAAATATTAGTATTTTCAATAGAATATTCTATAACAAAACCACATATAAACACTTCTTAAATCACTCCACAGTAATTATATTGTTTTTTTTTCACTTCTTTGTGTAGCTTCCCCTTAACGTTTCGCTTCCGTTTTCAACGTTTTTGGGCGGGCTTCCGTCATTATAGAATTTTTATTTCAAAATACTCTATTGAATTTAAATCTCTTTATTTTGATAGACATTACTATTCAATAGACATTGTAAGTAATAAAAATCTTGGCTCGCACAAAAATACATATATGATAACGTAATTAAATGTTATTTACTACGTATACGGCGACAAATAGGTACCTATACATATACCTGTACACATATTTTGCTGTAAATATATGTACGGTCTCCTATGGATTTCAGTTCATAAACGCGACCAGTAAGTAATACGCCCCTAAAAAACTAAGCCTTAAGTTATCTTAAAACAAAAATAATATAAACATATTCAGTAATTCAAAAGCAACATTTCCAATTCCCTCACTACAAAAACTACGATCTCAAACTTCGTGCACATTAAAAGCATCCGTACATAAACATCGCGAAAGTCTAGAGCGTTCGATAAACAGGAAACGGGTCGTTTTGCATGAAACAGCGAGACGCTGCGGGTGGCTTAATATCCCACAGGAATACTGCAATTTCGCGAACATCAACAAACAAAAATATTATAAGCTGTAGTAATATAAAAAGCTGGAGAGTTTGTTTGTACGCGATAATCTCAAGAACTACTGGTTCGAACTGAATAATTCTTTCAGTGTTGGATAGTGCGTTTCGTGAGGAAGGATATAGGATACTTTTTAACTCTGAAAAATATGAAACGGGAATTTTATCATCAACAAATCACGCGGGTGAATGAATAAATACATCCAATAGTCATATACATCGACCTCACACTAAGATCGAGTCTTGTGTCGTGGGTATCAAGAACTACGAGAGAGTTTTAGGTTTTAAAACACCCAGACCCGGAACAAATACTTGCGGTACAAATATTTGTTTCGGTGCGGGGATAGAACCCACGGCCTCTCGTTTCACAGCTGGTGTCCAAACTGCGCCACGGGAGTTGCGAAGACGCGAGTCATACCAGCAAGCTATGATAACAAAGCGCCTTCCAGACGCATAAAATAGTTCTCGGTGAATGGCGTCATAACACTTTAATGTTAAGTTGTGCGTGCTTCAAGATTCTTCTGCTTTGTGCAAGGGAAATTGTTTGTTTTCAATAGACTGTTGACAGAATCTGCTATTCAGGATAACAATTTAGATATAAGAGCCAATTGCACAAACTAACTTTGACGGAAACTTTAATTTTAACTATGTCATCGTACATTTGTGACGTATTTGACATTGCTGATTTTGACATTTAAGTTATCAAAGTCAAAGTTGCGGGCATTTAGTTTGTGCAATTGGTCATGTGGTGTGATAATTATTGTATTGTATTGTATCAGCCCATATACGACCCACTGCAGGGCACGGGCCTGCTCTACAATCGAGAGTACGATTGAGAGTGGTTAGGCCATATAGTCCACCACTCTGGCCTAGTGCGGGTTGGCGGACTTACACACCGTAGAATTTTTTATTTTTTTTTAATCGCTACGGTATGCAGGTTTCCTCACGATGTTTTCCTTCACCGTTAAAGTGCATGGTGATTGACTATCAATACACACATAACTCCGAAAAGTCAGAGGTGTGCCCTGGGATTTGAACCCGCGACCACCGTGAACATGTAGACAGCCGAGTCTGGTCCGATACCACGAGGCCACCACGCACTGCATATAATAATTAACCTAGTGAGATTTATCTATCAGAGTAACTGCACTGGGATTGGTGTTAAAGTCCATCAAAAAGTGGACCTACCTAATGGCAACAGGTAATTTTTTTTATGTGAGTCAGTGATTTAGCAAAATTTTGCATAGCTACTTTTTCACGCTACGATGGTAAGCCTGGAATTAGACGCGAACATTGCATTATAAAAAAATAACTTTTTTCCTATGCCGATGATAATATATGAAAGAGGTGTAAAAATATTAAAAAACACACACACATTAAAATACCAGGTAACTATAGTTAATATAAAATTATTTAACAAAACATAACCGTTTAACAATGTTCTCAAAGCAACGAAGCGCATAAAAACTACAGCATCAAAAATAACATTTAATCAGCAAAAAAGATTATTCAGCGCAGAAAATGAACTGTCTTCAAGGAATAGCTTAGGAAGTACAAAGCTTTGTTTTCCGTTTAATTACAGTTCATAACTAATTAAATTATCTCAAAGCGTTTTTCAGCAGCTTGCAACTGACTACAGACTCCTGGTTTAAAAAAATGTTTTTGCTCTGAGGTTTTTGCTTTAGTTGCTATTCTATTACTCGTATTATTATATTAACTGACTCGGTAGCGCAGTTGTACTATGGTGCGATTGCAACGCTGATGTCTCGGGTTCGAATCCCGGGTCGGGCAAAATTATATTAGATTTTTCTATTTATTTTCAGCCCGAAGTTATATTTGTGTCGGATATGGTGATAGGTTCGCCCCCTATTGCATCGTGGGACGGAACACGAACCTCTGCCTAGATTCTTCTGGGAAATAGTCGTGAATTTATGTATGTATGTTTATATTCTATTCATGTGTATAAAAACAGATTTCTACATGAAAGTTATCAAACAACGTCGAACCAATTTTTTTCCAGTAAGAAGGTTTTATGGTGCCTATTTCATAATAACTTGCCATTAGAAAATGCTGTAGTGCATATAATTTTGTACTACTACTACTATAATTGTGTGTTGTTACTATGGGAGTGCCGCAGGGCTCAATTCTTGGACCCTTTCTCTTTTTAATATACATTAATGACTCACTTTTTTTTATAAGGGACAACTGTGAGGTAGTGTAGTTTGCTGATGATACTTCATTATACTGTTTCCATTCGTTTATTTTATTTTTGACACATCGAGTACTGAATCAAATAGTGATGGCCTGATGCGTTATCGAATCAATTTTTTATAACAAACGATTTTATTTTTGAACAAGTTTTAATCGATTTAATACATATTTTATTTTTTGCTCCATGCATTGTTTTATAAAACTTCAGGGATATTTAAGTTACTTGATTTAATAATTATATTAAAATAAACCATTTACTCATGTTAAGTTAATATTCTTATCACTTCCGTCGGCAATAGTAATGTTGTTAAAAACAAATTGTGAAACGGCAACACTGGGCAGACAGGTGACGCGCGCCGCCATTTTGTGGTCACTCACAACGAGACGCCCGCGCCCGTGCTAGTGTTTTCCGTTCGCTGAATTTTAATTCACATTTTTCATACGTCGAGTTGAGTATTTATATTCCTCCGTATTGTTTTACCCGTGAATTCCTACATTTGGTTGAATTGAGAACATCGTACCTGCCTTCATCACTTTCAAAATGCCTAAAGGAAAGGTGCTTAAAGGACAAACAAGGGAGTTTGTGTTGCGACTTCATGAGTACTTTGAAAGGGAAAGCCGTAATGGTGGACCTCTTATACCAGTGACTCAAATCAGAGACCGTGTTTCAGCAGCATTAGGTATTACTGCTCCAACAGTTTCAAAAATAATTAAAGAAGGCTACGGCAGTAGTGGCATGGAACAAAACAAGCCATCTACACCTAAGAAAAAACGTCAGCCCTTTAAAGTGACAGCAATTGACAGTTTTGATGGTGATGCTATTCGTCGTCATATATACGATTATTACCAAAGAAAAGAGATTCCTACTTTACATAACCTAGTACAATCTCTGAAAACTAGTGGCTTGTTCCGTGGTCAAAAGTCTTCTTTGGCGAAGGTATTGAATAGGATTGGATTCCAATACAAAAAATGTGACAAAAGAAAAATATTGATGGAACGCAATGATGTTGCTTTGTATCGATGCGAATTTTTAAGACAAGCTAAAAAAATAGAAGACTGGTCGAATGTTGTTTTCACCGATGAAACTTGGCTCAATGCGAATCACACGGTATCAAAAACTTGGACTGACAACACTGCTAGCTCCTCCACCGCAGTGCCAATGGGAAAAGGTGAAAGAATTATAATTTGTCATGCAGGAACCGCAAAAGGATTTGTGCAAGATGCTATGTTAGCTTTTAAATCAAAGAAAACAGGGGATTACCACGAAGAAATGAATTCCGAAGTATATGAAAAATGGTTTCGGGAAATGTTATTGTCACTCGAACAGCCATCAACAATATTTATAGATAATGCGTCCTATCACTCTCGGCAAATTAACAAAATGCCAACGCAAGCCAGTAAAAAAAATGAAATAATAAACTGGCTCCGTAACAATGGCGAGGAGGTGGACGAGTCCCTATTAAAAGTAGAGTTACTTAAAATATTAAAAATGAGGAAGCAGCCTAAACGATACGTTATAGATGAAATGGCTGCAGAACATGGGCACACCGTCCTTAGAATTCCTCCATATCATTGCCAGTATAATGCCATAGAGCTAATATGGGCGCAAGTGAAAGGATATGCTGCGAGAATAAATACAACTCCTCCTTTCACCGCAAACAAAATGCTGGAGTTGCTTAAAAATGCGTGTGAAAATGTGACGCCTCATAACTGGGCGAGTGTCGTAGATAAGACGAAGAAAGAAATAATGTCTGATTGGGATCGCGATGTCGCATTTGACAACTTACCCATGCACTCATTAATAATTAGTGTTACTGGGGATACGAGTGACGACGACGCCGATTCCGACGAAACAGACGATTGTTTATAAATAAAAATATTAACAAATTACCTTTTAGTTGTTTTAATTATTTAATCCTTAAAGTACTATGAATTCCAACATGGTTTAACTGTTTATTACAAGTAGGTACTAAACATTTATTTTCGTTGTAATCATTGTAATTATTTTAAATTAAACTCTTATTAAAAGTCACTTCAATACGTATACCTTTATTCATATTAATTAATTTGCAGCAAATACATTCGATCCTAATATTGGGTACTATATTACGTTTAACTGTTTTCATTAGCATTTTAATGTAATTTTATTTCAAATGATTCCGATTGATTGATTCTATTCAAAATCGTTTTTGTTATCTGTGGTCATTCGTTACGAATGGCACAACTCTAAGTGGGCGTTACCCGTCAAGAAAGTATCTACTTTTATTTCAAAATATTGTTCTACTGTAATGTCGTACTTTATAGGCGTGAACTGTCAAAAATAAAATAAACGAATGGAAACAGTATAGTATTTAAATTAAATCGACGCCAACCAGATATTGACGATGTAAACCACACCCTCTCAAAAATAGTGTATTTGTGACACCCAATGTAAAAAAAGTTAACGCTAACATTTCTTTGAATGGGGATGAGTTGAGCCTTGTGGATTCAACTAAGTTCTTGGGAATTACATTAGATCCCAAACTTCAATGGGGTCCTCATTTAGTCGCTCTAGCTAAAAAGCTGAGCGCCGCAGTCTTTGCGGTGGGTAAGATTCGCCAATTGACTGATATAGATACAGCTCGATTGGTTTATTTTGCCTACTTTCATAGTCTGATGAGTTATGGAATTTTACTGTGGGGTGGCGCAGCTGACATTAATACTATCTTTGTTCTCCAAAAGAGAGCTATAAGATCAATTTATTCGCTAGGGTCCAGATGTCCTCTTAGAGATAAATTTAAAGAAATAAATATAATGACAGTAGCGTCACAATACATTTATGAAAATTTAATGTATGTCCATATGAATAAAGAAAATTTTCGAAAGATTAGCGATATTCACGATAAAAATACTGTATAAGAACAATCTAGCTAGTCATAAGACCAGACTCCACAGGATCAGCAAATCTTTTAAGGGTTACTGTATACACTTTTATAACAAAGTTCCCACTCATATGAAAGCCTTAACTATTAAAAAATTCAAAGCTACTATCAAGAAACAATTATGCAATAAAGCTTATTATAAAATTTCTGAATATCTAGATGATAATAAGGCTTGGGAATAGAATAAAATTAAACATATAGATAGTATTTCGGAGCGGAGGTATCGGCGTGCTCTGTATATTGTAACTTATATTAAGTAACTTTACATATTGTATTTTACTTTGTAAGCGATTGGGTATGTCATGCTCGCTTAAAAGTCTGTGCTTGCGGCGGCGTCGTGTGCCGGGTCGGTCACTTCCCTGTAGCATGGTTGAGGAGGCCGATGGCTGGCACATGCGTCATACTCGTGAACGGGTGCTGCTTGTGTGGACTGGTCTGTCCGATTTGCTTACATTGTAACTGATTTATAGATTACATAAGGTTTTCACGAGTATTCACTGCGTTGGTGAAACAGGGCATACTGATTCTTCGTTCTGGGCTACTTCACTTCACTCAGCCATATTAAACAGAATATAAACAATATTGTATTTAAAAGTATATTTCACTTGCAAATTATAACAAATTATTAATGAACTGCTCTGATTTGGACCAACTTGTAATTTTTGTAATAATCACGATATTGTAAACTGGTTTTGAAAAGAGCAACACTAGAGTTTCTTGCCCGTTTTTCTCTAGTGAAAACCGCTTTCCGAACCGGGTGGTAGAAAAAAAAATGACTGAATCTAAATAATGTTGAACATTTTAATGGATTCAATAAATTATTTTCATTTTCATTTTTAATTTTATCGTTTACCGTTTCTCACGAAAAGTAGTTTGTTTTCATGAGGTTTACTTTTCACTTATAGACCCTCGGAGGTTCTTTAAAATAAGGTTTCTGTATAAAATCACGTCTAGAATTTTAGTGCCTCTTATATTTACTATATACATTAAGAGACCGAAAAGATTATCGTGCTTTCTAATAATCATGAGTCTTACTTGCATCTTAATGTGTTGTCAGGATTACATCTTATATATTTATTCTTATATATTCATTTTTTTGATCATCCCATATTCGTCCTACTGCTGGGCACGGGCCTACTCTACAATCGAGAGAATCGATTGAGAGTGGTTTCATATTGGGTATATTTATTTACAATAATCTCATCGAGCAAAAGCTATTTAGCCTTTAAGGCTCAACCCGTAATCATCAATCCTTAAATAAACAATACGTTACACTTCATCCGCACCTCATCAAAATATCACGTTACAGAATCACAAATTCATTCCGGAACGCCAATTATCCGTGAGCGCTCATTTTCCAACTCATTCCCCGGTGTAGTGATCACGTGGTGATTTTGACAGTTACCCTGCCCCCCCCCCCCCCCCCCATGCTGGCGGTATTGTTAAGTGGACTGTACACTCGCGTCTTGCGTTATATATCTTGAAATTATTTTTGTTGGTACTAAAATGGATATATTTTAGGTGCGTACAATTATCTAACCTACTATCAGTCTATTACTCCTTGGGAAGGAAAAGCTTGGTGTAAAAGCATTGTAAGTGGCTCTAAGCACCTCTGTCTTCCTTTTCGGGCAAATAGGCGTGGGTTTTATGCTAAAATATATTATTTGACGATGGCATTGGTGTTATATGTAAGGAAAAGGGTTAGAATGGCTTTTATAATTACATTGAAATTCCTTAATTTATATACCGCATATAATTTGAGACTTGCTAAATATGAATAGCTCAAAATTTAAGATACTTTTCGATGATTGAGATATTCGATGCAACCCGGAATAAATATTGCTTGTGCAGACATTTTCTCTTGGGGCGCAAATCCTATCTGATCTCGTTTTACAGCCATCTTCCAATATGTTCGGTGTACGAACTTAGATTTTTCTCTAAACTCCTGGGGTTTATTTCGAGATCTTTTTTTCCTGTATCCAAATGAAACTACCTAAAACCAAGATATATAAAAACAAGTTTTTTATCATCAATATCTAAATTCTCGTACAGTGGGTACATTCTTTAAGGGCCTGATCAAGCGTGGTTCAAATGAACTTCCCAAAAAACTGAGATAAATAAAAAAAAATATTTTGTCAATATCTTCTCGTGTAGTGTGAACCTCCTTTAGGGGCCTGATCCAGCGCGGTTCAAATGCAAATGTCAGTCGTTAACATGCATTGCGCGGAGTCGGCCGTCTAATTAGGAGAACTGCCTTGACACCGAATGCAGATATCATTTTGTGAAATTGCTATGAAAGTTTAGGTATTACATTGTACCCACTATTACTGGAAAATTTTATGGACGATCATCTTTACTGTTATGCGCGAAATTATGTTTGGCTCGAGAGTATTTTTCTAGATATTGTTTCAAGTTGGTGTGGAATAACATTTTCTTTCAGTATTTTTATTAAAGGAACATTTTAAAACGATGCTGTAGATATTATTAACCAATTACCATACACTTTGATGATAAAGAAATTTCACTCCAAGAGCTGCACCATACCTTGACGATAAACTTTATAGGGTATTACCGTTTACCAATCCCGGCAATTATCAATTAGCTAGGGTGGTGTACTAGGGTCAACGCCCTTTCTATCGTAGAAAAGATCTTTCCTGCTGTGGGCCTTACTCCCACAACGCGCTGATCTTATTTCTGTCCCAATATAAGCGAGGGAGCCCAGCGTCATAATGATATTTACTTTCAACTCTAATAATAACATGAATATAGAGAAAGTAGTAAAATGCCCACGTTATATCTCTGCGCAATTCTTTAGGAACGCAGCGTGATGTTACAGCCGAGAAGCCAGATGTGACACGACAAGCCGCAAGTTTGCTCCCAATTCCGAGACCCATGTTTGTTTTGGGCTGAAATATTATTACACACAAAGTTATTTCGTATATTTTCTTGCTATTAACAATTTGCTTTTCATTTTACCACTGGACAGAATTTTGACAGAGACTATAAAACGTTTTTAAAAATTCAAGAAAAAAATAATATAGCTCACACTAAAACATTATAATTCAACAAAACAAAATTTTAAAATCGCATCGAAAAATATAAACAGGATTTATAATATTAGAAAAAAAGCAATATATAACTAGTTTAAAATTTATTGAAGTGGCAGTTAGGGGACGCAGTTAAATTAGTTCTTCAAGCTTCTGGAATCGACGGAGCAAGTTTCTCCCCACCCACCTCCCTATACTACCCCCTTTCACTGGCGAAACGGGCATGCATTAAAAGTTTACCGGCAAAATATCAACATATTACTATATACAAAAATCTCTATTCATAGACATTGCTATCAAACGGCCCTTTTGTTTAGTTTCAGCTGGTGTAATTCTTGTTATAAATGGTATTTTATTCATTGCTTTCAAAGCATTTGCATACTATTTTATTGGTTTATGAATACTTTTAAAGTCTGAAAGTGGGTGATTTTTTTATATTGGTATGCAAAGCGATCTTAACTATCGGGATGGAAAAAACAGTGCAATCCAAATAAAATATCCACATGTTCATCATTGACCTAAGTTTTAATGATGGGAACAAGTAAAAACACTTCATGCGAGTTAAGAGTTAAGCCTCATTTACACGAGGAGAGTTTCTCGCCTCGAAGGTACGATTATTGTAAGGATATAAAAAGTTGCATCGTGTAAACATTGTCAGAACACGATAATCTTACGGCATCTTATATCATGCGATAATGACATACGATTCTCGCCACGAGAAAACTCCTCGTGTAAATGGCGCTTAAGGTTCACTTACTTGTACGACATATTTTGAATCCAAAACGCAACGCCATGTCTATGAATGACACTGTGACGGGTTTCCATCGTCATCAGTGGCCTACCATACGCTTTTGGATGTTCGGAAATCTTACTCACCGAAAGAAACACAATTAAGAGCCTCTTTTTAAATCATAAAACAATATATTTTGTTGTTTCATTTTCTATTTTTATATTTATTTACCACCACCTCATTTTTTAAATGTATATATTCTCAGATATTTCAATTACGTTACATATAATGGATAATCTTTTGCAAATGTGATTTCACAAGAGCAGCCCTTATTGGCAATTTCACGAATTTATTAGTTTTGAACGAGACTCAAAGTGCTCTCGTCTTAACGTTTGCGTATTCCACTGCTCCGAAATAATTAACTTTAGCCATGTCTCGAGGTAAAAGATAATCTACATGGGCAAATATGTATATCTGTGGTATTCGGATTGTATTATGTATGTGTGAGATTAACTCTATGCGAAAGTTTAGATTGGAATCAGTCTTTTATTAAAGAAATATTATGCCAAATATTATGTTTTGGTGAATCAGTATTGTTGACTTCTTTGTATTCTTTACAATTAAAAAAAAAAGGCTTTTTCTAATAATATGAATGTGAATGTGTGAAAACTGTTTTTTTTATGTTTCCATCTTTTATAAAGTGATATTGGATTTTTCAATTCAATATCAGCCCGGAGTCAGGAATTTGCGCCCGATATAGCGATAGGCTAGCCTCCAATCACAGTATGGGACGGAAAATACAAGGCGAAACGCGGGTATCCTGGTTACACCTCCGCCTACCCCTTCTGGAAAAAGCGTGTGTTTACGTATGTATGTCCATCTTTTATAAAGTAACAAGAATTCATTGTCTTACAACTATCGATACTTTATCTGATCGGTATTAGATTTACCATCAGGTGCAGTACAGTCTCTCATTTTTTTATGCAATAGGTCCGGCAAAAGAGCAAACACGTCACCTGATGGTAAGTGATCACGACCGCCCATGAACATCCACAACGCTAGGATCATGGATGTGTTGTCGAACTATCACATTGGGAGGAGAACGGATGTGAAACGAACGAAAACGACAGCGAAACTGTTGCTTCAAGTCGATTTCCGGTGAGACAGTGGTTTCCCCCGGACGAGCCTGCCCACTCACTTCTCACTTCATCGCATCAGATTATTAAGAATAAATGAAAAGGTAGACTTAGTTTCAGTAGATTTGATTACATATAAGTTTTCCTAAACAATGAACGGACATATGTGGTTTTTAAACGAATTTAAATTTGTCGACTACTATAAATTATCTTATAGTATGCAATTTATCTTTTAAGCAATAAAACAAAACAATTCAAACAGCAATAAACATAAAAACAACCGACCAGTCAACTTGGACCTCTGAAATAGTTCGCATAGTTTAGTAATGCAATATATTTGCGTACCTCCCTCAATATGTACACAGGTCATGTTATACTGTGTATCAGCGGAGTAATTAAGTTATGAGCATAAATGAAGGGTCTCTTGCTGTCAGGTAATTAGTTTAAGCGCCAATTCGTCTCGACATTGTCGGTAGGAAATTGATAAAATAGAGAATTTACGAACAATTACGTGTGTTTATAATGCAATTTGAAATGCTATTTCGCTGTTAACTGGCTCTTGGATTGGTTGGTGATTGTTATTGTATAACAGGAATATATGTTTGCAAGAAACAGACATAATCTGTCGTTTTAGATATAATTCGCTTAATATAGAATTAGAATAGATGGTAACTGTTAATTAATAATTTAATAAGCGTATTTTTTTTTTCATATAGCGTCGACGTCATTTAAACAATGACAGAATTTGTACACGAACTAAAAAAATAATTGGTAAAAGAACTACTAGAGGTATAAATAAAAAATCCATTATCATTATTTAATTTATTTTTAGTGAGCTTTAAAATTGGGTAGGTATAAAATATTCACAAAACTATATTGAAAACTCATTAAACACCATCAAAATACATAAATTAAATTACCAAACAATTAACCGCGTAGTTTTGCGATATGGCCATCCGAACTTGTAACAGACCCTTTCCAATTATTATAATTAACTGTAAGAGGAAGTGACCTCTCGGGATTTGTGAAGGGCCAACTTTGTAATACCTCCGCCATTTTAGCAGATTGATGGCAACAAGACAAGCGACTTAGTTATTATTACCCTTGGAAAGTTTGCATATAGTAAGCTAAGTGACCATCTCTTTAATCTGTTGAGAGGCTCGGTTATAGTTTTGGGGATTATACATGGTCAAATTAATGGGGATAGGGCCTTTTGACTAGGCATTAACCTGTACTTATATATTATGTGATGGATGTAAAATACATACATACATAAACTCACGCCTTTTTCCCAGAAGGCCTAGGCAGAGGTTCTCCTGGTAGTGACTAGGTTACCAGCGCTTGGCCTTGTTTAGTCCCTTCCAGGATTTTATAGGGGGCGACCCTATCGCCATATGGTGCACAAATTCCTGACTCTGGACTGACAATGAATAGAAAAATCCAATATAACGTTGCCCGACCGCGAACACGAACCCGAGACCTTAGGTTTGTAATCATACTAAAGTACAACTACGCCACCGAGGCAGTCGGCAGTATAATAATAACAACAAAAATAAAATATGATTTGTTAAGAAATACATAAGTTGTATACCTCCTTACCTTTATTAAAAAAATATTATCGGACGCTAGTTCAATCTGCCATCCTCATCTTCATCTATCATTTTTTATTGAACAGCGAGACGAGCATGCCATTTGCCTGATGGTAAGCGATACGACCGCTCGTGGACAGTAGCAAAACAAATAACACCGTGAATTACAAAGCAATGATTGGCATTCCACTGCGCTCGCCATCCTGAGACATAAGGTGTTAAGTCTCATTTCAGTAGTTGCATTTAACCACGCACGGTGGTGGTGGTTGTTCACGGTGGTCGCGGGTTCAAATCCCAGGGCACACCTCTGACTTTTCGGAGTCATGTGTGTATTGATAGTCAATCACCACGCACTATAACGGTGAAGGAAAACATCGTGAGGAAACCTGCATACCATAGCGATTTGTATAAATTTCTATGGTATGTAAAAGTCCGCCAACCCGCATTAGGCCAGCGTGGTGGACTATATGGCCTAACCACTCTCAATCGTACTCTCGATTGTAGAGGAGGCCCGTGCCCTGCAGTGGGTAGTATATGGGCTGATACAATACAATACAATTTAACCACTAAAGATATATTACGGTATGATAATTCATGAGCTATTGCTGCGTATAAACCTCTCTATATACAAGCCACAACCGAATTTCTAATAAATATTCACACGAGACCATTAAAAATACACAAACAAATTTATTTAATACCATGTTTCGTACTTCACTCATTGTTGCCGAAATAAAGTTAATATAATAAAAAAATAATAAAAGCTGCACACAAAGTTGGCAGTTTCAACAATGGCAACTTCGGTTAGTCGAAAGTTGGTACGTTGAGAAACTCTTAGTCATTATTTCGTCTTTCAGTTTGCAGACTCGCGAATATTTGCACGATGGAGTTGGTTCATTATAGTTTTTATTTTCTGTTTTATCATGTCGGAATGTGATTGAGTCTAAACAAGAGGAATGAATTCGGCGAATGCGGACTAACACAAACCGCCAGTAAAACGTTCCCGATCAATGTTGACTTCTTAAGTGGAAAACTTGGGATTGGATAAGCAAAAATCGCTTTCTACAAATGCTTGGTCTAGACGAGTTATTAAAATTTTATTTTCGTTGCATTCGGTAATGTATTTCTAATAAATGCTGTTTGTGGTTTTATTAAGATAACAAAACATGCATTTTTCATGTTCATTCGAATAGTATTGGTTTAATTTATTTGTTTTGTATTCGATTTTCAATATTTGTTTGAGAGGATTAAGGTATTGTTTATAAGACCTTAATAAATAAATGTTATATTAATTGGATATTAGGATTTTTGCTACGGTATGGGATTTTGTTTTTGACCAATGTGTTTATTTATTTAAATTTGCCGTCATTTGTTAAAATTATATATAAAAGGGGTGGATATAATTCGATTATATTACATAGGTAAAGTCATTTGACGATAATAATCACATTACAAATGCTCTTTCTAATCGATAATGTTTCATTCGATATATAATAAATACTAAATACACCCAACAGTCACATACATAGTCCTGACCCCACACTAAGATCGAGTCTCGTGTCGTGGGTATCAGGAGCTACGAGAGACTCTTCAGTCTTACAACCACCCAGACCTGAAACAAGTAATTGTGGTTCACACAAACATTTGTTTCGATGCAGGGATCGAACCCGTGGCCTCTCGTTTCACAGCCGGCGTCCAACCAAATGCGCCTCGGAGGCTGACTAACATAATATTGTGATTTAACTTTCCCTCCAAATGGAGCGTTCAAGTTACCCTCCACTCTCCCCTGCATGTAGTGTAAATGACATTTTTCACAAACTACCTTTATTTCGACAATGAGTTTCGGTTTTGTCGCACGTTTCAATCAACTTGTGTAAAGTAATGAAAAGTAGCTGTTTTGTATGTGCTATATAAAAATAAGGAAGATTTATTATATTTTCTGAATAATTTTACTCGGTCATGTTTAAGAACTGGACAGTGGACACGGTCCTTCTCTATGCGCATTGTGCCTTCTACAGTTATAAATACCACACTGTACTGTATCAGCCCATATATGTCCCACTGTAGGGCACGAGCCTCTCTACAATCGAGATCACGATTGAGAGTGGTTAGGCCATATAGTCCACCACGCTGGCCTTGTGCGGGTTGGTGGACTGACATACCACTTTTTTTTTAATCGCTACGGTATGCACGTTTCCTCACGATGTTTTCCCTCACCGTTAAAGTGCGTGGTGATTGTCTATCAAAACACACATGACTCCGGAAAGTCAGAGGCGTGCCCTGGGATTTGAACCTGCGACTACCGTGAACATGTTGGCAGCCGCGTCTGGTCCGTTTACCATCAGACCACCACGCACTTCCAGATACCATGCAAATAAAACCAGCAAGAAATTTACCCTTTTAAACTATTTTTGTTAATTCTTATTTGCATATTATGAATTGGGCTATCAAATACAAAACCAATTTTCCAAATCCGACTGGAGGCTCTCAAGATAAGCGCGTACAAACTCTTCAACTTTATTACATTGATATAGAAGTGCACCGTACAATAATCCATTTTTCAAACATCAAAACCAATTTTCTTTATCAAGACTCATTAGAAATTAATAGAGGTATTTTATTAGAAAAATATAAATACATTTGTTGGCTTATTAAATATAATTCTATCTTTTAATAAATACCACGATTTTTTTTCATTTTCGCTGTTAATACGAAACGTTATTAAGGGCGGCAGACAAAGAATATTCTGAGAAACATATTTTCAGAAATGTCTTTGATTAAGAACAAAATCATTAATAACTTATGTCTCCAGAATTATTAAAGTGATACAAAAGAATGAACTGTGCCCTTTATTGCGAATTTTAAAGGTGAAAATATAATAGAGGAGCATAATAGTCTGTATTTAATTTGGGCATTTGATTGTGTTACAATTTTGCGAGTTCATTGTGTTGTATTGAAATCAGAAAAGTTTGAAAAGAAATATTTATTTTTTAGATTTGTGATTTTTTAGTAGATCACATTTTGGTATTTTTAAAGTGATTTTATTGTACCAATTGGTTAGTGAACTTTAGTAATGAGTCTTACACAAAGTATACGGTCAATGGTGGATTTTTTTCGGGCAGAGACGAATGTATTAATATTGTAAAAGTATTTCTAGTTAGTGTTAAATATTGGAGGTGCCCATGTTGGAAGACAAAATCTTAAGCCTATATCTATCTATGCACGATAAGACGCTAGAAAGATAGGAAGAAACAAGAAAACAGTACGTGTTTGTGAGGAAGTCTCATGGGCCGTTATTCCTATATGGGTACCACGTGTTCCGAAGCGGATTTGATTATCCAAAATATATTTTTGGATAATCAAATACTATTGTATATTGTATACAAAGTTTTTTTTTTGTTTTTGGTTGTTTTGTTTTCTTGGTTTGGTTTGGTTTTTTTTTATTTTGTTTTGGCCCTAGTTACCTACAATTTGCAAACAACGAGGTTTATTTCTTTTATAATAAGAAAAATTTAAATAACATTATCTCAACTTTAGCAGGTGTTAAAACAGCGAAACATTTTACCGTAAGACTTCAATCAAAACGTCAATAGTGCATGTTTTGAAAAATTTAGCGACGATGAATAGTACCATAGGTAGGCTGATGTATTGGCGATGCTCATACGAAGGGTAATTATTATAACGAACTCCATTTATAAGGGTCAGAAGGGTTAGAGTTATGTTCAGTTTATAAGTCCTTTGTCTTGCTTCTCGAACGTAATGAGTATTTATGGAGCCTTGTTATTTACTAGCCGCTTTTGATTAAACAACTTTAGTTTCTGCTTTAGTTTTTGTCAAAAGAGAATTTTCAATTTCTTTATTTTTATCTATGTTTACGCTGAGGAATGTCAATTTGTTTTTTGCATCTAATTTGGTCCGCCTAAAGTTCTCTCTTGTAATGTTAAATCGGGTATATGGGACGATTTTAAAATGCCCAGGGACAAATATCGATTTCATATTAATCTCTACATAAACTTCGTGGTTTACACATTTAAGCTGCTTACCTCACAGTAAGGCCCCATTTACACGGGGAGAGTTTTTCGCCTCAAAGATACGATTATCGTAAGAATATATGAACATTTGTCAGAACACGATAAACCAGGCGGTTATGCCATGCGATAATCGCATACGACTCTCGCCGCGAAAATCTCTCCCCGTGTAAATAGCGCTTAAGGCTTTTAGGAAATGATCCAATCAGGCAAATCAAAAATCGTTCCAACTCAGCCCAGTCTGATAATTAAAATTTGAGAAGCACCCGTAGCACAATTGGTTACGACTAACTAAGAAACAAGTCTCCGCAGGTTTGATTCCCGCATTTAGGCAAGTGCTTGTGAGTTATATGTATATTGATCCCACAAAATAAATATAATACATAATAAATTAAAATGTGTGTATGTTGTTCGAATTTATTGATTCATAATCTACAACAGCAAGATTCACAGCTCATTTTTTTATTTAACTGATCTCATCCCACTGCTGGGCAAAGGTCAGCACAACATTATTAAACATCATCTTTATATTTTTACAGCTCATGTTCGCTTTTATTTAACCGATCCGATAATAACGATATATACCTACAATTAGCAGCTCCATCAGAACCAAATGAATCGCGAAATGAAACCCACACAATACGATCGACATAAAAAGCAAAAAAAAACAAAACTCGAAACAAATCAGCGTTCGCTTGTAGTTTCTTTGTTTTCATTCCAAGTAAAATCAAAGAGAATTCGATTTCAGCGTCGACCTGTAGAAATAAACATGGAGAGAAAGTTTTGTAAAGTTGGGTGCATTTTAACATATGCGTTGCAGGTATGGGTCGGGCTAACGAATCTCGATCGCCTTGCGAATACATGATCGTGTCAACTGTGTTTTTTAGTTTTGTTTGGAGGGGACTGGTGTAGCGTAAATCCTTGTTTTGTTTCGTGAATGTTGTGTTAAATCGTGGAAATTTTAGTTTGGGTAACTACTGTTGTGGGTTATATGTGTAAACTCGTCAAGTTATGGTGCCATGTTTGTTATTAGCATATAACCGTTTATTGTTCTTATTTAATTAATAAATACATACATAAACACACGCCTTTTTCCCAGAATGGGTAGGCAGAGGTGCTACCAGAACACCCACGTTTCGCCTTGTATATTCCGTCCCACGATGTGAGGGGGCGAGCCTATCGCCATATCGGGCACCAATTCCTGACTCCGGGCTGATAATGAATAGAACAATCCAATATTATTTTGCCCCCGGGATTCGAACCCGAGACCTCAGCTTTGCAATCACACCGTAGTACCACTACGCCACCGAGGCAGTCATAAATAAATTAATTAATTAATAAGTGTAATAGGGTGACTACGGTCGATATTTTTTATTATTTTGTGTTGAAATATAAATATCATTATTGTAACTGTGAAAAGTGTGACGAAAATCTCATGTCAAATATTTGTGTAGTATGCATTATATAGAAGGTGAAGGAAAACATCGTGAGGAAACCTGCATACCGTAGCGATTTTACAGAATTTCTACGGTATGTAAGTCCGCCAACCCGCACTAGGCCAGCGTGGTGGACTATATGGCCTAACCACTCTCAATCGATTCTCTCGATTGTAGAGTAGGCCCGTGCCCAGCAGTGGGACGTATATGGGCTCATAAAAAAAATGCATTATATAAACATAATATAATACAATGTATAATTAATCTAAATTCTTTTGGCGTGTGACGAAATTTGGAACTACAAATAAAATTTAAAAAACATTTATTTAACTCATTGTTTGAGATATGCTTTTTTAATACAAACAACAAGCATTTATACACGTAATCTAATAATATTGACATGTCCAATATAATAAAATGTGAAGAGAGACAAACCATTATTATTTTTTTGACAGCAACGCAATCGATTGTCGACGATCAGTAGAGTAATTCACGTAATTTTTTGACGCGCCGATCAAGTTGCGGTGCAGTTGCAATTAAGTTTATGTCTTAGTGCAAAATGGTATTCTTGTAATTGTTTAGCTGCGCGTGAACTGCACCTAAGCTATGCGTAAACTGCGCGTCAACTATACGTCAGTCGTATGCAAGAAGCTTACACGTGAATACCGATCAAGTTACGATCTGAATCACGCACATAAAACACGCAGCAGTAGAATACGCTAAACCGCTCGCGTGACGCGGACTTGACGCGAGCGTATCTGACAGCGGTTGTCAAAATTACGAGAATACGAAAAGGTCTGTTTTGATCGAAACTCAACTGCAACTGCACTGCAATTGAACTTATTTAATTACGTGAATTAGCCTACTGATATCTGATTCCTACGACATACGTGTGTAATGCAAATGTGTAACCAAACCGACACCAAAAATTTGCTCAAAATAGGGATTATGTAAACCCTATTTTACCCACATTTGATCTTATTAACGACAGTCTGTATTTTAACCTAAAATAAACCTTTAATTATAATAAATATAAGCTCGCCCCCTATCACATCCTACGACGAAATAAACAAGGCGAAACGCGGGTGCCTGGTTACTACCAGAAGAACCTCTGCCTATCCCTTCTGGGAAAAAGGCGTGAATTTATGTATGTATGTATGTATGTATGTAAAAGTCCGTCAACTCATAATATATGGCCTAACCACTCTCAATTGCCATGCCATGCCATGACGCCATGGAGGCCCATGCCCTGCAGTGGGACGTATATGGGCTAGTACGAATATAAAAAAATGCTCAGACGTTATTACTGCTGTTTCAAATACTGATACTGATATGACGAATAGGCACTGATTATTATTATTATAACTCCACCTCAAAATACCCATTTTTAAAATAAATTTGTAGAGAAGCTAATGAAGCTACTTATTTTAAACACTGATTAATTAATTATTTTCCAAGAGCTCTTTCATTATAACGAGTGCACAATAGATAATTTACATCACAGAATATCATATAAAAACATCCAAAATTAAAACATAAGTAAGCTTCTCAAAACTAAAATCAAAGGAGTCTTAATTACTTTTTAAATTTTAAGATATTTTTCTATGAATTAGTATTAATTCTTTGAAGTCTGCAAAGAAAACTAATTTACTAAATAACTGAGTGTATGTGAGTGGATATTTATTTGCTGGCGAATGGGGCTCCCATTAGATGTTTGATTTCCATGAATACATTAATTAACGCATAGCAAGCGCACTTTGAAATTTCAATTTTCTAAGTAAATTTGAGAGAGATTAAGACTGCTGAATGTTTAAATATTAATGTTACTTGAATAAATGCACTTTTATTCTATAATATGAATAAATTATGGGAATTTGAAGACTGCTATTTATGTAAATTGGTGTAGTTAGAGATTTTTTCAGTTGCAAATGATCTATATAAACATTCCTTGACTATTGCTCAATTAAATTGAATTGGAAGTGGTACAGACACGCTGGTGTCAGTCATGACTCAGCATGAATGGGCAGCCTCATCCGGGGCGGCACCACTGCCTCATAGGAAATCGACGTGAAACGACAGCTCAGCTGTCGCGTTTCGTTCAGTGAGTGAGTGAATATTCCTTTCCTATTCCCATTCTTTTTCCTTTCTGCTCCCCTCCCAATTGGGTCGGCAACATATCCATAATCCAGTATTGTGGATGTTCATGGGCGGCAGTGATCACTTACCATCATGTGACCTGTTTGCTCATTTGCCGGACCTACGCAATAAAAATGTGTAAAGTAACTGGACTTTAACCATATATACGAGTACATGTGAGACGTAACAATAAAATATAATCTATAGATCATATTTTTTCAATTTCAAACGCCACAAAATTTATTTATTTGGGCTCCAGTATAAACGTGTAAGCTCCTCTCAATAGTAGAAATCTTTTTTTTTTAAATTAACCTCTGTCCATGAAAATTTAACACACTTATTGCTGGACTTTCAAAAGGGAGAGGAAAAGGATGGAAAACGTTTTTTTTTATAAATACAACAGTCCCTTAATCATGACTCCATATTAAGATAAATTAAGTCTTGTGTCGTGGGTATCAGAAACTACGAGAGACTTTTCGGTCTCACAAACACCCAGTCTCGAAACAAATACCTGTGGACCACACAAATATTTGTTTCGGTACGGGAATCGAACCCGCAGCCTCACGTTTCACAGCCAGCGTCTATCCAACTGCATTACGGAGGCTGTTTTTTTTTCTTTCTTATTTGTAAAGAAAACGTTATTGGACCTCTGGTAATTTCTTTCATTGAATGAAATACTATAGGCCCTAGTAGAAATATTAACAAGAACACAAAACACAATTTTACTTTAATATTATTAATAAAAGTTGATATTTCTGTAATCGGATTTGCCGCGAACTCAGCGCCTCATTAAATAAACTGAAATGAGTCTCGATGATAAATTGTCTCGACTTCGTATTAATATTTTAAAACTAACTTCGATTTAATATACATTGAATTTAGGGATGAAAATGTAGAATAATTGTCCTTGAATAGGCGCTGCGATGATCTGTGAATGACTAATAAATAGAAGAAACTCGAGGGTATTTATTTATTTATTTAATTTCTCTTTATTAATTAATAAAAGAAAGAAATAAATAAATCTAAAAAAACAACTTATTAATTTTACCTATGTAAAACCTTGCCCAATAATTGCGTTATCAAATTCAAAACACCTTTTATTTATAACTCGTAGTTAGACATTTTTTTTATCAGCCCTTATACGTCCCACTGCTGGGCACGGGCCTACTCTACAATCGAGAGAATCGATTGAGAGTGGTTAGGCCATATAGTCCACAACGCTGGCCTAGTGCGGGTTGGCGGGCTTACATACCGTAGATTTTTTTTAAAATCGCTGCGGTATGCAGATTTCCTCACGATGTTTTCCTTCACCGTTAAAGTTAGACATTAGCGTGTACAAAATACATTCACCCGACAGTCACACACAGTCTTGATCGGATAATAAATTACTAAGTCTTTTTATAGGTATTAGAAACTACGGGAGACTTTTTCAACCCAGACATTTACCTTGGTGCGGGGTAGAACTCGCAGACTCTGGTTTTACAGCCGGCTCCCATCCAATAGCCATTTAGACTGTCAATATAAAGAATGAAATCAATAAATACATTTACAGCGCTATTTTTGTAATTATTTGAAGCCTTCAAGAGCAGGTCGACGTGAGGCGAACGCCCACGCCCGAATAATTTTCACGTCAAGCACAATAACTCGCTACAACAATGAATTCTGAGTGAAATGTCAAAGTTGACGTTGCACTGTGACGCGACAGTTGGATATTTCGTATTTTCATTGGAAGAAATACTCGTATTTACGATCGTGTGTTGGGAATTTCCAGTTATAAGGTGTATAGGGTGATTGATCTTGATCGGCATTAAATGTATTAAAATTGATAGCCTGTTTTCTTAATATTTTAGTATTCATTAGGCAGGTATGAATATGGTTTAAAATAAATCTGAAGTGCAAATCAAAACTATTCTTGACTATGAAAACTTTAAAATATATACAGGGTATATCAAGACTGCGACCGAAAACGAAGTCAGACGGTAATTTTAGTGACTACAGACACAATGCAAAAAAACGTAAAAAAATTAAAGGGAAAAAATCGTCGCTTTTTTTGCAAATATTTTAGTTGCATCTTGTTTAAAGTCACTAAAACTATCACCTGGCTTTATTTTCGGTAGCAGTCTTGATATACCCTGCATAAAAATACGTACATACCTACTATTGAACAGAAAAAATGAATATTTTGATCTTTCAAATACTTATTGATACTTGTAACCCACAAGGGGCCGCTTAATTGTGAATTGCGCAGTAATATTCAAGTTGAAAAGTTTACTTTGAACGGCACTAGATGGCGTTAGGAGGTTTATATTGTCTGCAATTCTCAAAGTAACAAAGATTTCCAAACGGCTGGATATAATATCATGAACATTAACATAGAATTTAAATCATGGTAAGAGGTAATTTATCTAAAAGAAATATGGAAAATAAACAAAATAATTACGAAAATAATTATATTTTTGTATGTAGCAGACGAACAACTCATCTGATACAGAAATGATTTTATAGCCCGTATTGGCCATTATTATCAAATTACACCCTTCACCTACAGCTCAACAATGAGAGAAAATTCAAGCATAGTAATCTTTGAATTCAAACCGTCTCCAACACCATGTTATCACGAGAAATGAATTGTTCCTCTGAGCCAGTCCACAGTTAAAATAAAAATCCATCAACCGAGTATCTGTTCTCATTCCCTTCGCAATAAGCAGAAAAAACCCGGCTCATTCATTCCCTAATTACAAAAGAGTCATGGCGACTTCTATGATCTTCGTTTGTTTTCGTATGTACGTCCTCGCGTTAAAGCTTTGGGTAGAGTTTTGTGTTAAAAGACTGATTGGAAGACTAGTATGTTTTAATGTAGATAACTGATTTAGTTTGATAGCTAAGACATATTATTACAACCCTACAGTTCTACAAGCTACATTTTTTATATAAAGTATTCAGAAATTATAACCTATGCTCACATTAGTGTGTATTAGGTATTTATTATTTGAGGGAAACAATATTTTCGGAAGTAGTAAATTATAAGAATTGTAAAAGCTAAAATTCTTGCTTTAAATTTGCAATTTTCCTTACTTAGTAGTTTAACTTTTTTACTTTTTGGGCCTTGTTCACCACCCCTAAATAAAGCTCCGATTAAAGTCACTCGTAACATCACGTGTCGATTTCACGACGCTGCAGTAACACTAATCCTATGATTACACTAATAAGTACCTTACTGGCCACATCGTCTGCCAATTAGCGCATCTACTTGATGGTTAAAATAAGGTTCAAATCTCAACCTCCTTTCTTATTTTTAAGCCAAAAGAACGTTGACATTTCAGCGGGAAGCACTGCGAGGGACATTTGACGTAATATTGAACGAATGATTCGTTCAATTTCTTATGTCATTCACTTAACCCGCACGTTGTTGCTCAATACTTAGTTTTCACTTATGAAATAGACGGAAGATACTCAGATTTTTTAATTGGCAATTACCGATAATCAAAAAGTAACTAATCAACAATTTACTCAAAGATGGTGAACGAGGCCCTTTTTGTTATAAACAAATGTCGAGTCTTGAAACATTAATCTGTGGAATAATAAAGATTGAAAGTTAAACATGTTGGCACACTTATTAAGCATTTTTTCCAACATCCTCCTTCGATCAAAATAATACATTAATCTGACCTCCCAAAAGTAATTTCTATAAATAAACATACATTATTCCTTACTCTATTGAGGTCTATTCAAATTAAACATATTGAAGCGTTGACAGACCCAAAACGTATTCCCTTTTATGTTGTCAAAGCGACTGAGTTATCGCAAATGGTATTATGTTACGTGGAGTTTCCACTGGAAATTCATTAAAACCTGTTCTTAGTCAAATGTTATAATTTATTTAAGCGCCAAAAATACCCAAAAGTAATACCCATTGAAGTGTATTTAACGTTGAAACGGGGATGTGGATTAGTGATGAGCGGGGTTTCATCGATGTTTTGAGTAATGGCTTATATTTAATATTTTTTGTTGATTTTAGAGAATTTTGTTGAAGTTGACTATTAGGAGTCATCGAGTCAAGACCTATTGTAGGAGTGGACAGGATTGACCAATATGAAACCACAGCTTTGAAACCGGTGGAGGCAAATCACTCGCTCCCAATGTAACCCTGATGCTGATCATGAGTCGAAGACATGAGGGACCGACCAGAGGGACCTCACAGCCTATTGTTTCGTCCGATGAATGAAATTGTTAGAATTTTTTCTGCGTTGCTCAGTTTTCTCTTTATCCTCTCAATTTGACAGGCTACGTGGCTCAGTTGGTTAGACGCCGACTGAGAAACGAGAGGCCGCTGGTTCGACCCCGCACCGAGACAAATGTTTGTGCGATCCACAGATATTTGTTTCGGGTCTGGGTGTTTGTGAGACCGAACAGTCTATTGTAGTTCCTGATACGCAGGACACTATACTTATATGACTGTTGAGTGTATTTATTTATTTAATTTAGAGACAGACAATGTAGCTATGATCGAAGAGCTGTGTTTTGTTCACGGGTAGCGGTTATTTACTCAAGTAAGCTATTTGTTCGATTGCCGTATTTGAAATTAAACCTAATTACAATGTCTGCAAAGTTCATGCCCAGAGGTGGAGTTATCTTTGGGAAACAGTACATAAGTCACTTTGTAGAAAAAAACTGTATTTTTCTATCCGCAGGCTTCAATACATTCATTAGGGAATTCTAAAAAAATATTGCACTGAAGATAAAAAAATTGTCGAAAATATTTCCATTAAACTTTTTTAATAGCTCACTTATTTAGCGATCCATGTACTCCAATCAAATTAAAGTTTCAGCATAGTTTAATGGAATTTCGATGATATTATGTTTTTGTTTATTAACGTTGCAGTAGTAAATTAGTATTGGCTGATACCATAAATAAATGCACGCAAGGGTTATTTTGGTCTGAGTATCGAAATTTTAACAGGAGGTTCAGAATCATTAATAAAGTCCATTAGTAAAATAAACTATTTTTTTTTTAAATATTCCATTATTTTTATCCTTACAAAACAAAATACTTATATAATACGCACGACCATAACAAGCCCATTGATAAGCTACACACAGACAAACACGCGCGCGCGTCTGTGTATAAAAATTACCGCCGACTGTGCTTGTAGCAGATGTTGACTATAATTTGAACATTGATTAGGAGGATATTATGAAATGGAATTGTATGACTTATTATGTGTAAATTTGAATATTTTCTGCCATGTGTTAATCTGTATGTAATCAGTATTCTCTTGAGTTCAGTAAAAACAATTGGTCAGACTTTGAAAAATTGTCCTGTAAAAAGTGAGTCATAAGTGTAAGGACATTTTGGTCTAACTAAATCAAAACTCGAGATAAAGATTTGTTCAATACAAACATTTCATTTAGTTCAGCTATAACGAAGCTACAATGTTCAGATCGAATGGATGCATTTTAGCAGGCCGGCGTAATTCATCATCATCCATCGGTTTTTGTATAGACAAAAATGCATGATTCTTGTTGAAAAGATTAAATAATTATTAGATACTTAAAATTCTGAGAGCGATTTCGCGGGTAGAAACTAAAAAATAAAAAGGACATTTCTTTATAGCCGAATAAGAAATATACTCTAATGCTGTATTTTTCTGTTATGAAACTTAGTATTCTTTGTAATATTTTACAAATGCCACGCTCGGTTCATCAAAAAACGGATCAAAACACAGATGCGTCACATCACTAGCTCGTCTCGAAGAGCGTATTACCGTATAAATAATTCAGCATATCTTCCTCAACGTTATGTCATTTACGGTGTTACCTTTTAGACAAGTATTTACACAAAAGAAGAGCGAATCAAAAATGATAATTACATGCAAATCTTGGGATCGTGAGGCGCTCGCCGCTATGAGAACGGGCTTTGCTTAAAAGGCATAGAGATAATACTTTTTGTAGGAAACATAATGAAAAAATAGAAAGGAAGTTGGTTTATGTGTGTGTTTTTCATTTACATGTATAAATGATGCAATTTTTGTTTTTGGCGCAATTTAATTTTTGCTTTTGACATTTATTTATTCTGGAAAAACTGTCTGGCGCAACGCCCACGATAAGTTAGCGATTAGTTGGGCTAATACGGGTATCTCATACCAGACATATCATTTTCTATAAGACAATGTTAGCACCCAAGTAGAACCTATTTAACCGTACTGTAACTTCAGCTTAGCTACAGCAAATACAAGCACTTCCAATCTATGTACTAAATACTCTTCTTTTTCTTCTTCTACCTAGCGTTATCCCAGCCGATCCGTCTTCCGGCTAATTCTCCTCCATTCCGCTTTATCTTCGGCATCCTCCATAGTAAGGAATTAATTACTGCGAGGAAAAATAAGATTTGTCCAATAGTCAAAACAATTACGCATCAAAAACTACACAAATGAAATATATTATACAACTTTCCAGTGAGAAATATTGAATTTATTCGCAAAATTTAATGTAACGCATGAAATAGTGTTCGGTAAAGAATATAAAACTGCTACAGCCCACTGCCGAGGGCAGCGACGACGCAAAAACTTATTTTACGATTTCCGTTCAGTAAACTATGGCTGTTGGACAGTTAGCGTGCGTGAAATTTATTATTTATCGCACTTGTTTCTAGTTTTTTATTGAATTCCTATAAATGGTAAATTCTTTTTATCTACACAAAGATGTGTGTTTAATTTTACAGCTATATTGTGTAAACGTGGTGATTGAAACGGTTGTATGTCGATTAAATTTCAGTATGTATTCTATTGTATTTTAGTTTCAAAAAGATTGCAACCAGTCAAGTTTATGGGTATTAGTAGACTTCTGCTTATGTGTGTAGGGTGGCAAGCGAAGTAAAATGGCACCCAGTCTGTACTATTTAGGATTACTAAGTTCTGTGTTGTGTTGTTCTTTTTTGTAAACAAGGATGACGCCAACAACTAAACGAGTGATTGTCAAAAGATCCATTCTACTCGTAAATCATTAAAAACATATACATAGCCCCTATAACGTAGGTACGTTATAGTGGTTATACATACATAAATGCACGAATGTCGAGCGATAAATAGAAACATCCAATATCACTTTGCTTGACCCGGGATTCGAACCCGAGACGTTAGCGTTGTAATTGTACCGTAGCAAAACTGCGCAACCGAGGTAGTTAAAAATAGATGTGTGAAATAAAACAGATGTGCGGATCAAAGAAAAAATATATAAAAGCAATTGTTGAGCTCCTTTGAAATAACAGATGAAAAAAGAAAGAAAGAAAAACTTGTTCATTAGCTACAACAATATACGACGTAAATATTCGGTTGGTAATAAGAAAATGTATTAAAGATAAAATAAGTAAAATTACACATGTCAAGTCGCAGCTGTGACATCTTACTTTTACTCATCGTTTTATTAATTTCGTAAATTAGATTCAATTTCGATAATTTTTTAGATACATAATGTAAGTTATGAAATTAACAGAAAACATCCTAATTGCGAATCATTTTAATTTCCAACAATTATATCCACTAAAATAATGCAAATCATGCTTACAATAATAAAATCGACATTAACGATAATACCACACAAACCTTAAATTACAATTGAAAATCATTTATCATAATAATTATCTGTGAAGAAATTTGTCGTAATAAATGCTTGCATGCAAAAAAAAGCGACAAAATCAAACACAAATCTCCTTATATCGTTTCCCATGCCTTCAGTTGACATACTACGTGTTACTTTTAACAAAGGGCAAATCCGTGTGAAATGACATAGGCTGACAGCATCCAAACGAGCGTCGAACATTATCGCAAATACCCTTAACTCGATTCGTTCATATAATATTCATGACGCGGTGCAATCTTTCAAAAATTGACACCTTTTTGGGTCGGGCTCGCACCCTCGTTCAGAAGGACAAGTTTTTTGTATTGGAACCGGTGAATAAATTACTGGACAATGAAGCAACCACTGTTCTAATTTAGAGATACAGGGTGTTAGGGTTTTATTGTTTTGGGGCCGATTTTTCAGTAAACGGTTAATTCTGTTCGAGACATTGCAATTTGTCGTTAGACCACGTGTATGCAGTGGACATAAGATATTTAAGAACTGAAGAATTAACTAGAATGTATTTTAATCTATTAGTTTCAATTTAATTGTTTTGAAATACAGTATTGAATTTTATCCAAATAATTTACATATTTATGTGTAAATAGACACACGCCTTTTTCCCAGAAGGGGTAGGCAGAGGTGCTACCAGAACACTCACGTTTCGCCTTGTATATTCCGTCCCACGATGTGATAGGGGGCGAGCCTTGCACCATATCCAATATCACTATGCCCGACCCGGGATTCGAACCCGAGACCTCAGCTTTGCAATCGTACCGTAGTACAACTACGCGACCTAGGCAGTCGCATTAGTCTAAATAATTTACACATTAATAAATAGGAATTCAGAAACCTTACAGACAATAATAATCATTATTTGTACCACTCTACGAACCCAAATTTACATATCAAGTATGTACAAGATACCTTTCCATTAAAGATATTGGTCAACATGAACCCAGTGGGGAAATTTTTAGAGGGTTGACCTATGTACACATTACTTAGTAATAAAGCTTTAAAACAAATAGCGTGGTCCCGCGGGGCCTCTCGGAGATCAAATAAGCAGGAGAGGTGCGGACCGTCCTACGTCACTCCGGAACGCGTAACTCGAGTAGATTGTTTGTTCGGCGAACATGGATTTTTCCACTTGATTGTCTGATTTGATTTCGTTGAGAGTCTTAGGTTGCCACGCAAACACTGATGTAATCATTGAGTTTGGATTTACTGTTGTCTGCGAGTGTACTTTGTTTTTTTTTTGTACTGGCCAGTTGAGAAGTGCTTGCATGCTAAAACGGAAAGTTACTTATTTAATAAGGCGTCGTGTTAAGGTCGCATTATGCACAGGGTATATCAAGACTGCTACCGAAAACGAAGCCAGATAACACAATGATATTAAAAACATAACAAAAAAAATCGACGCATTTTTTAGCAAAATTAGTTACATGTCAATTAGTTACGTGTCTGTAGTCGCTAAAACTTCCACCTGGCTTCGTTTTCAGTAGCAGTATTGATATACCATGTGTATTAGCAATAACATGGCCCCTTTTATTTGCTACAGAAGCATAACATTTCGTGACGATCGCTTTCGCAACGTCAAAACGTCAATTATTTCGATGAAAAGTAGTTCCCTTTACGTGTGGTAGCTTTAGGCGTGCCTGTAATTGTTCTTAGAATTAGTACGATAAAGTTACAAAGTATTTAATTGTATGAAGTTTAAAATATTCCCGCTAAAGTAACAGAAAATAAAAACGAGGTCTAATAATTTTGGATCCGGTGTAAAAATATATCTACAATTTTCACAAAATATACGTTTGTTACTAAATAGTTACTATACATCTTATGAAAATCATTTATTGAATCCATTAAAACGTTTAACATTATTTAGATTCAGTCATTTTTTGAACTACCACCCGCTTCGGACAGCGATTTTCACTAGAGAAGAACGGGCAAGAAAATCTAGGTGTTGCTTTTACAAAACCAGTTTACAATATCGTGATTATTACAAAAGTTACAAGTTGGTTTAAATCAGAGAAGTTCATTGATAATTTGTTATAATTGGTCATGATGGTTTAATGAATTAAAAATTAATCTGAAAATCTGTACACAGACCGCCGATTTCACGAATCTTGTACGTCACAACTAGGCCAACCGGACAAAGAATATTTTTCAAATACAATGTTATATCACTGTAAGGAGGGGGAAATGGTATTTTCTATTAAGGCTTATCGTATTTTACGTCGCCTTCCCCGTCTCACGGCGACAAGCGTTTCGAATCTTCGTCATTGTCCACTTGTCATTAAGTTTTTGTCTTTCCTCCCCATCTTTACTCCATGCGTCTTGTGTTTGGCGAATACGGCTGAGGAGAACAGCGCACAATTTGTTTTATTCGATTATTTTATAAGTCTTTATGGTCGAAATATAACCTATTATTTTTTTATTCTATATAGCTGATATTTTATAACCTCTTTAACCGTATTATATTCAGATACACTTAAAATAAAACTCGTTAAAATGTACACGTAATTCTTATTTTTTTTAATTGGCCATATAGGTCAAAACTTATTTAGAAATTAGTTAAAGCGCTGCTTGCTGCTGTATTTCGCAGTGATTAAATTTTTAATGAGGTTTTATTTTCCGCCTTTTTTATTTAAATAATTAATTAAATATTCAATTGATTATAATTATTGCGTTACTAAGGGCATGGAAAACATTAACTCGAGAAGAAAGAGATTATTTACTAGATAAGAACGAAGTTTTAAATCATATTTTCTGTAATGGTTTTATTTCATATTTTTTCATATTTTCTGTTTAATTTCTGTGTTTGAACAAAATATAATAAAATTAAATGTAACTGCTTTCCGAACGCGACACCCGTGTGTACAGCACTCAGATTTAACGACAACCAAAGTCGACAACAAATGGTCGCGGATTGACGGCGCATTTGTTGCAGATTTATTTCTACCCGACATCCGACACTACCAGGAAATGCTATTATAATGGGAATACATTTTGACAGCACGCTAATTTGTCACGATGTACGGGCTGCGGTCATTATGTTTACGCATGTATGGATGAATTTTGGTTTCATTTGAGAATATTTTGGAAAAATGATTTGGCAGTGTTTTTTTGTTGATGTTACTTTTTTTGACACCCCAAATTTGGAATTGACTGAAATTTGTACTCAAATATGTGGCCGATAAATAATTATAAAAATGTATCATTATTAAAAAATGGTACTTAATCAAAATGTCGTATTGCTGTTTTACATTTGTGCAAGAGGACTTCCAGCCTCCCGAACAAGCCGGTTTCCGAAAAGGTTTTAGTACCATAGACCACATTCATACGCTTCGACAAGTTATACAAAAAACCGAGGAATATAACTTGCCGCTTTGTTTAGCGTTTGTGGACTATGAGAAAGCCTTTGATTCGATCGAGACCTGGGCTGTGCTACAGTCTCTTCAGCGGTGCCACATTGACTATCGGTACATCGAAGTGTTGAAGTGTATATACAACAACGCCACCATGTCGATCCGAGTACAAGATCAGAGCACGAAGGCTATTCCACTACAGAGAGGCGTAAGACAGGGAGATGTCATATCTCCGAAACTGTTTACTGCCGCGCTGGAAAACGCCTTCAAGCTCTTGCAGTGGAAAGGATTCGGCATCAACATCAACGGCGAGTATATCACTCACCTTCGATTTGCCGACGATATTGTAGTCTTGGCAGAATCGCTGGAAGACCTTAGCACTATGCTCGAAGACCTAAATCGAGTCTCCCAACAGGTGGGTCTTAAAATGAACATGGACAAAACGAAGATAATGTCGAATGTCCATGTTGTGCCCACCCCCATCGGAGTTGGGGGCTCGACTCTCGAAGTTGTAGACGAATATGTCTATTTGGGACAAGTTGTCCGGTTAGGCAGATCCAACTTCGAGAGAGAGGTCAATCGTCGAATCCAGCTCGGTTGGGCAGCGTTCGGGAAATTACGCGATGTCTTCTCGTCCAAAATACCTCAGTGCCTCAAATCGAAAGTCTTCGATAGTTGTGTGTTACCAGTGATGACATACGGCACCGAGACGTGGCCTCTTACTATGGGCCTTATTAGGAGGCTCAAAATCACTCAACGAGCTATGGAGAGGGCTATGCTCGGGGTTTCCCTACGAGATCGAATCAGAAATGAGGAGATCCGTAGGAGAACTAAAGTAACCGACATAGCCCAGCGGATTAGCAAGTTGAAGTGGCAATGGGCGGGGCACATAGCACGGAGAACTGATGGCCGATGGGGCCAAAAAGTTCTCGAATGGAGGCCACGAAGCGGAAAGCGCAGCGTGGGACGTCCACCCACTAGGTGGTCAGACGACCTGGTAAAAGTCGCGGGACGTCGCTGGATGCAGGCTGCCTTCAACAGGTCACTGTGGAAATCATTAGGAGAGGCCTATGTTCAGCAGTGGACTTCCTTTGGCTGATGGATGATGGATGAAGAGGACTCTAGCGATTTTTTGTATTCGCTACTATTCAAAGGCTTACTTTAATACAAATTATTAGTTACTTTTAAAGTGTCTCATATTAAATTAAACAACTAGTTTCGCTTTTCATACATTACTGCTAGCTCACATGAATTTATCCAAGATTAAATAATAAAAAAGTAAATTCCAACGTATTCGAGTCACAATGGTAAAAATTAATGAAGAAATTCTGACGATGGTTGTTAGGGATCTCGTGCGGACTATCCCGGTGGCGATCGAAATTATCTCGCATTCGTGAAAACTGCTGATGCCTTGTGTGGTGCGGCGTATGAGTGGATATAGAGATTCTGGAAGCGGCAATACTGTACGAGGAATAAATTCATTTAAGAAAATTATGTAAGGCGACATTACTTTCTGAATAACACCTTAAATAGTGAAGGGTAGGAAGCAGTGGCGAAGGCTCCATATAACTCGATTCCCTGCGGCTTACCTTTTGTAATTTATCATTACACTATAAACAAGCAAATTTTTCAAAATTATTTATGTAATATCTAAACTCATTTTATTCAACGACATCTGTCGGCCACATAGGTAAATATTACTGCGGAGGCGCATAGCAAACATGTAATTAGATTGCGCCGCGTTGCGACCTCTGGCGAATTACTGCCAAAATTGTTCGGCTTATTGAATAACAATGGCGCGGCCCGTGCGCCGACCGCCCGCTTCGGCTGCATGTTACGCATTGGTGTGACATGGTTGTGTAGTTTGCAACAAATCACGCAAAATTGTACCTTAAACTTATGATGATTTAAGGTTCAATTTCCGTTAAAAAAGCAGGAGGCATGCTGCGGCTCTTCAGCATTTTGTGTGTTTATGTGTGTATTTGTGTAGATATCACTGCATTTGTAAGTGTTGTATTAACATTTTGACAGTATACGAGTATTAGCTGGTTCACGCATTTAGTTTTTAATGTTTTAAATTACAAAATGTACATAAATATTAATATTATTATTATGTAGTAATGGAAATTAATAATCGTGAGGGACGTACATGTTTAGATTGTCAATTTCGGAAATAACGTTACTGTTTAGATTTTAGGAAGTGCTCGACTACTAATAATACAACTAATAAAAGCGCGGCTAACGTACTTGTTAACATTGTATCTAGATCATTAATTTTTCTTTATTAATCTTATATTCACGTGCGGTGTAAAAATATACTTTTTTAATTTACTCGTGATGACATTGCAACTTTTGTATATTGGAAATATTAAAATATAATTGACGACCGCAGTACGTAGATGCCATCATACGAAACGCAATCGTTTCGTTTGGTGAGTGAGATTGTCGGAGGAATAATTTGCTGGCGGTTGGATATTCGCAAACGTCCGGATATAAGGATACACGTACATATTATGTAAATGTGTCGCGTTTCGGGCTAATTCTCTGAAGCATCTCACGATAAGTTGATCTACTCAATCCGGACTGCACTATGTTTACTATCAAGTATCAGTCGCATTGTCTTCCCTATGTAGGACCAGTAGGTATAAACACACTTATTTCGCGTATTGAGCTTCGGCTTCCCTTTTTAAAAAAATCACCCTTCGCCACTGGTAGGAAGTCACTAAATGCAGACTTCTTTGGACTCACTGTTATGCAAATCTTTGGTAAAAATCTATGTTCGAACGAAACGCGACAGCGCAGCAGTCGCTTCACGTCGATTTCCTGTGAGACAGAAGTACTAACCCGGACAAGCCTGCCCAATCATGCGGTCATGACTACCAACAGCGTGGCTTTATCACACATAAAAAGTATTGTATTGTATTGTATTGTATCAGCCCATATACGACCCACTGCAGGGCACGGGTCTCCTCTACAATCGATAGTACGATTGAGAGTGGTTAGGCCATATAGTCCACCACGCTGGCTTAGTGCGGGTTGACGGACTTTCACATACCATAGAAATTTATACAAATCGCTATGGTATGCAGGTTTCCTCACGATGTTTTCCTTCACCGTTATAGTGCGTGGTGATTGACTATCAATACACACATGACTCCGAAAAGTCAGAGGTGTGCCCTGGGATTAGAACCTAAAAAGTATTATAAATAATAATAATATTGGGACATCTTGCAACATTAAGTATCCAGGTGGTACGTGATGGTGCAGCACCTAATGATCGGCGTGGAGCGTCCGCGCTAACTCGATTACCTGCCACGAGTCTCGCATCCTGATCGCACAGACACTATTTTATACACATTATTACATCATTTATATAACACTCCGCATCTGCCTGTGTGGTGCTTTTTGTGCTTTGTTATGGCAATAAATATATTACTTTATTTGTTCCATGAATTTAAAAAAAAGTTTTTTATATGGTGTTATATGAATAGGTATACGTATAATGGGTGTACTTCCTTAGTATTGGCTGAACCTCTTTATTTTTATTTTTTGTTTAATTTAGAGACACTCATTTATACACATTATTAGATTATCATCTTCTGTAATACTCAACATCTGCCAGTAGTATGCTTTTTTATATTATGTTTTTTTTTTAATAGGAATAAGCATAAAGGTGTACAGTTTGCTTAATATTGGTGAACTTTTTTATTCAATTTATTTATTTCCAATTCTTACGCCTGTGTGACAAATTTATTTAAGTTCGGCTATGAAACACGCGCCTGTGAGTCTACAGGCTGTGAATCTCTGTAAAATATTGGTGTAATTTACAGTTATTTGTGATGTATAATTCTATACTAAGTAACACGAGTATGTTGCGTTCCTGGACTATACACTGTAACTGTAGGTGTATCCGGGGTCAAGAAAATCATGTCTCGATGGAAAATGCTCCACCTACACCTGCTTAGCAATGCCTTTACGGGTAATGACGTGTCTTACCGGTTTAAATTACAAAAAATCGAGTATGCTTAAAAACATTTATATTTGCAATTTTTCTATTACAATGCATATTATTCAGTTGTAAGTACAATTAAAATTTCTCATATATTTACATGTATTCTATTAAGAGTTATTTCATTTATTTCCTTAAGTAACAAATATAATGAAAATCCCTCATACATTTATTTATCCATTTAAGCTATTACCGTTGTTTAACTTCAAATCTTGGAGTACAGTGTAAATATTCACTTTATGATATAATCCCTCCCTACCTTCTTGCACGAGATGTGTTCAAACAGTCCATTTCTTTGATAAAATTACAGAGCTTCAAATATAATAGACATTCTTGGATATTAATTTTAGTATATCTTTTGAATAATTTACAAATTCTTTCCTCTAAATTAACTTATAATTTCAAAATTTTGCTTTTGGGTTTAAGGTTTCTCAGAAGAAATTAATGTGAGTGATGATGATGTCAATCTTGTTTAAATGATTGTTGCGTATTATTTTCATTTCATTTATCAGCCGACTCACTTTCATTTATCAGCCAGTCCACTGCTGAACATAGGTCTCTCCCAATTTCCACAGTGACCGGTTGGAGGCAGCCTGCATCCAGAGACGACCCGCGACCTTTACCAGGTCGTCTGACCACCTTGAGGGTGGACGTCCTGAGCTGCGTTTTTCGCTACTATGTATTAATTTAAAAATGCAGTAATATGAATTTTACTTACTTTACGCCGATCACAAAATGTCTATTATGTTTATCACGAATATCTATTATATGACACCACTAAATAAAATTGCTACAGGCAGTATATGAAACTCCTAGCATTCGTACTTTGAGATATATATGTATCTTTAACATACAGGATGTATCAAGACTGCTACCGAAATAAAAGGTAGGTAGTAGTTTTAGTGACTTTAGACACAATGCAACTAAAATTTTTGCAAAAAAAAAAGCTACGGTTGCTTTTTGTATTTTTTTCCTATCACCGTATTTGGGTGGTAAATTCACACATTTTCCTAACAAAAATAATGTACACACTTTTATTGTTAAAGACGCTGTAGTACGCAAAGCTTGAAATTATAATTTAGCAAAAGTATGGATTTACCATCCAAACACAAAGATATTTAAAACATTACAAAAAAAATATCGTCACATTTTTATGCCCAATTTTTAGTTGCATCGTGTCTGTAGTCACTAAAACAACCACCTGGTTTCGTTTTCGGTAGCAGTCTTAATATACCCTCTATGTTGTCTCACAGCAGGGAAAAGGTCTAAATAGAGACAGAGATTGAGTAGAGATATAATTTAAACCTTAAAATTCTTTCCACGTCCAAACAGATCTTCATAGAACTCGAAAAAGACCAATACAGTCAAGAACAATATTGAAAAGGAAAGCGTTAAAGTATTCAAATACAGAGTCGATTAGTCGCAGAAAGCGACAGTTAAAGTACTGATGGCGCCTTTAATGGCGTCTGCCGCGTATTTCACTCTTATTATCTATTTACAACCCACATTTTATTATTGGGGTTAAGATGGAACAGGGTATAAAAGCTGTAGCACTGGGCGGGGCAGGGGCGAGATCGGACGGTCGTTAAGGGATGTTTTTACGACCATCAAACTATACTTTGTGAGATGGCATCCGGCAGTAACATTTCAAACTCGTTGGCGAATTTTTGTTTAATTTGGCAGGTGTTTTTAGGATTCCAGGTGGTGGGTTTGTTTTTTGTTTTTAGTGATATGCTAATTCCATTGTTAGTTGCCAGTGGATTTTTTTGTCAAATAAATGCTTAACAGAGTTTTATTATTTTAATTTTTTTTGGAGAGGTCCATATTATATAAATTCTTGGTTGAATGCTTCAAATAATGCGTTAAGTTTGATAAATTACAAATAAATAAATAAATATAATATTCAACCAATAAAAAATACACGTATAAACTTCATTCAAAATTTACTAAAAAATTGTATATTAATAATTTATGACTTAACATCATCGAATATTCGAGACTCCAACGAACATAATATATTCAGAATGCAGATATTCAAAAAACGAATTCCACGAACTGGTACAGTCGCGCTCAAATCTGTTTTGTACGTGTTCAAGCAGCGAGTCCGTGTTTAGTGTTAATGAACAACCCTTTACGTCTCTTTTGAGTTTCAAGAAAGGTTTTTTTAAACAAAACAAAAACTTTTTGTGCGCAACTGGCTCGCGATGTCGACTAAGTGAATGGTCTTAATTTACTCGGAATATTTTCACGTTTTTGTTGCTAATTTGTACGTGTTAACGTGTGTTTTAATTGAAACATTTGTGTCTAGTTTCTCAGTTAGTTTTTTTATGCTGTGTTGAACAATTTGTAAATACTTATAAGTTAGCTGAAATAGTTAGGTACAATGATTATCTTAAGTTCTGAACTTTTGGCTTTAATATATTGTCTTATTGGCTGAATAAAATGTTTATGAAATACTCCTTGTTAACACTTTTTTTTCGTGAAAAAAAAATTTTTTTTAGAAAGAATGATTTATTATAGGTATTTATTATTCAAACCTGCGTTGGTGGTACAATATTCATCTTCGCCCGCGTAGCCACCATTCAAGATTGTGTATGAATATACGTTGTGACACGTCCACGCACGAGTATTGCGTCCATTCATCCACGAATGCAACTACTGTACGCCAGGCTCAACAGTAGAACGCAAAAAAATCTCGGAGATTTTTAAGAGCCTGTCTTGTAAATATAAATAAAACTGAAAAATAATTTTAATACGTGACACTAAATGAAATAATTATAATCATGTCCCAGGCATAAAGTATGGACATAAAACAGTTTAATAACACGTAGTATGTTAATAAAGTCGCGTTCAAAACATATTAAAGCATCTTGATTATTCAGAAAGCGTTTTTAATTAAACAAGTCTGCTGAAGTTCCTGCGAAACATAAAATTTTACAACCCTTTAATAAGAAGTAAGTGTGCTGTTAAATTCTAGTTTCGACGACGATTATTAATGATTATAGACACCGCAGTACATTTTATTGCTTTAATTGTTTTGTGGGGTAAGCGCTTACAGTTATGAGGTCACACAGATATTGCAAACAGGTCAAAGATATGTTCCCCTGGTAGTTCGATGGTTTATACGTAACAGTAGGGACTTAGGTTCGATTTACAGATTGGGTAAATTGAATATTGGTGATGTTTACCATTTGAAAATCAACAAAATCTTGGGTCGGATAACTTAGTGAAGTGGTTTATGTCTGGTTAACGGCCGGTAGTAATTGGTTACGTCAAAGACTTATGTAGAAAAATCTTGTCTATCCTTACCAGTTTGTTCTGAGACTTATATTAAGCAGATAACTTTTTTTAGCCAAAGATTCATTACATAAAATTTTCTGAAAAAATGCATTAAAATTATATATTATCAACCCCACGTAAAAAATAGACAAGGATAATATGTAAAACACATAAGACCTTCCTACGCTGATACATAAGTGATAGTACACGAACACCCCAAAAACACCGCATTAAAATCCAAAATATTCGCACAAAGAGCAGTATTAAGTGGGTGATAAAAAAGACACTTTTACTGTCGCCCCTTTAAAAGGTGGCGGCAACTTTAACAGTAAAACCAGCGATGCGTTACAGATAAAACATTAAAAGCAGCCACTATATCTGCACAGAAACAATGTATTTGAATAACAAGAAATACCTTCGGGAGTTGAACAAATTTTTGGTGAGTGACTAACAATCTTTTTTTTTTAATAAACTCACCCAACAGCCACATACATAATCCTGACCCCACATTAAGATCAATTAAGTCTTGTGTCGTGGATATCAGTATCTACGAGAGACTTTTCGGTGTCACAAACACCTAGACCCGAGATAAAGATTTGTGAGCCTCACAAACATTTGTCTCGGTGCTGGGGTCGAACTCGTGGCCTCTCGTTTCTCAGCCGGCGTCTAACCAACTACGCCACGGAGGCTATAAAATCGTCTTTTCGGAGCTATGTGTGTATGTATGTATGTATTGATAGTCAATTAGCACACATTAAAACGGTAAAGGAAAACATCTTGAGGAAACCTGCATACCGTAGAGATTTTAAAAAAAATCTACGGTATGTAAAGTCCGCTTACCCGCACTAGGCCAGCGTGGTGGGCTATATGGCCTAACCCCTGTCAATCGTACTCTCGATTGTAGACGAGGTCCGTGCCCTACAGTGAGACGTATATAGGCTGATACTGTACAGAACATTTTTTATGGTTATTTAATTCAATACAATGTGCATACTTAGATCACTTGCGTAAGCATGGGGCACCTCTACAATGATAAAGGTACAAGTGTTATTTTACCACGGCTCTGGCTATTAGTGTCTGGCAAGAACTAAGTGAAAGTTGAATTATGCCCGTTTGTCTAGACGTCCCATTGTTAGAAAAACAAATTAATTTCCCTTTCTATTGCAAGGGCAGTCGAAAAGTGCTGTACGTGAAATTTATGCCCTCTATTGAGTTATGGAGCTGAGCTAAAATTGTAAAAGCGTGAATTAACCAAAGCACTCGAAATTAATGTTTGTTGTGGAAAAATCTAGAAAGTTCGAGATAATTGCTAACGTTTTGCGATGTAAATTCCAAATTTAGTTTCGCTGTTCGGATTTATTGGTACGCGAAATACGAAAACATTTTAATAAATTCGAATCGGGATACTTGCGAATTATTTTTAGGAAAGTTTTAAACTGTGTGTTCTTTTGCGAATGTTCTGAGAACCATTGGTTTTTTATTTCAATATGATTTTCACCAACAAATCAAATACTTCTAAGGTTTTAAGATTTAATATGAAAGAGTTTTATTCCTATACAATATTAAATACTTGCACATAGTAAAGCATTTTGGTTCACATAATTTTACATATTTATTGACAACCACATTTTCAATGCACTTTCAAAAAAAAACAAAAGTAAAGAAAATTACTACAATGTAAAAAAAATTTAGTTTACACTCTGCGAAATAAATTAGCTAAGCAAAAAAAAACAGCCATAAACCCTTATAAAACAATCAGTGTTAATTCCGTTGAGTGGTCCAGTGATCGACGATGTTTTATGACGTGTTCGGAAGCAACAGCGTGTTTATTGGCCATCCCTAAAAACCCAAACAACATCGAAATGGCTTTGGGATTTTCACGCTTTCAATTATAAGAATATCGGGACATTGAATATATTTTAACAATGTGGAAAAATATACCGATGGTAGGATATTTTAATCCGGCCTGGTAGTATTTATATGGTACCACGATGATGGTAAAATTTTAATAGATTTATGATTTGAATGATTCATGAAACAACATTCATTGATAAACATCATCATTAAAAATCCAGTGCGTCGTCATTTGGGTTCTTTTTCTATACATTCTGTTTCGACTAGGCCGGCATAATTGTGTGGATAAGAGACAAACATATTTGGTGAGTGTATACTTTGTTTAAATTGCACTGAACTTACCATAATTCGGTTGCAGTTACGTTGTGCCAACCCGCACTAGGCCAGCGTGGTGGACTATATGGCCTAACCACTCTCAATCGTACTCTCGATTGTAGAGGAGGCCCGTGCCCTGCAGTGGGTCGTATATGGGCTGATACAATACAATACGTTGTAACATGATGAAAAATAGATTTCTGTTAAAAGGTTCGATTTTAGTTCCATATTCAAAAACATTCATTGCTTTTAGCATTCCATTGTAGTGACTTTGTGCCAGCATGAAAACTTCATGAGATTTATGTAATTAATAAGGTTTTATTTGAGTTCTATATTCAAAAGCTACTTCTAAAGAAGCTATTCAATAGGACAAAGCATAGCATACCTACAATTTCAAATAATATAATCTTAACCCGTCTGGCAGCTATAACACGTGGTTCCAATGAAATGGATCGGGACTCAACCCGCAGTGGTGCTGATTGGATTAATTGACGAAGTCCCAGGCGTCGTGTGGTCGGAGTAGATGGCTCTGACCCAATGGATGCTTAGGAGATTGCATTTCCTGCTTTGGTGTGAATATTGCGTCTTTCAAAGGGTTAAAATCTTTTTTGTAAAAATATGCTTGATGGTGTCATTCAAACATGTGATAGGTAGTTAAATTATAATGTTGCGGGAATAGTTTAAAAAATACTTTATTTATTAATTTTTACATTAATTAATATATTTAAATAAACTATTTTAAATCTAGTTGTTCCTCGACAGAGAGATGTCAAGCGAATCACCCGGATACTGGCCACGACTGCCTTATATATTAATCGTGACGTCTAAACCGTGGGTAACGGACACTGGTATGTGTTATTGGTGTCTTCCAATATCACTTCTGGAAGGACATTAACTTAATTGCTGTCTGAGCATGCACATTAATATCCAGTGTCTATGTACATGACACCATGTACTTACATTGGGATTGTTGGGTATATGGAGGACGTGGGAACAGCCCGCATAACTCCTCCCCCCCTAAGAGCAAAATCTTCCGCTGTATTTTCAGAGGAACGATTTTGTTTACAGTATTTAGGAACATACTTGGTTAACTTACTTCGATACTTATATAATAACACAATACAGACAATAGACAAAAACATATACAGTACAATAGTGCTTAAACTAACACTTCTTATGTTAACACCATAGACTTTTTCACTATTTTCACTTATGTCTTTTTCACTTTTCAACACTGATGCTAACAACTGTAGATGCTCCATGTTCACGGTGTCTAAGTTGACTGCTGTTCTGGATGCTGCAATCACCTTAATTTTCGGCAAATTAATTATCGGCATCCTATGCAAAGTTTCTTTTTCTATGCTGATTTTTCTTTTTCTCAAAGTTATATTTGCTAACTTTATTTCACAATCTTCCTTCATAGTAATAATATATGTTCCCATAATTTCATACTGCTTAGTATTCTCTTCGCAATACTCGGTTGCTATAATACTATCTTTCGTATATAGAATCCACATGTTATCTTGTATAGTTCTGACTTTTATATTTGTAGACTCTACAATCAATGGTATACAACTTGTAATATCTGTCGCATACTTCATTATATCAGCGATACATTTATCCTCTCCATAGCTTATAATATTTTCATTTTTGCATAAAAAGGTTTCTCCATTAATTTCTTTGCAAGGCTTTCTTAAGTGAACTGTTTTCAAACCCTTTACTAGGATGTAAGGATATTTTGGAGTAATTAGGAATGTTTTATTTTGAGTAGGATTAAACATTGGGAAAGGAATTAACTTATAATAGTTTAAGACATTAAATTGCACTGTCGGTACTGACAATATAAATGTTATTTCTTTGCCCTTTACAAAACTTTTAATCTCTATACATTTTTCAATATTTATAACATTTTCAGGTTTTACAGGCAAGATTAACTTATCAATACTTTCAATATTCTTTAAAACATCATATAATTCATTTACATTAAATAAAGATTGGTGTAAAATATTAACTCTACTGAATGCAATAGCATTTTCAACTTCATTCAACTTTGATATAATTATTTCAAAGTTGTGAATCAATAAATTGAAAGTATTTAATACAATGTCTTTAGTTCTTTGAAATCTAGTTTTATTTAAAATATTCTCTATCTCATCAATATTCCTTTCTAATATAATATAATTGTTTCTCGAGGAATTAGTTAAGTTTACTAAAGTATCTACTATTTCTGTAACAATAGTCATTTTGTTATCTATAGCATGTTGCTTTGATTCTATCTTACTTATCAAATTATCATATCTCAATGCATCTTCATTATCTAAGTTACCCGTAATAACTTTAATCATAGAACCTATTGGATTTAAAATTCCCCGTTTTACTTTAACACTTGGAATTAATTCACTATACTTTTCCATTGTTAAATTCATTATATATTCAGTTTGCATTTGAGCATCAATAATATTTCCATCTAACATATAAATATCTATATTTTCCTTAATAACATTCCTTATTTCAAAATACTTATTTTCATTATATTTTAACCCTTCATGAATTAATTCTAAATTCATTTTCTTTATAATATTCCAGTTGTAAAGACTTACTAAAGCTCTACCTTCTTTTACTGGTAATATCCCCGGATTATTTTCAATCCTTTGCAGTTGAAGTGCTTGGCTTCGGACTGCCTGGACTACTAGCATGATCACGTATCTGTGAACGACGTATGTCTTTTAGTGGCACTCTTTTATCTCTTAAGTGTGCTTTAACATTAACAGTATTTCTAATAATATCCCCTGTAACTTTAGCTTTTTGGTAACGCGGTTTGTCTTTACTGCGTCTAACATTTACCCCTTTTATAAAAATATTATCATCTTTTTTAATATTGAATTCTTTTTCTCCTCCACGTTTTTCTATAATTTTTTCTTTCTTTTCTAACATTTTATCTGCTAGATAATCATATAAATATTTAACCCTTTTCTTATGTTCATTTACTAACTGCTGTGTATAATGTTTAGTAAATTCTAAATCAAATACATCTGTGGAATCTGTATGCCCGAATACAACTTCAAAAGGTGTCAACCCTGTCGCACTATGAATTGACGTATTATATGCCATAATTGCATATGTCATTACTGTAACGGCATCAGTAATTTTTCTTTCATATTTCGCTAACCTATATATTTCTAATATAGTTGAATAAAATCTTTCAACAATTCCCATAGAATTAGGATTATGAGGCGTCCCTATGTGTAAGTCAACTTTATAAAATGACAACATTTCTTTTAACAAATTATTATTAAACTCTGCCCCTGGGTCAGAACTTATTCTTCGCGGAACCCCATAATATGAGAAATATTTTAACAATCCCCTAACTATCTCAGGAGTTGTTCTATTTTCGACTTCAAAAGCTTGACCTAGCTTACTAAATGCGTCCACTATAGTCAAAAAAAATTTTCCCTCAATACTGAAAATATCAATGAAAAGTTCTTCAAACGGCTTCCTTTGCGTTTGAGTTAACTGTAACTCTGGTTTATACGGTTTTCTATCGTACTTCATTTGTTTACATGTTTCACATGAATTTATTATACTAGAAACTGTATCTTCTAACTTATTCCAGTAATATGCCCTCTTAATATGGGCTACTGTTTCCCTAATACCCCTATGGCATGTTTTTCCTATGTGGTATTTGTCCACAATATCTCTTTGCTCATTTTCGTCCTCTATGTATACTACTCTTTGAGTACACTCTATTATATTAATAGAATCTTTTCTAAATAAATTCGTTATTACTTTCGAGAATAGCTTCCTATGCTCTGTATCCTCAAAATATATATAATATTTAATCTTTGGACGTATATAATTTTTTAAGAAAGTTTTAATTAACTCCTCATTATTTAAAGGCATATGTACTTCTAGTACCTTTTGTTTGTCTCGTGATAAATCTTTCACAACATATCTATCCCTATTCCATGTATAAATTAATAATTGATTTGGCTTTGTATCAATTGCCTCATTTAAAATTGGAATATCTGCTGAATCCATATTAATCTCTGAGTGTATCGTCACATTATCTGACGATTTCTTCGATTGTGAAGATTCACTGCTAGTCAGTGATGGCACAGGATATCTATCGTTCCTAGTTTCAAAAATATCCCTAAATGACTCATCATCTGAAATTGAAATAGGAGAACTACTACTCTGCCTATTTTTCCTATTTTCTTTTATTCTACAAATCTCATCTATTTCCTCTAGATGCTTTGCAGTATCTTGCTCATCGCTATCAGCATTAGCTACTATAGACATATTTTCATCATTTTCTATAACATTTACTTTAATTCTCGACAATGCATCCGCATTTTTATTTTGCTTCCCTGGTTTGTATTTTATTTCATAATCAAACTCAGAAAGTCTTAACTTCCATCTAGTTAATCTACAACCTGGTTCATTCATTGAATTCAACCAAACTAACGGTTTGTGATCACTCAATATGAAAAATTTCTTACCATATAAGTATGGCCTAAAATGCTTACACGCCCATACTATGGCTAACAACTCTTTCTCAATGGCACTATATTTGACTTCCGCGTCATTTAGTGTCCTACTTGCATAAGCAATTGGTTTATCACTGCCTATCGGTCCCTGTGATAACACTGCTCCTAATGCAAAATTAGATGCATCCGTAGTTAACAAAAATGTTTTGTCAAAATCTGGAAATTGCAATAACGGTGCATTTGTTAATAATTCTTTACACTTATTAAATGCATTAATATAATCACTCGTTATATTAACTTTATTATTTTTCTTTAAACAACTTGTTAACGGTTGTGTAATCTTAGAAAAATCTTTTATAAATTTCCTATAATATCCTATCAAACCTAAGAAACTTTTTATCTCCGTAGTATTCTTTGGCAAAGGAAATTCTAATACAGCCTTTATTTTTTCATTATTTGGCTTTAACCCATCTTTCGTAATGGTATGACCCAAATATAAAATTTCTCTTTTTAAGAAATCGCATTTATCTAGAGTGACTTTTAAATTAGTCCTCCTAAACCTTTCAAAAACTCTTTTAAGCTTTTCTATATGCTCCTCTAAGGTTTTCGAATATACTATTATATCATCTAAGTATACTAAACAATCTTTACCTATAAGACCCCGTAAAACACTATCCATGGCCCTTTGAAATGTCGCTGGCGCTGTTTTTAGCCCAAACGGCATTCTTTTAAACTCATAATGACCATTTTGTGTTGAAAAAGCTGTCTTTTGACGATCGGCTTTTTCGACCTCTATCTGGTGATATCCACTAGCCAAATCTAGTGTTGTAAAATAAGCAGTATTTCCCAACTTATCAAAAATATCACAAATATTTGGTAAAGGATACTTATCATCGATAGTCTTTTCATTTAACCGTCGATAATCTATTACCATTCTATATTTTTGTTCGCCTGAAGCGTCTAATTTCTTTGGCACAATATGAACTGGTGCACTCCAAGGTGAACTAGACTCTTTAATTATGTTACTTTGTAACATTTTATTTACTTGATTATTTATCTCCCTATTTTCATTTGGCGAATGCCTATACGGCCTAATATATATTGGGTCTTCGTTTAACGTTCTAATACCATGTTTGACTTGATTTGTAAAAGTCAAAGGCACTTTATCGCTATAAAATATGTCTCTATATTCATTACATAACTTTTTTATAGCATTTTGCTCACTATATTTGAGGTGATCTAATCTTAACTTTTTTAAGTTATCTTTCAATACACTCTCTAAATTCATGTTATTTATATTATTTTCCAAACATGAGTTATATAAAATCGGAATTTGTTTATTCCTTATATGCAAAATTTGATGTTGCATATCAATCCTAGCCCCTAACTCTTTAAGTAAATCGGAACCTATTAGCCCATCATAACGCTTATCTACGTTATATATATAAAATTTATGTAGTATATTAGTATCAAATGTCTTTGTTAAAGGCATTAATATAACTTCGTCATGTACGCTTCTACCGTGCGTACTAATAACTTCAAATGGTTCCACAAACTTATATGCTTTAAAGAATTCATCTGCCTTTTCAGGACTTATGAATGAACGAGTGCTGCCCGTATCTAACATAAAAATTCCCTGTAATTCAGGCACCCTTATGTGTGGCAGTTTGTATGCATTATGCATATTTATATGTATTATTTTTCTTCCCTTATCGAGGCTTCTTTCTGAAAATCCTGTCTTTGTGTTAAAGGATTTTGCCTATTATTGTATAACATATTATTCTTTACTGTACGCATCGACACGTCATTGTAATACGGTCTTTGATTCTGTGGCACACCGAACTTGAATTGATTATTCGGGTTTGTTTTAAAGAATCCCGAATTTTTATAGTTATTTACAACCCTAGGAAATTGGGGTTGAGCAGGCCTAAATGTCGGCTGCTGCTTCATACCTTGATGAGGTATACCGAATTTGAATTGTGTGCCCTGAACTCCCGGAACAAAGTTTGGCCTGAAATTCGTATTAATTTGTGGCCTAGGTTGTGCCCCAAATTTATTCTGAATAGGTACTTGTTTTTCATCTTTACCTTTTGTATTAAATTTCAACATATATCGTTTTGCTTCTAATCGACTACGAAACTGCACCTCTTCAGTAACAATACTAAGAGCTTTCTCTAGTGTATTACATTCTTTATCCCGTATTTTATTTATTAGTTCATCGGGTAAATTATACACAAATATTTCAAATGCTGAATTATTATAAATGATCATATTCGCTGCCTTAAGAGCAGGGTCTTGTATCAAGTTTAATTTTTCAAATAGAGCATCTCTTTCTTCCTGTATTCTGTGATAAAATTCTAAATAGGTTTCATTTTGTCCTATTTTCATACTTTCTAGTTCTAATGCTATGCATCTACCCGATCTAGTATCCCCAAACTTTAATATCAAATGTTTTTTTAATTCATCCCAGCTTCTAAAACTTTTACCCGCGCACGCCTTAGCGGCCCTACCTATTAACCTACTTGTGACACAGTGCAATACATATGCCAACTGTGCTGGGTTTTCATCCGTCTTGGATGTCCCAATAACATATTCACATTTTTCAATGAAAAAGTTTAGCATTAATTCATCCCCGTCAAAGCGTGGAATCGTGTTTAAAAAATCCCCTGGGATTACATTTACAACCTTATTTGTATTCATCTTTAACACAAATAACAATATAATATATAAAAAATACAATTTTACTTTTTAGGGCAAGTAAACAACGTAATATTGGCAATGTTAGTCCAAATAATTACGGAAAAAGTTTAAACAGTTTTGGCAATTTTCTGTCCAAATAGTTAAACTTATTGTGACAGTAAGGCAATTTTCGTCCTAACTACACAAGTTAAAAAAGACACAAGGAAGTGGAAGGATATAGTAAAGGGTACTCACAGCCACGCCTTCATGATGTCTTGGAGATCGCGACACTCTTACTAGATTTTCCCAAATTCAACTTATTTATTTGTAGATTCTCGGAAAGTTTTTCCCAAATTATGAATTTTTGGTAATTAAACTATCCTACCGACTGCGCCAGTTAAATTATAATGTTGCGGGAATAGTTTAAAAAATACTTTATTTATTAATTTTTACATTAATTAATATATTTAAATAAACTATTTTAAATCTAGTTGTTCCTCGACAGAGAGATGTCAAGCGAATCACCCGGATACTGGCCACGACTGCCTTATATATTAATCGTGACGTCTAAACCGTGGGTAACGGACACTGGTATGTGTTATTGGTGTCTTCCAATATCACTTCTGGAAGGACATTAACTTAATTGCTGTCTGAGCATGCACATTAATATCCAGTGTCTATGTACATGACACCATGTACTTACATTGGGATTGTTGGGTATATGGAGGACGTGGGAACAGCCCGCATAACTAGGTATCGTGGCATTTGTTAGGATTGTAAATATTTAACATTGGGTATAGACATACCTGTACTGTACTGTACTAATAACTGATGTAATCGAACGTACGAATGAGAGGAGTTAGGCCATATAGTCCACCACGCTGGCCTAGTGCGGGTTGACAGACTTTATATACCATAGAAATTCTTGCAAATCACTATGGAATGCAGATTTCATAACGATGTTTTCTTCACCGTTATAGTGCCTGGTGGTACCCCACGACTACGAAAAGTCAGAGGTGTGCCCTAGGATTTGAACCTGCGACCACCGTGAACATGTTGGCAGCCGCGTCTGGTTCGTTTACCAACAGGCCACCACGCACTTCAACATTTTAGACATACCTGTAATACAAAAGTTGGTTTGAAAACTACATTCCTGTAAGCAGATACAGGTACGAGAAAAAAATACCCGCTGAATGTCCAAACATCGATTTCTGATTTTATCCCCAGTAACTACATAATAACGCAACATATTAAAGATAGAATTACCTTATAAATAAAATGAGATCCCCTATCTCTCATCGTTTGATATTTCGATCACGCGTTGAAAAGGTAAACGGAAGCATATATTACAGTGACGAGGCATTTTCATGACAGCCTATAGCGGAAAATATTCTCGATAATCGGTTGAAAATCCCTGACAAGATGTCAAGAAAGAGTAACTACTTTAACTTATTTTTTTTACAATACAATAAATAAACCTTTAATGCTATTTTATTACAGGTTGTCTTTCGACAAAGGACTTTATGCAATTATATAGAATACACACGTTATGACTGGCAGTCTTCTTGACATAAATCGATTTTTTATTTTCAATTTATATTCTACCCACAATGTAGTTACTGCCAAGATAGAAAAAATACAAAATTTTCCAAACCTCAGGAAGCTGAATTTTGGGGATTAGCGTTGATCCTATTTTGGGAAAAAATGAACGTGGCTGGTCAAAGAAATCATAAGTCGCAAATTCGAAATTTAAATGCCCTGTGTTACAACTGATCTTAGGGTAACATTATTTCCTAGCCATGGTTCACATTTAATGCTCGCACGATACCAAAAAACCCTTGAGCAATATAAAACAAAATGTAAAACGAATCAAGAGTCCGAAATTTAACATCCCTTAAGCAGCAGTTTCACACATCGCACAAGGTTTTAAAAGGACACTAAATACTGTCCCCTACTGGCCGTTCTAACCGGTCCTTTATTTATTGAACGGAAACCCTTTTGTGCCTTTAGATTCACTCACTCTAATGGCCATGTTTTGGTCTACTACTGTGCGGCTCGCGCGATTTTAATTATTTTCGTTCAATTTACGAGTGGCCATTAAAGAAGAGGTCCCTTGCGACCCATTAGAGATCCGTGCGAGTCTTGTTGATAACTTTACAGGGCTGTTTTATACGGGGCCACAACAGTGTTAATCAGGGGTACGGATAATTGCGCCCTGATGTGTGAGATATGCACGAGTATTTAATGTTGGGTATTCATCTATTTATTTTATTTTACTGTCATGTTTCATGCGGTGAATGAGATTGGCACAGTCATACACTTTTCCTCATCCTATTTTTTTACCTTTTCATTTCTCTTTCCATTTTGAGGTCAGCAACGTACCATTGATTTGAATCAATCAAAGCTGGAGCTTTGTAACTAAATGTTTATGACCTGATTAGGGTTGCAGGAAGTCGCTGGATGCAGGCAGTTTCCAACAAGTTCATGTGGAGATCATTTGGGGAAGTCCATGTTCAGCAGTGGACTTCCTGTGGCTGAAGAGAGAGATAAATTTTCATGGACGGCGGTTTTTACTTACTATCGGGTAGCAGTTTACTTGATTGTTGGACCTAGGCAAAAAAGGATCTGGCTAAAGTCTGGCTATAGTCATTTAGCTTTAGTTGACTAATGAGGTATGAAAGTAAGGGCTGTATTATATTACAAATGTGGAGTGGCTAAGCGAATAAGTAATTATTCAATGGTCGATGCAAGAGTCTGGATAGTGTGAAACTTTCCGTTATTGTATGTTAGACATGTCTGAAACTTTGGCCCGCAATATGGTTTGTCTCGTATAGCGAATTAGCAACTTTTGTTAATAACTTTATTGTAGTTAGAGGAAGGCTTTTTACTGGTACTGCGGATTGTCTGGTCCTCGATTATAAATTACCAATTCGGGACATAGCATGGGTTATGACGTTTTTAAAAGTGTTATCAGGTATTCGATCTTTTTTTTATTTGACTCGTGCTGTCCTCAGTTAGTAAGCAGATTGTGAAATTAGAAAACAGTGTTTTTTTCTGCAATCTAATATATATAAATCTCGTGTCACAATGTTTGTCCTCAATGGACTCCTAAACTACTTAACCGATTATAATAAAATTTGCACACCATGTGCAGTTCGATCCAACTTGAGAGATAGGATAGTTTAAATCTCAAATTATAGTCGCAATTTTAATTTATTGCTAATTATTTGTCTGTTATTATTTGACAGTCACAATCATCTGTTAACTCCAAATGATTCTAACAGATGTCGATACCTTTCGACTGGGTTGAGTAAGTAATCAATAGATGGCGCTGCTATGGTAAATCTACGAACGTGTCATATAAGCTACATTTTAACAGTATAATTACCACGTGTTGTTGACGCTATAAAATTAATTAAATTTATTTTAAAGTTTTAGCAGGAATTTTGCAAAGTATTTGTGTTTGCTTATTTTTTTAATGATATTCGTCGTAGTTTCGTGTTTATATAAGGCCTATCTACAAAATAAAAGCAATTCCAAAAAATTGTCAACATGCCTATTTAGGCATTAAGGGATGAAATGGGATAAAGTGGGACGAACGCGATGAGACCGGTAGATGGGAAATAATGGGACGGGATGTAACAGAAAGAAAAGGAGCCAGATGAGATGGGATGGGATACGATAGGAAAAGGGATAGTAGGTACTTAGGTTGAGTTCAGGAGTACAAAAGTTTGAACGGGAATAAGATATTTCTGGTGTGGAGTGGAGTCTAAACATCTTAGCACCCAGGCGAAGCTGGGCCGGGCCGCTAGTATATTATATATTAAAACATGATAAGGAATAAGAAAATTATTGCTTAGTAAGGAAGGAGTTTCACATAAGTTCTATACGTAAATCAAACCTTTTATTTATGTATTGAAATTGTTTACGACCAAAGAAAATAAATTTAACTTCAGTAAGTTGCGACATGAAGAATGTAGTTTGAAAATTGCAAAGCGAGTAATATCACACAATGCAGACGCTAGATTCCATCGAACTTTAATATTCCTTGTAGTCGCTCCATTGCATTTTATTTATATCCCCATGTATCTCCTTCGTGACGCATCGTCTCACTTGTAATACGTTATTTATCATTTTTAATTTTAATATCTTTAATCCCGTAATATATTATTCTTAATTCTTACTTCAGATCTGATATTCTGCACTCTCCATCAAATTATAATCTTGGAATTGATTCGAAGCATCATCAATCCCATTTCGTATTTGTCAATATCATACTAATAATATCAAAGAGCTTTCCAAATACATTTCTAAATGTCAAATTGCGACAAACGGACGACCCTCGCGATCCTCCTTTCATATCTTAAAAAAGAATCAAAATCGAATGACAGACGAGATAATCCGAGAACACGAGTTGGCAGGTAAATAGCTATTACCCGCTCCGTTGGCGCAGGCTAAGATAAGATTTGACAAGCTCCCGACTCTGTCACGCACGCCGCAATGTCTGATTGATGGAACCGTCGAAAACCCCCAGACTATGACGGCTTCATTTCATGGCTCTTACAATATAATACTCTACAGCTCCCATGGGGTGATAGATAGTTCGCCCACGATAAAATCACTCCATAAAGAACCTTATATTGATACTTCAAAATCCTAATGAAATTTCGTGTACAAAGTCCGAATGGGATTCCACAACATCGCATTAATATTCCAGTTACAAATTGCGAATCTCTAAAGAATTTCGTCATGCGAAATAATTTAACTTCACAACAAGGCTCCTTTGACAGAAATTAAAATCTGCCTCGCTTCCACGATAATTTTGATTCGCTCGTAAGGACGATTGCTGCTTTTTGTCAAATCGTAGATATTATTCATTAAACGATACTTTCGAGTCCTAATTATGAGGGTCTACTCCTAAAACTTTATTCACAATTGGTAAATAATTATAATCATCACCGTGGCTCCCTTTGGTGACTTCACAAAAAGGCGAAAGTACAAAACTTTCGGTTACGCCCTCTTGGTTATTAAAATTTTCTCTTCACAATTTGTCTAAACATTGCGCTGTATGCAATATTGTGCCATCATGCTTAGGAGTTAAAGTGAATTATTGCTTCCGAAACCTTTTCAGATAACGATCAAAGGACGGTTTGATTTTGCGGTGATAATTGTGGTTGAATCCTTAATTATTTTGAGGGTAAACTTTTGCCGAAGTTAATTTGAGGATGGATGTTAGATTCCTTTTAATGGACACTCTTTTAGGTGACTTCCAATTTATTTGGTCCAATGGAATATTCATTAAAGTCGACGAGCGTGAACCGACGCCTTTTCCGCGAACACTGAATTTCCCGTTGGCAAGTACCTTTGAACGTACCTGAAGTGATACGATTTTTTGCAGCGCCGATACAAAGAATTTAATTTTGTTTAAAATAAAAGATAGACTTGCGCTCCCCTAGTACCGAACATACACCGGCAACGATTTTGTTACGGATTTATAGCACACCAACCCACCCTTTTAGCATTCCCCTTGCAAATCCCATTGAATACCTACGCGTAGCTATATCTAGGTTAGGTATGGACCTAGGTTTGGAAGGGTGAGGGTTGGGAAGTAATTACCGGGGGGAAACATCAAGTGTGTCAGAGGGAGAGTGTGTTGTAAGGACAAAAATGCGAGGGTTGGCAGCGAGGTAAGTGTGTCGCCACGCGTCAGTTCACTGTGTCACTGCTGATCTTTTCAAGATGTTTGCTCTTGTGCATATATCTACCTTTAGTTACCTTCGTACGTACTTTTAAGACACTTTTTTCTTTTGGTTCTGGTTATTAAAAATCAATATGGGATTTTTAATCGCTATTCTTTTGTTATGTCCCATATAACAAGAATATGTTGATTTTGATTTGATCTTCTGGTAACATCGTCATGATTTTACTATTGTTAATCAACTAATACCCATTAGGGAAACAGAACCAGCAAATGTGAAGATTATTACTAAAATTCAAATACACATTATTTCGTAAAAATGCATCAACCCATTTTATTATTATTTTAAAGTTTATTATAGAAATTCATATAAAACAGAATATTATATTGCAGAATAAAATTACTTTCGTTTAGTATTCGCGACATGACCCTGAATGGTCTGGGATTAGCAGCCCTGTGCCGCTTTTAATAATCCTTTACAGAGTATGCAAATACGAATACATATTGATGTAAATAATCAAAAGATAGCTTTATTTATAGATGGGCAGAGGATTACAAAAATGAGAGACGAAAATACTAAACCTAAAGCAATGTATTTGATGTCTAATTTTTCATTATATAGGTGTAGGGTTTCAAATAATCATCAATGTTTTTTAAAACATTCCTCTGGCAATACAAGTTCCAACATGGATTCTTATAAGAAAGATTCTAACAAGCATTTTGTTTGTAATACAATTGCCATAAAAAAAATAAAGTAGTGAACTCGTATAACCCAATAAATTCTAACGAGACGCAACATGAGTGTATAAAATATTGTAGTATTCTATTTTATGTAAGCAAATTATATAACAATAGAATCTTAGTCATTTTCTCCTCTCAAAATTTTGATTTCATCCAACCACCAGTTACTGTTAAACATACACATCACATAAAATAATATTTCGCTTGGCGCAAGTTTATTTCACCATAATTTTACGAAATGATTCCACTGATGATGAAAATTATTTCCGTACAATAAAAACGATTCACATGAAATATCACAGATGGCGTTAAACTCAGAAGTCAAACCACTCACTCATTTAGGACTTAATTTGAAACTCGGTTCTTTAATACTACCCGTACAAAATACCAAAATGTGGACGTTAATTACCAGACATGTAGCATTGTAGACATAGAGACATAACTGTTTCCCCGCACTGACAAGTCATTTGTCACGCCGGAGTATTAATAATCATGGTGAATCAAACCCAGGTACGCTGTATTCCCCGATGAATAACTCATGAACCATCGTGCATTATTCAAATTCAACGTATAACCCTATTTTTAGATTTTTATTGCGATCGCCAGTTTGTGGGATTTTTTGCAATTTAATAATTGCGGATTTTTAAAAAAAAAATTTTTTGCGATGATCAGGGACTTTTTTGCTCTTTTTTTATTTTATTTTTAAGTTGCGTTTAGTATTTTAATGTTTACAATTTGCTTCAAGGCACATTATAAATATTAAGATTTTAGTAAATAAAATATGCGCAGATTGTATAGGTGGTGGCAAAATATTCTGTCTATATAGCAGCCACCGTAAACGATGGTGGAGAACGGTCAAAGCGAGAATGTGCCTCACGTTTCGGGTTTGGCTTATGAATATCCGGTTTCGAGTAGCTGGACATAATTAAGTCGATCTACGGGTATGACCATCTGTCAATTTAACAAAGTGACTCAGTGTTTCACGAAAAACTAACCACGATTCACCTGATGGTCAATGCAAAGCAATGAAAGCAATCCATCGAGAATCAATTAAACCAACGCGAGACCATCTACCCCTGGTCGAAAAAAACCGACCTGAGTTTACCCAGATATACACAGAATCCGAATCGTGGAAGACGTGTATCACTATGATTTTGTTTTTGTATTGGTTTTCAATAAAGAATATTTTATTGTATTGTGTTGTGTGATGGGTTCTTAACCACTATAAGGCGGCCACCATCAGAGCGGATACTACCAACCACCAGCAGAATTTAAAAATACATGATATTAACATCGACATTGAAATAAAAAACCATTAAAAACATCGACATTCAAAATTCATGCCAAATCTGTGTACTATAGATGTGATGTATTTATCAGTTTGATTGTATCGCGGGGTTGGCGGAGGGCGGCACAACCCTGTTGCCAGGGGGTTGCTAGCTGACGCACGTTAGTCTGGCTACGAAATACCTATGCCAACATTCATAATATTTTTGGGTTTATTTTTTGTTACACAAAGGGAAAGCTGGAGTGCATTTTATACGGTCTACGTTAATGCATTAAAGTATTATGTGTGTAGTAGGTTTTTATTAGTATTTTTAGATGTATTAGCTTAATAAATTACTGATTTGCATTCATAAGTTCACGCTTGTATCCTTCAAGGGGTAGGCTAAAGTGCCAGCTACAAGTACAAAGAGCTGATTTCCACGTCAAGATGTGATAAGGTCCCAATTCATCGTCCTACGTCATACAAATTGCACTTCCGGACAAGACATTGAGATTTAACAAAACGAATTTTCGCAAGTTAGATTGATGGGCTTGTGATTTTATTTCAGTAGATATATGTATATAAAGAATATATGTTTTATTGTAAAGTAATATCTCATTTTAATAAGTTAACTCGCCAGCATGTTATGAAGCCGAAATATTGGAAATACTTGAGAGATTTTTTTTCAACTGTGTTCTCTTTCAGGGACAGAAATACTCGTACATATTTTGTAACATTCACAAACGTTTTCTTTTATTTCTGTTTTTTATCATAGAGAATTCACATAGCTTACCTGTTTTTTTAAGGAAAAGGCCAAAAATTCAAAAGACAAAAGAGTCTGTCAAATGTTACAACTAACCAGAATTAAAAAGACTCACCATTAAAAACGCATGAAATAATTAATCACAAACGCATACTCTCAAACTCAGCATTCGTAACTCATCAGAATGTGCTATAGACACTCCGTAGGTATTAACAGCAGATTAGACTAGGGGTTCTGCGCACAATACCGTTGCTAGGTTACCGGGCACCAATACCCAAGGTCAAATGTTTTATACGCACATATAGAATATCGAATTAAACGAGGGGAGAACCCCATGTACTTTGCAATCGATTCATTTGGTACTCGTGTACTCGGACAGTGCCTAGATTGAAATGTTCGGTGTTTAAAACCGACGTTGTAAAATTACGTTGTAAAATGACGTTCAATTTTCAAATGTAATGTATGGTCTGGTTGTCAGTAAGTGATTTTGATTGGTTGTCTTAGAGTGTTCTTTTTTTTAAAAATTGAGTCGGTCTCAAGGTCAAGTTTGTTGTGTTTTTTAACCTGTTAAAATGGAGACAAATGACTTGGATTGGTAAGTTTGCGGTTTTAATTTCAGTTATTTTAGTCAGGTATATTATTAATTCATCGCTGTTTTTTGGAAACGTAATACGGTATATAGCAATAACAATTATGGTATTTTTCGATTTAATTATTTTTTAATATAAGTATTACACCTAATTCTTGACAATAGGTAATGCGTGTTATTTTATGACTGCATTAGACTAATAGGTAATTGAAAAGAACGATGGAATTGTTTTTTTTTTTTACATTTCGTTTTGTATGCAATTTCTGTCTAATTCTACTTTTTAAATAGAGTGTTTTCCATTACGCTTTGGCCAGAAAAGAACCAAATTAATGAAACACAGAACGTAATTTCTTTTTTAACCCTAAATCCACCGGTTTGATATTATGCACGGGTATCTATTGTATGGTATTTACGCACGCGGAGTGCGATATTAATGACGATTTCGCGCTTGGCCGAACGCTATCGTGGATGGCAACCGTTTGTATTGGTGCCACGATCCAGCGACCGCGGGGTGGCTCTGATTTCATTACGTGATTTATTTTTTTTCATCTCCCTCCCAATCCAATAAATCCCAACGGCGTTGGCGGGTTAATTAATAATTTAAGGACACGACGCAAGCGATGCAAACTCAGGATATCGGCTAATGGAATCCAGGTGACAATTTAATTTTAGAACACCCGCTGAGATTACGGTAGTTTTTTAAATGTGTGGGAATTCATTAACAGTAATATCCGTTTGAATTTGAAATTGGAATGTGGCAGTTGTGAATGTTGATTGGATTCAAATTGGAAATGATTGAAAAGGTTCGTTGTACCTTTAAGTTATTTAAGAAAATGTGAAAGAGGTTTTGTATCTTTTATTGTATTTTGTATTGTATCAGCCCATATACGACCCACTGCAGGGCACGGGCCTCCTCTACAATCGAGAGTACGATTGAGAGTGGTTAGGCCATATAGTCCACCACGCTGGCCTAGTGCGGGTTGGCGGACTTACACACCGTAGAATTTTTTTAAAATCGCTACGGTATGCAGGTTTCCTCACGATGTTTTCCTTCACCGTTAAAGTGCGTGGTGATTGACTATCAATACACACATGATTCCGAAAAGTCAGAGGTGTGCCCTGGGATTTGAACCCGCGACCACCGTGAACATGTAGGCAGCCGAGTCTGGTTCGATACCACGAGGCCACCACGCACTTTTATAGTTTCATGTAAATATTTTTATAAATTTTTGGCGAGAAAGTTGCATATTATCGCGAAAATAAAGTTAAATTTTATGAACGTGTCAAGGTGTTAATGAATAGCTAGTTTATAAAGATAAACTAGCCATTCAAACTTTGGTTTGAAACTTTGGTGACCAAAGGGTCACCTGTTTGTAGCCGCAGTCGTTACTGGGTTCTATTTATTTTCTATGTGAGATTTGTAATTAATAAATTCTTTTTCTTCCTCTTTTCTTTGTAGTAGTAATTCTAGTGAGATGTGCCGCAAAACATTGTGCCATCAATTACAATGATATTAAGTCAAGTCCAGCATGTATTTAAACCTTCAAAGGCAATAGAATACATTTTTCAGACTTGCGTACTATCAAAAACGCGATTGTTAATTTCTCTCTCGGAAGAGTAATAAAGCATTTTTCCAAATTACAACGGGGCAGTAGTCAAATGCAAGTTATTTACGACTCCAATAAAGTGAACCTTAAAATTGTTAATGAAAAGGTATTAAAATACAACGTCCCCTCGTAAATAACCCGGTGACAACAGGAAAGAAAAATACCAAGCGAATTTGAACAAATTGCACTCGCGACAAAAAACGTTTAGGCGAGTGGGTACCTCATGTTATACCTTTTTTATTTACAATTTAATTATTTTATTCTTCGCAAAAAAAAACAATTAAAAAGCTTAAAACTATATAGTTTTATGGAACAAAAAAGGTTTTTTTTTACGTTTGATAATTTAGGCAGAAAAAATATTTGAAATGGAATAAGTAATGAAAGAGACACAAGGTAAAAAGTGAATACAAAAAAAAAAGTTTTTTTAGATAATCATGATGAGATATGGTTAATTAATAAAGAATTAATCGCGAAATAATATATTTGTACATACATTCATAGGTTTTCGATATTAGATATAGTAATTTGTGACATTAATATTAATTATTGTTTAACTTGAACGTGGCCAGTTGCCATTTTCTTGTTTCCAAATAGTAGGTCAGGATTTAATTGGAATATTTATTTAATTTGTATTTAACAACAGAGCAGTTAAACAAGCAATTGACTCCCTGATTACAAACGTTATATTACATTCCCAAGCAAACTTTAAGATCTTTTTTAAAATCTAAACACAGTCTATACAAAAATTGTGTCATATTCCTAATTAATAATCTGACGTCATAACATTTAATAGAGTTAAAAGGCCGCAAGCAAACAACATTGACTTATGACGTATACACTGAGGTACCGGCCCTTCGCTCCGCCCAACACATCTGCGTCAAAGGGCCCTAAGGGGTTGTACCCAATGAATACAAAGTTGTATTGATTGTACTCGACCAGTTTATGTCCATACAGGTATTCAACAACTTTGTTATGGTTTTATGAATACACTAAAATATTTTTTCCTAAGTGTTGAGTCTAAATAAATAATATAATATAATAATTGGCTGTTGGGTCAAGAGTCACATACAGAAGACAGTATCACTGGACACGGCGCGCATTGTGAGGAGGTTCCTCACTTTGTTTCCATAACTGCCGGTGGCTTGGGTCTTGACCTTCACCACCGGAGGGTAAATCATTTCTTTTTTTATTATTTTTATATGTATATGTTTTTTTTAATAATATATACGTAAAAATTAGAGACGTTTTGCGGTGTGGTCGCGGGTTCAAATCCCAGGACATACCTCTGATTTTTCAGAGTCATAATGATTGATGATGATCACGCTTTAAAACGGCGAAGGAAAACATCGCGAGGCAACCTGCACACCATAGCGATTTGTACAAAAATCTATGGTGTGTAAAGTCCGCCAACCCGCACTAGGCCAGCGTGGTGGACTATATGGCCTTACCCCTCTCAATCATACTCTCGGTTGTGGAGGAGGCTCGTGCCCTGCAGTGGGGCGTATATGGGCTGATACAATACAGATTCGATCGACAAAAAAATGCCGGTCAGCTATACATCTAAAATACTAAACTCTTATCGAAACACGCTTTTATTTTTTATTCTGATGTCCATAATCAGAAACTCATAATCATATCATCAGTTTTAAGTTCAAGCAATATAATATGCTTTCAAAATATCCGGACTGCATTTTGAAACTTAATCGAAATCTTATTTCAGCTGGTTAATGTACCGTGAACGGAACCAAACCCTTGTAATACCACGAAAGATATTTCAGTACTTACGAAGACATAAAGCGATCACAATTTTATAAGACCACTATCAATATTGTATGCTTTATTTTATGTTCGTATGAACGAAAGAATAGAAGCCAAAATATCTAGTTAGTATAGAAACTACATTTTATTCAAAGTAAAATTGAAAACAGTCATCAAAATTGAAATCTGTAATTTTAAAAATAAATGATTTTATATTTAGCAGGGAGAATGACGAGATGAGTAAATGTAATGCGTAATCATAAGTGTCTAGTTACTACGAGTACCTATAATAATTATAAAAACAAAAGCTACACTATTTCTTAATGATTTCTTATTTATTTTTATTAAGTAATCTCCCACTGATTATTTAAACTATATTTTAATACATACATAAACATCACACCTTATTCCCAGAAACGGTAGGCAGAGGTGGAACCAGGACACCCATTTCCCCGTTTCAACTTCGGGTTCCGTCAGCCGTCCCATGATGTGATAGGGAGCGAGCCTACCACCATATATGGCACAAATTTCTGACTCCGGGCTCATAATGAATAGAAACATCCAATATCACTTCGCCGAACCCTGGATTCGAACCTGAGACCTCAGCTTTCTGCACTCTATATTTTAAGGGTCGTAATATCTAGTCATTAGTAGTTGCAATGAACTTCAAAGTGGAACAGTACTTAGCGGCAGCAGACGGTAGACAATTAGTGGGGGTATCTATATGCCAGTCTGACGCTCTGTTTTTGATTTCTTTTTTTATTTAATACATAATACCTGTACTATGTATAATCTCCCTCTCTTTCTCCCTGTCACACACACTTTAGACGTATGTTTTGACCTGGAGCCAATAATCAATCTACCACACAAATAATCAACAGACCTTATTCCAAAATAGTCACAAACTAGTGTCCAAATCAAAGATTAGCGAACGCAATCGAACTACAAAATCCGCAGCAGACAGATCATTCGGCATCGAATAGTTTAATATATTCCGTGTCCGGCGGTCCGTTCCCGCTCGGCATTCGTCTCACGTCCACATTTTCCTTTTTTAACAGAGTGGATGTGCGCCGACTGAAATTACAGTGTTTTCCGCCGACTTTCCTGCTATTTTGATTCGTCTATTCTATTTCTGCGTGCCTTGTTATCACAATTCCAGGAACGGTTCGTGTTTCGTCGGGTTTACGTGTAAAATTATTTTTAGTTTTCACTTTGAAATGTTTGTAGGGATTTTTAATTTTTTTTATGTATTTAGCAGAGATGGTGTTCAATTGCCCTGATTTATTTTGTTAGCTATATCATTATAATTATCATATTTAGCCGTCAGAATTCAATTGCTGTACATAGGCTTCCCCTATGAAGTATACCCACCATGCTTTGCAATCGGATTGGCGACAGCTAGACATATTATCTAATGACAAAGTTGCACAGTGTATGACCAAGCCAACTCTGTGGTGAAAATTTTACCATCAGCAGATTTTCCTGTTGGTTAGTAGGGTTCATGGGGCATGTGAAGGTGGCTTGGATCCTGGAAAGTATAGATTAAAGGCCTTTCTTACCTCCCTAGATTCTAGGATATTAAATATTTGTTTGCGAGAGGCATCCAGCGTCTGATTCTACCCTGTGTACACACATCTTGTTTTCAAATAGAAATATATCGTCTTAGGGTACTAGTACCGATCCCTTGCAGTTCCTAGATCACGCACAATGCATCATCGCGCAAACATCATTAATAACAAAATAATACAACTTTCAAACAGCACTTCAAAAATAATCATGTATACATCCATCCAACCATCAGCCAAAGCAGTTCCACTGTTGTACATAGGCCTCCCCCAATGATGGGACGTCGCTGGATGCAGGCTGTCTCCAGCAAGTCACTGCGAAAATCATTGGGGGAGGCCTATGTTCAAAAACAATAGAACGCCTAAATTTCTTAACGCATTATCATTAATAATTACTTTGTCACTAATGTTCAACAGTTATTCAAATGTCAGACGTTACCAACATGTTATTACGGAAAGTTATAACGAAGTTACCCGTAGCTACGTATTTTAAAATGGATTTCAACTTTACGGTGCTCAAGTTTATTGGAATTGCTCTTAAAATTCGATTTTAAAACTTCACCGAAGCGCGTACAAACAAACCGTAAAGCAGAGGTCATAAACAGCGCACACCTTACCTGATACAAAAGGAAATTGCTTATTTTACGTCGAGGTGACGGGCTATTCCACTAGCTCTTATTATACGTTTGAAAATAAACACTTTTATGACGTTGAGAATTTACGAAAATGTTAAGAATACGTAATATTGTTTTGTCTGGCGTGTTCGGCTCGTTATTGATTCTCGTCAACTGTCATTGTTTGACATGTATTTGCTTCGTGGGAGACCGCCTTAAAATCTATTATAGTAGTTCAGCATGAAAAGTTAACAATTTTTACTAAATGATCCTTCATATTTAAGGGGTCTGGTGGGTACTACAGCCTTTTTTATTTCTGCCGCCAAGTAGCAGATTGTAAAAATTGGCATAGTTTGAAAGGTGCACATTTCAGCGCAATCCAATCCAATCCATCAGCCATAGGAAGTCCACTGCTGAACAGCCTCTCCCAATGATTTCCACAGTGACCTGTTGGAGGCAGCCTGCATCCAGCGACGTCCCGCGATCTTCAGTGCAATGCAATGCTTAAATTATGTTACTCCTCCTAGCGAGGCTTACCAAGATTTGCTTTTCACTTTTCAGTCCACAAATTGTATGCTGTAGAAATAATTATTCTAGTTTTAAATTGCGTTACTACGCACAAACCCTAACCTTTTGTCATTCATCATGATTCATGACTGACTAGGGAGGCTGTCATTCTGCCAACACCTTCGTATCACCTAAGGGCGTCGACACTATGGTTCAGTAGTTGCGGTCTCCGTTCCTGAACAAAGAAAAGGTTCCCTTGCAGAAATAGCTGAATGGAATAAGAGCTTTTATTGTGAAATTAATTGTGTATTTTATAAATTGTATATTTTTTTATTATACCTGATAGTAAATTCAGTGCATTGCAGATCAGTTAGTGTTGGTTGACAAATTTTGCCGGCCCGCACAAACCGGATATACATAGTATGTGTATTATTAAGCAGACCCACAATGCGACACTGTTGCGCAGATCCCTATGGCGGGAGTCATTTCTTTGTGGACTCTCTAGGTGGACAGGAATATCCTATCGCCACTAGAAATACATTCCATAAATGAGGTTCGTTAAAGGTTATTTTTATTTATACCAAAGGTAGCACAAAAATACTGAATGTCACACTCCTCATTACACTCCTACCTGTTTCTTTCTTCACCCTGAAATATTGACAACCAAAATTCTCCAGATTTTCATTATTCACTACGAATCATTGTCCAGCCTGGTTCATACTAGTTGTGGAGGTGGACGTGTGGGCGATATAGTCACTAATATTAAAAGCATTGCTATTAAAGTTTCTTCTAATAGATTTCATTTGTACGATGCAATAATCAAATTAACGTCCCTTTCATTGATGTTTTATTGAGTTATTTACGATCTTAAGATGAATTCATAATATTTTCGTCTATTTTTATGGTTGTACGTTACTTATTGAATATCATGTTTTTCAGTTTATTTACGTTGGTATAATAATATTATACTCGTATTTATAATTATGAAGCGTAGTGAGATCAAAATTATGGTAATAAAAACATGTGCAGCCTTGGTGTGGTCACAGCAGGAGACTTCATTTTATTTTAAATTTAATACTACGCAAATATTGTAAAGATTTTTTTCATTTCATTTTAATTAAATCCGCATATTTCACGAACAATTGGACGTCGCCTCAAACGCATTTACAACACTCGAATACACCCATTAATATATTTATATTGTCTCAATTTGGGGGACTTATTACGAAAAAGGGCCGTATTATTTTTATAACAATAGCAAAGCCATTGTCTTCCTATCCGAACACGACTCACGGCAACTTATAAATCATTTATTCTTTCCTCGAGCGACTCGCAGATTAAGAAAACAATGGATGACAATCTATCAACAGGAGTCCATTTAGGTAGACAAAAGCCAAAGCGAGACGATACTGGTGAAGTGGAGCGTTTTATATTATATTTATCTTTAATTACTACACGACGTCGAATGAGAAAAAAAACGTATAAACCGAGCGATCCGCAGAATAATGACGTGATCCAACGACGGGGGAGGCGAGTGGGAAAACAAATAACGATTTTCTTTTGTTGGCTTATTATTCTCTAGAGCATTCATTACTCGTGCCTCTGTGCTATGTGCGCTAACTTTGCGGGCTTAAGTAGATATGTAACAATGTCAATTTTTTTATTGCGAAAATCCGACTAGCAAATAGTAATCGGAGACCAGAACGCGTATAAATACACCCAACAGTCACAAAAATTCTCCACCCCACGTAAAGATACAAGTCCTACAGCATGGCTATCAGAAACTACGAGAGACTTCGGAATCCAACATCCAGACAACTGACAAATAACTGTATACCACACAAACATTTGTCTCAGTGACGTAATAGAACATGAGGCATGTGATCTCACAAACGGCGGCGCGGAGAGCATCATAATATAATCTATGCTGCGCCTTTCATCATCCACAGAAAGTCTGGCACTAAACATAAATTTCCACGTGCTTTTATTTCTTTGGCTGTGAAAAAACTAATACTATTCATCAGTAATCACTATTCAATGCCCCTAAAAAGAACAGCAGGACAGACAGAGCACCGCCAATAACATTGCACTGATGAAAACTCAAAGGGTTATAAAATTTTACGAGCGCTATCTCTTGTGTGAAATTTAATTAGAAACGTGTCAGGACAGTGATGCGGTATTTTAATAATGTCCTGACGGCCCTGGCGATTTATTACTCTAAGGAAATGTTTAATACATCGTAAAGTATGAATTTGAATTGAAATTTTCATTTGCGTACGTTTGGTTTAGTATGATGCTATTTTGTTTAATAGCCTTGGATTGATAAGAAGTCGACTGTGAAACATCTTGGGCTTGATTTTCGTACTAAGACATAAATGTTTGCGCGATTCACATTATTTTCCGGGTTGGGGTGTTTCTAAATGCAGACTGCCTCCAACAGGTCACTGTGGAAATTATTAGGAGAGGCCTGTGTTCAGCAGTAGACTTCCTTTGGCTGATGGATGGATGGATGGATGGATGGATGGATGGATAGATGGTGTTTCTGACATCCACAATAAAAGATATAATTGTCTCAATGTGATTCGTTAGGCCTATGTTTGAGTGTATTGATTTAAAAGGCACTTGTTGAGCTGGAAGCGTTGGGATATTCTTATCAGCCTGTACAAAGAGCTCTGCACTAGAATTTATGGTGATCGACAAAGCTGTGGCGACTTTCAGTATCTGTCTGCTTTTGTGTGGTTCTGAGCAGTCAAAAGTTGTATACATCAGCAAGAGATAATAATTTCCCAACTAATTACTCAAACTGGACTACAATACAGTTTATCCCATAGAAAGCCAATGCAGATTAAAATATGTTTACGTTTGTACAATGTTACAATGTCAGTAGAGCATCTGTTAATATTATAAAGGCGAAAGTTTGTGTGTACTTCTTTACGCTCAAATGGTTGGACCGATTTTAATGAAATTTAATATGGATTAACATATAGGTTATTTTTTTATTCCGAAAGTGTGGTGTTCTCGTAGGATGAGCAATGAATTCGGATATATACATACAGGTATTTAATACTATCTCAAACACAAATTTTATTTTTGGATAGAATATAGGGCGGATAAAATGGGATATAAGAGGACAGGATTGCACGACTTAAGTCATGGAACAGATTTAGATGGGACATGACGGGATATAACGGGACGATATGAGAAAAGTAGGATAAAGTATAGCAGTCACGTTGAGTTTAAATATTAAACAGATAGTACGAGAAAAAATATGAGTCTGATATGGACTGGACTCAAAAAATGTCTGCACCCGGGCGGAGCCGGGTCGGACAATTAGTGGTCTACATAAAATTGTACCCAGCAGGCGGTATTGTTATAGACGCACCCTATTTTATAACAGGAATAAGCTTAATGGGTCGTACTAGCTCTTCTGCTTACCCCTTCAGACACAAACGTGAGCATATGTATGTAATTATACTATGAAGTATAAATATATTAAGGTATTATTACGTCTCGACGTTACAATAGCAACTGTTATCCGCCTTGCGAACATAAAACTGTTCTAACAGAAGTTGCATCTTAAACGTCATTTTAATTATCAACTAACATAAGGAGTTTACGATGTCGAATAAACTTGTCTGAAAGGGCAAGATTTCGCCTTTTATTGTGTTTATGTTTTAGTAAGTAAATATACTTGTAATAGTTTTGTGTTCTTCTCTTAGTGTGTTGGGATAATATTAGGTAGAATTGGATTTATTTATTTATTTATTTAATTCTTTATTGCACTTTAAAGAAACAATTACAACAAAGAAATGGTAATAATAATAGTACAAGAGGCGGCCTTATCACACTATGCAATTTCTTACAGGCAACCTTTGGATGGATATATAAATAGGGAAAATGAGAGGGCAGTCTAAGGTGGTATGAAATAATAATAAATTCAAATGAATAATATACATATATACACAAATATGATATACACTTTTTTTTTTGTATCAGCCCATATATGACCCACTGCAGGGCACGGGCCTCCTCTACAATCGAGAGTACGATTGAGAGTGGTTAGGCCATATAGTCCACCACTATCCTAGTGCGATTTGGCGGACTTTTACATACCATAGAAATTTATACAAATCGCTATGGTATGCAGGTTTCCTCACGATGTTTTCCTTCACCGTTATAGTGAGTGTTGATTGACTATCAATACATACATGACTCCGAAAAGTCGGAGGTGTGCCCTGGGATTTGAACCCGCGACCACCGTGAACATGTAGGCAGCCGCGTCTGGTCCGTTACCAACAGGCCACCACGCACAAATACAAACATATATAATATTAAATTGGATATATATTTATTTATCGTAGGTATTTCATGTAAACGCATTGTTGTGTTAGAGTTTGTAGGACATTGTAGCCAGCGTAACTACTGGACATAATGAGGCTTAACAATTTATGTCTCAGGACTGCGAGCGCAGTGGAATGCCAAGCATTGGTTTGTAATTCATGGTGTTTGGTTTTGCTACTGTCCATGAGCGGTCGTATCGCTTACCATCAGGTGAATGGCATGCTCATCCTACCATTGTCCTACAAACCGGAACACAACAGTGCATTGACACTGCTGTTTGGCGGGAGAAATCTACACTGCGGTGATACCTTACTTTATCCAGGCAGCATTTCACGTATGAGAGCCCTACCACCAGAAAAACCTTGTACAAAATATTACTGCCTGCTTCGGTGGCGTAGTGGTTCTACGGTACGATTGCAAAGCTGAGGTCTCGGTTTCGAATCCCGGGTCTGGTAAAGTGATATTGGATTTTTCTACTCATTATCAGCCTGTAGTCAGGAATTTGTGCCCGATATGGCGATAGGCTCGCCCCCTATCACGTCGTGGGACGGAATATACAAGCCGAAACGTGGTTGTTCTGGTAGCACCTCTGCCTACCCCTTCTGGGAAAAAGGCGTGTGTTTATGTATGTATGTACAAACTATTATTAACTATTACAGTATTAATAATGAGAAATGTAAATATATTTTCATTTCCCGCATGGTCCCGCTCGGGACATCTGCACAATAGTCAACTGTGGTGCGTTTACCACACGAGCGATATTCTTGTTTCCGTCACACGCATTGTGATGTCGCGATCACGAGCACGTACATGTGTAGTCAAGTAGAATATTTTATTTTTAATAAAAAGAAAAAAATGCGTAAATCTATACCACACGGGTATTTTATATTTAAAAAATAGTGTCTAAGTATACACCTTTACAATTTCTACGGTATGTAAGTCCGCGAACCCGCACTAGGCCAGCGTGGTGGACTATATGGCCTAACCACTCTCAATCGATTATCTCGATTGTAGAGTAGGCCCGTGCCCAGCAGTGGGAGGTATATGGGCTGATAAAAAAAAAGTATACACCAGAAGGGTTGAACACCTAATGGAGAATAGTTGAAGTTGCTGGAGGCAGACCGGTTACAAGTCGCTGTGGAAATCCTGGGCGAAATCTGTAATAAGAAATAGAATTCTTGTAACTGAATGTGGTGGCAAATATTGATGATCATCTTATCGTATTTTTTTAAAATAGTGATCACCGATTTATTGAAAACTTATACCAGGCATTAAGCAAATCGTAGCGGCATTTGACGCCGCTGAAAGATATGCTGTAAGAAACGTTTGTTGTTTCAACTCAAATTGTTAAAAGAAAATCAATGTTTCTCTTTAGTTTGTTATGGGTAGAAATTATAAGACGAAAAATTACCATCCTCATGTGTTTTTTCCAAATTTTGAGGATAGATACTGGAAGCAGGATGGGGAAAATCCAGTGAGATTGACAGTAGTCAAAAATTCAAACCTTTAACGTAATCTTTCTATATCCCACACGCCTCTCTCACTTAATTCTTAACCATCGCGCTCAATAAGATAATTAAATAAATAGACAAAATAAAAGACAGACTATACATACGGCAATAGTTCCGGCCTTACACAGAAGCTGTCACGCACAATATTACTCTGAAACTACTTTAGCTACACCGGGCTGAGATTATTGAACTTGATACGGTTATATACAGTTTTTCACGTACGTCAAACATGAATGAAGCTGAAATATGTTTCCATCTCATCAAACGGGAATATTAAGTTTATATCGCAGATATTAATGTAAATAGATGGAGTATATGCTTCATGCATCTAAAGGAAGCTTGGTTTATTTCGTGTTTCATTCAATCTCTCCCCGTTGTTTTTGTCATTCTTTTGTTTTATTGCGAACGATCATCGACTTTTCAAAACAGAGTAATTTTTTTTTTGTTTTTTTGCTGATAGCGGATTCTATGCTGCACTACTGTTGATGCCACAGTAGATAGCCAAAATCAGACACGCTTAGTGTTCACATTCTCCGTGGCGCAGTTGGTTAGGCACCGGCTGTGAAACTAGAGGCCGCGAGTTCGATCCACGCACCGAGACAAATATTTATGAGGCCGAAAAGTCTCTCGTAGTGTCTGATACCCACGACACAACACTTAATTGATCTTAATGTGGGGTCAGGACTATGTACGTGACTGTTGGGTGTATTTCTTTATATATATTTATTGGAAGGAGCTTGCGACATCTATTAGAATTATATCTGTGGTTTGGATACATGCGAGTATTTTCGCAGACAAGTCTGTGATTTGGTTTTTATTCAGTTTATCCCACCTTCGATGTCTTTGAGTTTATTAGATTCCTATTTCTAGTGCTTGATTGAGTTTATCCTTTGTAGGATTGAAATATTAGTACCCTGTATGTTAAGTAGACATATTGTATACAGATACTAAAATTAGTTAAGGATTATTGGTTATAAACTTAAAGAAGAGCAAACAATATTCAGTCTATAAATATACTATTTATTGGTAGACTGTTTACTTCAAGTTTACTCGTAATATAGAAAAACAAACACAGAGTCAGTATTATTAAACGCTGAAAATTTAAAACTTGCTTTAACTAATATGACTTGCAACGTTAATATTCTTAAGTATTTTTTAAGTTTCTTCCTAAAGGATCGTACCCTATAAATTGCAAAAAAATACATTATTTATGACATTCAGTTGTAGAGGTTTCCTGTACTCAGCAGTTAGGTAAAATAGGCTAATGCGGTACAGTACAGTACGTTAATTAAATACAAGCCATGAGTAAATAAAGGCTCTATAAAAACATGGAAGTCTAAAACATTAAGAACCATAATAACCATTTTATATTAATCCATATCATAATTCACGTCGCGCGACAGATTTCAACCCACAAGCATACTCGATAATCATGAAAATGTAACTAAATAATGCAAGTCCACATTAGCTCTCGCAGGTAAAGGCAGTCTGCGAACGCCCCTTAAATTCCAACGTCATAATAACTAGATACGTTATGTTACGATGTGGTTTCATTAAAGCCTTAGGAAAATGTCTGGCGAGACGGCGTCCTACCGTCTGCTACACTGAAAATGCTGTAACGTTCGCAATTTTAACGTATATTTTAGTATAACTTGTAGATGGAACTGCCTTTGTTTCGCGTCTGCTTTATATTATTATTGTATTATCATAGGAAGTCCACTGCTGTAGACAGTGTCCCCCCTTAAAGGATTACCGTCCTGGTAGTAGCCTGCATTCAGCGACTTCTTGCAATCTTTTATTACCATCGCTTAGCGTCATATTTCAACTTTTCATAATTTGATGCTTTTGATTGATTCTGACCTAGAGCCAAATCATCAATCTCTATTTGATAATACATATATGCCATCTAGATTAAATTACGTGTTTGTTTATATTCTCTTTTCGGTTGTAGTTTGATGTACATATTTATTATATCAGGTTTCTTAAAATCAGAAGTACATAAGTTGTTCCCGGAACGCGACACATGCTTTGGTCTGAAGGAGTGTAATACGAGTACACATTTTTGGTAACATTCAAATGATAGCATGTCTTAGTTTAAGTCACATACAGAAATACGAATTTAAAAAATGATTTCATCTAAAATATCTAAAAGAAAAATTTCCTTACACTACTTCTCTAGTGTTAAAACGCACAAATAAAGCTATTTAAAAATTCAAATAAAACTTGACATTCGCTGTATTATTAATAAAGTGGTAAATTAATCGCGTGGTGAAGTAATAAATAACGTGGATTAAAACATCGCGGCGAGCTAACTCCGCGGTAAACAACCGGCGGATTAGTTCATCTTGTATCCGTAACTCCTTTTAAAATCTGAATGTTAATTAAGTTATAGCGGTGAAGAATTTGATTAGGTTTTTATTTCTTAATTATAGTCAGCCAGTTGCTGCATATCTTTATTTATAAAACGACAGCTGCTGTACATCGCCGTGGTATCGCGCATAGAGGTGAATTTTAAATTATGTAATACATCTTTTTATGTGCGTGGTGGCCTGTTGCTAACGGACCAGACTCGACTGCCTACATGTTCACGGTGGTCGCGGGTTCAAATCCCAGGGCACACCTCTGACTTTTCGGAGTTATGTGTGTATTGATAGTCAATCATCACGCACTTTAACGGTGAACGAAAACATCGTGAGGAAACCTGCATACCTTAGCGATTTTAAAGAATTTCTACGGTATGTAAGTCCGCCAACCCGCACTAGGCCACTGTGGTGGACTATATGGCCTACCCACTCTCAATCGATTCTCTCGATTGTAGAGCAGTGGGACGTATATGGGCTGATAAAAAAAAATCTTTTAAAGATTAAGACTCAGTTGCACAAAACTAATTTTGCCCATAACTTTGACTTTGACCATGTCATCGCCATACAATTGAGACGTATTTGACATTGCTAATGTATGGGATTGATGTTTTCAAAGTCAAAGTTATGGGCAAAGTTAGTTTGTGCAATTGGGCCTAAATGTTAGTAAAAATTTTAATGATTTATTGTACGTTTCTATTTCTATGGAATGTAAAGTCCGCCAACCCGCAATAGGTCAGCGTGGTGGACCATACTGCCTAATCACTCTCAATCGTATTCTTAATTGTAGAGGAGGCCCTTGCCCTGCAAAAGGACGTATATGCTGATACAATTGTACGATTACCTTTTATGGTTTGATTACACTTCACAAGAAACTTAGCCTGATGTGCGCTTAACAGCTGAACGTATTTTTAATTTAATCATCAAAATAAACGGAATAGAACAAAAAATACTGACACATATTTTCCGGTATGGTTGAAGGACATACTATTTATTGACTATATTTAACGTTTAACTTAATTATTGTTTCCACTTTCAACGTTAAAAGAGATCTAAAACACGTTGTACATTGTAGATTATTATTATTTCTTTTACCCTTTAAACTGCCCTTTCTTTCTCCTATTTATATATCCATCTAATGGGTGCCTGTAAGAAATTACCTAGTGTGATATGACTGCCACTTGTACTATTATTTTTATTGTGTAATATCGTATAAGTAACTCTTTAATGTGGAAACAAGGATTAAGTAAATAAATATAAGTAAAATATATTTTAAGTCCGCCAACCCGCACTAGGCCAGCGTGGTGGACTATATGGCCTAACCACTCTCAATCGTACTCTCGATTGTAGAAGAGGCCCGTGCCCTGCAGTGGGTCGTATATAGGCTGATACAAAAAATATATTTTACGTAAAAATAAAATCGAGCCTCAGGCGGTTATATACGTACGAGTAGTTGAATTTGTTGGATAAGTCATGACCGCTCTTTAGAAATATTCTCGTAAAATTAATATGTAGAGAGTGACTCTCGCTAAATGTGGGCAGTATTAAAACGGAGTACTAATAGCAGGGGGAGGGTGAAGGGAAGGGGGGGGGGTTATTCCCGAGGACCGCAGACTTTATGTCCTCAGACCGCTTCAGAATTATTAATTAAACGAATGGTGATTGCATTCTTGGCCTTGCGGTTCCAATAGTTATTCCACTTCGCAAATTAATAAAGTAATATTTTATGTGTGGAATAGTTTAGACTGTAACTTTGTGGATGCTTTGTATAGTAAATATTGGTGTTGTTTGGTTGGTATTTTTGAAATGAGACAGCGATGTAATATATATTTTTAAGTATGTGGTAACGTCATTTAGCAAAGGTCCACTGGAATCCGTGTTTAGCCGACCCTTTTAAGGTTCCAGAATATAATGAAAAAAGAAGACGTAGGTTTTAATACTTGGTTTTAGGTTGTAATATTAAATTATGATTACCTGTATTATCATAATACTGCCTACTGCTAACTGCCTCAGTGGCGTAGTTGTACTACGGTACGGTAACAATGCTGAGGTCTTGAGCTCGAGTCTCGGGTCGGCAACGTGATACTGGATTTTTCTATTAATTATCAGTCCGGAGTCAGGAATTTGTGGCCGATATGGCGATAGGCTCGCCCCCTATCACATCGTGTGTCGGAATAAACAATGCGAAATGCGGGTGACCTGGAAGAACAAGAGAAACAAGAGAACATCTGCCTACCCCTTCTGGAAAAAAAGGTGTGACTTTATTTATGCATGTATGTACTATCCTAATATCATGGCATAGAATAATAGTTGTCCAACTGAGTTATTATAACTGTTTTCTATTTGCGTTTTTTTTAGATATATAATAGACCCAAACCTAATTATTATGTTCTATACTTGTCTTATTCTTAAAGTACCTTTAATTCTACAACAATTTTTATTACTGATATTTCTGCACGTAACTTTTTAAATGTTCGTGTTAATTATACAAATAAAATTAACTTCAGCATTCACAACACAAAATAAAAACAGTCAGAACTTATCTTTACTTAATTGTGAGACATTAAAGTGTCCTCGCGCCTCCACACAATTAAACCTCACGCAAGCAAAATGCCGAATTTTAATAAAATTCCACTCTTTTTATTCAATTCATTTCAATCCACAAGCAGATCTCAAGATAGGTAAGTACTCACGCAATTACGTAGTCGACTTTTAATTAAATTTATTACGTAACAGGCGCCGGTAATTTTTTATATGTAATTGCATTTCTTTGCCGGCAATTCTTGTTTTCGACTCGGGGGATTATTTTTATTCGCTTTGGTTTAATTGAACGTTCATTTTTTGTTTTTTATCGTGTATCGTATGCGAAATTAGTAATTATTTTAGACAATTTCGGTCTTATTCATAGACAGATTTAAAACCTATTTTAGTTATTGAATGTTTTGTCTTCTTCGCTAAAACTAAATTCTAAAGTCATTCGAAAGGGACATAACATTCTATAACTAAAATAGGTTTTTTTGTGAATAAATAAAGCCGTAAATGATTAAACTTTATTTTAAACTACGCGTTGGTTAAAGTAGTAAGCTTACACCAGTATTTTTGTTTTCCGCTTTGCAACGGAAGGAAATGGACAGTTGTTTGTTCCCAACAGCTCCTATTTATTTTCTTCAAGATTAATTTTGTTGTGGGCTAAAAACAAGCTTGTAGTTCCCAGAGATACGCCGAGTTTTTGCTTGGTCGAATTTCAGTGGGTGCTGTCGATCACGGCTTTATAATTTCTGCACTATAGTTATCCTACTATCCTACTATTATAAATGCGAAAGTTTGTTTGGTAGTTCACGCTCAAACGGCTGAACCAATTTTAATCGAATTTGGTAAGGAGGTAGCTGATACCTTGGATTAATGCATAGGTTACTAATGGCTATGTGGGCAGATTATTCTTGAGTAAGAAACAGGTCTCTAAATATCATCTCAAGAATCTGTAGGTGTTGAAGTAGCAAAACCAATTTGATAAGACGTAGTAATTGCTTTTAAAGTTTTTATAAAGCTACAAGTATTTTAGAAAGTACGGATTATCCTTATGTTGGTTTAAATATTGTGAAGAAATAATTCTACCAGTTAACGTATATTATATGTTGTAATATTAATTGTTTCTCTTATTGTCTGCCTTCATTACTTTTATCTTTTATCTTAATAATGTTATTGAAATGAATTAATTGCAACCTTGGCCACATATACCAACTATTTTCTATTTATGAAAACTATGTGACAACTCTCACTTGATTTAATCCTTGACGTTTTTATTAGAATGTACAATCAAACATTTTGCAGTTTGCGTATTTTTCATTAGTTGGGAAATAACTTAAACTCTTTCAAAAAATATTAAATATATTACATTAAAAGAAAACGCTGTAATTAATCTTCAAATATTTGTATACCTACCTATTTATAATTATACTGCGAAGTCACCGTCAAAAACACATGTACAATTAATTTATTGTTCTACACGCCAAGCGACGTAAACAACATTACCTTCACATTTTCAAACATAATTAACTCATACCTCCTTTGATCTCGAAATCAACTTCACCCAATTGAATCAAGAACCAAACAATACATTCGGCATTTCCACACGAGACAGAACAAAAAGCAAAACAAACGAGTTTTCTCGTCTAATTTACATTAATACGATATTCGCGACTTAAATTCTGTTTAATTCAAAATCGTGTAACAATGGAGATTGCTTCCGCGCCGTCGAACAATATGTCTGAACGACTCTGGCAAGTTGTGCCGCGTGTCTTGTTAAAATTAAGGATTTAAATTTAAATTTGAGAAGCGTCCCGGGGCGAATAGGTGAAACGAAATAAATATGAATATGAATGGGGAATCAGACAAGTACTGCGAGAACGGGTTTCGAATTATTAACTTTTGGAGTGCACTCGCACGGTACAGTCGGGTTGTAAGCTAAATTTTCAAGGGCTCATGTCTAACAAGCTTGTCATACTAAACCACAAATGGTTGTAATGTCTGCTTACTGAATTACGGTCCTACGAGTATTTGCATTAATTATGTGGTTTTAGTGTATGATTATGTTAAATTTAGATTACAATGTAACATATAAATAAGTCATCAGCAATATTTTTCGAGTCTTAGAATTCACAACTGAAATGTTTATCTGCTAATGAGTTTTGTAATCTGAAATTATATTTACATTAATAATTATTAATCGTATATAAAAACATCAATATATTTTATATAAATAAGTTTTAAAACAACAAATTGTTCTAATGTTCCTTGAATACATTCAACATGCATACATAAGCCCTTCACTTTTTCCCAGAAGGGGTAGACACATGTGCTACCAGGACATCCATTCTTCGTCTTGTGTACACACAAGAAGGAACACCTTTTCATAATGAGATAGGTGCCGAGTCGATCGCCATATCGGACACAAATTCCTGACTCCGGGTTGATAATGAATACAAAAATCCAATATCACTTTGTCCGACCCGGGATTAGCCTCAGCCTTTTAATCATACCGTAATACAAACGCCACCGAGGCAGTCGAGTAATTTATTATTAATCATTATTTATTTAACCCCAATGCTTCACACAAACCCAACGACAATTTAAGAATATAATTCACACGGATTGACAAAACCTTGTCGCCAACTGTACCGGGAGCAGACATCTCCAAATCAAGTAGATAGGCCAACGGAGACAATTTGCCCCGGCGTATAATTTGGGTTTTAGGCAAGGGAGTGCAGTTGGACCGGGGGCGCGGCGAATTTCAAGAGCCTGTCCATTACTGACGATAGTTCCGAGCCTCAAGAGTCAGTTTTTGTTACTTTGTTTAGTTTCACAAGTCTTTGTAAGGTTTGCAACAATGTCAGTTTTTTCATTTGGATTTTGAAACATCTTGCTACCTGTATACCTATTACATAATTGGTCTCTTTCAACTTTGAAGAAATCTGGACTCTCGACGTACGAAGTATCCGGCAATATGATATGATTTTTATCATGGTGCAGTAGATCATACAAAAAAAACTTTAATACCACGATATTTTTGGCAGAAGTATGTTATAGATACTTCTGGTAGCCACTGACGGTCAAAGTCACCAAGATGAAAATTCGTATGCCAATCGTTATCATACGTGTGTAGTTTAGTGTAGGGATCAGAATAGCATGAACTGACAATAGAATTCAGTTCCAATATTTTTTAAAGTAACGCTGATATTGAAGAGTAATTATGAAATAAAACTCTGATAACACAAATATTATATTATGATTCAATGACATAATTGCCGCACTGAACTGTAAAGGTATAAAAAATCGTACCCATAAACCAGGATTGAATATTATATACAGGGTATATCAAGACTACTACCGAAAACGACTATAGGTGGTACTTTTAGTGACCTTAAACACAATGCAACTAAAATTTTTACAAAAAAAGCGAAGATTTTTTTTTGTATTTTTTTTTCCTATCATCGTATTAGGGTGGCAAATACATACATTTTCCTAAAAAAATAATGTACAACCTTTTATTTTTAAAGACGCCATAATACGCAAGGTTTTAAATTATAATTTTAGCAAAAACTATGGATTTACCGTCTAAACACAATAATATTTAAAAGATTAAAAACAAAATCGTCGCGTTTTTTTGCAAAATTTTTAGTTGCATCGTGTTTTTAGTCATTAAAACTACCACCTCGCTTCGTTTTCTGTAGCAGACTTGATATACCCTGTATAACATTATATATCCCTCGATTTCGTAATTTTTTAAAATCATTTGTCACGTGCAATGTGTGGTTGCCAGCTGGATACTTGAATATAATATGGAAAACTAATATAATAATTAAAATGAATAATCAAAAAACACACGGAAGGATTCGCATATCATAAACGCAACGGCAAATAAAAATCCACGGTCCGCTAAAACGATGATAAAAACACAACTTTAATTTTTTATTGAAGCTTTTAAAATTCCAACATTTTCATTCCTTTTTAATTGCTGGCCCTAACAAAGGAATATCGAATGACGTGATTTTAAAAGGGATTGTGTTTTTTTACGTCCTGTCTGTCATTCATGGAAAACTAAAAGCTTTTTAGAATATGGGGTTCAGCTATTTACGTGCATGAGTATCTTTTAATTTCCTATGCGGAGACGTGTCTATTCTTAAATTATTTGCTTTGTGTGCTTCAGGTTTTTTTAATTAAAACAGAGAGGCGTATTCACATTGCATTATTAGGCTAATTTACAGTGGAATTCTGTTTTCATTTAGATTATAGTGGGGGTTTTGTTTTCCAACGAAAGTGGGCGATCAAATATATCATTTTTAACATTTGTTTATCTTAGTAACAATTATTTAAAGTATTTTTACTTATTTTAATAATAGAGAAAATCAGTTTCGGTAAACCACGTAATTACGTAGTTTACTGATTTCTCGCAAGTAAGATTTGGCTCTTGTAAATGTACAAGAGGTATAACGTCACTAACGAATTCTAGTAACCTTATAATTTATAGCAAAAATTTTAGCTAACACAGAATTCCACGCTTCAAAATATCGCTCTTTGTTCTTACATTTAGTTTTGGACTTACCTTTCAAGTGCAGTGACGTCACAAAGTCTTTCGCTTCATGCTTCAGACTTTCATCGCTTACTATAGCGATCGGAGAATTTCATAACATCTATTAAATTTCTTTATAGCCATCTAGATTTCCCCCCAGCGTATTTTCTATCATAAATTCACAGAGCCCGACAACTCTCGTAATTCTGAGCGAAGTTTTGTTTGTAAGCTTCTTTAAAAGATAGTGGTTTGTGTAAAAAGTACTAACGTTTTACTCCCGCAATTTTCTTTCTCAGTTGCAGAAACGATTTCTTGTACAGGCTTCCGACATTCCATCGCGTAGATTGCTTTAGATGATTATTTGCGCAGACATTGTAGAAAAATAAGGATTTATGTCGCAACGATAGGTGGTGCTTCTGTACCTTCTATTTAGTTCTTTTTTTTTACTTACCATACGAACTGTTGCTTGGCATTAGTGGATATGGCATAGAGTGAGGTCTCCATATTTTTTTTTATATTACAGCTATCTGTATTTATTATCGAGGTAGCATTTTAAAACCTTTAAACTAAAACGGGAATATTATTTTTCTATACCCAAATCAATAGCGTACTTGGTACTTTAGTCAACATTTTTTACATCAATGATCAAGACTGTTTTTATAAATCGGATTCAAAACCTTACAGGTCAAAGGTCACAATCCTCTCAATCATAAAATAAAACAAGATTTAATGTCTTTAAAACAGAAATTATCATCCCAGTTCGTTCAACCTCAATCTATCCGCTCAAAGCATAAATACATTTACTTGACGTTGCGAAACTTACTTAATAAAGTTAAAGCCAATTTACAATTAAGCGATACACGTGCTATTCCATGCATATAGTTTAGAGGTTGTAAGTAAGAAGCATCGGTTGGCAGCAGATGGTGAGCCCTCACGTGGACCGAAGTTAATTAGTAGCTTTCGCGTTGCGGTGTCGAGGTTTTAATAATTTGCAACGGTCCGGCGACCTGAGCTGGGAATTGATATAAATGATTTTGTTGGAGTGCACCCTAATTTAGAAGCTAAAGTTTCACTGGACCCAACTACAATTAATGACTGTCTGCAGACCTCAAACTTTATGGAGCTCAATGTGTAGCGTGTTTCGTATTAATAGGGTATCTTTGTGGAAAGTTTTGATTTTCTAAGATTATTTTCTTTTAATGTTTCGGATTATTGTATTGTGTCATAACAATTTTGAGAAGGTTTTTGTTGTGAAGGTTACGAGTATTTTGACTTAAGTGTCAAATGAATGTTGATATCTAATGATACACATAATAAAATATTCATTGTTAGGTGGGTTATTATTAGAATAAAAGAGGAAAAGCTCATTTTTTGTAATAAAAAAAGCGAAGACTTAGGTCTTAACAAATCTCCAAATTCCATCCACCTGACCTCGAGAAGTTTGCAGTCCACCTCTATACGTTTCTCCCGACATTTTTTTACGTTCTACGAATCTTTGGAAGCAATTGCCAACAGCAGCATTTCAAGACTGATAATACATGGCAACCTTCAATAAAAGAGCGTATTCCGATCTTAAAGGCCGGCAACGCACATCTATGCCCTATGGTATTGCAGATGTTCATGGGCGACGGTGATCACTTATTGTTAGGTTAACCGTATTCTCGTTTGTCGCCTCTCTCTCTCTCTCTTTGTCTCTCTCTCTCTCTCTCTCTCTCTCTCTCTCTGTGTGTGTGTGTGTGTGTGTGTGTGTGTGTGCTGTATTTTTTTGTCCATCATTTATTTCCATCACCGCCAAATATTTCAACCAATTGATTATTACTAACGAGTCTTGTCGAGTGTCTGCGCCACATCCGCGTGTCAAACTTAGCTCAGTTATTAACTGGCACGTCAGTTTCTAATTACTCCATTCTGTTATCACCTGCGCCTGACGGCTACATTTCTAACACGACCAGTTAGTGTTGAACCCTTTTGTCGATCGCGAAAGTATGGAACCTTAAAAATATAATAAATTAGTAATTTTGTTCAGATTTTTAAAATATAACACTTTCACGTTGTTGTCAAACAAAAAATTAATTGTTTATAGGTAGGATTGCATTATTTGGCGTAATAATTTTAATTGGAGACCAAAAATAAATAAATCATGTGTTTAGTCAATATTGTAATTATCACGATCCATTATCGTATGAAAAAAAAACAGATCAAAACTAAAGTAGAGGTTTTTTTGGACCATGATTAGACCTTATTTTTTATTTTCGCGGGGAAATGATTAGATATTTGTGAATTTCTGATCAGTCGTCATTATAATGCACAGATAAAGATACTCTATAAAGATAAGATACCCTTTGACGTTTTTATTTAGTTTTATTGAAATAAAACTATTTTTTACGGATGTCACAGTCAGTCCGCCCCGTGACCACGAAAGCTGTAAAGTGAACAAAAAATCGCCAGATAAAAAATGTAAAAATTAAACCAAATCAGGATCAAGTCCGTAAAAAATATTTTTAGTTCAATGTGTAACATTCGCGTAAATCTAAGCAACGTTAAACAAGTTTAATTTTCCATTTTGATACAAAATGCGTTTTTCGATACACAATCTTCACTCAATTCGGGGCTCAAGTTACAATGGCGTAGGTGTCAGTCTCACAGCGTCGGTGTGGCGCGGACTCGCGAAATATGTTCGGATGACAGGTCTATTATAGTAAAGCGTCAAACAACAAGTTTAAGGTATTATTAATGGTGAGAAACGTTGTCATTTTCCTTGTATACGTCTGGCTATTTATTACATACATAAACCTATGATATTGTGACTAGTATTACTAGATTAGGTACCTTCCAGAATCTAGTCATGAATAACAAGGTCACGTAATATAGCCTTGTGGAATCATGATTTTATTTCTAAGATTTTAAGGTGGTTTAGTCTCTAAGAATAACATCGGGCGCTAAAGATGGTCTCCCTGACGACTTACGACCCCCAGCATCGACGCAAGAAGGAATAGGGGAGTCTCTAAGGAAGGATAGATAGAGAAGGCTTACAATCAAGGCTTATATCATAACCACGCAGGTTTATTGCATGTTTATGGATTTCCCATACCATAGAAATTCTTGTTTTCTCTATAATATTTTCCTCATGATATTTTATTCACCGTTAAAGTGCGTTTTAATATATTTTTTTATTGTATCAGCCCATATACGACCCACTGCAGGGCACGGGCCTCCTCTACAATCGAGAGTACGATTGAGAGTGGTTAGGCCATATAGTCCACCACGCTGGCCTAGTGCGGGTTGGCGGACTTACACACCGTAGAATTGTTTTTTTTCGTTTTAATATAGCACAACACAACTCTAAAAAGAAGATATTTGACCTGGGATTCGCAACCATGATCACCATCTCGGCAGGTCCGCGCCACCATCCAGTTTTTAGGATCTCACTCCCTTTAAGATTCAGATATAAAATTCAGACTGTATAAAAGATATCTTCGACGCTCTTATTGTGTTAAAATCACACCTCAAGTGACATTTCTGAAAGTTCTCCGTAATGTTGCGGACGCGGAGCCGCCGCAGAGATGTGTGGGCTGCGGTCCAGACAGATAACATAGCGCGTACACCGCAGCATCTTCATCTCCGATATGTCTCATACCAGATGTGCATTTTCCAATAATAAACATGGATAAATAAATTGTGAAAACTTTTATTCGTTACAGTAGGTGCACAATGGTGCGTATCAAATTAGACCAGACAGATATCAAGTGTGATTCAATGGTTCAATATTTTTATGTCCAGAAATGTACAATGATTTTAAAAGAAGTTTACTAATATTAAAACATAATTTACTGCTAGACTGGAATTTGTATATGACGACCTGTGGTGGCAACGGTTGATTCGCCCCCTATAACCTCTTGGAATGGAAAGAATATCGGTTAACCGTGAGTGATGACAGTGACATCTCTGCCTATCCATTTGGAAATGTAGACGTGAGCCTATTCATGTATTTTAGATATTTCATCCCCAAACTAGGAGTTAAGATATTAGAATTACACAAACGAATTATAACTTATCCCATTGGTGTTCTAGTTTGTATATTATTTTATACATATGTATATGTACATACATATGTTTTTAAATATTTTTATTTTTATTTGTGTTGAGCATTCGTTAAGCTTGTTGTGATTTCCTATAACCGAGGAAACGCGCTGATTGTTTAATTTGTGATATATTTTATTAATGCTATGTGTATTCCTTGTCGGAAATCCTTAAATAAATAAATATACAAACAAACGCGTCATAAAATCCGTTTTTAGTTTACACACAAAATATTAACTAACAAAACCTAATTTACCTTCAACCTCCCTCCAAGTTTACTGAGACAGTAAATACCATGCAAAACTCCAACGAAATAAGTGAATAAATGTCGTCTGCCTCCATTATGTCGAGTAAACAAAGTGCATTTGAAGATTCAAACGAAGCCAATCAGAGCGTTCGCTCCAACAATTCCTCATCCAATTACTCTTAAGGTTTGTCTTTTAATAATTTGTTAATTTTAGGAAACAAACCCTTATAATTTTAATGAGAATAATTAAAAGCTCGGTGTGTTTGCAGTGACGCTCGGATTGCTTCCTGATTTTTATTAAAAATTAAATTCATTTTGCTTTATTTTTACTGCTGGTGGTATGCGGTGAGTTTATCTCGATATTTTTGTTTGAATGTTTGCTTGCACGACATGTATCTTTAAGTATCTCCGGGGTACCAGTATTTCAATTAAATGTCAAATGTTATCCAATGGGTTTATATAGTGTTAAAGCCTTTCTATAGGTCGTTAGAACTGCAGCCCCGAAACAGTTCTTAGATTTACTGGAGGTAGGTCTCCTATGTGAGAGGCCGCCTGGGTGAGTACCACCGCAGCGGAAATGTCAAATAGCAGTGTAAATGCACTGTTGTGTTTCGGTTTGAAGGACATTGTAGCCAGAGTAACTACTGGACTAAATGAGACTTAACATGTTGTGTCATCTCTCAGGATGGTGAGCACAATGGAATGCTAAGCATTGCTTTGTAATCCATTGTGTTTGGTTTTGGTACTTTCCATGAGCGGTCGTATCGCTTACCACGAGGCGAATGGCATGCTCGTCTAGTCATTCATTGCAATAAAAAAAGATCATATAGTGGATAGTAGGATATTGGTATCCGTTAAATTAGCGACCAAGGTACACGAACATTGTAAATCTATGACTACCACGCAAGTATGTCGCGGTACAAGTTCAGACTCTATGACCAGTACTTAGGTGTGACATATCCTACTCGTATTTGTATTAGTTATTTTATATTTAACAACATACTCGGCGTTTGTGTCTATTCACTTCATTGTAAATTACACCTAATGTATCACAAAACTAGTGTCTTAACAAATTCATTTTACACAATGAGCTGACATGTACAAATTACAAACAGAAGCTTATAAAATAATCAAATATAAGAGAACGTAGGTGTATTTAATTCGTACATCTGTTTGTTTCCCAACTAGGTAGTCTGCGTCAATAACTCGTCCCCTCATCTCGGCCATACAGCCATTTTGAACTTAACTCCGTGTACAGAAACATTCAAACTTTGCAGACAAATTCGATCTGTGCGAGGCGATTCGGACCGTGGCATATGCATATTATACGTCTGCTTACGCCATTTGCGCCTTTATTCGATACAAATATAAGGGCCGGAATGCCATGAATGGAATACCTAATTAAAGTTTGATATTTCATGGATATTTGGAAATCAAAATGGTAAATCATTGAAATGCGAGTGGTATACGCATATTTGTATTTCTATGGACTTGTTCTTCCCGTCTATATTATTTACCAATGTTAGTAAATATATCTCAAATGTAGTACAATTTTAAGTGTCATGCTGTGTTCCAGTATAATTTTAATTTATAAGCCCTTTAAGTCCCATTGCTGAGCAAAGGCCTTCCTCCATTCCTTCCATTTGTCACGTTCGGATGCTACTTGCCGCCTGTTCTGAAGGTATGATTCGAGTTCGTCCCACCATCTCCTTCTAGGCCTACCGCGTAGTCGGTTTCTTCTACTGGGGAGCTACTGGTTGGTGGTACATCCGGTATATTAATAATCTATCTATCTATATCAGCCCACGTCAACCCACTGCTGGGTATAGGCCTCCTAATTTGCACGCCACATTTTTCTGTCCGGTGCCAAGCGAATCCACTGTTTTCCTGCGACTCTTACGATGTCATCTGACCACCTGGCAGGTGGTTTGCCTCTTAGCCGCCGTGACTCTCTGGGCCACCATTCTATCAGAGTCTTAGTCCATCTGCGATCTAAACGTCTAGTCTAGATGCCCTGCCCAACTCCACTACAACTTGGTGATGCGTTCTCCCACGTCTACAACCTTTGCATTTCGCCGGATTTCTATATTCGGGATTCGATCAAGTAGCGTAATCCCAAGCATTGCACGTTCAATTTGTCTTTGGGCTAGTTTGATTTTTTGCATAGTTGTTTTTGTTAGTGTCCATGTCTCCGCGCCATATGTTAAAATGGGTAAGATGCATTGATTAAAGGTCTTTGTCTTAAGGCTTTGCGGAATTGTTGATATGAAGAGGTCGTTCAACTTACTAAAAGCAGCCCATGCTAGTTGGGTTTTTCGATTGCTTTCCTTAATATGGAGGTTTTGGTAAAAAAAATAGCCAGTGCCTAAGGTAAATATACTCCTCACCTCTATAGGGCGGTCTCCCACGGTGATATTGATATATAAAAATAAAATAAAAAAAACACTTTAGAAATAACAACGATTAATCATTTATTATGTTGCAGTGTCTCTGTTCCTTTTGATTAAAACTCCGCTCTTTTCAACACATATTCAATCATACAATTTTTTTTAAATTAATTTAACGTTTTTTTATATATCATTAATAAGTCGTATAATACTATATAGTATTGTTATATATAAGTAGGTAAAACATGGCGTTGCAGACGTTAATGGGCAGCGGTAATCACTTACCATCAGGTGAACCGTATATTCGTTTGCTAATAAACTATTTCATAATACATAAAAATTAAAAAAATATGCGAAAACCGAATCCTTTATATTACGTATTTACAATCTATACATAAATATCCGTATTAAGACAATCTTTTGAAACCGGAAACCTATTTGCAATTTACCAGACAAGTCCCTAATCCCTATGAGCTAAAGAATGGTTTATTTCATTTTAATTACAGCCTTCCAAAACCTTCCTAAGATGTACCAAATAAGTTTTCCTTTAAAATATTTTAATTACTTGTCTTAAGAATTCTATGACTCTAAAAATTATGAATTTAAAAACAATTTTATATTACTTTCATAGACAGATTGTCTTTACTTAGCTGCACTTGTAAATAACTGCTAATTAAGTAGCCACTACCCATATTCTATTAATATTTATAATTAATTTCTACTGGGACGGGTTAGCCTGATGCAGGTTGGTAGACCTAACATACCACAAAAACTTATAAATCATGGTGTGAAGGTTTCCTCACAATTTTTTCCTTCATAGTGCGCGGTTAATTAATTATTATCAATACACAATATACAGGGATTTGAACCCACTAACACAGTCACGGTAGTCGAATCCGAGCCGTTACTACGAAACCACCAAGGAATTGAATAATTTTCAATCGGACTCTCGGTTGTAATAAATTATCTATCTCAACAGTAGGCAATATAATTCAGTACAGTTATATCAATAAAAAAATATTAGTATGACTCCATTACTTAACCACCAAGGACTATTGAAACACCATTTATCAGTTCCCTTCAGCCTTTCACTAAAGTCAAAATCACGAAATTACTATTCATAATGTGATGCGTTGCAAAACGCCGATAATCTCCTTCCCATTGTTGTCCAATCGCTTGATTTAACTAAGAGGTTCGGGCAGGACCCTAGTTAATCTCTATACACCCCAATACCTCCAGAGGTGCCTTGAGAATTTTATTGTTGTTAATTAAGATCCGCCAGGGGGCGAAAACGTGATTATCTCAAGGTATTTAAATCGTTTACTTGAAATTAGAAGAGATTTTTCGCGATTTGGTTTTTGCCATAGAGAGGGGTAAGTATTTATTAAGGTTAGGTTTCGATCAAGTATTGGAAATAATGTTCTTTTACTTTGAAAAGATTGGGCGGCAATGTTTGTGGATATCTTTGGTCCTAATCGTATACGAACACAATAGTAATATGTGTATGAAACCACAGCGCCTCTACCGGCCGCTTATCGAACTGATACATGGCAAGCATCAAACATTACCTTATTTTTAACATATTTCACAGAATTTAGCGATAAAACCAATGACCTACATAGCTTTAAAGTCTATTTTTATCCCTTCAAAAATAAAAAATAAAAAAATGTAACAATACAAACACAAAATGCAGGTCGCCATTGTTCATGACATTAATCGATAACTGTCATCAAATCACTCTCAATTTAATTAAACTCTTTAATAAATTAACTGGGGCAACACATACCGCAGCAGAATACGCTGATTCAATTGATAAATAAACCAGAAAGCTAATTACAGCAGTACATGAACAAGAGGTGACAGCCAAGAAGAGCCCGTATTGATTCACTTTCACTATCATTGGGGGTCAGATGCGCGCGGCTGCAGTAGGCCAGTGGAGCAACGCTGCACCATAGTCCATACCGCGCTTCCTATTGCAACTCACGTCGGGTTCATTCTGTGAGTGTTGTCCTAGATTTTAAGCCTAGGAATACTAGAACTGAATTTACAGAAGTGATTTTGATTACGGAAATATTTAAAAAATAATTAGTGCGATTGTTAATGTTATATCTGGAACAAAGGGTTGAACGTTCTAGAATTGTATATATAGTGTGAAAGACAGCATTTTACCTACAAATACTAAAATTGCGGTTGTTGATGTGTTTCTGGACGTTCGTTAACTTAAGGACCCAATTAAAACAGTTTGAGATAAAAAAAAATGATATATACGATGAAATACTACAGAATAGTGTTTATAGAGTGTAAAATCAAATTATTAGACTGACAAGTGCTAAAAGTATAGTCATTCGTGCGTTTATACCCGTGAAAAACTTAAAGACGATAATGGCGTGATTTGTGATGTAGGTTTCTGGAACAGACGATAGAAGCTTCTAGAATGGTCGTAGTTCACTGTGAAGTGCCGAAGAATCTGAATATTTGTCTTTATCTGGATATTTTGTGAACGTAAAAAGTGCTATTAAAATACTGCATCATATTGCAAAATGAAGTACATTTTATAAGTGCTCAAAAACTTAATTGGGGCATCGTCACATCACAAGAAGTTTGAGGGGATACAAAAGCTGCTAATGAAATTTCGAAGGAGATCCTGAAACAAAAGTGCATAGACTTCAAAAAATCAATATCAAAGAAGCCAAAGTGTTACGTAACATTACGCACATACATTGTATAAGAGACGTGACTCATATTCATACATATTTTCATTTCTTCACAATATCAGTTTAAAGTTCAAAGTTCATGTTGTCTTTGTGACAGAAAATTAAGTAGTAACGCAACTGCAAAATACTTCTAAGGAGTAAAATGGAGCAAATAATATTTGTTGAACTTCTTACGTAAAGTAACTGCCCTAAGCGATCGGTTATTTTACCAGACTTTTAGTTATTTCCTTGATTCTTTATAGCTAACTAAACAGAAAATTCATATTGTGGTGATAACTTTTTGCTATTCAATGAATAATGTATTCTTGTATTTGCAATAACATTCATATATATGCACAACTGAACTCATTTAAACTCCTACATTTTCAAGAATATAAAATCCACGTATAAAATAAGAAAAGAGTTTCCCTTATATTCGCGTGCAGTAGCAAAATTTTCTGGACACTACTTGAAAACGCAAATCCAATTTACACCTCTCACTTTGCTATAAAAGTGCAAAATGGAGCATTATCTTCTGGAAAAAGCCACCTTTTTCATAGAGAATCTAATTTCGTGTGACATGTATTCCTGTCTTGCTCAAAATATTGACGTTTTTATTTTGCCCCGGTATCAGCTAAATAGATGTTTTTAGATGGATTCAAATTGATTTCATTGTCAGATGTATACTTTTGTTCACACATTTTATGATTTTTTCATGTGCACTGAAATATAACTTTCGTTTATTTTTGCATAAAACTTCTTTTTAATTATTTTACTCAAAAGCCGCATCATTGGTATCACTTCATCTTTCAATACGTACACTTTTAATTAAAAACAGCAAGGATTTTTCTCAATGAAAACGAAGGATTTCACCAGATGCGCAACAAAGGTATGTAAAACGAATATTGACAGTTCCTCAAAGCGGCTTAAGCCCTTTGTACCTCAAGTATGTGTGTGAGAAAAATCCGCACAAGACTTGGTGGGCGCGTAGCGGCTTACTGCCTAATAATGTTTGGATTTCATTTACTTCGCATGTCGCGTATCATTTGCAGATTGAAAAAATATTTTTTTGGGATTACATGATTTGCTCGGGTTAAAAATTTATGAGATTTTACGATAAGACATGTGAATTGCGTGGAATATGAAGATAATGTTTTTTTTGTAGCTTGTTTGGTAATTCCTGAGGAAAGGAACTTGAAGCTGGTAAGTATTAAGCGCCTGAAACGAAGAAGACTACATAAAAAGGTAAGTTTGTAATTAAGATTTATATTAATGTTAGTGTAATGTTAGCTATAATGGAAGTTGATTCTTAGAAACCACAAGCAGCTTTATTTTTAATTCCTTTGAAGGATCACGAGCAATTCCTCTATGTTCATCAAAAGGAGTCTATAGACTATCCTGAAGTGTCATTATGTTTTCGCTAATTAAGTTCCCTTTTCACCGTCCGTATTTTCATGATTCTTGGAATATTTCTAAATACCGAATACTAATTAGTTACATAAAGGAATATTTAAAACATCTTAACATTTTCGATACGTCTATAAATTTTCTTTGGTTGATAAAATATTAACAGGTAATTAAAAACGTGGGCAGTAAAAATCGTAAAAAACCTTCGGAAGCTTTGCTAGAAGGAGTTTGAACGGAAATTTCACCAGAATTCCTTTTAGAGGTATTAAAAAAGTGTATCGGTAACAATTTTACCGACAAATGAGATGCGGAAATAATTCGGGCTCTTTTATTACGGAAACGATCGTAAATTTATGTGGAATATATCATCAATAAAAATAATTAGCTTGTTTCACTATTTCGTTTTTGGTCAATAAATCGAATGTTTTTAAATTCGAATGCATTTCCTTCATTTTCTTTGAAAGACATTCTTGTGATTGAAGGGCTATTTTCCTCCTGAATTTAAGAGGACTTAGGACTTATTTTAATATTATTAAAAAATTAAGTATTAATAACACAAAAGCGAATTATTTAATTGACATACGAGTATTGCGTGCTGCGTCGCTTGACAACAAAATAAGATAACAAGATAATAATAATTATAAGGTACGTTTAACGTTTTATTTTGGAAAGCATTATGCAGGGGAACAGTTATACACATGTTCCCTGCTTTCTCCTCCTTTTTCGTGAGATTTTTCGCCGGAACCTAAAGAAACTAATTAGGGTGGCATAAGTTTTCTATTGGCAAGAGATATTATCTGTTACTAATCGACACTATTTTGACGGCACATACCATTGGATTTACGCATATACTACAGCCAGACGCAAATCTAAACAAAAAGGACGATAAAATTAGTGAATAATAAAAATACTTTAAACTCAGAGATACGACGCAACTTAAACAAAACAATCCGAAGCAAAGACGAAACAATCCCAAAGTGTATCGAAGGTTCTCGAAACTTTCCTTCAGTTTGCATGTCTGAAACAGTATTTGGAGTTGTAAATAGAAGTGCAGTGTAAATAGCCGAGTTCCCATCGTAAATCAAGCGAGATTATCTCGAACGCGTCTTCTCGCTGCATGCTTACTATGAATAATTTATGATATACCTTATCGTGCTGTATCATGTAAATATATGTAATAAACATACATATAACTTTAAAGTTGTGATGGAAATAAAGTGTCGGATCGCGAACTTAGGAAATTCATTGTTTGTTGTTTGTCAAGATTGCGGTTCGCTTGAGGGATGTCTAACGTCTGAACAAAAATAAATCTTAGAACGTTCTTGTTTTTATATATTTCAAAAATAATTACCCATTAAAGGTGCACACAAGCGTGGGACGTCTACGCGACAAATAGTCTGTGTCTTGAAAGATACTCATAAAGCGAATAGAATTGTACGTCACATTTCATTCTTGTTACTTTCGATTCGTCTGGTTTATTTATATAAAAATGTATTGAAAACAAGTCTGCAATTAATTTCTTAAAACTACAATTCTAGATGTATAATATGATTATTTAGCTAACCCAGAAAAAAACCTCAATATCATGTATTGATGACATTAAAGGATTCAGAAATCATGCATGTGATGCAAATTCACGATGGTAAATAAGCAGGTTCTATTTTAATACATCACAAATTAACAAAGCAATTTTCCAAGAAAAAATCCCAAACAGTTAATATACAGTAATAATTGCAAAAATACCGTTTTGATAAACGAGCTAGAACCCAGATTTATCTGCTGGGGCACGCGCGACGTCGTCCGTTTGCTCCAATAGCGATCCAGCGTGTAAGCGCGAATTTATGGACGCAGACGTACTGATAAAAATTGTATCGTCCCCTTTATATTTATCGCATTACACTGCGAACGGTCCGTGTTTTTGTTTATTCGCTTGTACTGTCACATTTATGTGAGGTTTTAGAGCTTGTATCATTTGTTTTCGACTTTTTTATTTTTACTTCTTCATTGTCTGCAACTGTTGAATGTGGATATTGATGCTGTTTCTTTAGTAGTGGACGAGTTAGTGGGTACTAAGTGAGCAATGTAAAAGTTTCAATCAAGGCTGTTAGAATTAAATTTGCCAGATACAGGGTTAAAGATATGTATGTAATACTTATTGAAATAAAACGAATTCTTACGGAATTTATCGTGAATTTGATTTAATGGTCACGGGACGGACCACGAATGCCATAAATTGATAGAAACGTCGCGAAGTTAAACTATGTAAAAATTAAATCAAATTCGCGATTAAATCCGTAATAATTCTTTTTATTTCAATGTGTAACATTCGCGTAAATCTATGAAATCATTGTTTAATAATACATCGCGATTTCCTACTATCCTTTCAGTTATAAACGCAATTTCATCTATAATATTATATACTGCAACAAACATTCCAACATTACCTTATTCCATACCCACATTCACGGAAGCATCCACTTCTATATTCAAATCCGGAGCCAACATGGGCAACTTTTTAATAATGTTAAAACTGCAACTGTTTGTTCAAAAATTGCAACAAAATATGTGTGCAGTGTTTTAGATATTTTATTTTATTTTTTAAAAGAGCTGAGAGTAATCGTATCTCAACACTGCACTCGCGGGTTTTTGGGAGCGTTTTCACGTTTTTTAGGGATTTTCATTGCGGCCTCTCCCAGTCTGCGGCGAGGTACGATTGAAATTTTTCAAGTGGAAGCGACAGGGCTTACCTCGGACTATCGACATACTGGATGCTAGAAGCGATAAATCATATTTTTTTCTATTTTTAGAATAATAACTGTGGATAAATATATTTTGTGAATGGTAGAAATACATATGTCCCTACGATTTTCAAAGTATGTCTTAGAAGCTCTTTAACTTGCTTATATTTTTCAAAAAAATTGGCATTGGTTATAATTAACAACCGTTACTAGACTAGTGTCGCAGACTGTGGCCTAAACCCCCTCAATATAACTCTCAGTTGTAGAGTACTCCCGTGATCAGCAATAAGCGACTATGGACTAGTACAGTGAAATTACTCAATAATCCTTAATAATTCCATCCTCTACCATCGTCCATACGCAAAATAATCTAAAAGACACCTTATTTCGCAAGTTTACACAAACCTCGATGATCAATATCCATTTCGCTACACTTTTCTCTTTGTCGCTTATAAAAAGACCAATTCTATCACTTCCAGGTGCGTTACAGTCGATTCAACGCGAGTACTTTAGGGTTCGACACAATAAATATACTGCTGGGACACGACTCTGCTGTCTGCGGCACTGGCAATTGAATTTTTATCCCGGCTTTATACCCATCGGTGCCAATAAAATTGTATGAAATAAACAAAATACTTCATCGACGAGCGCTCGGTTTAAACTATAACGTGTTATGATTATGACCTGATGTGATATGGTGGGAATGATGTTGCGCTTTTTGGTGTGGGTGTAGTTGGGAATTAAATTTCGAATTCAAAATTAAGATACTTAATTTTTGCAATATTTAATTTTATTTATTTAGGATCGCCAACATAAAATACAATTGCGAATTGTACATTGAAATATACAGAATCAAATAAAATTCCTGTTACAATTATAGGCAATCACGACATGAATGACATATTAATTTTGCAGCAATATTGCTTCAGTTCACCCAGCAATTTATTGCAGAATTTTACTCAACGTAATAAATAATAACACTTCTTCAATTCACAATGATTGCAAAACCTTGCGCTAGAACGCAAGCTGATCTAATGAAAACTTCAGAAACTACGAGTACAGCTAAACTATTTTGTCCAAAAATGTATAAAGGACAACACATGTAACCGAATACCAACATATATTATTTACAGACAGATAGATACTGTTAGAAGAAGAAAAAGTATCCAGTAAGATCTTTGTCACGTCAAAATATTAATATTTGACTTAACAATTCCACACAGAGCTCTACGCATATCGTGTGCAATTTTTCCATTCTCCCAAACGAAATCCCGAATATTCTGATACTCGTTCACACTTCTGTTTAATTTTGCATCAAGGCGCTATAAACCACAATGGGGTGCTTGTTTAAAATATCGGTTATTCGTGTCTTGCGAGATTGCCTATCTATATATTATGGAGGAGTCATGACTCAATAGCTTAAATGAATTGCCTCTGACCTGAATGTAAACTGCGATATTCTTTTCAACGTGTAATTCTTTATAATGTTTTGGGTTTTACTGTAAGTTGATTCTTTAATGACATCTTGATGCGGAGTAGTATTTTAGTTTCTCGGTATAGTGGCTTGAAAATGTTGGGTAAATAATGTTATTTAGTGGTGTCGAGGATAGTAAATTATTTTAATTTAAGGCGTGTATTTATGAAAAGGTCGTACATAAAACCCTTGGTAAGCTTCATATGACTACGCAAAATATAAATACTTAGAAGTACTTTATCAAATCGTTATTGAATCATACTCTAAAACGAATTCAGAACCATCTCAATTTTATTCATAAAAATATATATTTTAACTTGTTTCTAGTGTTCTAACTACCAAGAATTGTTTGCAAATTTATGAGACAAACTTTGAGAGACACTCCAAGTAGTTGAAAGTAAGATATTTTTATCTTAGAGTGGCGTCATGATAAATTATTCATGCATCAGTCAGTGGCGCTCTCGTTCATCTCCTAACATAATCTGTTATGATTTATGCTGGGAAGTAAACGCGATGTTTTTACAGTGTTAGATACTTGATGTAACAATATTATATGGAAGATATATGATAAAAGAAAGGAAATTATCGCGCTCGTAACCAATTGTTATCGTAAAACTGACGGCCTTATTCAAAGACAGTTTAAAACCTATTTAATTATCGAATGTTTTGTCCCTTTCGAAAGACTTTCGAATTCAGCTTGGGCGAAGAAGACGAAACATTCGATAACTAAAATAGGTTTTAAAACTGTCTATGAATCAAGTCGTGAGAGTTCACAAAACAAAAATATTATGCAAATATACCAAACTAAAATAGGAGTCACACATACCTCCAACGTGGTATACCATGACAATCCTATGAATGTATCAGGAATAAATATTCCTTTATTTACTACGGAACGCTGTCCACATATTTTCTCACCGCCCGATGACTTTCCATAGTAATTCAAACAAAGAATATTTTTTCGTTAAATTTTTAATTTTTAATCGATCTTTTGTTCACTTCAGTTCTTAATTATTGTTTTACAACAATAATGTTTTCTTGATTACAGTAACAAATCACAAAAATAACAAACGTTGGATACTCTAAAGTATAATACATTAGGCAAATGAAATCACAATAACTACTAGGGGAATTTATCGACGTCAGTAACGAGAACCCGATTGAGAATCGAAAAGTAACATTTAAATTTTCATGATTTATTTACACTTAACGTAATTGTGTATTGGTTGTAATTGCATTAGTTAGTGATCGACGATCGAAAGGTTAAACAAGTTGTTCACATCTATCGATATTGCGAAGTAATTCCAATATTTGCTTTCAGTTTCCAAATGTTATTAATATATGAATTTGGGTTTGGGAGTGAAATGAATATTTAACACGATAAATGTGTATGGATATTTATTTATTCTCTTACAATGTTTGAATGTTTTTAAATTGTCAATATAATGTTGTTTACTATTCATATCATATTTATATCTGTAGAAAACTCATGCTTATTTACATTATACGAGTACATTTTATATCACACATTGCGGTAATTTATAGCCGAAATTAATAAACGGCTGTAATCGCAACGTATTACAACTACGCCACCGAGAAAGCCACATATATTATAGACATACTATGATCGGTTATTGATTTCATCCATAATCATCTATCTATCTATAATATTATTTTGTAACATATTTTATATCATGTTCTATGCATAGTCCTATTGCTGGGCACGGACCTCCTCTACAATCGAGAGTACAGTTGAGAGGGGTTAGGCCATATAGTCCACCACGCTAGCCTAGTTCGGATTGGCTGACTTTACATAACGTAGAAATTCTTTAAAATCTCTACGGTGTGCTGGTTTTCTCACGATGTTTTCCTTCAACGTTATAGTGCGTGGTTACTATCAATACACACATAACTCTAAAAAGTCAACGGTGTGCCCTGGGATTTAAACCAGCGATCACCATAAACATGTTGGCAGTCGCGTCTGGTCCGTTACCAACAGGCTATCACGCACTTTGTTCTACCATCGATCAGCCATAGGAAATCCACTGCTGAACATAGGCCTCCCCCAATGATTTCCACAGTGACTTGTTGGAGGCAGCCTGCATCCTTGTTCTATGTATTATAAATAATAATCTAATTACCTCCTCACGTAAACATGCCTTTTAAACTTTCCTAGAAGCTAGTTCTGTTATTTTTCTTAGTATAAAATCACGTTCCGAAGCTACGTCTGGGCGCAGACAGACCGAGTTTATATCTAAATACACTGTTTGAATGGGCAAAAGTTTGTATATCATAGAGGAATGTTGTTACAGACGGGAAGTGCTGGGAATCGGATGAATTTCCATATTAAAATCCGTATCGGTGCACTCCATTATAGTGTTCAGGTATTGTGCGCATGATGTATGCTTTCCTTACGCCCCTGGGTGCGTGGGTACAGAATGGTCGTTTTAATTTTTTCTTTAATATTTATTGGTGTATAATTTTTTGCACTTCTTGTTTATGTTTATTTTTTTTATTTTAGCAAATATTATTTTGGGTTATAATGAATTGATTGGCATCACGGAGGAATTGTAAAAACACACGGCGTCGATTTTGCATACTCGTACATTTTACATAATGTGAACCGGCTGAAAAATGGGATATAAAAGGTCACACTTTTAAAACGGAATATTTATCAATTATCAGTGTAGCTTGAACATGGAATATTAATCCCAAAGTGTACGTGCATTTGAGGATCATCCGACTATCTCTCTCGCATGTGCGCAGTGTAGTCACAATGACGTCTCAACATACGCCTGAAGTTTTAGTTATATCTATTTACCAGTTTCTAATAATTTTAACGTTCTTTTTTCTAAATAGATCTAGATAATAATATCTATATGCGTTCTGGACAATTCAGAATATACAAAAATTGCAATAAAGTCCAAAAATTATCCGCAAATAAACCAAGAGTAATTTAAGCCTTCTGAATACATTTTTCTAGGTTCACAGATGATTTCTCTTGAAATTTGACGGGCGAATGGCGTCGCCAAAACGAGGGGAGTAAACTATTTGCGCGTGGCTCAGGTGACATTGTGATTGATGTACGCGCTTACTTTGGTTAAGATCCTGGAAAAATCACCCTGATAAGCTTACCGTTAAATCCTATTTCATATCGCATGATAATGTAATCAGCTTGGTTGACGCGTGGATGGCTATTTGTGAGAACGAAAAGTTTATTAGTTTTGGCACTTTTTTTTATTATTTATTTTTATTTTATTGTTTACAATCAGTGGTGATTACATTACATTAAGTTACGTTACAAAAACACTAACAATAAATTAAACGTATTACCTTTAGTTGCCACTGCGTCCATTGACATTTAAGAAAAATAGAAACTAGAAATTAAAAAAAATGTTATCATATTAATACATACATAAGTGCGTGGTGGCCTGTTGGTAAACGGACCAGACTCGGCTGCCTACATGTTGACGGTGGTCGCGGGTTCAAATCCCAGGGCACACCTCTGACTTTTCGGAGTTATGTGTGTATTGATAGTCAATCACCACGCACTTTAACGGTGAAGGAAAACATCGTGAGGAAACCTGCATACCGTAGCGATTTTAAAGAATTTCTACGGTATGTAAGTCCGCCAACCTGCACTAGGCCAGCGTGGTGGACTATATAGCCTAACCACTCCCTATCGATTCTCTCGGTTGTAGAGTAGGCCCGTGCCCAGCAGTGGGACGTATATGGGCTGATAAAAAATAATAATTAATACATACACATACTAGGACTTGCATGTTGATGTGGGATTAGGGTTACCTGTGTGGCTAGTATATTTGTTTCATAAATGAATTCTATTGGTGAAGAATTTGTTTTCACCTAATATCTTTATCTACCAAAATTAGTATAAGAAAATTACTTAGCAAGTTTAAGAATAACCTTATTTATGAGTTCGCGGTCCGCTGTTTGTCTATTTCGGACAAAGCATAATATTATTAAGCGGCAAGTAACATCCGATTGCGAAAAATGGAAGGAAGGGAGGGACGCCTTTACCCAACAGTAGGGCTTAAAGGGCTTATAAGAAAAAAATACTATAGGGTAAATCGAAAAAGATGACTTCATCACCGGTGTCTATGTTTTCAGAAATCCAATACACGACATACAATAAAAACATACCCTGTTTTTGGTAATCTTTTATGCTGTATAATAAAAAGATACTTTAATATCTCAATATTTCATATTTATAAATCTAACTTTATAATTTAATTGATTGAATTTTTAATTAAATCGTCCTGTAATTCAGCATTCCCAAACTCCATAAACAACGTAACCAATTCCACACAGCGAAAGTATTAAGCATCCTAAACGGAAAAACACGAACATTAACATTTATCACATTATAATATTATGACTAACTGTTATTTTATGACCGTCTAATGGTCCGATAAGGGCGTTTTATTATTCCCTAATGGCTTATACCTGTCTTAGAACGGCAAGAAGACGATGCGTTATGACCACGCACACCGATTTCGCATAATGGATCCATCTTTATTGTCCAATCGTACGGTAAAATGCTTTATGAAATAATCGATGGATCATATTTTACTAGTAATGAAATTGGCCTTTTGGTGTATGGTTTTCTTACTAATGGGTTAATGAAAATGAAGTGCGGGTTTTTGTATAATTTTGTATTTGAAACAGGAAGAGTGAAGGTACTTTGAAAAATCATGTGGATTATTTGTGTGTTTGTGTTTAATACAGGATTAGTGAAGGTAATTTAAAAAATCATGGTATGTCGAGTTTCGTTTTTTTAACTGAGCTTATCCATTAACCATAATATAAAGCAATTCAGCGTTAAATGTTTTTTTTTGTCTTAATCAGTCAGTAGCCTCACTTGTAAAAAATGATTTCATTACAGGCGAATTTAGTTAGTTACGTTTTAACCGACAGCTCGTTTCGTAGGTTTTCATTCTTTCCATTCTTAAAAATATGATCTGAATCATAACGTCTAAGCAAGGTACTTTTTATCCTATTCAACGCACCGTTCCTGAAGTATATCAATGATTAATTTGACCGAGTGCATGAGTTATACAAGACAGGGAACGAAGCTACAGCCTGTAACAGACGACCCAACATGGTGCGGCTGTACCACCGGTGCGGTGCGTACGCAACAGACGAGAGGACAACTAGAAATTACTTGTCGCATGGTTCGGATCGAACTAGCCGACAGATAATATTAATAACTATGTGCGACTGACTGCCCTCCACACGATCAAACATAGTCTAGAGCGCACTAAGTTCGCGGTTCGCTCCGTTTGTTCGATCGTCTATTACGGGCCTTAAAACGAACTTCTTGTATAATCGTTGGTTAATCTTTCCAAGAAACTTTAATTTCTATTTAAAGATTCGCAACGCTAAAATATCCAACATAAAAAATGTCATAAATGAAGGACTGGCAGGTAAACATGGTGCAGTAATACGATTCGTCTGCGACGCAATAGTATGACCTACTTCCCGGCCCTCACCACCCTCGCGCATGGAGGGGGATTAAATAACGTTCAATACGTAATACCAGGATGCCGGGGATATCGATTTTTAAATATTTTTAAAATTGCGACTTGTGTTTGTTTTAACTATCACAGTTCCGGGTGAAAGGTCACATGATTTTGAGACGTAATTCATAAAGAATAGATTGTTTTGATGGGCAGTTCTTAACTTTAATTCTGAATAAAGTAATATAGTACTCAATAGCGTATAGACAAATAGCGGTTTGTATTATTTCCGTCAACCGATTTGATATTAAAACATAAGAGCAAATTGGATAATAGAAATAAAATTAATACAGTCTTGTAAATATTATTTTGTCAGCAAATTAAGTTGAACATACAGAAAAACCCAAAACACCGTCACGTAAATCTTTTGTCGTATACAACTAACACGCTTAACGAAGAAAAATTAAAATAAATTGAAATTCATTACCGAAGTATGCTCTTTAAAATACAATAATTCTAGCACTACTCGTTCCTTTGTTGAAAATTGATAACACCGTTTCATAAAAGGGAAAACTCGTATTTCAATTAAGTTCGCGAAAGTAAATTAAAAAATATCCCGCAATTAAACACAACTTCATCCTGGGAGTGCGATTTCTTAGAACGAATAGTCGCCGTGGGAACTTTAATGTAAAACCGCATTTGCCTTGGAAAAAATAAAATATTTCACAATCTCTGTGACTGCTTTTTAATAAAATGTTTTTGTGAGAGAGATTTTAAAGTTTTAAGTTTTTATGAATACGTTTTGAGCATAATGTGAATTTAGTGTTAAACTTTAATATAGTTTACAACAATACTGTACTGATGGTAATCGTAAGTTCGTTGGCTTTGAGGGTTATCTTATGTAGGTCTTGGTACGTGAGGGGCCAGGGTTAGATGGTACCCGTCCTGATATTGGCCACCTTAGTAGGTAGAAAAGACATCACAATTTCAATCCGACGCGATGTTCCAAGTATAATTTATAGAAAAGTTATATGTGATTCTCATTTAAATTTTTGAAAAGTATGATCTATGAGATGTTACATGATTTTCCAAAACAGACGACGATGGATCACCAATCGTCGCAAAATATCGACGAAACATCAAAGAAAAAAAAAACGCTTCTCGCGCCCCGCATCCAGGCTCCATCGACTAATGAAAATGAGCGTTAAAACTTTTGCTGGTGCCAAATAAATTCATGTCTTCTCTATTTCGGTACTCTTTGTACCACGTTTTTAACAGAGTCAAACTTTTACATTATCCGACACGCGATTGGCAGATTTTTCGACACTAAACTTGGTTTGGAGTATCTATTTGAAATTGTTTTGTTTTTGGCTCGGTTTATGCTAAGTTTTATGCGGCAAAATAAAAAACTTATAAAAGTACTAATCAACGTACAAAAACATTTTATTACAAGACATAGGTTGAAAAATAAAAGCCACGTCTAATTGACAATAATATAATATTTTTCAATCTATAAAATATTGACCAAAATTTAAAAAAAAACTTTGCAGTCGTATATGTACGTTTGACAGCCTCGGTAGCGTAATGTTTTCTTACATTCCATTCCTTTGCAGTTGATTGGATACCGGCTGTAAAACGTATACCTTGGAGTGGGGTCAGAACTATATAACTATAACTGTTCGATGCTTTATTATAATAAACAGTAAATATCTGAAACCCTACGGTTTCCATACTGAAATTAAAAATCCTCAATTAAAAACAAACAAGTATCGACTATCGTATAGCTGAACACTACGATGGTAAAATGAGAAGTATTCATAATCGACGACGATGCATGAAAAGAACAATAACAGTTCGTATCGTAGTAATTAACTCTATATAACCTGCCTACCCCAAAAGTACAGGCGTATTAATCTAGAAGCATACATATGTTTCCGTACTGGCTCAAGTTTAAAATCCTCCATTACAAACACACAGGTACTATGCAGGTACAGTATAGGCGCATGCCACGGTCACGGGCGTGTGTCGCAGCAAATACGGCAACAGTCAGCGCTATATGCACAGGTATACGATGAAACCTGGCCCGGGCGATACTACACGCACAACCTGCAGAACAACACTGTAATTTATTATTTTATCGATTTTAAATTACGAACGAACTTCACACACTGCGAGTTGGAACATGGTCCTAAAATGACTGAACTATATCAATTGAACGCAGGATTGTAAAGGAGCCCTGTGAAAATCGATAGGCGATTATGGAAAGATAAGTACAGTACTGAGTATAATTATATTTTGTTTGTATACCAATTCGAAAATTCACCACTGTAACACAAAACTTTCTTAAGTCTATCTTATAATATATTTGAACGATTTAGCTAGAACCGGGAAAAATACACAACAAAGCAACAGAAAACTTCCCGCAAATAATATTGTATAACAACATACCACAAAATACAAAGTAAGAAATCGTAAAATCCACGTAAGCAAAAGTACTCGCAATCTTACATGTGCAAGCGAGAATGGTGTATAAAACTGAAGCAAAATCCCGAATAGCTTATATTACACAATTAGCAACACAAACTTGCAAGAACATCTTAATTTGTTCCGGTTTAGCACAAGTAATACGGAAAGTTGTACCGCAATGCGCCGCTGCATCGTTTTATTTTGCATATACGTCCCTGCAGACACTATCGATTTTGTCTGTGTTAGGGGGACAGGCTGATAATCATATTATATTGTATTTAAATATATTGTACGGGGGTTCGTTATGCCATATAGGCTCGTGTACAGAGATATCGATTGACCTTGGAATCCCCTCGTGGATGGATTAGCCCTTTTGCAAAGCTCCCTTTGTAGACTATTCATTATGTTATGTTTCGGTGATGCAAGGGTGAAATTAAGATTTTTTTGTTTACGTTTTGTGTTTGTTGTATTTTGTATGCCTAAAATACCTTTTGACTCGATGGTTATTGTGCGAGAATGAACAGAATTTTATGGCAGCGGAGTTGGAATGTTACGTAAGCCACATCGTTGTGAATATATCACAATTCCGTCGTGATGTCGTAAGATATTCATTGTTCGTCGTAAATGATATTTATTTTTTATATGTATAGATTGATTACTAGCTCACAAAACGGAGGATAAAGATTTTTACAGGATATTAGCAACTTACCCTCGCCTCAGAAATTAATTAAATTAAACACTATTTACTAAACATCCTATTAATATTATAGAGGGGAATTTTTGTGAGTGTGTTTGTTACTTCTTCACGCTCAAACGGCTGGACTAAATTGATGAAATTTGGTAAGAAGGTAGCTGATATTCTGGGTTACATAAAGGCTACTTTTTATCCCGAAAGTCACGTTGAGTATAAATACAAAACAGTAGTACACGAAATAACACGTCTTTGATGTGGACTGCACTTACATACACACCCGGGCAAAGCCAGGCTGGGCCACTAGTCTGCTATAATTAATTACTCAAAATTGATTTTGCTCAAACAAGTCTCTTTTACATACAAAGCTTGTCTGTTAAATATATCTTTAAGGTCTGATAATTAAAATGTAAACATCAAATAGCTAAATTTAGTTAATTAACACCATACATCGGCTTACTTCAAAGTCTTGTAAAACCTGCCACAAACTTTCGAGACACGTCACTGGAAATTTAATGGAAAATAACAATATTTAAGGGCAGTGCACTCGTATTGGCTGCATTAATTTGCGCCCTGTCAGTCTCAGGGCAAATAAACTGAAGAACACATACATCAAGCATCTATCTGTGTGACAGACGTCAGTACGTTCGCCTTTTTATTTATTTTCGAATGCAAGTTTTGGGCAAAAATATCGTTTTACTTTTTTGTTCTAGTGAAATTGACGTTGAGAAATTATTTGTGTGTGTTTTTCTTTTGCAGCTGGGTGGTGAAACACCTTTCCAAATTAGTTTTGTTTTATCTTCACAATATCCTACGTCACTCCGTATTTCACGGCTATTGAAAATGTAGTAAGGAGCAACTGAAAAACTAAATTGATCGGTATTTGAAGCGAATGTTATATTCGTGCAACTATTAATTATTTTATTACGAGATTAGTTATAATCTTACTTGCGTTTTAACACTCCTACCTCTTATTGTGAACATAAGTTATTTTTTGCCAAACTGTGCACTGTCAGTCAGTCCAAACAGTCACTTTTTTTTCTTTTGATTGCCGTTATAGGCAGACGAGCTAGCGGCCCGCCTGGTGGAGAGCGGCTACCGCTGCCCATAGTCCTCCGCAGTGCCAGGGGTCCAGCACAACAAGTCGCTGCCTACCTTAAGGAAAGTACTATCTTTAAGCCTCGTTTGAAGGACAGGTCATAGCGCTGAGAAAACACCGATGCAGGGAGTTCCTTCCAGACCTATTGTAAAATGTTGTAAGAAATATTCACGAAAACAGTTACACCCAAACAAGAGAAGCAACAAACATTTCACATCCAATTTACAACGCAATCATTTTCAAAAGACGCACATCTCTAAGCTGTCCCCACCAAACGCGTCTGCCTGTCAAATTATTGAATTAGCGGTTCGCGGCTCAGGAGAAAATTAAGCGCAAAGCACCTACAAATCACACCGCTCATACAGGGAATTCATTAAATATTAACAAACTTTCTTATAACACATGTTTCTGACTCACATGCCATGATTTAACAACGTAAGTAGTAACACACGAGCGCTCCAGTGCTAGCGGAAAATCAAATAGGCATATTGATTTTTTACTAATTTAGAAACTTTAACCTATAGTTATTGTTTCTTTTGGCCAAAGCTGTGTACGCCTATCAAGAGCAGTTAGCATTACAGTTATACTAATTGGACGTAGATAAACAAAAAGGATCCAACCCACAACATGACCGAAAATGAGTTAAGTATACCAAACTGCTCGTCAAGGTCTATATTTTCGATTAGCAAAAACAATCTCAAGTAAAACACGAATATTATGACATTAAGAAACAATAAACGCAAGCAAGTCTATTAATGAGCAAACACAAGTTACACTTCAATCTTCAATAACTCAATTGTAACATTTTGTGGGGTGGATTCTTTTTGGTTATCTACATCCAATTAATAATAAAAGCGATCTAATGTATTATGCTGTTGGTGTACCATTTTAATAAATAAATAAATAAACTTGCCTTGACTGCCTCGGTGGCATAGTGGTACTACGATATGATTGCAAAGCTGGGGTCTCGGGTTCGAATCCCGGGTCGGGCAAAGTGATATTGGATTTTTCTATTCATTATCAGCCCGGAGTCAGGAATTTGTGCCCGATATGGCGATAGGCTCGCCCCCTATCACATCGTGGGACGGAATATACAAGGCGAAACGTGGGTGTTTTGGTAGCACCTCTGCCTACCCCTTCTGGGAAAAAGGCGTGTGTGTATTTATGTAATAAATAAACTTTCTATTGCGACCGTTTTTTGCATCCATATCAACAGATTAATTGAGCGGCAAATACTTTGACTATTTTCTGTAATAATATTCTTTGTATTACAATCATCTTGAGCTACAGGAAGCCTACTGCTAAAGATATACCTCATCCGCCCAAAGACATTCTTGTGCCAATACTCGCCATGCTTGCCAGATGTGTTGCCAAAGTAACGATACTGCCTGTCATTTGACTACTATCTATATTGTTTATTCCATAATCATCTGACCGCCAGAGATATTCCGTTGGTTAGCAGGGTGCAACGCGAGTAGGTGACATTCGCTTGGGCGCCAGACGGTGTTGGAGCCATAATATATTGCCTTGCCAAGCGCAAATGCAATAGAAGCCAAATTATGACATTCTAAATTTAAATAATTAGTCAAATATTTGCTCAAATAAATTCTGCCAATACCTAAAATAGGTATAAATTCTCGCTTTCCGCTCGCACTCGTACTCCACCCATGCGCGACTTAAGCAACCACCCTCTATACTCCTAATTACTAATCGTGATTACATACGCGTCGCGTTACCGTGTTTACGTAGACTATAATTAAAGCAAGTTAATCTAAAGCGTCCCTTGAGCTCATACAAAATGCATCCGCTGCGAGGCGCGACGCTGAAAAGACTGCTTGAGTACCTTCCTTAGTGCTTTGACTTGAGAAAGGGTCTCTTGAGAGTGTAACGTTTTTAAAATATCATTCTTTTAATATTTATTGCGTTCTCGCATCCACTTTTTGTTATTAGAAATGTTTGCATTTTTGAGAATGTTTTGGTGTAGTTTTGAGGTCTGTTTTGTAAATTATATTAAGAACCGTTTCAGTATTAACTATTTTGTAAATCTAAGAGAAATATTGTAGTGCCATGAATATTGATGGTCAGCAAAAAAGATTTTTCTTCTCTTCGCATAATAACGAAGACTATTCCCTCGATGTTAAGTTCAATGACAGTCAATGACCACGGGATTACTTTACTATCAAAAATGTAGTAATGTAATTGTTTCGTGATGTCTTTATAATCGCGCTGTTAGACGTAAGTATCCATTAATTTCGCGAAGAGGGTTTGGCCTTACATCCAGACAGTAATGGCTTTGTTAACTGATGGATTTTATTACACTTAGTCTGGTTTTTAAGCACTATAATAATATACAAGTTCAAACTCAATATATGTCTGAACTTTGTCCATAGTCAGATTTTGTTAATTGAGAAAAAATATTATATGAGATTATACTTTCTACCCCTTATCATAATCACCTTCAGCCACAAAGGATTCATTGAAAATTGTTGAAAGCGGCGTGTATCGAAGTTCTTCCAGTAAACTTAACATCTGTCCAACACTTGTCGGTATATATTTATTTTCGAATAGAAAAAATATCTGAACTCGGGACAAAACCTTTTACGAATCGAAAAAATTTCAACAATTTAATTGATATAATTGGACCCAGGACCACACAGTTCACACACATTTGCACACATTTGCACACACACGCACTTGTATTTACATATAACATAATAATATATTATAAAGGTTATCGTTATTATAATAAATTCGAAACCTCAATTTAAATGCAATTTCAGGGTAAACCTGGCGCCGCCATTAATACATATCTAGTTGGCGAAAATTTCTGGCGCCAAACGTAATTATCGTAAACGCAGTTGGATTTGGTACACCGACTGAGCGTTCGATGTAAAATCGAATCAGTGTCTCGCTTATAGTGGTTTCACATCACTAACGAAGGGGTTCGTTGGTACATAAACTGGTTAAACTGCTATCTTGATGTGAATATTGATCTCAATCTTCGTTTTCAAGCAAACATTTGGAACATTTGTTTGATAAGCCATCATCGTATGTAACCTATAGGCTCACTGTAGTGATCTCAAGTTAGCTGGTGATATGGTATCCCTATCCACTACAAGCCGCCGGACATAATGCATTAGCTGCTATATTGCCCCAAGCAAGAGTGTTGTGCTTCGGGATCAGGTTTGCCCATCCAATTCGCGTGAGGGTTAACTATTATCATTGATAGTAATAATTTTACTGAGCCTGTAATAGCAATTTTTTTTATTGCATAGGTCCGGCAAGCAAGCAAACAGGTCACCTGATGGTAAGTGATCCCTGCCATCCACGAACATCCACAACGCTGGATCATGGATGTGTTGCCGGCCTGATTGGTAGGGGAGCGGGAAGACAAAATAATAGGAAGAGGAAAGGGGTATTGGGCATCATAAATAATAAATATTCCATAATAATCCAAAAGTAACATAATTAATTTTCATGCATATTCAACAAAAAAATGCAATCCAATACAATATTTATTTATTTAAATTCTTTATTGTACACCAGGAAAAAACACAGATTGCAACTAAATTTAAAATAAGTACAATCGACTGCCTTATTGCACAAGGCCATCTCTTACAGGCAACCTTTGGATGGACGTTAGAAAGGAGGGAGATACAGCAGTCTGGGGTGTATAGTTTGTGAGGCCCACAGGTATTTGTCTCGGGTCTGGGTGTTTGTGATACCGAAAAGTCTCTCGTAGTGTCTGATATCCACGACACAAGACTTAATTGATTTTAATGTGGGGTCAAGACTATGTATGTGACTGTTGGGTGTATTTATTTATTTATAGTGACAGAAGTACAAATTAAAAAATGACAATATTACAAATTAATAAAAAAATATAACTATTTATTCCGTCACTCCAATACAATTTACCCATTTCGCGCTCCGTATAATCTGATTGAAATTTAATCTCCGACACCGCTTTGAGAGCTCGTAACACGCTTATTGCACTTGCAGAATCATTTTTGGCATAAGGAATGGAAACGCCTCAGAGATTCAGCAAATGTCTTAATTTCCCGCGGACAGGATTACGTCCCGGGCTCGTTCTGATATAAATCTTTTAACACTCATTCGGGGATTTAGCAGATATTCCCGGGCACCGTGCTAACTCCAACAACTGCAATTAACTTCACTTGCTAAAGTCCCGGTAATCTCAAATAAACCAGCGAACGAAGTGCTTATCATTTAAATACGCAAATGGATGTTCCTTTTGAGAAGTTTTAACATCGTTGGGATGTTTTGTTTATTCGGTTTTCAGAATAGATTGTGAAGAGTGTGATAATTTTTATTTGTATTTTATGATGTTTCCACATGTCACTGTGGAAACATTGGGGGAGGCCTATGTTCAGCAGTGGACTTCCTTTGGCTGATGGATGGATGATAAAATAAAGAATTTAGCAGTTCACTATAAATAAATAAATACACCCAACAGTCACATACATAATCTAGACCCCACACTTAGATCGAGTCTTGTGTCGTGAGTATAAGAAACTACGAGAGACTTTTCGGTCTCACAAACACCCAGACCCGAACCAAACATTTGTCTCGGTGCGGGGATCGAACCCGCGGCCTCTCGTGTCGCAGCCGATATCTAACCAACTGCTCCACGGTGGCTGTCTATAGTGGAAGTACATTTTTGTTTTATGGTGCGTGATAGGAATGCCTTGTCAAAAAATCTACTAGCATCTCTCAACTCTTTTGGTGGCTATAAAAATCATAATCACTTATACTTCTGTTAAATTGTCTTTCCTCCCGCTGATGGGAATTTATTTCCACTTCTCTGTAATTGTAGTTGTCTTGTAGGGATAGTATAAACACAGGGTCGGTCGGAGGCACCTCTTTATGCCTCTGAAAATAAAGTAAAGATTGAATTTAACAACGTAATAAAGTTTTTACATACATACATACATAACCACACGCCTTTTTCCCAGAAGGGGTAGGCAGAGGTGCTACTAGAACACCCACGTTTCGCCTTGTTTATTCCGTCCCACGATGTGATAGGGGGCGAGCCTTTCGCCATATCGGGCACAAATTCCTGACTCCGGGCTAATAATGAATAGAAAAATCCAATATCACTTTGCCCGACCCGGGATTCGAACCCGAGACCTCAGCTTTGCAATCATACCGTAGTACCACTACGCCACCGAGGCAGTCTTTAGAAGTTTTTAGAATGTTATAAAGAACATTTAACATCATGTTGAAAGTTTTGCCTAAAATTCAAAACAAAATCAAGTTTTTGAATATATTAATAAAGTCAAGTTAAAACTCAAAAGTCGCTTAGTAACACTGATACTTCAAAACTAAATGTAATACAGAATTATTTTTGTTACATTTTATTTTTTTCATGCATTTTATCATTTTGTTTTAACATTGAAAGTATTTTTAGTCGTAAGTATTTACCATCGTATGTTTTTACTACTATCAATAACATCGTATTTATAACCACCGTTTATATACTTAGTACTGATTTACAGTTCAAGAAGTTCCAAAACCCAAAGAAAAGACAAGACCATTATTCAAAATTAATAATCCGCTAAATTAATTTAAATTTAAACTCTAATCTTATTCGATTTCAGAGGTAGCGCTAAATTACCAACATACAGGCTGCTCCGAAAGCAAAACACGAATTATTTTCTAGCCCGAAGCATATTTCACACGCCAAAATGATAATATACATTAAAATATTTTTTGCAAGCCGATTAAAAGTTGATGAGAATAAAAATACAATTTATCGCTACTTTAAATCAACTTAATTACTTTTTAGAAGTCATTAAAAAGTGCCAGCAAGTTTTTCAACATTGTGATATTAAAGATTTAGATAAAATTAGCTTGTACTGCGCATCTGTAGTGCCTGGGTTATGATTAACGATTTAAAATTGCGTTGGAGACGTTCAGGTCACTACTCTCTGTAATGTTTTTATTGTCACCTCAGATTTATTTTGCAAATTCAATTTTTTGATTGCCGCCGGCTACATGAGATTCGGTATTCATCTATCGATTCACAACACCTTAAGAATCTTTGTTCATTGTAAATTAAAATTTAAAAACAATATATTTCTAGTTATATTTTTCTGAAGTTCAAAAAACACTCCATACTATGCAAAATACTCCGAAAACGTTTTTTGAGACGTGAATCGTAGGTATTACCACACAAATTCTAGAACTTCTCCCCGTCATAATATATTTTACCCAAAACTGTACGTCAAATTTGATATGCAACCTTGCAATCTATTAACCATTTACTTTACAACCACATACAAAACATTCCGCAACATCTACAACGTAAACCAAAAATAAATCCTTTCAGAGCACCCTGTAAATCAAATCCAAGGAGAGCAGAGGTTAGAAACGCGAATTCATGATGACGTCACCCCTTGAGGTATCGCCAATAAATCTACCAGCACGCGGCAACCATGAATTATAGGAGGTACGAACCGCGCTTTAAACTAAAACACAATTTAATAATGAGACACGCATCGATTGTTTAACGACTTCCATAATTGAATTGAAAGGGATATTTCAGTGTTTGTTTTCGGAATGTTTAATGTATTTTGTGTAATGTGGTAATGTAATTCGCAGTTCTGTTTTTGAAGTTGGCTTGTAATGTTCAAATAGTGATTGTACAGATGTGATCAGTTGTGTAGTCTGTGAGATAATGTGTTTGAAAATAACGCAAATGTTTTCAATAGATGAGATAGATGCGAAGTACGAGTAACAATTCTTAGGGATCGGGCCACGATTTTAGTTTAAAGTTTAGTGTCTGTGAGACAGCCCGCGCGGATAAATTATAGAAAAGGGTAAACACACGGTTGAAAAAAACTTGAAGATATAGCTCTATCGCACTTAAAGTACATATATAGCATGATAGATTCATGGGCGCTGTAAGATATCTGGATCATCTTTTAAAAGTATTTTAGTGCATATAAGATTATTTCATCCAGCAAATATCAGCTCTCTATCTATTTAGGTTTTTATATAAATCTTCAAAAACGAAAGTACTCAAATAATTTATTCTTAAAAAAATCGAAACCAATATAATTGAATTTAGGCAACTGATGATTTGCATGAATAACAATCCAAGATTATACCTTGCTATTGAATTATATTGCACAAATTAGACCCATTTTATTCAGGTGATTTCATTGTAAGACGCCTGGTTCAACGCCTACGCATCTCTAGTCATACTCGTATAACAAGCTAAATTGAACAAGACGAGAGACAAAATACATTCAGTACGTAGATTAAGTTTACATAAAAAATCATAGCACGCTCTAATTGTCGCCAGGAGTACCACAAAGATCTCTGTCCCCCAAGAAAATATTGACTCAGCGTGGTCCCTTTACATCTTGTCTGTTGTACAAAGCAGATTAATGTTTGTACTTGGCTATTTGCACTGTTCTTCATAAAAATGCTACCAGTTCGGATAAACAGGGGCGTGCCTTTAATAACATTTCGTGTGTTTTACGATTTTATCAACAATAATCCTTTCTGGTTTCAGCTGGATTTATTGCTTTAATTTTTACATTTGTCAATGTTTGTATTTAATGGGAGGTGTGGCTGATAAATGGCTGAGGTTTGTCCAGATATTAAATAAATGTAATTATACTTTTATCGGTGAGCTTAATAATTTTTCTTAAGTTGTTCTGGTCTTTTCGCAAGATACAAACGTTCTTTGTTTGTAAGTAGGGCTATTTATTTTGGGTAATGTTTTACATTTGCAAGCATCGACCGGTGATCTTAACGTTTTTAATTGTATAATTCACTCTCATTCTCTTTTGAGTCTGGGTATATTAACTCTACGAATTTTCGAATACCTTGCACCCTTATTCCTGCTAATATGGGCTCACCAAGACTGTTGCGGATTTATTCTTTGCAAATGCGGCGCTTGTTCTAGGATACTCTGTAAACCTCAAAAAAGAAATACATAATATTTCTTACTTCATTGTGTTAGTTTAAACATCAAATTATATTATAATTATAAACAGCCGCAAGCAGTACAACACGCAAACAATAACCCTAAAATCAAATTACAAATGACTAAAACAAAACCAAATAACAATATTCGATACTAGGAAATCATAAGATTGCGAAGTGTTCCAATAGGGGAGCAAATACACCGCCTTTGAGACATAGGAGTCTGTAATCTCCGCGTCTCCGGATTTTAATTACTTATTGGAAACTTGTGGCCGCCGGCTGTATGAGATCGTCTCGGCGGTTTATTGCGAGAATTCGCTTGACATCCACGTCTGTACCATTGTTGTCTATTTTTAGCATTTGTAGTTGATTAATGTGTTCTTGCTCCTGTTATATTGTGATTATATTTTCATTTGGTAAAGACAGGAGTCGATGGGCTACGATCTAAAAAGTAGTTTCAAAATAATGACATAATATTAGTCTAAAAATATTCATGTGTGTATTGATAGTCAATCACTATAATGGTGAAGAAAAACATCGTGAAGAAACCTACATACCGTAGCGATTTGTATGAATTTCTATTTTATGCAAAGACCGCCATCCCGCACTAGGCCAGCGTGGTGCACTATATGGCCTAACCCCTGTCAATCGTATTCTCAGCTGTAGAGGAGGCCCGTGCACTGCAGTGGGACGTATATTATGGTCTTATACAATACAATACATTACAATATTCATGTATTTAGTCAAGATGGTATATCAAAACTTTAGTCGCCTCATATGTGCAGTGGTCAACCCATGCCAAGCTATACAGCATTCGGGTTAATTCTTACACAGATATACGATAAACAATTACGCTGCAACAAATGGTAAATACAACGCATGTAAAAAGAATACAATGGTAAGAAATTAAATATTGCCGGACAAATTGTTCAGACAGCAGTGTTCTGTGAACTTTGTTAGCGCAAATATTCTCTTAATCAAGGTGTTAACTCGAATTAAGAAACGCGTAATTTTGTAAGCGACACAACATCGAGAAACAGTGGTGATGTCCCATTGTGTCAACATAATACTAGATGCGATTTTGTCGGTGGCGTCAACTTGTATGAAGTTGTCTATCTTGGGCATCCTTGCTCGAATGGATTTGGGAGCACATCCTGTCAAACAATCACGGTTTATATACTTGAAGTATGTACGAGTATATACTTGAAGATTATTTATGTGTTCACAGCTGACACTGGTCGCAAAATGCATAATTGATATCACTTTCTTATTTTTGAAAACAAGCAACAAGTTGTTTTGTAGAAAAGATTACAATTACGATATTATCTATGATAATATTGGAAGGTTTAATCTTAAAGAACAAGTCTTAAACACTAAAGGCTCTGCTTTAAATCATATATGTATCACATCGAGGTAGATATATATCAATGAAAGATAAGTAAATTAATAAATAAACTAACTGTAAATACAAAATCCACTAATACTTGATATTGACACAACTGACATTAATCACGTTAAACTTTACAAAGAATTCACAAAAAATCTATAAACAGCAAAACATTCTCAGAATAGAATAATGTATACTAACACTATACTATGTTATGTATTGTTAAGGATATTTTCTCTGGAGTGAGCGCGGTGCCAATGACTTCTTTCAATAGACCGTTGGCAAATATTGGCACTGAACGCTTTGATCTTAAGTCGACGTTCATTTCGAGCTAACGTGTGCTTTTAATTAAGAACAAACAAGACGTGCTAATCGAAGCGAGACGTGAACATAGGTAAATATTAAAATGTCGCTGTTGGCTTGACATTGCTGCTATGCCTTATGAGTCATTTTAAAGCCAATATTTTGGGTAAATCTCATTAACGGTGTAAATTATGACCTACCCTTTACGTTGTTTAAAAGATCTCAACATATTTTAATTGGATTATGAAAAATCTATTTAGTCATACTAGTATGCTATAAATAAAGGTACTTTTCATACGTTAACATAATTATCGTCATCATCATCAGCCCGTTGCAATTCACTGATGGACATAGGCCTAATATAGGACTTTAACATAAAACGCGAATAAATTAATTTTCCGTATCATAAAACAAATTTGTTCTCGGACACTCAGTACTCACATGTTTCTTTACTATGTACCCCTACACCTCAGGGGATGATATTCATTATCTTAAAATGCTCAAGTAACATCTACATTTATAATATATGTCTTAAATAATAATAATAATAAATAAAAATACCCAACAGTCACATACATAGTTCTGACCCCACATTAAGATCAAATAAGTCTTGTGTCGTGGGTATCAGAAACTAAGACAGACTTTTCGGTCTCGCAAACACCCAGACCCGACACAAATATTTATAGGCCACACAAATATATGAGTTGGTGCGGGGATCGAACCCGCAGCCTCTCGTTTTACAGTCAGCGTCTAACCAACTTGGCCACGGAGGCTGTCATGTGTCTTGGCTTCAGATTAGCGACTTCCATCTTTAAAAAATATCGTCTTTTAAAATAGGCTATCGCTTAGTTTGTATTAATTACGTTGATTACAGCTGTGATCTTTATTTAAGACTCAGCCAAATCACGAATCACGATACCTAAAGGTAAATTAATCCGAGCCTTTGATCGCGCCACTAATTTAATTAAGACCAAATCAATGTGCAAATAACGAAACATTTCACTAATTCGAGAAACTGTTCAGGTGTGCAATCTTATTCTCTTTGCGTCTAACGTACAGCTTAATCAGCATTACAGAATTCTCGAATAAAAAAGATGAAACTTTTTTCTTTCCAATGCGCGATTACAAAGAATTCAATCTATAGGGGATTAAGAGACAGAAACAGAGCACTTCGCAATGGAAACGCTATAAGTTCGTTTCGTATAAACATCGTCTAAAACTTAATCACGATTCGTCTCGGTTTTTCTGATTGGAGCAAATTAAATATTTTCTCACGTTTTATTGATGGAATTTCTATTTATCTAATTCTGATTGGAACTAAGCATTGGTAATTGACAATTTGAAGGCAATTTATTTATTTGGTTTCTTGTTTCTTATTGTGAGAATAGTTTGGAAGTTCTCTTTCAGTCGCCGTCTACGTCTCCTTCAAATTGTTTAAAAGTTGTTTATTACTAGTAAATCTTTATTTTGTTTCCAGTAACTACTTTGTCTCTGAAATTTTATTTCAATTTAAGGTGGATTCTGATGAAATGTAGGTTTTAAATTTTTAATTTTTTGAATTCGATGTAATATTCGTATGTATAATGTTTTCGAGAACAAAAGAAACTACATTTTTTATAGTCTACGTATGAGGTCCCCAATGAGAAAGATTCGCAGACACATGCCAGTTAAGCCCAGATTAGGTGCCGTAATCTCATTCTAATATATTCCTAAGGAGATATTCTAATGAAAAAATATATTTATTCTAGAATCACTAAAGAAATATTGAAATATAAAGTATGAGGTAAACGAATTCTTAATGTCATAACTCTAAAAAGATCTTGTAATTTTAAATTTCCTTTCACATTTTCCACCATGATAGCAATTACGCCTACTTGCTTGTATGACTTTATTTTTCGCTTTATGACGATCCTACTAATTTCAATAATCTAATTAATTCACAGCATCCCTAATAACACACCTTAGTACATAATATGGAAGCCGTCGTAACCGCAGGAACTCCATATGTACTTTAACTCTAATCTGCAAGTCGATAACGTTTTCGGCAATTATCTTAATCGGATTAGATGCCTCGTGACGTCACTAAGCAACGACTGCCAAGTAATCCCTCACCATAATTGCCCCATTTCATGTCATGCCTCGATAAATGGAAACATCGTATGTATGTATACAAAAACACAAGGCATTAACGTATTATGAGAAAGGTATTTTTTATTTTCATATTTTTTAATGAGCTGGTTTTTGATGGGGTAAGTTCGGTGAATGGGGAAACAGCTCGCTTGATTCTGATAACCGCCGCCCATGAAAATTTCAACAAGTGGAATGTAAGCTAAAAACTAAAAACTAGATAAAGTCCAACAATATTTTACAGCATTTTAAAACACAAAAAACTCGCAGTTGCTTTCGCAAAGAATTTGAATGAACTTGCGAATAAACATAAAATATGCAAATTATACGAAAATATTTTTGCCAACTTCATGAATTATAATTCGGGGCTTAGACGCATGGCCGGTCTTATTAATTTCACGTTCTCAATCAAATATGTAAAATTTATCTGACTTGGAGTTCGTCGACCGATCGGATAAAGGGCGTAGTTCAAAATACTTTGGAGATGCCAGTGCCAATGCGCTTCAATTTCCAATACGTTGGTAAATCCAAGGCTAGAATTTAGCCCGCTGTAGGCCGCCTGTTCCATTCAACCCGCACTGAAAAGCTTCGCGAATTCTCCGAACTTGAAAATAAATAAGTGTTCTTTTCATAATTTAAATATTTTTTGTTGTTGTAAAGTTGAGATGGTGTTATTGCTGTGTTATTCTGGAGTTTATTAGTGTTATTCTTGATAATCAAATGTTTTTTTATTATATTGCGTATGTTGTGCTTTATATAATACAGGGTGTTATTACTGTTTGGTTTCCATATCATTCGCTGTCTATTAATCCCATTGAATTCAGACTTCGTAGTATCGAAAATTCCGGACAAAAAACAACTGTGAATAGAGAGTAATGAAAAAATATGCATTTTTAATCTGAGTGTAGTGGTATCGTAATACGCACGACTATTAATATGGACGTATTGAAACTGTTATGGGGTGTATACAAAAGAAAAATTTCATCAAAACTATTGAACCATCATTTGTAAATAAACGAAATATTTATCAACAGAATCTGCAATTATTTTTATCTTCGACGCATCGATTTAAGATTATGCTCATTCAACCGCGTACAATGGACGTTTCTGAATCAATTCGGCCTCAAAATATCTGAGAGCAACAGATACCAAGTTATATTGATAAAATGACAAAACCAAACGCGTAAAGACTTAACCCTCGCGGAGTGAGGCATTAGACACGTTTCATTGGCTTCTCAAGTGCTGATGGAACTGATTGCCCGGCTTTGCTTTCACAATACCCCCTCACAGACTTACAATATTATAACAACCTGTGTTCCTCCTAATGGAAAATAAACCTTAAGCTGTCTTAGCAGGGTTGCAAATTGTGAGCCAAATCCAATTGTTTTATTTGGTTATTTGAAAAAGAATTACTGCATCTGCTTAGCCGGATTTCATGTTTCATTGATTGGCATTGTTAAGAGTCAAGGATAGGGACTTGCCGAATGTTTCGTGATGTCGGATTTTCAGAAAATAGGCACAATTATTTGATAACGGTTTTTTTTGTAAAGAGGGTACTTTTGATCCTTATTTCAGATACCGGGTTCCATTTTTGATTGACATGAGCTTGTTGGAGTTGAAATTACTTATACAAATAGTTGAATTTTGGAAAAGGATCACTGTTCTATTGTCTTTATAAACGGGACGTATAACATGAAAAAAAATACCTAGAACAATCACTAAGATATATCAAAGCATTCTGTATATCCCTTTCCTCCTTCCGTCTTGTTTACTTTCTTTCTCTTCCAATTTTGAGAAGTCGGTAACGCACCTTAGATCCCAATGATAAAGGTATTTATTAAGCTTTTATTATATATAAGTTTACCATTTACTTCTTCGCCGACCATAAAATACATTATAAATCTTATCGTGCTTCCACAAAGAAACAAACAATTCACCAACTCATATTCCTTAGACGAAAAATCACAAGCAATATGTAGCTAAATAAAATATAATAATTACAACACAAGGGTGGACTTACAAAAGAGTACACAATAACAACACGACATTCATATTCCTTGATCTAATAACATGTTCGGACAATCGAGGGAAAGCCTCGGACCAGTATTTAATAGCTGGACGCAAATACATGTATTTTATGTTAGGGGACTGCACAAAGGATATGGAAAGAATAAAAGGAATAATTATTTTATTTCATGTTAATCTCTGTTATTACGTACGGGTATTGTATAGTCTGCTTAAGCTTGAGTATTGAAAGGGTAAACGAGATTATACATTTGAATTGGATTTTAGTTTTTTTAAATCTAGATGAAAAAATGTTTTGAAAGAAATAATAGCACGCATTGGGTCCAATAAATCGTTTATTTTTTAAATTAAGTTTTAAAGTCATAAGTGTTACTTTATAAGTAATTTAATATCTTAGGAAAATGTACGGAAATAATAAATATTAACGTCTATAACAAAGACTGTACTTAAGTAAAATGTTATAGAATATAATAAACACGAGAATACGAACCAAAAAGTTGTAGAATTTTCATTTATGAGACTTTTCTTGTACTATAGTTACTATGTATAAAACAAAATTTACAAAATTAATTATACATGCTTATGTCATAACAATATAGTAATAATGCTTTCTTAGATTTACGCAAATGTTACACATTGAAATAAAACGAATTCTTACGAATTTTATGGCGAATTTGATTTAATTTTTATATTTTTTTACTTCCCGACGTTTCGATCACTTTACAGTTTTCGCAGTCACGTTAAGAATTCGTTTTATTTCTAAATATAGTAATAGTTATAGTAGGAAGCAACATACCTAAACGTATGCATATACTAAATTACCAGCAAATCCGAAGCGCTGAATAATTGGGCAGCACTGCCAAACATGTCGGCAGTTCATATTGTATAATTTGTATAGTCACCTTTGTTCTCGTGAAGGCAATATAATTACGGCAATAAGCTAGTTTGTCTGACGCGGCCCTCTAATGGACGCCCTGTGTTCGTTTTATCAAGGTCTTATTACGTGATAGCATGGAGATTGGCATTGCCATTGATGGAGGACGTACGACAATTTTTTTTAGTTTTGACTTAAGCGCCATTTACACCCGAAGAGATTCTGGCGGTGAAAATCGTATACCATTACCGCACGACATAACCGCCATAAGATTATCGTGTTAACCCTGACAATGTTTACACGATGCACCTTTTTTATATCCTTACGATAATCGTATCTTCGAGGCGAGAAAGTCTCCTCGTGTAAATGAGGTTTTAGATTTGAATAATATGCCGTCTTTAGTTTCACCAGCGTAGATAGTTTTGTATATGAAATGCAAGTTTTTTCGGGAATCAAATCTATCTGTGCATTAACAACAATTCGAAAAGCTGTGACGGGATTTTCACCATTATGTAGTCGCTATCGAATCGCCTCGAACACGAATATCCACAGCAGGATAGCGATCGATGTCTATTGAATTTTGCATACAAAGCGTTGCGACAGGAAGTTGCCTTAATAACACCACGGAGGTCCGAGGTACAAACACAATTATTGCCGTCCATGTTGCAATATGAGATTTAAGGGCAAATTAAGTGAATTAGAAAGTGGAGACCGGATCGTGTGGCCCTCCACCCCTCTTTAACATGTCCATTAATTTAGTATACCTATTACGAACGATAATAGGATACTGGACTGTTGGTTTTAAAAGATGGCGTCAGAATAGGGACATCCGAGACCTATGGAGAATTCCGATAAAAAAACTGTGGTTAAATTAAGCTTCGAGCGAGTCTAAAAACCTTGCAGCAAATAATTACTACTGCTTTTTTATATGATGCCTTTTGGCCTTTATAATAATGAAATGAAGGTAGTCATTCTAAAACTAACTAAGGGGGTGTCTAACACCTCAGTTCGCCGCGTGACCACGAAGGCTGTAACGTCTCCTAAATGTAAAAACATAATATTATCGTAAATTCACGTAACAAAATATTACATATTTATTATCTACAAACAGGTGCTCCATAGATTTTAATGTTTTGAGTTCGGAGTTCGGTTTTGTCGGTGTCTTAATGTTTTGCAGGGTAATTCGGCTATGTTAAGAAAATAATTTGGAGACAAGACAAGTTGAGAACATTACCGGTTTTAATTCTCATTTTAATAAGTTCTTCGTGACGAGAGTGTAAAATAAAAAAGTGAATCGATAGACAACATCTTCCTATGCCGAGGTAAAAAATAAAAATAAATAAAATTCAATTTTATTGCTTCAAATTAGTTACAAAGGACAAAACAATTAAGAAAGACCTGTAGTGCAATAGGAAATGACAGCTTATTCTGATCCGCAACTTACTACCAAAATAAATAGTTTTCCATTAATAATTCCTCTGTCCTCTGCACTTTGTGTGAGTTTTTCGTTTTGAACAATATGGTACAAATAGTATCGGACGAAAATTGATGACATGTCGACAAGACTTCCATAAGAGATCTCTGTTATGCTAAATATTCTTTACATACATAACTTCAAATTATTTTTAAGGTATATTAAAACTAACAATAATATCAATGGTTTGTATCTGTGTTATCATTCGTTGATGATATCTCATTGTTTCAGTTTGGGAACACGATGACGCGGGTAAGTGTTTTTTTCATTATTAAACAACGGAAGCTGGCTATTTTTTTCGTCTATTTTAAATGTGTTTTTATTTCATAGACAGTATTATAGGTTGTAGTAAAAATAGGTAGGTACCTACAGTGTCTACAGCTCAAAACATCACCTACATTGATTATACTAAAATTCAAAACATTTTAAAGCCTTTTAACCTTAAAAATTACACTGAAAGTGTTAATACTAATCCGAGCAGACTTAACTAAGTTCATTAAATGATTTACCTTTGAATTACTATCTGTTAATGTGGTTGGGTCGTTAAAACTGAGCAGTTATCGTAAATTTCCAGACCTTTGGTAAAAGCGTCTAATACTGCCGAAGTGATTAAGTACTGTAAAATATAGACAAAAATATTTCAAATAACTTTCTTAGTTACGACTGGGTTGTAATTAAGGTTCTATGTATTTTTAGTAGTGATTTTTACAGCTTATTTGCGATAGGGCCCGCATGCTGGGTGTGGGAGGTATATGTTTAAGCGTGCTATCGAACCCGCATGCTAGAACCGTTTACATTAATCAGTGTAGCTAGAAGAGATTCAAATTTGAAATTAATTTAACGTGTCCATCCACGGATTATGCTGGTCAGTTCGGAACCGAATATACAGACGGTACCCAATAGTCGACACATTTGCGTGTGAATCACTATGACTGGTTTTCGGCCATTCTGTAAAATGGTCACAATTGTACAGGATCCAAGCACTGTAGATGTTCATGGGCGGCAGTGATCACTTACAGATACTTACTTATCAGGTGACCTGTTTGCTCGTTCGCCGGACCTAAGCAATAAAAAAAATTACACATTTTTATTATCATTAATAATCTCCCAAAAAACATAATTTCCAATGTCACTAAATTCTATCTCAAGGAACTGTCAACAAAACAAATCCGCTTCCGCACCCAAAACTAAAACACAATGGGCCAAATTAACTGGCCGTTTATTGCGTACAATTTACAATTCGGCGGTCAGTGGAAGGACCTTAGGGTTGCACAATAGTGTCCCTCGCAGATCTTGGACGGTTTAAACAAGGGTTTTTGTCCCAATTACGGACAGCGTAATTATTTCCACCAACAACTATCATACGAATATGTAGGGGACACACAATACGCCAATCTCAAGCTGAAATTGATTTTCGTGTAATTATGTGGGTGAAGTTTAGTTTTTTCGGTTTCTATGAAGTTAATTAAACTTTTAAAAAATACAGTTAGTACGGCTATTGTTTTTTATTTTGATGTGGTAAACAAAAGATTTAAGAACTGCTCTACGCTTACCATTTGATTGTATTTAATTTATCGTGTGAGTATAAGAAATCTGCGTAGCGTGTGTTTAACAATTACTCGTATTGATAGGAGCAAAAAAGTAATGTTAGGCGACGGCCAATTTTATGTTCAGGAATAAGTCCACTATAGGGAATCGGATAAAATGCGGGTGTTATCAAAATTAAATGCAGTCTTGTCAGAACGATCTGGGCACTAATATTCTTCGCGTAGCTAATCCATTGCTACCTTTACTAAGCCTATGCTTTTGTTGATAAAATTCAGTCTAAAACGCTTTCCAAGGAACAGAATAAGCTATTTTTGTCATCAATCACCAATCAACAACTGATATGAACTTACTATATCCCCGCCTCAGATCTAAACATAAAAAGTAACTAACAAAACCGCAAATCTTTGTACCCTAACACTGTTAAACAACATTGAAACACCGCCAGCCAATTATCGCAATACAAAAATTCAAATAGAAAAGGTAAAAATTAATTTCTCGCCTTTCATAAAGAGCTATTAGGAATTGGCCGTACACTCGTTTAACTACGGCTGTAAACATTAATCAGCGCAATAAAGACTCTTTCATAGGAACGGAAAACTCGTGCTTTTAACAAATGCTTCCAATCAGAGCCGCTCCTTTCATTTCTAACACAATGGGTCTGGCAAAATGCGAAATAAGATCCCTAATGAAAACTATCGTTGGTACTTATAATCCATTACAGCGTATATTGCGAATGACGTGTGGGAGCTTAATTAAATCTTGATCTTTGGCAAATAGCATCCACGTGAGATGATCATATAGCGTCTGTTGGAGATGCTAGAATTGGAAAGTACAGTCACTGTACTGTATCAGTCTATATACGCCCAACTGCAGGTTACAAGCCTCCTCTACTACCGAGCCTACGATTGAGAGGGGTTATATACGTGGGCCATATAGTCCACAATGCTGAATTAGTGCAGTTGACGGACTTTACGTACCATAGAAATTCTTCCTCACGATGTTTTCCTTCGCCGTTATAGTGCGTGGTGATGGACTATCAATGCACACATGGCTCCAAAAGTCAGAGGTCATGATCTGAACCGCGAGTACAGTGAACATGTTCACAGCCGCGTCTAGTCTGTTTACCGACAGCCCACCACGCACTTACACCACGCACATCCACGCTGGTGACTAATTAGAGCGATTTGTGCGTGGCACGGCCACATTTGTATAGTTAAACCTGTACGTGATTTCGAAGGTAGGTGATCAGCTCGGTAAAGCCGAAATTCACGTTTGCGGGCTAACTGCTCAAACCAGGTCTTGTCATGAGCATAAACACCATCAGCTATGAATTTGCGCCATTCGGCCGGATCGACCGCGTTTTCCTCCCACTTGGTTGGATCTATTTCAAATATATTTGTACTATTTAAGTCTTAATAATTCGTGAAAAGATTTGAAGTGTTGTATTCGTTATAAATTAACTGGTTATATTAGCGATCACCGGCCATGTTGAAGAACTCCTCGCAGCGAGCGGCGCAAAGGAGTCGCGTTTTGAGTTCACTTTTGATTTCGAATTTTCGACATTTCTCCAATGGATACTTTCATCCACAATGAATTGCATTTTACTATCGAGTGCATTAAATTCACTTTGACATGTCAGTAAAAAAACTATCTTTTTTACAAAAAAGGGAAGAATAATTATATTTTTTTTATTAAGCAATTGTTTCGTCGAAGCATACAAAAAATTTTCATAAAATCCTAAAGATTCCACATAAAATAACATTGTTCAATGAAAACCACATATGTTAAGAAATATCCTTTTTATGGCAACATAAAACACCGCCGGACCTTTGACGTCAGCGTTTGTGGCCGGAAATGGAAGGGACAGGGGTGGACAGCTTCCGGTCCGGGCGAAAATCTCTGACAGCCGGTAAAAACAATACAGTCCCTGACCGTATTGGAAGGATATTAGGATACGTTAATCATTGAATATATGTTGGATCGAAACATATTATTTTTCCAACCTTTCAGACTTGTGGGTTTTTATATTGATATTGGAATTTTCTATTCATTATCAGCCCGGAGTCAGGAATTTGTGCCCGATATGGCGATAGGCTCGCCCCCTATCACATCGTGGGACGGAATATACAAGGCGAAATGTGGGTGTCCTGGTTGCACCTCTGCCTATCACTTCTGGTTTATTCATGCCTTTATAGGCATGATGTTTATGTATGTGTTTTTATATTGAGCGCTTACTTTATGTGAAGGACGGGTCTGTGATAATTTGTAACAAGTTTTCTTGATGCATGTACAAAAATTACTTTACCTTACAAGTAGGAGAAGAAATGGTCATGTTACGCTTTCTGCTGCCCATATTATCCTGGAGCCGAATTTTGGTTATGATACATAACCATAGATCACAGAAACATATAAATAAAGCAAACATTCAATACATTATACGTATCTCATTATACATATCTCATTTACATGGTATAACAATTGAAAATGACGTTAGGCATCTTTAACTTAAAATGAAAAACTTATTTTCCACTTTATTCTACTACAAAACCTACGAGTATCTTCAAAACCGTACTCTCTGTACAACAAAACTCCATAAAGGAATCTTATAAAACATTTTTCATAAAACATAATATCGAAAAGGCTTCACTGTCTCCTCCAGGCGAACTCAATACGTTTCGTTTCAAACAGCAAATGACGCCATTGAGAAAAGCCTCAGATCCAAACGAATAATGTTCGCCATACATCTCTACAACTTAATACACTGGACGGATCAAAGGCCACATACGGAAACGCTGCAGCTTAGAATAAACCAATTATGAGTGAAATATTAGGGATCAGTCCGGTACGGGAGTCTTTGATCACACGGGCCCGCACATTTCTTTCTCACAGAAAGCCACGGCCAAGCGAAACTCTTAATAAATTACAGAAATTGGTGGCCACCAGACTAATACCTCCGGAATGGGGAATAAGCCGGTCATAACGTCGGTTAACTGCGCGTGCCGAGTAATCATTTCGGACAGGATATTTACTTCCGTCTGTTGTTGTGATATATGAGAACGGGCCAGCTTATTAAAGGATACCGCGCGCAAGGAAATCATTTTTGTACGTAATGAAATTGCGTACGGAAAGTAGCCGCAGTATAAATAAATTAAGAGCGATCAGCGCTGTGACGACCGAAATGCTACTCCGTTTTCAATTACACTGAAAGCCGGGGACGATATGGATATTTTGTGAAATGGGAAAATAATCGAATTTTGACTGAATAATGAGAGGACCCTCGGTGCGCCGATGAATGGCGGACAGGCCAGCATGGCGACACAAAGGGTATTTAACTCGCACTTAGTACTTTTTGTCCGACGCCCCCCGCTGCGCGCCTCCCCGCCCCCCTCGCCTCCCCTCTCGATTATATTGTCGTTATCGCCCTACAACGTATGCAGAGCATAACATGTATTATCTCTATTGCCAGTATCCATTTACCCGATTCCGTTCGCTCCTAATCCTTTGATTTATAATATCCCGTTGAAATATAGCCGCTGGCCGCAATTTGTTTAAATTATTCCAACAGTCAATTAACGAGATAGCTTTTGGCGCGATATAGGTCGCGATGCGCCCGTGCGTAACAAACGAACCGAATTTGTTCATTAAAATTCACAAAGTTATTAAAACCCGTATTTTTTCGCCCGAACGAGCGAACATTTTCAATCAGAAACTGTTTTCGTATGTCAGCGTTTATGAGAAAACTTATTTCATATGTAAAAGTGGAAGAAAATTTATGGATCCTTTTTGCGCGGCGCCCGCATGCTTATTAGTGAAGTCAAACACACCTTTATAAAGTGGGGGTCCCTAAAATATTTCTGCGTGTATTTGAACAAGTCGAACTCGGTGCAAACATTCTATTGATACAAATAATTATGCGAGTGAGAGCGATATTTCAGCGGCGGTTTCCGCGGCGCGGCGCGGGGTGAGGCAGTTAGTTAACAAACTTTTTCCCATTTCGTTAAAAAGCAACGAGGATTAATTCTGTTGTCAGCCGTAATACTTATTTACAATAATCCGACTTGTGGGAGAACTGCGCATGAATTGTTAGAATAAATTTCATTTTCAGACGAGTATGCGTAGGGCGGGGACGCGTCTTGTTTTGAATGTCGACAAAAGAGTAAAGTATATTAACATTATTGTTTAGTTTCTGCACTTTAATGGTGAAGGAAAATAGCGCGAGAAAAACTGCATACGTAATTCTTCCTCGTATTTATTTTGTATAAGGTTAGTGACTTCCGCTAACCCGAACCTGGCCAGCACGATGTATCAACGCCCAACCCTTCAACATAGAAGAATTGTGCAATGCATTAGGTGATAGAGGGGACTAGTTTAACCTTTAGTTTATGATAAATTTAAGATAAAAAATCTGCTTTTATTTGACGCTTTAGATTGTTATATGAATAATAAATCTGGCAAATTGAGCACCTTCTTTATATGATAATTTTTAGTATTAATTACTTAATCACTTACTCCGCTGGCTTAATGATGCAAAGTGGGTCTTGGCATCCGAAACGAGAGTTCTCCAAATATGTAAGTAAGTATTAATTACTAAGTAAAAATAAATAAACATTTCCACCAATTTCTACCTTTTTCAACATCGATACCGCTACAAATTCCCAATCACCCCAGCCCTAATTCACCTACGTATGCAGATCGTAAAACCACGCTTTAAAAATTAGCTACGTGCTCCTCTCGCAGACCACGAAGCCCTTTTATAATCCCTTAGAATTTTCTCCGTAATGTGCGTCCATTCGGATGCTCGGTTTATCTTCGCCGCCCGAGTAATTGGGGCCCAAACATTAAGAGTAATTAGGGACCGATGAAACATTTATCGAATTTTTACTTGTTAAGGTGGACTAGGCGTGTTGGCTTAAGTTGCGGTTCAACTCGCTCGCTTAATGCGGGTTGACGAAGACAAATACGACGGTATTTTTTTAATAATTCTATGATATGTAGGTTTCCTCATTATATAAACTATTACCTAATCCCTCTATCTCTGTATTTGTAGAGGAATTCCGTGCGCATCAGTGAGTATTTGTGGGTATGTATACAAGGTTAAGACGCGTAAGAATTACCAAAAGATTATTTTTAATTGGCTTGGAAAATATATAGATTATAGAGTAGATAGCAGTGATGAGGGGTCATTTTTTTATGCAAGCCGAAGGCCCTAATAGTGTGTTTTACTGAATGACGAAAACTAATATTTTGTACTTATAACAAAGCATCATATTTGTCTTTGATGTGTACTCATTATTTTATAAACGATACCTACAAAATTCTCTATGGCATTCTAAGGAATATAAATTTTAAGACACATATTATGATATAGAAGGAAAGCCGGTTGGAATCGGGTTGTATGGACGCATCACCACTGGTAGATAGTGTCGTAACTGTAGATGTATATTGAAGGTATATCTTTGTTTTCATGGACCCAAAACAAGTCGAATTCACCCGCTGTTACATACTGACGCCACTTAACGTTATTGGCATTCATCATCATTCATCACGGAATACACGGATTGGTTGCAAATTTGATTATTTTCGTAGTATATGAAACCATTTTTAGTCCGACGTAAGTTGCTATAAATAATGCTAATTTCCAGATTTGAATTTAATAACGCTATTCTATTCTTTTATTTTGCATATTATTATTAGTCTATTACAATAACAACTGTCGAAACAATAAACCCGTTTAAAAATAGTACAACAGCAAATATACAAAGACGAAACTCGCTATTTGACATCCCAACGCATCAGAGTAACACTTACATTAGCATACTACGACGCCAGATCCCGCGATTAACATTTTTATTAAACAAGGATCACGGTTAATCCTTTTTTATTCGACAATTAGAAACGTTATCGCGACTGTGGGGCCCTCGTAAAGAGTTGAAATGGTTACCTATCGACTCTAATTAACCAAATTGTACCCTTTAGATAGCGCGCCCTCTGATTACGCTAGATTTTTTTCGTTATTTTATGGAGTGTTAAATGTACAATTTCCTGAAGGCTTATCGGTGTTAAATTTTGATCGTTTTTGATAAATTGCTTTTGATTGTGTATAGATAGCAATAGGGCTAGGTGTGGTATATTTTTTGTTAATTGTTATTATGTTTGATGTGTAAAAGTTAGCGATAGTATATATTTTAAACGGAAATGATTGATGGTCGAGAGTTGCTGGTTAGCATTAGAATTTACAGTTAATCATCGCTTGTTTTAACGTCAGAAAGTTAAGGTAAGAAAAACGGTATGTCTACAAGCCCTCATTTGCTTATTTAATATGCTTTGCGCTTTAAGATACAATAAGGAAAAGATAAAACATACCATAATTATATTCCTTTATTATGTGCAATAGTATTATACAATATTATCTTCCTCTGTGGTTTCCGGCCGAAACTATTGAAAGTAGGAATACAAGGGTTCTGAAGGACTCAATTGTCGAGAACTTTTCTTGATTTCTAGATACAACTCGATTCCTATCGGCTTCCCTTTTGAAAATGTTACCTTAGGCTTAGTACTCTTAGTACTCTCTTAAGCAGTGACTTAAGAGAGTACTTTCTGGACATTTAAATACTTCTTTGCATAATTTACTATAATACTCAGTCTCATATATCTCATTGCCATAAAACCGTAGTTTCTCTGATCTTTGATATAACCAATCCGACAGAATTACCTATAAAATATGAGTTTATACTTGATACGGTCATAAAGCATTGACTGGGTATAGGTATAACATACAAACGGTGGCCAGACAACGTGACCAAAAAGTTTAATTTGAAATTCTGCAAATCAGTTAGGTTCATTAAATTTCTACGTCGGACCAATAAAACTTTATCTGTGAATACATATTTTAAAATAATGAATTTCGAGTATGCTCTTGAAAATTATTACTTATATCTGCAAAATTTTATCGTCATTTTTGTGGCTTCTTTTGCTCCATTTCTCTTAGGATTTCGTACCTGCGTGTAAAAGTAATTTGAAATTTTTAATTTCTATTTTCGTAGTTTTAAGGGGGTTGTTTGAAAGTTGACTTTCAGCGGCCTTAAAAGTGTAAGGAACTGCAGATTTGCCAATCCTTTAAACTTAGGAAATCGTTTCAATATCACGAACCGCTATCGCTTCTACACTTCAACACTGACAATAAACAAGCTACATAATTATACCGAATAATTATTACTTTTCGGAATCCTGTGTATTGATAGTCAATCAATACGCACTATAACGGTGAAGGAAAACTTCGTGATGAAACCTGCGCACCGTAGCAATATATAACGCACTAGGCCAGCGTGGTGGACTATATGGCCTAACCCCTCTCTATTGTACTCTCGATTATAAAGGTGGTCTGTGCCCTGCAGCAGGCTGATACAGAATTATTGCAAACCATCTACCAAATATGCCATAACCAACTGTTATATCTACAATTTTTTATATATTTTTTTTATATCAGCCCATATACGTCCCACTGCTGGGCACGGGCCTACTCTACAATCGAGAGAATCGATTGAGAGTGGTTAGGCCATATAGTTCACCACGCTAGCCTAGTGCGGGTTGGCGGACTGACATACCGTAGAAATTCTTTAAAATCGCTACGGTGTGCAGGTTTCCTCACGATGTTTTCCTTCACCGTTAAAGTGCGTGGTGATTGACTCTCAATACACACATAACTCCGAAAAGTCAGAGGTGTGCCCTGGGATTTGAACCCTCGACCACCGTGAACATGTAGGCAGCCGAGTCTCGTCCGTTACCAACAGGCCACCACGCACTTCTACAATTACATTTACAATTACATTACAATCTACAATTACAGAAACCAATTTATATCTTGCTAATATGAAACTGCCTTTTACATATCAAATATAGTAGAATCCAATAAATTAACCACGGACAGGCTAGTCATTGCCATCGGATAGTTAATTATAACCCAAAGCTGTTGCAAACAATTTACATTACTTGTACAGGGATGGACTTGTGACTGATAGACTCATCATATTTTATATTATGAGTAACAAAAGACTGGCTCAGTTGCGTAGTCGTACCATAGTATTGTATTGTATCAGCCCATATACGACCCACTGCTGGGCACGGGCCTCCTCTACAATCGAGAGAATGATTGAGAGTGGTTAGGCCATATAGTCCACCACGCTGGCCTAATGCGGGTTGGCGGACTTTTACGTACCATACAAATTTATACAAATCGCTATGGTATGCAAGGTTTCCTCACGATGTTTTCCTTCACCGTTATAGTGCGTGGTGATTGACTATCAATACACACATGACTCCGAAAAGTCAGAGGTGTGCCCTGGGATTTGAACCCGCGACCACCGTGAACATGTAGGCAGCCTCGTCTGGTCCGTTTACCAACAGGCCACCACGCACTTTAACGTAACGCACACGCACGCACGCACGTACCATAGTACGATTTCAAATTGCACTACGAGCTAAATGTTGATACTACCTAGATTGACAGTCTCCGTGGCGCAGTTGATTGGACGCCGGCTGTGAAACGAAAGGCCGCGGGTTCGATCCCCTCATCGAAACAAAATGTTTGTGTGAACCACAAGTATTTATTTCGAGTCTGGGTGTTTGTGAGACCGAAGTTTCGTTGCTCCTGATACCCATGACACAAGACTTAATCTTAGTGTGGGGTCAGGACTATGTATGTGACTGTTGGGTGTATTTACTATTACAGATAAAATCGGTAGATAATGCCTCTGGTATTGAGTCCACCTACACACAATTTATGTAAAGTGTGAAAAATGAAATAAATGTGATTCGTGATTTCTTTTTAACTATATTCAACATAGCGCTTGAATATAGTTATTTTCACTTCGTTAACCACAAATTCGTGCATAATAAATCTAAATTTACACCCGCTAGTTTCCAATCTAATAAAAATCACAGACGACACGCCGTAAGAACTAAGGAGCACTGGAAATATGAAAAAGACAAATCGCATTCAAGTAACGCAATAATCCCTCGCCTTCACATGCAAATATCGACGCTCTCACGTACCACTTGATTTATTACATTCATGTCTCACACCTGTATTTGCCGTTCGTGGAGTCCCGAGGTGTTTTCTATCAGATGCATTCGGATTCGCGCACTCCGTCCCTGGAGTCCGACTTGACGCGCCGAACGGGCGCAGTGACGTAAAAATTTACTAGCTAGTTAATTCTAATATTACTAATATGTAGGGTATTTTTCATATTTTCTGCGGGAAATTTTAGTTTTTTTTCTTCATAGTAATGCATTTAATGTTGAACTGAACTGCTATTTCCGTCTATAAATGATCTACCTAATGATGTTTTGCCACCTTCATCACGGACCAAATCCGACACTGTGTTAGCATTTGACTAATTTTTTCATCGGCATTCTTTCCGCTTTGGTAAAAGCCAAATAATTTTATCCGTGTTAGATTATTTGCTTTCGTTTTAGACACCCTCGATAAAGACTACTTCTTGATTATACATTCCTAAGCATTTCTGTATCAAATATAATATTAATATAACACTATCAAAACACCAAATAACACGAAATATAGAATAAAATAAAAATACATTTACAGATTCTATTAATCAATAGGCGGCCTTATCACTAACAGCGATCTCTTCCGGGAAACCATTCGAGCAGGAAAAACAAAATCAGGAGACTTTTATTGAAATAATACATAGATACAAATATGTCATATTGAGATCACTAAAACACTTGTTTATTTATAAGTTTCCCATAAAAATATTTAAAGACAAAACAATACTCATCAATCTTAAAGGACTTGCATCAAACTTTCCGTTTCACCCCACACGAAGCCGTGGGAACGGCAATTTCTCTAAACCTGGCCAAGAGAGGTAAATTTATAGTCTGGCATCCATCGGGTTAGTCCCAATTAATCTCACCCGGCGACAACCAACGCCGTATATCAAAAATACTCAGTGAACCCGCCATTTTGCCTGCGATAACAATCACTATAAATTCCTAGGAGTTATTACGACATGTTAGAACTTTCTGATTGCTATCCAGAACATTGCAGTTAATACAAACGTAATGGCGTGGGAAGATGTTGTTTTGCAACACATAAAAGTACTGCTACTTTCATAACTTTTCTTTTAAATGTAACTTATTTTGATACTGTAATTGACACTAATTAAGGTTAATACGTGCATAAATAACGCCTGCACTCTTTATCTCCTACTTTTCAATCCATCTCATGGAGAGACAACCATCAAGCAACGTCTTACAGACGTAAGAAATTGCTGTAGAGCGATAAGACCGCCATTTGTGCTTTTTTAATTATTGATTCTGTACAGTGTTTATGTGTAAATTTGTGTACAATAAAGATATAAATAAATAAAGTAGAATCCAATGAAAAATATTTATCGGCTCGTTGGCTATACACCACGTCTTCACACAGTCCCCGCCATAGACATCTATATCTGTTCTTATTCACCCCTGGTTAGCGTTGTGTATAGTTCAAGACAACGGATGCAAAGAGTATGAATATGTCAATATTACAGTTACAATTTGTTTTGAGTTGGAGAGACTGTCAACGAAAGACTTTCGGTTTAAAAGTAGGGCTTTAAGATTTTTATGTCAATATTTTAATTTCAGAACCTACAGTCTTTAACTAACTTTTCACCCACTTTGCCACCGAGAGAGTAAAACACAAGTTGGTCACACTAAGTGAAGATCTAATTAATTCTAACTCCTACTTATTATCCTTCTGATTAAGTCGCGACGAGTTAAAAGCCAAGAAGTAACTGTCCCCCAGAGGCTCGCGTGGCTTCGCAGCTCGGAGTTATTTCAACTGGTCCCACTGTCAATACTGCGATCTCTTAGGACTTGCAGTAATGGACCTGGCGGCTGAATAGTGGTAATTTATATTTGTATTCAGGTCTAGAGACTCGCGTGGTATCGATTTTTGGTTTTATTTCAATGGGCCCCACTGTCAATTCCCATCCTCAGGAATTGTCGTGATGAATTTTGGGCGGCATAATGGCTCATAGGTTTCAAGATGAAGTACTATTCCATATTACTTAAAGAAACGGATTTTAGTTGACGTAGCTTATAATAAAGAGGTTTGTACAATAGATATAGCTCAATGTTGGCTGCAATTTAGTCCGTGTTCCTTTCAATAAATTAAAGAGAAGTCTCTAACCAACCCGACCTACTGATGATTAATTATCCTCAATTAAAACACGTCCCGTTTTTACCAACGTATCTCCAGACATATAATGACCCTTAAGTCGTTCTTAGTACAATTAATTAGTATAATACGGCAATTCCAAACGCAAATCTGCACGAAGTTAAGGCTAAATGAATTATGTTTGTTCTTAAAGGAGTTATCGTCCAAATTATCACTGCAATAAAATTAGTAAAGTTCTCGTTTTAGCGTCGTCACTAAATTATACTTTTGAGTTGTTAAAATTTTATGATAGCAGTTTAATTCGATGCGGGGCATTTTGAAAGCGACACGCCCACTCTCTTTAGCCGGGAGACAATAAGTTTTTACGAGCTGAATAGAGGCGAAGATTGGAAAAAATTCAAAGCACTTTTTGTCGAAATTCGTAAAAAAATGTTTTGTATTGTGAGTGGCGCACAATGGTGGATGGAGGAAATGAGAGTCTGGGCGTAGCGGGCTCAATTTAACTGTCGCTCGGTCTGCCGCCCGCCGCCGCCCGCGCGTCGCGTCTCGCCGCGCGCTGCGCACCGCGCTCGACGTCACTCGCGTATTGTGCGCTTGCCGCCTACTGTTGCACAACATCACCGTGGACACGATACTTTGGCTTACATTGATTATATGTTATAACTTTGTAACTATTGCCAACTATGATAGCCAGTAATGAAAGTGAAAGTGTTCTTATAACATCAAAATTGACTTTGTATAGCGTCAGTGCCTTAATTGTCATAAAAAATATTTTAAACAATATTATAGACGTAATAATTGTAATGATTCTGACTGATTAGGCGTAATTGGAAATTCCGAAGTTTTTTTTTTATTTTTCTTAAATAAATGTTTACCACATTACAACCAAATTAATAACTTCATAGTATCGCTTGTGATAAATGCCGGGAACAAAATGTCTGGCCGCTAGTTTTGTCCGATGAACGAAGAATGTCAGGCACACCCGTATGAGAGCTGTAATAACATTTTGACGTGAATGGGCACGCATGGTATTTAATAAATCCCCTCATCAACTTATATTGCAACTGCGCATCCAGAAAATGAAACATGGTCGCTAATCTAACCCGGCGGCGCCGTGCTTTGTGCTCCGCTCCGCTGAAATTTAATGTTTCGCCCGCGTACCTACAGCGGATCCTTTGAAGGCTTCCATATTAGCCGCCTCCTATTAGCATAAACCCCATATTGGCACCACCTAAGCTTTTAATTAATTACTGACCAGATACCGGCAAGTCCCGCTACTCTGTACCCATGTATTTTTTATTCAATTTGCACTGGAACAATGTAATTAAACAATACACCGTGCAGTTTTTTCTCTTTTTAATGTGCCAAAGCAACTGTTTTTAAAAGCGACGGCGACGTTGAAAATTCTCATAAATATTAACGTGGGGCAAATAAAAACATCGGCTGAACAAACAATCTCCGGTGAAACTAATGTATGCGCCGTATTTACTGAAGTCGCTTTTATGTTTGGCAACGGTTTAATATAAAAATTACTTTTTGGTTGGCTGTGGAGAAGTTGGTTGAAGACAATTCGCTGGGCTCTGTACGCCCTCGGATTATGTGAAGCGTGACGATACCACGCTCTGCTTCTGTGCCAGCTACTTACGAATATGATACAGTGGATTATGTAAGCTAGGGGCTTGTGTTCGATGATGACATTGTTTACAGTGTAGGTAAACAAAGACTGTAACCACCAAACTGTCTATTTGTTTATTTTAGCAGGAAGAATTTATAAGAAGCCTAATCAGGTTTTTAACTAAGAACTACATATTCAGGGGTATGGAATGTTCGTTAGGAAAGCTTGAGAAATACGAGTACGTAGTATCTTTAAAAAACTAGGCATCTAAGATTCAATAGACCTTACCATGCCTTGTAAGGTAAATACTGTAAAGAAAAATCATTATTATTTCACAGGAGCGGTAGCTGGTTATTTTCCACCAGGTGAGCCGATGCTTTGGTTGCCACTTATTTATTTATTTTATTCTTTATGGTACACAACAAACACGAAAAACATAACAAAGAAATAATCAAACAACAAAGTACAAATGGCGGTCTTATCGCATGAATGCAATCTCTACCAGACAACCAACTTATGTACATCAAAAAAGTGCATTCATAATTATATCTACTAAACCAACAAAATAAATAGATCATCAGTCTGAATCACTGATCTAATTGCTACAATATAAACCGCTGCTCATAATAAAATATCAATTAGAGCGAGCGCAGCCCTACCATGACCCGGATCTTAAATCTTTCTTTTATCGCCGGCATATGTAGACGTTTGATTCCACACCCCTCATATTCCTTTGATTATTATATTACGTAAAAGAGGGCAGGAAAAATTGTGTTCCGTGCACTTTTTGTAACGTTATAATCTATTTATCGTCAGCATCTGGTAATGAATGATGTTTTGCATGGTTGCCGAGTGTTCCCTAAAAGAACATGACATCGCTTTCATGCGAGTGAACAATCAAAAACGAATTTGCATTAAATTTGAGCGGTATTATTGCTTTTGCTTCGTTTGTTGGCGTATGGGATTTTGCGTAGCACATCTCATTAGGAACTGAAATGTTTTTTGCTTCAGTTTCATTCTTATGATTACATTCTCAATTAATTCTCTTGTCCATATGATTTTTTGATGTTGAACTCTGTTTTAGTACGCAATCTAATGCCAAAGTTTCAAATCAACTCAGAAATCGCAACTAAATAGTGGTTCTATAAACACAGTAGAACTATTTTTCTATTCATAAAAGTAAACATTTAGTCAACGACAGTGATATTGTTAATGCATACCGCTTCACCTTACTGTACCATACGGCGCGAATGTAATTGCAGTCAAAAGTTGCAAATATGGCACTTAGAAATTTTAGTCACATAGCTACTATCATTCATAATTTCACAACAACCATTCCCAATAAATATATCAATAAACTTCACATATCCATCGAAGAAAACAAAAATATGAAATGAGCAATACCGCCTCAAGCTAATAACGAATAAACGTCAATCTTTAAAAACAAATCAATGTTGAGCGTTCACGTGCACGAGGGAACGGTACAAAGAAAAGCAATTTAACAAAATAAAAAATAAGATATTGAAATTGGGAAAGGAAGAAACAAATGATACGGGAAATACTTAAATCACTGCTGTTGATGTGTGCTTCGAATGGGGTCTTCAGCTAAATTGCAGGGTTAAAATGCGTTGGGGTATGATTGTGTATCATGTATGAAAATATTAAGTGAAATTCGATGTTGTCGCAATAGAATTCTGTTCTCATAACTTTTGATTTAGAAATGATTCGTGATGGAATTCAAGGAAGTTGATTGCAACTCAAGAATTGCTGCGCTGGGCGTCCAATGTCCAGCAACCATCTACTAAACAAATTCTTAAGTAGAAGACAATCGCAGAACCTTTGCAATTAATTCATAGTTGATTTAACGGGTAAACGAACACTCAACACCAGAAGCCCTGGACCTTTAAATATTACCTAACACAAGCAAATATTTTGGATTCGTTTTACTGTTATCGACACGTAATTAACTCGGCTTTTCTTAAATAAATATTTTGCACAAACCTGATCAGTTTGTAATTCTGGATCGCAAATATTTTAAATACACGTTTAAACGAGCTCTAAAATCGTTGAATACATTACTCTCATTAATTTGCATTCACAGCACCTACGCAGAATAGAGAATGTTTAAATAAATCAAAATCTTTATTTAATACCTTGAGATAATATATTTTAAGCGCGAGCGGAGCACTCGAGCGATGACAAACGGCACGGCAAATATAAACCGAATTATGGAGATTCCATTCAAGAATAGAAAAATTATAGCCTTTGTTCACATTTATCTCGTTAAAGTAGCGTTATGGCGCACTATCGAAATTGCTATCGATAAAAAAATTGTGTAACATCGTCCAATTGAACATAAATTCACATAATTGCGCTTTTAATGTGACGTCTCATTGGGTTTTGCTTTGTTTTTTCGCAGATAAGAAACACCGGGTCACATTGATATTTTTTTACTATATTTAGTTTCGCAAATTAAGTTTGCAAGTAGAATTACTTACGTAAGGTGAACAGACGTAATAAAGGTCGTAAGAGGTCAGTCACTGGATGTAGGTCGCTTTGAATCTTGGGAGACAGCTATGCTTAGCAGAGGTCATGTGGCTTATCATGATTATACATACATAAAATCATGCCTTTTTCTCAGAAGGATAGACAGAGTGGCTACCAAGATACACTAGCCTTGTGTATTCCGTCTCATGATTTGATAGGCAAACTTAGCGCCCGAAAATTCCTAATTCAGGGCTGGTAATGATTGCAAAAATCCAATATCGCTTTGCCCGATCCGGGACACGAACCTGAGACCTCGGCTTTGTAATCATACCGTAGTACAACAGCGCCACCGAGGCAGTCTATTATCATGATTATCTTCATAATATAGTCCTTTGTCTAAACTTCTATTGTTACCATAATTCTCTAAGAAGACAGCGATATATAACCATTCATTAACTTAATCAAATATGTAGCCTTACCGATGTTAATAGATTATATTTGTAAGACTATTGATGTATAACTCAGACAGACATTTATTGACTCGAATGATCAAGAAAGACAATTAAATGTAGCCATTGAAACTATAAATTATATTTGATCTCAATTTACAGCTATTGTTACAGTTTGATTAGATGATGTAATTGTGTTAGCTAAAGACGTTAATTTTCATTCTTATGATTAGAAATTTCAAAGATTTAAAAATAATATGTGAAAATAAATAAAAAAGAAATATAATACGGTCTCTTTTATTAGCCCCCAGTTGACATACAAGTGGAATACTCAAAAACAAAACTATAGCACGTACGGCCCAACTTTTCGCATCTCGACCGTAGCGAAACTAAAGTCGTAAAGTTTATGCAGTGACAACATATTTCTAAAACGTCGAGCCTTTTATTAGACGGTGGCAGATGATCGTTGAATCCCCTTTCCTCGGGAGTTAGACTTGAGCCGGTCGCCGGTATTGCAAAAGTTTTCAGCTCAACGAAAATACACCGGAACGCTTTCAAAAGAGTAATAGTACTAGGAGATTTTTTGCACTGATTCACTCACGGATTATGTTCACACACGCGGGCACTACTCGCCAATCAGAATCCTTTGAGTATCTGAGGAGGATATTAAAGGTACGTTCCTTTACGATGGGCTCGTTGGGAAATAAATTAAAAAAGAGATACATTTCCGTTGATGCTCCGCATAATTCAGAGTGCGGATTTCCCGTTCTGATTTGTAATTTCTAATGGGATTTGAGGTGGATGGACTTCCGAAATGCGGTTACTGGTTAATGTTTATTTTTAATATTATGTGTATTATAATGATCAGTGTATTTATATAAGTAGGTAATTATTACTGATTTATATACTTCATCGTCTCAGTATTTTAGAAATTTTGATATTTACAATTCTATAAACATAATTTAAGTGTTATTTCGTTTCTAAGAAAATCGTAGTTCGCTAGTCAACTTGAATCATTAGCATCCTTGTCTTACCCGCTATTAGTTAATATTTATCTGACATCGAATGTATACGGTTTTTCGCAAATTGCATGATTTTACGTTTAACCGACACACGAATAGTGTTGTTAATATTTCTGTATACTTTTGTTTCAAACTTTCTGTCCGTATGTAAATATACAATCCAATACCTATATTAAAAGACGAAACCTTAAACCACCATGCCAACTGTTTAGCGTTACCTCACGAAACATTTGAACAAAAGAGCTCATTTATCATTATAATTGTTGACAATAACGTTCACAGCAATGTTTCAACTTAACAAGACGTTCGCAGGGACATAACTAAAGCAATATTTATTTACGATCCACAAATGTATACTACGACGTTTGCATTTTATGGTTGCAAACAATCTGTATTCGTTGTACGTACAAGTTGTAAAAGTTGGTTACTACTGGAGACCGTCTGCGTCTGTCCAGGTGCACAATCAGATAGCAGACAGACCTGACAATGCCTAATCAAGAGATTTTCTTTGTTCGTGGTCACTCTTTAGTGCATTGTTTGGGAGTTCAACGCACTTTGTTACTTATGCTTCGGTTTCTGTATTGATTGCCTTATTTGAATGTTTCGTTTCGTTTTTTTGTTTCGAAATAATTTTGTGTTTATCTTTGGTTTTGTTTTGGATTGTGTTTTTACATCTTTAATCTCAGTAGTTAATTACTTTTGTTAAACCGTTTCAAGATAGCAATATTATAATTATTGTCATCTGTTTCCATTCTAAGACCGGGTACTAAACAGCCAGTAAATAATTAAAAATTCAATTCTGACATAATGCAATGGGGAAAGTTTTGAAAATTTTAATATTATTTTTCACCACAAAGCTAAAAGTCCACAAATGCGATCGCAGGTACAGTAAGCTCGGCTTAACGAAATTTCAACTCCACTTCAAAGTCGCTTTAATCTATTAATACCACACTGGATACAAACTAGCCGGATTGCGTCTGACGTCCACTTTGTATGGGGATGGTGTAATTGGCTTTTATGAACCTATCGATCCGGCTATAGGGTTGTTGAATAATGTGATTAGGATCAGACTAAAAACTTTTCTGCGTTCGTATTTGAATACACTGGCAATACGGTAACAGATAGAGAATCAACTGCGACAGTCGATTACCTCGCCGGAATTTCGCCGGCCCAGCCGGAATTGAACCCGATTCTCTTGAAAGGTTCACAATGAGGAGTTCTGCCAGCATCGTATAAAGTGGTCGCTATTCCGATTAATGTCTCGCCACTAGCTTATCGGTTACAAAAAATACGCTATGTAACGCAATAATGTATATTTTATTTCAAATCGGTTTTGCGTGTAACAATAATAGGTACCACCCGTCGAGCTGACCCATCTCTACTATAATTATTTATTTATTTACACTTTATATAAATTATGTATAGGGGACTTAACGCCTCAGGCATTCCCTACCAGTCGAACCTAAGGTGATAAAGAGATGATATGAGATTTATATTTTTAAGTATTTGCAATAAAGCTCTGCAACTTACTGTGCTATTTATGTGAAGTTAATATTATTTACATCAAGAAATAGAGAAAGTTATACCATATTTTATCAAAGTAGAGAAAAATGTTTCCGAGAATAGAACTAAAATGAAGTAACACTCGAGTGAAAGGTGCACATTTTAAAATAGAAACTTCATTACGCCCTCGCAAAAGAAAGACTTGCACATAGACAGACAATTGAACTATATGAGTACATTCTTAGATTCCTTTCTTCAACAGCATCTAAAACAAAAATTCCGCCGCAAAATATGATATTGTTATGAGGAAAACTAAAAAGTACAGTTTAAAACAAGCGTCTGACTAGTTAAAGTCTAGACAAAGCGAGCGGTAAGGTTTCCTGCCAATTGCACTACTGAGATGCCACGCTTCTTCTATTTAAATATTTCCTTGCAATTAATTTAATTTAGTTAACAAAGGGGAACTACGGAGTTCTTATTCACAATTAGTAGAGACATAGCTCCAATCCCAACAAGCAGTGCATTGGTACTTTGGAACTTCAACGCGTTTGGCTCGTTTTGTTTCGTGTTCGCGTTATATTGCGGATATTTTCTCTTTGTATTTTTATGCTGTTTGTAAAACGTCTTAGAGTTTTTTAAGATGCTTAATGTTTGTATTTTAGTGAAGCAGACCGTACCATAAACTAATGTTTCCTTTGACATAAAATACAATTGTAAAATATTTGAATCCAGCCGCGTAAAGGCTACTAGTGAATTTAGAGCAGACCGGCGTAAATGTCAACCAAAAAGAGACAACAGCCCGAAGCCAGTTGATACTTTATCTGTATACTACATTTGCCATCAGGGGCACTGGCTGTGTAGTACGAGACTTAAAAAAATTGATCATCTTTGAGGCAACAAGCAACAAGCAAAAATAGTCGTAACTTACTGTGAACGGTATCAATGTCACATCTGGCTATACCGTCAGAGATGTAAGCGTAAACTTAAGTATTTACATATGTATAAAACTCTCTCTCTCCCTTCGGCCACGGGAAGTCCACTGCTGAACATAGGCCTTTTTTTCTTTTTTTTTTCTTAGGACCTCCACAGAGTTGGAAGTGGCCTGCATCCAGGGACTTCTTTATATAAAACTATACTACCTTAAATACGTAAAAATGTTTTCAAGTCTTACCTTTTAGATCCCACCTTAGCACACTGACTTCTTAACCATTGGTCCATTAGCCATTCTGTATATATGAATTGTATAGCTTGTTGGTATGAGCGGTGTAGCTGCAGGCTACAACAGATATGGTTGAATTTACTGGGCAGTAAGCCGTAAATACATCGACGGTGGCCCTCGGCCAACATCGATCTCAATGGCGCGAGTGCCTTTTGTTTTGACCAGGGCAAGTGGAAACTCCGATATATTCTTTTCGAAATCACTAGTGTCAAAAGATACAGCCGATATTAATGGATTAAATTGTTGTGGAAATTATTGGCCAGTGGAACGAATCGAGTTGAATTTTTTATCATTAATGTATTATCGAAAAGTGTTAAATATATTTTTAATTGTACTAACTGATGTTCTCCTTAGATTGCTCTCACCAATAGACGTTGAATAGGCGTTGTAAGAATTCACAAATTGATTTGTTTAGCAGCGGACATCTTTTAAAGAAATTTACTGATATCCAAATTAATAAATGCTAAATCCTATTCTAAATGCGCCAACTTAGCGCCCCTTGCTATTCCCAAACGCCAAATATCTATCTAGTAAAAAATAGGTCCCACATTCGACTTACATACATACATAAACTCACGCCTTTTTCCCAGAAGGGATAGGCAGAGGTGCCACCATGACATCCATATTTCGCCTTGTATGTTCGTTCTAACGATGTGGTAGGGGCCGAGTCTATCGCTATATCGGACACAAATTTCTAACTCCGGGCTGATAATGATTTGAAAAATTAATTATCACTTTGCCCGACCCGGGATCCGAATCCGACACCTCAGCTTTGCCATCATACCGTAGTACAACTACGCCACCGAGGCAGTCCCACATTCAATACATCAAAATACACTTTATAAATATCAATAGCCGGATTAAACTAAAACCGTAAACAGTATTTAATATCAGCACACACCAGTTATAACTTCTTCACTGAGCACGACGAAATCAGAACAAACGGACCCCTTGTACGAATTTTATTGTTCAGCCATAAATGCCAGGGCGCTTATTATTTTTCCCGTCATAAAACAACAAAATAATATTGTAACAATAATGTGGAGCCCCCCTAATCTCGACGAGACGTTCTCACAACGTTTTATTACATATTGTTATTCATTTTTATACAATGCGGTTGTTTTATTACTCGCGTATTATGTGCGTCTTTTAGTAGAATGTTGATCATGTATCATTATTGAAAAAATAAGAGAAATAAAAGTTGATGCGAGGGACTTTTGTGGGACGTTTCTTCACAGACCCACCATGTTGCGGTGGTAGGATAAATTCACGACTCAAAACACATTGTGGAAGACTATTTTAGTAAATATTTTTACTTGATTTGATGGAAACCTCGGGGACTTATACATATTATTACAGTGTGCACTGCAGTCACTTTCTCGTTCCTGTATAAAAAAATACTCCTAACTTCAGATTCCTGTGTCTCTCCGTTATTCGGTCTTCAAATATCTGTAATGCACCCATAATTTCCAGTCTTCTAAATGTTTATTTGCGGCGTTGCTTTCACTATCTGTAAAACCGATTGCTTGTTTAAAAATATGCTAATGTTAAAAACTTTTATTATTATTTATTCCATCTCGGACCGAGACCGACACGTCGCCAAACGCTTTGACAGAGCACTAAGGATTTTATATCGCTCCGCGTCATAACTTGTCACGTTATAAAAATATTTTATATGTAAATGCTCTCCGTAGAAATATAACCGCATCTTTATGACCGCTATGTTTGGTTTAAAATATGTTTGCGCTGTGGGACGCCTTCGGACTACAAATCTTTGCAACCTTAGAGTATTGAGGCAGAATATCAACTGAACTATTAAAGTATTCCGTAACTTAATATTCTGTATTTTGGATCAGCCCAGATACGTCCCACTGCAGGGCACAAGCCTCCTCTACAATCGAGAGTAGGTACGATTGAGAGGGGTTAGGCCGTATAGCCCACCACGCTGGCCTAGTGCGGGTTTACGGATTTATATATCATAGAAATTCTTGCAAATCGCCACGGTACGCAAGGTAACTTAATACTAAGGGAAGGTTTTTCCTAGCTGTGGAACACAGGATAGGCTAAATAAAAAACATGCAATATAAATAAAATAAATATATCCAATAGTCACACAAACAGTTTGGCCCCACTATAATATGCCAAGTATTTATTCTGTACTATAGAAAATACGAGATTTTTTGTGGTATGTGATATCTGTCAAAACGCCACCTGGGTGTAATAGTCGAATCCATCTTAATCAATCTTTTGATTTTATAGGAGCTCTATACTTAGAACTTGAAAGTACAGACTGATATAATAAAATAAAAAAGTTAAAGAATAATCTTGTGATTAGCTTTGAATAAATGAAAATTCTTTATCCTTTCATTCATGACTCAAGTTACAGAAATCAGATCACTCACATTTTCCATTCAAAATGTTTCTAATCCACATAAACATCGTTAAAGTTAATTCTGTCGCTTTTAAATAAACATACATACAGAAATGTCCTTATACGAAATAACATTAACAGTAATTGGGAACGGCGACAGTCAAATTGCAACTCAAACGGCACCGCACTAGAAATTAAATTTGCATGCACCAAGGTATATTTTGGGGCGCAATATTATCTTCTTCACATCCAAATAAATGAGAAAAAAGCGGGGTCCGGCTGGCGAACTTTTTAATTCGTAATTGCAGGACAGCGTCCAAGCTTTAAGCACCATTAACTTTTTTCCTAAATGTCTATGTCGCGAGGCCCCATACAAAATGAAATGGGACATCCTATTATGCACATTTAAATTAGTTTCTGTGATTGCAATGTACTCTTTTATTTGCCTCTGGCTTAACATTGCGTAACTTCAATGGAATTAGTCATAAAAGTATTGTAGTGGGTATGGCTAATTGTGTCTTTGTATTCACTATTTATTTTGTCTACATAGGTTGTTGATTTAAATTTTGAACTTTGGACATATTCGTAATATCTGGCTAAAACACCTTGACAAACATAATATTTGTGTTTTTTTGTTCGTGGTAGTACTTATATTCATTATATACGTCGTGATATCCCGCACTGTAGATATGCGGTACCAGATGACCCGACATGTCGCGTTATAAGTTTAGAAAGTTTGCAGAATCGTGACAAAAAACAAAAGGAATTGTTGCGGATTTTATCGCGAATTTGATTTAATTTTTACATTTGCGGTTCGCCCCGTGACCACGAAAACTGTGTGATCGAAACGTCGAGAAGTAAAAAATGTAAAAATTAAATCAAATCCGTAAGAATACGTTTTATTTTAATTAGCAACATTCGCGTAAATATAAGAACGTGATCGTGATCTGAGTTTACGTGTCAAACAATGTGTGGTGACCAGCTCTCGTCGGTAGACGCTTTTTATCAGTTTATCCTGCTGGTATAGCAATACTACGAGTACAATTTTGATTTACCTTTTATATTAATTGTCAAAACAATACATCCGACACATAACAGAAACCATTCATAATAACATTTTACCACATCTTTTATTATATACTGTAAGACCAGCAAATAAAATCCATCTAAACATTAATCACAAAATCGATTCCATACACAGCGAAAAGGAATTGAAACTTCCTACAAATAAAGCACTCAACATTTCCAAAAATCCCCATCTAACTTAACAGATACATCGCACCTACATTATTTGCTTCCCGGAGCGAATCAGGGTGTGCTAAGCATTGAGATAAGATTATTACAAATAGAGACGACACTGCGAACAATATGAGTAACGAAAGAGCGGGACGTGTACCGATTAATCCCTCTTTGTCACTCTTACGCAGTAAGACTATCTTATCTCTCGCTCTATTGTGTTCCCGCTGTTCAGTCGGCCTAACGTGCGCTTATTGTCATAGTCTCTATCTCGATAAACCTTAACTGTAAATGAATATTTACAGTTTCCATAATTACGTGTTAAATATTTTATAGGTTAAATATTTTTAAGCTTAGTGTTATTTTTACATCCCTATCAATAATTTAATAACCCAAAATCTATTAATCGAGATCACATAGTTATCTAAATACAAGATAATCTATGTCAATGTCGAGATCTTCTCTACACATAAATAGGCTTAAGAATAATATAATGTAATTGGTGTATGCCGTTGTATTTAAATTAAAATAAATAAATAATACAACAGTTTCATTAATTAAAACTTACTAATCAACGTCACCAAATAATCGAAATACGAGATAATATCGGTGTAGTCATTTTCTCGATTCGTCATGTGGCCGACTGGTTGGTATATATAGTGCGCACAGATTTGGTTCACAATGTCCGCTCCGGTTTAATACCTCAATGGCGGCATTTTCCACTTGACAATTTTATTGCAAAGTCCGCGACGTATTATTGGGAGCACGAGGGCTCTCGCAGTTCCCTTACGCTAGTTATCACATTTTTTTGATGCGTGCGGCTTTTTCTGTCCACTTCACCCACACTTTATGTGTTTTGCTCTTAGCGGGAATTAAATGTTCTATTTTGTAATTTCGGTTTGTTATTATTGACGATAAATGTAGTCAATCTCAAATCTGACTGGTTTTTAAATTGAAATTTCATACCTATTTTACGGATTTCTACGTAATATCGGTTTTTGTTAGTTCTATTACTACATTCTCGGTAACATCCGTGCTTCCGCTCTCTCTCTCTCTTCAGCCACAGGAAGTCCACTGCTAAGCATAGGCTTTCCCTATAGACAGCCACATAAAATGTTTGCTGTTTTCGAAACAGAACATTGCAAATGACAAAAATATATCGTTGTTATTACTACCCTATAATATGTCTATTAGCAAGACAACTCGATGTCATTGAACTTACATTTCAATTATACCTACGCCTATATCAGAAACACGATCGTCAAAAACACCATGAGTTCCACATTTCCAAGACGCGGTGTCTTCAAACGGACTACTTTTATGAGTTCCCGGGCACCTTAGTTGCGCTTTGATTTTCCCCTTTTTTCGGCAACTCAAGAGTCCTCGGCACGCTCCCTCAATTTAGTAAATAGTGCGCGAGTGTCCGGCGAGTGTGTTAAGTGTTTTCCACGAATTTCCTGTTTTATTTGTTGACGCTTTGGAGTGCTTTGAGGGAATCATTTGCGAATTGGGACATGCGTTTTGGGACGCATTATTACTACGTGTGTATAAATAAATACACGTAACAGTCACACACAATATAGTCCTGACCCCACATTAACATCAATTATGGCTTATGTCGTAGGTATCAGCAAGAACGAGAGACTTTTCGGTCTCATAAGCACCTAAACCCGAAACAAATACCTTTGCATTACACAAATATTTATTTCGGTGCGGGGATCGAACCCTTGGTCTCTCGTTTTACAGCCAGCGTCTAACTAAACTGCGCCACGGAGGCTGTCGAATATCGTATTGTGTAGGCATATAATCACCTATAATTACACATCAATACATAGTACAAAACAAAGTCGCTTCCCGCTTCTGTCTGTCCATATGTATGCTGAGATCTTAAAAACTACGCAACGATTTTTGATGCGGTTTTTAAAATAGATAGAGTGATTCAAGAGGAAGGTTTATATGTAAAATACATACATACTATGTATCTGGTGTGCAGTGTAATAAAAAAATATCTTCACCCAGGCGAAGCTAACGCTCTGCTAGAACATTATAATATATTGTACTGTGTCATTATACAACTGGGCAATGCTGAACATGACACTTCTCTACGACGATCAATCGAATTATTTAATTTATATACCTAGGCGACATAAAGGCACATAAACAGAGAAGCCAAACGTAAAGCACTATGAGCAAATATTTACAGCTCCTACAGTGCGAGATGCTTTTAATTCCAATAATGACAAAATTAAATAAACACATATTTAGTAACAGCACTATTGGAATTTGTCGTGTAGCGCCAAAATAATAACGGCGTCTACCACGAAAACCACAAAGGAAGAGCAGTAATTTTCTAAGAAGCGCGCCGGGTCTAAGGAAATTACTCCAGTCTTGGTTATTCGCCTTTGTGCATTGTGAGAGTCGCTTTGTTAATCTTATTCGGTTGTGAATGCAATCTTTGTGCGAAGGAATGTTTGTAATTATGCACATTTCGTTTCAAACGCGGAAATTTTGAAGATTCTCGGAATAGAAAGCAATGTGGAGTGTTATGGGAATGTCTTTACTCTTGTTCTTTAATTGCCTTTTACCTTTACTCAGTTAATGGAAATTTGTTTTAGGATAGAAAATGCACGACGTATGGAATATCGGACGATATCTATCACCTTTCTTCAATATTACTCTCACATGAATTTAATGGAAGTAATTAAAAATACAAATAAAATAACGTGCCTATTACACCCATTGCTTGAAGTGTAAATAAGAATAGATAAAACAACAATTTAAAATATGCCATACTAATGACTTTCCCTAATAATTAATATGTAAATAACCTGCTTATGGATACTCATTGGACAGCAGGATAAAACTATTAACCATCACAACAGACCCAAACGCCCTCAATCGCACACACATAATGAAAGTCAAGTTTCATGCGAAACAAATAAAGCGTATGTTTGTACTCATACAGAGACGGCAAAGATCTCACAAACTCTTGTAGTTGTACTTCTAAAATACAATTTCACTACATATAAAAACAAAATAAAAACTGCACTGGTGTCACATAAACATTTTATGGCACAAACGGGCCAATCAATTCTTTTATTGCCAATGAAAACGATATAATTCAAATTAGGTGGTGCTTGGAAAAAGTGATATCGTAACTCGAGAGTCATAATTAAATTCTTAATACAGTCTGTACATAAATCCGTATGACGTATAAATGTGTTATTTGAATAATATTACAATTTGGAATTGTTGGAACGACGAGTTGGCGGATCCATTTGCATACTGGCGGTGCAGTGAATTTGGAGACAGTATGGCAAAATCGCATAGTTTACAGCAGTACGCAAAATATTTATTTTCAATATTCTATTTATTTGAGACTTTTGCTATTTACACAAAAAAAATTATAAGTTATGTTTTTACAAATAAAATACAATAAAAGTTGCTGAAATGAAAGCACCCCTTTTTCGGTTATAGACAAATAATGATTTTTATACATATACACTTTTTTAAAGTTTTGAGGGTATTTTACCAGAATTAAAAAAATATATAAAATAGATTTCTGTAAAATCAAACGAATAAATAACTGTCGAACAATATCGCAGTACAATTTGATCTCTGAATGCACTTTGCTGTGGCGAAATTGACCCGCGGAGCTACTTACAATGCAGTTTTCGCGTATGTTTTTCTAACATTATGAACGTTGGAGACTTTTAGTTCTGAATAATGAGTTTTGTTTTTGTGCGGATTAGCTTAAGTATTTTCGTTGCTTTCATCTTCATATGCAGCGTGATATTACATTTTTGCAAAATCGCAGACTGAAAATATACAATATTTATAAATAAATGAATACACCCAACAGTCACATACATAGTTCTGACCCCACATTAAGATCAATTAAGTCTTGTGTAGTGGGTATCAGAAACTACGAGAGACTTTTCGGTCTCACAAACACCCAGACCCAAAATATTTGTGGGCCACACAAACATTTGTGTTGATGCGGGAATTGAACCCGCGACCTCTCGTTTCACAGTCAGCGTCTAAACAACTACGCCACGGAGGCTGTCATTAAATATAAATATTTTATTCAAAAGTTAATTGGAATCTGTGTAATTACAAAATTACGCGTCAGACTAAAAAATAAAAAAATATTTATCTTAAAATAATCTAGTAGGTATTGTGGTGTCCGACTTTAAACAATAAATACGCTCAGTACTATTGTAGTGGCACACCCTTACGAATAGAGGTTATGTCTGTAGGAAAATACTCGTATATATCATGGTTACGCATGGTTGCAGTTTCATTGTGTCCAAAAATCTAAAATCCCTAGGGCATCCGAGTGTGAAGATTCCTGGCTGAACCCAAACAGGGTACCTATAATCTTGTATCTCATAAAAAACAATGGCTCTAATGTTCAATAATTTAATATTATTTTAGTATAAGAACTACTGACTCAAAACTTCGTGTGTAGTTTTAATTAATACTATATGTTAGTCTGGTGTTTCATTTACTTTATTTTGATCATTTTTAAATATTCATGTTACAGCGGTCACACCCAATTCAATAAAGCAGTATAATTGCCTCGTACCGATCATGTTTAATATCATGTTTCCACAACTAAAAACTCCCTCACAACAGATAATTAAAAAGCAAGAATTTAATTACAGTAAAAAATCAGACGCTCAAATTTTAATAGCAGTGAGGTGTTTCAAGCGTTATTAACTCCGGTGTCTGCGTGCCGGGGATGTCCGGCTTTCGGTCAGCCCAAAAAACTGTTCTACCCTCATTAATTTCACAGGGGAATTCTGTATAATTCTCTCCAGTACCCTGATCATTAGCTTGAGCGAAATTATAAATAGAGCAATGAATAAAATTACTTGTGTAGAATATATTTTAATACTTTTAGTGAATGTTTAAACTTGAAATGATGGATAAAAAGTATGTTGCAATGTTTTGGAGTGAAAGAAATTTGGGGACATGTGTTTAAATGAGAGCTCTATGTGTGTGTGGGTGTAGGTATGTGATGTCTTCAAGGCCTTACTATGCGTGTCATGAATTAAAGTCTAGTCGTTTTCAGTCACAGAGTGTCCAATCGTCGGACATACATGTGACGTTGATAGAAAGATATAATGTTTTTTTTTTATACAAGTAACATTTGGTTACACTCAACATAGAAATGAGCAAAAGGCTTATTGATGGAAACGTGTTACCACCATGTCTAAACCACATGGAGTGTTGGCGATATTTGAGGATTAAGAATGATAGGTTTGGTTTGATATCTGATACATATACTGTTTTAGTTAACTTTTAAAAAAATGTGACGGTTAAATTGTTAGTAGGTTTTCATAAGTCAGTGTTAACACCGCGTTCGGGCTGATCAAGTCTGATGTAATTAAGAACGGATAAAGCGTTCCTCCACTACTAATAAAATAATCAATTCGTAACTTTAATTTACGTTTATTTTCAAAATCTATCAGCGTTTACAACCTTCACCAGGTTTCTCTACAATACCCAAGTTCACGATGTGGCATGTCAGCTCTTCCAATTCGTCGACAATGCACAAATGTACTTCGTAGTCGCCGCAAAATTCATGGGTCATGACGTTTTTCACACTATCTAACGATATTTGCAGGTCTTCGATAGGATATTCTTTCTGAAAAAAATAATTATACGAGTAGTCATGTTTATGAATTAAGCGTCGTACAATGTTTTGAAACGCTAAAAAATGAGAGTGTTAAAGAATATAGGACCAGCCATATCTCGGCAGTCGGAAATCAACCTGAATCGTAAATACTTCCTTTCTTAGGTAATCCATTTGTCCGTATACCTACTAGTCTATAACAGAAGCAAAGGCCAAAATATACCCTAATCTATGAAAGAAGCAGAAGAATAGCTAATCTATGAAAGACGAGACGGCTAGATCTGATGGTCTGACAAAATTACGGCATTAAGTAAAATTATATTAATTTGCAATGCTATTTTTATTGTTTTAGACCATACGATAACATAGACCACAGATTTCATTAGTATTCACGTGTGATACAGAGTTACTAGTAAAAATACTACTTACAGCGGGTATAGGACATTCAGTAACCCCCAAACATTCCATCACGGGGTACCAAGGTGCGTCTGTGTTCTGCATATTACTGCATATATCCCATCTGGCTCCATTCACGAACTCCTTAGTTCCCAAGTCTGTTTCCTTGTATATCTCTACTTGTAGCTGAAATGTTTTACCTTTATGTAGTCTTACAAGATTATTTTCTATCGAAAAATATGTATCTTTAATGTTCCCATAATCATCTCTGCAATTTGGAAGGCGTGTAGTGCCATAAAAATGTTCATAATTATCATCATCATCCATATCTTTATCTCCACTTGCAAGAAATCGCTGCTATACATCGGCCTGTCGCAAGGATTTCCATGATGACCTTTCGGATAGGGCATATACACAGCACTGGTATGAAATTTTATGCGATGTCCTACCCTCTCGTGACTGGACGTTAAACGTTCCACTTGGTGATACGTGGCCTCTGAAACTTCACGGCCACGTCAGTCATCAGTTCTACGCACTAAGTGTTAAACGGTAGTGAAAATAGCATCTGATATGCTACTTGCTTAGTTGCCTGCTGCCTTCTTATGAAGAAGGTTTTTTTTATTTACCGTCCTATGCCGACAAGCTAGGGGCCCGCCTGACGGTAAGCGCCTACCGCTGCTCATGGACTCTACAATGCCACGAGCACAGACAAGCCGCTGCCTACCGTGTGGTATTACATTGTTAAAACCCTTTTGTTTTTGTACATTCGTGTTCCGCAATAATTAACTCGGAGGTGAAAAGCGACGATTTTGCTGTAGTGAGAAAATTGTCGGGGGTCCAACTCCCCTTCCATTTAAAGAGGCCGGCAACGCATTTATATTCTAGTACAGTAGATATTTATGGGCAGTGGTGATCGCCTACCATTAGATAAGCTATTTTCTCATTTGCTGGACTTCTTAAAATAAAAATTACCGCGAATCCCTCTTCTATTTCCTTGTTTAGCAATAAACTCCCTGTCATTGTCATACTTTCTTCTTCCCCTCCTTCATCACCAGCACTCAGCTTCAATCCTTCTGCATTCAATACTTTGTTATTGAAATCATCGCACGAGTATATGTCTTCCTTGAACGCTGCCACATATTCCATCTAGCAGAGGATAATAAATAAGAAGTAATTGAATTGGTATCATTTTGTGGAATTGTGATAGTTTATTAATTGTTACCAGTCGAAATTAAGTCTTTTGAGCTGTGTAATTATCGGGAGGAGTGTAGTCATGTGCCGGTATAAAAAAGACTTGGGGCATATCATATAAAAATTATAAATCTAGAAGCTAGTTTGTCGGTATATCCTCCCACTGGAAGAACAGTTACATGATTTTATTTAGTGATTTTCTTATAGTATCAACTCAGATGCGGCCCACTGCAAGGCACGAGCCTCCTCTATAATCGAGAGTATGATTGAGTGGGGTCAGACCATATAGTCTACCACGCTGGCCTAGTGCAGTTTGGCGGACTATAGAGTCATTTCATATAGAGTGATTTTAATTTTCAATATTTTTAGCAATGGAGAAAATATATCCATATTTATTTACTTACTTCACAATCGTCAGCCCAAGCGCCATACAACCACACTAACACTCCAAACAGGTTTAAAATACCATAACTCATTTTCAAAGATATTCTCCAACAGGCGAAATTACATCTCGTGAATGACTTTTTATAGGATATACGATAGAGATCTTTATTGTTCACGTACATGTCAGATTCCTATCGATTGCTATGGGATATTACATACACGACATGTTTTTCTGTCGCTCAAGGTCATTAGGTTTAGTTTTATTGACAGAATAAATAAAGATCAATTTGTAGATTTTTCCAACTTTAGTACAATAATAAGCGACGGAGATTTGAAAGCCAATAAGGCTGATTTTTTTTGGAATCGTGACCAGAATAAGGCTAATGCAATTTTAGACTTCCACATATAATAAAAATATTGATGTTTTTATTTGTAGTTGTTAATTTAATTACATAAAAAAAGATTACTGTAATTTTGCCGTTGATTGCTCATGTTTGCGTCAATAAACACTCGTTGATTTGACTTTAATTTGTTTACAACAATTTTTTTTCCCTGTACAATTAAAGCCTTTGTACAGTATCCAAAAACCGTTGCTCCTTATTAAGTACCTTTTTAAATAACAATTTTATTTTGATATACAATGCAAAAAAAAGATTCCGACGAATCGAGAACTTTATTTTTAGAATTGAGAACTTCCTTTCTTAATGTCGAATTAATATATTTATTGATATTTCATCACATCATCTTAAGTCGAAGGCGTCCCATTGCTGATCCCAGGCCTCCCTCAAGGATTTCCATAGCAAACTATCAGAAACGATAACGTTCACAAACGATAAACACACGTCCTACCAAAGGTTGATAGGACATAAAATCGGAACTCGATGGATAGTTTTATAAAACAGGGTCTACACGCTGGCAGTATGAATATTTTTTTGTATTGTATCAGCCCATATACGTCCCACTGCTGGGCACGGGCCTACTCAACAATCGAGAGAATCGATTGAGAGTGGTTAGGCCATATAGTCCACCACGCTGGCCTAGTGCGGGTTGGCGGACTTACATACCGTAGAAATTCTTTAAAATCGCTACGGTATGCAGGTTTCCTCACGATGTTTTCCTTCACCGTTAAAGTGCGTGGTGATTGACTATCAATACACACATAACTCCGAAAAGTCAGAGGTGTGCCCTGGGATTTGAACCCGCGACCACCGTGAACATGTAGGCAGCCGAGTCTGGTCCGTTACCAACAGGCCACCACGCACTTGCACAGTATGAATATGCTTGCTCGTAATTTTTCCACCTAACATGGTTCCCTTTTTATTACCACCAGCCACCTTTTTAATCTTTTCTGCGATCTTTATCACACTTTACTATCATACAGAGTATATCAAGACTGCTATAGAAAACGAAGCCAGGTGGTTTTAGAGACTTTAGACATAATTCAACAAAAAAAAATCGAAATAAGGGACGATATTTTTTTGTATTTTTTTCCTATCGTCGTATTTGGGTGGTAAATACATATATTTTTCTAAAAATATAATTTACACCCTTTTGTTTTCAAAGACGCTGTAGTACGCAAGACTTTAAATTATAATTTTAGCAAAAACTATGGATTTACCACCCAAACACAAAAAAATCGTTTTTTTGCAAAAATTTTAGTTGCATTGTTTCTGTAGTCACTAAAACTACCCCTTGCTTCGTTTTCGGTAGCAGTCTTGATATACCCTATATAATTCTAGAATCCACAGTTGTACGAAAACCATTCTGCTAATGAGGAAGCTCTCAATGCATGTATCTCTGTTAGATGGAATACGAATTGATATCGTATCAATAATTCTTGAGCGGAAAACAAATAAGTGGGGTGTGCGTCAGTATATCATTTCCAACAAAGTAGTTTTATGTAAATGACGCCTACTTTTAAACAGTCGTAATTTTTACGTTCCGATTGCCGTTTCCCCTTACCGTATATGTTATCTTACTGGAAATAAATGAATATATTCACAGTTATGATTTACCGTTTATTTTTTTCTACTTTGTTCTAGTTTGGACTGCGTTTTCCCCGTTTTTCGTATTCCCCTATTAGTTTAATTCAGGAGTGTAGGTTTTAATGTAATATATGGTTTGTGTTGTCTCATTTATTTCGGTAGACATTATTATTTATTACTAGTTTGAAAAACGTAATGATTTTATATGATTTTAGGAAAAAAAGAGTACATAATATTTTTTTATTGTATAACGATATTTTAACATTTTCCATACAGAATCAGGTGGTCGTTATTTTTATATGCGACATCGATATTTTATAACTTGTATAGTTATATTCTCATCACCAATAAAACAATTTTTAAATCAAAAAAGAAAGATATTAAGGAGTTTACGACCGAAACTGGGAATTTCCTATAAATAAACATATAAATATAAATAAACATAAAAAATAAGTTTTCATTCACAGCATATAAAGTATCGAGAGTGTATGAAAGAATGTATTATTTTTGCTCCAATTGAAAACAGTCTCAGTGGGGTATCGCGAGCGAACATTTTCACGCCAGATAAAGTATTCAATTTGTGCCATGTTTTTATATTTGTCGTTGAAATTACTATGGCGAGATTTATTATTGCGCACGATATTCAATTTTGACAAGTTTATATGAAATATTATTTTTTAATTAAAATATTTTAGTGGATTATGTAAATCGCGTGTGTCTGAACAAAGGCTTAAGATATTTCAATTCGAAAATACATACATACATAAACACACGCCTTTTTCCCAGAAGGGGTAGGCAGAGGTGCTACCAGAACACCCACGTTTCGCCTTGTATATTCCGTCCCACGATGTGATAGGGGGCGAGTCTATCGCCATATCGGGCACAAATTCCTGACTCCGGGCTGATAATGAATAGAAAAATCCAAATCACTTTGCCCGACTCGGGATTCGAACCCGAGACCTAAGCTTTGCAATCATACCGTAGTACCACTACGCCACGGAGGCAGTCAATTCAATTCAATTCGAAAATACCAATACAAAACTTAAATCTTAATGTGAGTATGAGTAACTGTTTGTTTGCGATTTGATGAAGCCAAACAGGTGTGTATGGAGTATTTAATGCGCTTTATAATATTTTCTGACTACCCTAATGGGATATATATGTTTACTGGTGGTAGGTCTCTCATATGTGAGTGGCCGCCTGGGTGAGTACCTCGGCAATGTCTATTTCTTCCGCCAAACGGCAGTGTAGACGCATTGCTGTGTTCCAGTTTGAAGGACATTATAGCCCGAGTAACTGCCGGATATAATGAGGGTTAACAATTTATATCTCAGGATGGCGAGCGCAGTGGAATGCCAAGCATTGGTTTATAATTCATGGCGTTATTTGGTTTTGCTACAGTTCATGAGCGGTCGTGTCGCTTACCAACAGGCGAATGGCATGCTCTTCTAGCCATTCATTGCAATAAAAAAAATAGGCGTTTAAGTATACATTTTAAGAAGATACGACAAACAAGAGGATTTATTTGAGCTGATATATTTTCTGCTTACTACTGTTGGTGACGGGGTTCTCGTACCCGCCTATAAAAGGTATAACTTGGTAAACATTTGAGTGTTGCAGTCCGAATTCAGCCTGTGTATAGCCGGTTCAAATCAGGCAGGCAGAATTGTGTTCACTAAAACAAAATTATCATAATCTCTTGTCGGTGAATACTCTTTTTACTGAAGGAAGTGGACAATAATTTATTTCCAACTCCTCCTATTAATTTAATTTTATGGTTTATTTCGTTGCGGGTTAAAGACACGTTAGACACTCCCGGAGACTCGCTGAGCTTCAATGCTCGGTGTCATTAAAATGCGTGCCACTGTTGATCCTGGCGTACAGGAGTTGCAGTGGTAGATGTGAGGGCTGTCTCCAAAACTCTATGTGAACTGCGCACTGTTATAATTATATAATGCACCCTTACTCGCACACCTCTCTGTCCTATTCTGCAACATCAGCATTCTCATTATAATAAAACTATTAATTCGTCACACAGCTCAGATCAGTGCAGTTCCGTAATTCAATCCTTCCTGACGACCCAATCGACGGTTGTTATTTTGTGTAAGCCCGTTTTTTCTTTTTTAAAATCAAAATCCGTCATAACAACAAGAACCATCATAAAGCCGACAGAATAAAACAGATATATAGATATGTATGCAACTGCCTCGGTGGCGCAGTTGCACTACGGTACGATTACAACGTTGAAGTATCGGGTTCGAATCTCGAGTCGAGCAAAGTGATATTAGATTTTCCTATTCATTATCACGCCGGAGTCAGGAATTTGTCCCCGTAATGGTCATAGACTCGCCAACTATGACATCGTGGGAGGAAACACACAAGGCGAAACGTGGGTGTCTTGGTTGCACCTCTGCCTACCCCTTCTCGGAAAAAGGCGTGAAATTATGTATGTATGTATAATTATATCTACAAAATATATCTCATTTCCCATTCAGCACTCAAACTTCAAAACCAAAAGCGCGTCATATGTAAATTAAATTTGATTGACTAAATAGGGTGTCCCAAAAGTCATCGAGTTCCGTCGGTACAAAGATATTCAATTACGCGGAAAGTATCATTTGCATATAGGTGTTGGTGACAATCAAGTTAAGTGGCGCGATGGAATACGGCGCGGATAATTAAATCGTTCGGGTGAATTTTGCGAAGGTTTATCCTTCGGGAATAGTTTTGGTAGGAAAGGAGTGCGATATTTGCTTTAAGCTTGTGTGAATGTCATACATTTTGGGGAATAATTAAAATGGCAGTATGTATGTAGGTCTTGGGGTGGATTCCCAGTTCTGACTTGCTATTTTGGTATGAATTATACGGATTGCTGAAATCAGATGACGAACAAAAGTTTGAATACCGAACGGTTCGTCATAGCACTTTAATTTAGCTGGGCAAGTGGCTAGACGTACTGATGACAGGCGGAGTAAGGCGGTAACAGAGTGGTGGCCAAACTGGGTAAGCGCACCGGACCGGCAAGATGAGTCGACGACATTGTTAAAGTCGCAGGCTGAACCTGGATGCGACTGACAAAAGATAAAGTTAAATTGCATAATATAAGAGAGGCCTATACCCAGCAGTGGGACTCTACAGGCTGCGGATGATGGATGATGATACGGATTGACAAATCTCTTGTCATATTGGCAAGCCTGTTAGAGTATATTATTACTATTCACAAAGTTACAAATGTAGTTAAATATTAGAATTTGTTTTGTTAAATATTTTTTATCGTTTGTGCAATAACCAATTTATATGGCGTAACATGTCACGAAACATAAGGGATGAAAAATTATTGAATAAACAAATATGCGTGGAGACTATCGAATTTGTGTACATTTAAGGACGAATTGAAGGGGTTAATAAGGTGTATTTGTGTTATGAGGCATATTCAGCCTAGCTTTCATTATATTAATCGAAGCTGCTTGGTAATAAAAGTAAATAAAATGTGTTTTTATCTAAAATAATCTGGTTACTGAAAATGAAATGTAATATTTTTACACTGTGTTATTATGTTGGGTTTGAAGTTAACGTCGTGTTAATTGAATGGATATGTTATATTATAAGTAATAAAAACCTACTAAGAGTAATTAACACAATTATAAACAAATAAAACAACGTAAGTATTTTGTAAAAAATAATTATCGCACTTTATTATTCACGTGGCAAATGTTGAGCATTATGTTTTGATATTAAAATTAATAAACAAACCAGTTATCGCAACGTAACACAAAATCAAAACATGTATACATAGAAAGCGTCAAAGATTATCACAATTATCATTATCGCGGGTCAGAGAGCAACCTCCAATTAACTACATAGAGGAAAACAAGTCTTTTGAATGCACTAACACAAGGGTTCCCAAAGTGTGTTCAGCGCTCTCTTGCGCGGTAGAAAGTGACGGAAAGCGCGATGGAGCTATTCCACACTCAAATACGGCCGGTTTCTATAATCTATCTATCTTTAACAAGAGATTCCATTACATATTTCGGTGCATTTTATGTTTCAGTTAACAAAGATAGAGAGATATTGATATAGTGCATATATTTAAAAATAGCTGCGTGCTTTAAAAATAAGTGCGTGGTGGCCTGTTGGTAACGGACCAGACTCGGCTGCCTACATGTTCACAGTGGTCGCGGGTTCAAGTCCCAGGGCACACCTCTGACTTTTCGGAGTTATGTGTGTATTGATAATCAATCACCACGGACTTTAACGGTGAAGGAAAACATCGTGAGGAAACCTGCATACCGTAGCAATTTTAAAGAATTTCTATAGTATGTAAGTCCGCCAACCCGCACTAGGTCAGCGTGGTGGATTATTTGGCCTAACCACTCTCAATCGATCCTCTCGATTGTAGAGTAGGCCCGTGCCCAGCAGTGGGACGTATATGGGCTGATAAAAAAATAAAAAATAAAAATAGCTAGCCAAGATAAATGTATATGTGTGTCTTTGTTTATTGAAGCATAGAATTGTATCGACATAGTAATGGTAGCTATTTTAAGCTCTTGTTAAAGATAGATAGGATATAGAGACCGGCCCTTAATTTTTTATGCGTATCTATCGAACTAGTATTATTGTGCGTATCTATGTCGACCAAGTAGGTGGGTTAGGTCGTTGGGACAAATTAGTAAACCGTTATGTGCGCCGCGGACCGCAAAGATTGGGAACCCTTGCACTGACACATTACCTACAAGATTTTCATGTTGGACATAGGTTTCAACCATTGAGGTTTCGTAATAGAACGGACATCGCGATCAAAATCTGTCCGCATACGCATACCTATCAAAACAGCGGAACCCCAGTGAAATGAGATAGACCTAGCGTGATTGCGTAAGAGTTACCGAGATGAAAACAGTTTTGTTCGCAGTGCCCCCATACCATAATACCTCAATGTTGTCCCCAAAGATTTCCATAGAACCTATTGACAGCCTGCCTATTATCACGCATTGGTTGATCGGAGGGTGGATACTATCCAATCATTATACGCAGCCACAGAGGTATATACTCCTGGCCATCCGTCTTTGCCGCAACCAGAGCCAAATGAGACTACCCCGATGGTCTCCCAGATGCCTTCAGATCGCATCTTCATCAGTGGACCTCCTGAATCTCCCCTGCACGTGTCTTCGGCGAACGCTCCACCAGCACACAATTGTTTTTCATTCAGATTAGCTCCTAATGTTCTGAATTTGGCCGCGCAGTTGCCCTTGTCGAAGATTGGGAGTTTGAGCTTCTGTTTTACAGGGCTGTTCTTTCCTGTAAATAAATAAATAACAAATTACTTGTGACAAGACTGGCTCGGTGGCGTAGTTGTACTTTTGTACGATTACAAAGCAGAGGTCTCGGGTTCGAATTTCGGGTAGGGCAGTGATATTGGATTTTTCTATTCATTATCAACCCGGAGTCAGGAATTTGTGCCTGATATGGCGATAGTCTCGCCTCTAACACATCGTGGGCCGCAACACACAAGGCGAATGTGGGTGCCTTGGTTGCACCACTGCCTACGCCTTTTGGGATAAAGGCGTGATGTTACACACATACATGTATATATGTATGTGTGTATGTACTTATGACAAGATATTAGGAACTGCATAGATAGCGAACGCAGTGGCTAGGAATCCGCATGATAAACGCATATAAACATGCTGGCATTATTGTATAAACCGATAGAAGATAATCCTCTTACTTCGGTGGATACTTTATTTATTTTTTAAACCCGCAAGGCGTAATGACTGCACTGCACCTGATGGTAATTGAACTAAACTGCACATACCATACGAGGCATTGTCATGTCACCACGCGCAGCAGCTCAAGGTTGTACGACCGACAGTTGTTTTATTGTGAAATGATAAATTCGTCACTATTCATGGTCGACAGATGACCTCTGACACGTTGATAAAACGTTAGAATATATGTACTTCCTTTAACGATTGCGTTTCTGCGTAATCATTGCATAATGCATAAATACTTTATCAAAAGCCACAAATATGAAACACAAGAGGTTATTTTTTATTGATTCCGCCTCGAGCCTAATTTGACGTAATTCCCAATGAATGTCGATTGAATTTCCTAGAAATGTGAAACACGAAGGTTATAAAATCGATAGTACGCACCACTTAAAGTTTGTCCCCAACCAGCGACGTAGACGTCATCGCCTGCCGACAATCGATCATTGCTGTCCACCAAACATATAGGTTTCACGTAGTCTGAAATAAAGATGAAATTATTTATCTTGTTCTAGTGTTTTGATGTGAATTATTGGCAGAATTTTAATATGCAGTAATTTAGCTTGGGGTAAATATAAAATTTGCTCGTTCATATATTTGTTTTATAGCCAGGGAAGTAGCAACAACAGTGAAGTCAAGTTAATGAAATTGGTAGTCCGCACAAACGGTGAAGGAAAACATTGGAGGAAACCTGAATTCCATAGCGATTTGTAAGAATGTCTATGGTATGCAAAGTCCGCCAACCCGCACTACATCAGCATTATGGACTATGTACATGGGCTAACCACTCTCAATCGTACTCTCGATTCAACGATTCTTCGACACAAACATTTGTCATACAAGAATCGAACTCGCAGCCTGCTGTTTTAAAACGGGAGTCTAACATCTACACCACGGAGACTGTTATAAATAAGTAAATGTGAATATTATATGTATTTATAAAATATTTACAATTTGTTCAGACGGCTTTAAAGTATTCTCAGTAAATAAAATATCGTATAAAAATAAAATTTGCATCGCAAAATTTTGTTAACATTTGCAAAGGGTTTTCAATGACTGGCATTATAAAATGATGACGAACCTCTTTCAGACACGCACTGACAAATCGAGCGAAATAAGATTTGAAAAAATAAATTACAGCGTAGCTAAACTCAACGACGCAACTAAAGTTCTATTCAAAAAATACATTAAAAAATATCTTATTCATAAATGTTAAGATTCAGTTACTCCGTAATTTTCAATGTCTCGATTCTTTATATGTGCAAAAGTTTATTTAAATAACCAAAATATGATTTTAAGCACAAAAAATACGGCAGATTAAAGCTAAAAAAATCAATGTTCTCTTAAGCCTAAATTAAGAATATATCAAACAAAAAGAACAGTTTCGAAGTTTCTTACTTTGAGTATTGATATTAGGTGTTAACTGATCGAAACTGGATTGACGTACTAGCCAGAAAAACTTCGAAAAAACACTTTGACGCTTAAGGTATGTAATGGCTTAAAACGCTACAGCATGTCTGGACTCTCATGCTTAGGTCCTGTAGGGGTAGGCATAGACTATATATCTCAACCGGTTCGGCTTCACATACCATAGCTCTTTCACCGAATTCTTCAATGTCTTCATGTATTTTCACCGGTACAGAGTACTTCTGACTTTAATATGCTATCAATATGACCAATACTGCTTGAGAATGAGATAGTATCACTCACTCGTCTTGTGTATTAGTCTTCTTAGTCTCCTTTCGCTCAATATCTCTGTTACCAAACCATCGTAATAACTTTCTCTGTTCTCATCACTACATACCCTACTCTCTCTCTCTCTCTCTCTCTCACACTCTCTTCAGCTACAGAAGGAACTCCACATCGACCTGTTGGAAGCGGTCTGCATCCAGCGACAAAGAAGCGCAGTGTCGAATGCCCGCCTTTAAGGTCGACGGACGGCCTAGTTAACGTTGCAGGAAGTTGCTAAATGCAGAGCGCTTCCAACACTCTCTTACACTCCAAAACTTCCAGCCACCATTTTTCACGCTATCACACAAGTTCAGCCTGCATGTTCATTACAATTGGTTTTTCTAAATCAAAGGAATCTGATTTTACTTTTTTATTTACTTACAAGTAAGACGGGCTCGTCGCGCCAGTCTAATGAGACCAATATCATCTTTTCTGTTTCTGTTCTTATCAGTGTATCCTTGATGGGGGTAGCTTGCTAACACGGCTATGTCTTGTGGGGGGTCTGCACAGTCATCCTTCACGCAATCGATGGAGGTCTGAGTGTCGTATTCACCGAGACGTGCTGTGTGTCTGTAAATAATAATATGATTGTCATGATTGATGATATTTGAGAGAATGTTAGTGCTTTCCATTATCTCCTTAATTGGTTTTTTGTATATGTAAATGTTGTCGTATGGTTCATGTGTTTTTAGTTTATGTCTTCTAAACGCCCACAGAAGCTCCTATTGGATAATGGAACTACCTCTTACAAAATTTCGTATAGTTCATCCAATCAATCGTATAGTTCATAATATTATAAAATTAAAATACGCAAATTCTGTAGTACTATTTGAAGATACTCGTAAAATTATCACGCCAATTTTCCTCCTTATTTTATATTATAGATTATTCATGCTTTATTATTATTTATTATTATTCATCGTGGGACGGAATATACAAGGCGAAACGTGGGTGTTCTGTTAACACCTCTGCCTACCACTTCTGGGAAAAAGGCGTGTTTTTATGTATGTATTATTCATGCTAAATCTACCTAGAACCATTTACCTCTTACTTACAGTTCATGGAAATTAAATTTGGTTTGTCAATAGAGGCTCAGATAAATCAGTTACAACTTCCCTGTCTATGAGAATGGTACTAATTTTATGAACCTTGACTAAACATCGAAATTTTCCTTAACACAGAATAACAATTAACTTGAGGTTTTCCTTACGAATGGCAATATGCAACGATTTGTAATTACTTCGTTACACACGTCATTCGCGTAATTTGTTTTTGTTGTACTCGAGACGGGATTGTGGCATTGTGTTCAATGGCTTACGTACTTGCTTCTGCACGCGTAATTAATTTGAGGATAAATATGGTAATATGGAAATAACTACATATAATATCGTAATATCCATTGGCTCGTTTGACAGTATTATGCCATCATATGTATGAGTTTGAAACGCAATCCATTTTTTTGTCTCACTATGACAAGTTTTCAACTATAATGCACGTTTGTCACTTTCTAGGTGAATATAAAGTTCCTACTATCAGAAATTACTGAAGAATGTAGACCTTATAAGGTTTTCACTAACCTCCCTAACCGAGCAAAGCGTACAAGCCGAATTTTTGCGTGATGTCAGTTTTCTATGAGACTGTTGTTCTGCCTTGAGGGCTGATCTGTTTGTACTGTACTTTAACTACCTACATCATGACAATTCTAGAGGCCAAATAATCTATGAGTGGCGCCAATGGTAGTTTTGCCTGTCTAGTCGAACATTCAAGCTCGAGATTGTCTGTATGTCGAGTCCGCCAACCCGCACTGCGCTACCGTGGTGGAACATGACCTAAGTCTTCTCAGCGTACTCTCTTTTGTGCAGATGTCCCGTGCTCCCCATTAGGCATTAAAGGCTGATGTAGTACAATACAGATTTGTGAGAATGAAGATTACGACAATACTTACAAAATGCCAACAGCTCTTTCTATTTCTCCGGTGATACAATGAGCAGCCGTCAGGACGTATCGACGGTTGATCAGCACCCCTCCACATTGATAGGTAGTTCGGCCAGTAGCTGGTGAAGAAGATAATTCAATGATAATACAATAGCCATATACAGGGTATATCAAGACTGCTACCGAAAACGAAGGCAGGTGGAACTTTTAGTGACTTTGGACACAATGCAACACATTGCTTGATATACTATATATTATCCTGACCCCGCGCTAAGTGGCAATTCTTGTGTCGTGGGTAACAGAAACTACGAGAGACTCTTCGATCTCACAAACACCCAGACCCGAAATAAATGCTTGTGGAATACACAAACATTAGTCTCGGTGTGGGAATCAATACTTTCGATTTACAGCCAGCTTCTAACTAATAGTCCTACGGAGGTGATCAAAATTACTATTAAGAGCTAGTAATCTTCTTACTAATACAGCATACGTACTGATGTAAATGCTACGTAAGCATGATTGTAATGGATTGAAATCCGGATAAATCCATGATGATATTTTGTGGGTTAATAATGTGGTCCATCATTGCATGGCAGGAGTTCTAAACCAAATGTAATAATTCTAGCGATGATTATGTAACGGTATAACTTGCAACATAACATCTGTAGTAGGAACAGTGTTTTCACAAAACTAAATCATATAATTATCGTAATATTTAATGTCATATGCAAAGGCGTTGCATTTATATGACGTATAAAGTCTTGGGTCTAATAACAGATAATGATTGGAATAGATGGAATTGATTCAAGAGCAAGCTAATGACAAATGACCAGGAAATCATTGTGATGCAATCACATTATACATGCCTGAGAATGTTTTAACAAAGGCAACTAGATACACACAAGGCAATACATCAAACCATTGACTTCATATTGAGAAATGAACAAAACGGCGATTTTTAGAAAAACAGGGCATGTATTAACTATTCAGACCTGCTGACAACGCGCTTTCATCTACTACTATAATTACATAAGCATTGACATTATTTAAATGGTTATGGAACGAAAATGGTGGCGAATATCCAAAACGGATAAAAAAATATCGAAACGGCCAATTTATAAAATAAAATGGACGAACTGAAAAATATAAATAATATTGACTACGCAAAAACAACAAAACGAACTCTAGGTATGATACAAAAGCAAAAAACAACAGACCCGTCCGAATAATCAACAAACGCAAACCAATTACTGGTAATAAGAATAAATTGATCACGAATTTTCGAGATAAAATCGCAGCGCAATCAATAAAACAATCTGAGAACCAAAAGTAAAACGAAATTGAACGATTTATGTTAATTAAGTATGAAAGCAAATAATTCCATATTAATTTGACATTTTATAAAAAGTGTGCTGGTTATTGTGTTCTTCCACGGTATTGTTAAAATTACTTTGTCAGTTTTTAAGTGTAGTCTAAAAGTAATGACTAATCAGAAAGAAAGAAGGGGAAAAAGGATTCACTGAAAATAGGCAAGCCAATTTGATTTGCTTTCAAAGCATACTATAAGTAAGGAAAATGGGCAGAACGATAATGTATTACCAAAAACCTAATAAATATATCACTATTCTAAAATATATCGCAAATTATCACATAATAGATTTCTGTGGTAATGATTTTTATTCTTCACTTCAATTTTTTGTTATGACATTACCTAAGATCAGACACATTATACTAGTAAAATTGTATAGAATATGCAGACGATAAACGTGGAATTTATTAAACAAGTTTTTAATGTTACATGGTCAAAGACACATTTTATTATTTCATGCCCTTTAGCATTAATGACTTGTGCCTTCAAAGGAGTGGGTGCAAGGTTTAAAATGGATAGTTTAGTAAATGAAATTGGCACATAACCGACGTAAATAATTAATCATCAGCTATACATTTTGGATGTCAATAGTAGTTGAATTCGTGTGATGAGAATCCCAGTCTTGCAAAGATAGAAACTACAAATCCTACAAAAAATCTGAAATAATTGTGTCCCTTAATATCTGGGCATTAGATACCAAAATATTTCTCAATGTGACGAGCGTAGTACGTAGCGCAAATCCATGCAGTTCTTAAGAGTAACAAACATTTGAATTGCTTTACTCATATTTGTGGGTGTAACATTTACCAGCAAGCGATCTGCTCGTCTTATAACTTTCACCAATAATTGAATCTATTTACTACTCCCTGCATGAAGTTACGTACAGAATTTACCAATAACTCTTGCGAGACGTCCAAAAATTGGTAAAACCTACAGTAAAGACTATCAGATACTCACGAGTTCTATATCCAAGTAGTGCCATCCAAGGAAACTCGTCGAGGTCTGTGAACTGTCCGCCGTATATGCGGTCGCCTTCCATGTCGATGCCACAGTCATTGCGAGGCGCTGGGAAGGAGTCTTCATCGAACACTGGGTCTACACCGCCCTGCACGTTTGGCGCCCGAGTAACCGGTGATTGCTAAAAAATTATAACATTTGGTTAATTTGTTGCTCTTAAGTAAAGTATAGTTTCATAATCAAGCGTGCTAAAGACTGGGCGAATTGGCGAAGGTTGAGCAAGAAAGCGGACTTTGGCTTCAGCTGAACTGATATGGATAGAAAGAAAGTTATCATCAAGTATAGAATTAATTATTTTATATTATTTCTGAGAAGACTAAGAGCTTCAGAAATCCAGTATCAGCTATAGATAGTAATTTATGGTACAATATTTATCTGGAAGTAATAACTGCGTAGTGGTTAAAACAGGGTGAGCGCAGCGTCAACTATCCGTCAGTAGGGATCGTAGATTTGGATGCAGCTGAGAAAAGATAAACAAGTGGCAAGCTATCAGAGAGATTTTTACTTAGCAGTGGAACCCTAAAGGCTGTGGATAATGGTAAATAATAAATAATAATTTCAAAAATGGAGTCATTTTAATGATAAAAGATTAGGCAAAGACAAAATGAGAACTCGCATAAGTAAACAGTAATCTCATTTGTAAAGTAACAATAGATAAGTCTACTGCGACATCGGGCATAACTTCAAACCATGGCATTTTTACAATTAAGTTCCTGGTTTTACTCGAGAATAAACGTTTGACCTTTCAATATAAAGATACACAATGCTATTAGACTTCTATAGACAATAAAAGTCTGCAAGGATCCTATATGAATTATGCGTCGGTTAGTGGAACTCTAATATACCTTAATAACCCTTTTCAAAATACTAAAAATTACATAGGTAATCGTCATGTCCGGTCAATTTCCAGAGTTGTTAATATTCAATTAAATGAAGTTGAAATAGAAGTCAGAATTCGAAATACCATATTAAAGTATTGCAAACTTGATATTCCGAACTTCAATCAACACCTTCAAAGATGTATAATCATAGTGATTATTAATTGTTCCTGTATGACTTGAAACATTATTTCTTGTTCTTATTGAGGCGATGAGGTCGGCTGGTTTGTATGGGCACGGAACTATGCATTTCCTCGTACTTGTTTTGTCAAGTATAAAGTAATCTTGTAACACATCGATTACGTTGTAAGGAATACAAATCAAAGCGTACGTGATCGCTTGTATCAGGATGATCTTTTGCTGCATTCCTGGCTTTAATACAATGTAAAATGTAACATTTATATAGAATTTACATGACGCTGTGTGAATATAAAAACGTAGCTTTAAACATCACGGAACTAAATCTGTACTATGAAGGTATCGAGACATATTTTAAATATGAAATATTGTCCAGTAGACAGTGTTACCATTACTAGTGAGATTTCTTTTTTTGATAACTAAAAATTGGTCCTGCTCATATGAACATCGCCGTTCACCACAGATACTCCATCATTGAACATCGAAAACCCTCAAAAGTAAAACTCGGGCCTTATTAATAAACTCGGATGAGCGAAGGATTAACTTTAGTCCAAGGCTTTTGAATTGACTCGATGATAATCGAGTCAATTCAAAATATTGAATAGCAAGGTATTCACGACTTTATTAATAAACACGGAATTGCATAGAGGGCTAGACAATCATCGTATTGTAGTTACATTATTCAATATTATAGTCAAATTAATAGTCAAAATAATCGACTCAACTCTAAAGACTTATCTACTACCTGGCTAAAGTTAATCCTTCGCTCATCCTAGGTTATTAATAAGGCCATAATATGATATTACGTATTCGTATTTTCAAAGTTGTATATTTTTAAATTGTATCTTATCCATACAAGGATCATATTTCCCTGGATGGAACACGGTATTCTGAAAAGTCTTACCGTGGAAGGTGGGTTGTTTTGAGCCGGCAGTGGCCCGCAGCATACTCTAGGAACATACTGATCAAATCCACACTGCGACTGCCGTAAGTAACTGATTACATCGCTTGGTAGAGGGCGCTGTTCGAACGCCTTCAACAGCGGTTGACAGTCGTAGAGGGACACACAATTGCTGATGGCTCCTTGCGGTGTTGTGCATGACTCTGAAACTGAAGAAGTAAACACAAATATAGTAAAATATGGGAGTGCCTCGGTGGGTAGTTCTACTACGGGATGATTAAAACGTTGAGGTCTCGGGTTCGAATGTAAGGTCGGGCAAAGTGATATTGGATTTTTCTATTCATCAGTCAGGAGTCAGGAATTTGTGCCCGTTATGGCGACAGGCTCGCCCCCTATCACATGGTGGGACGGAACACACAAAGCGAAACATGTGTGTGTCCTAGTGGCACCTTTGCCAACCCTTTCCGGGAAAAAGTTATGAGTTGTTGAAGGTATGTAAAATGTGAGTTTTAGTTCGTATGAGTTATTTTATTTATTTATTTTTTTATTTTATTGTTTAAGGACAATCAGTGGTAATTACATTACATTAAATTAACGTTACAAATACACGAACAATAAGTTAAATGTATTACCTTTAGTTGCCACAGCATGCATTGACATTTAAGAAAAAATAGAAATAGAAATTAAAAAAATGTTAACATATTATTTAAAACTTATATAAATCTCTTAACATTATAAAAGAGACACCTTAGCTGGTGGTGGGATCTTCGTGTTCGCCCGGATATCGATCATCATACAAGACGGTTAAGCCGTCATAGTGACTACCGCAAGTTTGCCGCACGTTTGGTTCCGTGTTTTTTTTTATTTCAACAAGGCCTGTATAAATGTTTTGTTTGTTGTTATTTTATTTTATTATGACAGATTTCACAGACAGAGCAGTTGATTAGACGCCGGCTGTGAAACGAGCGTCTGCGGAATCGATCCCCGCGCCGAGACAAATATCTGTGTGATCCACAAGTATTTGTTTCAGGTCTGGGTGTGTATGAGACCGAAAAGTCTCCCTTAGTTTCTGGTACCTACGACGCAAGACTCGATCTTAGTGTGGGATCAGGACTATGTATGTGACTGTTGGGTGTATTTATTTATAATTAATCTTGTTATTTAAAGTTATAATATGCGTCTATTAGTTGCATATATTACTAATAAATGTATGTATGATGATAACCTTTGCGCCCATGTCATTTTTATCATCTAACCACGTTGTGGAAATGCCCATGTTTTATAGATCACGAGAACGCAATCATATGCTGAGTGATAAAGGCACATAACATGGTATATACTATATAGATACCTGTTTATGAACTTAGAGCTATTTCTCGTTCCTTGTTATTTTAAAATTAAACAAAGATTTGGTACTTTTCAATTCATTCCTACATCACCTAAGTTTGGTAAAACAGCTTTAAACAACTAATATATTGTAGGTTAGGCATATTTAAACTGACCATACGTCGCGTTTTGAACGGGACTGACTCTTTTTTCGTTCACCTGTCCCGTTGTCCCCAAACAAAGCGCCGGGACGCAAAATTGTCCCGTTTTCCAGAGTTTAGTATTTCCCATAGTGGTGGTTATGATACTGAACAGCATTTGAAGTCTCAAAAACATAAAAATGCCAATCGTGTCACTGCTTCAACTTTTTCAAGAATTCAAACGCGCCAACTTTAAATGGTTTGGATATTACACTTTTTTCTAAATAAAGAAAATTAAAAAAAAATTATAATTAAAAAAAAACCTTTTTGAGTTAAAAATAAATGGTCTTTTTAGGCAGATTATATGAATAAATTTGATAACCCAACAATATAATTATTTAATTGTCGATATTGAAATAAAATATAGTTACGGAGCTTTTGTACTCCATTGTGAATTGTGATATACACTTCTACAGGGTTAAATAACAAAAAGTCGAAATTTTGGTCTTGACACGGATAAATAACAGCAGTACTATTTTCCGTCGGCCGACAAAATAATTCAGACCTATTTGTAATCGAATACCACTGTTAAATTCACGTACGTATAATTTAATGTACGTCGCAATGTCCTATCTGTGGCTATTAAATTAATTACGAGAGTTTAAATCAATTAGGCGACATACGCCACGCGCTGACATATTTGGTAGACTATTTCTACTTAGGTTTTAAAGGCAGATTAGTATTTTTCAAAAGACAAAAATAATTAAATACAGACATAAAAAAAATTCAAGTGAGTTCATTTCTGTGGAATGGCAATATTCAGATAAGTCAATTTCACATTTCGGGTCAAGCAATCATGCTTCAGTATTTGTGTGAGTTTTTCGAAAAATCATTAGTTTTGCGTAAGAGTCTTATTTGTACCCATTATTACGACAGGCTCGCCTGAATCTTAAGATACAAATAATTTCGTCAAACTGTAACACAAGTTGGACCTCTGTCTACCTATCCAGTAAAACATGCGTGAACTTATACAAGCATATTAATTTACAATAAATCTTTTTTCTTGTAACACACATGAGAAACGAGGTATTAAAATGTCTATATGAATTCCTAAATACCAATAATAACTTTGAAATAACATTTGTGCATGTTTTCAAATCACGTTTCTAATTACCTTAAAAAACACGATGACGCATACTTTGATTCGCTGTCTCGCTTTCAACGATTAAGATTTAAATAAAAACTAAAAAACTTGTAATTTTTTGCTTCAGCGCTTACTTTACAACCAAATATAAACATTTTTTACGGCCTTATTCATAGACAATTTTAAAAACAATTTTAGACAATTTTACCTATCGAATGTTTTGTCTTCTTGGCTCAGACTGTCAAAGTCGTTGGAAAGGGAATACTTGTATTTTTAAGGACAAAGTGATTACATCTCCCCTGATGACAAGCAAAGGGCAATGGTAATGGAGTATACAACCACAGAAAAATATATGACCGGTCGACATTATTTTGCCGGCCAGCTCAAACCGGATGTAAACAGGCTGAGCTCGAAATGTGATACGTTTGACAAGGTCACTGTGACGGGTTTTCCATCATCCTAAATAGTATTCGCTATCTGAGAGAACACAATATGGTTTCAGATTGAAATTAACTATAAGGAAAACGATACGGAATGTTTCATTTTCTATTACTAACACTATGATAATAACATTTGCAATCAGCCAATGTCGTAAACTTGAATATCCAGTCAATAAAAAAACAATAAAAGCCTCCATACAAAAACACACATACCTATTTGGTTTTAAGTTTATAATAATAGTTTGCGCGTTGGGATTCCCCATTGGCCATACCTCAGAAGACTAGACACTAATACCTTTAACTTCCATATTATCTCAGAAGCCTAGACACAAAGCACTAATACTTTTAACTTCAAAAATGACGAAGTTCCATACAAACTAAACACAATTTAACTTTACGGGATGTGTTTTCAAAAGAACAAGTTTAACTATTTATCTTGTACAGAATTTCTTCCTGTACCAACCGTTTAAGTGTCTTCGTTTATAACTTGTTAGTTTCATAAGTAAACATTGACTTTATCCAACATTTCGATAATTTCGAAACGGAGCTATAAAACATCATATGATTTCAACACATCCCGGCGAACTCGAAAACATTAAAACAAAAACTCGTTTGAGCAACTTACGTGCACTTGTCCAATAAACAGCAGACACAAAGATCACAATATAATTCCTCATTTTGTCACACTCCACTGACCACTATAGCATAACTTAATAAATATTTTGTTATATTTAAATTATTAATAAATAAATTAAAATGCGTACTACTCGCTCGTCCGCCTTGCTATACTGGGTACTGGAGGTCAAGTTGGTTCGTTAAATACTTACAAATACGTTTTGTTGTTCCTATCGTGGAGTACAGCTCGCATAAAAAGCTGTCATGATTTGTGCGTCATTATTTTTTATGGTTGTTTTGTGACGTGATTCTGCACGAGATAGCATAACATCTTTATTACTTTTCTTATTTTTTTATGATTATTAGTCATACATGTACAAAAGAAATATATATATATGTCGGAGAAACACCATTCTTCTCGACATCATCATTAGTGGTCACAGGTCTAGTGGGCGCCATGTGGGTTATATGCGAGCACAAAACACAGTATTCACTCTCACACAATTTTATTTTACAAAAGGCACAAACAGAATCAATTTAAAACAATTTAAATACTTTAAATAGGTAATGTCAATAATGACAACTAAAGAGCAGCGGGTTCGCGACACCAGCCTTACTTCACCCGAAGCCTAGCTCAGAATGATCCACCTCGATCGATCCTCCTTTCCACTACTACTCAATACTTTTTACACAACAACTACAATAAAACGTGGTGAAAAATAAGATAGCGCCTCGACCCCGCTCGAGGCACATCCTCTGCTCTGATTAAAATAAAATAAACTGAATCATAAAAAAATATTAACAAAATAGTTTCAAAATAATTAAATGAACTCGCATAGTACAACCAGCAATCAACTCTGTATCCGTTTACTTCCTCCGACACGGCCGTCCTGACATTTCACACGTCCTCGTGTGATGTTGAGGAACCGGCATAATTGTGATCTGTATAGATAAAACATAATTTTAAATAAGACTGTTCGGCCACTCCTGACAAATTAATGTCTACAATCATTCGTTTTTTTTTTTTTTTTTTTGCATACTGTTAATCTGAATCACATTTACAAAACAGCCAACTCGCCGTTTATCCTCTAAATGGCCACCTCGCCCTTTAGACAATTCATAGCATTTCGGTTCAAATGGCCACCTCGCCCTTCATGCAATTCGAGTCACCGTCTAAATGGCCACCTCGCCAATTTAGACATCTTAAATCTATGCTGTCTAACTGGCCACCACGCCGCTAAGACGTCATAACCACAAAGAGAAACTCGCGATAAAATCTGTGAACCACACAAAACACTACATTTGCCTACCCCTATTAGATTAACTATGGCATGTTGTAATTCACCTACAAGTTTTCGTGAGACGCTTTCTTTCACCAAGGAACAATCAGCACCGGAATCAAAACAAAATGAAAACTGCTCACCAAATTGAGTGATCACCCCGGTGACAGGCTCCACACCACATACGTCCACTCGTCTCACAATATTTGATGATGTGGTAGGTTGCGTGCTGCTGCTTGCAACAGGCCCCGTTTTTGGACATCGTGATGCCACATGCCCCTCAACACCACAATTGTAACACGTCACTGTGGCCCGCGTTGTAGCCACGGCCGTGCTTGAACGCTCGGAAGTTAAAGTTGTTTGCTGCTTGTCTTGAGAACGGCTGAAACATTCAAAAGATCTGTGCCCAAGTTTTCCACAAGCGTAACATTTTGTGGAAGCTAAACTTAGTTTAGGACGTTCACTATCGTGCATAGCGTTGGTACTGATCCTTGCAATCTCTTGATAACCCCTCTTACGATACGAAAATGCCATAAGTTCACGTTGCATCTTAATACGGGTAGTTATTTCTTCCGAAAAAATATTGCGTTGCAACCGTGGTTCTATTTGTCCTATATGAGCAAGTATAACAGACACCACCATTTCTTCCTTATCTAATTTACCCCAACGTGACATAAGCGAAGTAAATAACCGGCTGGCATACGCAGCGAGACATTCTCCGTCTTGTGGTTTACCAGTAAACATTTTTAAAACTGTAGCCGCACAAGTCTCTAACGTGTCGAAACGCGAGAGAAAAATATCTTTAAAATCTACCCACTTCATAGTCGGAAAAACTACTTGTGAAAACCACGTTGCCGCCGAACCTTTCATAGCCTTACTTAGTATAAGAATAAGTTTACTGCCCTGTATGTTGCAATCCGATAAGCATATGTCTGCAGTCGCTAGCCAAGCTCGGGCGTCGGTCTCAGCAGTCTCACGGCAGAATTTCGGCAGCGTAATAGACTTATCTTCAGTCGCTGAAGGGTTACGTAGCGCCTCTACCAGTAGACGCATGCTGTTTTGTTGCGCTTCGAACAAAGCGCGCCAACCATCGTTTTCCGCGATGGATCTCTCCACGTTTTGTGCCTGCACCGATCCCACTTCTGATGTCGGAGAAACACCATTCTTCTCGACATCATCATTAGTGGTCACAGGTCTAGTGGGCGCCATGTGGGTTATATGCGAGCACAAAACACAGTATTCACTCTCACACAATTTTATTTTACAAAAGGCACAAACAGAATCAATTTAAAACAATTTAAATACTTTAAATAGGTAATGTCAATAATGACAACTAAAGAGCAGCGGGTTCGCGACACCAGCCTTACTTCACCCGAAGCCTAGCTCAGAATGATCCACCTCGATCGATCCTCCTTTCCACTACTACTCAATACTTTTTACACAACAACTACAATAAAACGTGGTGAAAAATAAGATAGCGCCTCGACCCCGCTCGAGGCACATCCTCTGCTCTGATTAAAATAAAATAAACTGAATCATAAAAAAATATTAACAAAATAGTTTCAAAATAATTAAATGATCTCGCATAGTACAACCAGCAATCAACTCTGTATCCGTTTACTTCCTCCGACATATATATATTTTGGACCAGTTTGCCTTGACATTAAATAAAAAAATATTTTGCGTATTGAAAATGTTTAAAAAGCAAATTTCCAAGTTACAAATCGTCAGTAAAATTAATAAATCAATGTTACACACAAAATTAAAAGTGTGTCACTTAAATTAACTTCACTTTTAAAACGTATTTAAATAAAAAATAATAAAATGTATATGTTTTATCTTGTCTATAAATAAATTTATAGCACGTGAATAACATCATAATTGCAATTGTGAAAATTCCTAAATTGTTCTGCAAACCTTACTTAGTCATTCATAACGAGTTTCTTAGTATATAGAATTATATCTCGCCATGTGAATCATGGATTTACCCGGGCCTTTACAATATCCTCGTACAAATTATACGTATTTTCGATAATAATGTGATAGATACATGTCTCATATATTCATGGGACAATGTTGAATAAAGTACTGCAGGTAATTGAAAAAAAGCACTATTTTTAGTCCGAATCAGAGGCCAACGTTTTATTTTTCCTCTTCCTTTTTTAAGATTATGGCACACTAGGACCGTCTGAGAAACCAAAAAAATAAAATAAACAAATTGTGGATTTTTGAGAATGAAGGCCGAAAGTGAAGGAGGTCCGTGCCCTGCAGTGGGACGTTTATGGGCTGATACAGACACAGATACAGATACATAACATATAACACTGAAACCACAAAGTACAGAGACAATAAAACATAGAAAACTTAAAAAAATAGTGTACAATTGGCGGTCTTATCGCTTATATCTCTTCCAGATAACCAACAACGATAGAATGGATCATACGACAATAAATAAATAAAAGTGGGCATTTCTATAAAAAAGTAGAATTAAAAAGTGGGTGCGCAAAATGATACAGGCAGATTTTTATTTTTTTTTTCTATTTCGTTATCATTAATGATTTCCTCCGATTTGTCCCAGAAGTGATCTAAACATTTCTGAATATAGAGTAGCGACACAACAGCGCGACGGGTATGAGCTGATGATTTTTTTTTATTTCCTTCAAATTAAAGTATTAGCAGGCAACGTCGAATATTTTCTGATTGGCTCAAAAAATAAGATTTATCAGTATAAACTCAAAGGTATGTTAACGTTGTAAAGCTTGTACGCCATTATTTATATCCGTCATCTTCACAATACTGTTCAGATTTTTTACACGAAATGTTTTGTACAAAAACAGGCCAGTTAGTATGAAATATATTTCAATTTAGATTTTGATCGCAAGCATTCTCTCGCCGTATGTTGAGGTCACAGAACTTAAGCTCAAAAACACATCGAAAACACGGAATCGAGCTGGTTTGCCTTAAATTATCACCTTCGTTTAACAAATTTGGATTTTTTGGTTTTCCAAAACTGAGGTACGACCTTTCATTGGCCTCAAGAAACCCCCTTTTCCTCATTTGTATAGTTTATTGACAAGTCACGTTATGTAATAACGTTGTGACGTTAGTTCGATATTTTATTGAACATTAATGTATCAGTTTTTTTCCTGGTCTATTATTCAAATTCGGTTTCATTTGCAATTTCGGGTTAGGTTCGCAAAACTTGTTTTTTCTTACTAATTGACTAGTGTCAATTCAGTAGCGCATGTATTTATTCTATGCTACTTAATTCCGATGACATTTAAGTAGACTGCCTCGATGGCGTAGTTGTACTACAGTACGATTGCAAAGCTGAGGTCTCGGGTTCGCATCCCGGGTCGCGCAAAGTGATAATGATTTTTTCAATTCAACGGACGGAACACGCAAGGCGAAACGTGGGTGTTCTGGTAGCACCTCTGCCTACCCCTTTTTGGAAAAAAAGGCGCGAGTTTATGTATGTATTTAAAAATAAGGTTGACAGGGAGAGAATGCCCTATGCATTAATTCCACATTTATACTTTGTATAAAAAGCATAAATAAATAAATGAGCCAGCTAGGTGTAGTGCTTATTTGAGAAAGATCACTGACAGATGCTAGATGCGACAAGCCGAAGACAGGATGAAATGGTATAATTTATAAATAAATAAATAATAAATTCACCCAACAGTCACATACATAGTCATCCCACACTAAGATCGAGTCTCATGTAGTGGGTATCAGAAACTACGACAAACTTCTCGGTCGCTCAAACACTCGGAGATGGACGGTGGCTGTCAATTTGGAGGAGGCCTAGGTCCAGCAGTGGACAATAAAAGGCTGATTATGATGATGATATAAATAAGTGTTGTTTTGTATCAGTTTCATTGCCCATTGCTAAGCTCCCCTGCAATCGATAGTTTGATTGAGAGGGCTTCGGCCATATTCCACTACGCCGGCCTAGTGCGGGTTGGCGGTGTACCATACAAATTATTAAGATCGCTATAGTGTCCAGGTCTAAATTAATTAATAAATAAAATAAATACACCCTACAGTCTCATACATAGTCCTGACCCTACACTAAGATCGAGTCTTGTGTTGTAGGTATCAGAGACTTTTCGGTCTCACAAACACCCAGACCCAACACAAATGTTTGTGGGCCTCACAAACATTTGTGTTGGTGCGGTGATCGAACCCGCGGCCTCTCTTTTCGCAGTCGGCGTCTAACCAACTACGCCACGGAGGCTGTCAAAATTAAAAAATTAAGGTTATATTTCTTATGACCGATAGAAGGTAAACACAATTATTATGTTGTGTAAAATGGCATTACTAAGAATACATGCCACATTATGATAGATAGTACGAGTTAATTAATATTGTCGTTATATTTTTTCCTTTACAAATCTTGAGTAATGAGTGTGTATGCATAATTAATATTATGATTATGTTGTAGTCAATGTATAATATTACCTTTTATTATCTCGTTGGATACATTGATAGTAATATGGATGTACCTATTTCAAAAATCTGAGTTGTAGGTATTTAAATATTAGATATATTTTTTATTGTTTTTCAGGGGTATCGAAACTAGTCAAAGTTAGGTATGTTTGATGGCGTTAACTACTGTTTAACTATGCAATTAAACACTTAGCGGGAAAAAATTAATAAGTTTATTTTTTATTTTCAAGAAAATTTACATAATTTAAAACACGTTAAAGCCATCAATATAATTATTGAATATAACTCAATTCAGCGCTTAATATAAATAAAAAATCCTACACATTTATAACATTAATCCAACAATACGTTCGTAAAAAAAATCACGTTTTAACGCAATAAAAAAGTCCATGTGTCATAAACAAACTCGGCGCTACAAGTTTTCAAACGAAATCAAAGCTAATTATGCGCATAAAATCAATATAACTCCATCGATATGTTCATCGATAATTCTGCGATGTTTATCACTATCGATAAGTATCGACATTATTATCGATAGATTTGTTGGATATCTGGTCGACCCAGTGCCCAATCAAGCAAATTCGTCCCCAAGTGGAGCGCAATTTCCTTCTCGCAATTCGCTTAGCCATTAACCGCATTAACTTTCATGTCTCGTCCACTAATTTTATTGGCCTCCCAATTCCAGCCCTCGCATTTGATTACGCACTCGTTAACATAGAAAATAGTGCATTAATTACGCTAATAAATAATTCTGAAGATAATATTTGGGTTGTCATCGTTAATAATTTAGGCAGTTTGTTTTATGTGCGTTGCGAATGCGGTCATTATTTTTGCGATTAAGCCGAATTTACATTACGAAACTTGTACTAGTTTCATATAGGTACTTTAAAACTAATTTCATTAAATACTTGCGAAAATTATTTCGATGAAAGTTTCATATCATGATATCGAATTAAAAAAACTGAATATCATCTTTGATTTCGTTGTAAAAAATATAAACAAGAAATCGATAATTCATTTTTTAGCTGTTTAGTTGATTTGGTTTATTACCTACTAACTCTCGAGCGGGTCTGTTTTGATCTATTGTCATGACATGACGGGCAAAAATTAAAAAAACTCACACGAAGGTAAACCTCCCGACACCAACGGTTTCAGCCCACCCACGATATCATTAAGCGCAATACATAAAATTATACATTTCATAAACAAACCCGTTCTTTCCCTGTAGCCGTTACTTATCAGCTATAAATGCAATACATAAACTAATTAGTGATGAGTCCATAAATACTCAGTAATATGACTACACAGGAAAATTTACAGCACCTACAAAAACAATATTAAATCATAAACGCCATAACATTTATTTTACCTCTTTCTCATACCTCGGGATTACTAAATCCCCGAATAATTATTACTAGAATTTGTCGCAACCCAAAAACCTTTAGAAATATTTTTGACATTATTATTTTTTGACGATGTATCAGTGAATGAGAAAATAATTAAAATTCGTGAAGATACCACGCACTGTAACGGTGAAGAAAAATATTTTTAAGAATTTTTTGGTATGTGAAGTTCGCCAACCTGCATTAGGCCAGCGTGGTGGATTTTGGGTAACCCGAACCGAATAATCGACTCACTTCTAAAGCCTTTGACTAAAGTTAATCCTTCACTCATCCGAGTTTATTAATAAGGCCCTAAAACTATAAGGTACCTACTTATATAGTAGATGAATAATTAAATGGAAATTCGTTATGATTTTGATTGATTATTAAAAAATATGGAAATTAACTAATAAGTCTCTGAGATGTTGATGGGTAATCCCATAAAGCACAGCCATTCGGTTTTAAAAACTTTCCTACAAAATTCGTAGAATTCCATTTTTAACAAATAGACGACTCTTGACTGGTGGTAGGATATTCGAATCCGGATAGCGACCACCAACCACGACGGTGGAAAACCCGGCATAATCAAGCAAACGTATCAGGTCTCGGACTCCGTGTATTATATGCATATTTCGTCTGCGAGTTCTCAATTTGTATTGCACTGCACGTATAATCAAGCCAATTGAGCCACTTTGTGGTAGCGTAACACACTCGAACATTTTTAATAAAACTTTAAGACTATATTTATTGATTTAAAAGGATAGGGCCTTCAGAACATTGGGAGTACTTATCGATGTGAGATGGACATGAAAATGGCGCCATCTATCAGATTTTTCGTAACCACGTGGAAATAAAAATGGTAAAATAAAGATTAAATTAACTTAGTGTAATAGATTTTTTCTTAAACGGTTATGAGAATTACTTCTTTTATTACAAAATTTACGGCCATAATACTCAGGCATTTTTAAAATACATGCGAGCGGCGACACATTTCAGTAACACTCCACTGAAGATACACTGAAGCGCCGCACAACTTACGTCGGAACACTTTACGCGTTTTCCGCCCTGTCCACATATTTACGTGAATGATTATAATGTAATACATAATACGCTACTTCATAACCAAACCCATACAAGTATATAAGAATATAAGAACTTGATACCTAATGTTCTTTATACCACTAGCTTAAGCCAATCAACTGGCAAACCCACCCAAACATTAACGATAACATCAAAATGCCCTTTAAACAATACCCTTAACAAACTCCGATGGTTTTTCACTGGAATGTTAGTAACACCGAGAATAAATTCCTGGACAAATCGTGGTGTTGTAAGTGAGGCACGTATTCAATCGAACGCTCGGACGGAGCGCGGTCTGGGGGCTTATTAACAGTCCCGGTCGACATCGTTTGACAGATATTGGACCACCAGCTATCCAAGAATTTTATTCAAAAACCGGATAAAAAGATTGAAGTGGAATTTGTAATCTTGAATTTATTTTCAAGATTCGAAGTCAAATAATCCGTAGTTGAGTTGATGGAATGGGTTTGCGTGATACCAATTCGCAGGATGAATGTGGTTCGAAATTCAAATAGCATGAGAACATAGGAAGTTTCTGCAAGCAACTCCGTTTGCGTGGTTATCTTAATAAAAAAAAATCCCATCCCGTCCTATTACATTTTTGGGAAAAAAAGTAGCCTAAGTGTTAGTTAATCCAGGGTGTGAGTTACCTTCATACCACATTTCACCGAAAACCATTATGCCGTTTCTGATTTCATCGCGCACAACCGCATAGACAAACAAACAGATAAACAGACAAAAAATCTAAAAATCGTTGTTTTGGGTTCTATTACGTTAATATACTCCCCCCATGTTAGTTTTTCTCATTTATCTTCCACGTACAGACATCGATCAGTTACTAATTTATTATAATATAATAATATACATATTATGTATAGACGTATAGGCACTATTTCTTGTGTCATCCGTCCTAGTTGATGCCTTTCCACAGTGCCAGTAGCCATAAAAAGACGTAAGAAAATCCACCAACTACCTTATTTAAAGGGCTCATGCAATGGACATACATGTTAGTGATATAGACATATATATAAATTAGTATAATGGTTGACAACTAAAAAACCAATTTCGAATTACGCTTTATAACCCTATCTTATAGAATGATTGTTCTAAGAACGAATTAACTATTTGCTTGAAGCATGTTAAATTTAGACATCCTGAATCTTTTCCTATTACTTCAACTAAATAAATATTGTAAGTAAGCGGTTCTTGGAGCAACCAATTAGAGTTTTCTTAACCACGATAGGTAAAATTGTTTCCTCGATGGATGATTCGACACAAAATTTATGAATACTTCTATTAAACACAAAGACAGAAGAAAAGGTAAAGACAAGATCAAGTATGCTTAACGCTCGCCCACCTCACACAGATGCTAAGAAAAATTACATATATTCTGTGAATCAGAATTTAACCTCGTGTCTTGGTGTCTAACATAATGACTTTATTACAAGACCAAACACAGTTAATTACAAAAGAGCTAGTTAGATCAGTACGGTGATTTATGCAATTTTAAGGACAGTTGTGTTTTTTTTTCTATGTCGCATTTAAGCAATAATCAGATGATGACTTGGCTTGTATAGATGTGCCGTACGATGTCTATTGCTGATTACTGGTCTCCATATAAGATTTCCGCCTCAACCAGTTAGCAAACCAATGTTATTTTCTTTCTACTGCCTGCGTGGGGCGACCAACTGGCAACCAGCAGCAGGCTACGATATGGCAAGGGGCCAGCTTAGCTCTTGGCATTAGGTAATGATTACTCTCTTTAAGCCTCGTTTTAAAATGGAATTCCTGCTTGCATCTAGATTTACTTTTAGTTAGTTTCATTATTTTATCACGTATTCTCATCGATAAAATATCACCAATCGTAAAATGTCGAAAGCAAGCCGTCGCACAGAATACACTCCCCAAGATATCGGATTCAGAGAGATGCCATGATAAATTGGCGATCTGAGCCATTGGAGAGGTTGTGGCCTCCTCAACTGTCTCAAAAGCTTACGTAAATAATACCAAGGAGTTCAAAATACTAGGCATTGTATCTGAATGTGCACTATTAGACGTCATTTGATACGGCAAAGGTTTTTGAACTTTTAAGTAAGTCATGAATACGCGATAGGTACTTTGAAATCACATAGATTCTAGATCAGCTATACTCAACCTGCGGCCCGCGTGCCGCAAGCGGGTTGAAAATATATTAAAAACCATTTTAAATTTCGCGGCATTCATACGAGTAGAAACGGTACGTTCACGGAGTAAAATATCGGTGACCGGACAAGCCCTCGGCAATTAGATGTATTAGTCGGCCAAGCTATGATTATAACATGTTTACAGCCCCTATGAAAGATAGGTTGAGTACCTCTGATCTAGATGAACAATTTCTTTATGAAATTAGGTACGCTAATCCAGTCACGATGAACTTTCCTTACTTTCTTTTACTTTTGATTAGTGGTAGTTAAATTAATAATACCATCATCTTTAGTCACAAGAAATGTAGTCTCTCCAATTATATAATGACTTATTGAAATCGGCCTATATCTGCCGACTTCCTACAATCTTTGCTTGGTGTTCCGCTTGTATCAATTTTATTTTATGGAAAGAGAAAAACGAAGGGGAAAATATTATTCAACAAATCTACTCTTGGGTAATACCAAATACATAAACACCTATTCCGAAACTAATAATATAACAGACCCAATATTTCAGAATATTGTATTGTATTGTATTGTATCAGCCCATATACGACCCACTGCAAGGCACGGGCCTCCTCTACAATCGAGAGTACGATTGAGAGTGGTTAGGCCATATAGTCCACCAAGCTGGCCTAATGCGGGTTGGCAGAATATTGAGGTTTTAAAAACTTTCCTTGTTAATAAATTTGCTTGTATATTTCATTTATATTGTCACGGGTAACGCCTTCGTTTTTGGCGAAAAAAAATAGACATTGCAGTGGTACGTACCCAAGCGGCCTCTCACATATGAGAGACTTACTCTTAGCCTTTTTTGGTATTATTCATATACATAGTTTTTGGTGTATGTATTTAAAGATTCAATAGTACAAAATACTTGTGACTTTGCTAGATCAAAACTAAACTATAAAAACACTGAGATGAGCTGAGAAAAGACACACAGACGAACGTATATGACGCAAATATAAAGCTTCCTCGTTGACTACAGAACCCTAACAATAACGCTGTATCTAAGGGAGTTGTAAATCACAGCTGATACATGATAGAAAAATCTTCAAGTATTTAAATTCCGCAAAATTCTTCCTCGCAAATACCTATTGAAAATATCGGAATATAGAAAGAGACAAGAGGCATGAGCAGCCACTGTCAGACTGGTTATCGATGACCTCCGAATATTATTTATTGCCGTCTCAGGGTGGGCAACGCTCGAACACTTGACGCTCCTATTTGCGAAAACACCTACGAACATCGTTGATTTATAGCGATTTAGTGGCTGAAACGTTGTTTTTTGTGCAATCTTTCATGCGAGATATTTGCAGTTGAATCCGATTATACCGTCGCGAACTATCGGCTTACAAATATTCTTGGTTTTGAACGAGAGGTAAGATTTTTTGTGATTTACGTCGTATTTTAGTTTTTAGTAAAAGTTAGATAGGAGGGTAGTAGAGAGGAGTACATAGGAGGATTTTGGAGACTGTTAAGTTGGAGTATATTATGTCCATATACAGTGTATATCAAGAGTACTACCAAAAAGAAAGCCAGGTAAGGGTTTTATTGACTTTAGACACAATGCAAATAAAATTTTTGCAAAAAAAACTACTTTCATTTATATTTTTTTCCTGACATCGTATTTTGGTAAACACATACATTTTCCTTAAAAAAATATGTACTCCCTTTTTAAAGACCCTATAGTACGCAAGGCTTTCAATTATAATTTTACCAAAAACTATGGAGTTAGCACTCAAACAAAATGATATTTAAAACATTACAAAAAAAATCGTTGCTTTTTTTGCAAAATTTTTAGTGGCATCGTGTCCGTAGTCACTAAAACTACCAACGGGCTTCGTTTTCGGTAGCAGTCTTGATATACCCTGTATAGTTAGATAAACTAGGAGAATAGGCACTTTGACTGAACAAATTCATATGGGTAAATCCTGACCACTTATAAAACAAACCCGGCTGATGCAAATATAAATATTGCATTATTTATAATCGTTGCCACTGTAATACCTATACAAAGTTCATTACCAGTCATAATAAATTAATAACCAATAAAAACTCAATTTAAATGTACAGGATACTAAAAGGGAAATACGTCCAAGATAAATTAGTACAGGTCGTTGACAATGAGAGAACTGATTCAATGCATATTGCAACCAAAGATTAAACAATACAGATACCCAACATTAATTCATTCGGAAATCTAATTTGAAAAATGCCAGTATCAAAATTGGTGATCAGGATATAAACATTAAATAAAGGAAATAAAAAAAAAACAGGATAAAGACCAGGAAATGTGAACAAAAAATGTTCTATGAACAATGATATAGATTTTACCAAAATTTCTGTTAAAGATAAAGCTTTAAATAAAAGATTCAATATTGATATAGAAAAAGATACACCAACATAACTGAGATTTAAAAAGCAACTCCTAAAAAGCGAACCGGAAAGTGGAACTTGCAAACAGTCATTAGAACTTAAAGAACATTAATATGGAAACGATGTGAATACGTTTTCGTTAAAAGGTTTTTCAGACTGCGCACATTGATATAAATGAGTGTCGTCCGGGCATCCAACACTGAGCATAAATCAAGTGTAACGGAATGAGATCCAATCGTTTGTTTGTTGTCCGATGTAATAAACGATTGTGGATCGGTCATTTTCTCAATCAAGTCGTTCAATGTTGATGTCGCTTCGTATTTACTGAAACAAATCAAGTCAAGGACGGTGTTTTCGTTCCAATCTTGTTAGTGCCAATTGGGTTTAAATATAACTGTTCATTAATGCGTTTTGTAAACAGAATTGAGAATCGTTTGCTGATAGGGTCAAATTACGAGTCACAATCCTTGCTGTCTTGTTGGTAGTGCTTAATGAAATTGTATTATTACGCTACCCATTAGAATTCTATCAAATGTAGAAATAAAATTACATGTGGTCAGCTGATTGTAGCCATAATATTTTATCATAGCTTAGATCACTTTAAGAAAATCAACACACGTTACTTTTCGTTGTGGTGTTGTTTCGTTGTATTTGATTTCTTTAAATTTAATCGCAGTATCAAGTCACTATATTCACTAATTAAAGTTTAATTGCGTATTTATATGCGTTCTCTTAAGGTAATTGATCAGAGTAATTACAAATGCCCACAAAATATTATTTGCTTTTGGGATCATAAACAGATGTTTACTTACATTTGTTCAGCCCTTATTACGAGTACTTATACGTCCTACTGCAGGGCACGGGCCTCCTCTACAATCGAAACTACGATTGAGAAGGGTTAGGTCATATAGTGCACTACACTATTCTAGCGCGTGTTGGCGGATTTAATTTACCATAGAAATTACTTGATGCAAAAAAATACTAAATAAAATTAAATATTGTTTTTTTTAAGGTAACCAATAAATGTATTCTTACTTTTCAAATAACACTATCCACGAAATTCATTTAAGTCTAAAAATGTTTGTTTTGGTGCCTGTCACTCGTGCTCACCAAATAGAAAGAAAGGATTTACCTGTGTATACAAGATTAATAGCGCAACTTGTCATAAAAACATCGTTTCATAAATGCAAAATAACATAGATACTGCACAAACCGAATTAAGCTTTTACGTTCACGGTCGGTTTTCAAATGGAAACATAACATTATGAAATGTTTCGTTTAATTTTCATTGGTAAAGTTTTATGTCATTAGGTTTATATGTTTCTATATTAAATTATTTTTGTATGCGAATATTAATATCCTATTTTTCTCCAAGTAAGATAATCTGATGATGATTGATAATCAATCACCACGCACTTTAACGGTGAAGGAAAACATCGTGAGGAAACCTGCATATCGTAGCGATTTTAAAGAATTTCTACGGTATGTAAGTCCGCCAACCCGCACTAGGCCAGCGTGGTGGACTATATGGCCTAACCGCTCTCAATCGTACTCTCGATTGTAGAGGAGGCCCATGCCCTGCAGTGGGTCGTATATGGGCTGATACAATACAAAACAAGATAATCTATTTTAAATTAATTTACTGTGCGAATATTGTATGATGTTCTTTTCACAAGATAAGAAAAACTTTATAGATGACTTATATTATTACCTCTCAAGTAAGTTCTGCGAATTCAATTTTACTCATGCCAAAAATTTTGATTACTATTTAAATAATTATAATCTATAAAATTATTATAAACTAGTTTATTTCTCTTTTTAACCGACTTCAGAAATAGGAAGAGGTTCTCAATTCGTCGGAATCTTTTTTTTTTATTAAAACAAGTAGTGTATCTGTATTAGCCCATATACGTCCCCCAGCAGGGCACGAGCGTCCTCTACATTCGAGAGTGTATGAATAAGAGGGGTTAGGCCATATAGTCCACCACGCTGGCCTAGTGTGGGTTCGTGGGCTTTTAACATACCATAAGAATTCTTACAAATCGCTATGGTATGCAGGATTCGTCACAATGTTTTCCTTCACCGTTATAGTGCGTGGCATTTGACTATCAGTACAAACATGACTCTAAAAAATAAGAGGTGTGTCTTAGGATTTGTGCCCACGACCACCGTGAACATGTTGGCAACCGCGTCTGGTTCATTTAGCAACAGGCCACCACGCAGGTTACAAGTACATAATATATATTTTTTTTGTTCGTTGCATATTCTTGTACAACTACTTTTTGTTGTAAAATCCAATCAGTTCGATTCTAAAACTCGTCGATTTGACATTCAAACTTGTTTGTATTAGCCACGCGTGCCGTATAAGGAAAATGCAATGAAAGGCATGAATCAGTTAAGGTCAGAGATACAACTGGATAGGTGATACACATAGACGAGCCTGTCGTAAAAGTATTGACGTCACAACTAGCTTCATGACGTCACCATCTTATTTATAGACAATATTTACAATATCATCAACTTTCTATAAAAATTTCAACTTTTAAAGCGAAAGATTTAATCACAAACAAATTAAACCTGTGAGTGGTCTATAAAAACGTCTTAGATATGTGAGGCCTATCAAGTCGTACGAAACCAAATCTTACTGGTCATTTGCATGGAGAGTATCAACACTGATGCAGTTTAATGTTGTGCATAATATTCGTCAAATGTTTCCATTTTATTTTATTCCATATAAAGATTAATGTCTATTTCTAAAACAGTAGTGTAAATGCACTGTTGTGTTCCGGTTTGAAGAACATTGAAGCTAGAGTAACTACTGTAATGAGACTTAACATCTTATGCCTAAGGATGGCGAGCGCAATGGAATGCCAAACATTGCTTTGTAATTCATGGTGTTATTCGGTTTTGCTACTGTCTATGAGAGGTTGTATCGCTTAGCACCAGGCGAATGGCATGGTGGTCTTGCCATTCATCGCGAAGTTGGTTAGACGCCGGCTGTGAAACAAGAGGCTGCGGGTTCGATCCCCGCACCGAGAAAAATGTTTGTGAGGCCCACAAGTATTTGTCTCGGGTCTGGGTGTTTGTGAGACCGAAAAATCTCTCGTGATGTCTGATACCCATGAAACAACGCTTAATTGATTTTAATGTGGGGTCAGGACTATATAAGTGACTGTTGGATGTAGTTATTTGAGTGTATTTGGATTTTGTATGGTAGTGGCTATCCGGACCGATATGAATATCTTACCAACAACAAGTCTCCCAAGAAATGTTATTATAGATTCCAAGTAGAGGCCATATATATTATATGTATATGTTAAATAGACTGTATATTTTCTTAGTATTTGTATATTATCATTGGGAAAAACCGTCACATTCCCGCATTGAAGCAGTGATATCAATTTTAATCGTTGTTTATACGGTCCTTGATGTCACAACAGCTTCTGTGAACAACATACATAAACTCACGGCTTTTTCCCGGAAGTGGTAGGCAGAGGTTGCCCTGGTACCCGCGTTTCGCCTTGTTTGTTCCGTCTCAATATGTGATAATAGGCGAACCTATCGTCTTATCGGGCACAAATTCCTGACTCCGGACTGATAATTAATTAAAAAATCTAATATCACGTTGCCCGACCCGGGACTCGAACCCGAGACCTCAGCATTGTAACCGTACCGAAGTACAACTACGCCGCCGAGGCACTCGAAATAAAATAATGTCATACAATATGCTCTTAAATACATTGGGTTCTAGTAATTAAGCTTTTTTTATAATTCATAATTATATTGTGTTTATATGACAGCAAGTTCGTATACAAAAACAGCAGTATTTTTGATCGAAACAAGTACGTATAAGCTAACATTATTTTTAGCAACTTTTGGAATGCAAACGGCAGCCAGACGGTCGGAATTGAAAACGGCGCGCAAAATGCATTTTTTAAATAAAATAACAGCGTTATCTGCGAAACATTTCGCGTTCCCACTCGGCGTCGCGTCAAACAGCAGGAACCGGAGGAAATAGGAATCATTATTTAATGTCAATGTTTAACTACATTGCTCCCCGCAAATGGGCCGGTAATGATTCCAGCCGAACCCCGCCAGTAATGTTTAGAGTAACAAGAAAATTAACTTTCACAACTTTTTCACCGTCCCCCAAACAAGTTTTATTCTGAGAATAACAGATTGCTCTTGATTTTATTGGAGAGTTGATTTACGTGTTTTACGAATTCATTGCATTGTTGAGTTTATTTGATTCACTTATGTTTTCAATATTTTATGAGGTATTATTGGAATTCACGTATTCTGATTTAATTATAAGAGTTGGAATCGTCTGCAATGTTTCAATTGGAGCCTCAAACTTCGACAATATTGCAGTCAAAGTTCATCATGGATTCGATTTTGATGCTATACTGTATCAGCCCATACACGACCCACTGCAGGGCACGAGCCTCCTCTACAATCGAGAGTACGATTGAGAGTGGTTAGGCCATATAGTCCACCACGCTGGCCCAGTGCGGGTTGGCAGACTTTTACATACCATAGAAATTTATACAAATCGCTATGGTATGCAGGTTTCCTCACGATGTTTTCCTTCACCGTTATAGTGCGTGGTGATTGACTATCAATACACACATGACTCCGAAAAGTCAGAGGTGTGCCCTGGGATTTGAACCCGCGACCACCGTGAACATGTAGGCAGCCACGTCTGGTCCGTTACCAACAGGCCACCACGCACTTATACGTACGCTATAAGTACGTTCTATGTAAAATAATTTTATTTTAAAGCTTATTAATTTATAAGTAAAGGTTAATGCATATGAGTAAATGTTATATCAAAAATATACCGCATTAGGCCAGCGTGGTGGAATTGTGCCCATCTGGCCTAACTCGTCTCAATCGTGCTCTCTATTGTAGAGGAGGCCCGTGCCCTGCAATGGGACGTATATGGGCTGACACAGACACGGTTTTGCGCATATCGGACTTTTCTAAGAATGAAAGAGGTTTAATCTGTAGTCCTCCACGCAGGCCTAGAAGGAATTCGTGGACTTCATATACGTGCCCTTGTAATTTCGAGGTTCGCAGTGTTCCGCACGATGTTTTCCTTGATCTTTATGCTATAATTAACTATGAATACACAGTTCACTACAATAAAAATATAACTGAATACTAAAATAAAGGCGCTAATCACTACGCATCATTCAAAGGTCAGATTATATACCGAGTTCATTAACAGCCTCCGTGGTCCAATGGGAGCCTGCGCTGAGACAAATTCTTGTGTGATTCGTATACATTTTTTTCTGGTGTGGGTATGGTGAGAAAAAGTCTCGTAGTTTTTAAAAACACGGAACAAGATTTGATATCTTATTATGCGATTAGTGTATTTATTGGATGTATTCTTATTTCACTATAACGGTGAAGAAAAACATTGTGAGGAACCCTGCACAGCATAGCGATTCGGAAGAATTTCTATGTAAAAGTCCACCAACCCGCACTAGGCCAGCGCGGTGGACTATACAGCCTATCCCCTCGCAATCGTTCTATGGACTGATACAGATTTTTATTGGTAGCGAATATTACTATCAGATATACCTTGCCTTTGGTCTCTTCCGATCTTAAAGTCTGTATGCATAAAGAAATTGAAAAATTCACAACTAATAAATCAAAATCCTCAAATCGCTCCAGAATTAATTCTGAAAGTAAACATCGCAAATATGTGTACAAGGTAAATAGGAATGCTAATCGCAATATTGTATACAAAGTTATAAGCGATGTTACTAGCCAATAAGTTTATTTAATATCATGCGACCGAGAGGACATCAAAAGGCGTACGGAGGACGTTATTGAAATCTGATGGCTATTTACCGGCCAGCGTTGCATAAACAGATCCCAAAATGTTTATTGACTTTGACTTTATATTGCCTATAACATAACAATTTGGTTGAGATAGGATGGCGATATGCAAAGATGCTATAGCAAGTAATATTGTTTTCAAATAATAAATAGCGACAAAATTCAATTGCTATTTCAATGACTTCCTTTATCGAATTTAGCAAAACAGATTAATTAAACCTTAATTATATTTATTCGGCTAGTGTTTTAGTAGATCTATTAATCTGAAAATTAGTCATTTTAATTAATTACGCTAGTTCACATTTCTAAGACAAGAAATACTACACCTACCTACTTATAATATATGGGTTCAACATTGGACCCAACCCAACTAACTAACCATGGGTGATGCAAAAAGTAATTAAATTGTTGCAATATGTATTACGATGAAATACAACATGATTGTCACTCATAAAACCATTGTAGCTGAACAGGAGGGCGGTTGCAAAGGTTTGTTGGAAACATTATCAAACGTCAGATCCTCTTAGTTGCCAAATGTCAGTCATAGCCCCAACATATAAATACATAGCCATTGGACCTTCTGCAACACACGAAGCACACGAAAACAAAACACACAAACAAGATTAAGCACGAGCAAACAATACCCTAAAACATCCTCACATCCTCACGACATCAGGTGTACGGCGCAATTAAAGCGGAACATTTAAGGGTCCTGCATTAACACCAATATCTCAACTTTATTGTAACATAAAGAAAGCTAGCTGTAAAATAGAATCGCATGGCGTGTGTGCCGCCAGACATAAAAGGGAATTAATAAGACCGTTTCGTGGAGCGATTCAGCAGACAGATAGCCCGCTTAGTTCGTATAAACCTCGCAAGATGTACGTCGAGATATTGAAAGTAATCGATTCTAAAAGCTGTTTCGTTATAAACTTCAATTTGCAACTATATTGCTAGTATACTCTTTGAAGTTGCCTGTTTTATTGGATGTACTGTTTTAAATTTAAAGTTTGTTTTGCGTTTTTTGTTGCACCTCGGTATTGGGATGTCTGCATGGGATGTTTCAATAGGGTTGGAGGTTTTGTGCTCTATTGCTAATCCTCGGTGATTGTCCTGCGATTGCAAGTCTACTAGTTTCTAAATATAATTAAAAGGTTTTCACAAATGTTTGTAATTTTTTATTTTATAGTAAATTTTAGTATCATGTCTGCACCATTTAGAATCAGCTTGACTTAAAGGTTGCATAGTTTACAAGCCTGATTTGATATTCAATTTTAAACTGTCCATCACAATCCTGTTATCGTTCACATAGAAATGCCTGTAATAACCCTATCAATCAATATTGTACCCACAAGTCGTTTCTCAGAACTAGCCCGTGTTTGAAAGCGCTATTACCAGACTAAGCACAATATCCGCCCTATAGATAGATCACCGTAGCCAGACACCTTACAAACACCACCGCTCTTTACATACACTGAGTTTACGTAACAGCGAATTTAAAATGTAGTTGCTATAACAAAATTGCAAGGCGTTACGGTGCTCGCAAGGAAATTGTTATTCATAGCCGTAGACCAGGTGGGATAAATGAGGCGCTTGCGACCTCTAAATCACCGGTAAAAATTCAGACTATGTTTATCTTAAGCAATTTGTTTGTTTAACATTTAAGAAATACTTGATTCGGATTTTTGCGGAATTTTTGTGTCCAGTTTTGTATCGTGGGACATTTTAAGACTTAAAACGATCTGGTAGTTGTTCTTTCAAGGTTCGACCTATGAACAGGTATTTCAGAAAATAGTTGTAATTTTTATATGGGTAGCAAAATAATATATCTTTGCTGCCTTTCTAATATAAGAAACAGGTAATAATAGGATGGATCCCCGTAATTCTTATAATTATGAATTCTATTAAACACAATTACCAGTTGTCACCGTTATAACCTCCCCAACTCTCGAAATTACTCCTCACTCCAGAGCGAAGTCTGCTCGATTGAAATCTCGATCACATCCCTACCTAACAATATCCAAATGCACAATTTTATCGTCACTATAAAAGTAAAAAGGATGTAAACGGTACCCTTCATCCCGCTCGCTATCGAATGTTTAGATTCGCCATCAAAGTTTCTGGCACTCAAAAATCCATTTGAAAAATACTTTTATATCTATCCATAAGAGAATTGGCAGTTGTAAAAAGGGGCGTTTATCTGTGTCGAAGTACGGATAGATGGTTATAGTAGTTAAATCTAAGGTATTAGAATTACGAGCGCGGGTTATTCTAATATCGAGTTTACGTTCTGTTGTGTAGTGAAGAGATGTTACGGTACCAGGGGTGAGGTTAGTGCGATTTAGAATCTAATATTTCTTTTCTCTATTATTTTGTTGGTTTCCTTATAAATAAACGTCACGTTATGTCGCTTAGTATCTCCAACATCTTGGAAGTTAGGAGTGGCTGAATATCAGCGCTGCTCGGTACCTATGTCTCGGTCAGCACGAGCTTAGCCGCTTCCTTTTGCCTTCAATATAATTTAAAAACATGAATTTTTGTTTGTTTTATGATGATGTAAGAAAACAATAAGTGTTTTTTTCTTGATTTTTTTATAATCGATTGTGAAATTGGAATCTTTCAGAGTACTTACGTTGAAAAGTAAATATCTCATTTTCTTATTCTTCGGCCATAAGAATTCTACTGCTGAACATAGGTGAGATGAAGGTAATCAGCGACTTCTTGATATATTGATTTAATTTTTCATGCAACTTGTAGACGGACGTCTTACTTTTATTGATCCTTTGCTCTTAAAACATATAAGAAGGACTTCAATGCGTCTACGCTACTCCACAACACTGAACTGTAGATATTTCCACAGTAGTTCAGTTCCAAAGATAAAAATTGAAAATATAATCAACAATAGCTTTAATGATTTTGTTAGATCTACGCGAATGTTACACATTAAATTAAAACTAATTCTTACGGATTTTATCGCGAATTTGATTTAATTTTTACATTTTTTAACTTCCCGACGTTTCGATCACCTTACAGTTTTCGTGGTGACGGGACGGACTGAGGTATTAGTCCTCTATGTGGCTATTAAATAGTAACAGTAAAATAAAAATACAACTAAATCAAATTAGCGACAAAATGCGTAAGAACTCGTTTTATTTCAACAAAAGCTTTGTCCTTTATAATATTCAAGCTTCAAAACCTATATCAAAAGGCATCCCTACATATTAGCCATAAAACGATGTTATATTACACAAACATAACAAGTTTGTGGTTAGTTTTAATCGTCAGTCGTAACCGTTTACAATTGCAATAATAATTTAACTCCGTGGAGGGATATACGCGAATCAAAACACGAAATTAATGTTTCTACGAAATCTTATTTGTAATTTGCATTAATTCCACGGCTTCTGATATTGTTATTGTATTTTAAAACGTATAATCTTTTACGATAACTGGTTCATTTGGAAACTAGATTTGGATTGTGTTCTACTTGGTAGGGATTTCGTTGTTTTATGGCGTTGGACGAGTGGCGGTTGTTGTTCGAACTATGCATAATGTTTAATTGAACTGGTTTTATAGTAAGTTCAAAATGTACTTCTTTTTATTCTTAAATGAATGCAAGATATTTTGAATCTGGTTTCTTTAAATTTAATCAGGTTTCTTTAAATAACTTTTTTGCTTTCGATTGTTTTAGCCAATGCCGCGTTAATATACTCGTAGTAAGCACCTAATTCCACTCTATTAGATAAATAAATAATTTTCGATTTTTGAAATGTTCACTGGGATTTTTCTTGGATTGCATTGGTGAGTTTCCATCAAGCGCTGAGCTATAAATATATATATATATATATACTGCCTAAATTTTAAACAGAGTTTTTGGTGTAAAAAAATACATTTGTGCTCAATTTGGCGACAGGTTTGTCCACTGTCACTTATGAACTTCAGCAAGTTCAAAATGGCGGCGGCACCAATGGCACATTTACCTAAGTTTTCAACAATACAGTCGTGAGTTCAGGTATGTCCATTTTATGTATAATTGTAATGTTTGCATATTAATTTGATGGTACAAAATCCTGCTGCAATTGTAATCTAAAATGTTCAATAACACGTTTCCTCGAATCAACTTCATTCCCTTGTAGGAATTGAACCCTCACGAACTTAGAGCTAGAACATTTAATTAGCAACTTGAAGTTCGCGTAAGAAACAGCTCTAGTATACTTTATTACGTGAGCTAAAGTTACCTGTCTCGCGTGCGAATCCCCAGAGAACTATTAATTTTCCTGGAACTTAATCTATTGCGATTATTTCATATTAAAATGTACACGGGAGAGGAAAATTGTAGACAAATTCTTAAGGAAATATTCTAAATACTGTGAGGTAAATTACCCTTTATTATATGTAATTACGGAGCGAAGAAGAAGTTAGTTGAACAAGCACAAGGTAGATAGGTGAATAATTGATACAAGAAGTAGGGAGTCACTGGATGCAGGTCAATTTAAATATAAATAAATACACCCAACAGTCACATACATAGTCCTGACGCAACACCAAGATCGAATCTTGTATCGTGGGTATCAGGAACTACGAGAGACTTTTCGGTCTCAACAACCCAGACCCGAAAAAAATACTTGTGGTTCACATAAATAATTGTTTCGGTGCGGGAATCGAACCCGCCTAACTAACTGCGCCACGGAGGCTGTCACCACATTGACACATATTTGAAGAAGGCCTATGGATGGCAGTAGGCTTCGTGTGGCTGAAGATATCTATTCAGCTTCTGCGTCGAATAAAGCACCCACATATACAGGGTTATTTTGATCTGAGTATCCAAATTTTAACATGAGATTCCGATTCATGAATATAGTCCATTAGTAAAATTTTCTTTTTTTTTTATATTTCATAATTTTTATCCCCACGAAACTAAATACTTACAATACGCACGACCATAATAAGCCCATTCATACCTACACACAAACAAACACGCACGCGCGTCTGTGTGTAAAATGACCGGCGACCGGGCTTGTAGAAGATGTTGAGTATAATTTTAACATTGATTAAGATATTATGAAATGGAAATAAATGACTTACTGTGTGTAAATTTGAATATTTATTTTTATAAATTTTATTTATTCAGTATTGTTCTCTTGAGTTCCAAAAACAAAATTGGTCAGACTTTGAAAAATAATTATGCAGATCTGTTCAATGCCGGCTATACTCTGACTGAATATTCGGGTGTTTTTTTCACCATAGTATACGATAGTCGCTATACCCGCGAATAAAAAGTGCGTGGTGGCCTGTTGGTAACGGACCAGACGCGGCTGCCTACATGTTCATGGTAGTTGCAGGTTCAAATCCCAGGGCACACCTGTGACTTTTCGGAGTCATGTGTGTATTGATAGTCAATCACCACGCACTATGACGGTGAAAACATCGTGAGGAAACCTGCATACCATAGCGATTTATATAAATTTCTATGGTATGTAAAAGTCCGCCAACCCGCACTGGGCCAGCGTGGTGGACTATATGGCCTAACCACTCTCGATCGTACTCTCGATTGTAGAGGAGGCTCGTGCCCTGCAGTGGGTCGTGTATGGGCTGATACAGTACATTACAGTATACCCGCGAATACTAATATATTACGACAAGCTAGAAGTCTTACTTATCAAAAGAACTGCAACAGCATCTCGATACCCTACGTGGCGTACCTAGTCGCTTAGACGCCAGCTGTGAAACAAATGTTTGTATGATCCACAGATATTTGTTTCGGGTCCGGGTGTTTTTGAGCCCAAATATTCTCCCGTAGTTCCTAATACCCACGACACAAGACTAGATCTTAGTGTAGGGCCAGGACTATGTATGTGACTGACGGCTGTTGGGTGTATTTATTTATTTATCTAGTACTTTACATAAGTATTCTTACGACACCACCTCGGTCTACTCGACCCAAATGTACTAGAACTTTAACAAACTACAGCAAATCTCTACCGCTTGACACTTCGAATACATATAAATCCATTCATCATCATTGACAAATCCTAATTCCTAAGCACTCTAAAACTAAGTTTCAATTGTACTTTTTTTTTTATTTATTTGCCCATATACGTCCCACTGCTGGGCACGGGCCTACTCTACAAGCGAGAGAATCGATTGAGAGTGGTTAGGCCATATAGTCCACCACGCTGGCCTAGTGCGGGTTGGCGGACTTACATACATACCATAGAAATTCTTACAAATCGCTATGGTATGAAGATTCCCTCACGATGTTTCCCTTCACCGTTATAGTGCGTGGTAATGTAATGTATGTAATGTGTCAATTGTACTGGAGTCCCGTGATCAGAAGTGCGACATTATATGGGCTGATACTGTATAGTACATACTACATTCTCCACATAGTATATTTATATTCTCTACAACTCATTCCAATTAACTGTAGTACGCATTTGTGTTTTGCTTTTTTTATAATCCCTTAATCCCCCATATTCATTGAATATCCCCCAATTTGCTAGATCAAAAAGCGTCCGTAACACTAACTAGTAACTAGCATGTATGATGTCATCTAGCAGGGGTGTGCGATGACGTCACCCACTCATCCTTAGGGATGTGAGTCAACAGGTCACCCTCGAAATTACTAATATGTGCCGAGATGCACTCGGCGAGGGATGATCAAAGTACTTTGAGAATTGAGAGTTTTTTAATGGTTGTTAATTGGTGAAATATTTTTAATATCATTTTAGAGCGCTTTAAAAAATAAATCACCATGTTTGCCTTATAGTCACCGGTGTTAATTGCAAACTCACAATGTCAAGCGCTTTTTAGGTAAATGATTTTAGATAGCCTAAGTTTATTTATTTATTTATAATTATTTATTGCACACTAAACGTTACAAAATAATTGTATAATTAAGGGTCTTACAGCTAAATATAAGTAGGTACAAACGGCGGCCTTATTGCTAACGGCGATCTCTTCCAGACAACCTTTGGGTGGGTTGGAATAAATAGAAGTAGGAAAACCAAGATATTCATTTACAGGGAAAAAACCAGATTATCATGTAGGTACACTTATATATAGTTGCTATATTCAGTTTTTTATCATAGAATTACTCGATTTATAAATCTCAAAAGATACACGGTATTATTCTGTATTATCTATACCAAATAAACTAATCTTGAAATAAAAGAACATTAGCAATTACATAATGGAAACATCTGCGCACTTCTTATTAAACAGGCGCTTCGGCATGATTACAAAAATGCACATATTTTAACTTGCAATCTCTTAAATTCGTGTGAATATTGATTCGTTAAATACGTATCAGATCAATTACATAGTATCCGCATCGAAATAATAGTACTTATTCATTTATATACACTTACCCTTTCAATCGAAATACACTCAATGCGTGTAGGCTTCGCAATGCTATGAATAAAACGGTAGGCGTCGGGATTCCATTTAAAATGGTCGATGTTCCGCAAACTCCAATCACGAAGCGACAAATAGAAATCAACAAAATATCCCATTCTAAAGAAATAAAAGAGAAATAAAACTTAAGATTGTTTTTTCAATTTGAATACACGTTCTCATAATGGTATCAGCAATTTGACACATACCCATCAATTTAAAAACATCGTTAATATAATACGAGTATACCAATAATTCACATCTCTAGATCTTAAATTAAATGTGTAAGGTCAAGATATTTTTTAAATATAGCGACCTTACTCATGTACAGTTTATAAACCAATTTCAGTTATCGATTGTTTTGTCCCTTTCGAACGACTTTTGAATTTAGTTTGAGCGAAGACAAAACATTCGACAACTAAAATAGATTTATAAAGTATCTATGAATAAGGCCGTAAGTCTTCCAAACATGCAAGTGGCTCATTTGGCAGTAACTACATACATACATACGCCTTTATCCCAGAAGGTGTAGGCACTATGCAGATGTGCAACCAAAGCAACCACGTTTCGCCTTGTGTGATATTATGATAGGGGGTGAGCCTATCGCCATATGGCGCACAAATTTGATATGAATATAAAAATCCAATATAATTTTGCCCGATCCGGGATTCGAACCCGGGACCTCAGCTTTGGAATCATACTGTAGTACAACTACGCCATCGAGGCAGTCAATAAGGAAGAAAAAATAATTTTCAAGTGGAGTCACCGTCTCACAGAAAATCGACGTTTTCGCCGTCGTGCTTCGTAGGGCCCTAAGAGAGGGACCTCATGCATCTACCATCCAAGTGTCGCATATATTCATGGACGGTGGTGATCACTAACCATCAGGTGAGCCTTTCGCTCATTGTATTACCAGTCTTTATAGCCATCTATTGCCATTATTTTTTTTTATTGATTTCTCTATGAAAAACATTATTAGCTCCTTTATTCCAGATTAGTGCACAAGTCTGGCTAACTCTCGGTTACAAGCGTCGGCGTCCCAATGCGCATGTCGGCAGCCAATTTTCTCAAATAGCTAGCCACATACTGAAGCACGCTTCCTTCCTTATATCAGTCTTGGTTCAGTTTGTGTGTTTTGCATTTGGTCACATTTTAAGGAAATTGTTATATTTTTTTAGAATTTATGTCGCGATTTTGAATCAATTTTGGCACGTATTATGGACTTTTTAATACAAATATCGTTGTATGGGTTGTAGAGCCTTCTTATATTTGTTTGTTTCTATTCATAATCAAGTTCGTTGGGGTAAATAAGTCATTAAGGGCGTAGGACTATAGGCACAGTTAATTATTCTAAAAGTATCTGTATCATCTTTTGAGAGTATATTCGCATGTCGTATATGCCTTAATATAAAAGTTGTATACACATATTGTGAATTATTTATATTAGTTTTCTTACAAAATGAGTCTATGATTATAACGCGACATAAAAGTATATTTTATACGATCAGAAATACGACTGAAGTATAATATCAGAATTAATGATGCAATAGTCACCAAAATTAAAGCGCAAATGAAACATGCACACAGCCAGCCGAGCCCGCCTCGACGAAATTCACATTTCATGTTTCCGAGAAAATATCAAGCAGCATCTCACAAGAGGATTTCTCGTGATAAGCCAGTTCTCACATGTAAATATTGGTCCTCGTCTCATCACATTCATGAAGGTATCGCGGGAACGGATTCGCCGGCTCACTCCATGTATGTACTCGGCTTTGCACTTTATGAAACGTGCTTTTATGTAATTCATAGAAAATTTAATGTAAAAAATATTTTTAGATGTTTTCCTTACATTTGAGAAACTTTCGGCCCCATCGGCCAATATTTTTCGGTCTATGTGCCTACTGCACAGTGTCACATGAGCATACCACAAGGCATAGAATAATAACAATAATAAAAACTCAGCTTATCGCGGTTCACTGCTAAACGTAGGTCAGATTTTGAGGAGCTTCGCATCCATCCGCTACCTTCACCTTTTATTTGATAAATTATTATCATTTGATAAATTAAATAATATTTAAAAAAAGAAATTAGCGCACAAGTTTTATTCTTCTTTGATTTAATTCTAGAACCCTTGTTTTACAGCCAGTGGTCCCAATAGTAACTAAACAGTCATTGTGTATTACAGTATTAATTCTATATCAATACAGAATGACTGCCTCGGTGGCGTAGTGGTACTACGGTATGATTGCAAAACTGACGTCTTGGGTTCGAATCCCGGGTCGGGCAAAGTGATATTGGATTTTTCTATTCATTATCAGCCCGGAGTAAGAAATTTGTGCCTGATATAGCAATAGGTTCGCATCCTGTCATATCGTGGGACGGAACATACAAGGCGAAATATGGGTGTCATTGTGGCGCCTCTGCCTACCCCTTCAGGGAAAAAAGCGTGAATTTATGTATGTAATACAGAATCTTTCCTTTTATTAAACCAGACACAGTCCACCTTCGAAACAACGAACAGCTCTCAACTTTAAGTACAAACCCATCTGAAGCATTTCACGCACATTGTAGAACATCGAACACGTATCTTAAAGTTCCTAACTAGAGATTTCCACTTTCCACGTCCACTCCGGACTGACAAACGTTTGGGACTCTAAGAAACTTGTTTGAAAAGTAGAAAGAACTCGTTGAGAACATGTTAAGGCTACGATGCAGGGCTGCCGCGAAACCATTTCTGCGAAACTTTTTGTTTGCGCTAAACTATTTGTGGCCAGCCCTGTAATTGGTAAAAAAAGAGAATTGAAGTTTGCTTCTTTGTTTTAAAAAATATCATGTTATTGTGTTACGTTCCATAAAATAAAAAGCTGATTTTACATAGATTCATACTCGTTCTCAATTTTCGGCCCATGTTTAAAAGTAGAACAAACGGTTACTTTTGATAAAAAAAAAGATTTTTCGCTTTGAACGTACTAGTTGATTCTGCCAATCCACACTAAACTGGTAGACCGAAATCTGATTAGTTATTAACCTTTGTCATGAACTAGAGTTCAACAGACTAGTATGATTAGGGCACGAACCTCCTCTACAACTGGGCTCTTAGGCACAGTCCACCATGCTGGCCTAGTTCGAGATAGACTTCACACACTATACCAAATCTTGTTAAAACCTCCATAATATTCAGGGTTTCTCAACATTTTTCACCGTGAACGTCATTTAACAGGCCGGTATTCTTAAAAAATAATCTCTCAGTACAGCCCTAAAGAGTCCCGGGCGAGGTTCAAACGAGGCCCGGTCTGCGACATCCACTCGATTTAATTTACATCTCCGCGCCAATTGTTCCCAACTCAGGGTCGTCGAACGGGCAGGCGCCGCCGCTGATTTATTTTCCCTCAACATTCACTAAATGGATTTCAGTTCCTTCATATCAGGGCGTTAACTTCACAGAGCAGGATGAGTTAACGGGGAATTAGTTTGTTATTTATAAAATTCTGATGGCCGATGGGGCCAAAAAGTTCTCGAATGGAGGCCACGAAACGGAAAGCGCAGCGTGGGACGTCCACCCACTAGGTGGTAAGACTTGTCATTGTTTAATTATGAACTGAAAGAGGTCAATTGATTTTCTATATTTAACACACATGATCTAAAAAAAATGGCACCATACATATTTATAAAAGCTTACGCTTGTTACCACGAAGGATATACAGAGATGCCCTATTGTCATGCACGATTGGCCGAGCTCTTTTCTGTCTTAACGATGGAACCAGGTCATCGTGAGGTGTTTGCCACTCATTCTCTTCTGTATTTTACTTCTTCTACAAGCTAACCTTTTATTTAAATGTGGCAGATGCACAATTATTTTCTCTCATTAATCTGTATATAGCACAATTATTAAATATAATTACTTAACAAGCAGCTGCCTCCCTGGTAAGAATACTTTGAGAAAAATTGGTAGCCATTTCGATGGCTTCACATATTATTTAGGTTAGTTGACTTCACAGCATAGCGAAATATCATTGCTAGAACTAGACTATGACGATTATCTATACATATAATAAATTTGTAACTGATCGATGCCTGTACATGGAAGATAAATGAGAAAAACTGATATAGGGGACTATATTAATGTAATAGAACCCAAAACAATGATTTTTAGAATTTTTGTCTCTTTGTATGGGTGTCTGTTTGTCTGTACGGTTGTGCGTAATGAACTCAGAAACAGCTTAATGGATTTCAATGAAATTTGGTATGGAGGTAGTTGACACCCTGAATCAACACTTAGACTACTTATATCCCGAAAAATGTAGTGTTCCCGTGGGATGAGGAATTCAGATATATTTGTTACTTTTTTGTACTCAAATGGATGGGATGGGGCTGGATTACATATCTTGAGTAAGAATGAGACAAGGCGGGATATAACGGGACGGGACGGGATGGGATTTTTTAAACATAACCACGTAAACGGAGTTGCGGGCAGAAGCTAGTAAATATAGTAAAAATAGTTTGGGTAGATATTTTAAGTAAATAAATAAATACACCCAACAGTAAGTAGCCATCCTTAAAAGTCACTGGCATGATAGAGCGAGGTAATATAATCATTTCCTCCAAGCCATAGCTGGACCAACCTGCTAGTTAAGTAAAATATACTAAGCTTTTGGAATGTCTCATAAAACTCCGATTTGCTTCATCGCCTTACTATTCTTTCGAACACCTACAGAACCCATTTGCCGCTTCGCCATCATAAGAGAAATATGTTACCTATCCGCAAATTCCAATAAACATAAATTTTCCTTTAAGATATTGCTATTAACTTTACTCGTTCCAAGAATGACTGACTACAAAAATAACTATGGCCACATATGCATATTTTTTCCTCAAATATATTCTTAATTAACTTCATTGTTTAGTCAGCGATGTTGTAATAAATTAACTCCTTTGTCCTAATTTATTGCCAGAGTTATTTTAATGTGTATTTATTGCTAGATATTTTAATTATTTGGTAATTATATACGCGTAAAGACCTACTAAAAGTTGTTGGAAGTCGCTGGATGTAGATTGCTTCCAACAGGTAGTCTGTATTAGCCCAGATACGTCCCACTGCAGGGCACGGGCCTCTTTTACAATCGAGAGTACGATTGAGAGTGGTTAGGCTATATGGTCCACCACGCCGGCCTAGTGCGGGTTGGCGAACTTTTACATAACATAGAAATTTATACAAATCGCTATGGTATGCAGGTTTCCTCGCGATGTTTCCCTTCGCCGTTATAGTGCGTGATGATTAACTATCAATACACACACGATTCCGAAAAGTCAGAAGTGTGCCCTGGGATTTGAACCGGCGACCACCGTGAACATGTAGGCACCAGGTCACCAAGCACTTTTTTGGTAGGTTATTGTAGGAACCTGGAACTGTAAGGGCCTGTGGAAATTCTTTGACAATGTTCGGTAGTGGACTACCTGATGCTGCAAACTTTGGCGATGATAATTGTGTATTTATAAAATTCTTTTTTTGTTGCCCGTTTAGTCTTTATACATTACGTATGTGATAAGTACTCGCAAGGCATAATACGTTAAATAAACATATTTACAGTTACACTCAAAAGTCATACACGTAATACCTACCTTACATTGGAGTACGTGTCTTATGTCATGTGTATCTTCCTTGCCTTAGTACTTACAGTCACACAACATCCAAAACCCGACATTGCTGATAACGCAAACATTAATTGTCTCAGTGTAAGGATAGAATCTGCTACTTTACATACCCTGCCCCGTCTACTTCCTGTTTTCCACACATTTGTTCTAATATGTGTTGACCGCCTCCGTGGCGCAGTTGGTTAGACGCCGGCTGTGAAACGACAGGCTGCGGGTTCGATCCCCGCACCGAGACAAATGTTTGTGAGGCCCACAAGTATTTGTCTCGGGTATGGGTGTTTAAGAGACCGAAAAGGATCAGGACTACATACGTGACTGTTGGGTGTATTTATTATTATTATTTATTTAATTACTTATTTGCTTAGCATCTCTACTTTTTCATTTTCTTTCTAAGTATATAAAGGGACATAACGAAGCTAGCTTCGTAACATATGTATATTAATAATAGGTATTCAGTTAACTATATATTAAAAGATAATAAATATTACGTGTCTTTGTTTCCTAGAATCCGTTTTATTTATGTATTTCTACGAGTTACAAAATCGTTAACTTTATTATTAACTTTATTACAATTTAAGTAAAATTGCCTAGTGTGACAAGGCCGCCCCTTGCACTATTATTATTGTTTCACTTCTTTGTTGTAATGGTTTCTATATAGTGCAATAAAAGATTAAATAAATAATAAATAAACTGACAAACATTAATAAACTGCATGAAATTGGGCAAAAAATAGCCCTTATCTTTATCAAAGACGTGTCACTGACAGAATTTGTATAGGTGTTTAAAATATCTCATACTCGACTCATCTACGAGACATACACAGTGAAATCACTTGTTCCAGGATTAAAACATTATCTCAATTAACGTCTAGACATCGCATAAGCATTCGTAACCTCGCAATGGAATCAAGAACGGCATGCGCAGAGTAACTGATAATTATGTTTTGATTGTCAGTTGATGCTTGAATATTATTCAATTGTTTCTTTACTAGCGAATCTTGTAAGGATTTGTGATTTTACCTACGAGCAAGTCAGACTGCTATCTGGTTACCATTTTTTTTAAGTTTACTGTTCTGGTTAATCTGGACCCCTATAGTTCAGTTTAGTTCTCTAAAGTAATTATTTTTCATACATACATACATAAACTCACGCCTTTTTTCCAAGAAGGGCTAGGCAGAAGTTCTCCTGGTAGTAACCAAGCACCCGCGTTTCACCTTGTTTGTTTCGTCCCAGGATGTGATAAGAGCCTATCGCCATATCGGGCACAAATTCCTGACTCCGGGCTGATAATAAATTAAGAAATCCAATATCACTTTGCCCGACCCGGGATTCGAACCCGAGACCTCAGTTTTGTAATCATACCTTAGTACAACTATGCCATCGAGGCAGCCAATTCGTTTTCTGCATGGAATATTCACAATTCTCTTGCGCTCTACCTTTTATAGTTTATTAATACCATGTCAAAAATATTCGCAGGAATGTATATAATAAATATATAAGAATCAACTGAATCGGACAAACGTGGAATTCAAAAGAACACCGAACAGATAAACACGTTTTTTCTCATCATTACACATTCATTATATGTACTATGCCCTATATTATGCCGATATCAACCCAAATACTAAATAGAGCCATAATTTAATAAAGCAACTTAAAATCGAGAATTCAGCATATTTTAATATAACACAAGAATTTTTCTTTTGAATCGCCGACACGAAATGAAACAAATTCAAGCAACATTTCCAAAAATAAATTACATTTCAACATATGAACTAACAAGACGTGATCACGTATTATACTCGTAATCCATTCAAAAACTCCTATCAAATTTCAAAGATCAAATTATAAAACCGTATTTCGGCTCCTTGTCGCCATAAATCTAAATGATCATAGTTATAAATTTTTAATACTCCAACCACGATTTGTCGCATAATCTTGATGCATACAAAGCTTCGACAACGGATTTTCCTTCACGATCTCGACTCGAGATTCGAGATAACAGTTTGGCGCTCAGCTTAAACAAGCCTGCCGGTTCATATACTGGTATTTTGTCACGGTGTCTCAGCTCTAAACCCGTTGTTTTGGCATGAATTGGCTTTTCGTATCTATTGTTAAGGCGGCAATTTTCATTGTACACTAACATAATGCGCAAAATTGTATTTAATTTTGCCTTATCTTCTACGGTTTGCTTGTCTAGATTTGGATTTTTCGCACGGCTAATTAAAGCAAATTAATATTTAATATACATTTTAGTGTACGTAGATTGTGCTGGATTGAATCTGGCGGATTTCACCTTAATCTGTTTAACACAATTTTCTGATAGAACAGGACTGCCCTTGTAAAATACGTTCATATAATATGTAGTTACAAATATTAGTTGTGCAGATATATTTAAAGCATTGTTGATCTACAGCACAATATTTTTTACTTCTTTTTTTTTATTGCATAGGTCCTCCGGCAAATGAGCAAACAGGTCATCTGATGTGATGCCGGCCCATCAAATCGGAAGAAGAGCGGGAAAGAATAAGAATAGGAAGAGGAAATGGGTATTGAACATTCAGCAATTTTACTCACCGAACGAAACGCGATAACCAAGGTGTCACTTCACGTCGATCTCTTATAAGACAGTGGTACCGCTCCGAGCAACCCGCCCATTCATGAGGAGTCATGACTCACAACAACGTTGCTCTACCACTTCGGAAACCACCACTTTTCACACCACAAAATAGTTGGACTATGACGTAATGTTCAACATGTTCCTGACTTAAAAACGTCTTTTTTATAATTGTTTTAAAATCAGAAATAGCTACAAACAGTTCAAGTAATATTAGTCAATATACGTTCCTAATAAAGAAGTATAAAAGATACACAATATAACATAGATATACAAAGTAATCTAGACAATCTTAACCGAATGTTTTCCGCATCACAGACATTCGACACGATTCACACATTGTTTCCTTGTACAAACCAGAACTATAAATTCATATTAACCTCACAAAAACAACAAAGACACGAATGGAAAGGTGGTACACTCTCCTAATGAGTTACGCCTCCAAGTCGATTTCACGAACTTTGCCCGCTAGTAATAAATTGTTTGAACAAAGAAACGGTTCTGCGTTCACAATAAACAACGGGGTATAAAATTTGGCTGTCGCGCATATTTCTTGTTTTTCTCTGAAACCGAAGCGGGAATGATGCTACGGTATTGCCCTAGCGTGCCGTAAACGCCATTCTATTAATTAGACACCGCTTTTGAGAAGAGCGTCACAGTTGTCTGCGCAGTGTTACAAGTTTAATCTAAAGCTTATGTTTAATCATGTAGCTGACGATGTTGTAGTTTTATTAATTTACTGTATTCTTAACTTAATTTACTTTTAAAAACAGCGCTATTTTTAAGTTCTGTTTCTGTTTTCTACTTTCTATTTTGCTTTCATAATATCGATTATCAACCTTGAGTAACGCTATTGTTAAGTATGGACGTAAACATAATTTGACCGATAATTATATGAATGCTTATAAGTAAAATGTTGGGAAAATTTCTACTAATATCTTATTAAGAAGTAACGATTAAATTATATCCATAATATTGCTAGGATTACCACATTAAAATTAAATTAACAGTCACGAACTTTTGATGTCTGATCAATATCAAATTCATAATCTATATAATATGAATGCATTACAAATTGTAAAGCTTACTAATTATGAAGCAACTTCTTTGACGTTCGTAACTTTAATGATCTCCTGTCTTCAACCGCTTTGTTTTACCTTCACAATTACCAACAGTTTCAATGGTCTAATAATCACACCACAGCTAATTATTATCCGTATGTAATTTATTGCTTGTCATTGTTTTTGGAACATTTGATTTGTAGCTAATTAGGAGAGATTGCTTAGGATACATTTTGGTAATACCAAGATGATGGAAATTGGAATTATACAATAACTATGGCTGGTAGCAAAAATACCGAATAGTACCAACTATCCCAGAGATATGACTGCGCTTGCGTCCCGCTTGCCTTTATATCGCAGCAGAAAAAAAAAATCTGAACTGCTTATAAAAAATAAACTATACGGGTGATTCTAATATGTGAATACGGTTTTTTCGACTGCCAAACACTAAGAACTAGGTCTTTCGCCCATTATTTTAGGACCTGTACCTAGGAATACAACATTAATGGAAAGTTCAGTTTCAAGTACTTCATTGAATAACAATATCGAGATTTCATTTGTTCATTTTGATAAATTGGACGTCGTTGCATTACGCAGCATTCATGCCGCTTTCGTGGTTTACCGAACGTATGCCGCTATACGAAATATAAAAACAATCGATTCATTATTCATCCCTTAATGCAATCGATTCATTACGAGAGAAAAGCTGGCCTCCGATGCCGTTTATATAAACAAAGAAATTTAAAACCACAAACATTTGCACAAGCGATAAGCCTCTTTCGCAACTTCTTCACTGGACGCGTTTACACTGTGTCTGAAACGGAACGTATGACATCATCCGCGGCGATTTTCGACAAGGCTCCTTTGTCTCCAAATTCGGCGGCAACGGTGTAAATCAGTGCTGTGACAGAACCCGTACAAATCTGAAGGAATATTTTTCGCCTCTCTTTGTCTCGGAGTCGTTGCGTCATTAAACACGCATGCTGCCGGCTATATGTGCTGAATGATGAAATGGTTTCACGGCAACATTTGTTTGTACAGACCGAAGATAAATAACCACTCGTGAGACTCAAGAGGCGGTTTGATTAAAAGGAAAAAAATGTTGATGGCCGCGCTCATAAGTGTGTTCGTTGCTATTGAAATTTGTAGTCTGTATTGAAATACGGTCGTATTTACATTCTTGCAACGCTTGGACGGAAGTGTTTTGATAGGTTTTTGTTTTCATAGAAAGAATTATGTTTCGGTCGTTCAAGAGTCGTAAATTTGAAGTAGGGGACCATAAAACACTATTTTAAGACGTGCGACGTCCAAATAGATCAGAGCAATGAACATAGATTTAAGTATATCGTTAATTATTCTATGATACCCCAATTGATCGAGAAGATAATAACTATATAACTAAGTAATAACTTAAGTACATATTAATATTTATCCCAAACACTTATGATAACCAAAAGGAACTAAATGAAAATGGCAATACTTAAAAAAATATATCAATAAATTATCTTCGAAAATTTTTGTAATAATAATTTGTAATTACTTTACCATGTGACTGTACCTACTGCGTTGGCAAGACGTGGGATGTGCAATGTGAAAATTTTGTCAGACTCAATACAATGAACAAATGATAATTATTAATACTGACCTTAAAATTTATTGTATTATTGTAAACGACTGATTTAGACACATGAGCACTGTCTGCAAACTCAAATTTGCCAAAACGATATTGCTTATCAAAATACAATGTGCACAATGCAAAATTTCACATAAATAGTAAATTATGTTGCAGTATAACCAACTACACAAAATAAAATATATATGTTATCCCATTTAAACAATGAATGTGCAATTCCAATTTTTATCAAAAACATTAACACCATGAGATTCTTCATTTTTTTATGATTTTCTATACCAAAACATGGTTCAGCAGTTAAATGATAACTAAGTTTGTAATATTGTACATTAACATTCAACATCGTTACACTCAATGAATAAAATGATAAACAAGCGTCAAGTCTTGGAAGTTGTCTAATATGCTGTATAACTTAGGTTGTTGCAATGATATTTTAAGTAATATCATTACTTATTACATTTAGCTCGCGGCTACGGTCATGGGCTTCATCATCATCATCATCACCCTTTCATTCTCCTCTGTTGGACACTAGTTCTTGAGAGACCGCGTCTTGGCAAACGTAGTGTAGGACGCCCTCCAGCTAGGTGCAGTGACGATTTACGAAAGGTCGCTGGCAGATGCTGGATTGACAAACCGAAGACAGGGTGAAACGGCGCAATTTGGAGGAGGTCATGGGCTTAAGATAATTCGAATACATATTTTATAGGGGACTATGATACCACAGGCCCTTATATTGATCATTCTAGAATTAAGTTGCAATTTATTCATGTCGATATGCCGAGTTATTTTGTCGGACTATCGTATTTTATCATCGGACGAATTTCTAATAGTATAGAAAAATACCTAAGGTAAAAAGGTATTCGCGCCGGGCGCTCACAGGGAAGGAATCGGGGCGCTTCTCGCCCTGTGATATCGAATGTCGTCTGAAATGCGCGCGACGGTCACCAAGGGGTTTTTAGTCAGAATGCTGGCTAGATTTTGCTAGGCACCCAATTCAGCTAGGTATTCGTTGGATGATAAATACCTTACGTCCTTTTCCCTGTTCGTCTACCAACCTGTATGCAAAATGTCATGATAATCGGGCGAGTAACAAAAGGGCAAAAGCATATCAAACGAACAAATTTACTTTCGCTTTTATAATCCAATCCATTAGCCAAAGGAAGTCTACTGCTGAACATAGGCGTCTCCTAATGATTTCCACAGTGGCCTGTTAGCGGCAGCCTGCATCCAGCGACGTCCCGCGACCTTTACCAGGTCGTCTGACCACCTAGTGTGTGGACATCCCACACCCATCCCATCCCATTTTACAATATCAGTAAGGATACCATTGGGATAAGTTATTCGGCTGTTCCTCGCGAATTAACAACATTCGAAATTACATAATCAGGCATTACATGCCTATTGGTACAAAACGAGCATCTGTTTACAACATTCACGCACCATTGCAATTTCTATGTGCCACAATCGCAGCTCTGAATCTTGTTGAGTCTTTGAGATAAATAAATACACCCAACAGTCACATACATAGTCCTGACCCCACACTAAGATCGAGTCTTGTGTTGTGGGTATCAGAAACTACGATAGACTTTTCGGTCTCACAAACACCCAGACCCGACACAAATACTTGTGGTTCACACAAACATTTGTCTCGGTGCGGGGATCGAACCCGCGGCCTCTCGTTTCACAGCCGGCGTCTAACCAACTACGCCACGGAGGCTCTCATCACATTGACAAATACACAATGCAACGTGTAGCTAGTACAGAAAATTTTTAAAATCTCATGTAACAGAAATAACATGATGAAACCAATGCTCGACACTATATTGCGAGTTGTTAAGTTAGGTTCCACTTTCTAGTAATCATTTTTTTTTACATAGTTGCCAAGAAGTTAGTACAGTGTAGGAAACCCAATGTTATTAAAGTAAATACGTATTTTAAAATATATTTCAATCCTATTCATAACAACTTCTGGTTTCTTTGATTGAGTTAGCAAAACCGCCCGTCTAATATTATAAACACTTGACCTGTATTCATAATATCTCGTGGCCTCATTTCTCACTTGTATTTGTGCTGCAAATATTTTTTATTAGTCATACAATCACACCTCATACCCACCATACTTATAACAATAGCTATGCATCATACACAATGTAAAGAAATCGTGTTTGTACTTCAAATCCTTCTCAAGGCCCATACTTTAAAACGCATAAGTCTGACCACAGTTAAAAATATTTACGAAGTCTGCGGTGTTGAAATTTATTCCATATTGAAGTTAAAAGTACTATATCATTATTTTTACATTATTTGCAATCCAGTTTGCGTTCTTTAAGGTTAAATTAAACCTAATTCAAAATAATCTAATGCCTCCTAAATAATTAACCCTTTAACCACCCAAGTCGGATTAAGCCAAAAAGAGTTTTCAGGCCCATTCCGACTGCGTCGGATATATACGACAGAAAACCGTATGCCGTTTAATCTGCTTTTTTTTTACTACCCTGTATTCTATCAAAATTACGTTTATATTACATAAAGAGATGATTAACTAATAATTATTAATATAAAACACTTTAATCTCTTAATTATAAGTCCAATAAAATAATGTCGAAAGTTCGGTGAATTACGATTATTATTTTGACACAATTGTATTGGTGTACAGCGCCCATGTCGGATAAATTCAACATCAAGGATGCTTGATGGAGCACTTAGTACAATTACGACGTACGAAAATAATATAAATAAAAATATTTATCTTTATACTGACTAAATAAATCCCGAAACGAATACAATTGTCAATGAAACATTTCTCTACATATTGTATTTCATATATCAAGCATTTCATTTTATTCCTTTGAAATTACGTAAATTTACTAATGAAATAACAGAGAGTTAATTGATGGTTCTCATCACTAACCTACATGTTTGGTAACATAAATTGTAAGGACACAGCGCCACGGTCAGATAAAGACGACCGCTTCATACGTCATAAGATAGTGCAAAATTCTGGAACTTTCGTTTAGTGTTGTGCTTGTGCGGTAGTCGTGTATCGATAAATATATGCCGGAATAATTATAAGAAGCAAATAGTATCTATGTTTAAAAAAGTATTCATTTCAGTTTTTATACTTGGCACTCTTTTACTCGATTAGATTTAAGGTAATTGTCAGTAGATGGTTCGATGATAGATGACAGAAACATTTTTGCTTTGTATCATTGTATCTTAAAAAATAAACTATTTCGGAAAAAAAGTGATGTTTGGTGCTTTTGGCTGTTAAACTCCTTACATATATGTTTTGAAATTTATAATGACGACTGCAGAAGAATGAATAAGAATCCTAAAAGATGACCATGAAGAATTTATATCAGACGAAGAGTTTGATGTTGATGAAGAGGTAATAATTTTTGAAGTAAAACTTCTTAACGTACGCTTGACTCGTATATGAATCTCTGTATTGTGCAAAAAAAATAGTTTATTTGCATTAAAACTAGACAAACATAGAACATATAGGAGATACAATTTATGCTACGGTAAAGATGATAATTCAGCCTAAATTAATTACACTTGTCTTAATTAAAATTAAAATTTCAAATCCCAGGGCACATCTCTGACTTTTCGGAGTCATGTGTGTATTGATAGTCAATCACCACGCACTATAACGGTGAAGGAAAACATCGTGAGGAAACCTGCATACCATAGCGATTTGTATAAATTTCTACGGTATGTAAAAGTCCGCCAACCCGCATTAGGCCAGCGTGGTGGACTATATGGCCTAACCACTCTCAATCGTGCTCTCGATTGTAGAGAAGGCCCGTGCCCTGCAGTGGGTCGTATATGAGCTGATACAAAAAAATTAAAATAGGATTAAATAAATAAATATATATATCATCAGTACTTCGTAAGACATAGGGATCTCAGGATTTATTCAAGAATGCAACAGTGGCAAGACCAGATATACTGTACTGTACTGTATCAGCCCATATACATACGTCCCACTGCAGGGCACGGGCCTCCTTTACAATAGAGTGTACTTGGAGAGTGGTTAGGCCATTTAGTCCACCACGCTGGCCTAGTGCGGGTTGGCAGACTTTTACATACCATAGACATTTATACAAATTTCTACGGTATGCAGGTTTCCTCACGATGTTATCTTTCACCGTTATAGTGCGTGGTGATTGACTATCAATACACACGTGACTCCGAAAAGTCAGAGGTGTGACCAACAGGCCACCACACACTTAGACGAGATATATAGATTAATAATTAAATATGCATACGAACTTATTACCTGTATTTACGAATCAAATGGTACAAATCTTTAAATTATTATTTTTTAATTCGTTTTATGACCTTACCAAAAACGCCTAAAAATACAAATATTGCTATGAAAAAATATCGACATCGATAAAGTTTAGTCATCCCTTTTTATTATAGGTAATCATTTGTCAATTCACTTATCCGGGCGCTGGGAGCACAACAACTGATATGAAGTCGGGCGGTGAATGGGTTAATTAGTTATTAATACAATCAACTGGTACTTACAATTTACTGGTGGTAGGTCTCTGATATGTGAGAGGCCGCCTGGGTTGGTAACACTGCAATGTTTATTTCTCCCGCCAAACAGCATTGTAAATGCACTGTTGTGTTCCGGTTTGAGGAACATTGTAGCCAGAGTAACTACTGGGCATAATGATACTTAACATCTTATGTCTCAGGATGGCGAGCGCAGTGGACTGACAAGCATTGCTTGGTAATTCATGGTGTTTAGATTTGCTACTGTCCAAGAGCGCTCGTATTGCTTACCATACCATTACCATACCTCACTGTATTCAACGTGATAAAACAAATTGTGATACATTTAATATTAGTCGCAACTTAACTAAATTAACCTTCCTCTAATTTTTGTGCAAGTTTGATCTGTTTTTTGTTTATTAAAATGAAAAGAACAGTTGTAGATAATGCTAGATACTCCACAGTAAACACTTTTTCAACATTGTTTTATATAGATTTACCAAACAAAACTCAATAAAACTTCGCACCCAACCTTATAAATCCTGATAAATTGAGAGCTATTAAAATGAAATACCTAAATTAGTGTGCCCTTCGAGTGTAAGTAATTATAACAAGTCGCGATGTCTGCAACAAAGACAGTGTCCTGGGGCGGTGTCAGGAACAGGAATAGAACCGAAACACCCCGACGAAGCGTGAACTCGAGGTGTTTCCAATTTAAACGTGACATCTCCACGACACAAGATTTACAATCGGTATTAATTTAAAAACGTCTCTGATGACATAAGGGGCTATATTTGTAAATCTCATTTGAATCCTCCGTTCCCGATGCATTGCGTTTATGAACGTTGGGGACACTTGCTTTATTGTTTGTGGCAATTTATACGATGATGTATGCTTTGATGTAGTTTTTAGCAATAAACATATGGCAAAATTTGAAATAGCAGCAACAGAAACTACTGAAGTAGAAAGAAAAATGAGAGCAAAAAATATTTTTGTTCTAATTTCTATCTTTGGGGAATCAAAGCACTTGTACAGTTATGCTGTAATTTATAAACTATGCTATCAAAATTACAGAGAAAATAAATTTAGACAGAGACCATAAAAGTCTAGAATTTCTCTCCTAAGCACTGAATGTAGAAATAAATGATACTCTTAATGGAATTTCTACTCCGTAGCAACACAAATAAGTAAATAAAAAGGGCGATTTGTAAAAACAATATCCAAATTCACCTTGTCCAACATTCTAGGTTAAAAAGGTCGTACAGCCACTCCAATATATCAAAAAAGTTGGCAGATTGTAAATCTCACAATCATAATCAAATTGTGCCAACTCAATTTCAGATTCATATTTCATTGCAAGTTAATTTCATGTTTCACAAAATAACAGTTGCCAAGAAATAATACTAGATAAAAGAATTAAACAAATGTATAATCGTCTTTTCGATTACTCCTACCGTCTGCTTACGGAGGACTAATAATTTCCAATCTTGTCAAAACATATTTAAGTATTTAAAAATGTATAATATTCTCTTGTATGTAAGACCTTCAGGTATAGATCTTCAGATAATACAGGACTCATACAAAGGTTTGGCTCTAATCCAACATTTGGAGTTTGCTGAAAATGAAGAAAGTAGTACTTTTCGTTTTCGGCGCTCAGCTCTGTATTTCATAATGGACAAATCCAAGCATCTACCATATTCATAAGAGACCAGTACATTGGGATATAAATAAGTCACAGTGCATGACTAAAGGTCCTTAATTTTATATCTACTAGTAAAATTTTTGAAAAGCAACAGTTGCTACGATCTGATGCAGAAAAAACTTTATGGATGATTGAGATTATTCAAAGAAACAAAGATCAATACGGTGCCAAAAACAAAACGAAACTGTAAAAAAAAATATAAAAATGAAGTATCTGCTACATCAAAAGCATTAATGATAGAAACGTCGATGAAGTGAATCACAAAACAAATGCACTTACTCAATACTGTAAAAACAAACCGAAAGTGAAGCGAAACTAGTCTGGAAGAAACTATAAAAAAGCCTTAAAGTAAAACATTATTCACCGACGGCCAGACGAATCACGTATCCATGAAGACGTTTAATTAGTACCAAACACGCGATCTCTTGATCCCACAATACTGTTACTCGGTTATAAAAGAGGAGTGGCGTTCGCCGATGCTCGTAAAGTGGTTGCAATGAAAAAATCGTAAAACAAAAGAGAGTGCTGACGAGAAAATATGATTTTTGTGGCTTGGTTCCTTTAAAAATTATGTCCGCGTATAAAAATGTGTATATGCAGAAGATTGCGGTCTCTTGGAAATGTTTGAAAGTATTTTTACCTTATGATGTCTGACTTCATATTGTGAGTTTTATGGATACGCTATCAAATGTGAGTGTTTCTCGCTTAATGAAGCTAGAAATTGAACGGAAAATCATTAGAATCTTAATTAAGACATTGTTAATTATCGTGATAGTAAAACTAAATCGAAAATTATAAGTCCCAAAGCTTTAAATAAATTGAATCCCAAAATTAGAATATGTTTAGCCGTAAAATTATATTAGATAAACATTACTGAATTATCTTTTACGAGATGAAAACAGCGGTATGTTTTTAGAACTAAATACACCTTTATTAAGAGAAAATTGAAATCAAAATATCAAAAGGTTTTCCTACATTATACAAATATTTCGTTACCCGCTAACCCAATTTCAGAAAGGTAACTTTTACAAATACGGTATTGGCATCACTTTTAAGATGTCTTTTTGATGTCACATCAAAAGGAAAACTGATCCTTTTCCAGTCCAATACCTTCGATCATTGTCATCCTCGTAGATCAGGCTCTCACTTCGTCATTGTATTCTACCCTCATAAGTTTTATGAATGGACTTTTCTTTATTACGAATACTTTTTTCTAATTCAATCTTGTGAACCCATAACTTTATTTGTTCGTTTCAAAGTAATTCGCTTTAGGATTTTTTCTTATTAATTTAGTCAAAGAGGGAATACTCAAGGGAGCCGGTATTGTGAGGCCACCTGTACTCTTTAAGTTCAACATAAGTAAATCTTTATTGTGCTGCTCAATAGGCGTCGAGTTACTGGAGGGAGTCACCTCATTTTATATTTATAACTCGTTTATTATGTCTTTTGATGTAATAAACCACAAAGAGATTAGTATTCAATGGTGTATTGCGCGTAAATGTGTGAATTATTATAGTAGGTAGTAAATTATGAGAATTAAGTAAATCGGAATTTGATATTTTGAAATTCGAATAGATGAAATTTTATTATTCATAGTTTAGACGATATTTTCGTAAAACACCCATGATTCTTGAAGGAATTTGTTTGTATCAGGATGAAGAGCGGTCACGTTTGGATGTCTTAATTAGTTTCGTTCCTAGAAGTCATTGACTTCTATTTTATCATTTAATAATTAGCGGTTGTTAAAACACTTGAAAGCAGACTTGAATATTGTGATTTATGCCACTAGACAACTTATTTATATCCTTCTGATCAATCATCAGAGGGCCAGTATTGTAGAAGGAGACTCAAAACCCAAAGGTAAAAATATAATAATACTCATGTACATAGTTAAAAATCACTTTACGATCCAGTTGTTTAAACTAACTTTGACGAAAACTTTGACTTTGAAAATGTCAATACCATACATTTGCAATCTGAAATGGCCACGACATGTAATAATTAAAGTTATCGTCTTGCAATCGTCATTTATGCAACTGGGCTTAAAAAATTAAAACTGTGGATGTTAAACACATGAAAATTCGATTAATTAGGTGGAATAAGCATCTGATAATTAAGCTTGAAAATATATCTCTTACGTCCAAGAACGCGAAAGCATTCTTAAAAAACTGGTAGCAGACGATTTAACCTTGCATTCTACAGATCTACAGAACTGGGGGGTTACTCTATGATCTGAAACGAAACTCGAAAGTTCGGACCTTACACGTAAAAATGTACGAATGTGCCTATGAACTCCACAAAATGTTCGAATCCTATATCGTACGTCCTAACTATATACTTAGTTTGGAGTGAATGATAAGTATCCTAGAGAATAGTGTTTATTTTTAGATGTGGAAAACTTATAACTTACTTCAGATGTTGAACGTCCGAATATTCGAGTTTCGTTTCGGATCATAGAGTAACCCCCCAGTGACGCTTGCTCTTTAGATGTGCTTCGTAATTACTAAAACACTCCATATCATTATCTTTTGTTTGTACTAACACATTTTGTTGAATAATATTTTGATGATACATTTATACATTATGCAAGTACGTTATTGGTATATTTTTTTTGCAACCTCATTGCCTAATAAAAGAGTTTTTATAAAATAGTTTCAAAAACCTTTTGTATAAATTTAGAAGCGTCTAGTAATGCTACTAAAGCGACGCTTTAACGTGTAACAATGAAAAGAAAAAGCAAGTACCACTGGTAATAAGAAAATATCATATTTTTAAATTATTTGTGATTATATCAATATTATTCGTTTGTAATGACACTATCCATCAGATGTCACAAATAATGAATGATCGACTATTTTAACACTGTCGACTTTGGGCTATTGATCTCAAGGCTTTTTACCATATTTTTATCAAAATTAATACATGAGTAAGATTTGCATACAATTTCAGCATTTTTTTTTTTTATTTCTTTTTTATATTTTCGATTTTCCCAGAAAGATTTTTACACACATCTATATATACTCAAAGATAGACAGATGAGACACGGCTCTACACGCATTTGCCGAGTTTAGATATATTAGATAACCCCCAGCGTCACACCCGATTCAAATATATAAAATATGTTATTTAAACTATAAAAATCACATAAAGGGTTAAATAAAATGGTGCCTCTATACGTAACATGTGAACAGAGGTAAAACAAATTCCTACATTCTAAATTAAACTAAAAATAAACCGAAACGCGACGTATTTGGAAATGAAACTAATTTATCACAATAATTATACAGTTACACATGCACAGTACTACACGTCAAGATTTATGTATTGAAAAAATTACGAGCATACGAGCCGAGATTATTACGGGCAATAAATCTGCTGTGTGTGTCTAGTTATTGGGAAGTGAATACGCCATAAATGGAAGCTGCTCGCGAACTGATTACGAGTCCCCTCGCATGCCCACACAGACTTTTAAACACAGCCCGAACTGGAGAGCCCCTTTATTCTTCCTGTTAAGTACACGTTTACGACAAACTCGTAAAGCACGGATCACTGAAAATTTTTGATATGTAACTTTTCTATTCAAATGTACTGTTTACGAGGAGCCCCATTATAATTTTACTGACATCGTATTTCATCCTGCGTTGTGATTATGAACGGTATCAAAGGGATTTTTAATATAAAATGTTATTCCTTTTTAATCACTTCCCTTTTTACTGCGCTCTTCCGTCTCTTGTACCTTTGCAATTACCTACGGTTTGGCTGTATTTTATGTACCCAGTCCTACTTAACATAATTATTGCCTTTTTATGGGTGTGTTTTAGTGGTGGCCCTGCTGTCGAACGGCTGTGATTGGCAGTGTAAAACTTTAAAACTTTGGCCTCGTTTTTGTGTGAAATAAATTTCTTGTAGGTATCTACAATCTTTATGTAGCCACGTCGATCTTGTGCGAGTAACTGCGAGATTCTGGTTTTAATCCCCAGTATAAGCGGTTCGTTTTATTATGTTTTTTGTATTATAAAGGATGATTTTCCCTAATAATAATTGGGATGTATTTTGTCTTCTTCTGGCGTACTATGTATGTACAATAAAGAACAATACTTAAATAAAATTTATTTGATTTTTTAATCAATTAATTATTTAGTGTGTTTTAATAATTTTTTGTGTCCTTCCGGAGAATGATGTCTCAAAAAACGTGACGTGAGAACATTATTATCATACCCCTTTGATGCTGATACTAAGATATACTTTAGTTACAGGTACAATTTGTATAATTTTAAAACAAGGGCTTCTCAAGCATAAGACGTCAAAGTTCAGAATTTTCACACCAATTAACACATTGTTTAAAGCTTAATAATATATTTATTTTTAACAATATTTAAATAGTGGTTCAAAATGTCTGTAGAATTTGAGCTGGTGATTCAGCCAGCTGGTCGCGCCAAAGAGGTCGTCAAGTATTTGAATACTAACGATGACAGACACCAATGGATGTCATAACGACCGCCAAGTGGTAGTAAATACAAATACAGACAATACAATTTTGTATGCGGTATATAAATTTTGCAATAACTTTTTTCGGGATTAAAAATATGTGGCATTATTGACAAACGAAACTATAATGTGGAAAAATGAACATGCCAAAATATATTACGTCTTTTTTTTTTATCAGCCCTTATACGTCCCACTGCTGGGCACGGGCCTACTCTACAATCGAGAGAATCGATTGAGAGTTGTTAGGCCATATAGTACACCACGCTGACCTAGTGCGGGTGGGCGGTGCGGTTTAGCCTATTACGTCTTTTACTCTAGTTTAACTTTTTTTTAATTGCGTTAGTTCGAGTAACAAAACGGCTCATAATCTGATAGTACGTGAATACCGCCCATAGATCTCACTACACTTGGAATGGATCGTATGCGTTATGGGTAAAATAAGTATGTAAGTGTAAAAAAAATAACGGACGAAGAACAAAAGTATTATTATTCGACAATCTCAATCATCGAGAACGAAACACGACGGCCCAGCAATCAAGTCGAGTATACGACTGTGACGATAAAAGATCAGAAAAAAATATATTCGACAATAACAAATTTAAAACTGGGTCTATTAAACAGAACAACATTCACATTGCACTATTTATATAATCATATGCACGTTTCCGTGCTCCTACACCAGATGACGCTAATGAGCTCAAGAACAAAACAAACAAATCCATTTTTATTGCCAACACGAGTTGATTCAAAAATTGCTCCAATTTATAGTCACATGATGTCATAAGGCAAGACAGTTACAATAAGAATAAAAATATGCGCAATCAAAAACATGTGGCCCCTCACCGTGTGAACATTATGTCGATTCGATAACGCACACAAAGGATCTTTGTTTATGAAAAATGACACAAAAAGTAATCTAAATGTTCTTAAAATAGAAACTGTGTGGAGTGGATCGGATAACATTGAGCACGTGCGGGTCATTGATGACATGCAACTAGCCTTTAAAGGAATTCGCGTCGAAATTTGTGGTTAACTCATTGCTCTGTCATAACTATTAGCGGATAGACGGCCTGACAAAGGTCGAAGGAGGTTGTTTAGTGCAAACAGCTTGCAGTACTCTGGTTATTTTTAGAAGTGGCTCAATTCAGGAATGGACTTCATATGGGCAATGAAGATAGCTTAATTAGTAAATGTATGCTGCCTAGTAACTAGTGGAAGAGATTTGGTGAATATTTTGGCGTGTAAATTCTCAAGGGATTTGTGTTTCAGATGGGAAAAAATATGGATATATAACTCAAATCAGCGGTCATTGTCAGTTTTCGTAAATACATAAATAATTGATAGGATAAAAACGCGTTAGCTGAATGAATATTTGATACCACAGGTAATAGGTAGAATTTTTGTGGGACGTCGAACTGGTGCATTTATATTATAGATCGCAGAAAGTCATTCTAAAACTCCGATATGCAAAAAAAACCTTAGTAATTCTAGCTCTTGCATGATTAGTGTACTTGAAAGGAGGAAGTAAAAAGTCGAATTAAGAAACTTAACGTGAGAATTTTGTTCTTACAACGCCATCTTTTGGCCGAACTTAGAATTATCTTTTGCGTATTAGCTCAGCCAAATAATATCAGTACGTGTTTATTTGTTGCAATTTTACTAACTTATCCTTTAGTGATAGGTCCAAATGCATAACCGATGCATCATATAAAATATTCCTATTCATTTTATGACTCTTTTCCCTTTGCAGCGTTATTGTTTTTGTACTTTATTTTTGTATATAGTTCGTACCTATCAATGCAAACACAAACAAACACAAGGACGACTAATGAATCAGTCGATGCCAGCATTGGAACCAATTGCGCACCACAGTTTTACCGGCTAAAGCCCAATTTACACGGGGAGAGTTTCTCGCCTCGAAGAATTGATTATATTATAAAAAAGTTGCATCATGTAAAAATTTGTCAGAACACGATAATCTATGGCGGTTATGTCATGCGATAATCGCACAAGAGTTCTCGTCGCGAGAAACTCTCTCCGTGTAAATGGGGCTCTGGTTCGTATCATGATGTTACACAGCTTATTGCCATCAAGCTGGCGCCGAACTAAAAAAAATAGTTGGCATATTTAGATTTTTTACAAGATCAATTTCTCTTTTTATTGGTTATTAATTAGATATTTTACAATTTTGAAGTCGATTTAATATTTTTAAATTACTTATTAAATATATGTATGTATTAGATTAGTATAAAGTTTTGCTAATATTCCAGGCAATTTCCAAAAAGCCATGGAAACATTGCTTTCTAGTCTAGACTGGTCTGGTCTGGACTAGTCGGGGTGTTGGATACTCTGAATGAAGCTGCATTACGATTACAGAAAGATAAATGTGTTTTTCTAAGGATTGTGTTATATGTTTGAGATCCATGCTGAGTCAAAATGATCTTAAGTTTTAAGACCATTCCCGATAAAGTCCAAATTATAATCGACTTGAGCTAACTAACGTCACCGATGTAAAGAGATTTTTACCCATATTAATTGTTCCAGGAAGTAGGAACTTTATTCCTAATGCGTCAGCGTTATTAAAACCCCTTCACGAACTACTGCGTAGTGACAAATGGGGATGGGGTGAGTTGCAACGGCGTAGTACGGCGGCCGTGCGTCGCATTTTGGCCCAGTTCTGGCGCACTGCGCACTGCGCAACTCGTGGCTTCCGACGCGGGCCTCCCGGCGCAGCGTCGTCGGCGCGGTACTCACGCAGAAGTACGGCGACGATCATGAACGTATTCTATCATTCGCGTCTCGTTCGTTTCCTGTTAGCACACATAGTATTCAAATACAAAAAGAAGCTACTGCAATCATATTCCGTCTGAAACGATTTCACCAATTAAGGACCCTTTTTTTAAGTCTTTATTTAAAGCAAAGTATAGAGGGTTTGATCGAGGATCTACTAGGACATACTTTTGGTTTCCTATTTTGATAGACACCGATGACGACGTTCCGACTACAAAGATACGCCATAATATTATCAGGTTATAGTAAATATCAAAGGTCCCTTGCAATACGTACCTAGCGACTAAAACATGGTAGCCATTGAGTCAATAATACAACGTTGATGGTAGCCGATATTTTTCCCGCGCACCTATACATTGATTACATGAATTAGATTCTAAGTTTCTGGATATCGACTGTCACTCAAATACACATAAGTACTTTAAATTATTATGATCGAAATTTTGTCGACGATTAAGATCCGTGATGTCGCACAGGCACCTCTACTTTTTTCTAGAGTACATTTTCTACAAAAAATTGTATTGTCCATTTCATAATGCTTATTGGTTTACCAGTTATAAAATTCATAATTAAAATGGTTAAACTTTTACCTTCAATATCTTTAAGTGAGTAGATATGTTTGAGTTGTACGAAAACAAAGTAAGAGATCTTTTTGTAGAGTGGTGAATTTCCTACTGGACTACATATAGGCCATAGCCTAACCCCTCTCAATCGTACTCCGTGCAATTGTTGAGGAGGCCCGTGCCCTGCAGTAGGACGTATGTATATGGGCTGGTACAGATACCTATACAAAATTTGCATACAAAATTGTATATGACGATTTTCTGTACGACCAATAATGAGATGTTTTTATAGGACTGAATAAAAAATAGAAAACTGTAATGTGCAGGACTTTCCCATTGAAATTAAGGGCTCATATTTGGTGATTTTTATTAAATAAGCATCTTTAAAAAGCAACCGATATTTCAGTGACTCTAGTAAAAAAAAAATCTTGAACCCACCCTAGTATGCATTTCATATTGTCTATGCCTTGTTACAAAAGGCGGGAAACCGTTACGCGCGTTTGTGCACATTTTTTCTGTCGAGTCAGTAATAAACTAGCATCTCCTGGACTGGTTATTTTATTGTGCTCCCACATTTATATCAAAATAGCATCCGGACTCAATAAGCGTTGTCTTTAAATTGATCGTATTATCATCTTTTTATTCTGTTTGTCTTTTAAAGTTGACATATAAAATGGCTATGGAAAAACCTTGTGTTTTTTACACAATTTAATTATGGGCATTTTAAATACCTACATAGAAGTCGTCCGTGCCTGCAAAATTGTTTTCGTACAACTTAAAATATGAACAACTGAGTACACTAAAAGTTTGAATTGGAAAATTATATAGAATTAATGTATTCTTTATGAATTTTTAGCCACTCATCTTATATAATAAACAGTTTATCATAAGTATCCTTACAGTTCAAATGTAAATTCCAGCCATAAATGTCTTTCATTTTTTTCGATTTATTCAATTGAGCATCTTGAAACATTCATCAGAAGCTTGATGACAGCGCAGAAATTTTAAGTGGTGTGTAAGTGAGCTAAAGGAGTACCTAATATTCTCGATCAAACTGTCTGTGAGGTTATCAGTCTTAAACGAATAAAAACAGCTGTGAGTCACGATATTAAACAATAATTATTATTGTTTTGTTATGGTGATTAATTATCTGACAGTATGATTGATAAAACTCGCATTTAGTTACCGAAGGGACTGTTATTGCAATTGAACTATGTTAGTGGTGTACAGTTAATACCTACGCCCTGCACCCACATAACTATGTTAAAAATATATAACTTGTACCTACAAATAAATAAAGCGATTTAAAATGGCGGGACTTATATTGACCTCTCATTCTCACGTTATAGTGTATGAACGAGACATCGATATAAATGGCGCCAATTTCAATCCCATTCTTTATTTGTACAAATTATAAAAATATTTCACAACTATGTTAAAACGAAAGCTTCATTTTGTTTATGTTTTAAATGGTATAAGGTACATCTGCAAGTACACTTGTAGACTACACAATAAGTGTAATAACAATTGATACGGTTTTATTATAGCATGTTTACAAGAGATAATTATAATATATGGCCCTGTTGTTTGTAGGCACTCAACAACTTGAAAACAAAGGGTTAAAACGCAGAAGAAAATTATTAAGATAAAAGCTTCGAAATGTCGCAAGTGTCGGTTACTTGAAACCCTGGAAACTACGTAATAAAAATGTATTCACTGATTAAACGATAGACTAATTTCAAAAACTTGACAGAAAAGTTTACTCCAAAGTAGTTTGATCTCTACAACCATAGAGTTTTTTGCAAAATCTAATAAATTCGCCGTGATCTTTTCAACAACCGAGGCAAGGTACAAGATATACTGGCTGATGGAATATAAATAACTTGTTATTAATAGCTACTTATGACCCGTATAAATGCGAATTCTTGATCTCTAGAAAGACCCTTCTTATCTGAGAAATAACTTTTCCGCTGGTGTCAACATGACATATAACAAAAGATGCGTATGCAACAATGTAGCAGAACTAAAATTAGCCTCGCATTGGGAGAAATACAAGCCGAGATCAAAAACATTATCGGGATCGAAGGCATAATGATGCATAATCAGCGAGCAAGACAACTACTACATTAGTCCACATACCTTCTTGAAATTATGAGTGTGGAAGACATTATCTGAGCATCTGCGAAATATCACAGCTCGCGGATCTATGCAGAACGAGGGGTTTTGCAAATGTGTCTGAGGAATGCGTTAAATACGTTACTATGTTACTGGCCTTGACAATTGATTTTGTTTCTTTACTATACATTTGTTCAATATTTACCCAACATGCAATAATCTGACAGTAAACTGTATTAAGTAAATTCCAATATTGATGTCTGCAATGCATTAAAAAAATTGTTTCGATGTTATCTTATTTCAAAATGCAGAATAATACTACAAATTTTTTCTAGTGATTACTCGTTTTAGCATCATTCATTACTGAAACAAAACAACACGATAGTTAAAAAGTTACAAAAAAAACGTCGCCATTTTATGCGATTTTTTTTGTTGCATTGGGTCTGTCGTCACTAAAACTACCACCTAGCCTCGTTTTCGGTCGCAGTCTGGATATACCCGGTATAAAAAGTTCTTCAACATCCAAGTCGTACACTCTCTTCAATCTCGTGCACCAATTACTGTAACAAGACATTTATTATAAAAGCAGTCAGTCGCGTGTACAACAAAACAGAACGCAATCGGCAACAAGTTATCGTCCAAGTTTATATTACCGGCGACATAACAGGACCTTAGTCTTGTTAGTATTTTGTTTCTTTCTTTTTGTTCTCCATATAAAGAACATGACCAACTCTTAACCAAGTGTACTGCCAAGTGTCGATTAAATTTGATACTGTGTACGCAAGTCACGGCTTGCAGATGGTACCTAATTTGTAACACATTGTATTGTCGCAGTGACATCGCTTTGGTTCACTCGATTATTGTTTGTAACTGGTCTTTAGGTAATGTGTCAGCGTCGAAGATATCCTTGAAAGTAATCATGCGGTTTTATTTATTGTCCTGCGATTTTGCACTTGCAATTGTAATGATAGCGATGCTTCTCAACGAACCTTGCTCGCAAATTCATTGTATTGTTTCTTAATCAAAATTAGGCAACTAGTAATTTTTATACCACATATAATTTGTAATAAAATATATAACATTATTTACTTATTGATTAAATAAACGTCTTAGATTCTTATACACATAGTGGTATTTGGAATTGATCAGAAATCTTTAGAACATCAAACTTTTGAAAGTGGTAGAACCACAGTGTTGACTCGGCATGAATGGACATGCTCATCCGGGGCGGTACCACTGTCTCATAGGAAATCAAAGTCGATTCACGGTGAAGCAACAGTTTCACTGTCGCGGTTCGTTCAGTGAATGAGATTGCCCGATGCCCAATACCCCTTTCCTCTGCCCATCCTTTTTCTTTCCCGCTCACCTCCCAATTGGACCGGCAATACACCCATGATCCAGTGTTGGGGATGTTCATGGACGGCAGTGATCACTTACCATCAGGTGACCTGTTTGCTCGTTTGCCGGACCTATGCAATAAAAAAATAACAATGCACCCGATGATGCATCCAGTACAATCCCTACTTATAACGTATTTATAAACAAAAGATAACTTTTGTCCTTCAGCGCAATTATACCAGTCTGCTCGAAATCGAATAAACACACTCTTAGGCTGCGGACACGAAGTCAACGGGAGCGAAGCGGTAGCGGAGGCGGCGCGGAAACGTCGCATTCAATGCATAGATTTTTATGAGACTAGCGTCGAAGGCAGCAGGGCAGGAGTGGCATATGAGCGGTGCGAATCTATCTAGTGTTCCCCGCTAGGACATACAATTATTGGTATATTTTATGCGTATTCTTTCGATAAAAATAAAATTTATAAATAAATGTTTCATAAATAAGAGTGATTGTGGTTACCTTGCGCCGATTCGGCTAGTTTCGATTTTAAAATAAGTTTCCTATGAAAAGGTTAAAGAATATTTACAAATTCTAAGAAAAATGCTTTTTAAAGAATACTTGTAAGTATAAAGTCAAAGCATAAAGCTTCTGATTATAGTAATAGGGTGAGATGAAACGAAATTAACTGTAATCAAAAAGATGTTATTGCCATTGGTTAGACATTTCTTTAGCGATAAAGGCCTTCGATCTACAATAAACCAATTTTTTTACAACACGTCTCTACGCCGCTCTAGCGCCGTGCTGACTGGTCTGCGTTGCCGCTCCGCTTGCCGCGCCGCGCCGCCACCGCTGCCGTCGGCTCGCCGCTCCCGCTGACTTTGCGTCCGCAGCCTTAAACCGAATTGCGACGCAATTGCGTGGATAAATATAACATGTTTTCCATCATCGTGTACCTACAGTGATAGCTTTCTAGATGGATATAAAATACAAATTACCTACCAACAGCTATACCTACTCCTGTTTGAAGTATTTTTATTTTATACAACAAAAAATGCTCTTTCACTCTCGCGCTTGCAAAATAAAGGTATCTAGCAAGATGTATCAAACTACATACATACATAAACACACGCCTTTTTCCCAGAAGGGGTAGGCAGAGGTGCTACCAGAACAGTGAACACCCACGTTTCGCCTTGTATATTCCGTCCCACGATGTGATAGGGGGCGAGCCCATCGCCATATCGGGCACAAATTCCTGACTCCGGGCTGATAATGAAAAGAAAAATCCAAATATCACTTTGCCCGACCTGGGATTCGAACCCGAGACCTCAGCTTTGCAATCATACCGTAGTACCACTACGCCACCGAGGCAGTATCAAACTAGCAACAGGAAATAAACAAATGCAAATTCTTAGATTACGAGTATAATTTAGACAATACCTAAACACATTTTAAAAACACAAAATCCGAGACTAATAAGGAACAAAGCCTGTTTTTGTTACCACGAATTTGAATAAGGTTAGGTCAATAATCCTACACAATGTAATGTTGTTAGATCCAAAGTTATGCAACAGCGAGTGGCTTTAGCACCAAACGTTCTGAGAAACGTGCCCCGTACAAAAACACTGGGAGTTTTATTGATTCGAACTCGATACCCGAACATAATCGAGATTCAGAGCATAGCTTTAATAGTTTGGTGATTTTTCAATTTGTGAATAGCTTTACCACTCCTACGACTGATTGGAAAGTTGACTTAGCTGTAACAAGTTGGATAGAAAAATATTTCCTGGTATTCGAAGTGAGAATTGGCTTGTTAGTTTTAAAAATGTGGCGCGTAGAGTAATTATTTATGTCGTCACTAATACCAATTATGGAGCTGCGTTAATAGTTCACTTCTGAAGTGATTTAAGGGTTTGATTTAAAATAATTGATACTCGTTAGTGTTAAAAAATAATTAATTATTTAAAACTGTCATGAAGTGTGTTTTCAAAATTGTATAAATTGTACATAGGTAACATAGTACCTAATGTTATGAAATAGGCTGTATTCATCATAAGCTAATAAATATAGACCAGATTATAATATGCAGTTCGTATTTTTATATGGAGTACAGATAATTCAATATTTTATTCAAAATCCCGCATCGATGCATATTTTTGCTCTGTTTGTATTCGAGGTATGGGGATAAGAGGTACCCAAAATTAATTTAATCTTACATGATAGACGATTATTTTCTTCATACAGAGGTGTTGAGCAATAGTATAATATTGAATTTACTACTTAACATTACGAACGAAAAAGAAAAACAAAATTAATTTATTTTTAAAACTCGTTGGCATTTTTTATGCAAATATATTCATGGTTTTTCTTTTCAGTGGTCCTGTCTCTACTAATAAACTATAGGAAATTCTTATTAAACTACATCTTACTTATTTGAGCATGCTTTTTTCTGAGTAGGTTGTATAATATGAACACCCACTAATGTAACACAAAGGTACATACATGGTTTGCAAATATTTATTTCAGAACAATTTCCTTCGGAATTCTATAATGATTTATTGGCCTCTAACGTAATTTAACCTTTCAGAAAATAATTCATTCCCAGGCATTATAATTATCGAAATTTTAAACTATCTAAGTTAATTAGTGTTCTATGTATAAAATCCATTGCAGCCCTATATTTACTGCCGATAGCCCGATAAAGGAAATATAACGATGAAGGAAAAACATCGTGAGGGAATCTGCATACCGAGCGATTTTAAAGAATTTCTACGGTATGTAAAGCCCGCACTAGGCCAGCGTGGTGGATTATATGGCCTTACCTCTCTCAATAGTCCTCTCGATTATAGAGGAAGCCCGTGCCCTGCAATGGGACGTATATAGACTGATACAGAAGCTCGATAAAGCAATAAGCATAAAAGCCAAACATTGTATTAACAGACATGATACGCGCGCAGAATCTACGCTACCTTACAACACAATCATACTGCTATCGGCTATTGCAAAACGACAAACAAGAATAAACCGACGCACTTGTATTGGACGAAACGAGTTCCACAGGTCTCGGGTATTACCGAAGTATCTTTTTTATAGTATCCAATTTCTTTGACTGTACAAACAATAAAATGGGGGAGACATGCGGGCTACAGTGAGCCAGTAACTACGGTGATAATGCAGACGAGTTGCAAACGTCTCGAGCCAGTGAATAACATTATCTTACCTCTACGCTACACATAATAGCAACACCATTGGAAACTTGAAATTTAAGACGCACATTCGAACGGCACGTAAACATCCTTTCATTCCGTCTTCCTTTTACGATGTAAGGAAAATAAATAAAATTCCAAACAAAAGGCATAAAAGCTAAATGACGGGGCCACACGCTTTTCAAGGAGACTGGGGAACAAAAAGAAAACTATAATTTCGCATTATGTAATACTCGGAAGGAGCCGCGCTGGGGTACGAATGCAGGCACAGTTTAAAAATAACTCAAGGTTAGCTTGCCGACATTCGTGAGGGTCCCTTTGTAAGACCAAGGTCCACCGGTTTCGCAGGATGCCTATACCGAACAGTCGTGTATGGAAATGTTGATTCCCGCGTAGGTTGGCCAGAGAAATTTTAAGACGCGAATACCGGTTTGCAGAGGACTTATTCAATAATCGGGTTTGTACGATCGTGATGTTTTGTAGGATCGCGCTGCGCGTAAAAGTTATATGCAGTTTCTTAATTAGTACTTTGTTCTGTGCTGTTTTTTAGGTATGGGAGTAATTGCTGAGGAATGATAAAGATTTGGAGATAGTATGATATTATATTTATTTTGCGTGAAAAACGATATAATAGAAGAGTTTGGTAAGTAGTGATTCGCAGCTTGGGGTGACTTAAAGGTACTAACACTGCAGTATTAAAATAAAATTCGACCGTTTGTCAAATGTGAATTGGTTCGAACTAGATATTTTAGTGATCTAACAACAAAAGCTTCTTAAACAAAGTGAAGATAGATAGTTAAAAATATTATCATGAAATATAATAAATAAAAACGTATCTTTAATTACTTTAATACTTATTTATAAATCGTGTGTAATATTCGTGAATATTTTAAGACTACAAATAATATTCATAAATCATATATTATTTACGCGCGGTAAAAGGTCAATTTTCATGTTCGGATGCGATTATTTCTGGTTGTTACTGTAATAAAATATACATTATATTACATCCTTATTTGCATCCAATTTCCTTCCTTATTTTATTCGATACCTTTCTGTATATTAGCGGTGCTGTGATCTTTGTAAATCTGGTTTTTCAATTTGAAAAAAAAAACAAGAATTTAACACAATTTTATTCCAAAGGGGAGAGGTTTAATAGACAGCTTAGGGTTAAAGTCTTGTATTATGTTGCAAGCACGTGTTTAAAAATATGTTGCGAACACTCCTTGTAGATATAGGGGCCAACATTTGGGTCATTTATGCAGGATGTAAAAAGAATTTTAAGTGATGTAACTGTGTCCAAAGACAAGATAAAATCGTCAATCGCGATTTAATTCTGTATTTTGTCGACAATGTTAGAATTATTACTTATCATCAGTTGCAGTACAATAGTTTTACCAAGCAAAAAGTCACAAAGTGAGATAACAAAATAATTATTTTACCCACAGCCGATCAACCGTTTGCCGTCAACCAATATTGACAGATAAAATTGTTCCGACTTCTGAACAGCCCGATGCCAGGATTATAAGCTACCCTGCCAATTTATAAGACAGTTAAACTTTTGCTGCCATTCTTAATCATATCAATGGGTGAATCGAAACAGGTATCACCAGTTTCTAAGTCATCCACCCTCTAACACCAGTGCCCGGGCCGTCCTTCTACCAGTCAATCAAATCTGCAATAGAGCGGACACAGAATTTATTAATATATAAGTGATGTTGGAAAAGATACGTTACACTACTAAATTGTTATGAGTCGGACAAAATGTATTAAATATGTTTAATTGAGATAATAATACACGTTTAGTATAGAAACTGCGTGGTAAGAATATCGGCTAGATATAGTTAAACACATTTTTTTTAAATTATGTGTGCGAACCGGTGACGCGATACTCTGTGTATGGTTTTAATTAATGTTATGCTTCCAAACTCTATTACTGCAAGTTTATATCAATTACCCCAGGCTGGATAAACCATATCTTAGTTATTTCGATTCGATAGACATAACTTTTAGGACCATCTAAATTACTATAATGGTTGAAATCAGACCGACAGTCGGTCGCAAAATTAGAAGCCAATTAATTCTAGATTAGAAATAAAAACATAATTAGCCGGACCCACAAAATTGCGGTAAAGAGTGGATGACATAGAAACTATGGATCATCTGTAATTTTACCAAACTATTGAAGGGCAACGAGCGATTACTGAGAATTTTTCCCTGAGTTACACCAATGTTGGTTAAAATTTCGAAACGGAATACAATTATTCAATAAGTGTAATGTGGACAGCAGTTGAAATAAACTAAGGAATATTGAATTATTTAACCCTAATGATTAAATAGATAAGGGTAACACCACAGATTATTTAAAATCTAAAGATTTTAGTAGCAAATAAACCCGTGGTGTTGGTAACTTAAATATACTCATAAACAAAACCAGTTCCATAGAATCAGTTGGTCATATGTTAGTAGAATTAAAATCCAAAATATTCCGAGCAAACAATGCATCGGTACCAGGCATGCATGAATACCCTGTAGAAGCACATTTTACATCGGCCTTGGACAGCCCCAGTGCGCCGCGCAGGTGCCGCTCAGTTGCACCTGCCGGCTTTATGCACTGACCTATAAAGGCAATAATTAAATAATTTATCCCCCAACAATTATACCTTAAATGTGGGTCAAATGAAGGAATTCTTGGGTTCCTTCTTGGGATTTGTAAGACGGTTGGGAGATGAAGATGGAAATGTTTTTGAAGGAGGATTGATCTTGGTAGTTTAGACAGTCGAGGTTCCGATTTAGTGTAGTTAGGTATGACTATTGAGGATAAATTCAAGTTATCAATCGAAAGAAAGAATGTTATTGCAGATAACCGAATTGATGTTGCTTTAAGTACCATATGTGTATGTTTGGTCAGCTATTTCAGCAACACTTATCGAGTATGAAGTTATTAATAGGAATCTAAATAAATTGACATAATAAAGATAAGATATCGATACAAATGCACAATTCTGCAGGTACTACAACGTTTTAAAGCACTGATAATATTATCTATGATGATGGAAACGTTGCGAAAGTCGATTAACTTGCGAAACATAATTTAGGGATGGAAATGAATAAAGATGTCTTTGAATATGAATGCAAACTTAAATACAATGAATTGAATAAAATCAAACCTGACCTAAATGTAACAAAGGCGACATTACGCGAGTGATTATGCAAAGAACACACCAGTTAATTTATTTATTTAGCTGCACTTAACAGTAATGCGAGGCACAATAACACATTTTCGAAAATACACAAAGAATTCTTCCTTTTGTACGGAACCCCGGTAAACAAAGATATGGGTTGACCAAGAAAACGTGTATTTTTTGTGTGCACCAACGGGCTCGCTCCGCTGCACGAAGGAAATGGGGGCTTTATGTAAAATTTTAAAACTGCTGTTTTTACATTACGAACGTTGTTTAGCTCCTACATACAAGGTGTCTTTGTAAGAGTCTCGTACCGAAATGCAGTCATAATATTGATGGAGGTAAAGGAATGTATATGGATAATGTATTAATAATTGTAATTGATATTTCTAATTGGATAATGGAAATATTATCTGGTATAATCGAATAGAATATGTCGAGACATAAAATATATAAATATTGATCAATTTATTAAATTATTATCGGTTTTTGAAGATCTTGCGAGGAAATATCACTTTGCACATTACCTATTCTTATTACTATAATTTTTAAAGGTAACGTCCCTAGCCTTGGTCTTTCTTTATTTCTCAGTTTATTGTATCCGTGTGGTTATCATGTGAAAACTATTAAGCGACTCTCATAGTCCAGACGAGTGATTACACTTCATCATCTTCAATCGCTATCTCGTGTACTTATATAATAATTAATTTGAAGTCAGACTTGGTCGTATTGTTTCTTACGTCACCGGTCATTTAATTAGTAATTACCATATTCTTAAAAGCTTTCATTCCACTATCACCCAGTATAGTAAGCACATAATATGCTGTAGGTACGTAGTTTAAAAATTTATCTATGTCTAAACGTTCTGGCGCTACTAAACAATTTCGCAAATTAATTAACTAACTTGTAACAGTCGGGACCGACAACTAACTACATTCTTGAAAGGTTTCTTTAAAGTGTGGATGTAGATGGAAATAATTAATAGCGACAATTAGTTTTTTTTTTATATTGGCACAACAAAGTTACTGACATGCATCTGATATAACCTCAATCCCACCTTAAAGGGCGACGATGAATCTCCATGCCCTATGGTGTTGCAGATGTTCATGGGCGGCGGTGATCATTTACCATCAGGTAGACCGTATGCTCTTTTGCCCCCCACACACAAAAAAATCAGTGTAGTTATTCAATAGACTTAAACATTTTTTTTTAATTTTCTGTTTCGAATAATTCATGGATGTTGGACAATCTATCAAACGTCAGCCAATAGGAGGGCAGAAAAAGGTGACCCGGCACCACCATTTTTATCTGCGTTTCTGAAGTACCAGCACTCCCTCTATATTGTAAATACTCTAATGGTATTTACTTGGGTCACTGTGATGGGTCCTTGACCACTGTATACGGTGGTTGCTATCTGTTAGATTACAGAAATATTAATAAATAATTAATACAGCTATTTCGAATGGCAATAATAAAAATATTAGTTAATTTATTATATATGGCAACACTGTTTGCACAAGCGGGAAGAAAACTTTTGGCGGGTATTCGCTTGCTCGCCCCGGCTAGACGTCAAGTGTGGTCTTGAATTATTGCACATATTACTGGAATAAGTGTGAAACTGTACCCTTAAATGTATAAAATATACTGATGTTAACAGTTATACAGTTTATCATTATCAGAGTAGATATTATTTAACATATCCGGGCGGGTACGGATAACATACCACCAGCAGAATATGTTTTAATTATACAATATTATTAAAACTTTGTAGTCATCTGTAGAAGATAAGAGCATTATAAATAGTAGGGCTATTGAGACATGTCCAGACATGTTGTCGTTTGATTGTATGCGTGACGTCAACTGTCATCGGAAATACTTGATGCAGAAAACTATGAATTTTAAAAATAAAATTTGTATAGTTTAACGTATGCTGAAAGACATTTAGGTCTCACAACATCTGGACTTGAAAGAAAATATATTTATGGATGGCACAAAAATTGTATCGGTGCGAGAACTCTTTTCTAACTGAGAGAGAGGGAGAGAGAGAGAGAGATAACTCTTATCTTAGAGAGGTTGACAATTGTCATAGAGCCTAATTCAGCATGTATTCGAGTCATACAAACCTTGCAGTCTTTTGAAAATAGAAAAACCAGTATCTTTCCATTTTCGACCTTAACCACAAGTTATTGTTCAATTCATTTTTTTCTATCCTTATTATGATACAATATAGCCAGTACAATTGCACGATGCGTACCTAGATACTGACTAAGCCTTAGGTACGTAGTCATCTAGCTATTAGTCAGTATCGTCGTAATATTGTGTAATTGTAATTAAACAAACTAGAGGGCCTTTTGCACGGGGAGAGTTTCTCGCCTCAAAGATACGATTATCGTAAGGCTATAAAAAGTTGCATCTTAAACGTTTGTCAGAACACGATAATCTATGGCGGTTGTGTCATGCGATAATCGCATACGATTCTCGCCGCGAGCAACTCTCCCCGTGTAAATGGCGCTTAAGAGTATATTACCTACTCCAGATAAATGTATGTATGTTTTTGAAGTAAATCACATACATTTTATGCCTGTAGATAATAAAGACACCAGCAGAACCCATACTATGTCGAGCTTATAATTCATTTAAATTCTACTAGCGTGTGGCGAAATTTGGAGGTACAATACATACATACATAAACACACGCCTTTTTCCCAAAAGGGGTAGGCAGAGGTGCTACCAGAACACCCACGTTTCGCCTTGTATATTCCGTCCCAGGATGTGATAGGGGGCGAGCCTATCGCCATATCGGGCACAAATTCCTGACTCCGGGCTGATAATGAATAGAAAAATACAATATCACTTTGCCCGACCCGGGATTCGAACCTGAGACCTCAGCTTTGCAATCATACCGTAGTACCACTACGCCACCGAGGCAGTCAATGGAAGTACAATAAATATAAAAAAAAATGTATTTAACGCATTGAGATATGTTTTCCATAATATTAACAAAAAGTACGTATACTCGTAACCTAATAGTATTAACATGCTCAATTAATTAAAATGTGAAGGGAGAAAAACTGTTCGTAATAATTTGACAACAGCATGACAACAACGCATTCGGACGCCAAAATATCGTAGACAATCTTCACTTGTATCCCAAGATGTGACATGTGAAACTTATCACTATGTCTAGGACAAATTCCAGACCCAAGCAACCCATTTTCATTTTTTAAATAGAAAATATACACAAAACGGATTGCCTAACCTGGGAGTTTAAACAAAGTCATCACGGTTCACAATCCATTCATACACCAGACAAAAAAGCATTTTTACTTACAAACTCAAAAATAACGTTCTTATAATAAAATCACTACTATTTTTTACATACATACATATATACATAAACACACGCCTTTTTCCCAGAAGGGGTAGGCAGAAGTGCTACCAGAACAGTGAACACCCACGTTTCGCCTTGTATATTTCGTCCCACGATGTGATAGAGGGCGAGCCTATCGCCATATCGGGCACAAATTCCTGACTCCGGGCTGATAATGGATAGAAAAATCCAATATCACTTTGCCCGACCTGGGATTCGAACCCGAGACCTCAGTTTTGCAATCATACCGTAGCACCACTACGCCACCGAGGCAGTCGATTTTTTTAAATTAAAAAGTACGATTACGCAGTACGATTTTTTTAAATTAAAAAAATACATTCATTTAAATAATACATACATACATTCCAATTTCGAATAAACAACGCATCAATGACGTAATGAAAGGTCGGCGTTTACTCATTCATAAATATTTGCATGTATTTTATGTATTTAAATGCATAATATAAAATATGCTGCTTTTATTTTATGAGCGGTGGATATTGAAGGTTCGCGTTTTAATTATCCACGTGGTATTTTGGTTGTAATTAATTTTATAGACTATCGGCCTGCCCCAGCTTCGCCTGGGTGCAGATATTTTTGATTCCACTCCACAGTCCACACCAGATACATATAACGTATGCATTATACATATAAACCTTCCTCTTGAATCACTTTATCTATTGTTTTATACTATATAGTGATTTTTTTATAATAATCGCTGGTTAATTTCAAAATAAATTATTATTTCGTTTGTATATTATTATTTATTTGTGACCTTTGTGATTTGATGGAGAGGCCTAGAGGTCCGGTCTAGCAGATCATGTCTCGGTTTCCGAACGGTATTTCTTTCACTATTTTAGTAAGCAATACTACGTAACTGATAAATGCTCTAGTAACTTTTGACAAGGTATTGGCGTATTCAGGGATCGAACCTGCGACCTTTGAGTCACACGTAGTTTTTGCTCTAAACTTAGACGCGTATTTCTCATTTAAGTTAGTAAGTACAATAAGGAATATAAACGGTCATTTAATAATCAAATGACATTTCATACGTTCTCCGTGACGCAGTTGGTTAAGAAACCGGCTGTGAGACAAGACACAGCAGGTTCGATTCCCGCACTGAAATGTTTGTATAACCCATAAACATATTTTGATTAAGTGCCAAGTGTTGTCAGACCAAAAGCCTTTAGTTATTATTTAAATTATATAAAAGATAATCAAATAAAAATGCTACGTGTAGCGAAAAAGAAAATAAAATTATATGTTTTAAGACAAGAGATAATTACGTAAACATAGACTGCTTCGGTGGCGTAGTTGTACTACGGTATGATTGTAAAGCTGAGGTCTTGAGTTCGAATACCGGGTCAGGAGAAGTGATATTGGATTTATCTATTCATTATAAACCTGGAGTCAGGAATTTGTGCCCGATATGGCGATAGGCTCGCCTCCTGTTACATCGCGGGACGGAAAATACAAGACGAAACTTGGATGTCCTGGTTACACCTCTACCTACCCCTTCTGGGAAAAAGGCGTGAGTTTATGTATGAAATCTAAGTTAGCATACTACAAGTGCTGAGTGCGTGGTGGCCTGTTGGTAACGGACCAGACTCGGCTGCCTACATCATACATGTTCACGGTGGTCGCGAGTTCAAATCCCAGGGCACACCTCTGACTTTTCGGAGTTATGTGTGTATTGATAGTCAATCACCACGCACTTTAACGGTGAAGGAAAACATCGTGAGGAAACCTGCATACCGCAGCGATTTTAAAAGAATTTCTACGGTATATAAGTCCGCCAACCCACACTAGGCCAGCGTGGTGGACTATATGGTCTAACCACTCTCAATCGATTCTCTCGATTGTAGAGTAGGCCCGTGCCCAGCAGTGGGACGTATATGGGCTGATAAAAAAAATACTACAAGTGGATACTTGAGCAAGTAACCTTTCCATATTTTCTGATACCCACGACATAAGCCTTCTTCCTGTCGGGTCCTGAGTCCTGCTCAAGGCTATGTACATTAGTTGTATTTTTTTATTGAATGTTGGAACGGCTAGGCCGACAAACATCCACAATCCGTGTGCTGGCATAATGCCAGTACTTCGTGCCTTAACTTGGCATACAATTGGAGAGAACTATTTCTGATTATAAAACAGAAATAAATCAAATGTATGTATGTCTGTGTGTCGTCTGTTCTACGAGTTGTGTAAGTTTAAATCAAGTTGCTGGATAAGTCTAGTAACACCGTGTATGAGATGTCAACTGTGGGTCGTTGGATACGATTCCCAGGCAAGGTAATCCAACTGGTGTGGTAACTGATATCGGTTTGAAAAATGCCATCAATTTATTTTTAATTGATCAAAATTATTCACAGCACATGTTGTTTAAAAACATTTTAGATAAATTTTATTTCGACTTAAATTGGGTCTTTGGCCTTTGAAGTGGTCTTTTAAGGCCACACTAAACCATTCACTAAAATTAACGCACATAACATTATGCGAAAATTACAAAATACCGGATGACGCAGGTCTCACGATATTGGACCGCTCCAACAAAACCATGAAGAAGAAAAATACAAACTAGTTTTGGTATAATCACCAAGTTTGCAATGCCGTTGGAATGCCCTCCGCCGGACCTATTTCATACAAAACATCAAATATCAACCGCTTTTTACAAAGGACTTCGCATTTTAATACGTTTTTTAAGCACGTCTTAATAGCGATGTTGGGAACACGTGTTCCTCCCCTCGTATGCACATCACCTGGCGAGAACAAAATACAATTGGGTCATGCGTTGCGTCATAATTTTCTTTATTCCCTGCCGGTCTTTCGGATCTCCTTGGACCGGTTGTGGAACAAAACTGTTGTGCTCTTTCACAGTTCCCCAGTTAACACACGTGCATGAATTGATAATCGTCACATTGGATTCACGTGAATGGCCGGCCAAGTTTCGGTACTTTAGACAATAAGGCTTCATAAAAGATTTAAGGGTCGCCATACAGTCGCCGTAACCCCTAACTCAGAAAGCAGTTTAACCATTCCACAGTATTTTTTTCAAGTGAAAATAGTAAGGTGTTCACAAATGAACAATGAATGATTAAAAATAATGACGACATATTTAACGAATACACAGGATCGCGGTATAGTTTCAACTTATAAGGAACGTGCTGTTGATATGTATTAGTGAGAAAAATATCCGTTTAGATCAACTCGTATGTAACACCAGACGGAAGGTGTTGGTTGTGTTCGGCGCACTGTACATAGTATGTACACACGACGCGGCGTGGCGGCGGCTGTAGGCAGTGCGGCGCGGTGGTGGCGCCGGGCGCGGTGCGGCGGCGGCGGCGCGACGCGTGGTGGTGCGCCGCGCTGCAACAGACGCTGTCGCTTCCGCGTTCGCTGCCGCCCGCCGCTCCCGCTACCGCGCGAAAGTGAAAATTGCTAGGCACTTTCTCCCCACCGCCGGCGTGTCGGGCGCATCGGTCCGCCCCTCGCTGCACCCGCCCGCACGCCGCCCGCGCCCCGCGCGCCGCAAGGTCAGCCCCGCGTGCAGGCGGGCGGCGCGGTGGCGGCGCGGCGACGCGCTGCGCTCTTGAAATTTCGCTTTCGTTCACTCGCGGTTATTAGTCGGCCGCGCGCGCTCCGACAAGCATGTGTTTCGTGTGACGCGCTCTACTACTTCCGCGCGGCACGTTCGATTTCGTTGACGATCGCGGCATGGCCCCTCGTCGGCAAGGAGCGACCGGCGAGCGCGAGGCGGAGGAGGCTCGTGGGTGCTGCGTACCCGGCGAGTGCCTCCGGCCGCGGGAACCGGTGCGCTTTGAGGACGCTGTGCGCGTGCTGTGCAACAACGACACGTGCGCCGCCGGCCGGTATATGCACAGAGAGTGCTTCGAACAATGGGAAGCTGGCGTGCTTGCTTATCTCAAGTCTTGCGGCAGGGCACGCTCGTGGTCAGAGAGACAGCGCCATCAGAACCTGTGGACGAAGAAGGGCTATGATTTGGCGTTCAAAGCTTGTGGCTGCCGATGTGGACGTGGGCATTTGAAGAAAGATCTCGACTGGTCTCCTCCGGGAGCTGCCGTTCGCGCCGAGGAAGAGAAGAAGCGTCGTCGGCGCGCACGCTCGACCCGGACTCCCGCGGCGGTGGACGGGCGCTCCAGAGCCTTCAGCCTGTCCAGCTCGGGGTCGTGCTCGCCGCCGTCGGCACCCTCCGAGCCTTCGGCGAGCCCCACGCACGCGCCGCCGCCCGGCTTCACTCCTCCTAAGAGGAACTCCAAATCGGAAGTTATCTCCGACAGGATCAGGTAAACAATTATTTCCGTTTAGATACAAGCTGTTGACAGCGCGGTTGAGAGCGAAATCGCCTGTTGATCCCGACATCAAACGAATGCCGGATGCAATTTGATAATGTTTTTGGAAGTTTTCGTTACAATTCGTTTTATCGCTAATGAGCAAAGTGAAGTTCTGAACGTGTGAATTAACAAGAACTGTTTAAGTCCAATATATATAAACGAACGTCAGTTTCTTATTACTTAAGGTGTACTTAAGCCATAGAAATATTTTTTTGCGCTTCATAATACACAAACTACTAACACTTTTTAAATAGACAAGTGTATGTTATAATTTATTAAATACTTGGTTGTAATCGAATCGATTATATGGCATTCGTGAGTTTTTCAACATTTTGTGTCAGACGTATTAAATACAGCAGTGTTAACACTACATGTTCGTACATAAAAATAGTTATGTATTTATCAAGCGCTCACTCAAACTAAATTAACATATTATCACTGCACGCGAACTATCAAATTGGTCATTTGCGGAATTTATACAATATTAAAAATTAGTCACATATTATTCGATGCAATTACTCCTTGTTTTGTAAATAACATTTGATTCCGCGCATATTTAATCATTCTAATAGTACCGGGTAAATATTAAAGCTCGAAACACGAAAATGCAAATTAAATATGAAATGCGTGATTTATTTTAATAGCATCATTTCAAAAGACGAGCGGTAATGTTTATAAATTGATAATTCAATAATACACGCGATAAAAATGCCGCAATTTAATTGAATGTGTTGCGAAAGTCTAAAAACATTATCTGTAAGGTAAGTGCACAAGTTTTTCAATGCTCGCCGGTGTATAGCCCACACCTACGGGTATTGAATGCATTTCTTGACGGTTGTTTATATCGAATAGCAGGCCCACATAATTGGCGTAGAACTGGTTGGCTGGTAGCGGGAGGCGAGGTCGGCACCCAAACCGGCCGGGCTAGGTCCCCGGCTATTGAATTTAGATAAGGTGCTAGTTGCACCCAAACGAAAGGTAATATCTTCTGTGTTTGCCTTTTTAGAGCGCTGTAAAATCAGCAGACTGGTCCTTGAAGAATTGTTTATTATGTTTTTTTTTTATGTCGTCATTATTTTTAAGTTCTAAAAAAGGAAAATTTAATTAATCGTGAAGAAAACGTCTCAGTCAAAGATGGCATGCAGTTTTCGTTTACATTTTTCTAATTAAATTCTTAATAGATTTTATTAAATTAATAAAAACACACATTTAGATAACACAAAATACTTTTGTTTTTGTTAGACCAAAACCGACGAAGTGCATTAATTATAATATAAATCTTATTTTTCCCATGATTTATTCGTTTATTTGAGTTTACATCCGTCTCACATTTCAGACTATTTTCGTCTATGACGAGGTAAGTTGTAAAAAGTGGAAGCCAAAGTTGTAAAACACTAGATAACATTTATAATATGGAAATGTCAATTTAATTATTAAACTATTCTATATTTTTGTTCCATAACATTTTAAGTCAAACGGAAACGTTTGTCGTTAAAGATCTTTAAAAAACAGAAGCAAGGGGAAAATATTTATAAACGTTAAGTACTTACAAGAATAAAATACAAAAAACGCCGAAAAAAATGTGTAACGTAAATAACTTTATTTTATTTAAATTGCAAAAATATTTACTTTATTAAATGAAATAAAATATATTAGTTAATGAAAACAAAGAACAGGAGTCGGAATAATGCAAAAGAAAAACAAAACATTAAAGTAGACTAAAATGTTTATATATTTTGTTAACATGAAAAAAAAACATTTAAGAATATTTAAATTCTTATTGGCCACTTCCAATTGGATTTTTAAAATAATTATATTTTATTTTCACAAATACATTTCCCTATTAAATTTACAGATTAAATTATGTTAATTAAAATAACAATTAGTTTTTTTGGGTATCGTTACTAAATGCATTGTTATTGTTACGCGAAGCCGTAGTAAAGTTTTGTTTACCTACTCATACCGGAGTAAAAAATACCATTCACTTCCTGGAGTCCAATGATTGATTTTTGAACAGTGTTTACGTTTTAACCTTGGTACTTCTGCGCAGTGTTTTTACTGCATATCAATAGGACAGTTTTAAAATAGGCGTCATGTGCTGATCAATCTTGTGAGGCTTATAAGATTATAATATGAAATTGAAATGTAAAATAGGATTTATTTTATCGATGGCTTTTTTTTTCGGTTGGCTTGAATATCATTATTGTTAGTGTAATTTTTCAATTTTTTATTTAATCTAATAAAAATAGTTTTGAGACATATAGTTCCCCATTTAAATTGGTTAATATGAATTAATGGTGAGAATGCAGTAAAACTCAACGTTTATTAAGTTTCCTTTGATTTTTGCGGAACAAAAATTACGTAGTAAACCTTAAAGTCTATGGTTTGAGTTCTGGTTTGTAGTGTGCCTAAGTGGCTTTCGGAAATACGAGTTATTTTCAACACAAAATCATGTATTGTGTAATTATAAGAAAAAAAAAACGTTTTGTTTTCAATATGTTTCAACAAAACTGAATAAGTTTGTTTCGCAATCTTAAAGTTGTGTATATATTAACACAAACCGAATGTAGCCCTAAAAATGCAATTTTGCCGGCTTAATGCATTAACCGCTCCCTCGCGCAGCTGGTTTCCGTTTCCTGGCCGACAAATGCGTTTTTCCCGAAATTGCAACAGCTGCCCAAAGACCAAAATTACCTGCGGTGTGTGTGTTCTGTTGCCGAATTTCGTGTGAATTGCACTGTTGAGGATAATTTAGTTATTAGTGCTTAATGTTTAAAAAAATGAATAGTTTAGGTAGTAGGATATTGTTTTTGTTAGAAATTGCTAGAAATCGAATATATCGAAAAATAAAATAAATAAAATAAATTTTGGTGTTCCATTCGTATCTAAATGGACAGGCACCATTATTCAGAGAAAAACTTACAATTCATTTCGAGAAACACTCGTTAGATAAATTCAATTGTTCAAAGTATTTCTAAATCTTCGGCTTAATCAGTATATGATTACAAACTTTAAAAATGCATAAAACATTTTTTTAAATTTTTAATAACCCCGTGCCGTTCAAAAACACAACGACATTTGGTCCATACGGACGAATGAAATATTTTCGTATAGAAACGTGTTTAGTTTGCGAAACTGGTGTAATTAATTCACATGACAGGTGAATTTGCCTCGTACGGGCTGTTTTGCATATATTTTAGGTATCGACGCTCGGTTTCCATGCAGATTTTCGAAAATATCAGGTTTTTTTTATACAAATGCAAACGAGCAAGCGGTTATTGTAAGTTCGCATCATGAATTATCAAGTCAAGTGCTTTATCCGTAAAAAGCTTTAAGAAATGTGTTAGCTTTTTTGTCGGCCTCTAAGCCATGTAAAGTTTAATTATTTAATATTTTTATACAATATTACATGCCATGTCATAAGAAACACACAGCCTTATACATAGACAGTTTTAAAACCCAGTATAGTTAGCGAATGTTTTGTTCCTTTCTAACAACTTTTGGTTTTAGTTTGGGGGAAGGAGACAAAACATTCGATAGCTAAAATAGGTTGTAAAACCGTATATGAATAAGGCGATTACATATCCTTCCAAAAACTACCATAATTTATGAACAACAATACCGATTACTGTCGAGATACCTCTGATGTATCTCATATACATGATACATCCTATGACGGTTCTATATACCAAAGCGTCATTAAAATGCTTTCAATTATTTCTTTTTGCATATTGTTGTCCTAACCATTGCCATGGTCCTCTTTCCCAATCAATGCCTCTCACTAAGCCCGATATACGATAGAAATAAGATCCTTGGCACTCACATTTTGCCTGTCAACGACCTTCTGTGGCATTTCTATTATATTAAAAGTTAATCAATATAACAGCCCACGCCTACAGAATTATTAAAAAAAAGCAAATATTACTGTCCAGTTTCAAGATCCAGGCTGTTTAATACAATTTAATTATTATTAAGTCCTGTCCACCCACTTCTGAGCAATCCTTGTTGTAACACACAAACGAGCAAGCACTTATATAGAAACCGGTAAATTGGCACATATTTAAATAAACTTTATTATGCAACTTTCCTGATAAGATACGGCCGTAACGATATGCAGCCAATTTCATGTGTTGCTGGTCGATTTGATGTATCAGACATTTTTTAATATGACTAATACTAAAAGGCGATATTAAATGGCAGCTGATTTATTAAAAATGGAATTTGGTTTAAAATTATGTAACTAATATTTTTTTTTTTATTATTGCGATGAATGTCGAGACGAGCATGTCATTTGCCTGATGGTAACTGATACGACCGCTCATAGATAGTAGCAAAACCAAACAACACTATGCAATACTTGGCATTCTAATGCGCTCGCCACATGTCTCAGGAGACATAACGTGTTTAGTCTTATTATGTCTAATAGTTACTCTGGCTATAATCGAATATCGAAGTACTGTTGATTTCACTGATTTTATAAGGCTTTATTTGATAGGTATTGTAGTAATATAAAGTATAATTCGGTGCATTACTTTTTTCAGTTGATAAAAGCTGATGTTTTTTTTATATCGCGGATTGAAGGTGTCCGATATTACCTTGTTTGACGATATGGGATTTTAAAAATTCTACTTAGTTCCGATAACGTTCTTATTCCAAAAACGTTATATTTTGAACATAAAATCATTCGTTAAAACATTTCTAGATTTAAGACTGTATGCAGTACACAAAATGGGTTTTCCCGTATAAAAAATAGGCTCCTTAAATTCCAATAAATTATGCACTACGTGACATGAGTAAGTAATGCGTTTGAAACCGCAAGTTATAACAAGGGGAAGGCCTTCGTCCTGTTCTTGACACATTTTACTAATACTAAGTCAGGTGTTTTAGAAACAAGTATGCCTTAAAATACGTTAGTTCAAAATTAAAAGTTTCTTTTAAGTTTCCTTATGTATTATCAGTCCCTATACGATCTACTGCTTACAGTTGTGCCCGGGCCCACTTTATAATCGAGATAAATTCAGTCCTTAATTGACCATGTTAGCCTAGTGTGGATTTGTGGATATTATAATACATATATTTTATTGATATTATATATATATATATTTATTTATTTTGTTTCCATAAGCAATAGGGGCGACGATTTACAACACCATAATATAAATAAATCTTGGAACCATTAGTAGGTTTTAGAGGTTTATATGCGACAATAGAACGAATACAGCTTCCTTTAGTAAAGAAAAGACGTTTTGTATAAAAACCGATTATGCAATTCACCCGCAACGCACTTTGTTTTTATATATTATCAACATGAGATTGTGTCATAATTTTAAAGATAACTACATTGTTAAAAACACGTTGGTTTTTGTTAAATGAAAGAAAAGCGAAGATAACTTAAAATAACGTACTTTTGGAAACTTTATATTAAATGGAAGGTGTATATTCAAAGAGCTTCTTATAAATTATAATATATATCCACCACTTTCTTGTGAGCCGGGGTCAATGGAGATACGCAAAGAATTGATACTGATTACTGAACAACGACGAAAAAAATCTACGGTGTGTAAGTCCGCCAACCCGCACTAGGCCAGCGTGGTGGACTATATGGCCTGATCACTCTCAATCGTACTCTCGATTGTAGAGGAGGCCCGTGCTCTGCAGTGGGTCGTATATGGGCTGATACAATAAATAAACAATAACTGAACAACGAGGCTCTGCGAGACTTTTAGGTAAACAAGCATGACACTTTCTACCCCAATCTAGAGAGCAGTGTTCTTACTATCAGGTGTAGGGCGCTGTCACTTTGTCGAGCTACAATAAAATAGTGATAATAATAGCGCCCATCCGAGCGGGGACAATAGTGAGCTTATTTATGTGTCTGTAATATTATATTTATTAACAAAACATCTTATATAATCGTATTGATCAACTTATAAAAGCCTTGGATAAAACTCTTTGTTTTGTTTTAAGGATCCCTAACTTTGGCCGCCATTTTGAACTTTTTAGTTGTAGATCCGATTGTTGTCGATGTATTTTGATTATTTAATTAATTGCGGTCAAATTTTGACCGCTGAATGACCACTTCTATAAATACGAGACACATTTATTATCCAGTTTTATTGTATGTGTTAAGATATAAACATAATATTTTATTGTTTCATCATACAGCATCGATAGGACGATTAAGATAAGTTTTATAGCAATTTCTTTTTAATGCAGCTGACCATAAACTTATTTAATGTATTCAAAGGATTATTAAATATATTAACTTGTTTTGATGTTAACATTTGATTTTTTCCACGAAAATGATAGGCAGGCATTTACGGTAGGCGTCGACGTGGTTGTGCTAGACCCCTGGCTCTGTGAAGGTTCATGAGCGGCGGTGATGCATGCTCGTCTGCCTGCAAAAACCGATAAAAATACGATGCAATATTTTTTGTTTCTTTTTATTGATTTTTATATTTTTCGTGTTCAAAAGACGTTGTTTAGGTTTAATAGATACTAAATAACGCTTGAGTTGGTATGCATCCATTCAAATCACTGATAGATAGCCAACGTTGTTGATACAAAAATATCAAGTCGGGTCCTTGATAAATTAGTTTTTCAGTAATCAATGTTTATGTGACTGTTGGGTGTATTGATTATTTGTTTATCTTAGAATAAATTTGAAATCTTATTCGCATTTTTTATGATTTCAATACGAGCAGCACAAAACTTTTAAATAATATAAGCTTTAATACCTACACGTAAATACCCAGTAAGACATAAGTGGTTAAAAACGGAAATGAAAAATTGTAGAAAAACACCGGATGAAAAAAAAATACAAAGACTAGCGTCTTTTTATAAATACTTCTTGGATTTTTTAAAGCGTGTATTCGTTATGGCCAATATCCGTTGATTTTGTATAAACCGATGTTTGTATGCGCCGGCGCAACATTTTCTTCGATCGGCCGACCAGTCGTCCCATAATGTACGAATATTATTACGCTTTTAGACACTGAATTGTAAATGCGTCTGCCTGACTATTTATTAGCATATTACGAAGCTCTTAGAGGAAAAATAGAGTTATATTTCTCGATCATAAAATGCTATGAAGTATTTATTTATGTTGAACGGTAATAGATTGTGGTAGCGGAAGCTCTCTTGTTGGGTATATTGGAACTAATTACGTAGGATATTGTAACTTGTAATTAAATAATGAGAGCATAAAGCATTTTGTGGCATACTTCAATTGCTTTTTATTGTAAAGTTTTACTTCCAGAGCGATGTAAACAATTGAGGTTTTTTAACCGGTTACACAAGTTGAATATTTTTTTGCCTCAGGGAACCTATAAAAATTTACTAACCCAACATAGATATGAATAATGATTTTTATTAAATATTAATTACCTAAATTTAACGTCGCCTCCACATAAACGATGTCTTTCCAAACCTATAATTACAATCCGAACATTTAATTATTCAAGAGACATAAATTCCACTCAACGTCTAACATTATATTGTACTCATAGAATTATTGTAATTATTGCCACGGAAGCTATTTCACATGAATTCTCAAAAGCCCAGACGGTTTTCTAAGAAATACTTTACTAGTCGTCAACAACTTGAGCGATTGGTGAATGGGCGGTTGTGTGGAAGCCTTAAAATTTAATCACGTGCTCTTGATGTCACTAGGTAAATAAAACTCGTAAACTGAGGTCAATAACCCGCGTTGTTATTCACTACTTAATCGTTTTAACCGCATAATATCACGTATATATGTATGTAATCTCATTAATTTAATGCTTCTTTCATATGATTACGTTTTATTGCTGCATAATTACGTTACAAGGCCTTGCGTTTCGTTATTTCATTCAGTTCCAAGTTTAAAAAAATATTGAACAAAAGAGGTGAGCTAACAATTTTTTTTAAAGATCTTAATCAGTTTCCTGCACGTGTAGTTACACTTTATAATATCCTGTTTTATAATATTAATTGAGTAAGACAATAATTTATTGTTGGACGAAAATATTTGGTTTTACGACAGCGGGCCAATACAAACAGGTTTGTCGATTAACGACCGATTAAATAGTAGGTGTGTCGGTTCTAGAAAGATAAATGGTTTGGATTTTTTATCTCCTAAAATAATATAGCGCTTAGTAATTTCTATGCTGATAAACTATATTATATAGTTGATGTATTTTTTTTTCTTTAGTAAATGAATGTTTGCAAAATATAGAATATCTTAAGTTGTACATGGTTCCCCGTTACAGTTTTTTATGAAAAATTATTTGTCATAAGGTAACTTGTCTGACCATCATCAACAGAAGTAACAATGAACCTAAAAAAATAACGAAAAATCTCTAACACCAGTAATATTTGTAGCCCAATTAACGCATAATAAGCGACCAAATAAAACATAACACCGCAATACTGTTTATTATAACGTATTAAAAGAATCATAAACAATTTTTGCTCAGTTCATTTCCATAGACAATAAATCAAATAGCGTAACATTGGCCATGCTACGCCGCCATAAATGCTGACAATAATTCCCTATCGTGTAATCTGTGGTATATTTATTATGAATTATTTTCGCTTTTCAAAATATATGTTATGACCTTAACGTGTTACAATTTTTAGTTTGCATTTAAATATAGAGGGTATATCTAAAATAAAATGTATAACAAAAAGAGCTCTCCCTACGCTGCAAATTTTGTTCCTGTCTCTATCATTCTCACACAGTCATTATCTTCCCTCTCGCTCCCACTATCCTGATAGGTGCATACGTAGTGGGCACATATCGCGATGTCCGCTCTATTGCACGTCAATGGATGGTACCTATATTTATTTTGGCGTTAAAAAATAAATGTTGACCTTAACCACGAGTTACAATTTTTAGTTTGCATTGAAATACAGAGGGGACATCTCGAATAAAATATATAACAAAAAGAGTGGTACCTACGCTTTAATTTTTGTTTCTGTCTTTGTCACTCCCACGCAGTCACTATCTTGCCTCTCGCTCCCACTATCCTGATTGATACATAGGCGCACAAATTTTGTTCGCATTGTCCGGTCTAGTCTACATCAATGGATGGCATATTTATTTTGGTGTTTAAAAATAAATGTTATGACCGTAACTACGTGTTACAATTCTCAGTTTGTTAATCGTGTTTTTGTTGTAGAATGAGTCGGATCACGTTCGCAGTGGCCTTGGGTCGAGCCCACTGCGGTGTAAACACGAGGGCCCCACACTTAGCAAACTCGGCTAAGTGAAGCTCTATATTTTTGGCCTGTGGTATTTTAGCATAAGCCGGATGTTTACGGTGGATTAATGAGATTTTGGTAAAGTTCGCTTTTTTAATTAAGAGGGTATGGATTTTGTCTAAATTTTAGCAATTAATTTTAAGACAGATGTTTAAATGTTCGGCTGTTAAGAGGTTATATTTTTTGTAAATAAATATAAATAAAAATATAAAATAAAATAAATTGGTGTAATTTATTATTATGCAGATTTTTTTTTGCCTGTGTTAAGATAATGACGCTTATTTCAATATTAGATTATTCGATAAACTATACTCAGTAACATCAGTAGCAAATTAGTTTATAATTTCAAATATGAAACAGTGCTTCTCCCTTGAAGTCCAACATTATTTTCGTTTCTCTTATTCTACTATCCATATAACCTAGATTAGAAAAAACCCCAGCTTACTCTCAACCCATAATCCTTATACTTAAATATATTTGAAGCATACTAAACTATTTAATAATAATATTCTACTGGAAGATGGGAAATCATTTTCAAACCCTATCTATATCCAAATTACTTTAATTTGCTCCCACAGACAATTTAATTCTTTTCTATCAACTTGAATTTTAATTCTACATAATAAAGTTTATATTGATATATTTTTTTATTAGCCCATAGAGGTCCCACTGCTGGGCACGGGCCTACTCTACAATCGGGAGAATCGATTGAGAGTGGATTAATTAGATATTAATTACAATCGCCAAAACACCAAACCTCCTTATACATTAAAAGCTTGACTTAATATCGCCGTGTTAGTCTTTAATCAGTAGGTTTGATGTGTCTGGTGACTCAGTGCCTCACATAAGTCCATAGCACATGTCAGCGGAGCGTGAAGAAACGCACTATTGATAAAGGAGCTCGTTAGCGGATTGAATCATTTCACTGTACGCCATTTTGTTTTGTGTTTGCGAGTGTTTGAATGTCTGGGTTCATTCTTAAGTTTTATATGTCAACTCTGTCGTGTTATGAGACATTGCAAAGAAATTAATTGTTGTCTCTCGTACCGTTTATAAAAATTCCTTCTTTAGTGACAGATATACAATGCGGAACGAATGCCTCAATACCTCAAAGATTTTTGCAGCGAATTTTTTTTTATCAATTATTCCTGTCCAGCCACAGGAAGTCCATTAATGAACGTAGGCTTCCTCCAAGGTTTCCTCAGCTGATTTTTATAAATATTGCAATTATATTAAGCCACTACTTCTGTACTTGATCTTCTGCAATTATCATCAACAACAACTTCGTTAAAATCTTCATCTTTTAATTCATTGGGGTCTACAAAATAACGCAGTACTATCCATGAGATCTAAGATTTATTCATCCTTGTTCTCTCTGGAACTGTTATATAATTGGAAACCTATCAATACATCTGCCATTGCCAAACAAAAACAACCTGCTTTCCGAAGCACGGATGCGACGCCATATTTTGTTTACGCGAAACTAAAAAATAGACTACTCGATGTGTTCCAATAATGCCGTAGGCGTTATCGTTTGCTGTACAAATGTTCAATATATTGAAACAGATGCTAACCTTTTGAATTTCATAATCAAATAACAATAAATCATTACAATGAATATTTTTTGCGACCACTCATGTCCCTCAGGGCGTGTTGTGAATCGAATAACAGATAGAAAAAAGACAGATGCAAAAAATACATTGCCACACGTATGCAAATAACAAATAATAATATGGATATTTTTTCGTAATGTTTTATGTGATTGTAATCTTTGAGGTAGCCAAAAAAAGTACCTGGATATCTAGGTTCACGAATATATGAATATATAGATTGGCTGATCTGAATTAAAATTAAATTCTATGATTGATGTTTCAAAATTTGAAGATTGTTGTAGATGTCGAAATATTGTTGTATATCACGAAGTCCATTTGGCTGTGATTGTGGGTATTGAGGAGATCTGCATGAAAACTTATATGCAGACGATAGAATACAAAGCTTTGAATTATATTAATTATGTTTAAATGATAAATTTAAATGAATAGATCAATATCGTCGCGGTCGTGACTGAGCGCTCCTAATTTTATATAACACATACCTGACAACAATATTTAAAAAATAACTTCATGAAATGAAACATCTATACTAAAACGGTTAGTTGGATGGATACTGCAAGAACCCAACGCAATACTATTGCTTTTACAGCTGCAGAAATCTGTACAAAACACAATAAACCTATACAATCATTTCAGTTTTCTGCAAGTTCTCCATCGAACATCATCTGATGTAATAGATTAAACATGATAAACTAACACGAGGTAAAACAAAAATATTGATGTAATACATCATCGCTATTTCTCTCGAGTAGAAAATACAACCGCCCACGCATCGGGCGCGTCTAAAAATTGCAATTGAGTCGATCAGTGAAGCTGCGGGTGGTAAATAAGGACTATTCACGCAAATGTACTTGATTTTTTTAATATACTTTTTTTAATTCACTGTGATTTGAAGTATTGCGAATTTGAAGGGCTGTGCTAAAATATATGTGGTCTTGACAGAATTTTGATACATTATTTAAATTCTTGTAAGTGCGTGGTGGCCTGTTGGTAAACGGACCAGACGCGGCTGCCAACATGTTCACGGTGGTCGCGGGTTCAAATCCCAGGGCACACCTCTGACTTTTCGGAGTCATGTGTGTATTGATAGTCAATCACCACGCACTATAACGGTGAAGGAAAACATCGTGAGGAAACCTGCATACCATAGCGATTTGTATAAATTCCTATGGTATGTAAAAGTCCGCCAACCCGCATTAGGCCAGCGTGGTGGACTATATGGCCTAACCACTCTCAATCGTACTCTCGATTGTAGAGGAGGCCCGTGCCCTGCAGTGGGTCGTATATGGGCTGCTACAATACAAAAAAAAAAGTTTCGTGACGTTATGTAAGTTTGATAAATTTATACTTCAGTTCGTGGTTTTGTACAAAAGAACAAATCGATGGGACTCAAGAACAATATCGTATCTGATAAATAAGGAGATAATAATATTATATTCCCAACATATAAGTAGATGTAATAATCGAATCATCATTTCCTAAATTAAAGATTTACAAACATATGTTTGGACATGTTGGATGTCGAATCCAAACGAACTGTCTTATTTTTACATAAGATTTTGTTTTTCGATATCAATGTATTATTGATACAAATTGTAGAACATAAATATTGACAGGGAGTCCTCTCTCCACCAATTTTTAATAAATTCTAGTGTGTTGTAACTTTCATGTGTTTAAAAAATAATATCCAGTGTAGGCCAGTTGATTCTCTCCACATGCAAGGGCAGTGGGTTTAGTTCCCACGCTGGGGCAGTGCGTGTTGGTTGTCTTGATGCTTGCTACAATTTACTTATATTAATACGGTATATGCCGACATAATTGTATATAATCATGTACACGGGTGGTTCAGTGTGCGCGTCTCTTGTGGTTTACGTAGTATAAAGGTGTATTGGTGACATGACTCTTAGCACACGCGGCCTTATTCATAGACATATTTAAAATCTGTTTCAGCTATCGAATGTTTTGTCCCTTTCGAACGACTTTTGAATTCAGTTAGAACGAAAAAGGCAAAACCATTCGATAAATAAAATTGGTTTTAAAATTGTTTATGAATAAGGCCGACAATTAATACTCAATTCAAGTGTTCTAAAATTGTAAAAGTTGTCACAGACAAATACGAAATTCTATGCTATACAAATTAAACTATGAAATAAATGTCCTTTGGAATTATGATAAAAATCAAGTGGCCAAAGCGTTCAATATAATACAATATTTGGTAGATAATTCATCATTTTCTACAGACTGTCAAAGTAATATAAAAACGAAACGGTATTTGAGCGCGGAAAAGTAATAGATTTTAAACACCAGTAGGTAATGAATGTGTTGCCACGCTAATGGATTCATATTTTTTATTGCATTGTGAAAGCTATTGTTTGATTTTAAATTATGAATAGGTGTTTAATGAAATTCTTTCGCAATCGTGCACCGGTCTCACACACCACTTTTAAAAGTATAATTGAGGATAATATCTACGAGGACTAAGTATAAAATCATTGCTAAAACATGTTTTAAACGACCTTTGCCATGTACAAAAAATGCATCAAAAATTAAAAATTTAGCTCCACTAACACTTGAGATGACATCCAAATTCGTCGCAATTACGGAACAGTGTTCATTGCGCGCCGAGGCCACTTGAAAAATCACAGTGGGCCCGAGCACGAAGCCATTTTTATTCGCGTAGGCCAACTTTCCTGCCATTCCGTCTTAAAGTGGCGACAATTGTCTAACGTCTGTTTGTTTCCGTCAGTGAGAGGCGGTTTCCGTTCCCATCGCATCACTCGGTATGGTTCGTTAGCGCGGTTTTCAGGGCGTGATCGACGCAACAGCGCATGCTTGCATAAATTGCACCAATACTAAGCCCGCTCAACCCTTTGAGTGCATCCGAAATATTAGTGCTCGTCTCGTCTCTTTGTAGCTCGAGAGCGTTCGATTGAGTGTTTTGCTCGGCTTTAATGGCGGAATTGTTAATGTCTACGACTGTGCCAAGTTTTGTTACGTATACATTGTTGTATCTAGTGCGTTAACTGTTGGAAATGTAGTATTTGTATTGAATAACAATAGGCGTATATCAACGCGAGACGGACACGTTGACCAAAGCCAGGTTTAGTCGAGACAATGCTGTGTTTTTACATTTGCAAAGCTCAAAAAAGTGCCGAGTCTCGTCATTTTACTTGCAAATTTACGTGATTATGCATAGTGGAGACGGCGAAGATATATTAACGTGTGCATTGTATGCATTGTGTTGCGCGTGTGGGCACGCACCAATATGCCCTCCGCACATAACGCGCGTATACAACACTCCCCTCCGCATTGAGCTCAAACGCGACAATACCAAATGATCGATTCAACCCCAGGATGCACTTTGCAACTCGAAAATATTAATGGCTTTTAAAGGTGTTAGCGTGTTCGTCGCTTCGATTCGCCGCGTGCCTTTTCCTGGTTGAGCTTTGTAGATACTTTTTCGCCTTGTTTGAATATTGTATCGCCGCTAAGTATAGTAATGGACGTTTGCGAAATGATGAGGTATTTTACGGTCGTCCCACGTACATGGACAGTCCTGCATTTGATTACGAAGTCGAGCGTTGAAGCTGGGACATTGCGGAGCGAACTATGCATAATTCAACCATTAATTCTCGAAATGACTCTTGGAAGTTGTATGTCAGACGAGGTTGATCGCGGCTGTATTATGTACAGACTCCGCCGTACTCGCAATACCATCATTGACCTCATACAGTTTCTGATATTAACCACTCGATTAAACATATACTGGTTTATTGGCGAGGAAGAAAGAAAAACGTTTCCCCGTCTCGTTTTCTCTCTCGGCGAGGGCATCATCGCGCGGCCGATAGTCTCGGCGGAGTCGCGTTCGAAAACAAACTAACAAATATTTCCTCAGTCACATTGCAGCGTGAGGGAGAAAGTTCGGGTAGGTTCAGGGACGAGTTGTGGCTATTTGCATCTCGCGGCGGGCGATCGGCGATGCAATTAAATTTGTAAGCGAAGCTTTATGTTCACGAGCTAAAAATATGGCGATCGCGCGACGTTGCCGTGCCGACCGGCTGCAAAGGCCATCACATCACTTTCGTTCGTCACATTCGACCGGCTCCGACGCTTTTTACATACAATTGTCGGGCGGGAACACGCCGCTTCCCGCCTGTTCACACGATCACAGTCCCGTTTAGGATTTACTCGACGTCATCGTTACGATGTGAGCTATATCCTAAAGGGCACCAGTTATCGTAATGTGGCATCAAAGAGAGACTCGCTCGAAGAACAACGTCGGTTGGGCAACGTTCCAGTGCTTACAATCGTGTACGTTTTCAAGCTTCATTGTGTCCAAATTAATCTTTAACTTGCATCACTTTATCACAGACATGATTTATTACGTTTTTAAATTAGAACTGGAATTAAAACGTTTGTAAATTGAACTAAATTGAAATTATAATCGGTGTGGCAAAAGAGAATGTCATTAAAACGGGAATGTGAGCGTTGTGTGGCAATCGGCAGCCGTAAGCAAAGTTCAGTGGTTCAATGTTTGAACACCTATCGCGTTCATTGTCCCTTGGAAAGGTCAAACGTATTGTTACACGAGAGAAAACAATTTGTAACAAAAACCCGTTTTAGCAAGGAGCAGCGCCGAAAATAACTTTCAATTATCCCTGTTTTTCATTAATGAGGCACAGTTAAAATTTCTAGTGGTGTTAGCTCGCCGGATGCTCTGGGGGTTTGTGTGTGAGCAATATTTCATTTACAGGAGAGCGCTAAACGAGCGCCGTCTGACTTGTGACTCGGGATAAAGCTTTGTTCTGCCATCGTAATTACAACTGACAAGGGAAATAATAATTTACCAAATCAATGTATGTGTTGGTTTATCTTTTAAATTGCCTTTTTGGCTGCATGTGTTACTCTCGTTATCTTTTTTAGAAGGTGACAGGTTTATTCGTTTAAATGAGACTTAGGATATCTGTACTGTCTATATTTTTGAAGTTTATAGTCTAAATTAGTAACGGCGCATTATGCTAAATAATCTGTGCAATATTTTTCGTTGTTTTACCTACTCGGTCATTATTTTCTGCAGTGAACAATCTGTGATTTCTAAACTAAGCCGTGGCGTCTGATTATTCAGTCTTAAGAAGCATTTTAGAATACGTTATTCTCTTAAAATGATTTGTCCACTACTTAATCCGTAAATAACTGTTAGCTCTTATTTCTCCCATTGTAGAACAAGAGAGTATCACCGCAGAATAACACCCGGAGGCCCAAGTACGCCTTAGTCCAGTAGGCTGACCTAAAGATAATCCACTATCGTCATTATTTATTAGACTAACGGATTCTTCCTGAATGAATTAATTAGAAAAATGTACTCCAAATTTAAAATTTAAGCCAAGTTATGAATAATTTCCCAGCTGTTTCCAATTGAATTTAATTTATGCGTTGATCGTAGATTTAGCATAGCCCGAGGTTCAATACTCTCATTGCTTAGACGATGTATGTGAGTTGCGATTGTTTGCAATATATTTGCCACAAATTGCCTCGTGTGTTGCTGTAAATGACGTCGCCGCTAGATATATGGTAGCGTTGACTCCTTGATATCGTATCAATGTGTACGGCTGTTTGAATTACATCTGATTCTCCGTTCATATCCGTTCTGTTGCTAGGCGAAATTAGTTATGCACATTCTTGAATATTGTTTATGTTTTATTTATTGCCGTCTCAATCGTACTCTTGGTTTTAAAGGAGTCCCTTGCGCAACAGAGGGCGGTTCATTATAGGTTGGTACAGTACGGTTTAATTATTGCTATTGTAAGCAGATGAGCGGCCTATCTGCTGGTAAGCTGTCACCGGTCATGAATTTTTGAAATACCCGAGGCACAGTAAAAACCGATTTCCTCAGAATGAAAATATATTTGTGCTGAATGAGTTTGCCACAACTAAATTGGGCTTATTTTTGTCGTTTATCACAATATTTTATACCTATTTCATATTATTAATGACATAAAAGTTTCAAATGGATGATCAATTTTACTGAAAACATTTTGCAGCTGCATGATTTACTCCAACTTGTTCATTATTTGACGGGATCCTAGGATAATACTAAGCGACTTGGCTATTGAATTTATGTTCACTCATAAACTTTACCAACCAATATACAACAAAGGGAGCAATGATTGTTTTTTGGAAACCCGGATGAAATTCGTGGACATATTCTCTAGTTCTTAAGACTACATTACCGACCACATTTGCGGGAAGCCCACAGCTAAATATAGGCTTCCTTAAATATTCCAAATGGGTGCTGTTGGACACTGCATTAGTACTAGGACTACATAGAATAAAAAAGTTCATCGAATTCTCGAGACATTTGTTTTGGCAGGATGTTAAACGACCACTGAATATTATAAATAAATTGATGAATGGTTTTATTAAGTTGTCTAGACGGGTTTTATGTAATTGTTGCCAATGGTTGCAGTTGGAGGATGTAAACTACCGCTCGATGCCTGTTTTGGTCACGATATAATATCTGGTTTTATGAATGAGAAGCAAAGTCGGGACACCTAGGAATAAATATAAAATCAGGGGCGAAACCATAAAATTCAGAAAATTCCTATTTACAATCGGTTTACACTGATTAAGCGAATTCCTGATAAAAAATGAATAAAAAAGTCTCGTACATATGTTTATACATACAAAAAAATCCCAAGCTAACCGGGAGTTATTTTTAAAATAATGTAATATTAAGCAGTCATTGGACCAAAGGCGTTAATCACTCAATTAATACGATTTAATACCGTTTGCATGTTATTTGTAATCAATAACTAATAATAACTGGCTAATAACCACAGATTGCCTTTGCCATTTATACGTGCGATCGTGTTTTGCGTCACGATTGCATAGATTAGCAAAAAACAACTGGCAATTGGTGGCACGCAATGTGTCATGGTGTTGGTGACGTAAAAATTCCTCATGGGACTCGAACATTCATTCAGAGATTTTGACATGGCCCGACAAAGTGGCTGAATTGTTTTTGATGGTATTCATTGTATATTCATTCTCATTGCCAACTTGCTGTTTGTGGTGGTAATAGGTTGTCCAAAAGATTTGTCGAAGTAACCAAAGTGACGAGTTAAGATGTTATGGAGTTCCCTTGGACTGTTGTAGGTATTGGAACGAAGTGTTACGGGGCTAAAAACAGGCACACTGTCTGTCCTCACTAAAATAAGAAGGACTCTAGACGATTATTTCTTTAAAAAAAAACACATTAACGTAATAAGAAATTACGATGGCACGGCAACACGGCATGATTGTCGCAAAACAAAATAAAAACGTCGAAAAATAAACTAATTTCACCAAAAAAAAAAAAAACAATAATTTCGATTTTTGACATTTAATTTCCCAAACATCATCCGCGTCTCTTAAAAAGTGTAAATAAAACTTAATAATTCATCTTACCTCATTTATCCTCATTGAGAATCGATCAATAACTCTCGAGTCGTGTTTTGTTCGTCGGCTTGTAGCTATTTGCGATAATTGATTGTTATTTTATTGCGTATTTATGAAAATAACCATTTATAACAGATAATAATCTGAGGCCGCTGAAGTGTTGCTAAGGCTACACTGATAGAAAACATTAATCGTATACATTCTAAGGAAGTATTAGGAAATCACTGGTAGCGACTGCTACTGACGCTATGGATGTCCAGGAATCCAGTGTTCAACTGTGGACTTACCTTGCTTAAAGATGATGATATTAAAAGTTAATTAGGTAACGCACTTAAAAATATATTTGAACAAACGCTGTCTTAAACTTCTGTCTAACAATTTAGCTCTTAATACCGAACGACTAGGCTAAAATCAACACTCAATTATTGGTAGTTCAGTCGCAGAACGTTAATTATTTCCACGATAAAAATATGCCATAAAATCTTTATTTTAAATATAAGATATAAAAAAGCAATAATATATTTAAATAAAGGCCCCATTGAGGAAAATTACGAAAACAACTCGACCCGTAATTACTACTTTAAAACAATGAAAAAAATCTTTTAAAACCAGACTGTAATATAATTAGTTTTAATGCATTTCCTTTAATTAAAAAAACTACAGCACTCATAAAACTATACTGGCAAAAAGCTGGTTTAATGTAATTAAAAACAAATGAAAACAGTTTATAAATGTGAACGAATTCAGTTACGGCAACAAGTTTTTTACAACCATTTCCTAGGTGCTTTAAAATTCGATAAAAATATGCTGTAATTATTTTTGTAATATGATTGATAGGTCCGCACTAGATCTAGACTTAGCAAATAGGAAATTACTACTGGGACCGGAATGTTTTGGTGTCAGTACCGAACTGTGTGTGTAAGCTTATGCGATTTCTTCTTACAAATAATCATCTTTGGATTCCACATACTTTGAAGACATTGTTAGTTGCTTCATGGGTGTAGTGGCTGCATATTAATATGGGCATTCAGTGATTTCCTTATTTCGGTTACTAGTTAGAATAATCTCTTGTGTTTTTCAATTCGACCAAAAAGCAGTGACACATAAAATGTTCTTTTTTTCTAACATTGACCCATCATATCTTATGTATTTTGATAAGGTAATTCGAATTTTTAACGTCAAAATGTGTCTCGTCGCAAATTACAGTCGCTGTGCATTTTGTCTAGTTTTCTAAACATCGCTAACCTATCGACGCAGCGAATCGTAAAATCACATGATAAATTATGTACCGCTGATTAATGATATAAAGCCTAAATAACATAAACATAAGTACATAATTCGATCAAAACTATGCGGTCCGTGCCCAATTTATCAATTTTCCGATCAGTGAGCATATTGAATAGGTACATTATCGAGGCCCGTAGTATAGCTTACGCGATCACAATGCACGCTGGTTAACCTTCAAAACGATGTGACATTTGGATGCAGACGAAGCTTCAAGCCTCTCTCCGGTTAATTGAGTTTGACAGTTTTGTATGGTTGGCGCCGGCGAAAAGGGTTTTTGTGCTGAGTGAAGTGGAAAAAATACATTTTATATATATTTTTATTTGAATTCAGCTTTTGTTATGTGTCTTCTATGCGTATAGTCGATTCCCAAGAATACAATCATATTTAAATGCCATAAACAATAAAAAAGTAACATGAGTCGCAGGGGGTAGCTGGATTTATTTCAACTAAAAATCTTTACGGGAATACTCGTAGTAGTATTAAAGACAAGCAGTGTATATCTAGAGACATGATCATATCGATTATGATGATTATGATTTGTACCATGATTCATATTTCATAGAATCGAGTATTCTAAACAGAATCGATTTAAACGGTATTGACAGACACATTGCGAGTATTTTCATTCCAATAGCACACACGGCTTAACAAAGGACGTCTCGCTCTTTGACACCTGGAACCAAAGGCTTAAGTTCACTATGGAAACCTTTGAGCCACCGACTCAAAGGCGCCATTTCAAGCCTTACATTATGTGAAATATCGCAAAAAATGCGATATCTGTTACTACAAAGTACAAACATACAAAGCGTTTTTTTATTGAAGAGATATAAGCGACAGCTCAGTTGAAAAAAGACTGCTAAATCGAATAGGGTGGCTTCAAACCCAGGGCACATGCCAAATGCTTAAAATTACGTGTGTAGTCTTAATTACACCTTCCTTGATTGATGAAGGAATAGTTCTAAGAACCGCATTTCTGAGAGTTTTCCATGAGGATTTGAAAGGCGTGTAGTGTCTAACGACCGCATTTGGCCAGTAGAGTAAGTGGCTTACACTCAAGAAATTTGCTGCCAAGCAAGTGTTGAAGTAAAATTATAAGCCATATATTTTGTTAGGACAAATACGAGTGAAAAACCCTTTTCAAAATCCCAATACTTTAGTTTATCATAATCTTCTTAAATGGATATATTTTTTGTTCTATCTCTTTTCTTAAAATGTTACACAAAAAGCATTACTGAATGTTCCGCAAATTACATAACACAAAAACAAATAATTTAACCGTCTGTTGAGACTTGAGAACATGTCGTGCCAGAAGGAAACTCATTGTTCGGATTTAATGCCGTAATTAGCATAATGATTCATTTGTTATAATAAATCTGGACTGTCATGTCTAGTGAATTGTCGGCTATTTCTGCAGCGATGTTGTAAACGTATAAGGTTATATTTATATTAACATTATATAATAATATCAGCATTATATGAACATGAACTTCCTCTACGATTGAGAAGTTAGGCCTTCGTTCTTAGCCTGATAGGATTCAGGTTCATACACTTCTACGAAACCTTTTGAAAAACTATAAGCGGTGAAGGTCCAGTGATTAGTTACTTTAAGTTTAATTGATGGACGATCAACAATAAACACATAACTGAAAAATGTTGTATCCCATGATATCAAGCCAAAGACGTCGATCTCAGTTTTGTATTTCGCTCTAATCGTAGCTACATCTTTTTAGTATTACAATTAAACACTATGGACAGTAAAGTCTCGACCCAACAGTAAAATGTAGTCATGCAACCCAATTCGTGCTGGATCCATTTTAAAGACAAAAGGCCGGTATCGGAATTTTCATTTCTCATAAGTTTTATTAGTTGGCATAACGGCTAGTGGCTACTGCTATTTGGCAACCAAACCGATGTGAAGTAAAACGTATTTGTTACAGTTTTGTTAGCCGGTCGATACGTATCGATTACATATCGGTTTAAATGTATAAGCGAAGGGAATGGTTTCTTGTTAGTCGTTAATTTTATGTTTGGCTTTATTGTGTTTTTATATCTTATCTATATCTTCGCCTATATGTGACAGCTTTGATGTCGCGTTTCGTTCGGTGAGTGAGATTGTCGGATGCCTAATACCCCTTTCCTCATCCCATTCTTTTTCTTCCCGCTTTCCTGTAGATTTGATGGCCCGGCAACACATCCATGATCCATGGGTTGTGAATGTTCATGGGCGACAGTGATCACTTATCATCAGGTGACCTGCTTGCTCGTTTGCCGGACGATGACATGATTCAATGCGTATTTCAATATTTGGATATAAAAGTATTTAGTTATTCTGATTTTAGTTTTAAATATTGAACAGATTTGTGAGCCTCGCGTCAAATCCGTTGGTTATGAGTACGGGTAGACGTTTATTTGACAGACATATCTCTGCCCATTTTCGTCATACATTAGCACTTTAGGCTGTCAGAAAGATCTGTCGGCTAAATGCGTGAGTAGCTAACTGTTGGAATTGGAAACTGGAACTGTTGGAAACTGTTTAAATAAAAATTTAAATATAATTTTAAATCTACAATCCATTCCTTTAGTTGTCAATAACGTATCGGAAAGTTTATAAAATCACGGCAATTGTCCTTTACACAAACGGCATGAAGTGCAAAAATAATCGATTAAAATAGAATCGAATGAGCCACAATCGATTTAAAAATATAAACGATGTGCATATTATTACTGGCGGTAATCATAACAAAAGCGCGGTATGTTGTTTACATTTCGCTATAAAGTATTGAAGTTATTTCCTTACTGCCGTCTGCCGAGTGCGAACCTTTGACATTTGCGTCGTCCAAACGTATGTTATCGAGTTAATGAGCCCACCAATTATCGTAAATGTTTATGTGTCTAGGGTTTGGAGGGAACACTTAAAAGTGCTCTAGTTTGAGATTCCTATACCTGTCAGAATCACGGCTGGAGACTAAAATATTTGATAAATCATACTAATGTAATGCATATTTCTTTTAGAACAAAAGCCTTCTCTGTATTAGGTTCAAAACAGCATTTCGCTTTGGGATTTTCTGGGAGAAACCGACAGGAATGGATAGGAAGAATTAAATTGAAGTATTTTTATATTGAAATTAAATAATTCAGACCATTATTCATAAATCTCACTTAAATGTTGTTTAAATCCATATTAATCAGATACTTATCAGGTGGTATTACAATATTTTATTTATATTCCTGAATCGCGATGAATATAATATGTCACTTCAGTAATTAGAAAAAAAAAAAATATTTATAAAAAGACGACTGACAACCCTAACTCCTGGCCGTTAAACACATTAGTTTATTATCAAAAAACATTACGAACACATCCTTATTAGCTGCAACGTTGTATGCCAGTACATTTCTACATTACATTCAGTTTATAGTGTTAAAACAATTGTATATATGCCAAGGTTGCGGTTTTTTAATGCAAGAAAATACCTATGCAAATTAAAGGGTTTGTGTTAAATTAAAAGGCTTTTTCTAGAATATTTGAAACCTAGGGTTGTCTATTTGCGTGTGGCTCTGGATAGCGATTACTGTGCGGTGAAAAACCCGTCTTCATGAGTCATTCTTGTGTTGCCTTTCGGGAAGTCTTTGTACGATTCGATATTTTATATCGGAACGATTAAGTAGCTACTGCTTTTGGTTGCAGTTTGGTCCAATCCAAATAGAAAATCAAACTATAGAGACTACTATTATCTTTCGACAATTATGACACTCGGAAATATGAAATATAAGGCATAAAGATATGTTAAAAAAATGTCGTTGCTAATGTTCGAATCTTTATTTTAAAGCGAAAGTTGTGTGCCACTGTTAAAAAGTGTAAGTGGGAGTCCTTTCTCGTTTACTCCTCGAGGTCTCTTCTACTTTTCGGTAATTTCGTTTGGATGAAACTAACATAACTTTCCATCGCTTTTAACTTTTATGTCCATTTATCGGAACCCAGTCTGATATATAACCGATGGGAAATCTCAACTGGAATATGGCTAACAAATGATAAAAACATATACATTACTTGCCCAAACACATAAATTAGCTTCAATCCACGTATGAAAGTGGATGTATGTTTTTAGGACACGATAGTCCCTCATTTATTTTTATCGCGGCCTTGGCCTCTCATATTCGCAATTCATACGAGCTCCATTAATTTAATACATTAATCTTCAAATGTTCGAAGCGATGTATGGGATACGTAGTCTACACAACGGTTCGGCAATGTTCGGCTACCTTCGGAACACGATTGTGATTTTAGCATACAAATGAAAAGTGTTTTAAAAAATTACACATTGTAATGAAAAGATAAGTACTTATGTTAATTATTGTACATTATTCACAATATTCTTTTTTGGAAGTAATTATAGGTATTTAATACTGTAGATTTTGATGACATTTCGCTAGTACCATATAGGACTCATAAGATTATTTGCCATGCATATTATCCTTTAGAGTAGCTAATTGGTATTTTCGAGCTAACTTACCAAGAAAAAGACAAATGGGCAACCCCGTCTTTGTCCGTAACTCGTGTAAAAACGCACACAAAAACAAGTCTGTCTTAAACCACAGTAAATCAAACCAATCACGGACCAGTAAACTAGCTAAACATTTTTATTAATAAACACCAATAAATTAATCTGAGGAGTACATTTTGAAATGTTTATATCTCTTTGTACGGTTGATTGGTTAGAACTAAAAATATAACTGTTTTGCTTGTTTGGTCGGTTGAGTGAGTCAGATAACTTTTTATGTAACCCGTTAGGGCTGGTCGAATTTAGAATTAATTTTACCTGTTTTTTTGCCCTTTTATTTAATTTATTACGCACATTGTAAAGGTATTATTTCTGAATGCAATATCTCTATTTGTGCAGGTCCATAGGTTTCATTATCGTTTTATATCCCAGGTATCCCCGGCCAGTAAATCACCTACAATCTACATCTTGTCCGTTGCGGTCTAGAAATAGGTAGACAATTTAAAAACTAAATTATTTTTTTTCAAATTACAATAAATAAATCTCCGAAGTGGCGTCCCTGAGCATAATGAAGACAGCACGGGTTCGATAGTCACGCCCCCGCGGACAATTGAGCTAAATGCCTAATTATTTTTATTACCCGTTTGTTTGTAGCACGGTCATTTCTCATCCAATTTTTCAATTAAACTCTTTAATTTAAAATAGTAATTTTTGTGGAATTGATACTGGTTTTAACGCAGAAAAATGTGTTGCATGGCAACCATGACGGTTTCTTTGTTACAGGTTAATCGTAAATTCTTTCTCTTCCTTTTTCGTGAAAAGAACCTTTTTCGTGACTCAAGACATAATTATTAGCGCTTAATAATTTTTGTTTGTATGTAATTAAAACTAATTGATTCATATAATTACCCACTCTATAAATATGCATGTATATGGTAATTAATTACAAGTAACCTATTTGCTAATTATAGAAAATTTGATAAATTTGCTTGAGACCCGTACGGTGCTTTCTGGAAATAAAAACTGGTTTTGGAAAGGTCTAAAGTCATGTAAATATTTCCACAGCGACTAAAATATCATTTTATATCAGCATTTTTTTCCTTTTATACCTAGATTTTACATTACTGATCAGAATTGATCAATTTGGAATAAGTAAAATTATTCGAAAAATTGTTACTAGTGTTATCCTAGCAATGAGCAGGTTTTCCTGCTGAACTAAATTGGTAGGGTAATTTAAACGGGTGCCAAACACGATAATTTATGGCTTGTATATCAATTCCTGGTATAAGCATAAAATCTATTATTTATTTGCAATCGGCAATGTCGACTACGAAAATATATTTTCTTATTAAAGTCCATGTGTTGCCATGAGTTCTCAAATCGAACCAAAGTGCCTACATATTCAGAAAGATGTCTTTCTGAATATGCAGGTGCGCGACCAGTTTTAAAATAGGAAACCAAACTTCACGTCTACGACTCATATTCAGGGATTCAAATTATTCCTGATTTTAAAGGTGTTTTTATTTCATAATAAAAAACGGAAATGGCATCAACAATTTTTAAAACGCACCTGCGTTTATTTTTATGCCGAGTATAATGAGGCGAATTCGAGCGCGCAGTTTGCTTTTATGGCAAAAATCGTGAGTGAAATAGCCGAGACTGTTAGGTAATCGAATTTAGTGGGGCCGCCGTGCCCATTGTTCGGCGAGGCCAAGGTCTGCCGTGTTTACGTCGCGAGTTTCGACGATGATGCATATTACACCGGCAAAAATCGCACGTGAAACATTTTTTGTACTAACAAAAAATACTAAGCGTATTTACATTTGATTTAGGTCCGCCATTGACCTTGGCGGGTCCGTAATAACAATAGTTCCGACGCGAAAAACCATTTCAGAACTGCCATAAACGCGATAACGATCTTATTTACAACGATTTACATTTTAGTGCAGTGTTATCGTGGGACTTAAATGTTACGTTGAATTAACATTTTGTTAATTTAATTAAGCGTCGGTGATGCAACGTGGAAACTGGGAACAATGAGTACTGACGCCCACCGTATCAAGTCACTTCAGAATAGGCGTTTATTGGCACTGCCTGTCCCGACACAATGAGACGTTGCTATTATGTATTTGGGTATCATTAAGTTTCTAAACTGAATAACAACATTTATGGACATTATTTAGTCTTTGGTGTTTGTGTAGGTGGGCCAGTTTGCAAACTGCGGCGCTTGCTTAGCGTTAAAAGTACACATATAAATAGATCTGTCTGTCATGACATTGTCGGCTTTGTGGTCGTCCGTCCCGTCCCCTCGCATGTGTACTGCAACATCGATAAATCAATACGTGTAATGCACACACGTAACTCCCATACGAAATTTACTAATTACGTAAGCGGGTATCGTAAGAAATTTCGAGGCACGTTCAGTTTATGCACGCATGAATGGCGACTCAAAGGCACCTTGGTTCGTCATTGTTTTTAAGCGCCAGTTTCCTTTGTCATATTTTATGCGCTAATTGTTCTATTATCTCGGTCCCAATGTCTCTGTGGAATGTCGCATACTTTTGAGTCCAACTTTTTTATAACGCCATGTTCTTCTGCTTGAAGTTGGAATACATGGCGTGCAACGTCTATATGAATATTTCAAGTCAACACCGTATTTAAATTAATGTATTCAAATCACACAATCTCATAACTGTATCGGCAGATAATAAGACACTAAAATTATTGTACAACCATAATGTATTCATACAACCTATTCTCCCTTCAAATTCTATAATGCACGAATCAAAACACACAAATTGAAACTCTCTTAATCTAACACAAACGGAATTGTTGTCTAATTCTCAAAAATAATCGACAAACCGTCGATTGCAAGTAATCTTGTAATTACTCCGCACATTTCGGTGTGCCCACTCCGGTTGCACGTGGGCGCATGAATGAGAAAGTCTGGAACCGGTTTGGGCTCCCGGTGTCTACTTTCAAATCACAATAGACACGGCTTATCTCAACTGAGTCGGCCGCCACCGTGCCACGTAAAACCCATGTTTGCGCTTATTTTGTCGGGTAACCCTGTTGGGACTTGGGTTTATAATACACCATTTTATTTGAATATGTATTTTATTTAGACAAAGTGCCTAAAATCACGCAGAATTAGCGGCTTTGAGGGATTTTAACGCATATTCCGTGTTGCTATTGCGCTTTTAAGACTAGTGTAATAGCAATGTATGCATTCTTCTTGGTATTTCATAATAGAAAGACTCGACTAGTGCGACTTCGATCCTGGATCTTCATATCCCTACGATATATTAGGATGAATAAATTTCTCTGAAATACCTTTCCGTTCACAATCAGCTTAAACATCAGCTATATGTATTCTACATTTGAACATTTTAAGATGTAATTTACGTTGGAATAAAAATCGGTGTATTTGCGTCCATTTTGTGGTCTGCTTCACCTGGATTTTCATCTAAATGTACTCATAAATTTTAAATCTTTATGTTGGAGACGTCCATAATGAAATTATCTGGTCGTTAATATATCATTCGAGAATTCTTTCTAGTTCATAATCGGACGAAAACAGCTTACAACACCACACAGAAATAGAACGTAATAAAAATCAATTTGGTTCACTATCGCGAACTAAACCTGTCCGTTTTGTTTATATCGATACTTTTGTAATTACTATGTTTTGTCTGCGGATTCGTTGGTAGATTTTCATAGTACTTGAATTTACGTTTAATGTATATTCGATAATTATCCAAATAAATGTTCTTACTACCAGACTGCAGACTACAATTACTTTTCTGAGATCACTTCTCTTGCCCACTTTAGCAGTATTTATACTATTTGTTGCTTTAGGAACAAAATGTCTAAGAACTTTGAGAATAGGCACCAACTTGCATAAAAACAGAAAAAATAATAGACCAATTATTCAGAAAAGCAAACTTATTTGATGGTATATATCTTAAGACTTAAGTACTTTAAGTCTTTAACTCTGATGTTTTATTTAGCTAAACATAGCAGTCATCAGAAATCCTCTTCATAACTAGACTAGTAACAAGTCTAATACGATAGGCAGCGATCAGGGGGGTATTATGATCCGAAACAAAACTAATGTTCGAAGTTCGACGTCTCAAGTAAGTTATGAGTTTTCCACTACTAAAAATCAACATTTCTATGATACTTATCATCACTCTTGACTAAATCGTGGAGTAATTGTGGAGTACCTAGGCACATTCGTACAGTTTAACGTGCGACGTCTGAACATTCGAGTTTCGCTTCGAATCATAGAGATACCCCCTGGTTGTGCTGACCCCTGGCACTGCGACGTTCTTGAGCAGCGGTGACGGCCGAACATCAGGGGAGCCGCATGCTCATCTGCCGACGAAGGCGATAAAAAAAGAAAACAATAAAATCTCTCCGACTATTACAGCTTTATTTATAAACAGATTTAAAACCCATTTCGGTTATCGAATGTTTTGTCTTCTTCGCTCGAACTGAATGCAAAAATCGTTAGAAAGGGACAAAACATTCGATAACTAAAATAGGTTTTAAATTTGTCAATGAATAAGGCCCTTAATTTATAGTGCTAGAATGTTGATCAACAAATACATAAGTTTCAACTCCACTACATTCTATTTAATACCAAAATACAGGTTGTCCTCGCAACTCGTTTGTTAAACACAAACGTTAATATAGTCATGAACAAACGGTCTTAAATAAGCATTGTTCGACAATTGCTTTTAGCACTTAAGAAATCTGTTGCGGCTGGAATTCGTATCGGCTCGCGGCCATCCACTTATCCTAAATAAACATATTTATCGGACGCTGTTTATGAACTCGGCAACTATGTAGGAGGTTACGTAAAGGAAAAAACTGTAATAAATTAATATTGATAAAATATGTTACATAAATTATGAGAAAATACCCGATAAATAAATCATAATTAGAATTTGTATTTAATTTGCTTCATTTGTACTAAAACATTGAATTAACTATTATAATTTATTCGAGCTCCTACTGCCATAAAATTCATGATTCCACTGCCTACAAAAATGCCTGTTTAATTGTGATACACTCCTTTCGCCTTAAATTCATTTGTTATTCTCCAGCATTTTGTATATTTTTGATGATACTACTGTTCAAATATTATAACTTCAATGTTTACTTTAACGCCACTTACCTACTGATATTTATATTCGTATGCAGGAAATGTAAAAATTCTATATTCAAAATTACACAACGCATTCGTATGCAAACTTTGATTCATCTGGTAAAAGAGAAGTCCAAACTAAGGGTGCATACAGACAAACAAATCATCGTGTTGATTGTGTTATTTCGGCGGGATGCACACGAACAGACGTCGGCGCACCTCGCATCGCACACTCATTTAAAATCAACTCGACAAAAACAACGTTATTTTTATTCCCGAGCCAAGGCCAAGAGCGCCATATTGCATTCGCTGTATCGCACCGCACTGTTGCTCTTGTAAACAACATATTTTGTATTGTTCCCTCATTTATAAGCGGGTACTTGTCGCGCGAAATGCTGTGAAATAAATATGAATCACTGGTTATAAGTACATTGTCAATGTTTACTGTTTTACTGAGATAACATAGAACGTAACTTGAAGTTAAGGATAAAAATGAAAATCATTCAATCTAATAGAGAAAGGAGAGGCTGGAAAGAGATTTATATAACAAGGAATGCCTAGACAAAGTTTAGAATAGGTACTAATTGTTTGTCGAACTATACTTGTGTGAAATTCATTAACCGACTTAAAAAAATTAAGTGGTTCACAATTCGACTGTATGTTCTTTTTTAGTTATTTATATTATTTGTCTCGGAATTTCTATATGTTTAGAAGCTAACGTTTTTTCTGTTCTTAAAATTTTGAGGTAAGGAATAAAAATATTTTAATATATGTACATAAACATTTATGTGCTCATCTTTTGTTATCGTCGAGTTTATTTTTGTAACTGTTTTAAGTATCGTGTCGAGTTCGAACAAGCTTACGCTAAGTAGTAAGTACATCGTGATTTTCCATGTTGATGAAATTAAAATAACCCATTGTGCGTCCAAGGTTACCCTTATTAAGTCGACCGTACTTCCGCTGACGCGTCTCGCCAAACTTGAATATTAACGTTCTGATAAAGGAATACACATTCGCTTTCAACACACGCTTTACATATGAAATATGGCGTATAACACAATTGTTTACCATACATAAATATAAAAAAGAGGTTTTACGGGTGATAAATTGTATTACATAATCTGTGGGGGGCATTTTAAAGAACTTATTTAAAACATAATTTTCATTATCTGTGGTTCCATTTGCGAATCCAAATTTTAAAAATCGAATACATTAATTGCAATTTTAAATTTGTTAAATAAAGAATAATATTCAACAAAATATTCGCGTTGACAATATAATCGGTGCGTTTTTTATCTGTACGTGAATGTAAACAGTGCTGTGTTGACGCGCCCCGACGAGATACGAAAGCCGGTATCTAATTTGACTGACCTTGACAATGAAAAAAACGTGTTCTTTTTCGTTACATTGAAATTCTGCATTACTTTTTGCGCGACGCGAGCGCCATAAACGGTTAAAAAACTTTTGCGACACATTGTGTTGCTTTTAGTTGTGGTTTGCCCACTGAGAAATAGATCAATTCTATACTTTTGATTCGTATTTTGGAAGTTAGTAAAGTATTTAAATAAACATTTTGATGATTTAAATAATCCTTTTTAGTTCTATGAATGTAGCTATCCGAGACGAATGGATGTGATAGGAAGCTAAATTTGGCCTAGGTGCCTGCGTCTAGACAATTAGAATGCGTCATATAATTTATTACTCACATATCCGCTACGAGATATGCATTACTGTCAAGTTACAAATCAGATTTTGCATGGCGTTTACCAACTATTATTTAACGATAATAAGTTAATCCCATTGTCTATCAATACACTTAAAAAGCGGGATTTTTTCTATTGTTTTCCGAACGTTCGCACACCGTTTTGCATTTAAACGAGGTTTAAAATTATGTATATTATCGATAAAATGATTGTAGACTCTGCCGAACGAATTATGTATTTTCATTTTATGCTGTTATTGTTGCCGGGGAAAAAGGCGGACGGAAATGCCAGTTGATTAATAAAATGATGTGTTCTCATCCGCGTAAAACCTGCAAATCGGCGTGTACGATGCAAATCCTTATAATCTGATTAACAATACTTAAATACTGATTAAATAAAACAGAAGGCATAATGGCACGTTAAATAATGCTACCAGTATTAAATCGAAGTGGTTGCTCAACGTGATCCTTCGATCCGGATAATTCATTTTCGTCCATATTAGTCTTCTGTAATCCTTTCGTATTTTGTGCCGGCGCACCACACAACTCGTTCAAGGCCAAATTGGATTTCGATTCATCAGTGCCACGAGGATTACAAGTTGAAAATTGTCTGAGACCGAGCCACGAACAGATGGGAATGAAATTAATCGTCTCTACTACGATGCCCGTATTTAGCCAGATGAAAAATGGATTTAAAATGGCCGCCAATTTTTCGTGCACGGAATAAACGTGTCTTTTATTAATAGAAGATTTTTTTGCAGGGCCGGAGCTGGTGCGAACGGGATATTCTCCAGGAGACTGGACTTCTCGACATTCAATCTTCTTCCGAAGCACAAAGTCAACTCATATCAGATCAAGGTAGGATTTTATATTGTTTTCGTGTATGATTATTCAATATTGGCGTCACGTAATGTCTAACATGTTGCGGATATAGCAAAAAAACTTTTATGTAGTGCAAACATGTACTTGTAATGTTTGCGCTAGCTATTATACTAACTGTGTGCATGTGACTACGCGAAGATAAAACATTAAAATTCGATGCTACTAAATCGGGTGAATTTTACATCGTGATCTGAAATATACTAAGAATTGGAAACGATCGGAATATTTTGGCAACTAACGGAAATTTGGGAGGTGGAATATTCTAGAAGCATATTATATAAGATTTGACAGAGGACAAAATATAAAAATATAGGAAAGACTGTCATCCCAGGCGGTATAAGCTGAAGAAAAAATAACAGCAGATTCTAGAGAAGTCCACGGTCCGTCGCCTGCTGTAGGCTGATAAACAAAATCTTAATCCAGTCGCTTTGTACTTACATTAATATAGCGTATATGTGTGCACTTATGCAAACAAGGCGAAAAACCCGGCGCGCTAAAAGCTTTAGTTTTCCGACTGTATTTGCATAATTGCCTAATATTTTTGTCTGTGAATGTACGTGACGCGGTCTGCTGTACAGCATAGGGCACACGAGCACTAAAATATATTTTTATTCCTGAAAATTTTTGTACTGAAGTGAAAGGTTGTTTTTGTTTGCGACACCATAAAATACAGGGTGACAGTTTTGGAGATAACACAGAGGCCCGGCGCCCGGCGGGGTACTCGCCTGGTCTGTACGTGAACTACCTCTGTAATTTAATCGTGTTCGGTTACATAGCTTAGACACGTCCTGTTGTACATAATTGGGTAGTTGTTATGTTAAAAGTTTGATGTTTAGTTGGAGAGCGTTGTTTGAAAGAGTTGCTGTCAGACAGCTGATTGTAGGAGCAGTAATAATCTAAATGTTTCGAAAGCATGCATAAAATTTGTTATTCGAAGTCACATTTATGCGGGATAGGTAGATCTAGAAAAACGAGAGGTGCCTGTGTTCGATGTCATTCTTTCCCCTTTAAAAATGCAAGCCGACGAAGCGATAAAAATGCAGTAAATATGTTTCAACAATTCTCACACATCGTCACAAACGTGCGATACACACAACGAGTATTCTCAGAACGAGGTTTGCATTTCACGTGTGTTACTACATTTAAACTGGTCACATGTACATAAATATTTACATGTAATATTATACACTTTAAAATGTACATAAAAAATTGCTCAGTAAAAACTCAGCCGAACCTCGCCCGCTAATTTGTTGCGCAAACTGATATCATACATCACGTAATAATGTGAAAAACTGCCAACCGGTTGTTACGAAACCGATGAAGAATGCACGAGATTCGTTCACTTTGTCGCATTAGCAGTGATTTTTCGAAAACAAAGCTTTAAAAAGTAATAAGTAATATACGAGCGCTAGACACGACCGCCATTAATGCTCATAAAAGTTGCACTGAAGAAACTGCATTTTAGGTCATTGTTAACGCAAGTAAAATTGCGAACGCTGACAAAGACGTAAACGGTAAAAGCCAACGTCGAAAATAAGACGATTCAAATTCAATTACATAATGCTTTGAGAGAATGTTCAAATATTATTTTTCTCCGCAATTGAATTATAAATTGTTTTAAATCATATAATTGTTTAGTTTATAAGAAAGTGTGTGGTGGCCTGTTGGTAAACGAACCAGACGCGGTTACCAACATGTTAACGGTGGTCGTGGGTTCAAATCCCAGGGCACACCTCTCACTTTTCGGATTCATGTGTGAATTGATAATTAATCACCACGCACTATAACGGTGAAGGGAAACATTGTGAGGAAACCTTCATACCATAGCGATTTGTAAGAATCTCTATGGTATGTAAGGCCTCTAACTCGCACTAGGCCAGCGTGGTGTACTATACGGTCTAGCCACTCTCAAACGTACTCTCGAGTTTAGAGTAGGCCCGTGTCCTGCAGTGGGGTGTATATGGGCTGATACAATACAATATAATTTTTTTAACCATAAATTAATTTCATTCATGATCTTATAATTCTTTAGTGCCCCAAAGGCACCTTTAATGTTGGTGGAAAAAAATCCCGAAAAAGCATTGTATTTTAAAACTCCTTTGAAGGGCCATTAGAAGTGCGACGGCTTGGCAGCTCGACTAATTCCAAAGCACTTTCAATTCTAGTAGGGGCGCCATCGCAGCCATCAATCTAAGCGATGTATCACGCAAGCTTTCAGACTGCTTGACGGCCAGTGCTCTCCTCTTGAAATTTTTCATCTAGATAGAAAAAAAAACATCCACGTCCCGAACAAACATATCTTTAATTGGAGCCAGTCAACGGTTCCTTATTGTGTATGCGATATCAAATTTCCTTCCACATAATACGAGTTTGCAATATATGTACTCGTAACTGGCCGTAAACAGCTAAAACGTTGCTTGAACAGTTCAATGTTTGCGTCTGCATTGCCAAGTATTTTTACGTTTATGTTCATGTCAGAATTGGTCACGGTTTGTCTTTTTTCGAGTCAATAGTGCGCTCTCTGAATTGTTCCCTCAGCATTATTTTGCAATTGCTGTCTTTATGTATATTTGTTGTACCGGTATCTAATCTCAGTCCTTGAGCCAGTTGTGTGTCAACCGTCGGTCATTACCCTGTTGCCGGCCGCGTCTATTTTTACTTGACGTTTGTTTGTTGTTTATTACTGCACATACGCCTGTGCGGTACTTATTTTTACTGGTGCCGATTGAATAATTGTTTTCTGCTCGCGGCTTATCATTACTCGGTTGTTTTATAACCGTATTTATTCTGCGTTATGAAGATAAATTGCACTTGTTTGAAAAATGTGTTCGAAGGTTCATTGATTGTTGTTCACGTGTTTGAGTTCTATTTCAATTATTAATCCAAGTTTTAAATACTCCGCGTTAAATTTAGCGATTAATAATTATATTTAATAAATTTAATTGTTTATTGAGCATTTGGTCAAATATAAACAAAGTTACAATTACAACACAATGAATATAATTGCATGGCCATTGCAGCTCGCGGTTCATTAGCAAGCGCCTTTATCCTGTCACGCTATCTGTATTTATGAACTTAATTCAATGTCTGAGCGCAATTTAATGACGTCTATTGTCATGTGGTTAGTATTTTAAAGATAATCGTGTGTTGTTAAGATGCTTGTTATTTCGTCTGGGAGCATGAGACTCAAAATGCCACAGTTGTGACTCGAAACCATACGAATTTGGAATTCGGGCAAGTAAACTATCGCTCGCAAGGCGTGTTTATGATATTGAAATCGATGTTTCAGCTAAATTCACATTAAGCTTGGCGTAATAAATTATCTTTACCGAGTTACTTGGCAGTAAGTGAGTTTGGTTATTTGGTAATAGTATGAATAATGAAATTTCGTAACCCAATACACCCATTAGTTTAGAAATAATTATTATTGTTTATATTTATGTTACAACGTATTACTAAATACTGCAATAATACATACTAGAGTTACATAACAGTCACAGCAAAATGAATATATTTTATTGAATTTTTAATAACCACTATATTAGTAGATTAATAAAAAAATAAGCCACGATAGGCATAAAGTATACTTACGACCAGCAATGGACGCAGAAGGGCTGATGGTGATGATGAGACAAACGGAATGCTATGAAAAAAACATCTTCAAACCTCAAACTCCTTACATTTGTAAATACGCAACATTACTCGCGCGTTCTGCCCGCCATACGCTTGTATCGCGTTGGATAATTTAAAACATTCTCCTCACTTATCTTTCACGTAAATAACTCGGACGGTATTGTCTTGTACTCGTTTCGCTCGGCGTGGCGTGACAACACCCCGTTTGAAACGGGGGAAACTTCATAATTCCGAGCGTTATTAACCCGATGTGTTCTTCGTGAACTTTGTGTCTAGAAACAATTGTATTAGGAAATTCCATGTCCAGGTATTGATGTTGCACGGAATCCACGGATAACGACAACATTATTAGTATTTTATTTCAGCGATTCTATTTTGATAGGATTTTCTATGATATATATACAGGACGGAACATATAAGGCGAAACGTGGGTGTCCTGGTGACACCTTTGCCTACCCCTTCTGGGAAAAAGGCGTGATGTTTATGTATGTAATCATACAGATATTGAAATTTGTCCATCTAATTCAGAAACAACAGAGCGTACATTATTGATCGTGGTCAGCCACTAGAATTTTTTGATAAAATAATTTATTGTCATTGCTGAAATTCTTTCTGTGTACTTTGATTAAATCTCACTAGTTGATAGTTAATTAAATACATGATTTATAATCGCTAAAGTAGGGTAACTGGAAAAATTTAAGGGCAGGGGTATTTTTGCTGTGGATTATATGTCCGATTACCATAATTAAACATCGGCACGAATGTTTTCCGTCTTCATTTACATAATTATCAAATAAATAATCTATAAGCAGCCAAATAAAAACATTACCTTAAAATATGCAAAAAGCAGGTGCGAAATTAATGTCCCTTTATTTTGTTTTTATGTTTAACAACAAAGATCTTGCGATACGAGAATTCAAATTTAGTTGCAAACTGTGTAATATTCAGTCGACTTTACGTTTTATGCAAATACACTTTAGCTAAAATAATATCTGTAACAATTGTGACTGAATTCTGAACACAAATTGAAATCGCATCCGAACCGGTAAATAAATCCCATTGATTCTAATAACCGAGTGAAACCTTACGATATACTGGGCCGTAAAACATGATTGATAACAGTCACAAGCGGGCCACGTTTTCCCTAAGATGGATCATTAAATATACAGGAGATTCTATTTACGGCGGACTGGTGTCTAGCATATTGATTGGCCGGACCGGTCGCGGCTCACGTGAAACTTTGTTGATCTTGTGCATTTATCTCTGCAGCGATCTTCGTAAACGTATTTACGTCATGTCTTTAGCTAGCATGCTTCGTAAACGTTCGGCTGGCGATTAATTGGCTTTTACGGTTTTTTGTTGTTGTTTGGGGTGTACTTAATGGCTTTTGTCTTTGGGCTTCTCTTTTTAATGCTTTTTTACTTAATCTCTTTTACTAATATGCCAGCGAAGTATGAATACGATGTCTCTACTTTTACATGTAATAAAGTATATTGAAATGTAATATTTGATATTACAATTTTGTTCTGTCAAATACGACACTTTACGAACAACTGCATCCAAATTGTTGCAGCCAAATTATTTGAGTTACATGTTTTTGTGATTATTAATTTATGTTTCTTATGCATCAGTCTCAGACTGAGGTCTGAGGTATTACTGAGGTAACTAATTGTAGCATATAATTTAAAGTGCAATAAAGCTTGAAAGTGTGTTAAAAATGTATGCGCTGATACTGTCTACGTTTATCTCGGCGCGGAAATACACCCCCCCGAATCCCTAATTAGGTGCAAAACCTTTAACAATGCACTAGGAGATCGTCGGAAGATGTGGCCGGGCCGTGGTCGTGGTAACCGAACCCGCTCGCAACCCAACACCGCGCTCAAGGCTCCACGCGCATTAGCACCGCGTTCTTTTCAATCGTCTAACTCTAGAGTCTGGATGCTTGGGTAATTTGGTTTACAGTGTTTGAGGAGGTAATCCTACATGCTTTAGTTCTGTTAGCCTTAGCTGTTCGCGGTACAAATCCAATTTTGTTAGTGAGTGTAGCTGTTCTCTTACGACCTTATTTATGTACAGTTTTAAAATTTATTTTACTTATTTAATGTTTTGTCCCTTTCTAACAACTTTTGAATTGGGTTTTAAGCGAAGAAAACAAAACATTTCGGGTTTTAAAACTAAGTATGAATAAGGCCGTAAATGTTTTGTATTTGGTAACTTCGAAATGATAGAGGAGTGAACCAGTGAGTTAATACATTATAGTTAACATTTTTATTGTCGATGCACTCATAATATTAGGATTTTGTAATGTCTTTAATGCGAGAAATTGATTACTAAAAACTCGACTACCTCAAATACAAATGCTTGTAGCAATCTCTTCAAAGTATAGGATGTTCATGGGTTTATTAATAGTCATTAAATGATACGGTTACGTAAGATTTCTATTCTAAGCCTTAATAAAATCTTGCATCGAACTCGCTAGTTCATTGAATACAGTATCATATACCGACAGCCTCAGTAATGTTTTCAAGCATTATATCTCATAATGCGATAAGTGTGTTATTTTTGTTTTCGTAAATAAACAATTCTACTTATTCAGTTCAAATTTATGTTACGAGAATGTGTTGCAAATGTTGTCAATCACTTGCAATATGTTGCTCCGTTTAGTCAGAACTCAGACCACGCTAATATCATAAATCAGAATTAATTTTATTACATCTCTTAACAGCGCATATGGCAGCGAGTTGAAACGTTTTCCAAGCACGTACATAATAAACACATAAATATATGTCAAAGGCGTCAACTTATCCTATTAAAATGGCGAAGTTTTTAAACACTAGTGTAACATATTTTTTCCCCGCTGTCACACCGTCCAATCGGCATCCGCTGATATATTGCAAAATGCATCTCGATTTTCTCAACGGACCGTAAATGGCAAGAAATGAGAAAGTAGGCGGCTAATAGATACAATAGGGCTGCGTAGGTCCAGCGGTGCAACTTTCCTTCTGCTGCAAAAAGTAGTAGAACGGTAGCGCGCAATACATTCTTACAGCTGCACATACATTTCGTAAGAACTGGATCGCCATAATTACTCCATTAGATGGCCGATAACTAATTACCTATAAGTGCGGTGAATCTCCTTAATTTGTGAATTTTCGAGCGCGCGTTGCTCTCGCGGCCACTGACACTCGGTCTTACGTTTCTTCGTACAGACCGCTTTCGACACTGCTTCGGCAACCAAAGAGCTTTATAAGGCGAACAGTCGTGCGAACTTTATTCAGTACTTGCGAGATCGTTTCGTACACTTATGATCGAGTTTTTATAGAGTTATCTCAAGTAATGCAGGACACTATTGGCGAAAAAGGTTCGCTTTTCGAACAGGTTCTCTTAATCATCGTGTGTTGAATTCAATCTTGATAAACGTGCCTTGTTTGCGTACGTTTAGGAGCTCAATCGATTTCGCAGCGACTAGCTATAATCCAGCTTGGATGTCGAAATTTTTATTGGTTGCCTGTCATAAAACATCCGTCTTAAAGTATTTATAAATTGCATCAGGCCGTACACAATTTAAAATAAAATTAAATTGTGCGCCGCTGTAAAAATAGTGTACAATATTTTATTTTAAATATCAGATGACATTTAAATGGAATCTCAAATTAACTAATTATTTTTGAAGCACCGCGGTAATAGAATTTTCAAAGTATAAGTAATATAAAATATTTTTGATATCAAGACCGACTATTTATTTTTTACCCCAGATAGTATTTATTTCTATTGCAGTGGATTTGGTCTGTAAAGAAGAGTACAAACGGATACGGAGGTCATCCTATACCTAATATTTTTTAAAATCTTATATTTACTACATTAATTTCATTCATGGGATGTAAGGTAAACAGTGTTATGGGTGCATAATGCGTGCCCACGCATCGCGTCGGCAGTGTCACCCACGCCGCACCGCCAATGCGCGGGCGCAAACTAACCGCAGCACAGATAATGAAAAGGGTTGCCAGTGTTTACCATAGAAAAAAATATTAAGTAGTGTTGCTAACCTATGCGGAAAAATATTTGAATAATGTAATAAAAGCTTTGGCCATATCGTTTTAAAATATTTATAAATTATGGTGTACTAACAATACGTTTGCTTTGGTTCGATTAGTGTTTGCATAATGTGCGTGGAATTGATGACCTATGTATAATTTAAAAAAGAACATTTTTTTTTTATATATAGAGATTTTCTTTAATGTTGACCCTGAGCTTAAGCTGACCCTAAGCTTGAAGTGAGCCCTTCAGCCACTATTGCCTTTTGCGAATATTAAAAAAATAATTAGGTGTTTAGCAGCCCTGAATATAAGAGATGAACGAACTGAACACGCTCCCATTTATCGTATGCTTCCTTTCATCTATTTCTATTTTGTTTACTAAATATTACAAAATTGCAACGTACAAATAACTAACGTGTAATTAGATCAACGATAACATAAACATTATTAATAAAAACGCTGACATCAGTTTGTTTTTTCCTGGTACACGATATTATCTTACATCATTATAAACACCTGGACCGTATGCTTAAGATATTTGATAACAGATGGCGGTATAAACAAGAAGTCCGTATATGTTATTATATTTCATTCATTGTTGCCTGTTAGTTGTTACTGGCCGACATGAAATCAGAATGTAATCGCGAATAATTATGAAAACATTGATAGCAATTGATGATACGAAACCGATTAATTGGGAGCAATCACTAATCGTCATTGAGTTCGTATAAATCAACAAGGCAATAGAAACACTCAGTTATGTAGTATGAAAGAAACAAAGTTGTAACACTAGTTGGTAGATTAGAACTAGAGCGGTCAATGATCCCGGCTTGCTATTATTATTTCGATAACCACAGTAATGTTTGGAAAATATGAATAGATTTTGAAGTCGAATTACTTGGGTATTAATTAGTGTTTATTTATAATACATGATTCAGTGATTATATAAGAATGATTAGTACGTAATATGTGTTATTAGCGACAGCTCGGCAGATCGCTTCGTGAGTACATTGAGCATGTCTATTGTTAAACATGGGACCAATTTTGTTAAATATTTTTTATGGTCTGCACATTTTTCTGCGTCTCTACAAATTCGTACTCAAAATTAAAAACTAAAATACAGTTGTTATCTATTTTGCCAAATACCAAGCAATAATATCCAAAATGCTTTGATTTTTATTATTTGTTTGCATTAAAATCGAAATCGAGCTATTTATTGAATAAAATAAAACTCAATTAAAACGCCAATTTGTCTTCACCATTTATAATAATCCTATCTAAATTAATTTGGGTTTCTGCTTGAATAATATTCCAAATGTTTAATATGTCTAATTTTATTTTTCACACATGTTTATGTTTTAACGACCAGCGCCATTTCCCGCGCAACATCTGGTACTCATAATATAAATAATTTATTGTATTAATATGCATACATAAATTTGAATAAACTTAATGTAAATTATGAATAAACGTGCAAGGTGTAGAAATTACCAAGATTACATTCAACAATCTCTAACGGCCTTATTCATAGACAGTTTTAAAAAGTACTTTAGTTATCGAATGTTTTGTCCCTTTCGAACGAATTTTAAATTCAGTTTGAGCGAAAATGACAAAACATTTGATAACTAAAATAGATTTTAAAAACTGTCTATGAATAAAGCCGTAACTCTTAACCGAATAATTAAATAATTATCGCATAGTGCTTATATTTATAATTTAATTGTGCAAGATTATGGTTTGAGAAAAAAAGTGAAAAATTTATAGGTTTGATCAAAGAACCAAGGTAAAGAGCTTGTTTATCAGTAGAAGCAATATTCACAAAAAATCGGATAAAAACAGCAACTGGTCAATAAAAAAAAATCTTTATTTACGTTAAGCATAAATTCAAGATTTATTATTGTATTTATTTTTTCCTTAGTTTCCAAATAGGCATAAAACTAACAAACTCCTCAGTGTCCTAAAGTGTAAAGACATATTACATAACACGCAATTTTTTAAATTCTGTATTTGTTACTTCATAATGTTCTGTTCTAAATCAGTCCCCTTTTGAAAGTATAAAATATGAAAGTTTCAAAATGTCTAAATTTATGTCTACTCCACATTTCGTGGTGATCACCATCAAGCCTATAGAGTTGTTAGCACCAAGAAACACTCGATGGAGTTTCTAGATAATCTTGGAAAACATGCTTAACCTATTGTCGAGCACTTGGCGTTAACCCTGAAGTCGGACGCGGGGTCGACGCACGCGCGCGACCCACTTACAGTGCACGTCGCAGGCGCAGCGCTTGCAAATCTAGCATAGAATCGCAACTAGTGCCGCCATATTGTGCGATTTGATTTGTTCAATTAAACACTTTTTTTGCGCTCGTCATTTTTGAAAATAGAATCATTGTTGATTATTGTTTATACTTTTTAAATTATATTTTTAATTTCAGTGTCAAACTAAAAATTTGCGTTCGATTAATTAATTATTTTTTCTTTTTTTATGAACAGAACTGCTTGTAGGTTATTTGTTCTTGGTTACACTGTTACGCTAATTGCAAGATTTATTATGCAGCGATTATAAATATGGCGACAGGTAAGAAAATTAATTCGTGTATTAATAGCAGTGACACAGTCTCCATAGTTATTGCGTTGTAACAGAAAATCGCATCGTAAAATGATAATTTATTGTATATTTAGTATCGATTTAAACAGATTATTCCGTGCTATTATTATGTGCTAGTTTCTGACAAGCAAATTCTAGCGCACAGATCACAATTACTTCATGCCATTAGAATATTACTAAATATTTCCACGGCACGTTATAATTTCGACATTAATTTGACTAATATATTGGCTACTGGGATAACTGAATTTGTAATTGAATCCACATTTTTGGTGCAGAATATATTTCGACACGGTCCAACGCAGAAAAAGAAACATGAATACACGTTGTTAATTGCCTCTTAATAAGGAAGGACGAAACTTTAACGAAGGTCAAACTTAAGGGTCAATCCATATATGTCTCGAGCTGGTGGGCCTAAAGGTCAACATTTTGCTGATTACACGCATGTGTGATATGTACATGAGTGTTGTGGGTTGCTTGCGCATCATATATTGCGGTTGGGCAAGGTCTTGCACGATTCTCGGGTGACTGACCTGCCTTGGGATAAGAGGCTTAAGCCTCCCCTAGTAAACTATCTAGTTAACCAATTTAATCTGTATCAAAATGTAAAATAGAATTCTGAAGTTCCCATTGTAAAGGTATTTACTAAATTATTTCAATAAAGTTTTTAAGAATTTTTCAAATTTCTGCATGATTCATAAAATTATACATTTGTGCAGTTTTTTTACCTAGCAGAAAATTAGATTCTTACGTCAATAGTAGTAATTAAAACCAATTAGCAATATTTAATTGTCTAACAAAAAGGTTAAATCAAATTTAGTTGTAACATTTTTATACTAAAACGAATTATTAATAATAAAACAAATAATATAAAGCTTATTGTGACCTTGTTAAAGGAGGAAGATTTCATAAATGATTAGAATTTATCATTGAACCAGTGATGGACAGTATGTGACTAACACAAGGCTCAATGCCAGAAGGCCTTTGCCCTGCAGCGTGTCAGTAAGATGAGCTCGTTTTTATTCAAACATCGAGTTCCAACGTTTAGTAAATATCGCCATTGGTATCGTATAAATTATACTTAAATGACTGATTAACATTCAAGAAATGTATCGCGTCGTATGCATTTATCTGACACATTTCCTTGTACGGATTATAATGTACTATAATAACTCTGTTATTTATATAATCAACACGTAATTGCGAGGTGGGGTCTTTATTGCTTTTTTGAATTGTTTTTATTCATGCGTAGGTAAGCCTTGTGTTTTTATGATAGATGATTCTTCAACTGTCCTTATTTAATCTTCATGGTTAAATAAAACATTAAAACTTAGTCATTAGACAATATACTGAATTAAACGTTTTGTATTTGCATTTTGCCTCCGATAGGAAATTCATTAGTGTAAACTTAGCATACAAATGGTTGTAGTGTTCATATTATCGTTTTTATTTGTTTCTAATAGTGACAGAATTTACATTTGTATTTTATAATACTTTGTACCGGCCAGTAGATATATGAGAACATTAAATTAAACCTAAATACCTATATTAAAATAATCCCGGTCGGGCAAAGTGATATTGGATTTTTCTATTCATTATCAGCCCGGAGTCAGGAATTTGTGCCCGATATGGCGATAGGCTTGCCCCCTATCACATCGTGAGATGGAATATAAAAGGCGAAACGTGGGTGTTCTGGTAGCACCTCTGCCTACCCCTTCTGGGGAAAAAGGCGTGTGTTTATGTATGTTATGTATGTATATTAAAACATACATCGTATGAGGCATGAAAGCAGTTGAAAGAGACTGTATAATTTTTACTTAACAGATAATTATCATGGATCAGATTATTTTCTCATTTTGCTTGTTGTTTTTGATGACATTTAGGCTTTAAAAATGCCTTATGTGGGTCGCTTGGAAATGAAATTTTTGCCAGGTGTGGTGATGGGCTCATTATCACATCTTAGTAAATAAATAAACTGGGCGAAAAGCTGTGTCCAATAGTAGCACCTCTGCCCACCCCTTTAGGGTAACCAAAGCGAAAATAATACACGTATTAGCGGTGTTTTCTCGAATCTAGTACTTTTCAAAGTCATTGCGCGATAATCCCTCAAGGATAAGTTACATTAGATAAGGCACGACATTATTTCCAGTACTTTATGTCGAGTATAAACATAACATTGTCATCGGTGACCTCGAAACATATTATCTACGGAAAACAATGTTAAATGAAATAATGTAAAAATGTACGACCTACCACACGTCGCGTCGGGGCGTTTAGATAGCCATAGGTTAGGTCACGATTCGCCATGTACTATAGATAAGCGTTATGTAACGTCCCTACTGTAATTTATTTAAGTAGTTGCAGTTAAATGCTTTGTTTATTGTTTACGGTACTCAACAACGTATGGAATACATAGGTTTTATTGCGCGGTTATATAGGTTATGAGACGTATTTTTATGGGTGCGGAACTGTATTGTTTACTGTCATAAAAATATACATAAATATTACATCACATTTAGTCCTGACCTTACACAAGATACTTAGTATTGTGTTGCAAATGTTGGCAACAACCACAGATTTTACGGTCTCACAATATTTGTGGATCACACAAAATAGATGCAAAGTTCGAAGCTGCAGCCTCTTTAAACACAGACAGTTTCTTAACTGACTACGTCATGGAGGCTGTGGCCATAAGGCTACATGCCCGGGGTTGATGAATAGGTTTTATTGGAATATGATCAGTTTACTAAAATTACTGAGAATATAATGTCTGACGTAGCTTAACGATTGCTGCCAATTGTAAAATCTAATATAGCGAAAACCATGGGTACTACCAATAGAAGTCTAAGCCCACATCACCCCAGCAGCGTCAAGAGCTTGCCTTCCTTCAATGTAACTAAAACTCCCTGAATAAATTAATTCTTTTATAAAGAATACAAGTATGCTATAACGACGCTTTCAAATAAAATAAACGAATGTGAAATTAAGCTATACGTTTTAATGCATTGTATAAAAGCAAAATATAATCCCCAATTCCGCTGGATTTGTATTTGCGCGGATATTTTTTGTCGGAGCGGGAATCGAGACGATCGCAGCAAGGACCATTAGCTGTATTGTTATTACCGACGTTCCAACTAATGAACCGCTCGTTTTCGTCCTTTAATATTACCGCTTTTACCCGCTTTACTCACGGTAATGGCTCTCGAGCTTGATTTCGCTTCTTCTCACTCATCGGTTTTGTACCCAGACGATTAATTAATTCCTTTATTTCGCCGCCGATTTTTGTGTTCGATTTCATTTTGATTTTTTATTGCGCCGCCCGGGCTGCCAGTGTAGCTCTGATATTGGCTTTTAGTAGCTCAGTCGGAGTGCATAAATCCGGCGCCGTTGTTTTTCCGAACTCTGATATTTCCCGCGCGCCATTCTCTCCTAACTCCCGACGACGCTATTTACATGGTAACTTAGTGAAATATTCACATCACCCACCGATTGTCACGTTATATTGAGGTATTCAAACTTTCTCTCCGTCGGGACTCGTGCATGTTATTTACATAATGCGATTCCTTGCATTATACTGAAACTCGAGCTTATTACAGTTAATAAAGATTATTCACGGCGGACGAAAGGCGCGCCATCATTGTACGCGTGGTTTATGACATTTGTGTGTGCGAACGGTGACGCAACATCCAGACTTTCGCTCACAAAGTGCGATGGCGGCCGAGGTGAAGTTCAAGACTATTTATAAAATGAGCGGAGGCTTACTTAGCTATTGATCGCGCGAGCACGCACCCCGCTGTGTTACGGTAGGTTAGTATGCCCGAAGCCGCCGCGTTCGTAGCTCCCGGAACGCGTCGAAAGCAGCCGAAATTTTACATCCCCGGCCAGTATTGATCGGTCTTGACATTGAAAACGTAATAGACGCCAACAGCTGGAGCGAGGGTGCGCCGTGCGTGCGGAGCCCCACGCAGTCCGCGCTCTCTTTCCCTCGCCGCGCCATTTCCTAACGGTCGCCTCTTCCGTCTCATGCATCTTCCTGCAATTGGATTGAGTGTAACAAATAGAAATGAAGCTAAATGCAGCAGTGAGTTGATTTTAAACGTTCATTAAAGTTATTCATCGGCGTTGAGACGCAGTTGAACGTTGGTAACGTCTAGTAATTATGCACGAGAACCCTAAGACGTTGTGGCGTTCTAAAATCTCATTTATATTCAGTGCGGTCGGAGTTTGAATGTTATCTGAAATCCGTGTTTAGGTGTTGGTCGGGATTGCTCTAATCTCGAAACTAAACACATTGTTGAGTTAGCCGAAGCTTTGTTCTCTCGGTGACGATTTTCAGACTATATTTCTGTTAGTGAGATTTCTTGGATTTCATTGTACAATTGAAAACGTTTGTTGAGGAGAGCTCGACTTAAAATCATAGGAACTGTTACATTTCGCTTGTTTTTTGTTGGTAATTCAGAAGTCACAAAGCTAAGATCTTCAGGTATAAAGGCTTAAATTCTGAATCCATGTTTGAATCGTACCCGCAAATATCTAAAGCCGTTGATTTGGAGCCAAATGACTCGATGCAGCTATGGATAGAACTCGGGCTCCACACTGGCTGCCAGACACAAAACAATACTTAATATGTATTACAAGTGGCAGCGTAACTAAATCGTTTCCGTATGTCAATTAATTACAAAGCTGAATTAATCTACATGTGTTCATTTTTAATTTCATTTATTTTTACGCTCTAGATACGGTGGTAGCGTCACCTCCATATTTGCGATATTATATTCGTTTTTATTTAACATAGCTCTCTTATTGAAGTACATAATATTCTGCACAACTTCATTGATGCTTGACGTCAAATGCATAGAAGTAAAATTTAATTAATTGCACACTAAAATTATGTATTTATTATGAGATCATCACTTATATTTTAAACCTCCGCTCGCTCTCCTATAAAATTAGGACCGAAAAATATAGAAAATTATACTTAAAACTTATTAAGTACAAGTTATCAAGTACTAGGATAAGATTAAACGTTTCCGTTAGCGTTATCGCCGGTGCGGTTTATCAACGGTTATTTTCTCGTCAAGTGTTCAGCTATTGTTTAAATGAACGTAAAACATAAGAAAATGTTCTAGATTAGATACGTGCTTTCACATTGTGCGTACATTTTTCTTATCAGTGCGTTTTCCAAGCCTACCGGTCGTTGACTCGGTACATTTTAACTTGGTTAATACGGCCTTATTCTAAGACCTTTCAAACGACTTGAGAATTCAGTTTGAGCGACGAAGACTATATTAGATAGTTAAAATAGTTTTTATATCTGTCTATGAATAATTTGGCAGTTAGCACTACCTATATGGCTTAGTAGGCTAGATGTTATCGTGCCTATTCATCTCTTATTTGATTGATAGATCAACGCGTGTTAAGATAGAGTAATAATTATATTTCAACATAATATTTTGTCTTCTATATACTATTACATGTACTTATGTTTGTACTTTTGCTTTTATTTATTCAGGCCAGTACATTATACAATATTTTATGTTATAACAAAAGCTCTTTATCATTTTCACTCTACAATAATTATCCTCGACCTAACCACATAAGCAAAGCTAACATTTAATGACATAAACCGCATGATTTAAAATAACCATGTTTATTTAGTAGTGTCTATCTTCATAAACAATATGAATTATTCATCGCAATATGAATGAATTTAACTTGTATAAAATCAATTACAAACTAATCCACCGCGTTAATTGCAAATCGCAACCGCAAAATTGAAGAGAGCGCGATATTCCCCGCATACAAATAAGTTTAACGAAATTATTCCATCACCCGGCATCTGTGATAGAAAATTTTATAAATAAAAAATGCGAACGGCGTCTGGTCGCGATGTGATTCTATGGAATCACGGCTCCGAGCTCCTCCAAGTTAAATAAGTGATCACCGCTCGCCGACTACGTGATCCGAACGCGAAATATCTATCCACCTGACACTTCAATAATCACCTGTGTACGGACTTTTTGCTCCAGCGCGAACATCACATAATGTCACATCGGCTTTCTTCACAGCGGGTTTATTAAATTTAAAATGGCCAGGTAAATTGTTTAATTGTAGAAATAATGGTGTATGGGAAGTGCGTTGCATGACGCACGGCACACGGCGCCAGACGGAATAATTGATACCGGTTTGTTTACCAATTATGATTGAAACAATTCGGTTATTTTGAAATAGGAACGTAAAGGTCGATAGATTGGTTGTGCGCGGCGGGCGGCGGCAGTGGCGGCAGCGGCGAGCCCGCTAATCGATCGCTGTCTGTGTGCACACTGCTTGCTGGCTGCTGCAGCCGTGTCCGATCATTTGTCTCATTCGCCGCCGAGCCATCGGCGATACACCATCCTTTTCGCTTCGTTATTCATCGTCCCTAACCACCCGGTAGTCGGCTGCCTCCCGGTGTTCTCCCGTATTTAGACACTGCACTATCTAATTTATGTTTTAAATAGTCCGCTTTTAAAGTGCGCCGGGTGCGGGACGGTAACGACTATATCTACGGTTATCGTTATGAGTTCGCGAGAGCTAATGGGCTATATCATTATAAATTTGTCTGGGTGGGAATTGAAGTTTGCGCTCGGCACCTGTTGTGGATGTGGCAACGCGCCCTTCGGCCAGCACGACCTTTGCCGTGCCGAGTTTTGTGTATCAATTTGTGAGCTTTGTTTCGAAAGGTTCATTGGACATCTACTTTCAATTGTTGCGGGGCCTTGGCACGAGCTCGGCGCTTGCCGGCCAGCATAGGAATAGCGCGGTGGCATTTGGTATCAGAAACGTGCGCCTGCGCTGCACCGCGCTTACATAACGCACCTGCCATATCGGGCTGCGGCCTGCGCACCGCACCTCACGTTCACTCGCCCATTCTATGAATTACTTATAGGTCATAGACCTTCTCCATTATTTAAGTCTGTTCTGCGAGTTGCTTATCGATCGGAAATGCACTCGACTTAGGTAAAAACACACTGGAACAGTTAATCGCTTGAGACATTTTACTCCGACGTCTGCAAAAAATGTAAGACAAATAAATACGGTATAGAATGGATTTTGTGTTGAAATTGCCGTCGGAAATGCTCAGTTTTCTTTGTGAGTGCTTTGTGGATTTGAGGGAGCCGTTTGGTTTTCTTTTTTTGTGTAAATGCGCTAAACCCTTGGATATTCTTGCGGATGTGGTTGGTGTTGATAAAACAACCGTTGATTCTTTAAACGTTTTTCAAGCTTCCATTTTCGTATGCCTCAAACAGAATTGATGTCTTCGATTATTAAATCTTCTTATCGCCGACTTTCTTATTTACATTGCGACCGTTTTAACTCAAATACAAATAATGTTTTTCATTAAAAAAACCTGATTTGCATGGAACAATGAAGTTGGCCGGCCCGCCTAGTGGGTCGGGACTATAAATCGCGACGTTCACTTAATACTGAGGATTAAGAGCGTCGAGCATCGCAGTAAACGAACCCATACATCATCAGGCACACGGTTCAGTTCCACGACGACGCATTAAATTAATTGTTTGCATTAACCACGCCGCGACCAATTACTGAGAGTACCTTCTTAATTGCTTCTTTAAACATTATATTTTGGTGCGCCTTTATATGTACTACTCGTATTGTATTAAAATTTATAGTACGTATTTTCCCAATTGTGGAATATTATAAAAAAACATGATAGTTTATTGTATTAAAAAAATAATTGTGTTTTTGCTAGTTAATGTGTGATGAATATTCTAATTTCATAAAAATTTAAAAAGAAAAAATTAACCCACTTGTTTTATATTTTAAAGTTTGATATTATTGCTCCAGAACTCAGTCCGAATTAATTGTTGAAAGCTTTGTAAACTTAGGCAACTTGGTAATTAATCAGTTCGATGTCTTTCTAAACTTTTTTATTGGCCAATAAGGACTTGGGCTTTAAATATTTATTCAATTATTATTAATATCTTTATCAGTAGATTCATGATTGTGTTTGTTTATTGAACTATCAATATTGTCATAGACGATTTTCGTTTGTCTATCACTTAAGCGGACTTATTACCGCTTGAAGTGTTTAATCTAAAGATTCATACATAAATAAGCTCACGCCTTTTTCCGATAGGGATAGGCAGATTTGATACTACGCCAGTTCCACTTTTATAGATTAATTACTTAAACACGCAGATGGATATTTTCTTTTTATAAGCAATTATCGAAATGGCGTATATTCTTAAGATTGTTTCTGCTCGTAATTACCTTGGCCTCGATGTTAATGTAGTAATAAGAGTATTATTTATGTGTTGCTTGTTTACGGTGATTGGTTCAGAGTGTAAATATTTTAAAGTATGAAGTCCAGGATTGGAATCGCAATTTGAAAAAATGACGGTGAGATTTTTTGGTGAAAAACTTATTTAAACTTAAAGTGATTTTGCAAAACACCGATTCCGTCACTGCCGATTAATAATGTTAATAATGAATTAATTCATTATTTTTTTTAAATTAAAACGGAATAATAATATTCTTCATATAAGCTTACCCGCCTACATCCATCGACGTCCTGCGACCTTTACTAGGTCGTCTGACCACCTTGTGGACGGACGTCCTCCGCTGCGCTTTCTGCCTCCAACAGGTCACTGTGGAAATCATTGGGGAAGGCCTATGTTCAGCAGTGGATTTCCTTTGGCTGATGGATGGAAGCTTATCCGCAGCTCGACATTTTGAACTAACCTTATCTAGTACCGCGGTTATCTCAACTATTGAATGCTGTTACATGTATTGTGAGACTTTGGGGTATCATTTATCAAGTACCTATTTATCTATCTATTTGTGCCCGATATAGCGATAGACTCGCCCCCTCTCACATCGTGGGACAGAATATGCAAGGTGAAACGTGGATGTTCTTAGCACCTCTGCCTACCCCTTCTGGGAAAAAGGTGTGTGTTTATGTATGTATGTATGTATTAATCTATCAGATTTATATTTATTTTTAATTCTTTCATTCATTCTACTGATAAACCTTTGCTGATGCTATCATAATTTTCCACGAACTCTTCGTGATTATGATCATGTTTACGATTGTTAATGCATAATAGTGAATGTATGCAATTGCTAATAATCAATAGAATAAACATATTGTTATCAATTAATACCTGGGGCATTTCACGTGAAGCGGACAACAAAAAAAAAATGAGGTCATGAATTTTGTTTATACTCCGGTCAGTTATACTTCTAGTAGACGTGGATGTGTACACACATTATTTTTTTAGAATAAAGCTTTATTGCATAGTTATGAGCTTTTAAAAGTTTACCAAGAATGAAGTCACGAATTTTTGGATGCTTATTATCTGCATCAATTAATTTGTAAAAATACTAAACATATATTGTTTCTTAAAGTTAAAAAGTCGAAGTTTTTAATTTTTTTGTCGAATTCTAAATTAGAATTTTTTTACGTAGAGTAAACCGGAAATGAAAATTTCAAATCGATATTTGAGTAACTTCGACACTTTTTTTTTAAATATATTAACCTTAAATGAAAGCTTTAAACGTATTAATTCTTCACAAAAGAAATTAAAACGTGATCATCAATAGTTTAAGACTTAGAGCATATAGAGTACATACACATAGCTATGAGCACTTTCTAAGCGATCGGGTTTATGCGCTAACATGCTAAAATACTACGACATTAATATTTTATTCCTTCATTCTAACCTGCAAAAATATAAAAATAAACGATTTCATTAATTCTTCACAAAAAAATTAAGCATGATCGCCAATAGTTTAAGACTTAGAGCGGTTTTATTGAGATTGAAACAGTTTTAACTAAAATAGAGATTTATTTTGTAATTTTTACTATTCGCACTGCCACTAATTATATTTACTCATAAGCCCTCATTGGTTTGAAGAAAAGCATGCAGTTGTTTAGTTCCTGAAACGGTGATAGCGGAAGCAAAACGGACTCGTAGAAAATCTCGCTCTTGTTGAATACTTTCCTTCGAGCAGTAGGAAATAGAAGTCTCATTCATATAATATAGACTATAGATAGTCTTAAACTATTGGGGATCACGTTTTAATTTTTTTGTGAAGAATTAATATGTTTAAAGCTTTCATTTAAGGTAAAAATATTTAAAAAAAAAAGTGTCGAAGTTACTCAAATATCGATTTGAAATGTTCACTTCCGGTTTACTCTACGTAAAAAAATTCAAATTTAGAATTCGACAAAAAAATTAAAAACTTCGACTTTTTAACTTTAAGAAACAATATATTTTTAGTATTTTTACAAATTAATTGATGCAGATAATAAGTATCCAAAAATTCGTGACTTCATTCTTGGTAAACTTTTAAAAGCTCATAACTATGCAATAAAGCTTTATACTAAAAAAATAATGTGTGTACACATCCACGTCTACTAGAAGTATAACTGACCGGAGTATAAACAAAATTCATGACCTCTTTTTTTTTTGTTGTCCGCTTCACGTGAAATGCCCCACCTATCAATGTGATATTTGTGACAGTGGATTTTATCGTGAAAGTTATATAAAGCGATAACGTAACAAGAACTTATTTATATCAATATCGATAATTTTTTGTTAAGATAAAGTTAATTTTTATGAATCGGAAATATATTTTTATGATAAGTAGATTAGATTAGATATTTGTTACATAAATGAGACCTACATATGTTCATTATTTACTATTATTATACAAATATATATATTTTGCCATAAACATCACATAGTAAGATTCATAAGTGATATGAGCAACATATAAGTTTCATCGTCTATCCATGAGTAATCTATCTATCGTCTGAGAGATATATTCCTAAACCAGATTACAAATTTAAATTAGCGTAGACAGTTGCATAATTTAAATAACTGGGCTTAGACTGCCTTATACAGCGCTAATTATCTGTCCACCCTTCTGTTACAAACGTGAATTTATGTGTGTATATGCATAGTTAGAAACTAATAGACAAGAGCAATAACTCCGATATAATAACACTGATTTAACTGGGTCCTAAATCCTTTGAAACGATATGTTGCGTTCATTTACGTACTATTTTACAGCGGAATCATTTATTAATTTTTTATTGTACACGGAAAAAGAAACAAAAATATACATCAATAATAGAAAATCAATAGTAAAAGTGGCGGTCTTACTGATCTAGGCGATTTCTACCAGATAACCACAAGATTGATAAAAGAGAAGGAAACAGAGAGGGCAGTGTAAAAAATAAAGAACACGAGCTCAATAATAGTATTTAAACGTATAAATACAAAAAAATAATTTACTTACATAACAAATATACTTATAAACTTATAGATAAATACAAACAGATCATACAAAATAATTAGAAAGAGGAAATAATTCTAATATCTGTTTAAAGGGAAAGGTAGTGTTGTTTCAGTCGTCGTCTCTTAATAGATGTTAGTGTTTCAGCCTGTCTCATCTCAACAGCAAGAGTATTCCACAATCGAACTGCTTTGACTGCTTTAATAATTATAGTAACAACTAACAATGAATTGTGCAAATACTCTTTATAATACGAATGCTAACTTGCTATGCTTGAAAGATTGTTTTCGGAAAAAGATTTTATCGTTCCATCCTGTCAATGCAAGTCTGATGGGTTTCGTTTCACAATTCGAACACAGTGTCTCTGTGTGCCGTCTAATGGATTAAAAACACCCTTTGATCGCGTTTATATTGTGCACACCGTGGAGATGGAAAACCTGACCAATGGCAGATAGCATTGTTCGAATTTTGAGATAGCTTGATCTATCACGTATTAAACCCAACTATCTTTTTTTTATTGCATAGTTCCGGCAAACGAGCAAACAGGTCACCTGATGGTAAGTGATCACTGTCGCCCATGGACATCCACAACGCTTGGATCATGGATGTGTTGCCGGCCTATCAGATTGGGAGGGGAGCGGGAAGGAAAGAGGATAGGAACAGGAAAGGGAAAAGGAAAGGAAAGGCATTCGGCTACCTCAATTGAATAGTCATTAAAGTTTTTATCGCAGAACTTATATCGATGTTGGCTTGCTTACATAACGCCTGCATTATAGTACAATGACCGATAGAAAACTAGTTGGTGACAGCCGATTGCATGCAGTGGTGACTCATGCAGTTGGTTAAAAAATGATGAGGTATTTTATCTGTACATCGATAAACACGATATTTGTGTAGGTCTCGGCCGGTTTAAAAATAGTTGTGACCCCTTTACTCTTGGGCATGTTGATAAATTAAATAAATATTAGATCTTTGAACAAATTCATTACCAATGATTAGAATTTTTAATGACATGTATGGTAACATTATTGTTTTGCAAGGATATTTTTGTTTGATGAAAGATTTTAGTCAAATAAATCACACAGACAATCTACCTGCTTCGATGATTTCCTCTCAGGAAATGAGAAATTGAATAAGAATTAATCGAATAAGAATTAATCGAACCGTCATGATTGCCTACAATTATAACAACAATTTTACTTATTTGTTAATTTCAATGTACGATTCGCAATTGTATGTTATATTGGGGATCCTAAATAAATAAAATAAATAAATTTATAAAAATTGTAATTATTGTACAAAGCTCACTTTGCAGATCTAAAAAAATGCAGTACCTCACCTAAGTCCTGCATTGGTAGCTAATTGTCATTGTTCAATCACTTATCAGATATTTCTAGACCAACGAATCAATCATAAATAATAAACACGATTCCAAGTACCTTTTCATTGAGTTGTATATGAATATGATATAGTATTCAGGCCGCCGGATGTGTTAAGTGGAGCACATTTGAATGGTTGGATTAAGGCGTCGGAGTTCAAATCAACGCCGGTTTTGGTCTCGGAAACTTACGCAAAACATAAACCGGGCCATTTAAGGAGTGCATTAATCATTGTGAAATGTTTAACAAACAGAGCACTTATTTTAATCTTAACGGTTGTAAAACGTGTGATTTATGTCTTGATACAGTTTTGTTATTGAATATTTTGCTCTTTTGAATAAACAAATAATATGTTGTCATATCACTCGAGCAATTAAACTTTCACATTATCTTAAGCATTTGCAAGACTTCCAAAAGAGTGAAATTTTCCACTATTGCATATAACAATATACATAGATAATTATTAAACATTCTTATTGAATAAGCAAATACATATTAAGAAAGTGTGAGAGAAACAAAAAAAAATACGTTTAGTTTCGTTTTTGACTTTTCTAGTAAATTTTGTAAAGCTATTCCATTTACCATATCTGTGGTATATAACAGCATCCATTCATTTATTTTTTTAACTACCTTTCGAGAGAAAGCATTCGGCGAGTAAACTTCGTATATTATTCCAAAAACATTAACCCACAATATTATTACTCTTCATCCACGCGTGGCAGGTAAAGTGTTTTGACAACTTTGGTTCTATGCACAAACACCAGAATTGATGGCATCTCTGCCACTTGACTTGGCCATTACTATTATGCAAATAGTGTTTTATAGGGTCGTTAACCTTTGTGATCTGTATGGTGTTGTGACTGGTGAGGTTATGGAATATTTGTCGCGACTTTTAAACAAATGTGGGTTCACGCTGTGTGGGAATGTCGTAATATTTTGAATACACCATGCTGGTAGATATGAAATGTCGGCACTGACGAATTAATTAGATGTGTCACCTACGTCTGATTTTGCATATTGTATACATGTGCAAATTATTAAAATTTATGCGTTTTTGCGGTACTGATGGTGAAATTACTCGTATCGCCTTTCGTTTTTAGCGCTTGACAACAATTGGGATTTAAAGTTGCACGTTGCATAATGCCATAAAATATTTTTTTGAATCGCATTGATATTCTTATGTAAACATATATTTTTATTCTGTAGTAAATAGACACATTTTTAGCAATGAAAATATATTTATCAAGGTACGTAAAATGTGCTGGACCCTCGTTCAGGTGTTTTGCTTATTATTTTAGCACGCAATCCGACATCAAAGGAACTTTCCTATCCCAATGTTACAAAATTCCACGATTTATCTATGCAACCTTCACAATTCTTACAAATTAATTACTCGCAGCGATGGCTCAAGCAATTGATTAGCCTAGAGCAATATTTACCATGTTACGTAAGGGCCGTGCGTGGAATATGTTATTGTCGGGCCGATAGTTTCGCCTTGGAGCGGGCATTATCCTCTGACCGCAATACTGGGTCGTGGCTTATCGCTCGCGTCGCTCATACGTAGCTTTGGGACGAGTGACGATAGTGACAGGCGACGATTGACAGCCGTTTTATATTTAATACATAAATAAATAAATACACAAGTCATAGAAATGTTTTTCGTCTACACTAAGCTATGTCGTGGGTAAAAGAAATTAAAGGAATTTTCGATACAAAAATCCAGATCCGAAAAAATACATGTTGATTACATAAATATAAGTCTCGGTATAGAGATCGAATTCGCTGATTGTCTTTTCACAATTGGTGGTCAACCAACTGCGCCACAGAGGAAGCCAAATACCCTGAAGAATCATTGATTTGCAAACCATACTGTTTTTATGTTTCATAAAGTTTTTATGGCGCGTAGGTAGTATATTACCAAAATCGCACAATATTATAAGATGACAATGTATGTTATGCAGTCAAAAGTCATCCTTCAATCAAATAACTGGATACTTATTTCATATAATTCTTATTGCGGCATGGGGGTACGTTCGTGTGGGTAATGCACCCCGACCAAGCTGATCCAGCACTCTAGTTCTCTAAAAAAACCATTCATCAATTAACTAATAAGTTGAACCTTATAAGCGGATGAATTCGTAGACGTTGTTAAAAAGCAATTATTATTAATGATTTATGTAATTTTATGTATCAATTTAAATACTTAAACACTAAATTTAGCGACTGATAATGTTCTGTTTAAATAAATTCCTGCTACTTGATTATAAATAAAATTTTAGGGATTAATAACGTTATAGGTTTTTAATTTTATTTCCCTCCGTTCATCTTTTCATTCTTGCCGGTTGACGCCTGATCCATCATTTGTGTTGTTGCTAATTTAATTGGCATAGATTTAATGTTGTCAACTCCTATCGAATCCTACCTTGTGCTTCGTATAACAATATATCAGTTTTATTAAGTTACGTGCACATACGAGTTATTGGTCCACTAGACGAGGATATTGAAGATGCTTTCCAATATATGATATTTCCAATAAGTCTTGAGAACAGCTTGAAAAACCAATTTAATTATGTCGAATGGCGAGAAAGGCTTTTGTTCTTTGTTGATTATCTGTCTCGGTGACACTGTACAGTACAACTCCTACACAGGGTTAGAAGAAAAAAATATGCGATTACAATTATTTCCAAAAGCCATACAAGACAAATTCTTACATTGCACTGTACTGAACCGCATTCATCCCTTACTATGTAATATTTTTCCTCGTATTACCAAGCACCGGTGGTCCGCTTATCGCGTCACAGTGTGCGTGCACTCAACTTGTTTACACGCATTCGTGTGCAGTCAATAACAGCGATAAAAACCCTATTTGAAACGCACTGCGCGTTCAGTTTTATTTTTATCGAAGAATTTTCTAGATTCTGTAAGTAGGTTGTAGATTTATAGTGATGTAATTGACTTTGTTAAGTGATGTTTGTGTACGTAAACATGCGTGATTCATTAGCTCACTTGTGGCATGGTAGGGAAACTGCTATTTCAATCGGCCAATAAAAGTCGGTCCCTGGCTTAGTTGCAATGCAAGTGTTTGAAAGTCCCGAGCTTAATCTTCAATTTTATTCGAAAATCGGGTAATCCGCTTTAGGTATTATTTTTCGGGGAAAATCAAGTTATTTAAGACTAATGCACAGTATGGCGATAGATTCACATTTCGTGGGGTAGAAATATACTCCGTGAATTGAACGGTACTAAATGGCGTTTCTGTCTACACATTCAAGGATACAGGTTTATTTATACATCATGTATGTAAACATGCGTGAATCATTAGGGAAAAATACCATTTTAATGTGTTATCAGTAACATTGGCTTCGCATAGACACGCAATAGCCACTCCTGCATAGTATGAATGGAGTGAAGCTACGTTGATACACAGAAAATAGATCTGTAGAAGGTAATAGTGTTACTATTCAAATTCGCGGGTTCAAATCCCAGGGCACACCTCTGACTTTTCGGAGTTATGGGTGTATTGATAGTCAATCACCACGCACTTTAACGGTGAAGGAAAACATCGTGCCGCATACCGTAGCGATTTTAAAGAATTTCTACGGTATGTAAGTCCGCCAACCGGCACTAGGCCAGCGTGGTGGACTATATGGCCTAACCACTCTCTATCGATTCTCTCGGTTGTAGAGTAGGCCCGTGCCCAGCAGTGGGACGTATATGGGCTGATAAAAAAAATAGTGTTACTGTGAATTATTTCATGAAACTTTTGGATCCGAAAGACATAGCTATATCCAGAATTGGATTAGAAGTCTAAAAATAATTAATAATGCCATAGTCACACGGAAATAACAAAAATCTAGTGACTTTTTGTATCTAAGTCCTATGTCCTTTCCTATCTTTCATACCCATGATATAAATTATAAATACCAGTGTATAGGCCGGGCAGAAGTATAAATAATTTTCCTTCAACATTACTTCGTTTGTACTAACAATTAGGTAATACAAAGTGTGCATTTGTTCGCGCTAATTAATTGCGTATGCATTGTTTGCATGCACAAGGATTTTTATTTAAACAATATTTAATTAAGCAAATTAAAAATATATCGTAAGCGATAATATATCAACGGTTTATCATTACGAAATATATAAATGTTATGATTTAAAATACTTTTAGTCTCAGGACTAAATGCATCACTTAAAGCAACCATAAAATTGTAAAAATGAATTCTCCAATATTTTGCTTTGGGGCAAATGTTTGTGCAAATAAAAAATGATTGTTCGATTGGATCACTCATGGCAATCAGTGAAGATACACCTTAATTTCTTTGATGGTGGGATGTAATTATTGTGTAAACCACACCACACCATACAGATCTGTCGCGTTCCAATATCTGCGTACCACCGATCTCCCGCTGGTCTGCATAATTGTATCCACCAGTAACCATCTCCAATCCATACGTTACCAGAACAGTGCTGTATTGACCAGTAGCTATATTACTATAAAAATACATCTCTAATATGAGAAAATCTAATAGCATATCGAAACTGGTCACCCTAATGAAACCTTGTTGCACAACAACATTCATTTAACTAGCACGATTATAATATCGCAGAAAATGCAACAACGTCAAGTGTTCAATTGTTTATTATTTATAATGGTTCATTGGTGTAGTGGCGGCGTGTTAAAATTGTGGTCCGTGTGGTCTTTGGTTCGATTACCAGGTCACCCAAGGTTTTTTAATTACATCTGTTTTAGAAATATAAATGGAGCACTTCCGAAAGGTACTAATTTTTAATCCTTGTCATATAAATATCTAAAAGGTATCGTGAAAATTTCAATCATGACCTCAGTTTTAATAAGATTTTAAGTGCATTTCCATTTCGAGCACACATAACCAATACAGCCCCAGCATTTCCAACAATTTCACTAACAGAACAAAAAACGGCATCAAAAGTTCAAAACCGACATTTACATTTCTCGTCATAGACTCATTCATGCCTAACGTAAAATTCTTACGAACTGTATACAGATTAATTACACTGACTGACTGTTTTATACAATCACGAATCGTCACTTATCACGTAAACAGCCCACTAAAGTTATATATAGCCTGGTTGAATCACGGCTATTATCTAGAAGCCAGTGTGTTTATTATATTTATGCGTTAGAATGATTTACAAATTATTTACTGTATTGACATTTTATGTGATGTGATTTCTGATGTTTATTCAGTGTTTATGTACGAATATAGTTGGTTTATTTATTATTTACCATTTTATTGTACACGGTACATTAATAAAACAAAACATTAAAATGTATACTTCAATTTATACATATGGAAGCGAAGTGTCGGACGCCCACGCACAAGGTGGATGGACGATCTGGTTAAGGTCGCAGGAAGTCGCTGGATGCAGGCCGCTTCCAACAGGTCTATGTGGCTATCTATGGGGATATGGGCCTATGTTCAGCAGTGGACTTCCTGTGGCTGCAGAGCGAGAGTATACTTTAAATTAGCGGTTTTACCGCTGTTAGCGATTTTCTGACAGCCTCTCTATTATTAAACTATCAACTCGTTTCACTTCCACTTTTTTAGATCTATACAGTCTTCTCACCGAATACCAGAGCATTTCTATCGACCATCGAGACATCGATAAATCCATCCATTATCTGAGTGCCGGATATCTCTATTCAGCATTAGACTTCGTGAAAGACGAGATTATAATGATCAGAACTTAAAGATTTTTCAAGTTTTTCTATTTCTACAGTATAATTAAGCATCTTAAGAATTAAGGCTAGGTTTTCGCACATTTCATTATAGATTAAAGCAATATGTTTAATCACACAAAGAGAAAATAACTTTCTCTTGATAAATCTTTCTCGTTAGAAGTTCCTTCATAATATATCAGTTTCTGAACCCATTTGTAAATTAATAATGACTACAATTTACCACTTCAAACATTTGTACGATCAGACGCGACGCGACGGTGGCGTGCAAGTCGTGTGACCATTGCCGGCGAAGCGTGAAGAAGCGATTAATAAGGCCCGCATAATTATAGCGATCGAAAGAACATGTTTTCCGTTAGCTAACATTTTCGGTATATATTTAAGTCACCTTAAAAAATCAATTATAGCCATGCAACTGAATTTTAGCTCTTACATTGAAAATGTAGTAGAAATTTGTAATGGCTTGAAAAGTGAATAGTAAACGATTAATTGCAATCGACACGATTGTGTGACGATAATCATTGCACAAATTAAAAGTGATTGACGGGACACATAAATGTAACTGGGAAAATTTTACAGAATATTGTTTTGCGTCTCGACAGTCTTTATCGTGTTCTCCGAGGCACGAAGAGTTCAGATTAACTTTGGCAGTGACCGTGTCAAACACGAGCTTATGTCTCGCCGTACTGGCCTTGTCACCAGTACCACCCACACAAGTGGAATTTATTTCCGTCCCAAGACAAAGCCTTTTGAAATGGCGATCACGAATAAAAAAAATCGAAATGCTTATATAAAGTAAAGTTGTTCTACCTGAGAATTAAATCCAAGAGCTCATGATTTAAATATAATATGCAATATATGCTGCCAATAAACCAATAAAGCATTTTTATATTGTTAATAATAAATATATTCTTCATCCATAGCCAAGGAAAAAAAAAATCATATACAAAAAAAATCGAAGACATTACCACGCGACGTCATTACCACTCCTGTCATAACAGTGCACGGATAGCTGTGATCGCCATAAAAAATAACGAAGCACAAAAGGCCAAACGTCAATCGATAAGCACCTTACATAACAACTAAATCATTAGAACGCAAACAATACTTAATTTTCACTTTATCACTAAGAGCCGCAACTTTGCAAAACATATATAGGGGGGTCGCGGGTGAAGTGGCACTGATAACCCCGGTGCAGCCGACTCTCCCCTATCGCCTCTGATACCGTAATCGTGTTTTTATATCAATGTACCGACATACATTTTTATCAGTGCTCTTCATTCCCAAAAGTCCTTGTGATGTTTTTAATTGAAAGTTTGTTAACATTCTTGTTTATTGATAATTTAATTAGTATTTACATTTTAAATATAAATGTGATTTATATATTTTTAATTTATTTTATGGAATTTTATATTATCTCTTTATTAAAGGAGTGGTAGAGTCGCAGGTAGAGTTTTTCAACTCAAACCAAATAGCGTATCTATTTAGCGGAGAGAAATAGTTAACTCACTTTGGCGGCCAACACAATTATGCCGGCCTGGTCAAAACTAGATATACACAGGTGGCGACAAAACGCGATACATTTGTATGACTCGACATAAGTTTTCCACCGTCTGGTATGTTAGCCGCTATTTAGGCAAATACCAATCCTACCACCAAATTTACCAGAGACCGTCTCTGGTAACCACACTCATCGCTCGAAACCACATAATAGCTATCATCACCTAACAATGAATCTACAAATAATATTAATTCCACTACATTCCATTCCTTAATTACCAACGAACAAATGAATAATTATTTTTTATCAATACCAGCTAATTGAAACTTAAGCCTATTAAAAATATTTATAGTAGAATTATTACCTTAATATAATACGCAGTCGTAACTTACAATAGGCCTGACTAAACTTAGCCGTCTAGACAAGTGGAATGTAAACGCCTATTCATTAATACACTAGTATAAATAGGAATACTTATCGCCGTGATTTTTGTTCACAATAACGCATTGTATTCTGTATTATTTTGGATTTAATTGTGCAACAAAGGATAATGCTTTGGAATTTGCGTGGGCATACAACCTTTGTCATAATTACTTCTTTGATTCGTGCAAACGAAATTGTTTAAAAAAAGAATTGTCGCCTAACACACCTAATATTTTAAAATGAAATTATTTTTTTAATCATGCTGTTACGTAACACAGCTTGTTACTAAATGCCTCAAGTATTGCTAAAAGGAAGATCCAAATGAAAAATGAAACTTCTTTTTTAAAAATCACATCAGTATATTTGGCATAAAGTTTTAACGTACTTTGCTTAATTCTCGTTGTTTTTTTAAAACATGTACAAATAAATTTGACAGCACATAATGAAGATCGGCCTGCATTTGTTGAAATAAGTGAATTAACGTCAAGAGCGACCATTTTAACTCATGACGCAGCGTGATAACAAAATTACTAAAACCATTTAGGGTGCATCAACCCTAGATTGATATCAGTGAGACATCACGTGTTTCATTGTCCTAATATATCACGTAATGGCCATAGAAATAGAACTGAAAATGCTATTCAATGAAAGGTAATACATACATACATAAACACACGCCTTTTTCCCAGAAGGGGTAGGCAGAGGTGCTACCAGAACACCCACGTTTCGCCTTGTATATTCCGTCCCACGATGTGATAGGGGGCGAGCCTATCGCCATATCGGGCACAAATTCCTGACTCCGGGCTGATAATGAATAGAAAAATCCAATATCACTTTACCCGACCCGGGATTCGAACCCGAGACCTCAGCTTTGCAATCATACCGTAGTACCACTACGCCACCGAGGCATGAAAGGTAATTCCTAAGGGAATATGTTTATTATAGTATGAACTAGCTGACAAGTCTTATCACCTGATGGAAATTTACCAGCGCCAATAAACACTCACTTGAGATCGCAGTCGTTTAGAATTTACCCAAACGTCCAACTTTTTTTTTTATAAGCCTTGGCAGGCAAACGAGCATGCGGCCCGCCTGATGGTAAGCGGTAAGCGCTCATGGACCTTCGCAATACCAGGAGCGCAGTACAACCAACTTTTATAAATTCCGTTGATTTATGATAATGGTAATTTAAATCGAAAAATCATTAATAAAAATAAATATTATATCGCTTAGTTATATATAAATACGTCCACCTAGGTATATATTATTTCTCGTCTCAACCATAAATGAAAAATTCGTGATATGCTCTATGAATGTGACTTCGTCTAGATACATGCGTTTATATATAATAACCATATATGTCTCCCTAAAACCATTTGAAGCATACAAAAACAGCATAAATATGTTAGCCAGGTATCATAAAGTATATTATATTGACTCAGCTGCGCGCGAGTCTCGCACGTGGTGCGTACATACATATATATAATGTATTAATGTATACGGACAGTTTGTTTACCACCGTCTGGTTTACTATATGTTTAGCATATAGTCCGTAACCTTGGCTTTATGACTCATTATATTTCTACTTATGTCCTTATCCAACTTCGATATGACTTTTCAACTATATTGGCTATATATATAAACTCGTATATTGGCTTGTAATTCTATGGTATAGTATTCATTCTACTTGTTTGATATTTGGTCTATCGAGAGTAAGTTTTTTATCTGGAATCAGACTTGCGTCAATTTATGCAGTGTTTGTGTGTCTGGTAGGTCTTGCAAGAATAAAACAAATCTTTCCTTTTTTGTGAGAGGATATGGGATAGTAAATAGTTTACGCTGGTTAAGGGGGATACTTCGAAAAATGTGGCTTTTCCAAAAGCGTACATGTCATTAATTACTAAGACTAGATAAGCCATTTTCAGATATGTTTAAATTGAACATATAATTAATCTTTTTACGAATCATAACAAATGAATACAATACTTTGCCTAAACAAAAAAAGCGAGAGAGCTGAATATCTCATAGTTAATTATTGATATTAAGCTCCATACTTACAATGAACTAATCCTCAACAATTTCCAAGCTCATACGAACACAATTCTTTCTACACATTTTATAACTGAGTTATGAAAGAATTTTAGCACGCGTTCATTAATTGCATTCTGTGTGTTAATTGATACAAGCGTTGGTGCTTTATCAATGAGCATCGGAATAACTCGAATTGCTATGGTCTCTTTAGTCTCATGTGTGTTTTTTGTACGCTGTTTTTGTTAATTATTATAGTGTATTTTTTTTTATTCTTTCCATGTACCAAATCTATCTGGGTATGGCTTAGTTTTTCGCTGTTTTAAATGTAATTAATAATATGAAGTAAACATTTGCATGTAGTTCTTAACGAATTTCAGATGTCTTTGAAAATAATTTACTCGATTTTTTTTAAAATCAATAAGAATAGCAATAAACATTTTAATGAAACTTTATTGTTAAGGGCAATTTTTTCATATAATTAAGAATTTAATCGATCGATACCCTCGGAAACTTATAATTTTCAAGTGAAAAACAGCAATAAGATAAAACATTACTATGTCTGGCATTACAAATAACCATAGCGTATGTGTACACAGTAGGTCAGTTTCTAGAACCGCTGGCAAACGCAGACGGAAGAGTTATGTGTCTGATAAATTTCATTTTGACAATTGTGTATTTCTCTCTATAATTTATGCCATTGACGTAATGCATCCCATTATTTTACGAGGATATGGAGATTGAAAGATATAGTTTCGATATTTTATCTTGTTTTATTAATTAGGCATTGTATCTACATTTAGACATTACTATAAAACGGCAAGTGATGCTTTTATTTTGTGCATTAGTAAAATAAAAATACGTAAAAATAGAAGTATGTAATTTAAGTAAAAATAGAATAAGATATTCTAAAACAGTTTCATTTTATTATCAAACATTAGAGTTTATTAGTTCGAATTTGCATGTATCATCTAATCTTTTCCGCGATATATCGTGTTGAATATAACAGTGTAATTAAATCGTCCGATGTTTCTTTACCAGATGATTGTCCATAAAACATGTACTGGGCATTATCTACGGCACTAATGACGCCCTCGCTCAACTCACTTACTGACATAACAATAAGGCTAACGATAAAACGAAGTTAGGATAAGTAGTTTTCCATGTACACACTGCTAACAGTCTCGACTGTGGCAAAACACAAATATCGAAACTTCCAATTCTTTTAACTCAGCGTTTTTTCTTTTTCATTTTGATTGTGAACACGTCCAAAGCGGAGTAATCAATTACACTCAACTTTACGACAGCCATTCATCGATGAAGTTATGTTGTCGGACATTTTAATAAAACCGTCACCGAGTCTCGACTGTCGGGTGGCAACAGTGAACGTCATCAAAATCACATCAAACCCTCACGCCCACTCGCTTTGCATCGGAGCATTTTTAACACCCATTTCAACTAAAATTTAGTTCGCTTGCGGGTAGCGGGAACCTCGTACGCCGAGATAGGGCGCAATAAAATAATAACGACCCGACTTTGTTGCAGTTTACAACTTACAGGTTTTTAGTTGAATATCTTTGCGTAATTTCGCAAGAATAATCACTCGTATTCAACGCCAAATTAAAATGCCGATGATATTTCACAATAACAGTTGGGAATGCACGAGGCGAGTGCGGCCGCGCGGCGAGGAATGTTCGGGACGTGCGACTAATTCACGCGAGAAAATATTTCGCACACAAGATGTTAAATTTCTTCCAATATTCGCTTGAAAGCATGTGAAGGAATATTTTATGAATACCTGTACGCGACATTCTTTCAACAGAGCGTATGTTTCGTACAATGTTTAATGTGAAAATTCATAATTTATTCACGAAATTCTGCAGCTCGTATTGTATCGACGCGGTGTAATAATAAACGTTCGAGATTTACGTAAAGCGCCGAATGCTCCGACGCGACGGCTGTGTGCAGCAGACGAGTGCCGTTGAATATAACGTAATAAAACCATAATTTCCTTTAGAAAGTTATTGCGCAAGTGGCTGGAGATGGCGGCAGCTAATTCGATAACTGCTAAGTATTACTTCACGTACTTTACATGAAGTTAGTGATCAGTAAAGATTTTTTCGACTCGCCATAAAGTTCCGAGCCAATACAATAATGTTTTCCGAAGCAGTCTGGCTGAATTCGTACGTGAATCGTTCAATTGCATTACCGGGAATGCATTTTCTGATACAAAGAGCAAAGTATTAACGTGAAGCACTCAGACAATGGCAAACACGAAGCGGAACGTAACGCAGCCGTCAGGATAAATGTATCGAGGACCGCAAATACCATCCACTCGCAGACTTATTGTTTGAGATGGCACTGTTGAAAAATTGCTACTCGCTGCCGTCAGCGACGTCTCATCAAGCGGGAAACATTTCTGCGTCTGAATGGATGTAGAACGATCGCGAACGGCTATTTATCCGCTCTTAGCAAATCATTCCGTTTAAAAATTGAATTAGATAATTTCACCGGTATCAGCTCCCTTAGTATTGGATATCTCGTTGAGACTAATTGGATTTGTGGTGAGGTTTCGAATTTTTCCTCTGTCTTGCCGTGGCCGTTGCGGGGTTGTGTTTCTCTCTTTGTATTTAATTTTTATCTGCACTAACTATAGTTGACTGCGGGGCGTGCGGACGACGGCGCAATATAATAGGAAAAGTTTCATTTGGCTAATTAAAAATAAGCCACCCTTGGGAACAATCCAGATTTATTGTCGTTATTCAACCTTCGGGTCGGCGAGATCCGCTGCTTTATAATAAAAGCTCGTTTGCGAACATTTTACAGAGTACAGATATCAAGAACAATGGGACACAACGTTGACAATGTACTGCGAATAAACTGTACTTGTTTACTAGCAGACTGTACGAATGGAATACGCGCGTTTTATCTGCTGCTCTCACATTGACATTTAGCTTTTGTAGATACGAGCCAGAGAAATTATTAAACTTTAAACAGTTCGGTCCACATCTCGAGGCTATTGGCAGTATTGCAAATTGTTTTTTTTTCGTACGGGACCTCCGTGTGGGCCGCAGTAAACGAGCGGCGTGTGGGGTGGCACCCCATGGCGCTCTTTAATTATTGCGTCACCTTCAATTGGGAAAGTTTTAATGTGTGTACATTCGTTCCGCGGCCCGCTGAGTACTGACGACGCTTGGAGCGCACTCGTGCCTCTCGGCTCCTCGTCGAAATGAGCTCTTCTCGCTCTTGTTGTTTGAACATCGAAACAAACGAACGGAACCGCGATTAAATTTGCCCGAGAACAAATCCCAACACGCGCGTCACTCCCGTGTTTGCTCACATACTAGACCATTTTACTCGCGAACATTCCGACGTTATGCTTTCAGAATGTGGCGACGGAAGTATTTAGGTAGGAATTGAAACGGGCAAGTTTGCCGGCTGCCAAGTTTCTCTGCACTATGTAAATTCAGTCGACGTAATTAGAGGCGGCTACGATCGTCTACGGCGCACGAATGGCTCGGCCGCTCATATTAACCGAGTCCAGATCGGCTCTCCGGCTCGTCGGTATATTTGCGGGTCCTTCGTCGCGGCCGTTAGCTTCTCCGCGCCGCGGCACTCGCCCAAACTCGCCAGAAAGTTTTATGTGATGGTTTACTGCTGCGAGTCTCATCGTTGTCGACCGTAAAAGGCGACTATTGCGAGACAAAGCGTGATCGGATTGAGTAAAATAAATAGTCTGCGCTGTAGTGCTCATCAATCTTGCAGCACAAAAGTAAATTGTGCAAGTTCGCACCGCTCCGCCGGCTGAAGTTCGTCGGCCGCGACCCGCAACCTCACTAAACTGTCGTGAGCGCCACACTTAACAATTTAATTGTCACCCATTAGTTCTGAGGTGACGACTCTGGCGCTGTTTTAATTAACTCGCTAATTCATAGACATTTCATTATGCGCCGCTGCTTTCGCATTCATCGCGGAATTCTAGCTCTTACCGTCGGGTGTTATCAATCAAAAGGCGTATGTTCGCAGCGTGTGTCGAGCGTCGGCTGCCGGTCGCTGCAAATCAATCACCGGGCACGCAGGCGGCGCGGCGGCAGCGACGTCAGCGGCCAGTTGTTCATCATTAGTACTCTAAATCGACGACAGGACCCGCGCGATTACAAATTACTAATGGAGAGACGCATTGTCCGACCCTGCGTTAAATAACCAAATGTTTGACACTAGCGGAATAGCCGCCGCTCGTGTCTGCGTCGGGTTGCGAGATATCGCAACGCTGTTTGCAATGCCGGATGGCCCGCCGCCCCCGCCCGCCCGTCTCTTGGCAAACTGCACTGCACTACACTGCAAATCATACTAAGTTTGTTTGCGTAGGTCAACGCACTCGCCGGGTACGTTTTATGTGTTCCTGGTGTCACGACGTCACTCTAATAATAGATAGGAATGCTTAGCATCAATAAAGGCACGTCGGCATGCGAGAGTTCCTCGCGTATGCATTTTACATGTGCGCTCGGTTCGTGGCCAATCAAGCGTACAATATTGACGTCATAATTAAACTCATGCGGGCTCGCGAACGTGAACGTTTCCAAACCTGGGAGCGCTTCATTAATCGATGCATCTGGCAGAAAACGTAGACGCGTTTGACAACTCGTAATATTATGTTTAATTAAGGCGTGGCCTGGCGCCTATGCAGCAACAGCGACTCGTTAAACTTTCATTATTATTCGCTCTTACAAATTGCTCGTACGTGAACGAATTGTGCTTCACAATCGATCTCTGCGGCGCTCGCGAGCCTTTGTTTGACTACGACTCCGAATTCAGCGTAATTGCCTTTCAGCCTTTCATTATTCAACTTTATGCAGTCATTTACTTGTGTTATTAATCGTAATATGTAAATGCGGGGATATGAAAGATTGAAATTGTGAGCTTTACCGTAACTCCCGGTGAATAGGTCTCCGCGTAAATATCAAATATTTATGAGTGTATTTTCGCAATATCGCCGCATTGGTGTAGAGGCAGCCTAAATGGCTGTAAGTTATAGATCCTGGGCTTGAACTTTGATTTCTTAATCAATCAATATATTTTCTGCACTTTTCTCGATTGTGTATTTATGAATTAACGGGACTAGAATTCGTACCTCAGATGGCGATAGGCTCAGTGCTCACACACCATTGCATCTTAGACCGGCTTCGACCAACTATAAATGACCCAAAAGGGCGTCACCTGCTCTTTAAATAATTTGTTTCTTGATATCTTCGCAATCTACAACTATCTGTTTGTTTCAGATTGAAGACGAGGGTAACCATGGCAACGACGACACGCGCCTTTTCATCCTGTCGACCCTGGCCGGTCAGCATAAGCCTCGCGTGTCCTGCGCTCTGTGCAAGGAGACACTGCATGTGTTCGACCGCTACCCTCTGGTCGACGGCACTTTCTTCCTGAGTCCTCGCCAGCATACCAGCAGTGCGGTTGAGGTAATTCATACTATAGTTTACAATTTGACAGTATTTGTGGCGCAGTCGGTTAAAAGATTGTGCTATCATGTATCGATATTAATGATGGAGCATGAATAGTAGATCCGAAAGTATCGTGTTTTTATATTCACTGCAAAATATTTATATATTATGGGGGATCAATTTCAGATTATGTAACTATTGTATGTATATTTGATTATGATATTACGATGTCTCTAGTTTTAATAACAATAACAAATGAATATACCAATGGATAATAAACGAAAGGTACATTTTCAAACCGCAAAACCTTGTATTTATTTTATTTTTATTTTTTTATTTTTTATTTTTTTTATTTTTATTTTTTTTTTATTTTAATACAAACAAAACACTATATTTAAAGCAGGAAAATTACCATCGTATTATGTAATGCTGCAACCTACCACAACATGTGAAGTGTTGGCAGCCATTATATTCAAATACATTGCAAACGCAAAAATAAACAATGTATTTTAAAACGTAAAGCAAACCATACAAATGATATACGACGCAGAACAATAACAAGATATGAACATTGTAACAGCGGTATAAAGTTTATTTCATCCCAAAGTTAAATAAGGTACAACAAAGTTTAAGTACAAATAACTGAATGTCTCAGGCGAAGTTGACTAGTCTTGTTTATCCGGCGAATTAGGATACGTGCAACGTGATTTCGGATCTTGCGGATACTTGACATTAAATACGCCGCGCAATACATCTTTAACATCTCGGATTCAATTACAAACATTCGTTCACATTTAACAGCCACTTGAGTTAAACAAAGAGGTTTTATGTGACTTTTTGATTTCAACGTCGTTATATTTTGAGTAACAAGCTGATTTCCCAGGATACATATGATGCATAATTGTACATTTTTCAATGTATGTTTTTAGTAACGAGAATAACGAGACGAGCAAGTCGCTTTATTTATTGGTAAGCGTCACGTCTGTCCATAAACAACATGCAGAACTCATAATTACTAAGAAAGGCGCTCGTCACCTCGGGACATTAGGTGTTAATTCTCGTAATACCTTGTTTTTGTTACTGACTGCTATAAAATATTCCCGTATTCGATGCATTAGCAGGCCGGTAAGCTGCATCAATGCTTACTATAATGTAAGCAATGTCATTGTCCGCAGGTGAAAGTGGAGGGCCGCACACAATACCTGACGTGCGTGTGTATGGGATGCCTGGAGCGCTGCGACCCCGACCGCACCATCCGCTGCCGCTTCTGCGGACAGAAGTGGGACGGCTCCTCGCTCGTGCTCGGCACCATGTACTCCTACGACATCTTCATGGCTACTCCCTGTTGCGCAGAACGATTAAAGGTAACCAACCATATTATCTATTTCACCGCTTCAATATTACTCATTACGAGCGTCGGCAATTACCTCCATTGATAACAATTTTACGACATTGTGATGTAGAAAGTCTCGAATTGTAATGTTTTATTTGTCGTACAGTGCAACAACTGCTACAAGCCGCTGCTGCACCCGCAACAGCGACTCAACTACTCGGACTACTCGCACCCAGTGATGTGCCCGCAGTGCCGCGTCACCGACACGCACTTCGTCAAGCCGCTCACTTACTGCTTCACGAAACGGGTTTTCCCGCTATTCCAGCAGTGGCCATAACAGTCGGCGGTGCCAGGGACCTCTCCTGGCACCCCCCCTTCTTCGGCTGACGCGTGGAACCTGGCCCCGTCGCCCCCGCGCCGCGCATCGCCCCCCGCACTGCGCCCCGTAGTCAACACCAGCATGGCGTCCCGAGCACCCGAACCAGTTGTAGAAGAATCGGTCTCTAAGTATCTCACGCCGACCCTCGCGAGCATTACCGAATCCCTTTCACTACTCGGGTTGAGCCCGGAGTCACTTGCGATAAGCCTCGGCGAGTCTCTAGCCGAGCGTTACCTGGCGACTCTGAGGCCGAAGCCGGTGGAGCGGCCGACTCTGGGCGGGTGCGGCATCCCTCGCCGCACGACGCTCGCGGAGCCCTCGCACCTGCAGCTGTTCTCCAACGACTTCATGGACTACTTGAATCAAATCGCTTAGAGGAACCGTGGCGCGACTGTGTGGGTGCGCAACAATCGACTTGGCGACGAATGGACTTTGTGTTTGCGATGTTATTTATGCTGAACTTTTTCGCGTCCGTTGGGCGCTAGAAATAATTTCTGTTAAATTAAGTTGGTATTATTGAAAATAATTTTATGTGTCGGTTTAGATCATACTATTGATTTTATTTTAATTTTATTCTGAACTTTGTTGATTAGGAGTTGAGTTTTATGGGAAATTATAATTAGCACTGCATGGAGTGATGCCAGAAATTGCATTTTTTTCAAATTTGGGGAGCAATTCTTGTGAGGAAGCAGAAGGGACGTTTTCTTTTTTAAATGATTGAATATAATCTTGGAATTCAGTGATACTGGCCCTATCTGATAGGGCGTTCGAGTTGAGTGTTGTTTAGTTCAATTTAGTTTATTAGTTATGTTTTATTTTAGCAAAATTTTAAACTTAACTTAAGTGTTATACAATTATTTCGTAGGTTTATTGTAAACTTTTATTTCCTCCCACCAAAATGGCACTTATCACGTAAGTGGACTTCTCGTACTGAAGATGCCATGTTAGGTTATTTTAATATCATTTCTCATTCACGTACTACATATTTCACATCCCTTAATTTAATCAATATTAATGGTAGAGGATTTTAATTGTAAGTGATTGCTGTGTCACCAATAATATGGTTAGCTGTCTATGTCTCTTATAATTAACGTAAGGTTTATGTACTGTGAACTTGTTATTTTTATATTTTTGTTTTCATTTTGATATAAATCATACGATTATGGATGCTCAATGATTAGCGGTTTTTAATTCATATTGATATATTTCGGAAGTGTGCCATATCAAAAATATTAAAGCAGATTTATAAATGAGGATATTATTGGGCAAATATAGCACGTGCGCCGCTAAACATTGAGCCGTTTGCATTATAATTTAATGTTTGTTTGTTATCAAACGTACGGTTCGACTAACATTATGTTAGATTAAGAGTTTCTTATAATGGATGTCTATTTATTTGTAAGTGAATAGCGCTTTGACATTTAATAAGCGTATAAGTGAAGTGCACGTTTACTCATTAACTGTTTATCGTTAAAGTGTTAGGTAAGGTTTTTATACATTTGATACTTATTACTCGCAAAGTGATTACAAGTGATAAATTCTTAGTAATAATGCGTGTTTAGTGGTAAAAACTAAAGTGGTGCGGATCGTTAGGGAGCAGAGGTGACGCGTCGGTGGCTCGGTACCCGATGTAAAGTGATAACAGAATGTTAGGCAATAATTCAAATGAAGACTTGAACACTTTTTATAGGTAAAAATTTTTGCATTGTCCTTCTTAAATTGAGTAACTGCCATTTACCTTTTACTATACTAATCGTCGTGATTTTCGGGTGCAATTTTATATATTCAGCGTCTGATCGTTCAGGCGTGCGCTTTTGATTTATCATTGAGCGCGTTCAAGCGGACCGGCGATAAAAAGTCGTACGGAGCAGACAGAACAATGGATATAAAGTTGCACGTCGAAAATCGCATTTAATGTGGGACTGAACGCGATAGATCGCGTATGTTGCGTAGTAAGTAGATCATCACACGGTCATCACGTCATCACGCTATCATCCGCATCACTGCACCTCATTCGTCACCTTCGTCATCGGCACGGTTTGAGTGGGAGGCGACTGGCCTGACTATGGCGTGGGGGACAGATTGGCACATTCCAGGAGTTCGCTAGACCATGGGTAGGAGACATCTGAGGGACGCCCTGGTCCAGGTAACTCCTGATCTTTTAACCAGACATATATTTCAAAGAATTTATTAATTATTTGAACCAGTTTAACTTTATCAATACTTAAAACTGCTATCTTTCTTGTGAAATTGTAAAATATTTAGTAAATTTGTAATGCTCAATACAATAGTAACAATTGCGGAAAAATACTGACCTAATATTTCCTGTGACTTATAACAAAGTTGCATAAAATTTTCAATGTAAACAAAGCTATTACAGACAATCCATTAAACAATTACGTAGGTATTGTACGGTCATAAAGAGTTATTCATTTCCGTAATACAAAGTGGTAGGTATCGGATGGCACATATTTGCAAGTCGATGCGCAGATTTCATGAACATTGTTAGTCATATTGTACTCGTATAGTGTGCAACACAGCGACGTGTTGTGTTAGGTCACGTCAGCGTTGTGGCATTGGCGATGCGTGACCACCGAGCACCAACCATGTTGCCAAACGTAAATAAGCCTGCCAATCTGTTGCCATGGTAACGACATTAGTTCCAATGCTTGTTGGATCACAGACGCCAGTCGCCTTGTGTGGTTGTAATACCTCTTAAATAATTTTAAATTTGTATCCTCCGCTTACAATTAACTGTAAGAATGAGAATATATTATCATAGCACGGCGTATTGTAAATATGCAGTTACTACACGCAGATGCTTTACAAAAAGTATATAATGAGATATTGCATATTTTCTAGATTAGCAGTAAATCGATAGTACATAATTTCAACAATATCAAAGAAACCCTAATTATTTTAAATGAAAAACGGCGCGCCGCGATGTCGTTTCATATGTTAAACAATTTTAATTTTATCGAAGTTTGCTCGTTCGTATATAGAATTATATTTAAAAGTTAGTAATATACATTTAAACGAAATGTATATCCAATAAAGTATTTGAAAAAAAAAAGAAAAAAAAATTAATGACGAGCTGTTGTTGGTATATTTAGGAAAATATTAAAAAAAAATGAACCAGATCATCTGATGGTGTCCATGTACAAATGAGTAAGGTGAACCGACATCGCGTCGCGCGGCGTAGTGGAACACACAAAGTATAGACATATTGTTTAATAGTCAAATACAGAGCCATCTATCATGTAATGTATTCATAGAACACTTTTATAATGACTCATATAATGTAACAAGTCATTGACTCCCACTTTCCGGTACAAAACGAAATATTTAAAATCTATTTTGGAAACAAAAGAAAAATCCAATATAACGAATATATGAAAGTCCTCCGATTTGATGTAAGGAAGTTTATTTTATACATAGATGTTTCCATATTGAAAATCTTCGATTAACATTACCTATAGATGAAAAAAAAATAGTAAATTATAGTTAACCATTATGGCTTCTCGTTTACAGTTAAATATTTTACAAGCATTTGTCTGGAATATGTTGAAAGGTTTTTACATTTGGTACTCGCAGTGGGCATTCAGTAGTGGTAGTGGTAGGGAGTACATGTCAATGGTTGTAAGAGGAGTTGTGGGTAGTTGTCGATAGCGGCGCGGCCACAGCGGTTCGGATCTTCCCTTGCCTCCTGTGGTACGATAATCTGAGTATGTGTTTGATTATTCATATTTTAATCACTTAGTTACTTGTTCAGTTTTAATGATAAATTTAATTACACGAACGTTGCCAACTTTCTTAGTTTATTTGCACATATTTGTTAAATTTTGTAATTAATAACAATTATTTAGACACCGACATTCAAATTTCTTCGTGTTAAATTTTAATGTGGTGTAATTTAGTGAATTGCTTAAAAGTACAAAGAAACAATTTGTTACTTTTGCAAATTTTATAAAGTAAATCAAATACATATTAAAGGTAAACTCAGATTTAGATAATCTTTACGAAATAGTTGCTGTATATCCTAATATTAACAAACCGCAATTGTTTCAACGACGGGAGCGACACTTTTATTGAGTTTTATAAAGAAATTTTTATTTTACGTTATTTAAAAATATTAGGAGCAAAAATTGTTAATTAATTATTATAAAAAAGAAGCTATATCTTATTTGATTTATGAATTTAATTACTCTAACACTTATATACGCTATAGTAATTCTTACGAAGTACCTCTAGCACTCTGTATGTAGGATGACATCCGCATAATATACATTGCTGTAATACATATTGAGTCCCGCTTTTACCTATAGGTTAATCACATTATTTCCACAGTAGCTCTTATTTAGGGAGGTAGAATTTTCTTTAATTATAAACGGAGAGAATGCGGACGGATGAATGTGGTCACTTAATCATTAAGTTTAGTCATCGACGCATTAATGTCATTAAAATACTTATCGGTATTGGAGACTCGCCCGCGCGAGATTTGTTGAATCGTGTACATTCTGGTCATAGGCGGTGCGCTCTGCGATGCTGCGTTGTAAGTCATTTCAAATTTAACTCTAATGTCACATTCGAACTCGGTATCATGCATTCACTGCTGGCTTTTACATTGATCAACTGAGTTCACACAATTATTTCGTCTCAATAGTTGCGACTGCAATAATCGCCAATATTCGGTGTTTAACAAGAGACCGTGAACATTGTCAACGTCAAATAACTGGTTATTAAGCAGATGCAGATGGGAAGTGTGTGCCTCGCGATGGTAATGACGTCACGCATGACGACAGCCCGGGGCACGTCCCGATGACATTCAACATCTGAATGATACCCGGCGTAAAAAAGCTCAAAATTTTCCAAACGCATTGGCTGATTCTAGTATACGGCTGTTATTGGTTAGTGAAGCAAAAATTGCAAATCAAAACATGTTAAGTATATTTTGATACTCGATGTTTTCTACACTAATGTAGTAATAAAACTTTTGTATTGTGTAGATAGGATTAACGTCACGCTCGATCGCATTTAGCAGTTTCCACGGGCCACCAGTAGACGAACTGTTGGTGTTCAGTTTACACAGACTGAGCTCGCTGAACATTTGTTTCGTATTTAAAACTAACAAATGCGATGCGACAGTGGAAAGTGATGTAACACTCATTAATTGCATTCGCACAACTACCGGGGCTATTGGTCATTTGGGACTGTCGATAAAAGTTCACACTAATCTACACGTGATAAACTTCATGAATAGACCCCCAGTAAATTCCGTAACATAAACACTCAAAATTGGTGATAAAATGACGAATTGCTAAATGATAATAATTAAGTTATTGCGTGGCAATTAGAATAAACAATTTTTTACTACGTAATGCGCGGGGTGCATCAGGGTATGAGTGTCATAATTTGAAATAACATAAAAAAACTTTTGTACTTTCGTAAAGATAACAAGTAATTTAGTGGTAACGTTTTTCTATTACATATTAATATGTATTGTGCGTAAAGTTAAACATCAAGTAATATACGTTTTTTTACTGAAAATGTAGATGTAGTATTTTTGTAAGACAAACGAGTTTCGATCTCGTACGTGTATCAGCGATAATAGATCAATATCTATTGTGTAAGACCGGTTGTCTGTCAAATTTTAAGAAGAAATCTCGATCGGCGAAATCGATACATTCAAATCGATAAAACACTTGAAGCAAGTAAACATACGCGAGATTCCTTCTCGGTGTTGGACGGACAAACCTATGGTCGTTATTATATCTAGGCTTGTAAGACTTTTAACTATCTATGCATTTTCTATTTGATCGGAAGCTTTTTAAGAGTTACTTAACTATTTTTTTAAGAAATTATATAAGCATTTCTCTCGTTCCGCTTTATAATGAGGCGCTGAATGCGTCTGCCCTTACTTCTGGCGCGACGAAACTGTGTGACAAATGAAATTTCGCGACAGTTCTAATTCACGGTTGAAGCTAAATTACTATAAATAATTTGTTCCTTGGCAAAATTACCAGCACCCATTTCATTGTAGAATTAATGTATGTCTGAATGGATGAGAATCTTAGGTATGTGTTTGAATTATTTTGCGTGTGGTGTATTTACACCGTATCTTTTCTATATTGTGTGTGATCGTGTCCTACATGTTTTTTCTGTGGTCACTTGTTTCCTTACAATTTCCCTGAAATACGGTTCGAGAGAAAGAAAGTTTGATGTCGAGATGCTCAGATGGAAAACGCCAATTGATTAATTTTAAGTATTGTAAGTGCTTGGATTATTGTAAGAGTCGGTTTTAAAAATTCTCTATAACGTACGTCGTACATTTATGCCATTGAAAATTAATATTATTTTTTAAATTATGCAAACGCCGTGAGCGTGTATTTTTGTATATTCGGAATCGATGCGTAAGGAATTGGCACAAATAAATTATAAAGATTACGTAAGTTTATTCTGATAATGTTTAAGATGAAAGTTCCATTTTGTAAGGTTTTTAAAAATAATGGAAAGCTATTAATTTGTAACGATAGTGAGCGTTGTATTGTCTATGATGATGTTGGTAAAGCGAGTATAGTTGTAGGTTGTTTCAGAGAATTGTAATAAAACCGGGGAGAAACGGAAAAATCATGTTATATTTTATACGAATCCTGATATTGGCGAGGCGCGGCTCGTCGCGCCCGTCTTCGTGTTACTTTACGAACGTAGTGTGTAAGTTTGCTCTTTAAAAGAGTTTCCGCAGGTAGTAGTTTTAGTAGGCTTAGTGTTTTTATACTGGCTTGATGTTGTGACATTTATAATTAATAATGATATCTTATAAAAGCAGAAGTTCGAACAAGCGGCCAACACTGATCAATAGCAGAATGTGTAGTGGGTATTCGATGTGGGGAACATTACGTTGTTTTCGTTTCTGCGGACGACGAGCGGGCAACATTCCTGCACTTGTGATCTTAACCAAAGTGTTGCTGTTCGCAAGCATATCATTTTAATACGACGCTAGATACATTTTCGGTACAAAATCTTAGCAAAGTTTTTTATTGTATTCGATTTATAATTATATTGTTAGACAATTCTGTGTTGTCAGTTTTGTAGTGGACATTTCCGTGCGAGCACGATCTCCAAAGTCCGAGTTCCGAGTTCCGTACACGAGTCCATGTCTAGTCGAAGCCGTCGGCTTGCGGCGGTCCCGTCGCCGATCCAAACATTTGTTCCATTACAACTCTGGCGATGGACTTGAATTATTTCAGTTATTTAGCAGAATTATATTATTCTAGTATTTCCGATTATGTTACGTTTTATATTGCTTATATTATATATTATGGATACGATGTTTATTAAGTATTTAATATTCATTTGATGAGGACCTAGTCGATTCTCTATATATCACATCCCCAAAGTACAAATTCCTTGTTGTTTAGTCCAATTTTGTTTCACTGTTATTGAATGGAAATTATTTTAGCGAGCGCTGCCGCCGCGCGCCCTGCGAGCCGCGGCGCGCGGTTGCCTCGGAAGCGGCCGATGTCATGTCAGAGTGAAAATTATCCTTGCCTATATGATGACTCGTGGCTAATGCATTACTTTATTGGCAACATAACACCTTTCGATACATTACGAAGCCAGAAAAGGGTCTAATGTTGTATGTAGTTTAACACTTAAAATATTTGATGCGAAACCATTTCCAGTAAAATCAAATTATTGTGCGTGCCACACGGGCGCGTCGTCACGATTATGTTTAGCAGCTTTTAACTTAAGTTTACGTTAGTATAATTTTTAATAAGTTTTACCTACTTTAGTTAATGCACAAGTAATAACCCAATAAGTAATCTTTCTTTTTCTTTACTAATTGTCGCTGTATTTACACTTTACTGTTTTAAGTTTTGACTCGAACTCACGTTCGATGAATATTTGTCTTATATTTTTGTTTATTTACTTATCGTTGTTTTAGTTATACGTAATCGCCTACTACACATTATTCAATGGGAAGAGCTAATTTAGCAATGAAAATATATTTCAAATGACACTATACCTATGAATACAATGAAACCTTTATAAAAATAAAAATTTAAAATAAACAACGTTGTTTTATTTACAAATTCACCCTCCTTATCACCTTATATTTAAGTATTTTAATTAATTAAATTACCAAAAGGTTGTGTAAGACAAGGTTATTTTGAATAATTATCACGTCTTTTACAAATAGTGATTACAATGATGGTGCTTTTGCGTAGAAGGGTAGCACATGCCCACATAGAGCTCTCTGAGTGATAAAGACTATAATATTAACAAAGCCTTAGTCCAGCAATGAAACATATAGATATAGCGATACAATAAACAATCCTATATCACTAATAAGCCGAAAATTACAAACTTTTTTACTGCCATTCGCCTGATGTTAAGCGATAAGCTCATGGATAGGAACAGAAACAAACAATACCATTAATTATAAAGCGATGTTTGGCGTTTCCCTGCGCTCGCTAACCTGACACAAGATTTTATATCTGATTATCCAATGACCAATAGTTACTCTGACTACAATGTCCTTCAAACCGGAACACATTGCATTTACACTGCTGTTTTGTAGGAGAAATGGCCATTGCGTTGGTATATACCCAGGCGGCCTCTCACATATGAGAGTCCGACCACCAGTTAACTACTCATTACAATGTTATTAAAATTATACAAACAATATTCAGTACATAATTGTCAATATGTAGGTATAGCCGCTCGGATATGGTGTCGTAATATGTATGTAACTAAATCTCTATAGACGTATTAACTACAATATAATACCTAACGACCTAATATAATATCTACACAAGTACTCTGACAAACGAACACTATCAAATCATTTGAGAAATGAATGTGGATTATTCACTTCTGCTAAAAGTTAACAATTATTTTTATAAATAATGTAAGTAATAGCACGGTAATGATATCTAACATTACTGTGGTAATAGTTTTAGTACCTATTTTTTAAAATGTAGATTGGCAAAGTTGGTATATTTAATATTACTTTTTTGAAAAATATGATACCAAAATTTTAACTACCGTGGGTATTTTTGTTACTCGCTGCGCGTAAATATCGGAGCAATACTCCGTAAACAAACTATAAATCGCCGGGATTCCGGAACTGCAGCCATTATCGGAAGTTCTACATCTGTTTAGTGAGAATAAACCGTGCCTGGTACACTCAAATGACCAATAAATACCAACGTTACAGCTAATAATGCTTCTGGAACTCAACGTGAGTAAATTACGAGATCCTTTCAGAATAAGTATTCGATAGTCGCCTAATTGGTGTAAGCAGTATGTTCGCTATGAAATTGTGAATTTGGGGGGTTAGTCTATTCTCCGACATAAGTTCGAATGTTCGAACGTTCGACGTCCACGTACAAGATACAAGTTTTCTGCTTCTAAAAATCAACGCTATTCTATATGGAATTTATCATTCACCCCGAACTTACTCCATGTTATGACGTGCGGTAGAGGATTCGAACATTTTGGCAAGTTTTTAGGTATATTGTTACAGTTTTACGTACGAAATTCGAACATTCGTCGTCGTGTCGGACAACAGAGTAACCCATGGGATTCTCAGGTCGGGCTAAACACTAAAGTCGGTGTTTTTCGATTCTAAAATCTCAGTTTACCCGGAGCTGAACTCCCGTTTAGCCAAAATATTCTGCAGTTTATTGGGTGATTGAAAAGTCTTGTAGTTCCTGATACCCACGACACAAGACTAGATCTTAGTGTGGAGTCAGGAATATGTATGTGACTATTGGGTGTATTTATTTATCTTTAGTCACAATAAGTCTACTACCTACGGAGGAAAGACTTCTCGGAAGAATTTCTGCAACCTTCATTAGGTCGTTTATATCCAAGAAAGATACCTACCACTTGTAAAACTCCATAAGTTACAACCAAACCCGGTCCACAATCAAACTTAATAACAATCAGGAGTTAGTAGATACAACGGGTACAAAACATTGAAACGGGTCGTAATGTTTACGGCTATCTACAATACTAACTTACAAATAATCCATATACAGAAATCTACTAAATTTTGTCGAGCAAGGCACTTCTAATCCCCTGTTGCTAAATTAGAGATAACGGCAGCATTTCCTTGAGAACGTACAGACATTTACTGAGATTTAATTTGCCTTCAAGCGTGATATATATCGGAAGGATTTTCTTAATCCGTAATTATGCGATGCTGAGTGTTGAGTACAAGGTTTAGTTTCAATGTTATTGCGAGTTAAATTTTGTTGGCCATTTACGGCAATAGATTCGTGTTTAAAAGGCTTTGTTTATTTCAGTACAAAGAATAAACATCATTAACATTCCATTAGATGCCCGATAAATATTTTATGTTATTTGTCATTGCAGTTCAGTAGACACAACTTTGTTAAAAAAATGTTTGAGCTTCATTATATCCCTAATTAGTTTCTGTTCATTACACTTTTTCTTTAACTTTCATTTTCTTTTTTTTTTTGCTTTTTTTTAGATATCTGCAGGAGTAAGCGGGTTCTTGAGTGGAGACCGCATCTTGGCAAACGTAGGGTGGGATGTACTCCGGCCAGATGGCGGGACGACTTGCACAAGAGCGACTGGATGCATAAAGCAGCAGACAGGGCTCTATGGCGTACCTTGGGAGAGGCCTATATCCAGCCGTGGGCTGCAACGGACAGATAATGATGATACTTTTTCTAGGCTTGTGATATTATCATGAACACTTGAAATATTGTTGCCAAAATTGCTGAATGACAATTCAAATTATAAATTCAAACATTAATCGTTTATTAAATATTAAGCGCTTTAACGGCTAGAATTAAACCTTTTAATATTATATCAAATACGAATTTGTAACCCATTTACGGTTAGCTATTAAAGTAAATCGGGACACAACTATCAATTTCCTGGTGGACATCGATAGTTCTAGAATTTTAAGTGGACATTAAGATATCACTGTATTAGATTAAGTTCAAGCTGGGACATTCAACGTTCAACTATTAATCTGGTTACTACAGATCAGCTTCTCTGTCACTGAGGAAATAATATCTATTGCGACTAAAAGTAAGTGGTATCAACAGATGTTATAAAGTTCTAAAAGCTTTTTGATATAATTAAAGTCATTCGATATCGTATTGATATAAGTAATTTAATCGACCTCGTTGTTCAAGCTGTAAAGACTGTTAATGAAATAGTGAAGTAGGCGTTATATTTTGTGATAGAAGATGACTAAGTTAACAACTCAATTTTCTTTCTTTTTTCTAGGTAGTAAAGAATGTTGCCAGCAGTATTGCTTTTCAAGAGTATAATTTCTAAAACGTCTAGAAGAAATGGAGTGTAGATTAATTCCTGCATTATCTTTTATTTTATTTTTTTCACTGTGATATTATTGTGTGATATTATAAAAAGTGCGTGGTGGCCTGTTGGTAACGGACCAGACTCGACTGCCTACATGTTCACGGTGGGCGCGGGTTCAAATCCCAGGGCACACCTCTGACTTTTCGGAGTTATGTGTGTATTGATAGTCAATCACCACGCACTTTAACGGTAAAGGAAAACATCGTGAGGAAAACTGCATACCGTAGCGATTTTAAAGAATTTCTACGGTATGTAAGTCCGCCTACCCGCACTAGGCCAGCGTGGTGGACTATATGGCCTAACCACTCTCAATCGATTCTCTCGATTGTGGAGTAGGCCGGTGCCCAGCAGTGGGACGTATATGGGCTGGTAAAAAAAATATTGTAAATAGGCTAGGTTGAATTTAATAGGTTAATAGATCAAAGATCAACATCAAACCTGCTGCTTAACTGATCTTTTCTCTCTGATTATAGGGCAAGAAGTATCATAGAGCCCAACCCATGCAATAGGTCGTAAAAGCGCCACCAGATTTTAAAGATAACAGCGTCATTTAGCTGCAAGTACTTGAACCATCTTTGTCTACTCAGAACATTCCTTATGCTGGGTAGTAAAATAGTGCGCTACGTTTTTTAATGAACAAATATTTTAATGTTTTGAAATACAGCCATACGAATAGATTTAATTTCAATAAATTGCTACCACTGACCGAAACCGGACAGACAGACTTGATTAATGGGATCCTACTTAATCTGTTTATGGTCATTCGGTATTAACGAGCTGTACGGCGCTTAAGCAGTAGAACTTTATAGAGGCTTATCTCACACATTTATTCGGTTGGTACATAATACTGCGTTTATTTGTTACAACTGACATTTTAAGACGCTTGTATTGAGTTGTATGTGGTATTTTGTATGCAAATTTGTGTTTGAACGAGATTATGATCGGCCTCTGTTCACTGGTGTTGTTTTGGTCTTATTAACAGTCTTGTATAGTCGAGGTACTAACTTATTTGTACATGGTTTTGTGCTCTGTGTTGGGGTGTCATGGATTCGAATTCAGGGTTGTAAATGATCTCAGTTGGTTGTATTTGCAATGCCTCCATACCCTGAAAAATCGAGTACGCTGTCGATCCTAGTTTTTGCTATTAGTAAACGGCAGTAGTCAGGAAACCATATGTAAAAAATCTTTTAAAAGATAGAATTTTCGGCATTAGGTCAGTATAATGTATAATTATACTTTTGATAGTAGATTATACATTTGAGCTTAGATAGGAATTGCTGGATAAAAAAAATAAAAATTTGTCCTAGAGACTCAGTTCATATTAACAATAGCATCGAACAAGTTATAACAATTGGAATTCTTGCGGGCCTGCATTTTTGTGTCGACCAACGAAATTATCCTAAGACCTTCCTAAGAGTTTATTCCACTCCCAACTAGCCTACCGATCTCTAAATTACAGTGCTAAATAAATAATGCCGGTACATAGAAATTTGACAATCATAAAGTGGACGGCTGTAAACTGGGCAGCGGGCAGACCTCGGGGACCCTTTATCCGATCTTTAGATCATAAAACATTTTTATTGCGTCGAGAGCGGCGTGCGTATGTAACAGCCATGTACCTAGTACCTACATCCCACACTTTGTTTACTAAGTTGATTGGATTCGTGCCTTTTTTATTTACAATACGGATAGTTTAAGTTAGTATAGCGGGTCGGTCGTGCGTCTGCCATTGTTCATCTACCCTGCAAAGTGGAAAGAAAGTATCATTGGCGAATCAGTCGTGCGTGAATTTAAGTGGAAATCTTTATAGGTTCTTTTATGCGGGTTATCATTTGATCTTCGAGTTTAATTCTTTTGAAAGACGTAATGGATTGTGTTTGTGGTGTGAGTGATTTTAAAAGCCAGTTACGGAATATGGAATTGGCTTGACACTGTGTTAAGACTAGTGCCCGAATACCCAAACGCTACTTAAATATTATGTTGCACTTAACTACGCAAGTCCCGCTGAAATGTATTGGCTAAGTGCGATGGATGCGGATAGTTAAGTGGAACTTAATATTTAAATGGCGTTTTACCATTCTGGCGTAGGTAAAGTAATTGTTGTCTTTGGTGCACAAGTGCGCCTGCAATTTTTTATGTCGTCGAAATTAAGCAGTGTCGAGGACTGTGTGTGTGTGACTGCTGGTTATGATTTTCATGTGATATGTCGTGTGTTGGTGATAACAAAAGATCTGCAATGGGCCAGGTGCTTCGTCTAGTGGTAAGTGATAATTACTATGCATGCCCACTAGCCTAAGGATATTTATAATCTGTTATTGTTATCACTTTACATCACCACCCTAAAAAATACGGATTTTTTTGTATGGAATTATAGTGCGTATTCAAAGGTAGGTAAAGCCAATGGTTATTTATACCATTTAGGTTTCTATCTTCTTTAGTTTCCATGAAAAAAATGATATTTAGTTTTGATAATGGATATAGTTAGGTACCTAATTCAACAATTTTAAAACATTTTGATGGACTCGTTAGCGTTTTTTCTACAATTTAACAACATCAAGTTTCCATCTCTCATTATAACAGAACGCTTTTAACTTCGGTATTTTCAAACGGATCCCATTTTAAATATGAATAAAAACTCAGGAGTTTGTTTACATCTCAAAGGTGAGATATTAATCATGTTGTAATCACTACGCTTTATAAGTGGATCGTCGCCACACCTCCAGTTTTCTGAGCTATTTCTGCTTCCGCTAACATCAATCTTCTCGTTCCTACTAATTATAACGTTTGAAACCTTTTAACGTATTTCGCGGGAGGCTATTATGTTGTTCATATCTCATTCGGTATTTTAGTTTTGTTGTATGAGATAATGCGAAGGTTATTATGCTAGAAGGTAATTATTCAATCAATATCTACGGGTTAACTAATTGGTTCGTCTATTTAAAAATATATTTTATATGATTATTTATTTATACCATCGTTACACCATAGGCCGCCCCCTATCACATCGTGGGACGGAATATACAAGGCGAAACATGGGTGTACTGGTAGCACCTCTGCCTACCCCTTCTTGGAAAAAGGCGTGTGTTTATGTATGTTTCTACATCGATGCGCCACCGATAAAATTACACATATATTATAAATAAGAATAGTACAAGATGACCGATAAAATCCGTAAGAATTCGTTTTATATTAATCTTTATAGGTGTATACAGCATTAAAATATTATGTTATTAAAAAAAAAAGCACAATGTAATCTAAAACAAAATGTAGTAAAAAATAAAAAATAATAAAATTAAACTAAAGACAATTAAACTATAAAATATTTGAACAATGTAACGATATTAAAATTAAAAATTACAAAAGTGCAATGAGATCTAAGCAAGCCTTAAAATGAAAACTAAAATTATAGAAAACATTATTTATTTTTGAAAATAATGTTACAAATATAATTGTATCACCTCATATTCGTCTGTAGGCTGGGCGTTTTTTACTGCAATATGTTTTGGCCTTAGTTTACAATGCCGAACAAGGCCAGGGGGTTACTCTATTCTCCCACATGAAGTTCGAATGTTCGGACGTTCGACGGTCAGGTATAGGATAAAAGTTTTTACTTCTAAAATCAATACTATTGTCCGCAAAACTCATAATTCACTCTGAACTTAGTCTATGGGTACAACGTACGATAGAGAATTCGAAAATGTTGATGAGTATTTAGGCACATTCGTACAGTTTTACGTACGACGTTCGAACATTCGTCGTCGTGTGAGAGAATAGAGTAACCCACCTAATTCGAGGACTTTTCATAATATATTCATATTTTTGACGTCGTGCCATACTTGGTTTTCGGGTAGGTATTATGAAGAACGAAACATGTTTAGAACTGGAACACGCTTAAAAACATCCTACAATTTCGCACTATTGCTCATATATTCCAAACAAAACACAAAAATTGATACGCACTATCCCATTAAAGAAGTTTTACGCGCACATCAAAAACGGGGGCATTATCAGCTACCGTCCGTGTTTATGAGCCGTAACAAGCAATAAAATTTGGGATCCCATCGTTTTGCAATCACCCCACCGGCCTTTGATGAACATCCTACACTTTATATTTGCCTATAAAGTTTTTTATATCGTGTGGAGGATGGTCACGTTCGGCGTGGTCAGCGAAAGTAATGAGTCGTGAACGTTGAGGTGTTACTGCCTCCGAGCGGCTTCTGTCGGTGTAAAACTAAGAGACATGTCTATAAATAGGAGTTTTGTTTACATTTTTCAATATAAAAGTTCACAGGACGGATGGTCTTTTAGGTAGATAATTAGATTCTTGTTTAAGTATATATGTATTTTAGATAATAGATAGTACAGTTTGAACTATCTATGTCAACTTTAGACGTCGATAACCTTCCCCAACCTCCCGAGAATTATACGTATGGACAAAGTTTCATAAATAATAACGAGAGAAATAGTTTTACAGACTAACTTACAGTGACAATAATCTAATTAGGTACGGTCTAAAATGACGAATTTAAATAATGATTTATCAGATCAGTTTTGTGTGTATATCAAATCAAAAAGTAACTTCAAGTAAACTAAAAATCTAGTTTAAGTTTTTTTTAAACAAATAACATTAATTGAGCCTCCACTCGATTATACCATACTTCTGTCTCAAGTATTGACAACAGTCTCATAACATGCATAAAATCATTGCCCGTCCGTACACATGAATGAGACAAGCATTTCATCAATATAATATTGATTAGACTATCTCATTCGCTTCGCCACAGACCACACTCCCCTTGGTTTGAGGGCAGCAATAAGGTTGATGAATACCTTTACATCCATGGTGTCGCTACGATTGGTATGCTAATGCATTGGTAGATATGAATCATGGTAGGTAGTGAGAATTTGGGTGTTTTAAGGGTTGTTGATTGCGATCAACGATAGAATATTATAAATAGGGTAAAGTATTTTGAATTAACTTGTGGTAAGCATAGGTGTTATACGGGTGTTTGTGTACAATATACATATATTTTCCAAATTTTTTTTGGAACTTTAAATGATACATACATTAACTCACGCCTTTCTCCCAGAAGGGTAGGCAGAGATGCTACCAGCACACCCACGTTTCGCCTTGTGTGTTCCGTCCCACGATGTGATAGGGGGCGAGCTTATTACCATATCGGGCGAAAATTCCTGACTCCAGACTGATAATCAGTAGAAAAATCCAATATCACTTTGCCGGACCCGGGCTTGGAATCCGAGACCTCAGTTTTGCAACCATACCGTAGTACAACTGCGCCACCGAGGCAGTCAACATTAAAATATTTAACAAATATTTAATTTGTAAAATGCAAAGGACTTGTTCGATATTTAATTAAATGCACTTGCCTCCTCTATAATCGAGAGTACGATTGAGATGGTTTAGGCCATATAGTCACGCTTGCCTCGTGCCGATTAGCGGTCTTTACATACCATGGAAATTTTTACAATGTTTTTATTGATAAATCTATAACATATTTAATGAACATTACCATACACCATACCATACCATATACCATAGTCAACAATGAAACTGAAATCTTCAACGTCGTATATTCAAAATACAACACACCAACGAATTTTAAAAGTAACTCAAGATAAATTAGCAATAAACCTTTTTCTTGCTTTTAAAAATTCTTATTTCGTATGACAAAGGGTCAGATTAAAAATAGGGGAGCGTCAGGGCCGTCGCGCTGACGGAATTAGCCAAGTCAGATCCAAATTAAAAAAGAAATCAGCTGAGAGTTAATTTGCAAAGTTTTAATTACGTTTATTTTAGTCATCAAGCAATTCAGCATTAATTAATTAAAGGATAAGTAAAGATATTTTGATTGAGAATTTTGTTGAAGAGATATATATATATATTTAGAGAGGAGCTTGCAGCTGATGTCCAAACATAAATGTTAAGCCTGAACACCGTTAGGGTAGGTAGAGACTATAGCTCGACGGAGCTCGATACTATATATCATATTTGCTTTAGCTAATAATCGCTGATTACACCTTATTCAAAATACGTATTTCCTTCTCCTGTTCATTCTAGTCCATCCAAAGGTTGTCTGGAAGAGATCGCCGTGAGCGATAAGTCCGATAAGTTCCTTGTTTGTTTTATTCTCTATATGATTTGTGCACAATAAAGAATTATTAATAAATAAATAAAATATAAAAAACATGCTAAAACCATTATACCGTAATTTGTATTTAATTCATAAATAGTAAATTATAAGTATGAACTAACACATAATTCTAAATTAGCACTTAGGTACAGTCCTCAATAAAGCGTTAACATATTACTGAAAACGTTAGAAAATCGATGCATGCACCTTATAAAATTCAAATATCCTTCCTTAACGTTCTTAGCAGAGTAGAAGCACTTTTTAGCGTCAAAGCGGCTACTTGACGTGAAACAAGAGATAAAGGTGTAAAGGGCGCAATTAAGCACCCTTTGCTTTAGCAAGCACGGGTATACGACAACTCGTCTTGTTTTGTTTACGGATCGCTTCAGTGGAATTTAAACACCTGCATGTATTGTTATTTTGTAACAAAGAATTTGGATTTAATAATAAGTAAGTGGACTGTATTGGAGGTGATGGTCGTGAGGTAGAATCCCAGGACATGAATTTCTGATTTTTTCAGTCATGTGTGTATTTTGGTAAACTACAATAAAAGCATAGTTAGATTGATTGTTTCTTTCGTTAATTCGTCCTGTTTTGTAGTAGTCGTTCATTTGTTTTTTCTTTTTTTCATTCTTAAGCATAATTTTTCCTAGTTTTTATTTACGTGTGTGAATTTATTTAAAGTGTTGTGTTTGTGTACTCTTTTAAGTGGTATATAATACATCAGGATGTAACAGCAGCAAACATGAAGTAAGTTGTAATAGTGTGTATACTGTTGGAGAACGTTAATTCAATAATTAAATGCTAGTATTTTGCGGTGTAGAACAAAATCACGAGAAGACCTGCATATGCTGAACTTCACATTCATTAACGTGATTTCACCCTAGAATTTCCAAGGTGTTTGCAGTCAACCGAAACACAGACTAGCGTTGTATACGTCTAGCCTCAATCCCTGTCAATCAAAAAGGCATATCCCAAGTAAAGAGCCGTATGTATATAGGCTCATATTATTTTTAAAAGCATAACAAATCATCACGCCTTTTTCCCAGAAGGGGTAGGTAGCGGTGCAACCAGGACACCTAAGTTTCGCCATATGTGTTCCGTCCCATGATGTGATAGAGGACTAGCCTATTGCCATATCGGGCACAATGTCCTGACTCGGGGTTAGATTAAGATTTCATGATTGTCGCTGAACGCAAGCACTACAAACAGGTCGCTTAAGAAATCCTTGGTGGAATCCCATGTTCACCAGCGAATTTCCTGTGGCTTAAGAGAGAAAAAAGGAGACTTTCTCGCCCACACCTACCACTGCAACTCATGTTAGACAGAGAAAGATAGTGAGATTACAATTCCGTCTACATACCCGCATTAAAACTCCAATAACGAGACATAACTTTCAATACCTAAGACAGACCATTTCCGATATGATTTAAAGCTCATATTCTGTAGTTTGCGATATGATTTTTTAAATTCAGCGAACGACATTATAATATATCATTTTTACGATCGCTCGCGTCTGGTCGCAGTCTTGGATACCGTAATAGACGCGTTGTGACTTACCATAGTGTTAACTGGCGGGGCGGTAATATCAATAAAGTATTGCATATCTTGTATAAATTGTAATAAGTCTTGTTTTTTATCAGCCCATATACGTGTCACTGCTGGGCACGGGCCTACTCTACAATCGAGAGAATCGAATGAGAGTGTAGTGCGGGGGTTGGCGGACTTACATACCATAGAAATTCTTTTAAAATCGCTACGGTATGCAGGTTTCCTCACGATGTTTTCCTTCACCGTTAAAGTGCGTGGTGATTGAATTTCAATACACACATAACTCCGAAAAGTCAGAGGTGTGCCCTGGGATTTGAACCCGCGACCACCGTGAACATGTAGGCAGCCGAGTTTGGTACCAACAGGCCACCACGCAATAATAATAATAATTTATTTAAGATCATGAACTAGCCTTGTATTACAATATTTTTTTAAATATTACAACATACATAAAAACAAAAATAACGATTTAACAAAATAAACATATAAATATGAGCAAAAGTTAGCAAACCATCACTCTTAATGTTTTGCTTCAAAACATTAGGCATTATCTGCATTTTTCTAGATTAATGAATGGAAACTACGGAGGATAAAATTAGAAAAGGATAGGTCATATCTTTGAAGTATAAAATTTGTATCAGCCCTTATACGACCCACGGCAGGGCACGGGACGCCTCTGCAATCGAAAATATGATTGAGAGGGGTTAGGCCATAGTCCACCACGCTAGCCTAGTGCACTTTGTATAATGTACGAGTATTGTAATAAGTGTTTTTTTATTTATTGGCTGGAATATTATTTTAAATTCTTAAGTAAGTAATTAAATTAAAGCTAGTATGCCATTTAATTGCAGTAAAGTAGTTAAATATGCTTTTATAAAAAAATGTTGTATAGGTGTTATTAATATTAAGCGGTTTCTCTAGTAAGGCACATTATCAGCGCCTATTAATTACGATAATTCATCCAAGTACTCTCTAATAGAAGACGGCCACGAATAATTACGATTGGACAAACTAGATGGCGCTTATAACAACTATGTACGTAAGGACGTGTAAGTTAATTCTACCATCTTACTTTCAATTTGTTATCGAAAACTTCGAGTGTATTGTTGATCGAAGATTGAAAATTAGTTACGAGTATTTTGCAATAAATATTATATTTATCTGCAAAGTTAAATAGCTGCCTAACCCCACCCAAGCGAACTCTAGGTTGAAAAGATTTCGATGTTCAGCAACAAGCGATTATGGGAAGATACAATACAGATATTAATAGCATCTTCGGCACATTAAATTGACTACATTTCTAATGATCTAATTGGCAGTTAATTAATTTTAAAAATCATAATTATAATAATTCAGCCGTTAGTGCCCCGCTGTTGGCCAATGGCCTTCTCCCTTTCCTTCCAGATTGTGCGGTCTTGAACGGTTTGGATTCAATCTTGGAAAAACCTGTCGATTTCGTTTCTCCACCTACGCCTAGGTCTGCCGCGTCGTCCTTTTGAGTGTTTGGGACGCCACTCAGTGAATATTCTTGTCCCCGTAAACTTAATTTTACAAGCAATTAATTTATACATTAAAATATGCTTTTTAGCATTGCCAGACCAATAAAAAAGCCTGATCTGTACCTTGAAGTCGCTGAACACCAAAATTTTTCCAACTGAAAAAACATCAATTCCTCAGTCTTTGACCTCTACAATCAAAAGCACCAACCCACGTCAATTAGACAGCGTTCGTTTAGAGACTTTAAAAAAAGGTCGTAACATAAACTTTTTCAATTTTCACCTGCAGTTATAGCCGCGTAAAGCGAGAATGGCGCAAGTAAATATTCCTCCAAGGTTCCCGACGCCTCGAGAACGTAGCAACTTGATAAGGGAGGTATAAAATGCATGTAAACAGTCCTTTGCGGAGTGTTTCGAGTGTTCGGGGACCAAATGTAGCCGGCGTTCGCAAATTCAGACGTCTATCTATTGCATACGGGGAAATGAAATTGTAACGCGAGTGTTTATTTGAGGAAAAATGCTTTTGAATTATATCAGAGTCTGATTACAACGTTTTAGAGAAATAAGAAAGATGATACCAGGTGGAGCTAAATTTGAACGTGCATACAACTATCTGTTAGGTTAAATATTGCTCCATTGGCCGGCAGCGACTGGATGCATAAAGCAGCAGACCGGGCTCTGTGGCGTACCCAAGGAGAGGCCTATGTCCAGCAGTGGACTGCAACAGGCTGATGATGATGATGATTGCTCTAGTCAAGTTACAGTCGGTTTGCACTTGGATAAATCCATACATGCATACATACATAAACTCACGCTTATGTCCCGTTGAGGTAAACAGAGTCTATACAACGTCAAGTGCGGTCCATACATACCCCTTTCACTCATTCAACTGTCATTAATGTTTTCATACACGCTCGTCAGTCTCAAGAGCTCTGTATTTTGCCTTTCTATAACAGGTCTTATATTTAATTTGTAAAGGATCGCCTGGTACGTCCTCGACCGACTCCACCACCCATTTTGGCATCATAAATCTTTTACGTCAGTCTCCTTGCATCTATATTTTCAAAATGGCCATATAACTCATAAATAATAATTGCAATATCATTTTCTTGAATTAGGAAAGATTGCATAAAATTATTATGCATATGGTCTCGTTTGATCGAGTATTGTAAAGAACTGGCAACATACTTGCGATTCCTAGGTGTAACCATTTATAAACTTTAATGACTATTCATCATCACAAAATATGTTAACTTATGCAGTATGCACAGCTCTCAACCCGCAAATAAAACAAACATCAAATTCCCACCTCGCGGTGCAATTCAATAAATATAAATCAATTCATTAACGCTGTTACAACGAAACCCATTAAAAACTTAATCAATCAACGTTTTTAATCCGGACTGAAATAATATAAAAATTGATTTGTCTGTTGCGTCCGTGACTAAGCGAGCAATAACTCAGACCGCCATGTAATTCCATTGACACACGTACGATTTCATCCCGTCAAAGTTTTATCAAAATTAATACTGCCGCACAAAGGGGCCGCACATTTGGCTAATTGGTACACAAAAAGAGATTAAACCTGTCTGATTCCTGTGTTTCTTGTACCAATATTTTGGACGGGAATATATGTATACGAGTAGGAATCGGATTTATTGTAATTTAATGTAATATTAGGGCATAATTAATCTCACAAAATTAATATAATACAACACATGCACAGACACACACACACACACACACGCACGCACGCACGCACGAACGCATGTACGCACGCGCTCACTGGCAATCACACTCACACGCTCACACACACACCTACATACACACAAGAGCGTTCATACGTATGCACATTACACTGCGCACATACTTCATCGTAATATTATATTATATTTTTGTATTAAGCTAAGGAAAAACGCAGTCTCTTAACATTGGCATTCCTTTTTGTAAAAGGAAGCTGCTACCCTACCTAGTCAATAAATTGAATAGTTTGTTAAAGTAATAAAGATATTTTAACTTTTATTTGTACTGAGTCAAATAATCGAACTCACGTGCTTTATTAAACCCTGTATCGTGAATGAACAGATAGCCCTCGACGGCCTAGAACCAAATTTCCATATGACCAAGATATATTTTTAAGTTCCAACTGTTCTAGGTTTTATAATCGCAAGCTACTAGGGTACGAGGTTCAAGTTGCGAGCACAGATGGCATATGAGGCACGAAGCACCTTAACAGTTAACACACGAGACCAAAGACGTTCGCCCATATGTATTCCATCTCTACTCTCTACTGTTGGGGACCAGTCTCCCTACACAATTATTTAAACATCTTCCGCCTTATTCATAGACAGTTTTAAAACCTATTTATCGAATGTTTTGTCTTCTTCGCGCGAACTGCATTCAAAAGTCGTTCGAAAGGGACCAAACCATTATCTAACTAAAATAGGTTTAAAACTGTCTATGAATAATGCCGCTTGCCCGCCTTAATAAACACCCATTCCCACCTCCATAATAAAATCTAATGCCAAATAAAAACTATACTTGAAAATAAATTCAGAACACAGCAAATATAATACAAGTAATGCAACTGCGACCGCTGCTCGTCGTATAAAATTCAATCCGTTAAGAGTCCGCTCCGTTGAAGTTCAGTTTGCATCGCTGTTACTGCAATGCGATGGCCCGGCAATCATTCTAATGGATCAACTTGCGGACCGAATTAGTTCTTTTCAAACAACCTCCATCATTGAATTGAAAACATCCAGACAGACGTTTAGTCTATTATACTGTTTCCATTCGTTTATTTTATTTTTGACACATCGAGTACTGAATCAAATAGTGATGGCCTGATGCGTTATCGAATCAATTTTTTATAACAAACGATTTTATTTTTGAACAAGTTTTAATCGATTTAATACATATTTTATTTTTTGCTCCATGCATTGTTTTATAAAACTTCAGGGATATTTAAGTTACTTGATTTAATAATTATATTAAAATAAACCATTTACTCATGTTAAGTTAATATTCTTATCACTTCCGTCGGCAATAGTAATGTTGTTAAAAACAAATTGTGAAACGGCAACACTGGGCAGACAGGTGACGCGCGCCGCCATTTTGTGGTCACTCACAACGAGACGCCCGCGCCCGTGCTAGTGTTTTCCGTTCGCTGAATTTTAATTCACATTTTTCATTCGTCGAGTTGAGTATTTATATTCCTCCGTATTGTTTTACCCGTGAATTCCTACATTTGGTTGAATTGAGAACATCGTACCTGCCTTCATCACTTTCAAAATGCCTAAAGGAAAGGTGCTTAAAGGACAAACAAGGGAGTTTGTGTTGCGACTTCATGAGTACTTTGAAAGGGAAAGCCGTAATGGTGGACCTCTTATACCAGTGACTCAAATCAGAGACCGTGTTTCAGCAGCATTAGGTATTACTGCTCCAACAGTTTCAAAAATAATTAAAGAAGGCTACGGCAGTAGTGGCATGGAACAAAACAAGCCATCTACACCTAAGAAAAAACGTCAGCCCTTTAAAGTGACAGCAATTGACAGTTTTGATGGTGATGCTATTCGTCGTCATATATACGATTATTACCAAAGAAAAGAGATTCCTACTTTACATAACCTAGTACAATCTCTGAAAACTAGTGGCTTGTTCCGTGGTCAAAAGTCTTCTTTGGCGAAGGTATTGAATAGGATTGGATTCCAATACAAAAAATGTGACAAAAGAAAAATATTGATGGAACGCAATGATGTTGCTTTGTATCGATGCGAATTTTTAAGACAAGCTAAAAAAATAGAAGACTGGTCGAATGTTGTTTTCACCGATGAAACTTGGCTCAATGCGAATCACACGGTATCAAAAACTTGGACTGACAACACTGCTAGCTCCTCGACCGCAGTGCCAATGGGAAAAGGTGAAAGAATTATAATTTGTCATGCAGGAACCGCAAAAGGATTTGTGCAAGATGCTATGTTAGCTTTTAAATCAAAGAAAACAGGGGATTACCACGAAGAAATGAATTCCGAAGTATATGAAAAATGGTTTCGGGAAATGTTATTGTCACTCGAACAGCCATCAACAATATTTATAGATAATGCGTCCTATCACTCTCGGCAAATTAACAAAATGCCAACGCAAGCCAGTAAAAAAAATGAAATAATAAACTGGCTCCGTAACAATGGCGAGGAGGTGGACGAGTCCCTATTAAAAGTAGAGTTACTTAAAATATTAAAAATGAGGAAGCAGCCTAAACGATACGTTATAGATGAAATGGCTGCAGAACATGGGCACACCGTCCTTAGAATTCCTCCATATCATTGCCAGTATAATGCCATAGAGCTAATATGGGCGCAAGTGAAAGGATATGCTGCGAGAATAAATACAACTCCTCCTTTCACCGCAAACAAAATGCTGGAGTTGCTTAAAAATGCGTGTGAAAATGTGACGCCTCATAACTGGGCGAGTGTCGTAGATAAGACGAAGAAAGAAATAATGTCTGATTGGGATCGCGATGTCGCATTTGACAACTTACCCATGCACTCATTAATAATTAGTGTTACTGGGGATACGAGTGACGACGACGCCGATTCCGACGAAACAGACGATTGTTTATAAATAAAAATATTAACAAATTACCTTTTAGTTGTTTTAATTATTTAATCCTTAAAGTACTATGAATTCCAACATGGTTTAACTGTTTATTACAAGTAGGTACTAAACATTTATTTTCGTTGTAATCATTGTAATTATTTTAAATTAAACTCTTATTAAAAGTCACTTCAATACGTATACCTTTATTCATATTAATTAATTTGCAGCAAATACATTCGATCCTAATATTGGGTACTATATTACGTTTAACTGTTTTCATTAGCATTTTAATGTAATTTTATTTCAAATGATTCCGATTGATTGATTCTATTCAAAATCGTTTTTGTTATCTGTGGTCATTCGTTACGAATGGCACAACTCTAAGTGGGCGTTACCCGTCAAGAAAGTATCTACTTTTATTTCAAAATATTGTTCTACTGTAATGTCGTACTTTATAGGCGTGAACTGTCAAAAATAAAATAAACGAATGGAAACAGTATACTTATTAGTGGATGCAGTTTTTGTAGTTTTTCAAGTTTTTATTTTTGCTGAAATTTATATATATATATATATATTTTAGTAAGCGTTTCGTATGAGTGTATTTGTACTCGTAGTTAGTTTGTTTGTGATAGCTTTGGGAATTCATATGAAAATAGTTATGCGATACAGTATATCAATATCGGGAAACTCGAGATTTTTAGACTCTACCTATCTTTTTGTCTCAAGCGTGATATTATCAAGATATTTTAGCAGTTATCATTGACACTAGTCATAGTAAAAACAGATTTTCCAAATTTTACTCACATTTCTGTCAAATAAATTATGATTTACTCGAAACTTGTTCGCACCAAAAAAGTTCTATATAACTCATGAGATCTGTAAGTACACATTCATCAAACAAACAACATTCAAAAACAGTCTTTAAAATTACAGCAATATTATAAATCAATTTTACATAGTGGGCAATAAAAGTCAATTTCCATTAACACTTTCATAATCAAAAGTTAATTTAAGGAATTATTTTGATTACTTTAATGGGGCATTTGGGAACATTACTGCTCGGTTTAATCATAACGTTTCATTCTCACGTATGGATGGAACGATAAAAACTTCGTAGACTGGAGGTAGTTATTATATGGAAATAATTCACAAGTTACATCTAAGAACGAGTTAAGGCACGTAGTTTGACACGCGTTACGGTTTTAATGTGCGATCTGGATAAGGATTCCGTACGTTTTTGGAACAATTAATTGGATTTCTTTGTTATTAGATTAATTTATTATTGATTCTATATATACACGCGCACAAGACGAATTGGTAAAGAAACTATATTTTAAACCTACAGGTATTACCACAAGACGTAAGGTATCATCTTATGGTACCGAGTAATTTCAATGGCTGCTTTGTTCCTCAAACGTTTTCGGTATTGGTAAAGACGCAGTCAATATCTTAAGGCTACAGGACCACAAGACGTAAGATTAAGTCTTATTTTACCCAGTACTTTCAATGGCTGTCTTGATCCTCAACAGCGGAAATAGTACACTCACAGGCAGTTTCTAGCATATAAAGGACATACTAACTAGAAAAGATAAACCAAATAAATAATTATGTAACATCCTCCGTGGCGCAGTTGTTGTTTAGACGCCGCGTGCGAAACGAGAGACCGCGGGTTCGATCCCCGCACCACGACAAATGTTAGTGAGGCCCACAAATATTTGTCTCGGGTCTGGGTGTTTCGTGAGACCGAAAAGTCTGTCGTAGCTTCTGATACCCACGACACAAGACTCGATCTAAGTGTGGGGTCAGAACTATGTATGTGACTGTTGGGTGTATTTTTTTTTTGAACCACAAGTGTGTGTTTCGGGTCTGTGTGCTTGTGAGACTGAAAAGTCTCGTAGTTTCTGATATCCACGACACAAGACTCGATCTTAGTGCGGGGTTAGGACTATGTGATGAATAATCCCACATTACTATTAACAACAACTGTTAAAACATCACTACCAGACGACAGATTAATAGAAAAGTTAGATTAAACGGGCCCCGCGGAACGATAACCTACGGGTGTTAATTACTGTGTCATAAACTAGTTAAACTTAATTGCGGGTTGCTATTGTTCTACATGACAGGTTCAAGGGTACGCTGACGGTGTAATTACATAATCGATACACGCTTTCACGCAAAAAATATTCGGGGAACAAAATAGTTTTTTGTTGTGAGTTCAAAACTGTGTTTGGTGTGTTGATGGATGAGTTTTAGATCAGTATTTTATTATACAGGGTATATCAAGACTGCGACCGAAAACGAAGGCGGTGGTGTTTTAGTCATTACAGACAAAATAAGCGACAGAGTTTTGTTGCATTTTTTTTTTAATATCGTCGTATTTGGATGGTAAATACCTAGTTTACGGTAAAATTATAATTTTAACTCTTAAGTACCATTGTGTTTTTAAAAATGAAAAGGTGTATGTACATTATTATTTTAGGAAAACGATGTATGTACTACCCAAATATGACGATGAGTAAAAAATTACAACAAAAAAAATTTCGTTAATTTATTGCAAAATTTTAGTTGCATTGTGTATGAAATCACTAATACTACCATCTGGCTTCGTTTTCGGTCGCAGTCTGGATATACCTGTATATTTATACTACTTTCAAACTCCTTTCTTCTTCTCTGTCAGTATCATTCTTGACAGAGTCGTCGTGGTCATCACTTCAGGTGTTGGTGGCAAGCTTCACTACATGTCGTCACTCCTCTGATAGCCGCCTTCCTCGTACATTCATATAATGATGATGAGCTTTTTACTGCCGTATTTATCTGATAAGTCCACCTCATAGGCGGTAATCCTCGTGGCCAGGGTACCCACCCTCAACCCTTTATAGCAGTATTTTTTGAGGCCCTTACCTAATCTCAGGTCAGCAATTCACGTGTGTATATATATATATATATATTTTTGTATTGTATCAGCCCATATACGACCCACTGCAGGGCACGGGCCTCGTCTACAATCGAGAGTATGATTGAGAGTGGTTAGGCTATATAGTCCACCACGCTGGCCTAATGCGGGTTGGCGGACTTTTACATACCATAGAAATTTATACAAATCGCTATGGTATGCAGGTTTCCTCACGATGTTTTCCTTCACCGTTATAGTGCGTGATGATTGACTATCAATACACAGATGACTCCGAAAAGTCAGAGGTGTGCCCTGGGATTTGAACCCGCGACCACCGTGAACATGTAGGCAGCCGCGTCTGGTCCGTTTACCAACAGGCCACCACGCACTTGGGTACGCACTTGTGTGCACACGCACGTGTGTATATTGTTTGTGTGTATTGTAGAGATAAACTTTATCTACTAAAATACAAAATAAGTGCCATTCCCAAGGTCCTTCTATTTGTAATTGGTGTATATGTTAACAATACATGAACGTACACACGTATAGCATTGCATCGTATTTTGATTCGCCGTAATTAGACTGCACGAAATGTTGTTATTGCTGCGATTATCTCGCGACTGCAACTGTAATGTTCTTATTGCAGTGCACAGGGACGAATGCGGTTTAATAAATGGGGCTCAGTAATTTCATAAAGTATCATAGGTATCAAAAACTACAAGAAAATTTCTCGGTCCGACAACACTCATACTCGATACAATTATTTTCTCTCTTCTATTATTAAACGAGAAATGTACTATATTTCGAAATCGGTTTTATGAATACTCGAAAAAATAGATTTTATCATACATTTTTTAATGCGTGAAATGTGATTGACGCTCGTCTGGTTGTATGTGTCGCGCCTGCCCATATGCAAGAGCAACTGCGCTCAAAACGTATTGATTGTATATAGATTACGCACTACACTGCTTAAAAAAACTGCTTTAAAACATTAGGTTTAAAGCTTCTTAATGCTTAGTATCACTGACGACAATGTCCTTAAAACTAAGACGTAATGGTTATTACTGCTTCGACATTGCGGCTTGGCGGTGAATATAAACAAAGCAGTAACTTCCCAGGCACACATACATGAGATAAACAATAACATACAAACCAGAATTTTTAATATATTAATATCATAATACTCTCTAATACTCATACATACTTCAAGCAAATATAATCATACATACATACATACATAGGTACATAACCACACGCCTTTTTCCCAGAAGGGGTAGGCAGAGGTGCTACTAGAACACCCACGTTTCGCCTTGTATATTCCGTCCCACGATGTGATAGGGGGCAAGCCTATCGTCATATCGGGCACAAATATAATCATACGAACAATAACATAAAATAAATGCTTCAGCCCCCCGTCCTTATTACGGCCCTGGTTGGATGTACTGTATGCGCGTCTTATGGCCGCTTCAGGCGACCCCAACAAGATATTATTTCGTTAATTGCGTTTTCATTGCGACTAAGCGAATGTTAGGAACCAAGATTAAACAAAAGACGGTTTGATTTTAGCGCTCTACTCCTTTGTGTAGGAGATATTGCGTTTTGTGAATATATTTCGCCTCGTTGGTCTAGTGGCTGCATTGGGTTGGAATCGTGAGGTCCTGGGTTTCAACTACAGGTCGGGCAACTTAAAATGTGAGTTTTACGATTTGAAATATCTCATAAGAGGTATTGGAATTTGTGCCCAGCCTGGCGACTGATTCGAACCCAATCACATGATGGGACGGAAATTTTGGGTTACTCTGGGTGGTCCTGCTATAGTCTGTCTTCCCTCCAGGCAAATAGGCGTGAGCTTATAATATACTATATGTCTATATACAAGATACCTCATACTATAATGTATAATGAAAGAAGCATAAAAAGGTTAACCAAAATGATCCTGGCACCTAACTTCATTAACCAGTAAAAAAACAGTAAAATAGAACTATATCGTTAACGCACGATTTAAGTATTAAAACGTGTTGAAGTTAAAGAGGTTTGCTATCACGGCAGTTCTAATTAACATTCGGTTTTATCACATCGGCCCACTACGGTTGCGGAGAGAACATCGTATGTTTCAAATTGTAGCTATGGGGGGCAGGTTTGAGAAAGTTGACGTTTTTTGTGGTATTACAAATAGATATACAGCAGATTAAACTAAGCACTAGTTCGTGTAATAACAAAAAAAATGCCTTTCTTATAATACGTATAATATAATCAATGTCTTTTACTATTCAAATGACCTCGCAAGCTAAATACTTAAATGATCGTCGGATCAGACTAACGTTTTTGACATCAATTTCAACTTGCTACGTCACGAATTCCTGTAAAAACGGTATTGACAGACAGACAGACAACAAAGTGATTCTTTAATGGCTCCGTTTTTTTTTTCGAAGTAGGTACTGAAATAAAAAAGTTATAATTAAGGAGTTGTCTATTTCATTTTTGTTACATAAAAATAATAAAAACCGATTAAACCATTCTTAGTATTAATGATCACAAAATCTCATCAATCTGTTAAAAAACTATACATTCTAAACTCAAATTTGAAATTAGAACGTTAATTTCCAAATCTGAACGTTTATTTCCAGTACAAGGCACAAAATACTTCCATTAAAAAAAAACAAATTGATTTTAAATATTTAGTACTAAACCGTTGTTCTCTCGATCCGATGTGTAAATAACCCTGCTCCGTCATAATGCAGGAGCTTTGGACACAGCTGTTTTCTACTTAATAACTCAGTTTATGGGTCTGTTGTCGTCTGGCTATTAGTTTTACGTGTCGCACTATCTTTACTGTGGTATTTACAAGCTGATGGGACGGATCTAATATCTTTCTCAACTAAGCTTGGACGTGGCGTATCTTAAACGATTACTTTTTAATTCATTATTAGTTGTTACACACATTTCATTAAGAAGTAATATGTTCAGATTAGTTTCGTTTAAAACCAAATGTGAGGTTTTCGTAAAGCTTCAACTTAAATGAAGATTAGGGTTATAATGGACAAACCTTTTGAAGTAATTAGGTCTTGCAATTTAATACTAATTGATATAGGAATCTCAAATCGGAATTTATTTAAACAAAGATCTCACAATTTGCAATTCACGTGTGCTATAATGGACCAAGGAAGAATGGATCATTAACTAGCTTCATTGAGGTAACAGCGAACCTAAAATGGATGTGCACGTTTTTGCATAGTTCAGGATCTTAAAGCGTCAGACATCAGACGATCTAATAAAGGTTACAGGAAGTCACTGAATTAAGGCTACTCCTAACATGTGAAATTCCTTGAAGAAGGCTTTAAATGTTAAACCAAAATAGTCCAAAAAAAATATGCTCAGTTAATATTTTATGAGCAAAATTCTACCCGGAAGGCCGTATGTACTAGTAAATAATACAACAAATACATACACGCTAAAATTAATATTCTAATACAAATTTTTAATAATCTGTGCAGCGGTGTTGCGGTGGTCCCGTCTCGCGGGCAGGTCATAAAAATAATTTAATGCCAACGGCGGCATCATTAGCGCTAGTGCTGCCATCTGCCGGCGGCGCGGCTAATGCACGCGAAACACACGCGGGGGAAATAATGCATCTCTATTTCATAAATTATCCATCTAAACGCGACGGAGAGGCGAGATACGGGGACTTTTATAAAATTTTGAATTTAGAATAAAGTTGTCTAGTGTTATGGTTTAGTGTTAAACTTCACAATCGTCTGACAAAATTAGACGCATCCTTAAAGCGATGATGTAAGCGGAGACGACTACTGGCCGCAAGTATATGTGGTAGAGCCACGGTGTTGTCAGTCATAAGTCATAATTCAGCATGAATGGGCAGGCTCATCCGGATTAGTACCACAGTCTCACAGGAAATCGACGTGACGCAACAGCTTTGCTGTCGCGTTTCATTCGGTGAGTGAGATTACCGGATGCCCAATACCCCTTTCCTCTTCCCATCCTTTTTCTTTCCCGCTCCCCTCTTGATTTTAGGGCCGGCAACTCATATATGATCGAAGCGTCGTACTCGTAGATGGTTATGAGCGGCAGTGATCACTTGCCATCAGGTGATCTGCTTGCTCGTTTGTCGGACCTATCCAATAAAAAAAAGGTAAGTTTCCTGTCATTTCCCTGCTGCAGGTAATAATTGCAAACAAAGATCTAAGAAATCTAGTTACATATTTGCAGATTTTACGCAGAATCACCTTCGATGTTTTTGGCAGAATGATAGGAGCTTAATCCAAGATGATGAATTGACTACGGGTTTGGTAGACAATTCAATATTACTATATTTTTTATTTATTTATTTCCTTTATTGTACACTATATAGGCTTAACAAAAAATATATTACATAGCAGTACAAAAGGCGGTCGTATGGCTCGATGCAATTTCTTACCGCCTACCTTGGGATGGAAATAAGAGAGGGCAGTCTACAGTGTACCAATAGCTTAACTCATAAAAAAAGTCACAAACAATATAATACAAAATATAATATATTAGTCAGATAGATAACTATTTTTCATCAATTAACGGCTCATTCGCCGTAATCACCCATAAAAAAGGTATCAAACTGATCATATTCCAGCAGAAATATTCCATTATAGCAATCGATACGGCAATGTACAGTGAAAGCCATATCTTTCAATTAAAACGCATCACTATGCAAATGGACGGCGTCGCGTCGCGCCAAACAAATATCCATATTAGTGAAGTTCAATGCTGAAATCGTTTGACCTCGGTTATAGCTATATTGGCGGTTTCAGTTTATCAGTTGTAGATGACGGAGGTTGCATAAAGGATGTTGCATAATTGATATGCATCAACATATTGTAGGAATCTAGCTACGCATATTATTCTTTTTTTTATTTATATGGTAAGCGGCTACCGCTGCCCATAGACCCCTGCAGTGCCAGGGGTCCAGCACAATAAAGTCGCTGCCTACCTTAAGGAAAGTACTCTCTTGAAACCTCGTTTGAAGAAGGACAGGTCATAGCGTTCAGGAAACACGGATGCAGGGAGTTCATTTCAGAGCTTACACAGCTTCCTTTATTTGCTTTTGAGTCGCCACACTTATCATTGGCAAATTATGAGATTTTCAAATTGTAGAATTCATTCATACTGCTGAGGCGTTATCCTGATTCCAGGGTCCGCCTTCCGGCTGAGTCTTCTCCATTTCGCCTTCGGCATCCTCAATAGTAAGGCCATTGACTCTCATATCTGAAAAATGATTTAGAATAATAATATAACTACTAGTTTACAATCGTCTAATGTCATTTTTTTATTAACACACCTGATCTCAGCCAAATCATGTTTTTTATATCGAAGGCTTTGAAGAATCGAATCCAACAGTGTTTACAGCTAACTTATGAGTCATGATGCCACTCGGGTAATGCGACAATTCGTTTTGACGTAAACATATTTCTTATATATTTTAACTATAAATGATAATTTTGAAACTGTTGCCGAATCGCCCTGATGTTTAGCCGAGTTAAATTAACAGTTTTATAAGTCAATCTTCGCACAGAGACACAATTATTTGACAAAAGTAATTGTTGTTTTATTTCAAAAGTATCTGTGTCGAATCCAAATATTTTAAGATCTAAATATTTTTTAGTGTCTGACATTTATGACTATAGGATCAGAACTCTGACAATTGGACAAAAGTTATAGTTAATCTCAAGGCGTTACTCGTATAAGTATTAGATGTAATATCGTGCAGAGAGTATCGCCCTGTCACGATTTGGTCATTAATATCGTGTTGAGGTGACCATTAGGGGGGCAGCGTATTGTTCGTTACGAGCTATTGAGATGAGATTCCAAATCTTTCAGGGGTCAAGAGTGTTTGTTACTGAGTTCACAATTAGGTTCTAATATATTTTTATAACGTAATTGTTAGAACAACATACAGCAACAGCTTACTTAATAAAACAGCATTAAAAGGAATTTCATTAAAAGTACATAAAACAAACTACATTCATACAATAAATACCAGGAAGTTAAATAAAAGTCAAAACATTCACTCGATATGTACACATGTTCGGGCATTGACATCATTCAATTTAATTCAAATTAACCAATGATTTTTAATATATAGGTCATAAAATAACATCTATTGTATAGCAAGTAGCAACCCTCAATAGATACTAAATAGTGACACCAGATTAGGCACAAGTCAAACGAAATGAACGAAGTATTTCATAAGCTGCTTTTCCTTATAACAGCGGGTTAAGTAAATCGACCATAAGGAGCTCACACAAGTCGGACAAAACTTGGCTGCATTAAGGCTGCTCTACACCTAGAACAAATATTTGTTTAAGGTGGTTTTTATTGGTGGTATGATATCGCTCGGATAGCGACCACCGTCCACAAAATAATACCAACAATAGACTCAAGAATATCTGCTGCGTTTGGGTTGGGGCTTTGTTATAAGAATATATAATAATAACAACACCTCCAGAGGCTCTCAATTGGTCGTTGGGTTAAGAGCTAGATCCAAAAGTGTTGCTGGACACGGCACGCATAGTGAGGAGGTTCCTCACTTTGGATCCCTAACCACCTGTGGCTTGGGTCTTAAGCCTCCCACTGAAGGTTTAAATTATATTGTATTTTTAAATATATTATGTATAAAAATGAAAAAAAATACACTTACATAATAATAATAATCTTTACATACATACATAAACACACGCCTTTTTCCCAGAAGGGGTAGGCAGAGGTGCTACCAAGGACACCCACGTTTCGCCTTGTATATTCCGTCCCACGATGTGATAGGGGGCGAGCCTATCGCCATATCGGGCACAAATTCCTGACTCCGGGCTGATAATGAATAGAAAAATCCAATATCACTTTGCCCGACTCGGGATTCGAACCCGAGACCTCAGCTTTGCAATCGTACCGTAGTACCACTACGCCACCGAGGCAGTCAATAATAATCTTTATTCGCACGAAATAATTGGATGTAGACACAAAGTATAACATGTAAATTTGGATTGAACAAAAAGAGAATTGAATGATTGTCGTTGAACACCTGTGTCCAAATTAAGAGTTAACTTAATAAACTTAAGCGTTATGTCATTAATATGCGTTTGTATGATTCCGAGGACGAAATAAAATAATTTTATCGAGTGGTGTGTGGATAGCACTCGTACCTATTCTATTTGAATAGCAATACATAGCCTTATTACTGCCATTCTTCATCTTCAAACACCAGGTTTGTTCTCCACGATCTCTTGACTTACATGAACAATATCCCATGACATCAGGGATATTCCAAATGATCCTTGGAAGTAGAAAAACAAGCTTCACAAGTTAGCATTAAGTGTGACCGCGAGCTAGCGAGTAAGCTCGCAAAGCCTTATTGCGCGGATCCTAACTCGACGAGATGAGAGGTTTTATCGTTTATTTTCCCCGCAAGTGCAATAATAACTATTCCTTGCGTTTAATGCTGCTGTTGGCTCAGCAATTTGCTATATTACCGTGATTTTTTCGCTATTTATAAGTTTTCATGTTTATTTACCTTTGTTGTGGCGTCTAGTGGGACTTAGATTTAACGGTCTAGACTAAGATGCACTTATAGAAAACGCCTTTTGATAATAAGTTATAACAAAACACGTAACGGCTGTGGTTTTAATCCCGTATTAAGAAAGAGTATTCTTTGATATCAAGAACTAGAGTTTTTGGTCTCATAAATACTCAAACCCGATATGACTACTTGTTAATCTCAAAAATGTTTTATTTATTTCCAAACACTAACGTAAAGCGACAGCTGGCCCTTTCGTTTGGTGATTGAGAATACTGCTGAAGATATCGCTTTCTTTCCGCCATACTTTTTATTTATTTATTATCATAAGACACACCAACAGCAAAATAGACAAAACATGCAAATTAAACTTATACACTTTTAGACCTAGTCTACTTGCCAATTATAGGCGTGAAACAACATTGATAATAGAAATTAATTATACAATAAAATAATTCAACATAACAATAATAAACTTAAAAGTAAAATACCTGCAGAATAGAATAACGATATTATTAAATATATTGAACTTATACTTTTTCCAAGTGCGTGGTGGCCTGTTGGTAAACGGACCAGGCGCGGCTGCCTACATGTTCGCGGTGGTCGCGGGTTCAAATCCCAGGGCACACCTCTGACTTTTCGGAGTCATGTGTGTATTGATAGTCAATCACCACGCACTATAACGGTGAAGGAAAACATCGTGAGGAAACCTGCATACCACAGCGATTTGTATTAATTTCTATGGTATGTAAAAGTCCGCCAACCCGCATTAGGCCAGCGTGGTGGACTATATGGCCTAACCACTCTCAATCGTACTCTCGATTGTAGAGGAGGCCCATGCCCTGCAGTGGGTCGTATATGGGCTGATACAATACAAAAAAAAATACTTTTTCATTCTATACACCCGTCACACTCCGACGGTAACACACCTAAGATTCAACTGAAGCCTATGTATTGTCATGGGCGGTGGTAGTCACTTACTATCAGGTGAGCCAAATATAAAAACATACTTTATAAATTCATAATTAATTTTAAACGCAATGTAAATATCATTCCGAATAAATATAAAATGAAAGCAAGAAACAACAATTATTCCAACGATAATCCAGACAAGTATTACAAAGTTAATAAAGTGTGTGCTTAAGCTAATAAAATATGTTTAGAAAGTGAGCCGTAATACTGGTAAAAGTTTAAATACATGAAATTAGTGGAGAAGTGGCATTAGAAGTTGGCAATTCATCGGTGGCCTCTCGGCAGAATACGGCTTAACACGTTTCCATTTGCGTACGATTTTATTCTAATATACTGATGTCGTTAAAGGGTTACATAGCAGTTGTTAATTTTGTTGCTTAGCTTACTGAAGACCATAAGTTAGTCGGTGCTAGGATATTCGTGTTTGCTCCGACAGTGGTCATCGTGCACTACGGTGGGAAACGCGTCATAGTATCGTGCATGTCATTATATCGTGCCATATAAAAAATATGGAAAACCATTTTTTCGTGGGGCCAAATATGTATTTATAAACAGCACACATCGCTAAATTATTTTAAGAAACGCATAAAAATCATTCCAAACGACCAAACTGTCACAATTTCAGTATTTTTTTAAATATATTTTCTTAATTTAAATTTAAATATAATAAAAACATACTGAGGAAACCTGCCTATCATAACGGTTTGCAAGGATTTCTATGGTATGTAAAGTCCGCCAAACCGCATTAGGCCAGCGTGGTGGACTACGAGTATATGGCCTAACCACTTTCAATCGTAATCTCGATTGTAGAGGAAGCTCGTGCCCTGCAGTGGGACGTATCTGGGCTAGTACAATACAATAAAAAAGGACTAGTCCCTAAAAATCTTTAAAAAACTGTAATGATATATTTCTGCGGACTGTGCCCCGTGATAAATTGCTTCTATGTTAATTTAATGTCTCATCTATCTGTATAGCATTGTGTTCATTGCAAGGAAAGATAGCAACAACCTAGAGAAGCTCATTGTGACCGGCAAAGTAGACGGGAGAAGGCCTCGTGGTCGCAACCCAACACGCTAGTCTGATCAGATCCGCACCACTTTCAACATTACAATATATAGCGCCTTTCACACCGCCGGAGACAGAAGCAAATGGAGACAGCTCGTCTGCGAGAAAATGATACAGAAGGGAGATCACAACCCTCAATAGTGAGGAATACGACGCATGGAGGAGGAGAATCTGTATAGTACTAACAAAACACGTATCATATACAACAATGGACACAAGCCCTCAGTTCTTCTTGGTTAATAACACGGTTTACGACGCAGTGACGTTTGCTATTAGTTTTATGCCCTACGTTTAAGGTTTATTAGTGGGTGCACAATTCACCGAGTTATTTCACACATGGCAATGTCTAGACGCTACAAATACTAGAAAACGCTTTTACTCCGTGCAATCTGTATATACTGTTGTTTCTTGGCTCACCTGGGTAAGCGATTACCGCCCATGAACTTTTACATCATTTGGATTGTAATTTGATTTATTGCGTTGTACTGTACTGTACTGTATCAGCCCAGATACGTCCCACTGCAGGGCACGAGCCTCCTCTAAAATCGAAACTATGATTAAGAGGGGTTTGGCCATATAGGCCACCACGCTGGCCTAGTGCGGGTTGGCGGACTTTCATACCATAGAAATTCTGCAAATCGCTTTGGTGTGCAGGTTTCCTTCACCGTTATAGAGCGTTGTGATTGACTAATGACTATCAACTGTGAAGTGCGTGGTGGCCTCGTGGTATCGGACCAGACTCGGCTGCCTACATGTTCACGGTGGTCGCGGGTTCAAATCCCAGGGCACACCTCTGACTTTTCGGAGTTATGTGTGTATTGATAATCAATCACCACGCACTTTAACGGTGAAGGAAAACATCGTGAGGAAACCTGCATACCGTAGCGATTTAAAAGAATTTCTACGGTATGTAAGTCCGCCAACCCGCACTAGGCCAGCGTGGTGGACTATATGGCCTAACCACTCTCAATCGTACTCTCGATTGTAGAGGAGGCCCGTGCCCTGCAGTGGGTCGTATATGGGCTGATACAATACAAAAAATGACTATCAATACACATTACACACATGACTCCAAAAAATCAGAGGTATGCCCTAGGATTTGAAACCGCGACCACCGTGAGCATGTTGGCAACCGCGTCTAGTCCGTTTACCAAAAGGCCACCACGGACTTCGTTGCACGCAAATGTGTTGCAAGGATCTTAAGAGGGGAAGGGGATGGCAATAGAACGGGACAAAGAGTATTGGGCCTCCGGAAATGTTACTAAGCCAGCGAAATTCCATAGTAAAACTATCGCTTGACTTATACTTTCCTGGTCGAATTCCTATTGTATAGTAACCTAAGATACTACAGTACGTCTATCACTTTTGTTTACGCAAAATTCCCAAATAAGCCCGTAAACTTGCTTTATGACAAAACGCGGGGGTAATTGAAAAAAGACCCACCTTCTCTCATTTTACTAACAATCCGGTAATAAAAGAACTTTATACAACGCACAATAACCAATTTGCGAAGGAAAACACCGTTCCCGAATATAGCCCATTGACATAAATAAATCATTATTCTGCCGCCCCTCTCGCGGCTTACAGCGTTATAGTCGAATTTCAAAACGAATTTTCATTGTAGTACGCCACAAAAGAAAAACGCCCGACTATATTTGAGTTGCTTTGTTAAAAATTAATTTGATACCTTTATCTCGAATTTCTGGAGGATATTATTTTTTGTGTTCTTTTTAACGACAGGTAAAAAATTACGAGGTACAAACGCTCGCTAAAATATTGCTTTACATTACCTGTATGTTTATTGTGCATTTTCATATTGATGTAGTTGGTATACTCGTAAATGGGATCTTTTGAGTAGAATGGTATCTCCACTCCACAGAATACTGGCTTTTGTATTCTGTTCGCTTAGATTGCTGGAGTCCTAAAATCTCTCATCTATTGACTATTTATCTTCTCTTTGTCTTTCTTTTCCTATCATTAAACGCGTCGCTTTAACAATCTTAGTATTTACTGAGGGATAAGTACATATTGCAACTCGTTTTCCTTACCCGGTGTGGCACTCGTTTGTAAAGGCTTTTAAAATGGACAATATATGTAACTAAATTATGACGTAAACCATGCTGATAGAAAGTGATTGGTCATATTTAATTGCACCATTCAAATTATGCACTGCATATAATGCGTCATGCCAGGTGCAAATCGAACCCCGCAGACATAAAAGACTTTTCAAAAGAAAACTTAATACATAATGGACCCGTAAGAGATGTTTTCAAACAGAAAAAGTACATACAGTCGAATTGAGAACCTCTTCCTTTATTGAGGTCGGCAAAAACATATCCAAATTGAATTTCCCGACCTAGGTTTTGAAACGAAGGCCTCACAACTCACAGTCGAAACACTACCCCAACGAGTTAACTAAAACACCTAACACCGATTCAACAACCGCACGTAACTCGGGAAAAATTAAAACTATTAAGACGCAATTACGTATAATGAAACCGCTACATTGTTAGGGCCAAGTTCTGTTATCGCGCAAATTATGGGTCCAATTACTCGACTCGTTCGACAAGTTGCAGCTTACTCTCTCTTCATTACTTGCTAACCGTGCTTATTCGCGATTCGGTACGTGGAGTTTATTTTATTTTATTTAAAATAATATAGATTAAATATAATTAAATACTACATTATCCTCTACAGTTTTCACAGATTACAATAACACATAAACAAAAACAAAGGTACGCACCTACACCCAGAAAACATTAATAAAAATTATTAACATTGCTCAATAGTGCATATGGTTATTCGTTATTAGTTATTGGTTTGATCTTTTGCTGTTTCAAATCTTCTTATCTGCCTGGATAGCGAAGACAGTGAGTATCATTTTTGTCAGCCTTCTTGTGGCTGCAGCGACCCATAAGCCATCCTGGACGATATTCACAGTAACTTCCTGTTATCACTGTACATTACAGTGGAAAACGTATTGACAAACGAAAATAGGTAATGATGATAGAGCTTGTGTATGACCAATTTCGAGCATGACATAATGGTGTTAACTGTTAACCAGCATATTTCATCGATGTTTAATCTGCAGTTTTACGACCTCGTAATAATCTGTATACTACAAATAGTAAAAAATAGCATATCCACTTTTTAGCTAGCTTTTTGTTTTATTTGCTAGTATTTATTTATTTACTATGCAAACGTTCTGATGATGACCACTGTTGTACAAACAGTCTTTTGTTTTTAAAATAATATCCAAAACATACCCCATTGTGAAATGTGAACCAATTTGAAATTCCAGCCGGAAAATGTTACGAAAAAACAAAACATTGTTACAAAAAAAAACTAACAGTTATTTTCGTCCTTTTATCGTATCCAAAAGTGTACCGGATCAAAACAATCGTTCGTTCACAAAAGACCGATTTGAGAGGGGAGCGAGCGTAAAATTTTGTATGGCGATAACCCAGCCGGGGCCGCTTCAAACTAATATCAGTTTGTTATATCTGTTTAACAATGTGAATGAATTTTGTGTTCAGAGTGTTGTGTTTATGCTAGAATATGTTATGGGGATTATGCTCGGCATAGTATCTTAAGAACTACGTGTTATAGAGCGTAACTACTATATATAATAACCCATTCAAGAAAATACATATTCGTACAGAGATTTCTTAAAATGAATGCAGTTTCTTTGTAAGATATATTTAAATTGAAATACGTACACTCACACATGGGGGTGTAGTAGGTAAAATTATTATTAGTGTTAAACATATTTCGCTGGGTTCATTCCCGACCTAAGATTTTATAATGCGCAATCCTATCGGGGGTATACATCCAGTCTTGGGCAATTCATATTAGAATTACAAATCAAAAATCTCACACAAAGTGTAAGTGAGAGTTGACTGAGATTCGAACCCAGGTCCTGGGTGTATAGCCAATATTTATGTCGCATTTCGTGCCTAGCCTGCGTATTTCCGGCTCCGATCAAGACCGGCATAAGTGTGTCTACGGATACTCTATCTAGACTTCATTGCATTTATTTACAAGTCGCTTGCAGTCACTTTATTGGGCCAATATAGAAAGACCAGCAATACGCCGATTCTCATCCTATCATAGGGCAAGTTATTATAATAAATAATAATAAATACAACCAACAGTCACATACATAGTCTTGACCCCACACTAAGACCTAGTCTTGTGTCGTGGGTATCAGGAACTACGAGAGACTTTTCGGTCTCACAAACTCTGTTGACACAAATATTTGTGTCGGTGCGGGGATCGAACCCGCAGCCTCTCGTTTCACAGCCGGCGTCTAACCAACTGCGCCACGGAGGCTGTCATTGTATTGTCGGCAATGAACGTAAGTTGGCAGCTCATTCGTCAGCATAAGGCATAAAATTAATACATTGCAAATATGACGAAATTCGAAACATTAATTAATTTCTCGAACATCGTTATACAAATATTTGCCATTGACTAGACATTCTAGCCAGTAACCCCTCATTTACCGTACTCAATATTACCAAATACCAATATCAAAATTTGCAGTTGTACCTACTAGTCAAATATCAAGTTGATGTGTGTCTAAACGTTGGTTGCCGGCGGGTCCGGTGAACCGGCGAGACCGACTAAACGGCAACTCCGGTGGAAGCCGGCGGGTCCGGAGAATCGGCGCGGTTTGGCCGACAGGGGGCGCCACGTACGCAGGTGAAACTGTCAGCTGTCCGGAAACTGAACATTTTGCTAATTATTCTTTTACTGCTCTTCGATAAAGGGTTGCTGTTCGCTTTTTACGTGACGACGCGACGTTTGAAAAATGTGTTTTTATTTTATCACGGAATTTATTTGTAAATATTTAATATAATTTGTATTAGATATTAATGGATTTTTGAAGATTTTATTATTTATGATACTTAAGTTTCCATTATTATTGTAGTAGTGTTTTTTAATAACAGGTAGATTAATATGTTATATTTCTTGAATTCACGTTATGAATGTCAAATTATGTTTCCACTAATTCTTTCACAGTTTAGCATCGCGATATTAAATAAATGTTGCCACCGGATCTAACGCGGCTCTGTCTGGGAAGAACCGGCGAAACAAAATTCCCATTATCTTTTTAACAGTCCAACATAGTAGTACGAGAGGGTTCCGTAGCTCGCCTCGCCACTCCCGATAAGAGCTTATTTATACACTTTGAGAAAGCTTACACCCTTTCGACAATGAATGAAATGTTAATTAATTGCTTACTTTTATGTAACAAGGATATTTAATTGTATCCGTTACAAATAATTCAAATAGTATAGATACGTATAAAAAACATTTGTTTTGTTTTTGAGACCGAAAAGTCTCTCTAAGTTCCTGATACCCACGACACAAGACTCGATCTTAGTGTGGGGTCAGAACTATGTATGTGACTGTTGCGTGTGTATCGACTTGTATCTACATTAATTTTTGAACGGTATGAGTACTGTTTTTACTATATGTATTAGACTGCCTCGGTGGCGTAGTTGTGCTACAGTACGATCACAAACCTGAGGTCTCGGGATCGAATCCCGGGTCGGGCAAAGTGATATTGGATTTTTCTATAAATTACCAGCCCGGAGTCAGGTACGTGTGTCCGAGAGGGCGATAGGCTCACCATCTATAACGTCGTGGGACGGAAAGTAAAACAAAAAACATAAATGTCTGGGTTGCATCTCTGCCTACCCCTTCTGGGAAAAAGGCGTGAGTTTATGTATGTGTATGTACAGTATCTGTTTTATAGCTTAATTTCGTCATGTCCTTATCACTGATCGCAACGTCCTATCTATTTTTGTTATTTTCAGAACTAACATATTTATAAAACAAAGAAAAGTATTATCTGTCCGCTGTTAAAGGAAGCGCACATTTGCATATGCTAAGAATAGTGATACGAAACAAACTCCCATCGCTTTCTTTAGTTTACTGAGTTTTCGTGCTATTATATAGACGTATGTATTTAAAAAAAAACTTATGCCTCTATTTAGATGTGGTATAATGCTTATTCTAAAAGCAAAAGTATGGCAAGAGGAACTATATCAATAATAGACATAAAAAGAAACAAGATTAAAAAGTAAGACAATAATGTTATCAATAAATAAAATAAAAACTGAAGTGTGATAAAATATTATTGTAACATTAATTTATTGATACAATTCCCAATGAATGATAGAGCAATAAAATAATATTTTATTCTAGCCCTCATTCATCATCATCATCATCGGCCTTTTATTGTCCACTGCTGGACATAGTACACATTAATGAATCAAAATAAAACATTTAATTATACAATATTATTCCAAGATTTTTATACCTATGTATGTATGTCTGACACGACAAGAATCGCTACAATACTTTGTTGTTTTGAGTTTACATAAGCAGCGGTGACCATCTACCATCATGCAATCTGTCTATTTATTTGCTCCAAGTCCGTAGACAAAAAAATATCCCGAACTTTTTTCGTTAACTAAAAATTCCTAAGTAGAATGTTTTTGTGTACGCCCGCTTGAGTCAAAGATTCGCACGTTTTCTAACGACATCACAAGATCCATTTGTCATTGTCAGTAATATGAACTGATGAACACCAAATTACTGCCTCGGTGGCGCAGTTGTACTACAGTATGATTGCAAAGCTGAGGTCTCGGGTTCGAATCACGGGTCGGGCAAAGTGATATTGGATTTTTCTATTCATTGTCAGCCCGGAGTCGCGAATTTGTGCCTTATATGGCGATAGGCTCGCTTATCACGTAGTGGGACGAAACATACAAGGTGAAATTTGGGTGTGCTACTAGCACATCTGCCTACCCCTTCTGGAAAAAAGGCGTGAGTTTATGTATGTATGAATAAACACACAAATAATGATTATTGATGATGGTTATCCTTCATAAATGGATACTCTATTTCAATTACATTAACACCAAGCAATCACGTACATTGCAGTCACATTGCAATTATAAATAAGTCATACAACCCCACAAACCTCACATAGCCATACATTTATTCCTGGATTTCTTCTCCACGCTCTGCTTAAGTGATATTAGTTGGGCTCGGACAATGGTGTGGCCACCAACAATATCCGATGTGTGGACGCTGGATTACACCGGCTGTCTGAGCCCGTCTGCGTGTACTATGGGAGAATTTCTAAAGGGTATAGAAGGGGATACACGGAATATTTGTAGGATAATAATTGTATTTTGTTGTAGGGAAATACATTTATTCATACCATATTTTAAGTATCCGTGGTGCAGATGCTTAGACTCTGGCTGTGAAATGAAAGACCGCGGGTTCAATCCTCGCTCCGAGATGAATTTTTGTGTTATCCACAGGCATTTGTTTCTGGTCTGGGTATTTGTGAGACTGAAAAGATTGTAAAGGTAAAATTGCCTAGCAGAATTGTTTAATCCGTAACATCTGATATGTAAGTATTGCTGGGTATTTTTGTCCTTAATAATCGCAATCCAACATAAATAAATATATCTGTGCATCACCTTCTAAAGTAGTAAAACTGCCTAATAATCCGAATTCAAATTTAATAAAGACCTCTAATAAGCTTCTAAAGTGCAAAATGCCAAATAGAATTGTTTATCCCGTAACATGTGATGTGCATGTGTTTTAGGGAGCGTCGGCGAGCAGGTTCCGTCTGTCGGCCAAACATATCGCGTTGTCGCATATCGGCCTCCGGTGTGCCAACCCTATTACTGATGTCGTAACTTGTAGACATTATGTCGAGCAGTTTGTAGGGTTGGTAAAAATATATGATTTTATTTTTTTGTTTAATAGTAGTAAAGGTTTGCTAAGTATTTTGAATATAGCATAAATCGCCTAACTTGATATGACAACTGTTACGCTTGATTGCAATTACAGGGCTTTTCAAAGGTACACATGAAGTTGTAGGAAAAATCACTACGTTCTAGTACACATCTATTGAGGGAATGACGCAGCAGCCCAAAAGTCACTCTTAGTTTTATCGAGAATGTCAGAGCTGGCCGGCGGTCAATATGGTTTTTATAATAAAAAAATGCAAACCGCCCAGGTGACATTCTCGATAATGTGGACTGCCGCGCCATCACTTTACACAACCTTCTATCAAAAATCTACCGGTAACAACAACATTAAAATCGACGTGAAGTAACAAGTTTGCTTTCGTATTTTGTGAGCTTGTTGAAAGGTCTTCCTTTCCTCAACATCTGTAATTCTAAGGCTCACAAGCATAAAATTATTGCGTGAAATAATGATAGAAAATTTTTCATGGTTACTGAGATGCAAGGATCTTAATATGTAATTGGAGTTCACTGCGCTTACTATCAGAAGCATTGTATTAATTTAGTCACATCTATCAGTACCTGAAAAAAATCTCCAGCTTTGTTCCGATTTGCTGACAGTAAAGTAGTAGAAAAAACTTGTATTAATTACATGGAATCATATATTTTTGTTGTAGCTCTAACTACACGTTTTCTTACTACCAATTGATATAGAATATGAACAAACTTTATTGATTGCAAGACTTGTAACTTCTCAGGCAACTTGTAAGTAAATATTCGTTATAGTTTTCCAGCTCTGCCAGACGATGAATTTTGTAATATGTACATACATACGAGTACATACACAAGCTTGCGCCTTTTTCACAGAAGGGACAGGCAGAGGTGGTACCAGGACATCCACGTACTGTCTTGTATGTTCTATTCCACGATGTGATAGGCGGCGAGCTATCGCCATATCGGGTACAAATTCCTAACTCCAAACTGATGATAAATAGAAAAATCCAACATCACTTTGTCCGACCGATTCGAACCGATTTCATGTACAATCCCCACAAATCATTATCATGTCGCAGTGTGCATGACGTGTAAATCAATTAGGCCTAGGTTCCTCTATTACAAACGTAATTAACGCTTTGAATGCAGTAATACATCGCCAGCAATATTGGATATATGATGGACACGATCGAGGATTAAGGGCTAGTTTCTTTAAGGTTCAGCTGTACTAAGTATCTATGACGACAGCTTTAATTTTGACAATCAATACATCCAAAACAATACATCTAGCTAATATTAGTTTATGCAACTGAGCCTTAAGGTTTATTTTCAGCCAGACATCAAATCATATCATCAATCGTTCACATAATAGTCACCGTAGCCCAAATAGATCACAACTGAAAAATAACAATAAAATCCTATACAGGGATCTAGAAGGAATCAAGACCGCTGCCCAAAACGAAGCCAGGTAGTAGTTTTAGTGACTACAGATACGATGCGACTAAAATTTTTGCAAAAGAACACGACGATTTTTTTTATGTTTTAAATATCAGGCGGTAAATCCATAGTTTTTACTAAAATTATATTTTAAAGCCTTGTGTGCTATAGCGTCTTTACAAATTAAAGGATGTACATATTTTTTTAGTAAAATGTATGTAGTTACCACCCAAATACAATAATAAGAAAAAATAACAAAAACAAGTCGTCGCTTTTTTATGCTAAAATATTAGTTGTATTGTGTCTAAAGTCACTAAAACTACCACCTGGCTTCGTTTTCGGTAGTAGTATTGATATACCCTGTATATATCCTTACTAGAGATGATATCGACAGTTTTAAAAATAGCCGCTCCGATGCCGTACGCGGAAATTGAACGGTGGTCTGCGCTACTATTGTGCTGCGGCGTCGCCGGCGCCAACGCCCACGAACACTGCCATATCTATATTAATATTTCTAGTTATTTTATTGACGTGTGAAATGCATTGAGAGCTATCGGAGTTTGTGTTCTATTTTAAAGGATATTTTGTGGAGGTATCAAGATATACATATGTATTATGTATGTCACATTGGTGGGTATTTTTGCACAGTTATCAGGTGTTGGTCACCTGGTCAATACTAGAGTAATTGATACTGCGAAGACTGACGTCACAAGTATGAATCAAGGGTTACCCTCTGGATTCCTCTAAGTTCGTGGTCATAACCATTTCCAGCCACTGGTAGTCCACTGCTAAATAGAGGCTCTCTTGAAGGGTTATCATAGAACGTGAATAGTTGACTGAATTCAGTTTAGAAGTTCCCGATGTTCGTGCGTATTTGTACTTAATCACCGCTCAGTTTTACGCTGAAAAGGAATTTTCCCAGAGATGTCCACAGAAATTTCATAAATCCGCGCTACTACAAGGTAGATAGGTAAATATAGTCGCTAAAAATATAACAGAAAATAAAAAAAGATCGTCGACCGCGATCCATCATAATAAATTTTATTACCTTTCCTTATTATTTCGAGAATTCATTTTGTATCCAACTATAAAACTCTAATTTCGATGTCATCGCATAATGGATTGGAGCGTCTGAGACCTCGAAGCAAAATTTAATATTATGTTCGAAGATCTCTGAGGTAAAGAGAGGTAGGACATCGAACGGGGTTAGACTGAATGGAGGAAAGCTGTTACGATCAAATTGACAGTCTCGAGATCGGTTTACAGATGTCGTTTACATTACTGAGAGTGGAGATAGACACTCCAACTTCAAAGCATTGGTTCAGACTGATTTCGAAAGTAATACTAGATAGTAATTGAGTGTAAATATCAGGATTGGATTTCAATAGAATTTTCTTTCAATATTTTAATGGCGTACAGAATTTACAGTTCAGAAATCACAAGCAAACAAACGATGAATAAATTATAATTAATACACACGGTATTTGAAGAATCGTATTAGCTTTTGAGTATAAAACGGTGGAAAGGATAAAAAAATACACATAAATAATTATTAAGAAAGAAAATGAAATCGTCGTATTTAGACAGAACGAAACAATCCGACAATGAATAAGATTAAGATTAAATTAACAAGTCAATCAACATAGTGCGTAGAAACAATACTAGAATTTTCACATTGCATCAACTGAAAAATATTAAAATAATTAAATCTGTAAAACCTGAAATAAGCAAAAGCCAAAAATGAAATAATTTATCGGTTGCCTACCCAGCAATATACCCTAAGTCTACTACGATTGTCGTGGGATTGTGAATTGTGAAAAAGTCACGAATCTGAGCGTTTTGTCTAGACGAGAGATGACGAGAGGCGCCCGCTGCACGAGAGGACGACACTAAGCCCGTGTTATTAGATTTTGATGAGTTGTTGACGGCCATTTTAAAACTTTTATATAGACATACTAGAATTTCATTGCGCCATTCGAGATGGAAGTTGAAATCAATTTTTAGTTTCAATTATGGAGATTTTTATGTCGTTTTTATTGGATGTTTTAGGTGAGTGTTTTGGGGAGATTGTTGTATATCTTGTGTTTTAGTGTTGGTTACATTGTTGGCTTTGCGTTATTACGTACATTGTTGAGAAATACCTCTTTTATATTACGTGTGAGGTCCAGAGTGCATAATAGATGGACAGACTTTTCTAAATGCATGATCGCTTAAATTATTCATTTGCCCATAAGTCCGATAAGTAATGTAGTTTAATGCAATAATTCTTTGTCTTGTAGCATTTGTCTAGTATTTTATTTTTTATGTGTTTAATGAATGAATACTATAACAAAAATCATATTCATGAAATTAAAGAATTTAACATCACATCACACTTGTAAGATCTCAAGCAGACAAACAATATTCACAACCATATATTTATATCGTAACAAACCCTACAACGCACCAACTCGAAACAAATCCATATAAATATTTCGTCTCCTTTCAGGGATTTTGTTCTTACAAATCATAAAACTAATCCATCCATATCAATCAAACGCCCTACAGCCCAACAAATCATATCAAAGTAAAAGCGGTTGTGATTAGCCAACACGGCCACAGTACGGGATCCCATAAAACTTTCCCTCGCCATGAAAAGTGAGGTTTGTCACGAAGGAGTCATTAATTCTATATAAAACTGGTCAATGCTGTGGCCACTGAGCTCCTAAGCCGGTAATCGGGGCGACGCGGGCAGATTTCGTGATCCTCGGAGCAATTTCGATTTCATACCTGGACGTATTATTATTGAAATGTTGCCGTGAATTTGCAGGGTTTATTTTGAGGACAATGGAGTTTTGAGCGTAGCTGTGTTACGTTGAAATATAATCAGATTTTGTGTTCTGATATGACAAAGTAAATAAAATAAATACACTCAACAGTCACATACATAGTCCCACATTCAAATCAATTAAGTCTTGTGTCGAGGGTATCAGAAACGACTAGAGACTTTTTGGTCTCACAAACATCCAGACTCGAGACAAATACTTGTAGACCTCACATATAAACTACAATTTACTTAATGCTATGTGCAGTGCAATTCAAATAAATAATTTTATCGGTCGACGTCGCTATGCCGGCCTGATCGAAGCGGGACAGATACAGGCTGATCCCGAAACGCCGCCACATGTTTGGATGTCACTAAAATGGATTTTACTCCATCATTTAAGGTGGCCGCTTTTCATGCTAACAAGAATATCCTACCAACAACTTTAGTCTCCCGAAATCTATAATTGTTGATGTACTTCCATCATCATCATCAGATCTCTGATTTCCTCCAGTAGATATATTTACAGAAAGATTAAGCGATTTCAATCGGATAGAGTAGGTAGCGTGCAATCAGCGTTTTCTGCAGTCCGCTGACCGATGCACGTATCAAGTGCCAAGTTTATCCAGTAAGCTTCCTGCGATCGCATTGATTTGAATTGTTTCTTTTCTGGTGTTCGGTTTGGGATATTTATTTTATCTTGGCTTGTTTCTGTTGTTTGAGATTTAAAGTGGTAAAATATCTTTTTACATACATACATACATACATAACCACACGCCTTTTTCCCAGAAGGGGTAGGCAGAGGTGCTACTAGAACACCCACGTTTCGCCTTGTATATTCCGTCCCACGATGTGATAGGGGGCGAGCCTATCGCCATATTTTATATACATATAAAATATCTTTTTGAGTGTAGCATTCGTGTAAACGTGGCTTTGTAAGTTTCTTGTTGTCTATTGGCTGTGTTAAAAATAATTTTGCATGTTCTAGATTATTATAAATTTAACTAATCACTTCCTTCTCACGAAAACCGCAAATTAATTTAACACGTCCTAATTTTATGACGCTAGTAATAGTTTTTCCGATTTTACTTCTGTATGTATAATTTTTGTATTTTTACGTGTGCAAAAGTTAACCGTAACCGTGATCTTTTTTTGTATATCATTATTATTTTTTTATATCATTATTTTTTTGTTAGTATCATCGTTATTTTCCTCGACCTCAGAAGGTACACAGCTGAACATACGTCCCAGAAACATTCTACAGAACCAGACAGACAGTGCATCCATTCCGGGAAATTTCCCACCATTAATATACTCGTAAAATAAATAACCATCGAAAACATGACGCGTGTCCAGCGTTTTAAGAATAAAATAAACAGCCGAGTGGATAGTGCATACTGCATAGTCACTGACAAGTTTTTCAACGTTTATGAATAAATAAGCGTACTCCGTCTGCACCATCAATACACTCGGTGGCTGAATGCCAAATGTCATTCGTGACACTTTCCACTTTCGCTCTTTTTTCCAAACCACACGGCCATGTTACGTGCAGCTAATTTCCATGCGGAATTCGCGTGTATTTTTTTTTATTCCGTTCCCGACAGTTGGCAACCCATCTCTGGCGTAAATACTGGCTATTTACCTACCAGTACGGTTGATTAATATTTTCAGTAATATTGAGCGCTTGTTTTACTTTAACGAGATTCTTTGATGGAATACAGTAATGGAATATAATAATTTTGTGTATTATACAGTTGTACATTTATATATACATTAGGCCACTTATTTATATGATATATTTTTTTAATATTCCTATTCACCTTCAATATTTTTATTTTTATTTTACTATGGTTGTTTAGTTTATGCGCCTATGTTGATTTTTCTGCGCCACCCAAAGTTTGACTGGGAAAGAATGCTTGAGGCAAAAAATCCGCCTTTATGCTTTGTATAGTAAGTATTAAAAAAAACATATATTGAAATAGTGAAATTGTTCTTGTAATAACAACCCTCGTTCATCACAACGGCATCACAGCGTCTGTTTATACCGGTTTCTGTTTCATTGTTAATAAATCAATGGAATTTCGTTCGTTACCTGTATTTTATTATAAATTTATAACTGAGTTTTCTTTATGAAAGCTAAGGCTATGTCTTTCAGAACTTCATGAAGGTTCTTTTGTAACTTTTCTCTGAAGGTATTTTTTTATTGACTACATAGTTATGGAATACAACCACATTGATCAAATATCATCAATTTATATTTACCGATGCCAAGAACTCCATAAATATGTAAAATATTAAACATCATAGAACACATATCCAAAGAGGCATTAAAAACAAGTTTATTTAGCTACCGATCATCTTAGTCCAAGGACTAGTTAATTATTTTTTCAAGAAACAAAGACATAGGTACTCTATAGTACTTCAAGATACGGCCGTACTTAGAAACAATTATTTCACAGCACCACCCACGTCCCTTAAAGAGATTAAATGATTAAAACGTAATATTCACCTCACATCTACAATTATAATTTCTAATTAAAACGTTGACTTATGAGTACAATAAGTCACGGTCCACACTACAGCTGAGCATAACACGTTTTATGAAGTGAAATTAATTGCGAACAATATTTCATTTTAATTACTTCGGTCGTTAGATTTTCTCAAAATAAATTGTGAAGTTGTAAATGTCTCTATATTGATATTTTGCATGCCACAAGTGACGTTTGGGCACACATCAACATCATTGGCCCAATGATATTAAATAAATACTTAAAATGCTGTCAACTGACACAACCCCGATAGTAGATACAGTACGATAAAAGCCTTATATCGTGGTCACCAGAAAATATATATATTAATATTAATTTTAAAACAGCATCAATATTATCTGTAAAATGACGGAAAAATAATGATTTTCAGCAGCTCAGTGGTGACACGATCTTACTCTCTTGCTCGCACGGACCCTAATGGAAATGACGTCATAGTATATTAGTTGCATCCTTTTTTGTTACTCCTGCAACCAAACTTCCAGTTTACGCACCTCATTTATTACTAATTGTTTATTTATTTTTTAATTCTTCTCTGTAATATTTGTGATAATAACCTTTCAATAAAAAAATTTGATAAAATTTGATGCTAGACTAAACAAATATACAAACTATACTACCCCACGTCACTAGACTAAACAAAGTCTTTGTTTATTCATTTAAAACAATTCAAGAGATACTCCTGGTGGAGTGCTACATCACTTGGTAGACAACGTTAAATCAGACACAAAAAGCCAAGAGTTGACATTTAACGTTTTCCGACGCGTTTCGGGTAAAGGTGTCGAGGCCATTACCCGACTGTGTTGGGGCTGATAGTGAAACCTGTAGTAGAGGGCGCAGTAGTGCAGGTCTGAATTCATCTGGCTGTTGACGGAGTAAAAAAAACCTAAAAATTAAATTTTTGTATAAATTTAAATATTTTCTGATCTTTTTGTATTGCTTTTCGTTTTCAAATGGAGAGACGGAAAAAAATGGTTTTGGTTGAAAAAAAAAAGATTTGATGATTTCAAAACACACAAAATAATAGCCTCATAATTGCATTGCATCAAATACCGTTTTAAATAATTTGTTGCGCCTTAGAGTGGGCGTAAATATAATTAGCTTAAAAAATACGCTTAACAAAAATTCCATAATTAAACGTTATATGTCCATAATAAAAAATCATAAATAAGGTGTTTTCGAAACTGACCATTTATGGGTAAATAATCGGGTAAATGATGAATTATATTGATTGCAACATGCATAAATTCGACGACCAATTTGAGGTTAACCTCGAGTGGTATTATTACGCGATACATTATTTATGGGATTCAAGATTGTTGAGCAACCCTGAAACATTGTATTGGAGTTATTTAATGTTTTGATTATTTTTTATTGCCTATGTAGTATATAGACAGATGAGCCAGCGGCACACCTGATAGTGAATCATCGCTGCTCGCGGTCTACAGCAAACATATCTAATAAAGAAATAAATAATAACACCCAACAGTCACATACATAGTCCAGACCCCACACTAAGATCGAGTCTTATGTCGTGGGTATCAGGAGCTATGAGGGACTTTTCCGCCTCACAAACACCCAGACTCGAAACATATACTTGTGATCACACAAACATTTGTTTCGATGCACGGATCGAACCCGCGGCCTCCCGTTTCACAGCCGGCGTCCTATTAACTACGCCATGGAAGCTGTGGCTAATGCCTAGGATATAGTCAATCCGCTTATACGACCTGTTGTCATAAGGCACTTTAATCAGTTCAAAATTCAAAGCGATTGCTTACGACTAAAATCATTTTTATCTATATCTAGCAACAACAGCAAATATTACGATTTAGATACATATACTACTAGGATACTTTTAGGCAGTACCTAGCAAAAACAAACAATACCATGAATTACAAAGCAATACTTGGCATTCCCCTGTTTTATTATCTATATTTTATGATTTTAAGTGTCTTGGCGTTGTCCACTGTAGTAAATAAAATACTGCTCAATTTTATGTAAACTTTTTCTTCGATTTCATTTCACCTCTAATTTTCAATATTGATTATGATTATATTCATGTCTCATTATCAAAATTTCATTTACTTGTCCTATTAGTGTACTGATTCCAAGTATACTGTGACCAAAGTGGCTGAGTTACACCACCCCACAAGCAGTCGTCTGCAGGTTCAACGCCATTAGATCGCTCTAAATAGAGTTGAAACGCTGAATATGGTGCCGACGAATACTTGCCAAAACAAATTTTCAGATATTTTCATTGAGAATAGGTGAGGATCCGTGTGTGCTTTCCAAGTTGGCCTTTTTGAATTTATTTCAACCGGATTCCAGGAGAAATTATAAGACGGCAATATAAATCTTTTTGTAAAACAACACAAACAGTTTTATTTTTTGCCTTAAATAGAACTTTTTTAACTTGTTGTAAATCACTTGAGATAATGTACAAGTGTCGGGATTTTTTGCATTTTTACAACGGGTTTATTTTTTTGTTTTTGTAAAAGTTTTGTGAAGTTTATTGTGTGAAATGTTTGTATATTAGTATTTTATTGGAGGATAATTTATTTTCCCGAAAAGACGACCTTAAAAGACGACCTTAATGTCTGACAGTCAGGTACAAAGCGCGTGTTAAGCAGACTGCGTAAGTACTTATATGGTAATGATGGGCAGGAAACAGAGAACTTTATATACGGGAAAAGTCAGCTGTCAAAGTGACATAAGCATGTCGTATTTCAGGTCCTGTCTGTGTGCCTGGTTTCGAACAAACCAGTATAATATAGACCGGTTTCACTTACCGGGAGATGCAAAATTTTTATCTAGACTGATTATCTATATCTATAATTTGTAACCGGTCGGTATCAGTAGATGGAAAATAAATTAGAAAAACTGATATGGGAGGACTGTATTAAAATAATATAACCCAAAACAATGATTTTTAGAATTTTTGGCTGTTTGTCTGTGCGGTTTTGCGCGATGAACTCAGTAACGGCATAACGGATTTCGATGAAATTTGGTATGGAGATAGCTGACACCCTGGATTAACTTAGGCTTAACTTAAGCTAAACTTACTTTCTATACCAAAAAATGTAAGTTCCCGTGGGATGAGGAAGGAATTCAGATATATTTGTTATTTTTCTACTCAAATGAATGAGATAGGACTGGATTACATGCCTTGAATGAGAATGAGGATAGGTCAGGGATGTAACAGGATGGGAAAAGCAGAACAGAGGACGGTATTAAGTTTGAATATAAATAGAACAACAGTACGGTAAATAATATGTTGCTGATGTGGACTGGACTCAAAAAGTAACTACACCCGAGTTGAGCCGGGCCAGCCTCTAGCATCATAATATAGATGGTAGGCTGTGTGAGGCAAATATGTCAGGTAAAATAAAAAAATATACCATACTCTCCATTGACAGACAGAGCTAAATCTGTTTCCTAAAGACAACTGTTGATAACGCACCAGGTCGCGGCTGCCTACATGTTGACGGTTGTCGCGGATTCAAATCCCAGGCCACACCTCTGACTTTTCGAAGTTATGTGTGTATTGATAGTCAATCACCACGCACTATAACGGTGAAGGAAAACATCGCGAGGAAACCTGTATACCATAGCGATTTGTGGAAATTTCTATAGTATGTAAAAGTTTGCCAACCCGCAGTAGGCCAGCATCGACTACATAGCCTAACCACTCTCAATCGTCCTCTCGATTATAGAGGCCCGTGCCCTGCAGTGAGACGTATATGGGTGATACAGTACAGTATGATTACTTAGTCGAGTCAGTACAACAGCTCTACGACTAACTTCAGCTTGATATACGATATTTTAGTTAAGAAAATCCCGCCGATTTCAACTCGCACTTGATCGGTTTCATTGCTTTCAAGTCTGTTATATCTGTTTTCGAACACAACTTTATTGGCTACTAGCTGATGCACGTAACTTTGTCCTGGTGTTGTTTACTATTGAATAACAAAAGGGCATATTTACTTTGTAAATAAATATACCTAATAAATAAATACATCCAACAGTCACATACATGGTCCTGACCCCACATCAATTAAATCAGAAACTACGAGAGACTTTTCGGTCTCACAAATACTTAAACCCGAGACAAATAATTGGTGCGGGGATCGAACCCACGACTTTTGTTATACAGCCGGCGTCTTAACAAACTGTTTCACGGAGGCACACATAACATTTTGTGATCAATTACCATCAGGTGACTTGTCTGCTCGTTACTCGACCTATGCCATACAAAAAAATAAAAGAAATAAATAAAATGTTTTGTTTTGCAAAAATAATATATTCTTAAAGTAATATTAAAATACAGTTGTTAATGTGAGTACAACAACGAGCTTACAGTTTTCTTTATATAGATAACATATTAAAACCAAGATAAAACAAACAAAGAGCAAGATAAATCATGTGCCAAAGGCCGTTGTTTACGAAGCCTCGGTTAACAAACTCTATTAAAATAGAATTCAATTTCCATTCGGATTTGATTTCAATTTTGAGGCTTAAAAACTAATGGCTGGGGATCCCAAGGTCTAGGTTTAATTTCGTCATGTTATCTCACGTGCCTTTGCACAATTTCGTACGATTCCATTGTGAATTGGTAATGATAAATTGTTTTGCATATAATGCGAATTCAAATGAATTCCATCTCGAATGTGGTTTTAAATTGCATTTTTCTTTTATTGATGGGTTTCGAGTCGATGCTTTTGTTGTTTTTAATGTTAATGTGTTTTTTAGACGAGATTTATACGTGGAAATGTTTTTGATGACGTACATGGGTATTGAAATCGGTCACCTTACATAATTTTAAAATGCATTGTATATTTTTAAATGTCATTTTCCCTTTAATATAAGCCAGGATTTGAATAGAATCAGAAGATGTTTTTTTGCTTGGAAAAGGCTTGGGAATTGATGTACTTGTCATAACAAAATATAAATATATTAAATCGAAAATCAGGAGTGAGCAGAGCGATTTAGGAAACAAAAACACAATTTCACGAATAATGAAATTATATTGATCAGTTCAAAATATGGTAACAATAATTCGTGACTACCACACAGGATACCATACAAATTACACATCAATAACACAATAAAAACAAACAACAACTTTGTTTCGCCCAACAGTAAACAAGTTACAATGGAGGTAGACGCAGACTGAAACAACCAAACCACGGTCAAGATTAACAAAGTGAATAACAGTAAAACGACAAGCTTTGTTGCAGCAACTTGCAGCGTACTGTCGGCTACAGGTTGTCACTTACTTACTTAGGTGTCCTGTGCTTTGTAAGGTTATTGATTTTGTATGGTCTGGGTGTTTGTAAAGGAATATTTGTGCGAGATCACAGTTCCATTGAAGGGTATTCAAAATTGAATAATCTTACTATAGAATGATTTAAATTAAGACATGATGTATACCTTTGTAATTACTCTTAATTGCATTTATTGCTCCTATATCTAATTAAGAAAGTATGTGATAGAAGTGATAAATACAAAATTATTTTTGGGATTTTATAGTTCTATTGAAAAACTACTAGCATTAACTAATCTCTCTCCCTTCAGCCACAGGAAGTCTACTGCTGAACATAGGCCTCCCCCATGGATAGCCGCATAGAGCTGTTTGAAGCGGCCTGCATCCAGCGACTTTAAAAAATTAACGACATTAACTAATTATAGAATAGTATTTGATCAAAACATTTGGTTTACGTCGGCTTCTTACTGTGAAGCAATCGTAAACCAAATGTTTTGATCTGAACAAATAGCTGATCAAAACAAAATACGTCAAAGAAGATGAAATTTATACTAAACTTAGCAAGAACATTCACAGACTTAATATCGAGACATTTAAAGTCTGAGAAAAACGCAAATATTTCCCTTAAGTACTGCGCAAAGAAAACAAGTTTACAAAAAGTCTTTCATAAATCACAGACAGACAATCCTGTTTACGTATAGATGGAGTCACTGATTTGTTATTTGGTGAAGCATTTGAAACGTAAATATCTACAGCAAAAGGATCTTTGGCGTGGGAAGTCAGTTTATCAATGTTTATGAATACTTTGCTTAAAATCGGAGGTTTTTAAAGCTTAGTTAATTACTTTGGTAAGCTTTATAGTTATTTTATTCTATGCAATGACAGTTTTTAGAGAGCTAATTAGCTGCCTATCTTTATTCTACCATCAAAATGCCATGACACTTCCGCCTAATGGTAATATATAGACAAAATAGTAATATTATTTATTTTCTGATTCTTTATATAAAGTAGAAATTCTCAGTATTTAAGATGTCTTCATTCGATTAGTATTTGATGCCCGCGACTTTACCTGTGTGAAGAGGTAAAATAGGGTAAAGGTACCCCTTTACCTTTTAAGAGGCTGTTTATGCTCAGTGTGTACATTTTTGTTAATTCTGTTAGAGAACAGGTATCGTTGACAATATAGCGGTTATAGAAATCATTTTATGTATATGTTTGTGTATTGTGTATATAAATTGGCGTGTGCTTATCACCACACAATAGAAGTACATTTAAATTCACGCCTGAGTTTGGAATTATGCCGAATGATTTGGCTGATAAAATAAGTACTTTCGGCTGCCTTTTCGTAAGTAGGGATTTTAGTCCAGCCACCACATTTACGTAATGCGGTTGGTAGACTTCACATAGTTTTGAAATTACTGTGGGGTACTTAAATAAGTTGATACAAGTAATTTTGATAACCATGGACCAGACTAAGCTATTAACTCATTAATCAATATTATTATTTATTACTAAACAAATAGATTTAAAAAAAACAGTAAACAAAACTCCTTCCATCAATGAATGTGCGCTGATTGCATCAAACAGTCATATCGCGCTTTAGAAAAAAGGGAAAAAAAGATAAAAAATATTATTTTTATCTTTTTTTCCGCAACTCGAGCGCGAATGAGACTGCTAATTCCCACAACTTTTACATTCGTGACTGAACAACGAACGCCATTGAATCATAAAAGTACTGCAAAATAGTGTAGTTTTATTTCAGTCTCCAAGAAATTTATGACTCTCGCCAGACTTTCCTGGAATTAATATTTCAAATTGCACCAATTATTTCAACGGCTACGTAACCTAAATTCGAAGGCGGTGTTGCATAAATTTTAGTTCATAAAGTGTTACTTTTTTGAAGTAATTCAATTAACGTCTAGAGGTTAATCTAGATCTTAGGTGTTAGATTCGTCGCCTGTTAATTGAGCCACTTTACAAAAAACCTGTTATTAATATAATTTTAACAAAAAAATGTAGTTAATTTTAAAGAGTTCTTTATTTCAATAAAACTAAACAATTCTTGTGCGGATGACTGACACCTCAGTCCGTCCCGTGACAATGTAAAGTAATTTTTTATGCCGGAAAATTATAATTTTAAATTTAACCAAATCCAAGATGAAATCCCCACAGAACAGTATTCAACTGTTCTGTGGAAATCCTTATGCAATAATATCGCTTAAATATGTAACATTCGCGGAAATATCTATAGAATTCTTTCTTGTTTATCATGCAAAGTCGCGAGCATCAGTTAGCAAAGAAATAAAGCAATTGAAAGCAGGATATATAAACATCGCTGGTTCTGAAACCGAAGGATAATTCCCACAGCCCTTGTACATCTAAAATAGCTCAGTGGAAAAGCATAACGTTCTTGTGTCCTTGAGGTCCCTCGTTCAAATCCAGGGTAATGATGTTTATTACAGCATCCCTATTTTTTTATACTTTTACTGTTGCATAGTTGTTGCATATTGTTGTTTGTTACATAACGCCTAAATATAGATAAAAATACCTGACCATTTTCCAAAACCAATATCGAAATTTGGCCATATTAAAACCCTCACTTACTGAGTTATAATATCAAAGTTGAGAGTTGTAAAAAAAACGATTTTCAAATGTTTTTCTTAGAACTATCTCGCCTAAAAATGTGTATTAAGCCTTAAAGCTTTAATCGTTAAATAACAAATAACCATACCTTAAAAAACGCTAACTAAAATATTCAAATATCTCAAATACATAAAATATTTTAAAACTCATTATCGCGTGAAAGGTTCGTTAGTCAATTTTTCTCGTACTTTTCTCTTTGTAATCTTGTTTAAGGTTTTAACGGGTGCCTAATAGCAATAGAGTTTTCGCCAAATTATGCGCTGACATCAAACGCGGCCCTTGATGGAGAGCTCTCGGTAATTCAGACTTCTTTATGTGAATTGGCTTCGTTATGTCTGCAATGAATATGGTAAGGTTTTAGAGGGCCGGTATACTGCACTGGCGAATTTTCAAGGTGTGAAAATTGTGGTAGTTATTTAGTACAGGTCAAATGAATGTTTAAAATACATAGCAAATAAAATACGTAACAATGAGATTCTAATTAGTAAATGTCCATTTGAAATGTAATTTTATCTTAGCAATTATGTTCAAAAAGTACACTAACAAGCAAGCTTATTTACATGCCAAATATGATTGTATGAACTTATTGCCATTCCGTGCATAAATTGTAATCTTAGGCATATCATATGAGATTTTTCAGATTGAAAAACTCATACAAATTAGATTGCCTGACCTTGGAATCGAACCAGGCATATATCCACCTCACATCACCGGCTTTTATCAAAAGCGAAATTAAAAAAATCACCAACACATACTCAATCTCTACTTTCTTCACCAATCTCATCAATATGTTACCACACCCTTATAACCTTTACTCAAACAATGAACGTTGCAAAACTCCGTGTAAAAATAAAGTGGGCGCGATAAAGCTGTCAGTGTATGCAACGCTTTACGGCAGAGCGTTAATGGAGTGCGATTTTTGTGAGTAATTCCTCCTTAACTCAACGTCGCAATGAGCTCCACGTGACATGAACGCTAATGATAAGCGACCGGCTACGTGTACACCTCGCTTTATGCTTTAATAAAAGAAATAAGGACGTGGACAGACATGAGACTTGACAGAACGAAATGACACATGTTTAAAGTGGGTGCCGCGGGAATTAAACTGTTTTTGATGCGTGCATAACACTTGTTTGTTTGTTCAACGCTCAAGGTTATTGTTAATAACCGCTGTAGTGTGATGAGTAATTTCCAAATCTGTTTGTTTATTTCTCTTAGTCTTAATACGCAGTGCTTCTTTACAACTGAAATTAATACCCCCAGCCTAGAGCGAGTTAAAAAACGTCTCATAGCTTTCAAATCTAACCAACAGGCTCATTGGCGCTGTTGGTTAGATGTCGGTTGAGAAACGTGTAAGCTCTGGAATGAACTCCCTGCATCGGTGTTTCCTGAGCGCTATGACCTGTCCTTCTTCAAACGAGGCTTAAAGAGAGTACTTTCCTTAAGGTAGGCAGCGACTTTGTTGTGCTGGACCCCTGGCATTGCGGAGGTCTATGGGCAGCGGTAGCCGCTTTCCATCAGGCGGGCCGCTAGCTCGTCTGCGTATAAGGGCTAAAAAAAAAAAAAAAAAAAAAACGAGAGACCACAGGCTCGATCCCCGCACCGAGACAAATGTTTTTGCAATTCAGCATAAACAGTTATTTATTTCGAGTCTGAGTTTTCGACCGAAAACTTTCTGATATCCACGACAAAAGACCTGTATGTTGGCATGAGGTAAGGTACTATACTTAAATGTGGCTGTTGGGTTTGTTTATTTATTTATTTATATTGTTATGGAGAAATGGCAGTGTTGCTGGTTACATCCCGATGTTTTCCTCGCGTTGAAGTAAGCCATATTTTACAACAAAACCTACCTTGTCAAAAATATCACGAACTTGAGTCCTTCCCATTAAGCCTATGTCCCCTTCTGTTTAAGATAAGGATTTGTCACAAAACTGATCATACCTAATTATTGTATCGGGCAATTAAAAATATATTGAACGTTATCAGCACAGGAAGCATTTAAATCGGCATGTCCGTCGCGATAACAGGGTCACGACTGTACATGAGAACAGACAACAGTATGTATGAGAACATTACAATGCTTTTTTTCTCACATATTAAACACTTATTTATTCATTTCTAGTAGAAGACTTACCGAGTTCGGTATATATTCGTAAATTAATTTATGTGGAGGTGCTCATGACTCAATATGAAGAAATTATTTTATAATTTTTGGTATAATATGCCACTTGATTATCTTGCACACAGATAAACCACTGCAACTCATATCAAAGTCTATCTATATTAGCCCACGTCATCCCACTGCTGGATATGGGCCTCCTCATTTGCACGCCACATTTTTCTGTCATGTGCCAAGCGAATCCACTGTTTTCTTGCGACTCTGACGATGTCATCTGTCCACCTGGCAGGTGGTCTGCCTCTTAGCCACCGTGACTCTCTGGGCAACCATTCTGTCAGGGTCTTAGTCCATCTGCCATCTAAAAGTCTAGCCCGTTGCCCTGCCCAAGTCCACTTCAACAATCCTAACAATATATCAAACAAGATATACAACATATCAAAGTACTGAAAAATAAATAGAAGGAATTGGAAACATATACGGAACTAACAATTTGTATACAGAGGAATAGAACACGGGACCTCACTGTTTGAAACCTACATATGTATGTATTCAGCTATTAGACCAACGAGACAACTGCATCTGTTTTTTGCAATAGTTAATTATAATATTTGGTTGGGGCAATGGTATTGGATTTTTCTATTCATTATCAGCCCGGAGTCAGGAATTTGTGCCCGATATGGCAATAGGCTCGTCCCCTATTACATTCTGAGACGGAACATACAAGGCTAAATGTGGGTGTCTTGGTAGCATCTCTGCCTACCCCTTTGAGAAAAAGGTGTGGGTGTATGTATGTATGTATGTATGTAGTAAATATCTCCAGCCCGACTATACAACATTAATATTAAAATAATGACCATACCATACTCCAAAAGGGGTTTCGTTGAGTGTTAGAAATTGTATTATAGTGGTCACAACTTAATGCACTTTAAAAGACACATTGTCCAGCCATATTCGTGAAAGTAGCTTCGTAAAATGGCTCTAATGTATGTACCATATGATGCTTAAAGCAAATAATTATACATTGCTAAATATTTCAAGATAAATTATATGCACAATAGATAATTTTGGTATTTCTTTTTATTAATAAATAACATTTCTAAAATATTAAAACTTAGAGCGAAGGTTCGATCCATGCATGGAAACAAATATATATGTAATCTATAAAATATATTTGTATCGTGTTTTAGAATTATTTGGTAATAAAACTACTGAGCTGATAAAATATCTGAAACCATATAAATTAATGACCGTGAATAAAAAATCACACAACGCGCCTTGAGAGTTAAACACCAACCTCTATAGTCTATTCGCAACCTATAACCTCTAAACTAAACCGACGATAGACGACACAACATAAACAAAATAAAACCACCCCCAGCTCAGACATAAAGTTCGCTTAATGCAGGTACAAAACTTAGATGTGTTTGCAAAGGCAGAAATGATAAAAGTCTTCGTATACGTACAAACGGACGTCTATTTTTCAATTCAACCATTTTTCTTTTAGTACTCAGAATTGTTAAGAACACTTACAAACAGACTGCTAGATATTCTTGTACAAAACATTTTTCTATTTTAAGATATTTCTCGGTAGATATTCAGTTTGAAAGATTGTGTAGCGGATTTCGGAGAGGGTTAAACAGAGTGTGATTACTGCTCAGGAATTATATCGAACAAGGTTAATGTTAATGTTTTAACAAGGATATTACGGATAAAGAAGAAAAATAAATTGATTCCTTTTCTTTTAACAAATGTACACCTTTCTCTGTAAAAAGAAAGTAATTTGCTATGTATATTTAGTATTAATGTCATGTCTGTGGTTAACAATAAAGAATTTATAAATAAAAAAAAAATTGCTATGTAAGGTCTTGTATGAGTAATTTTTGTATGTTTGTCAAATGGAAATAAATTAAGAATCGCCTCACGAATAACCAATGATATTTTTCAAATTTATCAATCTTTTTTGTAATAAAAAATATCATATTAATATTAATCGTGTAAATGTTTATTTCATAAATTTTTGCTTAACTGTAAAGGTATTTAAAATATATTGTAAATGATCAACACATCGATTTTTACTGGTGAATAAGCCAATTTCTAGCGAAGTCTGGGTGAAAGTTCCATTATTTTCAAGGATTTTAAATTAGTCTGCTTGAATGAAAAATTACCAAATGCCATGGTTCACACTCAGGCTTATTACCGTCACGTGACCGTCGAAATTCCATTATCAAATAACTTGAAATAAATTTGAATAAATCTAGAATTAAATATAAAAATAAATCACAACAATTCATGTGTAAACACAACTGTTTAATGCAAATTCAACAACTTGGCAAATGTATGCAAAACCCCCGACCTTCTGTTGGTTTTAACTTACAAAGTTATCGTATAAAATAACTAACATTCTGATTTTTAACGGGGTGAAGTTTCAAACTTCGCTTAAATATACGAATTATGCGTTTTCTATTCACTCATTTCGCAAGAGTTTGGAGAAAATAAATATAGTAATAATAGAGTTATCTGAAATGTCTTTGAATGTTTTAGATCAAAATTGCTGACTTAAAAAATGCTCTTGAATTTATATTAACTACTTACTTACCATAGAACTGAGGTGGATTTTAAAAACAGACAATATAAACTTATTGCTAGACTGCATTTAAACGTAGGTCCAGAACACTATTAATTTAACTTTGTCTCAAGTCGCACAATATTTTGAATGAAGTTTATCATTGATTACAAAAATATGAAATAACAAAAAAAAAAATACAGACATTTAGGATTCAAAAAAAAGAAAAAATGTGACTGGGATGGAATTCGTGCCCTAAAATGGATTGAGTCTTCGAGGGCTATCTTCACCGAAAAAGTTGTTGTGAGAGTGTTTTGCTCTGTCTATGGATAGTGATGTGAGTCCGTCACATATTATCTCTGATAAATATAAATCTTTCTTTTCATTTAAGTACATCGACTAAAATTTTCTATTAAACGAAAGCTCAATTTAAGGTTATAAACTTAAGGTTCGTGAATGAAGAAAATCTAAACGTCTCTATTTATAATCAGACATAAACATTTTTTCATCTTAATCGAATCACAATGGAGACGATAAACATAGGTGGAAAACACCCATATGTGACAGGTAGCCAGTCAGCCGCAAACGAACCTGTCAGTGGGAATTGCACACTCGGTGTCAAGCAGATAGACAAGATTTCAGGTACATTGTTTACTTTTATCATTAATAAATCGCTTCTTGATTAAGCTTTCTCCCTAAAATCAAAAGACATAAAAATTCACTCAGAAAGTTGCACAAACAAAATTTAAAATATAACCAATACTAAATACTTGCTATTCACTAAAATGAAACCAAAAATACAGCGTCCCACAATATATTCTCAATGGAATCACAATGGAGTCGATATACACGGGTAGAAAACACCAAGACGCGGCAGGTAGCTAGGCAGCCGCAGACGAACCCGTCGCCGGGAATTGAACACTCGGTATGTCAAGCAGTTAGACAAGATTTCAGACGCATTGTTTAAGTTATTCCGAGCATCTAGCCGTTCGTTCGTGAAAACTATTCTCAGGGCTGGCTGTAATGAGTTTTTTGCGGTCGTACTTGATTGAACGTATTTACTGTTCGGAATCCGAATTGCGATTCAATGAAGTTTGATTCTGGGAAATTCTTGTTGGTTTTATATTTTCTGTACGGACGGGCATTAAAATACAAATATTAATTTGTTTGTGGCGTAGTACCTACATATTGTGATAATACCGTACAACAATTACATACAGATATAAACTACAAGTTTGTCATTATTCGACACAGTTATACTAACCAATGTTATTCCTTTTTTATAATTTCTGGACGCACCACTTCATGTTATTATTCCAGTCCATAAATAAATAAATATACTCAACAGTCACATATTACATAGTCCTGACTCCACACTAAGATCGATTCAGTGTCGTGGGCATCAATACATTTATTTTAACATACATACATAATCGTCACGCCATTTTAACAATAACATGAATTTCGGATTTGAAGTGCATACGTACATACATACATACATACATACATACACGTGAAGCTAATAAAAGCGTCTTATTGACCGACGTCTGTACTTGTAGCATATGTTAAGTAGGTAACATTTATGTGGTCGGAGCTTGAAAAATAACCCTGTGTGGCCTGTTGGTAACGGACCAGACGCGGCTGCCTACATGTTCACGGTGGTCGCAGGTTCAAATCCCAGGGCACACCTCTGACTTTTCGGAGTCATGTGTGTATTGATAGTCAATCACCACGCACTATAATGGTGAAGGAAAACATCGTGAGGAAACCTGCATACCATAGCGATTTGTATAAATTTCTATGGTATATAAAACTCCGCCAACCCACACTAGGCCAGCGTGGTGGACTATATGGCCTAACCACTCTCAATCGTACTCTCGATTGTAGAGGAGGCCCGTGCCCTGCAGTGGGTCGTATATGGGCTGATACAATACAAAAGAAAATAAACTGTTACCAAAACTAAAAAGATCTCTGTAGATGCTTGTACTTTATCATAAATATAGGTCAGTGGAGGGTAGTTTAGTTTTTTTATCATTTCGCTAGATCGATAATTGTTTTCATTGATATTACCAAAAACGTGACGCATTGCTTTAGGTGGTAAAATCGGTTGTGTTATTGACAATGTTGTAAATATTATTTGTGCTACAATATCTATATTTGTCAGGATCGTGGGCAGAGTTTCGGTGAGTCGTCCAACATACTTTATTACCTCTCGATTGATTATAATTGGCCGTTGTTGCAACCATAATATTATGTGTCACATCACGAATTTCTACTGGTTACAGAAAGGTACTCAGCAAAACAATTTTACAGTCGGATGTTCGAATATGAATATAGGTATGAGATGGTAGTGGCTACAATGCTGTTGATTCATTGATTTATATTTACACATACATTAATAGATAAAACCAAAACACCCAAATTAGATTTTGTTTTAAAAACCATATAAAAATATTAAATAATAATAATAATGAAATGCACTATAACGGTGAAGGAAATCGTGAGGAAACCTGCATACCATAGTGATTTGTATAAACTTCTATGGTATGTAAAAGTCCGCCAACCCGCGCAAGGCCAGCGTGGTAGAGTATATGGCCTAACCGCTCTCAATCGTACTTTCGATTATAGAGGAGGCCCGTGCCCTGCAGTGGGACGTATATGGGCTGATACATACATACATACAATAGTAATGCAAACGCACGCAGTGACGGGCTACCACGAAAAATCCCGTCTCTTGATTGATGCGCGGGACTCATTGATTCTTCTTCATGGCGGGGACGAATGTACTTGTAATGACCGGTTGTAGTTGTAGGTATCAGTGAACAACCAACACGCGCCGGATTTGTAATAATCAACAATGTAACCAACTTCACGAAATGTTAATGTTTTTGGGATAGAATTTATAAGGTATGTTAAAAATTGTGTAAAGGAGTGTTGCCACAGATTCTCAACAAACTACTCTCGGCTTTGTACTGTACTAAAAATAAAGTTGTATAATATAGTAAATTAAACTGCAATTATAAATTAATTTTTAATTTCACTGTAATTCCTACATTAAACCTCATCATTAGTGTGTTTACATTTTTCTAATATGATGTATGTTTAGGGCCAATTGCACAAACTAACTTTGCCCTTAACTTTAACTTTGGAAACGTCAATCCCATACATTAGCAATGTCAAATTCGTCTCAAATGTACAGCGATGACATTGTCAAAGTCAAAGTTAAGGGCAAAGTTACTTTGTGCAATTGATCCTTAAAGTATCTTTTATAAATCGACTTCATGTACTATGTGTACATTTTTCTAGCGCAAGAATTATAAATAGGCAAGCCATTCACATGATAGAACAATATCAACGCTTACCTAACATATCTAGGATTGCAGCTGTGTTGCGGTTTTTTGGTATAAAGGCTAGAAGAGGAAAAAACAAGGTTATTAAGCTTCCGGCAATTTCACAATCCGAGCGAAACGAAACTTTTTTCCCGTCGGGTTTTTGTGAGACTTTTATGCATCCTGATTTAGGAAGCTTAATTTTACACTCCCGACTATACTACTCGGCTATTGTTTTACTCGTCTATTGTTATTATAACCTTTTAATAAGGAGAAAAGTATTTGTCACGATAAACGAAATTGAAATAAATATTAGCACATTCTGAAATTGACAGCCTCGGTGGCATCGTTGTACTACGGTAGGATTACATAGCTGAGGTCTCAGGTTCGAATCCCGGGTAGGGCAAAGTGATATTGGATTTTTCTATTTATTATTACCCCGAAGTTAGGAATTTGTGCTCGACTTGGCGATAGGCTCGTCCCCTATCACATTTTGGGACGGAAAATAGAAGGCGAACTCTGGGTGTCTTAGTTGCACCTCAGCTTGCCCATTCTGGGAAAAAAGGCGTGAGTTTATACATAATATATGTATGTATGTATGATAGCTTCCAAATACAGCTTGATATAATAACAAATTATCAATACTACAATTACCACAAATACGAAACGACGTTTTACGTGTGTTTATTTTTTCAAATCGATGAGTCAATATTAACCGCTGACCTCGAGTGAATCACTGGTGCGTGGTGACTCACGATGCACTGGATTTTCACTGCGCACTTTCGAATTGCCCATTTTTCATGTCCTACGCGATTACAGCCGACGGAAACTTAGGAATGTCGATTGTGCAATGTTACTTGTTTTTGATGTTTGATGTAATGTTTCGATGAAGTTTAAAATGATGTTATTAGGTCTTTCATCTATTAGAAAAGCTGAGGATTGTTAATAATTATTTAATTTAAATATATTTGATATCGTTCTAGTAATAATTGTTATGTTCTAAAAAAAACATGTTGATCTTTTATTACATACGTACATAAACTCATCCAAATAGGAAACCCACATTTCACCTTGTGTGTTGCGTCTCAAGATGTGATAGGGGGCGAGCCTATCGCCACACCATATCGGGCACAAATTTTTGACTCCGGCCTGATAATGAATAGAAAATCCAATATCACTTTGCCTGATCCAGAATTCTAACCCGAAACCTCTTACAACTAATCCAATCCAATCCATCAGCCAAAGGAAGTCCACTGCTGAACATAGGCCTCTCCCAATGATTTCCACAGTGACAGGCAGCCTGCATCCTGCATGCCTTACAACTAAAAAATACTATATTTCATTACAATAAAAACATTTTATAGTAAGTAGATACTTGTACCTATCTCTTTCGTAAACATTGTATGTCACTTTAAACATGCGACGCATTATTTGACCAGCAATTCATCTCTCTTTATATGGTTATGTATGGTTGTTTATCTTCGTCAATTAGTCATTGGATATCGTAAAGTCTGATCTTAAAATTTTCCATAACACCACCTCTTTGATGACAAACCTAATATTGACTATCAAGTACTTGCCCGGATTAGTGTTGCCAATTTAAAATTATTAAATAGTTATAGGGTGTTTTTATTACCAGTAAAAGTGCTTGCTAATAAACATTCATGAACATTTTACGTTTGCGTCTATTTTACAACCACGCAAAAAACGCTGTTTTTATGACACCTCCGACAACTAAGCAATTGGTTGCCTAAGTAATCGCTTAAGTAAATGAAAAGTGTCGCCTTAACTAAAAACGATCTCTATTCTTAATAGCTTTATAGTAGGTGTAGCTGCATAGTTATTAGTCAAGCTTTAAAATATTGAGAAAGGTAAAGAATGTTTTAGAAGTTGAAAATAGACCGCCTCGCTGGCGTAGTTGTGCTACGGCGCGATTTCAAGCTGAGGTCTCGGGTTCGAATCCCAGGTCGGGCAAAGTTATATTGAATTTTATTAATTATCGACCTGGAGTAAGGAATTTGTGCCCAATAGGGCGATAGACCCGCCCCCTATTACATCGTGGGACGGAACACACAAAACGTGGGTGTCCTGGTTGCACCTCTGCTTACCCCTTCTGTTCCAAAGGCGTGATGTTTATTTATGTATGTAGAAGTTGAAAATCGTAAGTTTCTCAACAATCTAACTGCGAAACACACCAAAATTTTCCATTAGTAAAAAAGAAGTAAAAATAAATTTAATTATTGGCAGCCCTGCAAAATTCTCTATGCTGAGTGTGTAGAGGGCAGGTTCGTTACATAGACGTTGCAAACAACGCGATAACCGCGCACAGTGCGCGCCCACGTCTCTCGCGATTCCCGAATCCCGATTACTGCAAATTTTAATTAATCGCTCAGATTTCAAATTCTCTTTCAAGCTTTACATTATAATTAACAATACTCGATCGTGCTTTGTCTCGGTTGTTTTGTTTAGTTTGGTTTATTTATGTGAAAACGAGATAGTTCAATTACAGAATGGAGATCGTAGATTGCGAAGCTGTCAATTAAACATTGACAGCTATGATAGAGTCAAAACTACTTTCAAAAGATAACATTCAGAATCAATCAATGATTTGTGGCATAAAACTGAATATTCAAAATAATAAAATTATGTTTGAATGATAATTAATTAAACGTTTTTTATAAATAATTTTAAGCTAAATGTAAGTCAAACGTGGAATTATTAATTAATCACTGATTTGTGACATAAAAAGAAAACTGAGTATTCAAATTTTAGTTTAAATGATTATAATTTATCAAAAGGTTATTTTTTTTTTATAAATTATTTAAAGATAAATGAAAGCTAAAAGTGGAATTATTAAACATCGTCGAAATTACTAATAAGAATATCATTAAATAAATAATAATTAAATTACATTTACAATTATATCAAAATGACTCATCTTCTTTTGACATTTTTAATTATTCTCTACTACACTAGTTCATATACTCGTAAAGTATCGCAGAGTAACAATAACTCGCAAGGCTTATATATTTCTCATTCAGTACAAGATAGATTTTTCCTCCACAGCTGGTGTTTGTGAAAACAAGGTCTTTGAAAGCAGAAAAAGATTGTCTGCGTTTTGTTCAAAGGAATAAATAGAATGGCAAGGAATAAAAAATGTATAAAGAATATAATTGTGGTCTATTGTGGAATATACAAAGGGTTGTGTTAAAAATTTATTTCAGGCCAGACGGTGCACTTGATGGATTTTATTCGTGCATTGATCTTGTGATGGAAATTCTTTAGGTTTTTTGTGTAAGTTTGTATCGCATATTTTTGTTAAATGTTAAATTAAAATTAATTAAATTAGCTGGAAGATGTGGATGTGGGAGGTTTGATAGCGCTCTGATATAAATCTTTGTAAAATGAATTTAAAAATATTACTTGTATTGGGATCAGATTTTGCGTGACAAAAATATTCCTTCCAGTTTCTGACACTATATTTTAAAAATGACTGAGTGGTAGTTATAATTTATTTAGGTACCTACTCACTAACTCATTGTAATCATCTGGAACCACAGGTAAGTACACTGTGAACATAGGCCTCCTTCAATTATTTTCATAGCAACCTGAAAGAACTGAAAATATTGACATGACAACATATTATTCTGATGTAAAAACAATAATACTGTCAACTTTAACACAATAAATTCAGTATTTGCTTGAAAAAGTGAGAAACATTCTCACTCAAGCTTGAAGTGCAAACTTCCACATACAATATAGGAATAATTCCTACAATAGGATCAATATGGATCCACATCCAAGTATAATTATTTGGCAAAAACAATCTTAAACATAAATGCAAGCAGTAAATAACGCTGAAGAGCTCTCGACTGCAATATTGCTGTCCGCTACGCATAGTGTTGTGCCGGGGAACATATTCGGCTATTCGGGATAGATGACGATTGATAGAATGTTATCGATGATTTTATAATCGATAAAGTTTAAATGGAACTAAAATTGGGTGAGTTATTACATAAATAAGTAATCGTATTCATAATGTCAAGTTCGGTTATGTAATTGGTCTGTATTTTCAATCACTCTGGAAGTGAAATTTAATAACGTATAAATATAAGGTTGAGTACGCTTCAAATTGGGTATGGCTCACACAATTATGTCGGCATCATCAAAACCAGTTACACGGGCTGTACCAAAGACATAGCTTGTCATTTCAGTATGCCGGTTTTCCCATCATTATATTGTAACGACGTATTAACGTCAAAACCTAGCAGCAGATTATTACTCCTTAACATAATTATAGCTGGTGAGTAGCGTGGTAGACTACATGGCCTAACCCCTCTCAATTGTATTTTCGACTGTAGAGGACTGATACAGACATAATTACAGGGGGATTACTGTATGATCCGAAACAAAACTGGAATGTTCGGACGTTCGACGTCTGTCGTAATTTATAAGTTTTCTACTTAAAAAATCAACACAATTTATTATGATAATTAACATTAATTCCGAACTAAGTCTATAGAAAAGACGTACGATAGACAATTCGAACATTTTGTGAAGTACCTAGGCACATTCATACAGTTTTACGTGCGACGTCCGAACATTCGAGTTTCCTTTCGGATCATAGAGTAACCTCCAGCTATAATATTTTGCTCTTTTAATTCGGCAAAAAATCCCGAATATCACTCACCATCACTACATGTAATCATATCAGCTGTATTAACGTTATAAATTAGGACGTTAACGCGCCCACTCGCATGCGTACCGTACGTGCAGTCGTTTCGTACACTCGCACCGCCCACAACTTACGGCGCCCACTGTACTGTCTCGCCCTCGCTTTTGTTTTTTGTCTGCGTGTTATGCAATGCGGAGGTTATTTTTAAAGGAAGGTTTTTAATAATAAACAGATAAGGAGTATACATGTTGTAGAGTGTAGTACACGTCAGATTAACGTTGGTAATATTTTGTGTAGTAATTACAGCTTTTTCTAGGTAATCTATACATTTTAGAAACAGATCGGAATGTATTAAATACGGGGTGTCACTAAGTACAGTTTTTATTTACGCTGACTCCCATAGGGGTAGACAGAAAATATAGATCGCCACTTTGTTGGGTCCTGACATATAACTTCATCCAATGCCATCAATATCTTCATGCATACTTGTCGACTTAGGGTACGTTTGACCTGACCCTTGATGAAGGTATCACCGATTTGGATGCTTAGGTTTTGTGTAGAAGGTTAGGTAGTATTACAGGTTTTTGGTAATCGTAGAAAGTATATTTTCAGTTCTTTTAACGTGTAATGCATAAGCATATTGCTTTTCTATACTATCCAGTACATTTAGCTATAGAAAGTAACGAGTATAGTATTTTGTCGATTAATATTTTTTTTGTGCTTACACAGAATGTATTCCTTTGATTTAATTTTTTTTTCATTTCACATAGAAAACATAATGTAATTGTAAGCTGTACAAATAAGATTTAAAACTAAATTGCAACCCAAAATTTCTATTACGAATCTCCTTTGTATGTTACACGAAAAAACGTGTGTGCTTTTCGTAATTAGCTCCGCTCGGCTTCAGAGTTTCTTTTCGGTTTCCTCGCGTCGCGGCCTACTTGAAATTACCCTTGTGTTCTCAAGCACAAAGCGGTGCAACAAGTCACCTTTCAGTGGGACTCCGGACTTCCATCACACAATACGGATCTTTCCTGTCACCATAGCCGGAACCTTACTGTTGAAGCTCAAGATAAATTTCTAGGAATAAATAGAATTTATTTGAATAAAATATGCTAACGTTATACGCGTATGTAGACGCTACAAGTTTTCGTAGATTTTTTTATTTTATTACTTTGATTTTAGGCCTTTATCTGAAATAAAGTATTATGATATTTTCCACTAACGTATACAACAAAGACGTCTTTTTAAATAAGTGCACGGTTATTTTTATGACTAATATAATCTCAAGCATATACCTAACTTGAATATGCTTAGCAGAAATGTAATTTACAATTCGCCACGTCGCAGCCAACTAGTTTAATTAGCCGTTCAATCAACAGCCTAGCTTGTTTACTAAACATCGCCGGATCAACTAATGGCTTGAAAGGTATTCCGGCATTTAATCAACAGCTAGGCAAATGACAGTCATACGAGTATAATGGGTATATCAAGACTGCTGCCGAAAACGAAGCCAGGTGGTAGTTTTAGTAACTACAGACACGATGCAACTAAAAATTTTGCAAACAAACGCGACATTTTTTTTGTAATGTTTAAAATATCATTGTGTTTGGGTGGTAAATCCATAGTTTTTGCTAAAATAATAATTTAAAGCCTTGCGTACTACAGCGTCTTTAAAAATCAAAGGCTGTACATTATATGTTTTGGGAAAATATTTGTATTTGACCACCCAAATAAGATGCCAAAAATTTGTTACATTGTCTCTTAAGGCACTAAAACTATCACCTAGCTTCGTTTTCGGTGGCAGTCTTGACATACCCTTTATATCCATCCTAAGATGAAATAGTCTTGCACTATTACTATACCAGGCGAAAATTCCAGTCCTATATAACTAATATGACATTTTCCAATCAATAATACTGTCAACAAAACTAATTCAAACACTGTCATATAGATAGAATTACTTACACCGACTACGAAATATAAAACCCAAGTCAAGTTTATAACAACAGACTATTTAGTGTAAATGAAATTTTTATTCCATTCCAACGATAGTTTTGGAATTCAGTATCATACGAGGAATCCGTGTGCTATTCAATATCTATTTACTTATATTACTATTGGCCATACATATAGCTGGAAACATAGTATTAGCACTGAAACTCCAATACTAATGGTATTGAGTAGGGATGATACGATTCGGCTTGCGAATTTGCCGAATTTTTGTAATAATACATAAATATAGGTTGTATCAAGACTGCTGCGGAAGACGAAGCCAGGTGGTAGTTTTAGTAACTACAGGCACGATGCAAGTAAATTTTTTGCAAATAAGCGACGATGTTCTTTTGTTATTTTTTTCCTATCATCGTATTTGGGTGATACATACATACATGTTCCTAAAACAATAATGTACTTCCTTTTATTTTAAAGACGCTATAGTACGTAAGGCTTTAAATTATTATTTTAGCAAAAACTATGGATTTAACACCCAAACACAATGATATTTAAAACTTTATAAAAAAATCGTCGCAATTTTTTTGCAAAAATTTTAGTTGCATCGTGTCTGTAGTCACTGAAACTACCACCTGGCTTCGTTTTCAGTCGCAGCTTGATATACCCTGTATAAATATATTATCTAACAAGTATATGCATAGTCCTGATACCTAACAGATATACGAGTCTTTTGTCATGGGTATCAGAAAGTAAAAATACTTTTTATCGGCTAACATTCAGAGCCGAAAAATATTCTTGGCACACATAAAAAATTGTCGCAGTGCAGAATAAGTAATAAAGAAATTAATACACCCAACAGTCACCTACATAGTCCTGACCCCATATTAGGATAGAGTTTTGTGTCGTGGGTATCAAGAACTACGAGAGCCTTTTGGTCTCACAAACACCCAGACCCGAAACAAATACTTGTGATTCACACAAACATTTGTTTAGTGCGGGGATCGAACCCACGGCCTTTCGTTTCACAGCCGGCATCGAACCAATTGCGCCACGGAGGCTGTCAAGTATGATAACATAATGGCATAGAATAAAACGCGTAGCCTATCTTTGCACAGCTGACCACTTAACCGACTGCGCTTCGGAGGCTGTATTTATTAATTAATAAATTATCATCGATAATATGTTCTTTTTTTATTTATCATTTTTACAAAATAATCACATGGAACATATCATATAGTAAGCATTGAAAAATACCACAAAGATTTGTCAACACTGCTTGATATGAGTCCATCATCGAAAGTATAAATGTGCGATTGATTTTTTCGTCAATTAAAAAATTGTATCTAAAAAATAATATTTTTGTAAGCATCATGTTCGATCTTAATTTATCCAGTATCTTATACGAGTACAAATGCTTTTTTTTTTCGACTAACATACCTAAAAAAATAAAAAAATCCACCAGCTAGGTTTCATCCCTAGCCCGGTGTAGATCGGCTAGACATCTCGAGAAAACATCAGCCGCAGCGTCGCCGTGATGCATACTTATAGCGCGATTTTCCACCGAGCAGTTTCAATTGTACCATCCCATTAGCGGTGTATTCGATTGCCTTCGTTGCTCGCCGTATTAAAGATATTATTTGCATTTGAAAGGAACAAAAAAGCTGAATGGTACAGGTATTAAACCTTTGTATTTCTTGGGAATCGATTTTTTGTTTTTTTTCTGTTTATGGTACTGTGATATTTTTGTATTAACGGGGGGCAGGAAAAGCAGTTGAGGTTATGAATTTATATTTCCGAGAATGACTAGTCAAGTTTTTCTAAATTCGTTCTTTTTTTAAAACAGGTTTTTTTCGACACTGCGTCTAACAGGTCTATGTGGCGATCCATGGAGGTCTATGTTCAGCAGTGCATTTCTTGTGTCTGAAGAGAAAAGAAGGACTTTTTTCTTATAGAGAAACTATTTCATCACTAGATTTTCCACAGAGCAGTTTCAATTGTACCACACAATTAGTGGTGTGTTCGTTTGCCTTTCTTGGTATTGGAGATATTTTTTTCATTTGAAATTAACAAAAAATAATATTACGGGTAATTTTAAAAACTTTGTTTTTTTGTGGCATCTATAAATGCATGTGTACGATTGTATTGAGGGGAGGGACAGTGGATTGATTTGGGGTTTGTGATATCTCTGAATAAATACAGCACAGCGTTCTATGTATTTCCATTATAGAAACAGTCGGATAGAACTATTGTTTTAAAACTCGTAAACTCGTAATTATCTTTACATATCCAAAAATACCATGCACTTAAGCTTATTCGATCAGTTAGTATGAGAAAGACGAAATAGCTGTGCACACAAATCTATGTATGTCATTTAGAATTTGAATCATCACTATGATAAAGTTGGAACCCACAGAAATGAATCGAAATTATATTTCCATGATTAAAACTCAGCAACCAGTATTAATGGTTGAGAATGTCATAATATTCATTCCAAGAAACAATAAATTATAAAATTAGATAATTATATTTTTAAAACATCTTTTGTTTATTGCCACTTTGATAAATCAGTAGTCTTTTATTATTCTGCGAACAAAGTCATTTTAATAAACGATGTTATTATTTTATGAGCGTCTCACGAGAGTTAGAATTGGTAGTAAAATAACAATAAATAGTGTAATAAAAATCACGTCAGGCCAATCCCAGAGATTTTACGAATCGCCAAAAATATTAGAAGGCTACCGGAAACGCGGTACATTTTTAAAGCATGGAGTAACATCTTTATATTAAAAGATATTTTATTAAGATTCGCTAGTATTCGCCGAAAAATTGTTTTGGCAGAGTAAATGATTACTGACACATAAATGAAAGTATATTTCTGACTCATTTCCTTTTGTTTTCTATAGGTTTCGCGGGAGCCTCTGTAAACACTTGGAAGCGCCCAACTAAACGTGATATAACTACCACATCAACTTTTGTTCAGCTTTATTTATAAATAAAAAAATGATTGAAATGAAACGAATTCTTACGGATTTTATCACGAATTTGATTAATTTTTTACATTTTTTAAATTTCCCGACTTTTCGAAATTCAATGTGTAACATTCGCTTAAATCTAAGAAACCATTATAAAAAATGTCGCAAAAAATCAATGGCCACACAAAATTCAGAATATAATTATCCATCCAATTAGTTGCTACAAAAATAAAACGCGACGAGCTATTCAAGTCAAAACATTTACTCGCAATTCTAAAATCCGCATCTGACAGTATAAAGACGTTAAATCAAAACAAGACACGGAGGTAAATTCCGCATTCTAATTTAGAAACGTTTGGAAAGAAAATTCCTTTGGCAAATATTTATTTCAATTAGCCCTCCCTTCGTCAACGTGCAATTGACACCGACAAAACTGGTGACATCTGAGAAAAAGGGTTCAATTCTTACGGAAAACGGAATTTGATTGAGTTGGTACTTAAGGAGTTGAGCCTTTTTGAGCCGCGTCTAATTAACACGGTAAGAGGCTAATTGTGTATTTGTGGAGATATTTGCTATTGTGTAACATTTATTAATGTAATGAAGTGCCCCTTTACAACTTGTCCTTAACATTATTTTGCACGTACGTTCATTAGATTTGAAATACATTTTCCTGTCTCTTAACTTGACTCATTGCTTACAAAAACTGTGACCCAAGGTCTCATTGGTTGATTCGCTGGTGATTGATCAACTGTAGGTGCGTTCTTTTTCTCAGGATCAGATCATTACAGTTGACGTCAGAAAGGGGACTAGACGCCAATCCAAATCTCCGCATTATATGCATAAAAATCGTTTGAATCCAACTAAGAATAACCACAGAATTCGCCAAGGGAAAATATGAGTTTGGGTAAAAGTACATACATAATCCAACAACAATAATATTTTAGAATGGTAATAATAACAAATAATTGTGGATGGCACTCGTGGCATCTCTGCCTACCCATGCACACACATACACAACAGCATATGAGTATTACAAAATATAATATCAGTAATATACGTACATAACAATGGAATGAATTCGCGGTACGTGGTCACCGCAAAACGGATCGAAATGCAATAAAAGATGGGTAATACATTTTCTTTGTACATTTTACGCTTGACCGCATATGGAATATTTAAAACTGGCTGCCCCGGTCCTTTCCCTTGGTATCGAGCGATCCATGCGAATATTCAGTGTATTTGCATATCCATTTAGATAGGTTGGCTTAGACGCTCAAATACAGGTAGGAATAACATTATTTTTTTTTGTTACTCCGACGGATCGGGCAAAGGAAAGTTATCTGCAGACGTCTGCGTCTTTGACAGATAAATAAAAACTAAAAAGTCGTTTCTATTTTCGTTTTTTTACTTTTTTTGCGAGTTCGTTTCACAGAGTTCGGAGGAAAATTAAAGTGTATTTTAATCACTCTTAATATTGCTTGTAAAGTTTCTTGTTTTGTCTATTCTTGTCCTATTTAGCGTTGCATTGTATTTATTACGGTTGTTCTGAACGCTTTAATGTTCACGTGAAATCGAGCAAATAAATCAAATGAAGAGGTTGTCATGTACAATTATTTTTACTGCCATTTAGCTAGTTTATATTTCATATAAGACACGTTGATATGTATAAAGTATCAATTTCGACTGCCTCGGTGGCGTAGTGGTACTACGGCATGATTGCAAAGCTGAGGTCTCGGGTTCGAATCCCAGGTCGGGCAAAGTGATATTGGATTTTTCTATTCATTATCAGCCCGGAGTCAGGAATTTGTGCCCGATATGGCGATAGGCTCGCCCCCTATCACATCGTGGGACGGAATATACAAGGCGAAACGTGGATGTTCTGGTAGCACCTCTGCCTACCCCATCGGGGAAAAAAGGCGTGTGTTTATGTATGTATGTTTATGTTTATGTATCAATTTCAAGTTACTACCTAAATCAATACCATTTTATGAGAAACTCGATAAAATACTTTATATAATGATAAAAACTCAATTTCTCTCTTTCTTTTATATTCCTGCTAATAGTTATAATGATTATATTATGTATAATATACATTGAAACATTTATTTTTATTTCCAGGCATCTCAATAGACTGATTTACTATTGGGAAACCAATCCCTGAATACAATGTAATAACCTCACATTTACTAGTTTTCACTTCGTTGTTATAAGTGCTAAGGTAGGTTTTACAATAGTAAAGAAGGTAACGTTTAGCAACATTGCTGCCGTAGAAAGTCTTCTACCAAAACGATTTACACTATTCAAAGATAAAATTCTTAATTACTAGCTGCAAATAGTATTACGCCTGTACATAATTAGAAAACTAATTGATTAGAATGATTAAAATTTCCACTTTTACTAAATAATTGAATCACTAAAATATTTCTAAAAGATTTAGTCTAAACACGTCTAGTTTTGTTTGCGAAACAGTAAAAAGTTGAACAGTATCCACAGTTGACGTAAAGTGAAACACAAAGAAGCGAGCGTTGCTAATTAGTGACATCTGACAGTCTCAGTTTCACAAAAAGCTGCGTGATGTCTCCGTGAGGGTCGGATTGCACCGATTAACGATTCAAGATGCATTCGCAAAGCCCGCCCGCAGTACACGAGGCAGTAGCGCAAGTTGATTATTGTTTTCTAATTCTTCTACATTTACATTCCATAATATCGTACGTCGATATATTTTTATCATTATTGTGAAGATAATTGGCTAATATTTCTACAACACAACAACAATGGTTCTTATTTGGTGGCAAGCTTTTCGAGCAATCAATTTAATTTCAAGTTAAGTAAATAATGTTTTTAAGAAGTAAAGAAATTCGCTCCAAAATGTGCCGCTATCTCTGTACAGGTTTGTTCACTTTCATTTTGTTTATAATATTGATGCAAGAAATACTGTTAAAAAGGGTCATTATTAATACGTGGAATGATCGAATTCGTTTTTGTTATTAATACTCCCCATTCATTACATTAAATATTCAACTTTACTATACCTATAGTTACCCGATTTTTTAAAATTATTCTTACCTAAACTTTAAAAATAAATTGTCTCTGCGTAAACATACCCTACTGCTTCTTTCTCAACTGCGTCCCCAACTCTTTCGCCGGCCCGTTACGCCGTGTCGTCTAATTACCATAACGCCGCTCTTCTCGTTTTCAGCCTGTTTGCTCGCACTTAAGACGAAATTACGTTAAGGATCTTTACCTTAGCAGTTAGCACCGAACGATGATGAATTAGAGCCGCTTTGAACGAAACGTTTCGCATTTTTAGAATTTTAACTAATTTAAGTTGTAATTAAGTTTAGTTGTTTTATTTACGTATTGTACGTGGGAGAGCCACGTTGTTAGTTTAGAATACAGTATGAATTCAGGCAGTATTTAGTTGGGTTGGTAATGTCATTGTCTCTAAAAATAATTAAAACAGAGGGACGTATATATGCTGATACAGATACAGATACAAATTTATAATATTTAAATAATATATTTAAATTTGTAAGAAATAACCTGAATGTTGTTTTACCTATCATACGAGTAATACATTGGTATTTTTTGTACGTAATTGTCATAATTCCATAATTTATACTATAAAGCAACTATGTACTGCATGCTCACTGTAAAAATATAAGTTAGTGATATTGTAAAATTTCTTAAGACAATAAAGATTCTTTAAACCGAATAGTTTACAGCTCGTTAAAATAAATGTTTACAATACTCTTAATCGCATATTATTTAAGACAGCAAATATACTAACTAAACATTAAAATGAAAACTAACTATACTACGCAGTTAAGCAGTTTCTACCAAATAACTTACCATCTTTGAAACTAATATGACAACATTAGCCAAGGAAGTAGAGTGTATGACGTCACATATTACGGCATGACGCAATAAGGATTACGCAGTAACCGCTTGGCTGGAGGCCTGAGTCGCTCGTCTGCGGCGCACTATTTTACAAGAATTGGCAACCGTTTGCACCGCTTGAGGATTTTGCCGGCAAAATGCAATTTGGTACACATGACGTGGTATAAACTATGATAGAATTAATAGACACTCACGTTTCGGGATTATTAAAAGTGGTACATATCTACGTCTCTATGGTGTTCTCTTTGTTAAGCTTAGATAGTTGAGATTGAGAATATTTGTCTGTCGTATACATTTTCGTATATTATTCCATTTAAATTATCTAAATACTTTATTATTAATATTTAATAATACTTAGTTCTAAGCTGTACTTTTTGAATCAATTATTTATTTATGTGGAAATAGTGCCGTTCCAGTCAAATAAAACGAAGATTGATTAGAATATCTTCAGTCTAAAATCGTTGTTATTATTTTCTTCGTACGTCGTCCGACGTTCTTGTCTTTTTCCACCGACTTCTATGCAGTTCTCCCTCCTTCGGTATTTAGACATCTTAATCATTCAACCTCTGACTCTTTCCATCTTTATACACTTTCATTTGTCATCTCTTTCACACAACCATATTCCGTATGAGTCTTTCGTCTAACATTTCATTCTCTTCACCTTTCATAATATTCCAATCCTACATGTATGAAATAAAGGAAATAAGTTACAATATTACGGGTAATTTACGTCTGTCTGACGCCAGCATTCTGAAGAAATACAATCCGACTTCGTGCCAAACATTACTTTCTGTGCACTTCTCAGACTGGGTGCTGCCAAATTTTACAATTCAACATCCATACAACTTTCCACTTTTACTTGGCGTTCTAGTAAGAACATTAGTAGTAACAATGTTGTTATAAATGTATTGATTTGTGACGTTAACTTCAGTGCGACCTCAATCTCCTCGGTAAAATCAATCCCAGACATAGGTATCATTACAAAGCTGAGCTTTCTGGTTCGAATCCCTGGTCGGGAAAAGTGATATTGGATTTTTTAATTCATTATCAGCCCGGAGTCAGGAATTTGTGCTCGATATGGTGATAGGCTCGCCCCCTACAAGACAGAAAATACTAGGCGAAACGTGGGTGTCCGGCTACACCTTCTGGGAAGAAGGCGTAAGTTTATGTATGTATGTAAATTATTACAAAGACTGCTCTCGGAGTAATGAATTACTAGTGCTAAATGCGCACTAATATCGAGTCTTGTGTCTTTAGTCTCACTAACCCCCAAACTTAACGCAAATACTTGTGGTTTATACGAACATTGGTCTCGATGCGGGAATCGAATCGCTAGCCGATATCGAACCAACTGCGCCACGGAGGCTGTCATGTCATAGCAAAAGTATGATACAGGTATGTCAAAGATATCTAGCAATTTTTTTTTTGTATCACCCCTATACGACCCACTGCAGGGCACGGGCCTCCTCTACAATCGAGAATATGATTGAGAGTGGTTAGGCCATATAGTCCACCACGCTGGCCTAGTGCGGGTTGGCGGACTTACACACCGTAGAAAATTTTTAAAATCGCTACGGTATGCAGGTTTCCTCACGATGTTTTCCTTCACCGTTAAAGTGCGTGGTGATTGACTATCAATACACACATAACTCCGAAAAGTCAGAGGTGTGCCCTGGGATTTGAACCCGCGACCACCGTGAACATGTAGGCAGCTGAGTCTGGTCCGATACCACGAGGCCACCACGCACTAGCAATTTTATCTTCTACCAATAACAGTTACCCGCGCAGGCATCACGTGTCCACAGGTAAACTCAATAAGGTGTTTGACAAAATTCATAGCGAACCATAACCGTAACATTGGAAAGGCGTCGCTTCCAATATTGCGCGACAACACACTCATTTTCGTGTACATTGCACGTTCTACAGTTGATGTCTAATGACACAGTGTAAAAGAACCAGTATTAAAAGTCGAATTTATTTTTAAATTGGTTATAGAAAATACTATGATCCTGGCGATAGTCTTGTTAATATGTCGATATTTTACATATTTGTTAGAGTTTGGTGAAAAGTCATTTTATTGTTTTTTTATATCATCATCTTTAGCTACATTATGTTCATCCCTGAACATAAACCTAACCAAAGATTTCCAAATTGACTTTCTGATGCATTCTAGTAAACTTTATCTGGTTACCTTACCGTATTTTTGTACTTATAAATAATAAATACACCCAACAGTCACATACATAGTCCTATCCTCACATTAAGATCAATTAAGTCTTGTATTAGGAACTACGAGAGACTTTTCGGTCTCATAAACACCCAGACCTGAAACAAACACCTGTGGGTTACACAAATATTTGTTTCGGTGCGGGGATCGAACCTTTAGGCCTCTTATTTCACAGCCAGCGTCTAACCAACGGCGCCACGGAGGCTGTCTTATATTGCTGTGCTTACCGATCGATTCTTCAACGTTACCTTAAGAAATAACACAAAACTCTTACAAAACTATGACTTAGTGCCGTAAACAAAGTAGAGAAAATAAACGTAACACCAATAGAGACCAAGATATTTCGGCCGAGGTTATTAGTATCTGCTAACCGACTGACCGCAGACGAGGGACAGCCGTTGCAATTATTCTTGAGGGGCCCAGCGCCCCCGCTAGACCTCAAGACGGCATCGGGGCCCAACCACCGCCTTGAGGACCTTTTCATTATGCGATATTGCAAGGAAATGGAAGGTTTAATTAAATCAATAATTTTGTGCAAATATACCCTTATACTGTCTCGGTGGCGCAGTTGTACTACGGTATCAATACCAGGTTGAAGTCTCGGGTTCGAATCCCATCGGGAAAAGTGATATTGGATTTTTTTATTAATTATCAGCACGGAATGAGGGATATGTGCCAGATATGGCGATAGGCTCACTGCTTTTTTAATCGCGGGACGGAACATACAAGGCGATTCTTGGGTGACCTGGCAGCACCTCTGCCTACCCCTTCAGGGAAAATGCGTGAAGTGTGTGAAAGAAGTGTGAATTAGACACTCATGTTTTGCTAAAGTTTATTAAATATTACAACAAAATATGGCGTCGATGGTCTAGTGACAGCACGTGAACTGTGCGGTCTTGATTTTGGTTTCTATATCGTACATTCGACTTTAAGTGAGCCACTAGTTTCTATATACATAATATGTGTGTTGTAAGACGATATAGGCGCGAGAATATAGCTATATCTGACATTAGTATTCAAACCAAAAACTTACACAAAATATATATTTTGACCTGGGCGTCAAACGTAGGGAACCTGACAGCACACAGTGCATTTTAACTGACGCCAAATCAACAACTCAATTGTACCATAAATTACACAGTTTAAAAAAATGCTCGAGCGTAAATTCAAATTGTAATCACTAAAGTGAATTTACTCGCATTATATTCCATTAATCATTGTTTGTGCTCATTAGTAATGTTTTCGCAAATCAGTTTCCAGGTGGTAGATCACGCTAAGCCTAATTTGAATGAGGGTAAATCCATTCGTTTGGCGGCAATTTACATAATCGCCGGGGGCTGATTAATTTGTTATCTACCTACCTAATGTGCATTATTCTACACGTATTTATAAACATGGTGGATTTTGCCTGTAAGTTCCTTCAGTTTAGCGTAGACTGCTAATTAATGCAGCTTGTCAGTCGACGCAAGAAATACCTATTTAATCGCTCAATAACAGATTTTATTCTTAATATGAAGTAATTCTTTATATTGAAGGATAATACCCTTTTGCTTAATATTTGCCACCCGCTCTGATGCGGAGGGCAGTGAAGAAGTATTTGTTTCCAAGTCGTCCTATTTGTTTTTTATTTCTTATTGATTTCGATGCTGGTAAAAGACAAGCTAGTGTCCCTAAGAGACTCGCCGAGCTCCGGAACTCGGTGCCCATTCTTTGCGTGCCGCTGTTGATCCTGGCTGACAGGAGTTGCAGTGGTGGGTGTGTGGGCGAATGAGTCTCTAGAAAGTCTCTAATAAGAGGTCAGTTAACTTAATGACTTCTTAAATTGACGCGAATGTTACAAATTGAAATAATACGAATTCTTCCTAGTGTTATCGCTATAAACAAATTAATGTAACAAATTTATGTCTTTGTCGATATTTTTTAATGCATAGATCCTGCAAATAAGCAAACAGGCCACCTGATGTTAAATGATCACTGCCACCCATAACCATCCACAATGCTAGAATCAAAGGATGGTAAGAGGAAAGGGGTATTAGGCAATCAGCAATCTTACTCTCCGAATGAAACGCAACAGCTAAGATGTCGCATCTCGTCGATTTCCTGTAAGACCGTGGCACTACCCTGGATAAGCCTGCCCATTCATGCTGTCATGACTGACAACAGCTGGGTGTTTGTGCGACGGAAAAGTCTGTCATAGTTTCTGATACCCGCGACACAAGACCTAATTGATCTTAATGTGGGATCAGGACTATGTAATCTGACTGTTGCGTGTATTTATTTTTTTATTGAGTTGTTTTTTAATTGATGAGTGAGATTGCCGAACATCCTGCAGCCGATGGTAGTATTTTCATATCCATTCGAATAGCAACCAACTTTCACCAAGGTGGAGGACTCATCGCAATGTTTTACTTTCTTCACATTTTATTACATTGGACAGGCTCGTCCGGGGTGGTACCACTGTCTCACAGAAGATCGACGTGAAGCGACAGCTATGCTGTAGCGTTTCGTTCCTATCCTTTATCCTTCCCGCTCCCCTCCTGATCTGATGGGCCGGCAACACATCCATGATCCAAGTGTTGTAGATGTTCATGGACGGCAGTGATTACTTACCATCAGGTGACCTGCTTCCTCGTTTGCCGCACCTATGATATAAAAAAAAAACATTGGACATGTTAAAACTATTGGGTTACCATTACATATGATTTTTGTTAATATTAAGAAAACATATCTTAAGTAATGCGTTGAATAGATATTATTTTAATGTGACCTATATATTAATTTCGCAACAACAAAAAGCAGCTGTGACAAGGCCTTGTTTTAAAGTACCAAACATTTGCTTCCGGTCAAGGTGTCACCAAAAGTTAGTCGTAGTTGTCGGTGTTTTTGTACTAAGGTGGTTTTAGAATCTGTTTGTTTTGGTCATTAATTATATTTGATACATATTAATTACTTTAATCATTTTAAGTCGACACGAAAATGCAAATTTCGCCACAAATGGAGTAACAGTTTACATTTCATTGGATAATGTAGCGTTATCTTGTCTAGCATCTCTTATCTATTTCTATATTTTAATTATGTTTTAAAAGGTGTTTTTTGTGCGTAGTAAACACTCCTACAATAATATTGTATCAACATTTAATATTTGACGACTGCCTCGGTGGCGTAGTTGTACCACGGTACGATTACAAAGCTGAGGTCTTGGGTTCGAATCCCGGGTCAGGCAGTGATTTTTCTATTCATTATCAGCCCGGAGTCAGGAAGTTGTGCCTGATATGGCGATAGGCTCGCCCCCTATCACATCGTGGAACGGAACACACAAGGCGAAATGTGGGTGTCTTGGTTGCACCTATGCCTACCCCGTCTGGGATAAAGGCGTGACGTATGTATGTATGTCATCCTTAATGACCCGTTCGAATACTTTACCAAGTCACTAAGTCTTACATACACCTATATCTATCGATAAAATATAATTCGGCTTTAAGCCCATTTAATTAACATCCCCATGTCATCCCTACTCGACTTAGTTTCTACAAGGTTTCGTAGGGGCCGGTCAAGATTTTATTTGGATTGCGGTACAAGTCATGAGAGCTTCCAATATTCTGTCTTGTCATGTTTTAAATAGTAATTATCATGATTGGCAACATCAAATCAAGTTTTATTTAAAGAAAATAACTAAAAGGATTGATTGATTGTTGCCCATATTAGACTTTCTATACATTTAAGATATACCAAAGTCTACATGTTAAGATTAAATATGTTGGGTTAAAACTACGGCGTCTTAGCAATAATTCAGGGATGCTAAAGTATTTTTTTTTGTTTTTGCCCTTGGTAAACACCCACTCGACTTAGAAAATGTTTAAAAAGTTGCCTTTATTTAATAATAGAAAAGGAACGATTGATTGGATATGAGAGAGGAAAAGAAGGAAGTATTGGAATTGCTGCCCTGGTATTTTTGCGCAAAATATAACTGTAATGCTCTCTCGAAAAGTTAACCAATTTCGGATAAAAAGCCCCGTCCGAAATACGAATCATGTGTTTCGTTTCAAAAAATGAGTCGGCCGACCTTATAGTAGTCCGTATAGTAGTGTCGATCGGCAAAAATCTATCTATCACCGATATATTATCAAATACGAGCCGGTCGACATAGTTGTGTGAACCGGGAAAAAACCTATCACCGGTGGAGACTATTTCTTCAATTCATGAGCCAAAGGAAGTTCACTGTTGAACATAGGCCTCTCCAAGTGACCAGGTGGAAGCAGCCTGCATCTAGCGACGTCCTGCGACCTTCACCAGGTCGTATGACCACCTAGTGGGTGGACGTTCCACGCTGTGCTTTCCGCTTCGTGGCCTCCATTCTCTATGTGCCCCGCCCATTGCTACTTCAACATGCTAATCCGATACTACTATCTACTATACTATTACTTCGTGTAGCTATAACCAGATGAACCGTTTATTATGGAGCTAATATTTCTCGAAATTATCAACATAAAAATTCCTAAAATAAACCCCGCTAATCGCCTATCCCTTATACCACAACAGTAGGTGTCATTCGCAACACTTCCTGCGGCGACTGAGAAACATGCCCGGGGCAGCGGTCACTCCACCGCGCTAAATTGACTGGCGGCCTACAAGTCCTGCTATGTTGGGACTCCTTGGCCTATTTGGATGGTAGATCTGTTTGTACAAATGTTTGTGATACGTAGAGTTGTCCGCTCACACGTAGATACTCTATCTGGAATCCATTGCACAAATTACGTATTATACTCCCGTTACTAAACCCGATATGTCCTAAAACTAAACACCGCCTAATGCCTATACCTTGTACCACAACAGTAGGTGTCACACGCAACACTTCCTGTGGTGACTGAGAAACATGCCCGGGGCAGCGGTCACTCCAACGCGCTAAATTGACTGGCGGCCTACAAGTCCTGCTCCGTTGGGACTCCTTGCCCTATTTGACATCCTCTGTGACGCAGTCGGTTAGACGCTGGCTGTGAAACAAGAGGCCGTTGGTTTGATCCCCACACCGAGACGTGTGTGATCCAAAGATATTTTTTAGTGTCTGGATGTTTGTGAGACCGAAAAGTCTCTCTTAGTTTCTGATAACTACGAAAAAGGACTCGATTTTGACGTGGGTTCAGGTGTATGCATATGGCTGTTGGGTGTATTTATTTATTTGAATGGTAGATCGTCTCGTATAAATGTTTATGCGTATGTGCAGTTGTTCAAACGAAGACCTCGATTTCTTTGAATTTGGTACAATTAGATTCATATAGATAAGTCATGTTAATACTAGAAAAATATATTTGATTCGGCTATGATCGGAATCATGTTAACTACTCAATTTCGGCAACGTTCTTCATCTGAACGTAATTTTGTGGTGTGCATATTAGGTTTTGATCATGTCGATTACGTGTCGCAATCGCTGCTTGAAATTGAGGTTTTATTCCGATTTGTTACTGTACTTGCTATATTAAGCTGCGTTGTAGGCATTTTCTCGTGCCTTAAAAAAGAGTTTTTGATGTGTATCATTCCACATGCGGGCTTAGCTTGCAACATCTCTGTACCCTTTGTCCACGATGCAAAAGTGCTCTCATCGCAAAACCACTATAAGGTTTTTTTTTTGTTACATTACTCCTTTTCTAACTAATACAAACCTGTTTGAGATAATTAAAAGTAGAGCAACAGATTTTTGAATTTGTTTTCTTCTAAAATAATGTTAAAAGTTTTGACAACGTCATAACAGAAAGTAGCGTAGCGGAATCGCACGCGATAATTTATTTTTTAATTGAATTTAATTTTTAGGAGAAGTAATCTTTTAAGAGAAATGAAGAAGTAAGTATCGCTTTAACTAATTTATATGTTTAGCTGTTCAGTAGGATATACCGGATTGCCAAACCGTAGGTCTTAGTTTCAAACTCAGGGCACTGATTTAAGAAATTACGCATAATATATTCTTAGGTAATTTCCCTTGCGTTCAGTGAAGGAATAATTCATGCATCTGCATACCTTCAGGGTTTCGAGGAACTATGAAGTGTGGCAGATTTTTAGTGTTATGTTTGAAATGGATAATGTCAAATAGGCAGACGATCTTAAATATAAGGCAAATCATCATGCATTCAAATCATGATTGACCAGGAGTCAGAATCTTTGTCTGAATAATTGTCATCGATTGGTAGTAAAATCGTATGTTTTTTTTTATTTATTCAGGATAACAAACAGTAGTACATTTTACAGTATTATTATAATATACACAAAAAATATAGAGTAAACATACTACCCACAACGCTATCCACAAATTACTAATACATATTAAAGTTTTAACAGCCAGTGACGTGACTGGCTACAGGTACGATAATACAATAAAAGTTGGAGTGTCTTTTTTAAATTAACAAGATAATAATTATGCTACTACTACTACTACTCTCAATCGATTCTCTCCATTGTAGAGTAGGCCCGTGCCCAGTAGTGGGACGTATAGGGCTGATAAAAAAAAATGCTAAAGCCCAACATCTCACCTTAAGTTATATATCCACCTTGCCACGCCAATCGCAAGTCCAGTGTCTAAGTAAAGCGAGTAGATGAAAATTTTATAAGAATAAATAAATATCAGAACATACTTTACAGAGCGACTCCGACCAAAGTGTGTACACCAAAATCACTGCTTGAAAAACGAGTACGCGGCAGCAGGCTGCTTAAAATACCATCCGATCGGCAAGAATTTATCGAAGACAATGCAATTCCCTTTGTTAAGCTAAACATTAAGAAGCACTCCTTTCCAACACGAGACAGAAGGCTACGGGATGAAGACCCTCGCAATCCGTTTACTTTACCCATGAACAAGCGTCTGTTTATATTCAGCGAACATAAAAGGAAAGGTAGAAAAGAACCCTTTATAATGAGCGAGCCAAACACTATCTGCGATATTGATAATACTTTTTACAAAGTCATTGAAGGCCGACCTCTACGAGCACCCGGCGATGTGAAAATTTACATGAAAAACATAAGGGATATAACTCTTTACAAAGCGAACGCTGCGTATCTAATGGACCAGCTTATTCAAATAGATACAGACCTCGTGGACGAAGTGGTGGAGTACAACAAAGTCACTGAACTCTTTGCAAAAACTAAAAATAATTTTGTACAGTTTGCCAAAGAAAGTTACGAAGTGGCAAAAGTAACTCAAGAGATTGCCGAAGAAAGAGGACAGGTACTTGCAAAAGTGGCTGAAGCTCTGGAAACTTGTAGTTTTGAGTACGTTAAAGTACGGAATCAAGTATCTGCGATTGCTGCTGTTTTCGATATTTTGTCTAGATACAGAAAGTTTCTTAATTCCATTAGTCCACAAACATGGCGAGATGAATATGATAACGATCCTGTTGAAGAAAAGAAGATTTGTATAGTGGTCGCTGGTGAAGAAGAATCTGAGGGTACAGATACCGGAGCATCTATAACTACTTATAGAAACACCCTTGCACGCGCTCAACAAATACTACCAGTCCTGTACTTTAAAGAACCTGAAGAACTAAAACAAGTTTATGATGACATGTGTGCACAATGTTTGAATTACATGCAAGTTGACGCTATGACAAGTCCCTTGGTGTCTTCCATTCTGAAATGCAAAAATGAATTGAAAGCCGAAGTAATGTCGGAATTAGCGGAGATCACAGACATGGTTAATGTATACAAAGAACATGTCGAATTTTTGGAAGAAAAAGAAGAGGCATACAAAGAATTGTTCCATGGCTTATTGATTCATGAATTTCAAGATATTTGCTCATCACAAGATACCATTAAACTATTTACATTCCTGCAATATACTAACACACAACTTTTTGGCGGTGCAGAGGATCCAAAAGACAATATAGCTACAGTGATGCTTCAACTAGAGCTGCATTATTATGAACTAACGTTAGGTATAGATGGTTTGAACCAAGATGTCGTCAAGTCCACGGTGAATGAACTATTCTCTGAGGATCTTAAAGTTATGAGAAGGGCTTATAACGCCCAGAGAAGTATGAGAGAATGTGATATACTAAAGAAAGCGTTGTACACGAGTTTCGAACCTTCAAGAGCGACGCGTAAATAGAATATAATATTCGGTATTTCGCCAGTAGTGGAAATATATAGTTTATTAAAATTCCTAGACGTAAGGTCTTTTATGTACGTTATTACGCTGGCTAGACTTCCGCGCATTTCGTTGCTTTGAGCGGATTATTTCAAATGTAATTATCATAAGTTAGGGCGCACACGGCTGATTCCGAGTGTTCTGTTCCGTTGCTCGCGCACCCCGGGGACTAAACATTTGCTTTCATGAATACCTTACCATAACAGACGGTACTCAACCTACACCGTAAAAGCAACAATGTAAATTTAATTTCAATCTCATTGTAAATAACGCGCGTTTCGCATTTAATTTGGCGGCTGGCTTATTTTAACAAAATACATGGACTTAAGATGTTCAATTAGTTTCTTTTGAAATGGTCTACCTAATTATTAGTCTACCTTTGTCTACAAAGGAGAGTAAAAAATAATTAGAAATATATTTTGGTATTCATGGCGCCGTCGCTTACGAATACTTTATTATACTTGATTCAAAAAAGTTTAGCAAACACGTTTAGAAAATTCGAATGGCAATTGGTGTAATTTGTTTAATATTTGTAACTTCATTGAATACTTCATTGAAAATCGAATAATCTCGTTTCTGATTACGTTCGCGGCGGGCACAAAAAGTTCATATTGTGTCAATTTAACTTCTAATCACTTTTTAAATACGTTAGCAGCGACGCGAGCCCGATCAACGAATAAATTTGAATTTATTAACAAACTGATTCGACTACGCCCCGTTCGCTAACAATTGAAGGGGAACAAATTGATTTTGACTCAAATATCCATTTTCACTTGCCAAAAAATATGCCTAAATAATAGTCCGCAAAACACTCTATTAGCGCTGTTGTAAAGTTTGAAAATTTAACATTAAGCGCGAGCACTAAATGTTAAAATATTTCAATAACACGAATTCTTTCACGGCTGAGCGTTTATAGATATTCGATTTATTATTTAAACAAAAGTGCGTCGAAATGCCGGAGGTTTAATGCATGCATTCCGTTGTTATTAAAATCGCTGGAGCGTCGGTGCCGGCTCCACCGTGGCCCAACAAAGGGCGCATCCACCCGTCGATTGATAATTAATATTGTTTTATTATAAAGCCGTGGTATCTGGAGGCAACGCGCCCTGAACACTGAAGCGGCCATCCGTGCTAATTCTATAATGCTATTAATGTTTAGATAAGTTTAATTAGGGAGTATTTGATAAAATTTGCGATTAAACATTCCCCCGTTTGTTCGTTTAAGATCTCGTTCCGACTGCGTAGATTTTGATTAATTTAGCTTTCATTTACTATTGGGTATATTTTTATGTTAGCTGTTACTCGGTGTGGAGTTCTCGTTTCCTTCAGTTATTAAGTATTTACATGTTTGTAAGGTTTTAGAATGTTCATTTAATTTTATTTTTAGTAGAAGTATTGTTTCCGTATCTTTTATTTTAATACAAATGTGTCTTAAAATAAAATATATTTAAATGTAATTTTCTTTGTTCACTTTAATTCTATTCCGTATAAAATATTTCCTAATTTGTTCATATTCTGAGTCATATCTAGAAATATAAAACTGTAATGTACGTCGAGAGTTCTTATTGTCATATTTACATGCTAGTGCAATATCCTTTTTAGAATAATTTTAATGCTGACTTTACGATATCATGTTAAACTTGAAATTTGGATTTCAGCCTCCGTGGCGCCGTTGGCTAGACACCGACTGTGAAACGATAGGCCTCGGGTTCGATCCTCGTACCCAGACGCAGACAAATGTTTGTGTGAAGCACAAGTATTTGTTTCGGGTCTGGGTGTTTGTGAGACCGAAAAGTTTCTCGTGGTTTATGATAGTCACGACACAAGACTCGATCTTAGTGTAGCGTCAGAATTATGTATGTGACTGTTGGGTGTATTTATTTAAATTATTAAATTGAAAATAAAATAATGTACATAACGCCAGCATGGCGGTAGACAGAGACTATCGATCTCCACTTTGCGTGTCCAGTTTCATAAATCTCTTCGTTTATTTTATCCAAACAATTATACTTTTAGGGCCTTATTAATAAACTCGGATGAGCGAAGGATTAATTTTAGTCCAAGGCTTTAGAACTGACTCGATTATTTAAAATAGCGATGTATTCACGACTTTATTAATAGACACGGAATTTTATAGAGGGCTAGGGAACCGTCGTACTGTGGTTGCGTTATTCAATATTATAGTCAAATTAATAGTTAAAATAATCGAGTCAATTCTATAGTCTTGGATTAAAGTTAATTCGTCGCTCATCCGAGTTTATTAATAAGGCCCTTAGAATTTAATAACAATACAAAATTTATTGCCACATCTGGAAGTCAAGTTTATTTTTTACGGCTGCAAACAATCAGTAGACCAACACACAGTTTTATACCCATCATCTTAACCTTTGAATATAATGCCGTCAGATATGGTGTTTATTATTAGAGAATTTAATATCGCCGCATCGTGTGAGACCCGTGCATTATGAATAAGGAGGGTCGTGGGCCCCGCGTCCCCGCACAGGGCTGGAGCCCACTTGCGGTCACTTGATTGATTACGGCGGCCATCTCGACCGGCCCTGGGTATTAGGTAACTGCTTTACAAGGCACTTAATATTTTTTTTATACGGGGACGTAATAATCCGCCCTAGCATTCGTCGCAAAGGCCCTGTATACGGGACATACGGATACTTGGAAGTGGTAGAGCCACGCTGTTGTCAGCCATGACTCAGCATGAATGGGCAGGCTCGTCTGGGGCGGTATCACTGTCTCACAGGAAATCGACGTGAAGCGACAGCTTTGCTGTCACGTTTCGTCTGGTTAGTGAGATTGCCGGATGCCCAATACCCCTTCCCTCTTCCCGTCGTTTTTCCTTTCCGCTCCTCTCCCGAATTGGTGGATCGGTAACACATCCATGATCCAACGTTGTGGATGTTCAAAGGCGGCAGTGATTACCTACCATCAGGTGACCTGTATGCTCGTTTGCCAGAACTACTCAATAAACCAAATATGCATACTGAGGAGGTGTATCTTTTGATGAAATATTTCATGGTTGGACAGTCAATGAGTTGCATTGTATTTTGCATCCTATGTATTTTCTTCACTTTGTTGTTTCAATTCGACTTGAAATGACTTAACCAATATTATTGTCATTCAATTTCATTATAAATCATTTATGAACTGCTTTGGAATAAACCTAGATGCGACTCCAGTATAATCATTGTATTTTAATCTTGTTTTGAAAATAACGCTAGAGGATCTTGCCCGTTCTACTCGGGCGAAAACTTGTAAACCGGGTGGTAGAGGAAAAATGGACTGAATTTAAATATAATTTTAATGATTCGATAAAGTATTTTTCATTTCATTTATGTAATTGCATTAAATTAATTTAACCTGAAACATTAATACGATTCTTTTTGACTATTGCAACCACTTGTTATCACGTAATAATCAATAAATAATTATAATAATATCACAATATAAAATAATCATAAAATTAATTATTATTCTTATTTATTTTATTTACTCTTTGACGTTTGCAACCAATTGTAGTCACGTAATAACCGCACCGACCTCTCTCGGCAGATGGATGCTATGAGACTAATTGGAGTTTTAGTATTAATTGCTCGTATTTTGTCCAAAGTAACCATTGAAATTAATACCTCTGTGTATAAACTTAACGTTCTTTCCATCTTGTTGGAGATAAAATGTTAGACCTTTTAATATTTAGATAGTATCTGTTCTAAATCGGGGTAATATTATTAAAAGAACGGATTGTATTTATTTTATTTCTTTGATATTGCACCTAATATGAGTCTCAATCGATCTCGCTGGCAGAAGTTTATAAGAATTCATGTTCATCAATGTACTGTTAATGTCAGATCATATATGAGTCCCACTGCTGGGGTGCCCGACAGTTAATAGCATACGGACGGAGTTGCATATCCTGATACAATCCTGTCTGGTGGTTGGACCGATTTTATTTCACAATTGTCATTGAGCTCCTTTAATAGGCTGATACAACCAAAGATGATGCGATGGCCAGATAGGAAATGATAACAGTGTTAAAAGTGATAAATACAGGCTATATCAAGACTGCGAGCGAAAACGAAATCAGTTGGTAGTTGTAGTGATTACAGACACAATGCAACTAAAAATTACTCAAAAAAGCCGACAAGTTTTTTTTTGCAATTTTTTGGGTGGTAAATACTTATTTTATATTAAAATTATTATTTAAACCCTTACGTACCACTGTTTATAAAAATAAAAAGGTGTACATAATTATTTTAGGTAGACGATGCATTTACTATACATAAACAAGTAAAAAGTTACAAAAAAAAAATTGTCGCTTATTTGAGAAAATTTGAGTTGCATTGTGTGTGAATTCAGTAATACTACCACCTGGCTTCGTTTTCGGTTGCAGTCAGGATATACTCTATAATGCCGAACATCTAACCGAATCAATAAAATTATTTTTAGCTGTCTGCCAGCGCAGCGGCGAACGTCCAGCCAAAAGATTGACAGGCCAATAAAAGCTACAAAAAGTTTCTGGTTGCAGACTGTTTATAACAAATTTTTAGGAAGAACATTTTCAGCAGTTGCCTTTCGCTGAAAGTGTTATTAGTGATATAAAATTTTTCAAAACCATCACTATTGCTTTCTTCTTTCATTTTGAAGCCATTTCAAAGAATGCAACCAAAATCTCATATGATAGCTCTTAAGCTTGGTGGCTTAGTAAAATCTGGATTTCATACACACGTACCATAGCCTTCCTAATCTTTCGTGGATCAAAATCCCGTTTTTACTATACATATATAATAAACATTAGTAATTGATTTCCATACGATCCAATACAGATTTCCTTCACGCATGACTGATGGTGTCACACTAACGACACAATGATGCGACGCGGCCCTCGCACGCTATTTTTTAAGGGCACTGACGGTCACCATTAATCTCCAACCCTTGCTGGATTTAGGCGCTGAATTAACTTTGGTACAGAGGTTCTCAAATTTGAACTCTTTTTATTAAATTATAGTAATAAATATTAAGCATCCAACAGTCACATATATAGTCCAGACACCACACTAAAATTTAGTCTTGCGCTGCGCCGTGGGTATCAGAAGCTATGAGAGAATTTTCGATCTCACAAACACTCAGATCCGAAACAAATACTCCTGGCTCACACAAATGTTGGTTTCCGCAGGACCGAACCCGCAGCCTCACGTTTTACAGCATCAAGCCTATTGCGCCACGTTTACAGGCAGTTTTTACGCTTAAATTATTTCCGATTATAATCTGTCGGAATCTGTTAAATTGGTCTTTTTGACCTGTAGTTATCTGGCTTCTAGTAAACGACATGTGCCTTAAACTAGCCCTGCTCGTCGTTTATCGTTATCTGCTTGTCTTAAATCTACTAGGATTTATCTTCGTCGGTGTTCGTTTTCTTTGCCATTTTTTCTACATATATTTTCGTCCTTTACAATAGCACGGTTTGTTTCGCATAATCTGTTTTACATTTCTGTTTATTGTGATGGTAGCTTATTTAGGAGTAGATATTGTTATATCTTGGATATAATAATCGTAGGATATTTAAATTTGAAGAAATCCACATTTTTGTTGAAAAATGTTACATTTGTTGTACTGTTTGTAATTAATGGGGATAAAAACAAATTTAATCCCCTTTAATTTGTTGCGTAGATGTTTATTTATAAGGTACGGTATATATAAGGTACGATGGGACTGACATGTATTATCTCAAAGTATAAGTCCCATAAAAATATTGAAAAAATAAAAAAAACACATTTAATATAAACATATTGTCCTTGAAAAAAAAAAGCACTATCTCCTCTTAATTTTGCTCAATAATAATAAAGTTTGAGATTTTTATATTTCGTTTTTTACCCTTGTCTATCACTCAAATATGACGAGAGGAGAGAAAGTGGGCCGATTAAGGCAAAATTAGAGAAAAATGGAAACAAAGCGTCATACGAGTTATTTCGCGAAGATAAATTACCTTTGTGCATGAGAAAACGTAATGGAAGCCCGAGGAAGGTTATTGAAAATGTTATTTAGGGGAGCTATTCGGAAATGTTGACGCGATACAAGATCTGATACGGAGGTGTTGACGCAATACAACTTCAGATATATAATTGTGGCGGTAAATCATTTAGCATTTGTATGATTTGTGGAATGGTGCAGTATGTGTTACAAAGATATTTTACTATATTAAAAATCACTGCAATTTGTAAAAATCACTGCAATCTGTTCTTAAACACAAAAAAACCCACTAGACAAAATGCCAAAGTGACTATTTTCAATAACTAAGGTGCAAAAAAATCACATTCGCGAAGACTTGTTTTAATTTAAGTTTCCTCAATGGTAAAAAGCTCGATGTTACGCAGGTGGTAACTAGGATTTGCATTCGCAGTCCAAATCATAACATTAAATATTTCAGCCCGTATACGCAAGTCCTCTATATAGTATGTACCTTCTCTACAAGTGTTTAATTGAGAAAAGCTAAGCCATATTTCACCACTCTCAATCAATTTATCATTTATAATAAAATTCTAAATATGAATTTTATTAAGCTAAGGCTAATATTAACTGTTAATAAAGCGAAGTAATAAAGTAAACCAGTCAGATGATATAATACAGTTTATAGTTGATACTAATATCAACAATTTTCAAGACTTTTCCAAACAAAACGCAAAATGCGCGGAGACTTGGCAGGTTTTAATTTAAGTTTTCTCAATGGTACAGAGCTCGAAGTTACGCAGGTGCTGGATTTGCATGGAGCTCCTGATCGGGCTTAATTTATCCGTAATGGGTTTAGAACGAGCCGCGAGTGTTCACACTGATTGCCAGACTCCCCCGGGAGCATACCTACAAACAATAGTACGCAGTGACTGTTTAAGATGTCTAATGTTTCGCGATTGTGGCATTGGGTATTGATTTTTCTTATTTTAAAACTGATATAAAGAAAGAAAGACAGGATGAAAAGGTACAAAATCCATACAAAGGAAATAAAATAGAGACCGTACGAATCGAAAACAAATTAAGCTGTACGTAGACGACAAAAGGTTGCACATTCATAATAAATCGTAACGATTTGATTTGTTTAAGCGTTTAATGGATACGTCTCGGTTTGCTTTATAATTAGTAGTTAATGATTTTATCATCGATTAACAAAGTTCTTTCCGTTCTTGTAATAGTAAAAAACGTTTTATTGACGTAGAGAAACTTTTGACCAATTTATTTTGTTACTTCGAATTTCTGAGCTAAGCCTTCTATTTGAATAAGGAACAGCAAGACAGTGTATGAAAACATAATCACAGGTTTACTCTAAGATAACAATAGCTCGTTAACATAACCGTATTATAAATAATAACAGCCTAGCGCCTTGTTATTATTTTCAATTCACGACTTCAATAAAGCTGACAATCAAATACCTAAATGAATATAAATGAAGTCCAAAGATACATATGTATATATGTAAACTGTCTAGCGTCTGAATGGAGCTGTGTCATTATTAATAATCGCTTTAAACATCTAGGAGCACCGTCGCTGCAGACATGATACATTTCAAAATCGACAAAGGAATTCTCGACGAAACTGCGCACCGACGGGAGTTCGGGGGACAAAGTAAAATGCAAATTTCTCATGTATTTCCAATTAGCGCCGCCCGCCTCCCGCCGTCGAAATAATAAGTGTTGTTAAGAACTCTGTGTTCCAGGCCAAACATTGACTTGTTCGCTTTGAGGAACCTCATTGATTGGGAACGCGATTGTAAATGAAGCGTTCGGTTGCTGCTTGCTATTTAAAATCACTATGAAATCGTTTTGTTTTTTTAATTAATTTGGAACTTGCATCTAAGTCTTCTTTTTTATCGCTGGCGCTATTATTGTTCTTAATCCACTTATAATGACATTCATTCTCTTACCTAGTGTTGTGACAATGTCTTTCTTTAAAGCTTATTATTTTTCCAGTTATTCAGCCCGTTTTAGTTTTAGTGGACATTTCACATTATGTGCTCTTATATTATATATATCTCAAATATTGTTCTTAAACTTCACTTTACCTTCTTGTGCACCTAATTTAATAATTTCAAATTTAAAATTAGTCCATGATTCAGAAAACATTTTATCAATTTGCATACATTTTACATCAAAGGGAATTAAAATCAAAACCCAGTGCTGTGCCATTCAGAGCTCTTTATATCATGTACTGAATCACTTAATTCCATTACTCTCTTCCTACAATTCTGTAGACAGCGAGGTCGCAGTCTGAGACACTACGTTTATAAATAAAACATGAAGATGCTCTCAAGAGTATCACAGCTAATATCCTTGTATAGTTACCAACACTGAATGCTTTAAAAAGGTTATAAAGTTTTAGATGGAATGCAACTGTATGTTTTTTGTTTTAGTTATATTAAATTCCTTGTTTATTTAGAAAACAAATAGACACGTATAAAATACTCGTAATCGAATCACTTATAAAATGGATACCTTTGGATCGTAAAAATATTAATCCGTACAGGATCGAATATTGGAAATTTTTTGTTTTCTTACAAGAAGATTCTACCAAGAAATAACAAAATAAAAATTTTAACATTATCATTTAATTTGCACCCATGCATTTACAATATATTTCATTCTCACACACGAATGTTTAAACCACACAGAAAGTTAATGAAGACGTCTTTCTGACAAACAAAACGCCTCACAGCGAAATTATTAAAAGATAATTGGAAACCAAGAAACAAATTTCAAGCGTACTTTTTGCAACGTTGAAGAGCTAGCCAAAGGCTTATTCAGTCTGGTAACAATACATTTCGACGCATTAAAATTTAAGACAAGGGACACTTCAATTTAATTTCTCATTATGAGAAGACGTCTCTTGATGCTGCGAGAAAAATTGGTATTTCACAAATTATTAAAACTGCAAGAGAATGTCTTTGTACTAATTAAGATGGTGCTAGACGCTCGGACTTGCGTCGACAATTCAGGACTGTGGCTACTATGTATATTGTTTCGTCTTGGTAATCTTGTTATTGTGGATATGTATAACTTGGCAAAAAAGAGTCTGGCGCGGTGACAGTAGGTACCAAAGAAAAAAAATGTGGCAATACTATTAAAAACATCATTGTAATGTGCGCATATCAATTTTAACACGGATTTCTGTAAATTTGAGTACGGTTTTTGATTGTTTTGTGATTTAAAACGAACAAAGGGACCATTATCAGCAATATATAAAAATAACAATTATTTAAACATTTTACGTAGTAGTGTTGGGTTGCCATATCTATAATAAATTAGATATATAAGCGCCCTCATTAAATCCGTACTCTTCTTTGCCAACCTGTATATAACATGTGACAACCTCAAGTCTGTTTTAGTTGTTATTTGAGAAGCTAGATTATAGATAGACTGCCTCGGTGGTGTAGTGGTACTACGGTATGATTGCAAAGCTGAGGTCTCGGGTTCGTATCCCGGGTCGGGCAAAGTGATATTAGATTTTTCTATTCATTATTAGCCCGGAGTCAAGAATTTATGCCCGATATGGCGATAGGCTCGCTCCCTATCACATCGTGGGACGAAATATACAAGGCGAAACGTGGGTGTTCTAGTAGCACCTCTGCCTACCCCTTCTGGGAAAAAGGCGTGTGGTTATGTATGTAGATTATAGATAGAAGAAAGAAATGCTTAAAGGTTATTGCTTTCAGGAACATAATTTGCATCAGCATCTGATTATGAAGTACGGAGTTCTTTTCATTTAATATTAAGGACTCCGCTGGTTTGGTAATTAGAAGGTCGGTTAGTGTACCTTAAGTACTGCAGAGATATCATTAGACGAAGCATCCTTGTGATTTGAGAACTTTTACGTCAGCAATAGAGTTTCTAAATTATTTTAAGATCAACTTCGCTGAATAGATAAAAAACGGTAAAAAAAATTGACGTACAGCTAATATTTAATAAAATATGATAAATGTATACCTAACATTGTGTTATGTTTTATTTAGAGTCTTCCAGTATGTAGAGATCGATAAAGATAGAGAGGCGACAAAGCTCTCCTACCTGTTGCCCAATCGGCACTTGATTTAAACTTGCTTCACCCGTACATCATGTTTAGAGTGGTTTGTAGTGGAGAATTTAAGTAACTACCGGTTTAACTGAAGGGAAAATATAAATATTTTAAATATACACATAAAAAGTTAGCTTAGCAGAAGACCTTCCGAAAAAAAAAACAATGTGTAATTTATTTTAATTTTAAAAGAATAATGTATTGTTGCAATTAACTTAAATAAGTTATAATATCAAACATAACTTGAACATTATCTTAGGCATGATTTCGCAACTATCAATTAAAATAGACTTAAAATAAATTACATTATGTTGGGTGTATTTATTTATTATTAAATTAGAAACGCCAGTTATAACTAATTATAAAAATGACTTAACGGGCATCGTTGTCTTCAGCGGCAACAGAACTCACCATTGCCGTTGGATTTTCTACTTGAATTGCTTTTACCGCCAAGTTCATTGTAGCTTCTTTGTTACGCCATTCCAAAAAACATTTAATAACCAAAAACATATAACACACGTGTGCTATCTCAACTATTTCCTCATGTTCATTGCACGATAAATCTCGTGTGTAATATATCTGGCGACCCGTGGGACACTACACTTAACCGAATTGACCCACGGCTGGTATTTTTATTGCAAGACGGTGTTTTGCTTCGAGCACTCTCGAACGAATCTTACCCCGAATAGCGGGAATTTTTGCCGAAGTTTTTCGGAGTTAAAAAATATTAAAAGCTATAAGTGGTTTCGCGTGGAGGGTAGGCACTGCGCAGGTCGTTACTCTTAGGTTTTAAATCAAACTGAGGACAATAGATTTCGTTTTTAGTGTAATGACTGGCTGGATTTGTAATGTGCACCTTTCTTTTGTAGTTTGTTGGGATTTATTTATTTGTTTGTAATTGTGGTTATATATTGAGTTTATGTTTAAAGTGAATATAAAGCAATTCATGAACTATAATTAGCTCAAAAATCTTAGCATCTAATCGACACGAATTGTGTTTAAGACGAGACAATTTGTGTTATGACATAATCCGAATTTCGATCTCAACATATTGAATATTTTACGTAATTGATACACAAAAACAAGTTTCTTTCTCAGAAAGGGTAAAGAGAGGTGTGACTAGGACACCCACGTTTCGCCTGATGTGTTCCGTCCATGATAGGGCGCGAGCCTATCGCCTTATCGGGCACAAATTCCTGACTCCAGGCTGATAATGAATTAAAAAATCCAATATCAATTTGTCCGACCCGGGATTCCAACCCGAGACCTCAGCGTTGAAATCGTTCCGTAGTACAACTGCGCCACCAAGGAGATACAAACAGGAACCGAAGTTTACATCCGGGCGATTCCACTAATTTAATGAAGAATAAAATATAAAAGTCCTACATTATTTATTTCATAAATATACTTTTTCAGAATAACATTACACACAGAGACACCAAGATAATTAATAAATGTAACCCAACACAAAATAACACAATATCCATACAAACACGCATGTTTATTCATATCACTTAATTTCGGTACACAGATTGAAACAATAAATTGCATTGCACAGTGGCGCCACCCCGGTTGCGTCGCGCAAACATTATGACGAAATTAAGACATCTGCGTATGCAAATGTATCGAACCTAAGCAAATTTTAATTAGAATGTAGACGGAGTTGGATACGGATTGGGATAGTCTGTGGTGTGTGTGTGTGTGTGTGTGTTTGTCTGTGTTAAAATTGGCTACCGATTTAAGCTGAGTTGATTTTATATAGTTGGATTTTGGAAGTTATAAATGGAAGGAATATAGATAGATTTTATTGATATTGAGATTATTTGAAATAAATCGTTGAATTAAATAAAATATCGAAAACTGCAATTCGAAACATTTTACTCGGTAAACAGGCAAAAGCAATAGCTGCATGACAGGGTACATCACATAACACAAGCACATTACAAAAAAAAACAAATAGAAACTATACTTACAACCTATTTCATAATTATTTTCCTATTTTCCAACACCATGATTACAAAATCATGGTGTTGGATAATAATTGAGGTAAATAGTGTAATTAATCAGTGACGTGTGTAGATTGTGATCAAATACATCTTGGTTTTGATCTCCAACTTGTTGAATTCGTTGAGATTTTTGTAGAAATTATAAATTTGATTCAATATAATAAATATGCAATAAGATTGATTATAGAAATATAGCAACCTAATAAATATGAAATAAAATGGATTATAGAAATATAGAGAAATATATATATGTAAAATAAAAGATAAACATTCATAATTCCCTGTAAAATAAGCATTCATAAATGTAAGGTACATGTAAAAACCCTTTGTCAAATGTACACCCCTGCCTTCAGAATAGCAAGTAAACAAAACGTTTAGAGAAACGTAGGAAATATACAGCGAGTGTAACTATTGCGTTTACCTTTTCGTTACCTCAAAAGTACTGAATCCCTTTGAATAGCTCAGATTCGTAGAATAAAGGCGAGTTTGCATTTCCGCAACGTATTTGTTGCCCGTTCGTTCAAACAAACAGTGGAATCCCTAAGTTCCTTTCTATCCTTGATAAAATATCACAAGCCAGTCGGCGCATTCTTTTCATTCCCTGGAACGAACCAGTGGCTCGGAAAACATCTTTTATGTTTAACGATACCGCGTATTTATACACAATATTCGCAGCGTTTTGCATAAACATTGTCATAAGTATTATCGGGGTGAATCGAACCGATCCCGGTTTATAAAGTTTTAATAAAAAATCAACTCCCTGTAGACGGGGGCGTGCCGTAGCAATTTTCCAATACAGCCATTGGAGGTCCGCTACATCCGAGAGGTAGTCATCTTACAAGCTGAATTGATACTTCAGACGCGCCGTGGAGCTCTATTCTCTTGAAAGCTTTTATATTATATTATCTAAGACCTTTCAAGTTTCAACACGTGGTGGAAACGTCTGTCGTGCGATCCGTGGATTTCGATTCTCGGCTCTCGGCTCTCGCGGGTAAAACGGAAAGTGGTCGGGGCAACGCAGGTGCCGCCGGGAGCGACTTAAATAAATTTATAAAAAGACGCTATCGATGCAATGCATAAAGTTAACACGTAGACAGATTTTATACGTCGTGTACGAGGTGAAGAAGAGAAAAGTTTCTCGTTACTGGTGACTCGTATAAAAACTGGTTTGTGATTACACATTGTGTTAGATAAAAATCTGTAAATGCGCGACGATATAAGTTGGTTTGTAGCAGAATTTGCTTATTTATTTAGAAGAGATATATTCAAAATATTGGCTTAAAACATAATGTCATAATGTTTATTCATGTTGTAAGCTTTCAAAGTGATTACAAAAAGCAAATATTGTATTTTCAGGGGCTATATCAATAGAAGAATTTAATGCCTAAGCGTTACATATGTGCTATATAATCCAAAAAATTAACGCTTTAAAGATAATTCTTCCAAATGTGTTTGTATATATATCTATGAGCAGTTATCGTGATAAATTTTATAGGAGCAATTTTGAACCATTTTATAAGCGTCAGGTAAAAGGTGGCCATTGAATGAATTAAAACCCGATTTCATATAAAAGTGACAAAATCAGACATTTTTTAAATACAACAGTAGCCTATGAGCTATGTCCTCTAGTTTTATAAACTAATTATGACGATGATACATATGTTTTTTTTCATGTTCTAATTAAGCCTATCCAGTTATAATCTTAATTCGACAATTACAAAATCAGCTGTTACTTCTAAGAGTGTTCAATGTTATCTCACATGTCGTCAAACTCCATTAAACCCTGCAATCGGTTTACCCATCGGTTGTTTAGCCAAGAGACAAGGTAACAGTCGTTGGAATAATTTAGGCCGGATTAAGATAGCGTGGGGTATTCGGGCGTCAGTTTCTTGCAAATTGCTGGGGCCAGACTAGTTACACATGCGATCACGGCATAAATCCGCATTATGCGAACAACAACGTTTTGGTTCAATGCCAGCGCCCGACGCTGCATGCTTTCGTACGATGGGATGCCCTGTCTCTCAGGATTGTATTTCGAAGGTAGATTGGTAAACAATTATGTAATTGTAAATATACAATGTTATTGTCGATACTTAAAAATGATCTTATAATTTATGGACTGGACTCTGTCTCCGCAGTATTATGAAACAATTTGTCTATCATAAAGTGTTGGATGTCGAAAAAATATTCGGGTTCGCCCTACTGGCATCTACGAGCTGAAAAACATCACATAGATACGTAAGTGTGTCGCATTTCGGGTGCAACTTGTTTCATACAGTTTCGAGCATCCGTAAAAGTGTCGATGGGTGAGGTTTAACCGTCTTCCGCCGGTGGTTAATATATTTTCATTGCACTGCACTTGCCCTCATTTTAGACATTTTGTTGTGCCAATATAAAAAGTCGCATACTTTAATAAAATACTATATGTAAACATGATTGTTTTTATCATCTATCTAATACATCTCACTGCTGCTTCTAAATCATATACTGAAAAGGGGAAATTAGTAGGGAAAGGGTAGTACGAGGTAACATATTTAACTTTGTAATTGATGTACCTAATAGTGTTCCATTTATTCTCATTTTGCGTGATAATTATATACCGCACGATATATGCAACTTAGCAATTCGTATTTCGTACAATTATTATGTCCTCCTTATTTAAGTCCTCGGACTACATCTACTTCTAGGAGGTGGTAGAGCCACGCTGTTGACAGTCATGACTCAGCATGAATGGGTAGGCTCATTCGGGGCGGTACCCATGTCTCACAGGAAATCGACGTGAAGCGACAGCTTTGCTGTCACGTTTAGTTCGGTGAGTGAGATTGCCGGATGCATAATACCGCTTTCCTATTCCCATCCTTTTTCCTTCCCGCTCCCCTTCCGATTGGGCTGGCAACACATCCAGGATCCAGCGTTGTGGGTGTTCATGGGCGGCAGTGATCATTTACCATCAGGTGACTTGTCTGCTCGTTTGCGGAGATATGCAATAAAAAAACCATCTCTCTTTAATCCGCAAGTTGATGGGTGTGCAACATTACGTATGTAAATGAGTCATTGAATCCAAGGACACACCTAATGTATTGTTCAGAGTAAGTGACCGTGCCGGGCCAGACGTTCGGCGCTGTATACAAAGCGTCAATTAAGTTGCGATCAGCGGTTTATTTATAACCTTATCGGCGGAGCTTTGTTCCAAAATGAACAAAGACGATTAATTGTGTAAATATTTATGTTTGTGAAATGTGTTTTGTGTGGAGTGGATGTATTAATCAAAATGGTCGTCGAGTCGTCGAATTGGTTACGTGGTGGTAGGATATTGGAATCCGTCCGGATAGGAACAACCGTATATCTATGTCTACCCAGTTTCAAGTAGGTCGGCATAATTTATGAAAAGGGAATATTTAGTTTGGGGTGCTAACCGTCAGGTGTATTGTTATCACTTTGTCGCGTTAATAAAAAATACTTATAACATAATTGTATATTTTGCCCTAATGGCAACAATTTTCATCAAGGATGGACTGTGACTAAACTTCGTGGCCTCGAAAGGCACCTGTCGACGTTTATTTCCATTTGATAGTTTCTGATAATTTCGAGACTGATCAGTGTTTTAATCAATTTCATGCGTAAATAGTACAACATTAGTGCAAGTTCTGCGGGCAAATGTCAAATTTCATCTACAGACCGATGACGATCTTCTGGCGCTGTTGTCAAATTAATAAGAATAGCTTTTCCGTCTTCACATTTCATTACATTGGGTATTTATTTATTATTTATTTATATGTATGTATGTATGTTAATACTATATGATTACGTGTATAAATGCCTGTTATTTATAATATGAAAACATATCTGAAACAGTAGTTTTTTTATTGCAATGAATGGCGACGAGTATGTCATTCGGCCGGTGGTAAGCGGTACGACCGCTTATGGACAGTAGCAAAACCAAACAAAGCCATGAATTATAAAGCAATGCTTAGCATTCCACTGCTCTTGCAATCCTGAGAAATGAGATGTTAAATCTCATTATGTCCAGTAGTTACTCTGGTTGCAATTTCCTTCAAACCGAAACACACAGGTACATTTACACTGGTGTTTGGCGAGAGAAATAGACATTGCGGTGGTGCCTACCCAGCGGCCCCTCACATATAAGAGACCTACCACCAGTAGATATTTTTAAATAGATATTTTTTTACTCTGATCTCATTTTAATAACAACAGTCTTTTTTGAACTTCGTTGAATCACAAAATATATTTCCAAAATTACACCCACACTAGGTTTTGCCTGTCTGGTACATTTTATTGTATATTTTGTACAAAGAAATTTAAAAGAAAAAAAACAATATTTTTAAGATAAAAACATTATTTAGGAAAAAAGGAGTATAACAAAGCAAGACATCCTAGAAAAACACGGTATTCTCCACTTATATCCGATCAGCGAACTAATATTTATACAAAGGGAACTATAAAGCGATTCTTTTGTACACAGGCTGTGCGCAATACCTCAATAGGATTACGACGCGCCGCCCTAAGCTTAAAATATTTCAGGTGAAGCGTGGACCGTCGCCAAAATTGGTATTACAACAATTTATAGACGAATAACTCGTGTTCTTAACAAGGACAAGGGATTTATAGCAATTGTATCCGTAGAATAGAGTGTGAACTGATTGTGTGTATAGGTAGAAAAATATCTAAAATGTATTTCTGTTCTTGTACTTTCCGTTCCCTTCTACGTGATAAGTCCATGATCGCGTTTTATTCGTTTGATTCAATGGCATCGAGCATCGGCATAATTATGATGGCTTAATTTATTTAATTAATTATAATGTTTGTGTGAACCACAGGTATTTGTTTCGGGTCTGGGTGGGTACGGGTCGTAGGTACGACACAATACTAGATCTTAGTGTGGTGTCAGGACTATGTGTATGACTGCTGTTACTTATTTATTATAATATTTTAGGCCAACATAACGTGAAATTTAAAGAAACTCAATATATCGACGTATTGAACATTTTTACGGTTCTCAGTCCACACATCCCAACACGAAACCAATGAAGCAATGTTAGCTTTTTAAACTAACGAAAACTAATTTATTAGACGTAATTAATCTCATGTCCCAAGCGTGATTTGAATAATTATCGACAGTAAACAAAAGTAACTTAATCAGATCACCATCCGGATTTACATTAAAAAGCCTTCGGGCTAGTCTAATAAAATTAACAGTTCTTTCGTCCGACAGACGGGGGTTTAGGGAAGAATTGAAATTCAAATTCGAAGACTCCATATTCTAATATAATTAAGACGCTTCGGTAATTGAGTAGACATCCACCCCACAGTTAACTTCAAGTAAAATTGTGTAGAAACCAGACGGCGGTCGCAATAAATATTTTAAAAAAGTTTGTGATTAATTTTGTGAAATTTATTTCATTGTAACCGCTTCTCGAGGTTAGTTATTTTGGTATTTATTTGGTGAAGTTCGACGTCCTTGCATTACGGGAGGATCCTGCTAAAGATTAGAATATTAGAATTGATATTAGCATATTGCATGGCAGATATAGTACCCACATGAGAGGGTAATGACGGGCGGCAGTGTCAATAGTGCGAGAAACTATTTTTTGTGCTCGTCAACCCGTCCACCTTACATGTTGAGCATTGGTAGGAATCCCCAAATTGAGGGAGGCCTGAGTTCTGCAGTAGCCTTTTTTGACTCGAGACATTATGTATGTATTAACGTATTTTTAAAGTTGGCATAATTAAAATACCTCCGTGCCCCGAGGATATATGTACATCATTCAAGATCTACTGTTTATAAGCAACTAACAATAACCAAGCGTGTGGACCCCTCTCGCTACCTTTAGTAGTAACTCGCAATCTCGCTCAGATTACTCCGTGATTAAAATGCCATCGCATGATATAAAACGTCACACAACAGGTATAATACGAACTAATACAAATACCATTAGAGGAACGCACCGTATGTAAATTAGAGCAGACGGTAGCCCGCAAACATTGGGTGAATTAATGTTACGTCTTCGAGTCCCCGAGGATACATACGTTGTCTCGACTGCTCGTTGCTATAAATGTAAATTTAGTTATCGTTGTGTTTGAGTGCGAGGAATTGCCTGACAATTTTAATGAGAAAATATCGAGTAATTAAGAAGGCGAGGGTGCATCCTAATCACACTAAGCTGATAATTGCATAAGAACCAATACCACGTAATTAAATAACACAAGTTTTCAGAACTAGACATTTAACTAAATATTTCTTTTAAAATACATAAAAATATTATTTGTTTATTCGAAACTGTGTATGACGGGTTGGATAGTTTCCGTAGGCAGTTTTACAGCTGCAGTAACTTGAATAATTAATTCATGACTATGTGGGTATTTGTAACATTGTAACTAGTTTCCGAGTTTAAAAGGTGTCGGTCATGAAATGTTAAACATTCGTTGTCATGATTCGGTCAAGAACAGTCGTTGTGGAGACACCAACATTGCCAGTGATTCTCACGGGCTCCATCGAATCGTAAGTAATCAAGTTTAATATTTAAATTGTTTACAGTTTATAGTACTTCCTAGCGCTGCCCTATAGTGGTATTTTTTTTTAAATTCCATAAAGACTGACTGTGTGTTACTTTTTATAATACCCTCGTGATTCGTGGCGGAAAATAATCCAGCCGCGTTTGTCACGTATTGAAGTTTAGGCATGAGCTTATTTTGTTCGTTCGTCTTGTTTTTACATTGTATTTATGTGTTTACATAAGGCGGTGTAGGCGAAAATCGTACAGAGGACTTACAGTCGTAAGACGAAGTCGTTGGACTAAACATTCATGTAGTGAAATGATTTCGTGGAAATTTGTTTTAGTTATAGTGTAGACTGTGGTATGTAAGACCTTAACTTTACGGCCTTATTTATAGACAGTTTTAAAACCTATTTTAGTTATCGAGTGTTTTGTACCTTTCGAACAACTTTTCAATCCAGTTTGAGCGAAGAAGACAAAACATTCGATAGTTAAAATAGGTTTTAAAATTGTCTGAATAAGGGCGTTAGTGGCTTAGTACATTGCTTCTCATTTTTGTGTTGTAGGCTTTGTGTAGGACGTTTTATTTCGCCGCTATCCTGCATAGGCTCTGCGTATCCCACACGCCAGCGTCGACACGTTGCCACACTACTACCCGCGTACCCGACATATTGGGATATCTTCATCGACTTCTTATACCCATATTGGACCCCGACGTGATGGGAGGTGCGTGACTGTGATGTGAATAAATGTGGTGTGTATGCCTGATATGTGTGTGTGCGTGTGGAGGATCGCCACGTCGTTATTTGTTATTTTCAAAAGTTTTATTCTTGCATAGGTCCGGCAAACGAGCAAACAGGTCCTGTCACCTGATGTTGAGTGGTCACTTCCGCCTACCAAAATCCACAACGCTTGGTTGTGTGCCACAACGAAGTGTTGTTTCTATATCTATATCATGTAAGTGCTTTAATGGGGTACAAAATCAACTAAGTGCTAATTGTTAAAAAAAAAGAATACGTTTTTATTTATTTTTTCATAATTCTAACCCAATTAATATTTTGTATACTCATGTGTTATCCTGATAAATCACTTTGCACATGCAATGCTTAGTGTGGGTATTAATGTATTGTTAAAAATTGTCAGGTATGTAGGTACCTAATTTAATTGTATTGTATTGTATCAGCCCATATACGACCCACTGCAGGGCACGGGCCTCCTCTACAATCGAGAGTACGATTGAGAGTGGTTAGGCCATATAGTCCACCACACTGGCCTAGTGCGGGTTGGCGGCCTAATTTAATACTGTTAAATAAACATCTTATTATTTTATATTTAGCCGCGTATTGTTCAAAGATTGTCGATTATAGAACATTCGTCTCCGCCTTTATATCGACCACCGCTTACGGAAGATGATATAACCCTGAAACTCGTAGGTGATAGACTCCTAATTGCAATTATAATATTGAAGCTATTGATCACTTTTTTGTTGGCAGGTCTTATCATCGGGTGATGTTAAACTACCCACGTAGAATCGTATTCCAGACTGCTCTACGATCAGCGATGTATGTGGTAAGTACAAAAAATTAATTATTCAACCGTACCAATTTGGAAACGCGTGAGCATTGCTTTTTAAAATTGATTTTGTTTATGACAATCTTATTAGTAAGTAAATATTAACATACGATTTACGTAAACTGTAGAGACACAAGCTTTGTCCTGAGTCTGCACTATTAAATTAAAGTGTTTGAAGTGTTGCGGGTATCAGGAATAACAGTTTTCGATTTGAATACCCAGATCCGAAATAAATATTAGTTGTCCAATAATCATATATTGATCCAGTATAAGCTGGATCACTCTAAATGTAGTTTTTTTTCGTTTCATAGCCGATTTTCCAACGAACTGAGTCAAGGAGGCTGTCTAGGTATAGGTTTTGTCTCAATCGTACTCGTAATCGTACTCCGGTGCTTCGTAGGGGGTGAATATGGCCTAGGATCATACAGTACAGGTTAAGTACAGTAGCACCACCCTGGTTCAACCCGTCCGTCCATATTATAATATAAGGTAATACGACAATATACAGATAAAATAAAATAAATATATTCGAAAATAAAACACATATTTGTAATTATTAATTTATTAATTAGCTACTCAAAGACATTATAGTTACGTGGGCAGATTACTATAAAGTAACATTTGTTTGCTATTAAACATTTTGCTTCATAGCATAGTAGGCACTTTGGTTTAAGAACAAACGTTGAGACTATTTTCAGATATTATTTTGCCATTATTATATCTTTTAAACTCGCCAATAACGACAAAATAATTTTCAAATGATCAATTATAATCTGAAAACGGTCTCAAAATAGCTGTCAACACTTATAAAGCTTACATACGATTTAAGTTCATGACATTTTATCAACGTAAAGATTCTATCAGAAGTCGATAGTGTGCGGGTACGCTTATAATTACGACGAAGCGTATATGCAAGTATCTAGTTCTACATGTATTTGTACTTCACAACATTGTTGAGTATTGTTATATTAGTGCTTAGTTTCACATACTAAGGCTGAACGCAAGGCTTTATTGCTCGACATTTACGGCCTTATTCATAGAAAATTTAAAAACAGTTTAATCCTTCGAACGAGACTTGAATTCAATTTCAACGAAGCGCATTCAGCGAAGACAAAACATTTGATAACTAAAATATGGTTTAGAACTGTATATGAATAAGGCCGTAAGTCTTTAAAAAACTTTGATAATACTATTTCAAGTCTCATTCAGGTAAACTTTTCGTGATACAATTTTTTTTGTTATTTCTCAACCGGTACTTAATACACAATAATTATTATCATCGAATCTATTACAACCATTACAGTGTCTAATTGTGCGCAATTTATTGCTTTTTAAAACTGTCCGCGGACAAAAAGTTTGTAGTGTTAGGCCTTAGTTTAATAATTATTATGGAAAATAAGTCACATTTCAACCATATGCTATATAAGGCTTTATATACACGCAGAAAAATGTTAAAGTATACTTCTTTTTACTAGATGCTAATGTCCGCGGACATAAAATACCCTAAATTTTAATGTGTTCAGCCTTCAGACAAGATATTTATAATCAAACTTTATTATTTTTTAATATGCATTATAAGCATTATAGTATTAATTGTATTACTTTCAAATATTATAAAACATATACCTGTAACATACCAAAACAAACTGACATTTGAATCTATTCGAAATAATTTTCAAAAACAATACAGTGCTTGAATAATGTAAATTAGTGTCTATCAAAGAATTACGTGAACAAAAACACTCAAAATAAAATATATCGTTACTAAACTATGTTTGTATCGTTTAGAAAAATATTTATATTTGAATCAAGTGTAAATAGCTTCTTTGCGGTAAATATTATATTTGGGCATAGGAAGCACATCAAATCGTCTACTCTAAGAAAATATGACCCTCTAAATCCCCTGTGCAAACTTTGTTCATAAAATATATTTTTACATAATTGAGATTTCCGTAAATCTCCTTTCGTAACGAGTATGACGAAATTGTACATCATATGATGACGTGCATGACGTGTAATTTCGTGAAAATGATAAGTTTGATGTCTGTAGAAATAAATACGTGGCGTGATTCTATTTCAGATCATTGTAAACGTGTAAAATTAGTATCCGATAACACAAGACAGTAATCCGACTTCATAATGACGTAGACTTTATAAAAAACGTAAACAAATGGTAGCATTCTGTTAGACCATATTTATGATACCTTAATATTCCGTAATGGACTTAACCTCCAACAAATATCGATACTATATCGATTATCGATAAGCCGAAACAAAACAACATAAATGTTGTACTGAACCATAGGAAATGACACATAACAATACGAACTAACGTATAACTAATAAAATATATAATACTATACAATGGGTACGTATGGCACTCGTAACAATAAAATTAACATGTGTATAACCTATATGTGAATATTTCGATCACATTTTGTGACGTGTGATCTGATATCCTTAACGTGACTAACCATCCCTATTTTGCTTAAATCTATCACCATTTTTTTTTCATATATTTTAAAGCATACTTACGTAGATTGTACAAAATAACAAAATTATTAGTGTTGTATTCCGTAGAAAAACAAACTAACGATGCATACATAAATCTTGTTACTGCCAAAAAAATAATTACTCACTATAGAAAAATTTCTGGCTTTAGTATAACACTCTTAACTTGAATCAAAATATTGCATATTTTTAGAAATTACATATACCAACGCTGCCATATTCTATAAGCAAAATAGGGATCTATCTATATCTCTCTACATATCGATATTAAAATAGACAAGCTTATTCACAATAAAGCGTTAACGAAAGGCACTTTCTCCTTAAATTACGATCACAATGTGATAGCACCATTTACAATGTTTGTGCGATATATTTCAGGTGTCCGTATCCCGTACCATATTATGATTGTTTTGTTTAATCATTTGTTTAATTTTCCACGAAAAGCTGTCTCGTTTTTGCCTAATTACTATAAAATTATGATGTGCCAACGTACATTGATAAGCATCACAATTCTGAAAGATATTGATGTCTCTCTTGAAAATTCTTGTCGCTTTATGAGACAGATCTTTAGTAATATAGCTCTTCTCTATATATATCCCGTGTATGACCGTGCTATGAACGTATCAAGTAAGAAAATATTAACATTATAAAACACAACAACTTATCATGACCCAGTTTTTTCTCTTATATTCTAAACTTCTATACAATACCGTTTCATAATTTTACTCTCGCTCCGATTATATCACGATATCGTGTTGATCTACATATATTCTAGATTAATTCATACAAGTATTTATTGCCGAATACATCCAGTCTTACGGTACGGGGTAGACAGACTCCTATAAAACTCTTCCCAATTTGCCAGAGCAAACCCTACGTTCGGGAGACATTATATACAATAGACTAGTAACAAACAGTTAAAAAGCAAATAAATACAATACGCTTACTATATACACGTTGTATTTGGACGATACACTCAGGCCTCAAGCGGTTATGGCGTTATTCTGTGAGAAAGCGATAGCGACGCAGCCAAATAGGATTTATTCGTTTCAAAATATATTTGTATAGTATTCGACATTTTTGCCTTTTGGTATCATTGATGCAATTTATTATTTTTCACTAATAGTGTTTAGCTACAACTACAGAAGGTGAAAAATCGACACTTATCAGATCGTTTTCATAAAGATATAATTTGCAAAGTAGTACAATAAAATTTATTTTCGACAAATCTGTGAAGAAATACTATACGTTTAGTTGCTGTATTATTAGGAATTGGCGACTATGGTTATAGGGTAACATTTACGTTAACTACATTCAAAGCTGTAGCAAGCAGCAAGCTTTTTAACAGCTTTTAGTTTTAGTAATAATTAAGTAAGGGCTATGGGAAAGAAAACTATTTGACGCGCTCTGTATATTGGACAACTTTTATTTTTTATTTATAGCTCTTTATAGAACACGCTTAGAATATTTATAATATTCCTTATATTTACATGAATAGAGCTGTATTAAAGTGCGCGCCATAAAGGATTGCCGGGTGGGATAGACTGCAATTTATCGATACTCCATATCGATGTTAGTACACAAATCGATAAGCCAATATATCGATTATATTCTACATTGAATTACGCAAATCGATAGACAAATTTATCGATAAAAAATCGCCGTCTGCAGGACCTATTGCAGAGTGCACCATCCGCGTAGTAGTCAAAGGTTGACAACGCCGTTCTCACCATAATATTCCGCGACGGTATCGTCACCGTTCACTTGCTGGTCTCTGATCACGATGGTAGGGTTGTTCGAGCAGGTGGAGTTGGTCGATATGGTCCGTCGCAGTGACTTGCATCGTTGACATTCGAGGACCACCATTGAGTTGGTGTCCATGTCTGTTTCTGTGCTGCTTGTCCGACGCAGGTGTCCGGGACTCATTTGTAGGCGGTGCTCTTGTATCGCGCGCCACAGGCGTAGCTCGATTCCGCCTCTGGAAAATTAATAGATATTAGCAGTTCCGATTATGGCATTAAGGTCGAAACGTCTGTAAGTTAGAAAAAAAAACTAAACCAAATCCGCAATGAAATCCGTAAAAACTGTTTTATTTTAATTATCGGCATTGCTAGACTACGGCAGTATTACAGTTGCTTATAATACCGACGTGGTGTTAACTAACATCTTTGCAATCGAAATTGTATTAGTAATACGCTTTTTAATGCTAATTTTAATTCCCACACAGACTAATTTTTGTGTCATCCATATTCGTTTCGGATGAGTATTTTTCACGACACAAAAACTGTATGTTGCTGTGAGGTCTCAGGATTACGTGTTAGACCATTGGATATGTTTATTTATTGTTAATGTAAAATTTCCCTTTTTCATTAGAGGTAACATGTGTGGGATATTTTGAGGCGGTCAATCCTACAAGATTATCCTCATGAACATTAAAAATATTCAAACCTCTGGTTTGTTTCAGAGTGTGGTGTTAAACCTCGTTTCCGAAGACTGCAAGTACTGAACGGTATGTAAGTGCAGTGTGTATTAGAGATGCTATTCCAAGGCCCCGTCTGACATGACATCGCGAAAATGATATACGATTGAATAGATTGCTGGGTGCCCAATATCCCTTTCCTCTTCCCATCCTTTATTCTCCCCGCTCGCTTCCAAATTGGGCTGGCAACACATCCATGATCCAGCGTCGTGGATGTCCATAGGCGGTGGTGATCACTTACAATCAGGCGAGCTGTTTGCCTGTTTACCGGGCCTATGTAATAATGAAAAATAAGTGCGTTAGTGACTTGAGGTGCAGCGCGGCCAGGTCCGCGCGCTGCGCGTGGTGCAGCACGTCGTGCAGCGCGTAGTGCTCGCGCACGAGCGCCGCGCCCACGCTGGCGGGCAGGCCGCGTGACGTCACCCACTCGCGCACGCGCGCCGCCGCCGCAGAGTCCAGCGAGTCGCCCGCTGCGTCCGCCTCGGAGGGACTGCTGCTTCTGGTATGTCAACATCATTTATTTTTATTAAATAAGTCGCATTACTCAACTGTACTCAAGTGCGTGGTGGCTTGGTGGTAGCGGACCAAACGCGGCCGCCTAAGTGCCTAATGTGCAGTGATCGCGGGTTCAAACCCCAGGACACACCTGACTTTTCGGAGTCACGTGTGTATTGTAGTTAATCACCATGAACTATAACGGTGAAGGAAAACAACGTGAGGAAACTTGGATATCATAACGATTAATTTTTATGGCATGTAAAGTTCGCTAAGCCGCCGGAATTAACTAAATGGCCTAAGCACCCTCAATTACACTTGCGATTATAGAGTAAGCCCGTGGCCCTGCAATGGGACGTATGGGCTGATACATACTCAGCCATACAAATTAACGTAACTAATATTATTTAATTGACTATTATAAATAATTAATGAACTGCTCATAATTAAACCAAGTTACGACTCCTGTATTGTAAACTGTTTTGTATTATAAGCTGTTTTGTAAACTAGTTTTGAAAATAATTACTTGCCCATTCTTTGGAAAAACTGCGTTAAGAACCGGGTGGTAAAATAAAACAGTAACTGAATCTCAATAATGTGTAGTATTTTACAAACTCAATAAATTATTTTCATTCAATTTAATTCAATTATTACTCCACTAAATAAACTACATCATTTTCATGTAGTCCTGTTCTCCAATGTGTTCACCAATTACATTAGACTGTCTCTTTTCCAACATTTATAAAGATGAACAGTTGGTGTAATTTATTTATTGTGACTTTGTAACCAACCTGTTTCTCCTTTCTACCAATTCCCGTATAATTTGCGTTTGAACCTTCTGCTCTTCCAACATTTGTCTGAGTAATGCCTGATAATGCTGATAGCTCTCCAGTAACTCTTGATGCAATCTGAAAATAGAAATATTTAATTAGTACGAGTAGAGTACCTAACATACACTTTTAAAAACATATGCTGTTAAGTGTACATCAGACATGTATTTATTTATAATATCTAAATTGTTGGCGGATGTTTTTAACATGTTAATACAATTGATACGATTTAAAGATTTTAGTTTTGGATTACAGATTGAGCCTGCAGTTTGCTATTCGATTTTAGTGGCATAAAGGACAGGACGGCAGAGAATATGTGGATGCAGATAGTCCTGATGACTCAATGATACAAGCTGGTGTTAAACTCCAAAGTGCATGTATGTATTGCTATTATTAATTTTCATAATGGTCTAAGCGGCTTTAGATAATGCTACTTACAATGAGTGATATTTTGTAAAGTACAGTTTAGTGTACGAAATGTTTCGGTAATCCCATGCTATTTGAGGATTTCGTAGCGTGTCTACTTTACAAAACATAGCTGAATAATTAATATGATACATTTTGTGGTATTGACTATTTAATTAAATTAATTCTATATTTGCTATTTAGTTTACGCATTCCATAGAGGTAATTTAAGGTGGTTGAGTTTGCGTGCGTATGTCTATGCGTGGTGTGCTCCGAGTGCGCGCGCGCGCACATGTGAGGGTGTAGTGTGTGCGAGGGTGTAGTGTGCTAGTGAGCGCGCGCGCGTGTGTGTGAGGGTGTAGTGTGTGTGAGGGTGTAGTGTGCTAGTGAGCGCGCGCGCGTGTGTGTGAGGGTGTAGTGTGTGCGAGGGTGTAGTGTGCTAGTGAGCGCGCGCGCGTGTGTGTGAGGGTGTAGTGTGTGTGAGGGTGTAGTGTGCTAGTGAGCGCGCGCGCGTGTGTGTGAGGGTGTAGTGTGTGCGAGGGTGTAGTGTGCTAGTGAGCGCGCGCGCGTGTGTGTGAGGGTGTAGTGTGTGTGAGGGTGTAGTGTGCTAGTGAGCGCGCGCGCGTGTGTGTGAGGGTGTAGTGTGTGTAGTGTGCTAGTGAGCGCGCGCGCGTGTGTGTGAGGGTGTAGTGTGCTAGTGAGCGCGCGCGCGTGTGTGTGAGGGTGTAGTGTGTGTGAGGGTGTAGTGTGCTAGTGAGCGCGCGCGCGTGTGTGTGAGGGTGTAGTGTGTGTGAGGGTGTAGTGTGCTAGTGAGCGCGCGCGCGTGTGTGTGAGGGTGTAGTGTGTGTGAGGGTGTAGTGTGCTAGTGAGCGCGCGCGCGTGTGTGTGAGGGTGTAGTGTGCTAGTGAGCGCGCGCGCGTGTGTGTGAGGGTGTAGTGTGCTAGTGAGCGCGCGCGCGTGTGTGTGAGGGTGTAGTGTGTGTGAGGGTGTAGTGTGCTAGTGAGCGCGCGCGCGTGTGTGTGAGGGTGTAGTGTGTGCGAGGGTGTAGTGTGCTAGTGAGAGCGCGCGCGTGTGTGTGAGGGTGTAGTGTGCTAGTGAGCGCGCGCGCGTGTGTGAGGGTGTAGTGTGTGTGAGGGTGTAGTGTGCTAGTGAGCGCGCGCGCGTGTGTGTGAGGGTGTAGTGTGTGCGAGGGTGTAGTGTGCTAGTGAGCGCGCGCGCGTGTGTGAGGGTGTAGTGTGTGTGAGGGTGTAGTGTGCTAGTGAGCGCGCGCGCGTGTGTGTGAGGGTGTAGTGTGCTAGTGAGCGCGCGCGCGTGTGTGTGAGGGTGTAGTGTGTGTGAGGGTGTAGTCTGCTAGTGAGCGCGCGCGCGTGTATGTGAGGGTGTAGTGTGTGCGAGGGTGTAGTGTGTGCGAGGGTGTAGTGTGTGCGAGGGTGTAGTGTGTGCGAGGGTGTAGTGTGTGCGAGGGTGTAGTGTGTGTGAGGGTGTAGTGTGTGTGAGGGTGTAGTGTGTGTGAGGGTGTAGTGTGTGTGTGAGGGTGTAGTGTGCTAGTGAGCGCGCGCGCGTGTGTGTGAGGGTGTAGTGTGCTAGTGAGCGCGCGCGCGTGTGTGTGAGGGTGTAGTGTGCTAGTGAGCGCGCGCGCGTGTGTGTGTGAGGGTGTAGTGTGCTAGTGAGCGCGCGCGCGTGTGTGTGAGGGTGTAGTGTGCTAGTGAGCGCGCGCGCGTGTGTGTGAGGGTGTAGTGTGTGTGAGGGTGTAGTGTGCTAGTGAGCGCGCGCGCGTGTGCGAGGGTGTAGTGTGCTAGTGAGCGCGCGCGCGTGTGTGTGAGGGTGTAGTGTGCTAGTGAGCGCGCGCGCGTGTGTGTGAGGGTGTAGTGTGTGCGAGGGTGTAGTGTGCTAGTGAGCGCGCGCGCGTGTGTGAGGGTGTAGTGTGTGTGTGAGGGTGTAGTGTGTGTGAGGTTGTAGTCTGCTAGTGAGCGCGCGCGCGTGTGTGTGAGGGTGTAGTGTGTGTGAGGGTGTAGTGTGCTAGTGAGCGCGCGCGCGTGTGTGTGTGAGGGTGTAGTGTGCTAGTGAGCGCGCGCGCGTGTGTGTGAGGGTGTAGTGTGCTAGTGAGCGCGCGCGCGTGTGTGTGTGAGGGTGTAGTCTGCTAGTGAGCGCGCGCGCGTGTGTGTGAGGGTGTAGTGTGTGTGAGGGTGTAGTGTGCTAGTGAGCGCGCGCGCGTGTGTGTGAGGGTGTAGTGTGTGCGAGGGTGTAGTGTGTGTGAGGGTGTAGTGTGTGTGAGGGTGTAGTGTGTGTGAGGGTGTAGTGTGTGTGAGGGTGTAGTGTGTGTGAGGGTGTAGTGTGTGTGAGGGTGTAGTGTGTGTGAGGGTGTAGTGTGTGTGAGGGTGTAGTGTGTGTGAGGGTGTAGTGTGCTAGTGAGCGCGCGCGCGTGTGTGTGAGGGTGTAGTGTGTGTGAGGGTGTAGTGTGCTAGTGAGCGCGCGCGCGTGTGTGTGAGGGTGTAGTGTGTGTGAGGGTGTAGTGTGCTAGTGAGCGCGCGCGCGTGTGTGTGAGGGTGTAGTGTGTGCGAGGGTGTAGTGTGCTAGTGAGCGCGCGCGCGTGTGTGTGAGGGTGTAGTGTGTGCGAGGGTGTAGTGTGCTAGTGAGCGCGCGCGCGTGTGTGTGAGGGTGTAGTGTGTGCGAGGGTGTAGTGTGCTAGTGAGCGCGCGCGCGTGTGTGTGAGGGTGTAGTGTGTGCGAGGGTGTAGTGTGCTAGTGAGCGCGCGCGCGTGTGTGTGAGGGTGTAGTGTGCTAGTGAGCGCGCGCGCGTGTGTGTGAGGGTGTAGTGTGTGTGAGGGTGTAGTGTGCTAGTGAGCGCGCGCGCGTGTGTGAGGGTGTAGTGTGCTAGTGAGCGCGCGCGCGTGTGTGTGAGGGTGTAGTGTGTGTGAGGGTGTAGTGTGTGTGAGGGTGTAGTGTGTGTGAGGGTGTAGTGTGTGTGAGGGTGTAGTGTGTGTGAGGGTGTAGTGTGTGTGAGGGTGTAGTGTGTGTGAGGGTGTAGTGTGCTAGTGAGCGCGCGCGCGTGTGTGTGAGGGTGTAGTGTGTGTGTGAGGGTGTAGTGTGTGTGTGAGGGTGTAGTGTGTGTGAGGGTGTAGTGTGTGTGAGGGTGTAGTGTGTGTGAGGGTGTAGTGTGCTAGTGAGCGCGCGCGCGTGTGTGTGAGGGTGTAGTGTGTGTGAGGGTGTAGTGTGTGTGAGGGTGTAGTGTGTGTGAGGGTGTAGTGTGTGTGAGGGTGTAGTGTGTGTGAGGGTGTAGTGTGTGTGAGGGTGTAGTGTGTGTGAGGGTGTAGTGTGTGTGAGGGTGTAGTGTGTGTGAGGGTGTAGTGTGTGTGAGGGTGTAGTGTGCTAGTGAGCGCGCGCGCGTGTGTGTGAGGGTGTAGTGTGTGTGTGAGGGTGTAGTGTGTGTGTGAGGGTGTAGTGTGCTAGTAAGCGCGCGCGCGTGTGTGTGAGGGTGTAGTGTGTGCGAGGGTGTAGTGTGCTAGTGAGCGCGCGCGCGTGTGTGTGAGGGTGTAGTGTGAGCGAGGGTGTAGTGTGCTAGTGAGCGCGCGCGCGTGTGTGTGAAGGTGTAGTGTGTGCGAGGGTGTAGTGTGCTAGTGAGCGCGCGCGCGTGTGTGTGAGGGTGTAGTGTGTGCGAGGGTGTAGTGTGCTAGTGAGCGCGCGCGCGTGTGTGTGAGGGTGTAGTGTGTGCGAGGGTGTAGTGTGCTAGTGAGCGCGCGCGCGTGTGTGTGAGGGTGTAGTGTGTGTGAGGGTGTAGTGTGTGTGAGGGTGTAGTGTGTGTGAGGGTGTAGTGTGTGTGAGGGTGTAGTGTGTGTGAGGGTGTAGTGTGTGTGAGGGTGTAGTGTGTGTGAGGGTGTAGTGTGCTAGTGAGGGTGTAGTGTGTGTGTGAGGGTGTAGTGTGTGTGAGGGTGTAGTGTGTGTGAGGGTGTAGTGTGTGTGAGGGTGTAGTGTGTGTGAGGGTGTAGTGTGCTAGTGAGCGCGCGCGCGTGTGTGTGAGGGTGTAGTGTGCTAGTGAGCGCGCGCGCGTGTGTGTGAAGGTGTAGTGTGTGCGAGGGTGTAGTGTGCTAGTGAGCGCGCGCGCGTGTGTGTGAGGGTGTAGTGTGTGCGAGGGTGTAGTGTGCTAGTGAGCGCGCGCGCGTGTGTGTGAGGGTGTAGTGTGTGCGAGGGTGTAGTGTGCTAGTGAGCGCGCGCGCGTGTGTGTGAGGGTGTAGTGTGTGTGAGGGTGTAGTGTGTGTGAGGGTGTAGTGTGCTAGTGAGCGCGCGCGCGCGTGTGTGAGGGTGTAGTGTGTGTGAGGGTGTAGTGTGCTAGTGAGCGCGCGCGCGTGTGTGTGAGGGTGTAGTGTGTGTGAGGGTGTAGTGTGTGTGAGGGTGTAGTGTGTGTGAGGGTGTAGTGTGTGTGAGGGTGTAGTGTGTGTGAGGGTGTAGTGTGTGTGAGGGTGTAGTGTGTGTGAGGGTGTAGTGTGTGTGAGGGTGTAGTGTGTGTGAGGGTGTAGTGTGTGTGAGGGTGTAGTGTGTGTGAGGGTGTAGTGTGTGTGAGGGTGTAGTGTGTGTGAGGGTGTAGTGTGCTAGTGAGCGCGCGCGCGTGTGTGTGAGGGTGTAGTGTGTGTGTGAGGGTGTAGTGTGTGTGTGAGGGTGTAGTGTGCTAGTAAGCGCGCGCGCGTGTGTGTGAGGGTGTAGTGTGTGCGAGGGTGTAGTGTGCTAGTGAGCGCGCGCGCGTGTGTGTGAGGGTGTAGTGTGAGCGAGGGTGTAGTGTGCTAGTGAGCGCGCGCGCGTGTGTGTGAAGGTGTAGTGTGTGCGAGGGTGTAGTGTGCTAGTGAGCGCGCGCGCGTGTGTGTGAGGGTGTAGTGTGTGCGAGGGTGTAGTGTGCTAGTGAGCGCGCGCGCGTGTGTGTGAGGGTGTAGTGTGTGCGAGGGTGTAGTGTGCTAGTGAGCGCGCGCGCGTGTGTGTGAGGGTGTAGTGTGTGCGAGGGTGTAGTGTGCTAGTGAGCGCGCGCGCGTGTGTGTGAGGGTGTAGTGTGCTAGTGAGCGCGCGCGCGTGTGTGTGAGGGTGTAGTGTGCGCGAGGGTGTAGTGTGTGTGAGGGTGTAGTGTGTGTGAGGGTGTAGTGTGTGTGAGGGTGTAGTGTGTGCGAGGGTGTAGTGTGTGCGAGGGTGTAGTGTGCTAGTGAGCGCGCGCGCGTGTGTGTGAGGGTGTAGTGTGTGCGAGGGTGTAGTGTGTGCGAGGGTGTAGTGTGTGTGAGGGTGTAGTGTGCTAGTGAGCGCGCGCGCGTGTGTGTGAGGGTGTAGTGTGTGTGTGAGGGTGTAGTGTGTGTGAGGGTGTAGTGTGCTAGTGTGCGCGCGCGCGTGTGTGTGAGGGTGTAGTGTGTGCGAGGGTGTAGTGTGTGCGAGGGTGTAGTGTGTGTGAGGGTGTAGTGTGTGAGGGTGTAGTGTGTGTGAGGGTGTAGTGTGTGTGAGGGTGTAGTGTGTGTGAGGGTGTAGTGTGTGTGAGGGTGTAGTGTGTGCGAGGGTGTAGTGTGTGCGAGGGTGTAGTGTGTGTGAGGGTGTAGTGTGTGTGAGGGTGTAGTGTGCTAGAGAGCGCGCGCGCGTGTGTGTATGTGTGGTTGTGCGTGGTGTATAGTGTATTGGTGTACGAGTATGCGTGGTGTAAGTAATACGTATGTGTACGTACTTGTGGTTTTCGTGCCGCAGCGCGTGGTGGTGGTCCCGGGTGGAGGTGGCGGTGGAGAGTGCGGAGGGCGTGTGGTTGTCGGCTCCGTTGGCGGCGGCGCGGCGACCCTCCTGCCCCGCCAGGTTCGCGCCCAGCTCTGCATACATACCATGCTTGTTAATACTTTTACAACAATAAAATGCTCTAAAAACTATTTGTATATTTTTATTTTTTTCACGTGGTGTCAAAACAGTTATTACTACTGGGCATGGGCCTTCCACGATTCATAGGGCTTAGACGATATACCAGTACAGAAGTTTGTGGAAATTGGTGACCAACATACATAACTCCCGAATATACAGAGCTGGTCCGAGGGATTCGAATCCTCACCCACCGTCTCGATAACCTCCTCTGAGTGGCCACCACCCACTTAAGATATATTACCACGCAGTTACACGGTGAGGTAAAACATCAAGAAAGAATCTGCGTACCACTGAGATTTTACTTCCTACATACTAGTCCGTGCCCTGCTGTGGGACGGACATGGTCTAGAATCTAGATCACAGTTACCAAATACAACAGCGTTAGACATTAATGAATTAAAATTAAACTCTGTATCTGTCCATATACGTCCCACTGCAGGGCATAGGCCTCTACTATCAAGAGCACGATTGAGAGGGATAAGGCCATATAGTCCACCACACTGGCCTATTTCGGGTTGGAGGACTTTACATAACGTAGAAATTCTTTAAAATTGCTACGGTACGCAGGTTTCCTCATGTTTTCCTTCACCGTTATAGTGCGTGAGAATTAACATCATTACACACAAAACTCCGAAAAGTCAGAAGTGTGCCCTGGGGTGTGAACTCACGTTTACGGTCAAAATGTTGGCAACAGTCCACCACGCACTTAAACATTGTAACTCACCAGGAGATAGAACCGTGATAGCAGCCTGCACGGCGTTCCTCACTAAGTTGTCGAGCGCGAACATCCAGTGCGGCTTGATGTTGTGCATCCTCAGTACCGCGTTCACCGCTTCTTGGAACATGTATATCGCTGAGTGCAACTCGTTTATCGCGTTTGAGTCGAAATCTAACTCTTCCTTCAGTGTGGTTATCGCTAGCTCTATAACTGTCCTGTTTTGGTCCATTATGTATTCTTTCAGCGCGCGTCGAAGTGTTTCCAGATGGTTCTGAAAACAAAATTTGGTACTTAATAAATATGTTTAGAAATTAAACTTGCTTTTTATTTTTTCCAGTTCCTCAGAGTTGACAACATTCGATATCATTTCATTATAAACAAATCTCTTTAGCTAGGTTGTCAACAAAAAACTAAGGCAAACAAAAGTCGATAATATAAATAAAAAAAAGAAAGAGTATCGATATTTACCATCGTAAGAACAGTGTTGCCGAAGTCCTGCTGCACGCTGTGCATCCACTTGGAGCAGATCTTCTCGCTGTCCTGCTCTAACACTCGCGACAGAGTGAGACGGCGCTGCGAGTCTTTCTTTAGAAGGTAAAAGCCGTCTTGTTCTGCGTCTATGGACGACCGTGGTACGTTTGTCATATCGACCTGAAATGCAGATTATTTTTTTGGTATAGTATGCTAAAAAGTATAGAATTCGAAATTCTGTCGATGCATTATAAGCCTTAATCTGATCGTACGAGGAAGTTCCTCATATGAAATTACTCATAGGAACCACAGGTTTACTTTGCACTCTTTTTATAATATTGGCATAACGTGACTACAATGCGCCTGATGTTAAGCGCAGTGCAGTCCAGATAGAGTATCCACTGGCCTGAGATGTTCATCTCTCGTTAGTCGATATAGTTTTGCAGGCCTGATTGCATACGCCTTTAAAGTGATTTCATAACTGCAGCTTATATTTGATAACGGCATATACACTTCACTTTAAGACATGAAAAATCAAGTGTCATATCGATAACGTGCTCTTTGTCGACAAGTGATAGGGTATCGACACCGACAGTACTTCTTTTCAGAGAACTCCTGTAAAATAATTATTTTAGTTCCGACCAAATATATTATTCTATTTTAAAATAAAATATATTTACCTCGGGAGAAAGCAAACCGCCAGACGAACTCCGCCTATTCAGAATTGTGTCGCTGTTGTCCATCTCATCCGTGGATGGCGTGTTTGGCATGGTGCTACAAAACATCGACATTAAACACTACAGAAAGTAATAACTAATCTGTCTATATATTATAATTATATACATACACCAACTATTGTATTATATCTAATAAAATGTAGCTACATGTAGTTACTTAGCAGTTTTAACTTGAGCACTTAGGAAATGTACGTCTGGAAATAGCACTTTTGATACAAATTTAAATGACCTCATACATAAATATAGTTTACATAATTTAAAGTATGTATAATTTAGTTCCTTTTACACATCAACAGCAACTTAATTTGTATTTATATTTCGCAATATATAGAAACTCTGAATCGAATCATGAATAGAAATACATTAAAAGGCAAATTACATTGTCTCTATGCGGTAATTACTGAACCAAACAAACATTTAAAATACCAACAATTTATAAACAAAGTAATAAAATTAAGTATTTGGTGTGTGCTAGTGCTGATGGGTTTGTGAAATAAACAATATTTATGTACGAGGGTGTTAAATACGTGGTCAAGCGAACGTGACATTTTAAAACAAGCTTCGTGCGACATGCTCGTGACTGGATCGCATGGAAATGAAAATGTAACTATCGGAATGTATGTTTCATAGAATTCTATATTTTATTCTTCCTTATGCAAATAGATTAAAGTATTATAAAGTTAATAAACAGGCAACTTTTTCAACCGATTTATTTATTTAATAAAAAAAATCCGACCAATTGAGAACCTCCTCGTTTTTAAACGTTGGATGAAAAGAAAAAACTTGCTTGCTTACGAAAAAAGTAATTTAACAACTTTATTTTATATTAGTCAACTTACAACATATACAAGAATAGATAAAATTTACCACAAAGTCTATAGACATAAACAAATCGAATGTTTGCACAATCGATATAAATCCATCGACTACATTATATATTTTCTTTCTCACACAACTCGTTAATAAAATATAGTACTCCATGAACAAAAAAAATGCATATATATTGAATGTTACCTGCTATTGGACAGGTCCGGTGGGTATATCAGTATCGGTGATAGCATCGACGAGGCCGTCCGAGTGATGGTCGGGTTAGACCGGATCGTTTTCACCCTTGACGAACAAACACGGCTTAGGTGCAAAGCAATCGACACGTGTTATTACGTTTTGTTATAACACACATGTGCGACGCTGTTACTTCATTACTTTTGTGTTTTTGTAGTCATTTTTAGAAATGGCATTGAAGACGAAAATATTAATACATCCTAGATCGTCCATTCTCTATACTAAGCCTAAAATTCATTCTATATGCAATTTACTAATTTATATATTGAGAGGGGAGGGGGGCTAACCCCTCGCAATCGTACTCTCGATTGTAGAGGTGCCCTGCAGTGGGAGGTATATGGGCTGATACAGGTACAATTCATATATGACGTATACCGATACCGCCATGGATAACGTACGAAAAAAATACAAATAAGAAACAGTTTTTAAATTACTACGATAAATGAACGTTGGATTTGTATTTAACCATATTGTTACATTATCAACATAAAACGAAAGCCTAACTAGTCACAAATACTGGCAACTTTATTATTTTCAAAAGCGGTCTCCTTCCGTACAGTATATGTGAACTATTAACTAATTTTGCTATGCATTTCAAAAAAATTACAGAAACATTACAGACATTTTAAACATTACGGAAATGTCAATTATCTGACAGAAAAGACTACAAATTGTGTATAAGAGTATTGTGTATATAATCTACATTAAGTATTATTTAAGTACAGTTAACAATGACTACAACAACACTACAATTACAACATTTAGGATACAAAACTGCACCCGCTCTGATGCCGGGACGTACGAATACGGTCGAAAGGACAAATGAGTTTATGTATGTAGTCTTTATGTAAAACATTGAGATATTAAGGTACATCGTGAACAAAACCTTCATGTGTTTAACCAGAAAACCATTAGAATGAGAGGGAAGATCGTGTGACTGGAAAGGAGGAAGAGAGATAGAAATAGTGGTATTGTATTTTATTATAAATATTTTGTTCGCGATGTCTCAATTTTATATCTCAATGAAAATTCAATCGTATTGGGCAATACATAAGCTCCCTTTCACCACGTATGGATGGTATGCCACAAAACTTCAAACAAAAACAGATGATACTCTTGATACTTCGATATTCATACGAAGCCATGCATCAATTGGCAAAGTTTGTACACAAGTGTTCACTTTTCTTTACCTCCAATTCCAATTTTAATAAGGAGGATGATCATCAGCAGATAACCTCAGTACATATCGTTGTAACTGACCTATGTTCTTGTTATATATTAGTTTAGTGTATTATTCTGCTGTGTGAAATATCTGAGCCTAAATAAATTTAAGCAAAAATTTAAACTTCAACTTTTGTCAGTAAATACAAAATACATTTTTATTTGTGTTGGCGATATTTTAGCAGTGGGTTGGTATTAGAAAAAAACTATAACAAAGTCCTATATTATTGTCATAAAATATGTTGATTTGCTCTTTTTCTCCACTTCATAAGCAGAAATTAAAGAAAGTGAACACCCAGTAAGAAAGAGGTATTACAAGAACAGTTTAAGGTAACTGAATACCATGCGTTTAATTCTAAACTCTAATGCTATTGCAATAAAATGTATACTCACTCGATATCCGGTGAGCTGGGCACATTTCCCTGCATGCTGGGTTCTGAGATTTTCTTCTGAGTAGTGATGGGTCTTGCTTTGTCGGCCGGCACGGATATACTGCGGCTGTAGTCCATGTTGCCCCCTAGTCTGCTTGTAGGCTTTTTCTTTCTATAATGAAAGATGGTAGTGGTGGGAAAATGTTATCTGCATGGATAGGCACACTTTATTGTGTGCAAAATTTATTACTAAACCTACTAACGTCGCGTTTGAGATGAAGCAGTTTATCTGGTTTTGAAATATGACCATTATTTTGACTATGGAGGTGCGAGCGAGGAGAGACAGTCTAACTTTTTAAGAGTACAATCGGTTGTAAAACTTTTTTATTAATATTACTTTATTAATCATAGTTTTGTACTACGTTGCGTTTTAAGCATCGCCTACTGAAGCAAGCTTTTTTAACAAGTAAAGGTCGTTAATAAAAATCACAATAAAGTCGAAAAATTTAGAAAATCTATATAATACTTACTCGCAAAGGAATGGGTCTTCTAATAATTCAGCTGCCGTGGCTCTCTTCTCCGGGTCGGGTATGAAGCAACGAAGAATGAAGTTTTTCGCCCTTTGTGACAATTCACTCGGTATCTCCGGATGCATTTTATAATAGCCAACCTGAAAATATAAAAAAACTCATGTACTCTTAAACAAACCTCACTTAGAAAAAAGCCAATACTCTTTTGCATTTGCTATGAAACCTTGTCCGTCAAAAATTATTATTTAAAACTTGTATATTGTTGTAATGTTCTTTAAGTTCATTCTTTTCACTACGAATATTGAAAAATAGATTTTTCATTCAAATTAATTCACCTTAATTAGTTTAACATTATAAATATACAAGTAACATCACTATAGTAGTATTATTTACCAAGTTAATTAATATTAAAATGACACGAACTTACTTTGAAAACAGCTGCTTGCGGTGATCCTAACTCGATAAACGGTGGGTTTCCAGTTGCCATTTCTACCACAGTGCAGCCCAGAGACCAAATATCCGCCTGAATAATAAACATAACACCTTTACAATTACACACATTTATTATAGTTACGACCCCAAATCAACCTACATCCATCGTGGGATATCAGATTCCATTCAACTAGAACAGTTCATACAAATGTTATTTTTGAGATAGATACGACTGCATTTTTACCGAACACATAGTCTCATTTCATCGGCTAAATTTCGGACCATGCATCGCTTAACGTGTCAATATTAATAGACTGAAACAGCTATACAAAATATTATCTGATCAATACGAGTAATAATTTCAATAACAATATGATGGCGCTACTCAGAGTTAAACAAAAATTAAATCAAATAATTTATGTACTGTCGTGGTAGTACATACAGCTACATAATTTATACAGCTGATATTTATTATCTCTATTGGTATCTAAAGATCGATGTTGCAGGTAGACCAAACGTATCAAAGATTTATCGACACGCCCACATTTAAATTGTTTTCATTGGTTTGTTGTTGAGATCGTTCCTTACATAGCGATTAGGGATTATTAATTTTGGTAATTAATGAATAAAACACTTACGGGAGCGCCATATCCTCTCTGTCCCTTGTCGATAACCTCCGGCGCCATATATTGAAGCGTTCCGGCGAAAGTCTCTGTCGAAGGACACAATCCCGCCAATCGCTTGGACGTACCAAAATCGGATATCTTCACAACACCGCTATAAGTGTTCACCAGTACATTGTCGCCTTTGATGTCGCGGTGGACTATCTTTTGGTCGTGTAAGTACTTTAAACCTGAAAACAAATACATAATAATATTAGTCATTATATATATATATATACTATATTTTTTGTATAAAAAGGTTGAGGAGGTATTGGATGCAGGCAGCTTTGTACTGATTGGTGTGGAAATTATTTTGGAAATACGTGTAAGCGCAACAGCGAATTTCCTGCTACGGAAAGTGATGCAGACGATGGATGTTAAGAAAAATACGTAATTTTTGCTTTTTATATTTAGTAGTTGCTATATATTCAAGTATTATAACCCCATATAAATTTAATTCTTAAAAATAAGACGAAATGTGTTAAAAACATTGAACAATTTAATCACTAAATCAATTGGACAGTTTACGAGCAACAAGGAAGTTAGGTTAGAAAGGGATTCAATGTTGCTTCTTTAACAGATGAAATTGGAATGACGTCTTCACTCGAACATCTTGTATTTATATACCTGTTTCTTGTATGCGATGACGGGTACAATAATAAATACTTATGTTATTATAAAGTAATAAAAAAATGCAAATTATATACTGACCTTCTAAAATCTGTTTAGTGTAGTAAGCTATAGTTGCCTCGTTTTCTTTCAGGGGACCCCATTTTGACCTCAGCAGTGCGGATAACGAACCTCCCGGTACTTGCTCCATGAATATTTTGAAATAATTATCTTCTGATATTGAGCCTAAGTACTGTGAAAGATAACAAAACTAATTAAAGGATGCATATATCATGTGAATTACATAGCAAGTGCAGCGTCGCTTAGTAAACTTATAAACCCCAAGGACGACTACTTGGGTGCCGCGTGAAGGATCGTGGCCACTTGACTGTGGGACCTGAGACCATTCCTTTTTCCCGGAACGTTCACTAGTATGTATCAATGTTCTAATTAATTGTTACATACATACATAAACTCACGCTTTTTTCCCAGAGGTGCTACCAGAACACCCACGTTTCGCCTTGTGTGTTCCGTCCCACGATGTGATAGGGGGCGACCCTTACGTCATATCGGGCACAAATTCCTAATTCCAGGCTGATATTGAATAAAAAATCGAATATCACTTTGCCCGACCGAACCTCAGCATTGTAATGGTACCCTATTACAACTACGCCACCGTGGCAGCAATTAATTGCTACCACTATTTCTAGTTTTATTATTTTATAAAACCTTTAAAAGAATGGAGAACATAACCACACGCCTTTTTCCCAGAAGGGGTAGGCAGAGGTGCTACTAGAACACACACGTTTCGCCTTGTATATTCCGTCCCACGATGTGATAGGGGGCGAGAATGGAAGAATGGAGAAAAATGAAGAAAACTGGCATTTACCTTTGCACCTTACAGGTGTTAAAAGGTATGTGTGACTGTAATTATGGGCGTTGCACATAATTTTTGTAAAGAGGTTATGGAGAGATTACAAGGCAATAGTTGTAACGATGTAACATTGTTTTGCATTACGTCCACTTAATCGTATAGATGCAGACGAAGTCGCGGGCAAGTGCAAATTTAAAAAAAAATCAAAACATTATCGAGACCAGAAGGCAAAGCCATAGAGGTGTATCAAAAAATATTGAATAATCAGTATTAGGAAAAATCTCAAGTATTTGGTTACGGGGAGCCGCAGAGTACTTATTGTACCCAATTCCGTTTAGACACATAATATTCTCTTGTATATATATATATTATTTGCATATACTTTGAAATGTGGGCGGCCGGGACCAACACCTCTGTGGGGAGGGGGCATCCCCCTTTTTTTATTTTTTCTGCATTGCAATATTTCATTTAAACAAAAATATTAAACATTGCTGCTGTTTCGTGCATTCATACATAGATAAATACTACTAGATACTCATAGATGCGTAATACAATTTTCTTCATAATACTCAACCACAAGCAAATATACCTACTCACTTTTGTGGTCATAACCGTCGTGGAGTGTATTTGTCGCGCGATAACAAAAAACATGAAAGATGATTATATTAAAACCGTCCACTAAACGGCGATAGTTTCTATTAAACCTGGTGAGGTGGTTTACTTGTAGATTATATTTATACCATATTGTATGTTTTTTGCAGATCAGTGTATGTGTATGCGTGTGTGCGTGTGCGCGTGTGTGTGTGTGTGTGTGTGTGTGTGTGTGTGTGTGTGTGTGTGTGTGTGTATGTGTGTGCGTGTGCGTGTACCTGCACGATGTTGCGGTGTCGCAGCTGCGAGTGCAGCAGGATCTCCTCGTGCAGCGGCTGCACGTCCTGCAGGTTGTATATGTGTATGTGTGCATGTGTGTGCGTGTACCTGCACGATGTTGCGGTGTCGCAGCTGCGAGTGCAGCAGGATCTCCTCGTGCAGCGGCTGCACGTCCTGCAGGTTGTATATGTGTATGTGTGCATGTGTGTGCGTGTACCTGCACGATGTTGCGGTGTCGCAGCTGCGAGTGCAGCAGGATCTCCTCGTGCAGCGGCTGCACGTCCTGCAGGTTGTATATGTGTATGTGTGCATGTGTGTGCGTGTACCTGCACGATGTTGCGGTGTCGCAGCTGCGAGTGCAGCAGGATCTCCTCGTGCAGCGGCTGCACGTCCTGCAGGTTGTATATGTGTATGTGTGCATGTGTGTGCGTGTACCTGCACGATGTTGCGGTGTCGCAGCTGCGAGTGCAGCAGGATCTCCTCGTGCAGCGGCTGCACGTCCTGCAGGTTGTATATGTGTATGTGTGCATGTGTGTGCGTGTACCTGCACGATGTTGCGGTGTCGCAGCTGCGAGTGCAGCAGGATCTCCTCGTGCAGCGGCTGCACGTCCTGCAGGTTGTATATGTGTATGTGTGCATGTGTGTGCGTGTACCTGCACGATGTTGCGGTGTCGCAGCTGCGAGTGCAGCAGGATCTCCTCGTGCAGCGGCTGCACGTCCTGCAGGTTGTATATGTGTATGTGTGCATGTGTGTGCGTGTACCTGCACGATGTTGCGGTGTCGCAGCTGCGAGTGCAGCAGGATCTCCTCGTGCAGCGGCTGCACGTCCTGCAGGTTGTATATGTGTATGTGTGCATGTGTGTGCGTGTACCTGCACGATGTTGCGGTGTCGCAGCTGCGAGTGCAGCAGGATCTCCTCGTGCAGCGGCTGCAAGTCCTGCAGGTTGTATATGTGTATGTGTGCATGTGTGTGCGTGTACCTGCACGATGTTGCGGTGTCGCAGCTGCGAGTGCAGCAGGATCTCCTCGTGCAGCGGCTGCACGTCCTGCAGGTTGTATATGTGTATGTGTGCATGTGTGTGCGTGTACCTGCACGATGTTGCGGTGTCGCAGCTGCGAGTGCAGCAGGATCTCCTCGTGCAGCGGCTGCACGTCCTGCAGGTTGTATATGTGTATGTGTGCATGTGTGTGCGTGTACCTGCACGATGTTGCGGTGTCGCAGCTGCGAGTGCAGCAGGATCTCCTCGTGCAGCGGCTGCACGTCCTGCAGGTTGTATATGTGTATGTGTGCATGTGTGTGCGTGTACCTGCACGATGTTGCGGTGTCGCAGCTGCGAGTGCAGCAGGATCTCCTCGTGCAGCGGCTGCACGTCCTGCAGGTTGTATATGTGTATGTGTGCATGTGTGTGCGTGTACCTGCACGATGTTGCGGTGTCGCAGCTGCGAGTGCAGCAGGATCTCCTCGTGCAGCGGCTGCACGTCCTGCAGGTTGTATATGTGTATGTGTGCATGTGTGTGCGTGTACCTGCACGATGTTGCGGTGTCGCAGCTGCGAGTGCAGCAGGATCTCCTCGTGCAGCGGCTGCACGTCCTGCAGGTTGTATATGTGTATGTGTGCATGTGTGTGCGTGTACCTGCACGATGTTGCGGTGTCGCAGCTGCGAGTGCAGCAGGATCTCCTCGTGCAGCGGCTGCACGTCCTGCAGGTTGTATATGTGTATGTGTGCATGTGTGTGCGTGTACCTGCACGATGTTGCGGTGTCGCAGCTGCGAGTGCAGCAGGATCTCCTCGTGCAGCGGCTGCACGTCCTGCAGGTTGTATATGTGTATGTGTGCATGTGTGTGCGTGTACCTGCACGATGTTGCGGTGTCGCAGCTGCGAGTGCAGCAGGATCTCCTCGTGCAGCGGCTGCACGTCCTGCAGGTTGTATATGTGTATGTGTGCATGTGTGTGCGTGTACCTGCACGATGTTGCGGTGTCGCAGCTGCGAGTGCAGCAGGATCTCCTCGTGCAGCGGCTGCACGTCCTGCAGGTTGTATATGTGTATGTGTGCATGTGTGTGCGTGTACCTGCACGATGTTGCGGTGTCGCAGCTGCGAGTGCAGCAGGATCTCCTCGTGCAGCGGCTGCACGTCCTGCAGGTTGTATATGTGTATGTGTGCATGTGTGTGCGTGTACCTGCACGATGTTGCGGTGTCGCAGCTGCGAGTGCAGCAGGATCTCCTCGTGCAGCGGCTGCACGTCCTGCAGGTTGTATATGTGTATGTGTGCATGTGTGTGCGTGTACCTGCACGATGTTGCGGTGTCGCAGCTGCGAGTGCAGCAGGATCTCCTCGTGCAGCGGCTGCACGTCCTGCAGGTTGTATATGTGTATGTGTGCATGTGTGTGCGTGTACCTGCACGATGTTGCGGTGTCGCAGCTGCGAGTGCAGCAGGATCTCCTCGTGCAGCGGCTGCACGTCCTGCAGGTTGTATATGTGTATGTGTGCATGTGTGTGCGTGTACCTGCACGATGTTGCGGTGTCGCAGCTGCGAGTGCAGCAGGATCTCCTCGTGCAGCGGCTGCACGTCCTGCAGGTTGCGCTCGGGCACCTCCTTCACGGCGATGCGGACCTGCGTGCGCAGGTCGCGCGCGGCGTACACCACGCCGTACGTGCCGCGCCCCAGCACCACGCGCTTCTTGCTGTCGTCCAGCTCGTACTCGAACTGCAACCACGTACACATACATCCACACTCATTCTCCCACCAGACACTAATGAAAAGGAACTGTTGTGTTTCGGTTTCAAGGACACTGTAGCCAGAGCCTTAACTACTGGATGTAATGAGCAAAATCTTATGTCTCAGAATAGCGAGCACAGTAAAATGCCAAGCATTGCTGTGTAATTCATGGTGTTGTTTGGCTTTGCTACTGCAGAACACCATGAATGGTATCACCATGGTAACCAAAACGACCCCTCATGGACAGTAGTTATCAGAAAAATGGCACGCTCGTCTCGCCATACATTGCTATAAAAAAATCCTTCCTAAATATATTTTCAACCAAAGGCAGTCAGTCTACTACTAAACATAGGCTTTCAGCAAGTTTCTCTCCATAATCAAAGTTGCAAAAAGTCTGCTTCCAACAAGACTCAATGGAAACCCTTGGCGAAGGCCAATAATAAATTATGCATACATTTTGTATATCTTTAAATATAAACAAAATAGTAAAGAATTCCTGGCCGCGTAACACGGTACTATTTCACAGCCACCTTTTTCGGTTCGAAGACAAAGTATGGTCTCGACCGTTTCAGAAAATGGGAGTGCAAGTGCGCGCCCTTGATCTTTATGCAGCCGTTCTATGTGCACCAAATTTTTACGGAGGACGCACCGGTCCTAACAAACAACGAACCCGAAGGCCAGTTAGTCGCCTTTTACGTCGAGCAGGGGATACGGAAGTGGAATACTTCACCACCGGTTAGGGCAAGATGTCTTAATTTTTGGATGTGATAGAGCCACGATGTTGAGTCATGACTCAGCATGAATGAGCATGCTCATACACCAGCGGTACCACTGTCTCACAGAAAATCGACGTGAAGCAACAGCTTGGCTGTCGCGGAGCGTGTAACCGTTGATCGGTGAGTGAGATTGCTGGATGCCCAATACCCCTTTCCTCTTTACATTTTTTTCCCTTCCCGCTCCCCTCCCAATTGGGCCGGCAACACATCTATGATCCAGCGTTGTGGATGTTCATGGACGGCAGTGATGACTTACTTGTTTTCTCGTTTGCCGGACATCCTTACTAATATTATATAGGTAAGTAACTCTGTCTGTTACCTTTTCACGCCTAAACCACAAAATAAATTTTAATGAAATTGGATACAGTAATAGATTAGACCCTGGAAAAGGACATAGACTACTTTTTTTTTATGGAAAGGCTTGAAGCTGATGCAAGGGATGAAAGTTTGTATGGAAAAATCTAAATCTTAGAAGTTACAGATGTGAAACTTAGCACTTTAGTTACTTATTTATTGCATACTTTGTATTCTTAAAATTAACCCTAAAGGGGTTAAAATAAGGGTTGAAATTTTATATGGAAAATCGAAATCGCTGAAGCCATTTCTATTAAAATGTATATTTTAGCTCCTTATTACAAACGAAAAATAATGGCGTGGAATAATTTTGGAAAAACAGTGTTTTGGGGGTGGAGTAAGGGATAAAATAAAAACTACAACCTCTGTTAACAAATACGTCGAATAACCTCATACGACAATTACATTTTACACGATGAAAGGGTGTCCATTTTAGGCCCTTGCTGCTACTACTTCCCTTCGAACCTGGACTGTACCTGTTAGTTTTGACGACCATGATGTTCAAATGGGACAAAGCTCTTTCCCGTCACAGGCATAAAGGGCTATTTTAGAAGATCCTTTATTTTTATAAATTGCATTAGTAATGAGAATAGATGTTGAAAACAAGTTACAGAAATTCCATTATTAGCATAATAATAAAAATAATTTTAAAAAATTAAACAGACTTGTGCGTGACAAGTGCGTGGTGGCCTGTTGGTAACGGACTAGACGCGGCTGCCTACATGTTCACGGTGGTCGCGGGTTCAAATCCCAGGGCACACCTCTGACTTTTCGGAGTCATGTGTGTATTGATATTCAATCACCACGCACTATAACGGTGAAGGAAAACATCGTGAGGAAACCTGCATACCATAGCCATTTTTATAAATTTCTATGGTATGTAAAAGTCCGCCAACCCGCACTGGGCCAGCGTGGTGGACTATATGGCCTAACCACTCTCAATCGTGCTCTCGATTGTAGAGGAGGCTCGTGCCCTGCAGTGGGACGTGTATGGGCTGATACAGAGAGAAACAGACTTTAAAAGTGTAGTAAAAAGAGAGAAATAAAGCTAATATTTTAAAAAATATAAAATACCTAACCATCTACGCCCCGCGGTTTTAATCGCATAGTTCGTAGCTTGATGTTGTACCTACTTATAGTCAGCCAGCTGGCACCGACCTCAAAAATTGTTAGCATATTTAGCAGTGGCGAAGGGTGATTTTTTTAAAAAGGGAAGCCGAAGCTCAATACGCTAAATAAGTGTGTTTATTTTGTTTATACCTACTGGCCCTACATAGGGAAGACAATGCGACTGATACTTGATAGTAAACATAGTGCAGTCCGGATTGAGTAGATCAAATTATCGTGAGATGCTTCACAGAATTAGCCCGAAACGCGACACATTTACATAATATGTACGTGTATCCTTATATCCGGACGTTTGCGAATATCCAACCGCCAGCAAATTATTCCTCCGACAATCTCACTCACCAAACGAAACGATTGCGTTTCGTATGATGGCATCTACGTACTGCGGTCGTCAATTATATTTTAATATTTCCAATATACAAAAGTTGCAATGTCATCATGAGAAAAGTAAAAAAGTATATTTTTAAACCGCACGTGAATATAAGATTAATAAAGAAAAAAATATAATCTAGATACAATGTTAACAAGTACGTTAGCCGCGCTTTTATTAGTTGTATTATTAGTAGTCGAGCACTTCCTAAAATCTAAACAGTAACGTTATTTCCGAAATTGACAATCTAAACATGTACGTCCCTCACGATTATTAATTTCCATTGCAACATAATAATACTATTAATATTTATGTAGGTACATTTTTTAATTTAAAACATTAAAAACTAAATGCGTGAACCAGCTAATACTCGTATACTGTCAAAATGTTAATACAACACTTACAAATGCAGTGATATCTACACAAATACACACATAAACACACAAATGCTGAAGAATCACAGCATGCCTTCTGCTTTTTTAACGGAAATTGAACCTTAAATCATTATAAGTTTAAGGTATAATTTTGCGTGATTTGTTGCAAAATACACAACCATGTCACACCAATGCGTAACATGCAGCCGACGCGGGCGGTCGGCGCACGGGCCGCGCCATTGTTTTTCAATAAGCCGAACAATTTTGGCAGTAATTCGCCAGAGGTCGCAACGCTGCGCAATCTAATTACGTGTTTGCTATGCGCCTCCGCAGTAATATTTACCTATGTGGCCGACAGATGTCGTTGAATAAAATGAGTTTAGATATTACATAAATAATTTTGAAAAATTTGCTTGTTTATAGTGTAATGATAAATTACATAAGGTAAGCCGCAGGGAATCGAGTTATATGGAGCCTTCGCCACTGATATTTAGGTACTTTAGATATATTAAAATATTAGTTTTATTTGTCTCTTTTTACTACACTTTGAAGTCGGTTTAATTTTTTTAAATTATTTTTATCTGTGTTTTTTGTAAATTTCTATAGCAGTAACTAAAACTAATTTCTTACCAATTTTTTTTGCTAACACTACTATCTACACTTTAATAGTGACAAATTACACATTACACAAACTTGACTACTTTACTCTTTATTTCACGGTCTTAAAGTGTGCGCCCTGGCGCGCCGTGCTGCGCCGTAGGCAGTAGAGAAGGGCGCCGTGAAGAAATTATCTTTCTCTGGATTTTAAGTTTTGTGACTATTTACCTAACTTATATACTTATATAACTTATGTTATTATACTTTCAACTAGTTAAAAAGATTAAGGCGCCGCAACTAAATACGGTATACGGACTCAAAAAGGTAGGTTACTCCTGCTCTATCTCAAAAGTTACTAAACCGATTTCTATAAAACTTACATAGCTTCTAAGTTGGACTAAACCTAACCCAACGCAAAAAAATTGATATCCAACATACTTTTTGAGATATGCGTGGACAAACATACAAACTTACTTTTTTTTTCTTTTTTTTTAAGCCCATATACGTCCCTCTGCTGGGCACGGGCCTACTCTACAATCGAGAGAATCGATTGAGAGTGGTTGGCCATATAGTCCACCACGCTGGCCTAGTGCGGGTTAAAAACTTACTTACCTTTATGAAATTTGGCACACGTGTTCAGAAGCTGGCATAGACCAATATATCCAAAAACTATGCAATTCTGACAAAATTACATACATACACATCGAAATGATAATCTCCTTTTTTTTGAAGTCCATTAAAAATGGACATAAAAATTGTAAAAGTCTATGTGAGTAAAAAATCTAAATTATTTCGTTCTAACAACTTTTAAGTTTTATTCAATTCTTTTTAGTCACTTATTGTCATGAACAACTTGGCAAAAAAGAGTTCGAGTATAGATTTCATGGCGGCGTCTCGATCTAAACTAATAAAGCAACCCGATATACTACGACGTGAACAGTTTTGATAATTATTTTCATCTATTTTTGTTAAATTAACAAACAATTGTCAAAACAGGCCACAATCGTACAGAATTTACAGAAATCCGTATAACATTACTCAGAGTACACAGCAGTGTGCGTGGTAACGGACTGTGTGCCTGGTGCTAACAGACCAGACGCGGCTGCCAACATGTTCACGGCGGTCGCGGGTTCAAATCCCAGGGCACACCTCTGACATCTCGGAGTCATGTGTGTATTGATAGGTAATCACCACGCACTATAACGGTGAAGGAAAACATCGCGAGGAAACCTGCATACCATAGCAATTTGTATAAATTTCTATGGTATGTAAAAGTCCGCCAACCCGCACTAGGCCAGCGTGGTGGACTATATGGCCTAACGACTCTCAATCGTACTCCCGATTGTAGAGGAGGCCCGTGCCCTGCAGTGGGACGTTTATGGGCTGATACAGATACAGACACAGCAGTGATATTTTTAAAAGGGTTACCATAATTATTTTGTTTGTCAACCTGTATATTCATTATTTGCATCTACTTTAAAGTTTGAGCAGATTGTAGTGGGCATTAATTCACAAATTTAATCAATGACTTACTAATATCTCGTTTAGGATCAGTTAAATATTACTCTCATATACAGATAGGTGTATGTAAACTAAAGTTAATACCTTTAGTTGATCCTGCATGACGCTGGTGTCCAAGTCGGTGACTTTCTCGTGGTCTGCCGTGAGTTCGCCCAGTAAGTCGTGCAGACGTTGCCGACAACTCTCCGATGGGAGGAATATTTGGAAATCATCGGAATTCTCGCTCACATACAGAAACAGACATCTCTCGTCGCGCTTGTATAAACTGGAACAAAAACATATTATATTGATAATTAAAATTCTCGCATTCGCCATTTTGTCGAAAGTTCTATGCTGTAACTAGAAACATGAATTATAAATTTTGTTATCGATTTTAATTTATAACATATTACGGCCTTATTCATAGAGGGATTTTTATTTTAGTCATAGAATATTCTGTCACTTTCGAACGGCTTTAGAATTCAGTTTGGACGAAGAAGACAAAACATTTGATAACTAAAATAGGTTTTAAATCTGTCTATGTATATAGCCGAAAATGTTTATCATACGTTATCAACTTTTTTGTCGGATAAATAACAGCTTTTAATTGACGGCATTGCGGTTTTATGGCACTTGACAACGACTATTTGTATATATTGTTATATATTGTCACACACACGAGAAGTTTTCCCGGGTGTATAATGAAGTGAGTATATAGTGTTAAATGTATGACCTGTAACTCCTGATCATGTCGGAGGTGAAGAGCCAGCGGTGAACCTGTCGACACTGGCCCCGCATGGAGTCCAGACACAAGTTTAGAATCTCCACTGATTTCTGTTCGGCTCCCATGTTCACGTTCACGTATGAAGGCATGTACACTTTCGTTGTTTCTAATATTAGTACCTGTAAAATAATTGTGTAACCACTGCATTACTATGGAATGTGTCAACAAATGAAGCTAATTTCTTAAACATCTGACGTAATCCCTTCTGAAGAATGATATGACGTAAAATTGTTACTTACTGGAAATCTAATAATATTTTCATCACTATTCTTTGTGGCTTCAACAAAATACTCCATCCAAAACGAAAACACTTGTTGTTCAGGTGAAGTTTCTTCGCTTTTTCTAAACCTGAAATAATATATGTTTTAGATTAACTCTACGAATTGTGAACCAAGTTGTAGATCGTAAAACGAGTTCATTCCTACCACCTACCATATTTTAAAGTCACCACCCACGAATTTATTATACAAAAAATGTAAAAGCAGTTTTGGTAAAGTGAGTACTCTGATACTTGCCTTGTGTTTAAGTATTAAAGCAAATAATGATATTAACCAAAGCGTGGACATAGTCTTGGAAGTCTATAACCTGTGATTGACTAATACAAGCTGTTATTGTTAATATATACCTATCAATAAGTTCAATATTCCCTATGGTACTCTTGAGGTACCAGTTGGGTGGTTTGAGTTTGAACATGCACTCGGCTGCCTGTATCGCCTTCACGTAGTCCTGCGCCAGTACCGAGATCTCGAAGAACGTCGCCACGTCCCAGTAGTCTTTTAATGTATATAGACTGCCTTTTTTGCCTATCAGATGGTTTAACACCATACCTGAAAATATAAATTAAATTTGTAAATGAACGTAGTGCTGGCAAGAGTCATGCTAATAGTTAGAAGCTACTCGTTCACCATTGGTGGGAATATACCGGCCACATAGTTTATTGCGAGTGGGTGGACTTAACATAATATGTTCGTTTTTTAGGATGAATGTCTGGCAAACTAGCAAACAGGTCACCTGATGATAAGTCATCACAGCTGCCCATGAACATCCACAGCGCTGGGATTATAAATGTGTTGCCGACCCACGCTTGAAATATGTCTTTTATTTTTTAAAAAGTTCAGTCTAGTAACTTTTTATTTTCAGGCCGCAAGATGTCGCTCTAATGTTTGGCCGAAATGTGTTTAAGTATTTAATACGAACTCCACCACACATAATTATCTTGTTTTTTCTAGGTGCAACATGTTATTTAACTACCTAACATGCTCTTGCCATACTAGTGTTTAATATATCGTTTTGACGCAGCGCCGAAGTCAATATGTTAAATTAAAGAGTAAGTTAATATAGAAATAATAAATATGATAAAAATTGCTTGTTTACCTATGTGTTGTAATTCTTGTGAATTTTTGAAATCATTGCCGGCTATCACAAGCAACGTCGCCAAATTGATTCCGGCGTACTCATTTGGCTGCACTTCAAAACCTTGTCTGTACCTGAAAATATGTATATCTATGTAACAAACGTTACAGTTTCATTGCAGGTAAAATAATGTGAAATATGGATGGCAATAAAAAATACAAATTCTAGGATTGCTGGAATCTCATAGTTACAATTTAGTAATATCCCGGGTCAGGAGGCATATAATATTCTGTTTTATTTCGTAGTAAAAGATAGTTTTATGTTATTTTATAATATTGTCGTCAACTTTAAGACCAAGCATTGAAATCAAGCCTAGATTTTAAGTCGTTATTATCAACCAGGGGTAGGCCACAGAACGTAGGAGCTGTCGCAAGGATTGCCCTGTTACTGACTGAAAATGGCCTGAATCCAACAAATTCCTATCAAATCTATTATATTTTTTCTGCTATTAACAAGTCAGCATATGAATATTTTTTATGACGTGTCACATAGTGATAAGGAGTGACATATTCCATTGTTGCATATATACCTTGCCTTGTAGTAATTGACCATTATGAACAATGAATAGACAAACGTGACTTTTTGCCGTTTACAAAACTCTTACTAAACGTAACGTAATCAGTCAATGACTCATTAATTTAATAAATCTGAATGACACACATTTATCTTTATAGAATTTCATCACGTATATTTCTGAAAAAGGAAGACGCAGGACACTGTCACTGTCGTTTTCTTTAATCTGCTCTAACTGATGGAAACTTTTCTGATAGTATCATTTTTTTAATGTGATAATTTACCTCATTTTTATAGCAGTAGTACGTAGGGAAACGTGAACCGTGCGGTTTTGGGTTCGTTTCTTAGGTCTAAAAATTCGCTTTATATAATTTTTCTCGGTATGAAAAATAATATACCACTTGTCTCAGTTTAAACATTTTTGTCCGACATCACATCTCTGTGTGAAAATAGGCTCGGCGAGCTATGAATAGCCCTAGTGGCAGGTCGACCTACACTTTGAGGAACAGACGCAAGCCGCGCCGGGCCCCGACTGCGGTTTGCGCGAGAGTGTGTCCGCACGTAAAGGTCGCTGACACACAGACATTGTTAGACTCTAGGCGAAAATATTTTAAAGGTTTTCTTTATTATTTATTTTTGTTGTTTTTTTGCGTGTATTTTCATTACTTATAAACTACATACATACATAAACACACGCCTTTTTCCCGGAAGGGTTAGGCAGAGGTGCAAACTAGACACCCTCGTTTCGCCTTGTATTTTCCGTCCCATGATTTGATAGGGGGCGAGCCTATCGACATATCGGGCATAAATTCCTGACTCCGGGCTGATAATGAATAGAAAAATACAATATCACTTTGCCCGACCCGGGATTCGAACCCGAGACCTCAGCTTTGCAAACATACCTTAATACAACTACGCCACCGAGTCACTTTTAAACTATCGCGAGGTTAATCAATACTCTCGTTTAAACATACTCCTTATTAATGTTTCTTCTTATGTCTATATTCATAAAACAACACTTACCAATGTATAGCACTATTGAGACTTTCTTTGTCCGTGTGTTGAGATTCAACGAATTTGTCCTTGTAGATGCGCCCGCACAGGCACAACATGTCCGGAAACCGATTCTCTTTCTTTTCCAACGCTTTTACACACACTCTCAAAGCGTTCTCCCTGTCGCCTTCTTTGTTCCGTCTGAAACAATGTAAGTAATTCTTATAACTTACATGCAAAACTTTTTCGAACCATTACAGTACCATGAGAAATAAAAATGGCATGACGCGACATGAAGTAAATCGGCGATAATTTTTTTTACTGCCATAAATGGTGAGACGAGCATGCGATTCGCCTGATGGTAAGCGATACGACCGCTATGGACAGAAGCAAAATCAAACATCACCATGAATTACAAAGCAATGCTTAGCATTCCACTGCGCTCGCCATCCTGAGAAATAAGGTGTTAAGTCTCATTGCCCTGTCCAGTAGTTACGCTGGCTACAATGTCCTTCAAACTGGAACACAACAATGCGTTAACAATGCTGTTCGGCGGAATAAATATAAACTAAATTTATAAATAAATATTCACAAGTAACATTTTGACAGTGCCATTCGTCTATGACTCTTAATTTGACCAGTTGATTATGCGCGGGTATTTAATAATACTGCGAATTATGCATTGGACTTTCCTTATTTCGTCATATTACTAAAATAATATTTATTATTCATACAGCATTAGTAAAAATTGATATATAAGGCCGAAAAGGGAATGCTATACTCATCAAAATGAACAACTTTTACAATGGGGCCAAACCTAAAATCGCGAAAAGAAAATCAGCAGTTCCTTACATTTTGCGAAGTCATAAGATTATTTCGTATAGAACAGTTGCTTTTTTTTCGCGATTACAAAGTTGGCCCCATAGTAAAAGTAGGTCATTATGTATAGCATCATTCTTTCGACTTTACATCCAGTTTCTAACTCGCCCTATATAATAGTACAATACTAAAACTCACCTATTCATAGCAAAAGCGTACATAAACCTAATAATAGGCATGTTGACGTAATTCTTCCTGTTCATAATAGTCTTCAGGTCATCCACGACTTGGACTATAGCGTCGTAGTCCTGTATCTCTCTGTAGGATATGAGCATGTTGAGGATGGTGTCTCCGGACAAGACGGCGGGGTCGTCGAGGCGGCGCCGCATGGCGTGCAGCACGTCGGCCAGCTCCTGGCCGCTGTAGCACTCGCGAGCCTTGCGGAGGTCGGATAGGAACTTCTCTTGGAGGTGTGCCCTGGAAATTCATAGATTTGCTATAAGTTTATAGCCGGGGGTAAATGAGAAACAATAGATTCTGCATTAAAATGGAGTAAAAGTTATCCACGTGTTTAAATGTACCAAATTAATATTTTTAAATTCATAAAGCCAATTTGGTCATTATGGAGATCCTTGAGGGACGCCTATGTTCAGCAGTGGACTTCCTGCGGCTGAAGAGAGAGAAGAGAGAAAGAAAATTTACAACAGTGACTACATATCAGTGTATTTTTTACTGGCACGACAGTGTTTACAATGCACCTAATAGTAAGTGCAGCCCAGGCCAGGTGGCGTAATCACCGAGCCGAAATGGCTATCTGCCGCCACTCGATACAATAAAGCTAGACTCATTGTATCTGGAATCCTGGATATACATGGGATGAATCCGAAACGCGACACTTACGTTGGTCACTATGACGAGTCCTTAACCGATGTAGATTCGGATGGATATAATAAATTATCATCAGCCTAAAAATCTAGCTAATCAAATCTAGCTCCAAACACACAGAAATTGTTAAACCGAAAAGCCTCTCGTAGTTCCTGACACAAGACTAGATCTTATTGTGGGGTCAGGACTATGTGACTGTTGGGTGTATTTATTTATTTAAATATCCTACATTTGACACTCACTTGGTCTGAACCTCAACATCCTGCAGGATATTCTTGAGGCGTAGCGTCAGGTGTTGCTTCGGATCCGCCGTCTCTTCGCCCTTGAACTTCGTCGCCGCCGGGTTCGTGGTAACGCACGTGCCCGCGTCCGTCAGCTTGTACGACACGAACAGGAAATTCGGCAGCGACATCTGTGTCATTCATTAATTTATGAATCATTATGTGATTCATTGAGTTTATTGATTAGGCTCACTTTTACCTTATAGGTCAATAATATTTGTTTTATAAATGTAAGCCTGTATGTCTTGCAGCTTGGTCCTTGGTAAGATATTCTTTATAAGTATGATACGTTTAGACTAATGTCATCAACAGATGTGAATAAGTTAACTTGGTTAGAAGACAAATACCAACTAATTGTTTAAAGACAATAATCGCGAAAGTGACACGAAAGTAAGCGAATGTATACACGAAAGCGGCTCATGTAATCGACCGGGGTAACGCTAGTTATAAAGAAAGAGATATCTTGAAATTCTATCATCCCAAATAATTTAGGATTCTACTAATACTGTACTTTTTATATGAAATTGTAATATCTCTTTTTCTTTCTTTTATGTGTGCAGTAAAGAATAAATAAATAAAATAAATAATATGTATCAATTGAAATCATATTGCAACGACCAGATACTTTCATACTACAATGGTACTAATATGTACCTAGTCTCAATTCATACCAATTTTTGTGACCATCAATTTATATCGACACATATGAATTGGTTTTATTAACAATGAATGATTTACTATTACAAGAATTATATTGCAAAATACATCTGTCTAATATACGACAGCGTAGATTCTTTCCTATACGCTCTGTGATGTATTGATTATAAAGATCAGCATAGCCACTTGGTCACGATACACTCCCGAGTCGTTGACGGCGCGGGGCGGACGTCTCCGGTGTGTTGTGCTGTATTTACTGTACACTTTGTAGTTTTATTCCACTACCCAAGGAGATCCTAGTGGAGAACACCACATTGGCGACGAGTAAACGCGCAGTAAGTAAAATCACACCAAAATTACGAATTTAGTACCTGCTCACGGATGTTGATCAGCAAAATGTTTTGTTTGAAAAGACAAATATTTATGTATATTTTGTGTTACGATACTAAGTACATATTTAATTCTTACGTTTAAGTAAATGTACAGATCATGTGTGCAATAAACTATTGCCTACAAATCAAAGGTAAAAAAAAAAAAAAAAAGTACAAAAAGTTTGTATGCAATTCAATACAAAAGTATTCTGTTGTTGATCACAATCCGTTTGTATATACCTATCGAGTAATAAAATACTCGATCAAAGATTCGTCAAGTTCCAGCGATGATATCGCTAATTACCTGTTATAACAGATTAATAATGTTCCAGCAATGAATCGCTAATTATCTGTTATAACCAATTGTCACCTCAATAATGTTTTGAGGAGACACAAATGTGTTCCTACCAAAAGGTAATGAGTGTCGTAAAACAATAAGGCTAAGATATTAAAACAAATGTATCGAAAGTATGTGCTCTGTCTATCGTTGGTTACCGAGCAAAATATCCCATTCAAAATTGTGTTTACTTTGAATGCCCGTCTTGTTAATATATCGGATGACTGATTTCTTTCATGCAGGGACTCTGAGACTGTGTTAGATTTTGTTTATGTTTAAATTAAACATGAGACCGTACTGAGTTATTTTATTGTGTACGTTATTATTATGTTGGGTATATATTTAGAACAACGCTACACACAGGTTACACACGGGTGTTTAAGCTTCAAAAATAAAATAAACAAATTTCAAATAAATTTAAATAACTTCTCCCAAGTTTAAGATATTTGTCGTAGGTATAGATTAATTGAAATCTGTATGTTCATGGGGTCCCCTTTGTTATTTGCAGATCATCCCAACATGTCACACTTACAAATAACAACAATCGAACCATTTAGCTGCGAAGGTGATCCAACTTCTATGGGATCCCGTTGGGAAAAATGGAAAAGAGCCTTAGAAATCTATTTTATAGCAACCAACGTCAGTGATCATAAGACAAAGCGTGCAATTCTTCTTCATTCTGGAGGAATAGCATTACAAGACATTCATTTCAATATACCCGGAGCTCACGTGACTGATCCCAACGAAACTGATATATATGAAATAGCAGTAAAAAAAATTGGATGAATATTTCTCCCCAAAACAGAGTTATTTGTTTGAACGACATGTATTTCGTTTAATGAAGCAAGAGGTTGACGAAAAATTCGAAAAATTCCTAATTCGTCTCAGGCAACAAAGTTCCAAATGTAATTTTGCTAAAGAAGACGAAAACCTTATTGATCAAATAACAGAGAAGTGTAGCTCCAATAAATTAAGGAAAAATATTTTGACGCTTGGTGACACAGCAACAATCGAAAAAATCGTTGCCGAAGCTAATACTTTGGAAACTGTCGAAAGACAACTAACTGATTTCAACGATAAACAGAGCAATACTTCAATCAGCCTAAACAAAATCGACACAAATACTACAAAACGATACACAAAAAAAGAGGTTAATACCTGCTGCCGGTGTGGCAGTAAAAATCACAAAAGTGACAGTAGTACCTGCCCTGCAAGCAATGCAAATTGCATCAAATGTGGCTACAGAGGCCATTTTCAAAACCACTGCAAAACAAGGGCCAACAAAAGAAAGCGTTCTCACCTCTTATTAAATGAAAATAATAAACCTAAGCAGCCAAAAACGGAAACCACAAAATACGCACGTGTGGACTATATTTTTCACATCGATGGCAATGACACAATTGACTGCCAGGTAGGTGGAGCTAACATCAAAATGCTTATTGATTCTGGTAGCAAATCTAATATAATTACTGATAAAACTTGGGACTACATGAAACGATCAAATGTAGTAGTCTCCAACCAACAAAAAACATCAGATAAAATATTTCGAGCTTATAGTGCGAAATATCCATTAAAAGTATTGGGTTTGTTTGATGCACAAATAAAAGTTGGTCCTAAATCAGTAAAAGCAACGTTTTATGTAATTGAAAACGGGTCAAGAAACCTTTTGGGAAAAGAAACAGCTATTTCCTTAAACGTCCTTAAATTAGGGTTAGATATTAATGCCATTGAGCAACAAGAATTTCCCAAATTGAAAGATATCCAACTTGAAATCTCTATTGACAAAACTGTAACACCAGTTTGTCAACCATATAGACGAGTTCCTATTCCTCTAGAATCTAGAATAAATGAAAAAATAGAGGAAATGGTAAAAATGGACATAATTGAACCAGTAGACAAGCCATCATCTTGGGTTTCTCCTATGGTACCGGTCCTAAAACCTGATAACGATATACGTATTTGTTTAGATATGCGTGCTGCTAATAAAGCTATTATTAGAGAAAATCACCCCTTACCCACTATGGAACAGCTAATTCCCAAGTTTGGAAAAGCTAAAAATTTTTCAAAATTAGATGTCAAAAATGCTTTTCATCACGTTGAGCTTAAAGAAAGTAGTAGATATATAACAACTTTCATAACTAGCAAAGGGCTTTATCGATACAAAAGACTGATGTTCGGAATATCATGCGCACCTGAACATTTTCAAAAAGTAATGGAAAAAATGTTATTGCCATGCGAAGGAGTGATAAATTTCATAGATGATATTGTTGTCTATGGGTGCGATGAAAAAGAGCATAATGCTAGGCTCCAACACGTACTAAAAGTTCTCAAAGACAACAAAGTTTTATTGAACAAGAACAAGTGCGTTCTCAATGCAAAATCTATTCAGTTCTTGGGTCATAATCTTTCGTCAGCTGGTGTTAAACCACTTGACAAATATATCAAAGCAATAGAAATGTTTAGACCACCGGAAACCATAGAAGAAATCCAAAGCTTTCTCGGGTTAATTAATTTCGTGGGAAAATGGATTCCTAATTTATCAACTTTAACAGAACCTATTCGGCAGCTACTTAAACAACAGGGACACAAAAAGGCTAACATCTCACCGCTGTGGCAAAATAAACAAGCCACGGCTTTTGATGCTTTAAAAAAGTCTCTTGCTAAAATTCCTACCCTTGGCTATTATGACCCAAAAGATCGTACTCAAGTAATTGCCGATGCCAGTCCTGTAGGTTTAGGAGCAGTACTTCTCCAGTACGACGATAGAGGACCCCGAATAATTGCTTTCGGGAATAAGAGCTTGACTGACGTTGAAAAACGATATTGTCAGACTGAAAAAGAGGCATTAGCCTTAGTCTGGGCGGTTGAGCATTTTCATATGTATTTATATGGTAAACAATTTGAGCTTATCACGGATCATAAGCCTCTTGAAGTCATATTTGGTCCACGATCAAAACCATGTGCAAGAATTGAACGGTGGGTTCTTCGATTGCAAGCATATGATTATAAGGTCACCTATAAACCCGGGAAATCAAACATTGCAGACGCATTGTCCCGGCTGTGTAAAAATAGCTCCAACCTAGAGAGTCCATTTGAAGATGATTATCATGTAAACCAGATTGTTCAATACTCGCGACCTGTAGCATTGCCATTAAAATCCATTATTGAAGCATCAAATGAGGATAAAGATATGAAATTAGTCACAGATGCCTTAATGCATAATGTTTGGGACGCGACCATTAATAACTACAAGTTATTTCAACATGAGCTCTGGTTGCATGATGGTGTGTTACTAAGAGGAAATAAAATAGTGATTCCTATTAAACTCAGAAAACAAGTCTTGGCAGCAGCCCATGAGGGCCACCCAGGTATTGTCAATATGAAAGCTAGGCTACGCTCAAAAGTTTGGTGGCCTAAAATTGACAAAGATGCGGAGAACACTGTAAAAAATTGCAGAGGCTGTACTTTAGTTTCAGCCCCTAATCCACCAATACCCATGAAACGTCGTGAACTTCCTTTGAAAGCCTGGGTGGATACGGCTATTGACTTCTTGGGTCCGCTGCCAAGTGGAGACTATTTATTTGTAATTATTGACTATTATAGTCGATACAAAGAGATTGAAATAATGAAATCTATCACTACACATGAAACTATAAAAGTGTTAAAAAAAAAACTTCTCACGAACTGGATATCCAGCTAGTATTACAGCTGATAATGGCCGACAATTTTGTAGCCAAGAATTCAAATCATTCTGTACCGAACAAGGAATTACGCTTTTTAATACCATCCCTTACTGGCCTCAACAAAACGGAGAGGTCGAGAGGCAAAATCGAGATATTCTCAAAAGACTAAAGATAAGTCAGTGCGAGAAATCAGACTGGAGAGATGATTTATTAAAATATTTAATGATGTATAATAGTACACCTCATTCCTCCACAGGAAAATCCCCATCCGAGCTGTTCTACGGAAGGCAATTTAGAGACAAATTACCTTTTTTAACAGATCTTGAAAATAATTACGATTTCGAAACCCGAGACAGAGATAAATTAATGAAAGAAAAAGGTAAATTAAACGAAGACAGGAAAAGAAAAGCTGCTATTAGAGAATTAGAGATTGGTGAAAAGGTATATGTAAAGAATTTAACAAAAGAAAACAAACTAGTTCCAGAATTTAGCCCCACACCTCATACTGTAATTAATGCTGAAGGAAGCGACATAAATATACGGAACGAAGAAACAGGCCAAGAATATAGGAGAAACATAGTACATTTGAAGAAGGTAGAAGGTACATGGAAAGTTATTGGTGACAAAGACACGCCTGATGAAGACAAATCTGATTAAAGACATTTGGTTTCTGAATTAAGTTGACAATGTTATTTTGATTATAAGTGTAAAATTATAACGCTACTTGCCTATCGAGGTTGATTAAGAACATTTAGTTTAATATTTTAATTCCTATAAAAAGATAGAGAGCTTTTAATTAACAATATTCTTTTGATTATAAATGTAAAATTACAGAACTACTTGAGTTACGAGATTAATTAAAACATTTGGTTAATATTTTGTTATTATAAAAAAAGGAAGAGATGTGATGTATTGATTATAAAGATCAGCATAGCCACTTGGTCACGATACACTCCCGAGTCGTTGACGGCGCGGGGCGGACGTCTCCGGTGTGTTGTGCTGTATTTACTGTACACTTTGTAGTTTTATTCCACTACCCAAGGAGATCCTAGTGGAGAACACCACACGCTCTATGAACAAATAAGCAATTCAAATAGTTTATATTATTTGCACTTTAATTGAACGGCTCGTATTGTTGCCACATAGTTCTTAGAAATACATTGCCTTTGTTGTTTTAATAATAATGCATCAACCTCCCACACTAGGAATTCTTCTAGTACGTGGATTATATAAACTAGAAACTAAATCTGGCTATTACTCCTTCGAGGTGGGATTATTTTTCATCAGAACTCCTATACGAGTGTTTTAATAATTTTTACACATACATTCCCGGGATAATTATAATATACAATCCAAACAAATTAACTTGCGGCGATCAAATACGTGCACATATCAATAATTACAATTAGCTAATTGCTACTAATTGTTACTATAACAAATCGTTTCTCTAGAAAATATGCACTATCAAAAAAAAAGACGGCCTATTCTCTCATGATAAAGAAAAAATAAAATGCTGATAAAACAAGTGGCATTTAAACACCATCCTATATATTTCCTTTTATAGAGGTAAACTGGGCCAACCGTCCCATTTACTACTGAGAACATATTAATGTCCATATCATAGTGTTTATTTTTACAATACGACTTAGTTTGCGGTTTTCTCTCGTAATAAACACATTTCTATTATAAAACCAACAGAGTGACCACTTAAAAGTACGCAGCAGTTATTATTAGTCCTGTGTTAGGGTTGGCACTTGTAAGACATAAATATTTCTTTTTATTTTCGCAAAAATCAGTTAAATTTATTTTCATGTGCAAAATAAATCATGATCCAAGATAAAACTTGCGGTCATTAATAATTTTAGATATTGAAGAATATCCCAACAAGTATAGAACCAGCGTTGTGAACTAAAGCTTAACTTCTTCGAAATGAAGAGAAGCTTGTGTGAACTGTCCTATCTCATTTAAAAAGCTTAACTTGGAATATAATACTATCGAACATATACTTGAAACATATATCTGAATATTTGGTACACGGAATTATAAAATAAACATGGATTAGTTACGACGAAGATTATATAACAAAACTATTAATCAATTGACAGACAAATCTCTGAAAAATAGTTACACAAAAAAGACGCAACTAAATGAGACATTCCTTATTGAAGTCGGTTAAAAAGAGGATTGCATTATGCATATCACCCGATTACTGCCAACCCTACAGATGGCATTTTTGTACGACGCCAAGTTTCATTTAATCTTCACGACTTAACTCAAATGGAGCTCATGTTTTTCTCCACTCTGCGAACTGCGTCGTCCACTACAAAGTGTACCGACTATAATTCAATTACGTGCTGAGTTATTTGAATTATCATCCTAGTGCGATTGAGGACAGGGGCAGGACGATTTGACAAATTGAGAGTAATAGCTATTGAGATATACGAGTGTGTGTCGACCGTTATATTGAATGTAATTCATAGTTGAATAGATGGACACATGGGAAAATGATGCGGATTTGGACAATTGCTCCTTGAACTATGTGGCTACTTTTGTCGACCCGTATAGGCCTCATGAATAGGTGTGTACTTGTTCTATGCCACATTATGTGAGAGCGTTTCGTATTCGATCGAACACGGCAAGAAATAATCATTACAATATCATATTATAGACTGATAAATTTTTTCATCAATCTTTTGCAAGCAACAAAATAAACGAAACAAATGAAAATAACTGTACTGGGTTTTTCCGTTTTTTGCAATACATACATATTCAGCTGACATACGTTTTACGGATCCTCAAATTTTAGTATACCGGGTACATTCAGATTATGACCGAAAACGAAGCCAGGTGGTAGTTTTAGTGACTTCAGACACAATGCAACTAAAAATAAATACATAAAATAAGTTCGAATTAAATAAAATCCTATCATCGTGTTTGGGTAGCAAATAATAAATACATAGTTTTTCCTAAAATAATAATGTACACCATTAATTTAAAAAATCGCAATGGTACGAAAGGATTTAAATTAATATTTTAGCAAAAACTATGTATCCAATCAAACACGATGATACTTAAAAATTTGCAAAAAAATGCGTCTGTTCTTTTTTGCGAAAATTTTAATTTACTTTGTGTCTGTAATTTCTAAAACTACCACAGGGCTTCGTTTTCGATTGCAGTCTTGATATACCCTGTATTTCAGTTCTACAAAGTTAGACATAGTAATTGAAAGATTTGTTGATTCGACATCCTTTCTTAAAACAACACTTAATTTTTTAATTGCGTTTAATTGTCAGCTGTAAGCTGGCTGGCGTTCAAGGGCAACCTTTTGACAAAGAAACCAGATGAAGGAAAAGATACTACAAATAAATATTTATAAAATTCTTTATAAAACAATCAGTACCTGTTTGTAAACCATACTGAGGTTTTTCATCTATTAAAGGACTTTGAAGAATTAATAATTGTAGCTATATGTTATTTTTAATATGTTTAAATTCACATTCGTAATATTTACGCTTTGAGGCAGCAATTGTGTGAAGTGCCAGCTTTAAATTGACACTGTGTGAACTTGTCAAACGTAATCAACAAGTAATATATTGGGTCGTTACAACACTTCCACTGAGTTCACAGGACAATTAATACATAGTACCTACTAACAAACTAATCAACATATGGATCACATTATCCTACTATTGTTTTTGAAATACTTGTTAATTAAATAAATGGGAATTCTTAAAACTTAGTTATTTAGCAGCCTATATTAACACAACAATAAACTGACATGCGTGGGTATTTTTTATCTTATTTTATTTTATTGTATCAGCCCATATACGACCCACTGCAGGGCACGGGCCTCCTCTACAATCGAGAGTACGATTGAGAGTGGTTAGGCCATATAGTCCACCACGCTGGCCTAGTGCGGGTTGGCGGACTTACATACCGTAGAAATTCTTTAAAATCGCTACGGTATGCAGGTTTCCTCACGATGTTTTCCTTCACCGTTAAAGTGCGTGGTGATTGATTATCAATACACACATAACTCCGAAAAGTCAGAGGTGTGCCCTGGGATTTGAACCCGCGACCACCGTGAACATGTAGGCAGCCGAGTCTGGTCCGATACCACGAGGCCACCACGCACTATTTTTTTTTATCTACCAGGCATAATTTTAAATGGTGCTGGAGTTAATTTCCCTACTCAAGACCCATCATTTAGTCCGGCCATTTCATTTAATTGCTGGACCATTGGCTCTCATATCTCCCTTGACAACATAAAAACAACTCAGTTCAAGGCCTTTAGGCCTACATGGCACACCCAGGTGAGGTACTGAACCTAGGAATATAAAGCTAATATCTCAAGTATAATTCTTATGGAATCTGAGGGTCATGTGGTACATATCCCTGTCTATATCTCATTACTTTAAAATAAATTATATGCCATAAATAATGTCGAAGATAATATTACTTACAAACATAGTTGAATTTACTAAGGGACTGATTTGATTACAAAACAATAAACAAGTCTTTAATATTGTTTGGCCCAAATGTAAATTTAAGATTTACTGACACAAGATTCTAAATTTTCTATTACTGGATGCAAACAACCCCCGAGATAAAATAAAGGCTTAATTTTCACTAACGCAGAAGTAACATACATTCAATATAATCTTATAAAAAAGATGAAAACATTCATACCTTAAGCCGCAGTGTAGCATCTGGATCAACATCATTATACAGAAGTACATTTTCCTTCATGTCAAAACTCTCTCGAACACCCAAGTGGTATAGCAAAGAGCTCTGCTGCACCTGAACGCTGAGGTCCACCAAGGCAACATCGGCATTGTAGAATGTGTCCAACACATTTGTCTCACCAAAGTCTAATTTTTCAAACTGAAATAACAAAGAATTTTATATTAGAGGTACTGTTTAATCTAAATAAGAAAAAAGAATTCTTGTATTTGATTGTAAGAAACTAATGTCACTAATAATCAATGTGACTGGCAAGATAAAACTCTATTGTATTTCACTGTATTTACCATCAGGCTAAGCATAGCCATTTTGCCCCATTTTATTTTAAAAAGCCTGTATTTAAAAAAAACGGAATACACATGACTATTGCCGTCTAAATATATATATTTTTTCATCTGAATGATTAATAATTATTACATGTATAGATTTTTTTTGTATTGTATCAGCCCATATACGACCCACTGCAGGGCACGGGCCTCCTCTACAATCGGGAGTACGATTGAGAGTGGTTAGACCATATAGTCCACCACGCTGGCCTAATGCGGGTTGGCGGACTTTTACATACCATAGAAATTCATACAAATCGCCATGGTACGCAGGTTTCCTCACGATGTTTTCCTTCACCGTTATAATGCGTGGTGATTGACTATCAATACACACATGACTCCGAAAAGTCAGAGGTGTGCCCTGGGATTTGAACCCGCGACCACCGTGAACATGTAGGCAGCCGCGTCTGGTCCGTTTACCAACAGGCCACCACGCACTTAGACATTACGCACATGTATTGATGGGGCAGCATAAAATCATAGTTGCAAAATGCTCGGGTGTTTAGGCCTCACATGATGCTGGAAATTTAATTTATAATACTCCACACTTGGTGACCAATTTTATATGAGTTAGATAATATACTGTAAATTGTAATCCTTGTTTTAACGCCCAACTATGTCATTATTCTATCTTGATTTTTTTTATCTTAATGTTAGAGAAAACAGATAACAGAATCATATTAACATTCAAAATAATTAGCCGTTCTCATTTCAAAACATTTGTTGAATTCTTCCAATTCTTTTTTATTATTTATTCTGTTTTACTCTACCACATTCTGCCAATTAATTGACCAATTTATTATCATTTTAAAACTAAAGATTGTCCCAAACATGAAAAGTGATTCAATAAAACCACATTACCTCAATATTAGCTCAGTCATGCCTTCTTAAACCATGGATTAAGTCCAACAAGACTAATTTTGCGATGATTTAATTGGCTTAAAAGGTTTATCAGCATGAATATGTACATGGGATCATACAACTTGAGCATAATTGTGGAACCATATAAAATTTTATGCCACAATTTTGTGATATTTTAATTTGAAATGCTCATTAAAGTATATTTAGTGTTTTTATATTGTACACAGATGTAATTATGTTTTCATTGAGTTAAAATGTCATGTTAACATTGTTATTCTGGGTACAGTTGCCTTATAAAGCATTTCCAGAAAAATCTGTTTTTTTTTTTTATTGCAATGATTGATGAGATGAGCATGTGATTCGTCTGATGGTAAGCAATACAACCGCTCATGGACAGTACCAAAACCAAACAACACCATGAATTACAGTGTAATTCTTGGCATTGCACTGCACTCGCTATCCTGAGATATAATGTTAAGCTGTTAAGTATCATTATGTCCAATAGTAACTCTGCTACAATATCCCTCAAACTGGAACACAACAGTACATTGTAAAGCTGCTCGTTAGCGGGAGAAATAGACATTGCAGTGGTACCTACCCAGGTGGCTTCTCAGATATGAGAATCCTGCCACCAGTAATGTGTATGATAAACTAATATTATGCACAAAATTGAACTTGTAAATAGTGAGGAAATAAGCTGATCTGTCAAATCAAGCAATGAAATGTGTATGGTCCTTGAATGTTTACAAAACTGATTATAGATCTATCCTTTACAACCTATTGGATTAGGCTTGGTGTTAAAAAGGAACAATACTCATTTTGCCTTATTACCCCAGTGACTCCATATGCGGGAAACTTGAAGCCCTGCATTTGATATACAAATCAGGTAAAGCACATTGTGTGTATTCAAGTTTAAAAAATGTTATATGACCTACTTATGATTGGAATTTGTACCTGGCATAGTGATAGGCCTTAAGGTTTACATGGCCAGTCACCATCAACCTTTGAAAGGGAAATTAACTTAATACATTATGCATATGGACCATGCTAGTTTAACCTCTGCCTGTCTCTTCAGGGTTATAGGTAGGAACATATATATGTATGTATGTATGAGTACTGTATTTATTACTTATGTATGTATGTGCATCAAATATCATTTGGGATTTACCTTTCCTAATATACCTATATATTGAGTTTTTTCCTTAAGTTTATAAATACCACTATGCATTTTTGTGTTTAGTTTTTTTAATTCTCAGGTATCAAATAATATGCATATTGGAGCACTTAAAATCAAATTATAGCTTTAAACTAAATTTATTCTATTACTACTACTATTTAAAGTTCGGTATCAGTTATTCAGTTAGACCATGGCATAAAAAATCTTTTAGTATGATTTAAGTATTCAAAATGTTTATTATTGATATACTTTCTACCTATAGAAAAGGCTTTGCAGCACTGCAGCATACCATTGTAAATTCTTGTAAACATGTTAGAAATTCACCTATTAAAACACTGATTATGCATGAACAATTCCTTACACCTACCTACTTTTACCTTAAAAAATAATCGCTACAAAATAAAGAAACTTACATGAATGTGGTGCAAATTGGCGTTCACCAGCTCAGACGCCAAGCGAACCTCTTCCAAAGCCCTTTTTCTATGTGCAAGATTCGAACTTTGGGTTACGTCCAAAACGCAGGCTATGTCCATCCGAGGTCGTTGGTTGGACGCACCAGGCTGGACTGTAGCGTTAGATCCATCACTGCAAACACTCTCGCAGATGCTTCTCACTTCGCCTAAAATTGGCAAACTCAATAGTAAATACGAAAACACAACATGAAAACAAAGTTCACTGTGCATTCACGTATCGGACCTGTGTCCTCCACAGCCGTGGAAGTGTTCGCACCGCTGAATGTTATCATTTTTTCACTTGTTTATTAACATTTGGACAGTTTAAACACACTTTTCACGGTATAATTTACGCAACATAAAAAATAAATTCCACAAACAAGTACTACGGGATCCGCGCGTTTGTGTTATTTAACATTAGTGATGCGAACGTCGCACTCGGTTGCACACAGCACGAACATTACATATTTCAATGTTGGGTTATTGCATCATCCAATATCGACTATGTTGAAATACGTACGATGTACGTTTATAAACTAATACATGTTGCTAAAAATTTATATATTTAAAAACATTTACAAAAACAATTTAGAATTTCATGAGTTGCACTCTATTATTAGTTGATTTGTGTGGTCATTATTATGAACGTAGAAATAATTTTATTGAAAAAAATTAAAAGGCATGTAGGTTCGTTGATTTGAACAATACCCGTATCACGCGTTTTAAGAATTTTCCATGGAAACCTCAAGGTTTATATTTTTGTGATTACCCACCCTTTCAGTTTTAGGATGTTGCTAATTTGTAGTACTACTTATTCAATTACATACTACAAGAACAACTCAAAATATATTACGGAAAACCCCTCCAACTCGTAAACAGTGTTATAACTGCATTGCATAATTAATATAATGTACCTAATCATTCTGCTGATTTTCATTATATTAAGATAGAATAAGATCATCTGAATTTACAATTTGCACATCGATTATAATTTATAACAATGAATTCGATATTTCAAGTTTCGATTTTTATCACAATATATTAAATTCCCACTAAATTATGTTGTCAAGTGCGCATCACTAAAGACCTTGAATGGGTTTAAAGCTAGCGACATCTATACGTAACTATGTCCAACTTATAAAAGTAATTTTATCATCTGTTTTGTATTACCAATGCTATCGCTAGATGTCACTTTTACCAAAAATTACGAGTGAGTTCCTTATTCTGCTTATTATAGTATGAGTATGTACGTACTTAGTATGAAGTCTATTTTATAATTACAATATACGCTAAGTACTATGAAATTGCGATATTATTTAGTTATGTAACTACTTTATAACTCATATAAGCCTATGCACTAACTACTACAATGTAATAATTAATTGATTTCGTTCTAATGGTTCCAGGTAATATATTACATATATAAACCTGGACTATCTGAACGTCACAGCAGTTTTTTTACCGAGCATGACAAGATGATCTTATTTGTTAATAGGAGAGCTTTGACATAAATTAATATAATATATTTACTGCTGAATATTAAGAATGGGTATTTACTAAATCCCCTATGAAGTAATAATAGATAATAAGCAATAAAAACTGGAATTAATGAAATTAATAAATACTTATATATCCCACACACGAATATATCGATATGTACATTTATGTCACTGTTGAGTCTATCTATACCTAATGTTCGGTCACGAGTTCTCGAAAAGCTAATTATTCATCTTTCTGCAACACTGTAGATAATGGTCGTTTAAGGATGTTAGTGGTCACTATGCCCTATGCCAAAGCCAAAAAGGAATTAAAGTCGTGACTATGAAGACTATAAAGCTCTCATTATACCTGATTTCACTTATACATTTCATTAGTTATACCTGACTATATGACCTAACCCCTCTCAATCGTACTCTTGATTGTAGAGGAAGCTCTTGCCCTGTAGTAAGACGTATATGGGCTGATACAGTGCAGTATACCTGTCTATGCACAAACCACCTTGAAGCATCACGGGTGTAATACAACACCTAAGATGATAATTGGCGAGACCTGCTACATAATATACTTAGGTACTATGTTCAGGTATTAACAACCAGCTGAAAACGATAACGAAAATACAGAAAAATAGTGCACTCGCTTGACACAGGACAGAATAATGTGGCATGCCATTGATGAGGCCTATAGGTACCCAGAAGTGGATTCCAGCTGATATAGGAGATGACAGCGATATACAAAAAAATACAAAAACTGTAAGTTTAAAGTAATATGTAAGTACCTATATTTCAATTTACGATAGAGAAACCACATTAGTGTCATTACTTATTAGTCATTACTATTAAAATTACCATTTAAGTACAAAACCGCAACGCTGTGGTACGAGTTGGTTTTTAATTGTCTTTAGCTATTATCAGTCATGACTGTTTAAGACATTGTAAATATATTTTCTCTATAAATACAATATTGGCTCTTAGTTCATCAACATTATAATAATACAGATAATTTTATGCCGACTCATATGTAAAGCAGTAAGAGATAAGATACCTTTTTTCCGATACCTCGTAAGAGTTCAGAAGGAGCATGTCGGGGTGGAGACCCCGACATGCCCCGATCCCGAAGGCCGGAGGGCCTCCCAGCCTGGCGCTCGAGGATAATAGCCCGCACCACGCAAATGTTGCAGCCAGGCTGGGTTCCTACCGAGATCTTACATCTTTTGCCGACATACCAACTAAAACCTTTCGGTGGCCATCACGCGCATTACGGTCGACAGGCGATGTGGACGGGCGTGCCGCCCAGCAAGAGATAGTACCCACTGAATTACCAATAGCAGTACTGGACGCAGATCAAAACGGCATTGCGTTTACCATCAATTTCTTTTTAGTTATTTATTGCCAGGGTATAGAGGAAATCAAGAAATAATTGGGATCTGAATTTAATTTAAAGCAATCCGCATTATGCAATTGCAATTGTAGTCAACACCTTTAATAACATTTTGTTATCATAGTGCCACCGATAGCACACACAGGTTGGTCGTGGCATAAGTATTTCAATTCCTAACTAAGAAACTTGATATAATAATTACAGAAACCATGCTTAAAGTAATAGTTCACATTTAAAATGGGCGAGAAGTAATAGAATTACTACCTACATAGTGTTAGGTACGATGTTATTTAGAGGTAATGTTACTAATCAGTTCATAATCAATACAGTACAGAATTAACAATAACTCGATTGAATGTATGGTTTAAGTCTAAGCACAACAAAGCTGTAGCTACCGAGGTCTATATTATGTACAAAAAAATTACATAACTATTGCATATTGTACGAGTATTCAGCGATTGTTTATAAGTCGCTATGGTATTAAAGGTCCAATAATGCACAATGCACTCGTCAATAGTTTACTCTAGAGATGGAATTTATGTTATTTTGAAACGAAATATTTGTAAGCTAAACCAATATACCCCACAATCATAACTATTCATGACCCCGTAGTAATTTAGATGTCTTCTGCCATGACTATCAGAAACTTCGAGAGACTTTTCGATCCCACAACTCACAAACTCGAAACAGAAACTTGTGGATCACACAAACATTTTTTCAATACAAGGACTAAACCCGTAGGCAATCGTTTCATAATTAATGACCGAAGTTTGCCACGAGGTAAAAGTCAAGTCTCATATAAGTTTTAGTGGATTTCCTTATAAAAGCGAGTGTTTGTTATTAATAAATAGGTACTTACCGTAGACAACAGCATCAGGAGAAATATGCAGCTAAAATGTATCGTCAAATGTCACGTACAAAAAGACTGAATATAATTAATACGAAAATAAAAATGTGAGTGGGGGTGAATCTTAGCTACCCGTTGACAACTTGTTTATAGAATTTATATGCGGTCGAATATTCGTAGCTGTCGTAATAAGGACTCATCCTATGTTCATAATTACATTCGGTGCTGAAAAGGCCGGCATATTTCACCACGTAGAGATAACAATTTGTCGCTGGTGGATATTTTAATTGGACTGCTTTGTATTTATCATCATTAACATCGTATTGACTGTCATGTGAAAGTATGAATAAATTTGCTAAGTTTGTTTTCAAACGGAATCTATAAATGATAATGTTGAAGACTATGTACGGTACATATTTCCTACTTCATACACCTATATTTAAAGTTGTTTTGTAGCCCTCACTCCTCAGGTTTCCTCAAAATACTAGACTGACTCTGTGGCCTGACATAATATTATTTATTAACGGTAATATATTTATTGACGATTTATGTGATATAAATAAAAATGCATACTTTGATATATTTTTTAATCGCTATTACACTTTGGTTAAACACGACGACAATTTTCAAATATTTCAGATCTAAAATATTTTTCGTGGACATAAATAAGTAACTTTGTACTATTTAGGCACTTCACATTTAGTTTCACATTATTTGTATACTAATAACGGTATACATTTAAGAATATAAAGTGAATATAATAAAGAACCTAATTCTTTTGTCCATATAGAATACAGATGAAGATCACAGCTCGAATTATATGAAAAAAGAAGAGAAAAATTAAAAAAGCAATAAATAATTTTACTGCTTGGATTTATATTTCTTTGGTACACATGACATAGTGGTAAATATAAAAAAATAATCTTTATAATTCTTAATTTTAATACAGATTCATAAAAGACAGAATATGATGGCAAAGAACAAATTTAACATCAGATTCCAACATTTATGTAGAAAACAGTAACAATACAGTTTAGGAAAAATGTGAGAAAAATTCAAGTCACAGATAAGAAACATGTTTAATCTTAAATATAATGTAATTGCTACACGTATCTAATACTTAAGCTCTTGCAAGTCCTTACGCCCTGGTACTTCACTTGCCCAGGATGATCTTGCGAGAGGCGCCGAAGTTCTGTCCAGACTGGGAGGCCAGCTTGTTAGTGCCAGCTTGAAGACCTATGACAGCTTGTCCAGCACGGAGAACATCCTCGCTGAAGTCACGACGGTTTTCCTCAGCTGGCCTGGGGCCGAGGTAGGGGCCGCGCCATTCGGGGTGTTTGTAGGCCTGAAACAATGACAATTACATTCATTCCATTACATGCGTGTATTGCTTTGATATATTTTGACGTACAGGATTTGCGTCATCATAAAAATATATCTTTTAAATCTGGTTGAGCTCTAAGATAGATTCTGATACTTACAACACAAGACTAATAGGCTTGGGAATATGCGTGTGAATTTTGATGTTTCTAGATGCTGTTATGCAATCACTTCATTATGTGTTAAACAATGATGTTAAGTATGCTTTGCTAAATATATAGTAACTTGTATGGGTGTAAAACAATCGATAAAGGTGTAGTATATAGAAAAGTATTGTTGGATGTTTTCTATTGAAAACATATTTAATAAACTCAGTTACAAGTAATTATGTTATTAGATAACCTTTCTATGTCACAAGCCATTATGATAACTAGCACTACAGCCCGCAGTACTGTTGCATGTTAACGTACATGTTTTGTTTATATTCATTATTTATGAATTTGTTTTTAATTTCTTTAATAGAATGAAATAAAATTGCGATTTTTACAAATTGTTAAAATACTGGGGCGTTGATAAGAGTTTGCTATCAGCAATATCTCACATGTTCAAAAATCGATTTCTACAATCGAATTTTACTACAGTTGTAAATTATTATCAAAAAATATTAATAGAGCTCAGATACTCTATAAAACGGTTTTTTTGCAAGATATCATTTTCCTACCTATATCCACAACGTGAGACGCTTTTGTAATGTAGTTAGAGATTTATTGTGGTATATACCTTGACCAGTATCAACCATGATTGTAAATCGTCGAGCACTCTACGGATTGGCATTTGGGGTGGTAGCTACTAGTAATTATTAAATCAATTTCACAATATTGAATTAAGGATATTTATTATTTTATTATTATTTATTATATTATTAACCGCAGGGCTTAACGTAAATGATTTACAATACTCATTGCACTGAAAATATATCAAAGGTACAGATAGGATTTCAAAGTTAATAGAAGGTCATGGGTACGCACTAGCCAGATGTGGTGTGCTAAGGCTAATGTAGAGGAAGCCCAGAGGACAATAGTATATGAGTTGATAATATTGTATTTGACACGTGTTTACAAAGAACTTGTTGCACATTTTTTAAATTATCATCATTATACTTAGTCAAATAAGACTATTGCAGAACATAGAACTCTCCCATGGATTTCCACAGTGACCTGTCAAAAGCGACCTACACAAAGCAATTTCTTGTAATTTTTATCAGGTCGTCCTTCTATCCCGCGAGTGACCGCTGTCCTGACCAGTACGTGGCCTCCATTTGGAAACCTTTCGCCCAGACATCAGTTGACCGCTCTATATACCGTATAGTCTGCCACTTGAACTTGCTAATATTGTTTATTACAATAAATTTATTACAATAAAAGTGATTGTCCAGTTTAAGACAAGCTCATGTCCCTAAGAGACTCGCCGAGCTCCGGAGCTCGGTGCCAAATCTTCGCGTGCCCCTGTTGATCCTGCCTGACAGGAGTTGCAGTGGTGCGTGTGCGGGAAAGTCTCTCATTAAAAGTGATTTCTTACCGTCCTGCCGAGAGCGAAGATGGTCTGTGTAACCAAAGCGATGTTCTTCTGGTCCCAGAGGTCAGTCGATTGGAAAAGATCCACGTCTGGTACACCGTATTTGACGCAGGCCTTCTGGAATCTGTGGATATTGAAAAGGAAATAAATGATTTTATATTTCGTGAATTCCAGTTGAAAGAAGCTCCAACCTTTCTTAATTGTAAAGGAGCTTCGTAGCTTGCAGTGAAATATCAACATAGTCTAGTTTATGAATGTAAATGACCGTATATCATGGAAGAGTGACATTGTGAGATTAGTTAAAGATAATAAACTTTTGCTAATCGATAGTTTTCCTATCTAGAAGGTAAAATCTAGGTAAGGGATGGATAATAATAACATTAATCTTTTACGTGGTATGAAAGACATCTTTGGGCAGTAGTAGAACAAATAATATACATATGTAAGCTCACGCCTGTATCCTGGAAGGGGTGGATAGAGATGCCATTAAATCAATCACATTTCGCCTAGTTATTTTCATTGTAAGATACGCGGAGGTCAAGCTTGTTACATTGCCGGACTCAAACTCAATCCTAGGCAATTGATGTTTGAATTTTGTGTAACTGAGATATTACACAAAGAGGATTGTTCGACCTGGAAATCGTTAAAGTTCAAAGACCCAAAGACGTTGCCAACCAAAGAGGCGCCAAACCATTCGTAAAACATAACGCAAACACATGTAACATCACCGATGTGTAATGATTGATGTTGTCTATGAATTTATAGGCACCGCCACTGACGTTGACCTTGGCGATGATGCAGGACTGCAGCTTGTTCATGAGCTTGCACAGGATGATGCAGTCGCGCATGACATGCTCGTAGCGAACGTCAGGATACGTATAAGAAAGCGCAAACACGCATAAAATCATCGATACATACTGATTAATGTTGTCCATGAACTTGTAGTCGCCGCCGCTGATGTTGACCTTGGAGATGATGCCGGGCTGCAGCTTGTTCATGAGCTTGCACAGGATGATGCCGTCGCGGAGAGCGTGCTCGTAACGGACGTCAGCGGGGAAACGCTCGCCGATCACAGCTTCGATCCATTTCTGGGCCTCGGCTTCCTTTTCAGGCTCGCGTTTGCCAGCGCACTGGAAAAAAAATATTTTATATATTTTACGATCCTAAACTCTAATTTTAGGGCTGACTTCACGAAAGGAAAAACAAGTTTGACATCCTAATAGATTTCCTATAGAAAATAAGTCATACAAGTAATGCGGTGCGGGGTATATTTTCCTGTGTTAAGGATTAGGGCGAAGTAAAAAATAGCTGGGTTTTCTAATAAGTTTGCGCTTATAAATTTTGAGGAAGAAAACTTATCCAAAAAGTATATTTTTTGGAAAAAATATCCACGACTCTTGTGATGTTTATAAGTAGAAACTGACTCATAATATAGTATGTTAGTAAGGATGTGTTTGACACAGTGTGTTTCTAAACATAATATTACAGGAGAGTTCTATTTTAATTTATTTTGTGGTACCAACCATCTATATGTAAGATTCATAGAAGATAATTACCAAACATTGACAAAAACTTTCCAAACACTTCACACTATTATTGTCACATCAGTTGCAAAAAATCATTAATTATTTTAAATTTAAAACCATTGGTGGTTCGTAAAGACGTCACTAGGTCGTAGTAGTGATTAACACATAAAGAATAAAAACTTGAACGGAATATAAAGAAGCTTCTACAATGTTTAGTGATGGATGTCTAGCTGAATTATAAATTATAATCCTTTAGGTATAAATCTTCCGTAGGTGACACTGTCAGCCTTGGTGGTTTTGAAAATGTATGCTCATTTATTTTTTACCTGTAGCTGGACCGTTTTTGTTTTGAGGAAAACTTTAAAATTCTGATTATAAATCGGAATATGTCGTAAGGACTAGTTTGCTGGTCTTTATAAAACTTTTTAATTTTATATATTGATTTTAATTATTAGACATTAATGTAACACTGTACTATAAACAATTGGTACAAATTAAATAAAATATTGTATACCTGTAGAATAAAATATCTCTACAAATTCAGACTACAATATAATATATTGTTAAGATGGCGTTGTATACTTCAGGCGTATTAAAGTTGGAGCATCAAATCAAGACCATTTTGTATCAAATATTTGTTCCAACATTGAATTATCAGAATTATCATATCGTGCAAGTTTAAACTTGTTGGTAGGCATACTTCAATTCAATGATTGCTATTAACGAGGCAAACATCTTGAGAACTTCGGGACTAAGGATAAAACTGAGAACACCTTGTATATATGTATACAATGCATATCACTTATCAATATATGATATTCACATCATACATAGTCCTGACTCCACACCAAACAGAATCAGAAACCATCAGAAACTACGAGCGACTTTTAGGTCCCACAAACACCCAGACCCGAAACGAATACCCGATTGATTTCGATGCGATAATCGAACCCGCAGCCTCTCGTTTCACAGGTTGCGTCTACCTAACTGCACCACGGACGCTGTCGAATGGTAATATATGTCACATATAACCATGGCCCTTTTCATATTTATAGTTAGTATGATAAATACGGGACTAGGCTGTACTGTACTGTATCAGCCCATATACGTCCCACTGCAAGGCACGGACCTCCTCTACAATCGAGAGGACGATTGAGAGTGGTTAGGCCATGTAGTCCACCACGCTGGCCTAGTGCGGGTTGGCGGACTTTTCGTATCAGCCCATATACGTCCCACTGCAGGGCACGGGCCTCCTCTACAATCGCGAGTACGAGTGAGAGTGGTTAGGCCATATAGTCCACCACGCTGGCCTAGTGCGGGTTGGCGGACTTTTAGCTACTATAGAAATTTATACAAATCGATATGGTATGCAGGTTTCCTCGCGATGTTTTCACCGTTATAGTGCGTGGTGTTTGACTATTACTACACACAATACACATGACTCCGAAAAGTCAGAGGTGTGCCCTGGGATTTGAACCCGCGACCACCGTGAACATGTAGGCAGCCGCGTCTGGTCCGTTACCAACAGGCCACCACGCACTATTATAAAAGGGATTTGACTACATTTATAAAAACAATTATCTTATCTAATTTTCTCCTTTCATTCGTAAAGAATTGCAATCTGCAATTGATCGATTTTAGCAGATATATACGTTGTAATCCTAGTTTAATCGCGCGGTAAATCCCATATTAACACGGTCGGATTAAAGATATTTTTCTTCAACAAAAGGAACGAAGTTCACACACCGTTTCGATTTAAATTTTATGCAGGCCGTGAACAGTATATATTTACTCATGTTTTATGAGACCTGTTTATTCGATCGCTAACCAGTACATTGTTCACTCACAAACGGTTAAAATGTTCGGGCTCGTGTTAGTGTCAATACTCCTGTACACGTTGACGAAAATGCATCCGTTGATAATGTTATTTTTATTTTTATACATTCCGAAACACTTCTCTTTAATACTATGATTTAAACTGTGAAGTGTGTGAATATGTGATATCGAAAATTACCAAAGATATACGGCATAATGTTGTAACATTGAACTGGTGTATTCATTTGGAGTTATCTACGAAATATATAAGCTCTTGGAGAAGACTGAATTTTTGAAGATGAGTAAAATACGACTCTTGTTGAAGTCGGTATATTATAAGGAGTACAGAGACCGAAAATTTTTGATAATAAAACCATAATAATGAGAATTTAGACTTGAATTATCAACGAATGAATAACAATGCAAGAAAAAGGGACGCGCACATTGAAACAGTGCTTAAACTATTTTCCTTCTGATTGTGTAATCTGCAAATGTTTACCTCGGCCCAAGAATACATTTTAATTAATGCTGTGTACACAATGTGTTACCAGAGTAAAGATAAATATTTATTTACTTATACAAAGTATTTTAATTTTCCCTAATACCTTTGTAAATAATCTCTCATAAATAGTTGAATTAATAGAAAAATAAAGCAATTTAATTTAATCAGTTTACACTAACCTCAAATCAATTCATACATCAAAATATTAGATTTCGTATTTACGAGTATATCCGGATAGCCTCGGTGGCTTAGTTGTACTATGGTTCGATAACAAAGCTAAGGTCTCGGGTTCGAATCCTGAGTCGGACAAAGTGATATTGCATTTATTTATTTATTATCAGCCCGGAGTCAGGAATTTGTGGCCGATATGACGATAGACTCGTAACACATCGTGAGATGGAACACAAGGCGTAACGTGGGTGTCCTGGTTGCACCTCTTCCTACCCCTTCTAGGAAAAGGGGTGATGATTATGTATGTTTGTTTTTATATCAAAGTATTAATTCACATTTGTATTCAATGCATGTCTAAAACGAGTTATATATAAACTACAATTTATTCAACTTCTTTGTAATTTATAAAACAACACAAAAATATCCATCCAACATAAGATGTTTCCTGCTCTTGCTTGTATATACTTGATCTATTTTTTAAAGAGCTTGCTTACATTATAGAGGTTATATTTTGTATATTAAACTTACTAAATGTAACATTTGAGTAATATCACATTCTATGATACATTACAAGATTGTTATAGCCACGAATCAATAATATATCATGTTAGTATGTTGAAAATTATATAATTAATATTTAGCTCTTAAAAATCTAATGAACGAACTGGCTATAACCAATTTAATTAAAAATTCATTTAGCGATAATGTTTAATGTCCTTTGTACTGTTTTTGATAACAATATCCGCTGTTTAAATTCGTACAAGTGGATTTATTTCGATATCAAACTAAAAGTCAAAAATAATTTTATCAGGCAAATATAATTTTGTTGCTAAGTTAATTAGTTTTCAACACTTATTTAATTACTTACAGACTTTTTTATATTCCAAAAACGTGGAATAACATTACAAGTTGTTGTTTTGTTGTTTTATTCAGTTAATTACTAGAAGTTAGCCAATCAGGTTGGTCGTAGATAGCATATAAATTTATTCGTCGGATTAATTATTGATTTGTTTGAAGTTTTAATTTAAATTATAGATAAGACGTATAAAGCCGCCCGCATTCATATTTTTTAAATAATATTTAGATAATATGATTGCTTGTTGTTTACAAAAATATAATATCAAGTTAATAAAATTAAAAGTATCGAGTCTTTTGAATGCCATGTCACGGTATTTTAAGATCATCTACTAAAACATCTTCTTTTGACCCTGCTATGTACCTAAAACAAAAACGTTTAATTGACGTTTTACCAAATTATTTAATGTAATTAGTAACCAGACTGCTAATGATATCCTGAGTTGTAATTCATTATGCACAATGTCACGCTAAAAGTCACGCCACATTGTGCATAAGTAAGTAAAATTCAAAAGGTAATATTATAAACAGTTTTTAAAACGTATTTGTTTATTTACATGCTTCGCCACAAAAGTAAACATACATTATCTAAGAACAAAACATAAATACTTAAAAGTATCTAATAGATTTAATCAAATAATAGATCAGCTGTCTCTCAAACTAAGTAAAATTTTGTTGCATTGCACGTATTATTAGTCAAATGACACAAATAACAGAAACGTTTAAATAACACTAAAAATCGTAGCTTCATTTTCTTTTCAGGATTTTTTTTCTACACTTCAATTTGTTCGAGAAACTTGATTTGTGTATCTTTTATTATGTGCTCAATGTCATCAAAAATAAGTAATCTAGGAAACTTTTTTCTTAAATCCACCTGTATTTCAAATCGGGACATTAGGAATACGTCTTTTAATGAACATCATGTACGTACAATAAGTTCAGCTACATCATAATTATTCTATGGGAATTTTCTTATTTGATCAAAACCAACCGGACTGTTATTTAATAAGAAACTGCATAATATAATGACTATTATGTAAATTTACATTTTAAATTACAGACTATAAAAGTCGTAATGTATTCAAGTTTGTCCTTCTGAATTCAAAAAACATGCAATTTTTAATATGAATAATAAAAAATTAAAAAGGTGCAACCACAAGGTGCATGGGCGTCCTATGAAGGTTCCAGAAAGTTGCTGGATGCAGGCAATTTATAAATATCTGTTAAAACCCTTAGGGACGGCATATATTCAATAGGGTTTTAAGGGCTTTTGAGGGCAGCGATAGGTAAAGTATTATACATATACGTTGTGCTCTAATATTTTTTCTGCAGTGAATATTACAGGTTTATTAAGATATCCTAATGACTTAAGATACTGCCTGGGTCGACTACGTTAACCTTACCACCGGACACTAATTATTCTTTACAAGTGATAAAAAACTTCTATATACTAGTTGGTTTTGCTCTTTAACCTGCCCTTGTGTCGTAAATCTGGTGGACGCAACATTATGCATGACCGACACGGGTGACGTTCAAGGTGACTTCAATCCTTCTGGTAATTGTTTATTTTGAGGTAAATTGTCTTTTTAGAATAACGTTACACGGACCCAAAAGTAATAACAGAATAAAAAAATAGCTTTCCAAAGATCTTGTATATCAGGGAAGTGGTAGAGCCACGTTGTTGTCAGCGACGACTCAGCATGAGAGGGCAGGCTCGCCGGGGCGGACCCACTGTCGCCCAGGAAATCGACATGAAGCGACAGCATCGCTGTCGCGTTTCGTTCGGTGAGTGACATTGCCGGTTGCCTACTAGCTCTTTCTTCTTCACATTCTTTTTCCTTCCCGCTTTCTTTCCAATTTAATGGGCCGGCAACACATCGATAATCCAAGCGTTGTGGATGTTCATGGGCGGCAGTGATCACTGGAGTGGTGACCGCGTCTTGGCAAACGTATCATGGGACGTCCTCTGGCCAGATGGCGGAACGTCTTGCACAAGAGGGCCGGCAGCGACTGGATAAATAAATCAGCAGACCAGGCTCTGAGGCGTACCTTGGGAGAGGTTTATGTCCAGCAGTGGACTGCAATGAGCTGATGATGATGAGTAACGTGCGCGATGCGGTACTATACAGTGCTTAGTAATTATAAGTACCTAGTATTGTTCGTACTGTTTATGTACTCATTACGCTTGCTCACGAACGAACACATCCTGTGATTATTAATACTAATTTTAAAAAATCAAATAAAAAACTACGATTTGTTCATCGTCAGATCGTTTGATAAAACACTGCCTTTATTGATACTGATATGATAAATCGAATAAACATTATCAACATTGTATTATTTTTATGGCCAGTAGCCATATTGTTAACACTTTGTTTATCGTATTGTATGTTAATTATTTATTATTTGTCAACATCATCGGCACCTTTGAGGTCGCGTTATAAAGCATCGTTATGACAGCCTTAAATAGTACATTGAACCCAACGTTTAAGTTTTATAACTTGCTTAAAATGCTTGCTATTTTTTATTAAATATTTATAAATATTATTTTATATTTATCATAATTGTGTATGTTAAAATTAGCAATGATGTCGCTACATGCAAGCTGATTTCAAAAACTCGAAAGTGAGGTTACCATGACATATTATTATATTTACATAAATGAAAAGTAAACACTATTAAAATTAAACTAATTTTCATACTAAACAGCCATGTTCAACAAATGAGCATAAAAACAGTTTCAAAGCATTATCCTAATGACTCAAGGTGGAGTCTACCTTGACCTTAACAGGTACTCGAGACTAATAAATAACAATTATTGTTGTTACCCACTATAAATACACGTGATATGAATACCTAACTATAAAATAACCTAACATTTTTTGTGTCGAGAGGAAAGCTCTCAAGCTCCCCTTTCAGTACCCCGGAGATTCCTTAACACTCAGTATATTCTGCGTAAATGAAGAATAAGTTCAGGTAATCGATATATTAGGTAATTGGTAAGTATTATTGGTTCAATGTTTAATATTCAATAAAATATTCGATATAAATGCAGGCAACAGGGGTTTCCCGACGCGTGGCCGGACGTTCCCATTTCAGTTTGGCTTAACGCCAACCGAATTCATACATCCAGATAAACAAGAGAAATGAATTGAGGTTTAATAAAAATAATTCTATTACATAAATATACTGGGCGTATCCAGACTGCGACGGAAAACGAAGCCAGATGGTAGTTTTAGTTACTACAGACTTAATGCAACTAAAAATTATTATTTTTTGTTTTTTTTAACTTTCGTCGGTAAAAAAATACAAAAAGACTCGGTATATGTATTTTGCTTATTTTGCTTATTTTGCTTATTTTGCTTATTTTGCTTATTTGTTTACATAATGTTTAAATTGATTTTATGCCCGAAGCATTCTTTGGAAGTCAAACCTAAGGTGATGCAGGGATAAAATGAGTTCGGTGCGTGTTTAATAAAAGTAAAAGTTACTGACCTATAGCAACCTCATAATATTTGTTTTATTTTATATTACCCTAGTTATAAATTAACTAAATTACCATAAAATAGATAAATGTTCGTAATATTAATAATCATTAGCAAATTAATGTCGCAATTATATTATTAAAGTTATATGAGTCCACTCGCTCCTTCTATAGTTAATCGATTCTTGTTTCAGTTATGCAATCAATTAATCGATTCAATTTCATAATCGACTAAAATAGCCCGGCTAATCCGCACTATTTCAACGCACCGGGTGTTTGGAGATTGTTTCGAAACTTTCCAAGCTAATCTGTTTATTTATAAGAAACTTTTGAAGATGCGCTATTGGTTCACCGCTTTGTGATCTTAACATTTTTAATGGAAATATGATATCATGTTTGTGATTTTGTATCGATATTACGAGTATATCGATAAATCTATTATGATGTAATAAAAGCAAATGTTTTTGTTATGATTTAAAATATTATGCTGATGAAAACTTTATTCAAAATAGCCTGCGCTAGTCGGCTATTTTCGCTCCAATCCGTTTAGAATTGGGTATTTATTATTATTTTCCTTAACGCTCTCCCATAGTTTTGCCCACATAATAAGATACCGATCCTTTTCCTAGGAATCAGAAACTAGGAGGTATTTACTTTTTAATTTTTACAACACCCTGACAATAAAAAAATATTTGTAGATCGCACAAACAATTTATTGTTTGACTTGGTGCGTGGGTCCAACCTGTACTCCTAAGCGTCTAGGTTCAAAGCTTTTTTAATTAACCATCTGAAATATACACGTAATTAGCATCATAACTAGTAATTATCATTGTAACTATTGTAGATCGACTTTTGATTTGAATAAATCATGCTGTTCAAATAGGGAGTTTTTTTAATGCATTGAATAGCGAGACGAGGTTGTCATTCGCATGATGGTAAGCGATTCGACTGCTCATGGAAAGTAGCAAAACCAAACAACATCATGAATTACAAAGCAATACTTGGCATTCCACCGCGCTCGCCATCCTGAGACACAAGGTGTTAAGTCTCACTATGTCCAGTAGTTACTCTGACTACAATGTCCTTCCGGAACACAACAATGCGTTTACACTGCTGTTTGGCGGAAGAAATAGACATTGCGTAGACATTGGAGTAGGTAGAGTACTTCGATTTTCGCTACCTAACGCTCCTATTTTAATTAAGTCGTTAATTTACATCACCAACAACTTCTACCCGACCCGACCCGGTTATATAACTTCCATTAGTACAAAAATAACTTTATACTGTAAACACAAAGTGAATATATTCAAACTAAATGTTAAAATTTAGAGCGTCACTCGTATTTAGTGATATTATTTATCTTGATGTAGCATCTGCCGTGGCGTCTATTCCAAGTCTATAATTAACTTCATACAGTATGTGTATTCATAAATATTGTTTCCGGTCGTTTTCTAAATATATTATGCGATGTATATTATATGTGAAAATAATATAATCAGTGCTGAAAAAATATTTCCTTTTAGTTAGTTAAACAGTTGACGTATCTGCAAGTTTGCTACACCTAAAATTGAAGAGACATCTGAAATTTCGATCGAGGCTGTTATTTTATTCGCATTTGGATATATTAGGAACACATTATCACACACATAGGAATTAAGAGCAATATTTATAAACTTTAGCTTGTATGATAGACATTGATGACGTGGTTTGAGTAGCGACAGCATGTCAGAGTCACTAGTCTCCGTGCCTCTAAAACCTAATTACCAATATGAAAAGTGATCTATAAGTTTTAAACTCCTGACCGTACTAATTGGTTGACAATAACTACATGGATGACCTAATTCGTTAATAATCGAAAAAAAACATTGTCATTTAGTAAGAAAGTAGTACAAAATGATTTAAACAGGAAATGATACGAGATCAAAAGATTTCGCCATTGGCCTGGAAATTTCTGGAGCGATAATTCTGGACGATTCTGATGTTGAACTTTTGAATGTACGATGAAAATAGTTTAATATACGATTACCTAATTATTTGTTTTAACATCGTGATTTATAAGAGAAAAATCCTTGAAGATATTATTACAACTGCATAATAATATTGTAGTGCAATAATAATAATTATGAAATAATATTTCGTTTGAATGCATTTGTGACGAAGTTTATGTAAAGTGGACTTTGTTATGTAAATGTCAGAGACAAAAAGATACTAAGCAATAATTATTCTTAATTGAATAAAAACACCACTTCTTGGCATCACCCCATTTTACTTTAAAACAATATCAAACGTTTTACGTAATCCAGTAAATTAATGAATGGACTTCAAGATTCATGGTTTCCTACATTTTCACGTATCCGGTGCGGAACGATGACGCTTGCGATGATGTAAATAAAAATGACGGCATGGTATATAATATAATACATAGACCCGCCCGCCCCCGCAACGCTGATGCAGGGCGGGCGGCGCTTCCACTCTTCAGTTGACTTGTTGATACCGCGGCGAAAACCCGCCTAGGACTCCAGTGTCAAATTAAAAGTTTTGTGCTACACAAAATGCCTGTACGTAAGACGCCTAATTAATTATAAGGAGTAATAACAAGTTTTAACAAATGCAAATTAATTAACCACCGCTTTTTAACGAACGTCATAATACTCGTATACGTCAATGCTGTTTTCAAAACAATGGGCTTTGTTATCTTGATAATATAGTTTTGTTGGTAGTTTTGGTATGTAGGAATGTAATAAAAGCATAAACCAAAGATATTTATTGTAGAGAAAGCGACTAAATAGCGGTTGTTGGAGTGATTGCTGACGTCAATGAGGAACTTTACGATCGCGCAGCTGGCACTTGTCCGTTCTCTTAAGTCCACTTAGCATTTAGTATAACACATAAAAGTCTTAATCCCTCCTATCTTAATCTTGCTTTAAATATTTACATTAAAAATTTAGTACCTAATTTCAAGAAAACAGTAGAATTATCAAAAATCAACGGCATCGCAGATTGCATTAACGTTGAAGCCACTAATCGTAAAATAAAAATTTATAATAACATTCGTCTGAATAATGTAATTAATCATGTTTATGTCTTGTACATTTAGTTTATTTTTAGCTTCCTGTGCTTATAGTCAATGTGGAGAATTACAAATAATAGTGTATCACTGTTTTAATTGCAACTTAAACTATTTCTAGATCATCGTTGAGGTAGACAATCAACTTCTGCTCTTTGATCGAGTGTCTCATAATGAAATAGATAGTGATCATTGCGTTAAAAGCGATTTAAATAACCCTGTTTTACATAATTCAAAATATTCCAGACGCATCTGCCCAGAGTTAAAGTAATGTGTTTACGTTGACGATAGCGTTATTTCGGGATGTGATGCTGGAACACGAATGTTGCCCATCGAACGACTTGGCACTGGAGCGGGAGTTTTATGGCCCGCGTTCAAAACTTGCATATGCTTCCATTTTTTTTAGTAATTTACTACGTTTCACACTAAACAGCGTGTAACTAGCGGAATATAGATACTGTTGTTAGTGAAAATATTTAGTTGTTGGATGAAGTTTATGGATTTCCTGTAGATTGTCATTAAAAGAGTCCTGAATTCATCTGATTTCATATCTATATTTTTTAACTTATCAATCTTAAATACTGTATAACGATAGCACCAGTCGTATTGATATGACCATTTATCTGCTTTAACTCAACTGGGATATATTCTATTTCCAGGCCAGGAACAAGGAACAGGAACAGGAGGTGATCACCTGGATCACCGAGGTGTTGGGCGAGTCCCTCCCCAACGCTCCTTACGAGGACGTCCTGAAGGACGGCGTCGTCCTGTGCAAGCTCATCAACAAACTCGCCCCTGGATCAGTCAAGAAGATCCAGGAGAGGGGAACCAACTTCCAGTTGATGGAGAACATTCAAAGGTTATAATGCTTAAACTACGATATTTCCATATTAGTTATAGTGATTTTCGTTTCTTTAGTAACAGATATTGTGTAACAAATAATCTTGGAAGATCTATAAGTAGTTTTAGAATAATCTAGAATAACTATGCTAATGTTATGAAACATGCTTTTATTGTAACATCGTTTGCAGATTCCAAGCGGCGATTAAAAAATACGGAGTGCCAGAAGAAGAAATATTCCAAACCGCCGACCTGTTTGAGAGGCGCAACATTCCCCAAGTGACGCTGTGTTTATATGCATTAGGCAGAATTGTAAGCTATTTATACATTTATCTACCTATATCTGATACAATTTTAGTGATTTTGGTTTTAAAATATTTTATTTTGTAGACGCAAAAACACCCCGAGTACACCGGACCTCAACTGGGACCCAAAATGGCTGATAAGAATGAGCGCACATTCACTGAGGAACAGCTTAGGGCCCATAATGCTGAGCTCAACCTTCAAATGGGTTTCAACAAGGGCGCCTCTCAATCCGGCCACGGCGGCTTTGGCAACACCCGTCACATGTAAACTGTTACATTATGTTTAATAGGTGTCGAGACCAAAACCAGTATTTTTAAAGTATGCTTGAAAGAATTAAAAACTAATCAGCAACGCCTAACAACGTACAAACATCGTGATAGTCTCACTTTATGTTAGTTTAATTCTAACACTGCGATATTTTAAGTATTTTTTTTATACAAAATGTACGTGTATTTTACGTTGTAAATATTTAACTTTATTTAATAAAAATATTTGTAAGGATTTCTTGTGTTTTGTTTGTTGAACCAATTACCCCTTGCATTTGTTTTTCACTTGAACCCTACTATTGAATGTCCAATACTTCATATATACTTTATACCATAAGCCACCTTCATTGTTTCCAAGCATTACTTATTTTCTACAACATACGAGTACTAATACAAAACAAATGATAAGCATTTTAATAATTGACGTAGAATATTATGTGAACAGGTGCATCAATAGTTTCCATGCAACGCCAGACGCCTGTCTCATACAAATAACGTCACGGCCCAGCTGAAATTTGTCACCGATTATTAACATTGGCGCTGCGAGTGCTATTTAATTAATGTGACGAAAATATCCCATTCAACACTGTCTTGTGTACGATCTGAATGTTTTAACACGTATTTATTCATTTATATTTGGCACCAACTTTATAATGTTGGATCAAATGTTTGTTCTAATAAAATGTCAGAAAGTTAAGAGGATCTAAAACAATATCTGAATTTAAAATAATTTCGTAATATAAAAAAATAATCATCCATCCATCCATCCATCCATCCATCCATCAGCCAAAGGAAGTCCACTGCTGAACATAGGCCTCTCCCAATGATTTAAAAAATAATAATTCAAAAAATCTTATATTCTTGTACATTATTTTATTATCATCTACAGTAAAAAGCGTGAAATATTTTTATATTATTAAAAGGAATAAAAATAAGATATACCTACACAAAATATTTTAGTGACAGCGGCAAATAAATCCTTTACATTTTATCAGTTTATATTAATCGCATTTAATTATTACGGTAAATACATATTTAAGAGAGTACACCGAGTATTCTCATGTGCAGGGCGTTAAAAAAAATCGGCAAATATTTTTTTACATAGTGCTTAGTGTAATATAATAGGAAACACTCTTAGGAGATGTAAAGAAAGAAAATAAAAATTGAAACACATAAAAAAAGCGAAATACTAAATTGGCCGTATAAAAGCAGCTCTCCAAATTACATTTATATTATGTTATTTATTGCTCCGGTTTGAATTACGTACTAAAATGGACATTGAAAATTACGTGAACCACGAAAAGAGGCCACGATGCATCTTATAGAAGATATCTAAATGCATCATTATCCTAATGGAGTATCCACCGACACAATTTTGCCGGCCTACTCGAAATCCGATATACACACATGACATGAGCCATGCTGATTCTGAAACGCGACCTACTTAGCTACGTGGGTCGATACATGTCCATGTCGATGGTTTTCGCCATATTTGGTGGTCATTAACCCATCGCATAAAATTTCCTACGATTACATAAAGACCCCTGAAATTGTATTCACTGAAAAAAACGCAACAATAATTATTATGTCACTTCATGTTGGCATTTATGACATAATAATATCATAAATACCTTCCCATATATGCATGTCCTCTAATCCAACCAATTACACATACTTACGGATATATGTCCTGTCGGCGCCAGTGCCAAAAGCATATTTTATGAACTGTAACATAATTATATACGAAATTTTCAGTGCTGCTTGTAAATCACAATTATTGGAACGAGTAATGGATTCCAGTGTGATATATTTGTTCTATTTGCGGTTGTGATCTATGCGTTTCCTTCGTTTGGTGGATACTGTTGACATTTTTACCTAGTTATGTACGTGCGCGAGAGCCACAAACCACTCAATAGTATTTGGCGACAGGTTAATTGGCAGCGGACCGGACTGACAAATTAGAGGTCGGTTTGTTACCAAGATGGAAGAATATTCGTATCCACTGCAATGAACGGTAAATTAAAACATCACAAGGAAACCTGCATACCCGCCGACTCGGGAGTTCTCCTGTCTCCACAGCAAAGGAGAAAAAAGTAAAGGTATTTGAAGACACCAACACACAATAGGCTAGCATGGTGGATTAAAGCGTTAGGGCTTACATTATGGTATTACCAATGTGATGTCCTAGCTCACCATTATGACCTATGTAGTATGTAGCTTACAAAATACAAGGAGAAGGATATCATCAGATTGGAATACTGTCTACAATGTATAATGTCTCTACTAAACAATCTCTACACTTGGGAACCCAAACCTCCACGATTCACAACTCATTCACGTATTCAACAGGCCAAAGAGGCGACTCGAAACAGCTTCGGAGAAAAACTCAAATTTTAACACCACTAATATATGCAGCGTCTTTAACAAATCATAATATAAACAAAACCTAAACTATAAAACGTCAGGTGACTTGTGCCTGTAATAAATAGCGCGGATTTAAGAATGAACAGGTGAACGACCTCCGTGGTGTCTGTTCATATCAAAATAAAACACGGCAGCGACTGCGTGCCATAAATTACGTTGCGAAATGACATTGCCAGACGATATTAGTCGGTTTAACCTACAAAACACGGACAAATCTTGGGGATAATTGCTAAATCTTTGGTATTGATTGGCAATCGTATGTGTTGAGGGTTTAAACAACTTACGAGGGTCTAAACAAATGACTTAAGTTAAGCTTGCGTGGGTTAAAATATAACTTTGCAGGCTTGGGGCTACTTGTCCATCCATTTTATGTTATTTTATTCTTGTAGAATTGGTTAAAAAATATAATTTTTCGGACTGATCGTCATATGCCCTAAGATAATTGCGACATATAAAATATTGTCATAAGGAATCTAAAAATGCATGCAAATTGGATTCGGAACCTGGGAATCCTATCGACTAGTTTACTGCCCATGCACTTTTTATTAGATAAATGAAACTACTATCAATTTACCTTGCTTATTTCGTAGATATTAATTCACAAAGTATTTTTACTAGTGTTTTTTTTAGAACAACGTAACGAGTTCAAGACATTAAGCCATCTCTTACGAGAATTCTAGTTTTTTGCATATCACAACTGGAAATTCTTGAGTAAAGTTGGCAAACGCAAAACGCTTCAATTGACTGTAATTATATTAACGTTTATTGGTAATTTATGTCTGAGTCAATGGTTTTACAATTAAGGATTTGCTAGAACGATCCAAGTAAAAAAGATTTAGAAGATTTTACTGGTGGTAAGTCTCTCATATCTGAAAGGCCACCTAGGTAGGTACTACCCCAATCTCTATTTCCTCCGCAAAACAGCAGTCTAAATGTACTGCTGTTTTCCGATTTGAAGGACATTGTAGCCAGAGTAACTACTGGATATAACGAAACTTAACGTTTTATGCTTCAGGCTGGCGAGCGCAGTGGAATGCCAAGCATTGCTTTATTATTCATGGAATCGTTTGGCTCTGCTACTGTTCATGAGCGGTCGTATCGTTTACCATCAGGCCAACGGCATGCTCGTCTCGTCATTCATCGCAAAAAAAAAAGAAAGACGAATAGTGAACTATCCCAAATAATTTCATGTGGATTTCCCCATACACTCTTATAATTATAGTACTCAGGTCTTATGCATCAGATGTGGCCCAGATTTTATTATCAGTCTGTTTATTTGGAGTATAGGAAGTAGGTGGGGTTCTGATAGGCACATCGATGGCGACTCTCATAATTCAATAGCAATTTTGCCCACCAGAAATGGCTGTTAGGTAGGTCTGTAGGCTACCCTAGGCATATGCCTAGCTATTTTGTCATCAGTATGGCTTTAACATCCATTATATAATCGATTTGTATTAGGCCAACACAGTGTCCTTACACAATAAACGAGAAGGTCCATAGGCGGTGTTACATAAGAGCTATTGTGGGCGTTTGTCCAAGACCTCACGGGTCAAGAGGCAACATGTGTGAGACTGTTCTGACTTTTATGAAAACAAAAAAAATCCATGCGCTTTTGCACTATCAGGTAGATTCGCAAAATATATTTCACCCACAAAAATGTCGATCTCGCGGCGCCAATAACAGGGCCTATGTCCAGCATTTGGGGTTATGTAGGGTGATAGGTACATAAAAAAATACACAAACAGACACATAAAACTACATCTCTGTCATGATGTGTGTCTGCAAGCCGGTTGAAAGCAGTAAAATAGTTTTAGATCCACTAAAATAGCCGCGCCTGCGCTTCGCGGTTGAGCGCCGCTGTTTATTTGCATGCAAATTGTAAAGATTGTAAGCGACATGTCTGATTGCGGAATATATTTTGTTTGGGTTTGAATAAATTGTTAATGCTTTCATATATTTATATCGGCGAGTAGAGCATAGGAACCGAACGGTGATTACCCTATGGTTTCTTCCCACTACAAAATATCGCTATTTTTGTAAAATCATACTGTATCAGTCCAGATACGTCCCACTGCAGGGCACGAACCTCCTCTAAAATCAGGAGTGCGATTTAGAGTGCTTAGGCCATATAGTCCACCATGCTGGCCTATTGCGGGTTGGCGGACTTTACATGCCACAGAAATTCTTACAAATCGCTTTGGTATGCTGGTTTCCTCACGATGTTTTCCTTTACCGTTATAGTGCATGGTGGTTGACTATCAATACACACATGACTCCGAAAAATCAGAGATGTTCCCTAGGAATTGAACCCGCGACCACCGTGAACATGTTGGCAGCCGCGTCTGGTCCGTTTACCAACAGTCCACCACGCGTTTGTAAAATTACAGTAAATTACATTTTGTTAATTTGGTTTAAAATAATTTAGTCATGTGGAAAATAACAGACAGTTCATTTTAAAAACACAAAAGTTATTCTATGAGTGTAAAACTGTATTGGCGTGTGAGACATTTATTCAAAAAATCGTCAGGCCACAACTGCCGCGATTGTAGACCTTCCTTATCTTTTTGCTAATAGTGACGGGAAACGAGTGCAATTGAAACTTTATTTGAAAGTCACATACAATGTATTCACGAATTCTTAGTATTATTTTGAGTCCACACATAATTTTATTACTAAAGGTGAGTAGGTATGTGTTATTCCTTTATGTCGTAGAGGAGGAAAACAAAGCATTATTTATTTTTGTATATTTACTCATGTATTTACTAGGTCACCTAACAGTCGTTGGTCTGTTTAGATTTATTATGAAAATTTTAATGAGTGGAAAATTGGGCTCTAACTTAGGTAATGTCTTGTACTCAGTACAATTTTGTCATCAATTAATCTTTAATGAAGAATTTAACTGCGTTGCTACAGTCTAGTTATTCGATCGTAATGAATTGGTAATTGGGTTAAGGATTTGATTCTCGCGCAGACTCATTTAATATGGGCTACACTATATATTGGTCCGAATGTGGATGTTTGTGCATGTTAAATAGGTAAGTATTTGTAAAAAAAATTAGCACCTTAGACGGACTTACATAATATTAATATCATTTAAGTTTTCATCGTCTCAACACTACCTTGGAATATAACCAGAATTCGTTGTCTGTTGAAAGCTACCTCATCTCGACCTTATGTAACCATGGTTAAGTATTTATAAGTTTTTCGACAATTTGAAATGGATGAGAATGCGAGGCAGGTTAACGGACTGATAGTTTCCGCTGATCAACAAGGCCGCGTTGACGTTAACTTTTAATAAAAAAATGTTAAGACTGCGAACTGAAAGATCCTGGGTTTAAAATATTATTTATTGTAACGATTTGTTAAAACCTCGCAAGACAGAAACATAAATATTCATCAGAAATAACATCACTTTACCAAAGTATCTGTTATCGCGTTTACGTAACGTAATGTAAAAAATCTATAAGATTACGTTCAGATGTTCCAGAAAGAGCTCTTCCATCATGAGGCGTGGGTTCGTGTCTGTGGCACGCATTTGTTTATCTTGACTACCGGCCAAAAGCTGTGGGCCAGACGTAGAGTTAGGTGCGTGGGGGGCCGACCCCCGCAGGCCTCCTACACGTTTTATTGATTACATACAAGTCGTAATTTAAAGTATTGCATATTTTTCAAGTAATGCGGTGATAAGTGAATTATTGGTACTATTAATATCAATCGTCAATCGTCCCCTTCTCAGTACAGTACAGTGGTTGAGAAGAAAAATAATCCAAACGTTTGTCTTAAATTATTTTTATCGTTTCGTATCAACTATATCTATATCTCTATCAGCCCATGTATTCGTACGTCTCACTGTAGAACACGGGTTTTCTCTACAATGGAGAGTACGATTGAGAGGGGTTAGGCCATATGGACTATATACAATCACGCTGGCCTAGTGCGTGTTGGCGGACTTAACATATCGTAGAAATTCGTATCAGCTGAAGCATGAAATTATTTCTGCAATTTAAAGGAGACTCAACTCTAATAGTGATTTATGACGAAAATCTGCTAAGAATTACATAATTTTATAAGCTCACACCTGCCCCTAAAGGTGAAGGCAGCAGAAGTGAAGCAAAGGTTTCATTAGTGTCATCCACGTCTAGTCATATTTATTTCCGTACAAAAATAATAAATTGCCAGGAAGAAATTGCCTAGTGTGATAAGGCCGCCTCGTGTACTATTATTATTATGTAATTTCTTGAATGTAGTTGTTTGCTATGTAGTGCAAAAAAGGATTAAATAAATAAAGGTGAGCCTATTTCCGAGCCGAGCACAAATCTAGTCTAAGAAGACAACTTATATTTAATTTTCCTAACAGAAAAAAAGAGGGTTTGCCAACCTGTGATCTAATCCTTTTAGGTCTCCACATTTCATATCTCACACATATCTACCCCTAGATCAATAAAGCGAGGTAAGAATTAATTTTACAAAACAATATGTCTTTTCAGAACCAAGTGTCCGAAGCCGCGGGTAAAAGCACGGTACAAATTATCATTGGGGGTCATTTTACACTCTCACCGCGTTCACCCCTGTTTCATCCGCTGGATTCGCCCTCGCCCGCTCTGACTAAAAGACCTTGACATTACGCATCTATATTGGTATACTAATTACGCACTACAAGGCAATTACAAGGGCTTGAAGAATGTTGTTGTAAATTGTAGCGTTTGTGTGCTACCGCTTGGCAGAGTACCAAATGTCATAAATATCACTTTACTGTGTATTTATGTAAGGAGCTTTAACCCTATAAATAATTATTATGCAAATTAATACATTGTTATCGGTATTTTTTTCGGAAATATTGAATGCAGCTCCTAAAACCTATAAAATGAAACGCATTAGGTTTTTTCACTAAATGTGAACAGAGATGATAAATAATATTTATCTTTATAATATTTTCATTCAATGTTTTAAATAAATAAATACACCCAACAGTCACATGCATACTCCCGACCCCACATTATGATCGAGTCTTGTGGTGTGGGTATCAGAAACTACGAGAAAGTTTTCCGTCTCACAAACACCCGACCTGAAACAAATACCTGTGGATCACACAAACATTTTTTTCGGTGCGGGGATCGAACCTGCGGCCTCTCGTTTCACAGCCGGCGGGCGTCTAACCAACTGCGCCACATAGGCAGTCGTTTTGGCTCGGATTTGGATGTTGTGGACCGGAAAATCCCGTAATATTTCTTTCTCATTTCTTATCACATTAACTTGTAATTGATTTAATCATATATTTTTGTTGACTGCCTCGTTGGCATAGTTGTACTAAGGTATAATTGCAAAGCTGAGGTCTAGGGTTCGAATTCCGGGTCGAGCAAATTGATATTGGATTTTTCTATTCAATAACAGCCCGGAGTCAGAAGTTTGTATCCAATACGGCGATACCCTATAACAGAAGGCGAATCGTGAGTGTCTTGGTAGCTTCTCGGCCTACCCCTACTGGGTTAATTTTCGTTTAAACTGTAAGTCTAAAAATGTATACCTTGGATCAAAATGACCGGCCTACACCAACACGAAGTAAAGATGGGTTGTACCAGTAATTTCCCATAAACACACGCCTGAGTATAAACACTGAGTGCAGTTCCACATTGCGAAAGAGTTGAACATGAAGTACCATTAGGCCTAGTTATTTACTAGAACGTTTTCCCATGCTCAGCTTCCTTTATTACGATAGTGAACTATCGCTTGTACTTTAGCGCTAGTACATATTATATGCATAATGTTACGCCTGTTCCGCAACCTGCAGGGGTAGGTAGAGACTATGGATCGCAACTTTCCAGATCCTGATAATCCTGACACTTAAAATTCGCCTCATTTACGTTCATCATAGACTAGATAACGTTTGTATACTATAAGTTGGTATATATACTCAACCTGTCGCCGTCCACTGCTGGACGTAGGCCTGTAAAAATGGTATACGAATCGATAAAACATATTATTTTAAGAATATCAGAAAACCGAAAATAGTTTGAGAGTAGCAATAAGACAATAGAGTGCTATACAAAAAAAATATTATATGTAATCTACCAATAGCACTAGTCTAGAGTGGTAACAACACTAAATTCCTCACAATCATAGAGTCGACCAGTGCCGAGGCGGAGTCGGTTCAGAAACCGGTTTAGGAACGATAAACCACAGGTTCAAATTTAACACTGAATTAAATGTTTGTTAGAATCTCAATTTTTGTTAATATTGGCCATTGGGCTGCCTAAAAATCTCGCGTAGTTTCTGTTACTCCCGAACCTAGACTTGTATCTTAGAAAATGACTATATGCGTTGGGTGTATTTAATATGATTTTAATTTAAGCATACTAGCTGCTAGTTCACTTTGATCTATAAAGTGAGTTTGCCAATTACAGGAGGGCACAGAACTTACGTAGAAACCTAGCTGTTGTTAATTTAATGTTGACATAGCCCAGATGTATTCTCAGTAATAATTCTGACTGTAAGTGCCACATTGGGCAAACTGCCAGCAACAATTACAAAGCGTAATAATCAACCCAACTACATTTTAAATGCGTATTATCTAAATTTGGTACATTTAGGATATCATTGGCTCCATAAATCAGTGGTTAAATACACTCGTAAGATAATGCGAAACGTTATGAATAATTTTGCTGAAAACATATCGTTATTTTTAATAAAGGTGTGTTTGAATTGCACTCTCTTTTTTATAGATGGCAATATTATCTTAGTCCAGAATTACAACCGCGAACAAAATTACAAAAGGCAATTAATTAAAATACAAATAAACCTATAATATGTTGTATCTCTGCCTACCCCTTTGCGAATTCATGTAACATAACCTTTACGTACAGTCGGGGTCCATATTTTTGCGTATTATTTAGCCTGCCGTATTTCTGAAACATGTCCCAATCATCAAAATTCTGTCGAGTAGAACACTACCTGCCAGACAAAACAGAGCCTAAAAGCCTTGGGTCAAGAAGGATAAAACACTGCAAATAATTTCGTTACATAATGGAGTAAGTGCCTATTCTAAGATCATCCCAATAAGATGATTACATAGGTTATATATTCGTGTGTTAGCTCGACATTTTTGACGCAGACAGATGGTGATTCTGCTGCTAAGATATTGATGAATGGAAATCCCATTCTGCATAACATTTCAGAGGAAGTTTTAAATTATTGTATGCAGATGACAAGCAAATATTGGTGTACCGAATGTTTATCTAAATAAGCAATTTATTACTTAACACGGCTCTAATGGCCGACTGTGTAATTACGACAGATTATGAGGACACACCTGTTTTCAACTTGCGGAGATATTTAAATCCATACTTAGAATAAATACTGGTGGCAAATAAACTAATCAAATTATATAATTAATGTAATGTCTTACATTTTTTTAAACAAACCCCACTGCATTCTTCATTCTCCATTCCTTATCCCATAACTCCACGATTGACAAAATATTATGTTCTTTACAGACACAAGAAATGGTTTATTTATAATTATTAATGAAGTCGATATTATAATTAATGACGATCCACTGATAATTCTAATCCCGAATTAATTAAATTGACAAACAGTCCAAGTAGTGCAAATTGCCTCAACTGTTAACTCAAACTGAGACCACGCGGTTTATTAACAGTTTATATATATTTATTTATATATTTTATAAACGTTCGATGAGGCGATTAATTTCAATTATTACCAATAAATCTAACTAAACAAACGCCAAACGTGAACCTAAAAGCAGAATGCATGTTTCCGTAAAATATCAAAGGATTGTGACCTTTATAGCCATTGAGAAACAAACGAGACTAGTCGAAGCGAACAATATTACTTTCACTATATAAATGCATACACTAAGTAATGAAATAGCGCGCAAGAGGATGTACTAAGTACGCATTGGGCAAGGGCGTTTCGTAAGTACATGTATCAAAAATAATGTTGAGATCTGAGCGATTGGGGATCGTGTGTCGGATGTCGAAAGGTTGTGTAAAGACGAGCGTCGCATCGCCTCGTGACAAAACATGTTTGATGAGATCGCTTCTGATGGCATTGACTTACAATTTATGAAAACACAATGTGATACTTACAAATGCATTGCTGAAGGCGTTATTTTGTGGATCGTTTATAACGAAAACTAAATAGTAAGTGGTATAATGAATGAAAATGTTAATAGCAAATCTTGCTAGTATGACAACTAGTTTATAGCAAAATAAAACTAATTATGTTTTTTAAGACTTAACATTTCCCATTACATATATACATAAACTCGCGGCTTTTTTCCAGAACGGGTAGGCAGGGGTGCAACCAGGACACCCACGTATCGCCTTGTAAGTTCGGTCCCACGATGTGATAGGGGGCGAGCCTATCGCCATATCTGACACAAATTCCTGACTTCGGGCTGGTAATAAATAGAAAAATCCAATATCACTTTGCCCAACCCGGGACTCGAATCCAAGACCTCAGCTTTGCCATAGTATCATACCGTAGTACAACTGCGCTACCAAGGTCCATCTACAATTAGTATTGCTGATTAAGACTCTATAAACACATTCAAAACAAACATTTGATAGCATAATTTCAGAAACAAAATAATTGGTGATGTTGATTAAAATAAGAACGTTGGTTTGAGAGCGGGCTTAAGTAAAAATAATAATATAATGAACATATTTCACATACACCGTGGGAAATACGGAAATACCCTATTCGCTGTCGGTTAAAAGAAAGATAACGTAACATCTTACACTTAAATCAGTTTTGGCTTGTGCAATCACTGAAGTCCTATGTAAAATCAATTCTGTTGGAGATTTTTTTATTGCATAGGTCCTGCAATCGAGCAAACAGGTCACCTGGTAAGTGATCACTACTGCCCATAAACATTTACAACGCTTGGATCATAGATGTGTTCCCTGCCCATCAAATCAGAAGGGGAGCGGGAAGGAAAAAGAATGGGAAGAGGAAAGGAGTATCAGGCATCTGGCAACCTCTACACCGAACGAAACGCAAAAACAAAGCTGTCGCTTCATTCATACCATTAATGATCAAATTAACTTTTAAATATACTATGTATAAAGGAATAATTGCGAAGTAAGAAAATCCGGCGATCAATAGACGTTACAACGATTACAAGTATCAAAGAAAAAATCGATGTTACGGAACGAATGTAACAGTTACGCGTAACGTTTAACTACCAACCGCATAGTCTATTTAACCCGATACTATCTGAGGAAATATTGATGGCTATTATACATACATACATAAACACACGCCTTTTTCACAGAAGGGTTAGGCAGAGGTGCTGCTACCAGAACACCCACGTTTCGCCTTGTATATTCCGTCCCACAATGTGATAGGGGGCGAGCCTATCGCCTTATCGGGCACAAATTCCTGACTCCGGGCAGATAATGAATAGAAAAATCCAATATCACTTTACCCGACCCGGGATTCGAACCCGAGACCTCAGCTTTGCAATCATACCGTAATACCACTAAGCCACCGAGGCAGTTATGACTATTATACTTTTAATATATTTTTAAAATAAATACTTTTAAAATAATATTGAGTAATTTTAAGCTATTTTTACTTTGTTACGATGGTCGCTATCTGGATGAATGCCAATATCTTATCACTAGCTATGCATTAATTTTATAATAGTACTTAATCCTTGGCTGGTCACAACTGCTAGGTTGTGGTAAATTTTTAAAACAGCCATGACAGGTTTCATATTATGATTTTTTCGATCGTTCTTAGTTAGTATTTTTATTATTTTATACATTGTTTCCTCATTCCTTTTTTTCGTTTGACTTTTAAAACCACATTTTTTTAATAAGTTTAAGAGATTTTCCAATGTCATTTACCATGTTATTTGTCTAATTCACTAAAAAAACTGTCTTTCATCAATAAAGCTTAGAGCATTTTACAGATTCATTTAGAGCTTAAATTTATTATTAATCAACTATTGGATATTTTCAGGGCTCAGTAGTTCGCACTACTTGACTAAATAATATGATAGATACAACACAGTTTCGAAATATAATTTAATACCTATTGATAAAGAAATATATCGTACGAGACGTAAGGCTACTCGTACAGTCTTCAACAAACTGATTGACCCGTGATCTTTGCAGTGTCGTGAGAACTTGCGCGTGTCAGAGCATCTTCAATTACTTTAAACAATATTAATTATGAACTTCAATTAGACTTCATCTCGTAAACTGAGCGAATCACAAAGTGGACTACTTAGCTTAATTTCCAGGATGTAAAAGAGTAAATAGGTACAACCCGTATGAAGGTGCATAATGGATTATTCTTATCTAAAAGAATCAGAAGTCATAACTCAAAACCTTGACATACTGAACGGCTATACCTCAATAAAACTTGCAAAAACTCAACTGGTTTGGATGAAATAAGAGAAATATGCGTTCCGGGTGTGTATGATTGGCTTTGTGATTAAAAGTACCTACTGTGGATATTAATAAACGTGGTCGTTTAAGCACGGAACACACACATGCACACAATTCCCAGTAATCGAAGCGAACGCACTCTCGTAACCCAGCAGTAACCTTATCTTCCTTATAACTTCCGCGACGTAACGATTCCATTAAGATCGCAAAGGTTTCTTAATAGCACTTCCACACTATAGAATATTATATAAGACTAAAATGATTTTTACCAAACATTTGTTTACGTGATTATTCGCAATATTATCTTAAGCAACGCCAAGTTTAAGCTTTATTTACATAGGTAACAATTGCGTACAACTCCCCTCCTATCGGCGGTCTTGCGTGATGCTAAGACCGGCACAGCGGGCTCTTAGTATCGAACCACCACCTCTGACTGTCTGCTCGGGGCTGACAGGAGCACCAGAACAAAATGCAGTTTAAATTATTTATAGTGACGTTTGTGATACACTATGCCTCCGCGGAGCATTACAAGACGAAACGTAAGTTACCTTTACATAATACGACCCACATAGCGCGGGAATTTTAAATAAACGAATATCGATTTCATAATCGAATTGCGTTGCGTAAATCGATTATCGTTATATCATACTCGTTACAGCTGTTACTGATGTTTATTGTTATGGCTTTAATCGTTTTTGCCACTGGTATTCTAAGTTGTTTTGGTATTTGTATTGAATGGATAGAGTGTAAAAAATGTCGTAAAATTTCCATTAATTCGTTCTAGCAACCATTTGAAAACGTATAAAATTTATGTATTTCTTACTATGTATCTACATATAGTTTGTAGAAACTGTAAATGTTGCAAGCTTTGTGTAAGATATGTATCATGAAATAAAAATTTGGTCCTGTTTTTTTTTTTTTAAAGAACGCTGCTGTATAATGAGATACGAAGAGATCACTTATTGAGATTGCATTGTTAGAACACAATTATTTAATTACAATTTGTTGCATGTAACGACAATTTTTAGCAGTTACTTCATAATTTGAAGGATGTTGTTTATTATTTATTAAAATAATTGCGCTTAATAACCGCAACGAAGCATAAAAAAAATATAAATTCACATGGATATTTACTACTCGTATATTTTATTTTAATATTTCAATTACACTTATTTCTGAAAGTCATTGTCAATGATTAGTTGTAACATTTTAGATAACAAGCTAAAGCATAAATTAATTATATTCGTAGGGGATTACAGATAAATAATAAGTCGTTAGGGGTATTAGATGTGCACTAGGTATAAAAGAAGCTAAAATATTATATTAATTAATATTTTACTGAACTGAGTGTGTGAGTAACAACTATGAAACTAACATATGGATAGAATATTCAAGTAGTTTTTTTTAATACTTAATAATAAATACACCCAACAGTCACATACATATATAGTTCTAACCCCACATTAAGATTAATTAAGTCTTGTGTCGTGGGTATCAGAAACTACGAAAGACTTCGGTCTCACAAACACCCAGACCCGACACAAATATTTGTGGGCCACACAAACATTTGTGTTGGTGCGGGGATCCATCCTGAGGCTTCTCGTTTCACAGTCAGCATCTAAACAACTACGCCACGGAGACTGTCTAAATGTTGCAGGCGTTATTATAATATATTTTTCATCTAACAGCATTAGACGTTATAATATGCTGCCAATATACGCTTCTCTCTAATCTTGTATCATCCTACACATAACGTGTGGGATTTCGGACATAGTCCGCCAAAATGTCCGATATGACTTAGAAATAAAATTGATTTAATTTCATCGGAGATCAGTCTAGTATGAAAAATTACATCTCCATCAAATTATTTCAGTTATTTAACAAAGCTACAATTTCAACTCACACCAGCTATGAGCAACAAGTGTGGCAAGTAGAGAGATTTGTGATATCACAGGTGACCTCATCCCATTCTTGATTTAACCGACCGTGATACTAGTAAAATACTATCATCATGGAAATGAGTTCTATCAATGGGTTACGCATTGATTTTTCTTCATGTATGAATGAATTGTGAAATGGCAAGTTATGTACTCGACTTTGACGTTAAGGGGAACACGAGGAAACCTGCATACCAGACATAATTATGTTTATGAGAATTTCTTTTATAGATGAAGTCCAAAAACCAGCAATAGGTCAAAGCGATGAGGTATTTGCCATAAGTCCACGAAAAGAGTAAAAGAGTTTCCTGCTTCCCCTGCTGGACGATTATGGGCTGTGACGTTAGATAAACTATAGCCTTTCAATAAAAAAAATATTAATTATGTTAATTGTTCGTTTCAGCGGATTTTGTGAAGACATGCCTGAAAAGTGACCCGGATTTTGACGACTGTTCGCGCGTGGCTGTTCAACAGTTATTTAACGCGTTAGGGCCAGGTAAACAATAATAATCAAACTTATTAATTTTAACAGTCTAGCCTGCTGTTAGATTGAGAGATTATATAAAAACGTTCTTAGTGTTGAGGTAAAGGAAGTACGGTCACAAAACATTCTATAACAATTCGGACCTGGATGTTGGGGCTGCTAAATGACTCGTAGTTGTAGATGATATCAACGAAGTATAATACGTGTATTATTATAATTAGGTATATGTATAATGTAACCACTCTTGAATTAACAAATGCTTTAAAACAAAATACATTTCTACCAAGGTCAATTTGATTCGTAGAGCCGACATGCATTCAACATGCATCTAATATCTTATAACGTTACATATCATTATGTTATATATAAATGCTATATTTACTAAAAGTAATAGGCTAGTTACCCTAATTTTATTATTGTTTTTTTTATTTTGATTCTGTTTTCGAATTCATGTTTTTTATAAGCTATATTTCTTAGGAACCATTAAATCTGCTCAAAATCAAACCTTGGACACATCCCTATTGCATCCGTATTAATATAACCCACCATACTCAGGGCATAAATTAAAATGACTTTATTATCCAAGTTTGTCACCATTGCATATTCAATAAGGCTTTAAAATAATCCGTTTCATTATGTCGACTTACAAAGAGTGATTAATTAATAATTATCAATAGTTATCTAAATAATTTAACATATTATAGTTGTTTGCTAGACACATCCTTCTTCATTAAAGTCCTTTACAAAATTTTAATCATTAACCGGCTTGAAGAAGAGGTTATCAATTCGATGTTTTTTTTTCTAAACATAATTTGCTAATGAGATCTTTTCGTCTCGTGTGTTCGTGTAGTGAAAGGGCTTTGATGGGACTCTTATGGTAAAGTAGTTCAGGGTCCTAACGTCTTTAAGTATCTCGTTATGCAAGACGAGTCGGCATCAATCTACTCTGGGGCTAATTAACATAGCAACGAAACTTATTAAAACCTTCATTCGTATGCACTCAAAAAGAATCCATACTGACTTGGAGACGTCACTACACTGCACTTGTGGATTATCGCAAATGCAATAAGATAGAGTACTTATTTTGTTTAGTGAAAGACATTACTTGTCCTTTTACAATTGTATTAATCTGCCAAATAGCTTTTTCAAGTATTCGATTTCAATTGTTCTAATAATGAACCTGAAATGTTAATGTGAACCTATAGCTTCTAACAAAATTCACAATAGCAAACTGCAAAAGCGCAAACGAATTATACCGGCCTTGAACCAAAATAAGATGTAGAACATCAAATACATTGTCAATGTGCGGCCCCGTTCCATATAGCAACATAATGCATCATAAAATTAACACAAATAACTTTAATGTTATTGCATCCAAACATTACGAGCCGGACCAGTCAACTGTGTAAGCAGTCGCGCTCGCTGCCTGCTTGCACAATGCTTCGAGCCACAATATTACTCCTCAATGGTTCTGCAGTCCTAGTTAATATGTTGCCACATCTTTTGTGTTTTCATAAAATATTTGAAACAAAAATTATTTTGTAACCGAATTGCCAAACGTTTAGTTAGAGCAAACAAGAAAATTGAATTAACTGTGTATACAAAACGTTATTTCGTGTAATGCAAAACGTTAGCAACATTAATGTTTCCGTAATAGATTATTTCATGTGGTTAATACAACGCTGAATGATAGCGAATGTGCGGGCTCACGAGCACCTGGGCTAGTCACACCGCCTCAATTACGAAACATTTGTACATAACTTGCGGAAAGCGAAAGTGCTATTTCTTCACCATACCCAGACGACTTGTATTTATGTACTAAACACCTACACAACCTCCTACATAACCTATATTTAAACCGACCGCTTAGCAATTACCCATTTTTCTTACTAGGAAAAATATATAAAGTTACAAGCTGTTTATTTATTTCATTCACAGGTCTTCCAGAAATCGGCCTGCCGCCGTTGGATCCCCTAAAAATCCCCAAAATAAGGATACTGCAAGGCGAAGGCCCTGTTAACGTAAATGCGGCGCTAGATGACGTCACTGTCACTGGATTCGGTCAGACCGAAGTATTAATGAGTCAGTGAGTTAAAACGCTTCACGCTTATGCGCTCCTGGTACTTCAGACGACTGCTTGATCGACCGGCTCGAGCCAATTTATCGCTTTGACGACGTTATCGCATCGACGACCAAAGCAGACATGCGAGACCAATTCATTTGTTTTGTTTTAATAAAAATTTGATAGACAGAATTCAATGTAATTCTGCAAAATAATTAGTACCTAATAATATAATAAAGTTATTTTTTAGTGCGTGCTACGTAATACATAATACATTTAGGATAAACATAAAAAATCTAATAATTATTTATATTACAGGGTGGATGGCAAAACCTATGATTTTTATACTAAGGTTCGTGTCCCAAAGATAAGGATAGAAGGCACTTATGATTTGAAGGGAAAAATATTGTTGATTCCTCTGGTCGGCCGAGGTTTATGCTGGTTTGAACCAAGTAAGAGAATTTTATATTCTAAACAATATGATAAAGAAATATGTATAAGATCATTTTATTAATTCTTGTTTTCTTTTTAGGCAACATGACAATAGACATTATCAGCGATGTTAAATTGTATGATAAAGATGATTTTGTATTTTTCAATGTGACCGCAGCGCATGTTAAATATTCTATAGGAGGACTAAAATTACGCATGAATAATTTGTTTGACGGCATCGATTCCTTGGGTTTGTTATTTTTTGTTTAATATTGCATATAACTTTAAGCGACATCTGTTGATGAAGAGTCGAAACTCTGAAACCATTTTATAATACGTCAGAACAGTACTACTTTGTTTGCATAGATGTCTCTGGTTAGTACGAAATAGCTCTGCCGTTTCATGAACTCCTGGTAGATACGTGTTACAAATTGCAACGTTGAGACGTTGTCGGAACCGTTGCTACATCGAACAATCGTTCGCTCTGTTGCCAATTTTATTCGCAATGTTTTTTCATTTAACATTTTGCGTGTGTGCCCTATTTACAAACACACATTGTAATATCGCTGGGCATGAAAGAGACAAATGCGCGGCATTATTTTCTGTATGAGCATAATTAAACAGCAAAAATGCAGATTGTTTGTATTAAAGTCTATGTCTAATTATAAAATTAATTAATGAATACCATTTAATTCGTTAACTAAAGTTTAAAATACGAATTAAACAATTCTTGCGAGCTACCACGATTGTTTTTGCTCTTTTTCTTTATATTATTTTACTTTACTAGCTAACGCTAGATGGCGCTAACTGATGTTATATTTTTTCAGAGGACAGCACTAATGCATATTTGAACGCGAATTGGCGGCCAGTATCGGAATCTTTGAGGCCGATATTATCGAAAACAATTGAAGATATTTTGCTCGGTTTCATGCAACAGTTATTCCACAATTTACCGGGCAATTTCATGATAGGCGATGTAAAAAATGTACCGAGTAAAAAAATTGAGAAGAAAGTTTAAACTTGAGTATTAGTATCACTTATTTAATTTTAACATATTATTTAGGTTTATCGACATTTTATACGAGTATATTATATTTAAGACTATCAAGGATGTGCATTGACGTAAATTGTATAACATTGATATCGATGGATTTACTATTTGAAATTCTGATTTTTAAAAAAAATAGTTTAAGTCTCATAGGATTTATATTGTCGATTTAGCTTTAGAACAAAATTAAATGTGACTGAATTTCTTGAAGCTGTTTAATATTAATTGTAAATATTTGAAATAAGAATTACCTATAAAAATAATAACTTTGTTTTTATTTAACGATTTTTCTAAACGGCCAATATTTGTATTTTCATATATTTTTGCTAGAATATTATAAAATAGCTACACATGTGTTGGACAGCGTAAATAGTACATTTTGGCAGTGTGCCAACATGTGAGATTTTACAGACGCGTTGTTTACCCCACCTGTTATTTTCAGGTACTCTGAGGTTGAAAATGTGATTCACTTTAACGAAAATTTTTTGAATTATTATTAAATTATATATTTAATCGCATGTTTTACGCTTAATCCATTATAGTTCTAATATTATATTCATGATAATTATTGGACTAGACTTAAATCATCACAACTTCAAAAATATCGAATTTCCCGTTGGCCCTCTTTCTTAACGTAAGGTTTGAATTCATTTGTCATTTAAATTATTTTATTATAATCACAATGCACTTATATTCGTCACTAATTTATAAAATATGTTGAAAAAATACTTACTATTAAAATTTACTGTTCATGGAAAATTTAAAATAATTAGTAAAACTCACCTGCCAAATAGGACGTCCAGGCATTTTGATGATTAATTCCAAAAATGTCACTTATTACACAAAATATTCACACCCGCAAGTATTTCGCGCGCCTCTCACCAGATGGCACTCTCATCAATGTTGAGAACAAAATAAGCTCTTCTCGCTCACATAACGTGTTTTATACGGCGGCAAATCTGTTTCAGCGTAAATACCAGCGCGAACGAACAAGACACAGAATCACGCAAACGATCGACAGAAATATCCCCTTACGTGGCCAGAACATTGATTTTATTATATTACTTTGGAAATAAATAATGAACAGGCACTCTTTGTTATGTCCGTGTTATTTGTTCATACATATCTTATTTAATTTTACGTATAACCACCACACAATATTTTTACTAAAACTGCAAAATTAATGTAAGAACCGAATCTATTTAACACTGCTTGTTTATTGTGTTTTCAATTTCCCCGCCTTGTTGTTTACATCAATTTGACAATTACGAACTATAGATTATAAAACATAGATTTTTAATTTTCAATCTCGGGCAAAGGAAAGCATAACTTTCGTTTAAAACTGGCTGTGTTTGATGAGATGGGTTTTATTTATAGAAAGCACTAAATATTGTAACTGGAACGAGGTTGAAAGAATTTCACACTCCTGCTTGGAATATTAATATTTGCAGTAAAACGATTCCAATCATAACAGACAGTAAAATATTTAACAATAACGCTCAGGAAGTTATTGTGTATCATGCTGTATTTTAATAAAATAAGGGATGTAATTATGTACGAAAAGAAACTTTATAAATTAGAGCCATTGTAAAAGTTTATCCGTATTATGGAAATAAGATAGTCCGATACAAAAAATAGTATAAAAGTCAATGTGAAATGATTATTCCCACAATAAATATTTATTCAATCGACGATTCAGTATTTCTTGAAATCTAAAATAAACTAACAGGATAACAGAAACGGAAAGAGAGTACCAAGAAGTTTAGTTGGAACCATTTAAACGTAAGTCATTTCTTGAAATAGTTTATTATTTTGCGATATGATTTAAAGTTTCGAGAATTTAAAGAATCGTAAATTTTCCGTTAAAATCGTTCTTGTTTAAATAACGTACATCATGCTGAAGCAGGAAATTCCTAGAATTGCTTATACACAAAGACAGTGTGACTTAGTTAATAAGAATAAATAATATTTATTGGATCTAAAAAAAGATTTTTCATTACTGTATTAAAAAGAAATACACTCTCATAAACATCTAAATCAGTGTAAATATTTATATATTCGTTAAGTGTTTGTGAATGACATAATCACTGAAATACCTCTTTTTCAATTTATTTAATCTGATATAATTTTACAAAAAAAAAAACTTTTTAAAATGATGTGTGAAAACGATATAAAAATAGTCGACTAAAAATTGTTATGAATCAAAGCAAAATAATGCAACGGTATTTTTTAAACCAATCGTTTTGCACTTTATTTTTAATTATTTAAAAATAGAGCAAGATGAATACTAACATTTCTTTCTACACAACAACACACGTGCACCCATCCTCTTAATTTTACGAGCAATAAAACCAACAGTTGTAATTAATGGTAAGAGTTTTTAATTTAAACAGACTACACTTAGCGCTCCGCTCAATTTACTAGGTAGTCTATTCCAAAATAATTTACACAAGGAATTGTATAAATCCACGAAGATTTGTTAATACCATGTGGCCATTCGCGGTAATTTCGCAGAGATTTTATGGAGCTATGCAAACTTTTTACATAGATAATTGTTAGAAATAAATAACCTTAATGTTCCATAAATCGAAGGCAACTTAAACGCTGATCAAGTTGTATTAATAATTGTAAATAGAAAAAACAATACATACATACTTAAAATAGAATGAATGCATTATGTTTACTTAGTCTATATACTTAAGAAAATAAATATAAACAAAATTAACACCTGCGCTTACTCACTAATAAATAAAAAAAGTTGCCTTGCTGAGTATTGAAAGTTACTAATCTTTATTCGATGCAGTGCCGCATACTTGATGCAGTTGCAAGTTGCAACGCGTAAACCGCTTTGTTTTTCTGTTATCCTTGTACAACAAGTTCCTGTTGAGGCGACTCGTTGCAATCAATGCACGTCGATTATTCATAAATGGGTGGTGGTACTAATAAACGTATACACTTAGCCAGCCAATCAAGTCGCCGCAAGATTTTTCTTATTATAATATTGTCTGAGTAGTGCATATAGTATTTTCCTTTTTGCGCATTAACGGTATTAAAAACGTACGCGAAGGTTTCCAGTTTCCACAGGCCCCCACAGAACTAACCGAATCAGCTATCAGCGTATTTTTTTTAGTACGCTTCGTAAAATTAAGTTGTCGTGTTATTTTCCGCGCCAATACATGCATTGCATTTGAAAATGCCGAGTGAGGCAATGACAAAACATGAAGGTCAAATAAGGTGAATGACCGCGAGATGCGCATTGACCCAGAGAAGGGTGCTCCAAAGGGGATAGGGCCCCTTTGGTGTCGCTCACAAAAGGAACGAGCACCAGGCTGCCATGAACACGAAGAGGTTGAGTTGCATGCATGCACTTTGCACCGAATGCGCGTGACGTCACCCGGTTCGTGTTGAATTGTTTGCTGTTGCACTTCTCGATTATGGAATTGTGTTGAGAACGCGTTCATTTTGTTTTGCATTATTTTTTTAATGTTTGAATTTAAAATGATAAATTACGAATATTACAAACATTGGCAAAATGTCGTATACGTTTAATTTCATGGTATTATAATCGTTAAATAAATTTAAGATTTATTAATAAACAATTTCAATTTTGATTTTTATGATTCATACTCATTACAATCATATTGAAATACTTCAAAAGTTTGTCTGTACAGACGAGTAATCGTTTTTTACATATTAAAATTTGTAGAAAAATCTAGAATTGGTGCAGTGTACTAAAAGTCGTCTGACATAATTAATAGCGTCTATAACTTCAGGAATAAACTACAAAGAGGTGAATATTTAAAAATAAAACTTGCACAAGGTTGCACGGTTGCACTGAGTCGACAAACTATAACAATTGCAATGATTCACACGTTACTCACAATGAAAGGACACTAAAAGTGGATTTTGTTGCTGATTTTCAAATTATTGTGACTGCCTCGGCGGCGTAGTTGTACTTCGGTACTGTTACAATGCTGAGGTGTCGGGTTCGAGTCCCAGATCAGGTAGCGTGATATTGGATTTTTCTATTCATTATCATTCCGGAGTCAATAATTTGTGCCAGATATGGCGATAGGCTCGCCCCTAACACATCGTGGGACAGAACAAACGAGTGATCTGATTACTACCACGACAAACTCTGCCGACCCCTTCTGTGAAAAAGGCGTGAGTTTATGTATGTATGTACATATGTCTTCAAACCTTTCCATTTTAAAAATTTTGTGTTTGTAATAAATAAATTAATTATAGTTGCCTTTTATTACCAAAGCTATTGTGGCGAAACTGGTTAAGGATGCGACAGCGGACAAGAGGTTAGAAGCCGCAGGTTCGACTCGAACCGCGAAAACACGCTCTAACACCACCAACGTAAAAAACTTTGAATAATTAAATACATCCTACCCTCACATTTATTGTTTTGCATTACGTTAATTATAGATAAGAGTTCTCTCGTGAGTATCAAATTTAAGAAAGCCTTTTTAGTCTCGCAACAACGAGACTTGAATGAAATACTGGTAGGTCACACAAATATATGTCACAATGCAGACATCGAACCCTCAGTCTATCTTTCGCAGTCGACGTCCTAGCCAACTTAGTAATTACTAACGGCCTTTTTATATCCAGTTTGAAAGCCTGTTTTAGTTATCAAATTTTTTGTCACTTTCAAACGACCTTTGAATTTAGTTTGAGCGGAGAAGACAAATTATTCATTATCAATAGGTTTTAAAACTGTTTATGAATAAGGCCGCAAACGTATTGCTATATTATGAAAGAACAATTTAATTTGATCACCAAGGTCTAATGCTGTCTATTTTTATTGTTGACCTAATATTTCCAGGTCATAATAACATGTTTATTATCGAGTCTAATTTGTGATAACGTAATTAGGGCAAGCTGAATTATGTATGTTAATGTTGGTAACGGACCGGACACGACTGCTGAGACGGTGGTCGCGGGTTCGAATACCAAGGTTGTATTTGATTTTTCGGAGTCAAGTGTATTGATAGTCTATTATCACACACCTTAACTGGCAACGAAACATGTTGAGAAATCCTGTATATGTATTTTTATTGAAAAACGCAAACGAGCATATAGGTCACCTGATGGTAAGTGATCACTGCTGCTCATGAAAATCAATGCCGGTCCAGTTGGGAGGGGAGCGGGAAGGAAAAAGGATGGGAATAGGAAAGGGTTATTGGGCATCCTGAAATCTCACTAGAGATCTTGCCAAGGTTTTTTTTGTATTGTATTGTATCAGCCCATATACAACCCACTGCAGGGCACGGGCCTCCTCTACAATCGAGAGTACGATTGAGAGTGGTTAGGCCATATAGTCCACCACGCTGGCCTAGTGCGAGTTGCCAAGTTTTAGGAACAATTAACTTTAACCGACTGAATCAGTATTCAGTTTCTCGTTTTTAAAAGAGTCTCGTGCTCAGCAGTGGGTGAAAACGGGCGGTTATGTATTGGAATCATATTTTGCATAGTGATTGGTATTTTAATGCCCGAATACTCAAACACCACTTAGGTATTAAGATGCACTTAATATCAATTCTCATATGATGTTTTCTTTATGTCATACCTGAATACATCAGAATTAATATAATACTAACATTATAAATACGACATTGTTTTTGTTTTTTATTTTTTGATGCTTAAACTGCTCAACCAATCTTAATGAATTTGATATCTTGGAAAACTAATGTAAATGTTGGTAACTGCAATGCAGTTGAGAATTGAGATACCTACACTAAATGCTATTATTCATAGTTCAAAACTAGAATTATTAGTAAAAGAAGCAAACAAAATTGGATACCTCTTGGTAAGGGCCGAGGAGGTGATCAATATGTCACATCAAAAGACAGATTTATTTTTAACAAGATTAATTAGATTGGTCCAGATTATACGTGGCTGTGCGCGGAGTGAAGCGACAAAAAAATGCAAACGGGCAAACCCGGGCCCAACCGCTAGTACAACTATAAATATGCCTTTCCAAAGGTGAAACTAAAAATCCATCCATCAACAGAAACACTTTTAACCCGTAAAACAGGCATGTGTACCGCGAAATAACATTTAGATATTCCATCTGCCAACCGTTTCGCGTTCTGCAAAATTACACGGAGCCAGAAAGTTCCTTGTATTTAGTCAGAAAATCGAAATAGGTCGTACTTCGCGCGGTTCAAGGTAGCATTCGGTCACTGGAATAGACTGTGAGTAACTGTTACTAAAATATCTTCAACCCACGGATGTTGTGATTAACTCTCGCATGTGGACCAGTTATCGGCTATGCTTTCTTTATTACATGTTAAATCATCATCAATACTATGTAATGACACGCGTGTATCGCTGAAAGGTATAGCTAAGAGGTCTTATAATATATATAGAATATAATACATATTGATTCTGTTTTATACCAGAAAAATATGTTACATACATATTATTAAGAATACGAAACATGGCCCTCGATTAATTTAAAAGATGAATGCGGGTACACTGTGCAGCAAACGAAATGATAAAATATATTATTTGTAATTAATGCAATTAAAAAATATAAGCAATTAAAAGCCAAAAAATCGCAAGAGTTAAGATTTACGAACACAATAACCATCAAATTACACACATACGAGTATTTATAAGTTTTTTTTATTTTCGTTATTCAAACAAAATGAAGCGGATTTTATATAGAATACTTCACGAATACAATTCAAACGACCACGCGTGCTATAAAGCAAAGATATAAATTGTTCAATTGTGAATCATTCGAATAAGTGGGAGAGAAAAATACTCTACGTTGAGTGAGGGCTATAAGAATGGAACGTATGGAACGTCGGGCGGCCATTGGAGAATCTGGAGCAGGTGGTTACGATCGCCAAGTACCAGGAGAACAGAACGCGGCAGGAGGTTAAATTATTTTAGTAGTGACCTCTTGTACGCGATAGCGTAATGTCCATATCGAGTCAATTGGGCGTGGACAAGGTTTAGTTACTTTTTATGTCAATAGATGGCGGTGTTTAAGAAGTCGAAACCGAGACATCTTGCGGAAGCTAGGACAAACAATTACAATAGCCTTGCTTTTGATAATTATTTATGTTTTACTGTACTATTCAATGTTAAATGAATCAAACCGTACCAAAACGTGCAATGATCATAATTCGTGATGGTTTTTTTTTATTTAATAGGTTCGATTAGTGTATTATCTATGGGTCCGACTAACGAGCAAATAAGTCATCTGATGGTAAGTGATCACTGTCGCCCATGAACGTCCACATCGCATGTGTTGCGCACCTATCGAGAGGGGAGCGGGAAGGAAAAAGGATAGAAAAAGGAATGGGATATTGGGCATCCGGCAATGTTACTCACCGAACGAAAGGCTACGCGACGGCAAGGCTGTCACTTCACGTCGATCTCCTGTGAGACAGTGGCACCGCCCCGGACGAACCTGCCGATTCATGCTGAATCATGACTGACAACAGCGTGGCCCTACTGTTTTGAAAGTCATATTAACTCCTCTCGTGAGTATGAAAGCTTAATGGCTTTATCTAACCATAAATTAGCTGTACGATATATTAAATAAAGAAGAAAGAAATACACCTGTTACCCACATTAAGATCAATTAAATCTTGTGTCATCAGACACTACGAGAGACTTTTCGGTCTCACAAACACCCAGACCCGAGACAAATACTTGTGGGCCTTACAAACATTTGTCTGGGTGCGGGGATCGAACCCGCAGCCTCTCGTTTCACAGCTAGTGTCTAACCAACTGCACCACGGAGGCTATCATCTAGAGTAAAGTCATCTAAAGTAAATCAAGTAGAGGTAAATAATATAAACAGTTTACAATAATAATTTAACTTGTAAAATAAATACAGTGTTTACAAGATAAACAATTAACACTATTTACTAAAGGAATGTTTAAGCTAAGAATATCGCTACACAGATAAATACGTATTAAATACTCGGTACTATGTCCATAATACTACATTTGACACTTTAAAAATAAGCTTATTGCTTGTGACACGTATTCTTTTGTATTTACAAATTGTAACCCTAAAAGTAATTTCGTACCTATCTAAAAGAGCATTTAATAAAATATAAACGATATTTAGGTGGATAATTACAGATGTTTTAATTTCACTATGATTTTTTTTCTTTATTGCGATGAATGGCGAGACGAGCTTGCCATTCGCCTAATGGTAAGCGAGACGACCGTTCATGGACAATATACACACATGACACGGCATTCATCATCCTAAGGCAATTGTTAAGTCTTATTATGCCCAGTAGTTAGTAGTTACTCTGACTACAATGTCCTTCAAACTGGAACACAACAATGCATTTACACTGCAGTTTGGCGAGAGAAACAGACATTGCGGTGGTATGTGCGGAATCACAGATATGAGACATACTGTCAGTAAATTTATTTTAAATTCATATTTATTTAACGCCTTTTAGATCCGTCTAAAATTACATTAAAATTAAGTAAATTCTAACATGACGAATTAATATTTACATCAGTTATTGACTTTACGAACTAAAGGACGAAGTAACTAACGGGTCTTTGGATTTCCATATTGCAATTTACACTAAATCATCGTATGAGTCATTGAACGCTTGGTCCATAACACTAAAACTGGTTTCTTTCTCGGAGTCTTTTTGAGCAAGAAGACTGTCGCAGTCGTTCAAACGGCCATGCAGCACTTCGTAGACTCGAGTCATCGAAGCCACCTTCTCTTTGCAAGACGGGTCTTTTTCTATAGCAAAAAGCCGCGAATCAAGCAGTTTGATAGCCGCGACGATGTAGTTCCTCAAAGTCTTCGTCTTGTGTTCACTGCTAACTCTTTCTAGGAAGGCGCAGACTTGTCTCTCTCCGCATAGGAGCACATCCACGTCGTAAGCCAATGGCGAATGCTGCCTATGAAGGTAAGCGATCAATTTCTTCGCGTACCGTCTGTAGGTTCTGTACGCTTTCCGTTTCCTAGGACCAAGGGTCCTGCCCATAGTCATGGATTTCTTCATATCATCAATGACCGCTTTGTATCCATCAATTTTGGAGTCGAATATGTCTCGTAAGCGGGTTTCCACTGGTTGGAGCTCGTAGGGGGCTGGTGAGGGGGGCAAAGACGGCGAAGAAGGAGGAGGGGATGGCGGTAATGGGTTACGAGTGTTTTCTTCTTCGCTAGACTCGCTGGAAGTTCTACATTCAGCTTGGCTAGGTTCTGGAGCAGGGTACGGTCGAGCTCTAGTCCTGGTTCGCGGAGCTCTTACTGGTCTTGGGGCTGTCCTAGCATTGTACGCCGTGAGGACATTAGCATCCTGTTCGGTTAGAGGACGAGCTCGCTGGGTAGCTGCCAGTGGTATTATTCTAATCTTTACTAGAGCGAAACTCTGGTGGATTTTCGCTCTGATGCGAGGGTCTTCGTAATCAGCACCCCAGAGGTCCCTTATAGCAGACTCTTTAAGGTACCTGACCTGGCAGAGTTCTCCGTTGAAGAATCGTTTCCTCTGCTGCTCGTTGAGGGCATCACGCTCTGTGCCGGTGAGTCCATGGATCTTGGTGAGATGGTCTGGTAGCTTGCCGTAAGTGAATCGAGCGCAGTTTTCAATAGGGCACGGGATGTTCGCGTGGTTTTGCTTTTTCGTGCGTGTTACGGCTGCAGGCGGCCGAGAAGTCATTTTGTTGTGATCTGTAACAAATTATTTTTAATTTATAAATAAATTGATGATTTATTTTGTAATTATATTAATTATAAAATAAAACGCGGAATCGAAAATCCTCTTTAAATAATTATTAATTTCAAGTGTACCAAATAATGAAACAATTAAAGTTATAATTAATGAACCTGAATAAACCTTATAACCGCTCATTTACCTCCAAATGTAAATTAAACTTTTTACAAAACGAAGATGAAACACAAATGTTTTGGCTAGTCCAGTTAATTTATTTAGAGGGTGTGCGAGGGTGGCTGTCCGAGTATAATAATTGTGTTGACGCAGCCCGGAGGCTGTTTACAGAGTGTCCCGTCGTGTCCTCCTCTTAATTCATTGAAAACAATACGTCTACGGAGTGACGTCTTGTCTTGTGTTTTGTGAACTAACATGTTATGTGACTGTGTGCTCAGACGTGTGTGTCCATCGATGCAATTATCGAACAAAACAGTTGCTAAGACTAGGTTCTGTGTTTGTTGAGTGATAATATATAAAATACATTAAACAAAGGAAAGCAATAAAGGAATTCACTAACCAGGCATCATTGGCGAGAGATAATCATTTGTTTACCATTGAGTTTCGCTACTATATTTAGACGGCATTATGCTTATTACTAAGTCCAGTATTGTCACTAGGCGAGTCGGTGCGTAAAATGATAATTGGGCTGCGTTATAGACTTTGTTCCAATATTCAACAATCAATATAATATGTACTTACGCGCGGACTAATCACTATTTTTGAAAACTAAGTCATTTAAAGTACAAATAATGCGACGTTTTTCTTAAGATTTTATTTAGTTATTAGTGATAGCTTGCTGGTCACGGCTGGTTTTTGCAGAGGTCATTTAATGTTTTAAACCAACGTGTTCTTAATTTGAATATCGAACCTCGACACATATCTGCGAAGGCCGTTTATTTTCTCATAATTAAAAAAATACATTATACAAAACGCCAGTCCACAAGCAATTCAGCTAAGAAAGCAGAGATTTGATTGAGCCAATATTTATTTTGTAAATTAACTTGTATTGCCTCAAGACCTTACAATAAATAATCCAAACGGAGCGATCCCGAGGGACGCACGGCCGATACGCCATTGTTCCATATTCTTCAATTAATAATTTTAATTAGCTACAGTTGTTGGAAAATTGACGGAGTAATACAATGGAATTGTTCGCGATGACTTTATTGGCAATTTGTGTGGATAAATATTGCTGCGTTAAGAGATATGCGGATGTTATTGATGGGGCTGATAGTCCGATGAATGTAAACATTACAACGTATTTTTTGTTATTTTTAGCTAGTTGATATGAACTAGAAGAGTCCCAAATTATTACTTTTTTGGACGCCTGTTTAGTTTTATCCAGATAAATCTCTAACCTAACGAAGCGTTTTCCGAAAACGGATTGTATACCGGTTGATATTTCAACAAAACACTTGTGGCAAGCGGTGGCAACTTTAGAGCTTATGTGCGGTGCACTGTATCGGCATATAAACAAATAAAATAAATACTCCCAACAGTGACATACATACTCCTGACCCCTCATTAAGATCAATTAAGTCTTGTGTTGTGGGTATCAGAAGTTACGAGAGACATTTCGGTCCCACAAACACCCAGACCCGAGACAAATAGTGGTGGGCCTCGCACACATTTGTCTCCGTGCAGAGATCGAACCCGCCGCCTCTCGTTTCACAGGCGGCGTCTGCGTTCACCAACTGCGCCACGGAGGCTGTCAATTCTTTATAATTGTATGACAAAGGGGTTGGACAGCATCTGATGCCATGTATATTCCAGATAAAGTGTTCACTGGCGGGGGATATTTAGATCTGATCAGTCGGTACAACTATGCTGAGGTCAGCAGTCTAGTAGGCACTGGACATAGATTGAATCCGAAACACGACACGCCGACGGTTTTTAGATAATCATTTCGGCGACGCATCTCCGTGCCCTATGGTGTGGCAGCTGTTCATGGGAGGCGGTGATCACTTACCATCACGCGAAACGTTTGCTCGTTTGCCCCCATAGTATAAAAAAATATATATACGCTGGTAGTTATTCAGTCGAAGCTGGGAACATTTGTATCTGACATTAAAGTTTCTGTCACATTCTAATAAAGTTACAGCAAAGTGCTCATAATTTTGTAAGAAACAGCTTGTCTCACGCGAATTAAAATTATCCGAGTCGAGATTACCGGGAGTTGTCACAAAGAGCCCCTTACAAGTTACAAGGTGGATCGCGGGTTGAATAAATAACTAATTTGCATATTTAATAACAGGTATCGCTTGTTCAATTGTTTTATCTGTGTGAATTATTAATAGCGCGGTTAGCTTATTACCCCCGGTTTTGTTCATCAAATATTCACGTTGGAAATTCTTTAATTAGTCGTGCACAAAGTTCGCGGTTCAGGTATGCTGTTTGAATAATTTATTGGGTACATATTTCTGAATGTTGGTGTATTAAAAATATTGTTTCGTGTCGTTTGCTTTTCTTTTCAGATTGCTGGTATTTAAGTGGTGTTCAAGATCTAAACAAGTTACATTTCCTATTTAAATTACTGGACATGAAAAATATATTCAAACTTCAAATAATTATCTTACAAAGCGAATAAAAGAAACGACAAGATATATTTGTGCAAGGCCTTTATCTCAAGAGCTTTGGTCTTTTTAAATTAAATGGGAACTAGTTTTATTAAACATTATCTAGTTGAAATTTAATTAATGGTAACCGACTGGCGGCAAGCGGCCAATATTACTTGATATTTATAGCGAAGGCGTTTTAGGAGATTTTGATTACTCTCGAAAAAATATTAAATTGATTTTAAAAAAGCATTATGGTTTTTATTTTTTTTCGGTGTCATAAATTTAATATCAGTAACATGTCGCAATTTAAAAACATATACATATATCTAACAAAAAATACCTAACACATAGCACTGAAACAATTTTCAAATCAAGCATTGTTTTAAAATTTAAACTATAAACGTTTTAAAATGTAATTGTTGCGTTTCGACTGGGGAGATAATTTCCGTACAGCCACCCCGTGATAGGGGAGCAACAGTAAACATTGCGTAAACAAGGGGCGACGCTTGTGTTCCACTATGCACCTGCAGATTTCCTCTTATTTAGAATATTGTCGGCCGGAGTGAAGCAAATGTGAGGTTATAGGTGACATGATGGTTGTAATTTATATTGTCCATTATAATCACCTTCAGGATTCAGAAAATAAGTGCGAAACATACAGACCTGCTTACAGGATCTACGACACCTACATATATTCTTTATTTAGTCGTTTGTCTTGTTTATTATTTTATCTTAATGTGTACTACTGTCTGTATCACGGTGAATGCTCTGAGAATGCACGGTGAATTGTTCAATTTCATCCGCTTCACTCGCTTCCTTAACAGAAACATGTGTGCTGGCTTGCGAAGCCACAGCTTGATGGTCCAAACCATTTCGGTGCGAACCAAAAGGTAACCGAATTCTTTTTTGTGCCGCACTATCAAGATGTGGAATTGTTTGCCGTCATACGTGTTCCTGCCTTCCTATAAATCTAGGTCCTTTCGCCGTAGTGTGAAGAAGCATCTCAACAGGCCGGCATAATTGTATCGAATGGCATGGGACCGCCGTCTGATGCCATTCCATACTTGCGCTTGCCATCATGCCGTGGCAGTACCTATGTAAAAAACTAAAACGTGATAAAATAACACATTGAACTACATTACAAAAGAATCTCCTAAATATAGCCGGTGGCTTTAGAGTTCTATTCGTATGCGTCTAAACGCACAGAGATTTTTATTTTTATTAAATTTTACAATACAACAAAGTATTATATCTATGGAGTTCTATTTTTGGGGTTCCATACTTAAAAGAGAAACAAGAATCCTATAGGACAATTTCGTTAAACTTCCCTGGAATCGGGAACTTTCGTGGAATCGGGAGATATACGTAAGTAGCCAGGTCTGGCATCATAAATAAAGAAATGGCCAGTCTATTGACATCCAGATAACGTATCTACTGGCAGGACATGGCTACTAACGCTACGCTTTCCCCGGTCGACACAATTATTCCGGCTTCTTAATATTTGGATACACACAAAATGAACCCGAAACGCGACACACGACGATCACTATTTCGAGAGATTAGTGATTCCTCATTTAATAAAACAACATGTCATTTAAATCGGTTCAGCACGTGTCACTTTAAACCAAGTTAATGATCTGAATATGATGTCGATCAAGCTACAGTGCTTGGTATCAGTTCTTTGGATGCCGTTGCCAAAGAGGAGTTGCAGTGGTAAGTTTGTGGGTAAGATATTTTTAATATTGTGTTGTATTGTGTGGTACGGTAGCCACTATGCGTGAGGTCGATTTACGCTTGGCCGATTTTTTTATTTATCTTCTACTTTTGCTTGGCTGATGTAAATGTGATTAGGTAATTATAGTACCTACTATGTTTTCTAGTTTCTTACATATTATCTATAGCATTTGATTGGATTGTATGAGCTCTGTTTCGTTTTTTGAATTTGAAATATTTTTAATACAAAAAGAAGTTTATAAGTCTTTATTTAATAGACTGTTATCTTTCATGAAAGACTTTTTCTTATTTATTTGGATTTAAAAAAATATTGTGATTATCTTTATTCACGGCTATGGGGTATCTAGCTAGATTTACTTAGAAACAAAATATATTACATACTAAATAATATGATTGTCTTATTAGATATGCGAATTAATCACAACACTACTCGTATGTTGATTAGTGATATTATTGTAACACGAAGATGCTATGATGATAATATCTTAATGAATTTTAGTTAGTTTGTTCGAATTTACAGAACAAGCAATGATATTTATATTTTAAACCACAGTTATCGCAAAGCCGTGTCAAAATCCAAAATTGTCAAAAATAATAATTAATGTTGTTAATATTTTAAGAATAATTTTAATTTGTCGAAATAAAAATTACTTATGACCAAATATAATCGATTGTTCGGCCTGGTGGACCATACCATGAGCACCCCACGAAAACAATACTAATTATTATTAAACCTACGTGCACTTGTTACTTTGAAATCACATAGAATATTCGTATTGTGGCAAATAATAAAAGAAGATTTTAATATTATTTGAAAAAAAAAACAGTTTTCGTTTCAAAATAAAACCAAAATTATTAAGAAAGCAAGTAAAAAAACGTGCATAACAAATGATATGCACTATAATTAAATCACTAACTATTAAATTATATTTATATTGTGTTTAAATATTTAAATAAAATTATGTATATATATATATATTATTATTTTACAATTTTTTTATTGGGATGAAAAACACTGACCTCTTAATATAGACTACAGAGTCTATATTAAGTCCAGTGTACAGACACTGGACTTGATACGTAGGTACTGGAAAATGTATTTTTTTTATGTTGAGAGACCTTAAAACCAAATTCGTGGTGTAAAGTATTATTATATGCTTGGCCGCTAAGCAAAATGTTTCTTTTTATTGTTTTCTTAGTTGGTAATGTAGTATTTTACTCACAGAGCCTACTAATTTAAGTTGTTAATGATACTTTTTTCGAACTCTCAATGTATGCAATAAACATTTTTCCCGTTAAAACTTGTTTTGTTTTTAATTACTAAGAATTGTCTATTTTTTAAAGTTAGTTAAAAATTACGAGTATTTTATATAGACTGTATCAAAAAACGCAAAATCAATTAAATTTATATTCCGTACCGACGTTTAATAACCGCATGAAAGATATTATTCAGACACCACACACAAACACGAAACACTCAAAGTCAACTTACCTCAAAAGCCGGCACGACACAACTTGTTGTGTTGTTGTTTACGACAATAAACACGTTGTTTGTCAACTCAATCCCTCGGGACAACAGGACGTGGTCTCCCGAGCGCTGTCCTCACCCAACTGCCGTTACGTAACCTTATCCTGCCAAGTCCCTCTGAGCCTCTCTATGCATTTTCTCATACGCACCACCCAGTATCTATTGACCCCCGTCGCCTCTCTTCCTCCGTGCAAACGAATCCGGAAAATCCGAGAAAGTAATATATTCATAGGTCAATCTTAACTGGACTTTTGTCGTAGCCGCTCGGAAAACTTCGTGAAACATCGTGCGAAGCTCCGCCTACGCGTAGCTTTGCTACGGTTTAGCGGTTTCGTAGCGTAAGTGACGTCAACGGTGAAATGTTAATGTGGTTTATAAAACGCTTTTCAATAATTGTTGAATTATAAAAATAAAAATGTGATGTATGAAAAATGTGTAAATTAAATATAGGTTAGTTAGTTTTTGGTTTGAAATTGTGAATGGTATAAAGATAAGGTAATCATTTTTATATTAATTCAAAAATATTATGTTATTTTGTAAAGTTTATGTGATAAGTGGTAAGCCTATTTCTATGTTAGGTGTACATTCCAGATGTGGGTTACTCATATTATATCAAATAGACAAGCTGTACAAAGTGCATTAAGTACATAATACGAGTATGTAAAAATAATTTACGAATGAAAAAAGACAAAACACATAAAATATAATAATTCAGAATTGCCTTATACCGTTGTCTAGTGGTAACATTTACAAACTGTGGACGTGAGGACCTGGGTTCGACACCCAACGTACACCACTTGAATAAGCAAATTTTGAAATAAAAGTGCTTTTTTACGGACTTTATCGCGAATTAATTTTATATTTCGAATACTTTTCACTTTCAAGGTGGCCGTGGTCAAGGGGCGGACTGAGGCATCAGTCACCCGCTCAGTGATTTTTACAGTTACTAGCATCATTTTTTAAATATTAAAAATAAAAAGTTAATTTAAAAAGTCAGCTGTTCGTGATTCGATCTACGCAGAAGGAGCCCAACGTGTCCAGGACACAGATAGCTCACATCATGTGTAACATTCGTGCAATACAGAAAGGCATTAAGTTCATTTACTTTCAAGAATTTCTACGGTATGTAAGGTCCGCCAACCCGCACTAGGACAGTGTGGCGGACTATATGGCCTAACCTCTCTCAATCGTACTCTCGATTGTAGAGGAGGCTCGTGCCCTGCAGTGGGACGTGTATGGTCTGATATAGATACAGATAATCATACTCCGCTGCCTGCATGTAAGTCATGTAAAGAGGCCGGGTAAAAAAAATATCATAATCAGTGTCACGAGGTTGCTACTGCTGGTTGTATCTGATGTTTGTATCCCCCTGGATAACGACCACCATACGCATACCTATTACTCTGGATTAAAAACGCGGTATATAAGTAAGCTTCTCGCGTTTCGGATTCACCTATATATTACTCTGTGCTGGTATAACTGAGTCTATAGATGAGCGATACCGTTTTAACCCCGTGTTTAGTGTTTACTCTGTCGCAATGCTATTGAATTTACTATAAATTGCGTTGTAGCGTTTACCGTGCCGCCGTGAAAAAGTTATGATCTAAATAATAGCCTATTTACACGGAGAGAATTTCTCGCGTGATTTCAGCCGAGAATCGCATGTCGCATGCGATAATTGCTACAATATTATCTTTTTCTGGCAAACGTTAACATGATGCAACATTTTTATATCCTTACGATAATCGTATCTCCGAGGTGATAAGCTTTCCCTGTGTAAATGGGTCTTTAGTCACCCTATTCAAGGGTGGTATTAAAATATATTTGACCTAAATATTGTTAATAGTGGCGGTAATTAATGCGAAATGTGCGCGACGGCCACCGAGGGGTTTTTAGTCAGCATGCTGGCGTAGGTTCTTATTAGGGACCGACTCGGCTATAATATCCGTGCTGGGTTGGTAAGGCAGCGACATTGACGTACCCCTTTTGGCCTCCTCCGGGGTACAGACATGGGAGCTTTACAGCTTTTCCTCTTGACACAAAAAAAATAGTGGCGGTAGTCAAGAAAAATGCGTGGTTTTACTGGTAAGTAGTTTTACTGTAAATCATGCAGATAAAATATAATATGGGGCGACTTTCAAGAAGCTATTCTTTCAATTATTTTACCTATGTCCCTGAAAAGAATTATCAAAACAACGCACAAATTGCAGTGCAATGTACACCATTAACACTATAGGTCACAACACTATTATTACGGCCACGAAGAAATGGGAAATACACAGGTTAGACCCCAAACGGTACACATTTGTATGGGAAACTATGACGTTTTGCCCGCCATCATATAGTTTGACTTTATCGAAGCGGATACTAATATTCTACTATCATCGCTTTTTTATTACCTTTACTGGATTTATTCGAAGTCATCTTTTTTTTGGAGGGGGTAGGGAAGGGGGAGAAAGGGTTAATATAACTTATGACCTGTATTTATGTTAAACACTATGCGCTCATAATTTAGAATTTCCTTTCAATGACCTTTGAAAATTAAGTCTATACAGAGGTATGTCTAATCGTATTAATTTTAATGCGACACGCCTACCGAGAAGGCGTGTCCATTCTTAGACACGCCCACAACGCCTCCTCAGCTTGAGCCGTGGACTCTTTCAGGCGAGACAATGTCCTTTAAAACCCAACCAGATTTGGAATACCATCGTCGCTTGGGGAAATAATGGAGAAGTCGACTGTTGAATCTGGCAGGGTTATAATAACGATATGGCAATATCCATATCGATCGCAGCAACTTTCTAGACGATTGATTCAGATTCCAGTCGGGGAGGATTGTTTAAATTAGTGTGTTTAAGCTTTGTGTCTGTGAGAGCTGGAAATTAACTTGAAATGCAGTCAAATTTTGGATTTGTTTTTTGCCTGGTAATTTATTGTTTCATGTCTCAAATATTTTTATATTATGTTTTGTTAATTGCATTATACGAGTATACTACTGGATAGATTATCATATGTACATATTTATCCTCTGGTGAAGATCAAGAAGTAGTTGTAGGTGTTGATAGCTCTGTTGAATTTTAATCTCATACTCCCAAGGGTATGACTTTACAGGCTTAGACCTAAACCTTAATACCATTGTTCAATTTAATTTGGAGTCACTAAGCTTTTCCAATTGGCATCTTCATGTAATATTTTTTGGAAAACAACAGGCAAAGGTCTCTTTAATCCTGCCTCATTTTAGTGAATGTATAAGGGTTGCAGAAAAAGCTTAATGCGAGCTACTTCCAAACAGGGCACTCTGGATTCCTTAGAGGAAGTTCATGATTAGTAATTTCTTGGTTAAGGATCGCCCTATGAATATGATGAGATTATATGTGAAGTATTTCTGAGAGCTTAAAGTTCCATGGTGGGCGCCATTAGCTCAAAATTCTCTCACATAAAGTGATCATCTATAAAACTCTCGTGTCAGTTAAATATCAAAGTAAATAGAATAAACCAAACCAATATAGACTTTATAATCATACAGGATATGATTAACAGCGTAGAGACCAATACACATATTACACAAGCCAAGAGCGATAAACCATACCAAATAAATAAATAAATAAATACACCTAGTCTCATTACACCTAGAGTATTGAAATATAAGTGGGTTATACAAAAATTGTTTCGGTGTCAGAATCAAACTAACGGCCTCTTGTTTTGAAGCCAATTGCGTCAAGGGGGCAAAGGTAAAAAAGCTTTTTACTTTCGTATAACAAAAATATTTTCCCAATTAATTTACATAATCGTAACTTAAGTCTGCCCTCTAATTTTTTTCTTCTGTTATCTCCATCCCATGGTGGTCGGTAAGAGCTCCTCAACAGAGGTTTGAGCGACACGATCGCTATTTGTACTTTTATGTTAAACATACGTTTGGTTGTTAAGATTTATTTATAAATTTATTTTTCTTTTCTATTGTTTTTTCTTATCCTTTTATTTGGTGTATAAAAAATAATAAACCCATATAAATAACCATAGTAATGGTAGAAACGAAAACGGAGGTGCTGTATGACTTTTAAGTTGTGCCGACGGCAGCGTTCTTAGATTAGCCATTCTGACAGTATCTATTAAAGCTGAGTCACATAATTAATAATACAATGTTTTTCTTAAATACCACTTTTTTATATTTACAGACGTAAGTTTATTTAAATATATTCGTGGGTATTTTACGTGTTGTCAGAAGCCGAAGATTAAGCTCTCGCTTAGTAAATTCCATCCCTGTTTAATTTGTATCAATTGTATCGAATGGCGGCATATTATATTTATTTTGTTTAGAGGATACTAATTTACAATCGGGTGCAGTACACTTTCCCGTGACAGACTCAAAATACATTTTGGCCTAGAATAGTGCATTGTAAGGCAGGTCTACAAGGTATTAGGCTTGAAACTAGTGAAATAATTACATAAGTTGTTAAATAACAAATATTTTGGTGTAAATTATTATGGGGTTATTAATATTAATTAAATTAATGAAATATTTTAAATTTCTTGGCTTAACTCTTCAGGATCTTACCAGAATAATATTTAAATAGAAATAAATAATTCTTATGTGTTTTAAAGGAAAATAGAGGTTGTTTTTCACGGGTCCTCCTCACAGTTTAAGCCGGTGATTGTAGAATCATTAATCAGCCAATAATGTGCGCTGCGCTCTTTAAAAACATCCATCGAACAAAATATCGTACTGTGGTATTGTTGTGGACATGCCCGATACGTTTTAGCTTTCAGTATATATATTGACAAAAGGAAGTACCTACGTAAGTGTAATGTTATTCTTACATCTTCATATAGAGATTGTTGAAATAATTTCAAAGTTCAAACCTTCGTTAAACCAAGGTCTTGATTAATTTACAAAATAAACCTTAGTACCTGTATTTTTTTAATAATTTACTAACTTAATCAACCTTTATTTATTATATACCTGATTTCCAAAAGACTGGTGATATATAGTCAGTAAATATTCCTTGTAAGTAGATGACGTCGACATAGACCTTGATAAGGTCTACATAGACCTTGCATTAGACGTCAATGCGCTCTGATTGAAATAAAACGAATCCTTACGGATTTTATCGCGAATTTGATTTAATTTTTATATTTTTTAATTTCCCGACGTTTCGATCACTTTACCAGACTTTTACAAGACACCATTAGTCAATGCACTCGTTTTACCCGCCAGTATTAAGTAGACCTCAAATATTTTTTATAGCATAGGTCCGGCGTACGAGCAAGCATGTCACCTGATGGTAAGTGATCACTGCCGCCCATGAACGTCCACAATGCTTGGATGATGTACGTGTTGCCGGCCCATCAGATTGGATAAAATGACGTTTAGAAGATCACAATAATGTTCTGAACTAATGAGCCCTCTCAATCGAGGTTTCGATTGTGCAGTCCCGTGTTTAGCAGCAGGCAATTATCGGTTGATACAGTACAGAACAGTTTTATTTTATACTAGCGATCCGTCCCTGCTTCGCGTGGGAGCAGATATTATGCTCATCAGAGATAATGTCGAATTCTAATGGTGAAAGCATTGTTCAAATCGACCCAGTAGTTTCAAAGCTTATTCGATGCAAACAATCAAATCTTTCCTCTTTATATTAGCTTAGAAAAATATTATTTGTAACTGCTATTATACAATATCCATAAATATAAAAAACGTATGTCCTATCCACGATATCATAGCGTCCACTTTTTCTTGACATAATGATAAAAATATGATGTTGAGCTCCCCTCCGGATATCCGGTGGATATTGTGTTATCCGGGCGTCACAATAAGAAGCTCGTGATAAATTTGTACCGGGAAATGTTCCTTGATTGATAATACCACTGTTTTGTGGGTAACACGCCTGTTAGCGCCCTGCCTCGAAAACAAGGTAAAGAAAACGACGCTTTTTCATTATGTAACATTATCTAATAATTATTATATATTAATGCAAGACAAATATAATATAATGTTTTAGAACTGAGGATGTCAACGATTAAATCATAAATACACCCAATAGTCACATACGCAGTCCTGACCACCCACTAAGATCGAGTCTTGTGTCGTGGGTATCAGGAATTACGAGAGACTTTTCCGTCTCACTAACACGCAGACCCGAAACAAATACTAAAGCTAAATCATTGCGCTAAATCATGCAAAAAATATGTTACGACCACAGGTAAATGTCGAATGAGCGAAGTTATATGAAGATAATAGTTTAATATTTACGCACCATCTTGTGACTACAATCCTCTGCCTACCCTTAAATGTTTCTGTATAGGTTCTTTAACAGTGAATGGGCCATACTTTTAGTCCGCCTCCTCGATAATTATAATATAATATAATAACATCAAAATTTCATGCACTATACCGTTGCTAACATTTTGATGCGTAAATTAATTCATTAAATAAGTAATTCATATTCATATTTCAATTATTAAAAGATTATAAGAAAGTCGCTCACGAAAAATAAAGCGAATGACTAAAAAATAATCAATAAACATATTATATTTTATAGTAAAACCTAGCTATAACCGTTAGAAATACCTTCAAATTTTCAGCAAAAACATCTACCAAATTCTCCATTCACGCACTAAGTTATGCAGCGTAAATCATAGGGCGGCTTGCATAATATAATAAAATAGGGTCTCGATACTTTGTTTATTGTTTTGATGAGTCGGCTCTATCTCCCCCTGTAGGGATGCACCCGCATGTGAACAAAAATAAGATGGAAAATATTGAGGAGCAAGATTGTTGGGCTGGGTTTAATTGAGTTTATTTGAGTTTTTTGTTTGTTTTTGTGTTGAAGTGCTGTCTTTTTATAAGGTGTTTGTTTAAGTGTCTATGCATTCTATGCACTGTCTGTCCATTATTATGGTTGGTATACGTCACTTTGTTTAGCGCAGGTTCCTATCTATATTTAATAGTTATAAGGATTAATGCGAGTTGAACAGGGTATTTTTTCCAAAAATAACTGTAATAAAATATCAATAACAAAAAAACATTTGTGTTATAACTTGTCATGTAAAACTATGGATGCAGGCTTCCAAAAGATCGCTAAGGAAATCTTCGATGGAAGCTTATATTTGACAGTAGAATTACTGCGCCTGAGAGAGAGAAAGAGAGAGAGGCATTGTCTAAATGAAAATAACATAGTCCATTATTTTCCTTAAAGTCCCTTCTTTAAAACATCAAAGCTTTTTTAGAAGTAACTCTACTATAAGCGTTTGAAATGTCGATAATACGTTCGAATTTGCATTTGCAGACCCGTCGTAATCGTCTATATTTTATTTCTTAATAGCCCGCAACTATTATCAAGTGAATTTGTCGCTCAAACAGCTACTGTTACTAACAAATAAAAGTGAAATGTACGTATGTACGCCAAGCGTATTAAAATAATATTGGTATTTCGGCGTTGATTCAACAAATAAGAGGGATTAAAAAAAAAATGATTAGGACAGGTACTACTTTTTCTATTTCTGACGCCAGACAGTGCGTCACTCTTTTGTCCCGGTTTGAAAGACATAGAAGCCAGCGAAATTATTGGGCATTAAGCTTCACACCTTACTATAAGCGTAGAGCATTGCCGTAGGTACAGTTTTAAATACGTGAAACTTTAACCACCATAGTCCCTACAAGTAAAAATATTAATGATAAAATTACATAAGTAAAGTCACAAACAAAGCTAGTATACAAATTAACCCGCAATTTCCGAGGCAGTATTTCGCAAACGATTCTTTACAAATCGACTGATAGTTTCCAATTGGTCGGTTGTTTGTCCTCGCAGCGATTAAGTCGGTGAATTTTTTATACGTGACATCGTCAGTGTCCACGTTTTTCGGAATCCACGTGATTGTCGCCTGAATAATGTATACACGTGTTGGTAGTGAAGCGAACTTCAATTACATCACAATGAAACCGTTCGCGTGTTTGCCGACGAACAAAACGTATTTTGTAAACAATATGGCGTTTATTCTTTCCATTTGCGTGTGGATAGAACTTTTGTTGATTGTTTTAGCTGGGTTTACTTTTGTTTGATGTCCGATTTGTGCGTTTGAAATGCAAGTTATTTCCACGGGATATTTAAAGTGACATTTTTGTTAACTTTGCTGTCTTTGTAATTTCTTTTGCGTGGTGGATATTTGTCAGATTTGGGATACTATGATTCTATAAATATTGATTAAATAGGATACGACTCTTCAAATCATCAAAAAATACAATTATAATTATTAATTACTACTTCTTTACCTATGTGGTGGACTATATGGCCTAACCACTCTCAATCGTACTCTCGATTGTTGAGTGCTGTGCTCGGCAGTGGGAGGTTTATGGGATGATACAGTACAGTCCCCCTTTACCCAACACCTATAAAAGTAGTTTGTAACAACAAGTTTTTCAATGATTACACCAGTCCTTCATTTGGTGACTACATAGATAATACTAACTTATTTGAAAATATTCTTCTAAGGGATTTCCTAAAACATCATGAAATCCTACCTTAAAAATATGAAATACTTCTCGAATCAAACTTCTATCTAAAACCTTCCGCAAATTCAAAATAAATTAATTCCACCAGGTCCGTAGTATAGTGACCGATCGTTCGAGTACGAGGGTGTTGCCCCCCAAAGAGCGTAAGTGCCAACTGTCGCGAAGTGTCGAGTGGTCGATAAATGAGTGCTCGTTTTTTGTGCTCAAACTAGAAGCGGTTTTACCTCGAGCGTCCGATAATATCGCCGCCTACTGCCTACTGCCCGCCGTAATGTGTGCGCGGATTATTGCAATATAAATTGTCCGCAGTTGCCCATTCGATTGGCTAGGGTTGTCACGTGGTTTGATTTTTATTTCTAAATGGATGAGAACTGAATATATATGTCAATAATTTTTTTTATGTAAGTTTAGTGCCCAAGATCAAAAGTTATCAGACTCATGCAAGGTGAAAGCCCTAAATCTACATAGTTTAAATATACAAACTCAATATCTTTAAATTAGATGGAAATCTACCGATACTGTCCAACAATACCCGTAATAATTGACGAATGTGGCTGGTCCTTGATGTTGTAGGTGGAAAGGGTTACGTAAGAAAATAGCGCAGATTATGAGGTTTCTTGTAAATCGACTCATAAAAACGAAACGGGATATCTATTGTTCTATAAAACTAATGTTATGTCTGGGTCAGGATCACTTATCATGGTATAGTCAACTACGTATCTGGGCAATAAAAAAAAGAAAGAAAAACTAAAATTTATCACTAAATATGAATATAAATTTAATTTGTAGCAACCTTATAGTTTTCGAATTTTCCGCTTTTGGCCAGTCACTCCCCGAAGGAACATTTAACGATATTAGGGCTTTATTTTTTATAGTTCGGGACAAAAAGAGATCAAACGATACATTTTACGAAGTGGCTACTTTCACATTTGGATTGTCATATTCACTTTTACGCTTCATAAGCGGTATTTATATTGTGTCTAACTTGAATCGATTTTGTAACGTTTTGTTATTGCAATCTTGTGTTTATCGTCTACAACCGGACCAGCATGATTGTGTCGGCGAGAGATAACCACCTAATAAATGTCTAAAGATGTCTAATGTCTAAAGATAAGTTATCTGGACTGCACTACACTTATATTCGGGTGCAAGTAGTTACTTGTGCTAGTATAAAAACACTAAACGATATGATGTTCCCGTTTTGACCGGGAGACTTCAGAATTTTAATAGAAGGGAGTTTGCGCATTTTATTTGATCAATCTCACCAGACGAGACTTCATGGATGGTAAATATTGTCCAACACCAGTTGTTAGGATTATATCAGTTTCGTATAGGTTTCTAGTTTCGTATGGAGTTACTAATTGCTACAGAATGTGGTCGTCTCCACTTTAGATGCGAACCAGATAATTCAGTGCAGCATTATTGTAATAAGTTTGTTATTTAAATAGAAGTTTAATACCTACCAATCAGTCTCAAATGCTCATGCTTTCGTAGAAAATATAAAAAATCGTTTTCATTTTCTGGCTATGAAGTTGTTTTTTTTATGGATAATAGAAAAAATATTTGAATACTATTTGACATTAGATATACAAAATTCAATAATATGTTTTTCTAAAATACAGTGTTCATAATGCTCGCACTTAAAATATATATTTTATTAATTACTTCTTGTTAATTTATTTTTAACCTTCAAGAGAAAACCCCATTGAATTGTCTCCTAAAATTTTTTGTAACTTTTATTTTCCACCGTGGTACGTTCAGGTGATATGAAAGTAGTCACAAAGGGAGAAAAAAATCCCATTGTTATCGAGGGTATAATTTATTAGGGGCCCTGGCTCACTGGGACCTTTTTTTTATATATCATCGCATTATCCCCACTTGGCGAGTTACAACTTCTTAAAGGAAATCGGGGGGAAATTAATTTAGGCGTTTAAAACTGTCCCAAACACCGGCCCTGATTTGTGCTTGTTTTGATTAATGTACTTTTTTATTCATTACAGCCTTGTTGGATAAACAATGAGATAATAGATGTTGAACAATAGTTTTGGTCATTGACATTTTTGACCGCTTTTTTGGAAATTAAGCATTTCTCAAAATAATGAAAATGTTATATTTTATTTTAAATTATTTAATCCTGTAAGTATTTTAGCAAACGGAACTACCTAAGAATTCTATCAACTAATCAGAAAAATATGAGACAAAAATTGTATTTCATAAATTACACCGTCCCTTAAAAATCAAGGCCCTCGAAAAAGGTTTTCGCAAAACGATTCAACATCGCCAACTGAAAGAATGTCTCCGCTCATCCGTTTTCGATTTAAAAAGGTGCGTATTATTTTTATCTGTCCACATAAACACGCGGTAATGAGCGTCCCCAAATTCCCCGCGTTGTAAATTAATTCAAGCCGCCCGAGTGTGCATAATTTTGATACAAAAATAATCTACGGCTAATATTAAACCCGCCATTAATTCCGGTGAAAATATTTAATTCGAATCTTTTGTCTGTGTGTTTGGAGTGGCTATTTGTTTGTGATGTCTTTTTGTGATTTTAGAAGCGGTTTTAGCCTGAAGTAACTTGCTGAAGGGAAGCATTATAATTATTCTAATAGTCGGTTTTGTATTGATATTGTTAAGTACTTACAGTAGTTTTTCACACAGCTTAGTGACTGTCAATAAATAAATTATACTCGTAGATATTTAATAGACCTTAACCTAGAATAATGTTTAACTAGGATTATTTTATTGGTTTAAGTAGGCAGTAGAATTCTACGGTATGAAGTCCGCCAACCCGCATTAGGCCAGCGTGGTGGACTATATGGCCTAACCACTCACAATCGATTCTCTCGATTGTAGAGTAGGCCCGTGCCCAGCAGTGGGACGTATATGGGCTGATAAAAAAAAAAAGTAGGCAGACGAGCATGCGACCCGCTTGATGGTAAGCGGTCACCGCCGCTCATGGACCTTCGCAGTGCCAGGGGTCCAGCACAACAACGTCGCTGCCTACCGAAGTTTTATTCCTTTTTGGTTTTGGTTTTCGGATATATTAATTACACATGATTGGCTGTCATAAACTCTTTTACGGTAAAGTTTCACGCTTTGAATCATTTTTGGTTTAATTGCGATTGCCATTGCAATGTATTACACCACCGCAATGAAGTAGAATAAATAATTCTACAGCTACGAATGGGTTTCGTAAACGGCTGTAGATTTCACCCGGGAAATGGGTTGTTAATCGGAAGCTAAGAAAACTGTTTCCGATTGCGTGATAATAGAAAATAGAAAAGGTATTATGCAATGTTGTAGGACTCTCTGCTTGGTCTATTTTTCACTGTCATATAAATAGTTATTTGTTGCATTGATAGTATGTAATGAGTTGGGTGGATTTTATATTAATCAGAATATTGAACAGCGTCCTTAATATTTGGCAGCCTCTGTGGCGCAGTTGGTTAGACACCGGTTGCAAAACGAGAGGCCGCGGGTTCGATCCCCGCACCTACAAAATGTTTGTGTTGGATCTGAGTGTTTGTAAGACCGAAACGTCTCTCGTAGTTTCTGATGCCTACGACACAAGAATTAATTGATCATAATATGGTGTCAGGAATATGTATGTGACTGTTGGGTGTATTTATTTTATTATTTATTTATACATATATATATTAATTTAATATAATTACTATTAACGCTTATAGTCTTTACTCAATTGCAGAGTCCTTTTCTCTCCTCCCTTTTTTTTCTTCACTTTTCCATTCCATTTTAAAAGACCGGCAACGCATTTACGATCTAAGCGTCGTAGACACGAGTATTCCATGGGCGGTGGTAATCACTTACCATCATACCGTTTGCTTTTTTATTTTTATTTAAAAAGGCGGACTTAATACCAGAGGCATTCTCTAATGGTCTATCCTTCGGTGATGCAGATATGAAGCAAAGCAGGTTTACTTCACATGAACATAGAAAAAAAAAAACTTTTTATTTATTAACTAAATCACACACCAACAGTTAATAATCCAACATAACAATCATAAACATAAAATCAAATAACTGCAGAATGTAATAATAACTTTTTGCCCAACATATGCACTTAATTAAGTCCACGTGTACCCAGTTTGAATTAAAAATAAATAAAAAAGTGCATCCAGATTTGTCCACCATTTTTTAAAATTCTCCCAAAGGTTGAAGTTCCGGACATTCTCCCAAATGTTACTAGAAAGTTCTCGGTGTTCGCGGATATCGCGGAAGCCCGGGTGAGGTCACTAATGGAAGCGCCTCCGATAGCGGCTGAAGAGCGCTGATTTATTGCGGTGCGGGCACACGCCGTGAATAATATCGCACAATTTATGAACACTGCCGCCTTACCTCTAAGTATCTGGAGGTCGCTGTATTGTTTTTGTATTGTAGGTGGGAATTTTGAGCGAAATATCTCGGAAGGTTGAAAAAAATAGCGGTAAGCTGTACAGTACTAAATAAGTCTATGTGGTCTCCATACCGAATTGTGTGGGACGATTATAGCCATAGATTAATATAATGTATATAAGTTAGTAGGGTTTTAAAAGGCAGGATTATAAAAAAAATAAAGGAAAAAAAATGCGTTTTAATCTACGTTTCATATAAATTAATAACAGTTATCGTTATTAAATAATTGATTTACAAGCCGACTGAAAATTCATTCGACGGATCATTGAAAAGGTACGTTAAAAAATAAGTTGAAAAATGGAAATGAAAACATTTTTCATAGCGCTTTTCAATATCGTTCTGTTCGACAGCATGTCAACAGTAAAATTCATAAAAACATTTCAAGTATCATTGAACAGCGAATAAAACCGCCAGCGGAGAGCATTGTTCGCGGAAATATTTTTACGTAACGAATTGAGTTCCCAACTCAAACACTACCATTGGTTACTTTCGTGTCAAACGACCAGTTCGCTAACAAAAGCAATCAACACGTCTCGTCACTATTTGCCTAAAAGAAGTCTCAATTGTCGTTCTAACTTAAACATTGCAGGCGTATTGTTTACGCCCCTGCCAATCAACAAGCGCGCTAACAAAACCAATCAACTTGGTCTCGCCTGTATTTGCTTAAAAGAGCGGCTCTTTTTCCTTTTAGTTTTTCATTGTCCAGCCCTATCGTCCGTCACCCGTTCCACGGATATATTTGATTAAAAAATAACGTCGTCAGAAAGCGGCCGTGTGTGCCGAAAACGGGGGACAGAAAAGGAACAAAACGCTCCTTGCGCGGTCTGGCTTAGCCATCATTGTCACGTTCGGAGCGCAGGCCCGACGGTCAGCGTTGTAGTTCCACTATCTGGGAAATGGAAGGCGAGCTCAGCGCTGCCATTCCGATTCTCAAATTTAAGCAAATCGGGGGAAAATTAAGTGGGATTTGGCGGGCCCCTCTGTCTGCGTTTGCCGTGCTTTCTATTATTAATCGTGTACTTTTTAGTGCGCACGCGGGTCTGCGTGACAAAGGCTCGTCGGGCCCAGATAGTGGTCTCAGGGACAATAGAAGTGACTCTGCGCTCTCGTAGCAATTTCGCTCTGTTATCCATTTAATTGGTTTCCGATCCGAACCTTTCAGACTGTTTATGAATTCATGAATCATTTTACATGTCGATGGTTTTAGGGCCTAGTATCATTTCATTTCTGGATTTTTTTATACTGGCACGATGTTACAATGCATTTGATGGGTATTGTTGTGTTAAGACATAGTACTCGTATAAGCCAACCACCGACGATAAATGGTTGCTAATGTCGACACAATTATTTCGGCAATTTTAGTGCAGTGATAAAATGACGCCTCCTGTTTCCGTATTTTTCTGTGAGGGGAAAAACAAATAAATAACAAGGCGTAATTGTTAGGTAAGCTATTGGAAGTGAGTTAGACAATTAAAAGGAGTTCCGTCAGAATTTATGTGTTTACGATCTGCGAGCATCTCGTGAGGGCTGCCCCTAAATCGTGGATCGATCGATATGTATCGTATTTACTATTTTGTTTCGGTAATTACTTTGTGTTCGAGAAATTATTCTTTAGTATTGAACCGTAGAGGATTAGTCATAGACTATTTAGTAAATATTTTTAATATTTAAGTGGTAAAATATAAATAAGCTTTTATTTATTTCTTGCTTATTTATTTTATTTCCAAGTGCAATTTTATATTTCTTTGTAATTTTTAGCCTTAAAATTAATAATTATAATATAGAAGCCACCGTTGCTATTTCAACTTTCAAAATTCACTCACCTTTTACAACAATCGCAAATTAAATAAACAAATAATTACGCAGATAAACTTTTGATATTGTATTAAGATTAGTAAAGGCAAGTTTTGGTTTAATTTTATAATGAAATCTTGCAAGGGGTGGCAGATAGAAGCGCAACTTTTAAACGGCGAAAATTCTGGGGCGGTTTTACGATAACGATCATAATAAAATATGGAAGTTTGTTGTTACGCGTTTACACTAAACGTTTTATTATAAATACGGCGTCGACTGGTTATAAGGTGGAGATTGTAGGATATGTGAAAAAAAGAAATGTAAAAAATCTAAATTTTTTAACACATTCATAAAATTTAAGGTTTTTTTGCTAAATTTACAAATGGCAAATTTGCTACAAATGGCAGTATTCGATAATTCAATTTTCAATTTGAATTTACAGAATCTTGAAGAGTGAACCATACTTAATTTTACCCTTGTGGTTAGGAGTTTCGATTCCATTTATTCTACGAGTATTCTGGATTTGAGATAATAATGGGTTGAGGTCATGCAAATGACTGTCATGAGTTAAAGTCAATCAAGCGACTGATTTAAAAATCATAATAAAAATATATCCACTGATCCTGCGCCATTGTGAGACGAGTAAAACACACTAATTACCGATTAAAATAATTCAAAACAAACGGCACGTCACATTACACTCGCAAGGGCCATGAAAATTCTTATCGGCGGCACAAAACCGCCGCGATTTCTTAAACTGTAATAGAGAAAGTTTAGATATTCGAGTTTTATCTGCAGTCGCCCTCCAGGATCAATTAAAAGTCGGATGGAACGCCGCACTCGACTATTATTGTTGTAACAGCAACAATTTCGCGCTTCTCAGAATTTGTTTAATACTTTTGTGGTTGGAAAATGTTGGAACGTGCTTCGATGTCTTAACATACGTCTGCGAGTATTCGTATGTGGACCTATCAAAGGATAGACAACAATTAGATTGTAGTGTTTTGTTTTTATTTGTATTGCCGTATAATGTATACAATATACCCTGTATGAGCGTCTTCCTGTGATCGTGATAGGCTAATTAGAAAATCACGCTGGTCTAATTGGAGTTACTAGACGAATGATTAATTTAGTGTCTTCAATGTAATTAAATACGTAATTTAATATGTAAGGTGCGTAATTATATGTGTATGTATGTCTTTAAAAATACTGCCAATTTTGAATAATATGACGTTAATGAAGGGCATGGCAGGTCAGTTGGGACCAGACCATATTGAGCAGATGTTCAATATTTTCTTATTAATTAATTTATTTTATTCTTTTTTGTACAATAATGAATCTTACATATTAAATAATATAATAAAATCAGAGTGCAAATGACATCCGTTTCGCTCAAGGCAATCTCTTACCGACTACCATGGGATGGAGATAAGAAAAAGAAAAGGTAGGGCAGTCTATACTGTACCAGAGGACAAAGTATAAACGATAAAAATAAGGAATTAAAGAAAATATTTATCTTGATAATACATATACAAATAAATATATACACACGCAAAAAAACAAACACATAAACTTCATTCAAAAGAAATACATCTTCATTCCATTTTCAAATGTTTATAATTAATTAATCCCCACTTTATCAATGTTATAAAGGCCATCGCGCTGTCTTGTTGCCAAAACATTCACATTCCAATCATATTCTAATTAGGCGACATAATTATGTTATCTAGGTTAGTCTGGTAGATTTGAATTAATTTCAGTCAGGCACTAGGTAGTAAAGTAATAATCCTGCTAAATCATGCTGCAAAATGGAATATTAAAATCATGTGGTGTTGATCCCTGGAGAAGTGGAATAAGAGAAAGCAGAAGAAGAATTAATATACAGAGTATATCAATACTGCGACCGAAAACAAAGCCAGGTGGTAGTTTTAGTCATTACAGACACAATGCGACAAAAAAAATCTCAAAAAAAGCGACAGGTCTGTTTTGGCTATTTTTAATTATCATCATGTTTGGATGGTAAATCCCTAGTTTTTGCTACGACTAAAAACTACCACCTGGCTTTGTTTTCGTTCGCAGTCTGGATATAACCTGTATATTGAAGTCAGATTTAACTACAGCGTGTATGATTTGGTTTTCAAAGGACAAATTATTATTCAGAAGATAAATGGGATAAGACGGTTTTTGGATACCCACTGGTCACCCACAGGTGGAATGGCCTTAAATACCTCTTATTTGAGGCCGTTTTTTCAAAAAACTCTGGGTACCACTGCAACTAATAATAGCCCGATATTCCCCAGTTTTCTACCATGTTATTGCGCTATAACAGCACCAAAAGTGTTTCGAATGGCAAACTTGATGTTTACGACACAGAACAAAACACTAACGTCTCCTTCGAGCACGAATTAATGGCGTTTATAATGACACTTTTAATTATTATAATTGTTGTTTCAAAACAAAAGTCGTTAATTCATTAAAAAGAAGTAATAGCGGTTTTATGACGTTGATTATTTTTTATTTATGACTCGAAAATGTTTTTTTAGTTGATGATTTGCGGGAAGTGGTTGTTTGCGAATATTTGCGATGTTGATGGGTTTATTCATTGATATTATCGCGTAAATTGGGATTTGAACTCTTTATGTCTTTCTTTTGTATCAGCGAATATGCCGTAGCCCTCGTAGTAGCGAATATTTTGTAATTGAAGTTATCAAGTCGCCTTCATATAAATGCTATAGATTATCTTAAAAACGTGTTCATTTTGGGTAAAAAAAACAGTTTTGAAAAGTTTTATACATTACCTAGTAGTAACCATTTGTATTCAGCAGCTATCAATTCTAAAAAAATATGTCTATCCATCAGCCAAAGGACTTCAAGGATAGACATATTTTTTGTACATAATTTTTGATCAGCAGTGGACTTCCACTGCTGATCAAAAATTGTATGAAAATTCAAAAATGTATCATTATGTATTCATCAAAAATGTAAAAATACAAATTTATTATATGTATGTATAGATTTGTATCAAGTCTGAAAACTTTCAGCAGCCGCGAATCTAAACGAAAATTCCGTATTACATTACACGTTCATCACAACTAAAAATAAAAATCGTTAGTAACGTAACGGATAACGCGCAACGGTCCAAGAATAGCGAACGGCGCGGCATGCGTTCTAACGGACGTTATTTTTAGGCTTTGGCGAGCCGTTGCCCTGGAGCAGTGCCAGGTTTTGGCACCTCCGTTTCATTTCTAACTCGTTGTGAAGGTAAAAATAAAATGTACACGCATGCTGGCGATTTGTATGAGCGTATGTGATATCGAAATTTCGGTTTAGGCATTAATTTTTTGGTGTTTTGTGTATTTATAATCGGTGAATATTGCCCTGTTTGAAACATTTGGTTTCATGAATTTCCATCAAAGCCACTGCCGTCTACTCGCATAAAAACTGAATGCCATAGTTTCCTTCAAAAGTATCAAAATGACACGTTTGCGTTCCAAATTCGAAATTGGCAATGCAATCAAGTGTCAAAAGTAAGCACTGAATTACAACATACTTGTTACCAATTGGGATGTAAATATGCTCAGCTAAATGTGGCGACACCTGTCTTTTGTATCGCGAATTAAAAATGTACACAAATAACAATAGTTTTTTAACACATCTCGCCAAACCATTCTCTATTTGCCAACACATTTAACAACCTTGTACAAATTACAATCACAACAATGTCAAATCAACCGCAGTAATACAAAGTTATCAGGCACATCGTCTTCGCCTCGTTAACTTCCGAACGTTACCGACTGTACGTGCTAACCGACGCCAGCTTTTTCCATCTCTCAGACACTTTGTTACCCTGGTACTTGTATGTTTAATCGCCCCCGAGGGACGGGAATCGGGTATAAGGTGAGGTAATTCTGGATTCAGGTGAGTTGGAATTAAAATAGCTTGTACGTGGGATTCGAAGGTTATTGACTGTATGGAGACATCGTATGAGTGACAGCTTTTAATGCAATTAATCTAGATTGTCTTCAGAGAATTGAAATAATAACCTTCCTATAAACTTTATCCACCTTATACATAATCAGTTTGTACACCTATTTTAATTATCTAATGTTTTGTCCCTTTCGAACGGCTTTTGAAATTCGGTTGAGCGAAGAAGACAAAACATTCGTTAATTAGAATAGGATTATAAATTGACAATGAAAAAGGTGGCATATGTTAGGCTCTATCCTTTAATTAAAATGATGCTTTGCAAAAGTTTGTATTAAAAATATGTTAATTGCTCTTGTGGTAACAAGACCTGTGAACCATGAACATACAGGTTCGATTCTTAGTATGGGCAATCCGCTTCGGTGAGTTTTCACAATCTCATACGTATATGTTGCCCTGAATTGGAATTTGTGCCGAACTGAAAACTGAAAACAAGGATATTTAATGACATTTCTGCCTGCCTATACAATAACACACGCGAGAACTTTTTATGTACTTATTTCTTAAAGAAAATATTTATACGCACACGACTATCCACTAACGGGAATAACAAAGCCATAAATTCATTACTCTATTTATTTAGCGGAAGATCATAATTTTCACACAACATTACCTCTTAATTAACTGCGATCAACAATAAAAACTGTCTCATTTAAACAACTCTTCCATTTGTACCAGTATCAAGTTTCCATCTGTAAGTAGATTTATCTTTGTTTTTCTTAACACTGTGTAGAAACTTGCCAATCTCCCAATGTTTGTGCTTGGTCTTAGCGAAACCGATTTCATTCCGCACCTTGTTTTTTTGCTAGCTGTATTTTTGTGAGTATTAATCCTTTGATGGCCTTAGTGGCAAGGATTTTGTGTAGTTACCTTGCGGAGAAAATATTTTGGCAATAAATGGTTTTAGACGTGACATAATATTAAAATTAATTCATAATTGCTTTTGAACTAAAATTCATGATGACCCATATCATACTGTTTCAAGATTCATCACAAGCATACTAAATATAAGGAGTGTTATGAATAAAAATTAATACTTACAACATACATAAGTGCCATCACTTTAAAAATTTTGCACAGGCTGTAAAAATTATTGAACCTATTCAATTTTACTTGTATATTTTATTTATTAAGTTTGTCAAAAAATTATCTCGTGGGTAGAAGTAGAAAGGGCTGCGGCCCTGCCAGGATTTGAACCTGGATCTTCTGATCTGTAGTCAGACGCGTTACCCATTGTGCCACAGGGCCTATACGTGATGTGTCAAAATTATGATTCAGTTAACTACATGTGATTTATAATTATTATGTGATTTGTGATTATAGTCATCCCTCATAAACATCGACAGCACTTGAATCGTAGATGCGTCGTCGGCTTTTCGAGGTCGACTTTGCTTGGAGGGAACGGGACAGAAGATTGAAAAGGAAGATCCATGGGTATTGGGTCACCGACAATCTCAGTCACAAGGAATCACAAATCTGTCGCTTAACGCCGGTTTTATATGAAAAAACGAGTATGCTTTGGACCACACGATTGTAGTAAAACTTCTTTAGCTCCATCTGTATAATTGATCAAAGTTACCTTTATCACGAATTTTTACAAATGCCTCTCCTGCACCACCACATATTAATTTTAATCACATACACAAATGTTTATTAACAAAACAAAAGAATACCTACCGACAATTAACCTCAAATCTATATATCTATGCACTTTAGTTTTATGTTAAAAGTCACGTGCTTTTAGTACAAGTACTTTTGTCAATAATGTTCACTTACACTTAAGTTTAATTATGACTAAATTAACTTTTTTTCTCCACAGATATAATTGAACTCATTTTTCCAAACGTGCCCAAAGAGGTAAAACATAAATAGACGGAATTATGAAAAACCCAATATTTGGTTTTCTTTTTTACTCGGTATTATTGTAAACCCAAATCTCGACACTGGCTAGTCGGAACATAAGTAAATGAGAAAATTATAGTGTAATGAAAACCCATTTAATTTAAAGGAGTCATCTTGAGCTAGGATATAGGATTTTTAAGATTTGTCATCATAACGTTTTACAAAATCTACCATTTTCTACACTCTGAATACGTAATATTTTAGTTAGCTTATATTTTAAGTTTGTCACAGCTATAAAAATTAATAATTATAAAATGAACGGTATTATTATATGATTATTATAAACGCGCTAAATAGATACCTTTCGTGACAACAATTATACTGAAACCTTTTTGTTGGCAGAAATATCCATGTAAAAAGTGTGTAAGTCTATCAGGAAAAAGATAGAAAAATACATTTAAGTATTTAAAAGATTTATTGTAATTATTCTTACTTATGCTTTCTTGTTACTGGTATTAATACATTGTCGAGGTGCCGTGCACATGTTTATTATTTTGATACATCAAGCAAGTCGTGTTAGTATGAAAAGATATCTGAAACTACCTTATACAACAATGAAGAAAACAATATTGAGGACGAATTCGTACTGGCTTTCACGGTCGGTGTCACGTCTAAGTTATTGGCTTCGGGATAACAGCAATGATTTCTGAAAGTTATTGCATACATGGCGACGACAAACATTGTAACTTAATTGCTTATATGTGCTGCAGTATGGCTGGATCCAAATAATGCATTGAATGCAAGGGAGTCGTAGAGAATAAACACAAAATAACTTTATCGAAATGAAAACACATTCTTATCAATTTAATTTTAAATACACATACTTTTCGAGATCAACTATTATACAACGAAGTTTGACAAATACTTCATACTTATGACTTGACAGGTGTCAAATGTGAATATTGCTTACAATATAATGTAAAAATGGTAAACATATTCTTTATCATATTATCTCCTTATTTTTCTTATAAATCTTATTCCGATGGTGTAGGATGAAAATAAAATGAGAAATAAACCTAAAAAAATAAGCCTGATTTTTTTAGTCATCATGAATTTCTTGTCCGTACTTCGACCAAATCGACTGATATCATTCAGGGATTAATCATGGATCTCTATTGACAATTTTAAACTTCCGTTGTCTTCGTCGTGTCACAGTATTTCCGTAACGCTCTCGTCATGAATTCGCCGGTTTACCCCCCAAGTCAAGCGTGCCTAAAGAAGTTTTACTTCAAAAAAGGTACGTAATGACTCACCCAAATTCTCAAATAAAATAGAAAAAATAAACAATGCTTTCATCTACTAGTCAAAACCGCATCAATCGCACCACGCACTTTTATTTACCGTGCAAAAAAAATCATATTCTTCAGACGTCCGCGCAGTCATAAAAAAAATTAAGCCGACTTTTATGACACCCCGAGCGTGCTAATTCACGATTGTCTGACGAACTGCACAAAAGATTCTGCGCGAGCAAAATCAAAATGTATTTATTCGCGGGCGGCATAAAAAGTCAATATGAGAGGCAATAAAAAGAGGATATCGGGAGAAATAATAAAGGACAAGTTCTTAGAGTGAATGTGACGGATGTTTGCAATGCGGATGAGGCTGGGGACACCTTCGATGGATATTTAAATGAATTTTGAATTTCAATCGATGACAAAAATAATCATATGCGTTTAAATGAATTTAATAATTAGGAATTGGAATGGTAATACAATACAGAATTTAAATTTAAATAAAAAAAAAATTGAAGTTAACAAAACACTATAACTAACAGACTTACCAGATCATAACGCTTTCACTGCTTGAATTAGATTTATATAATCTGTCAGATTTCTTAAATATTCAAGCACCAAACTATACCTAATTCATAACTGAATTGGTCATGCGAAGACTGTAGCACCGACATTCCTATAAAATATAAATGGTGAGAAATCAAGTAACATGTTTTTAACTTTGTATAATGTAATGGCATTAAAATAAAAACGCATAAGATACGTCTTAAGTGAATGTGTAGTGTTAATGGAAGTTAAAAAAATCTAAACGCAATGAGCAAACACGGTAGCTAATTAAAAAATCTGATCATTATAATTGTAATAGAATCCTTTGATTTCATGATCAATTATTGTCAGTCGCATCTTGTTTGATAAAACAAATAATTTTGATTATGGTGAATCTGTTGGAAGAGCATCTTTGTGCGAAAAGCGTTGAATATTGTCTACTTATGCTAACTGTATTCTCATGTAATTGACAGTACTCGTAGTCTTTTTTGACAATAAATTTCTTTAAACCTAATTCTACAAAGCAACAAAATCACCAACCATTAAACACAAGTGTTTGTCTCGCCAGTAATCTGCGACAATGTCTGCAAAGAGACGCGACATGTGTCTTATTAACCTTACTTCGCCAAGGCTCATTTCTAATTCAGGCCCGCTCCGAACGAGACATTAAGTCGTTCCGAACCCTTGAGCCCCTGTTGTAACTTCATTTCTGTAAGTCCCGTTTCATGAGTAGATTACAAGTAATTAATTTATAAGAATATGGGCTGCAGGCTGAATTAGGCTGTTATGAGGGTAGGAACACCTTTGGGCGCGTAATTGACTTCTTTATATGTCTAGGATTGGTGGGTTTAGTGTTCAAAGCTATCTGAGGTCGACATTACTTGAAATAATTTTTAGAGCATTTCGAAACATTTAGAGAAATTTCGATCCTTTTATTACTGGTAAAAAATAAAACATTTTATGAACCCTACGAAGAACCTATTGAACCTATTGAACCTATTGAAGGATTTAAATAGAACGAATTATTTTAAAAAATACTGATTTTTATTATTCCAACGTAATTTATTTTGGGTAGGTAATTTTATTTTATTTTAAGCTAACAATCAGCCACAGTCTATCGTCTTCATAGACCAGCAATCCTTTCTACCACTATTATACAAAAGCAATTCTTGCCCAATATTTTCAAATATTTTTGTACGTGATTAAAAAATTTAATTTTAATTAATAAAATAATTTTATTACAATTCCAGATTACCAGAGCGAATGATTGCATGTTCTCTCAAACTCGGCAAGATATGGATACTTGTGTTTAAGGGTAGGGTTGGAGCCTCGCAAGCTGTTACTTTTAATGCGTTATTCGGTTTGGAATTAATGATTTTACACCCGACAATTACAACTGATTGCGGATATTAACAATTCAAGCGGTGTCTAACTTTAATCAAAATTGTTTATGCTTGTGTTTAATTTTATATTTTGTTTTTAGGTGAATTATGAAAATTGTGACAGAGACGTTAATGTGCAAGCAAGCAAGCAAATAACGACCAGAAGTTTTTTTGAATTGAATTGAATGCTATTCCATTAATTTAATTTTAGGTAGTTTCATTTTAAACAAAAATATGTAACAAAAATTTTTTGTTTTATTTGCCGAATCATCTACTTCGTTTTCTTTCCCTTATCATACATACAACTAGGTACAAAATAAAAATCTGTAAACTAATTTAAATATTTTGACAATAAAGTTCCACTTTGTCGAATCAAATACCTTGGCGTTTCTCATTACTCTAAAAGAAGTTGAACAAAGACACAGCATGTTGTTTTCAAAATTATTTTTCATCAGAGCTCCCGCATCGATATGACACGTCAAAACAGCAATGATTCCCGTATTTATATGAGTTCCGTTTGTGTTGCACGTCTCGAAGTTGCCGTATCAATATCTTTGTGTTTGCATAAGTACTTTGTTGCTGACACCGTGAGGTAAACATGTCCTATAGGTGCACAGGATTTCGCATAGGTTTGTATAATATATTTAATGTAGATGAATATAAAAAGAAACATCAATCTAATATGTTAAGTATATTCAATTAAAGTTATTAAAATTGAAATCAGTTTGTGTGGCCTTTGTCAATCACTATTTTAATTTAGTAAGAAGACATTAATAAAGTGAATAGAAAGTCACACAGAAGAGCAAATTTTGTTTCCACATTAAAGGCGTAAATATTATAAATAAATGTTTCAACATGTAAACATTTACAAAAAATAAATACCGATAAACTTACATGAATAATTCAATATAAAAAATTCGTCACACACATCGGGGCGCTATCTCCAAAACTATGAATAGCGAACAATTTATGCCCCAAATAATATCGATAAGATGACCGGAGACTTACGATAATGTCCGCGGAGAGAAAGGTCCGCGATATAAAACGCACTTGCGCGCATAATACAAGTTTTATTAATAAAAAAGCTTCGACGAATCACCAATAAATAGCCTTAACGGCCAACAGGCGATTTTTTCCGGGATATTTGTCAGACAAATCCTGAGGGAACGCGACACTATCCCTTTATTATCAAGGTTGAGGGATGCTGGGCTGTAAGGTGATGAGAGTCGTATCGCAACCTGTCCGAGGGATCTTCTAAATCATGACCAGCTTTCTATTTTGGGGTTTAAAACAAATAGCGAGGATTTTGGTTATTTATGCGAGTGTTGGTGTGGTGCGGTTGGTTTACGTTCTTTTGTAAGACAGACGAAAAGGACTGTGTTTAAATTTCTATTGTAGCAGTTATTGCATTGTTCATGTGTTTGGTTGAATCTAAGATTTTTTCAAATTTTGTCAATGCCGCCTAGGGCGATGAGAAACACGTGGGTCAAATTAAATACAATATGGCAATATTGCCTTATATAAAATATGGACAGAATAGTGAGTATTGACATCACCGTAGTAGCTAAGCCCTGATCCTTGCTGAATGTCGTTTTATATTATATAAGTTTATCTTCAGTATCCAAACAAATATATTTTAAAATAAGGTTTGGAATAACATTAGAATAATTTCAAATGCATTGTATTTTTAACAAAAGAACATCGGCTGCTATCTTCAATACAATTGAGCAATCAGTATGCAAAGCCAGCGTTGTGTATTAAGCCGATTCGGGAGAAAGAGCGTTAAAAGAAAATTTATTGCATTGAAAAGTCGTAAGTAATTAATAAGACATTTGAAGTTGCGTGAAAATGTAATTTAGATTGTTTTGTGGGGGCCTTTAGAGTCTTCACAAAGGTTTTATTTATATATGGTTATATTAGTCTTAGGCGGGGGAGGATAAAAAAGAATCAGCATCAATGTCTTAAAGCGACTTCCGGTTAGACACTCCCGCCGCAAAATGCCGGGCCACACTCGAATAAATTACGCCACCCCACGATCGAAGGATTCCTTCGATTCTTTTGATTCCAATTTTAAGTTGCAGCTCCGTTATTAGTGTAAGACCGAGACGATTATCTTAAGCCGCCATTACATATTCAAATTGGAGTCATTTAGCTTTGTAGGAATCGGCGCGAAATAAAACGAAGCCTTTGATGGTGCTTGAAACATTGGGATGGTGGTAATGAGATTTTTTGTGCGGATTTTAAGTAAAAATGGGGATATTTAGAATTAATGTGATCTGAGTATCACGTTTGTACATTAAAATTACATCACAGTAAATTAGGGTTTAGTCTTTAGAGTTTATAAGTATGCTATAAAGCGACAGACCGGACCTTGTGGCGCACCTTGGGAGAGACATATGTCCAGCACTGGAATGCAACGCGCTGATTATGATGATGATGATGAAGTATGCTATATAGAGCTGTGCGATGTCTACATTTGCTAGATTGAATTTAATTATATTCAGTGTTCTTATTTTAGATATGTTATCAATATTATATGAAGTGCGTGGTGGCTTGTTGGTAATGCACCATACGCGACTGCCAACATGTTCACGGTGGTTGAGGGTTCAAATCACAGGCACACTTCTGACTTTTCGGAGTAATGTGTGTATTGATAGTCAATCACCATGCACTATAACGGTGAAGGAAAACATTGTGAGGAAACCTGTATACCGTAGCGATTCTAAAGAATTTCTACGGTATGTAAAGCCTGCCAAACCGCACTAGGTCAACGTGGTGGATTATATGGCCTAACCCGTCTCAACCATACTCTCGATTGTGAAGTAGGCCTGTGCCCTTCCGAGGGACGTATATAGGCTGATACATATCACATGTTTTTACACGTATATTTAAACTTCATTTAATTGTACATATTTTATTAAAACAAAACTTATGAACATAAAATATTCCACCGTAAATCCATACCAAAAAAAACTACGAAAATGGCTCACAAATCTCTCGAACTACGAAAATTCGAAATAATTTTCAATCACATACTTTTATATACCTACATGCATTAATAATAAACATATACGTAGGGTGGAATTTGCTAACGCCACGCGAACAAATTAAATGAAGCTTGTGTGAACATTTCCACCCCAACGAGCGTGGCCCAGTCCGAAAAACATAATTTTTGCGACCGACCAAAGATTAACATTTAGATACCGCAGCGGTCTCTTTGTTACATCGGAAACCGTTTCTTTCGCATGTTCGTGTTTCTAAATTAAATCTATTGTGATTTACGCATGAATTTTTGGGCTTTCGTAATCTGGTTGAGGAAAAACGGTTAATGTGTGGAATTATAAATTATGTTTTATTTTGCATAAGATTTTGTATGGTAGCTTAAATCTTAACAGTGTTTGAGTTCTGAGTGTAATGTGTGAATAAAACAATCAAAGCGTGTATCTAAACCTAATTGTTTCTATTATAAACAATAAATATTGGTTTAGTTAATGAACGCACCGATTTTTATGTAATTGTAGCTGTAGACTAGAGTACTCTAGCACAGACATTGCGATAGCGTAAAAAAATAACTTTACACTTTTTGATTGACTTTATTACTTTAAGGCATTTGTTTAAAAATAAAATTACAAAAAAGCTAAAGATTAAAAAACAAAATACATTTAATTTATAAAATACACAAAACAAAAACTTTGTACAAGACGGGCAATGTAATTAATTGGCCAAAATTCTGTTTCACCAAAAGAAATTCTAAATTCGAGCGCTGCGCAAATAGATATAATGAATAATAAAAGGCGGGCGTTACCCGGCGAATTATTATAACACAAACACAAGTCAATAGCCTGCTGGGCCGGTCAATATTGGATTAGCCACCAAAAGGAACTGAAAAGCAACGTATACAAAAACCTTTTACAGCGGTTATAGCGCTGCAAAAATATTTATAAAACGTTCTTCGAGTGTGGAGGGCGCTTGTTTTAGCTTTAGATTTTATTGGTTAAAGTGAGTAATTTTGTGTGCTGATGTTTTTGTGTATGATGAGCAATATATATACATATCTGTCAAATGCCGGTCATGTGCATTTGATACATGAGTTCGTCAGAGTTGGTCAAATACGTACCCGATTTTTGACAAATTTTTTTTTGTTCTTGTTTTTTACCATAGATTAAAGGATTTTGGATGGAATGACAACCGCCGCATACACATGTTAGATGTGTTTGACTACGTCATTGGCCAAAGTCCAGAAAAGTCGTGTAAAGATCAGATTGATATAAAAATCTTTAGTACATTTTTGGTTCGGTAAACATTGTACTTTCACCGAGGACACGTAATAGCTCATTATTCTTATTGATCTCAAAAGAATCACGTGATTTATACGTATAATTTATCGTAATTAATACTAACACGAAAATTTAGCTAAACTGCTAAAACAAAATTTTAAGTTACAACATAATAAACTAATTTTGATACAATGGATTTTGTGTTTTTTTTTTTTTTTGGTATAGTAGATAATATATTGCATAGTTCAAGTTTATAATATATTAGTTATGTAAGTAAAGTATTTGTGCTAAACTTGTTATTGTCTTACTTTTTTTTGTATTTTTATGTGCATATTGTATTTGCCTATAATTGTTTGTTACATTTATTTTATTTTCATACTTTGTATTTTTATTGTTATGAGTTAATGTAAACAAACGTTGGCAGACATAATAAATAAAAAAAAATTGATACAAAAATAGTCCTACTCCACTGTAGTGAGCTAACGCCGAACCGAGCAATAGTGCAGAAGGGTTGTCCGACCATTGTTTATACAAAGTATGGAATAATATAATCAGAAGTGAAGAAATAGGAATCCGGCGAAAAACCAACACTGGCCGCCGAAAATTTGCTTAGGCCAGCGGAATAAGTGGAGGGTTGATACCAGCCCAGACGGGTCCATTGTCTGGGCCCGTATGGAGATTAAACCTTTATCTCGTCTATGTGTGAGTATGAGATACACTGAAGTATCTGCCGGATGGTTGATTTTGTTTAATTTATTTTATAGTAATTTTGATTCATTAGATTTTTGTGGACTTAATTTCAAAGGTTGATGCTGTATTGTAGTAAAGTTGTAAATAGCCAACTTAATGGCCTTTTTTGGGCTGCATACCGCTGAAAATTAGACGTTCGGTACAACCATTTACAAGACTAGTCGGCCACGCACATACGTTCACAAGAAGCGTAACCACAAACATACACAACATGCTCATAAGAAATGATAAATAAATCTTAATCGTCATAAAAAGCAAAAACATTTTGTTCACAAAATTTTCTGAAATAAAGTTCCTGTTGGTTTAGACTAGATATAATTTTTAGTAGCAAATTATAATAAAACCTTATTACTCAACTTGATATCCTCCTAAGTAAGCAGTAGAACGCGCGCACAATCGATGGAATTTAATTTAACAAAACAAATGACAATCAAGTCCTGATGAAGACATTCTTTTTATTTTCATAATTCTCCCAATTCAGCCAGCAATTTACCTTTTCTCATTTGGAGCGTGTGCAGCTGTCGCCGAATTTATTAAGACGCACCTGTCAATCTTCGGCGCAATGTCGAATTTTTATTTGCAAAGCCCTCTCCCGATTTGGAGTGTTTGGTATCGGCCCGTCATTTTGAGATTTTAACGTATTTGCTTAGGACCCTGGTGGAAGGTGATTTTTGCAATTGGAAAAATTCATTTGTCTTAAGCGATTTTGTTTTTTGTTTTGTTTCTAAACTTGAAAGGCTATTTCACTGGAAAGGAGTATGCATAGATTTTAATGATTCATTATGTTAAGATAACTTGGAGGTATAGATCGTAGTGCAATATATTTTATTTGATACAAGCAAAAGTAATTTTCCCAATACTTTTTATTTAAACAGCCCTCAAATTCCTTAAAGGGTTTGTCCCCTCTATGCCGACTGTTTTACGACTAAAAGTCATACGCTCGACTTATTCAAAGTGATTTAAATTATCTGCAAAATTTGAATCATTCTATAACACTAACTAAACTAAAGATAGCAACTCAACCAAGAGTAGAAATAAAGACGCCGGTAGAACAACAGAAGACCAATCCTAAACAAACAATTTCAGAATTGCGAATGCTCCTCAAAAGGGACCACACTTCGATTTTCGATTTGCGCCCACTACATTAATTCGGGGTGTTCATTAAAAATGCCATCAAGTCGGCCGTTAACGAAGTGGTGCGCAATTAAAGTCGCCGCTGACGTCACATCCTGCTGAGTGCTCCTCGAGGACCTCTTTGAGATGGGAGGACACCTTGAGATTGAAAAATTACTGATCGATACCGTCTTGAAGGTCCAGAGAGGTGTATATCAAATGATTATATTTTTGAGTTAGAGTTTTGAAATTGGCATTATGAATTAATATCTTAACCAATGATGAATGCAAGTCTGATGTATTGACGATATTGCAGGACGTTGTAAGTTTGGGTGACGATTTACTAGAAGCGACAGCCAGTGATTATTTCAGAAGAATAAGTCCCGGAATACATTAACCCAAATCCACAAATTAATTTCCAAACACTTTCATAATTTACCTGATGTTCTAATACAATATGATGAATCAGTTACTTTGAAGATTATAATAGCAATTTCACTTGACGATGTTTCATCGTCTCTTATACCTAAAAAAATATTATATATTCGAAAACTACACTTTACAGTGTCATACTTCATATTATTTTGAGGCGTCATGTACTCCATGCAAAAAATTCGAAGACAAAAAATCGAAGTCCATCCCATTATCCCAATCTTCGTTATTAACGTGTCAAAATCTTATTATTGTCGCCCGCATAAGAACATTAGGGGCTGGAGATAAAACAGGCGGCCATTAGCAAAGCTCTTGGTAAAACGTCGATGGTATCGCGCGCGTCGAGGTGGCAACAGTAATCTTATTTTTTTTACTTGCAGTCAATCAGTAGAGAAATGAGCCTGATGGCATAATTGTCAAAGGAAACTTGGGGTCCTTAATTTGTTTTAGGCGAGACTGCAATATGTTACTTTACAAATCACTAATTGAGACTAAGGGTCTATTGCACAAACTAACTTTGCCCATAACATGCATTAGCAATGTCAAATACATCTCAAGTGTATGGCGATGACATTGTCAAAGTTATAGGCAAAATTACTTTGTGCAATTGAGCCTAAAAATAGTCTATACATTTTGAGGATACCTGCCCTATTTGGAGATAAGTCCTAAGAGTTTCTAAAGTATGTTAATTCATTAATGCGTATTAGGCCCACGTGGTATGTTAAGGTCTAAATCTTAGACCACGCACGTTTGTAGCAAAGGTATGTATATATGTGAAAACAGTTGTTTTATTTTTCAAAATTTCGTAATATTATTTTATTTAATAATCGCATCTTAAATCTTCTAAAGGACAGAAAAAAATATACTTTTCATACAATCATGTATTTTAATTTCGTTCTTGGTTAGCACAAATTTATTTAACGCTATTAATGAAGTACTTTATAGTCGTCTGCAAACAATACAGCTAATGTAACTGACGCTTAATGTATCGAGTATGGAAACATCCTAATGTTGATTGGCTTCACCACGTATTTTGCGCACTTTCAATAGAATTTTTGTCTTATGACTATCGCTATAAGGCTTATATTCAAAATACAGGTAAAATAACTGTGGTTATCGAATCTCGACGCCAGTCGGATTTATATCGAGTGACGAAGATTTATGTGTTTCTTGTCGTGTAGGGATCTTTTGAAGAAAGAAGCGGTAATTTTTAAATCAAGAATAGATGTTCCATTTCGATTCGATATAAAACAAAACACGCATGAAAGAAGATTACATTCCTTATTTAAAAAAAACAACCTAAAGCTTTTTTAGAGAGAGATTTATGAATGGCTGACTGGTTTAAATTAAAAATAAAGTGCTACTCTAAACCGTCAGGTTTTATTTAAATGTGTCAACCTTTAAATAAAATATATAAAAAAATATATTTCAAAATTGGAATTCGAAACATACATTCGGAATACTTTCTGATTTTGTGTTAGTTAATGCTATGACAATACTTTGTCATAATGCCATAGTAGGTACTATCTTCACTACCGCGGGATATTGCACGTGAATCTATAAAAAGTATTTATTAAGGGTAAAGACTCAAATTTTTTACAATTCGTTTCAGTATAAAGTGTTTTGTCAAGCGTACAAACTGAGGGTGGCGGGATCGCGGATACCGAAGGTGTCTCAATCAGCATAAAACAAAAGAAATCAATAGCATCCCCTCGCGAGGCGGCTGACAAAGAGCAAAGATTTCTTTTCACAATTAACCACCCCGCGGGTGTTGGGGGGATGATAAACCAGACCGATTTTAGCTTTGACGATTTATACCCATTCTGAAATGTATTGAAGGCTTAAAGTGCCTATTGATTAGTGAATATTTTTAACCACAAGTAAGGAGAGGATATGAGATGAAAACGGAACATTAATTGCGATTTCCAATATATACATACAATTACGCCTTTACATTCAAAGGTGTAAGCTGAGGTACCATTACTACCATCCAATTTTCATCGAGCTTATTTCCGCCCCAAGATGTGATGAAGGTCGAGTCTTTTGTCGCGCCGGGCAAATTATATAAAATTTCTCAAAACAAAAATTCGGACATATTTATTAGTCTACCTGACTTTAATCCAGAACCTCATTGTCCAACACGCTGCTACTGGGCCAAAGACGCAACGATACCAATGCACATTGTAACTAAGTAAACAAAATACATTGTTTATTAATGCACTCCCAAAAATAAAAAAAATCACCGATGCATAAGCGGAAAGTGGTCGGTACGTCCAAATGGAATTCGCATCGTCTTTTTTCCAATTCTCAAACGTAATCCGACAATCAAGCGAGTTTACATCTGGATCAAAGTCTAACGTGCTCCGGTGGTGGACAGTTCGTGTCTATGAATATTTACAATTTGCAGAAACACCATTCCTAAAACCCGCTTATTTACACTGCGGGAAGATAATTGAAATGAATATCTTGTTAAAATAAATCCGCAGACTTTGTTCCGACGCACCGGTCGCCTAGGAAGCAGCTTTTATCTCGGAAACTCTGTTTCAATATTTAATAATCCGTCGGTAACGAGCTCCGGTGTTCCGCTGAAAAGTTTAAATGGGCAGACGTGTGTACAGTTAGCAGATTATCCCTTGTATTCAAGGTATGTCGAGTTAGCGATTTTGAACATTAATGCTACTTTAACGTTTTTATTTTCAGAGTATTATTCATTGTAATGTATTTATACTGAGATTTATATAAAATATATACTTAATTACACTGAGTAAAATGATAATTTCTTCCTATTATTTATGTAATTATGACTGTTTTATCGCCTAATAATAGGTTAGTAGGACGCTCGTTAAAGAAGCAGAATATTATGAGGATATTTATTTAGTCATTCAAATAATAATGAATACTTTTGATACTAAAATCTTGCTAGACTTCTCAAAAGTGTTGACACAAAACAAAAAAAAAATCATGTATTTTAAGTGCTCAAAATATAATCCGTAATATACACATATTTTATACAGAAGCAGTGCATCTCATTGAAAGATTATGTTTCCCCCGTTTCTAAGGGCGGGTCAAGCAAATTTGACGAGAGATTAATGTAATGTCCATCAGGATCGCTTGTTTGTCTTTCTACTAATGGCCCGTTCCTCGTATGTACCGCTTTAATTAATGCCGGATGTTAAATATACCCGTTCGATTTGTAGATTATATTTGTTAGACAATGAATGTTTCGACTGTTATGGATATTGACTAGTACATTTAAGTTTGCTGCTCAGTAAGGTTACATTTAAATTAAATTATTCTAGTGTCCATTAATTAGCCGAGATTTTAAATTAACGTCTAAGACATACGACTTGAATTTTTGAGGGTAAATTGATAAAGCAACAAAAATACTGTGGCGAAAGTAACGAAAAAAGAAATACAGTTACTACGTGAGACGTCATTGGTATCACTTTTGATTGGGAACAGGTTGTTAAATATTTTATCGTTGGTCGTCGATAAAACCACAAAACAAAAAAATACACACTATTTGAATGAAATCAATACAGAATATCGATACGTGTGATTAGGAGCGCAGAAGCAGACAGAGGTCAGCAATAAAGTGACCGTCGTCACGCGACGCGTCAGCCTGACCGCGGGCCGGCCGCGACGACGTCACCCCATCGTGCCCTCGTTTTGCACACCACGCGATTTTATTGACTCTTGCGGTCTCTGCGCTCCTGGTACTTTTCGTGTGATTGAAAGTGAAAACGAAATGGAATTTGCGAAGTTATTTAATTCGCTTATTGTTTGACAACTAAAATGTTATTCCCATATTATTAATGCTAACTTTTGCTGTAAATAGAATTATATCAAAATCGTATAGCGAATTGTCACGCATACGTGAGATAGAAGACTGAGCTTAGTCTAAAGGCTAAGGTTAGGCTTTTCAAAATAATCACCAATAACGTCGTCCATTTCATACAGTTCCTATTCCCGTTTCGCAGTAAAACAAAGATGTGAAATGTAAATGAACACCTCCCAAAACGAAGGATGTTAGAAAGTTATAAATACGGTTCATACGTCAAAGTCGCCTGCATCTGGACACCGGCTATTCAGACGAGGGGTGCAAATAATTGTGCCGGGTCACATCTTGCACCTTACACTCATGTGTCTTTACTTTAAAATTTCAAGAATAATAAATGAGATGTGTCCCCGGAAATAGGGAAATAAAATTACGTGATTATGCATAACAAGGATTAAGTAAATTATGTAAAGTGCCAAGAAATTGTAACACAATAATATATTAAACACTAATATTCATTTTGGATTTTCCAATAAATATTTAACGATATCTACTTATCTCATAAATAAGTTATTTTTTATTACTGAAATATAATAAATAATGATTTTAGGAAACAATAGCCCTAATATACCAACATTCATCACATAAAACAAATACAATTCGCTAATACTATCTTCTTCTTTCAAATAAAATGGCTCAAACACTACTAGACAGTAGACACAGAATAGCATTATAGTCGAACGCCAATAAATTCTATCGAGTTAATCGCAAAGGTATTTAAAAAAAGCAGACACAAGGGAGCAGAGTTGTCACATTCCCTCAACGCTCCCTTTGTGACGTGCCATAAAACGCAAATTCGACAATAAAAAGAACGCCCCGACAAAACAACCTTCCTGGACACTGGCTCAATACAATACCCGCCATTCACAGCAGATTATTGTATTTTTCCACCACTCGAAATATTTAAGAAAGGTATTAATGAATCTTAGGATGCGGCTTTAAACCATTTTGAACTTTAAAGTAATGTATAATGGGTTGTTTTAGATGAAATGCGTCAAGATAGGTTCGACAATGAACATCCTAATTAGCTGTCAGGGCTGTAGACTTCAGTGGCGACGCACGTCCGTTTGTCTGTCCCAGAAATGCGAATAATTCATAAGGATATCTCCGGAGATTCCTTTCGTTTTGTTGGTTTCAGCTGAATGCCAGTTACTTGTTCTATTCGTACGTTTTTTCTTCACTATTGTAACACGTCGTGGCTCCCTTGGAGCCTTTTGTAACATGGTAAGGAAATGAATAATTTTCACTATGCGTTTTTGTTCAAACTTGAACGGTTTTTATTTTTAATGTTATTCCAAAGGATTATGAGGATTTACCTTGCTCTGTTTGTTTGTTGTATGTAGAAATTGGTATTCGATGTCAATAATAATAGTAAATTGTTTTAAAATGTTCAACCGGTTTTAAAAGCAATCCTGGTCTTAAAATTCGCAATGAAAAAACCTTAAACAGTAAATTCCGGACAAAATAGCCATTCTACTTTTCTTCACTTTCACCAACCAAAAAGGATTAAATGAGCAATATTTTTCCGCGCTGATTAACACACGAACTAAAGTCAGAATAAATCAGCCGAGCGAACTACGGTAACGCATTCGAAAACAATTACGAGGGTGATATTTTGGGTGGCTGCCTAATTGCTATGAGATTTGCAAGTGTTTCTAATTGCGTTGAAATTTGCGAAATCAACGCGATCAGTCACAACGCCATCAGGTTAATTAAAACATTTATCTCGCAAATTGTACACGTATAGTATGAAAATATCAGAACAGTAAGATTAGATACTTATAATTATCTTAACAATGATTTATTCATTTTCTGTGTTACTAGAAGTCATTATATAAACTGCGGGAACAGTTGCATTAGTAACGGTAATATGTCTTAAAAATGCTAGATAATCTATGCTGTACTTTTGAATCTTTCTTAAGTTAACCAATTCACATGTTAATACTGTGTAATAAAAAACGAATAGTAGTACGATATTTCCTGTCGACTTTCCGAGTTCCACTTTTCCATACATCGTTCTTAAGGAAGGTAATGCAGTTGTAGCGGTAATTCCTGTTTAGAAAAATCTATTGAAACGTCCGCTCAATAAATAGCTTCTACCAAATGTCCAAAATTTTAACACTTATGATACATGATTCTACATATATTTTGCAATAAATTTCATAATACGAATACCTAAATTGGGATGTGTCTCAAAAATACTAATATCAAGAACAATTACACTCCAAAATTCAGCCAGTATCAAAACACCTCGTTCCATTTATCCAAACATTACGACATGCTCCTCGAATTCATTGCATTTTTTCCAAAAAGGTTCATTTTCATTAACGCCATCGGCTCACATATTTGTCATAACCTGTCGGTGTCGCCGAACCCAGGGCCTTGCGAGTGCTCCTTTTTCACGCATTTTTAATTTACGTTGTTCCGTCCCGTCCTTCGTAGGCGTTGCATAATTGCCATTCGTTTTATTGGTATCCTAACACCCTCGAATTGTGAAAGTGTTACTTCGGTGACGCGATGTAAAATGGAGCGAAAAATTGTGAATTATGACGTCATCAGTTGTATTTTTTCGATTTTTGTTTATACGTGTTAATTACAATATTGAAGTTGAGTTAATTGATAACCGAATATGAACCTAAGGCGTAAAAATGTCACATATTATATTTTTAATTTGTATAGCGAGAAACAACGAATATAATGACTGCAAAATTATATTTATAAACCCTAATGATATTGACATATACAATAAATAAGTTAATTAATAAAACACCTCAAGTCACAAATAAATTCAAACCTATTGTACCACAAATCAAATAAACGGCCTCCGATTTATAATCAAATATTCTTTCGCTCAATGGAGATTCATACTCGGAGTCTAGACGAGTTTCACCAGACTAATGTAAACGTGCTACATATTTAAACCCGACTGCCTCGTTTATAATCGCGGGTGAATTTTTGAATTTCGATTCGATATTCTAAATTTGAATTGTGCCGAGACTGAATAAAAAAAATGCGATTGATTGTGGTTTTCTAGCCAGGTTTAAAAAGTTTTATTAATTCGCAATATGTGATAAATTCGGGTTCTAAAAGTAACCAAGTTTAAACAAGTCAACTTTAAAACTTGCGAAAAAATGATTTAATTATTTTCAGATTAATGAATGTTTTTACGAAAGTTTTATTTAATTGTTGGAAATAATTTATTACTTTAGTATAACGAGTACGATAAAGTCTGTGGCAATTAATAAGTGAAATGAAACGTAAAATTGTTCAGGTAGTAAACAGTAGCTCATTAAATCTTTCGACAATGCATCAACGAAATACTCCCGTAGACAGCGAGCCTTCAGCTAAATTGCTTCCAACCATGCATAAATATCTATCAGCCGGTACAAGATTAATATTTTTATACATCTCAGAACAAATTGCTACAGACTCGACAAACAAGGGGTTGTGGGCTAATGTTAAATTGAGATTTCGCTTTTGTTTCCTTTGCATGTAAACGAAAATAATGATCACCCTTTTTAAATTTCATAACGCGTGTTTCCGCGTCCCCTAAGAGACGGAGGCGATAGGTGCGAAATGATATAGCTCCGATGGTCCGATGTCAGACAATAGGTAGTATTCATACGAGTTGGGCGCGTTGAATGCAAACTGCCTAATTATACAATCGCCAAGATGGCGGCTTCTCGTTCAAGTCGTACTTTTAACTTGCTTCAGGTATTCACGGCTCGTTGAACTTTTCGTAAGATGTTTGTAAGATTGCGATGCGGGGAATGCGATGTTTTTTATGTTTTAGGCGATTAGCAGATGCAAAAAATGTTTAGTCTTGTGTACTGGAATATCTCGAACTACTAATGAGAACAGAAATACAATTATTATTATCAAATGCAATTATGGCTTTCCGATGTTATTATGGGATCATTACAATAAAAGTCAACTCTTCCAGTATTAATTCAATTTTACCAGATGAGTTTGGTGGTCTGAGCAGAGTTAAAAATAATAATATAGAAATATAGGAAATTAAATAAACAAAGGCCCTGGCAAGCTTGCATTCATTTTAAACCAACGATGGGCGTCAAAGAAAACACCCAACCAATCCAAACTTACTTACAAATTCAAACAACAAAAGTCAAACTTCAATTAAACTTATGTTTATCGCAATCAATAAATCGAAAGTATCTTAAGGTGAGGCAAATGCGTTTCCTCTCCAAACTTAAGCTTCTCTTAACTTAATGGCGTTTCATTATATCGTTAGATAGGCTTAGGCCGGCCGTGAGTTATGGTTATTTGAATTGTGCGAAACAAAATAAATTTAGTGAACGTGCGCTATGCCGTTCTGCTCTTTGCATTTTTGAGTGCTTATTTCGAGCGGGATAAAAGTTTGCGTTATTTATGGGCCGCCTCTAAGATTTAATGTGAAGTCAAACAGCGATAATGCGAATCCAGAGTGAATATTTTTGCCGAATGCGACACACCCTGTTTGCTCACTCTTGGAATTTTAAATAGAGTGGGTTTGCGTTGTTGGTGACTTTTGTGTTAGTGTTTTGAGATAATTATGTGTGTGGGCAATATAATATTATGGCGTGGTCATTGTTTCGTAGACAACCATTAAAAATGAATTTTATGGATTCTCTTATTTTAGTCCCGTGAATAAATATTAAGGAATCAGTTGTAAGTCATATATCTAAGTAAATCATATATCTTTATGTTCTATTGGTCGTAATGTTAAATTGGAAATAAGAAAACAAAATTGTGTACCTAACTCTATTTTTTGATTATTAACGTTGCCAAAAAACTCACCTTGACAGTAACCTTTTATTTCCATTATTCTATTTATAAATACAACCATATTATAAACATCATTAACATAAAACACGATTCTCAAAACAGCTAATACAGTTCATTTCCCGGGTCCGGTAACATTGCTTTATTGTCCATGAGCCGCGCATCAGTACGCAAACTATTATTACCCCAGAGATTCCGCTTCTATCCTGTTACTCGAGCCATTTAGCGTAATACGCGGTTTGGGCGGATTGACAGCTTGGCTTTTGTGTTACAAGTGATAAGCGACAGCGTGTATTAAATAATTTGAAGATATAATGTCGCGTTGCAGGGAACGAGTTTCACGGTGACTGCTTGGCAGACTAGGCTTAGATAGTAGCATATCAATGAATGGATGGAAAGTCTATGGTATGTAAGTTATGGAATGTTTTTTGACACTAATAGAACGCATAGTAGTTCGCCATGTAAACACATGATTACGAAAATTCTGTAATGCCAAAGCTGCCTCGAATGATTATATTTAGGGTAAATAAATTAGGCATGATTATTCCTATTTTATATTGGTTGAAGGTTTTTAAAAACTTTTATTCATTAATGAACCCAAAATTCATAATTATCAATTCTAATATTTTAACATTTAACCTACTACGCGAATAAAAACTTGTTAATTAAATAACGTATAACACAATAAATGTAAATGTAAACGTCAGTGTAAATGCACTGTTGTGTTCTGGTTTGACGGACGTTGTAGCCAGAGTAACTACTGGACACAATGACACTTTACATCTTATGTCTCAGGATGGCGAGCGCAGTGGAATGTCAAGCATTGCTTTGTAATTCATGGTGTTGTTTGGGTTTGCTACTGTCCATGAGCGGTCGTATCGCTTACCGTCATGTGAAAGACATGCTTGTCTCGCCATTCAACGGATTTTAATAAAAAGGAAGATGACGGAATATTACATTAATGCAAGTATTTAGATTTTCGGAGTATTAGTACATATAGATTAGACGTTATAATTTTCATTGTTATATTGCAAAAGGTAAAACAAGCGTTCGCTTTTCACTTGTACTATCGTCTCATATTACTTAGCATTGTTCCGCGCTCTACCTTAATCTTACTATTACTTAAATTGTCCCTGTTAACTGTAGTTACAAACGTGATTACTTTACACAATTGTTTCATTAATCCATATTCGCAAAAGCCGAAACCGAAGCCAAAGCCCCCTTTCGCAATTTTATATTTAAGGTAAACTAGTTTTTTTTAGTGATACGGTGAGCTTCAGTGCTCGATATTAATTCATTGCGAGCCATTTTAATCCTAATTGACAAGAGTTGCAGTGGAGAATTCGGTAGCGGGATAGTCTCTTAAAATATTTCGATGAATAAAACGAATTAATATGTTATATCCAGACATATTAATAAAGTAATATCCCTAAATTAATAACAAGTTCCGAAAACCGAGTTAAGCCGCCCATAACCTAGATTTATGAGTGGATAATGACTCCATAACTGGTACAGTCGAGAACAAGACATGTTAGGGTCGGAACGGCCGCTTGTATCAAAAAGGTCGGATTAGTACCCTGTAAAATTTGTTAAAGAGGTACGGGGCCTCGGGCTGGGTTGAAACGGCCAGTACAACTTGACCCATTGGGAATAGAGACTTTGAATCTCGAGCATCTATATTTTGATATATCAAGAGGGGCAGGGGAGGTCTTTTAAAGATGGTGGTTGAGAGCATGTATAAGTAAAGTACAACGGGCCGACTGAAATCCTCAACTATCTCCCACTCGCAGACACAAACACTATAATCCCCGATAAAGCCCGCACATTTACATTCAATTCTAATTTGGAAACCACTCCTACTTGGGCTCTGATTGCCCGGTAGTCGACGTTGATTAAAATGCCTTTTATGTGGGATAACCATTAAGATATATGTGTTGTGAAACGTTCGTTGAATTGTACTGTTGATTTGACTGGTTTATGTAGGCTATTGTTTTATGAAATCAGATTGGACTGAGTAGAACCTTGAATAGTGTTTTTTCAATTTGACACAATTAAAATTAAATAAATTTATGATCAAATTGTAAACTATAACTAATTTGATTTGATTCAGGTAGCGTAATTCACAATGGAAGTAATTCGTTTAAAGAAGGTGCTCAGTATATGAATAATTATACATAAACACAGCTAAGAACACTGAACGAAAAGAAAAATACTTAATATGTAAAGTCATGACCTATATTAATTGAGTATGCGATTAAGAAGAACCAGAGTCGTATGCTTTCCGGAACAAAAAAAAAGAAAAAATAATCTTATTAAGTACACAAATTCTCAGCATTTTTAATATAACCAGATGATCTCACAGGTAACAACCCACATAAACTCAAGAAACTCGGCTCAAACTGAAAAGAACCATTAAATTGCTTTATACAAGCCAGTATACATAAAATTAAATATTTCAAAGGCAAAGGGCACTTAATTGAGTTTGTTCAGGACAAAACAAAGAGCGTGGAAACTTTTTAAATTGAGTGTCCGCGAAGTGTTGGCGACATGTTGATCTTTTCAACTGCGCTACTCAGAGGCTACCTGTCCCGGGGTATATTTTCTTTGGAGGAAGGTTGAATAAGTTTGAATAGTGTTTGGGGTTGGGTAAACTAACTTGTCTTTATTTCTGAGTAGGTGTATTTTGTTTATTTCTTGGCATAAGCACGATAAATTAAGAAATTTTCTGATGGGGAGTAATAACACGTTAAAATTGGTTGGGTTGTCCTTATAGGATAATTATTATGGGCGTTTGTTTGCGACTTAATATTTTAACTTAGATAGGTTTTTTCCGAAGTCCTGGAAATATAAAAAAGTTGAGTTAAGCTCTAGGGCTATTTCTAAAAATGTACAGACACCCCCTATAAAACAGAAATATTTTTATTTATAAAAATAACTCAAATTGCGCCCACATTACGATTCCACAAAAACCGTCGATCAAAAACAAACAATAAACATCGTAGAGTACACAAATACAGAAAGTTTTTTACTACCGATATTTCTATTACACCTATGATAAAATGTTACGATTGCGCACGGGGACGTGTGGAGATATTTTGTATCTATTTTATTTACAAACTTCGCCTATATCGATACTATATTACAGAAAAAGCAATTCCAACCGTCGTTCAACTTATAGCCAAAATAAAAGGAGAGGGAACATCGGCCAAATATTTTCCCGCTTTTGTTAACTCCGATAAAAAATTGCGACTCGGCGAAATATCAACAATTAAATTAATTGATTAGCTTAAGGCTTCGACTAAAAACAAGCCTCAAGAAAAGCAAAGTAAGAAAGATTTATTTTACTTTTCAGTAGCAATTAATGGGGAAAGTGAAAAATCCTTTCGAAGTTTCCAGAACGTCGTATCCGTCGCTTATTCTTCCTTTAACTTTGCAATTTTTTCTTTCGACAAAGTTTTTATTCTACCCCTTTCGGTGGCAATCAGGCAATTGTTATAGCACCCAAGAGTCTTCGTCATAGATCAGGAGATTTGTATATTTGTTATTACAATATTTTCAGGTATTTTCCTTGATTTGATGCAATTTTACTTTGGTTACCAAATAATTAATTCTACATAATGATATTATTGAAAATTGATATGCCATTTCCAGCTGTCCCTTTTTGTGTCACGGAATTGATTTTATTCAATTTAATAAGAATAATTGTTTACGCATCATAATCTTAATTTATTTCCACAACTTGGAAACTTTCATACAGTTAACGTAATTCCTCAAATCTTTAAGAGTAAGCAACGAGTAACCCTGCATACAAATCACGTAATAATAACGGGTGGCAAATACAATTAGGTTAATGAATGAATTAAGACCGGGCAAGTTTCTTTATCTTGTTATTAATTTGTCTAAGGCGGTGCGCCCAGACGTCTTACAAATGAGACCGCGGCTAATATTTGTACAGAATAACGGGTTTATTTCGCTAATGTAACTTTGGTGTTTTAGAAGTTTTAGAGTGTGTAATTAACTTTATTTTTTTAATATGGTGTTAGAGGTGTCTGGTCCGGTTGAGCTAAAACTATTTGATTATATCGTCACATTAGTCCCATTACTTTCGATATTAAGTATGTGTTTTTTTATTCTTTCATGACGTACTAGCAATGAAAAACGTATTAAAGTCGTTGCTTGATAAGTTGCTTAAAATTAGCCAAAATGATAAAAATATGTAAAATCATATTCTTGATATTATATTTTTTTTATTTCTTATGGTAATTTTATTTGTGAGTAGCTATTAGTAATCTTTGAAATTTTATGTCATCTTACAAGACATTTGCTACCTTTTTTTGTCAATTCACTAATTTTAAATGAATAAATAAATTTTGCTCGGTTCCCAAAATACAGGCTTGTCTAGTTTGAGGCCAGTAGGTTTATGAATGATAGTACATGATCTCTATTTGATAGGAATAAAAATATTATATTATTGCTGCCTCGACTGCCTCGGTGGCGTAGTGGTACTACGGTATGATAGCAAAGCTGAGGTCTCGGGTTCGAATCCCAGGTCGGGCAAAGTGATATTGGATTTTTCTATTCATTATCAGCCCGGAGTCAGGAATTTGTGCCCGATATGGCGATAGGCTCGCCCCCTATCACATCGTGGGACGGAATATACAAGGCGAAACGTGGGTGTTCTGGTAGCACCTCTGCCTACCCTTTCTGGGGAAAAAGGCGTGTGTTTATGTATGTATGTATATTATCACTGCGCTCACAACACGAGATCAATATTACTTGACGTCATTCACTTCGACCGTTGATTCTTAATGATTTTGTCATAAAAAAATTTGAATATTTTGCGACACACGCCACACGTCTCGAGGCGTTAACAAATGCTCATAAAGAATATAACATTAATCAGGGTCAGGAAGCAGTATGATTTGAATATAAAGCGCGAGGTGCGAGTGTGTGAGAGAGAGTGAGGCCGTCATTAGTCATAAAGGAGAGCCCGCTCGCAGTCAGGACGTGAGATGAACGCAGATGCTGTAAGGGCGAACGTACAAGAGTAAAAGTGTTTTTCTTGTAATATTTAGTTGTGTGGTCATTTTTTTTCATGATTATAAAAATAAAGATGCAGTTTCAGTAGGTATTTGGTTATATGGCGTATAAATATTGGTGAATATTTCTCTCATTTCAATTTGATTTCGTATTAGTTGTTTCAGCACTGGAGAAACAGAAGTTTTGCTATATAGATCATGTACGTTTATTTTTTTTGTAATTGACATTTAAAAGCCCGAAACTGCGTGCCTACGATCCAATTGTAGAAATTCATAGGCGGCGATCATGACTCACCATTAGCTAAGAAGATTGCCAGACCAATGCAAAATATAAAATCATTCAAAATGCGTAACTTTGTTTTGTTACTTCTATATGTAAATCAACTATATTCTGCTTATAATAAAAAAAAAATAACGCCTTATTACGCAGAGTTGCGAGTGTGTACAGAGCCTAACCGTGTGTAAAGTGCAAAGCGTCTTATCGAGAAGGCGGACATGTGCATTTAGGCGAAAATGGGCCGCACGTGGTGACTCCGCAGCCACTTTTGTTTTCTCCACATTCTGTAAGAAAATCATGATAATTTATTTTTTACAGTTTATCGTAGAAAGCTTGGAAGCTATCGCAATTTGGTATTGGAAAAATACCGCGTGATAATAATACCTAGATGACTGAATCGCAACCAATAATGCCCGCTTGGCGTAAGGATTTTAATGGAACTATGGTTCGAAAAGGACATTAAATTCTTTTCTAATATAATACGATGGGACGTTTGAATCCAGAAACGAACGTATACCATTAGAAATAATTAGAAAATATGCATTATGAAATTCATTATTCACATACGATCGAATAGCTCAGAAATACATCTTGACTAATCAATACGTAAAAAATATGTAAAAGCATTTTTATTTTTGCGCATTGAACCAAAAGCTACACGTAACTACAGCACGTATTGAACCTTAAAAATAAAAATAAGAAATACCCAACGCACGATAAAATGAAAACTGTAAATAAAATGGCACCCTTCTATAACTGGATTAGGTAGAGGAGGCGACAATTGAAACGTCGCGCCGGACCGACGGATTTAAATATACGTTTCCGCAACGCTGGTCACGTTATTTAGATGATATACCAATTTGTTCGCATCCCGATGTATTCTGTTACTGTCCCGAGGGATCAGCTTATGGACTTTGACACTTCAAAGTTGATTTTTCTGACTCGTGGAGATGCGCTGTTTTTTAGAAGAGAAGGCAATTGAAGCAAAGGTTTATTTGAGACTTATAGCATTCAACTCTTTTAATATACATCTCTAAGTCTAAAGAAATTTTGTGTTCCGTGCCGATATTGAAAGAATGTGTAGGTATGTTTAAAGATTTATTCAGTACGTTGATGGAAGCCATGGTAGTAAGTGGCATAAATAGTAAGCCGCAGCGTTGGTCTAGTATGGCTTGGTGAACATTACCTTTGCAATTTCTTGTAGAATCCTTAGCTACGCAACTTTAATCATGACCCATCCGTCAACGATAAGTGAGTAATAGTTAGTCAACTGGGAGTATAACTTTGAAAACTTCTTTGAGGACGACTTTGCTATCTCCTTGGCAGTCTGATATGTCTACTTGATATTTTGGTACTTAATCAAATTCTTTACATATATTTTAAAATTATAAAGGATTTAAATCAGTGTAATATCAAATTGCGGCCAATAAACACCCTAAACCGAATCTTGCGAAATTTTGATTACCGTAAAATTGTTACTTATTCTCAAATAAAAATGGCGGGGAAAAAATTCGCTGATGTCGATATTGTTATGGCGGGTTTATGTCGAAAATTGGGGGTACGGTTATTGCATGTCATTAGGAATTATGGGCTTCCGAGGTAGGCGGGAGAAATTTGTCGCTGAGGTGACGCGGACGGTTTTTTTCGATAATGTAATTATTGGAAATTTATTCCTTACCTCCCACGACAGTTTTTTGCCAATAACGTCTTAAGTGGTGTTTGTAAACAATTCGTCTCACTTATGACGGGTATTGATACGGCACTTATTTTGATCGATGTGCCGAGTGTGCTGCGAGGTTCAATTTGAATGTTTAATGTTGTTTTAGATCGGTTTCCGATTTTTATTAGTTACATCAGCAGTTAAAGTGTTGACCAATGTCCAGTGTCTTAATTTACATAGCTCCTTTGGCACGCCGCGATAATTCATTTTTCTGAAATGAACAGCTTTAGTGTCCATTTATTTAGCTCAAGGTATGATTGGGTCGATAAACTTACGATTGACCGCCGGCCTGTTATGAAATTCTACGTGAATTTTAAATTTGATATTACAAATATTAAAAATAGCTATAATAAATAGCAAATATTAACGACAAATCGTGAATAAATTCAAACTCTCAACGCCCATAACAACCCGATCTAACTCACATCCAACGATACAGTAAAGTATTCTCAACAAACAACTCAAAAAATTATGCCGCGTACGTGCTCCCGTGTCCCATAAAACAGCACCGGGACTTATTTCATATAGTTACGGGCCCATAAAGCATAAAAGGCATTCAAATGTGATGTTATTTTGCCGCCAACACGGGGTAATTTATTTTGGTGCGATTCATAATTTTCTTTTATTCACTTTATGTTGATTTTCCTTGGAGTAAGTGAGTGCGTAGCGGCAACGATAATATTATTTCAACGGCCCCATGCATCACCGTGCTCCGGTGCCTTCCAATGTTTTATTTCTTCGTTAAGTTTGTTATTATTGCGCGTGTAGTGTTATGTCTTTATATTAACGTGATGTAATTATGTTCTCCAAGTCGGGTGTACGGAGGACTCGAATGTCAAGTGTGTTTGTAAGCACTTGTGTAAATGTTCTTTTTAAAGATGTCGGACTGAAGTTTTCAATTGTTTTATGACGTGGTAATAAAGTTATTGTGTACTAAGAGTTATGAATTTCAGACATAGTATTAATAGCACTTAGGATGCAATAGACAAAAACACTCCTAAGGCCTAGAATTAGAAGACAGCTATGAGATATCAAACAGTGTATAAAATTACATGCGTACCAAAACTTTGATAAGACATGCTAATTTGACCCTTGATGACAGTCAAATGAAGCATAATTTAAAATCAAATTGCATACTGCGATTCCAAAACAACAAAACAAACCCAATTTCAAACCATTAACACAACAAAATTCCATCATTCCTTTTCCTCGTTTACGTAAACGTTCCGAAAACCGTGTTTATTTAGCACATTCAGTCCCAGCAGGTGAGATGTTTAATGGCACACGATTTCCACCGTTTGCGCTTTCCACGCTTCTAACTGGGAATATTTTATGCACCACTGACCACATTCTGGTCCGCCGGCCGAATTATGACGGTCAACTGACCACCGGTTGCGACAAACGGACCCTAATCAGTATCGCAAACAACCCTACCTTTAATGATAACGTCTTTGTGTTGACTTATGTCTCCTTATCATTTTGATGTCTCTTTGTTGACGCTTCTTGGATTAGTTGATGGTTGAATTGATGTCATTTGGAACTTGTGTTTTGGAATTAAATTATTTGAGTATTTACAGGGGAAACGTGTACCCTTGGAAAATTAAACAATGCATCGTAACGTTCAGAGAATAATTCTATAGTCAATTTTTTACGCAGAAATTCCTCAAGTTTTAAAAAGCAATAACAATCACATATTAAATTAATTTAACAAAACATAATATAAGGAAATAACTAATACCAATTTGATATTAATTAAAAAAGTATAAAACACGATCAGTCTATACACAAGTCTTCATAATAATACTTTTCATATAGTGCCATACTAACATTTACTGACATAACTTCGGCTGATATCATTTAAATAAGGATTCATTCATTAATTATTTAGAATTTTTCACCTATTCAAATCAAACTACATTTATAACAATTCCTATTGTGCAGAAATATATAAGATACTAGCGGCCCGGCCCAGCTTCGCCTGGGTGCTAAGATGTTTAGACTCCACTCCACACCAGAAATATCTTATTCCCGTTCAAACTTTTGTACTCCTGAACTCAACCTAAGTACCTACTATCCCTTTTCCTATCGTATCCCATCCCATCTCATCTGGCTCCTTTTCTTTCTGTTACATCCCGTCCCATTATTTCCCATCGAATGCAATCCGGATCCGACCGGTTTCATCGCGTTCGTCCCACTTTATCCCATTTCATACCTTAATGCCTAAATAGGCAAGTTGTAAATTTTTTGTAATTGCTTTTATTTTGTAGATAGGCCTTATATAAACACGAAAATACGACGAATATCATTTAAAAAATACGCAAACACAAATACTTTGCAAAATTCCTGCTAAAACTTTCCGCTCAGCCAAAATTCTGACTACGAAATTGATTTTTTAAAGTATAATGAACTACTTATTTTAAATTTAATAAATTTTATAGCGTCAACAACACGTGGTAATTATACTGTTAAAATGTAGCTTATATGACACGTTCGTAGATTTACCATAGCAGCGCCATCTATTGATTACTTACTCAACCCAGTCGAAAGGTATCGACATCTGTTAGAATCATTTGGAGTTAACAGATGATTGTGACTGTCAAATAAAAACAGACAAATAATTAGCAATAAATTAAAATTGCGACTATAATTTGAGATTTAAACTATCCTATCTCTCAAGTTGGATCGAACTGCACATGGTGTGCAAATTTTATTATAATCGGTTAAGTAGTTTAGGAGTCCATTGAGGACAAACATTGTGACACGAGATTTATATATATTAAGATAAGTATAACAGCATTAGTAAACTTCCTCGCGTACAAGACGTGACTGACGTGTCTGCGTGTGTAACAGCGTCGGATTTGCAAGTTGGATGTTTAGCGGCACCTGTGACGGCTATCGACTCATAATATTCGGCTTAGCACGAACGAACACTATTCTGGAAGCTTCGAGATATTATGTTTGTGCCACGGATTTTATAGGAGGCATATAGCGAACAGAAAAGAATGTCTTTAGTGCCAAAAGGATCTCGAATCGGGAGCATATAGCGGTAATTGTGGCGTAAAGGGGGCGATTATAAAGAGGACTTCGATTAAAGCCGCTTGTGGTCTTGAATGAAAGTCTTTTTCATGTTATTGTTATTGAAATCTGTGTGTTATTCTGTGTTTAGCAATTGATGCTTGGTAATTAATGATGGTGAATACATTAGTTCTTAAAATAAGATCTTAGAATTAACGTACCAGCGTGCACGCACGCTGGAGTTTATTGAGTAGAATATTAACCAGATCTGACAAAAATTGTTAACAAAATTCATGACACCAAAATTCAAGAGCTATAAGAAACTATTTTCCAAACGATACAAAGTCGCAGATCTACGAGAATAAGCCACTGAATCTACACACAGTATGCATAAACGTTTCATATCGAACGACTTGAACTTTGCTTGGGGAGAGAAAAATACATGTGTAAACAGTTGCGGAGGAATGTTTTATTGAATATTTCAAGATAGTGACCTTTGTGAGTGTTTGGTATTTGATGCGTCTTTTTGTAATGCCGAGAAGATTATATTTGTACGAATATAAATAAAGAATAAAAAAGGTTTGCTACGCGAAATTATGAATCGTCAATTTTTATATATGTTCTTTACAACTGTAATTTTATAGTGCAAAGTAATTCTCATTTACCTTTTTTTCTAATGTGTTAATTAAGATTTGGATTCTCCGTTCTTATCATTACTAAACAAGAGCATTTTTTTCTTTTTTTATTTCATCATCCACTCTACCATTCGCAGCAAGAAATATAGTTTTGTTTACACCATTACAATTTAGATCGTATCGTCGATCTGTCGATAACCATATCAATATCAGATTCCAAAACGGAGACAAAGAAATGCGACGTCATCAATCCCGTTACCATCCCGCTGATAGTTTTCCCATAAATGGCCCAGGGTGGCAATAAAACCCCCCGTCTTTTCCGATACACTGGCAACTGGCCACTGCGAACAATTATCTAAATAGCCATCTACATTCTTACCCCTTACATTTTATTATTACCGGTCAATTTATCCGATAGTCTGGCGTGTTCGCAAATCTGGCAAAATCCTCCGACTCGTGTTTGCCCAGTAGATTTGCCGATAGCCAGTGAAATAAAACAAGGGATTTTGGGAAGTTTCACGCGCACTCCCAATGTTAGTGATTACATCTAGTATCTACCAATGCTTACTTACTTGGCTTGACTTATTGAGATTATGTCTATATACATTATTTTTGACTCAATTCCTTAGATTATGTTTCTTAAACTTGCTATTACTTTATATACTCGTAAATACCAATTTCCAGCATGCTAGGTAGACAAACGAATTCTAACAATGACAAAAAGTTTATGTTGTTGTTTATGTTTACGATTACGTTTATTATTCTAAAATTACAAATTTATATTTTCCAGATTTTAAAAAATTAAATCTAGAATTCTATGGTGATAGTTATTCTAAAGTTATCATCAGAGTCATCAACGAAAGTAATAGTGTATTTTTTGGGGATTGGCATTTAACACTTTAAAAAAAATACTTTCATTTAATAGTTTCAACATCCGAATCCTGATTTAACTTAAATTATTATTCGTTCTCACATTATGTACTAGGGTTACTTCTATACATAGCAACAACACTAAGTAAGGAATAAATAGACCGTTGAAAACAAACTGACCACAATGTCCTAAACTTCAATAGTCAGGGTGTAGAGCACAATGGATAGTAATTTTAAATAAAGGCGCCTCGATTGACAAACGGACCCCCGCGCCTCGCCTGTGTTTAATGTGCTGGTCATTCAGAATTGAGACATTTGCCCGCAGGATCTTACAGGACTTAGGAATGGTTAGAGGGTTATTATAACATTTTGGTAATAGAAAATATGTAGATCAAGCCGGTATTTAGAGATTTAAAATATACAAAATTAATGAAGTGCAACGCTGGTTTTCGTGGTGCATTACAGCCATGTCTAAGAAATAGCAGTATATTATTTCAATTACCAGTGGATAAAATATGTTCAGGAAATATGAATTGTATTATATTTATATTTCATTCTACTATTATACAGAAACATCAAGCGACTATATGTTCTAGGTTCTCTACGAATCCATTTTTTAATACTATTTCACTAAATTCTTGAATTAAATGTCAACTTTACTGTTGCTTGTCGAGTTTTTTAACGATTTCAACACAAGCCACTTCTAAAACGTCTCAAATCTATATAACTCTATGTCCGCTGTCGATTGCTGATGCGCTACCTTTCTCACATTGTCTCGGCGATAGCGGCCCCACTAGACAAAAGAAACGCATCATTCACCGCCCCAGCTCGGACACAGCACAATGATCATACCCGCTATTTATCTTGTGGATTAACTTGCTTATCGTCATGCGCAGTCGAAACTTGTTTTTTAGGATTTGAGTCTCTTCTTTGTATGGTCTTATGTTCTCAGATGCCTTTAGAGTTATGATGCTGTGTTGTTTAGAACTAAATCATTTCGCATTCCCAGATGTATATTTAATATTTAACATATCATGTTAAAAAATCGCAATCGCAGGTCCATCGAAAACTTTTTTCTTCTTCAACATTATTTTTAATAACATTATCATAAATACGTATATTTAACTATTAGGACTATTTCATTGAGCGTCTTTTAACTTAACTTCTATTATCACTTAAAACATAAGCGATATCATCCCGAATAGCTATCACAACTTTCAATTGTTTTAAAATGCTTTGCTTCCTCAAACTCAAAGGGCAGTAAACCGCAAGAACCAAAGACAATTAAGAGGTCAAATTATTCAGATGACAAGCCCCTGGGGTGCACTAATGTCCCTCTTAGCAGTTTAATAGTGAGGTCCCCAGGCGGTCAGCTACGACTGCCCGAAGGCGGCGCTAACGACGCACCGACACCTCCCCTTGTTTGTAGCCGCAAATGAGACCGTAAGAAAACCTAATTTCTACTTTGTTTAGTTTAATTTATTGATGGGACTGGTGGGTATGTCCAAGTAGGTTCAAGAGAAGCGGTTGGAGATTATTTATATGATGTTGGTAAGTATGTAATGGTTTTTACTACAGGATTTGAGCTAAACTTTGAAGATACTGAGGATGGAAGAAATTTAGCGAGACGTTGAAAGGTTTATTCGGTTTAGGTGAAATTTTCAAGGAAATTCCTATGAGATATTTTATGTGCCAAAAAGCAACTCCTTTTATAAATCACTAAGATATTTCTTAATTAAATCTAAAGTCATACGAAATCCAAAGCCAAGACGCTAAGTAAGAGTGTAACCAATGTCCCCGAAATATTAATATTAGCCAGGAATCGCAAGGGTGAATACTGAATACGAAATTAACATCCGACGTTCGACAAACATCGGCAAGACACCGGTACGTAACACAATGTTTGCTCCATGTAAGGGCCTTTCGATGAATCTTAATCTTCCTGAGTCAGGTTCCCTTAGCCCGCATGTATAACTTAATCTCCGTCCCTCCTCCCTTAAGTTGCCTCTAATTGTTTGCCTCCGATATTGTCGGCCATGTATTCATATTCTATAGGTTATGTTTGTGTGTTCGTTAATTAATTAGATAGACGATTGCTTACGTTAAAATTTATGTTACAGGTAAATTGTATGGTACATATTGTTCGAGCTAAAATAGTGTGACGTAATAAAATCGTCTCTAAGAGAATTGGCTTCATCGATTATACAATGGTTAGTGTGTTGCATTTATATTTCTTTATTAAAACACAATTTTATAACTTTCATTCGTTTACCATTATCGCCATCACGGGCTACGGAAAATTCATTGCTAAACGTAGGATTGCCACAGTAAGATGTTATGTACATTTAAAATAAATTACGATCTTAATAAAACATCTCATAATATGTATTGTGCAATAATTAGTATGACTGATAATAATAATGGATAAAGCGTGACAAGATTAAGGAGACGATTCAAAATCTCTATGTTAAAAACTATAAATTATATAGTTCAACATCTTTTTTTTGCATTTATTCCAACGAAAATGTTCTTATTCCAACTTTAAATTAAACTCAACCGGTGACTTAGTAAATGTGTTTTACTGCATATCAAGCGTCGCTTATTGCGAGGTGTCCTTATTACAGGGTCCCTCCCATCTGCTCAATCGTCGCGACGAATAGCACTCATAAACTCACATGTTCTCCTTAAGAGTGTATCCGTAACTTTTCGTGTAATTAAAAGGTGTACCCTTCTTGTTCTTGTAGAGTACAGTTTACGGTGATACCCAATTGTTTGAAGGGAAAGTTGCTTCCAAAATTAAAACGTTGAGGATAGTTAAATTTGCGGAAGTTATGTTATAGAGAAATGTCGATATTTATTATTGATCTTATGACAATAAATGCAGGCTCACAATTTAACCAAAGACTTAGGTACAAATAATTCATAGTTATAAGGATTTTGAAATTTGTGAAGTATGGTTTGTCCGTGATAGGTTTGCCAATTATTATAGTAGACTACTTTAGAAGTCCTTAGAGGAGGCGATGTTCAAAAGTGTACTTTCTATGCCTGAAGATATCACTAATTGAAGTAGGTTGGGTTCCTATACAATACTGCACAAAAAAAAAACCTAATAAACATTGCCTGCCTATTCAGTCTGAATTTCTGAAAATACCGTTTCAGATTTTACGACTCCTGCCACTAGCCTTTCCTCCTTTGCACATTTCAGTTTACTTTCAATTCCATCTGACCACGTACCCCTTGAGCACGATTAAAAAACAAACACTTTCTCGTATCGTCGCTGGCTAAAAACAAACAGAACGCTTTCTGTTTTCCTTTAATTAGCATACCACTGTTGTCTTGTGCGGTGCGTTCGCATCATTTCCATATGGAAAAATGATTTGAAACCCCACAATATGTCGAGCAAGAAACCCTCGTATGCGAAAATTATACGGTGGAGCAACGCATTAATTTGCCATATTAATTTGGCCGTAAAACTGTTCGCGACAAGGCGACGGGGAATTTTGGAAGTTTGTCGTCCCAAGCGGCCGCTTGTTCACACACAGTGGCTTTATGGGCTTCTATTGAAGGGATACCTCGAGATTCTGTTGTTATTGCTAATAACTGTGTTGTAAAGCCCTTTCGTATGAGCCATGTTTCATGTTCATTTTTAATTTGACAATGTGCGCGTTGTGTTTGATTTAAAGTTTAATATGTTTTGTTATTTCTGAATTAAAAATTATATATTGATTCAAATTAACTATTAAAATTGAACGTACGTGACAATGGTAACATTATTGCAATTTTTTGTATAGTGTAAGAAAAAATAATTTCAGGTAACAATGAGTCGAGCTAAGATATGTATTTTTGTTATTTACATAGATAACTACATAATATTGTGTTTATTTAAAGCTAAATTAAAGCTTTATTTAAAAAATGTGCATAAAATCATGTTAATTTCGATTCATATAGTCACGCATGGCTTTAAACGAAGTCTACAACAACAAAACTATTTTTTTTTAATATTTCACTACATTGCTTCACAAATAATTAATACTTTTGAGGATATTCAACAATTTTATTTTACACTTTTTCACAGATACATTGTTTCTACAAATCCCAAATATAATGCAATTTTCCCCACCCAATCCACCATTAGTAAGAACCCAAGATTGATGGAATATAAAAAAGTGCAAATAACAGCTACTTACCGGGTCGTTTCCTTTCAAGAGTTCGTTGGAGCGATTAATCAGCGTGGATGGGTGGTCAACATCATTTTTAACTGGCTGTCGGTGCGGCCGCGGGTTGGCGATAGGATTAAGTGGCCATCGGACGGGGGATATATGATCGGAAATATATTTAATGGTAAATGAAGTTCGATTTTTCATTTATTGAATTGCGTTGTGAAATAAATTATGTGTTAGTGTGATAGGTGAAGTTTTAAGTATTTTGGAGTTGGCTTCGTAGTGAAATTCTATTAAGTTCCGTATACAGATTGCTATGAAAATCCTTGGGGATGACTGTGCTCAGCAGAGGATATTCTGTAGCTAAAGAGAGAGAGAGGATAGGGAGAAGTTTCGTGAAGTAGCTAAGTAAGCCACTTAAAGTGAGAAAAACATTAATCTTTCGCTTACTTTTGCTTACTATTTGCTATTATTGCTCTCTATTTCCAATGCTAAGGCTTATTATCTAAATTGGTAAATCTTAGTCGCTAGTCTGGTCGATCGCACTCATTCATGTTGTAGTCAAAACTGGCCATGATTACGAAATGTATAATACTAAGATTTTTATGGTAATTTTACCTTTTTTTCATTTCACTTGCCATAATTTTCAATACACTATAATAAATGAAGGGTCATTTTTTATCCGGACTACACTTGATACTATGAAAACTCATAGTCACAGATCTCTCGGCAATATGTTATACCATAATTCATATCTATCGGTACGCTATCTCAGGCCCGTGATAAGCGTTTTCCCATGACTTGCATATTTGAAGCGAGGATATACGAAACGCCTTGCTTGTAGGGTTGTCGCCTTCTAAATGGTTCTTTGGAGTTAGTTGTATTACTGTTTCAATAACTTCAGATTTTCAAATTAAAACTTCTGTTTTAGGAATTGTGAATGTTTGTTTTCTTGTATTGTTTTTTTATGAAGTAGAGTATTTTAAATGTTGTCAGTTGGAGATGTCAATTAAATTAAGCTGTAATAAATTATATTTTAAATGTGCGTTAACAAATGTATTTTTAATTTCAGCACGAGTTTTGTGGTAGTTTCGTACCGCCGCGCGCGCGCCGACATAATTTGAGCGAGCAGCTTGTATTATGTCAAATTGTAATATATATTTTGTTCCTTTTTTCAGTATCATCAACGCGGCATTATTTCGGTATCCTGCCCGATGCAACAATCTGGGTGCACATACATATTCTTAATAACACGAACTTAACACAATTAGTCCACTATAGATTTTTCTATACTTGCCAACCCTATCCCGAATCAAGGGGGTTGCGAGGGGAGGCGGCCACGCGTGACTCCAGAGATCGACATGTTTATCGCTTTAATATAAAATAAAGGGAACGGGGTTATATGTCGATGGATGAAAAACTTCGTGCGATGTCGAACCTCGGGAAATTGTATTTTCTTTGGAGTGATTTTTCATTTTTGATTTTTAACGCTCTGATAAGCTGGCGGATAGAGATTTTGAATCTTTTTTTTTTTGTAATTTTTTAAAATGAATAGTGATGGCATTTTTTATTGTAATTATGTGCGCTACTTTCACGTGATATGACTATTCCTAACTTCGCAGTTCTTAAATATACAACTTATAAAATATAAATAAAAGTAAGGTGCAAATGAGTAATTATACATTATCCACTTACCTTTTACTGCAATGCATGTTGATGTACCTAAAAAAATATAAAGAAAAATTACTGAGACATGACATGTTAAGTCTCATTATGTCCAGTAGCTACTCTGGCTGTAATCCTTCACCCCGGAACACAACAGTGAATTTACAATGCTGTTTGGCGAGAGAAATAGAAATTGCGATGGTACCTATCTAGGCGGCCTCTTATGAGAGACCTGCCACCAGTAATATTAATAAACTATACTATCAACCATTCATTCATCAATATATACGCCATCGGCTTTTTAGGACAGTCACGATCATCACCGTATACTGCTAAGACATAGACAACTTCATACAATCCTCAAAACACAATTCTCGCCTTCACAATATACGCATGAAGAATTCCATGCGGCGTGTTTAGAATAACTTTATTTGTTTATAATTTTAATATCTCCCCGCGCGTCGTTTATTACGCCCTTGTAAGGGTGCATATATTTTTCACCTTATACAATGTACGATGTCACTTGAGAATATGGGTCTAGGAAGGACTATTTATACTATACTGTCAGCCCAGATAGGTTGAGACCTATCTGGGCCTGCAGGGCACGAGCCTCCTCTACAATCGGCAGTATGATATAGAGGGGTTAGGCCATATAGTCCACCACGCTGTAATATATTTATAGAATGGATTTCATTGTTAAACTATTTTTGATGCACATTGTTTTGTAATTTAGTTTAATTTTAATAATAAGCTGGTAAACATAATAGTATTGATTCGGTGGGAAATAATTAAAGAAAGGTAAAATCAAGCTGCAATTTCGTGAGTAAAGTATAGCACTGGTACTTGGTTTAAGCAAACATAATTTGTGCCGCAATTTACCTTTAATTTACTATTAACGTTAATTAAAAATATTTGATTTTTATAAATTTTCTACGATCTTTTTGCGTCCGAATACGTTGTTGTCATACTATTGTCAAAATATTAGGAACAGTTTTTCTCCCTTCACATTTGATTTAATTGGACATGTTTATATTATATTAGATTAGGAATATAAATTATAGTTGTTGTTTATATTATGAAAACATATTTCAAACGATGCGTTTAAAAAATATATGTAAAATGTTAATTTCAGTTCTAAATTTCGCCGCATACCAAGTGAATTTAGATGAATTATAATTTATTTTAATTTCAAACCAGAATCCAATTTCTATTCAATCAATATAAGAAAAAAAAAACATTTTCATATACAATTTTCCGACCGCATTGCGTGGTGATGCTTTATAACGCAAATGTCAGCGCACGAGATTTGAATCCCAAATACGAAGACCGCGATTTCTATTCACCTTTGTTTTTCTTACCGCTGTTTATCTTCGCTCCTTTATTTTGTTACGGCTCCAGTATTGATGTTTACTTATGCATATTAGAAAACGGTGTCAAAATATGTTGAGGTTAGGGCGATTTTTTATTATTCCTTAGATTTTATCTCGTGGATGTCTTTATTATTTGTATTATTGGAAAACGTCAATCTGTGGTCGCTCCATTGATTGGACGAATAAAAATTAACATTTATGTGCAGAGGTATTGAAAAGTGGCAGAGCTTGATATTCTTTGTTCAAATTAGACTTAATAAAATAGGTCGGTCCCATTGGGTAGTAGCACTGTCTCACGGTAAACCGGCTATAAGAGGGAGGAAAAAGTAAGTAAAAAAGTAAAGTAAAGTAAGTAAGTAAGTAAGTATCGTGAGTATTTAAAGTATCTATGGTATGTAAAAGTCCGCCAACTCGCACTAGGCCAGCGCGATTTACTATACGGCCTAACCTTTCTCCATCGTACTCTCGATTGTAGAGGACGCCTGAACCCTGCAGTGGGGCGTAAATGAGCTGATACAGAAACCGAAGTGAAGTAATTGCCGTAGAGTTTTTTACGTTGAGGAATCTATACTTACAAACAAAGCTGATTATTAATCTTATTTTTTTCGTGATTGGATAATAAAATTATTGTTTGAAAATAATATTACACCACAAATAATTAATACTAAGGCAGGGCCATCGTCACAACACTTCTCTATATATTAAGATCTGGAAGCAACAGCGGTCACCCCTGTTGTCTTAGCAGCACTACTCGCAGGTCAAATAAACACCCATAATGGATTCTACCCGGCCTACCGTATTATCATCTGGCCGGATATTGAATATATTAAGCCAATACTGCCGAGTTTCATGCAAAACAGGCATTATGTGTTTGTGTAATTGCCTCGGTTTTGGATTGTGGGAGTGTGTCTGAGGCAGATTTATTGGTGCTAGATTAATAGGTTATTGTTGACAATGATAGAGCTATACAAAAATTTGGCCTGTTTTAACGATTAAACCTCAAATTTCACGGGCAATTTGACGTGCTGAGACTATTTTTTTTTGTATCATCCTATATACGACCCACTGCAGGGCACGGGCCTCCTCTACAATCGAAAGTACGATTGAGAGTGGTTAGGCCATATAGTCCACCACGCTGGCCTAATGCGGGTTGGCGGACTTTTATATACTATAGAAATTTATACAAATCGATATGGTGTGCAGGTTTCCTCACGATGTTTTCCTTCGCCGTTATAGTGAGACTAACTGCTGAGACTTACAAGATATATAAATTATTTACTATAAAGTTTGGAATACTTTGAAATCAAATCACAATTTCACATTAAACCTGCAAAATCAAAAAGGTGCGGAATTCTAAACCCACGATAATTCCGAGCCAATTCCGGAATACAATTAACCACAAAAGGGAGGTAATTAGTTTGGAAATCAAAGCGAAAGTAAGGCGAAGATGGCGTCCGAGCAATAACGGCGAGGAGATGAACCAGACCGGGCGACTCTTGAATATTAATCGTCTCAGGGAAATGGATTAAAAATTCCATGTCCCGACAACCGCGTCCACCGTCTCTTGTGTAAAAACAACTTTTTTCAAACATTCCAATTCTAATTTACATTATTTTTTTCCGTTCCCTTGTGAATAATTTAATGAATCTTAAGAAATATCTTTGGGATGTTTCTTTGTTGGGAGTTCCTTCGTTGCATCTACATAAAGTATAACATGTACTATGTAGTATATACCTTTTTATATCAATCCTGAATCGTTCCCTGCTGTAAGAGACTTCTCTACAATCAAAAGTTTACTTGAGATATTCTTTGGCGGACTATACCATAGCAATTCCTGTAAATACTTCAATTGGTACGAAGATATAACAGTGAAGGTAAAAAGGTCTTTTTTCCCGATCCCATTTAAAGGGCATCACGCTTAACGTAACAAAATTTAACGGATATTAAAAAGTTTAACTCGTCGTGGAGTTAATATTGACGGGCGTGGCAGATGGGAAGAAAGGGTTCCCTCAAAAGAATTCAAACGGTGACAAAAAGGCGTAAAGAATCTGGCGGGGGCGAAGTAACTTATGCGGCGAAGAAAGAGCTTTGGAATTAACAAAAATAAAAGGTGACGGCCGCGACGATGTTTACGGGACGGGGTGGCCAACCCTTAATTAAAGGCTTTTGGACTTTTCGCGATGCAATTTGCTTAAAAGACAAGAATTATTTTTATTGAAGTCATCAGTAATTTCGGAAGAAAGGGACGGCCCTTTGTTGAGGACAAATGGCGGACTAATTGCGAGGTTTTTGAATTTTGTTGAAAATCGACTGTCATAGTAAATGGGGGGGTTGATTTTTATTTTTTGTATATGCAGGTTTGGTAAAAGACATAAATTGAAGAAGAATATTGCTCTAAAGTTAAATACACATTGGCAGTCTCAGGGGCGTAGTGGCCTAAGAAAATTGGAAACGAAAAGGAGATGTTGATGTTACTTTTATTGAAATATTTTTTATTATTAATTATAGATAATTCATGTATACCGACAATTGCAATGAGACCAATGCTTGTGTGAGTATTAAAAGACTATTATTGTTTTATGAGGACTATGCATTTTTTTTCTTCAAAAACCATTCCTTTAATTCTATAGAATATGTTATAAAGAATGTTAATTGGTCTAAAGATGCACTCAAACGTTTTTTAAAAACATGTGACACCCTTAGTATATTGAAAAAAAGTTTGTTTATGAAACAGTTGATAGATTCGTAAATTTATAAACCTAATAATTCTTCAAATAGGCAGAAGAAAAATGTCATTTACGCGGAGGCTGACAAAAATAAATACCAACTTCGTTCCAACCTCACACCTGCGTCACAAACTTTTATAAATCGCAAAAAATCTCAATTAAGTTTCAGAATGCTTAAACAAAATTTAAGTAGTATTAATTATCTCGGACCTTTATTAATAAAAGCTTCTAAGAAACGCAAGTGGAGACAGTTGTTCAATCCGAGACTTCACGGAGGGTGGCAGGGAGTAAAAATTAAAATCATAAGAAAATAATTAAAGTCCGTAGGGGGATTTATTGGGCAGAGCCGACGCGACGTGATTAATTGGTTTTTCTTGGATAAATTCGGGCGAAAGCAATAAGCGTCAATTTTTGTCGTCACACAATTCATTGGTGAAATTATTAATGAAGAAATTTTTAATTAGTGTTTATGTAAATCTACGTAGGTTGTGTTCGCAATACTTGTTGTAATGAGATTTTATTTAACGCACTTTCCTTTCCTTTTATAGTTTAACTGAATTTTATCGTATCGGACAAATAAATACTCCCAACAGTCACCTCATCCCATAATAAGATAGAAGTGTTGCGTCGTGAGTATCATAAATTACAAGACATTTTTCACAAATACCCAGACACGAAACAAATGTCTACGGATCGCACAAACAGCAGGCGTCTAACTAACTACTTTATGGAGGTCATATTATAAATACACACACAAACAAACATCACGCCTTTCTTCCAGAGGGGTATGGAGAGATGCAACCAGGACACACACGCTTCGCCTTATGCGTTCTGTCCCACGATGTGATAGGGGGCGAGCCGAGCGACAATGAATAGAAAAATTCAGTATAATTTTGCCCGACCCGGGGTTCGAACCCGAAACCTCAGTTTTGCAATCATACCGTAGCACAACTACGCCACCGAGGCAGTCATATTATAAATAAAAGTAATAAATACCAAAAATAATAATGAGACTTTTTTATCGTCCCTAAATCATCAACAATTAAAAACCTAGAGAATAAATTTAATTTTAAACAAACAAAATGAAAACAAATTTCGTTTCAATTGAATCGGATTATATCTCAAAATAAATGACAGCAATTTAATAATTCAGTTGGGGCAATCAGTTCTAATTTCGTTCCGCGGTCCGTACTCCGTAGGGTTAACTTGACCATTAATAAATGGCAATGATACTTCAAACTTAACCCTTCACTGCGGGAATAATGAGAGGTATCAGACGTCACTTGTGAGAGACTTTGTCTTGATCGTATTTTACAATCGTTTGGGTATGACGTTAGGGTTAAATGATTCTGAAAGCTTTACATTTTATAGATTGTTTTTTGTGATAGAATATGAATGATGCCGGTAATAATGTGCCTGTGAGAAGTGATTAGGCGTAATTGTTAGTCTCGTACTTTTTTGTCAGTAAAATCTGATAAATGTAACATAGGAATATTTCAGCAGTAATATGCTGTGTTCGAGATTTCTTCACATTATGAGGACTTGAGTTTTATTTCATCATGCCGTTGTTAAGAGAGTTGCATTATTTTTAATTACTGGCCAGATTACGTTTAAATTTTAAACCTATTTAAAGACCTTGAAACGCTGTTAATAATCACTGCCACTGCTAAATGGCTACTAAACGATTTATTACTTAAATATGCTAACTAAAGTAAAAAGTCGTATCATATCAAAATTACTTGTTGGTGAAGAAAAGCATATTATTATATGCTACAATATATCGCTGAACAAAAACCGCAGATCTAGGTATTTTTAATTTCCGCTCAATATGAACCATTATCACAAGAGTCGTGAATCTTTGTAATATACATATTTGGTTTCACGCTCCGCCGAAATGCCTTCATAATTCAAGCAACAATAAAATGGACATTAGGAACGTTACACACTTAAAATCGCATAAAATATCGCCCGCCCTAACCTTTTTAATGGTCTCGGATCGCCCTCGGGAAAAACAAAGCGAAAAAACTTCGCGAGTAGTGCTGTTCGTAACATTTTTTGTAAAGATTGTACGCACGTTGGTGCGTTTATTTTATATTTAAAGCCATATTTTGTTACTTTTTATTGTATTTATGATCGACTAAGACTTACACATATAAAAATACAATCGGAAAAATCTTATGAGTCACAACCATCGGAAATGTATCATAAATTTACCGGATAGTCCAGTAACTGCGAAATACAAAGAGCTAAATAGTTAATCGAAAGTACTAAGGAAATTTTACATTTATTTAAGCAATATTAATTCCATTTAAATTTTACATCCTAACCCCACGCTTCGCTCTTCAAAAAATCCCATTCCTCAAGAAACCTCAACAAAGTTTCACCACCAAAAATAAGCAAAACCAGGAGCGACAGCTAGCTTATTACAAAAATTCTAGAAAGAATTTCGCCGTCGGCAACCTCAGGCGATTACAGCACCGACCACCGAATTTATGGTCAAACTTCTGTGCGAAGGCGACGGCGCGAGTTTTTATTATGATCAGCCCAGTGGACCGTGAAAGCAAGTTGCCGCGGGGAAACGTAATTTCCATACCTCATGTCTGTTTCTGTCGCCCTGGTACATTTCTTAATAAAACTTGCCACTGTCTTCTTAATGCGCATAAATTTAATAAGTTTTGGCGATGTAGGTAGGATATTTTATAAAGATTATGGTCATATTCTTTTATTAATGTTATAAATTAAGTTTTAAAAGTATATGGATTCATTGATTTACATAAAGCATCGGTATCTTATTGTCGTTGGTATATTTATGCAACCAAGCATTGGGTTATAACTTATAACACCGTCACTAATTTAAAAGACACTAATGAAAAATATATAAAAAAGAATTGAAATGATATTGTTATATAAAGCATACTCACTAAGAAATTGTATACTGTTTAAAAAATCATAAACATAGTAAAATACCTATAAAGAGAAGCCATTAGGGACTATTGCATTGCAGAAAATAAAGACGAGTGACTACCAACTTACCTTAAATCAATGGGAGTACTGTACGACGTATGCAAAACAGCGAAGCTATGCTTTGTCATCTAGATGTGGAGGTCGTAGTTAGGACCTGTAAAGTTAGGAGTTTTACTCTTTGTGAAATCAGAGGTATTTTTACAGTAAACGAGTAAGGATCTTGTGAGTCCTAACATCATAATTGACATGGATTTTTGATTGGAATTGGATTTTGGATTGGAAAATACAACCTATTAATAATTACAATCTTACTATAATCAGTTGTAGTAGCAGATGCGCGTTTAGACAGTTGTTTATAAACAAAGTTATAAATCCATGTAAAACACTGATTTAAATGACTTCCACTCGAGATCAAACACAACTAAAAACAAAAAAAAAAAGAACTCCGCTACAACAGCGGTAAGATAAACACTGCGAGAATAAAAATTAGTGAATCTACCTACGCAGCGAAAAAAATGAAAAATAAACAGACGAATCGCAAACTCCCCGACGAGAAACTTTAAGTAAGGCGAAAAAATGGGAATATGAAAAGAAATAATTTTCCGCGCGACTCGTCTGTGCAAATGAGCTGAATGAAACGGTTCATGCGAATGATTGACTGCCTACGAACATTGTTAAAGTTTATATTCAGATTTAAACGACTTGAATGAAGTGATTAATAGATAGGATATTTTTGTGTTAGGGAAAACAAAAGATTTAATTACTTTTTTGTTAATAACGTAGTGGCTGGCCAGTATGATCGACGTAGCTGCGGGAAATATGCGTACTTTACAATGTTAGTGCGAAAATTACTATACTGAATTTCCTGAAAATATGATTACATTAATTATTTCCCATAGTAATTTAGTATTTGGGCAATCAACACAACATAGTTATTCAAGAAAAAATAGGTACTACCTATTGTGCCGAAGGTAATAAGCATGGCTAACGACTTGCGTGTTACATAATGGAAATTATTAAAATGTGTCAGTAATTATTTGTTGTTTTAATTCCTTACTAAAACTGGTGCTTATTTTTATGAGCGTTTTACTTCACATAGCAACCCCATCTAGTATCTAGTTATAAAAAGTACAGAACATATTAGTAGTTGGCACAAAAACAAGGTTCTGATAGAGCCATCTACCGGAGTTTGTGTGTACTAAATTGTGAGCTGAAAAAGATAGTACATTCATATCTTGAATCCAAATTTGGCATAATTATTCTTTGAATGAAAAAAAAATAGGATAAATAATGAGGTAAATAAATCATTAATTATTATTGTATTATATTCCGTAACTGTTCAAATATGATATATTTTGATAAACTGCCACAGCCACCGCCATCTACATAATTGTGTACACAATTTTGCACGAAATATAAACGTAGTTCGTTCTAAGTACAATAGATGGCAGTTTTAATCATACACGTTTTCTATCCAAAACTTGGAATGATGGTTCGATCGATATATAATATAATACTAGCGGCCCAGCCCGGCTCCACCCGGTTGCAGATTAAAATATTCCCATATGCCCATGTTTATCAGGGAGAATGTAGAATTCTAATGGTGAAAGAATTTTTCAAATCGGTCCAGTAGTTTCAGAACCTATTAGGTACCAATACCAATGCTAACAAACAATCAAATATTTCTTCTTTATAAATTAGTTTAGATTATTTTGTTGCATTTCCTGATACAAAATGATGAGAAAATTAACAGACATATACATCGATAATGTTTTGAAATTTGTAAATTGATGTGGGCTATTGACTATTGTATAAAAATACATGCATTACTTATTTTAAATATATTTTAAAAGGTAATGAAAGTCATTGTGGAATAAGTATATATTTTTATATTTTGTAACAAATATATATCACACACTATCAGCGTGTATCACGATAGTAGAATAAAGAAATATGTACAAATGAGTATCATTACATCTACAACTATAATTTATTAAATAATAATCTTAAACTGCAATTTCAACTTTGATATTTACATTGTATGAAAAAATATTCTAAATTATTATAACAGTCATCAAATTAAGGCAGTTGTATCAATTGTATATTTACTATAATAATTTATTTACAATACTGTTCATGAATAACATTTATAAAATATCGGACGGAACGTACAAGTCTCTCAATTAGGTACACAATTATAAGGCACTCAATCTACGGATTAATAATATCGTTAGTAAGAAGTTGAACTACTGTCTGGTCTTAATTGTTTTGTTTGAACGTCGTCATACGCTATTGTGAAGACACTCTTCTTCTCCGTAATGGGTAACCTCTTTATATTCCCCGTTTGCTGTACTAACGTGTTCATGGCAATCCCTGAGTCGTTGTCCTCTATTTTCCTGTGACTTACTTCGGCGTCTCCCCCTATATTTATCTTGGAGACGTGAACTTCTGGAGCTGTTTTTCTATCATCTTCGTAGTTAGATGATATTGATATACTATGAGTTAAGGCACTCTCAGATAGTTCCCGCTTTGCGTCCTTGTTCTTAACTTCATTTTGATTTACGTATATTGGCTGCTCTACTGATTGTCGAGGTGGTAGCGCAGGTACACTCTGCTGTCCTAAATATTTAGGAATGTGCGTGGGTTGTATGTAGCACAGTGGATTCTGATTTTCATACTGCCTTTCATACCTATGCTCTGAATGTTGCAGTAAAGGATGAACATCGGGCAGAGGTCCTTCTGGAACGGGAGTAACTTTACCTTCCTTTAGGATGCGTGGGTGGATAAATTCACTTTCTTTTCCTTTGAAGTTTTTTTTTGCCTCCGCATTGTCACCTTGATTATCCTTACTCGCTATTCTGCCATACCTGCTAGTCCTTTCATCTTCGTTTTTTGACTTTGATGGCCTTTTTGGTTTACTCGGAGCCACTTTTTCTGGTGCTGATGGTTTTGATGTCGAGGCCGATTTTTTACCATACCATTGCATATACCTGGGTAAACTCTTTTGAGCCGGTTTTTCTGCTGGTTTTATTGATTCTTCGCTTTCTGTAGGTTTCTTTTTACTTCCTTCTGTATTGCTGGAGCTATCATGTTTGGATTGCTCTATGGTAATGTCTGGGGATTTTATCCTTTTTATTTCTTCGGCCTCGTCACGGGCTTCTGTTGAAGAACCTTGCCTGGAGAATATTAGATTTCTGTTGTCTTTTGAAGCTGAACTACTTCTACTCTTGCTGTCATCATGTTCAAGAGCTAGTCTAGTCTTTGTTGACGACAAGTCTTCACTGGCTAGAGGTAACTGCCTCCGAATATGGCTTTCGCTGATATCTGATTCTACTTTATCATCAAGAGAATCTGAAATTTCCATTAAGACTTCTTTCCTGAGCCTCGATTTTCTATCTCCTTCCCCCATTAAAATTTGTGTTGATGAAACAGTTTCATTTTTAGAGGTTGTAATTACACTTTTTGTCATATCACCGTATTTCTTTACATATTCCTCCCTTTCATTCGTTTTACTTATTTTTACATGTTTTTCATTTTCTAGTGATGGAGATACTTCACTTTCTTCTATAATGGGAGTTTTAATTTTTCGTTTTAAGTCATATACTCTTATACTTCTTCTTGGATCTTTATGTTTGATTTTCTTTTTCGGCTTTTTCCTTTTGACCCACGCTACTTTTTTTGTATCACTCTCAACGACCATTTGTGAGTCGTCCTCACTGTATGAATCATTATCGCTTCTTGCTTTTCTTCTTGTTGGTTGCAATATCTGTGGCTCGGTCTGAGTACCTATATGGCATTCTGTTTGAGTTGCCATTACAGAATGCCCCGGTAAACTCTGTGTTTCCAATTTACTCTCCACTTGAGATGCTGTTTCCTGGTTTTGCAACATTCTTTCACGTTCAATGAGTATTTGGTGTAATAACTCATTTTGTTTTCTTAGAGACGATTCTAATAACTCTTGGTGAATTGTAGACTTATTTTGCATTTCTAATAGAGCTGATTGCAAATAATCTGCCTTAAGTGGTATAGAACCAGGTACTTCAGGCGGCAAATTAGAGTATTCGTGATATTGATTTTGCGCATCAGTTCCTAAATTAGATCTTTTACCTACATTTTTTCCATCTTTGCCAACAGAAATATCATCTAAATCAGTGACCTGTTTCATCCGTTCACGTATACTATTTGCTTCTTCCCCTTGCTCTCTAATAAACCTTTCCATCAGTAAATCTTTCCCATTATCCAATACTACATACTGTGTGTGTGGTATCAAAGTGACTGGTCTTTGTTGATGCACGGGTAGATTAACATACCTTTCTTCTTCATTTTTGCCTCTAGTAACTAGTCTGAGGATTTCTGTATTTCCTTCCTTAATAAAATATTGGTCCCTACCAAGAGACGATGGAGCGCGTGTTTTATCTTGGGTTTCTTTCTTTTTGTCAGTTTTATCAGCTTCAGACTTGAGAAAAACACCGACGTCAGAGCCACGATCTATCTCATGTCTACGGATGGAGTCGTTGTCGTGTTCCCTTCTGTTATGGTGTAGGGTGGCGATTCTATCGTAGCCGTTTTCTAAATCTTCTATATATTCTTTGTGTTTATTATCAAAACTTTCTTGAAGTTGCATTTCTTTTGTGAAAATTATGTTGGGTCCATCTCTGAAAAAGAAATCGAAGATTGTGTTAAAAAAAGAACTTAAAGGAATAACTTACACAAATTTTAAATTAGAACCTCAACCTCCAAAGTAAGGGAAGCAAAGCAGACCAGAAAAACACCATATTTTAACTAAAAATTAGTACAAACTTCAATACAAATACTCTAGAGTTAAATTGTAAGGTATTTTGATTATTTCAGCAATAAGTACCTTAACCGGAAGGACTGTCTGGCGCCATCGTACTTATAGTCATTAGCAGCGGCCGCGTGTACAAATTCATGTCTCACGTCGCCACCCGGCGTCGACGAAGGTTTGGAGGGTTCCTTAGATCTGTAGTTTCTCTTATTAAATTTCCACTGCGTCGGTTTAGTCCTCAAGTCTGCCTGCTCGGCGCTCCACGCCTCTCTCCTCCTCCACTCGTTCGGTTGTATCGACTTATTCTCTATATTTTGCATCTTGTTTTCCCTCCCAGTCCCTTTGTCCCGGACCACTAAACGCACGTCGTCCTCTGTGGAGTTGACACGTATCACTCTTTTCCTAGAATTTATTAATGGATATCTATGTACCTATCTCCGTTATGATATATTCAATTGAAAAACTTATTGTGATTTGTGAATAGAAGCGAAGTCTGTGGTGCATGCTGTGAGTTTTAAGTGTTCAAAAATGCTCAAATATTTTTGATAAAAGATTCAGTTTGTTGACAAAGTTGTGCGAATAAACGTGGAGTTTAGAGAACAAAAAAACAAATGAACGATTTTGTGTGAAAAGAAGTGTTAAAATAATTACCTAAGGAGTAGTAAAGCTGTCTCTACAGTTGAATTAGTTCGTGCATTGGCGTCTGTTGTTAAAAGAAAAAAGTGTTTTTAATAAAGCGAAATAAGTGTAACACGCCCAAGATATGTAAAACCATTGTCTGTCCCAGCATTACTAACTTTATAATTTTTATTAGCAATAAAGTGCGGAATAAGTGCGTGAAAGACCCAAAATTTAAGTAATTATTGTATATTTACCTGGGAGGCATATAGAGAGGACATCCTTCGCATATACAACAGCATATTAGTAGTAAGAGTACAAGAGCCACTAATATTGCTAATAATATTAACAACCAAAATAGTAAACGACTTTCTGCTCTGTATATACCCTGAAACAAAAACAAGTTCATGAGCCAAATTATGATTGGATTAAAACACAGAAATATTTAATTAACTTCATATTCGCATTAGTTTTGCTACAGAAAGTAATTTCATAACTGGAATAGACAAAAGTATTTGATTCGCATGTCACGCATGTCTGCGACAAAGTTATTTACTTTTCATTGGAGTAATTTGGATATGTTTTTGGTTTATTTTATTTTTTTATATATTTAATAGTAAAGCAAAATAACTCCTGTTTATCGACAGCCTCTACAACGCAGTTGGTTAGAGGTCGGCTGTGAAACGAGATGCCGCGGGTTCGGTCCCTGCGCCGGGATAAATATTTGTGAGTGAACCACTGGTATTTGTTTCTGTGTTATGTGTAAAAGATTAAACGAAAAGTTGTTGGTTACTTACAGAGTCATTGTCTGTCGTAGAAGTTTGGACATTTTGGTTGTTACTAGAGCCAGTATTGATAGCACCACCACTAACCCCAGTTGTGTAAACTGTCATATTCTTTGCTAGTTGTTCTTGAAGTTTCGCCACATCGATAGCGGCATTGTTCGTCGTCCTTACGACGGCTATTACTTCGCTTCTGAAAAAGAAAAAGACAAAATGATAGTAAAATTAAATTGTAATTATTACTAAAATAACACCTAGTGACCTGGCTCTTAGATTGAATTTTGAATGCCATAAATGGTATAACTCTAACATATTTTTTTACATAATTCAAAAAGGAATTTTTACGAAAAGTTTCAGAGAAATCTGAGTAAGTGTACGTTTATCTCTGATTCTTTCATAGAAAATAAAGTACTTACTTTTCCTGACTAGACTCCATGCCACTTAAATCTGTTGGTTCGTTAGGGTTTCCTTTATAAGGCTTCACCTCTATAATCGACACTTTTCCCCCAGATAGAGTGCTTAGAACTTCTTCTAATTTCTTCCTATCGGGATTGGCTCCTGGCACAATAAAGGACATCGTCCTTGTTTTGCTTTCAGGAGGGTAAATTTTTACTAGCGTCGTAGAAAATAATCTTGGAACCCCGAGATCATAGGCTCTGATCGTAAGTATAAAAACTTCACTTTCTTGTTGCGAGTCTGATTGACGCTTCCTTCTGTTTACGTTTTGTTTTTTCGTTCTTTTTAGGGTTTCTAGTAGATGAAGTTCACCTGAAAAAAGACCATTACATTCTTTTATGTTAAGAGCTAATAAGATAATACGTAAATAATGCTCAAATATTTGATTGATGTTTGAAAATAAATCTATTGTACATTTTTTTTAATATAGTTATACTTTTCGAAGTTACTTCATATATGCTTACGGATTGCGTAATAAAATGTTGTTTTAGAACATTTTATATATTGACTGTACCTGTTTCTTCATTAACAGAGAACTTTCCATCGCCGTTCCCTTGTATAATTTCATATCTGACTACATTATTTGGTGGCTCGGCATCTTTGTCAACTGCCTTCACGAACGCCGACGACGTGAAGTTGTTCAAGCTCGGCGACAGCACGAACTCGTACAACGACCTCTCGAACTCAGGTGGGTTATCATTTACATCTAATAACTTAATAATTAATGGCACTGTTACTCTTAAACCTACTCCTTCGTTATCTCTAGCCTCTACTAAGAAATGCAAATCTGGCATAGCCTCGCGGTCGAAGCCATGATTGTTCGTTGCGACAGTTATCAACCCTGATAGAGGGTCTAGGTGCAGTGACGTGTTCAGATATCCTAATATGGCAGTGAACTGAATTTTTCCGTATGCACCAGTATCTACATCGTCGGCTGCAACTTGTATAACCCTGGTTCCGGCGGTGACGTTCTCTGGGAGTTCCACCTCGTAGGACTGCGCAAGGAACACCGGAGGGTTATCGTTTACGTCATTTAGGTAGACGGTTACGTTCGCTGTTGCTGATAAGTTTGTTGCTGGACCAAGTTCTTGGGCAAGAATCTGCAAGACAATAAAATGGATTGTTAGATTAGTTTCACAATTGTATTCATCATTATTTATTGATTTTCGCTCCAAGTCTAACAATGCTTTACGCTCTTTTGTTATCCTATTATTTCTTGTCTTCGAAACTTGATTTATTATTATATTTATTATATAGATCTAATTGTATCCAAATATATGTTATCAAGCATTTATTACCTGAAATATAACAGACTTCCTAGCTTCATAATCCAGCATGGTGTTGTCGCGTACTTTGATGATGAACTGCGCGTGCCTCTCTGCTACAGTAGGTGATATCTCGAAGGTGCCGTTGTTCCCTACCAGGCTGAGAGAGAACACGCCGTTCTTGCCGGAGTCATTGTCGTTCACCTGCGGTATGTAGGGGTCGTTGAACGTCAATGCCGTGCCTTGAGGCGCGTTCTCATCCAGGTATGTGATGTAACTGAAATTGATAAAAAAATTGCTGTGAATTGCATGTAAATATTTTTAGAATGGTTTTTTAACGTTAAATGAAAACAAAGTAAAGACACTACCATACGATAGTGATCTTAACAAGATTTTAGTCAGCGTGTTGGACTTAATAGTAGGGTTCCCGTGCTTAATAGTACATGATTGTGGGTTGATGCAGCAAAGTGTTTTCATAAGATTTTAATAAGACCATCAGTTAACGAAACCAATAAGTACTTATGATGGTTATCAGAAAATCTGATAATATTAAAACCGTTTTATACCTAATTGTATTTGTAAATTCTTATTAAGTATTACATACGATGAGTCACTTTTAAATTCTAATCATAGTTTGAAATTGAAGAAAGTAGGGAAGCGCAAAGAAACTTTTGTTTATAGCTCCGAAGCACGCAATTGAAAGTATTTCAAACGCGAAAATTGCTTTGAAATAGTTGTATTTATTGGTGTTAATGCCATTTTGTATTTGAACGATAGTGATCAAGACAATAGAATATTACTACTTCTGTATTACGATAATTTGGTTCTTCCTAACTTTGAGTAGGAAAATGGCTTATTATCTAAATGTTGCAGGTCATTTCCAATATCACTATACAAATAGCAAAGAATAGGCTCATTAGGCCACGTGGGATCTTCCAAAGAAGGAGAGATAGGAGGTAATATAGTAAAAAGAGTAGCAATACAAGTCTCTTCACTATGATAGGTGAAGGTTCTTTAAACAAAATCACTAACGAAATCCTTCGAGAAGGTTATGTTAAGGATGGGGAGGAGGCTAAGGATGTTGTTTAGTAGTGGATTTCCTGTGGCTGAAGACAGAAATAAAGACTTACAATTGATTTTCAAAGTACGGTGGCGAGTTCTCCCTCTCCGGCAGGATGAAGGCAAGCTGCACCGTGGAGGACATCGCCTCGGGCTCCTCCCGCGACAGCCGTACCTCCTCGGCTACTACGGTGAGGAGAATAGGCGCGCCGGCGTGCGAGATCGCAGCTATCTCCTCTACTGGACGCTCGAGGGTCACTTCACCTGGAATTTAGATTGTAATTGTTATTGAAGTTGTGGACCAGAGTCCTGTAATGTATCTTCGCTAAACAGCCAGTTCATTCTATATCATGACACACGTCACTGTAAAATCTTTGTAGAAATATTTTGTCATTCTTATTGTAAAGTTATTAATTTATAATTTGTAAATATATACTCTTGTACATACATGTGGTTTTCATTACGCAACAAAGTTATATTTTCGTAATATTGATAATACATTTAAATACTTCTTTTTTAAGATTATTTTGTTTTACAACGGTAGCCTGTAACCTCTTTTGTGATTATGTAACGATTTTATACCATGGGTTTTTCTAGTTTTTTTCGTCATGACAAATGTACATTAAAACAGGTTCTAAAACAACAGCCTTATTAATATTTAATACATCACACACAAAACGAGCTGCTTAAATCTCGAAAATAGATGCGTACGTAAAAAAACAACACCTTGCCACCATTACACGTCTCTTTCATTATTCCGAGAGCTTAGCACGAGAAAAAAGTCGTGAGCCATTATCATACAAAAGTACTCTTCGGGATTAACCTCGGTGCACTGTCATCTGTCATCGGAGAGGGGTGACAACGCATATGTTAGCAACTCATTAATTACGTATTTAAATGTGGATAATTATGCATATAAACACAATGAATATGACACAATCAGAGATAAGAATACATAATTAATTTCATTATAAATTTTAAGGTGGTTTCTGGTGCCTGTATTTATAGGAATGACGAGATTTTAATATTTTTTAAGAATTAATATCAGTATCCGTCATTGAGCTAATATAACTGTATCTTATGTTATGATCAAATATTCGCAATATCTAATGTTATAACCATTCTGATGATGCAGCTAACGCCTTACTCTTATTAAAATAACAATAAAAACTTTCTTCTCAATAATAGAAATATGTGAGAGGATTAAAAGGTGGAATTTGCACACAAATAATTGCGAGATTGTAAAACTCGTTACTCATTTATTTTATGCTTGCCTAATACCGGCTCTGTAATGACACAGCGGCTTAAAGCGTATGCCACGAGCATTTCTATAACCTACAATCTTATCTAACTTAATTCCATATTATCCACAATTAATAATAATTTAGGAACATAAACTGTTACATTTGTACGCGAGTTTATGTCTCGCGCGAAGTTTACGAGAATACTTCCATTTATGTTGGTTTAGGTGGACCGAGGCATATTGTCGAGTGCCACAAGATGATTTGAGAACAGCATGTTCAATTATTACGCTTGGACAGAAGTAGCGTCGGTGCATCTTAAATGTGCAGTATTTTTAATATGTGGCACATGATTACTATTCTGATTGTAAATGCAGACTGCATTGCAGACAGGGATGAGTACCTACATACATAAACTCACGCCTTTTTCCCAGAAGGGGTAGGCAGAGGTTCTCCTGGTAGTAAGCAGGTTACCCGCGTTTCGGGCGAGCCTAACGCCATATCGGGCACAAATTCCTGACTCCAGACTGATAATTAATAGAAAAATCCAATATCACGTTGCTCGACCTGGGACTCGAACCCGAAATCTTAGCATTGTAACCGTACCTAAATACAACTACGCCACCGAGGCAGTTGTGCCACGAGTACTACGTACTAGACAAAATTATGCCGGCCTGTTATTGTACGGAGGCTGAACTCAAAACGCATCATACTTGCATAGGTGGTTAAGACGTGTTTTCCACCATCGTGTACGATATTCGTTAAGTGGTTGGATCAGAACATCCTGCTACCATCTAAAGCATATTCTGCTATCTCAATAACTGAACAAAACGCAAAAATGTATGAGGCAGTGGCGCCAACCCGGTCGAGGCAGCTCATTCGTACAGTAGCTTTAACAAGCTAAAGCAAGGCTCTTCATATACAAAGGAAAATTGGTAGGCAAGTAGGCTGCGGGAAGCGAATTTGCATGCCGTTTTTGGTAAAAAATGTGTTAAGCTTTCTCTAATTTCGGCTTTTTTGGTGAAATAAAGGACCCTTTTTAGTCGGTATTTAAAGCTTTTTGTAGAACGCTGAAACGCTGAAAGGTTTAAATGGTTTATGTTTCATGATTACGATATGAAAAGGAAATAAAAGGTATGCGTATGAATGGATAAGAAAATTTGCACAAAGTACGAACGTTGCGAAATATATTATTTTCTTAATGTATGGGTGTCGAGTGATAATAATCTATTTAAATAAACATTTAGTTGCGCAATTTATTTTCGTAAGACCCATCAAAGAAGACAATAAGTTTAAAATAGTTGCTCCACCTTAAAACTACCTTAACTGTATTAATTAAGTGTTAAATAAATACAAAAGGATAACTTCATAATTTGAAAAAATATTGGTAATAACTGGACATACCATTTTTCGTAGAATCAGCGGTAGCACCTTATTGCTTTTTCCAAAGCAAGTTAATAAATAAATCAAGGTTTGACAATATAAATAATTTCAGAATACAATTATAACTAATTTAGTAATTCTGATTACGGAAACAATGCGCTGCGACCTCCATCGTAACCCTTCTATAGCTTTTGTTTGTTATGTACGGAACAGCGCGGCTGGTCGGTCCCTCCAACTAAATTGAATCTCGATTTCCATTCACGACGCTCTTATAAGGTGTAGTCTGATTAATGCGATAAATTCACGAGTATGCCTTCAATATCTGCCGGGATAACTTTTAACGGTTGTTCTGTGGTGAATAGCCTGGATCGTTCCCACAGTATTGTTCTTAGGTTTGTTTTTTGTAATTAATTGTTTTTGCCGAGTTAGGAGCTCGTTGGATTGCCGAGAACGGCGCCGCGGGTTTAAGCATAGGGCACGTCTTTCTTTAAAGCCGCAATAGATTAAACACTGGAGATAATGTGAGAGCACTGTGAAAAATAAAAGTAGGAGTAAAGAAGTTAAATTGTAACAGTCACTAAGCGGATGACTAACACCTCAGTCCGCCCCATGACCACGAAAGCTATAAATAGATCGAAATGTCGAGAAGTTAAAAAAAAATATAAATTAAATCAAATTCGCGATAAAATCCGTAAGAATTCGTTTTATTTCAATGTGTAAAATTCAACTAAATCTAAGAAACTATTATAAAAGAACAAGCTTATTTGCACCATGCAAGCTTGCATATACATATTTAATGCAATAAAATTAACGCAATAACAGGCATGTCGTGTATATGCAACATTGTTGCCTTGGAAGGGAAAATTGAATTCAAATTGCTGTTCCAGAGAAAAAAAAAAGGCTTACATAGTGTTTACACAATGCGTAGGTACCTATTATTGTTTTAACTTTGTAGTATGCTGCAGGCAACAAAAAATTGCGATGTAAATAGGCTTCAGTGTAAACTGTATATTAGTAATACAGCCTCGGTGACGTAGTTGTACTACGGTAGGATTACAAAGCCGAGGTCTCGGGTTCGAATCCTGGGTCGGGCAAAGTGATATGGGAGTTTTCTATTTATTATTAGCTCGGACCTATGATATTGCGCCCGATATGGCGATAGGCTCGCCCCCTAACACATCGTGGGATGGAGCACACAAGGCGGAACGTGGGTATCCTGGTTGCACCTCTGCCTACCCAGTCTGGAAAAAAGGCGTGATGTTTGTGTATGTATGTATAAGTAATACGTAGATATCTCGATTTTTAAAGTTCTAGTTGGTAGATTTTAGGTACAAAGTAGTAAAATAAATACAGTCAATAGTTGTATGAATAGTTCTGATCGTATACCAACCCGGCCGCATTATCCGCAGCGTGTCGGGCTGGTAAGCCAGCGACACTGACATACCCTTTTCAATACCAGGGTACCGAAAGGAGAGCTATACAGCTTTTCCTCTTGACCCAGAAAAAACAAGCTAGTAGCTACCTTTGTGTCTAGTATCGTAAATACCAGAAACTACGAAAAACTTTAGGTACCATAACGCCCAAGTTCGTCACTAGTATTTTTCAACTACACAACGTCGATATCGATGTAAATAGATGGACGGTTTCAATTCAGAGTATTTTGTTTCCACATATATGTGTACATATATAAGCATGGAGAGCACTTCCGTCTCATAATACCTAAATCCGTAACAAATATTATATTTGTTAATCATACATAGATTGGACTCTATATCGGTTTACAGTTCCAATCTAGAACTTTTTGTTCTCAGCCTTTTTGCCCATTTACCACTATAGTATAACATAGGCGGAACAACTGAAAATCTCCACACATTTTCCAGGTACATTTGAGACCATCTAAAAATCAAATGGCCTCAGTAGATTGCGACAGAGCACCTATTTTCAGAGGGTGATTTCAAAGGAAGTGCCTTTATTACGAGCGAGGCAGGGCACGTTTACAAACAATGGGTGTCCGACGGCGCTCGGTAAGGTCTAATGAGCCATTATGCGCCTCAGAAATGCGAGGTTGCACTAAATGTCCCTGTTAACGTTTTCGAAGTCTCTGTTTGTAGTTTTGTTAGAACACGCATTGTTAGCGTCTTGTCTGGCTTGTCATTGGCTTGTAATGTATTTATTATGGGGCGTGTAATGGGCTTGCATCGAAGCCGGGATCTGCTGAAAGTTTTTGATTAGGAATTTTGGAGAAGATTGTTTAAGTTATGCAAGATATATTGGTGTCTGAAGAATTGGAAAGGATGTTAGCATGAAATAGATTCTTCTAGTTGCTTTTTTTGTAATAAATATGTGTGTAAAGATATTTTATTATTTCTAATATAAATCAATATTACTTAAAAATTACTAATCATATATTTTATCATTGCATATAAAATTTTCTGCAAAGTTGAGTGGGTGATATTTCAAGCCTATTCATACCCACTTAAGTAACTCAGTTGCCTTAATTATCATAATACTTCACTACCTATTACCTAAAATAATTGCATTTAATTTCCTTCGACATCACAAACCGACACAAATCAGCCGAATATAAAATCATAGTTAGTTGTAAATTTGACATGGCGCTGGCCGATTCATGTTGGACTCAACAAAAGATTTCGCAACCAATACCGGGCACCTTTCAATTTGCAACCGAATTAATTCCAAACCGGGTTTCACGCTAATTGTCGGGCTAAATGACAAAAGTTCCACTCGTACAGAAATTAGAAGTCGAAAACTGTGACGTAAATCGGCTGGTGTTAGTTTTGTACGAAGTGCCACACGATGGAAGGTGTAATTTAAGTTTAAAACCACAGTTTGCTAGCCGTGTGCTAATTAATTACATCTCGGAACTGTTGCCCAGGTCGGCTATTTTATTTTAATGTTTTTCAATTAATTAGGGAAACCGGAAGACTCACGTTTGACGAAATGTTTTTCTGTTCCCTTTTTCATTAATAATCCTAATGATATTTAAGAATTTAATTTGAAACTATTTCGTATTAGATCCTAAAAAGTTGTGGAGAGAATATGCCTCCTTATGCATTTTGGTGTGTTTACAATCGTATTTAGTACCCCAAACACGTAATATTTTGAATAACCTATTTTTTTACTGATCAATTATTAAAGAACAAACGAAATATGCATAACCTCTAAATATGACATATTCCAATATTATACGTAATTTTACACAATCGATGTATTAACACACCTTTAAGATATAAGAATATGACTTGCAATAACCCTTGCAGAAGAAACCGGTTCGCCATGTCGAATCACACTTTAATCTGCAATCTACATATCAACGCGCAAATCTTGATCGTTTTGACGTGTGGTTAGCTCAAGAGGATAATTTGGGCAAAGCTATAATATAAACATAATATTATCCGTACATGGCATAAATGGGTATCATAGCAAACGAGCTTAGACCCAGTCCTTATAAATTGTGCGTTTGATTATAAAATCTTATTCTATGTTGATCGATTGCGTTAAATACAATCATAATTTTTCCATTTAAAACAACTCAGATGTTTTTATAGGAATTCTTATGAGTAACATCGTGGAAGCTTGAACACCAAATTCTTTTATCTGCAAAGGGTTTATAAGATTTATAAAAGTCGTTATCTACTTTAGAAAAGTAGTCTCATAGGCAAAACTTATTTAGTCCCAGCAGTTAATATGTACTATATAAACTGCTGGGTCTGCATGGGTTGTCTGCGCGCCATTTCTTAGTTTAATTGAGTGGAAGGTTAATAACACACTTATGTAACTTTTATATTTGATTTACATTACGAACTAACTGCTCTCGGCCTCGGTGGTGTAGTTGTACTACAGTGTGATTACAAAGCTGAGGTCTCGAATTCGAATCCCGGGTCGGGCAAAGTGATATTAGATTTTTTTATTGATTACCAGCCTCGGGTCGGGAATTTGTGCCTGATATGGCGATATGGCTCGCCCCCTATCACATCCTTGGACACGGCGAACCGTGGGTGTACTAGTTACTAGTAAATCCTCTGCCTACCCCTTCTGGGGAAAAGGCGTGAGCTTATGTATGCATTACGAATTAGGCAATATTAAACCTAGTATAGGCATTTTTACATCAAATCCTCACCTCATTATAAGTAGGGTTATAAAACAACGTCATTAAATTCTGGGTTAGTCTGCAGGATCACTGACCGATAAGTAAGTAGGATACCCCACGGAAGCCGTCGGCCGTCACGATGCTATCGGATGAAAAAACCTAAAATAATGTGCTGACCCAGAAAATAACTCGGCCGCTAGTAGCCCAAGGATTACTGGTGTAAGTTTATGGTTGTACGGTAGGACTAGTAAATTTGAGGTCGACTTCTTAAGTGTGTTTATGTTTAGATCGTTTGGTTTAATGATTTTGTGATGATTGGGGAAATCATGATGTTTGGTGTGTGGGTAAAAGTTTGTGGGATTGTTTTCAATTGATTCAAGAGCGTTGATTCGGGATTTGATTTCTTCGGTTTGATTTAAAGTTTGAGGATCATTAATAATTAATAATTTTGTTATCATTATATTATAGTCAAATCAACTATGGGATAAGTAGACTGAAGAGAGGTAGACAAAAAGTGTTAAACAGTATAAAGTGATATGCAACATTTTCAAGAATGGATAGTTCTTGGATACCGAGAAGTGAAAAAAAACTAACAATATGCGTTAGAATTTATTGCATTTTATAAACGTTGCTATTTGTCTTCGCGCAAACTGTAATAAAGTACTGACTGCTTCCTGCCAAAGAATCTCTAGTTGGTGATAAATATACGGACATGATTCATAAATTACAATGCGGTTCCTAGAACTTGACCAGTCGTAAATAACAAAAGTCAAGGTAGAAAAGCGAGTGAGTCGTTAAAAAGACGATGACCTGACGCACGAAACGATTCAACTTCCAAGGGGAAGGAAATTATAGAGGAATGGTTTTCTTTTGTTGTGTCTGCTAATCTATACGACGTCTAATTATGTCTTTAAGCTTTAAACTTCATATAAGTTGAATATGTTTCGAATTCGGGAATAGGTTATTCACATTTATAGACAGCCTCCGTAACATATTCTTAAGATAAAAATTATAAAATATTTCTTTATGTTTGTAAAACTAGCCGCCTTACTGATGTTAGTCCGTTACGTATTCAACTCTAGATATTCGCGTTTTAAATTAGTATTAGTCTAAAAAAATATTCTTGCAGGCTTGAAATCAGATCCAGAACTCCAGTTATTAAAACTAGACTTACATATCCATACAGACATACTAAGTATTAAAATAATACTCACCAGATGTCTCGTTAATATTGAAGAAAGGCGTGAAAGGGTTTCCTTCAGACACCAACCCGTATCTGATCTGTCTAGGGGCTCCCTTATCACCATCCTCAGCTCGGACCTTCACCACCATATCCCCAGGAGCCACCTGCCTCGGCAAGTGGGTGATAGGGGGCGCTGAGGTGAACACCGGCGGCATGTCTTGCACGTCTTGCACTACTACCACTACCTCCAAGCCAGCTATGTTCCTGGTGTCTTTGCCGACTTCGATGTAAGGGTCCTGTGGGAAATTATTGTAAATTGATTGATTTATTGACTGTAGGAAATGATTGAATCATCAGTTGATCGAGAGCATAATTTTTAATTTTACCCTAGGGGATATAAAAATTTATATGATAAGGTCAATTATTGTTTCGGATCTAGTTGATTTCGGCTTCAAAATGTATCCTCGATTCTCATAGTGGCTATTCAGATAATAAGTAACATAAAACAGTATTTAATACGCGGAATGAACATTCAAGAAATACAATTTCAAACTTAGATTGTAACTTAGTTATAAGTAACGTACTAAAATGTGATATCTGATTCAATGAGTCCAAATTGTATAATGTCCATTAAACCACTGATTTAATCAAAACAGTTTTATCAATGAATTAAACGCAGCAGTATCCTAAACTAAAATCTAACAAGGCAATCTCTGTAATCTTAAACACAGACCGAAGTACTGTACGATTTGACAAATATACAAGCTCCTTGGCAATGTAGAAATCACTGGCAGGCCCTGTAATGCCGTGTTAATGCGTAAACGCGCCTTGGAAGGGTTCCGTAATCTCGAATTGCATATTTTTCTTTATTTAGCTATAGTGCTGCTCAAAGAGGATGCATGACGAGGCCGTATTCCGTCCTTTTGCAATTAACGCCAATTAAAATGCTACAACAAATGTGATTCTAGGCCGATACAGACTGAATCGGTTAAAATATTATTGAAGGTAATTAAGCAGCTGTTGAAAGGCTGTACGTGATTCACGTTGGAGTTTTGATGAGTTGGGAGGATTTTTACTTTCTTATTGAAAACCGACGCGTAGTGTAATCAGATCTGCTATCTCTTTTATCTCCAGCAAATCTAATTACGACTATTTCATCACATATATACTTAATACTGGTATTGTGAAGTGCGACTTTCAATCAATCGTTCTGCTACCTTTTGTCTGAATCCTATTTTCAAAAGATATCTTATTGGTTAGGAAGATATAGCGTTGTACTTACCACAGCGAGCAGTGTCAGATGGTACATAGACTGGGCTTCGAAGTCCAAAGGCCCGACCAAAAAGATGGTTCCTTCAGTGTTCTCAGTGGAGACACGACGCTGTCGTATTGCGAAAAGTGGCGAGCCCTGTGAATAAATGTTTGTATTAGTCGAAAGGTAGGCCCTGATGTTAATCGACAAGTTTATTTGAATTTAGTTAGTCACATTCAGCTCGCTGTCGAACGTGATAAATGAAAGGGACAAATTATTTGATCTGTTTCTTTATGATAATTTATTCTTTTATTACCTGTAAAAGCGCTGTTTTCTCAAAATTTGTGGCGAGTTTTACATAAGTTGCAGTAATGTTTCTATATTTGAAGAGATAAATAAAAACATATACCGAACAGTCAAATACATAGCCCTGACCCCACACTGAGATCGAGTCTTGTGTCGTGAATATCAGGAACTACGAGAGACTTTTCCGTCTCGCAAACACCCAGACACGAAACCAATATTTGTGGTTCACACAAACATTTCTTTCTGTGCGAACCCGCGGCCCCTGGTTTCACAGCCGGTGTCCAACCAACTGCGCCACAGAGACTGTCACATCACCCCTTGAAGAGATCGGAAAATTGTGCTAAATACAGATGATTGTAATAACGTATATCAATTACAGTCATCAGGATGTAACGCGTATGAAAATACGAGTAGATAGTCACGAATCTAAAAAGAAGGCAGCATCCACTCATGTCAAATGCGATGCCATAATGAGCTATTATCTTCACCACTTAACCTTTAAAATAAATTGGATTTGTCTATAATGACGCGCTTCTTTTAGCCTGGACGCGTGTACTACATGTAATATTTTAAATTGCACTACATGGGACGCGGCCTACATTATTATAGCATTTAAGCGGTCTTAAATGACCTCGGGTGCGACCGTTCTCTGCAAACTGTGGGAATTTTAACGCCTCGGGTCCTCTTAATGCTGCGTAATTAGGGATGCCACGGAATCAAATTGGGTGAAGGTTCGCGATATTTTAAAATTTTCTGGTAGATTTATTTATTGAGTTGGGGATGTATAAATACTGGTTGTGGTGGTGCAATGAAAAACCTTCCCTTAAATTATGGGTGCTTTAAAGTTTGAAGCTTTGCAATTTCTATTTCGAGTATACTTGATCTTATTTCTTTTTGTATTACGAGTAGTATTATGGACTCATAAGATAAGAAATAAGAAAGTCTGATTTAATTTTTAATACTGATGTTTACTGGGACTATTTCGATATGCGCAAGTTTTGACAATGGTCATTAATCATTATTAATCACTAGATGGTGTTCCATAATGTAGGTGTAGGTAATTTTAATAAAATTAGACATGTTAATTATGTGACAGAACTACCACGTTGCATAGACTGAGTCCATTGCTCATATCATTTAAATAATACACATTTCTATATATAGTACAGTAAAGAAATATATTACGGGTTCTCGCAAAACAGCTCCCATCATTAAGGTCGGATTTTAACGTTTGGTGTAAAAACTAAGCTAAATGACTGTTCCTAGAGCTTGGCAGTTGGCATAGATCAGGGGCACGCGTACCCGTTGGATCTAAACTGTACACAATAGCGGGATCAGAATCTGCGATGCTTAAGTAGATGAAGTTTAATACTTAGTGAGGCGAAGTTTACTTGTGTAGTGGTATGGGTGATAAGAGCATTGATTGTAGTACGTTAAGTTTATTAAGAGGTTTAAACCATGATAGCAACGTTTGAAATATTTTAAGAAGCACATGATATCATCAATATTTTTTCGTCTTTATTATCAACCTACTGCCGATAGCAAAATTACACTTAAAAACCGTAATCAATATGATATTGAAAACGTCATATCTCAAATTTGTATTGTGGGTGTTTGTGAGACCGAAATGTCTCTCGTAATTCCTGATACCCACGACATAAGAATCGATCTTAGTGTTGGTTTCAAGACTATGAATGTGACTGTTAGGTGTATTTATTTATTTATTTTATTATCTGTGGTCATTTTGAAGCGAAATACTTTTGCATCGTATTTGGACTTTTTTGAGCTCTAATTTACCCAACACTGGTAACCCTGCGGCCTATAATTGTGCAACATCATCGGACCAGCCGGCCGGACCAACCCATCTCATTGTGTTACGGTGCTGTTTTGAAATGGCACGTAATTCGCTATCCTTAATGTAAATTAGTGTGATTTGAATAGATTTTCACACGATCACCACGATCTATCGTTACATTATTCGACTTAGAAAGGAATACAGTGTTATATTAATGTCCACTAAATATGAGGTTGGACTGAGGCGATTTAAATGGGGCTTTGTTTTTGAATAGGGACGGCATCATGACTTGAAACTGAAAGTTGTTCTTTAACTATCAGTACATCGCAATGGCGAAGATTGTTATCTATCATTTTACATATATACATAAACAACACGCCTTTTTTCCAGAGGTGGTAGGCAGGGGTGCAACCAAGACACCCACGTTTCCCCTTGTGTGTTCCGTCCCATGATGTGGTAGGGGGTGAGCCTATCGCCATATCGGGCACAAATTCCTAATCCCGAGCTGATAACTAATAGAAAAATCAAATATCACTTTTCCCGACACGGGATTCGAACCCGAGACCTCAGCTTTATAAACATACCGTAGTACAACCACGCCACTGAGGCAATCAAAGTCAAAGGCAATCTTTCATTTAGACTTTTAATATTTATGATTATCCGTTTGATTATATCGTTAGCTGGTACTGTCAAAACCTGTGGTAAACAGATAGGACTTTAAAGATTGTTGCTGTATCAACGAATAAGAATGGTGTATTGAAAAATTCTCTGAAATACAAATTAACTTGAAATTTAGATGAATTTAGCTATTACCCGTTTCCATTTTTTTGTATTGTATCAGCCCATATACGACCCCCTATAGGGCACGGGCCTCCTCTACAATCGAGGGTACGATTGAGAGTGGTTAGGCCATATAGTCCACCTCGCTGGCCTAGTGCGGGTTGGCGGACTTTTACATACCATAGAAATTTATACAAATCGCTATGGTATGCAGGTTTCCTCACGATGTTTTCCTTCACCGTTATAGTGCGTGGTGATTGACTATCAATACACACATGACTCCGAAAAGTCAGAGGTGTGCCCTGGGATTTGAACCCGCGACCACCGTGAACATGTAGGCAGCCGCGCTTGGTCCATTACCAACAGGCCACCACGCACTTAGTTTCCATTTTCCCATTCACAAATTCGAACACGTGATCGTAGTGGTACCTATCGTAAAAAAAAAAAAATATTATCATCACACATGTTTACAGCCCACCTTTATTTAGCCTTTATTTTTTGTATCCATCCAAATCCAATACATGATGAAAACAATATCTCATCTCGTATCTTTACCGAAAAATTTGTCAACTAAACTGGCTACCTCTTTAATTTAGACGACGAAAATTAAGTGTAAATGAATTTACGAAGACTCAACTATTAGATAGCCTGATATTAAGCGGATAATTATGAAATGACATTAGGGTTGTGCTGCGCGAAAATGACACCCTATTATCGCAAGCAAACTACATTACGCGGTTACGACGAAAGCCGTGTCAAACGCGTTTGAAAATGTCATTAGACAACCCTGAAATTACGGTCACACTTTGTACACGCCACGCAAAGCCACGTCATTAGCTTATGGAAATAGAATTAACCTTTTTGTTAGTGAAGTGTTACGTGACTATTACAGAGGTTGGTGAATGACTAATGTACACAAGCTTTGTACTTTTTACGCATGTCGTTAAAAATAGTTTTCAATATCGCAATATGCAAGTTCATTTATCTTGGTGTAATTAGAATTGTGAAACTCATGTTATGAATGCTTTTTATGACGATAATTGTACAGAGACGATTTATTTTATTGCAAAGATCTGTCAGATTAGCTAGCAATTAGTGTGATGATGAGTGCAGATCGCATTTAATCTCCACTTATGTTGAGGATGGAGGCAAATAAAACAGGAGGCGTAAGGTGAACAATTTAAACTAAGTGTTCAGTAAATATGTACGGCCTTATACATAGACAGTTTTAAAACCTCTTTTAGTTATCGAATGTTTTGTCTCACTCGCTCAAACTGAATTCAAATGCATTCGAAAGGGACAAAACATTTGATAACTAAAACAGGTTTTAAAACTATCTATAAACAAGGTCGTATATATTTACTGAACACTTGGTCAAATTGTTAACCTTACGCCTCCTGTTTTATTTGCCTCCATCCTTAATATAAGTGGAGATTAGATGCGATCTTCACTCATCATCACACTGATTGCTGGCTATATTCAAGATTCTGAACCTTTTGTTTAAATTTGGATATGCACATCAAAATAATCCTTTTTAGGGTCTCTGTGGTGTACAAAACCTATAAATAAATACCCAACGGCCCTTTAAGTAGCGTCCTGCCAGTATATCATTATCTGACGTCATCGGACACCCATAATCATCTATCGCGTCGAGTATACTCTAAAATGCAAATGAATAGCTCACCCATAGCTCAAGTTCCAGCGGTTTCGGTGACAATGGATTTTTTCTCGCAATTACTATCTCGAGATCGGTCCCTCGCTTCGCGTCCTGTAACAAAACAAAATTGGATGAGTTTTTTACATTATATTTTCATAAAAATGTGAAGAAGATTGTATTTTTTGGAAACATATTTGAGTTACTTAAAAAAATATTTCTGACTTTTGAATTATATCTACGGAAATTTCAAATCTTTATGTGTTCTCCAGAATATTTTTTTAGCTTATAAACTCAGCATAGATTATTTGACTGGCGTCAATTATTATAAAAAACACTGCATTCCACAAGCATTTATCATTATTTAACCTACAGTCTAGACTTATCAACAACAATTTTAAAACCTTATTCTAAACAAATCCTTTGAGCTTTGGCTTCAAGTACCTCTTAACCTAAACATCGACATGAATTAGATCACAGAGGAAATAAAGGGTTAAATACTGTCCAATTCAATGCAATTTTACGTATAAGAGGGGCTTTGGCGTGTTATTATCACACAAATAGAGCAATCAGGTACCTTCGTACCTATCGTTTGCGCTTGGCTATTTATTAACACTAAATATGCCATTATACCGCCTAATGCTTTGGTATTAGTTCTTAAACGGTCCACGTAAAGCCATTGTGTTATTATGATTTGCTGTTATGGCGTTTGTTTGTGAAATAGGTTAATATTTTGAGCTGTGGAGATTCAACTAAGTTGCAATAATTTTAAATTGTGTACCAACTCTTTATTGTGATGTAGACAATAGTGTTCGGTCAATAGTGTAGTTGGTATTGAAATGGACAGTCGAAGTAAGTGTCTGGATTTTGAGCTAACTGTCTAAAGTTAGGTATATATAATGCATGCACATATTCATAAAAAGCATTAGGTTTTAGTTATCACACAAATAAAAAATATATATTTATAAAATCCGAAAATATTCTTTCGTGACTTTTGACTGCCTCGTTTGCGTAATGGTACTACAGTAGAATTACAAATCTCGGATCTCGATCTAGATCTCGGGTTCGAATCCCGAGTCGTGCGACGTGCAAACTGATATTGGATTTTTCTGTTCATAATCAGCCTGGAGTCAGGAATTTGTGCTCGATATGGCGATAGGCTCGCCCTCTATCACATTGTGGGACGGAAAATACAATGCGAAATGTGGGTGTCCTGAGTCCTCATAGCATCTCTTCTGGGAAAAAAGGCGTGAGTTTATATATTCTTTCGTTTTGTATACTGCTGATAATAATAATATTGCGAATTTGACAGGGGACACTTTGATGGTAAAGAAAAATATTTTGTGGTATACAAGAATTTCATAGTTCATCCAGTATAACAATTGGACGATGCCAGGCATAGTTGACTAAGAATGTACTCGTGATTTCAATAGAGGATACCTGCGTCCATCCGTTGAAGTTTAATCATAGACCTGTTACTAAGTTATGTATCCACTAATAGTTCAATCGATTTATGCATAACAAGCGTTTTCCCATCAATAAACTATGCACATGTTTAAAATATTCTATTGAAACTATAATTTGCGTTCACAATATTTATTTTATGAAGCTTTTAGCTACAACTTTATTTTTTACTTCTAAAAATCCCACACACTGTCTGATGTATTTTATAAGACCTGTATATTTATTATCCAAGGATTCCTAAGTAGCCTATGTTGCATTCTCCAGCCTCTAAACTCATAACAAACCGATTCTATATCTGTTGATAGGATAATCCTACAGGATTTCGTATTTGTAATTCATACTATGTAATACAATAATGGAGAGTTCGATTGTAGAGGAGGTCCGTGTCCTGCAGTGGGACGTATATGGGCTGACAGATACAATTATGGAAATTAAACATAATGAACCGAGAGTATGTTGCAATGCGCGTGAAGCCTATCAATATGTACAGTTTTGACCGCCTCCGTGGCACAGCTGGCTAGACACCGACTGTGAAACGAGAGGCTGCGGGTTCGATCCCCACACCGAGACAAATATTTGTTTCAGGTCTGGGTGTTTGTGAGAGGGAAAAGTTTCACGTATTTCCCGATACCCACGACACAAGACTCGATCTTAGTGTGGGGTCAGAACTATGTATGTGACGTTTCGGTGTATTTATTATTATTTATTTATTTAAGCATGGCATAAATATGTCGACTGGCAAGAGATCACTGTCCCTATCTACTCTAAATTCCACTTATCATCAGGTTTATTGTAGTCAGCATGTCATACCAGTACAAAAATCAACGCTAAATATCAAATCATGTTGCCTCTAGCATAAAATAAGGACAAACTCACTTTCCTTACACTAGTTTGAGGTATTTACACGGGGATACTAAACGCAGACTTAGAAAACAGGATAAAGTACCAGCCGACTACCGGATGCAATTTATCTGTCCTAGCTGTTATTAAGATCTGGTTTTTTGCTCTACTAAGTTTTTCTAATGGCCAAAGCGAGGGTTTGCATGCATCGCTTCGTGATTATGGAGATGGAAACTTGTACCGAAATTATCATTTATATAAGAGCTGGTGTTTCCGTTTGGATTTTCTAAGGTAATATATCAAATACTGGAATATTGATAAACGCGGAATATTTTATAGATACTGGTGGTAGGTCTCTTATGTGTAGACCGCCTGGGTACGTCCTACCGCAATGTCTATCTCTCTCGCCAAACAGCAATGTAAACGCATTGTCGTGTTCCGGTTTGAAGGACATTGTAGCCAGCGCAAGTACTGGACATAATGAGGCTTAACAACTTAAGTCTCAGGATGGCGAGCGCAGTGGAATGGCAAGCATTGCTTTGTAACTCATGGTGTTGTTTGGTTTCGCTATTGTCCATGAGCAGTCGTATCGCTTACCATCAGGCGAATGGTATGCTCGTCTCGCCATTCATAGCAATAAAAAAAAAATGTTGTTTTTAATGATGGTGTGTGTTTTTAATAATCTACAAAATGAAATGTAGATATTTAACGAAAACAGTTACTAACGTCTGGGATTTCGTACTAAAATCTTGTAAATTGTTATCAATCAATTTGAACTTTACAAGGTCTCAAATACCATAGTGTGAGACACTCTGTGTCAGTGTGGCATCGACTACCGCATACCGGAAAAAAATGCTCCCGATTGTTGCATTTTCTGCATACTTTACTATCTGGTGCAAAGTTACTTTATCGTGGAAGCATTAAAAAATGCTCAGTTGTACTACGGTATGATTGCAAAGCTGAGGTCTCGGGTTCGAATCTCGGGTCAGCCGAAATGATATTAGATTTTCTATTAATTGTCAGCCCGGAGTCAGGAATTTGTGTCCGATATGCCAATTGGCTCGTCCCCTTTCATATCGAGGAACGCAAAATACATGGCGAAATGAGGGTGTCTTGGTTACATCCCTTCTGGGAAAGGCTTCTGAGTCTATGTTTGAGTCAAAATAAACTAATGAAACTTATGTAAGTAAGTAAGTAACTAACTAAGTATGAATGCTAACCATGAAAAGCTAAGACGCAAATAAATTTACCGAAACCCACACAAGAAAGTATAAAACTCAAATTAAAATACGATATCCGGAAAATCACTTGCTGTACTTAAATAATACATGATACAAAGTGCGAGAACAAACAAAAGGAAATCCGCATGTCGTTGAAATTATAATTTCTATTGTTTTATATGTATCCTACAGATGTCCTGGATAAATATGGATAAAAATGAATGGCTTTATCGTGGATCGTCGCTTTGATATGCTGAACAGCGTACGGCATACGAAACACTTATTTGCTAGCGAAATCCGTTTATCTGTATAGGTAAATATTTATTTTATATATAGCTTAAGTAAAATAGGACATATTTTTTCAACCGTTAAATAAAAAAATATCCGCTGCATTAAATATAAAATGATCAAAATATAAAATCACGACATTTGAAGGTTGAGGAAACCCAGTCTATTAAAATATAATAGGGTGATTAAAAGTACAAAAGACGAAAACATATTTAAATATTAAAAATATAAATTAAAAAAAACCAAGCCGAAGTAACCTACCTCAGGCACCAAAATAATGCTCGGCTGGTGTGGAAATATAGTGTCCCTGGGGGTAGTAGCGTTGGTGCCGGTGATGGAGCAGGCGATGCGATTGCTGCGCCCCCTGGTGTTGCGGGCGGACAGCCTGAAGTCCACGTAGCGACCTGGCTCCAGCCTCCTCAGGAGTATCACGTTGGCCTGACAAACTGAGTTGTACCGCGTGCAGGGCAGCGTCTCGATGCCTATGTCTAGGCGGCCCATCTGACCTGATGATGAAAGGTATTTGGTTTACATGTATGTTGTTGCTGGCCATTTTTAAGCAAATAAAGGAATAAAACGAATTCTTACGAATTTTAATAGGTATTAGTCATCCGCTTAGTGACTGTTACAATTTAACTACCCTTTATTTACAATTAATAAATTAAAAAGTTAATTGGTCTCGTGAAAAAAATAAATCAAATTCGCGATAAAATCCGTAAGAATTAGTTTTATTTCAATGTGTTACATTCGCGTAAATCTAAGAAATCAAATAAAGAGATTTAGCTTATTATATCTGACGGCAAGCCAGCTGTGTGCTAATAAGTTCCTTTAATTAATTATCCAATTATTTCGGGAAAATATTAAATCATGAACAAGTCATGTTTTGTTCTGGACCTACAAATCAAAGCCAGACTCACAGAGTATGTTTGCTGCACTGTAATTTAATGAAATTATTTAGAGAAACTTTAATTAATCGTACAATTATCTCACTTGTTATATACTCGTAGTATAATAATGATTCCCATTGTCAAAAGATGCAAAAGCTTATTCAAAATTAGAAGACACTTAAAACAAGCATTAGGAAATCATATTTTTTTTAACAAAAGCTTCATCTGTATGTTTTTAACATAATATTTACCAGTAGAATGCACCGCGTCAATTTTAAACCACCACAATAATCGTTCTAGGAAAACCATTCACCAAGTTGTTACAATATAACGTTATTACAAAGTAGGAATTATAACTACATCGATATGCTCGAATTGAACGCGGCCGCTGAAGTTTACACCCAATTCCTAGTACGAATTAACTTGATATTGCATCTGACTGTCGCTGTACTGCTTAATTGGACCTCCCCGTCTGGCGCAATCATTTTAGTATCTCATTTGCTTTAATTATTTTAACAAGCGCGTTGGTCTATGAACTTTGCATCGAGGATATAATATTCGGAGACAAAGTTGTCATCAAGTTGAGATATCTTCGTGAAAGTAAATAAAGAATTAAAAGGATTTTATCATGTTTTAGCGAAGATTGGAATTGGATTCGTAACAGGATTAAACAATAAGGCTTATTTTTTTAACGTAATAAAATAATTAGTTTTATAAAAACAGAATCGAGGATGTAGATTTTTTTAAACTGCAAATAAGAATTTAACGGTCTATATCTCCACAAAACTGTCAACTAGGTACCGAAGTCTTAATTGGATCAATGAAACATGATAGATTTTGCAAACATTTCCTATTTGTTTATCAACAACGTAACACTTATTAGAAATAAGGTGGTTTAGAACTTGACAAATTAATTGAATTCGCAGTAACCGCCTTTTCTAAAATTGGTAGTAATAGTACTCTCAAACTCTTTTTGTGCGAGGAGAAAAAACCATTAGGTTCCTTTTTCGGTACCCCGGGGGAAAATGTTGCAGCCGAGCCAGATCACAAATAAAATCTACGCTGGCATACTGATTGAAAACCTCTTGGTGATCATCACACGCATTATGAGCGAAAAGTACTTTAAACCTGGACGAGCTTCTCATAAATTTCCCCCTTCACATTCACACACTAATATCAACTACATACCAATAAGCTCAAAGTGCAGTGGATAGTCAAAGTCAGGGTCGGAGGCGCGCACTCGGTAGATGACTGAGCCCACAGCAGCGTCAGCGGGGACCAGTACTAGCCGCATCAGGGTGCTTGGGTCGAACACCGGCTCGCCAGCACGCGCGCCCCACACTGCGCATAGCAGTACCACCGCCAAGGCGAAGGTCATCCTGGAAAGACAAAAGTAGTTGATAGTGGTAGTCTTTGAGTTGGTGGTGAGGAATAACGGTAAGTTGATTGTGACAGTATAGGTAATAGGGGAGAATCTAGCTGGGGAACAATTTGTACAATGTATGGGTGAAGTCAGTCAGACGACCTGGTAAAGGTCGCGGGACGTCGCTGGATGCAGGCTGCCTCCAACAGGTCACTGTGGAAATCATTGGGAGTGGCCTATGTTCAGCAGTGGACTTCCTTTGGCTGATGGATGGATGGATGGATGGGTGAAGTGGAACCAAAAACGCTTGAAATTTCATGTATCCACGACACAAGCTTTATATCTGAATCTATATTTGGAAGACGCCTTGTGTGATTGCTAAAGTTCTTTAAAAAAATTGTTATGAATTATGACTGAAATTGAACATTGAAATAAATACATTATTCACGTTTTAGCATAAATTTTATCAAATAAAATAATTCACTCAAGAATAAAACGGAATATTCTAATTTTCGTCATTTAATTATGCCGTTCCACAAGATGTTTTAAAGCGTCCACAAGATGTTAATTGCTCGGGAAACATTCAACAAAACATTTTCGTTATTTATGCAAATTTTATTCATTGTCTCAAACTTGTAAACTTATTCATTTAAAGACTTAAGTCCTGTCCTCAAGAAAACCTGTAATTAAGTTTGTGCCATCCAAATTGATCTGTATTTCGAATAAAACCGACATGAGCAAATACGTCTGCAAACAACGTTATCAGGATACGAGGCGGTTCATTATGTTGGGTGACTCTTTTAACTCGAGTGGGGGAATCAGAATTTCGAAGAAACCCTGAGGAGTTTGGAGTCAAAGATTTAGTATTAAATTATAAATTTGTGTTAGTATCGGCACTTGAGCGTTCGACCGCAAACTAACTCGGGTTGCGAAAGGGAAAATTGTGTTATGAAATCATACTAGCGCTTCTGTGTAGCGGGAAGTAGCTCTTTATGGTTTGCTGGTAATAACACTGAGGATGCAATCAACTTGATTTCATTTCATGTTCGCATCAACTCCTTCATTTAAAAGCTGTTTGACTAAATTCTATTACAGATTAATAGTTCAAGTTATATTGTTTTTGAGATTGCAAAACATTTTTATTACTGTAAGTTTTACTTAGATGCATACCAATCAGCATGCGAAGTAATTTAGCATCTTCACCAAGGATTTCGTATATTGTATCGATAACATCAAATAATTAAAATACATAAATAATTACCCAATTAATATAAAACTTGTAACAGAAGTTTAAATCTTGCCTCTCGCAGTTGTGGCTTATCTTACAAGCAACTACTAAGTAACCTTGCTCTTTGACTCTCAATCTGATTTAATTTAAATTAACACAAACTATATCCGCTCCAGTAGCGGTATTGGGTGTATTTGAAACGAGGTCAGAATAATTGAAATTGCACGTTCTATAGTAAAATTCGTTCCTTCGAGTAAATCCGCTCCCATCGTGTCTTATGCTTGTGTCTTATCTACTTCGTTGCAGTTGTGTAAGTAACACAACAAACAAGTTCACTGGCACGTTGCTGCAGAATACGACTTACTGAGGAACTTTCGGATAAACATTACGAGGACTGGAGCGTTCACAAAGGATTTGTATCGAGATTAGATTCCTCAGTCCACACGCCAACAGACTTAGCGAAACCAATAAACTTTAACAGAGAAAACAATTAACTTTAACAAATGAGTTGCGAGCAATTAGTTTAGAAAATAAACATTTAAAAGAGGTAAAAGATAATTTGAAGCGAAAGACAAATGTAGCATCGGCTGCGACTGATTTAGAGTGGACTCCACACAGACTGGAATCGTCCGTGTTCCCTCGTCGCGCCGTTAGCCGATGTGAAATATTTGTCTGACGCGAACACCCGACGCTGTACACTTTAAATCTTGTCGCGTGCTCGTTCTACGAGTCGCGGCCAAATATTATCCACTACCAAACATAACATTATAATATACATTAGTACAGCACGTATTCTCCCATTAGCTTGTACACACACATGTTACCGTTAAAATTACAACAAAAAGCCAGTATGAATGATACATTGATTTATCAAGATGACACTTGTATTAAACTTAAGAACTAACATCGCAAACGAAACATTTCTATCTAGAGTGCAAATTAAGTCCGACCTGGTCGGACAGAAAAGCAATTACTCCCATTCGATCATTCGGGAAAGCGCAGGAACGTAATTAAGGGATTATTATCCCGTGGACGGAGGATTCAAGCTCTTAAATCATTGGAGGCTGTACGTTTATTCCCTTGACTTTAATGTTCGCTTTGCGGTATGGTAATGTTCTCGAATAATACCTGTTCTTCGATAAAGATTGTTGTTCGACAGTTTAGCTCGCGAAGTGTTGTTGGAACTAAATGCACATCCATAAAAAGTTGTTCAATGCTCGTCTGAAAACGGCAACACTGCCGTGATTTCTGTGATACTGGAGTATCATTTGTCTGTGTTATTTACGAGTTTCTGTTATTCAAGGTGGCGAACAGACGGCCCCGGGCAAGCATGATTCCAGAACAGCGGGAGATAGGCGGCAAAAATGGCGGGCGCACGATGTCACCGCCGCTGACCCCGGCTTCACATAATAAAGCGCTGTCCCTTTTTGGTCACGGCTCCCTATTATCATAACACTAAGTGTGTGAGTAGCGGACGTGAGCCCCGCGCCAACATCTCTGATAGCCTCTCCTCATGCTTATTATAAATTCTAATACAAAATCTCGTAACGTTAACGCTGTGCTCTGGCCGATCGATTCGTAAAGATACGGGCACGGTTCCCAGACGGAACGTGTACCGTCGTAAAACTTTTATTGCTAATTTACTCGTCTATCGCCATCTCAGAAATCAAAACCAAAGTTTTAACGTATCGTTACGGTATTAATAATATGGATTAGGAATCACTTCACTAAGGCGAACACGTAGGAAGTCGGGTAGGGTCTTGCAATAGGATTAACTGCCTAATTCCATATTGGGTGGATGATTGCTACATCGGAAGCTTTGTATAGTATAATGAGATCTCGATATTTTGCAAGTATCTTTTTTGTTGACCTTACTATGGTAGAAACCAGTTCAGGTCAAAGTTCTAGACATTGTCGCGGAGTAGCGGTCAGTCGATACTATCGATTTTTCCATGTTTACATCGCTTAGCTAGAAGTGAATGACTCCGCAACCGCTTTGTAGGCCAACTGCATAACTCGTTATCTGTTAATACGAAAAGCAGAATGACCAACGTTCAATTACAGCAACTATAGAAACGCGCCGCAAATTCCAGTAACAGAACCAATTTCGCATAATTCTAGACAGTTAATGAAGATATCGGCAGATATATCCCTTTTAAATAGAGTAACAGTAATTGGGAATCGTGTGGATCAGCTATTGGCTTATTAAGGGTTTATAAATGGCTTGGTTGTTAATCATGACCCTCTATACAAGGGTATCGTGGGCTGTGCCGCGGTAAATCTGGACAAAAACGTAACTTTATAGCGAACATCACGCGAAGTGACCCCGACGACCCCATTAGTTATGGAGTGTGTTGGGGTAACCACGTTCGCAACCGTATTATTAATTTAATTATATTAATCATGGTAAAAACCATCACGGACATTGTTGCTGGAGAATTTTGAAGATGATAGGGCGTTAACTGTTGTCAGTTTCCTTCTTGAATTTTTATTTCAAGTGTCAATTATTTTGAATTATATCAGCCTTTACTATTGTGTTCCATGTTATGTGAAAATGTTTTCAATTATAATACACTCCATTGTTCTATAGAGACGTGTTAATTGGATAAGTATTTGACTTATATTCTAATTTAATATCGGCTTTAAAGTCCTTGACTAATTGTCTTGGCGAGACGAATTCTATGTGAAGCGACATCCTAAAATTTCGGATCGTACAATTGTGGTCTGAATTAATTATGACCTAAAATCTCACTGTAAATTTAGTAAGAAGCAAGTGTTAAACACAAAATTTCTGTAGCCAATAATATTGATATATCGAAATAAATAAAGAATATAAACAGAACGGTTAATATCGACGCGCTGGTGCCGGTGCGGGTGCTAAAATATAAAACGCTGCCAACAATATTTCACATATCGCAGTTTTAGAACGGGCGACTGAAAACATGACGGGTTTTGTAACAAATGCTGATGGATCCAGTTTCAAATAAACTTTAGTATTTAGTTGCCGGCTATTTATTGCTTCTGCAGGCCCCTTATTAATACCAGTCAGAAGCAATTTATTTCTCCCTACTATTTTAACTCGACGAATATGTTAGACGTCACAGTGTTTAATTGCTTATTATGTCCTTCGTTTGTATTGTCTCAAGGTTTGTTTAGATATTTGAATATGGTATTTGTATGATTTAGAAATAATATAGTTATATTAATTGCAATAGGAATTAAGTTGATTCAACGTTGTTTTGGATGTTTAGTAAAGGTGTCATTGATCGATATTTTCTTAAATCTATTGACATTCTGTGATTAGTTACGAATACAAATATTAATACTGTATGAACATTGTTTTATAAAATTAAAATCATAAGTTTATTAATGTTATTTAATAATATAAACATTGATGTTTCTAAAATTCGTCTTTTCACATATTAATTCTATACAAAATAATTCAGCGATTACCATAACATCCACAGCAATTAACCGCGTCTTCTCACCCAACATTACAGAAATTAACCAACAAACGTAGACTATATGGAATTTCATAAAATTCCCGTGCGACCAGGAAAGCAGGACTTGCAAAGGTCAAACCACGAGCGAGTCCACTACTAGTAATCAATAATGTTCCGTCACGAAACACACGCTCTGGCCGATCGCGTATTTATTTTGTAACATGAACAGCAATCGTGTATACCAGGAAAGCAGCAAATAGAAAATATCTAATGGTGCCACTTGTGTCGGAATTTTGCGATAGTGAATTAGGGCGTGACGCTGGTGATAGATTCTTATTGTTGTGTACATTTACTAAGAATTTTTTTGGGTGAATTTGGATTTTCCGCTTCATAAAATAGTGTCAATTTTACCTTAATTGACGGTTATAAAAGCAGACTATTATACTGTTTTTTATATTTTTATTAGGTAGAGCAAAACATGCTTATCTCTTCGCGTTATTAAAATAAATAATTTCTGGTATTTTTGGATTTTTAAAAGCAAAATTAGACTCGTGTTGCCGAATTCTTTAATAAAACGCTATTTAGAGTTAGTTTTGGTCTACATTTTAATTCAATATTAGTTGAGTCCTCCGTTTTTTTCGTTTTGTGTAATACCTGACGTCGACAAGTCAATTATTTACTTTAAAAGCCACTCGACTCCAATTAATTTGAATGGCTTTAATAAACAGCAATCGTTACGTCACCACATGGGCTCCTATGTCTAATAACAATTAAATGTTATTGCCTACGTGATGTATAAACGTAGTTTTACGTAATCCAGAATAGTAAAAACGGATATTTAACGCGTACTTCACTGTTATTTATTTGGATTTGATAGCATCTCTACGGACATTACGGCAATTCAAATATTTGAAGTTATTAATATTAATAAAGCATTGGTTTTATTCACTAAAACTTTTTTTGGGTTTTAAATAGAAATAATGTTCCACTTCATAAAGAAGATCTATTTATTATCAAAGGCAATCCACAATGCTTGATATTTCGATAAAAGTGTCGATATTGAAGAATCTTTGACCGAGCCAGAAGGATTACATAAAGCGCTTTCACACAAATCCCGATTCAGTTCAACAATCGAGCGGTAAAATCCATAGCAAACTGTATTACACAGAAATACCCCACGGCGTTGCAGAAAGTAGGATGTCGGTTGGACGTTGCGCAATTCCTAGGTCACAATTACAGTTCATATGAATTTGCACTCAGCGATCTACTTTCCCTGGTCACGTCTGCGTAATACAAGCTTAATTTTAACAAATTACCCTCAGTTTCCTGATATACATCTGCTGTTTCGTAATAAGGTATCCGAGATTATTTTACATTTTTGACTGGAAATAGACATGATAAATGAACCGTGCGCGTTTGTGACAAGCCCTAATTTCTATAACGAAGATTGATGGCTATGAAAGGAACTTTGTATCGAAATATTACGGTTTTAAGTTTTTAGTTTCATAAATAAAAATATATAAATTTATTGAATTCAGTTCATTCATTTACCGATAAAGATTTTAGCTAGTGGAATGTCGTGTTTCCGCTCGTGGTATTTTTCCGTTTCTCCTTTTTCGATACTGGACGTGTTAGAAATGTCAACTTATATAATAGTATTAAAGTTATCGGCGTGCAACTAGCTAACAAAGTTGTGCAATTCTAGTCCAACTGACCATATAGATAATTAGCGCAAAATGAAAAATGGCGTGCATTAATTATGGGTAATAAGCAGTACAGTCAAGTCTTATCACGAATAATGTACTTTTCGTGATCCAAATTAATTTTCTTAGCTAATAACTTACTTTCATCTCTTATTATGTCAATCGCTTTGAAGCGTGTCCAATTAGCAAAGACCTCTTTGATGGGGAAAGAAAAAACGGTAGTAGGTGAGAGCACGGATCTAGTTAAACTGGTTGCTTCTGTTGCTCAATTGCCACGCAAGACCATCTTGTTACACAATGTGAGCTTTTTGCCCGACGTTGTGCTCTTGAAGCCCCTTTATTCAATAAAGGCAAACAATGAGAGTTGCCTTGTGTGTATTTGTATTTCTGTTTATCGAACGAATATCAGTTCCTGCGCTTTATGTGTTCTAATGGAGGAAGGTATGCCACTGCGTCTTGAACGGGCGATTGTTTGCGTTCCTATTACAAATGTTAGCACTTTTATCATTGCTGTACTATGAACAAATGTCTGTGATGAGAACGGATTCAACAGATGTAACTTGCAGATGGTTTTTTGCTCTTACAATTCTTTTTTGATAGGCTTTTTAATGAAATATGTAGTGAACCAATTGATGAGATGTACTTCGATCAGTAATTAAAATCGAATCTCATTCCAACGTTTCACGGAACGTGGTACAAAAAATATATGATTAATATGTGCCGTTATTTTACTGTAAAGGGATCGTAATTAAATGAAACCTAATTAGGAAATATATTACAACCCAAGTTGAGGTGTACTGTATAGGCCCAAAAATATATCCAATGTTTGTTTCCAACATTGCATATTCTGTTGCACTTGCTCCAACATACCTTTTGCCAATTATAGTTAGTTCCACATCTTCAAATAGTCCAATTGTTGGTTAACAAGGTACATCACGATCAAGTTTGGTCGTAGATTGGATGACACCGTTACGGTTAGTCACGTACTGATTAATAAAAAAAAGTGTTGTTGCTATTGGCCTCCTTGAGAGCCCACGATTGAACGTTGGTGATGCAGTTTTGTATTTCAGTTTTAATACTAACCCACTTACGGATGTTTGTAATGACGCAATACTTTCAGTTCAATACCGTGACCTAGATATCGGGAATAGTAATACTAAAATCCTAGAAATAAAGCTAAAGACAAGGCGAAATAGGAGAATGCTGCGGAATGGAAATTCCTGAAAGGTTTGGCGTCAGGCTGTCGCAAATCGAATCAATCTGGCCGATAAGCCAAAACCGTTTGAAATATGCATAGAGTCGTATTCCGCAATCGATAAATCCAAATTAATGGTGCGTAGATTATCTACAAATACCTATTAGCCTACTGATCGACATTGGGTTATTATTTATATACGTCTTATAGTTGTGCATTATATAAAATATTTTTTAAGAAATTCAATCAGAGAAAAGATAAGTTGGCTCCAATTAATTCCAAGTAGCGAGACAGAAAACGTTTTATGTCTTATCACAAACATTTTTACTAAATTAATTATTTCAAAACATGGGGCAATACCCTATATCTATATTGCTGGTAAATTATCTAAAATAAAAAGGTCGAAATAATTCGTCACGTCAAACGTCAACGCAATTAATCACTTTAAAATCAGAATTAAAAAATGTATTCCAGTACATTTTCGAATATCTCAGAGCTTATTTTAATTTATTTTTCGATCATAATTACCTTCATATAGATATATTAGGCGCTTAATAATAATTGAGCGGAAACGGTAGATACCCGAGGGCATACTTTATTAATGAAATCATTAATAAAAAATCCTTCATCATATTCGTAATAAATGAAGACACCCACTTAAATTCCAATTATAAATCAAACGATTCAATTAAAATTTATCATACTGGCAACACTGATTAATAGAGTAAAAGCTTTCAACACCCGACGCGCCATGTTATGGACCAATCTATGAAGATACATTAAGTGCATACGACAGTCCACATTCCTCTCAAATCGATAGCGCACATAAAAACGCCTGTCCGAAAACATTAATGGAAAATTTCATGTCTAATTTAATTATAATGTACCTTTTCAGATCTAATTTAATGCACAAAGAAAGTGGAACTCGGATATTCTTTTATTGCTTTTAAAATTGAACGTCGTGATTTTTTAGTGTCGAGATACGGGTCTATTTTCACTAATGCTCCGAGTTAAATGTCTGTAACACTATCCGTTCATGTGATCCTGGTGTCCGGACCTCTAAATGAGTCGTTAGATAGCACTAAAATTGAATTGATACCATTTGTTTACTTAAGTAAGCCCATAACGCGTTTAGTAGTGCTATAAAAAGTTTGTGTAGTAAAAACTGTAATGGAGGCAGTTGTTATTGAATTTCAATCTTAAAGATCCCAATTTATTCTAATCGTATCAATTGTGTAAGCAGATACAATTTAGTACAATAAGAGCATATTATTTAAATGAACACGGTTCTTGAACAATTCATACGCATAAACACAAAAACCGACGGAACAAGAATTTGTTCTGTTTACGAACACCTTGTAACAGATTTTATAAGTCTTCTTTAGAGAATGCACATAATTTTTCACTAAAACGGTTCAGAGAACATCCAGTCTATTCGAATCGTTTCTAACTTAAAATAAGTTTATTTCAATGAATCGGACATTTAGTAAATTGTAAAGCGTTTTATCGTCAAGTAACTTTTTTATTCCATTCATTTAAACCTGTATTTTATTTCGTACCATGTCTTAGATTTTTAGTTCAAATCTATTACAAATACTGCAGCGATATTAGATATATTACAACTGGCTTTTAGTATTATACAGAATACCTAAATACATTTTTAGCGCATTCATAAACAGAAAGTTAATGTAATAAATATCTGCCACACATCAAAATGTAAGGCAATTTTTCAACAATTACATAATTAAAGAGCGACAAAGAAACCAATTTTGTTTACGCGTTCAGTGTTTTGTTAATAAGGCCGAGTGCGTCGTCGCATCACAATGCGAGGGCGGTGCCGGATGTACGCAGATCAACGCATTACCATATAATTCTATCGGGCTGTGAGATTCGGTGTTTGATTTTGGTTACAGATAACAAATCGGATGCTGATCTTTAAAGCGGTTTTCCTCACACAATGTAAAAAGAATTGAGAGCATCGTAAATCACCTTACCAAGTTTTTTAAATGGGATCGTTTTTGGAAATTGTTATTTTTTTCTCTAAGTTGGTTTATTGGTCTTAAATAATATTTCGATACGTATTATTAAAAAGGATTTATACAACTAAACACAATTTTTTACGCATTTTATGTTAGTCAATATAAATAATAAACAGCTATGACAAGTAAATACGTAAATAAGGTCTATTTCAGTATTTCGCACAACATAAACAATACCGCAAACATATCAAAGTACCAGGAAAGCATAAACGAAAAGGCAGCTCGGAGCACCCGTAATGAGCGCGAGCAGAGCAGATCGTTACGCGCACTATGTGTATTATTACGCCCAAGAAGGAATGCTGCACCGGGGTCACCGACAGACTACGGTAGCAGCCTCCTTGCATGATACGAGCTGTTACACGTATGTGCGACCCCAGGGCAACTATTTCTGCCCCTATTAGCGCAGACCTAATAGATTCATTTATGATCTCCTGATGAGTTACGGGAATTTTTAAAATATCTGTCATTATAACTAATCCTTCGTGGAATTATCTTTGTGAGGTAAGTGATGGGAGTTAAATGTATCCTGAAGATGGTCAGGCTGTGGTTTAGCTTGATCTTTAAATACCGGATGAGTATTCTATGGATGACAGTAACAATCGTATAATATACAGCTGGCAAGGTAACTACTAGTGAAGTATTGACAGTTGTAATCGTAAAATGTCTGAGAAAACTAGCGTTATCTATAATATAATTATTCATAATTCTACCTATAACAGTAATACTAACAAATTACGATCCGCAAACAATGTTTTGCTTTCTATCTCTGTTGGTGAGATTGGTAATTGCGACAGTAAGTTTATCACCTTTAGTCGTCATTTTCGACACCGAAGACTTACAATCGCGCTTTGTTAGGGCATTCTCAGAACAAAACATAAAGCAACAAAGTCTATGCCCTATGGTATCTCACAGCTCGGTTACCATATATTTTCACAAACTAGACGGTATTTCGTAATATCGGAATTCACGATGCCTTTCTTATTTCGAAAAATGTCGCAAGTGCACTGTACGTTTGAACTCTCCAAACCTCTGTCCATAGAAATTAAATAAACTACGATAAAATGCTTTCCTGTTACAAGCGGCCAGTTACGTTTTTCGTTTTTTACAACGTCGATCGTACAAATAATCGATTCTACGCGATACTCGATGCTGGGACGGCTTAAGTTGATTATCGATAGGGATCTTTGACCTTTGCTCCTCTAATAATCGTGTTGAGCATTCGTATACGGCGAAATATATTGTTGTTTTGTTATCAACAATATCTACGGTAAGTCGAGACTCGTTCAATGACGTTGAGTTTTTATTATCTACTCGTACATAAGCTTTGAAAATTTGTAATGCTATTTGTAAAAATTGTTAACAATACTTTATTCAATGTATACTATAAAAATGCTATTCTTAATTGATGTACTAGGATCTAGATATTTTTGGTGGATACAAGAAGAATTTATCATCTATATTTTACTAAATATCTTCTGTTCGGGCTTTATAAATTTAATTTATTATTTTTATATTGCTAGCGCCATCTAGTTGCCCACATGGCAATTATTTGACGTCAACTTCACTGCACTCTGTGTTCTTTTTTTTTTATCTATGCTTTTGTCATCTATGCTTTCAATTAAAACCTTGTATTCGAATCGAACGGTCTTTTTTTTAATATCATTGAAAAACCTACTCCGAAATCAAAGCAAAGGGTGAAGAAGCTAGCTAACAAAGCCGTAACATTGGTCTTCGTTGCCGGATTCAGCGGATCTGCAGTCGTCTTTTGTATTTCGTCGCAATATCGGCGTGGCAGCTTCGTCCCGGTTCAATCGGAACTACGCAGTACGCACGCTTCGGAGAACGGTCAGATCCATCCTATCTTAATCCCCATCCTCGATATTTGTGCTGATATTGTGTGTAATTTCGTGATTCCAGATTTTCTATCGTACATCGTTTCGAGATTGGTCTCGGGCCAGCACGTGTCGGGTGATAATTGTAAGTACAGTGCTATTTCTGTAACACCTCCGAAATGAGTGAGGAAGAGCGTAGGGATGTATCAGGAAAGCATTTAGTGGTCCCTAAATCACCTCAAAGTGACATAGGCTTGACAAATGTGGGTGATCTTAAAAAAATAAGGGGTTCACTGAAGGGACGGTTAACTTCATTCGAAAAACATGTAAACAAATTTGAAAAGACGTCTTTATCAAACATCCAAAAGGCAGATTTAAACTTACGAATTGAGTCCTGTAAAATGCTCTTAGATAGCTATTATGAGATACAGAATAAATTAGATAGGTTAGCCGACGCAAATGAAGCAATATTAAATTCTGAGTATAGAGAATCATTTGAGAATCAATATTTCACTACAATGGCTATTGCAAAGTGTCTAATTAGTAACATTGGTGACAGTTCTCAGTGTTCACATTCTGAAATATCTATAAGCAAGCGATCAAAGCTGCCAGACATTAAATTACCTGACTTTGACGGTAGTTATGACAAGTGGCTGGAATATAAAAATTCATATTTAACCATGATACACACACGCAATGACCTAGATCCTATTGATAAATTTCAGTATCTCAAGTCGTCTCTTAGAGGTTCAGCTCTTCGCGTTATTAGTTCATTAGAGTTTACAGCAGACAACTACTCCCACGCATGGGATTTGCTTGTCAAGAGATTTCATAATAGTCGCTTATTATTACACAACCATGTGAAATCTTTGTTTAATGCTCCGTGTCTTACCAAGGAATGTCCTGAACAAATTAGGAATCTTATAGACACTATGTTAAGAAATTTAAGAGCTTTGAACACATTAGGGGAGCCTACAGATAAGTGGGATACATTAATTATATACTTAATTAGATCTAAACTTGACCAGATTACTAAGCGGGAATGGGAAGTTCATAAGGGGTCTTTAAAATTGATTTCAAACACAGATTCACAGTGTGATAAACTAAAACTAGAAGACATGCTAGATTTTCTCAGAAATAAGGCAGACACTCTTGAAACAATTTATTACAGTAATATAAAGCCTACCTATTATAATAAACCTGTGTCAGAGCACAAAAAACAACAATTACATACACATCAAATACATAGTTTCTTTTCTACACACAATAAAGGTAACAAGTTGGAGAGAAATAGGCGAGCATGTGTGATATGTAAAGGCAATCATGCATTGTTTGCTTGTATCAAATTTCTTAATTTATCAATTGAGGATAGGATTAAAATTGTAGAAGATAAAAATCTTTGCCCTAACTGTTTACGTGCAGGTCATACTGTTGTTAACTGTATATACGGACCATGCAAACAGTGTCAGGAAAAACATAACAGTTTAATTCACTCGCAACATGATGTAAACACATTTCAATCTATAGACAAGCAAATACATAGTGGACCGCCACAGCGAGATAACAAACCGGTTCTTGCGAGCGCGTCGGCTATGCATTCTACGTCAAATTTATATACGAGTAATATTTATACCAATGGTGAGCGTGAAGTTACGTCATCATTTAATTGTGTCATTTTGGCTACTGCCTTAGTGCACGTCGCGGATAATAATAATACGTATCATACTGTTCGCGCCCTTTTCGATAATGGCAGTCAACATTGCTTTATTTCCGAAAGTTTATTAAACCGTTTAAACGTATCAACTATACAGTCCGCTATTCGAGTCTCAGGCGTGGGACAGTCGGTCATACAGTCGAGTCAAACATGCGAAGTAAATATTCGTTCTAAATTGAGTCATTTTAATACAAATATTCGTTGTATTGTTTTACCGGAGATAACCGGTTTTATTCCGTTGAATCATATTGAATGCAATTCGTTTGACATACCAAAAAATATTACTCTTGCAGACCCTACTTTCCACATACCTTCCAAAATAGATTTATTAATCGGAGCCGATAGTTTTTGGGATTTATTAGATGAAGGCCGTTTTAAGCTACCGAGCGGGCCATATTTACAAAATTCTAAAATGGGTTGGTTATTGTCCGGTTCTATTGTATCCAGGACTTTGCAACCCCATCGAGTCGTTTGTAATATTTCTCAAACTTTAGACGGTCAATTAAGGAAATTTTGGGAGCTTGAGGAAATAACGTTTCCCAATGATACTCTCACTGAAGATGAGCGTCAGTGTGAGGAAAACTTTATACGTACTACCAAACGCGACGATGAGGGTAGGTTTTCGGTTCGAATCCCATTAAGGGAACCTCCCGACACGCTTGGTGACTCATACGAAACGGCTAAAGGTCGGTTCCTAGCCCTAGAACGTAAATTAAATCGAATGCCACATTTCAAAAATATGTATTGCGAGTTTATGCAAGAATATGCCAAACTAGGACATATGTCCCGTGTACATAATTACGATTCACCTTACTATTTTCTCCCGCATCACGGGGTATGGAACGATAGTAGCACAACTACAAAATTACGCGTTGTGTTTGACGCTGGTGCTATCACGACTTCAAATAAATCATTAAATGATATACAACGGGTAGGTCCAGCGTTGCAAAATGACATTTTTTCTATCTTATTACGATTTAGGCGATATAGATACGTTGCCTGTGCCGATGTAGAAAAAATGTTTAGGCAGATTTTAATACACAATGATCAGAGAAATCTGCAACTTATATTATGGAGAGAAAAGTCATCCGATTCACTTGACATTTATCAGCTTAATACTGTTACATATGGCAACGCGTCTGCTCCGTATTTAAGTATGCGTTGTATTCGTCAATTAGCAGAACAAGCTGACGACGATGTTGTCGCTAGGGTAATTAGAGATGATTTTTATGTCGACGATTTAATTACGGGACATGACAACTTTGAGTCACTGTTAGAGATTTGTAACAAGACGTCACAAATATTGAAATCAGGTTGTTTCCCATTACGAAAGTGGACTTTCAATCAGGATGCAAAGTCACAAATTCTAAAAACGTTAGCGATAGATGAACATTGCCAATGTAAAACACTTGGATTGGGTTGGTCAAGTGCCAGTGACGATTTTAATTTTATAACAGAGTTGGAAGATATCACTTCAGTCACTAAGCGAAATATTCTTTCTATTATATCTCAAATTTATGACCCATTAGGCCTACTTTCCCCAAGCATAATTGTTGCTAAAATTATCATGCAAAAATTATGGCTTAAAAAAATGGATTGGGACGACCCTATACCGAAAGATATTTTAGTCTTATGGAATCGTTTTATAGACGGTATTTCAGAAACATTGCGACTACTACGAATTCCTCGCTACGTCATGACCGAACATGCAGTGCGTTATGAACTTCATATTTTCTCGGACGCTTCACAGGACGCATACGGCGCCTGTGCTTATGTAAAAACATATGGGGCGTCTTCATGTCATACTGTCAGATTATTGTGTTCGAAAGGTAAAGTCGCGCCAGTAAAAACCGTAACTATTCCACGGCTCGAGTTGTGCGCGGCACTTTTAGGCGCTAAGTTATACAACAAAATTATAAACTCATTACGATTGGAATTTAATAGAACATACTTTTGGACGGACTCCACAATAGTATTGGGCTGGATTAAAATGTCGCCTCGTATGTTGAAGACGTTTGTACAGAACAGAGTCATACAGATTAATGAATTAACAGGCGATGCGTTATGGTATCACGTTGGTAGCAAGGACAATCCAGCGGACTACCTTTCAAGGGGTCTATATTTAGATGAGTTACATAAATGCGATTCTTGGTGGTACGGACCACAATTTTTGCGTAATAATGACTCAGTATACACTACGGATACGAACCTGAATTATAATTTGTTACCAGAAATAAAATCACAATCTTACATTACACATACAAAAGATGATAGTTCAAGTGACGAACTATTTGATTTTAGTAGATTTTCTTCCTTTAGTCGAATGAAACGGACATTTGCATACGTATTGCGTTTTTTATATAATTTGCGTGCGTCAAGTAAACAACTTCGTAAAACCGATTTGTTATCAGTAGATGAATTGTACCAATCGGAACAATTATTAACACGTATCGCACAAGTGCAGTCATTTGGAAATGACTACGTATCGGTTTTAAAAAATCGTTCCGGTAAATGGTCAGGACTTAACGTTTTTGTAGACACTAATGACATCTTAAGAGTTGGTGGCAGACTAAATAATTCCAATTTTGATTACAATAAAAAGCACCCGGTATTATTGTGCGGTAAGCATAGATTCACAGTGTTGTTATTTAGTTCAGAACATAAACGTCTGTTACATGCGGGACCACAACTACTACTGTCAAACATCCGTGAAAGCTGGTGGCCACTGGGTGGTAGAAATCTAGCCAGAAAAACAGTACATCAATGTGTTAGGTGTTCACGTTTCAAGGGTGCAACTTTGAGGCCTATTATGGGTAATTTGCCGGCCAAACGACTGGAAGCTAGTTTCCCATTTAAATATTGCGGTGTGGACTACGCCGGCCCTGTTATGATTTTAACCCGAAAAGGCAGAGGTGGTAAGCTATCGAAAAGTTACATTTGTTTATTTATATGTTTCTGTACCCGGGCCATCCATTTGGAGCTTGTTACTGGTTTGTCTACCAATGATTACTTATTAGCACTAAAGAGATTTATATCTCGACGGGGTAAGCCAGCAGAGATTTATTCTGACAACGGCAAGAATTTTGTAGGTGCCGAAAGGCAATTTCAAACATTCTTAAAGGTGAATTCTGACAACATAATCGATTATGCGGCTGACAATGGGATAAGGTTTAATTTCATCCCCCCTTACTCTCCTCATTTCGGTGGCTTATGGGAGGCAGGCGTCAAATCTTGCAAGTATCACCTAAGACGTGTTATAGGCAACTCTAACTTAACTTACGAGGAACTCAGCACTGTGTTAGCACAAATCGAGGCCGTCCTGAATTCCCGTCCTATATCTGTTCTGTCCTCAGACCCTGACGACCTGCTCCCTCTCACGCCAGCTCACTTCCTGATTGGCCGTCCTCTAACTGCGCCCACACAAGGAGACCTCAATAGATCCTCAAGTCACACACTGCGCCGTTATAACCGCATCGAACAAATACGTCAGCATTTTTGGCAACGGTGGGCCAAAGAATATGTTTCAGAACTTCAAAGCCGATCGAAATGGAAATGTAACATCAGCGAGCTAAAGGTTGGAACCTTAGTGCTCATAAAGGAAGACAATGTTCCTCCATTGACTTGGAGGCTAGGTCGGGTGTCAACAGTCTACCCAGGAAAGGACGGCGTTTCAAGAGTAGCTGATATCCGCACTGCTTCTGGTGTCATTCGGCGTGCCTTCTCCAAGATTTGTCCGCTACCCATATCGTCAGATTGAAGCAGATGTCTTACGCGAGGCAACATCAGATTCAAGTTGGAGCCAGTGGCTCCAAGGCCGGGGCCATGTTCGGGCTTTATAAATTTAATTTATTATTTTTATATTGCTAGCGCCATCTAGTTGCCCACATGGCAATTATTTGACGTCAACTTCACTGCACTCTGTGTTCTTTTTTTTTTATCTATGCTTTTGTCATCTATGCTTTCAATTAAAACCTTGTATTCGAATCGAACGGTCTTTTTTTTAATATCATTGAAAAACCTACTCCGAAATCAAAGCAAAGGGTGAAGAAGCTAGCTAACAAAGCCGTAACATCTTCATAAACTCTGAAAATGAAAGTCTTGTAAAAAAGCCTTAAAATGTTTACAAGATATTAATTACTTTTTGTGTCAAGAATTGCCTTAAGAGGTAACTAAAATTAAAACGACATCTGCTATTGAGGCTTTACTAATTTAAAGTATTTTAAGTCGGAAAATAATTAATAATTTTATCTGACGCTATAATATAAAAGTGGGTCAGTTTAGTTCGTTCAACAAGTTAATTTTGTTACGCTTTGAGATAAATGTGCTTGTAATAAAACTACAAACTGTATAACTAGTTTAGAAGCATTCGACTTAATTTTATATGCTCACGATTTTATGAATGATTTCTGCAACTATAATTATCATCTATGTTTAAAAATCACGTCTCAAATTTCCAGCAACACTTGGTTTTATCAAGATTTCATTACTCATTATTTTTGGAAGAATATGCACAATATTTTCCAAGTATGCCTTCATTTATCTGATTGGTTGTCTATTTCAACCTAAGTATTATTTTGTATAAACCTAAGTATAGCAATTACCAAATCATTCTCGTCTTCAAAACCGTGAGTATCACACATTATTTTCTAAAGTTATTAATAAATCATACCAATAACCGAACAAATAATAGGTTTAGAACAAACACATAGATTGCAGTGAGAACAATGCCTGCGGGCGGATCGGTGACCGTTCATTGATTGTACCTTACGATGACAGCCACATGGTAAAGCAAATATGTATTTACTGTGCCCGTGCAAGTTTCTACATTCACGCCCTATCCGGCTAAAGATGATATAGATGCGTCTGATTTCAAATCTGCTTGTTTATGAACTTCGAGATTGGTTGTGTCTTTTGTTTCGATTATGCAATGGGTTACTTCAACTCAAGATTCATTTCTTCTTCTTCTTCTTCATTCATTATTTTTATTCATTTAAGGCAAATTTGAATTGACGTAGTTAGCAATTACGAACAAATGTATTAAGCTGACGCTGTACATTAAGAGGTGGAAAATAAGATAGCTTAGGATAGTATTAAACCTTATCTTACTCTTACTTAGATTTAAGAAAATACCGAAGGGTTTCTTAGATTTACGCGAATGTTACACATTGAATTAAAACGAATTCTTACGGATTTTATCGCGACTTTGGTGTAATTTTTTAATTTCCTGACGCGACGTTTCAATCAGATTCCAGTTTTCGTGGTCACGCGGTTTCGTGGTCAACCGCGTAGTGTACTACGGGCATGAATTTGGGACACAGACTTCGCGATGACGTCGGGAAATAAAAAAAACGTAAAAATTAAATCAAATTCGTTTTATTTCAAAGAAAATACCCATTGATGCATTATCGATATTTGGATAATTGGCAGGCGGCAAACCCATGATCATTCTTAAGGAAGAAATTGAAGATGCGGTGAGAAAGGACGACATACGTTTTAGCACCTATATGGCAGCTTGATGAATCAATTAGACACATCCTGAAGCAAACGTGACAGACAAAGTGATGACAATAACAAAGTAGCAACTGGTATACTCATCGCTCGTGTTTCCGCACCACACCATTAATATTTCCCTGAACCTCGTGATTGATCGTCTGCTATTAGAGTAACTTATTAGTGCCACAGCTACCATACTACGCTCTGGTCGTTAGCGCAATCAATAATAGCTCTAATTAAGGGTTTGCGATGGACTGTTTGATTTCAATTGAATGCTACTTGTAATTATGTGTGGACAGCCCTATAGTCCATTAAGGAACTTGATGTCTAATGATTTTTAGGAATTTGAATCTGCCCTTTATTGCTTTATTGTGCCTTTGATTGTTTTAATTGAACGTAGAATTTATAGCTGTGGATCCGTTGTAAATTTGTTGACCAATGATATAAAATATAAAACAAATTTATTGCGTACGTCGGTTTCAGTGATTTTACCCATAAATTGGTGATGTGTGAATAGGTTTCTCTGTGATTTGTTGCGCCATAAAACTGTAGCAGTTTTATCTTAATCTGCAAGAGGGAAAACCTTACACCATCGGCCTCATAAACCATAAACTTTAACAAACACGACGAAGAAACAACCGTTGTGAAACGTGCAGGAATATATTGTGCGCCATATAAATATATTGCATTAAAAAAATATGACAACAAAAACAGCCTCAAAGATAATTTGAAAAATTATTCAACTCCAAAGCGATATAAACGTAGAAATTGCTTACAAAAGATGAAGCCAATAACATAACTTATAAGGAAACGCGGGAGAACTCTGGATGGACACGCTACTTAAAAGGATTTCTGTTACTCAAGCAATAAATAATAACAATTGTACGTGCATTTATCTTGATATTAAAGCTCCCAACAAGTCAGTGAAATATTTATGGAGTCGCAATGGACCCGTTCATTATACAAGGCGCATGCGTGTTACAAAGACGTGTTTTAAAATTATAATTTATGGCTTATTTGAGTGTCGAAAGAGCAGATTGTGTGGGTGGGACTCGTTGCGTGTTCACTGTTGCATATTAGTACAAAATGCCAATGCAACGGATTGTATCTAAACGGTTTTGAGTAACTTTTGATGTTTATTCTCTGGTATAACTTGATTTAGAGATATTGGAACTAAGAGGTTGTCTAATATAATTATTATTTCCGTCACACTATTAAGTTAAGGAATAGTTTGGCGGCCCGTGTGTTACCTCTCTCCTGCAGAACTGGGCGCTTCCGCGGTAACAGGAAGTAGCAGTTATACAGGCCGGCAAAGCTGTATCGAATGACCAAGTGATACTGTTTTTGGACGGCACAGCAATAATTTAGCTGATATAACAAAAGTTAAAGCGATAATCGGGCAAATGATAATGATGTTGCAGTTTCCCGCGTGTTAAAAAGTAGGTACGACCAACGTTTGCAGAAACGTTGGTCGTACCTACTTTTTAACCCGTAGTAGCAGTACTACGGGTGCTAATTAATGCGTGGTCCATCATATTATTGTTGCGTTAGTAGTACCATTAATATGGTTATAACCATTTATTTATCATTCAATATTTCTTGATTTATAAGTGTCACTTTCAATAAATAATTTTGGAAAAAAAGTTCGTTGACACGGGCACTGCTCTTTACCTGCGTTTGGGCATCAAATGACCAGCCTCAATTTGTCCCCTCATAAAAAAGGAAGAAAATTGTATATTGTCCACCAATTCCTTCAAAGTTACGTAGAATTATTTTTGTCCAAACGCTGTTATTTCCTGGAAAAATAGCCCAGATAGTGATCAATGGCACAAATGACGTTCCGACGTTCTAATCTATGTGTCAGGTTCCGTACGTTGCAGACCGGCGTCAGATGGACGATACGGCTCGCAATTGCGCAGATAAGACGCTCGTGTGTGCAGTACGGAATGGGAATGATACATTTGGGCAGTGTAGAAAAAACGCGTGGGCTGATTCTGTGGAAGAGATTGGACCGGACTTAAAATGTCTTAAGTCTTCGGGAAGAATGAATTGAATTTAACCCAACTGTACAGATGTTTTAAGAAAAATTAAAGTAACGGGATAAGGTTAATCAAAAGATAGTTTATAACAGCAAAAGATTAAAACACATATAATAGATCCAATGCACAGAATATCATCATAGGTAGAAAATAGCAATAGGTAGTTCGTGCTTAAACAAATTTAGATAACTTAAAAAACACTTTTACCGTTACACAAAACTTTATGTTATTAAAACCAAAATTAGCATCACTTGTTGGCAATCATTTAAACAATAAAAAATAAGTATGGCATGTCAATAATTTGTATCATATTACAATATAATGTTACAGGCATAACTGAATTTAAAATACAAATGGACCGCTCTAGGAAGTCAATCAATCAAACGATTATGTAATAATGGATGTGAAGGCCTTACAAATAACGGGTCCTACTACGAACGATCTTTTAAAACTTGCATGTATTTAGATAAAATTGTATTTAGTTATAAAGCAAATGTGGGAAAAGCAAATAAACGTTTTAGGTTGTAATTACAGGGATTTTATAGGATTAATTTTACACAATGGTTTCATATTCAAAAGACTTTTTCTTTTGACTCGTTCTTTCAAATAACTTTCCTAGCCTATAATATTTATATGTAGGCACAAAGCCTTTCTAAAATCAAAGTTTGGGGGTAAATATTTGTCAACATATTTGGAGACTGAGAATGTAAGAAAGTTGAAACTAAGATTATTTTAGTTTCTTATGCAAAAACCACTATTTAAAACAACGTAATAAAACATTATGGACGTAATAATCCAAACATTCATATTAAAGTACAGAAGCAATGCTTAGGTAGGAAACAATAACAAAAACCAAATAAGTAATATCGAAATCACGATCAAAACAAACAATTTATACAAGAATTTTATACTTCGATCTAGATATCTAGAACTATAAATTTCGTAATAGTCAATACACAAGATTGTTGGCGAAACAAGAAGATAATAGTAATGATCACGCGAATCGGCGTGAAATCACAATATGACAGCGATAGTACCGTGTCAAACGATCGTTAACTGTAATTAATACGTTACTACACGCACCTTGGTAGGGGTTAACCTTTCGACACCGACCACGTATTTTTCTTATTATTGCAATCTATTGTCAGAATGGATGATATATTGTGCGTTGGTTATCTGACTCAGATCATCGAGGGTCACGCACGACGTGAATTTTTTTGTTTTTTTTTTTTGTAAGTTTTGTTTTGGAGTAAGGGCCAGTTTGCGGCCAGTAGTTTTTACTAACATTATTGTGGATTTTTAATATTGCCTGCCTGTCTGTGATTTTACATAAGCAAATAAGGTCGGTCTTGCGGTTTATCATCTGTTTTCATGTTTATCAAACATTGTGTTTTTTATTTTTAGTTTTAAGCAATTTAATATGATATCTTTGAAAAATGAAGTTTAACTACATCGTATACAAATATTTCACTCCTTTCAGTGTTATCTTACGATGACATGTACAATTGCTATCAAACTCGATGCTCTAGTAATGCAAATTCGTATCCACATTTGTAAATTATGGCCGCCATTTTGAACTTGTTAAATCGTTTAATTTATTATTGTTTTCAGTGTACACGGGAAATATTACAAAAGTATTACTTCAACTCGGGCCTAAAAGAATATATATATATTTTAAATTTATTCTGTACAAATATAAGTCCCATTATATTGCGAGCAGACACCCCAGAGATTATCTTTTAAGCCGGGCTTGTTTTGTTTCGTCAATTACTGTAAACTTTACTTTTCAGGTGAAGTTTGAAGGATTTGCTTTGTACAGCGTTTTGTGTTGAAACGAAACAATTAGGCAGAGTACAAAATTATTTTGTCTTAATTGGCAATGGGTCTGTTGGCGACGGTTTGTTAAGAACTTTAATCAGGCTTTTAAGGAGATTACTGTCTGATTGGTTTTGTTGGTTATGGATATACACGTATCTTGAGGTTTTGGGTTAGATATGATAATTATTTATATCATGAAAAAGTAACCATAATTCATCTGATGGTAAGGACAGTACAGTTGTTATAGAATACTCTCTCTCTCTCTTCAGCCACAGGAAGTCCACTGCTGAACATAGGCCTCTCCCATGGATCGCCACACAGACCTCTTGGAACCGAATACGTATGCTCACCGACTAGAGAACTATCTTTTGCCTGTCGATACCATTATGCCTTCTTGTTAATTGTCCAAAATGCTCGGATTATGTGTACAACCGTTGTTTTTTTTATTTATATATTTCTACGATGACGTCAGGCATCTGTAACACAAAGCTTATTCTTTAAACAGATAATACATATTTTTTTATAAGTGACTATCCTATTTATAAACGGCTATTCTTGTCCGCTACAGGTACGTAATTAGACAACAACAATAAACTCGATATAATCGCACCTGCCAACAACAAACCGAACTCAACAGTTACTTATTGTTTCGGCAATTGAGAAAACCCGAGTCACGGTCGTCTCGATCGTAACTCGCCTCAATCAGATAGCGAGCACAAAAATATCGATACGATGCAGCGATCTCCGGTCGTGATCGATAGAGGATCAAAGTGTCACGAGCGGGTTCAATGACCCGGGGTCAGGGTCGTCCCCTACTGCATTTATGCAACGTGCAAATATAGTTTCCTTTACATTACGTGGAATATCGCATGTAAACACGTCATTGTTATTCTATATTGAATGTTTTTACTCGAGCGGTAGGAATAAATCGCGGTTGCGCCATCCCTCTTTGTATATGCACCCTTTACTTTTTATCGGGAAAATGGTTTAATGTGCAGTGGGAATGTTTTTTGTGCAATTATTATTGGCATTTTTATATAAAGTTGATAGAAGAATTTGAAAGGGTCGTGGGAAGACTTTTAATGCAGGACGCTTCTTCTTAATAGCCTTTCCTTTTGAACAAAAAAAAGGACGCTTCTAAGAGTCCATGTGGAGATGCTTAGTGAATGGTCTCCACTCTACTTTAGAACAGACCAGGGTTCAACATGACAGTATAATTATAGTTCATGTTCATTAAACATGTATTATTTTTATTAATAGTGTGCAGTATCATTAAATAAAAAATACATTTCCTTGACTAAATAATATAGCCTTGACTAAAAAAACATTGTAGTTCATAATGAACTATTTGAGTAACGTAATAATCTCCATAACAAATAGCCGAGACATTAAGCCGTGTTAAATAAAGATTTACTTTTATAATCGGATTAAATCATATTTTCACATCGAGTTGCAAAGTTTGGATTTTTTTTAACCTTTTGGACTAAGAATGAGCTGTAGATAATTTAAATAACTTGCTTAGAATTACATTGTAGAGTGAATGATATATTTTATATATTAATGTAAATTATAATATATTACACAGTTCTACCTCTACTACGCATCCCTATAGAATCCGTGTGTTTAATGTTTTGGCAATTTCCGTGATGCTCTGCGAGAAAATTCGGGTGTGAACTGTGCATCAACTATGAAATTCTAAAGTAACACATGTAACCAATAACTTTTATTATTAATTATAATACCCGTTGGTTCTGTTGGTTCGAAAATATTCATTGGCGTATTTTTGACCGCACAATAAATGACTAAATATTATGTCATGAGTATCAAAGACTACGAGTTTTTCTTTGGTTAAACAAAACAAAACTGGAAACAAATTTTTGTAAAAAATCCATTGGCATTTTCGATGCCCACAACACCATTCAAGCACTATAATATTGAATCAGGACAAGCTTAGCCTTAATCGATAATTTTTTTATTTATACAATGGCTAAAGATATTGGAAAATGTTCACAAAAAATATTATAGTAGGGATTAAGTGTAACAGTATAACCATGGCGACGCGTTGTCACGGTCCATTAGAACAGAGCCGAGGATTAACGATTGCAGCAGAAAATTGATGCCGTAATAGATTTTCACATTCATTTCATGTTTTTAGATTAATTATTGTGGATTATTTTCAGATCCTTTTTTGGTGTTTTTATGTACAACAACAGGTCCGATCAATGACCTCATCATCAAGTTATGAAAACTATATTGCCAAAGTTTTTTTTTAAATTTTTATTATGGTATTGGCACGACTAATAATAAAATAGGTGAACTAATGGTATGTGAAATGACCATAGCTCTTTCACCTTGTAGGTTGACATTTGCGTCCATCCCGACACACTCAGACCAGCATGTACGGTGGTGGAAAATCTGTCATGTGACCTATGTTGTTGCGTTTTGGGTTCAGCCTGTACGTATTTTTTTATTTATTTAAATCATGTATAAGAATATTTTTTTATGAATTAACATACATGGTGAATAAATCTGATATACACGACACTTATGGAGCGCATAACATTTATTTATTTAGCAAATGTTATGTTTTTGAATAATGGGTTCAACTGTCTTACCATCATCAGGTCGACTGTACCAACTTTTTCGTGTCAACATAAGAATAAGAATTCCAATGCTCTAGCAACAGGATGTTGCACTGTATCAAATCTTTCCCACCATAAAAATTACTTTCACATAATCTAAAACTCCGCATTGCGATTGACGCTGTCGAGTCTAACAAACATTCGCTGACTGCAATCTTCTGAATGATATCGAATCACCATAAACCTATCGCAGTATATGGAGCGCACGAACTAACGGTCATCTGTTACCTTAGAGGAATGATGTAGACACTATGACCTCGGAATCTAGACAAAGAATGTGCTAAATTGATTTACGGAATTTGACTTTTATGTTGTGTGACGTAAAGTACATTAGGACGTGTTCCTGGTGTATCACGCTGTGAAATAGATTGCTGGTTTATGTGTTGAACATTATGTTCCATCTTCGAATGATCATGAACAGGAGAAGCAATGAAGTAGGTCGGCAATTTTTTTTCTAATTAATGTATTTGAATTTTAAAATCTTTAGCATCAGTTGAACACGTAAGCCTTTTCGGAGCACTCATTACGCAGAGTTTATTTTCATCCCGGAGTGTGATAGAAGGCAAGCCTATCGCCATGCTAGGGACAACAAACAACTCATGTTGAGAGTTTACGAACAAAAAAAAAATCACGAAAATGGAACGTCTGATCTAGGAATTATAATCTAGAACTTATATTTTATATTTTAAATTAAATCGATAATATTTGTCATTCCATTTGAATCAGCACTAATATAGCAGTTGATTACACCCAAGAGATTAAAACCTGATCCAAACTAATAAAACAGCTAAACAATTAATGATAGTTGGAAGCCAACAGGTTGTCGAGTTTTTGCAAGCAAACACTTAACCCTTAACCGCCTTCATAATAACCGATACTAATCCTTTAATTGAATATCTATTGTTCCTCATATCCTATACAAATTGTGAAGATCAATCAAACTGTCTATAAGGTAAAAATGTAATTGAGTAGGGTCAGACATACCGCGCGATCGGCGCAGGGCAAGGGTTAATCGAATGAGCGCCCGTGGAGGTTGCGGTTACATTATGCGAGATAGCGTTACAAATTAGTTTTTTTATAATACACCCCCTCTATGCACCGTAGAATAGCTATTCGACATAATTGGATAGTCGGGGTCATATTCTAATCATTTACCGTGTTTACGACATGCTTTAGAAAATTGTAGTGTGAAATATTGCGGAATGTTAAAATTGATATTAAAATAGGTGTAAAGGTTATTGTGAAATTGGGTTTTGTTTTTTTTTCTTTTTTATTATGTAGTATTTAAGCGTTTTAAAGAAAAAATGAGTGTTTAAAATGATTCAGTCGTGATTGCTAAAAGTTCATAAATCAATACAGAGTGATAGGTAATTAATATTTTTGGTAACTATAAAGGAATTTTGGTTTAAAGACGTGTTTCCATTTAAGGCCTCAAAATAGCACTAAGCAGCAATATACTGTAGTATTAATACAAGTCTATAATTCGTTATTGACTATTCCATTCTATTGAAACCCACATTCACTAATCTTCACCTATAAACATCAGTGAAAAATCTGTACTCGATATGGAGAAAAAATTCAAGCACAAAGTTATTCTCACGAAACCTAGCTGAAACATCGCTATCACCTTTCCCTATAAGCACATCCAAGCGGAAACAGAGCTCCGCAGCTCTGATAACTATGCCGTAATAAAACAATGCATGCCCACGACAGTTCATTCCTTTTTCACTGAAACCGGCCTTTGATGGTTCATCGTTAAAAATCACTGGCTCGATGTCCGCCTTCTTGCTTTCAACTTCTCTAGATATTTTTTCCATTCGTAACAACAAACTTGCATATCGTAGCGATTTTAAAGAATTTCTACGGTGTGTAAGTCCGCCAAACCGCATTAGGCCAGCGTGGTGGACTATATGGCCTAACCACTCTCAATCGATTCTCTGGATTGTAGAGTAAGCCCGTGCCCAGCAGTGGGACGTATATGGGCTGATAAAAAAAAACAACACTTATTCAATAACCTTCTGGTATATCAGACATAGGTACATACGATTGCAAACTTTGATGGAAACATTCGACCACAGAATTACTTAAAAAAAAACCAGCTAAATTAAAATATCGGTATCGCCTCTCCCCATAGGCACATCTGAGCGGAAACAAAACTCTATTGCTAGAGTAACTAAAATATACAGGGTATATCAAGACTGCTAGCTAAAATGAAGCCAGGTGGTCGTTTTAGTGACTTTAGACACAATGCAATTCAAATTCGTGCAAAAAAAGCGACGATGTTTTTTGTATTTTTTTTCCTATCATCGTGTTTGGGTGGTAAATACATAAATTTTCCTATAAAAATAATGTACATCCTTTTTTTAACTACGTTATAAATTATAATTTTAGCAAAACTGAGGATTTACCACCTAAACACAATGATATTTAAATCATTACAAAAAATATCGTCGCGTTTTTTATCAACATTTTTAGTTACATCGTGTCTGTTGTCACTTAACCTACCATCTGACTTCGTTTTTGGTAGCAGACTTGATATACCCTGTGCACGGAGACTCTACAGCTCTGATAACTGTGCGGTAATAAAACAATTCGTGCCCACGACAGTTCAGACCTTTTTCGCTAAAACTGGCCTTTGATGTATGGTTCACCTTTAAAAACCACTGGCTGGATGTCAGCCTTCTTGCTTCCAGTTTCTGCATAAAACTGTTGTTTGGGTTTTGTTTTTGCTCTCGTAAAGGGTAATAGTTTTACTAGGAATCTGTCAGCGTTTATGTCATTTCAAATATTATGATCGGTTTGGATTAAATTATCAATTTTCGTCATTGTTTAAATTCCATCAAAAAAGGCAGGCACCGCGATCAATTACATATTTCTAGTAGAAGAGTGTAGACTTTTGTAGAAAGAACATACTTTATTAAATCTTTTCGGTATTTAACATTGAGGTGTAGGATTTAATTTAAGCAGATCTAAGTTCTTAATTTGACAATCTTTCGACGATTCTTTTGAATACCATTGCAAATTAAAACCATTGCAACCGTTCTGTTGAAATGTTAAATAAAGATAATGTAAAATTAAGAGAAGGAGCAAGGCTAGCTCTATTCCGGATAGTTAAACAATTCTCCAAGCATAACCGATACACGTCATTACTCCGACGCTCAAGCTAGTATTACATACACCAACACTTTTTACCAATAACTCATTCAACGATTGATATTTATAAAATCAGGAGTGTGTTAGTAAATGTCCACAACTTTCCACAACAAAAAATATACATTACCCGCTGAGTATCAACTTATATGCAAGACGCAGGCAGAATAATCAACGATAATTAGCATTGAATACAATACCAGGAACAGACGAGAAAAAGTCGTCTAAAGCTATATGCAGATGTTTATAATTAAATGATGGGCTGTTGCATTATGTATGCCATCGCTTTTCGCGTAGTTCAAATCCTATTGCATTAATGAGAACAATTAAAAACTCGATCACATGATCGCAAATCAGACGGACATCGTGGAAAACTTGCAGACGATTTGAATTTTGTTAACGGCAAACGTGCTGTTGTTGTCAATGAGTATTGGCTGCGCTTCAAGTTTGGTGACATAATCGATATCATTACGGTGTTTATGTTCATCTACATACGGATGTGGAGATCTTTTTGTAGGATTCAAACCTCCCGCGATGTTAAATAAATAAATAAAATAAATACACCCAACAGTCACATACATAGTCCTGATCTCAATATTAAGATCAATTTAGTCGTGGGTATACTCGTATGAGAAGCTACGAGAGACTTTTCGGTCTCACAAACACCCAGACTGAGACAAATACTTGATACAAATATTATAAGGTTCCTGGTTTTATCACTTTTGTCTCATATGATTTAGTGAATTTCAAGGCGCTGTTATATAAGTATTTCAATAGCATTCATAAGGTTTTATCACGTTTTAAACATTGCCATTGTCATATAGCATCAATCGCGAACTAAAGCTGGAAATAAAAAAGTGATTCCCGAGGCACAAACGATATTTTAACCCACTTATGGGACGTGGAACAAACCAGTAGACAAAATTTCATTAAAATAGACATAAGATAACTATGAAGCAACAACTGAATATATCGATATAGCCGATATATATCGATGTACCGTATTAGACAAATGTGATAGATTGAATAAAGGCTTAATCTCAAAAGGAGTTTGGTGTCAGACAGACAAATACCGTCGAAAAAAATATTTGGAATTTATTTTACAAGATGACTGTAAAGTCATGTTGTTTAAGTACGACCCCATGTAAGTGTGAAATATAGACAGACCGATAAAATATTAGTTTAACATCTGATTGTTGTTATCAAGGATCATTTATGTCGTGAATGTTACAAATTATGTAATAAAAACCTACGTCGCCTTTCTCATCGCTGCCGTCAAGGCTTCACTCTTTTTGTTTGTAACTCAATAAAAATGCTTTAAAATATCGTATGTCCCATCGCGTGCAACATTGATTGGACGTGGCTCCTCGATTTATTCAAATTAACTTTTAAAAATCTTCAAACCGAGATCGGGAGATAAAAGCGACCGCCGACGTTCCCCGGTAATCACTAATTGACACCTTATTAACACTAAACATTTTACATGAATAAAATAAACGTTAAATGTAATGAAATTACATTAATAGCCATTATATTTGTAAGGTTCTCTTGTATGTTAATGTCATTAGTTCGATACAAAAATGATACTCTATTAAGGGCGTCCTACGCAACGGATCAATGATACCAAATTCCATCCGAGTAAAATAATGAGGTATTCGAGAACGTGCTTTAAAAAATCGTGATTATCGAGATTTTAATGAGTCCATAAACAACGTATGGGCTGTTTGGAGAGGACAAATTGAAGATGCACCCTCGGGCCTAACAATGGGGATCGTGAGGTCAAATGTTTTTTCCCGTCCAAATAAACCGCTGTGAATGGAGCCTTGATTTTATGATTTATAGAGCCCTTTATCCGGTCCCTGCTTCTACGTATTCTGTTTTGATTGAGGCTCCTTTCAGTGTCCGAAGATTGATTGTTCTTGGTGTGGGAGTTTTTGTTGACTACCATCGACTAAATATTTTAGTTTTATTTTTTCTCGCTATAACGCTTCTAGTTATTGGAGATGGTGTGGTGATAACGAAACACTTAGAACAAAAAAGGTTAACTGATGAAAGAAGGTTTAATTTGGTCTTACAAAAAAGATAACTAAAATCGTATAATCGGAGGTTATTTTTTGTTGTCATGAACTATTAGTTTGATAATTTGTAGACCATGGATTTCTAAGTCTAAACTTTGCATATTTTATACATATAATTTATATAGAACAGTGTAAAACATATTGCAGTATACTAACTGTAGAAGTAACAATCGTTAGAACAGAATAACAACAAATACATAAATTCATGAAGTTTGTAGCGTTTAATCTAAAAGATTAATAGATGTTGAAATTTGTTTATTCAAGCAGTCTACAGCGAGCTTGCAGTGTAACTGTACGAGCGGGCGCACTCGCGTCGTGTTTGCGTGAGGGAATTGAAATATAGTCCAAACTGGTTCCAGTCTTCCTAGATTATTCCTATAAGGCTCCACGGGAACAAACTTGCGCTCGGACCATAGGAAATTTACCAAGCGATTCGGAACGCAGATAGTGATCCAGATAAACGAGCAAATAAGTAGATACATAATAACATCGGAGAAGCTAAATTGCTTCCCGTACTTGTATATATCTGTAAGGGCAATGTTGAGTGAAGGCCGCGCGTTTGTAAGTCACGCGCCACTTTTCACCCGATGGCATTTCTCATTAGGCTGCTCGTAAACAAGGACAACGACTGTTACTAATGCCCTCACGTCATGCCTTTACGACCATCGGCCACAATTTTAAAACGTGGAACATCTGAAGCGATGCGCCTCATAAATAAACCAGCGAGACATCGGGCGTGATCGAAAATACCCGACACTGAACTAACTCCATTAAACATACATCTTGTAGCTTAAAGATACTTTCGCGCCTACACTCCAAAGCAACTCCTGACAGCCAGTATCAACAGAAAAAATTGACATAAAGCACTAAAGCTCGGCTATTAAATAGAACCTTATATCTTCCATAGGAAAGGTTATTGAAGGACACGTCCCCATAATGTTTGCCCACGGGTCCGTGCAATTGAAATGTCCCGCTAGCGAAGTGGGTGCGAGCCGTGTCCATTTCCGCAATTTCAAGACGTACAAGAGGCGATCGTGTACCGACAATGGGCGCTATCGTGTGGCGTCTAATCACGCGGGCCGTTGTACTGTTAGGTCTCTGTATAGCCGGAGGGCCTTGCGCTGAGCTCAGCCGGTAATATGCGTGCGAACGCGATCCAATCGTCGCGGGTTGGAGCGAAACATCTCTCGCTCGCTGGGAGCAGTATCCGCGCATGCACTAATAACCGCAGCAAACTACGCGATTAGACATGCATGCACGCGCAAGGTCACAGGAATCCTGCCGATTATAATCGCTACTAGGGAAATTACTGGCTATTATGACTCGACACCTAATGTTGGATGACGAGCAGTGCAATGTCAGGTAACTAAATTCTAAGTAATTTTGATCCTGTTTCCAAATAGGTGGGGGTTACAAAAATATATTTTCAAAATAAGTCAGTAATGTCGAATTACTTGGCAGTTAATTAGAGGCTGCCATTGAGGCGGGCGCAGTCATGTTTCGCGTTGTGTTGTTTCGTAAGGTTGTCGTTTGTCCGGCTGTAACAACTGCGCGAATGATTTATGGTTGTTCAGCCCTTGCCGCAGATTGAACTCTTTGTAATCAATGACAAATTATGTGGCTACCATTTACTTTTATCCGGCGCTCGTTACGTTTCTTGCTAGATGAATTATAACGGTTCCGATAACATTCACCAACAGCGAACAGTTAGGCCACAAAAGCTAAACACAATAGGGTAACTAGTTTGGAGTTATTGCATTATTTCTCGAACAAAACATTTATTTTGATAAAGACCCGAGAGGCAAGACCCATAATAATAATAAGAGCATTAAGTGCCGTGAAAGACGCTTAAAAATATAACGACCCGTCAACTGAACACAAAATCCCCGGGGTGTTCGTGTTAATATCATAACATTTGTAGCATTTACGAGCGTTATATTTATTGACACAATAATATGACATCCATCCTTTCATATGCACCTATTTGTTAGTGTAGTAATGCGATTATTCTATCGGAACGAGGGCCATAAATTTTTCATACTACGCATTCACATCTCATGTAACAATACATTCTGTTACGACAAACAACATTTATTAAGAGCGGACACAAAGCCAAGAGCTCGCGATGCCTCCACAGACCAGGGAATAAACACTTATAAATCTCGAAAGGGTTATATTTAATCACTAGTGCCCTCAGTGAGAGCACGTTTGCAGTTGAAAACTGGCATTCTACTCGGCAAACTCGAAAGGAAATTCACACAGTTTACAATTCGCTATTTTATGGCAATTGTTTCGATACCAGTTCTAAACTATAGGAATTAAATGTAGCTATTTAAAAAAATAGTTGCGTGAAATGCTTGCTAATAACATTAAAATACATAGGAATAAATGAATTGTATAATAATTCTATAGAAATGAGAGAAAATTAAATGTATTTAATAATTTATTTGAGGTGTGGGTCCAACTTTGATAACTCAACGATTTTCCACTTACTGCAAATATTCTACGTCGTAATTACATTCTTTAGTTTCTTTTGAAATTTAAATAAAGCTTTTTTAGAAAAATAAGCATTTTTGACAGGTAACCACCCTACCATCATCGTTCATCCTATGCATTAAACCTATCCGATTTAGAACGTCAATTCATAACATTGAGTGCAGTCCCGAGTTTCGAGTGGAGCGGGGTAGGCGCATGGAATTATTTTAATCCTCCTCGGTCTTTTATTGTGAGGCATTGTCGGAGCCCAGTAAATCAGCTTAGTGGACGGATGGTGCCCGTGCTATCTGAGCTTCGTATTGTAGGAAACCGTCGCTATTCCTTTCATTTCACGCGGGTTCCGCTTGTAAAATATTCTAAGTGCTGGATTGTGATGGATTATGTTTGAATTTCTTTGCTATTGTGATTTTATTTAATATCGTTTTTGTAGCTTGAATGTAGTAAACTACTGTAAAGTTTTTAGGTCATTTGTTAGCTAAATAAGGCCACCGAGAAATATTAGAGAAGGCCTGTGTTGAGTGGTGAGTACTGTGGATATTTCGTACATTATGATGATGATAATGAAGCCATGAGAGTTAAAGGCGATAAGCTGTGAAATTGGAGGTGTTTCCATTAACTCATCTCTGAGATTGCGTGATAACATATATTTATTTTATTTCCACTCTGAATATTAGTAAATTTGTTTTTGCCCCGCTTAATGTATGTATATAATTGTTAGTTGTAAAATTACCGAATTCCGTAAATTAATAGTTAAATAAATAAATGCATCCAACAGTCACATACATAGTTCTGAGCCCACATTAAGATCAATTAAGTCTTGTGTCGTATCAGAAACCATGAGAGACTTTTTGGTCTCACAAACACTCAGACCCGAGACAAACATTTATGGGCCTCACAAATATTTGTCTCGGGGTTCCAACCCGCGGCATTTCGTTTCACAGCCGACGTCAAAACAACTGCGCCAACTGCTGTCATATAGTTAAATTTATTCACAAACGTACTTATCCATCCAGAGAAATCAGATTACAACAGTGAAGGAATCTATGATATAACACATTGCATTCCTTTAATAAGGAACAGAAACGTTCACATTTCCTCGCAATAAATTCTCAATTACTTCTACTCTAGTGATTTCCACTTAGGAGCAGCGCGCTCGAACAAATGTTACATTTGGCTTTTATGTGTACTTACATATGATGTTCTAGTTACCATTGATTTATATTTGACTTTCTAAATTTGATAAGAATTGCCACTTAAAAATTATTGACGAGACTTGGATTTGGTTACAAAAATTCAATCGTGTCTGTGCTTATTTTTGTTTTAAACGAGTTTTAGCAGTACTTGTACTGTACTACTAAAAATCAAAATCTGTACTAGGTGCTTACGTTGATCAAAATTCAAAGTTTACACTAACTGTCCTTACATTACACTTACGTGGGGTCGAGGATACATTGTTTTAAGCATATTCCCTAAAACGTGGCTTCTAATTTTACCATATTCTGTCCTATTGGAAAATCCTCAGTAATTTGCAGAGCAATGAACACACAGCGACACTCAATGCATGTACATACTTTTAAATCCAGCTAAAACTGGCAAAAACAGTAGATTGCTTAATCCCCGGTATACTATAATCTCAGATAATCCTCACCTATCCTTTGTATGAAAAATAATCACCTAATTAAGATTAACTAAAATAATACTGTTAAGTGGAAACCCGACAATGCAATCCGTTTTAATACTATTAGCAGATGTATTGAGTCAAGGGGCATACTTGAGGTGACATGAAGCTTTCCTGTAGTCGAAGAAATGTTGTGAGCATTCTGATAATATTTTCTTAGATATTGGTTTTGCTGGGTAAACAGCTAATGTAATTTATAATGCATTTATTGTTAAATTAATAAAAGGGGGAGGAACTTAAATTATTGATAGATAGTATATGTATATGTAAGATATACGTTACATACGGTATTCAATTATATTTTGAGAGAAGGTTTAATGATATTTTATAAGAAAATATTTAAATTATATAATAGAAGATACATGATAAACAGTTGCAGAAATCCTTTGTACGTTTTCATATACCCTTAATTTCGAGTAAATAAATACAGTGTCTGTTTTTGGAAACCTTTCAGTTTTTAATTTGAACTACACTATGTAAATATAATATCTTAACCAATACAAAAAAACAGACAAACTAATTTTTCCACGTACAAGTCATAACTCTCTAATCAAACGTCAACCCACTCCAACACGATTCCCACAAGGCGTACTCCTCAAACTATACTTAGAAAATAATACCCCGAGCCTTTTCAAGAGTAAAATAATTCTTTAAGTCAACAATTGCGGTCAAGTGGCGGGTTGATAAGGAGCTTACGTCCACCGCTAAACGTTCTAAATCTGATTATTTTTTCCACCGGCTTTCCGTAACTAGTTTCAAAAGGTCACGAACTAAATACGGGTTTAGAACGTTATTGTTTTGTTTATGCAAAATAGTTTTCACGTTAAGTTGTTTTAAAGTGGGCTGGGTTATTAAATTTGCGTTTAATTATCTTTATACATATTGTGTATAAACTATGTAGTATGGAAAGTAAAAAGTTGGCTGTAAAGGGATTTTATTATTTTTTGTTAGGGCGGTAAAAAATGTTCCACCGACCCACCTTTAGAAAGATAATATGGTGATATTATAGGTAATATTGGGTCTTACAAGTTACAACCCATTGTTGGACCATCCAATAATGATGGGTGCCTAGTCAAAAACTGAGCAAATCAAGGTCAATCAATCGTCAAGGTTAATTACATTGCAAAAAGATATTACAATATCGCGCCTAAACAATTTTAATTCAATCAAAAATTAATTGCCGTAGTCATGAACGAAAGCGCTCTTTGCTATTACGACTTTGGCCCAGAACAATAACATGACCCACAAAAAATGACGCCTTCATTTATTTGAAGAAAAACAACCCAATTTTAATTTAATTTCAGTGAAGAGAATAAAAATAATTCGGGTCCTTTCTAGAATAATAAAAATGTGTATTTAGGTCAGTTCATTCAAAGTTTTCGTTCAAACGGACCTAAAATACGGGTCGTGACATTTTACTGACTGTTTCTCATGTAAATAAAGTAATAAGTCATTCAAATTGCTCGTTAATGTGTACAATAAAGTCGAGTTATGTTTTTATGTTAATCGCTGAAGAAACTGGTAGTTAGCACGAAGAAAATTGTTGCTGCAAATTCAAAGTACTTCAACCCTTTTTTGTGCTTCGTGCATATTTAGATTATTTACTTAAGTTCTGATTTAAAACTAATATTAGGTTGATTTAGAATTTTATTATTTAATTGTTCTCTTTATTTTAATGTAATAATAATAGTATTAGTCCTGAAATATGTTACTAAGTACTTAGGATTGTGAGGTGTAAGATGTTAGAAATTACACTACGCTGACCTACAACAGTTTTAAGGTTCCATGTGCTATGTGTAACTTCTATAACCACACCAGATAATTTACATATTTCCTTGAGATAGTCGTTTTGCTTAACTTAACTTATCATTTCTTACATTTAAGTAATGATTACTATGGCCCATCACTCATAATATTTAAAAGTACCCTACTTCAGAATCATGGATGACAAAAGCATTATAGCTAAGATATTAACGACATTAATCCAAATAAAAATGAGACATTATAATTCTTGACATCGAGGTCAGACCCCACAATAAATTAAAGTACAAAATACTCGAAAGCTTAGCTGTAAATTATATAAATTACATAACGTGGGGGCGTGTTAGTAACCCAGTTTTATATCGCGCTATCAAACTTGTTCAAACTATGTTTAAGTAGCGCTTGTAGGCCGGTTCGATGTACATAATTTTTTAATTTAGAACAATGGTGTTGAAGGCTTGTATCAGCGTAGCCTCTTGTCTTATACGAAACGTGTGTGAAGTAACGTGGTTGATTTTATTTCAATAGTTCCATCAATTGTTTGATGTCTATATATTACAGAATGATTTGGTTCTTTTGCCAGAGACCGCCTATTTGATGGCGACGCCTTCGGAAATGGATCTTAGTATACCATTTTATTATTAGACAATTTTATAAGAATAAAATTTTATCAACAACTACTCATATTTCTACCAAGGATTCTTTTAGTAAATTTTGGGAAGCGTGCCGCTTCCAGCGACTTCTTGCAAATTTAATTACGCATTCTATGCACATGTATTGAAATAAAATATAATTCCGTCTTCATATTCGTGTTCTCCTCAGCAATTCATTTTCCAAATAATCTATCGCTCACTGACACCGATGTTCACACGTTGCCCAATCAAGAGCGATCGTCTGCCGAACTCAGGTATCCATTGTTCATCTCTAACAAGTCATCTATTCTGTGACCGATTTACGTCAGTAGTTCATCATTAAGCCATGGTTAATGGTGGGCAGTATTGTTCCCCAGTGAACTCTGCTTGCGTAACTGAACTTCAAACTTCGTGTTATTTGGACACTGTTATGCTGAGATGTACCAGCTGTAGTAAATTTGTTTTGGGAAAATTCCGGTATAATTTTAAAGCATTTAAGTGGCATACTTACTTAGCTTAGTATACTGTATTGTACAGCTTATATTAGCATACTCTTTTAAATTTGGATCTCGACCGAGGGGTAGACCACAGAAGCGCTGGCTAGATGCCGTCAAGGAAGATATGAGAGACAATAGCTTTATGCCGAAGATCGGGCGAAATGGAGGTGACTCAGCCGGAAGGGCCACCCCGGCACCAGCTGAGATAACGCCAAGTAGAAGGACGGAAGAATTAGGATACTCTTTTGGTTCATGAAGATTTATTTTACATATGGATATGCCTTTGACTTGCTTACCGAATGTATCTGATTATTTTGTTGTAAATAACTCATTTTTTATTATACGTATTGGTACTTTTTGGCATAACCGCGTTCAATTATGGTATATTAGCGCCTCAACTTGTCTGACCGCTTTGTTAACACGTCTTGGGAATTCCACGTGGTGTGATGTTTAAGTCGTGACTTAATTTTAAGTCAACGAGCCCTTAACTAATTGATATTGATATTGCCGCACAAAATTACCTGGGTAATTGTAAAGACATTGTTATAGAAACAATTTGATTATCACAAAATCAGTTTGGTGGATTAAACGAGATTAATATCTTCTGCCTTCCCACACTGATCACCACATATTGTATTATTATATCGTTTCGATCAATGAAACAATATTTTTAAATTGCCAAAAATATATTTTGAAATTCTACTAAGATCTTAAATGCAACCAATTTTTGTAAATTAACTTGCAGTATAAATGTTAAAGTCGCATAAAACACTACAAATTGTCGTTGCACAAATATTCACTTCATAATATTTACTACATAATTATCCCCAGGTACAAAGAGATCCACTGTAAATAGCCCTTCAATTTTCATCATCATCATCAGCCCGTTGCAGTCCATTGCTGAGCATAAGCCTCTCCCAAGGTACGCCACAGAGCCCGATCTGTCTCAAAATTTCCCTAAGCCTATACAAACCGACCTGCAAATCCAAAACAACACGAGTCACGTGCTATATCTTTCAAGTCGAAGGAAGTGTATACTATCCACATAAGGCGAGTAACAAAATGACCGAGAGCTTGCGCAACACCGTGGGACTAAGCTCAGTAAATATTGCACGTCGGAGAAAATTGTGCGTACGTTTTACAAACACACGTAATCGTTTAGTATCGGTGAATTGTGCGATGCGGATTTCTTTGTGTTACAGACATGTTTGAGGTAAATATACTGACAATAATGAGTAGTTGTACCGTAAATATACAAATATAATTAGCTACACAGTCAATAATTATACAGGTCGTGGTGGCCTGTTGGTAACGGACCAGACGCGGCTGCCTACATGTTCACGGTGGTCGCGGGTTCAAATCCCAGGGCACACTTCTGACTTTTCGGAGTCATGTGTGTATTGATAGTCAATCACCACGCACTATAACGGTGAAGGAAAACATCGTGAGGAAACCTGCATACAATAGCGATTTGTATAAATTTCTATGGTATGTAAAAGTCCGCCAACCCGCACTAGGCCAGCATGGTGGACTATATGGCCTAACCACTCTCAATCGTACTCTCGATTGTAGAGGAGGCCCGTGCCCTGCAGTGGGTCGTATATGGGCTGATACAATACAACACAGTTAATATACACGAGAGACCGATTTATTTATGTTTTATGAAAGTTTTTGGATGCATGCCGTTTTTATTACATCGCTGTGAAAATTCTTGGCGGATGCTTATATCCTACCAAGGACTTTCAGTGGCTTAAGAAAGTGAGACAGGCAGATAAATTGAGAAAATCACCTTTGTAGTGTCACTGTGCAATTGTTAATCATTTATTTATTTAGCTTTGGTTACGAAAAGCTAATTGAAACGAAACGCAACTGAGCTGTGGTATGTTGGTTTTCTGTCAGACATTGGCATTACTACGGTAAAACCGATTCATTTGTAGTGTAGCTTTAACGACCTACAGCAACGGATTATGTTTTTATTGTCTTTACCTAGTAAACAAGTATGAAGAGTTCCGCATAGATTTATTAACAAAAAATATTTGGATATTTTTCTTAGATAAACATTATATTTGCAGAATTTCTAGTCCAAGATTTATTTTTACATTCCATATAGAGTTTATCAAATTTTACCATAAAACGATTAATTCATTAATTAGACCGCACTGGCCGAAATGAGATCATATTCGAGTGTAGAGCAAAATCAGTAATTTTGTTGGCTGAGTTAGATAGTACAGCACAATGAACTTATTAATTAAACATTTTGTGGTGGTCGCAAATGGTCGCGGATTTGCGCACCCGGACACGTATGCTGACGGTATGACGTGTGGATTGGAATGCATTCGTAATTTAAATATTATGTAGATCCTTGGATAATATTATATCGATAGATGTTGCGAATGGCTGAGATTTTTGAAATTGGAACATTATAAACCTTTTTATCGACTTTTTAAATATTTTTTCAGAAGTGGCCAGACTTACAATAAATTATGAAATTCGAGCTAGTAAAAAGCTTATTACCAACTACCTCTTAATATTTCATTACGATTGCGATAATTTTTGCTATTAGCCTTTCTTGAAAAAAGGATACGATTGTAGTACCTGGAAAAAATAAACCAGAGAATTCATTTTAATAAATGTCTACTACTAATAATAATGGAAACGTGGATTGTATGTAGGTAATTGAATAGTTTTCAAATAATGTTTTAATTTACCACAAACTGACCACACAGAACATTATTTCTGTGCTATTTTGGTGGAGTAATAATTTTAAGAAACGGCATCTTCCGCGGACGGCACAATTATGTCGGTCAAATTGCACAGACGATTATGATTGTAAACGAAAGTGTAAATTTAACAATGCTTTCAACTGATTATAATTGATCAGATTTTAATAGTGACAGTGTTTCAAATACCTCACCAACTTTTGTCATGCTTTTATGCTCTAAACCCATCAACAGCCTTGACGATCCATAAACATGTACCTGGAACAAAAAAAAGTAATATTATGCAAAATTATACCATTAGAGTTATCCAAGCGACATCTCCTTTTTGATGGTCAAAGGGTACATACATACGCTGTGAATACAAATGACTCCAAATAAAACGTTAAAAAATTAATGTTTCCCACATGATATTACGTAGTGGTCATTCTTCATAAATTGCAGAGCCTCGTGGAAAGCCGTCACGCTCGCCCCGAGCAACACGCGTGCGGGTAAGGGACTAACCACACTCATTCATTGATTCGGCTTTTATCCACAGAATTATTGTTATTGTTATTGTATCAGCCCATATACGACCCACTGCAGGGCACGGGCCTCCTCTACAATCGAGAGTACGATTGAGAGTGGTTAGGCCATATAGTCCACCACGCTGGCCTAATGCGGGTTGGCGGACTTTTACATACCATAGAAATTTATACAAATCGCTATGGTATGCAGGTTTCCTCACGATGTTTTCCTTCACCGTTATAGAATCCACAGAATACGTCAATTTTATTTGGAGAGTAAGTATCTTTTCAACTTCCCGCGTCTCTTCGAATTTCGTAGGCAGTAGGCGTAAAAAGTGTGTTTTTTATACTGAATTGAAAAGTTACTACTATGCAACTGATGGTTAATGCAGTGCTGTCCGAATAGATCAGCCGATGCATGATCACTATTTCTTGCTTTTTGACATAATTATGGTGATCTAATTGTTTCCGGATATACACAGGAATGGTATTCTGGCGAATGCTAACAACAGTTTTCTGCACTAATCAAAATCCAGCAAAAGCGAAAGATGCATGTATGTAGTTACTCCCTAATGCTCAAATCAGTTGCAGCCAATAACTCATGCAGTTTAAAATTCGCATTTGCCTTACATCAATACACGCGAAGTAATAACGAGGCATGTTCACAAGCGAGTTTCTCACGCGACTCCTAAACGTTATAACGCATCAAATGGCAGAATCCTACATTAAATCAAACCTTATATCTGGATTTTATATTAAATTTCATAACTGCATAAATAAAACCTAATAAATTATAATAAATCAGCCAATAATATGTACGTCCAACTAAACGAGCTTCTCCTACGTTTGAGAAACTTGCGCCATATTGCATCCCGCTGGCCAATTGCGATCTGGCGGACGTCACATAGATTTTTTGTAAAATTCTCTTTGGTATGCAGTTTTCGTCACAGTGTATTTCTGTACCACTAAAGTACGTAGTAATTGACTAAGGAGACCCAAATGGCTCCGAAAAGTGAAGCAGTTACCAAAAGTCAGTTATAAAGTCGTCCGGCCTGTTACCAACTGGTCACCACTCAAATACAGAGTGGACAGCCTTCGTGGCGCAGTCGGTTAGACGCCGGCTGTGAAACGTGAGGCCACGGGTTCGATCCCCGAACCGAGAAAAATATTTGTGTGATCCACAGGTATTTGTCCGGGGTCTGGGTGTTTGTGAGACCGAAAAGTCTCTCGTGGTACCTGATACCCACGACACAAGACTCGATCTTAGTGTGGGGTCAGGACTATGTATGTGGCTGTTTATTTATTTATTATTTATTTATTTATATATTTAAATAACCCGCCTTATAAGATTTTTACAACTACATTAAATCATAATTGCGCACTCAGATGCTTTACAGATACACCCTATATAGACATTAACCCAATAAATAATAGTGCGTTTCATATTCGCTGATAGTTCCGATGGGTTTGTTATGCGCGGCACGCAGCTAACAATGCGCGGGCGCTGCGATAACCGACGATATCGCCCGCCGGCGCTCCACTCCGCATGTCCAATGATAACTGTACGTCCAGATACCATAAATATTTCCCATACGACTCGATTATACTTGAAGTAAACTTTTTAGACTCTAAAACCAGTTATATTTTTTTTTAGGTCAAGAGAGAGTATCTGGTCTTTTTCAGCCGTAGAAAGCCCACTGCTGAACGTAGTCTTCTATCAATGGTTAGTGTACGTTGAGGTGCCATAAATATTTCCCATACGACTCGATTATACTTGAAGTAAACTTTTTAGCTAGGCCAGCGTGATGGACTATATGGCCTAACCACTCTCAATCGTACTCTCGATTGTAGAGGAGGCCCGTGCCCTGCAGTGGGTCGTATATGGACTGATACAATACAATATAAAAAAAAACTTTTTAGACTCTAAAACCAGTTATATATTTTTTTAAGGCTAAGAGAGAGAGTATCTGGTCTTTTTCAGCCGTAGAAAGCCCACTGCTGAACGTAGTCTTCTATGAATGGTTAGTGTACGTTGAGGTGCCATAAATATTTCCCATACGACTCGATTATATCTAGAATAGAGGTTTTTAGATTTTAAAATCAGACTAATATTTTTTTTATGCCCTAGAGAGAGTGAGAGTGAAGCTCATAATTTTCAATCATGGGAAATCTTTTGCTGAACATAGTCTCTTAACCGTTACGTTGCGTTGAGGTGCCATAAACGTTTCCCATAGGATTCGATTATACTTGGAGTGGATTTTTTAGACTTTAAAAGTAATTGTCTCATCATATTCGTGAACCAGGAACATGCCACTTTCACGTGGGACTCAACGACGGGTTTGAAACTGTTGTTAAATTTTTACTGCCTTATCCATAGACAGTTTGAAAACGTATTTTAGTTATCGAATGTTTTGTCTTCTTCGCTCAAACCGAATTCAATCGTTTAAAAGGGACAAAACATAAGATAACTAAAACAGGTTAGTTAATATTATGTTCTCATCATTGTCATTTGTAGCTTCCACAGCTATTGTATGCGACTAGCATTCAGTTCGTCCCTGCAAGCTTCATTATAATAAGCGTTCACCTTATACTCGTAGACTGTGTTTATCAATCAGTAAATAGTCACGATCGTAAATACTGTTACGGCAAAACCTTTGACAAAAAGGTGACGTGTAAAGCATCAACGGTGAGCAATTGTGGTGAATTTAATGGACGGCTCATGAGCAAAAATACGAGTATGCTTGATGCGTAAAGTAAGCAGCGAATAGCGGTAGCGGTGTCTTAAAGTGCGAATAACAACAGAAAATTGATTGATATTACATTTCAAAAAATAAATATTATGTCTCAAAAGAAAACCACGAAAAAGTATCCGATTTACTTTAAATTAAATCAGCAAACATACATTTTAAATGGCTTAAAGGCAAGTTGATAAGAAGTAAAAAACGCCTGTGTATCGGTCAGATTTGAAGTCCAAAATTATCTCAAGAACGCAATAGCCAATTAACTTCACATTAAGCACATTTAGATCTGATATTGTACTCTAAAAACATGCCACTAATTTCATATTATTATGTCATCTTTAGATTTAGACACAAAGAAATATGGGAAATGGCACATTTCTGTACGTCTCGAAGATAGCACCATTTTCTGTGTCGTCATTACTCAGATATTTATTGCCTTGGGTTGTTCCGCAAAAGCTCCCGCGAGACGTCGTCGCGACGTTTATGTTAATTTATTCGCATTTCAATGAGACGCCTGTAAAATGGCATTATGCATTATCATGCTTATTTTTATATTTATGTACTGAACCGTAACGGCTTTTAATGGGTTTCTCTTCGCTCTTTACTTTCTGTTACAAAATCTTTGCGATTGGTAACATCGTATAGACCAAAGCTGAGTTGGCTCATTTCTTTATTACAAGCTTGACTTTTATGTACTTTGTCGATTTAATACACATCTCATTCTTATTCATCAGAAATATTATAGGGTTTTAACGAGGTAACTAGGGTGTAATAAAAATATTAATAAAAGCAACATACATCAAAGAAATAAATCATACTTCAAGACCGTACACTGATTTAGGTTCCCAAACAAAAATACACAACCATAAAATCTGTAATACTCTGCCGAGTTTCGTTCCCACACAGCCCATAAGGCGCGTGCCCGAATTGTGTAATTGTATGACATATGACGCAAGTCAAGCCTCTCGGAAACCTGCATACAAATTGCGCTTAAACTTTTCATTACTCGGGCTATCGTCGAATCTCTTGTCATAACCACCGACCTTATTCGTGTTAGGATCGACGCCAACGTAAACACCTCTTTATTTGCCTAACCTACATAATGATATTGTTGTAAAACGTCTATTGTTATAGAGGTATTGTCTGTTTGAAAAATAACTACCTCAGATTTAGAGAGACCACACGGAAGTGTCAGTGGGATGGCCCTCGTTGGACGGACAGACGATCTGATAAACGTAGCAGGGAGCCGTTGAATGCAGATCGTATTAAATCGTGGGCTATGGAAATCTATGAATATATTTAGTATAAATCATATAATCTCGGTATCTTCAATGTCAAGTTATAAATTTAAAACACGCCTAGCAGTGGTAGTGGACCAGTAATCTTAAATTAAGTTTTTTGCTTAATAAATGTTGGCACAAAGATTTTGGATTGTTTTTTTTTTGCAAACACAAAATCATTCACGGCCATCGAGACGGTATAATTTTCCTCAATTTTTTATGTTGGTCTAAACTTTGGATCTTAACATTTTATAATACTATGTATAAAAGCGAAATGCCACTCTCTGTCTGTCTCACAAAGTCTCAGGTAGTAATAAAGTTTTATAGCTTAAAATCATTAGATGGATTGATTATACGGTTTAAACATGTGGTTATCTTAGAATTTTTCGAAAATATAGTGGAAAGAATGCGAGATAACATATATTATGAAAACCATGCGCTTTTAAATATAAAATAAATCAGTTTACAAATTGTCAGTGGGCACAATAGCAGAGAAAATCCATGGACAAGATCTCCTAATTCATAAAAGCATAATATTTCCTCCACTGAATATTATCATCAGTATACGAGACCAAGTGGAACCAATCAAGTCGCAAAAAACATTTCATGAAATATTTTATTTGAAATAAAATTTTATGTGCACGATACAGAAAATACCAAGGATTAAGCCGCACGACAAATAATAACTATTTAAATAATTCTTGGTATTGGATTCAATAAATTAGAATCTTTATACAATAAAGAATTTTTATCCGCCTTTTTCGAAACCATTGTTGAGGCTTTGTCGCCATAATGTAGAATAACTTGTGAGTAAATACAAATAATCTTACAACCGAAACGTAAAAACACTCTTTGCCTACAAATATGATTAAAGATCTCATCAAAGACGACGTTAATGCTCATAATAATTCAAGTAACGACAATAAAAAACAACGTTTCGATACAAATTGACACGAATATTTACCAACAGGCTAACATATTCTGTCCCCGTTTATTTGATTAATGAAACGGCTGTTTGTCTATCGTATGAGATTGCATGTTGCCAACAATTCCATTTCGAGTCGATTGTGCTCTGCATCTTACATAATTTTCATATCTATTGATTTGTACGTCAATTGTTTTCTCTTATCTTACATAAAGCCATTTCTAACTGATTTGATCATTTGGAATTGCTTTCGTAGTAGAAGCTAGTGATCATTTGCAAAAGTTATTAAGTGGTAAAGTTGGATGAATTTTCGTGCGAATGCCGCGTGCAGTGCAAATACACATTTCACTGTGCAGCGTATGGTACTCAAAAATATTGGATTTTTGAAAGCATTTGTTAAAGCACTGCTGAATTTTAGTAATTTATTTTCTGTTTTATCACTCCATCGCAAATATTTATAAGGACAATGATAGTATATGGGAATCGTAACCATGGAAATTCTAAAACCAATTTCAACAATCTAAGGACACCCTGGCCAAGCACAATTAATACAAGGTTTCATATAATTTTTAATTTATCAATAATGATTATGAAATATTACAACTTTTACTATTACTCACATAATTCTATCAACCTCTAGAGCACATTATATCACCCATAAAGTTAGCCAGTCCAACCGGTTAGTAAAACAATGAAAGTTTTTGATCTCATGGCGCTTGCGCAACGCATTTCTAATGGCGACTTGTGCAATTAACGTGTTAAACGTGTCATGTAATTAAACCATTGGTTATTGTCACGGCGTGATGACCTGATTATTAAAAACAATCAATTTAAGTAGAAAAACTTGAAAAAAGTCTTGGAACCAGTAATGGTCATCTTTCATGTAAAGGTACTAAGCAGGCTATAATAGACATTATTGCATTAAAAACAGATGTAAAAGACGACAATGGATGTCGAATATTAACCAAAACGTTCCATATTGACTGCCTCAGTGGCGTAGTTGTATTAAGGTATGATTGCAAACTGAGGTCTCGGGTTCGAATCCCGGGTCGGGCAAAGTGATATTGGATTTTTATATTCATTATCAGCCCGGAGCCAGGAATTTGTGCCCGATATGGCGATAGGCTCACCCCCTATCACACCATGGGACGGAAAATACAAGGCGAAACGAGGGCGTATAGTTTCCCCTCTGCCTACCCCTTCTGGGAAAAAGGCGTGTGTTTATGTTACATACATACACGTTCCATATTGGAAATAAATCGAAAACAGATCTCAATATCAATGCACACCTAATTGATTGTCAAGACAAACGTAACTTACCACTCCTGATAAATGTTATAGTATTTGGACTAACCAATACCATCTCTCGTGTAGATTTATCGAACACAAACAAAACATATAACTATGTTAATATTCTCAGCACTGGATCCATTCACCGGATGCGATGTGGCAACGATACGAGCATGTGTACCGCATTAGTTTTATCTGGCCCGATCTGTGTATCTGTATCAAATCTGGGAGTATGTTTGTTTGTTATGTGATAGTTGATAAACTTACTGCTTTCAGCGTCTGTACCTGTATCTGTATCAACTTATACACGTCGCACTGCGCGATTCTCCTCTACAATCTAGAGTACGATTGAGAGGGGTTAGGCCATATAATCCACCACGCTGGCCGAGAGCCGGTTGGCGGATTTTACATACCATAGAATTTCTTACAAATCGCTGTCGTATTCAGGTTTGCTCACGATGTTTTCCTTCACCATATGCGTCTATATGATAGTATTTTGTTTGTATCTAAATTCGTTAGTTATCGTGCGGTACAGTATACATATTATATATGCCGATCTCATATTTTTTATTGATTTTTTTAGGACCAACGTCATATTTGGGTGGTATGACCGCAATGATAAGTTATGTGCGTGCTCATAAACCGATTACACAATATTTCAAAATAATTCGATCATAATAAATGAATAAATTATTTTAACTCTTGTTTATGATTTCGTTGATCTGAATGTGTTCTAGCTTCTTATATTCGGTTCTAGTTTATAGCAGAATTTTTTTCATAAACAAACTGTTAGTTCCATTTATAGTATTTCTGATGGTTAAACATTGCACGTCCGCCAACACGCACTAGGCCAGCGTGATAGACTGAATAGTCTAACCACTCTCAATCATACTCTTGATTGAAAAGGAGGCTCGTGCCCTGCAGTGGGATGTATATAAGTTAGTGTTTACTGTATAGCTCATATGGGCTGATACAATAAACATTGCACCACAAGACATTGAGGTCAGCAACTGAAATTAAAGCTCGCTTCTATGAAATATTAACAAACAAACCATTTTTAAAATGTAGAACGCACGTATATCGTTTATTAAAACCAATCACTGGATAAAATGATTCCCAATTAGCGAGGCATATGTCGTGGAAAACATTAATCGTATGTCGTGACTGCGGTGTTGAAATCATGAGTTTTACACTATGTGTGGTCCAGTAAAATGTGGTCAAATACTTTCCGAGCATTATCACAAGGTCCTCCAATTAAAGACTGTATAGAATTTAATTTTGTATGTGGCGAACATTTTTTAACCCACGGTATGCGCTTCGAAATGTAGAACAAAGCGGTCGTGCTGAGGCGTCCTTTTAAAACTATTTACATTCGTAGATTAAGATACGTCTGCAGTTTTTGCTGCTGTTGTGCTTCATAAATGTTAATGAATAGGAGAAAGACCTAGTTTGTACCAGTTTGTATTTTAACTTAGTTTAACAACTAAAGTAATTCAAGGCACTTGGTTTCTGTTTAAGTGGAAATTTGATCTACTCAATTTACAGTATAAGACAAAATTAATCGTACGTAATACAAAATTATTATCAGTAATTAATTTACTTATGTACAAAATGTTTCATTTAAGTTCATTTGATATAGTCAGATCCTAAAGTAAACCACGCTAATACCACTTCAAAACTTATTTGTTTGTACTCTGCAAAAACCTTCAAATACAGCAAAAGACGTTATTTCCATCTAAAAATACCAAAATCGAGTATTCCTGCAAAGATTTATTATCACGCAACTTTTTGTCCCCAACCTTCGCGTTTCTGCTCATAAAATCCGATTTGACGCGGCCGTTCCGTGTAGACTATTACCTAGAGTGACTTGACAACAATGAGGTTCATTGAGGGACTAATTAACTCTCATACACGTGGTTTACACATGTGGTTATCTTAGAATTTTTCGAAAATATAGTGGAAAGAATGCGAGCTAACATATATTATGAAAACCATGCGCTTTTAAATATAAAATAAATCAGTTTACAAATTGTCAGTGGGCACAATAGCAGAGAAAATCCATGGACAAGATCTCCTAATTCATAAAAGCATAATATTTCCTCCACTGAATATTATCATCAGTATACGAGACCAAGTGGAACCAATCAAGTCGCAAAAAACATTTCATGAAATATTTTATTTGAAATAAAATTTTATGTGCACGATACAGAAAATACCAAGGATTAAGCCGCACGACAAATAATAACTATTTAAATAATTCTTGGTATTGGATTCAATAAATTAGAATCTTTATACAATAAAGAATTTTTATCCGCCTTTTTCGAAACCATTGTTGAGGCTTTGTCGCCATAATGTAGAATAACTTGTGAGTAAATACAAATAATCTTACAACCGAAACGTAAAAACACTCTTTGCCTACAAATATGATTAAAGATCTCATCAAAGACGACGTTAATGCTCATAATAATTCAAGTAACGACAATAAAAAACAACGTTTCGATACAAATTGACACGAATATTTACCAACAGGCTAACATATTCTGTCCCCGTTTATTTGATTAATGAAACGGCTGTTTGTCTATCGTATGAGATTGCATGTTGCCAACAATTCCATTTCGAGTCGATTGTGCTCTGCATCTTACATAATTTTCATATCTATTGATTTGTACGTCAATTGTTTTCTCTTATCTTACATAAAGCCATTTCTAACTGATTTGATCATTTGGAATTGCTTTCGTAGTAGAAGCTAGTGATCATTTGCAAAAGTTATTAAGTGGTAAAGTTGGATGAATTTTCGTGCGAATGCCGCGTGCAGTGCAAATACACATTTCACTGTGCAGCGTATGGTACTCAAAAATATTGGATTTTTGAAAGCATTTGTTAAAGCACTGCTGAATTTTAGTAATTTATTTTCTGTTTTATCACTCCATCGCAAATATTTATAAGGACAATGATAGTATATGGGAATCGTAACCATGGAAATTCTAAAACCAATTTCAACAATCTAAGGACACCCTGGCCAAGCACAATTAATACAAGGTTTCATATAATTTTTAATTTATCAATAATGATTATGAAATATTACAACTTTTACTATTACTCACATAATTCTATCAACCTCTAGAGCACATTATATCACCCATAAAGTTAGCCAGTCCAACCGGTTAGTAAAACAATGAAAGTTTTTGATCTCATGGCGCTTGCGCAACGCATTTCTAATGGCGACTTGTGCAATTAACGTGTTAAACGTGTCATGTAATTAAACCATTGGTTATTGTCACGGCGTGATGACCTGATTATTAAAAACAATCAATTTAAGTAGAAAAACTTGAAAAAAGTCTTGGAACCAGTAATGGTCATCTTTCATGTAAAGGTACTAAGCAGGCTATAATAGACATTATTGCATTAAAAACAGATGTAAAAGACGACAATGGATGTCGAATATTAACCAAAACGTTCCATATTGACTGCCTCAGTGGCGTAGTTGTATTAAGGTATGATTGCAAACTGAGGTCTCGGGTTCGAATCCCGGGTCGGGCAAAGTGATATTGGATTTTTATATTCATTATCAGCCCGGAGCCAGGAATTTGTGCCCGATATGGCGATAGGCTCACCCCCTATCACACCATGGGACGGAAAATACAAGGCGAAACGAGGGCGTATAGTTTCCCCTCTGCCTACCCCTTCTGGGAAAAAGGCGTGTGTTTATGTTACATACATACACGTTCCATATTGGAAATAAATCGAAAACAGATCTCAATATCAATGCACACCTAATTGATTGTCAAGACAAACGTAACTTACCACTCCTGATAAATGTTATAGTATTTGGACTAACCAATACCATCTCTCGTGTAGATTTATCGAACACAAACAAAACATATAACTATGTTAATATTCTCAGCACTGGATCCATTCACCGGATGCGATGTGGCAACGATACGAGCATGTGTACCGCATTAGTTTTATCTGGCCCGATCTGTGTATCTGTATCAAATCTGGGAGTATGTTTGTTTGTTATGTGATAGTTGATAAACTTACTGCTTTCAGCGTCTGTACCTATATCTGTATCAACTTATACACGTCGCACTGCGCGATTCTCCTCTACAATCTAGAGTACGATTGAGAGGGGTTAGGCCATATAATCCACCACGCTGGCCGAGAGCCGGTTGGCGGATTTTACATACCATAGAATTTCTTACAAATCGCTGTCGTATTCAGGTTTGCTCACGATGTTTTCCTTCACCATATGCGTCTATATGATAGTATTTTGTTTGTATCTAAATTCGTTAGTTATCGTGCGGTACAGTATACATATTATATATGCCGATCTCATATTTTTTATTGATTTTTTTAGGACCAACGTCATATTTGGGTGGTATGACCGCAATGATAAGTTATGTGCGTGCTCATAAACCGATTACACAATATTTCAAAATAATTCGATCATAATAAATGAATAAATTATTTTAACTCTTGTTTATGATTTCGTTGATCTGAATGTGTTCTAGCTTCTTATATTCGGTTCTAGTTTATAGCAGAATTTTTTTCATAAACAAACTGTTAGTTCCATTTATAGTATTTCTGATGGTTAAACATTGCACGTCCGCCAACACGCACTAGGCCAGCGTGATAGACTGAATAGTCTAACCACTCTCAATCATACTCTTGATTGAAAAGGAGGCTCGTGCCCTGCAGTGGGATGTATATAAGTTAGTGTTTACTGTATAGCTCATATGGGCTGATACAATAAACATTGCACCACAAGACATTGAGGTCAGCAACTGAAATTAAAGCTCGCTTCTATGAAATATTAACAAACAAACCATTTTTAAAATGTAGAACGCACGTATATCGTTTATTAAAACCAATCACTGGATAAAATGATTCCCAATTAGCGAGGCATATGTCGTGGAAAACATTAATCGTATGTCGTGACTGCGGTGTTGAAATCATGAGTTTTACACTATGTGTGGTCCAGTAAAATGTGGTCAAATACTTTCCGAGCATTATCACAAGGTCCTCCAATTAAAGACTGTATAGAATTTAATTTTGTATGTGGCGAACATTTTTTAACCCACGGTATGCGCTTCGAAATGTAGAACAAAGCGGTCGTGCTGAGGCGTCCTTTTAAAACTATTTACATTCGTAGATTAAGATACGTCTGCAGTTTTTGCTGCTGTTGTGCTTCATAAATGTTAATGAATAGGAGAAAGACCTAGTTTGTACCAGTTTGTATTTTAACTTAGTTTAACAACTAAAGTAATTCAAGGCACTTGGTTTCTGTTTAAGTGGAAATTTGATCTACTCAATTTACAGTATAAGACAAAATTAATCGTACGTAATACAAAATTATTATCAGTAATTAATTTACTTATGTACAAAATGTTTCATTTAAGTTCATTTGATATAGTCAGATCCTAAAGTAAACCACGCTAATACCACTTCAAAACTTATTTGTTTGTACTCTGCAAAAACCTTCAAATACAGCAAAAGACGTTATTTCCATCTAAAAATACCAAAATCGAGTATTCCTGCAAAGATTTATTATCACGCAACTTTTTGTCCCCAACCTTCGCGTTTCTGCTCATAAAATCCGATTTGACGCGGCCGTTCCGTGTAGACTATTACCTGGAGTGACTTGACAACAATGAGGTTCATTGAGGGACTAATTAACTCCCATACACGTGTAATTACGTCAGTGCTCGATATCCACTCATTGTAGTTACCAAGAATAGGAAATGAAAGAAGCGAGATGGCCAGCCACTTCCCTGCATTGAGATGTAATTACTGAGTCGAGACCCTTAGATTGAGACGTATCGACTGGATGTGTCCACTATCGGAACGGGTTTTTAATAATTACTCAAGAGGCTATTATAAGTGTCACGTTTCGAGGTATTTGAACTTGCAGATTGCGCAATAGGTGGGTTTTTATTGTGTTTTTAGATAATGTTGCCGCTATATGATGAAAAATACATTGTTATTTAAGATTTAAAGTTTAAACTTGCAATGTTGTGGATTCAAAAACTTACGAGTAGTATCAAATATTAAGAAATATATCGCCGTGGATTTGATGTAATCCTGTTTCTGTGTGTTTTTTATCTAGTACCTATCGACAATGTCTTACTTTTGCAATGCCGTCCAGGAATTACATTGTCGACAAACTAATTTGGTCTTCTTCTACTCGAAAATATGCCGGCCTGATTATTTACTTCTTCAAGCTACTTCGGAAATACCTAGGATTACACGAACCGACCACGTACAGGCAAACTATTCTACAATTTGATATATCTTATTCAATATCAAGAAGTTTAAGTAAATCGACATTTGACACCCAGACAATGCTGAAAAGCGTCTTAAAGTCCTCACCGCGATATCGCCGCGATTATTGTAATTACAATGCAATATCCAACCTGTCTCATATTATTATTCGACAGGCGCATATTGTGCAGGACGTGGCCCGTTGTCCAGGTTTAATGACGCTGACATCTGGCGCACTATGTTGAAAGCCAATGTGAAATGCCTGGACAATAATGATTAATATACTTGTGCACATAACGGCGAGGTATTTGTATATAAATCGTAGAGCTGTATATTCGTTAAGTGGGTTATTAAAATTAGCGAATTAACTCTTGAATAATTCGTAAATGATTTTTGTGTTGGTATGATTTGTTTTAATTGCAGCATTTTGAGATCCACGGTTTAGGTAACTTAGTGAGATAGTCTATAACATGTTTGAGAGTTACAAAGTGTGAATTGTAATGTGAAATAAGGCCTAAGTTCTCTCTTATGTACAGGAGGCCTATGGTCAGCAATGAGATAATTGCTATCAGCCTATTTTGTGTCAATTACTTTTTCTTACAGGTATTGATGATACAGGAAACTGCAGTCATAACAAAACAAGCGTAACAAATTCACTTAGTCATGAAATCGATAATAATAAGACGCAACAATCCGTCCTAAATCTTTTGAAAGTTTTCTTGCACAGTTGAATTTCTTTTAAAAGTACCACCACGATACGCAAAAAGTGGCATCGTGTTCTTGAAAGAAGTATCCGTATTTTTTATTGATGTTGCAATGCTTGTACTATTTAGTAATTGCTATCGGAACGGAATAAAGTATAGACTAACACCGGCCCTTCGTGTGCCGCGAGCCTTAAAAACAGGGCTGTGAGTGCGATAAAAAACAGTGATTGTTCCAGTTTTATCTTGTATTAATATCTGTGGAAATTACAAAAAACTTTGATGCATTATGTAGGACACGTATGGTGTATAATATTGTGTTTGTGTATGCCCGATAAAATGTATAAAAAGATGACATGCTTTTTGCGCTATTTCAGATATCTCGGTCTCTCTGATTACTTAAAGATTTATAAGTTACTCCTTGCCGCACTTTTCTTATTAACCTTAATTGATAAATCGCTAAGGACCATAGGAGGTGGCTAACTTTACAGGTTAGTTTAAAAACATTTGACGAGACCTACGCATGTATTATAAATAAGGTAGTAACCACTCTCAATCGTACTCTCGATTGTAGAGGAGGCCCGTGCCCTGCAGTGGGTCGTATATGAGCTGATACAATACAATTCAATACAAACCAATACTCTATTTGTATTGCAATGTATTCAATTCAAGTGCATTGTAGTCACATGTCAAGCCAGTATAAAAACGACAACTTATAGCTTCCATATTCGAAGACAGCCAATAATCCAACAAGAATCTACGATTTACATTCCCAAATAGACCAAAACACAAACAAATTCCACGATACACATCGGATCAAAAGGAGCGTCCACAGATAAGACTAACGATCCGGACATTTCCCACATAGACAACCCTAATAAGTGAACTTAGGACCAGTTTACACGGAAGGACTTTTTAGGCGTCCATGGCGGGCTTTATGCGGTAAATCGATGTGACAAGCGAGGCTTTGCATGCGTTCCGCTCGCTGCGGATACGGTGGTCAATTAGGGCTGTCACGACCATGACTGCACATGGTAAGTGCTGTGGTTGGTCCAAAATTAATCGATAGATTCTGTGGATAGGATTTATGTGCGAAGTTTCTTTGGTTGTTCAGATGTGTGCAAACATATTGATGTTTAATATTCCTTACTTATTTAGTTTGAGATATGTATTCTGATAATTACAAAGAGTGAAAGTTTGCGGTAATTATTAAGAACTAATTGAAAATCATAAGCTTGATTTTTCTTGAATAACGTGGACTATTTATATTAGTAGTGAATAAAATTGCTAAGAAAATTTACTCGAAAGGAGTAAAAACACATAATTAATATGTAAGGAAATACCCATTATTCAATGATATTTTAAAAATAAATTGTGAAAATAATGAACCAGGGCAGTTTGTTCAAAGACGTGTCTTGCACGCAATCAAACCCGCTGCTTTGCTCGCTAGCAAGACAGTATAACATAAGATAAAACGGACAGATGGAGTGGCGTGGGGCGTTCGTAACATAGCCTTTGACCCGCACAACCGATTGAAATACCGAGAACCCGTCCCACAAATAGAACAATCACCCCACTCTCCCCACAGAAGAATTCACACAAAAAGGTGCATATTCTCCGCAGAAAAAGAACAAAATTAAAAAATAAAACCAGTTCGAAATTCGCGGGAACATGAAAAATTGATTTCGCATCGTTATGTTGGCAACGTCAGTTCTAAATTTAAAATTAAATCTGTCCGAATGGAGGAGTAAAAAACGACTCGTAGGATTCAAATAAAGCGGTGCTTTGTAGTTTCTTTATACTTTTTTGGGGTATCTTCGAGACGAGTTTTTAATCTCCTGTCTATTCTGAGATATAGCTCAGTGGGTTGATTCATTGCCTTCCGTTTGACTGACGAGGGTTCAAAGCAGACGTGAACGAAATGTATTATTGAATTAAAATAAAAAATGTATCAAATTGGATATTATATATTTATTTATAGAGAAAAAATGTGGCATTTGCGATTTTTATCCGATCCACCTACACCTATGACTTGCATTAAAGATGTTTCAGATTCTAATACGAAGTATTCTGAATATAAAAAACGGTTTTTTTTTATCTTTTCTCTACAGCATACGCATCAAGATCATTTAAATTCAATCTGCCATGATAAATACTACAATTTGATCAAGCGCTGGTTTGACAACAAAATTAGCACCAAGATTTATTCCATAAATAGTGTGGAAAATAGTTTTAAATGCTCCCAAGGCACCGTGAAGGATGTAACCCATTATCGGACATCATTATGAGGGGAATTAGAAGTCGCGCGCCTCCAAAGGCGTGTTCGCCTTGATTGCGTTGCAACCTTTATAAAATAACAAAAAAGGAACAAAATTAATTAACAAAAACTGCGCGTAATGGCAGATTAGTGGAAATGGTGGGAATTTGTTACTCATGTTGGTCTTTATCTGGCGGCAAAGGATATAACTGCCCGTAAATCTTTTGAAATTCAAAGTATTTTAATAAACATTTATTATTATGTGGCTGGCCACATACTTTTATCGTGACATCATTAGCTGCGAAAAGATTAAAAATTAAACGATAATTTTCTGAGAGCATGATTTTGTCAGTAAATCATTATAATTTATTTTGATTTAAATTAGCAGCCAAGCCCTGTTTAATATTGTTAACAACTATTTATTATTGTTACATATTTATTAATTTTAGGTGTTTAATATTACTTAAAAAAATAAAAAAAAATTATCTCTTGCCGAATTTGTCACAGCATTCTGTCACTCCGCGGGCATGACGTCATCGACCATTCACACAATTGGTTTTTTTCTTGGTATTTTTAATCAACAAAATTCCCAGAACTGCTCTTACGTTTCACTCATAGATCATTAAAATATAATTTTATGAATTAAAATATACAATAAAAACATTTTATAATTAAAAAATACATTTTATGGGAACGTGAATAATTCTATTTTTAAATTTGCTAATTTAGAACGTTAAATAGAAAATTTTAAAAAGCGAGTCGGGTCGGGATCTCTCGGTCACCGGGATATTTAATCGTTAATGGTACGTTAATTGCCGCCTGCCCGTCGGGAAGAATTTTTATGTCGATGTGATTTATTTAACTATCAGGAATGGTGATTTATCGTGCCTGATTTTGTTCGGGATTGAATAATTGGCTCGTGTTTGGTTTTTATTTAATGAATTAATATTTAAGATGGAAATTTTACAATTACTTGTAAATTTAATTCTTTCCCGAATTAATTGTGATTTAGGGATGTTATATTTTATAAGATTCCGAATAGACCAACATTATACTTCGTTACATTTTTGTATTGTATTGTATCAGCCCATATACGACCCACTGCAGGGCACGGGCCTCCTCTACAATCGAGAGTACGATTGAGAGTGGTTAGGCCATATAGTCCACCACGCTGGCCTAGTGCGGGTTGGCGGACTTACACACCGTAGAAATTTCTTAAAATCGCTACGGTATGCAGGTTTCCTCACGATGTTTTCCTTCACCGTTAAAGTGCGTGGTGATTGACTATCAATACACACATAACTCCGAAAAGTCAGAGGTGTGCCCTGGGATTTGAACCCGCGACCACCGTGAACATGTAGGCAGCCGCGTCTGGTCCGATACCACGAGGCCACCACGCACTTGCTGTTACACCGTTACATTTAATAAAATTCATTTATTAAAAAACAACTACAGAAACGCATCAAGACCTACATTATACAGTCTTTTACAACTACAAAAGCGTACAACAGCCACTACAACTAAGTACAAGGAAGGATTACGGCCCCAGGATTTCCGACCTGCTTACAGACCGTACTTGCACCGCAGACTTGGCAGCCACTCGGAACAAGTCAGTAGGTACTTTTACTTTCATCATGTACAATATAAAACTAAGCGCATTTTGATTGCTCACACGCAACATATTTAGTTACGGACAAATTTGACTCGCGATATTTAGGGATTAGTTATAATCCGATTATAATGCTCAGCAGGAAATATTAATTGGATTGCTTAATTTTATTGTGGTTATGTTTCCTTTGTAGCGATTGGAATTGAAAACATTGTACTTTTTTTTTCATAGTATTGGTCCGGAAAACGAGCAACGACATGACGGTAAGTGATCACTGCCGCCCATTAACATCCACAACGCTTGGACCATGGATGTGTTGCCGGACCATCAGATCGCGAAAGGAGTGTCACCCCGGACGAGCCTGCCCATTCATGCTGAGTCATGGCTGACAAGTGACAACAGCGTGGCTCTACTACGTTGAATCTATATATATTTTTTTTATCAGCCCATATACGTCCCACTGCTGGGCATGGGCCTACTCTACAATCGAGAGAATCGATTGAGAATGGTTAATAAATAATTAACATTCGTATAAAAATATCCAATCCAATCCATCAGCCAAAGGAAGTCCACTGCTGAACATAGACCTCTCCTAATGATTTCCACAGTGACCTGTAGGAGGCAGCCTGCATCCAGCGACAAAAAAATAAATAAAAATATATCCACCACATATTTATAATGATTATTATATCGGTATCATTTTAAAAATAAAATATTAGTTTCTTACAATTATCTTTTCGGAATTGATTGTCAACTGTTACAGTTTTCCTCACTTTGATTTCAAAAGCAGCAAAATATCGCTGTTAAATTTAATTATTACTTCCACATTTTTCTATTATTTTCAATTTTATTACTTTACAAAATTATTAAAAAAAACCGCCTTCAAGAAAATCTGTTTCCAGTTCCAATAATTTGTACAAAGTATAAAAATACACACTCCAGACACCTCAACCACAATTCTCACATTACCTCAGTAAATTGCATAATCATTCGATTGATTCAACGTAAATCCAATACAACGCGCCACAGCTATTCACCAAACGGCTCACATTTCATTTAAATTCGGAAAGCAGGCGGCGTCGAGTCAGCCATCGCGAGTTGCTAATTCAATCTACAGCCAAATAGTCGCGAAGCTGAAAACTGTTCTGATTTCAAATGGAGTTATAATTGATATACAACCTCCGCGGTGAAAAAGCTAGTGAAATGGGTAAGGTTTATAGTACTTAGTTAATATAGTATATTTGTATCCGGCCGGATAGAGGTCTTGTATGTTTAATAGTTATAAACTAGTCATGGTGATCCATAAAAGTGTGTCAAGTTCCAAGATCAGCCTGCTTATATCCAGTTCCGAACAGGCCGGCATAAATGTCGATCGACGAGAGATTCCCGTCCCATATACGTAGTTGCTCTGTCTTAACATCACTGCACTTACCATTACATCAATTATATTTAAAAATATCAACACGAACTACAGGATCAACCACTAAATCTCGGCAATGAATAAAAAGCAACGGAGCAAAGTGTTCCACTTGCACCGAGCGATCCTATGATCCATCTCAATTACCCCGGTACACGCGAGACGCATGCTGTATAGCGGGGGTAATTTTCTAATCTCCACCGGCCATTTTAAACCTGGAATAAGTCTTGAGGCTGTCAATGTAGGCAAAGAAGGGATATATGAACATATTTATTTTGTTTACTACAAAGTACAAACAAATTTTGTTGAAAATCTAAGTTGTGACGACACGTAACCTAGGAGTCTAAGGTATATATTGGCAGAAGACGTTTAGTGAATTTAATAGAAGAGGCAAAGGGGACGAGGTTGGTCGAAAGATTACCTACGAAAATGATATCGATTATTATCAGTAATCTCTTTCGTATGGTTATGCGTTATACGAACGTTCTTAAGGATCCCTGTAAAATTCTTAGAAATTGCCTTACTATATTTCAACAAAACATTTATATTACTTTTACATCAAAAACATTCATGGCAAAGGTCATAAAAGTCTCCAAATATCGATTCACAAGTGCCTTTGTTAAATGTCCACTCACACGTAAACATTATACGAGCAAAATACACGAATTTAATTTGAAACCTCAACAAACAACATTGTGAATATATTTTACACATCAACAAGCGCATTGAATCCACGAAACCTTTTCCATCTCATTTCACATCCAATTGAACATTTCAGTGAGTCGACAAAATAATTTCAACGTAAGATGTGTGGTGTACGCGGCATTGGAGCGATATTAATGTGATTTAACAATTATTAAAAAATATCGACATATTTATTCGCGGGATTATTAAAAATAATTGTTCGTCGCGGCATTCTATATCATGGAAAATAGGGAGAACTCCAAGGAGTGAAGCCTACTTCATCAATGGTAACAAATCCTTAAGTCAAACACCCACAACAAGTGCTCGGCCTAGGTATCGACGGTGGAGCCTCCTGTTTCATAGCTCCTACGCCCTAGACCATCAAGGTTACAGGTTTCTTATTTTTAGAAAAGATCATAGAGCTTAGATATCTCGAAGCATTTTCTAGTTTCTCACAACTAAAACATGAACCCCTAACTCCTTAATTCTTGAGAGGATAAGCTATAAGGTTTTGGTATCTCGAATTGCTTCCACCCAAAAACCTAACCGTAACTCTTCAATACCTACAGAGCCCTATCATTCCCTCCTCCAACTGCTTATCAAGTACATTCATCAAGCATGCAAAGTCCCAGACGCACGTGTAGCACATTTCGCACCGAGTAATTTGTTTGTTATTTATCTGCTGCGTCTATGGGCGTCGCCAATGTGGGAATTATACGGCGCCCACGTAACAATGCCTGGCTGTGCTATTGTCACTTATCTCTGGGGTTGTTAATGGCTGGTGAATTAAACACCTATAGAAACCTGGTGAGGGTTTTTTTATTGCGCCGACAGAAGAACAGTGTTCATTTGATTGCAATTAACGCTGTATGTGAATATCTACAACACTTAATTAAAGTAGATGCATCAAAGACATGTTAATATGAGAGAGGGAAGGAAAAATGGAAAGAAGGGAGAAATTATATACTGGTCAAATTGTTTAGCGAAAAGGTTAATAATAAAAAAAGAAAGATGTGGAAACTTAGTTGAATGACAAAGTCTAACTCGATAAGCTATCACATAGAAAGCAGATTAGATATGATTTTACCAACACGTACATGATGTACGAAATTAGAGATCTCAATACTACCATTGCAAGCCTCCTCTGAAGATAAAAAGAAAGTCACCACATTTAGCTTTACTCTAGTTTTGAAAGTCGGTAATAAAGACGAAGATGAATCTAGGTTTGATATCTTGGCTGTAAAGCTAGCTTGTATTGAATTCGACCTACCACCGTTCTTACCTTCTATAAAGGTAGAAAAAGGTGGCGTAATTACCTTCACATGCAAAAACAAAAACGACAGACGTGCGAAGACACAATTAGAATTGAGGTCCTAATTAAAACTAAGACGAACATGCGCTGGAGTTTTTGCTAGGCAGTGACAACGAGGCTGTTATGAGGAAAAAAGAGTTGTAAAGTAGCAATTTTGAAGAATACAAATGTATTAAAGTTAAAAAAAAAACATGCAATTTCATTTTTGAATTACATACTTGTTAATTACTATCATTATGGGGTCCAATATTCAATTTGAAGCTTGCGGGTCAAATTGTAGTGTTTGTCGTGGTAAAATACTAGTAACTAAGTAAATATCTTTGGGTATAAATCTCAAGCTGAGGTTAAAAGGCATGGGAAATAATCATTTTATCGCATGCACCCATAATTTAGTCTAATCCTGTGCACATGCAGGAAACGTATACAAATCTGCATATGATTAGAATAATGCTGAAGTTGTGCATAATCTGTGTGTCAGGCGACAGTTTCCGCCCGTAAATAATGTCTGAGCAACATTGAGATATTAATAGAGCGGGTATTGAGAATCAAAATCTGCGTGCACATATCAGGTACGCGGGAAGCTAATGGAACGGGACGGAGGACAGTGTAACTGCGTAGGAGTGATAGAAATAGAAATAGCGATACGGTACCGATCTTTTGGTACACATATTTTGTTCGCTGTGTTCTTTCTAGTATAATCTTAATGCTTAGAATTCCAAGTGTGGCGAGACGATTGATCATCCTGTGGTGGAATTTGACTTTCAAATTTGATATCTTTTGAAGATACATTTTAACATTGGAGCCCATACAAAAAAAAAAACAACATCATATTTTTGCATTTACAAACATTTGTCTCCGATCAAGGATCGACCAACTACATCAAGGCTTGAGATTTACTTTAGCGCATCCTATTTCGCCACACAAAAAATACTCCACCGAAGGTTCAATTCGCTTACCTGTTGATTTGAGCACGTCCGGGCCAGAGCTGCGTTCCCATCGTGTCCTACTCCTCATCCTTTGTGTGCCCGGCGACCGTTATTCTTTACCTGCAACAATGGACCTTCTGTATTTCCGTTTCTAAACAAATGTTAACAGAATTTCAATTAAGTGTAATTAGCGGAGGCGAAATTTCACCGCGTTGCTTACCGGTTGCTGGTAGGGTTGACTAACAGATTTATAATGGGTTTCAGGTATGCAGTTTTTTTTTCTATTGTATACTCTGGCATATTGTTTTTTTTTTGGCAAAAAGGAAGGATTTTATTATGGATATCGTGTAAAATATTTTTGAATTTTGTTTAGTTGGTAAGCTGTTTTTGAGTAGTACGAGTAACTATCTAAAAAATATTGCTTTTTGTTTAATATGTACGTGAAGTTATTATGATACCACCATGACATGGGAATTGTGCCCATGATATACCAATAAAGAACCTATAACATAATGTCATAAAGTAAGTAGGAAAAAAATTAACGTTATTTTTCCTAAACGTACAACGACCTATAGCCTAGAGAAGACACAGAGAAGCCTTAAACCACACAACCCTGGCTCATATTTAGCCCGTCTTCAATTAGCACATAGCTTGAGATGTGGAACGGCGTTCCTCATTACGAGAGCAGAGTGTGGCAAGAGGTAGATGGCAGATAACGCATTACGCATGCGCGGCCCATTGTCTGCGCCCAGATGCCTAGATAATGCGAAAGCTCCGCGGCCACGGCAACCTTTCAGATGTCGCTTATTATGACTCGTAAGTCATAAGCGTAATGAGCGTTCCGAGTGTCTTTAATTAAATGAGATTATTTTTAATCCGCGCTTTGTGGTTTGTTTGATTTTGAAAATTGAATGTATGTTCGAAATTTAAACTTTTGTGAGTTTAACGCGCGTGTCGTAAATACATTCAATTAACAAATTAATTTAATGTACGCTATCATATTATTTTTTAAGATTATTTTATTAGTTTAATTTATTGTTACTAAATGTAATTATCATTCGTAGTTAGTACGTTTTATGTTCCTCTAGTAGCAATTTATATAACCGTACAATTAAACCTTTAGAAATATTACATCAGTTGGATAAACTAGTTCTAGTCCGCGACTTCGTCCGCCCTCTCTATTATTTTAGTACGTTGTTTAATAAACTGATACCAAGATAAGGAGAAAATATTGTACTCTAAAGCAATAGAATAGCAGGTTTATGTCTCAAGTTAATGGAACAAAATAAATTTCGTGTGTTTATCAAGGATACAAAGTGCGTCTAGATGTAATAAATTCGCGGTACATGGACACACGCGCATCGAGGACATGAGTTTAAGTCTTCGCGAGTTGAGGAACAAGGGTTAACAGCGATGTATCTTACGATGTAAGCATTGGAAGATAAAATATTATTGATTTTTATGACATGTAAGACTTCGATTTCATTCTAGACTGTTTTAAATATAAAGAATCGTCACAAATTTGTCACGTGCATAGCAATGTTTAATCAAATTTATATAAATAGTTAAGTAAATATATTAGTGCTTATGATCTCATAAAATATTATGATTTTTAGGTTTAAAATTACGTTTATTAATGAACCTATTATATTAATTGTGATTACATCAAATCAATTTTTCTATTTTATTCATAATTTAAAATCTTTTTAAGGGAGTATATCTTTGGAGGAGTAAATAGAAGAAAATAAAATTAGTAATTTATTTATTTCTAATTTGTAATAAACATTGCTTATTGAATCTAATCTCAATATCTCCCTATAAGTTACAAATATTTCAAAACAAACCGTCGACTTTTGGAACGTTCCATATAAATTGAAAACGGCATGCGCTAATTTGCCAATAAATTCCATAACCAATAAACGGTATTATGCAAATGTTCAGCATATACTGCGCGTTGCGGGCGCCCGCACGTGCCACGCGCTATGCAACCAGACGCATACCAAGTCGCGACTACGCAATGGAACAGGTACTAATATAGACAACCGCGTAATGATACTGACCATAACCAATTGTTGAAAGGAAATTAATACATATTGGGAACAGATCACACGGATTGTTTAAGTGCTTTGATATGTTTAACGTACATTACTGGTTTTGGTGGTTGAGGTATTTTAATTAATTAATTATTTAGTTCAGTTATTATCGGGCTGTGTTTTGCGTATGTCTAAACGTTTTGGTAGCTCGGTTGGAAACAAAAAATGTGGTTGTGATCTAGGGAATCGGTCGGTTTTAGTGCCAAAAATGTCGATTACCTCCATCACTTGCAAAGCAATTTTAAACGTCAATCTGCGTTGTTGAGTTATTGGTTATGACATCAGTTTTTTATAGCTGCATCAAAACATTTATTTTAGGGTGAATACTTTTTAATTTTATATCTTACCGTAGTATCTACATTGATACATATTGAATTTACAATTGCACTCTATCTAGCGTGTACCGAGTAATGAAGACATAAGAACACTTGTAATTAAATATATTGCCACGACTCAAACCATTTAGACTCAGACTCCATAAAACGCCTACACACTCCTAAACAGTGCTCAAGCGTTATCAGTAAAATGTGAGCACCTTAACATTTTAATTAAAATTGTCGTCTAAAATAAATTGTAATTGCTAAGTACTAAACTTCAATACGACTCGAAACGGCTTTCAAACGCTTTACTGTTGCTTGGTTATAATTAATTGAGCAATTGTGAATTAGCCACTTAATCTCAGGTGTCAGGCAAGCGGAGTGCGTTACTATGATAAGCGCTTAATTGCACGCTAACGCTTACTAAATGTGCATATTGTGCGGCGTTGGGCGTCACAAAGGGACTAAAATTCAAAAATAGAACTTGATTTAAATATGTGAAATTGATTTTAATTAAATCACAATAAAAAATATTAAATTAATTTATGAATGCATAAATTATTTGTTGGATTTTATTTTAATATTGAACATCAATAAATCATGGAACTCATTTCGATCGTTCTCTCGATTTTAGAGGCGACTTGTGGCTCGTAATGGAACGTTCCCATATCATATGGACTGACACAGACATAGAATGACAGAAATATTATTTAAAATATTATTTATTTATTTAAATATTATTATTTAAGAATTTCATCATAAATTAATATAAATATTATGTTATTTAAAATCTATTTTTAACTTTCAAATTATGAACACACAAAATCAATCTCATAATAAACTTAAAATAATAAAAAGCGGAAGCAAAATATAAAAACCAGTTTTAATTTGCGTAACTTACAAGTAAGTACAATGGTTGCGTTGGAACAAGCCGAGCATTAGCATTCTGTTACAGACGAAAGGGTATTGCAACAGCGCAAGTATGTAATTAATAGACGTTGATTCATCGGGTCTATGTCGGATCGATTTATGTCTCCTTGTACTAGGGCTGACAGTTTTTATACGAGTTATTTGTGAGGTTTTAGGTTTGGTGCCCAAGTTGGGTAGGTATGTTATTTCGGTGAGAATTCCGTAGAGAAAAATTTAATTTGGTTTGACGAAAAGGGTTGATTATGAAAAGCGTCTGCTATTACTAGACAAGTCGTTCTACTAGATCTGTAAATTACGTCAATTCACGAAAATATGATTAAAAAATTTCCAAATTGTCAATGTGTATAAGGGTGAAATTAAATGCGAAATAGCAATTTAACATGAAGCTTCATATACATATCTTACCATGGTATGCAAGGGATCGGTATAATGGGAGCATTCATGATGACGGAAGATTTGGGTTGGGTAGGGACAAGATCCGTGTGACAACCCTATATGATATTGTCATAATGTTCAACTTAATTGTATTACGTGTCATGTAATGTGACATACTGATACCGCTTTATCTGCGAAAGTTAGGCTGAGAAATGGTAATATTATATAAATTTCCCAAGAATAAAATTAGCGCTCTGCATTACTATATACTGGCTCTTTATCACATCTTGCAATCAAAAAACTTCGCCAAATTGTATCTCTACCAAAACAGACTTTACCCGGAGATCGAATCTGCGCTATTAAATCCATCTGCTGTCACTAAACCAGCGAGGCGATTATGTGTTGGTAAAAGTGAGCGGGGAATTTATTCTCCCGCCATATTTGGAGAGATATATTATTGTCAGGTTGAGGAAATAACGAGGCCACTGATGGACAGCTGAAGACAACAGGCTGTACTTATTTATAGTTATCATCTCCATCTTCAACCAAGGAAGTCTGAAAGAATGCTGAAAATGGCCTCCTTCAAGGATCTGCACAGGGACCTGCTGGAAGTGGCCTACATCCAGCGACTTCCTAGAGCCTTACTTAAGATCGTGTATCCAATGTGATCGTGATCGTGTGCCTAAATATTTTTTTTAGATAAATTTAAAATAAAAATATAAAAACAGCGTTATTAGTAGCATAAAAAAAACATGACAAACATTAAATAATTATATTAGAAAACAACACAAAAACATGTCAACAAATTGCAGAAATAAAAGTTAAATTATAAGATATTTTATTTAAAACTCATTAGCATATCGTAATCCGTGATGATTTATACGCGAATTCAAATAAAGAGATCGCTATCGGCGATACGAAACTGGTTTCAACCAAATATAATTGTATTTCTGATCTAATTGCTACCAAATTGGTCGTAAATCATCTTTGTAAGCAACAGTGGTATTACCGGAACATGTTTTATTAAATTTTATTTAAATATATTGGACATGTTAATACTATTAAATTAAAATGCTTGTCGCTAATGCTAGTATTTAAAATGCTTGTCGTTTATATTATGAAAACATATCTCAAACAATGCATAAAATATAAAGATATTTTTAAAATTTTATTTTTAGTTTCAAATTTCGTCGCCTCGGACTGCCTCGGACTGCCTCGGTGGCGTAGTGGTACTACGGTATGATTGCAAAGCTGAGGTCTCGGGTTCGAATCCCGGGTCGGGCAAAGTGATATTGGATTTTTCTATTCATTATCAGCCCGGAGTCAGGAATTTGTGCCCGATATGGCGATAGGCTCGCCCCCTATCACATCGTGGGACGGAATATACAAGGCGAAACGTGGGTGTTCTAGTAGCACCTCTGCCTACCCCTTCTGGGAAAAAGGCGTGTGGTTATGTATGTATGTGGTTATGTAAATTTCGTCGCATGCCAATAGAATTTAGATGTAAATTGCCAAATTCGTATTCATGTTTACGTCACAAACCATTTTGAGTTACAATTTCGGTGACAAAACAATGTAAACAGTCGGATGCAGCGCTCTGCGCAGCATCAAAGTAATGACGGTAGAAAGTTGATTGCCTTGGAAGCCAACGAGCATGAATATTAAAAAATTGCAACACAAGTAATTACATCCGTTTCTACTAAGTTCTATTTGTAGAAACCTAGGTACTTATTTAGTGTTGGAAATGTATTTGATAACTCTTTTTTGAGTATACATTTGATTATATAAAATTTTAATTTAATAGAGGATTTTTATTGCTATTATATCTGTTATATATAAGTGTCTGTTGGGATGTGTAAGGTGTGCATTTCTTACACATATATAAGATAAAGTGCGTTTCAGAAAGAATATAATATGATTATTATACTTTATCTTTATATTTGATTGATTTTAAATAATCGAACATCTTAGTTTACTTTTAAAGTATATCAATGAAATATGTACTCGTATGTTTGAAAGCAGTAATGTTTTATACTAAATTAGCCTACAAATTAATATATTCATTCCGAAAAATACCTTTAAAACAATGTTGCAAACGAACTCAGTATTTAAAGTAGGTTAAAATTATGATAAATTTTAGTAATTTTCAAATATAATAACTATATTATTCTGATTATTTAGCATATAGATTGAAGCCGTAAATATCAGAATATATGAAAATACCTACATTGTAAAATTAATATCAAATATTTTACCTTCAAATTTATATCAAAACAGCATACAAACTATGCACTTATGTAAGTCGCTTATAAAATACAAACCTCGACCCAACACTTTGCCTCAGACAGTACTTTAAGTCATATGCGTAGGTAGGTTTCCTTAGGCATAATATTAGGTTTTTTTCTTTTGAAAGAGGCCTATACCCGGCAATGGGACCCATTTTTTTTTTTTTTTACGAGGGGAAAACTAGTTATGGTTTCCTTCCCGCAGGCCTTGGGAAAGGCGCGGGAAGGGTATGTCGGGGTCACCGGCCTTCCAGCTCGACGCGCGGATGTTAATGCCGAGCTGGGTCCCTAACACCTTACGCCGGCATACCGACCAAAACCCCTCGATGAGGCCCTCTTCATGCATATCAAGGTGACTGCGGTCTCTGCTAGCGAGGCTCACCCAGTATTATTCCGCAGCCACCTTATGCTTTATAGAGACTCATGGTCTCGCCCGTCTCTATGGGAGGGAGCGTGTACGCGCCCTTATTTGCCTTTTAGGCGGCCGCCCCGGGATAACTTTTAGTAAGGACGCGCCCCAAGTGCACCCAGTGATCCCAAAGGCCCCCTTTAGTCGCCTTCTACGACAGGCTGGGGATACCGTGGTGGGATTCTAAATGCCCCCTTGCCACAGGGCAGCGGCAGTGGGACCCTACAGGCTGTGGATAATGATGATTATTTCTTTCTATAAAAATAATTGCTGCAATAACATTTATTATTCCAAATTATATATCCTAATCTAAAAAAAATACTTCTAACATAAGGCCGGCCAATAGTCTAATAAAATACATATTTCTGAGCATTAAAAAAATATTATAAATTCTTGACCCTGATATGACCTAATACTTTGATAAAAATACAGGATCAAATAAAATATTCCGATTCAAAAATCAGTGTGAACCCACGCCACACCTAGTACATTCGTGCACGTATTATGCAATCTTAAAGTGTAAACTATTTAAATATTTAGTTTAAAGATAACGCTTTGTTAAAGCACAGTTATGTTAACATCGCCACATCCGCATTTCACGGAATAAGTTGGGGAACAAACCCACGCACTACGTACCTATAGAAATGTCCATCACTGGTGATGCGACAATGTCTTATTAAGTGAAATGTCAATCAGGATATTGATGCTGGGAAAGTGGATACAAAGGGGTAAATTTAACGATGATGTTGGGGTTTGGTTATCTCTTCCTTGTTGTGATAATCCTTAAGTCCTAAGGTAACTTGGAACGTAACTTTAACTACAGTAAATTATCAATTTTAGGTACGTAGATTTAGCTTTATGCTAGATATATTATGTGATTAAATACTATCTAGTTGGTGCATACTGAGGCTAAAAACTATGGTTCTAAATATTGTGCATAAGTTAAGATTTTTTTTGTTACAAATCTTTTCTTTGGAGAAACATAGCCTTCGTCTTATTAAACTTCTAAGTAATTCACACCACACCTAAACAACAAATATTTTCTTGATATTTCTTTGAATCTTTAACCTATACGTTATCTCAAGGACGTGTCATCATTATCATTGCCAAAACGGAAGTAAGAAATCTCTGATATCAAACCTTTCTGTTTGTGTATCACACACGTTGACACGGTCCGGACCATTTTTTTAATAAATTGGGACCCCTTGACGCTATAGTTGATCGAGGAAGGATGTTGATATTTTTTCTATTAAAAATTGTTTGTTTAGGATCCTTTATCGTAGTATGGGAAGATATCAGGTACAAACGTGGTTAGGCAATGTTTTCGGAACGAAGTGGTTGAAATATAATGTTCATAATATAATTGATTTTTTTTTAAAGTATCAATATTTCTTTTATTTGGCTAAGATTGCCGTATATAAAGCGGCTCATTTGATGCTAAACGATCACCACAGGACATGAACACCCACACATTATAAATTATAGATGACTTATTGCCATAAAGGGGAATGGAAAGACGGTTGATTGGACAAATATATTGAAGCGATTGGTGATTTATATTTCTTTAATAGTTCTAATGAACAGTTTAGCAGTTTTCTCAGGTTATTAAACTATTACCTCCTCAACAGCATTTATATGTTGGTTTTGTACAGTAATTTTAGTATATTAACGGCTCTTATTAGTGCTATCAAATTACCTGATTAATTAAGCAGATATGTGTTAGGGATTCAATTAATTGATAACCCTAATGAGTGCTGTTGCTTGGTAGACAACATGTGTTAAACTACGTCGCTTGATTAACTTCATCCGTGTAGGTAAACCCAGAATTATTAAATATTAGAATGTTGTTTCCTTATTGATGATCGTAGGAGAGGTATACCACTGCCCTAGCCTAATGCATCTGCTGTCTGAATTTTAAGGTTGAATTTACGTAAACTTGTTTTATCACAGTCCTTTAATCTTTTAAACAAAGAACTTGAAGAAGACATCGAAATACATTCTGATGCCTTCATCAAGTCCTTTGGTAAAAAAGTAGTAAACATATTTTGGTTACAATCAGTTTTATTAGCAACGGTATTGCCTTATGTTGGTAGTTTGGTTAGGCCCGGTATAGGTCTATTATTTCAAAACTGTCGTCTCGTTTGTCCTCACAACTACAGCTTATAGCCAATCATAATTAGCAAGCCATTTTAACTTATACCTTTTTCCTCATCTCAGCAAGGAAATCTAAGGCATGCCTTAGTACGAGTACCGAGAAATTTTGAAACGAAGGCGTCGGTAGTAGTTTCAAGTGGGCAACATATTCCGATCTGTCACATTCACAAAAAGGTCGTCTACTTCTCACGATATATTAAAATCAGTAACAACTACGCAATTACGTATTCGTTTCATAAATTACTGCACTATGGAGCATAAATTATATGTTAATTTGAATCGTATGACAGCGGATGAAATATGCATTATTATAAGAGAAATACGGAGAAATTTCGTAAGATAGGGATATCAAGAATATATTTGTACAATAATTATTTAAAAGCAATAAAAATAAATACAATAAAACCTTGTAATTTTTGTAAAAGTAATTTCTCCAGTAATGGACACGAATGTTGCGTAACAAAACGCTCTAATACGCAGATAAAAAAGACGTGTTAAAAAACGTTTTATTGATTTTTTTACACGTTTATGTGAAAAATATATAATCTGTTATCAACGGTGTTCGAAGTTTGAAAAGCTTGTTGTGTCCAAACCGGTTCGGTTGCATTCTGTGATATTGTTTTCTTGTGAGAATACGCCGCCTTTGAAGATTATGTTAAGTAAAACGAAACAGCTCTCTTGCCTACCAAAACATTGTGAGGGAATGTTTATCCACTAGCATTTAACCGCGACATTGTCCGTGGGGAATTTTTATATTCGAAATTTAAATTAGCTACATTATTTTATTGATTTCTTATTTATGAGATTTACATATTATTATATATTATATTATATCGTAAAGGCATCTGTTTAATTTTGCTACAGTCAGCAAGTATTATGATTAGTCTAAAAAGCTGTCATACGATTTCTTTATACATTCATGGGTTTGTTAAGCATTAAAATTAATTGGTTACATCTTATGGCGTTCTATTGTTTTATATTATTTTAATGAATACAGATTTTTTTAACAAGTAATTGTATTTATTGTAATAATCACCAATTTTATGCATAATATTTCAAAAATATCATTGTAAATCAACAACATAATATTCTCAATTACAATTCACCTTTGCAAAACCATTAACGGGATTAAGTTATATTATTTATGGAAATCTCATACTGACAGCACAATAACCAAGTAATACATCAGAACAAATTCACACACACGGCCTCTGACGTAAACTAAAGTGCTGGAACTTAATGGACTTCTAAACGCAATAAATGACACAAAATTATATTAAATTAAACGATTATCTTAATGCAACTATAATTTGTGTGTTATGTTGCAATGGTCGGACGCATTGTCCCGTTTGTCCGAGTAAAGTTTTGAATGAATGGAGTATTATATTTAGTAGAAAAATCTATTTTACTAGCGAACAGGAAAAAACGAGTAAGCATGATAGTATGCGTCGAGACTTTTTATAAACAGGGGCACTATATTGCGTTCATTCCCGGGACGATACATATGAAGTCCCTTAAAGCCCGCTTTAGAAAAATCTTTGTTACTAGCGATAATGGTGTCATTGTTTTTTTAAATACGAAGGCTATAAAAGCCAAGACATTTGTATTTTCATGAACAACATAATATCAAAACGAGTATAGAACACCGAACTAGCAAACTACCAACCTTTACACAAAAATTAAACTTAAACAGGTAGGAGTCATCTCCTACCAGCACAACAGTAAAATATATTGATCCTCTTTTAACAAATGGAAAATAAAAGTAGCTGTTTTAAACACTAGATGGCACAATTCTGGGCTCTTTCCTCAGACCATGTGAAGTCCCCTAACGTCTAGTAATCACTAGCTACAATGTCCTTCAAACCGGAACGTAACAGTGATTATTGCTTACTGCTTACACACAGCTCCTTGGAGGCAGAAAGATACAAAACAGAATATCAGCCTCGGCGGACCTACAAGCTAGCAAAGACTTAATAATTATAGAACCTTTTAGTACGACTGTTTTCCCGTTATAATAGGCGATACATTGCAAATCAAAACGTAATTCTAAAATTTACCGAAAGATTTAGTTATATTAAGCCATTGGTGTAATTTTTATTAAAATTTGTTTAAATTCTGTTTTCGTGTGGCGAAATTCGAAACTACGATTAAAATTTCAAAAATATTTATTTGAAGCATTATTTAAGATTTATTTTTATAATACGAGTATAAACAACAAGCATTTATACTCGTAATGTAATAATATTAACATGTCAAAAATAATAAAATATGAAGAGAGAAAAACTGTTCCTAATATTTTAACATCTACGTAGACGATATTTTATTCCGGAATCTTTGTTCGGTTATTAACTATACAGAATAATATCAATGTTTCAATGATCCAAGTCCTTCATTAAGCTTCTATAATGAAGAATAGAATGAACGTGTGAAGTTATCAAAGGCCTTGAATAAAGCTAGCTATAGTTTACATAACAGCAACAGGTTCGCTCGCCTACAAAGAAAATACTATAGCGAAAAGTAATTTTCATTAACATTCGTCTCGGTCCACAACTCACAGTACATTTACCTCAATATAACAGTAATTTGCTGTCTCATTGCTACAGCAAATAATTCCGACCTATAAAGGAGCGCAAACGCAAAACAATAAGATAATTGCGTAAAAATAAAACAAGCGGTTTTAAAAAGCGTGTCATCAAGCGACAATTACGCTGAATTAAAAATGAAGGAATGCGGCATAATGTGTTCAAGCGGATTCATCGCGGCCTTGACAGCTGAACGTGCAAAAAAAGGAGCGAAATATTCGAGATTGGGCCGGTATTTATGTTCGGAACAGCGCAGCCGGTCAGCGAAGGTAAGCAGCTTTCTGTGGCGGTAAGCCGTTCCGAGCGCGATTCGTGCGGTAAACGCGCTTTCACACTGGTGATTTTGATGCGCTTTTTATTTGCACGTGTGGCCTGTTGATAAAGGACCTACGTGGCTGCCGAGATTATGGTTGCGAGTTTGTACAAACACCGTATTTCACTTTTCGGAGTCATGTCTTGGTAGTCAGTTACGTAGGCACTTTAACGGGATAAGAAAACATTGTTAACAAATCTGTATACTGCATACAATAATCATCTAGACAAGATATTATATGTGCTACGTAAAGTCCGCCAATTCGCAGTTGGCCAGCGTGGTAGACTATAACCTAAGCCCTGTCATTTGTAAACGAGGCCCGTACGTGTAGTAGACCTTATACTATGCGCTTGACTATTATTTTTATGTGAATATTTCAGACAACATAAGCGATTTATAAAACCACTGATTTAACCCCAACTACACATAACATGTTCTCATGGGAACATTTTAACGCAATAAAAAAGATACTATTTCATTTCTTACGATCCATAAGCGATTTAAAAGATCGCTGTCTTCGCCGAAACACATTAAATGCACGCCTAACATTTTCCACAAGTAACTGCTTGCTGTATCATGGCATAATAATATGATAAATTACAAAGTATCGTTTTATATATTGTCTGCTTGCACTGTGCTTTCGTAACTTTATTATATGATCGTCCTAATAGCATAATTTTAGACAATTACATTAATAAAACGATTGCATTATAAGTGAAAAGAAAGTCATCGAATTAGCCTATTTTAATCAATGTGGTTCTAGTATTGAACATACATAATCTCACGCCTTTTTCCCAGAAGGGGTAAGCAGAGGTGCGACCAGGCCACCCGCGTTTCGCCTTGTATGTTCCGACCCACGATGCTATCACATCGTGGGCGAGCCTATCGCCATATCGGGCACAAATACCTGACTCTGGGCTGATAATGAATAAAAAAAACCAATATCACTTTGCCCGACCCGGGATTCGAACCCGAGACTTCAGCTTTGCAATCATACCCTAGTATAACTGCACCACCGAGGCAGTCCTGCCCTATCTATAGTTTAATAAAGGTGTATCACATCTAAATTGTGAATTTTAAAAAAATAATTCTACGGTATGTAAGTCCGCCAACCCGCACTAGGCCAGCGTGGTGGACTATATGGCCTAACCACTCTCAATCGATTCTCTCGATTAGAGTAGGCCCGTGCCCAGCAGTGGGATGTTAATGGGCTGATAAAAAAAACATCTAAATTCACAACAGTGCCAAGACTATTTCTGAATATCCAACATTGTCTAAGAATATCTATAATTCACGTCTCAGAGCAACTGTTAGCTCTACCTAATATTTACCTCGTACTAACAAGTCTACTGTATGATTATGAGGTAAAAAACTGATTTACAAGTGAAGGTATACTGTTACGAATACAAGTCATTAGAATGTCAAACCCCGGGAAAAATTGCTAGGACAAGTTGTTCCAATGGTTTTATTGTATTAACGTAAAGATAAACATTGTTTTCTTTCTCATGCTTGTTAAGTTATTTTGTTCTGAGAAAGTGAGCTAATGTTTCATGCTGTTATTTTATTTGAAATCTGAAGATTGAGGACGTTGAAGGTTAGGTAAAGTGTTAGATCTAGATAAGGGATATAATTCTTTGGATGGTCTGGAATATTCCATTAGAAAGACAAAAAGATAGATCGATAGTTATGTCTTAAGTATATAGGAATTAAAGCGGTCTAGTTACAGCAATATAGAGACGTTGTACATCTTATCTATGGTCGCGTTTGGGAAGAACATAACAAGACATTTACATTTGGGTGCGTTGTATTAGAGTACATTTGTTTACAATTTTCTTTAATTTAATTCGAAATAAATGCTTTATATTAATTTTATGTTGTTATCAATACATCTTTTACAAGGTATTTTTTCTTAATGCAAAATTTTAAAGTTTAAAATTACTTATAAATCAGAATAACTATAGCTTTTCTTTATTTCCTTTCAGACGTTGTAATACAAAAAGCATTTTCAATAAAACGTTGGTAGTTATATATTTTTTTCTCATAATAAATATAGCGTTTCAGCTATGAGTATCATTTTAATGATGTTATTTAGTGGACTGAGCAATTGATTTTATAATAACTTAAATTGTTACATAGAAAAACTAAATGTGCGCAACATGTTGTTCGTGGAAAAACTCCAAGGTTACAAAAGCTCTAACGTTTAGGTCATTAGACACATGTCACTACTACGAGTATTTACAAATGATCAAACATTGGAATTTAAAACCTATTATAAATTTTATTTTGAAATATTTACTTTTTATTTACTTAAAAATATATGAATAATAGTTTTTGATGGTTCTGTCTACCTTTCGGATTATTTATTTATTTTGGTTAAATTTTAATACAATAATTGCTAGTATACTGTTTATAACGCGTTCCTCGCTCCTTATTAACGTATTGTGGATTTTGAAGTGGAGTACCTAGATTGCCAAAGTTTGTTTTATCAAAACACGTTATTCCTTAACTGTTTAACTTATTACAAACATTCCCCATCATATATCTGTTTATCAAAGTTATCAGTCACTACAATAACAGCTAATTTAGATTATTTTATAATTATTTCGCTGTGAAGAAGGTTTTACATCCGCAAGCCTCTCACATTCGAATGTGGGCGGGATCCATCGCGCTCTCTCCTTCGCATTACATCGATATTGTTATATTTAGAGTTCCGTATTAAGAAAAAGTAAAACAAAACCCGTATAGGATCACTACGTTATCTGGCTATCAAGAAAAACTACAGGACGTTTTGCTATTGACCTGGAATCATGATATTTGGCAAAGCGGAGTCTCCCATAGATAAATATCTCTTTTCTCTCTCTGCAGCCACTGGACGTCTACTGCTGAACACAAGTCTCCCTAAAGGATCTCCACATTGATCTGTTGGAAGTGGCCTGCATCCAGCGACTTCCTGCAACCTTAACTAGGTCGTCCGTTCATCGTATTAAAGTATGTATATGAATAAACCCGGTTATTTAACTGGCAAATAAATAAGAAATAGATAAAGTAAATAGGTGCAATGCATCTGCCTCGATGGCGAAGTTGTACTACGGTATGATTACAAAGCTGAGGTCACGGTTTCGAATCCCGGGTCGGGCAAAGTGGTATTAGATTTTTCTATACATTATCAGCCCGGAGTCAGCAATTTGTGCCCGATATGGCGATAGGCGCGCCCCCTATCACATCATGGGACGGAACACATAAGGCGAAAGGTGGGACCCCCTTCTGGGAAAAAGGCGTGATGTTTATGTGTTATGTATGTATAATGCATCTGATGTCAATCGCATTGCAGTCCAGATAATACTAGAAGCTGTATGATATAATATACAAGTGTATGGTACGGAACTCTAGATGTTCAAGATCATTTCGCACTTGACCAGTTTTTGGACACATAACCCCGTGTTATGTAACAATGGTAACATTGTAGCATAAGAACAATCACGTCTGCATCATTAAGTAAGAATTGCGCATAGATTCGTACTTATCCATTCGCTATTAATCTTATATTATTCTAATGAGGCTCGTATTGTTTTTGTGTAGACCGCATGTTGAATGTGTAGCTTAATTGTTTGTGTGTTTCACAATTATTTGCTTTTTTCTAATGATTTGGCCATTCGGATGGTATGGAGGTAGACTATACATCATAAAAAAGAACAATTGCTGAGAGAAATGACACTTTAAATATTTAAATATTTTTAAATAAAAAAATATTGTATTCAATTTATAACCTTAGTACACAGCATTTACATTTTGTTTTAGAATCACAAAACATGCTTTATTCTTTCATCAGATCAATCAATTCTCGAACTATTTTTGAAGTTACTTCTTCATTTCATAGTAAAAACAAATATAAATCAAGATTACATCACCATTATCAATAAACCCAATTAATAAACTAGGATATTAATCTAATACATGATTAAATTTGTTTAAATTAAACAATTAATTGTACGATCAATATGAACAAACTAAAGTTAATTACGATAATATAATAAATCATGGAAAATTACAAAATACATTGTACAGTTACCACGGCAGTAGAAAACGAAAGCGGCATGTAATAAGGAAGCTGTGGCAAACAGAAGCTGTTTAATGGTAGGAGGGTATACATTGCCAAGCCTTCCGCTGATCTTGTACATCAACTTATTAACTAGGTTTTGCTCGCGGCTTCGGTTAAATGCCTAAGATAAATACAAATAAATAAATACACCCAACAGTCACCTACATACTCGTAGTCTGGACCCCACGCTAACATCGAGTCTTGTGTGAGGTATCAGAAACTACTAGAGACTTTTCCGTCTCACAACCACCCAGACAAATATCAAATTCACCGTGGATCACACAAATATTTGTCTCGGTGCTGGGATTGAACCTGCGGCCTGACGTTTCATGTCAACCAACTGCGCCACGAAGGCTGTTGATAACTCGAGGATGGTTCTTAAGAAATCAAATTTTGTCTAAGATACCAGAGATCGCAATTAGACATGTTGCAATATACTTACATATATCACTAAAGTATTTTATGTCCAACTATCTTCTCGTAGTTAATACTCCATCACTCGAAAACAGATTTTTTTTATAAAATTCTATGTATCCCATATCCTACTCTGTGCCTTTGGCAAAAAGTATGCAAAATTCTACGATGATCAGTTTAGTAGTTAAGCCATGTAAGCGGAACAAACATACATACATACATTTATGATTCGTAGGATCATACTTGTAATAACATTTTCGTATCATGACGTTAAATCGGGAAATGTAATGCCATGGTTGTAATTAACATCTTTATGCTTATTATAAGGATTATATTTCATTTATTTTTCGAAGGAAGCTGTAGCAAACAGCTAGTTTAACAGTAAGAAGGGTTTCCATTGCAGTGTTCTATTGATCTTGTGAATCAAGCCTATTAACTATCATACTCATAAGATTTTGTGAATTAAGCTTAACTATCATACTAATTAGAACATTAATTACTACTAAACATGATATTAAATCGGGAAATCAACGTCATTATGGATGTAATTAAAAACGTTATGATTATTGTGAGTTATGATGATATTTTAGCTCCAATTTGATTATTCTGATACAGTTTCTCACGGTAATTTTAATGTTTGGTGTAATTAATTTGAAATGAGTTCAATAATTTATAATATGGTCTTATAACCATGGTTATCCATGTCATCATTACTATCGATTTAATATAAGTTATTATGGATATTAATTATCTCATTTTTCTCTAGAATTCTCTTAATTTTTTTTTAAGCAATGGTATCGACATATTTCTGATCAAGTGTCCGTTCTACTTGCACTTTTAATTTGTCCTCTCCAGTCCACATCCCCTAATTTTTTTCTACAAACTGACCACTAAATTTCATTCTTTTAAAAAAAGTTATCTTCCCTAACCCCAATCCTAACCAAAATTAAAACTAAAACAAAAAACACAGTTCCCATGCGTTTGCGCAACAATTTTCCGGGACCAACAAAGCCGCCGTGGCGTCGTGTAATCCAGTACGGACAATGTAACAAAAATGAAGCCCGCCTTTTAAGGCGCGGAATAGTACCTGCCTCGGAGCTCGATCCTTTAAAGTCTCTAAGGCGTTTATGAAATGTGGGTACAAGGGACCAGTGTGTTCTCATCGGACGCTCACATCAATTTACGCCGCAAATTACTGACGACACGTTCTAAGTATTTTTTATTTCGTGCCGTTCCCGTGGCTTGATGAGGTCTTGGTTGGGAGTTGCTTCTGGTTAATTCTTGTTAAATGTAATTGTGGTGGATGTGAAAGGAAGGTTCGATTTCCGCGTCAATATTTGTGAGATTGACTAGGCTTCGGGTTTGGGTGTTTTAGAATCGGAAGCTCTCGTAGTTCTTATACTTACGACTTATGTGCATGCTATGTTTTAAATAGATTTGCGTGTTGAAATAATCCAGGTTTTCCGAGGATCAATATGATCCAATTTATTTAATTTCCTTAATTCGTAATATGTAATTTATTAAGATAAATTAAAATGTCATTATAAGCAAGTAATTATCACACTTTCAAAATAAGAAACATTGGCGCACGCAGATAATATAAATTCCGACAGCATAATACTTGCTTTACCGGTTTGTTAAGAATTTCGTCTGCGGTTCGCCTTCTTCCGGATTTCGGGCGACAGATTTTTTACATATTAATTCAATACAAAGTTCAATGCAATCCAGGTAAAATATCAATAGGGTGGAGTCAATTATCCCGGCCTACTCGAAAAAGCGATATACACAGATTGATCCCGAATCCCTATAATGTTTTCTAGAAATTCAGAGATCAAAATCAAGGAAACCAGATACCTTTAATATCAAGGTTTAATTAATCCCACGCTGGCACAAATCAATTAGGTACAAATAAGGTTCATCGACTCAGTAAGGTATTCCTAAAATTGATTAATCGTGAGAAATCCAGTAAATGTGAAGCGATCACGTTCGGTGACTAATACTCATGGTAAATTCCATTAGTTCTGTGCTATTGAATTATGTACTAATTAATACTGTTATCTGATAGTAGTTTTGATAAGGAATTTCGAGACTGAATTACCATCAGACTAAAATAGCAACCCGAATGAATATTTTATGTTAAATAGAAGTTCTCTACTTCTACTGAAACGTAACCGAGAGGCATTTTAAGCTTATAGAAGAATTTTTTTCTTTTTTTGTAGAAAAAAAAAAGAAATATTTTTACCAAAGAATAACTGGCCTACTCTTGATTTAATTCATATATGCATATAAATTAAATGCCACTGCAACAATGTAATATACAATAATAACTTACGTTACGGTTGTATTCAATAGTATTAAATGTTTTTTTTATTTCTCAATGGATATACTCGTACTTAATTTTAGATGAAATCGCGTGTCAAAAGTAGGCCAGCAGATGTTAATCATGTCATGTAGGCACCGGATGGTAAAGACATGACAACATTAATAGAAACCACACAGTATAGAGTATCGTTTCAGCAGTTGGTACCTACACCAGATATTGTATTCAATAGAGTAATCATTGAGTACCTATTTCTTTATTAGACTATTATGGTATACATAAATAAAAATCGCGCCTTTTTTCCTAAAAGGGGTAGGCAGAGGTGCAACCAGGACAACCACGTTCCAGTTCATGTGTTCTGTCCCACTTTGTAATGGGGGGCGAGCCTAACGTCTTATCGGGCACAAACTGACTTCGAGGTGATAATTTTCTCATTTAATTCAAACATATTGATCAATTAATTTTGATGTGACACCGAATTGTATTTTAAAGTACTTTGACTCGCAGCAATCGTGTTGTAATCAAAATAAAAAAGTATGTTTGATTAAAAATATATTCAAAGGAGTTTTTCATTGTTTTAATAAAACTACCACAGCTCCGAAACGTGTAGCTGTAAAGAAGAAACGACGAAAGAAACTCTCTCAGTAACATGAACTATTTTATCTTTTATTTTCTTTTTTAAAAAATATTTTATTACTCATAAAAAAATGAAAGTTTGCTTCCGCTCAGCACACCAGATACTTCCAGAATGTTTTTACAAATGAGCGCCCGATTAAATTTATATAAATTTAGATTTATCTCGAATGGAAATGTACGCATTAAACAACATGGTCGCAATAAATTTGTCGTCTAGTTAAGTATTACTCATGTCTGATAATCTACGATATTGTGGCTTTTGGTTTATGTTACTTGTGTTGAAATTATCGCTGCATATAACTTGATTATGGTCCGTTAATTAGTAAGTTCTTTTTCTGAATTAGACTTACAAATTAGACATTAAAAAGGTATTTTAAGATCTGATATATTTTGTATCGATGGGAATATTGATTAAGTAATTAGTTTGAAAATGCGGTCTCATAGTATACATAAGGTCCAATATCTGTCTTAAGGGGTAAACTAAGTTGCTATTTAGTAGGGAAATTTTTAAGAATTTTGATTAGCCCACGATGCCGCCTTTCGCTATGCCAGGCAAAATGTCCATCTTTAGACTATACGAGATTTTCCAAACCGAAAAACTTGCACAAAATAGTTGTTCCAAACTAATAGAACTCGGGACCTCGCGGCTTACACGGTTTATGCATTATAAACAAACATATATGGTAACATTTTCTAACATCCCGATTTTATTTACGCAACTTGAATATTTCAAATATTGGGCCTATTAATTTACAAGAAGTCGAATGTGTGACGTCATTATAGTGTAATAGTTATTCTGACAACATAAATAACGACTGAATTATGCAAATATATTTAATTGTGTGTCATGTTTATTGTTCATAAATTGCTTCTTTTATCTTTAGCAGAACGATTTACATTTTTATTGAATATTATTGGCGCCAATGTGCGCATACTTGTTAGGACAACATTTGAGGTAGAATTTGGGAGCCAGGTTGATCCTTGGTGTCAACATTTTAAAATTTATATGTGCTTTATTTTTAGCGTCTATGGTTGCCTATATTACACCACCCAGCATACAAAATTGGTACCGAAAATCTTTTGTACCAATCATAATTATTAATTTCACACATGGGAGTTAATATCGCACGTCCTATACTTCGAGTATATGTATAAGGTAATTTACATTATACTATCTGTATCAGCCCATATATGTCCCACTACAGGGCACGAGCCTCCTCTACAATCGAGAGCACGAATAAGAGTGGTTAGGCCATATAGTCCACCAAGCTGGCCTAGTGCGTGTTGGCGGACTTACATACCATAGAATATTTTTTTTACATACACGCCTTTTTACCAGAAGGGGTAGGCAGAGGCGCTACCAGAACACCCACGTTTCGCCTTGTATATTCCGTCCCACGATGTGATAGGGGGCGAGCCTATCGCCATATTATTTTTTTAAATCGCTACGGAATGCAGTTTTGCTCACGATGTTTTCCCTCACCGTTATAGTGCGTGGTGATTGACTATAACTCCGAAAAGTCAGAGGTGTGCCCTGCGATTTGATCCAACGACAACCGTGAACATGTTGGCAGCCGCGTCTGCTCCGTTTACCAACAGGCCACCACGCGCTTACACTATATTTCAGATAAACCTAATTTATTATAAAACAACAACATATACATAAAATAAACAGGTCCACTATAACAGGGTATAAAGTCCTACGCTATCAACCGATATTGAAAATTTAATACCTGCGAGAAAATTTGATAGTTGTTCGTAAACAATGCATTAACCACACCTTGCAAGCTACAGTAAAGTGTTAAAGTTTAGATATCGGTTAAATTTAAACGACAAATTAAACTATTTATAAACTATGAATAATTTAATAATATAAATAAATACATTGTGATTGAAACACATTAACATTCATAGAGACGTGAATTAGCAAGATCTTTTATGTCCCATAATGAAACAAAGTTTGGGCACTAATCATAACTATTTTTGTTTAGCAAAGCTAATTAATCAATCTTTTAAGGCAAAATTAATAATTTATTAGATTTTTGGTTTAACTGCTTACAGTGATAAAAACGATATGCTGGCCTTGTGGCGTACCTTGGGAGAGGCCTATGTCCAGCAGTGGACGGCAACGGACTGATGATGATGATGAGAGATAGAAATATATATGATTGAATTACTTCAACTATCAAGTGTAGGGTTTTCATTTACCTACAGTGGGCTGACTCACAGCAACTTAACATATGGATAGATTTTATCAAAACTAGGCTAGCATTAGAATTTTCCACGTATAAGGTTACTGTTGACTTCAACGCTTACACGGCTTAACAGCCGAACACCATGTCTTGTGCTCGAACTCAATAAATGGACAGACCTAGATGCGTCGAATCCGGACCTAGGCTACAATAGTCATGTTCGGATCACGTAACAAAGAAAGTACCTGATTTGACCTTTTCGTTATGGTTTGCACTAGTTTATAATCTGTAGAAAGCTGGCCTGTGGGCGACAGGGACTGACCTTTCGCGAGTGACCTTTCAATATTGTTCTGATTCTGTGACCCCGGCAGTGTCTCATATGTTGCTAATTCGATGAGGCTAACTGTCAAGCCTGTTGGACAAATGTGGCATGAACTTGTATTGTCTGTAGAAATAGGTGATACAACTATGCTAATTGAGCCGGCTGGAGCAACGAGATGGTTTGAAATGGCTTTGTTTTACATATTTACTAGTAATGTTGGGTTACCGCTATGACTATTACTTGTCACTGCATTAAGCTCTCCAAATTCGGAGTAAGGATCGAATGTTTATTGGGTGCGTGCAGTTTGTAGATCGTAATGCAAATATTTTACTACCTCTTTGGCGTAATTTGGTAAGACGCTGACTGTGAAACCAGAGGCTGCGGGTTCGATCCCCGCAGCAACACAAATGTTTCTGTGGCCCACAAATATTTGTGTCGGGTCTGGGTGTTTGTGAGGCCGAAAAGTCCCTCGTAGTTTCTGATACCTACGACACAAAACTTAATTGATAAAGTGGGATCAGAACTATGTATGTGACTTTTGGGTGTATTTTTTTTAGACTGACCTAATGCTAGATTTTTTAAAGTCATATTATTTCTAACCACAATTTGGTGTCAAAAATTGTTTCATAGGAAAAATTTTCTTGTTACCAACAAAATAAAAATGTAAATTGTTTCCCCAGTGCTACATGAATTTGACCTTTCAATGAACCATAGCAAACTGTAATAATGGGTTTCAAATCTAAATACATTAATTAAAAACCAGCTACATTCCCAGCCATATCTCTAAGATAACGTTTCGCGGATAATTTCTGTGCAATCGTAGGCGTGAGCATCGGTCACGTATCGACCTGAGTTATAACCCGGGAACCGAATAAATCTAGCCTAGAGTTTGCGAGTGCTGAGCACACAGTCCGCCTACGCTGGAAATTTACATACGTAATGCACTTGGTGTTACTCGCGCCGCCGATCTTTGTTAATGCGCTTAAGAATGGGTTTCGTCATTGGAGCTGTGTATGCTATTAGCCTTCTATGTTGTGGAAAAATATAGGAATAATTATAGGATCTGGATTTGGAAACAATGTTTTGCTGCCTTTTTCAATTTTTCTTTTCTTATAAGTGTTATTTCAATATCTTCTTTAAAATGTATACATGGTGTAATATTAGCAATTACACCTCTTTCTAGAAGGTCTAATAGACACTCTTCTAAAGACTTTTTCAGACAACTTGATAATACTCAAAGTAAAGTAGGTGCTTATACTAGCCTGAGAATTTCGACGACTAACCATTTGCCATACGAAATGACTGACTCACCACACCAAATCAGATGAATCAATAGACGATCTGTAATCGAGATAATAAATTCGTAGGCACCAAACATCGCTTTAAAGACTTTAAACGATAAAATCGACTTACACAGCTTATAGCATATAATTTAGAAACTTCATTCTCAGCAAAAACCATATGAGCCGAGTCGGCAAAGCTTTGATATATTAATCCATCAAAAGCAAATTCTGCACGGTGTTGCGGTTTTAGATTTTCTTTCGTACGATGGGATTATTCGAGGAATGAACGATACGATATCTGTTCGGAACAATGGACCGTTTCCAGCTTTCGCTCCACAAGGTTGAATTGTGATAAGTGTATTGCCCTCGCCGCGGGCCCTTGTAAAGTACCGCGATAGTGAAAATACTTGCATAGGTTTTTCGATTGGGTTTAGTGAATTGTTAGGCGAGTTAAATGTTAAGTCCTTTAACAACGTTCAATAGTAGGCTTGTTAATTTCGTGCAATGATTCGAAAATACTATGTTACTTATGGAGTAGACTTTTTAATTCCTTCTCGGAATGTAGTTTCTTCATATTGTTATTTGATTATTAAGTGATGTCTAAAATTAAATATATGGATCCTTTTTTTCCAGCAATAATTGATTCTACTAGACAAAAACTACATTACATTTAGCGACGTCTCTGTTTTATACGATGCTGTGTTTTCAATTTATCATAGTAGCTTTTTGTAAGCCGCCTTCATAACCCACCATGTTATTTAATTCCAACACTATATAATTTTGAAATTAAAAAACAAATCCATTTATGACCATGAAACATAAAAAAGATCCACGGCCTTGAAAATTCAATTAATATATGCAATCATTTTTTGCAAAATAAACAAAAAGCAAACATTTTAGTAAGTTCCTCGATTAAATATTGTGTATTTTACGCTCAAATGTTTCGTAAGTTCCATTAAGTGTATACAAAATTCATGGTAGGTATTTCCTTCACGCGCATTGACACAATTCGACGCGCAATAAAAATCGTTTGTGCCATTGTCAAAGTTAATATTTCCATGCGTACAGAATTATTGAAAAAACGTATCGAATGCTGCAATCGCATACACAAATAATTCTATGTAATAATTATTTCTATTTGTAATTGAAACTGTTTTTGCTGGTTCATTGCTTAAACGTCCATCTGAAAACGATACTGACACTACGGGTGGTCGACTACGTATTCCCTAGATAAACGTTATTTGATCTGTTAAATCTCTGATATCTCGAATGTAATATAAAATCATAATAAATTCCTCACGAAACGATTATGAAATACTCTCTGTCTGACAAATGTGTACTTATTGTTCTGTGTTATTCTAAATTTCTACATAGAACACAATACTAAATTATATGTCTTCGCCCACATGCTTCTAACTATTGTTCCGACAATTTACGTATTTGTGTCACAGCCATGTCACATTCGCATAATTTGATATTTTGTATGACAACATCATGGACGGAACGATATAAAAGCAGCCGAAAGTATGACAATTATGGAATCTTTTCAGTAATAGCTGAATGGAGATGCTTATGTTCCGTGCTCTACATTGTAAGACATGACTTTAATGCTAAATACAATATCTCAGGACAGTTTTAAAAGAACTGTTTTGGCGTTAAAGAAATTTTTGACGATAGGTCCTTTCCCACAGTAACAAAGACTGTGCATGTTTACTTTAAGATAATGGTAAAATAGAGTGCAACGAGGAGATAATTCTAACAAGATAAAACCAAGTGTTAAAATAGAAAGCGGTACAATCAATACATTTACTTGTAAAATGTAAATTCGATTGCTCTTAAACATCTCCGTGCAACTAATGAACAAATCATTAACTCAATAAAGCGTGTGTTAAAGTCCCTTAGTTTTATTCTCACATAAAACTCGTACACTATCATCAGACACACTAATTCGAGAACTCAATGTTCGACATTCAATCAGAGCAAATGTAAATGAATCATGATGCGTATTAGATTTGAAAGGTGATAAGTACGGCATCTATAAATAACTTTTAACGTAAGGTATTAAAGTGCAATTTCGTTTGATTCGGTAAGTCTATATCCCAAGTCAGAGGTGTCGTTTACTATCATTGCGTAATGTGGCCGTAAAAACCTGTGACGAGCAGCCCTCCTGGCGCGACATGGACGTTATTTTACGACAACCAGTCTAATTCAACGGCCACACATACAAAGCGCATATATAAAATGAATACGACGTTTTAAGCCGTCTAATATATCGCATCCTGAATAATGTTTTAATTATAGTACCTCCAAGGGTTTATTGCAAAGTTTATGTGATAATACAGACAGTGGATAGAGCGTTGGTAACCGTTATGGCATTAATAGAGACTTCATATGGTCGTATAAAATAGGTAATTCTTGTAAGAAATTATTTGTTTACTTTAAAATGTTTATTATTATTTTGTTTGTTAATTTAGCCCTAGCGCCAGGTTAATACTTTACATTTTCTTCTATGTATTTAATCAACAACCAGCTAAAAGACTTTTGCAAGTTTCAAGTCACAGTGTTATTGGTCGTGCAATAAATCCATTTTTGTATTATTGGTGGCATTCACGTCGTAAAACGCAAGTTTAAATTACATATATAAAAATATATAATGCGCCATAATTTTCAACATCAAGACTTTCTCTCTCTCTCTTTTCAGCCACAGGAAGTCCACAGCTAAACATAGGCCTCCCCCAAGAAATAATAAATATTGAAATATATATTGGAATATTCAAATTCCTTCAAAGTCACTTTAAGTACTCGTAGATTATGTACGCGTGGTAGGGAAATTCACATTTCAAAAAGATCTTACTATAAACTGTTTCATACGCTGGCAAGCCGCCAAATGTTTCAGTAGTGTAGCTACTGTCTAATCGAGTTGTAACACAGAGAGACCATCCTCCCACATGAATTAAGAAAGCGTGGAAAAGAATTTGTGTGGGCCGGCATATTGATGGCTACTGGCTTACGATGATAAGACATTTTCGTTTGATTAATTATTTTTTTTGGGGTAAACCACTTTAAATTACCTCTGTATTCACATAATTATTTCTGGTTTAGTACGAATATAATATCCATGATTAGTCAACTCATGAATTGTAATGTTCACGAAAACTTTATTACCCGTCATTACATTATAATCCGTACCTTCATTTCATCTCATACACCATATCCCACAGCTCATTTACACATATTTCACTAACAAGGCAACATTAAATTGACTAACGGAACAATAAAAAATGCATCAAATTGAGCATACGGATAATAACACTTAATGAAAGCAATATACATAATAACAATAGCAACATCATGGTCTAAAGTACCCTATCGAACAGTAACAATATCAAGATGAGAGCACCGAAAGAATGTGGCGGGTAATTGTTAAACTATGCAAATTAGGGTTAGGTAGTGTTGCTACATAATGTACCAGTGTTTTACGCGCAAGATAACACGAATGGTTAATTAACAGAACTGTTCCTTAAAGTAAAATATATTGGCAGCTAGTACCGAGTTGCGTTTTACGAGACAGTTGAGTACTTGCAACAAAAATAGGCATGCTTTTATGCATTGAGTCTTCGTCGGTGGCGGGTTAAGATGGGCTTTATAGACCCATCTTGTTAGGAAAGTTGTTTGTGATATTGATATTCTTTTATTAATTTATGGGTGTTAAGTTATTTATTTTATGTAATAGTTGTTTGTCTGGGAAGAGCTAAACGTAAAGTTGAATAAGAGGCGACTTTATTGATGTAGAGTCGCATAATTCTTTACAATTCAACGTTTGTGTTCAAGATTGTTATTTGATATAAGAATCTAACTTGTATACTTGATTTTTTTAGAATATCGTAATATTAAACATTATATTCATTTTTAATTTTCTTAACAATACAGAACCAAAAATACACTTAAATTTCCATTTACAACATTACCACAAGAAAACACATAATTAAATCCACACGTACTATTAACAACTGACCTTGTTCCTAAATATGATATTTATAGCCCAAGTAAAGCATAATGATTAGCGATTCAAGCGAAACTTGCAATTATACCACCATACGGCAACCGCATCACGATTGCGCCAATAAGAATATAATACCCACGCATTCTGACTCATAAACATCATACAATCAGTAGCCGAAGTATTAAAGGTATATTTGGCAGAATTATTGCATTTGTTGAATTGAAAATCATATCAAGATTGCTTGTCTGTATTGATTAAAGGAATATTACTGAGCATGGTGGCCTGTTGGTAATCAGACGCGCGGCTGCCTACATGTTCACTGTGGTCGCGGGTTCAAGTTCCAGGGCGCATCTCTGACTTCTCGGAGTCATGTGTGTATTGATAGTCAATCACCACGCACGATAACTGTGAAGGGAAACATCGTAAGGAAACTTGCATACCATAGCGATTTGTAAGCATTTCTATGGTATGTAAAGTCCGCCAGCACGCACTACGCTAGCATACTGGACTATATAGCCTAACCACTTTTAATCGTACTCGCGTTTATATAGTAGGCCCTGCATTGGGACGTATATGGGCTCATACATACTACATGTTACTGTGGCAACTCAATATCGCCCACTGTTGCGCACGGGAGTCCTCTACTATTGTACTACTGTACTATTGACGGTTCGATGGAAGGAATTAGGCCATAGCCCACCACGCTGGCTTAGTGCGGGATGGCCGCCTTCACACGGCATAGAAATGTCTGTAAAAACCTCTATAGTATGCGGGTTTCCTAAAAAAAAATCAGGATAATTATAGAACAAGAGCAGGCGAAAAATTTAGCTTATTGATTATTTAGTATTGTATTGTATTGTATTGTATCAGCCCATATACGACCCACTGCAGGGCACGAGCCTCCTCGACAATCGAGAGTACGATTGAGAGTGGTTAGGCCATATAGTCCACCACGCTGGCCTAGTGCGGGTTGGCGGACTTTCACATACCATAGAAATTTATACAAATCGCTATGGTATGCAGGTTTCCTCACGATGTTTTCCTTCACCGTTATAGTGCGTGGTGATTGACTATCAATACACACATGACTCCGAAAAGTCAGAGGTGTGCCCTGGGATTCGAACCCTCGACCACCGTAAACATGTAGGCAGCCGCGTCTGGTCCGTTACCAACAGGCCACCACGCACTTACTTATTTAGTATATACCTACTAAAAAAAAAGTATAAATGCATATCATACATACATACATTTACTCACGCCTTTTTCGCAGAAGGGGTAAGCAGAAACCTCTACTTAGCACCCTACCAGGACGCCCAAATTTTGCCTTGTTTGTTCCGCCCAACGACGTGATAGGGGGCGAGCCTATCGCCATATCGGGCATAAATTTCATACCATGCATAATGTGTAATTATCTCATTAGTTTGTCTTGTAATTTTAAAATAATTCAAGTCACACTTGAACCGCCTGATCTCACATCGTAAATTAAATTCAAATCACGTCTTAATTTGTTTACGAATTTCTTTATACATAAAAAAACATATTTATCACAACGCGACGGCAGTAAAACGTCGCGAGGTAATCGGCTTTCCGCGAGTCAGTAATATATTTGCATTTTATGTTGATTTTATTTGATTCCCGATGGATTAGTTATAGATTATTGTAAATATATGTTATGTAATTTTAAAAATATTTATTTTCGTGTTGAAATATGTTTTAGACGCCAGGTATGATAGTAAATGCCAATACTCGTATATTTATATAAATACGGCTGAAAAAGCGTTGATGATTAAAACTGGTAGAGCCACATTGTTGTACTCGTATTTACACTTTAGAAATGGGCTTGGTCGATCGGATGCAACCTTATACCCCTAGCTATGAAATATACCACAATAAAAGCCAAATTTACTTTATAAAGTGTTTATATTTTATGGCCCGCGTGATTTTAGAAATTAAATTATATTTTTTTTTCGTGTAAGGACTTTCGGTCATAAAGGCGTTGCACTTAGCGAGACGAATTTGTAATTTATAAAGGCTACGGGAATTCAGAAGAATGTAAGGATGGGTAATTAAATTTAGCCTGGCTGCTATCAAAATGTAATAGGCGGTGTAGTAAGCAAGCATATCCTAGCAAGGGGACATGCACGAATAAATATAGACATTATATTTTTATAACACCATTAACTCACCCTGCCCTACCAAGAGTCACCTTAAAAGATTAATATCAATGAGTTATTATTATACCACTTACCTGCTAGAATTAGCTCGTATTTTTATAGCATAATTCTAGGCGCTACGGATTCGTTTTTGAACTTTGCCATTCGCAATGATCGATTATTCGAATGACCATTTGAACCTGACCTTCATGTCACCGGCACCGCGATGGTACATAATTGCTCGCTGATAAGATCAATGCACGAATCGGTGAGTAAAACTTTTTTAATGTAATTAATTACGTTTGATAATTTTTTAAATTAATTTTCGTGTCCATGGAATTGTAAATTAGAAATAATATTACACGTAAAAAATACGACTGCCTCCGTGGCGTAGTTGTTATACGGTAAGCTTATAAGATGAGGGCTCGGGTTCAAATCCCAGGTCAGGCAAAGTAATATTGGATTTTTCTGTTCACAATTCGCCCGGAGTCAGGAATTTGTGCCCGATATGGCGAAGGGCTTGCCCCCTATCACATTGCGGGACGAGACATACAAGGCGAAAAGTGGGTGTCCTGGGAGCATCTTTGCCTACCCCTTCTGGGAAAAAGGCATGAGATTATGTATGTAAAAAATTTCGTTATCTTTATTTGACGATTTTGATAGATTTAAGGCTATGCAGGCCGCTTCCAATAGGTCAATGTGGAGATTCTTGGGGGAGGCCTACGTTCAGCAATGGACTTCACGTGGTTGAAGAGAGACAGAGAAAGTTAAATAAGTAAAGTAGCAGTTATTGAATATGACAAGATCCTTCGTGTCCTTGGTTTTCAAATTTATCCAGTTTGCATGTGTTTTTCGTTAAGTCTGCCAAGAAAGAGCTCTTATATCAAGCCGATAAATATAAAAATAACCAACAAAGTCTTGGTACATGCTTAAAGTCATATTGCACCAACTCCCCATAAGGAATATCATAATGGCGGATAGATAAAAGCGAAGAAGTATATAACCAATAAAAATAAATGTTTACTGGTACATACAAAAATTCTCATACACACGTGAAAAATAAAAAAATACTCCGTGTTTTATTACCACGAATATTCATGATAGGTTTTTATGAGAAGCCTCGTAAAATGTTATAGGGTACCCTATCTTTTTATTAACACGTCATATAATTAGATATGATTGTTTTTAATAGTTTTCGCTATAACAATCGTGTAACTATGGTAATCTCACTTCCTCCTTGAAAATTAAAAATGAAATGAAAATAATTTATTGAATCCATTACAATGTTCAACATCATTTAGATTCAGTCATTTTTTTTCTACCACCCGGTTCGGAAAGCCGTTTTCACTAGAGAAGAACGGGCAAGAAACTCTTGTGTTGCTTTTTTCAAAACCACTTTACAATATCGTGATTATTATAAAAGTTACAAGTGTGTTTAAATTAGAGCAGTTCATTGATAATTTGTTATAATTTGACAATATTTTTCAAAGTGGCATATATTTTTAATACAAATATGTTTACATTCTGTTTAATATAGCTGAGTGAAGCGAAGTAGACCAAAACGAAGAATCAGTATACTCTGTTTCACCAACGCAGTGAATAATTGTGAAGTGAAACCACGCAAACACACTGTTTTTCGCTGGGTCGTCGTTGGCAACGTTGCACTTTATGGCAAGAACATTTCCGTTGCGAAAAAAGTATTTTTAAATATAATACAAAAAGGGCACAGCCTCCGTGGCGGCAGTTGGTTAGATGCCGGCTGTGAAATTAGAGGCTGCGGGTTCGATACCCGCACCGAGACAAATGTTTGTGTGGACTACAAGTTTTTGTTTCGGGTCTGGATGTTTGTGAGACGAAAAGTCTCTTGAAGTTCCTAATATCCTCGAAACAAGACCCGATCTTAGTGTAGGACTAAAATTGTGTCTTCCGACGATGTGATAGAAATAAAATATTACTTTGCCCGACCTGGTATTTGAACCCAAAACCTCAGCTTTGCAATCTTACTGCAGTACAACTGCGCCATCGAGGCAGTCATAAAGTTAATACTACCTTATGATTTATCTTGGCAAAATTGACCTGCAAGTGACAATTTTTACATAACTCACGCCCAGTCTTGTGTATTTGAAGCCACACATAAAATCCCTACCGCGGCTTCAGTGCTTCTAATGTTGCATGATTAAATGCTTGTAATATAATCCTTATTAACGAAGTACCATTAAACACAGCTCTTATACGCTACTTACAAGCATTTACCGTAATATATACAGCAGGTATTAACTAACCTTGCGCTATTTAACCACCTTCATTTAGCAACATAATTTTAGTAGTTTATCATTCATTTTTATTATAATTAGAGTTGATATTATGATGTAAGATTACTAATTTTTTAAGTTGTACTCAACTACTTTTTAAGTTGTACTCAACTTTTCTTTTATACATACGAGTATAAGCTTACACTGTATGTCTAAAGGGTCAGGCAGGGCTTTAAATGTCACCTGTTTCGCCTAATTCTTTCCCGGGATACCAAACCAATCGCCATGTCAGGCACAAATTACATCCCAATAAATTTAATAAGATTTATAGAAACTGAAAAGCTCACCCAAATAAAATTGCGCTACCTGCGAATCGAGCCCGCGACCTCACGATTCTCAACACAAATTGTGGCGTAACCCATAAATAAATAAAAAGCTGTTATTTCGTTTACCGGACCTGTACGAAGCTCCCTAAAACATCGTAACAGTAATCGGTAATAATCGGAACAGACCGTGCTGAATCTCGCGACCGGGTCACGTGATACAAATGACTTAATACTTTTAATTACCGCCTCGACCGATATTCTAAGGTTCGTTTATTTCGCGTGTTACAAAAGTTAGTTAAAACACACTGACCTAAATAAAGCTGGTATGATGTTCGCAGTTGCGTGATTTGTAGGGAGTGTTGGGTGCTGTACTTGTTGTTTCCGGACATAATTGTGGTTAGGTACATGGAATACTGTAGACTAGTTTAAGTACTTATTTCTATAATGAAGGATTTTTAATATATTATTTGATTTGTTTTTTTTTATTGCATATGTCTGGCGAACGGCCAGGCAGGTCACCTGATGGTAAGTCATCATCCACAACGCTGGATTATGGTCGGTCTATCAAACTGAGAAGAGAACGGGAAAAACAGATGGGTAGAGGAAAAGGGTTTTGGGCATTTTGTTAATCTGTCTGGCAACATAATTACGAACGTTTTGGCGAAAATAATTGGGTTTCCGACTGTAAAAATGACCGTAACTTGTTTTCTCAACGACAGCAAAAATTGACATTCTCTGCTTGTAGCAGTTTTCTGTTGGACAGAGGTTAGTGATCGTGAACCCATAATTCTTTCCCATAAATCCCTAACTAGGCCACACGATCAAGATCGTCCAACAGTGAGGGCGTCCTGCACAGCATTTACCAAACCATGATCGCGAAGCTAGAGTAGGTTTGCATCAGCGGTAGTGTGGCGTTTATTTTATTTTTTTTACTTTGGGTTCCCGACCATCTCATTCCGAAACTGATCCTTCCGAGAAACGCTGAACTTAGTGCATTTCTTAGCACCCTAAGTAGTTCTAAATTATATCCTTATTATAAGCAGTTTAAAACAGATAATATTATTGATAGCCCATATATTTGACAGCCTCCGTGGCGCAGTAGATTAAATGCCGGCTGTGAAATGAGAGGCCGCGGGTTGGATCCCTGAACCGAGTCAAATGCTTGTGAGGCCCACAAATATTTGTCTCGCGTTGAGTGTTTGTGAGACCGAATAGTGTCTTGTAGTTTTTGATACCCACGACACATGACTTAATTCATCTTAATTGCAGGTACAGGACTATGTATGTGGTTGTTGGGTGTATTTATTTATTTATATATATACGCCCATTGATGATTAAAGGACTCCTCTATAACCCACTGTCTGATTGAAAGGGCCTTACCCACGTTCGCCAAAGCTAAGACTAACCATTTTTATGAAAAATAGAACAAACTACAGTTACGCAACGTCATTGCGTTGCGTAGCTTTTCTTAATTTATCCAACAATGACTCCATTAACAAAATAGCAGGTCAGCGGATTTTTACAAAAACGTAACAAAACAAATCTACGTGCGATTCTATAACTCAGTGGGTCGCCTTCGCTAATTTTTGTAAAAGTAACAAAAAATCAATTTTAAAATTCAAAAACGATGCAATTTTGGCCTGGAGTGGCAAGAAACTCGAACGGGACGGTTTTTTCTGCGCAAATAACGTTTCCAGCGGACAGTCCGTTTTTAACCTTTGTCATCGGTCGGTTATTTGGCAATTTTGTTGCTCGTCCGCCGTCTTTGAATTTGCTACATTCTGTGAATTGCTGGCTGTGACCCATTTTTTGTATTGGCAAAGTGGCTACACTTCTATGGTAATTACAGTGCCGAAAATTTTTCAGTGTTAATGACGAGAATTGAGATTATGGGCTTAAGAACAGCTAAAGTGTTGCAAATGCATTAAAAACGAACAATCAATGTAGTAATTCTTTCAAAGAATTTCGTTGCTCAAAATTCTAACGCACGAAGGTAAAAAATAACTGTCATAACAAATAGCCCGTAAATTTTATTTCTAAAACAGCAGTTCCGACAACTATCGCTTTTATTCCTAAAACAGCCGTTAAACACTTGAACCAGTTTTCACAAATCTCAAGCGTAATGTATCAAACTTTACCTCATTCGGACGAAAGTAATTTCCACATAACTCAGCTTGCCCTTTCCATGATTCCGAGTTTTAGCTCGCTTTAATTGGGTACAAATCTGATAAGGAATGGAACTAACGGTCCCATAGTGACATTTTAAGGCTTACGGTGTCGGTAACAACAATTAGCCGTGTCCATCAGTTAAAGCGGGCAAGGCGTCCGATATAGCTTCGTTACCATGGCAACCGAGGACCACACACGCGCACGCCAATAAAGCCTGGACCTTCCGCGCGGGAATGCAAATGAATCCCTTAGCCTGTTCAATGTTGCATGAATGCCGGTTTATTTTTGTTCGGAAATTAATTAAATACGCGAATATCAATTACTGTTGGATTGTGCGGATTAACAGTATCGGTTTTTACAAAAATTGTACATTAAAGTTCTCTTTCAACTTTTTATTATTGTGGAGTAAATCGTCATAGAGATAATGACGTCAGACCAATGTAAAGCAATACCATAATGTTCTGTTGTATATAATAATGGTGTGTTTTATGTCTTCGTCTATGTATTAATTGTTTCATCCGATATTATGCAACGCAACATTATTTGGTACCTTATATGGGATATCAATTAACGGGTTGATAGACCCATATTGCTTAAGGCGAATAAATGAGGAATAACTCACAATCGTTTTAATACCAGCCGTAGAAGATATTGTAGTATAAACTTTATAGAGATTTAAAGTTTATTGAACCCTCAGTCTCCTTTTGTAGGTTGTCCTAAACTAGTACTGATGCACTGATCGCTCCGATATTATTAAACTGAATTTACCCATGTTACATAAAAATGCTTAAGGTTTCAATGCCATCTGGCTGAGTGACATAATGCCTTCAAATTCCAGATTCGCTGATTTGCCCTAAGTTTGAAACTTAGTTTAAATGATGCTACATAGGCCAAGAAGCTAATTTTACATATCCATGCTACCTCAGTAACTCCGAGTCTTAGTAACCGAGTATCCTAACCCCAACGGGATGCATAGACAGAACTTGTCAATTACGATGACAGCGTGGGGTCGACCCAACTCAGTGGACCCACGGTACATCGGTCCAGACTATAGACAATTATCTGTTAAAGCGATAAATCGCAACGATTGTGTTGCGACAGTGAATCTGATGGTCTGACGTATTGCTATAATAGTTGGTAACGGAACGATTTGCTGAGAAACTATCCAATCGAGTCCAATCCCAGGGCAGACTTCTACGATTCCAGATTCATTTGTGTAAAATTGAAACGATGGTCGTGGAATACTAAAACATAGACGTCATCTGACTTGGATCCTATGGGTAGTTTCGTAAATTATTATGGTGAAAGAAGATGTAGTGACGAAACCCGCATACCGTAGAGAGGTTTGCAAGAACTTCTATTATATATGGAGTCCACAAGCGAGCAAATAGCCTGCGTCGTCAACTATTATTACCTAAGCTCTCTTAATCGTACCATTTTATTAAATAAAAATAAAATAAACTGGTAATTTGTTCAATTTGTGATTTAGATTTTTAAATATACTTTTTAATAAATACGTCAAATATGACTTCTATAATTCAAAACTCATCTGATCTGTTTCTGAAAGCTATTATCTCAATAGTCTATAAATTATTATTGAAATCTTCGCGTAACTGAGAGAAAATTTCAGTTCATAAAAATACTTTAGAATACAGATGTGTGTAATTAAAAAAAAACATTACTCAGTTTTTAAAGCGTTCCGTAGCGATTTAAAAAAAATCTACGGTATGTAAGTCCGCCAACCCGCACTAGGCCAGCGTGGTGGATTATACGGCCTAACCACTCTCAATCGATTCTCTCGATTGTAGAGTAGGCCCGTGCCCAGCAGTGGGACGTAAATGGGCTGATAAAAAAAAATCTCAGTTTGTTGAATTCTGAGTGGTTAATGTACGGGTTACACGAATATTAGTGCAAAATGTATTCGTAGTAAACTGGTGTTTACCACGAAACTAATTAACGAAGAGTGAACTAGTTAAATTAACTTTTAGAACTATGAATACTTTAAACCTCCTTGTAAACCGAATACTACAATGCTGTAGGAGTGCTACAATTATCTATTTAATTAAAGAAAAAAATAACGACAATGATTTGATTGATAAATTATACATGTTGCGAAAAAAAACATTGGCAAACACATACATATGTACATACATAAACTCACGCCTTTTTCCCAGAAGGTGAAGGCAGAGGTTCTCCTGGTTGCCACCAGGATCGCCCACGTTTCACCTTGTCTGTTCCATCCCAGGATAGAATGTGATAGGAGAGCCTAACGCCATATCGGGCACAAAAATATCTCAGTACAATTACATGTCTCACCGTGTGATGTTTCCCATCGGTCGATTATAAATATGCAACCAGCAGCAAAATTATTTTATTTATTGAACCAGAATTTAAAGTTACAATGCTTACGTCATAATGTTTAAAAAACTATTTACTTTTTATTATCGTTTAGCAACACTACTAAGTCGATAAGAAAATGCGTGTAATTCTGCCTGATTACTCAATCATTACGTATAATTAAGGCATAAAATCTTTTAGCACAACTCACGGGATTTCCCTAGCTTGCAAGTCGAGTCACGTCGGACAACCAGACGCGCCTAGTGTACACGCAGTTTTTACCAAATACAAAAATATGAGGTATATCCGCATTCAAAGGGCTTATTGATCGATCATACGCAATCTCTGACCGACCTTTTAAGGAGACTGGATTATGGCGGCACAGACGGTTGCGCGGCATTTTTAATTCAATCTTCGTTTCGATCTTAGATAGATAGTGTGGTAAGGTTTATGTGTAGGCGTTTTTACTCGTAGATGGTAGAAAGTTTATTTTATAATTCATTTTTAAATACTTTATATGTAACTGCGAAATTATAAGATTAGTTTGTTTGTAAAATAAATGTTATATGTGATATTACAAACACAAAGCAAAAAGAGCAAATTAATACACTAACATTTTGCGTAACAATGTTACAAACGGGCTTCAAATGCATAACATAGTTTAAATTGGCAAAAATTAAATTAAATACTAATATCAATTTATTGCTTTTGTTCACGAGCCTTTGTGGAGTTTAACAGTTAGTTAAATTAAAAATTCCGCACACACATATTTAAAAACACATGATAAAAAATAATCTATATTCCTAATCACCAATATAAATCCACGTCACGCCAATGTTCGTGGAAAAGCGAATTCACATACATTTTCGCATAAATGAGCATTTCGTCTAATTCTAGACGGTCTCAAAGGTTGACGTACCGAGAAGCCACGTACATTTGACAACGCCGCAAACAAAAATACCGTGACGCGTATTGAATTTTAAATTATTAGGCGGCTGTTGGTTATTTCTCGTGACTTCTCCGATATTGGAATGTGGAGATAATGATTTAGTGTGTGTTATGGGGCCTCTGTGCAGTATCGATTGAATAAAAACTTGACTTGATGACTTTGCCGTGAAAAACAATTGTTTGTACATTTTTGCATAGTAATCATAACCAGACAGCGATGAGATCAAGGATATATAACATTTTTAAAAGATCTAATCTAATCCACTTAATCTTTATTAATATGTATCTTTTATAAATGTCATATATTCTTGGTCATATTTATGTCTAGTTATTTTTACTTTTTGTAATAAGAAAATAACTTTTTACAAGAAAATAACATTATCCAGGTTGTGTAACTGCCTCGGTCGTGCAGTTGTACTACGGTATGATTGCAAAGCTGAGGTCTCGGTTTCGAATCCCAGGTCGGGCAAGATATTGGATTTTTCTATTCTTTATCAGCCCTTAGTCAGGAATTAATGCCCGATATGGCGATAGCCTCGCTCCCTATCACATCGTTTGACAGAATATACAAGGCGAAACGTGGATATCCTGGATACACCTCTGCCTACCCCTTCTGGGAAAAAGGCGTGAGTTTATGTATGTATATATGTATGACTAACTGCTCTCCTATATAATATCACAAAGAAATGCAATAAATATCTTCAAATACGCTAAAATTCTAGGTGTAGCTATAATACCTATTTTCCTATACTTCACACTTAGTAAACATAATATTTTATGCAAGAAGTTTCAAACGCCGTATCGATTCACGTCACTTCCAACTAAATACACATATTAAGGTCAAATTTTATTCATAGTTACGAATCGGTGTATGAATAATGTAATTGATGCGGTGATTCAGCAATTAATGACCTTTGGGCATTTCTATGGTATTTTTACTACGCCCACGCAATATTTGCTATTGAATTATTGAAGCTTTTTGATGCGTGTCGGTTTACGAGTAGTAGTTTGATATTGACAGCTTTCGTAGCATTGTGGGCGTAGAGCTGTCTGAGAAATGAAAGGCCGTGCGTTCGATCCGTGCACCGAGCCTAGTGTTTGAATGTGCCACAATATTTGTTTCGTTTATTTATAACATTTTAAAATGTCTCGTGGTTTATTTCAACCACACAAGCCATAAAAGGCTTATAACATATGTCTTATACAGGATTACTATTATACGGGCCCATAGATGCTCATGGTGTCTATTCTTATTTGATTGGCATGTGGTGTCGCCTGTCATTAATTGTTGCTCTCGTGAATATTTATTAAATCAATCAACATAAAAAAAAATAGGGTAAGCAATTGTTGATAAACCTATTAAATAAAATAAAATAAAATTATGTGTGTGCATGTAAATTGTATAATAAATTAATCGCCCAGAAACAAATCAATAAACTCACAAAACAATTCACAAATTACTTCAAAGATATCGCACTGAAACACAAAACGTATTGATTTAGTAAAACATAATACCCGCGACAAGGCTTTTAGAGCAGATACTTCCGTCACGACCCGTGTTAACAATAGGAACGGGTTATGAACAAGTCTCCATATTTATTATCAGTAAGCTGATACCAGCTAAGTACTGTTAGAAGGAATGCTTGGAAAAGTTGACCGACACTGATTTACAAGCCAATTAATACATTGAAGTTGTTCAGGTGTTAAACAGGATTTTGGATATCCTTTATTTCAGTATATATTGTCAGATACGTCCAATGCATGCCATTTCCAACAGTTCAATGTGGAGAACCTTGGGGGAGGCCTAAGTTCAGCAGTGGACTTCCTGTTGCTGAAGAGAGAGAGAGATACGTCCTATCTTTTTTACTCCCTCGATAAAGTGACAAATACAGCTAATGGCTATAATAAAGCTGATTGCCAAAAGTAAGGGAGCCTACTTTAATGTATCAAATTGCTCTGACGACGTTTCCCTTAATCGTTAAAGTGACCTACAATTAACTACGATTATGCGTAACTACGCAAAGTCCAAATTTCATTTACAAAATGTCACCTTAAAATACCAACAACGGTACAAACTTGGTTCTAAAACTCATCCGTGCTATAAGCGCGTTACAAGTACACACAAGCTTTCCTCATTCAAGAAGAGTGTCTGCACGATAGGGTTAAATCAGTTCGAGACGGGTTAAAGCGTCGCTTGTCGCGTGACATAACACAGTCTGGGTCGCTTCGACCGAAGGTTACAAAATTGTTTGATATTATCAAACCGACCATATAACTTTCGGCTGGTGAAAATGTTAACGCTTATTGACCTTGGAGTTAACCCTTAATCTCGATTTAGTTATTTAATATTAAGGCTACTGGGTCAATTTGTTATTTCATTTTAGGCGCCGGTTTTATGATTTATACAGAACAAAAAGGTCAGGTTTGATTAATACTGGGAAGTTAATAAATGTGACTTTACTAATTACTTCTTTGATCGCAAACACAAAGCAACTCAGGACTATTACATAAGGGAATTAATTTTTATTACATTTCTTAGAACAAAAATATATATTTTTACGTAATCGAGGCAAGTTTCTCCGATTATGAATCTAAAATCAAAAACCTTGTATGAAAAAGATTCTTCAAACCCATATGAATAGATCTATTGGTACATTGACGTAAAAAACGTTGCCAAAGCCGTACACAACACAAGGGCGCGTTTTTGTACGCTACGTGAAGCGCTACATTCGATTTCTTTAAATACAATTATCATTTATGACAATAACACTTTTTGCAACACAAACGAGTTCGACGTGCGTCTCGATCTGATGTCTTTTTTATGGGCATGAACTGTTAAATTAGTTTATAAGTGAAGCGATAGGTAATTTTTGAAATATAGTATTAAATGACCAAGTAGGCGGCACTGCACAGTTTTTATGTGTGTATAACAAAAACTAATTTGAGTACCATCCTCGATGTTTAAAATCAGTTAAAATTCAAGCTAAACAAATTGTACATAAAAATACAATCGAGTTCACTGTCGCTGTTAAAAGTTAAAGACAATCTTAAACGATTTTTACAAATACAAAAAAGCAAAATATTTCACGACATCGACTTGACATAAATATTCCGAACAAACCCAACCCATAAACAATACTTAATCAACCGATTTAAATCCGAAAACAAAGCGGATATAATTCAATTCAAAACTAATTCCGAATTCAGAAATATCCGCCACGGCCCTTTGATAATGGCGCTCGCAATTGTCTTATCGACGGTCGAGATCGCACAATCAACTGGCGGTCGAATTTCTTTAATGAGTCAGTACATAACGATTTTCTGTCAAAGGAACAATCGTACATGAATAATGGAAAGCATGTAGAACGCACGACCTACATCTGGACTATGCCCAGAATTATTGGACATTAACATTGTTGTACAAAAATATGAACTAACGATTAGTTGGGCCACGCAGTACTTTGTTGTAGCTACTGGACCGACTTGGTCGTGAGTTGTTTTTTTTGTAGTGAGAATATGCAGTTAAGCAAACTCCTCGTTTTTAGACGACTTAATTATAAAATGACGCAAAATATAACCGGATAAAATGAAAAATATTCAAGCGGCTTCTGGCACCGGTCGGGTTAACGCTGTATAGAAAAAAAAGAACATATAGGCGAATTGAGAACCTCCTTTTTTTGAAGTCGGTTAAACAGAAACTATTTTTGACTAAAATATATTCGCACAAGTATCATTCATATATTTGTTTTTTCTTAAGTTGCAGTATAAGATTTACTAAAAGCGATTGGATCTTTATTATAAAAAAAATATTTTAAATAATATATCAAAGACATTAAATTACTGTAAATTATAATTATTCAACACATGCAAATTCATTTCCATATTTTATGTCATTTGCAAAATAAATAAGCCAGTGGAATCTGTTACAATTGTTTTGTATCGTAATTGGGTTAATTGAAGAACACGATGATAGTTAGCGAGTGCGTCGTTTGTCTCCCCACCGCTCAATTACTGAACAATCAGAGCCAATTACCGACAGAGTAAACAAGTACGTTCGGAGATCATAATTTAGGAATTTTGTATAAGTATACTGAGTTGAAATGAATGTAACTGTCATTATCTCTTACATGTCTCTGTCCGTGCGATAAGTTTTTTATGCATGTAAAACATTCTTTAGTTAATTTTTGTTGGATATTTTTCATAATTGGCTCGTATGCTGGACCCATGCAAAAAACCATTGCTCATCTCTTATTGGTGGATATTTTATCTCGTTTGTACTGTGTGTTTAATCTGATGCATTGTAGGCGCTTAAAATTCCCAATAAAAAAATGAAATAATAAAACTCACACATTTAGATAGCACCGCGACGCTGAGATTAACATGTATAAAAGAGGCGCCCTCGAAAGCAATAGTAAACCGTCACTAACACAGACCGTAAGAAATCAGGCCGAAGGAAACTAAACGCAATCATAACATTAATCTTTATTAAACCGAAACACGGGTTTATGTATAAAAATGGGACCACATTTCCATGTTCCGTTGCTTTATAACTACCAATTAGATTATGTTAATGAAGTTGTGATTAATTTTCCTTGATTTTTTCCTCTTCTGTGTGTGGCATATTTTACTTGCCAATTTATTTGAGAAAATAATGGAAAATAATGAAAATATATATTAGCGTATTTTACATTTGTATATTGATTGGCATTATCACCATTTATGTGGAACGAAAAAAAAATAATTAATCAACTATTTTATAGTAACCACATACGAGTACATAGTACTAACCAGACATTTAGCACAAGTACAGACAATAGTCTAAGAAAAGGTGTAGCTTAAGTCATTTTCTAAATAACCGCATAAAGATGAACTGCACATCAAGAACACATTATGTTATGTTATGTAGTTGCACAATATTGTATGAAAGTCATGCTGCATCCACCCCATCAACATGTGTACATAATAAATGAACATACCAAAAAAGTATACAACGTCTTGTCACGAGTGAACTCTATGAAAATACCCTTCAGTTTAATATAGAGTTTAATATGTAGAGTCGACGCTCACGTCAAACATAGAGATACTTCGCTCTACTCAAATATTTACTTAAGTCGTAAAATGTAGAAAAAGGATTGTTATACGAATCAAGACTTAACTAACAAAGCAAAAGCTTTAACTACGCAAGATAACATTGCTCCACAATTCTTTACAAAATATTTGCTTTTGGAATACCATTGTTTGTAAATTTTCTTTTGTTTTCCTCGACCTTGCTATTTTAACATTATTCTTATTATGATAATGCCCTTTCATCAAATTCTTTATAAATACTTACGTATATACAATTAATTGTAATTATGTTTCGTGGAAATAACATTGAAATTTCGTTAGTACTTATTCCTTGTTTCGAAAAAAATAGTCGAATTTAAAACCTCCTTTGTTAAGTCGGTTAGTGACAGTGAAAAAGTCTTTAAACATTCAACACGTCCGTTGGTGATAAAAGTAATTAAGACGCCGGTATGTGAATGCGGGTCATAAACGTATCAACCAATAAAGTAGTGTACGAGGGCAATGACCTACATCAATTGATTAATTGTACGTGATACGAAAAAAATCTCGCGAGTCTGTATTTACATAAGTGGGAAATTATATGGGTTGATCGCGTTCTCCTCCTTTACGCATAGTTGTGTTTAGTGGATTATTATTAAAGACTTCGGCTAAAAATATTGAAATATTTAAAAATAAATGAAGTAAATATTTAAATTACATATTATTATAATATAATATAATAACATTTCATCAAGTGACCTGTTGGATTACCCAATCCTATGGCCACACAAAAAACTAGATTCCACATTTTAATAAACAGCATTAAAATCTGATAATAAAAAAAAACATATTTTTATTATGATTCTATTTATCTAACAAGTAGGCCAGTGATTCACCCAACAGTGACCACCATTCCCTATGAACACCGAAGATTTTTTTAGACAATTGAAAACAAGGAAAAGTAGGAGAGAAAATGAGGTAACGATTATTCGACGGTAATATCACTACTCTGTACACGACCCCCCCATTATCTAACTAATTAAGTGCACACAATACTAACCAAGCAGTGTATTGTAATTGACTGTTTAAGTAGCCCATAAGTTGTGTGTAATAGGACCATATCTGTTTAGTTTATATCCGCGGTGTGGGTAGAGGAGAACTCACGACTCCTCGGCTACATTACGTAAAGAGTTTGCAAACTTTTATGAAATGTTTCCTGATACTATGTTGGACTAATTGTTTAAGCTAAGCATGATGACACAATTTAATTTTGCGCGTGCTGTGGGTACGTATATGAAAAAAAATACCTTGAGTGAGTTAAGTTATCGCGGTCGGAATTTTAATTAAAAAATATTTATTTATAAAAATTACAATGTTATTTATTTAACAGCTAAAACAAGACTGACGACAATTAAAAAATAATTAAACAATAAATGATAGATTCAATGCATCGGCAATAATCGAAGTAGGCTGCAACGTCTGCAGAAAAGGTGTTGCTATGCCGTGGTAACTCCTCCCTCCTTAAGACGGAAGCAGGGGCTGCTTCCGGTAGCGTCCTCGCTACCTTTTGTTTTCTGGAATTTCTCTTTGTTGTTATCCTGTAGGCGATTTGCGAACTTCCATTTATATAGTTTCCAGATTACCGCTACTATTAACAGAATGTACAGCAGTAGCGTAGTCCAGCTAGGTGTTGCGACTATCAGCGGCCAATCCACGTCGTTACTTGTAGAGATGTCCTTCGCTCGATTTATAAGTTCATGGATGTTGTCTAAGGATACTTCTTGTAGCTCTAGTTCCAAGGTTACGGTTCCATTTCTTATTGGTTGTTCCTTTGGCAATGGGATGATTTCACTGGTAACTGTTGTGCTGGTATGTGATATGAGCGTTGTGTTCATAAGGTATATCTTGCAATCTTCTGTCAGCGAGATTAGGACGACTCCGGATGCTCGGCTGTATTCAGTCTTCGAATTGCATTCAGTTCTAATGATTTGTTCTTCTTTCAGGACCACCAACCAGCTGCTTTCTCCGATCTTCTGTATTTTGCCGTTGGCGAGGTTCATCTTAGCGCGCGTACACTGTGGTGATTTGTGTTGCACGAGGGACACGATACAGTCTTTGGTGTTATCCGCTTTCTTTGTTTCCAGGGTTTTGCAGAGTTGTATCCCGTCGGTGAGCGATGTGCAGGTGTTATCCAGGTAAGCGTACTCATCGTTACCAAGTGCAAGGTATTTGGATTTTGGAATAACAGTAAAGTTATTTTTATCAGGAATGGAATAGAGGTGGATAAGGTCGTATATTTTAGAAGAGACTGATGGTATTTCTAAGATAAAGTTAATTGAGTGTGCTGTACTATACGCTTTTACTGCAATTGATTTTTCTATTATATGTATATTATTAATATTTATTTCAGCTACTGGTCTAAGGGTGTATAGTCTATGTAATTTATTTAATTCGGCAATAAGGTTTTGAGTGCCAATAATACTGGGATGCATTGTATTTAGTCGAGCAAACGTCATTGCATCTTCTAAAATCATTAATCTATCTAATATAATTTGTAGGCTAAAATCTATTTGAATATATATATCTAAATAATGTAGATGGTTCTTAACACTATCGCTATCTCTAGTAAGATTCGTAAGGACTTGGGCCAAATGTTTCTGGTTTTCATCTAATTTACCTAATTGATTACTAAATTCATCTATAGTATTTTCTGCTATTATTAAAGACTTTTTCTGGGAATTTTGTATATTATTAATTTTATTTTTAATATTAGCTATTTCATTTTCGAATTTAATTGCATCTTCGTTATCGAGATTACCCGTAATTACTTTAACTACTGAACCTAATCCGTTAATAATACCACGTTTTCTTCTAATTTGAGGTGATAAAAATTCTAACTTTTTGTTAATGATATTGAGATTATGTTTAATCTGGTCTCTGTAAGTCTTATGCAAATCTCCGAAAACGGAAGCTTCTGCGGCTCTATTACTAATATATAATGACATTAACTTATTAGAGGTGAGACGTAAACTAGTAATGTTATAAATACAAGCTAAATTAAAGTAGTTCTCTTGTTTTAATATCTGGCCTTCTTTAAGCAATAGTATGCCATTTTCGTTATCTATAGGTTTTATATTTACGGTGGCTGATGCGTAGAGCACGATGGCTCCTGCGATGAAGCTCCTGCAACAAGATGAGGCCTCCGTAGTAATTTAAAGTGAACTCTAATGGATTTAGAGTTAGGGTGGTTACCTATTATTTCAGCGACATTATTGGGATGTAAGTGGATGATCTTGTAGGGTCCTTTGAAGACGGGCTTTGTTTTGTCACTCCGCGCTGTCTTCGCTACCTGCTTATATACAGTTTCACCTACCTTGAACATGATTTCTTCAGCTGCCTGGTTCCTTTTAGCTATTACCTGCTCCTTATTTTTAGACATATACGCTGAAACACATTCCTGGACTGCTTCGGCGTTCGTACGGTGCTTAATAACATAGTCCTGGTAAAATTCTTTCGGGTAATACAACTCTAAGGGGTTTCTAGAATTAGTGTGTCCAAACAGTAGTTCATGGGGTGTATATCCTGTGGCTGAATGAATCGCGTTATTATATGCTATAACAGAATACAACATTATGGACTGCATAGGGTCATCTTTATTAGTCATCCTTTGTATGCGGATTATTTCTGCTATAGTAGAATGAAAACGTTCTATAGGCGAATTAGAGTTTGGATTATATGGGGTGGTAAAATGAATACTAATATTGTGTAAAGCACATATCTCTTTTATAACATCATTGTCAAATTTACTGTCGGAATCTGTGGTTATTTTACTGGGTAAACCTAACACCGAAAATATCTTTATTAATGCTTCTGCTATATGTACACTAGTATTTGCGTTTAAGGGGACTGCCTGTGCAAACTTGGAAAAGTTATCTATTATAGTGAGGAAGGTTGCACCGCCTGTTGAATATAGGTCCATAAATAAATGTTCCATTGGTTTAGTTGGTGTTTCAGTCAGGGCTAGAGGAGGTTTTAAAGGGTTCCTTTCATATTTTGCTTTAAGACAAATGTCGCACTGATTGATATAACTCTGTATAGTGAGTAACATATTTGGCCAATGGTAATTACGATGAATTTGCTTGTATGTTTCCTGAATACCACGATGGACTGTTTTACCTTCATGATATTTCTTGATTATTTCGTTTTGCTCAGATCTGTTTTCAACTAATGTAACGCGTGAGGTACACTTTATTAATTTTGGGCCACGGTTGTTAAATATGGTTGTATACACTCTAGAGAACGCATAATATAATTCGTCATTATGAAAGTAGCAATGAAAAACTCTATCGGCTATTGTATGTTCCTTTAAGAATCGAATTATTTCAGCTTCGGTATTATTAATTGGGATAAAAACATCTTTTATTACTGTTCTTGTATTCGTAGATCTGTTATCTATTCTATATGAGGATCCTGGTGTTGATCGAATATGGAATTGTTTAAGCTGTCTATCTATTGCGTCTGCTATAATAGGGATACCGTTATTTTCGTTATCTGGTTGGGTATGATTGGTGGAAACTAGTTCTTGGTTTTGGGACACAACGCTCATACTATCTGATGCCGTTCCACCTTGAGAGCCGGGAATGTTAGGATTCTCAGGTGGATTATTATTATTATTTTGATTCTCGGCCGGTTCATTATCAGCTTCTCTACGTGCATTATCAAAAATTCTGTTAATAATATCGTCATCATTGTTGTCATCTAGATTTACAGCTAATGAATCCATACTATGATGAAAAATTTTAGCGCGAGATAGAGCGTCTGCGTTGGTATTTTGACGTCCCTTTTTGTAAACCACATTATAATCATACTCCTCGAGTTTTAACCGCCATCTGATTAATTTAGAATTGGGATCTTTTAGTGACATTAACCACGTTAGGGGTCTATGATCTGTGTAAATGGTGAATTTTCTACCGTAAAGGTAGGGCCTGAAATACTTGGTTGCCCAGATTATAGCCAACAATTCCTTTTCTATGGTAGAGTATCGAGATTCGGTATCAGAGAGTGTGCGAGATGCGAAGGCTACAGGTTTATCAGATCCTACTGTGCCTTGGGAGAGCACGGCGCCTAAAGCAATATCTGATGCATCTGTTGTTAAAATAAAAGGTTCATCAAAATTCGGGTATTGTAAGATTGGAGCATTGGTAAGGATCTGCTTGCATTTATTAAAAGCTTCTACAAAAGATGGGGAATGGACTACCTTATGATGTTTTTTAAGGCAGACTGTCATAGGCTTGGTTAATTTTGCAAAATCTTTTATAAACTTCCTATAGTAACCTACGAGTCCTAGGAAGGATTTAATGTCCTTTTGGGTGTTTGGTAGTGGGAAATTGAGAACGGCTTTAATTTTGTCCTTATTAGGTTTTAATCCCTCGTCCGTTAGTTCGTGTCCAAGAAATGTAACATGCTTTTGAATAAATTCTGATTTATCTAATTGTATTTTCAGATTGTGGGTTCTGAACCTATCGAAAACCTGTTTTAGTTTCTCTATGTGCTGTTGTAGACTGGTCGATATTATAACTACATCATCAAGGTATGTATAGACATTATCTATTCCTCTTAGGATATGGTCCATTAAGCGTTGAAAGGTGCTTGGGGCGTTTTTCAAGCCGAATGGCATTCTTAGGAATTCATAATGCCCTCTTTCAGTCGTAAATGCTGTTTTCTCTACGTCATTGGGGTGCATTTCGACCTGATGGTAACCGCTCGCTAAGTCAAGGGTGGTAAAGTATTGTGCACGACCTAGTCTATCTAGGATATCGTGGATGTTGGGCAAAGGATATTTGTCTTCTATTATACGCTCGTTTAAACGTCTATAATCAATTACTAGTCTCCATTTGACCTTACCAGATGCATCGGCCTTTTTAGGCACAATATGCACGGGACAAGACCACGGGGATATGCTCTCTCTAATAATACCTTGTTCTAATAGTTTATCTACTTGTTTGCGAATCTCGTTACGCTGGTGTGGGGCTTGCCGATAACTACGTACGAATATAGGGGTGTTGTCGGTAAGTCTAAGTTCATGTTTCACTGCATGTGTAAAGGTAAGTGGTATATTTTCTGAGTAGAATAAGTCCCTATACTGATAACACAGTCTAATAATTTCCCGCTTTTCCTCTTCGTTCATATGTTCGATACGTATTTTCTTAAGGTTCGCACAAAGTTCCTGATCTACATTATTAATCTGTATGTTATTTAATTTATGTTTATTTTCTGTTTCAGGTTGCCTGTATTCGTTCAGTGTAATTAGTGATTGGTTGGGTATATATTTCTTTTCATCGCTAAAGTTAATAATTGAAGTCTTAAATGAACCGTTAGTAACATTAATTATGGCTGCAGGGGAAAATAAACGGTCCGACCAATAAAAGTCATCATGAAGGTATTCACCGTCTGTATAGTGTGTTTTTACGGTGATAACCTTTTCGCATTGAGGTTCGACTTTAATCTTTTGTACAGGATAGCTAAAATAGATAGGTATGTCGGCATTAGATGTGCGTAAGATACTATTGTTAAGATCGATACTACACTGCAATAATTTTAACAGATCACATCCTATTAAGCCGGTGTATTTCGGATCTACATCGAATATAAGGAATTTATGCGTTAAGTTACAGTTGAATGTGGGTGGTAAGGGTAAGTACGCGACATGTTCGTGTCGGGATGTACCATGAGCTGTTACTACCTGAAACGGTTCTATTGATACGCAGTTTTCTAAAGTTGTGCCAAAAATAACATTGGATGCTATGGAGGATCTACTAGCGCCTGTATCTATTAAAAATTTTCCTCCAAATTCCGGTAGTATAATATACGGCAAATGGTCTACATATTGAAAATTTATTTTTACTACCTCTGGTTTCCTTGTTCCTCTCCCAAAATAAAATCCTGGTCATAACCTACCTGGGTATCGTCGTTACACGGCTCTGGTTCTGCTAGGTCGCCTTTATCCTGGTCATAATTATAATACTCACTTTGGTTGTATTGAGGTTGCGTTTGCTCTAAATGACTGGGCGTATAGAAGAGCTGCTCCTGAGTTGAAAATTGAGGTGGCGCCGGTTTGTTAACCGATCGCATTGTGACGTCAGATACACGTTGGGGTGGATTAACCTGCTGTTTAGGAATATTTTGCTGGTTTCTATAGTTGCCACTGTTGTTCCTAGACATATTTGACCTAAAATTACCTGATGCTGGTTTACTGTTCCAAGGTTGTCCGAACTGCGGATGCTGTTTAGGCATAATGTTGTTCTGTTGCGGAATAAAGTTACTCGAATCGAAACTAGTAGAGGGGTTATTAAATTGATGTGGCTTCGGAGTACTACTTAAAATATTACGAAATTGGCTATTATTGCTATCATTAAATTTTGGCAATTCCTTTGATCTAGCCTGTGAAATGGAAGGGGTGTTATACGAGGTTGTTCTATTATAAGCGAGTCTACTCTCCTCTTGTCTAGCGGCTATTATTGCTAATTCGAGAGTTTCTGGCCTAGCTATTCTTACGCATATAGAGATTTGGAAATCGAGTTGGTTGATATACTGCTCGATAGCCATTTTCTCATAATAAGCCTTATCAGTATGTTCGCCTATGGAATATAATATATCCAGGAGGTCTCGTAAACGTTTGCCAAACGTTTCCGCGTCCTCGTTACGTTGTTTCCGGGTGCGTGTGAGTTCCTGCATAACTTGTATCTCGTTACGCGGTTCCCTAAGTCGCCTAATCAAGGAGTATTTTATGGACTCCCAGCTACTCAAATCGTCATCGTACGCTATGGCGTCAATGGCTGTACCACATAACCTACTTTTAATTAAGCAAATTAATGCCGGATGTTTGCGATCTGCTACTTCTAGTAATCCTAGTAAATTCTCTACTTCTCGGATATAGTAGTTTAATCTTTTAGGGTTCCCGTCGTATTTGGGCATTAAATCTGTGAGTAGTTTAAAGTGAGCATTGTCGCAATCCTTTAGAGACATTCTCGCTAGATTCTTTAACTAAATTAAAAACAAAAGGGTGTAAAATTACACTAATGGAATGCGCCCGCACGCGAGTTTACGTTATTCTTAGTATTTTGCAAATTAGTAATAAGTATGGAATGCCTAATGCAATGCTAGCTTATAGACAGACACACACGATAGGAAATAGGATAAATTAATAGTAACACAGGAAATAGAGCAAGGAGCACTTGAGTGGTACGAGAGTACTTACCAGACCGCTCTCTGCATCGCCTGTGGAGTCTTGTCGGCAACGATGGCTTCTCTGTTTGTTCGGAGTCTTCGCCCGACCGCGCGTAGGTTCTTTCGGATCGCAAGGGTACGATTTAAGAACCGTCACAGCTTTTCTCAAAGAGATCTATTCGAGATAAGCGTGCCGCGATCCTACCGACTGCGCCAGTTAAGTTATCGCGGTCGGAATTTTAATTAAAAAATATTTATTTATAAAAATTACAATGTTATTTATTTAACAGCTAAAACAAGACTGACGACAATTAAAAAATAATTAAACAATAAATGATAGATTCAATGCATCGGCAATAATCGAAGTAGGCTGCAACGTCTGCAGAAAAGGTGTTGCTATGCCGTGGTAACTAGTGTCAATTTTTTATTTGTAATGTCAGGGAAAAAATACTAGTGTAATTGATAATTGCGATGCCATTTAGATTGACTTTCGCTTGGCTAGTCAATTTATATTAAAATACGTTCATGTATTTTCAATTAGACACATAGCTTAGTTGAGAGCAAAATCGACTACCTTATTGACAATTTAGAATTTACAACACACATATCTCACTTTTCAAAGTCACCTATTTGTTCATAGTCTATAATCATTAATTTACAGTAGTTAAGGATATCACGAGAATCACAATCATACCTAGAAGCCCTCCATTTAAAGAGGGATGAATTGGGTCAAACACATCTATATAGTACTAGCGGCCTAATCCAGATTCTCCTGGTACACATACAATTTGATGATCATTCATTCATCAAATCGATTATTATTTATGTTCCGCTCTTATTGGTCATAACATAATTTCATATAACCTTCTTCAATAAAAGAGCTAGCCAACACCAAAAGAAATTTTCAATCCGGACCTGAAATTCCTGAGATTAGCGCGTCCACAAAAATAAACAAACTGTTCAGCTTAATAGCATAGATTAATGCAGCAGAAATTACATTTTACAACACCACAATTCTAAAGGAAAACCGATAAAATTCATATAAAACACGAAGACAAGCGGAATGGACAATGTCGTTCAGATATGTCGTTTTTGTAGAATAGGGCTTTTGATGTCGTTTTTTAAACACGCATTATGCACCTACACGAACGAGAATATCTTTCACAATAAACATTACTCGTATGGTTTTGTTTCACCACCAACGACTAGCGTCGGGTAACAGAACACTTCGCTATTATTTTTTTATGGGCGAACATTGATATTTCGAATTTATGTGGGTGATATTTGTTAAGGGTTTAGTTTGGGAAGGAGAGTTATTTATATATGTAATGGAGAATATATGTACCGACATACACGAAACGTGATATTACTCGAAATGCAATATCTCAGAGATAGTTTATGTACGGATTATTATACGGATTAAGATTTAATGAGCTTTTAGACGTAATAAATAGAATGATTATAACAGTTTTATTTTGTATTCGAACGCCTAAAAATAAACCTTATAGGAAATTCATTTTTATAACTAACAAAACCTATTTAAGAATATACTCGTCTACTAAGCAAAACCTATTAGACAACCGTACTGAAACCAATTCTTCACAAATTCCATTTCTAACATCCAAACGCACAAATAAATAAATATTAGCTTAGCAATTCTCACAAAGCAAACAGTATACAAAGCACCTACAAATAACTGAATATTTATTAAAGTTTGTATTTATTTGCATTGCTGCGCGTGCGGCGATTGTGCGTCCATACGAAAGACATCAACGGGATGCGCCGGCGCGCTGAATCGCACGGAATTACAAAAGCAAATAAAACTAAATTATTCGCTTGAATCGTTTGAAAGTTTTATTCATATTGAAATTTAATATAATTTATAAGTATATATATTGATTTATTACTGGAGTTCTGAAACAATTGCGATCAGATTTATTGTAAAATCACATTGGTTTGATAATCTATGGCAACTTTCGTATTTTGTAGACTAACCTAAGCTATCAGTGTCGAAAAATTTTGAAAGCTAATGAAAATATTAGTTAACCCTAGTATTCCAACATTAGTATGATATAAACCCAACTCCTTAATTATATATATCACTGCGATTAGGAGATATACTTTTCAAAAATCCCGTCACAAAATTGAACTGGAGTAAGTATAACAAATCAACGGAAACAATTCATATTTTCTATCAATGAATAGCTAAAACGCGGCAATGCAATACGAATAAAATTACGTAACACATTATGATATAATTTCATAAAACAATTCCAACTTTCTCTACATTATCTTATTACTGGCAATAACTAATTCGACCATTGCTATTGCCAGTTACTTTGAGCCTATTTGGCACTTTACTATCAGCAAATGGAGGCAATAAATACCTACATAAACTCTTGCCTTTTTTCCAGAAAGAGTAGACAGAGGTGCCACCAGAACACCCACGTTTCGCCTTGTATGTTCCGTCCTGGGATGTTAATATTAGCCTATCGCCATATCAGGCAAAAATCCTGACTCCGGTCTGATCATGAATAGAAAAATCCAATATTACTTTGCTCGACTCGGGATTCGAACCCGAGACCTCCGCTTTGCAATCATTCCGTAGTACAACTGCACCACCGAGACTATCTGGGTAATAAATACTGAAAAGTAAAAACAAGAGTGGGACTAATACGTATGCATTGATGCGTCGGAGATATTGGGTATTGAAAGGGCCCTAAGCTTCTCAAATTGGCATCACGACACGCCATTAGGACAGTAAGTATCCGCTCCGTGTCGCCGGCCTAACGAGACCCGGTACTTAGGGGATATGGTCTAGGAGCTAGTGTTGAAATTGTTCGTATTATCGTAGAAAGTTTTTGAGTATACAATAGTCGCTTGATACGGGAATATTTCAGATTACCGGCCTTAAAAATTATAATAAATTCTTGTGGCATTAATATAAACCTAAAAAAATAATTTAGTAAAATAGTTTCTGTGCTGAGTATAAGCTGTTTATATAAATTAACTGAAGAAATAGTGGATCTAAATTACAAGCATAAAATATGTTTTAGAGTTAGATTTTCACATCTTCTGCTTTCATGGTTATTTAAATTGTTTATTATTTCAAAACAATTTAAAAATCAAACTGAATTCAATATACATACATACATTATACAATTTATCGCCACGATTATATCTTCGAAAGCACTCATCGGTCGAGAAGCAACAGGTACACCTGTACTACAGAATATATAAACTATGATATATGAAAGATGACTATTACAATATCTACGATAAATTCAATTGTGTTATGCCGAAATATTCATATCGAACCTGGGTGTTGTAAAACTGAAAATGTTGTATAATACGTGTGCATGTGTTTAGTATTTACTTAGGTCCCAGTCGAATACGCCAATCGTTATTTTAGAATTTTACTACGCAAGTCAATTTATGCGAGTTATGCAATTTGAACAAAACTCATATTATGGCATTCTAAGTTAAACAGGATTGTAGGTTCAACACACAACACTATTGTCGATAGTACTCGTATTATTGTCCTATCCCTATCTATTCTCGGACAAAAGGATCCCCTAAGATCCCTTGCTAATATTTCACAATTCGTATACCAACAACATCCACATGTCCAACTCCTAGACAAAACAATTGCGGTGATAAGTGAACAAAGATCGGCAGTTTAGATTGGTCGGGTGTCGGCCACGATCTCTCCAATCGGCTTTACGACGCACCGGCCGCGCATCCCGATCGGCTTATTGACTTTATTTGTCAACAGTATGGGTAAATATTTGGAGGCTGTTACACCGTTAGGCCGGGAGGTCTAGAGCTTTTTGTTATGAACTAGGAGCTTTTTGTACGAACTAAGTGGTTTTGCAATAAATAAGTGTCATTTTTTGTAAGTCAATTGTTAAAAATTTTCGAGAATATAACAAAATTAATAAATTTCAAAGAAATATGAATCCTTAGGAAGTAAAATGTATAATTTGTTTTTATATTCAAATTGAAAAGTGTAAACCTAACTTTTTTGAAATATTCTCTATTACTAATAAGGCCTAATTCTTGCCTTATTTTATTTAATGTGGCAAAATAGGACATAAACAATACATACATACATTCCGGTGTGCCGGCATCCGAAATTAAAATTTATGCTTTTAAACAAAATGCTGCCATAGCATTAAAGCCTAAATAACTTTAACAACAACCCACATCAAACCGCGTGCTTGTATCGTTATTAAATTAATTATCGCTACGAAAGTTCAGCAAAATAAAATAAAAAGGATTTGCAATCAAGTTAATTGAATGAACTTATACGCATTCTGCAATTCATTAAATTACATCATGCTTATACTTATATTACTTAATGGCTATATATTTATAGAACACGTTCTCGGAACGCTATAAAATATAATTATTGACTACTGGTCTATTTTTACTACGGTAATGTATTTTATTACAAAATCCAAATGGAGGTCACATCGTGCATCTATTACATATGAAAATAAGTTTAAGTATAACTAAAACACAAAGCTTCAAACATTATAAGGGTTCAAAAAAATTGCCGCCATTTTCCACTACGTTCCAAAAATCAACCCAAACTCAGCGCTTGCATGTCAGGATTGGGCGCTATCATAGAAATACTTCACACCACGTTATTACTCAAGCAAACTTCACAAACATTCCTATGTTTACATGATAACATTATGTCATTCAGTTGGAGATAAGAGCGTGACATGCGCAGTAACTGGCAACGAAACTTTAGGAACCAAAACACAACTTCAACAAGCGTATATAGGCGATAAATGTAGTATTTTAATTATACTATCACTCTTCAATAGGAAAAGTTATATAGGTTGGTATATAGGTGATAGGGACAGACGAATAAAATACTAACTACTTACTCTTATCACGGAACGAGACACTTAAGTTACATAAAGGGCGCGAGCGTCCACACCGCACTTTCCCCGCCCCCCCTCAAACTGTGAGTGCACTGAACGTCAAACACTTAGTCCACAGGTTGCGCGCGCCGGCGGTACGTCCACCGAGTTGGTGCGCCCGTGCCGTACTACAGCGGGCTACCGTGACAGGCCGGCCACTCCGACACCGCCCCGCGCCTCACACATCAAAACTTATTGCCCGTTTTATCGTATAGACGACTTTTTGTGTTAGACGTAAACCCTCAAAGTATTGGATACTTTCGTGATATACCTACGTATGTTTTTTACCTTTAGTAAGTGTAGAAAGTTCATCTTAAAGTTCGCATTTTATAGCCATCGAAGTGTATACTATCGTGGACGCGTAAAATTTTTGTTTACGAAATTTAGTAAGTTTGGGAAAATTCATCTGAGAGTAAGTTTGTAATAAAGTGAACAGTGATTTTAACTTGAAAGCTTTCTGTGAAGCCTTTGGGTTTACGGTAAAGCTTTACATCGCGTGTTACGCAGCGAACCCTAGTCTTGCTTGTGGTTATTATTAAACTTTGCTACTTTTCGGGGCCAGCGACTTATAAGCAACCCTCACTTTAATGTCATTAGGAGGCAATCTAAGGGCGTTTTACCCTATTAAAAAAATCGATAAAATGCGTAAAAAAGCAAACTCAGTGGGAATATAAATTAAGTGCCAAAAATCAGACGCAAATTTATTCAAGCGCAGCAAACATCACGTATCAAAAACATTTCGGGTCCGTGCACGCATTATTTACAAAGCAGCGCCGAAGGGCGACTACTCGACAATGGTTAATCAAAACGCCATATCTCATTCGGCGAGACCTTGCCGGCCCTACGTTATTTCGATTTCATTTGCGTTCTCGTGCGCGGGATTTTTTTTATCGTGTTGCGCCGCGCCCACGGGTCATGCCTCGATCCCGCGAAGCCTTTGTTATTCCAGGAGAAATATGAGCCAAGGCACCGTCGGATAAATGGGATTCTTTTCAATATTGAAATATCTCTAGGCGAAAATATTAATTCTACAGTGATTGATTGCAGCCGTAAATTTCCTGATACTATTTAGTTTTGTTTAATAATGATTAATACTATTATTGTTATAACGAGGATCCTTTCAATCGGTTTTTTGAATATCGAACATCGTTCATTGTTCATTCCGTTAGTCAGTTGTTTTTTTATTTTGGTAAACAAGTAAGGGAGTATGGGGCAGTTTTGTTTTCTTTTTAGTAAAAGTAATTACCAGTCACGAATCTAGTGGCCAGTGAGGCGAGAGTCGAGATTAATTGAATTCTTAGGTGTGAAGAGCCGAGCCCGTGGGGGAATGCTTTTTAGATATGCATGCTCCGAGTTATGAGTAACAGCGATGTTTTAGTATTAAATGTATTTAGTGTGATTGCATCTTGTTTTGATATTAGACTGTTTTGATTTTTATACAGTAATAAAATAAGAAATAATTTAAAATAGATTGTACTCGTATAAGAGTGGTATGCAAGTCCACATAATTATATAATTGACTGTCTTCGTTGTATTATTTTGACAGTCTAAAGCAGAGTGGATTGAGAAGTGGCTTATAAAACGAAAGACCGCGGGTTCAATCCTCGTAACGAGAAAAACATTTGTGAGACCTACAAATATTTATTCAATGACTAGATGAATCTCTCGGACTTCTGACACATGTGTCATAGGGCTTGGTATCTTGTTTATAGGGTATTTATATTTTTTTATGATTGTAAAGAGCTCTTAATAACCGATATATCATAGTGCAGCGGAAATCTTTGACTATGTAGTATTAAATATTATGGCTTTATCACGCCCATAGAAGAAGCGCAATGGTAATTATTTTATAACATTACTTATATAGAGTTGATGTGGCTGTTCTACTAAGCTTCATTTAATGAACAAAATATCTAATAGGATCCCACAATATGACTACCACACCCCTTGTACAGATAATTAATTAATATAAATAAGCTTTTAATTGTGTCACAAGTTCTTAAAAATTGACAACATGATGATAATGAATATTTCAAATCTATTTCTGTTGATAATATTGTAATTTTAAATATATTTTACAATCATATATGCAATGATGTATCTAAATCTAAAAATGGTTTTGTCAACAATATTTGATTTCCAAAATTCTTGGCCTCCTAATGCCATCAGTTTTTGAAATGACGCATAAATTTTTACTATTTTACTATACAAATTTTTGTTTTCATAGTTGACAAACTATCAATTTAAACAACTAACCGCACTTTATTCCTATCCATGCATAGAGTCCATTTATTAAGACTACTACATGACGATTTTATCCATTCATTATTACGAATATGAATATCACTGCCTACTTAATCTGGTTATAAAATTATTATACACTAATTCATTCTGCAACAATGCAATGCAAAAGTCATATTATAACGCTGATACTAACTCTCTCTCTCCCTTTTCAGCCACAGAAAGCCCACTGCTGAACATAGGCCTCACCCAAGGATCTCCACATTGACCTGTTGGAAGCGGCCTACATCCAGCGGCTTCCTGCAATCTTAACCAGGTCGTCCGTCCACCTTGTAGGCGGGCGTCCGACACTGCCCTTACCTGTACGTGGCCTCCACTCCAGAACCTTTCGCATTCTAATTACGTATAAAAACAGTCACAAAATAAATAATAAATAAGGAGAAAATAGAAAATCGCCGCCGCTTACCACTCGAACCAATCATATCGAGTTACTACTAAAAGGTCCATCACCACATTACAAGCACTACGCCCGCGCGATCGAACAACCGTAAACTATATACGACGTATAATTACGCATTGCCCTCAGATAATTAAGACGTCGAATCACGGCGACTGATAAAATCGGTTCGTTGTACTCTTATCACGACATCTCGCGGACTCCGTTTTTTCGCGTAATCACCGTGATCTGCCGTTTCGTGTTTTGTTCGGGCTTAAGGCGAGCCTTGCGTCCCTGTCATCGTACTATCGTATGCGAAATAATACCAGGAAATGACTAGATGTTTTAAATAAACATCATATTTAATATTGCCGAGGTCAATGGCTTGTGTGTACTACGGTCCAGACTATGGGATTTGTTTATTCTATTTTTGTCAGAGGAAACGTGAAATCAGAGTAACACTTCTGTAATTGAAATCTTAAATAACACCGACAACAACAAAGTTGTTTCAGGGGAAAAGTTAGAACTTTTATATATACTTATTTTTGCTCATATGTTTTTATCATTATTTAATTGTACGTTCTAAAAGCGAAAAAGCAACACTGTGCCTCCTGTAATCAGTTTTGCTTAAGATTTAAATAACACAAACCAACATATATTTTATTCTACAGACAAAGAACGTTAAATCATAAATTTGTTGTAGTATATTGTTTATTTAATAAGATCGTTGAATACCCAATAATCCTGTTTTTAAAACTCTGTTCATCCTCTATCCCTAAAATGCAACAATTCTCCAGATTGTTATTTCAATTGTGCAAAAAGAAATCTGCAGATACGATTTCTAGTGGAATTTTTCACTCAAAGTTAGATGAAGCCTTTAAACATTTCTCAGTTCTATGCTATTAAAAGCTTACGTATTTGAAACCACTGAGAGATCATGTCCATTTTTATTTTAAGTTAAACGAATGTCAGAACCAAGCATACAATGTAAATATGAAATAAAAAGTTTAAAAACCATCATTAAATTAATATGACTGCCTCGGTGGCGTAGGTGTACTACGGTACGATTGCAAAGCTGAGGTCTCGAGTTCGAATCCCGGGTTGGACAAAGTGATATTGGATTTTTCTATTCATTATCAGCCCGGAGTCAGGAATTTGTGCCCGATATGGCGATAGGCTCGCCCCCTATCTCATCGTGGGACGGAATATACAAGGCGAAACGTGGGTGTTCAGGTAGCACCTCTGCCTACCCCTTCTGGGAAAAAGGCGTGTGTTTATGCATGTATGTATGTATTAAATAAATATTTTCTTCAGATCTATCTATTAAGTTCAGCAAATACAATACAAGTATTTTTTGTTTATTTTTACATGTAATAAAATTCTCAGCCTGAAATGCGAAATGACTAATCTCGAATGCACTTACATTTGATATAATACATGTCTATTTTACGTTCTTTTGTCTTCCACCCACACATTCCGCGTACCCAATCTCCTTGAGTGCTTATGTCAAAGTACTGTTTTGATAAGATTTTACGAGCATATTTTGAATAAGTGATTATGCTGTTTTATTACACTTTTAACTGTTGCTGACACATTTGGATTCCCCAAAAGTTTTGACGGTTTTACATACTCACTCTGTACTTATTATATTTGTATGCATTTAAGAGGATACGTGTAGATATATTGTAAAAATATTTTTATGGAAGTGGTAGAGCCACGCTGTTGTCAGTCATGACTCAGCATGAATGGGCAGGCTCATCTTGGGCGGTTCCACTGTCTCACAGGAAATCGATGTGAAGCGACAGCTCAGTTGCCGCGTTTCGTTCGGTGAGTGAGATTGCTATCCAGCAATCTACAACCCCCGTTTCCTCTTCCCATCCTTTTTATTCCCGCTCCCTTCCCAATTGGGCCGGCAACTCATCCATGATCCAGCGTTGTGGATGTTAATGGGCGGCAGTAATCACTTATCATCAGATGACCTGTTTGCTCGTTTGTCGGACCTATGCAATAAAAAAAATATATACAAAAATGAATTCGTTCGTACCTTAAAAGGATAGCCTGAAGTGCCACTATTCAAATCCAAATTTTGTCGAACTTATGTCCATCCCGAAACATGATAGCTATCTATCACAACGCCGGGATCAAATTCAAAACATGGACAGCTTATAGGAGATTTTTCAAAAGGGTGAATTACTGGTGGTAGGTCTCTTATATGTGAGAGGCCGCCTGGGTAGGCACCACTCCATTGTCTACTTCTTTCGCCAAACAGCAGTGTAAACGCATTGTTGTGTTCCGGTTTGAAGGACAATGTAGCCAGCGTAACTACTGGACATAATGAGACTTAAAACCTTATGTCTCAGGATGGCGAGCGCAGTGAAATGCCAAGTATTGCTTTGAATTTCAATGTGTTGTTGGTTTTGCTATTGTCCATGAGCGGTCGTATCGCTTACCATCAGACGAATGGTATGCTCGTCTCGTCATTCATTGTAATAAAAAAATGAATTGTCCGAACAGGGAATGTAACACAGAACTTCACGATTCATAGCTGGATAAAGTATTCACCGGCAACAGATAAGCTTATTTTTCTACTTTTAGTCTATATGTTCATTTTATATGTATTTTATGTATAAGTTTAGTCGTAAGTCGGATAATACTTAGTTTCCTATAAGGAATAATTCCAGGCAGGCGGCCGCTCGTAAAATTATTATAAGCCAAATCCTTCGCAACAAGCATAATAATAATTTTATTATCATGCGTGTATTTACACGGCCCCACGCGAGTGTGAAATAAGAGCTAGTAAAAAGGTTTATAACAGAATAAAACTCAAAAAAAATAATCACGCGTATGGCATGTTTTTTTATCGCAATATTTTACTCCTGTTACAACATTCGTGTTATGTGTTGTTTGTAATAATATTGTTAACAAAATAATATTTTATTACTTTTAGATTAAGATGGGAAGATTACAGACCCCAAAGTAATAACGAAACATGATTTTCGAAGCGCCATACAAGTACCTAGAGTTCAATATGGGAATCGAACTCATGACCATGTTGTTCACAGCCCGTACTTGCCGCGAGGCCAAACAATGTACTAAACAATAAAATTCGCAAAGATTCAAATCAATTCTAGATACCTTTCGCTTCACGGCAGTTGAAAGTAGCGTATTGGTGCATAAAATCAGTGGCTTCACACCTCATTACGATGACGGAAAGCGTGTAAGTCAAATGTCGGGCCGCGCTAGACACATGCGTCAGCCGCCTTGTGAAATCCTAAGCGATTTGCGCTTTATTAAAACTTTGCGCCTGACGGTCAATCTTAGAACGTGGCGGAAGGCGCGCTGAATCTTAATCATTTTAATTAATTTCAATGTGGTATGGTATTCAATGTAATGGTGGTATTCTGTTGGTATACAGACCAGACGCGACTACCAATGTGATCATAGTGGCCAAGGGTTCAAATCCTAGGGCATGACTCCGGCTTTTCGGAGTCATGTGTGTATTAATAGAGAATCACCTCGCGCTATAAAGGTGAAGGAAAGCATCGTGAGGAAACCTGCATACCATAGTGGTTTAAAATAATTTCTATGGTATGTAGAGTCTGCCAACCCGCATTAGGCCAGCGTATTGGACTATAATACGGCTTAACCACTCTATGTCTCACTCTATGCCAGCCTCAATCTCAAATTAATTAAAATTAGTTTATTTTCTATAAATTTTATATTCAATTAGTTGTAATTCTTGTTTTCTTTCCATTCTATAAACTGAGTACAAGTTTTTCAGGAAATATAATTTAAAAGAATTGAAAAATGTCACATGGATGAAATATTTTTTTAATTTTTTGCATTAAATATTACGGTAATTTTCTGTTTTGATTGCAGTGTCATGAGCCATTACAGATATTTAAAATGTATAACTAAATATAATGTGTATAAATCTTGCTATATAGAAAGGAGGAACTGCAATAGATCGGACCAACATAATTTTTAAGTATTTATGTGCTGTTGTAAATTCGTGTCAGCTCTAGTATAAATCTTAACGGTTTCTTTGTTTGTGTTCATGTAATTATTTATATGTATCATTATTTTTTGACCAATAAATAAAAAACAATGTGTCGTCACTCATTACTCTATTTGGATGACAAATACCATCAGGTGCAGCGTGGTATCTCTCTCTCTCCCTTTTCAGCCACAGGAAGTCCACTGCTGAATATAGGCCTCCCCCAAGTATCTCCACATTGACCTGTTGGAAGCGGTCCAGCCGCTGTGTTAGTATAACAAAGGTCAATAAACTTCCCCAGTTCTTTGATATGCTCAGTATTTATAAAGTGTATAATATACCAGAGATAGCACTTATGAAAACGTTGGCAATAACATTTGTCATAGATGATAGACCCTAATGAAATTGGCTATCTTGCGCGTGCTAGAAAATGCCTAGGGGATATATCTAGTAGTAAATCAAACCAGCCTTTATTGAACATTCAATTCATAACGTCATTTTATACTACTACCGATTGAGAAGTTGGTATTCTGCGTTGAAGATTGCCGGTTCAATACCCGCAAGAATAAAAATGAATTTACAATATTTTTTGTTTGTACAATATGTAGCATAATATGTGAATCTTGGTACACTGAAAGAAAAAATATTTTAAAAAATAATGATGACAAATGTAATGACGAAATGTAAACTTTTTAAAATAAATTATTGTTATTGTCGTGGAACTTAATTAGTAAGTTTAGGTAATCAAATAACATACATTTTCTCCTTCATCATCATCACTAATAGATAACTAGTACTTTACACGACATTCGATTTAATTCCGCAGCTACCTATTGAAAACGGTCATAACACTGTAATCTCCAGCCATCTTTAAGTAATCTGTAATTTAAACATCGAATGCTACGAAGACCCATGCATGGCTTCTACACAAGAACCTTTTCTAACCACAATAGTTCGTATTTGTCTCAGACAATGCACATCAAATCCATATTCAAATAAAATTAACTTTCAATAAAAAAAAATAACACCATAATAACAACATTATTATAACGTCACGATTCACTTCATAAACAATAAATTAATCCAGTAACCCTGATACAAATAAATTCCCACGCGAATTCATAAGCACGGGGCAGCTCAACAGTTTTATTATTGCCGATTGGCTATCGGCATGCGCACGATACTACGGATTTATCGCGAGGACCCATATAGACACCATAAAATAATGTATAATCTTTCTGTTGTTATAACGCTTACAAAACATAAAACTGAGGTAGGTTACTTCTCACAAATATCTTTGACTGTATTATGAGCGAAAAAATAAAAATTGTTATTTAGTGAAATATTAAATTTAATTACATTAATTGAATACACCCAATAGTCATATACATAATACGGTATCAGGCCATATACGTCCCACTGCAGGGCACGGGCCTCCTCTACAATCGAGAGCACGATTGAGAGTGGTTAGGCTATAAAGTCCACCACGCTGGCCTAGTGCGGGTTGGCGGACTTGTATATGTACAAGTATGTGGTATGCCGCATACATAGTCCTGACCCCAAATTAAGATCGAGTCTTGTGTCGTGGGTATGAAAACCAACGACATACTTCTTGGTCTCACAAACACCCAGACCCGAAACAAATACTTCAATACACGAACATTCGTCACGGCGCGGGGATCGAACCCGTGGACTCTTGTTTCATAGTCGGTGTCTAGCAAACTGCGCCTAGGAGACTGTAAAAAAATTATATATAAATTCTGATACAAATACAGTTCCCACGCGATTATTCAACTAAGTGGACTCAACACAACGGTTTTATTATTACCGATTGGCTATCACTTATCGCGAGGACCCACATAGAATCCTCTATAAAACACCCTTATACACCCTTTATGTTAGTGTAGATAATGCGGAGACAGGTTACTCGTTACTTGAGTGGCGGGGCTAATCTGGCGAGAGATTTGACTGTATTACCCACGTCGACGGACAATGTACGCCTAAATTGTCAGAACAGTATAAAATCATCCTAACATCTACATGAACTATGGGACTGATGTTTATTTTTTATGATATTTTATCGTTTAATAACGGCTTTATAAAGGAAACAACACTTGATTAGTTTCCTCGTATGAAAATTATGTTTTCCTTTTAAAGGTAGTTTCTACAAAGTGATTTTTTATTACGACCGTGAATTAAAATAAGAAAATGATCACTATCATAATACTATCCGCAAAATCCCTAAATAATCATTTCATTAAATAAAAATATATCGTACGTACAAACTACCGATCAAAATAACCCGTCTATAGTAAAACATCAGTGCACACAACAATAAAACATAATGTTCCCACTCTGACCACTTCTGACCATATTTTATGACTCGGATGTGATCTCTATGACTTTTTAACGCTGTTGATTTTTTTTGGATTTGAATTTTTATGGTTTTCTAATAGCGAGCATCCTTGTATAGCTGTTGGAATTTCGAGCCAGTGCTATAGAGATTTTAAAGCGCTTTAAAATTGACGTTTAATTTACAGTATGTGATTTGTTTTTTTTTTAATAAAAATCATGTTAATAATGTATTTATTCGCATAAACTGTTGTTTTGTTGTAAATATGAGTGTATTGGTCTTAATCCGAAGGAGATACCACGCTATATCGAGTTTATCAGACATTTCGAGAGGTTTTTTGGACCCAGACTCTTAACCAACTCCGCCATTGAACTATATTAAAAATATACGGATAAGATTACAAAAACGATATTATAAAATATTTTGTCACACAATAATTTGGAAGTACTCAAAAAAACAATTTCAGAAATACAGCTTATAAATCCCTAGAAAGCGCTGCATCGCTGAACGACAAAGGACCGCACCCTAAACTTTTTCGACGCCCAAACCGAAGTGGAATCCATTAAGATAGGTCAAACGATACGATTCCGGAATCCACGGTGCCTCAGTTCTCACTTAAATGTACGCGTATTATTTAACAAATGGAAGTCGATGACGCTGGGCCGAGTCACTTACAACATTTATTTTATTTTGTGTTCAATAAAATTAACATCAAGTATCGGTTTTAAATATAGCATAAAATAAAATATTTGTTGGACAGTATGGTTCCACACATTAATGGTGAGAATAAATGTTCACGAAATTTTCTATGGCATGTGAAGTCTAAAATATTCAAAACTGGAAAGAATGGCGTGATCAAGACACGGCCTATACCCAACAGTGGGTTGATACTTGATGAAAAGAAGAAAAAGAATGTGATGTCCGAACATCCGCACTACGACGGCTAACATTCACTCGTATACTCTTAACCATAATACGGTAGTCATATTTCGCAGGTGTCAAAGCCTCCCCTAGGCTTTTTAGGCCACACATGCATTTGTCTCAGTGCGGCAATCGCACCCGCGGCTTCTCATTTCATAACCGGCTTATTGACCAACTGAGCGACAGAAATAGTTTTTAATAAAATAACAAAAGCTTTACTCACAATGCTTAGAAAAATGACGCACTATATTTGACTGAATATTGCATAAACTAAAATATTATATAAGTATTTTTTACTAAAATATAATATTGTCTGCTCTAAAATAACAAATGTGTATGCATAAATAATTAAATACGAGTATAATATAACTGACGAATTACTTTTACTCGATTAAAAGTCTATTTAGATTATTTTCCTGAACATTTTACACTTTCTTTCCTCATTTCTTATTTCCATTCCATGGCTGTTTGAAAGGAATTTCTGCGAGTGATAGGGCCTCCATTCTTTCTGTTTTCATTTTATTTTGTAACTTTATTATCAATATAAAAAAAGTTAAAAATAACATAGTTTACAAATAACCTAACAATTTTGTATACTTTAATTTTTATTGAATAAAATGTTTATGATATTAAATTTAAATGAAATAAAATTAAGATTGATGTTCCAATGGAACATATTAAATAGGCAATCATACACGCACATACTAACACAAGTAAAAGATTACGAACTAATAAATCAACATTAAATTGAATTAAATTAAAATACTCGTAATTACAATTGCAGTCAAATTGCAACTGAATTAGCAAAATCAGATATTCTCAAACCATTATCGGCAATGAACTTGATAGCTACCTTTGGGCTGCAATGTGAATTCTCTCAGCTATTTATGTGTTAACGTCTTTTATGCCTTAAATGTAAGATAAGATCTCCTTTATCGCCGATTCGGTTTATGGTCTATCAGAATCGACTATGATTATACGTAAGTACTATATATGTTACGAAATTGTAGATGATTTGACCAATAAAGATGTTTTTGAACTGTTGGGTATATTTATTTTTTATTTATTATTATTATTTTAAAAACTAATTTTGACAGCCTCCGTAGCGCAGTCGCTTACAAACCGTCTGTAAAATGATAGGCTGCGGTTTCGACCTCCGACTTAATACAAATATTAGTATGATTTATAGTTATTTTTTTCGGGTGTGGGTGTTTGTGAGTCCGAAAAATCCCTTGTAGTTTCTGATACCAACGATGCCAGACTTGTAATTTGATTAACTGTTGGGTGTAATTATTTATTTTCTACTCGTTTAATCCTTATCCTTCCTCCCTTCTTTCTATTAATTCTATCTTCTATCCTCTATTTTCAAAAGCCTAAAACGAACGATACCAAAAATATCCTAGGAGCTTATAAAAGGTAGTTGTTAGTTCCCGTCAAATGGCTGTTTTTTTTTTCAGTCCTTTTGTACAAAAAAAATATTTTTGATGTTTCGCAGTTGAAATCATTTAATCCAACTATAAATCAGGACGGCTTTGATTGAGATTGATTGGGTAGATTCGAAAGCGGCTCACTTCGTAGTGCATACAATTTGGAATCCATACTTCAATCAAGCCAATTGATGGGAACATATTTGATGCAAAATTTGGGCGATAGCGGTTGGAGATAAAATAAATAATCGTAATACAACATACAGACACACACATACTCCTGATTCATTAATATACAAGTATCGCCTTATGGATAAAAGAAACTAAAAATTACATTTCAGCCTCAATAAACATAGACTTAAAGCAAATATTTGTCTCGGTGCGGAAACCGAAAGTAGTTGGTGACCGAAAGATGGTGCGGTCTCATAATATTTTTACAGCAAGCTGCAGGAATATAATTTTAAATCAGGCGTTTTACCCAGTAGTAAGTATTCAGCACCACTTGAAGTTGTCCTATTAGAGCTACCACCTAATGACACAACTTAAAAACTGTCTTATGCGTTCACCTTTGAGAATAAAAGGAGATAACGCACTTCGATGTCTAATGTCTAATCACGCAATAATGTCACTGGCTAAACCAAAAGAAATTAAGACTACGTGAATACACTGGCATATACCAAAGAAGAACTCAGCACCTGAACAATCGAGAATGCCCACCGTTAATTTCACTTGCACATCTTTGTTGAATACATACATACATACATAAATACACGCCTTTTTCCCAGAAGGGGTAGGCAGAGGTGCTACCAGAACACCCACGTTTCGCCTTGTATATTCCGTCCCACGATGTGATAGGGGGCGAGCCTATCGCCATATCGGGCACAAATTCCTGACTCCGGGCTGATAATGAATAGAAAAATCCAATATCACTTTGCCCGACCCGGGATTCGAACCCGAGACCTCAGCTTTGCAATCATACTGTAGTACCACTACGCCACCGAGGCAGTCTTTGTTGAATACGCTGCATAAAACTGTTACTTCAAGACTCAAGTAATTCTGTCACTTCAAGAAAACCTGTTACATGAAGTTCTGGTCAGATCTGATTTACTACAGCATCACATGCAAATTTCCTCACGATATTCTTCCTCGCACGCAGATCCGACATTGCTCTGACATTTGACCCGAGCTTATAAAAGTCACGACGTCCGCGTCGGCGCCTCTAACTGCAGGTTTTTCTAAAACTGCGTGCTTTATGTAACTTGTCGCTATCGAAATATCAAATCAGCGGGCCTCTTCAAACGATACCGACTCTGTAAAACTGAATTTGACAAAAGGACACGGGTATTGCGGCTAGCTAAAAGCAATTGTGTGCTAGATATTTCCTTGTTGGTATATTTTTGAGTTTCGTAGGTCTAGGTTAAATAGGCAAGTATTATTCACAAAAGACACCGCGGATACTAAAACATGATGCTATAGAGTAAATTACGGCTGGCGGTCTGTCATAAGCGCTTCATAGCATCGTCGTCGAAACATCAATTATTTCTATGAAACCAGCGACTCAGGTCATTGTGGATATCGTTGGAGGAGGTCTATGTTAAGCAGTGGACTGCCTATGGCTGAAGAGAATAAAAAAACAGTACATCAAAGAGTCTTGGCGAGTTTCAGCATAGGTAGGTACATCATAAATTCTTTGGGTGCCACTTTTGATCCTGGCTGATATGTTGCTATGGATGTCCCACCATAATCGATCCTTGTCGTAATTCGGCATAAAAACACTACAATGACCTCATAGTCGAATATCTTTTCGTTTCATAACTTGCATTGAGTCAGCATGATAAACTTAAGGCCCAGAATATACATACATATACATGTATGTACATCATATACCTATATATACCTAACATGCTTTGAATAATTGTAAGCATAATGTTAATGATGCATAATAAATAAAATGCCCCGTTGTATTCTATCTATTCTCATCTACGGTCCTATAACTGCATATAATACGATGCTTGAACGTTTTAACAACTCCTGTTTCATTTCATAAACAACATTTATCACCACTAAAAAATCTTAATAACACGACAAACATTGTCAACAATTACTCGGCGAAGAGTACCGTTTTAACATTTTAACTCGCTTTAAAAATAACTTGCATTAACACATGATCCCACTGGGTTCAGGTAAACCACTTCAGTGTAATAGGAAGCGAGTTTTAAATTTATTACGCACTTTGTAAACGTACTTAGGACGTCTTAAGCTATAATTTCCACTTAAAGTCGTGTTTGTAACTTTAGATGTGATGTGATAGGCTAGTCATAAACACTATGACTCGGAGATCGCATTTTTCTAAATAATGGTGTGATTAACTGACTTTATGAACTCCACCGTAAGTGTAATGCAATCTGATAAGATATTCATCGCCAAAAAATTTATATCTTCGGATTGTCTCTAAATTTTTATATTCGACACTCTCCATGACGTAGTTGGTTAGACGCCGGCTGTAAGGCAAGAGGCTGCGGCTTCGATCCCCGCACCGATACAAATATTTGTGTGAACCACAAGTATTTGTTTCAGGTCTGGGTGTTTGTGAGACCGAAAGTCTCTCGTAGTTTCTGAGATCGACTCAAGACTCGATCTAAGTGTGGGGTCAGGACTGTGTATGTGACTGTTGAATGTATTTATTATTATTATTTATTTTATTTGCACGACATAGTGGCCATAATTCACCTGATAGTAAGTTCACAGCAGTCCAACAGCATTCGCAAACCTCTGATGGTTATCAATTGCCTCGCTCCGCAGGTGGACAAAAACATCGTACTACAAGCAATCTCTATCTCATCTGACGAAACGAAACGCAACAAAAAATATACGCATGTCTACAATATACATTATTAATCCACTACTAAACTTCCACAAAATCTAAAGCGTTATAAACCGATATAAATTCAACATTCCACAGCGTGTTTCAAAGTACAATACCACTCAATACACAATTGTCCGGTCGTGGCAATATCTTAATTTGCGGTCGGAAGATGCGGCTAACCGCTCGGCAGAATTACAATTATATTAAACGCGAGCAAATTGTATTGGCGATGTTAACTCTATTGCAAGTCGGTGTTTATTGGACTGCAGTGTATTGCACGTAGGAAAATATGTGTGTTTGGTATTTATTTTTGTTATTTTTACTCGGCATTTTAATAAAAAAAATATTTTAAAATATGAATACATACATAAACTCACGCCTGTGTCCCATTGGGGTAGGCTAAGATTATTGTGCGCCAAGTGCTACGGTCCATACATCTTTTGCCTCATCGACACATTATATATACCCTCCAATGAGTCTATTTACATTGTTAATATTAATTATTGGTAATTCAATTGAAACGCTGAGAGAAAACATCGTGAGTCAGCGTTGTGGATTATATGGCCTAACCCCTCTCAATCGTACACCCAATTGGGACATATAATATAGGCTGTTACAGTTAAAGATAGATACAGAAATCAATTATCAAGTATTCTATTATTATTTCTATTCTCCACTTCATTTTATCTCGAATAAGTAATAAAAGTATTCAATGAGACAGTTCCATATCGGCTCAACTCTCGACCAATACAAATGATGTGATATGAACAATGATGGACTTAGTAATTCGGGATACGCAATATGGAACGGATACGGAATACACCCAACAATCACAAATCTAAGATTCCACACTAAGATCGAGTCTTATGTCGTGGGTATTAAGAACTACGAGATACTTTCGGTCTCTAAAACACCCAGATCCGAAGCAAATTATTATGATTCAATATATATTTTTAAATGTTATAAATAGGTGGTGGGATAACTAAAATTTATTTAATTATCCCACCTCGCCCAAGATCACCACGCCAATCTACTTTTAAGAGCAGAGAGCATCGAACTTTGAACCGACAGTCTTAGACGCTAGTTACTTAATAGGCGAGCAGTCCCTGGACAGTACTTAGGTTCCATGTCCGTTTTATCTCGAGAGAATAGTTGCTTTACAAATGTGAGGAGTCACGCAAAGGAAACGGCAGTAGCATTGTCGACGTGGATATATTTGTAATGAAATAAACTATTAGGTGAGTTAATAGCTGCGTTTTGAACGGCTTTTTAATTCAATTTGAGCAAAAAAGACAAAACATTTTATAATTAAAATAGGTTTTAAAACTGTCTATGAATAAGAAGGAAGAAAAGACGTTTGACCGTGTTGAGATTTTCTTATAGGAGTTTGGGATATGATATTTTTGTCCTGCGTTTTAGATTAGGCTACGTTTTTATCAGAATTTGGGATATAACTTTGAGTCGCCTGTTTGATAGATTTTATGCATATTGATTTTCAGAAAATAAATAAATAATTATCAAACCTAGGAATCAAGTAATGGATTATGTTGCTATAGGTTATAGTGCAGACATTAGTGCAGTCAATTAATATCTAGCGAGCGATAGCCCAGTTGGATCAGTGAACCGGTTTGACAAATCAGAGGCCGGAAGTTCGAGCCCAAAGCATGCACTTCTGTTTTAAATTAATGCCACAGCAACCAGAATCACCTTTGAATATCCTTTGGTAAAAAATCAAATCCATCGCCATTCCATTCCGGTGTGCGCTGGCCCTTAAAATAATAAAATAATAATGTTGCTTCTAAGGGCGAGACCACGTGAATTTATTCTTCTCACACCATTAATATTGCAACAAAACTATGTTTACATATTTTAGCGTATATATTATATAACATTGATATTATAATTAATATTTTGTAGTTTGTTTTTGTACTTATTTGAAAGAACAATTTAATTTATGTACCATTTAGCAAAGTATAATAATCAATATTGAAAGAATCATGACGTGAAAATACTTAGAAACCTATTACTCAAATAACTGGCATAGAAGCGTATAAAATTAAGTAAAGAGATTCAATTTAATGATATCCGTTATAATTTCATATTTGCAGTCCGTATCTTGTTAGTTAGGAAACAGTATTAGCGAGCTATAAATACATTCTTAAAACAAGTACTGGTTGAGATTTTTTCATATCGCGGAACAAAAGATTTAATTTAATGATATCTCTAAGGCATTGTAATGGATAAGTTAATATAAATAAGGGTAGCTTTGCAACCAAATTAATTGTTCTTATTCATTTTGTATTCAATTCTAAGCCTCTTTTCGTGAGGAAAGATCCGACCTAACAGTGGCTAGACTGCTGACAATACGCGAAATAAATTATATAAATTAATGAAAGTACAATTTTGTATGTAACCATAGTGTTCATGATCAAGACAATAGTCTTCTTACCTCATAGCTTGGGCATTACTCAAACGTACAAGTAAACTAATAATTTTCTATCACTGGAATGACAATATAAGCTAAAAAAGGTATTAACTATTAATTATTACACTTCTTTATATTAAAAAAAACCATTGATAATTGTATATTATTCTCGAGATATGTGCAAACAAACATGATCGTCGAACAATTTTTTTTTTCTAATATTTATTACGCGCGTATCATAACATTATAACAATGACTCAGAAGAACAGATACAGTTACCCAACCAAATAAATGTAACTCTATCCATATAAATAGGCAAATCACGCAAAAGGCACGTATTTGAATATAATGTATTGAATATCCGGCAAGCAGACATCGGTTCGACAGGACCGCTATTCCGTACTACAACGAAGTCGAAGCATAGTTGACACCGGCCACAATGAGATCGGTTTATAGCCGTGAACGAAATGCGACAATACCGGGATAATTTTTGTGAATTGTTTTGTATTGTTATAGGGTTTTTAGTATGTAAATAATAAGGTATTTATCCCACTAGTCTGAGTCAATCATCGTGGCTATCTATATAATCGAAGTGACAAAGTTCTAATACTCAAAAGTACTAGCATCACAGAATTTTGCCCTTAAATACCTTAGAGCGATTTATGTATCTTAAGTATTGTCCAGATATTCTCTGAATAGTACGTGTGTACTTAAATTAATAGACACTACCATTTCTAAGGTGACTTTACATTCCGATTTTATTTTTATTCTGTCCCGGCACAGTGACTACCTTGCACCTGATGGTAAATGCTAATGCCGTCCAGACAGAGTATCGAATGGCTTCAGATGGCAGTCTCATACCATTTGATACAATCATGCCCAGAAGCACCCAGGATTATAGGAAGGAGGAAACACATGTGATTGCAAACCGCTCCACAGCTTGACTGTGCGGCAGAAAGAAGTATTGGAGAACTTTTTGATTCGCGCCGAGATGGATTGATATATGATTAAAATAACTGGTGAATTTATCAGAGAAGACACAAATCCAATCCAAAAATAACGAGCCCTCATCGCAACAATAATATACAGGGCATTGCCAGTATCAATAATTTAACTTAGATTCACATCGACAATATATTTACCACTAGACAAATAAGCATCAAACAAAAAATATTCCATACAAAACTCGACTTAAATCTAAAACCTACGGACAAGTTACTTTTACACGGCATTCCCTATATGTAACCATACGATCGATAAAGCGGAATCGAGTGAGCCTTTCTTGTTAGGAACAAAAACTGGCCAATGGATCACCCGTTAAACTTATAAGCCATGAAAGTGCTCTCTGGACGTCGATTTATAACTAGGAGTCCCTAAAGGCCTTTAATAATTCAGTCGCCTGATTTTCACTGAATTATTTAAGGCTATTGTATATTCATTTTATGTATCAAATCGTAAATTAAGATAATTGTCAAGAATTGTTGGGGGATAATAATAATTAGAAATGTTATTGCGCAGCGGCGGGAATCAAAATAAAAAAAAAATAGTAATATTTTCCCACGAGACAATATTTAAGACAAATGAATGTTTGCGGAAAACAACGTAATCACTTACAAATATTAAACTTTGATTGACTTATTTTGTATTGGTTCGATATGGCAACAACATAATATTATAACACGAACAATAATCTTGAAATAATATTATTAATTGTACAGTACGTGCGTTCAGAAGTTCGTGGTGGCCTGTTGGTAAGCGGACCAGATGCCGCTGCCAACATGTTCACGGTGGTCGCAGGTTCTAATCCCAGGGCACAGACTCTGACTTTTCGGAGTCATGTGGGTATTGATAGTCAATTACCACGCACAATAACGGTGAAAGAAAATATTGTGAGGAAAGCTGCATGCCATAGCGATTTGCAAGAATTTCTATGGTATGTAAAGTCCGCCAATCCGCACTAAGCCAGTATGGTGGACTATATGATCTCTTCATGGTACTCTCGATTGTAGAAGAGGCTCGTGCCCTTTAGTGGGGCGTACCTGGATTAATACAGTAATATTCATTATAACCTTATTCAACCTCAGTGCCACTGCTGTTGTGCTGTTGCATAAACGATGTTTTAAACTTCATCATAAATTAAACATCAAAGACAGACTTGATTTACATCCAACACTTCACCAAAATAATGTCTTAAACATGACTTGTGGCAAAGGTGGCAAATCAGTATGCAAACCTCTATAAAGCCCCATTTACACGGAGAGAGTTTCTCATTTCGAATATACGATTAACGTAAGGATATAAAAACGTTGCACCGTGTAAACATTTGTCAGAACACGTTAATGTATGGCGGTTATATCATGCGATACTGGCATACGATTCTCGCCGCGAGAAACTCACTCCGTGTAAATGAGGCTTAAGTTTGTTAGACGAGTACACAGTCTTTGTTGAGGCCACTGAGATATTACTAATGAAGTAAATTTATCTTACGGTGCATAATTAACGATTTATGTATGCTCCTTTACACATTGTGGCTTTTGCGCGTGGAAATCAAATAAAACGAGATATTCGAATGAGGTATGTTCTGTGGTCTTTCTGTATGATTCCGATAGACGAAGGAAATTTTAACATTAAAAATTGTGATTAAAAAAATTTTAAAATTGGGATTTGTTTATTAAAGTGCTGAAGGTATAAAATAGTAAGAAATAAAACGAATTTATAACAGCAAATAGAACATAGAAATTAGGTGCCACATCAAAAAGAACAAAAAATGTTTTTGTTAAATTAACCCAGTGGAGGTATTCTGTACTTTTAATTCACTTCCATAGAAAATTGATTAGTTTAAAATGTGTCTTCTATAATTTGCACTAAGCCTAATTTATTACTAATAAAATAAATATCCTCTCCTTAGCAGACAAATCAAGGAATGTCGACATAGAAAGAAACTTAATGCGCGTACTACACATAAACTAAACGCTCAACGCTTATTATAAAGATAAAATTACTCAATGAATGCTATCTTAAATTTAAAAAATCTACGCCGACGTCTGGGAATATGTAAAGGGAAGCCGCTGTTTATCTTTTTCTGCACCATTCAGCCACTTCACGCATTCTCGCTGATTTTAAACGGTTCTTATGCGATCATTAGATATAATTCTTTTGACATTACCATCGCACATGTCATTGAAGCGATCCGTTCTAATGGACGTCGTCATTGTTCTGTATGAGAAAATCTTTTAACTCATGTTTTTGCTGTAATTCTGTTTTTGTAGGTTCGATGATCAGTAGCTCAGTAGGTACGACAAATATTCCTAATGCTACTGCCCTGAATGATGTCTCCTCGTATCTAGGGCTGAAAGTCAGGTTTAATGGCAAAAATGGTGAGCCCATGCCTTGTAGAGTATTTGATTTATTTATACTCTTTATTGTACATATCAAGTTAGATAGGCATTAGAATAACAAATCAAAAATTAAAAGGGTAAAATAGTCAAAGCGATATATTGACCATATCGCATTTTAAAATTTGACTACATATGCGCTTCCAAATTTTCACAGTAAAAAAAAAAAACATTAATTTACATGCATATTGGGTTTTTCCAGCGCAGTAGTGCGGATACTAGACTTGAAGAGATAAGCATGGTGCAAGATATACTATTGAAAAGTATTCCACAAAAAATGTGGAAGACCGAATTCAACTCCAATGACCGCTAACAAAAATGCTTCCGTGTTGTTCCATTCAAAGGGTACAATCTTGAAGGAACGACTAAACAAATACTTGAACAAAACGAAAAATATCTCTGAATACGAATACAGTTTCGCACAATATTTCTGTTTCATATTGCATTCTCTATTTACTTAGACAACAGAGGTCAGCTCTTTACTCCGTCCTCAAGAGTCGTGGTATGTCCGCCCGTTTGTTGATATTCGTGCAATCGTTTTATATTTTTGTACCCGACTGCTGAGCAATCTCTCCCGCAACTCCATTGTCACAACATCCAATCACAACACAAACAAATACGACCTTTCGCTCTTCAACAATGCGAGGCAATTTTGCATAAATTCGCAGTGGAGTTAGGCTATTTGAAATGATTTAAGGTTTTTGGTTCCATCGCGTTCCCGACTCGCCGTGGGCGGTGAAGTACTGGACGTACAATATGAAATGTACTCATAGTATTTGAGTTAGTGTGGCCCTAACTCGCGGAGAGAATAGCGGTACATTACCCTATGTCATATTCCTGTTACCTGTGCAATTAGTAATTTGCCTTTCGTGGGAATCTTCGCTACTGAAAGCCCGATTGTATTCGCTGTTCATAAATTTTGATTTGAGTATTGTCGACTTAAATTTGCGTAATTTATTCATCATACTAATCGGGGATGTTTATGTTTAAATGTGTCCTTAGAAATGGCATAGTACTTAGCTTGTTGAGTAACTAAAATTCAAATGAGAAATGTTGATTCAAGAGGTTAAATTATAAATATGCCAAAGGTTCTGTATCTTAAAAGAGATAAACAGACATCCATTGCATCTTCATTCTTCTGTGGACCATCGATGGTCCTATCTATGTTGGGACAGTAGGCGAATGCTAACAAATATTCATTGCTTGAAATCATTCGGAAAATATTCTTGGTAATTTAAACGCTGGTATTCCATATGAGACTTTACCTTGATACCTATAATAGTTAAGATGGAACAATGTTATTTCTGTAGATACATTAAAACTATTCGTAGAACATAATTCTTTATTCCTCAAAAATAAAAAAAAAGATATCGAAAGCAGAATCGCCGCAAGAGAAATAATAAAAATCATAGGAAACTTTATTAATTTGTCGTCATGAAAACCAGGTCAATATACTATCTCGAGTACATAATTGAGACACAAGGTTCGCAGTCGAACCCGCGCCTAACCTTCAACTTAAGAGCCCTTGGAAAGGTCAATCGAAATACGTTGAATTTTCTGAGTCATCTCCGCGTTAGTGGTTGGATATTTTGCATTCCTTCCTTCAATTATTTCTATTTTATGGTCCGTTTTGTTGTTGAGTATAAATAATGTGTCTTTTTGTAGAGTTTTTGATTTCTTGATACGGATGTTCTTAAATGCAGCATTTGTCTAATTTCTAATTGGACGATCACTGGACTGGATCGAGTTCTAGTTAGCTAAACTGTTACTTCAAAGCTAGTCTATACCGGGCTTAATTATTGGGGTTAGAACATGTGTAATGATTATACTTAACTAATGCTTGAAGTAATTGTGACGAAAAATAATTTCTTAAAATATTTTCTAACGTATATGATGTTTGACTGTTTGCACTAAGCCAGCGTGGTCATCTAATCATCAAATGGTTCGATTTACAGGTAGACGATTCCAAAATCATCAAACACATTATTCTGCAAAACAAGTTATCATTACGACGACCAAACCCCACCTGATTGAGGGATAAAATAGTCAAAAAGGGTACATTAAAAATAATACCAAATATTCCTTTCAACACGCATTCCTTTGTAAGGTACTTTCCAAATGCCAACAAAACCTGGTCTCCCTGGCATGTCAGGAGAACTGATGTTGTCAATTTGTTTTTAAAGTACACGTATTATGCACGCAGACTCATTCTCGCGCTATTTCCTACTTTATCTTGGGAACAATATTGTGAAATTACGATAAATATTCCACTTTTAGCCATCTCTTAGCCATGTTCGTTGTCTTCGATTGTTTAGTCTTAGAAACATGAATTAATCATCATTTCATTTTAATTAGGACTAAATGTTCAATATCTGCCTGATCATTGCTTTAAAATACCCTGTTATATTGAGAGGGAATATGTCAAAAGTGCAACGTTATTCCGCTTTAAATTTCACGAAAAATCGGGTCTTATTCACATATTGATGTACCTTCGCATATAGATTTATAACTTAGCATATAGATTTATAATACTTGGTTGGAGGTCAGGTACTGACAAGCACTGCGTCGGACGTCCGCCCACAAATAAGAGAGACGACCTAGTAAAGGTTGTAGGCCGCTTCCGGTCGTTTCGGAATTTCTTGGGGAAGGCATATGGTCAACAATGCATCAATTATGGCTCAAGATAATGATTTTATATTTAATGATCTATTTCTTTAACAGCGGAAGATCGGTAAACGACCAAGCCGTTCACCCCATGGTAAGACACGACGGTCAACACTCACAACGCCTGGACACTAGTGGATATATTGCCAAATTTTCGAAAGGAAGATGAAGAACTACCGATAGTTAGGAGAAGGGAAGTGACAGTATATCTCTTTTACGAATATTCCTCTGATCAAACTCAACACCACAACACTCACCGTTGTTTCTATCCAAAAATTTCTTGTTCCTCAGGAAGCGTCCAATGATATCTCCAGTGTGACGTAATCGTTTACGGTTTCACAACATTTGCAATAACTCAGTCATCATGTTTTATCTTCAGGAAGTCCACTCCTAAATATAGGTTTCTGCCAATTAGTTCTCCATAGCAACTGATAGGAAGCATGCATCCATACAAAATATATTTCCACGGAAGCCACACAATACAACACCGTGTCAGATACAATAAATCTCAGTAATACTTCTTTCAAGACAATGGCCCGTTAAAATGATCTCATGCGCCCATTAGTCCGTGTTGTCATCAGATATGCAAACTGGTAGATCTGTTATACAATCACGAACGACATTGCGAGAAAGGTTTCATTTGTTAGATAAACTTGAGAAAGTTAATTGCTTTATCGTTGTTGATTGTGTTATCAAATGAAATCATGAGTATTAATTACTGTAATTAGTACAATTGTTTGTAATATTTTATTAGATGGACTCTGACGATACGTTAGAAATGGACACCAGGGCGAAGCATGAACTCAGTCTCGTGTTTATTATAATGAAAACATCGGTCGCATTTAGTGTATCGTCAAAATATTTATTATGCTAAATTCTAAGCAATTTCCGTATAATATTATATCCTTCCAAATATAGTAAAATGTATATAAAACTCGTTTATACAAGGAACATAGCTAACTCAGATCAGAGTTGGTTATCTGTTATTCTAAATATTCTCCTCTGAACAGATTTTAACGGAACAAGCGCTCGTCACGTACACTTTTTACAACCTTGGCAAAGATAAAATAGTGGCGAATTTCACAAAAATGTTTTGTATAAATCGTCCAAATTTCTTTTAATAAAAACACAAATTCGTCTACTTTCCTAGAAAGTATCACGACCAGTGTTCATCCACAAAGTATATGGATTTTGTAGGATATCATCGACAACTTAAATATTATTTATACATAACATAAACACACGCCTTTTTCCCAGAAGGGGTAGGCAGGGGTGCTACCAGAACACCCACGTTTCGCCTTGTATATTCTGTCCCACGATGTGATAGGGGGCGAGCCTATCGCCATATAGGTCACAAATTCCTGACTCCGGGCTGATAATGAATAGAAAAATCCAATATCACTTTGCCCGACCCGGGATTCGAACCCGAGACCTCAGCTTTGCAATCATACCGTAGTACTACTACGCCACCGAGGCAGTCATAAACATTATTTATAGACAGATTTATATCTAAGTATCCAAGATCATTAAACCCCAACGTAGTATTAATAACAAACAATATATATTAGCACGCTTAAGAAAACGAACCACCATTCACCACAACATAATCCCCAGGTTTCAGTTGTGTCATTTCATGACATCAGACCTAAATTCGTGTCATAAAGTTCATAGGTAGCTTGAATGATATTCTAAATAGCTATTACTTCACATATTCTGTGATACAGTATTACCATGCACATCAAACCAGTCCATTCATGCTATAGTCTAAACTGCCCACAGCAACACTCTGCCTCTATTAAACACCCAGCTGCATGCAACAAAGTCGCTTATGACAACATATTCCCAGCTAAATGTTGTAGTTCATCGACGTTTTACATTGAACACGATGGGCAAGTAATCACAGAATATTAACTTGCATATCTGCAGAAGCCGGTTCAACGTGACTTGTGGAAACAAGAAAGAGAGGGAGAAAGGTTGAGTCATGCTATGTGGTTTCAGCCTCCAGGTTATTCACCAAGCTAAAAGTGCAGACAAACTGCCAATGCTAGAACTCGATCATTATTTATTTGTAGTACTCTAAGTCCCACTGCTGGACAAAGGCCTCCCTCCTTTCCTTCCATTGGTCACAGTCGGATACTACTTGCCGCCAGTTCGGAAATATGATTCGAGTTCGTCCCACCATCGAAGGACTTACCATGTTTTAAAATTACTTTTGTAAGGGCTAACTGACAACAAAAGTCCTTACAAATTCCTAGCTAAAATTGTAAATCGACGTTTTCCATCGAACATGACGCGCCAGTAATCACAAAGTATAAACGCGATCTCCGTCAGCAAGCTACGACAAGCGTCGACGGAGATGAGAAAGACAAAGACAGGGCATGGGTCATGTTAAGAGTTTACAGTCTCCAGAAATCTGATTTACCTACCCAGAAGTCCAAGCAATCAACCACTGCCTTTTGCGATCAGTAGGCTCCACCAGTGATGAGGCCTTACCAAGTTTTAAAATTAATATTGTTAGGTCGGACTTATAACAAAAGTTCTTACAAAACCCTAGCTAAACGTTGTCCATCGACGTTTTCCATCGAGCATGACGAGCCAGTAATCACAGAGTATAAACACGAGTATCTACGTCAGCAGGGTCAAGCGTGTGCCCGCGGAGACACTACGATTGCCGGCAAAAAGCGCACAACGAATGTAAACACGATGGGCAAACAAGCTGGATGATATTGAAATCGGGTGGGTATTTGTGGTGCGTTCGATATTTCTACTATTTTGTCCGTGGAAAAATAACTCAATATTATAGCAGAAATATATTTTTGAGTAGAATATAGAAATAACAATTAGTGTTAAGAAAGATTACAGTTTACCAGTATCAAAATATATAACACATTCATTGTTATTGCTGTTTGACTGCCGCGTTTTGTACCTTTGGTGAGATTACTAAAAATTCTTCCACCTCCTATCTTTCCTTTTCAATGGTAAGCTACGAACCAAATACTTCAAGAGTTGTAGATTATCCATGATTATAGATTTCCGTATAATTATTATAGTATAATTATATTATATTATAGTATAATTATTACACAACAAAAAATCTCACACAAAAACTCACGAGTCGCGACAAACATCGAAACCAAGCTAGACCCCCGCCCTAGGCTCTTGCCAGCTCACGTCCATCACTCCCGGCGCCCAAGTCACCGATAACAAACAAACTAATGCCATTGAAACGACAACACCCACTCCGTACCACATCTCTCCCTATTTGGATCCGTTTCACCCACAATCACTCCCTGCGATATTGAGCCGATTCCGCAATTCCAGATTACGACATCTGACCATTTCACCGCTTTTGTTTCGTGGACTTATTGGGCGGTAATGCCTGTTTTGTATAGCCCATATTAGAATGTAACCTTTAACAGAATTGGGGCTTGCTGTTCAGTTTGTAAGCTTGTTTTTAACACTGTAATGTGACGGTGGTGTAATTCTAAATTGGAACTGCAGTTTACGGTTAGTAATATAGGGCTTAATAGCTTAGCAAAAAAATCATAACTACAGAATTTCGGGTTGTTATTTATAGTCAACTAGATAATGTTTCTAATTTTGTTCATAGAAGGAATTCTGTTGTTAGAAATCGTATTGCTAGTTAGGAAATTATGGCTCCTTATCTGTTCAATGGTTTAAATAAAATGTTCTAACTCTAATCCACACTAAACCAGTAGACTGGGAGTAATAACTACAAAGAATAAAAAAGCAGAAGTCTTTTCCTCAGCAGTGGATTCAATATCTGTTGATATAGTTATATAACATACCTACAATATTCAACTAACACGATAACTGACAGTCATGCTCATCAATCCAACCAATAAAATAAAAATTCCCAACTTTAATACGAGACATCCGAGTTCATTACCAGCACCACAAAAAACCGTTTAATTTAAAACACATTTATCTCATTTTACATTTAAATAAGACAGCTTAAACATAACATACAAATCTGAACGTTAAGACGACCCTTAATTTACTCACGAAGGCAAAAAAACAAGTCAGACTATAGCAAGGATGTTATTAAAACAAGTTCTTAAGTAATGGATTCCCCACGTCATCGTCACTGCTTGTCAGCTCTCTGACATCGTCCCGTGCCACAGAAATCACAATTTGTTCGCCCAGTCTAATATCAACTTTAACTGGATACATTCAAGGTGTAAATTCAATTGGATATGTCATTTATACTCTGAGAGCACTGGAATGAATGCCGCATTTGCTCTGGATACTTATTATTTGTATATGGAAGAGATGTCGTCACTATGTCTGTATATGATGCTTGCGGTTGCATAAAATATGTCGCCGTCATTTTTGATAAACAGGGTTTATTATCAAAAGCCCAATTAGTACTTAGTAGTGTTATAGTATTTTTATAACACGTTTTATTATTTCTCTTTTGTTAAACTGTAATTTTAACAATTAGGCTAATGAATTTTATGCTCTTAGTATTTTCATATTATGTTAATTTGATCTCATAGTACCTACACATTACATTTTTCAAAGCGTGTTAAATATAAAACCTTAAATGAGGTTTTCGGCTATAAAACATATTTTGTTAAATAAGTAAAACATATTGTGACCCAGAGCGGGTGATGTAACCTGCGTTTCCTCGTTACAGAACCCGCATCTATTCCACTCTCATAATTACTATTATTGCTTTATATTACATTACTGCTTTATATTACACGAGTAATTTGTTCATAGTACAAACATGTGTACGTCTTAATAACCCCACTTAACTTGTTGGATCAAGTTGGACGAGCCTACATCGATCAAGTGGACCTTGCATGTAAACACCAATACAAATTAGCAAATAAATTAGAATGAGAAAAAGACTCCTTCATATCGATAACTGGTATTTAGTCCGTAATTAATCGGTAATTGACTACAATAAAACTTCAGTTTAACAGAAATATTATATACTCTACAAATACTGGATACTAAGAGATACAAACACAAAAATGTAGGACCATTCCAACCAATGTGATTTATAAAAGAACCACAAGTCCACTAAAACAACATAACACAAACTCTAACACCTCTTTGTATTCAATTCTTTAAAACATTTCAGCGGCAACGTCGGCGATAATACCAAAGGCCTTGAAACCAGATAGAATATTTAAAGCGAACTAAAACGATTCAATAAAATAATCTTTGTTTTTCATAGACGTAGGTACTATGGGCACGACTTTATTTTCATGTATGTTACAGAAAAGACTCGGTACGTCGTTTAAATATTGAACGCTTTTATAAAAAAAAATGCAAGCAGGCTATGACATTATTTCACAGCTTTTTTTTCAAATTTTCTTATTCGCAATAGGTTATTTCGCAAAACCATCTATTTTTTTTACTACCTGCAACACACACGCCATCTGCAAGTATCTGACTTGATGCGTGCACGTATTATGCAGTTCGGCACATTTATGCAATAGCGAACAGCGTTTGTGAATGACTACTTTAATAATTGTTCTATAAAGGATTTCTGCTGTGTAATATTGATCGTTGAATAGCATTAGGTGCGTTGGTTTGTGGTGGATTACGTTGGAGGGTGTCTTTACAAGTAATATGTATTGAATTTATGTCACGTCATGTTTGGTTAAGAAGTGAGGTAAGCAAGAATGAGACTGTATCATATAATCATGTCTTTTTCTACTATATTAATACATTCTGGGAGATATGAATGCAATAGATACCTGTCGAGCTACTTAAAATAGAAATGCTGGGAATGCCATAGAGGTAGGCAAAATCTACGATTCTAATACATTCCTTTTGCCTCTTTTACTTTCACCTTTTCAGGATCGAACAAAGACAAACTAAATAACGCGTCCACGATACCCAAACCCACGGCTAAATTTAAGAAAACTCTCACTTAACCAATAAAGCGATACAAGTACATATTAATACTGAAAGGTATATTCGAAAATATTAACATTCGAAAAATTTTGACTGCCTCGGCGGCGTAGTAGTACTACGGTACGATTGCAAAGCTGAGGTCTCGGGTTCGAATCCCGGGTCGGGCAAAGTGATATTGGAATTTTCTATTCATTATCAGCCCGGAGTTAGGAATTTGTGCCCGATATTGCGATCGGCTCGCCCCCTATCACATCGTGGGACGGAATATACAAGGCGAAACGTGGGTGTTCTGGTAGCACCTCAGCCTACCCCTTCTGGGAAAAAGGCGTGTGTTTATGTATCTATGTAGGTACATTCGAAAAGACGAATTCCCCGCCAAATGACGTGTTTAACAAAGCAATTGCATTAGACAATAGAGATAGAGATCTTCAGTACGATAGCGACGCAGTTGATACGCTAATAACGATCGCAATACAAACATTAAACCTTCAAGTGCCCGTAGGAAGGGCTCGCTTCAACCAGGCTCGGAATTAGGCATTGCAGTTAGTTTTATTCTTTGTTTTAGAAGGATGACTGTTTTTTTCTTGTTGGATGTGGAAGCTTTATAGTTAGGTGTTATTATATCATACGTTTTCTAAAACCATAAACCACGTTACGTACTCGCTCTCAGTGTTTACAAAAGTGCAAAAAGACTATAGATCTTGATATACAGTGTTCTTGGCTAATCAGAATAGATGAACGAAGAAAATGGGAAGATAAAGAAAACGGGCTGTTAGGCATCTATTGATCTTATTGGTAATACGTAATGCGATAGCAACAATCCATTAGGTTTCATAGATTCCGTGTTTATGAGTAAGAGCCGTGAGGGCTTAAATTTTAAGACCAGCTAGAATGTGGCTCTACTGCTTCAAAATCTTATCACTAAGCCCATGGTCCCATTTAATCTAGGATCAAATATAGAAACACATAATACCAATACTGTACTGTATCAGCACAGATTCGTCCCACTGTAGGACACGAGCCTCCACTACAATTGAAAGTACGATTGAGAGTGGTTAGGCCATATAGTCCACCATGCTGGCCTAGTACACGTTGGCGGACTTTACATACCATAGAAATTCTTGCAAATCGCTATGGTATACAGGTTTCCTCACGATGTTTTCCTTCACCGCTATAGCGCGTGGTGATTGACTATCAGTACAAACATGACTCCGAGAAGTCAGATGTATGCCCTCGGATTTGAAACCGCGACCACCGTGAACATGTTGGCAGCCGCGTCTACTCCGTTTACCAACAGGCCATCACGCACTTAATAAATAATACCGATAAAAATGCAATAAAAATAGATAATGCCAATAAAAATGCAATAATAGCGATGCCTAAACTCCGAGCCTGCATCACGCCGGGGCGTTTTTCGTGCGGGTCTGGAACGATTTCCTTATTGCACCGGATCGGTTCCCAGAGGTCGTTCCGCTAGGAGCCTCGGCGCACGCAACCCCATTACAATCCTGCATACTTTGTGTATACACTGGCTATCTGAATATTCACCTATACGTGGATCACGATGTCCAGTTTTCTTTTGGTTTTGTTGTTCTTTTTTAGAACGATTGGCAACTCCGCTAATCGGTCACGCACAAAGTCTGTACTAAGTCGATCCCCTTAGCTAGTTTCCTGCGTAGTTTCGGTTTCAAACTATAGTAGATGTATATTATGGTCTAAAATTACTGGTTCTAAGTTTGTTGCATGTTAAACTTTCTTTATAAAGCCGCAAGTGGTCCAAGTGAAATCTTAGACAATGTATATATTTTTATACTCACTGACAACAAATCTCGTGAAATTTTACACGGATTCTATATATACTTCGTACTGGGAATACGAGTATATCCGCATAATTAAGAAAGCATAATAATTGAGTACATTTTAAAACATATTTTTGAAATGCAACAGTATAGTATTAAAGAGTATTATTTGTTGGAGATTCTAATAAATTAAAGAAAAGTATATTAAGAACTGCGAAAATGTATATTTTGTAGATTTCCATTTATATATCATTTTAATCGTGCATAAAATTTGCTATTAGATATAAGATGTCTTAGATACGATAAATGTTCTTAAAAATGAAATATCACAGTCCGACTAATCTGACCTTGGTTGGATCACCAGAGTACACGACAGACGTAATCAAAGCAGGGACATCGTTACAGAAGCTAAAAGCGGATGTTTACCGATCAGTTAGCTCACTAATTACCGGCTTAATTGCACAGACCAGACTGCGAGACTCTCGCTTTCAACCCGTCCACACACCGCCGACAAATGAATGTAGGCACCTGGTTGACACGTGGCGTAGGGCTGCCTGGGCAGTCAGCTCCTTGATATTGCTTTTCGTTTAGTGATGGCAAATGTCATAGGTGAAAAGAGCGTATTGTGAGTGGTTGACGATAGTACCAAAATTATAAGTTTTGGACCGTAATTCTGAAATTAAATCGTATGTCAAGAGAAAGTTAATAAATAAAATGTAATGTTAATATTTAGGTTAAGTGTATTAGATCTCTTTAAATGTCATATATTTTTGATCTCATCTATGTCTAGTTATAATTAGTATTATTGTACAAATTTACTTTTTGCCAATAAATACTAATTATTTTTATTATTAAGTAGCACCTTAAATTTGTGCAGGTTATCTTACAAGTCTAATTATGTGCTTAGTTTTTTTTTTGTTGTTGTTAAGACTATCAGTAACGTTAAATAAATAATTTGAATGTAGTTAGAGACAGCATTCTTCACCTATACACACTGGCAAAAGTGCAATAAAACATTATTGAGAATTAATTTCTTTTGTTGCTAATAGAGCGTCCAAAATAACATAATATCAAATAGTAATAAAACACCATTTTCAGTTTAAATTTTAAATAAACAGCAAAGAGAATTAATGGAAAGGTAATTAAAACAGCTCCCGCACAAATCTGACTAAATGAAGTTGACAGACTTACTCCGGCTACTGATAAATAAACTTTAATTTGCTATAAATGTAGAGGTTTCGAACAAAACTTTGCCTTTCGGCTACTTATCCCTGAAGAAGCAAAAACTACTTCTTGTAAGTTCGTGAATAAGTTTCTTGTTTAAGAGTTCGTCAAAAGTTCAATTTTTGTTGTGAACTGCGGATTCACACGATTACCACAAGATTAAGTTTTGTATTAATTTCTAAACTTAGTGGATCATGTTTGAATAGTCTTTTTTTTGGTTTTTTCCTTACCTAGTTTCAATATTTTATCTCTCATATGTTAAAATGGAATACCCTATTTTCCGCAAAACACGTGATGATCTTTGGAAATGACCCTTTGTCATGTAAACAAGGTCATTAAAGCGCAATAACTAAATATAATGCAGATAACACAAACCGCTAACATACGGGTATTGTATTGTATTGTATCAGCCCATATACGACCCACTGCAGGGCACGGGCCTCCTCTACAATCGAGAGTACAATTAAGAGTGGTTAGGCCATATAGTCCACCACGCTGGCCTAATGCGGGTTGGCGGACTTTTACATACCATAGAAATTTATACAAATCGCTATGGTTTGCAGGTTTCCTCACGATGTTTTCCTTCACCGTTATAGTGCGTGGTGATTGACTATCAATACACACATGACTCCGAAAAGTCAGAGGTGTGCCCTGGGATTTGAACCCGCGACCACCGTGAACATGTAGGCAGCCGCGTCTGGTCCGTTTACCAACAGGCCACCACGCACTTAACATACGGGTATCCTTATGTTTTTTTTTCGAAAACATTTTCATATTGCCGCCTGTTAATTATTCGCGTTTTATATATCTGCGTATATTCGCGTGTCACAAGAAATCACATTAGTAACTATAAATCGTGCGTGGCGGCCTGTTCATGTTCACGGTCAAACATGTTCACGGTGGTCACGGGTTCAAATCCCAGGGTCACACCTCGGGCTTTTCGAAATCATGTATGTATTGATAGATGTGATAGTGCGTGGTGGCCTCGTGGTATCAGACCAGACTCTGCTGCCTACATGTTCACGGTGGTCGCCGGTTCAAATCCCAGGGCACACCTCTGACTTTTCGGAGTTATGTGTGTATTGATAGTCAATCACCACGCACTTTAACGGTGAAGGAAAACATCGTGAGGAAACCTGCATACCATAGCGATTTTAAAGAATTTCTACGGTATGTAAGTCCGCCAACCCGCACTAGGCCAGCGTGGTGGACTATATGGCCTAACCACTCTCAATCGTACTCTCGATTGTAGAGGAGGCCCGTGCCCTGCAGTGAGTCGTATATGGGCTGATACAACAACAACAACAACAATTGATAGTCAATCAACAAATACTGCAACGGTGAAGGAAAACATCATGAGGAAACCTACATACCATAGCGATTTGCAAGAGTTTCTATGGTATGTAAAGTCCAGTAACCCGCACTAGGTCAGCGTGGTGGACTATAATGCCTAACCACTTTCAATCGTACTCTCGATTGTAGAGGAGGCTCGTCCCCTGCAGTCGGACATATCTGGGCTGATATAGATTACAGAACTTTACATCCATTATTATAGATTTGAATACAAACATACATAAACTCACGCCTTTTCACAGAAGGGGTAGGCACAGGTGCAACCAGGACACCCATGTTTCGCCTTGTAGTTTCCATCACATGATGTGATAAGAGGAGATGTGAATACTACAGCACTAAGATCTTTGCTAGATCTGAGTCGCTTGTTTAACTATATTTGATGATTTCTATTCTTCATCAGTAAGATCTCCGCATGATCCGTCAACCCTACAAACCTCAAGTTAGCTGGCCACGTCAGTCACCGCTCCATCGTAATTGGCGTCAAGCTGTTACTGCACTGCTCTGCCCTATAAGGCGATTACCAAAGGAATTCACGGCAACCGGTAATTTGCTAAGAAAACCACTAATAAGGTATTAATTGACGAGTCAAAAAATTCATCTGGTACCAAAAGTTTTGTAGCAATGCTTTGATCGACACCGAACTATTAGTGATTAACCTCATGGCAATATTAATTGCTATCCGTTATGGTATTATTTGCGCTAAACACTTAAACAGGTAAGATAGTGAAAGATTTACACTCCATTGACTCTACGTTGGAAAGCGGGTGTTTGTTGTAACACTAATTAACTACTTTCTTAAGGTGTTTTATGATGTGAATTTGTACACAGGAATCGCGGTTGTAACACACAATGTACGCATCAACGAAATTGTACTGTACTATATCAGCCCAGTGCGTCGCAGTGCAGGGCACGAGTCTCCTCTGCAATCGAACGTACGATTGAGAGGAGCTAGGCCATATAGTCCATCACGCTGGCCTAGTGAGGGTTGGCGGACTTTGACATACTTTCCATAGAAATTATTACAAATCGCTATGGTATGCAGGTTTCCTTACGATGTTATCCTTCCCCGTTATAGTGCTTGTTAAGTGACTATCAATACACACCTGAATCCGAAAAGTCAGAGGTGTGCCCTAGGATTGGAACCCGCGGCCTCTTTGAACGTGTTGGCAGTCGCGTGTGGTCCGTTTGCCAACAAGACGTCACGCACTCAACGAGATTAACGTTATCAATTCTATTATCAACTAGTTTGGATGTATGCTAATTTTAAGCAGTTCATAATAATATGAACTGCTTAAAATAATTTTCATTTAGTTTAAAAAAAATAAAAAAAAAGTTATAAAAATCGGGAAGTTAAAAAAAAAAAAATTCCAAACAAATTCGCGATAAAATCTGTAAATATTCGTTTTATTTCAATATGTAACATTCGCGTAAATCTAAGAAACCATTATTTATTTAGTTTTTTTGTATATTAATTTGGATATTCGCCCAGTCCTCAGTTGTACCAAAATATGTTAAGATACATTCAGTTCTCACAAATAAATCACACAATGTCTGACATTACATTCCCAAGACATTAGAGTTCCGTGTTTCCCTCGCCATAAGGACACGATGACACAGATAGATATATGAAAGTAGTTCAAAAACTGCACTCCCTTGTGTGTCAGCGTAACATAACATGTCACACTGAACTATTGCAAAGTGAAAACAAATTATTCCCATGAGCCAAAGATACAGTTTCTCAAGAATATACCGAAATATTTTGTTTTGTTTTGAGTAGGGTTAATTAGTATATTGTTCTAGATGAGAGGTGATTCATAAAGGGAGGTTAGACCTTAGCTCGCCACGCTGGTTTAATGCGTGTTGGCGAGTCGCCATATCCTCGTTTGTTGGTCAGCAGGGTGTACCGCGAGCAGGTGAGGTTGGCTTGGGTCCAGAGAGACGTTGAGCTCGCCGAGGACAGGGACAAGTGGAATAATAAAGGGGAGGCCTTTGCCCAACAGTAGGACAGAATATAAGCTAAAAAAATATGAGAAGTAGAGTACCGTCCATGTTGAGTATCAATAGAGGAAGAATATAATTGTTTCTCTCATTTATTTTGACATGTTAATACCGGCAGATTGGTTAAGATGTTGAATCTTCTTATTAGAAGAAGAAGACGGCGCGCAGGGTGTAAAATAACATCCCCGATACAGGCGTTTTTGATCCACAAAAAAATTGTTTGAAATCTAAATCTTGTAAGACCGAAAAGTTTCTCGAAGTTTCTAATACCCACAGTACAGAACATGCGTTTAACTGTGGGGTCAGGACTATATATGTATGTACTCGTAATAGACTAGTTAATACTAAATTATTCTTGATTGATAGTAGTATGTATAGGTCAATGTTTACGATAGAGCGCTTTCAATTTCCTCACAATTCCAGACGACCGATTGTTGCAAAACATGATTTTCTACTCTGTTACTCAAAACTACGTGATTAAAACGGGCTCGTTAAAATGAGCGGGCACAGACAATGTGTACCTTACTATTAGCTTACTTCCTTCATTTTAAACACAGGGTATACAGTTTGTACTTAATTTGTAGAGCAATTTCGTGCGTGCCTTTAATTCACTTTTTGAACTGAAATGCCTATAGATTATGAAATATCCTTCTTTCTCTTTCAATATAGATCTATTTGTAAATGGCCAACGCACTTAGAAATTTCCTTCCTCGCCATATCTATCTAAACATCGGCAGTTGGCACCGACTAATACAGCTTCAATTTCTCGTGGTGAACCTTACTGGCCAAAACCGTTTTCATATTAAAAAACTATGCGCTTCACTTGCCAATTCATTGGCAATTGTATGGATAAGCAACAATAAATTAATAATCTTAGGAAGATAGTTTTTGTCATAGATCTGGTGTCTTATACTTAGTCTTAAACTTATGCAACCTTATCAGTTAACAGTCAACTTAGTTTCCTAGATCTTATAAAGGTTTATGAAACTATTCTTGTTCCAACTAAAGCCACATTCATCTAACGAGTTTCCCCATTAAGTAGGGCCGCCATCTCAATGAAACAACTGCAGACTGAAACACTTTCTGTTATTTTCTCGCTAATTACTAAAGGCCACGTACTGTTATAACTAGAGCAGGTACCATCGTGAAAGTAGTGTGGACGCCCCTTAATCAAACGGAATAGTGATAGGCCATTTGCATTCAAATTGAAAAGTTACGTATTAATTGAAGACGTCTATAATTATCACCTCATTGATCTAGTTGTAAAGTACGTTTGAATCCCGAACAGGTAATCTAAATTAATGCATATTTTAATTAGAAAACATATTAGCTATTTGGATATTTGAAAATATATTCTTTATAGAATTATCTGCGATAAACATAATCATACCCTAATCGATAACTATAGAATCTATAGATTGATCCCAAAAATGTGGGTGTCTTGTAAATCTTTGAACTGATTGGTCTATTGTCGGGATCAATCCTTAGATAACGATCAAAATATTTTATAAACAAACATTCAAAGACAAATGATTTTGGACGGTATTAAAAAAGTTATTCTCGTTCTTTATAAATTGGAACAAGCATGAGGGGTAAAATTATACATGGTAGAGCTACTCTGTTGTCAGTCATGACTCTGCATGTGTGGGCAGGCTCGTCCGGGCTAGTACCACTCCCTCATAGGAGATCGACGTGAAGTGACATCTTTGCTGTCGCGTTTCGGTCGGTGAGTTAGATTGCCGAATGCCCAATATTCTTTTCCTCTTCCCATCCTTTTTCCTTCCCGCTCCCTTCAAGATTTGATGAGCCGGCAACAAATCTGTGATCCAAGCTTTATTACGGCAGTGATTACTTACATCAGGTAACCTGATTACCGGACCTATTCTTTAAAAAAAAGACCGTTAAAAATTTACTTTTAAAACTATTTGATTTTGACTACGATTCACCAAATCTATTTACCCTGTCAAGAAAGAAATCCATTATTCTGAAAAAGAAAGTGATAATTGTCATTCAAGTTTTCACTAGAGTTACTATAACTTTCTTCATAAACATATTTTATTGAACACGTTGCATGGAGTGTTCTACTTGAAATTAGATTCGAGTCACGACATCCCGATATTATACAATGTTTTCACACTTCTGTATTAACCATGGTTCATAAAGTACCGCTCGTTACTTTGGCCGATTTAACAGTAAACTAACTATCAAAGATGATTGTTTTTGTAAAAAATCACAGTGAGAAAACGAGGATTATTTTTCCATGAACGGCAACAATTAAGTTAACTATATTTTTATAATTTAAGATCAAACTTCCTTTTTCAGCTTTTTCTATCATACTTTAAGCACAAATAACATGCTGTTAATTTGAATGTAAATGATCACTGACACCTATAAAACTTGGACTAAGAGCATTGCTAGAAGTATAAGAATAATGCAAGGAGTAGCAGAAAAAAAGTTGATTATTTCGCTTTTAATCGTTTTACTGATTCACGAAACCCAACACAGAGGTTTTTAATTTAATAATAATAATTATGTAAAATCGTGGACGTTGGGCAACAAACTGCCAAATTAAAGTGGGACTGGGCAGGTCATGTCTGTCGTATGTTAGGCGAGCTGTGGGATAGGACTGCTACTGTATGGACTCTACAAAATTTGAAAAGGCCTCGAGATAGACTGCGCAGAAAGTGGAGAAATTACTTAGACCATTTTGATACCTACCTGGTGAAAGGAAGCCTTGGATAGAGAAGGGTGGAAGAAGGAAAGGGAGGCCTTTGCCCTACAGTGGAACAGTATAAGCTAAGAAAAAAAAAGTTAAGCTACATTATCTTAGACAATAAGATCTTAGAGTATTATGTTCTCAATTCGTAAACCCACCAGTAAAAAAATCAACACAAGTTATTACGATTTTTTTTAAAATACCTAACTGCATCTTCGAATGCATTCAAAAACTAGTAACTGTATAACACATACTGTTATTTCCGTAAACACAAATTACCAGTCTAGAACATTTAGTGAAATCTAATTTGAATATAAAAATGTCGTTCGTGCATCAAAACAGAAAATACCTGTTTCATGTATTGGAAAAATGGTGTTGGATAAAAATAAACAAAATGTTCAATAGCAAAAACACAAAATGCGCTCCAAATACGTGCAGTGTCAGTTTGGTTTTTATTCAACTTTTTCATTGGTTATTCAAATCGAGGGTGCAACGGCCAGTGCTACTAATAAAAGAGTTTACGTGGAATTATTTGGAACCCGACTAATGAGTCTTGGTCCTTGTTGACTGATATTTGATACTTTGTTTGCGGTTGCCAACACATTCTGCACCATCTGAATGGATTAAATTAGCATTGACTTTTTAGGGGTATTTGTAACATTAATATGAGTCGCCTAGTTGGTCTAGAGGTAGCCTATAACATTACAAGCTGCGAATCGTGAGGTCCTGCGTCCGATTCTAACATCAGTTATTGTGATCTTCTGATTGAAATGTGTCGCCCAGAACAGGAATTTATATCAAGCATGGCAATAGGCTTGGTTTCTTTAACTCTATAAAAGTATGTCTAAGACTCTCAAATTCTTGGACAACCAGTGAGTAACACATACTTATCATAAAAACACGACACTTTGTCAGTCAGCTTCTAAGAAATTACTCCATAACTGTGTGTTACATTTAATTAGCGGTATTTTTCATTCAACCGTCATAAGTCACCGAGTGCGACAGAAATTCCAAGAGAAAGTTTAATTAAAACTAATAAAATTGTACACGTGGATTTTTTACAAAGTAGAATACCTTTAAGCTAATAGAGTAGTTGTTCGAGAAAGAAGTGGCTTAATATTCTCGAATAACAAAGGGTTACCAATACTCTTACTATTTTTATTAATAACATTAAAGTTTGGCCATTTTACATTAAGGGTCTTACAATGAAAAATCAAAACTAAGGTAACTAGCAGACAAAAAGAAAAAATATGTAATTTGAAATCTAATGGGTCAAAACGCGTAAAGTAAACAAATCATGTGAAATATTACTTATAATATATCTGGAATCCATGATTTGAATTTAAACATATTAGCAAGAAATATTACCACTAGCCTATATAAAGCTATTAATTTAAAATAAAATTATTTTACAAATAGCTTTGCGTATAAAAATACTGTTTTTATTTTACAAAAAGGCATTTATTCCATTGATCAAATTGGCGTTCCTTCTGGCCGTCAATGTGTTAAATACGATTAATTCAATAAAGCCACGCCACTTGGCACTGCGAAGCGAATTGTCAAACAGTTTAATTTCAATGAAACCTTTCGAAGGATTTACAAATTCAACTTTAATTTAATTACTGTAGCTTGATGAATATTTAATTTGAGATTCAGTACTGCATTTTTCGATTGTAAATTAAGTGGCTTTTTATCACCTCCATCACTGCATGTGCCTCGGTGGCGTAATGGTACTACGGTACGATTGCAAATCTGAAGTCTCGGGTTCGAAGCCCGGGTCGGGCAAAGTGATCTTGGATTTTTCTATTCATTATCAGCTCGGAGTCAGGAATTTGTGCCCGATATGGCGATAGGCTCGCCCCCTATCACATCGTGGGACAGAATATACAAGGCGAAACGTGGGTGTTCTGGTAGCACCTCTGCCTACCCCTTCTGGGAAAAAGGCGTGTGTATATGTAAGTATGTATCACTGCATGTACAACCTTTTACATTAGTTAAAACTGGAGTGTTAAACGATCATGTGCCTTGAGAATTATAGAAGCAACGAGTAAGACAGAATTTGACCAACATTGTCAATAACATGATGATCTACAGTTTGTATTATCTCATTTAACATAAACGTTACAGTGATTTCTTATTGTTGCTATGTAAATTGATTAGGTAAGTCTTATATGATTTTTACTTTGCTACAACGCAAGAAACCAGGTATACATTCTTCCCAAACATTTCGGAATCTTTTTGCATGCCTTTATATAATCAGCCTTGTATATCTATACTATGCGGGTATATAATCTCGTATCTTTTTCTCGTCCACCACAGGAAGTCCACTGCTGAACATACGCCTCCAAGGATCTTCACACCGACCTGTTGGAAGCGGCCTGCATCCAGCGACTCCCTACAAGCTTGACCAGGTCGTCGTCCACTGTGTAGTCAGGCGTCCGACACTTCACTTGCCTGTACCTAATAAATATAATAGATGTAGTTAATTATAAGATATGGAATACGTAAAATTAAGTATCAACAGTAGGCTATGGGTTACTGTTGTCACCCAAAATGTGAAGCTTGAATAACTCTCATAGTTTTTTCCTAGTTTTCTGACATTGGCGCTCGATTGAATACGATTCGAGTTGCGTTCACTACAATGGCTATCGGTCATGGCCGTCTGTTCCTAGTGATGTGAATAATCCACAAAGTGTATTAGGATCCCCATCCGCATTTGCAAAGTATTACTTTTCCTCATTTCTTCCGTAATTTGGGTCAGATGTAAAGCAACATTTTCCCCTGTTCATTTTGCTTTTAAAAACAACCAATATAATTGTAATTGCTATTTTTTCTGCTTTATTCATCCATCTTATAAACAAAAAAGTATCAACTATTAAGATAAACCGAAGATGTTCTTGGTCTGGGTCGCCGTCAATTCATTGTCCAATCCTTTTAGCGACTACATCATAAATAATAACAAATTCAGCAATATCAAGAAAGATTAAAATAATATTAATATTATCAGCGTTTCTTGTTTAGGCTATTCGAGTTTAAGCCGCAGCTGCATTTGCCTTATCCAACGAATATTTCTTAATCCGATTGTCTGGTCACTGTCCTTATACTAAATAGTTTCGTCTCGACTATTGTTAAACCAAATCTTAACTTAAAGTCACGCTTACAAGAAGAATTCCTAACAAGGGTGCCTCGTTACTTTTAAGACCTTTATTTCGCATCTTTCTTTGTTGGTTTATGCAGACTTTACAAAATGTACGCTTTGCAGAGTTTTAAAACGGAGTTTCGCACTAGTTGGATTTGCTATCCTAGACTTTAGTAACAGCTATTGCAATTTCTGGCTCTTAATTTATGATTTGTCAGTTTAAACGTGTCTTTAAAGTGAATAGAATGAACGAAATTACAACAAAAAATAACGCTCGACAGTTACACATATAGGCTCAATTCCACGGTAGATATGTTTATGTCCTGACTATCAAACACTTAGATGACCCCACAACAACCAGAGCTGAAACAAATATTTGTGAATCACATTAACATTTCTCTAGACTCGTACTTGGAACACGTCTCCGTCTAAAACGCCACTGAGGTTGCATTTATATACTATGCAAATAATTTACATTTAATGATAAATCAATTACAATCATTATTATTATTTTCATCCGCATTGCTCTCTGTATTTCCCATCACTATACCAGCTCTCCCATGTAAATTAACAAGCTTTCCTGCAACAAAAAAACTACAGGACCCAACCCGCTTCACTTGACTGCCAACCTAATCCACTTTTAACTGGCAGCTTACAATGTTCCGGTTAAGTGAAACACTTCGCACTTTAACGCTTTGGTTGTCACCAAATAATTATTATACATAATGATTAGCGCGAGGCTAATGATAGCAATAAACGAGTAAATTTGTTTTATATTCTCCAACATAAGCTAATGTCGAGGAGAAAACATATGAGTACCAAGGTAGTATTAGTTCCACTAACCTATTCCTCATATTTTTATTTATTTATACTCTTTATTGTACTCTCAAGCTACATACTAACTGCCAAAAGAAGTAACGCTATGGACTGCAATAGCAACTAGCCTATGACTTAGACGAGGAAGAACTACATTCTTAAATTTGAATCAGAGAGTCTTACACAATATAAAAAATAAAGTGGCGACGTGGAATGAACCAATATAAAGAAACCTTTAAAATTATAATATACGATTTTCAGTTTTATTTTGAAAGGTTATAATGATTTATTACAATTAAGAGCATAAATTGAGCGAACAGGTATATTTTAAAAAGGAAACATTACCTCATCACTCACATTATTACAACAATCTATATTATAAAAGCAAAACAGAATATTCGCAAACGCAAAGATAACCATGATACTGATTCACATTCACTTCATACAAACAAATCAGAAATGCATTAGAAATTGCATAGAAAACGAAGCGCATACCAATCTGATCGCCGAGACTTGGGTTACGACATAAAAAGATTATTAGCGGTTGGTAGTATGTGTATCAAGAGTAAAGGATGAAAATCTATACAAGTGCAATGGAACAGTTGAGCAAGGCCCATATAATATTGTAGATTGAAAAATTATTGTCTTTCAGTGTTCAAAATACTATCTGAACAGAACCACACTCTTAATTTGGTGCAGTGTAGAACAAAATGGAAAAGAAATAAAAGATGTACTTGGGCTAAAGTTATATATTAAATTGCAGAATATCTTGAGATGAAATATTGATATAATAATATCATGAGATTTAATAATTTAAACAAACAGTAAATGACCTCAGAAATATTCATGTATTTAAATATATTCCCTCTAATCTAAAGTTCCAATATGATACAGTGAATTCTCTCTACCGAACAGTTGGTTCACGTAAATGTTACGGATGATAAAGCAAAAAGAAAATATGTGACGTAGTAATGTATTGTTTAAATCCTGAATCTGCTTTAAAATTAAATGAAGATGCATTTCTCTTGTCTGCCTAGTACGTTTTGTTTCAACTCACGAATATGATTACTTTTCATTCCGAGACCGAAACTAGCGACAATACTGCACGTATTTTACGAAATTTAGACCTCATATTCAACCCATTTAAGTGGAGATGGAACAAAATAAAGGCCGAAAGTATGAATCTAAGACTTCTTACTAAAAGTACGTGTAGGAAACATAATGACAAATATTATTTGAGACATTTATCTGTCAATCCTGAAGACCCTTCTTTAGGATTGGCCCCAAATCGCGCAAGACCGCCATATCTGGAAGGAAAGGGAGGAGGCCTTTCTCCAGCAGTGGGTCATTAACGGCTGATAATTATAAAAAAAAACATTTCTCCGCAAGAATAACAATAATGTCCGGTCCACAAAAATGCACTAGGCGACTGCACTAAGAACTGACTCTTCGTAATAAGGTATTCGCATATGCCTAGATAGCAACTGAATACAGACGCAAATCCTTCCATAACGATTCTTGAAAGTATGTCACGTTTTAAATATGTTGAGGCTAAGGTCTAAATCTCGACAAAATTGTAGTGAAGATCCATGGCACCTAGTAACCTATATATCTAACCTATATACCTATATATATAATTATTTTGTGAGGTCACTTTTAATCCCCAATATTTGTAAGATTTACTCTCCTAAATCCAGATCACTTATTAGAAACCAGCTCCATTCACAAACATCAAATCGCCCCATTCTGCTAATAAAACGATTAATACATTCGCCACGAGAAAGGTATTAAGTTTTATTGATTCGTTGCAATTACGGTTTAATTTTATTGTCGTGATCATCGAGCTTTCACTATCGTTGCGAACACGCACCAGCCACGCCTCTAAAGCCACGCTCGTATTGCAATTTGCACGCGGGTGTCTTGGATATTGTATCAAAATTGATAGCTGAAGTAGAGAATGTTATAACGTGAATAGTGAATATTGATAATTTTTATTAAGTGGATATTTGTTCTGATTTGATTCGTTACTTTAGTTTGCAATTATTAAAATTATAATTACTACAGAATGGGGCATCTGGACATGGGGCAATTATGAATCGGGTTGATAAAAGTAATTTTAAAAGTATTAAAATTTCATTTTCTAAAGTATCAATATATGATCCATATGTAGTATCGAGAAAAATACTTAAATGGTTCAAAGTATTTCGCGACCAAATCCATGACGAAAACACGTAATTATTGTCACCCTTTTAAAATTTATGAAATAATTCATCGGTTGATAGATCCAATGAAATATTTCACTGAAGTCACATCACGATTACGTCACATTTCATTGTGTCCATCGCGGGCCGTTTCATAATGACCACAGGCTTAGAATCTCACGTCACGTAACAATGATATATCGGTGCATTTTAAGTCTGAGTTCTGTGTGTAGCGTCGAAATGTCGATGTATCGGCGAGATCGACTCGTGACCGAAATGTTGCTTCAGATTTTATCAATGAGACCATGTGTTATCTCATATATAATTTATTACGCCCAGCTGGCGTGAACGTGTAATTATAGCTCCTATCTACAAACACTTCGTTCTTAGAGAGTTTGTGGTGACAGGTTACTTTTCACTGTTTTATTTGTACCTAGCAGTCGTGTTTTGTATCTAAAAGTAAGTTCATTTAAATTAATCAGTTGCAATGTGACTAAGCCATTTCGTACACTTGGAACAGCTGTTTCATAGCACTGTGTAATATATGATTGACATATTTAATTATACTCGTATATGTTGTTTAATCACAAAAATAATTGAACAACACTTTTAAATTACAATATCATTAATACAATTAAAAAGTTAAACAGCATTACTAATATCGATTCAAAAATTCGCATCTCAAAATTCCGATCAATTACATTAGTCTTCATAATTTATAATTTCCCCAATACTCTAATTTGTACTATACTGTACTGTACTGTATCAGCCCAGATACATACTTTAAGGCACGAGCCTCCTCTATAATCGACAATACGATTGAAACGGCTTAGGCCATATATTCCACCACGCTAGCTTAGTTTATAATGGCCTGGCTCTAATTTATATCAACTAAACTTCCATCTTCTTGATATAACTGTACTACCATCAGTACAGTTCCACGATCTAAGATGTTTTAAAATAAACGCTTGTTAATCAACCGCTTCTGTGACATTTATTAGAAGTCGTCAGGGAGTGATCGTGTAGATTACTTCGAAACGGATTTACTAAGGCCGGCGTGAGAAATACCACTACATGCGCTCATTAAACTAACAAATTGTATGAGTGTTTTCATTAAGAGTATAGTGGGGCATACAAAGTCGAGAGGTTAAAAAAATTAAAAACGATGTGTTCCTTAGTATTGAATAGATTTTAGAGGCGTTTGAAATCTTCGTGTGGTCTAGTAATTTCCTGCTCTGATTAATCTTTTTGCGAATTATTTTCCTCCTTTTGTATTTTAATTATCTTCCTCAATGGACCCTACCGGGCTATTATGCTATCGATGCAGTATAAAATATGCAGCTATTGCAAAATAATTCGTTTAATTACATTACTAATGGATTTCTCATTGACATTAATCTTTTTGGAGAACTAGCCAAATCTAACAAAACTTTGTCACTCTGATAAAAAATCTCACCTAAAATTAAGTTCCTGAGCTGAACAACGAGCCCAGGACTCTACGATCCAGCACACTGCCACTAGAAAAAAGAGACGTCAATATCTTTAAATAACTTACTAATATTTCAATCCACCAGTATTAGTAAAACAAAAGCCTTACTTAAACTCCGTCAAGGCCAAGCTTCATAAACCTTCAATAACCCCATCCTCTTATCAAAAAACTTCCCTTCCTAATTTAGCCAAACAAAAGCACGGGTAGACCGCCAGATATTCGTAATCACTCGGGTCCTACAATTCCAAGACCATTCAAATTCCGAGGAACGACGCAAACAATAGTTAAAGAGGACAAACAGTTTGGATATAATTGATAGGCAAACTTGGCCGATTTTGGATTTGGAAAGAAACATCAATTTGAAGTTTGTACAAGCATTTAACGGATCAAAACGGAAGACAGGTGTGTTCGGTTTATCGGTTTGTCAATATTTAGACGTTTTTGAAGGTTTTGAAGTAGATAAATTATGGGAAGGTATGAATATATCTAGAATTGTACAAACCCAAAGACCATGTTATATGGTTTTGGGCGTTTACGTTAAACAAAGAATTTGTGCTCATCTTTGATCAGAAGGGATTCCAAAACAACCGCGGTTTAAATGCTCTCTGAGACAATTTTAATCTACGCTATAAGATTATGGAGTTAAACTGTCTTTTTAATAGAAAGTTTGTTTGGAAAATAACGACCGTTTAAATACAAAATGGATCATTTTCGATGTTCAAATTTAGTATTTATATATTTCTGGATGTATTCAAAGTAGCTTCAAAAAACGTGTTAAAACAGAGCAGATGATCCAAAAACTTTAAAATTAGTGAAAACTCCTATTATGCCCCAGGAAAATCCCATCGACCACCTAACCAAATTACAATAATGAAAATCCCTTCACAAATATTAGCAAGGATCAATTAATCATAAGGAAATGCGTAGATAAAGCTATGGGAGGATGTATTTACGGGCACTCATCCTCCGTAATGTAGTTTTGACAGGGTCGTAACTTAGAGTGCCACCCCGTACAAGATGATATCGCGTTCATGCAAATCGGGATTCTTTGCGTAGAATGTGAAGATTTTCCAAGTCGATGTGTGAGATATTTGATTAGTTTAGTCTTTTTTTATAATGTTGTTTAGTTAGATAAAATATAAAACTATATTGGCACTTAAATGAACTTTATTAATTTATCTGAATACTGACCACTTTTTACAAGTCGCTGGAAAACCGTAGAGGAATTTAGAATTGGCAGTAGATTGCCTATGTGTGAAAGTGAAGACGAATGAAAATAAATCTGTTACCGGTAGGTACGTGCTTATTATTAAAATACAATTTAAATTAAGTGTATCACTATAACCTACATAAAAATATAATAACAACAAAAGATAGATAAAATAATAATCAAAAAGGTAACACTTAAAACGTCTTTTGAATTTTTACTTGAGAATTTTCTTTAAAGTTCAGAGCCAGCAATTAAAACACCACTTACCTTTTTGAGAAGATTAGGTTTTATCACTCAAGAATATTGAAAATACTTTGATAATAGAGTATAAACGAAGTAACGAATGGAGCTAGTAATCACTTTTGAATGTCCAGGAACCCAGTGTACAGAATGTACTGCAAAAGACGTCTGGCGTAGAACTCTATGTTAAATTACTTATATGGGTTCTATACCGTATGGGAAAATAGTTTTAGTACTTGAAAAACCAATACACACCGTATCACATCTTAAGACGTAACTAAACTCGACTAACTGTTACAGGCTTGATTTAAGAGAAAAAAAACAATGCAAAATAATTAATGAGTGTTAGGAGGAAAACATTTTCATTATACATACAGTTACGAACACAATCAATTCTAATAAAACACAGTAAGCGACAATTGTGTATTAAACTTACCTAATTAAATATCTTATACGTTTTCTAATGATGCATTTTTTACTCGAGTTTTTCTAACATAATTTACCAATTTAATTGATATACCAGAAGTGATAGGAACAAACTTAAGTGTATCTCGTTAGCGGAACAATGAAGTTGACATAGATAGGTAAGATACTGATCGCAGACTTTTGATGTATAGAAGTTGTTTTGTACTGAGTTTTGTAACAGTACACGCGATTTACTAATAGAATTTTGCAAATGAAAAGGGGTGTCTGTATAGGGCGTTAACCCGTCGGATGCTTTTGGCAATGGTTTTATTGTTAATGCTACGTTAGACAACCAATTCTTGGTTTAAAAATAGTAACAATGTATTAACTACTGTTCTATAATTATCTATCCATCCATCTGGTTCTTTACATCTAGCTTCTCCAGCTGAAAGTTTTTTAAAGGAAGATAGTAAATCTTAGCTGAATAATTTATAGTATATTTAGTATATTTAAATTGTAAATTATTATAGTATATCAACCATACTTTGTTATTAACCTATAATAAGTACCATACAATATAACATTGGACTAGTATTAACTTAAATAAATAAATAATTTGTCTCCCGCTTCGCTGTAGCGGGAAACTGGAATAATATTATGTTTCCAACTCCTCATATTTGTTTCATTTCTGTAATGAGTTTAAGACAAACTGGTGGCTCTAAGAGACTTGTCGAACTTCATTAATGGGTGTAAATTCATTGCACGTCGTTATTGATACTTGTTAGAAGTTGCAAGTGGATATTTTTCTCAATTTATACGACTTGCATTTGTGCCCGGTGTGGTGATAAGCTCCTCATCTGTCTTGAAAAAAGAATATTGGTGAACTTTACTATGGATATGGTGATGAATGCGTCGGTGGCGTAGTTGTACTATGGTACGATTACAAAGCTGAGGTCTCGGGTTTGAATTCCGGGACCGACAAAGTGATATTGGATTTTTTTATTAATTATCAACACGGAGTCAGGATTGTACCCGATCTGGCGATAGAGTCATCCCCCAATCGGAATACACAGGACGAAACTTGGGTGTCCTGGTAATACGTTTGCCTACCCCTTCGCCCCAGAAGGGATAAAGGCATAATGTTTATGTATGTATTAACACTACCATCTCAATTGGAGATACAGACGTAAGATTAGATCGCAGATTCGACCCCCGAACCAATTTTAATACATTTTATATAAACGATAATTGTTTTTTAGTAACTATTGTTTGTTAGATGTCTAACTATGTGGATACCTCTACTACAACACTTACATCCAATTCGTCCTTTTTGATGAAGGCTTCCGTCTAAAATATAGGTAGGCTGTATGAGTGACTGTCGAGTGAATTTATTTATTATCACTACGTAGTATAAAACAAATCGCTTCCTGCTGTCTGTCTGTATATCACTATAAATGATTAGATCTTTAAAACTACGCTACGGATTTTGATGCAGTTTTAATACATAGAGTAATGCAAGAGGAAGGTTTGTATGTATAATAAATATACAGGGTGTCCCAGTTTGTACGAAAAATAACATCTGGTGTGGAGTGGAATTAAAAAACATCTGCACCCAAGCGAAGCCGGGACGGACCGCTAGTATAATACAAACTCAAGTATCAATTTACTTCACAACAGCGTGCACGTTCGCACGTGCTCGAAATATTGCGTAAAATGCTAATTCAGATTAACTTTTCCCGGTTTATGCGGTATTATTCATTCGAGCCATATCCAGCGGGCACGCCATAGGTTTGTTCAAGTCTCCGTGTATAAATATTTCATTTTCAACCAGCATTTTCCTTGTAAAGCCGTCGTCGGGTTATGACGGTATCCATAACTTCTGCTACCTTTATGGGCAATGTTTCATAAAATTGCCATTTTGCGAAATGTTCTCGGTTTAATTGTTACGTAATTTTGTGTTTTCTTTAAAGTCTTGAATAGTAAATGTTTGTGCTGAAGTCGCGTGATTGTTCCTGATAGGTATTGTGAACGACTTTGCTGTTTAAAAGACAAAGTCGCTTAACTTAAAATAACTTGACATGGGTAAATATTCATGTTTAGTGGTAGCAATTTTATACTTTCATCTAAATCAATTTTGTTTTTCTTTAGAATGACACAAAACCTGAACTTTACCTTTCTAGTAGGAAGATTTATATGTCTTTATTTTATGCTATTGCAATTTAAAAAAAAATAGATGCCATAATGATCAACAAAAACAAATGAGACAAAAACATTTTTCATTGCCCGATAATAAATACTATTAGATCAATCAGTCTATCAAATGATACTAGACCAAACTAGTCAACAGTCATCAAATTACCCGTAAGTAATACCGTAGCACAACTACGCCACCGAGGCAGTCACACAGACTTTTATACGACACAATTTATCTATTATTAATTTATTTGCTTCAGGTAACAAAGGAGCCATAAAAAGTAACATCTAACTTAGCTCATACAAAATAAACAGACCAAATATATTTTTATACTATTATTTCAGTAAAAATAAATTGCCTGGAAGTTTGAGATTAGGTAATACATATATTAATAAGAATCTATTTACTGTAACTATTCTCCAATTTCCGTTGCTAGATTTATAAAATAAGTAATACCAAACCAATATCCTTTCTTTATATTTTGTATTTACGAGTTAAGAAAAATATGAACCATTTTTCAAATACTCATTTATTTAATCACAAAGAGTATAGAAAATAAAACATAGCAGTGTACTAGAAACGTCACAATACCTTATTTAACTCGCAGGTGTTTATGAATCAATGATCTAATATAAGAAAGAAATTCCGAAGCCGTGATGTAATGAAAAATACTCATCTTATTAAATCACATCGGAAAGTATCATGTATATATTTTATTTTATTTCAGTTAGGTACAAAAGCATTAAAAAAATTACAACTTTAATAACTATTTAAAGTAAAACTAGTACAGTGATAAATGTAACATTAATTTGTTTAACAAAGTAATGTACACAACATTACTTATTACACATATTATTAATATTACGAAAAATCTTTGAAAGTAAACAAAAATCTTTTGGTTTTGAAGGTACCACAAAACATATACCTACTAAATTTACCACTCTACCTACATTAATGTCACTAATGGCACCCACATTTCGCCAAACTTATGTCCGTCTCACAATCTGAAAGGGGACGAGCCCGTCTCGATGCCGGACACAAAATCAAGCCCGTTATATCATATAAGATTTCACAGACCGAAAACTCAAACTAAGTACGACAGCCTCTCTGGCGCAGTTGGTTGGACGCCGCCTGTGAAACGAGAGGCCACGGATTCGATCCCCGCACCGAAACAAATGTTTGTGTGAATCACAAGTATTTGCTTCGGGTCTGGGTGTTTGTGAGACCGAAAAGTCTCTCGTAGTTCTTGATATCCACGACACAAGACTCGATCTTAGTGTGGGGTCAGGACTATGTATTTGACTGTTGGGTGTATTTATTTATTTAAGTAAATTGCCCAACCTGAGTGTCGAACCCAGTGCCACACGCTCCGCAATACACATTGCTAGACCATTGCGGTAGCATAAATACTAACTGGATTTTTCCGTTCACGCTTGAAAGCAATAATTCATAATCTTGACACAGCGCAGTGATAATGGCATACCCTAAGGCGTCTAACGTCCTTTAAGTAAATAAACCCAACACCTTTCAAACAGCTGCAGTAAAATGAACATTCATAAACTATAATATGAAATCCGGCCTATAAATATATTAGAAGAAATTCACACTATCATGTTAGTATTGACGATATAAAAAGAATTTGGGGCATTCAAAATTGCACGGTTTTTATGGTGCGTCTGATAAATCACTGTTCCGCTGCAATGGATAGAAAGAAAACACTCAATAATCACACAAATTGCTAAGAAAACTACGGTCTTACAACAACTTGACCCGAAACATATATGTATGTGTCACACAAACTTTTCGCTCGGGGATCGAACCCGCGACTACTCGTTTGACTGCCGGCGTCTTTAGAAGCAGTCTCAGAGTCATAACGGGTTATGGTATGCTACGTTGTAGTGGCCAAAGACCTCATGGCAATTCCGAATCAATCACATCTTTAGGGCCAAAAATCATGATTAGTCGTCAGACGTCCTAATCGAATCCAAAGCGTCTCGAGTCACAGACGGAGTTATAGGAACACTAAAATAAGAAAGAATAATCATTTTCGTTTTATGAATTTCTAGCTGCTACTAAAGCTTTTTGAGACAAATGGCCTTTATCACATTGCCAATAATAACTACCAGAACTAACAATTAAATATGCCCGAAGGAAGCGCTCATACCACACCCAACATTTGGAAATGCGCTAATGTAGCCTAGTGTTTTCATACCATTGATCCGACATATAAGCTACCAATTCACCGTGCAGTACACCGACTTCCAGATCAAAACCAAAATTGGAGAGGAATTAAGAGGATTAGGTAAAATGTTATATCTACCAAACTCTACGATTATAAAAGTCACCGCGAGAAACGACAATAAAACTCTTCTTGCACGTTACTTTACATCATTGCGATCTTTGATAATTTATACTATTCTCTCTCTCTCTTCAGCCACAGGAAGTCCACTGCTGAATATAGACCTCCCCCAAAAATCTCGACATTGACCTGTTGGAAGCGGCCTGCATCCAGCGACTATTACTTAAAACTATATAAAATAACGCTACATAAATCACAAAATATTATAACCAGAGTCAAAGCTCAAATAATTTCAACAATTTAGCCGCCATAAATCCAGTCGAACTGAGCTCCCCAGTTGCATACTCAACATTGACAGTGCTCAAACGTGTAGTGGACACATCTGTTAAATATTAATGCGGATATACTTCGTTAATGGCAGGAATGGGCGCCCGCGGCGACTCCATACAAGGATAAGATAACTCTAGTTCCTAGTGCAGTGCTTCTAATCGACGACACAGCTCCCCTGATTGTACTGTTATTTATTCAATCAGTCCGTTTGTCTATTTGAATAAACGACTGCGTATCTTGTACTTCGATATGAGAATGTTTGGTAAAGTAATTTTGTTGCCGTATTCTAACTGTAGTTAGCTTCATTTACGTAGTATTAGTATAGGGTTTTTAAGAAAGTAGTACCTATAATGAAATGCGTGGTGGCCTGTTGGTAACAGACCAGACGCGACTGCCGATATGTTCACGGTGATCGCGGGTTCAAATCCTAGGGCACACCTCCGACTTTTCGGAGTTATGTGTGTATTGATACTCAATCGCCACGTAATATAACGGTCATGGAAAACATCGTGAGGAAACCTGCATACCATAGCAAATTTAAGGAATTTATAGGGTATGTAAAGATAGAACCCGCACTAGACCAGCGTGGTGGATTATATTGCCTAATCCTTCTCAATCGCACTCTCGATTGTAGAGGAGGCCCGTGCCCTGCAGTAGGACGTTTATAGGCTGATACAAAATAATGAAAACGAACTATAGAGAAGTTGATAGTAGACCGAACTGAGAAATTTTAGATTGAAAGATTGATCCAACTGACATTTTTATATCTATATATTTGGAGTGTATTGACAGTTAATCAATCCACCATTTGACAATTTACTTTCCTAAAAAAAAATCAGAATCACAGAACAGTTGATAATCATCTGTTCTGTGGTCAGAATATAGTCTAACCCTTATAAGTAGTTCAGTATGCTACATACCAAAGTAAAAACAGCCTAAACACTCCCTTCTATTCATTCAACAATCATCATCATCATCAGCCCGTTACAGTCCACTGCTGGACATAGGGCTCTCCCAAAGTACACCACAGCAAGGAAATGAAAAATACAATAGCAATACAACAATGAACTAGCATTTCAACCTAACTAATGAATTTCGAAGATCATATTTTAAATCCACCGCCCCGATTTAGGCCCCAATATTAGAATATTATAGAATTCTAAACCTTATATACAGTGCAGAATTCTAAATCCCAACATAAAACAGGCTAAATACTCCCTTTTATTCACAACAATAAACTAACATATTATCAACTTTACTAATTTCTTAACTGAATGTAGCTCAAAACGATTAACGTTTACCTGCTCAACATCACTAACAATACGCTTTTAAACTTTGCACTTCGGAATTTCGTTGGAGTTGCTAACTACACATAAGTGAGAAGTTGCGAAGTATCTACCAAGCATAAACTGCAACACTTTTTGTACTGCGGTCAACATTGTTAGCAGTTTGTTGGTAAGGTTATCTTGTAGTTCAAACATGATGAGGATTTTGTATTTGAAAATAACAACATAATAATGAGTACTTCGTCATTGGCGTATTGTTTAGTATAAATAAATTGTTATATGTTTTGTCAGCTGTGAAGAACTTATAAAAAAAGAGCAAAAAACGTCAAGATAATAATTATCGCATTTAAAAGTGGTTTAATACGTCAATACTCATTGAATTTAAGTTATTGCTGAATATTTTTTTAAAAAATTTCAAAATCAAAAATAGACATTTTGCAAAAAATAACAACATACATCAAAGAATCTAGTTTGCGAATATATTTATAGTAGGTCAAGTGGCCTAGTATTTTTTTTATGGACCAATATTGCTCCACTGCTGGGCAAAGGTCTTCCTCAACTCTTTCCATAAAATAGTAGTATTAAAAATTATATAATGCTTAATAAGGGATATACGTATCTACGAAGAATCGTATATTTTATTAATTAATTTCTTACAAAGGACCAATAAAGAACCTCATATGAAACAATACTAAACGTATAAAAATATCGACCAATATCTTTATTAGATACTCAACTGCGCTCAATATTGACTACAAACCAATAATATTGCTGAATATGCATACAATTAAATGAATTAAAAAATTATCACGAACATCTCAATAACAAAATTATCAAAAGGTCATCCAACACCCATTGAATAGCTGCAATACAAACATTATTATAACTATAAAAATATTCCTCATACCCGGTATTGTGTTTGATCGCCTACGCGCTTCATCCACTATTTTATTTATTACAATGCACGTTTACCTTTAGTGCGACCGCAATACAAGTTACTCCATTATTTTTATTGATATTTTTGAATAATCTATGCACGTGTTTTTTTTTATTTTCAGGAATCATTTTTACACTTAGAATTTGATAAATTGCTAGTTGAATAAGTGTTTTTTAATAATGACAAGAAAGAAACTGCAATGCACCAATAGCAAGTTTACTCCAATAAAATCCAAATTGGATATTGTAGTAACAGGTAACCTTACGATATAATGCCGATCTGCTCGATAGTCTAAACCTAAAATGTGATATATTTTCGTGAAACACTGTGACTTGTATCATTGAATTGCACCGCACTTACCTTCAGGCGCATTCTAGTATTTTCGCTGCCAGTATAAAAAATATTATAAATAATGTAACTTTTACAGAGGTCTTTCTCTCAACTCCATTATTGTAGGCGAATGTCCATTGGAAAATCCGATCACATGACGTTAACAAGTAGGGCATTTATGTGGCAGAGTTTAACAGGTAAAACTCGTGTTGTTAAATTTTATTGCCTACTAAATCTTCATACATAAATATTTTACATAAAAACGTATTACAGGAAAAAAAGAGCTTCATAATAACATTGGTTTGACACGACGAAATATATTTAGACATTTGTTGTACTACTTTTTATTTTTGAAGGTAGAAAGGTGGAGATTCTTAAATTACTGAAGGATTTTTTCTTCAGTAATTCAAGCTTTTATATCTAGTCAATATTACGAATGAGTTTATTCTAGCACTAGATCATTTTCCAAATTAAGTAATGTATGTACACTACAATACCTACTAAAATAATTATTATAATGCCCTTTTCATTTCATCCTATATCAAGGCTCATATTACGAACGAAACGGACCACAAAATTAATACCTTCGATATTACTGTAATATTTTCCTAAATTAATCTTACAAATTATTGACAAGATAATTCCGACACAGCCCTGACCTTTATAAAATTGTGTTGAAAAAAGTATAACGTAAAGCGCACACTAAAAAGTAAAATACCAATCGACACCAAAACTAAAATATTGCATGACCTGTATATTATACTCATGGAATATTTAATCTTGGTTAAATGATAGTTTTACTGGATAAAAAAATATTATTTTCGTCTTTTTTTCACATCTTTAATGGAGTTTTCAGCAATAGTACCATAAGAAGCCATGAATAGAAAAGGAAAACGTGACATTGATAATTGGAATACCAATTCAAGATCGAAGAACCAGGACAATAATCGCGATGGAGTGAGCTCATTTATTTTAAATAAATCCAGTATCAGACAAACCTTTAGTAAACTGCAACCAAATCCCATTCTCATTCGATGATGATGAGGACTGTACCTGAAACAATAAAAAAAAAAATGATTGGATATAAACTACGCCCAAAACTAGCCACTGCGATGTGCTGAAATTTTGAGAACCATCCGCATCCAGCGACCACCTTTAGTTGACACAGTATAATATGTAGCCTAAGCAATAATATAACGGATTAAGGGTCGATTTCAATTCACCTGCATGAATATGAAAGTTCCATAATTTGAAATTATTAAAATATCTGTCACTTTCCGTTTATTTAATAATACATTTTATCTGACAAAAAAAATACTATTGCGAAACCGGCTCCAAGTTCGATTTAAAATTAATAATGTCGATACTAAGTTAAAAATGTGCGCTAAACCTAAAACCCAGGTAGATGTTAGATTAGGGTTAGCAAGGACGCTAAAGGTTGTATAAGTTATATTTTACGCGTCATGTCTAAAGGCAGACTGGGTGTTATATTAACTAAAAATAGCTATACCATCACCTCTACATAAAATGAATGGTTAAAGGGAATTCACACATAATTATGGTCTTTTCTTTCTTCGACCTTAATATGGAATTCCAAAAAAAAAGCATATTTTGCAATGTTACTTTTAAATTGTATAGACGGGACTGATTTACATATTTGGCTAAATATAATTTTGTTTAATTTATAGCGATTAAATATATATTTATGCTTTGCTAGGTCAGCGTGGTAGACTCCACGGCCTAACCCATTTCAATCGTACTCTCGAATGTAGAGGAAGCTCGTGCTGAGCAGCGGGACTGTATGGGCTGATACAAATACAGATTAATTGCTGAACTACATATTCCACATGTCCGTTCGTAAAAATAACACCAACCCATCACATTTGTATATTATAATTATTAATAACTCATACACGTCCCATTGCAGGCACAATCCTACCGCACAGAATATAATATGTATATTGACCGGAATATATAGAATATCATAAATTCATACCTCGTATATCTGAATAAGGAAGGAGCACAGGTAAACGAAAATTAATAAACACGCGCTCTCTTTACATGACTGGCAGGAGGAATGTTGATATTTGGTGTGCCTTCTTTATTACGACATTCATCAAATGAGATGACAGCCTATGTGACGCAGTTGGTTAAAAAGCCAGGTGTAAAAGACTGCCTCGGTGGCGTAGTTGTACTACGGTAAGATTATAAAGCTGATGTCTCAGGTTCGAATCCCGGGTCGGGCAAAGTAATATTGAAATGGCGATGGGCTCGCCCTCTATCACATAATGGGACCGAAAACACATACGGTGAAGCTTAAGTGTCCTTCCTGGTTGCATCCCTTCTGGGAAACAGGCGTGATGATTATGTACATAATTATGTATGTATGTAAAAGAAAAGGCTGTAGATGCCACCTTATAACGTAAGTTTTTTTTTTTTTTGTAACGTGCAAGGCGAAACGTGGGTGTTCTGGTAGCACCTCTGCCTACCCCTTCTGGGACAAAAGGCGTGTGTTTATGTATGTATGTTTTTTTTGTATTTTTTGTCTATGGAACTCCTATACTCCACAAGGATCTAATTCTCTCACCTCTTGTAGTTTACCCATCAGGACTAATACGTTCCATGGCTCTTGCAAACCATCACGCATTCAATAGGTAACAGATTTTACCCGACGATTCGAAGTTGAATTTTTCAATATTTTTTTCCGAGTTTGTGATGTAAGGCCAAAATATCTCATAGTTTCCAATACCCATGGCATGATGCTTGTATATCAGCGTGGAGTCAGGACCATGTATATGACTATATAAGAGATGAATCGGCTCATATACATCTTATTGCGAAGAATTAACAATTGATTAGGTTTAGGCTGAGTTCACCATGCTGCACTCACGTGAATGGAAGGGTAATTCCTTTACACAAATTGAAATTTACATAAGCTTCAGTCTCTAATACAGCCTAATCAGTCTCTTTAGTATAATTTGCCTCGGTGGCGTAGTTTTACTACGGTACGATTATAAAACTGAGGTCCGGGTTCAAATCCCAGGTCGGGCAAAGTGATACTGGATTTTTCTATTATCAGCCCGGAGTCCGGAATTAGTGCCTAATATGGCGATAGGCCTGCCCCCTATCACAATGTGGGACGGAATACACAAGGCGATACGTGAGTGCCTTGGTTGCATATCTGCCTACCCCGTCTAGGATAAAAGCGTGATGTTTATGTATTTGTATGTATTTAAAACAGACTATGAGAAGAATGTAATATTTGGGAGCGTTCGTCCGGTTTACTATAATCAAATTATATAAACAGAATCGGCGGTAAACTGAAATGAATTAAGCCCTGTACTGTTTGGAGAGACATTTATTACGTTGCCAAACGAGCAGTCAAAATGCGTTCGTAATACCATGAAACACGTTAATTACTCTTATGATATACTAGTAGGGTTATTTATTGTTATGGACACTAGAATTGCATATTATTTTGTCGAGTGCAACAATTTTTGAAGCGATTTTAAGGGCTAACATTGAGTATCAAAATGGACGATTTATTAATTTATTTACTAAAATAGGTATGCATAAATCAATTGCATTACTCGTATTATGTTTTTTCCTAAACAAGTATATTTTTGTATTCAATATATTTCACACAGGTTATGCTCGGTATTTCACTACGAGATAGAATCAGAAATGAGGAGATCCGTAGAACAAAGGTGACCGACATAGCCCATAAGATTAGCAAGTTGAAGTGGCAGTGGGCTGGGCACATAGCTCGTATGGCCGCTCGATGGCCGCTGGGATGGAAAGGTTCTGGAGTGGGGGCCACGTACAAACAAGCGAAGTGTCGGACGCCCGCCCACAAAGTGCAGGCAGCTTTCATGTCTATGAGGCGATCTATGAGGAAGGCCTATATTCAGCAGCGGGTTCCTGTGGCTGAAGAGATAGAGAGATTATATTTCACAAAAATTACAATTACGCGAGGTTCTGGGAAAGCTTCACGATCGAATATATAATTAGAAGAGAAATAAAGTTGCAATATACAATCCAGTGTAAATATTCAAAAATAAATCGTGTCGGCACTCCAAGTTATTGATTTACACCTCGCCATTAAACAGATAATATCCGGGAAAGGATTAATTTCACAGAAGCCTTCACTAAAGCCGTGCTGATGATTTCACATTCAATACAAGTTCTCTTGCCTATCAATCAATTTTACGTCACTTTATTGTTTTTCTTATGAATCAAACTTTGTGGCCGATTTCAATGAATTGTATATTTGTAACTACGTTCCTTGTTTTGTCATTTTATAGAAAAGATACAAAATAATAATTCATTTTGCTTGATAAGTTTGCTGGTGGTAGGAAGTTAGTAGACGTCGGGATAGTGACCGACTGACCAACGCTCACAGCGGTTAAGGACATACTATATATTTTGTCACGTTCTGTCACGTTTCGGATTCTCCTATTTTTTTTCAAGAAGAAAAGCTGTTAAGCTCCCCTTTTGGTACCCCGGGGGAGGGCGAAAGGGGTATGTCGGTTTCACTGGCCTTCCAGTCCGGCACAATACGGATGTTGTGGCCAAGCTGGGTCCCTAACAGTACCTGCTGCATACTGACTAAAAGCCCCTCGATGACCGTCACACGTATTGTGGGCGGCACCAGACATCCCAGGGCGAAAAGCGCCCCGATTTACGTCCACGCAACCGCACACGTTTCGTATTATCCTATGTATATTCGGATCCAAGCAGGCTGGCAGAGTTGTGACGACGAACGAGAGATGGCCGTCTCGAATCGGACGATACTGACTACTCTATGCACCATAATCTATGAACTGTACTGATCCTACCATCGAGTACAATTCATGAACTATGCCAATCCATTATCAAAAAAAGTTTACCGGTTATAGAATCCTACGTCATATTAGACTGTTACGTTGAAAAGGGCAGCAACTTCCCCGAACCGAAACCCATCAAGCCTAACTACGAGACAGCTTACTTAGTTCCTAGGTAAGGAATAAAGTGCCGACACAAATCGATTCCTGGTACCATTTAGGTTCAAGCGCTCATCCGAAATTACCCCATGCTATCCAGAGTCATTATTGGTAAGCACGAAAATTATTTAATCCGCAATAGACCGGGCTTCATCATGGTACACGCCACGCGATAGATTGGCCTCTGTTTTGATGGGGCGACGGCATCCATTATTTTCCCGTCAAAGTGATTAAATAAATAGTGCCGGTACAGAGGAGTTATTCCGTAATTACGGAACATTATTGCCTATACAGGGCGTAGGAATGTTTTGGAATTCTCGCAACGGGCTGTAACCCCGGGTTAAACATGTACAGTTACTTACTCGTCGCTGTCGTTTGTTTCATTTTGATAATTTTTAATAATGTTATTGTAATATTTTTCTGATTTAACTTTTCTATTCATTTTAGTATCTATTTTTAATTTGATTATCTGTTGAAACAGGTTTAATTGTAAGTTTATACTCATATAATTCCTCGTTTTCCCAGGTGACCGTAAACGTATTAAGCCAAATTATTGACGTCAAAAAATGCGAACATAGATACAATTTGCTAACCTCAAATTGTTTTAATTACCAAATAGAAATAACGCGACGTGAACTGTCGTACAAATGCCAAAACATGTTAAAGACAGTGTTCCACCATCAAACTAATTAAATGGTTCCCCGGAATCATTCGGTGTATATCGTCGATACATGTTTCTGAAACAATCACTATCAGAATGTATGACGTCACTATTCCATTAAGAGATAGGATCACACGTTGTATAGTCTAGTATACTCGTAATATACGTACGATTCATAAGTAAACAAACAATATCAATGGAGGCGTATCTAAATTTAAATCTATGGCTAAAAGTCAAGTGGTACCCGTTAAATGTCAAATAATATTAAACAGTTCCTCGTACAGTGTAAATATTTCAAAATTCTCCCGTTCATTATAATTTACTTTATTTATATAACGTAGCTGTAGGTGTTATAGAATAATTAGTTTCGGTTACAATTTGCAATTTCGTTAATCGCGTTTAACTTTGTACATAAGTCACTAGGTTAGGTTGGGAAAAGTCGATGCTTTGAAAGTATCGATAGTCATTACTTATCATTCGTTATAATAAAGACTGTAATAGTATATGATATTGAGCAAAAAAGCAAAGGCAACCAACATGCTCAAGTTGTATAGAGCGACGAAATTTAGAAAATCTTGGCAGCTGTTACTTAGTCAGACACCAATTTATCTATTTTTCCCGCACCAAGCCAAACAATAATTGTTAAATCGACATGATTTTGTTTCAGGTTTAGGTGATATTATGATACCACTAACGGAAGTCGCTGAAAATCATGTTGAAGGGCAAATGATTGGAGAAGTTGGGGCAAAAGGCTGGTGAAAAGGTAGTTACCTACAATGTAGTGCTGTAAACTGATAACAACGCCTACAGGGTCACAATGTAAAAATAGATTATACGAGTGCAAAAGCTCTAAGAGCGTACTCTGTTCTTAAGTCCTTTAAATAATCTAAACGTGTGTAATTTTAGTTAGTGTCACTACCCAACATCCTACACCCACATTGTAAAAATCTAATATGCGACTAAATTCAATATGAAAGTATCGATAATAGGTATCCCTTCCTCACATGACACGAAGCCCGGGCCAGCGGTCTGCTTCCGATACACCATTCACCAATACATATCACTGAAACCACGTCTATATTTCAAAAATGGAACACCACTGTCGCCTTTCGTTCGATGAGTGTCATTGCCGGATGCCCAATACCCTGTCTTCTTCCCTTTCTTTTTCCTTCCCGCTCCCCTCCCAATTGGGCCGGCAACACATCCATGATCCAGCTTTGTGGATGTTCATGGGCGGCACTGATCACTTATCATTAGGTGACTTGTTTCATCGTTTGCCGAACCTATGCAATAAAAAACCTTACCTAAAAATCAATTTAAATCGAAATATCGATAAACTCCTATCCCTACACGATGCGAGGCCCTGATATTTCACCCACATTGCAAAAATGGAATACTAAACAAAAATCAATTTTAAACCAAAATATCGATAGTATCCCTTGCCTACATGACACGAAGCCTGGGTCGGCGGTCGGCGGTCACTCGACCCGCCAGATCCGTATCTTTGGCGCCATAATTCCCCGCCATTCGCCGATTTGCACAGATTGCATTTGAATTGCCCCCGCTCGTTATTTAGTCAATTAATACAAATACCTACACGCTATTTAGAATTCTCCACTAACGGGTATTAATTCCGTTTTATCGTAAATCTTTATATTGTTTCAATTGGGTAAGAACGCATCATATTTCAGTTTCAAAGCATTGCCTGGATTTGGAGTCGCGTGGGTGCAATTCGGTTGATACTTTGACTTGTTTATCTAAGAGTATCGTAGGATGTGCCCAGTACTGCTGATTACTGAAAGAACCACGTCAATGTCAAGAAAATGAGAGAACTAACGGTCTCTATCTACCCTTATGGGATAGATGCGTGACGATTATTTATGCAAACAAGGAAATAATCGTTTCCCTCTCCTTGTTTTGTTAACAATTATTACAGGAATAATGTATTCTGTGTCGAACAGAAAATTTTATTCTGATAAAAATAGGTTCGTCCCCTATCACATCGTGGGACGGTATATACAAGGCGAAACGTGGGTGTTCTGGTAGCACCTCTGCCTACCCCTTCTGGGAAAAAGGCGTGTGGTTATGTATGTATATATAAAAATAGCTATACTATTTCCTTTCGAAATACCACTCAAATCTGTTGAGATATATATTTTGATATATCTCACATATTTCAGTTAATTTAGGGTTAATTTGCTGCCCCACCAAATCTTTGACATCTTTATCAATAAGATCATTGGCAGTCTTATAATCGTCTTTTAAAAAATCATTATTCAACCAAACTTTTTCGTAATCCCAATCAATTAACAAGCATCAAGTTATAATAAAGTATGCGTCTATAAATAGCCGCATATCACATTTACCGGAACCGACAGTTTGACACGCCGTGTGTTCTGAGTCATGCTCCTGACCTGAACAACTCGCTTACAGTGTACTACATTGATTCTGACTCCGTAATTGGATACTATTTAAATGTACCTTCCTTAATAAAAGGGGATATTTAAATGCGATCACTTTTATTGTGATCACAATCCAAAAATAAAAGAATATAAAAAAACACCTTTAAACACCTATTTGACCAAGAATAATAATCAATTAATCTCTAAGTGAATATCAAATATTTTTATCCCTGGATAGAATTACTAGAGGTCGGGCCAGCTTCGCCCTGGAGCAAATAGTTTTTGAGTCCACACCTATAATTTCGCGTTTTATATTTAAACTCAATGTGACAGCCGTCGACTATATTGATTTTCCCTCTTACGTCTCGCATCCTCCCCCTACATCCCGTTCTGTCCCGTCTCATTCTATTCCATGACGAGAAGCATGCAACCCTGTCCTCTTCTGTCCCGTGCCATTCATTCGAATTTGAAGGAGTAGCAAATTTGTATATTTGAATTCCTTACTCATCCCACAAAAATACTAGATTTTTCAGGATATAAAGTGTATGTTTTCAAGCCAAATTTCATCAAAATCGTTCTTGCCATTTTTGCTTGAAAGAGTATCTTACAAACATCCATACATATAAACTTTCACAATTATAATATTAGTAAGGATATTTTTTCTTTATTTCAAGACTAACGCACATCAGGGTGTCTCCTTTTAACACTAAAAACGAGAAACAAAACAATACACAATTTTATTGCCCCATAGCCTATTCCCATAAATGAACAATTTCAATATTATTTATGCGAGATTTGTTGAAACGTGAAATAAGCAGTAAAATGTAAATTTGTTACCATCTGTTGCTACGTTGAATGTAAGCCACCTTTATTGTAATGCCACTAAAAACGAGCGCCTGCGTCAATATTAAAGCAAATTCATTTAGGCACGCCGTTGCTTACATTTGTAATAAGGCGTTTTATGTTTCGAATGACTTCTTACTGTACTTTGATATAAATTGTGTGCGACTAAGTACATTTTATAAAGTAGTATACCATTATTTTGTTAAATTCAAATTCCTACAAGTAATAAAACTTTAAAACTACAATGCATCAGCTCATGATATGCGCACACCTACTGCTAAGCATGGGAGTTTGCAACAATTGAAAGATCGGTTTAAAGGGTTTAAGGCTTAATAAATCACCATAAGTGCGTGGTGGCCCGTAAGTAACGGACCAGGCGCATCTGCCACCATGTTCACGGTGGTCGTAGGTTCATATCTCAAGGCCCACCTCTGACTTTGTGGAGTTATGTGAGAATCAAAAAATTGTTCATCGCCACGCACTATAACGGTAAAGGACAACATCGTGAGAAAACCTGCATATCGTAGCGATTTTAAAGAATTTCTACGGTATGTAAAATCCGCCAAACCTCACTATGCCAGTGAGGTGGACTATATAGCCTAACCCCTCTGTATCGCACTCTCGATTGTAGAGAAGGACCGTGCACTGCAGTGGGATGTATGTATATGGGCTGATACAGATACACCACTCTGACCTATTTTGGGTTGATGGGTTTCATATAGCATAAAAGCATGTACATATATTTGTCACACGAAGGTTTTCTTACATTTTTCTATCGCCATTAAAGGCTACAAATATTTAACTAATAATTTTAAACAATTCTATTTATTCAGGATAAACAGTGATTTTAAAAACATCACGCATTACAATGAACGCGGTTACGTATACCACTAAATCCTTTAATGAAATTTAATTCACTCGCACAATTCGCGTGGTTTTAAACGTAACAAGCAGAAACAAGTCACGACATCGCGAACTAAGGTAAATTAAGACATATGATATCTGCATATAACATTCCCGACAATAGTCTCATTACTAGAATAGATACGCCCACACGTTCCGTGAGACATTACGCCGTCATTACTGCGCTGTTCTCCCATTTCTAAGGTTGCCAGATCGAAGGTTGCCAGGCTACACTTAAATACTATATTTCCTTTATTTTATGGCAGTTTCATCAAGGGTATCATCTGATGGTGGAGGCTCGTGAATGTACAATATTGCCTTCAAACAGGCAGAAAGACAAGGCAATTATGAATTCGTTAATCTCTTAAATGATTCAAGTTCATCTAAAATTGTCTACATTTATGCAAAACTAATGAAGTGCGTGGTGGCCTGTTGGTAATGGACTAGACGTGGCTGCCTACATGTTCACGGTGGTCGCGGGTTCAAATCCCAGGGCACACCTCTGACTTTTCGGAGTCATGTGTGTATTGATAGTCAATCTCCACGCACTATAACAGTGAAGGAAAACATCGTGAGGAAATCTGCATACCATAGCGATTTGTATAAATTTCTATGGTATGTAAAAGTCCGCCAACCCGCACTAGGCCAGCGTGGTGGACTATATGGCCTAACCACTCTCAATCATACTATGATTGTAGAGGAGGCCCGTGCACTGCAGTGGGTCGTATATGGGCTGATACAATACAATACAATGCAAAACTATAGAGTAAGGAAAAGAGATAAAATAAAAAATCAATTTTAAATTATAGGTAATCTCTCTACGTGCAACGAAACTGCTAAGAAACTTAAATTAAATCGACCTAAGCCTCTATTAAGCCTCTCAATGTGCACATTCTTGGGAGAGGCCTATGTTCAGCAGTAGTCTTCCTGTGGCGGAAGAGATAGAGAGAGAGTAGCCTCTATTAAGACTGTCTAGATCATCATTATCCTCATCAGCAATTATGCTATCCGTTGATCATATTACATCATATTATGTCAATTTGATTCATATTAGTTTTTAAAAGTCTCAATTCTGGTCTACTTTCATACATTATTTGAGGATACTTCAGAAAAATCTAACCTACTTTTTAGCATGGCAACACCAAAGCAGCCCATATCCTGGAATGACTTCGGTAATAATAATGGTCTCGCTGAGCGAAATGCAAAAGATTCAACGACATAATCACACTAAAAGCATTCCTTGTTAGACCTAGACGTCACAAGGATTGGTGTATACTCCAAACGCTCGCGTCACTTGCTTGTGGAATATTCCATATTTTCGGATGAGAGCGTTTGCATGAAGAGCGATTTGAAGTTGACCTATAATTCAAGAGTTCATATCACTTAACTTCAACCTTAGGCCATTTACGTAAACTTATAAGTTTATTTAGTTTGTAACTAAATAAGAGACTGCTGTTTTTAGAGACCCTTTTTAGTTTGCTTGAATAGTCTGAATGACATTTTTACAGTGTCCTAGATTTACCAATTCTTATTCGTCTGTAGCAGCTTTCTAGGATTTAGTGTAGGCCCAATAATGACAAGAAGTGGTTTAGTAACACTCGAAAAAGGTGACGTGTCAACCTCGATCACATCAGCAGTATGTTGAGCGAGGAGAGCAATGAACAGAGGCAAGTAAATATAGTTAACGGGATATTTGAGTACCCGTTTAAAATTTAAAACTAATAAACAGTGAACAATGTACAATCTAAATAGAACACAAAGTCCTTTTTTTAATTCAATTTATAGGCTTTGTCGCTGATCGACTGTATTACCTACTACAAAAAGAAACTAAATTATATTAAGAACGCCCTAAAACTATTTTAAACAATTTCATAGCACTGACGTAAAATGTACAGCCTAGGACAATGTTACAAACACAGTCCATGTCGTAAGATTTGATCCCGCCAAATATAATAAAATCCTTGAATGCCACTTGCATTTACTTTTTTTTACTTTATAATTGTTTAATTGCTTTTTTTATATTTTTAGATGTTAGTTTTGTGTATGACTAATAAAATTGTTTAGTTTAATTTCATATAAACGCTTTGACATATGCTGTATGTTTACAATGTAAATGTTTAATAAATAAACAAATAAATAAATGGACATTATGAAGGATTTTTATACCAAAAAAAACACTCAAATTAATTAGGTCTTATCTAAAATGTGCTTATTAACCCAGGCGTCCCCAGTTAGTACGTGTATGAAGACGAAGTGTGAACTGCTCGGAAGAGTCTCAAGGGCGTCCGTACAAGGAATGCTTTCATTACACTCACATACTTTCACAACCTGCCCGGTGATAAACGCGCGCGAAATTTAAATTAAATGCTTGTGGAGATTTATGTTTTGTTGATTAAAATCATTCGCGTCTGATATGGGATGTGGTTAGCGCTGGACTGCTGTTGAAAATAATATTTGGAATTCTTTTGAAAACAAGCCAAGTTGTCATTGCATATAAGAAGACTGGACTGTTGTTGAAAATATTAGCTATATTTAATTTAGAATGCGTTTGAAATCACGCACCGTGATTTCTTACATGACACCACTAAATCCAAAATGACGAATATTGTCGCGTTTGAAAAGTTTACTATAATATTTATTTAAACATTTATTTTACTCGTAGATGAACACAGATTATGTCGTATATTTTCAAATGTGTCAATGAAACAGTTTTTCTATAATTTAAGATCACATACATAAGTTCTCACCCATATCCCCTAAAGGGTAGGCAGTAGTGACGGTAGTCAGAACAGAGATAGCAAAACTATGTCCAGGCAATGCCGGATCAACTCGCTAGTTACTATAAAGTACATCAAATTATAAAAATGCTTTGCAATTTCCTTCTAACCTACATGCAATCTTAGCTTTTCGCTAACTGCGAACTCATTAATTTTATCGTAAACTGGCTGTAATTAATAAAATTTCACCGCACTACCTTTCTACTCTACATCTACTGTAATATTTTAAATGGTTTGCTTAGCCTCTTAAGTAAAGGTGTTTATTCATAATCTATTAGATTGAATATAATAGACTGATCAATAATATTTTGTGCATTTATTTACGGTGTTTTGTATTTAGGAATTTGATAATTTTTTATTCGCAGTTTTTTTTAAATAATAGAACCTCTTGAATTAGTCAAGATTTTATTTTATTTTTGGAATACTCCATGACTTAGGGCCAATTCAGACCGAAACAGCATAGACATCAAAAGGGATTTCTCGATGCCGTGGAATCAATTTAAAACATTGAAATTCATGTCGTATTTTTACGAGATAAGTTTGTATATCCTTTGGTTAAAAAAATAATCCCATGCCATACTGTCCCGGTAGCGCTGGCCATTAGAATACTTGAGATTTATATAACATATATTTTATTATTATTATTAAGTATTATTAGAAAAGTACAAATAAATACGTAGTGAAGAAATATAGCTTTCTAGTTTAAATTTAAGATATCCAAGTACCTATTCAATAGTCTCCGTGAAATGAGTTACAAAAAATCCATTGGCAAAAGGTATATATTTCGTAGTGCACATACTCGCTGTTGATATTTGTGCAAAAAATTGACCTGTTACTTTATTAAATGAACATTAAATACTACGAGTACACTTTCCATAACCCTTACGCAAAACCTGCCTTGGTGGCGTAGTTGTACAATGGTAGGTAGGTTGCAACGCTGAGGTCTCGGGCTCGAATCCCGAGTCGGGTAAAGTGATATTGGATTTTTCTATTCATTATAATCAGACCGGAGTCAGGAATTTGTGCTGGATATGACGACAGGCACGCTCACTATGACATGGTGGGACGGAAGATGTAAGGCGAAACGTGGGTGTCCTGGTTGTACCTCTGCCTATCAGGAATAAAAGTGTGATGTTTATGTATGTATGTTACACAAAACGACTAGCTATAGTATATTCATTATCTATGATAATAATTAAAATTTTACTCCGTAACTTTCCAGTGATATAATGAAACTCGCAGTACTTACCTACTTCCTAAGCATTAGCGCTGTGTAAACAAAGTTTAAATGAAAGTAAACACGGCTAGCATCCACCTGCGATCTTCAAAAGCGTGAGTACTAAACCAGTATAAAATATGCAGACCTAAAAAGGCCGCGTGGATAAAGTACGATTATTAAGATAAACTAGCGGGAAAATTGGCTGCGTTTAGATAAAGATATTTATTTATTTTGACAGCCTCCGTGGCGCAGTTGGGTAGACGCTGGATGTAGGATGAGATGCTGCGAGTTCGATCCCAGCACCGAGAAATATGTTTGTGCGATCCCCAGATATTTTTTAACATGTTTTCATAATAAACACAACCCAACAGTGCATTTACACTGCTGTTTGGCGGGAGAAGTAGACATTGCGGTGATACCTACCCTGGCGACCTCTCACATATGAGAGACCTATCACCAGTATGTTAAAAAAGATCCACGTAATTTCCTTTTTAGTAGATTTTTAATCTAGCAAAAACTGAGAACTTTTTCCTGCACTTTTCCGGTGAATGCAACTTACACTTCGTTGCCTGTAGCAGAAAGGTGTGATTTATGACGCCAATCTTTTAGGATGTCATCCAAATCTAGCCAAATTACATGTTTTTGTAATTCGAGCTATCGAATATTGTTGTAGACTTATGTTTGATGGGAGAAAAATATATAAAATTATGACGCGACGTAAATAAACAAATTACGATATAACTACACTCAGCATTGGGTGGATATTTAAGCTGAAGAAGATGGGTACAATATTTTAATAACATCCACTACGATTGATTGCCTATTGCGCATGTGCAGACTATGTTAATAAAAAACATTCGTCATAAATATGCATAAATTCAAAATCCATTTGTGATGTTTGACTGCTCCCTAAAAATAAATAATAATAAAGACCCTCAAACATTAGTCTTAAACAAAGACACGTCGGAGCCGAAACGTCGCGTCGATTTATTACTGAGCCCTTTTATAATGGCATCTGTACTGGGGAGGCCTGACCCAATTCACGACGCCGTGCGTTCGGGAATACTCAGCTTCATAATAACCAAATGGTTTCGAGTGTGCGCGCGTGACAGCTACTGCCTACGCACCCTGTTTTTTTTTTCACCTGTGGAAAAGGTAAGGATCCACTTTGTCTGAAAAAAGCGCGAACTGAAGTGGCTTATGATGCTGTTCGAAATCAGAGGAGTAGACGCTGATCTCAGAAAGTAATATACATACGTATGCATTCCACGATGGTCACCATTTGAGCGGAAATTAATATCCTACCCGCAGTTATAGGTGTATTTATTAAATCTGTTTTTGATTCTTTTCTTTTTTCTATTTGTACTGATCATGGCTTGAAAAAAGATTAAAATTGTAAAATCAGTTCATACACTACCACGTTATCAATTACTATCAATATTGTGGGGTCCATTAAACAATATGGAGAAAGTCCGGTAAACGTAAGACTATTAAATAAAAAATATTGTTCGGCGTAATGGACAGTTACCCTAAATTAAGATCTTATTACTGGTGTGCGGGCGTTCCAATATTTTTTAAAGAATATAATTCCTTCATAAACAACAATTTCGCCTACACATTGTAATGTTGTTTTTATGAATGGGCTTCGTATTAATGGAAAGTTATTGGCTTGAAGTTTTTGTTTTGATTTTTAATTATTGTTTATTTGAAAAATAATATTCTCATTAGGTAACAGAGTAGACGTTGTGGAATTATAAATAATAATAATAAATAAATAAGTCACATAAATAGTCCCGTTCCAACATTAATATCGAGTCTCGTGTCGTGGGTATCAGGAACTACGAGAAACTTCTCAGTCTCACAAACACCCATAGCCGAAACAAATACATGTGGTTTAAACAAATATTTGTCTCGGTGCGAGGATCGAACCCGCGATCCTTCGTTTCACAGCCGGCGTCTAACCAACTGCGCCACGGAGGCTGTCTATTGTTATTTTACAATTATCCTCATGTGTTTATACCATAGATATACTACAACTTAGCAGAATGGGCGTCATAATTTCACATTGAAAAATATATTTTCTACACAGGGAAATAACAGTATTCATTAAAAAGTTTTTAAGACTTATAAAATTAAACAGGCCGTGGTTTTCACGGTTTACGTTCTACATCGTCATTAAACCAATAAATCTATACATGTGATAGACAAATAAACTCACGCCTGTTTCCAAGAATAGATGGGCATTGGGCAGAGATGTAAGGACATCCACGTTACACCATGTATTTTCCGTCCCACGATGTGATAGGGGGCGAGCCTATCGCCATATCAGGCACAAATTCCTAACTCCGGGCTGATAATGAGTAGAAAAATCCAATATCACTTTGCCCGACCCGGTATTCGAACCCGAGTCCTCAGCTTTGCAATCATATCGTAGTACTACGCCACCGAGGCAGTCAAAAACATACAGAAAATAAACACGAGAATGCAAGCAATAATGACGTAATGAATTCAAAAAGTGCCATAGCATATCTAATAACAACAATTGCAAAATTAAGTTCTAAAGTTACGACAATCGAGAGGAAGGCTCACAATTCAATGTAAAAAGGAAACACCCTAACTAAAAGGGATATGGGACAAAGCAACATTTTTGGCAGGTCACTTTCTACGCTGTACCCTTGTCACGAGAACTTAAGTTTATTACCTGATTTTTTTATGGACCTGCCAGACAATCGTTCAACCGTCCAAAGTAAAATATTGATGCAAATCCGCCTTTTTCCAGCGATTGACTTCGATTGAGTAGAGTTGAAGTCTGATCCAAGATTAAATAAATTCGTATACGTCGGAATTCTTGGTAGTACTAGTAAAACTACTTCTCGCGGTTTTCATCACTTCCCAAAACTCTCATGACACTGCCTGCAAGATGGCAAAAAGTCATCGAACAAAATGGCACATACATAATATATACTGTAATTAAATGTATATAAATTTTGAATACTGTGAAAATCATTGGAAGCCTATGTTCAGCAGTGGACTTCCTTTGGCTGATGGATGGATGGATGGAAACTTTGAATATATCTTCAGTTTCCATATAAAATGCGAATAATACTAATACTGTAACGACCTATTATTTAAAAAATTCCATATTGGAGGATAGTGTGGATGGTCCATTAGACTCATATTTATTTATCCCGACGCGCCGGAAATTACGCGGATTTCATACGAAAGCTTTATTTTTATAACATTATGTTTGTTATGCTCGAAAGAACGTGATAAATAATTCAGGGGTTTTACCGCAAGATGTCGCTATAGTAAAAGATTTTTATACTTCATTATTTACACAATAATTGAATAGTATAGGCTATAATTGGAAAACAAATTTCTGAAGACAAAATTCTGTAATATCATACAGACATATATATTACTTTTATGTTTGATGCGTTTTATTCATGTAGTCACATCGTGCGATAAGGGTTGATGTCACGATTCACCGCTTTTCAGGAATGCTGAATACTTGAAATGATAAACATAGTTAAAAATGTTGTTTTTAATACACCATATTTTTAGACAAAACCTATTATCATTGGTGTTTTGATTTGAGATCATTCAATTTCTAGATTTGATTCCTATGGCCAATAACGGCTTAGCACTTGGTATGCTTTTATTAAGTCGTATGCATTATATCACAATATGCAAAGTTGTTTGCACATCACGCATCAAAAACGAGACATCACGCATTTTTCCAGAAGGGTAAGCAAAGGTGCTACCAGGAAACCCACGTTGCGGCTTGTGTGTGCCATCCCATGATGTGATAGGAGGCGAACGTATCGCCAACTATCGCTCGACTATTCAAACACCACTTAAATATTATGTTGCAATTAATAAATTTTAGCGGTAGTTTCCAAAATTTATTGAACGCTTTTTTTATTTTCCATAGAAAATTTACTAGACGACGGACGGTAGAATCGAAGTCGTCCACGATCTTCTGATATTTTTTAAATTTAATTGTAGTTCCAAATTTCGCCACACGTCAAAAGATTTTAGGTGATTTGTACACCCATAGACTGACGAGGAACGATTAAACACAACGTTACTATGCCGCCCTGCTTAACTACTTTACATAACTTATATCAAACAGAGCTAACCCAAATCCTAAATAAACGCGAACCAAATCGCATTTCACAGGGGAATTGTGAGGCATAATATGTAGCTTTTCGTTATGTAATTGCAATAACAATCTGGAATATAATATTGAGTCATTTTGTCAAGTGTAGAGTCGAATATGTAGTATTTGCAATGTTACTGGGATATTCGAATATATTGTTTTGACTTAGGTATTAAAGAAATATAATGTTATTTTGAATAAAGAATAGTTATATACTAGTAACTGACGAGATTACAGCAACAAAAAAATCTGGTTTGTATATCTAATCGCAAAGCACACCTCTGACTTTTCCGAGTCATAATATGTATATTGATAGTCAATCACCACGCACTATAACGGTGAATGAAAAACTCGTGAGGAAATGTATGCATAATTGCATACCATACCATACTATACCACCTGCATACCATAGCAATTTGTATACATTTTTATGGTATGTAAAAGTCCGCCAATCCGCACTAGGCCAACGTGGTGGACTATATGGCCTAACCACTCTCAAACGACCTCTCGATTGTAGAGGAGGCCCGTGCCCTGCAGTGGACCGTATATGGGCTAATACAGTGCAAAACAGTACAGTATATCTAACTTTTATGCATGCTACTAAGTCTTCTGTCGTTTTTCATGGACTAATAGATAGGATATTAAGGTCTTAGGTCTTATTCTACCACACTGACTTGGTGCGGATTCGTAGACTTCTTACACGTGTGCAATTTTTCTCGCGATATTTTCTTTAAACTTTCAAAAGAATAATAATTAGTTACCCAAGAATACACATGTGACGAGAACATAAATATAATGAGAAGAATGTCAGTCGTACTCTTGATTGTGGAGGAGGCCCGTACCCTGCAGTGCAGTTGTAACTTCGAACAGTCAAGGCTGTTTCCTTAGTATTGAAATCATTCACCTTGGTGCAGTCCAGACCATTCCCTAATTATTTTTTTATTTTTTTTAAGCCTTTATAGGCAGACGAGCTATTAATTATCTACCACACATTGATCAAATATTGGTTTTAAACTACTTCCATCAGTGATGACGTCTGCCGTTATGACGTCATCACAGAAAGTACTATAGAGGCTATTCATGTCATATCTACAATTCCATTTCGCAACAATGGGTGACACATGAAATGAAAACAATAAATAAAGGAATAATTAATTAAACATGAAATTCCGAATAACTAAAGTCGCGGTCGCTATTGTGTCCGAAATGTCACTCACGACATATCTTTTGTGATTCTATTTTCCATGGTATCACGTTAATGGAAAAATAAAATTACTTATCGGAATTTTAATGTAGTAATATTTGCTTAAAGGAATACAATGGCTTTCTGTTTCTTTAAAATATGTATTGAGTAGTGAGAAAGTCATGGCATATTTTATGACATGAATTATTGTAATTACAAAGGGCTTTAAAAAGAAGAAAAAAGAAGAAGACAGTTCGTGTTGCTGAGGGAGTTTCTCGCGCCGTGTCTTCTTCACAGCTACAATACGTTCTGCAGCGGTGGTAGCAGTAATTAACATTCGAAAGATCTTGTGAAAGACCATTTGAAAAAAGAATATGTTTGATTTTGAAAGCAAAAAAAAAAACATTAGATATTTTTGCTGCAATTATTTTTTGCTTTTACTAAAAAAAACTTGTACACACTATTTCCACACTTATCTAACGAAAACATAAATATTCGTTTTTTTATAAAAAAATACTATGTTTCTTGTTAATATTTGAAGCAAGCGGAAACTTCATCTAATAGCAAATGGTTATAAACGTTGGCAATGATAAATTCACAGCCAAGGCGATGTATACAATTTTACCTTCTTTGGAGGAAATGTTTTTAGCTATAAAGACACCAATGTTAGGAATATAAATTATTCTAAAATTGCGAAGAGAAATAATATCTAAAACTAAAATAAAATACACAAAAACCAAACTTTGGAAGTGGTAGAGCCACGCTGTTGTCAGTCATGACTCAGCATGAATGGGAAGCTCATCCAGGGCGGTACCACTGTCTCACAGGACATCGACGTGATGCGACAGTTTCGCTGTCGCGTTTCATTTGGTGAGTGAGATTGCCGGATGGCCAATACTCCTTTTCTCTTCCTATTCTTTTTCCTTCCCGCTCCCCTTCCAAATTGAGCAGGCAATACATCCATGATCCAGCGTTGTGGATGTTCATGGACGGCAGTGATCACTTACCATCAGGTGGCCTGTTTGCTCGTTTGCCGGACCTATGATATAAAAAAACCCTCTTTGAGTAAACATTATAAAATGGAAATCCGAAAATAAACATCACGTTAAAATTTAATTAATATGTCGGATATAACGTAAATACTAAGAGCAAACATCATTAAAAATTCTCTTTCATAAAAAGTATTTCATGATCGGGTTAAAATCGGGTTGTTTGCGCCCTTCAAACGGAATTCGAACATTGATTATATTTCTACATGTAATTACAGATATTGAACATTTATCCAATGAAATGATGATTATTTTAGACGAGATATATGTATCTCCTCAATTTAATCAAAATGTATTTTAAAAGACTAAATATATTAAATACAACAACAGTCACGTACATATTCCTGACCCCAAATTAAGATCAACCAAGTCTCGTTTCGCAGGTATAAGAAACTAAGAGAGACTTTTTGGCTACAAAACAGTCATACTCGAATAAATACTTGTGGGTCGCACAAATATTTGTCTTGGACGTGATCAAATCCGCGGCACCTCGTTTCATAGCCGATGTCTAACTAACTGCGCCGCGACGGCTGTTTAACAAGAAAAATGGTTTTTAAATAAAATACTTTTAATTTTAATTTTATCATTAAACATTCCTTGTCATTCATCAGTATCTTAGCTATCTGTTGAACAGATAGCGTGCAAACAGGCAAACAGCGCCAGAATATAAAGTAAAAATAACATAGAAAGCAAAATAATGCTACTAAATGATACAGCAACAAGTGGGCCGAAAGACATCACGTTTCAACCGCCTTTATTAATGTCTCGTCTTCAGCCATTCCGCCTCGCTTCGCCATACTTAAAGTGAAAAATTCCTTTACCCAACGTCATTAGGGAGAAAAATGTCTAATTAGTAAAGTATTGTTCTATTAATTACTGTTTTTTGAATAGAAAAAAACCTCTGAAAGTACACCCTCGGTGTCGGTTCGAATTTTAATTAAAAGTAATGTTTCTTTAGTTTGATTAATGAAGCGTAAATATATCAAAATAAATGGTTTAAAAGGAACGTCCATTACTGGTTCGTACAAGTTAATTGGAAATGGTCTATTGAAATGTTTAAAATAAATGACCGGTGTATTTATAGAACTCTTCTCGCTTTTTTCTATAAAGCGTGTCCTCGATCAGCTTTGTTTATGCTGAGAGAGCAGATGTCCCGGTATTAACTTAACTTATGACATTGAGCAACAAAGATAAATACTAATCAATCATCTAAATAATCTACATACAGGTTATATCAAGACTGCGACCGAAAACGAAGCCTGATGGTAGTTTTAGGGATTACAGAATGCAACTAAAAATTTCTCAAAAAAAGCAATACTTTTCTTTTTGCAATTTTTCAAACATCATGGTGTTTGGATGGTAAATCTCTAGTTTTTGCTAAAATTATAATTCAATACAACACTTGCGACTAAGTTAAATAACTATTATAATTTGACTAAGTTTAATTTTTACATTTTTTACTACTAATTCAACACTTGCGATCATTGTGTCTTTAAAAATAAAAAGTGACACATTATTATTTTTGGAAAACGATGTATTCACTACCCAAATACGACGATAAGTAAAAAATTAGAACAAAAAAATTACACTTATTTTGCGAAAATTTTAGCTGTTTTGAATCTAAAGTCACTAATACTACCACCTGGCATCGTTTTCGGTCGCAGTCTGGTTAACCCTGTATAACTGGTTATACATAAGCGGGCACCAGTATTCCCGAGGAATAGGTAAAGGTGCTGAAAGTGTCACCCACAGCTCGCGAAACTAATTTACATACAGGCACAAAGTCAGAGTAAACTACCAAACAACTTGGCGGTGAAGGATAACAACTTAAGATTTTCTAGGGAATGTAAAGTTCACCCGCATATACCAGTGTGGTGCAGTGTGGCCTAACCCCTCTCAAACGAACTCTCGATAGTAGATGCTATGCTCAGCAATGGGTGATTGTAAGTCGATATAGTACTGTTTACATTAAAAAGTCCAGCCCAAGACAAAACTATGAAAAATATTGAACGGTCTTACATCTTGAAATAAAATTAATTATTACGGATTTTCATCGCGATAAGTTTAATTTTTACATTTTCTAACTTCCCGGCGTTTCGATCACTTTACAGCTTTCGTGGTCACGGGACGGACTAAGTTAAAAATGTGAAAATTAAATCAAAACGCGATGAAATCCGTATGAAATAGTTTTATTTCAATGTGTAAAATTCGCGTACTTCTAAGAAACCGATCTAACATCTTTCTTGATATAATATTTCTTTAATACAAATCAAATAAGTAACCACGGTACTCGGTATACTTAAATATAGGTGAAATAGTTTCCCATTTCATTTTCCTGATCGAAGTTCTTGATACATTTTGTTGACACAAGTAATAAATTACCAACCGCCATGTGCAGATTCGAGCAAAAAATGGATCAATTCTTTAGTACTTGTGGCTTTCTTTCCTTATTCAAAGAAGCCTTTCATTTGTTTATTGATCCTTTGTTCTAGTTAGTTCAAATATTTGTATGTATAATGGCATTGTTTTACTGTTGATAGGTCTCTGTGAAAGGCAGCCTGGGTAGGTACCACTGCAATGTCTAATTCTTCCGCCAAACAGCAGTGTAAACGCATTGTTGTGTTCCGGTTTGAAGGACATTATAGCCAGCGTATTTACTGGACATAATGAGACTTAATGCCTAATATCTCAGGATGGCGAGCGCAGTGGAATGCCAAACATTGCTTTGTAATTCATGGTGTTTGGTTTTGCTACTGTCCATGTGCGGTCGTATCGCTTATCACGAGGCGAATGGCATGCTATTCTCGCCATTCATTGTAGTAAAAAAAATTGAACTATTAATATGTAGGTTCAATGTACAAACTTACACAGAAGACAACTTTTTGATAAATAGGAATATAACATTTTAGCAAAATCATTATGCGTGTTGTTCACGCGCGAATTTTCATGTATACAGAAACATCATAGTATTGATATTAACTTTTTATTACGAACAATGTATAAATCGACATTGAGAGACTTGGTTGTATTTATTTTGGAATTGTTTAACGTCAAGTTATGTGTATTTACGTTGACATTTTAAAACGATATTCACTTGGAAATAAAGCCTTTTGTGTCTAACTCGCATCGGCCGCAAACCGCGAGTTAACAATAATTCATATTAGTATAGGGTTGGCGACTATAATTTATAAATTCATAATAATTTTTTAAATTAAATGTAAAGAGAATAAAATTAAATGGAAAAAATAAACTATTAAAAATATATATACTAATTTTAATAAAATTCAAACTCGGATATATTTTGTTGAAATTTGAAATTAGGTTTATATTCTTATACCTTACAATAAGCAGTTATATAACCAATAAAGCCAACTACTAAGTCTCTTACAGAATCATTCAATGCAAAATATCTATTTGATAGGCAACCCAACTTCCTAAAATAGAATTTGTAACTTAATTTAAGTAGTGATGCAGCATGGAGAACTATTATGGCCTAACCCCTCTCAATCGTACTTTCGATGCAGAGGTCCGTACCCTGCAGTGGGTCTTATATACGCTGATACAGATACAGATAATAATTTAAGTATCTACTTATAAGAAAGTTCGTACAACAACTAAGTATGATAGTTGCAAAGTTCTGAGTACAAAGCTAACTACTGAGTCTTTTACAAAATCATCCAATGCAGAATAACTACTCGATAGGCAACCCTACTCCCTAAAACAGGGTTGTATCAGTATAACTTAAGATAAGCGCTGACATCACGAAATTGCCTTTCACAAAACATGCTACTGCGTCCTTACCAAATCATCGAGCGTGGAATAACTCCTATTCAGGCAGCCCTACAGTATCTAGTCATTGAAACGTCGCGTCAGTGTCCAGAACACATGCCATCGTTAATGTAACAAAGGCGTTTCCACAAGCCCGCTCCCAGTTCCACAGTTTGACAGTATTTAGTACACAAAGTAGTTTGTGATATTACCTCGGCGTTGCTGTTTGTTTGTTGTAAGCTTTCGAATATAAAAGTATCAATATTACGTTTCCAGTGCGTCTATAAGTGTTATAAGTTCGGAAAGTATGAACAGCCTTTGTGGTGGAGTTGGTTAAGAAGTGATAGCAAAAGGAATACCTGTGTATTCGAAAACCGCAAGTAGACAAATTGTTAGGTCATAGTATTTTTTTTCTGGTCTGAGTTTTATGAGATCTTAAAGTCTTTTGTAGTTTCTAACATCATACCCAAAGCCTTATCTTCCTATGGAGACCAGACACTATGTATAAGCTATGAATGCCTTACCATAAAATTAACCTCAAAGTACCTATAATACAATTCCATATACTATCCTCATGTAAAACCGACATACATTCGCACCGCACCCCAAACCCCATGACACGACATTCTAAATCCAGCCGACATTATCCTGATCAACAAAGGCCGTACCCTACTAAAAGCTTTCCAGCCAATGTTTTGAGGAAACGCCTCGCGTTCACGTTATGATGTAAGTCTAGTGTGGGCTAATGCTTCGTCCTAGATAGTTGGACTGGGACTGCCGTACTATTGAAATAAAACGAATTCTTACGGATTTTATCGCGAATTTAATTTAGTTTTTTACATTTTTTAATTTCCCGACACTTCGATCACTTCACAGTTCTCGTGGCCACGGGTTTATTTTAATGTGTAACATTCGCGTAAACCCAAGACAACATTATGCAAACTGATGTACTTCGTACTATATTGTGCTAATTCACGTTATTTGGGTGATTCCTCGGAGTATTTTTGTAATTTCGTAGCAATCAATATGAAAAATATTGCTGGATTTCACTTCAATTAAGGTGATTTTAATTTAAGGCTCGAGAATTGTTAAGTATCAAACGTACATCTCTCTTCTTTCACGCCGATCTAGCGGCAATATGTATAGATGAGAATAAAAAATACAAGGCTTAAATGGTTTATTATGTAATCCTCTTTGAATATATTAATCGTAAAAATATGCCAGGCAGGACAACTTTCCGAAATGCTTTACATCAGTTAATGATATGTTAATATATTAATGATAGAAAATAATCTATCACGGTTTAAAAAAATCTTAATAACGCTATAAAACGGTATACTATAAAATGGTAAAAAGGGTGTCAAAAATCGCAAACAAAATATTTTTTTTATTTCGTGTCTCCCTTCATGATTAATCACATTAGTAACAGGTCAATGATTTTAATATATTCGAATGTCAATAGTTTTGATCATTTATATTAATAATGGACGTAAGTCGAAGTGTTCTCGGTGCAATATGCACGCTTCAGCTTATTACATACGAGTTAACTTTAGTAATATTCATACACTAACTCTGACTCGCGACTTAGCATGCGATGAAATCTATTTGCCATCCAAACATTTTGAGTATATTTGTTCTAAGTGTTTCAGACGAAGCTGAGTATTTTAATTCTGATATTATTGCAATGAAACAAGAGTGTTTGTTTTTTAAGTCCCTGCTCACTGCTGAACATACGCCTCTCCCAATCATTTCCACAGTGACCTGTTGGGTCAGCCTGCATCCAGTGACGTCCCGCGACCTTTACCAGGTCGTCTGACAACCTCGTGGGTGGACGTCCTACGCTGCGCTTTCCGCTACATTACCCTTAAATCAAATTCTGTGTGTGTGTGAGTTTCTTAAACTTAGAGTAAAAAATATATATAAAATAGAGAATGAGTTCTTTTCATAACATTATTTTACTGTACCCTTACAGCCCAACTTGCCTTTCTTCCTACCCCTTTTCTTTTTTTTCTTCCCTCTCCAGTAAGTCTACTACAATCCATCAATTGCAAATGTTCATGCACGACGAAGTCGTCAATCGCGTCGGTGACGTAAGTAGAGGTAACGTAACTATCAGCTGGGCTGTTGTATGAAAAAAGCTTTAAATTGCCCCAAAAATTTGCAATACGTAACACAAGGTCAAACAGTTCGAAATCCACCAACATTATTTGGCTTAGGAATTTAAATTTCTAGACGGAATTTTTACGCAGTTCCAGCCTTGTACCGGAATTTTCAACTTAAATATAATTAGACCCTAATTTTGTACCGCTTCTGTGTTAAAATATTTCATAAAGAGACGAAAAATGTTAAGACGTTTTTTTGCTAAGTAGTTGCTATTACTGAATTAAAAAGAAAATTTAAATCACACGGAAATTATTAGTCGTATATAATTATTATAAAATTTTTAAATATGAAATTGCAGTGGATACGAAAAAATTGGCACAATTCGAGCATGTTAAATATATGTTTTTTCTTCATACTTAAAACTACTACTACTAGGCTTATAATTATTTTTTTATTGTTTTATATAAGATATTTTTCCGTTTAGTTTGTCTGTGCCATTTTTTTTGTAGTCCCTACATATCCTCTTTCTTCCTTTCAAAATTAAAAAAAAACTACTAATAAAAAATAGATTCCAGACATGGCGTAGTATATAATGATGTAATATTATGGTATGCTTAATCAGAAATAGCCAGCACTATGCACGCAGGTCCATTTGACCAAAGTAAATAAACCATATTGTTTTAGTGCGATAATGATTCGCGGTTAATCCGATTAGTTATTGGATTACAAGTAAGAAGTCATTTCTGTAACATATCGTGAAGTATTCATACATAATTATGTAATAATACATAATGACGTTTAAAATAATGACTACAAATACAGTATACGTATAGATATTAAGCATATTAATTTATGTACCTTTATCAGCCAATATACATCCCACTGCAGGGCACGGGCATCCTCTACAATCGGGAGTACGATTGAAAGAGGTTAGGCCGTATAGCCCGCCTCTCTGATCTAGTGCGGGTTGGCAGTTACGTATAATATATAAATATTAATTATATATAATTCGTTTATCTCTTAGTTATTGGAGCTTGTACCCTTTATATTCTATACTGCCCTCTCTTTTTTTTCTTTTCATAAATCCAACCAAAGGTTGTCTGTAAATCGCCTATAGCGATAGCCATAGATATAGATAGCCTAGATAAGACCGCCATCTTTACTTTTTTGTATTTGTAGTATATTTTATGTTTTTCTTTCCTTTTGTGTGTGCAGTTAAGAATAAATAAATAAATGACTTATAGTAGTTTGAAACACACAAAATTTCACGGTTGCATCACCGAGGTGAAGTTGGGTTAGATTAGGCAGGGCACCCATATTTCCTGTGAGATTTTATGTACCTAAATAACTCGCAGAAAATGGAGTACTTGACCCGCGAACCGAACCCGGTACAAGGTACAAAGCTTACATACGTTGGGATTCGTAACTAGATCAACATAGCGACAACATCAAAGTCATAATATCAAGTAAAATAAACTTTGAAATGTCATATTTCCACATGAAACTTGGCTTTCAATGCAGTGTGTGCATTAGAGAACTTTAATGGAAAATGTTGAGTCTGTATGCTCTAGGAACAAACGTAACAGTCGATTTATAGTTCAGCGAAGTAGAACCATTTATTAACAAAACCCAATGCTATTTAATTTTCCGTGATCATAAACTATGTATGGTTTGCTCTGTAGCATGAATTTGTGCCTAATATGGCGATAGGCTCGCCCCATATCACATCATGGAATACTAGGCGAAACGTGGGTGTCCTGGTAGCACATCTGCCTACCCTTTCTGGGAAAAAGGCGTGAATTTAAGTATGTATGTGTGCTCCGTAACCTTATAAGTTTGGTGTAGTAGTATGTAGTGTGAGTTAATAGTGACATTTTAAGTTCAAATTCGAAACCGCGAATCTACTTTATTCTTTACATTAATCTTTCGACTCCAAAAGTAAATTTGTTCAATGTTTTATTACTTAATTATTTATTTTTAATCATAATTTTGATTATTCTCCAAAACATAAAAAATATTTTACCCCGATCCCGCAATACTGATTGAGTGCTAACTATTTCTAACTTAATTTAACACGCTGACCTCACTCCGAAAACGAATCAATTCGAAATTCAAAAACCCCATTGCTCACACGTAGGCCTAGGCCCTAAGAGAGCACGGGAAGCATGGGGTCACAATGTACCCCGTAAATGTTTGTAAATGAAAAGCCGGCAGGGCGGGCGGGCCGCGGGGTCTAGTCTGCCGCCCGACGCCGGCCGGCGCGCATCTCCGCGCAGCGCGACCCCGCACCTCGATACCCCAACTCGCACTATGGAAGTGATATTTGGACTTTAACGAGATTGTTGAAGGTAAATTGGAATTCTATTTTTGAATTTTTTTGTTTTTTTCTGTGTTTGTTGTGAGTTTTGTGGCAGTAAGTTTATGCAAAAATTTAGGGGATTTTTTAAAGTTATCGGACGTCATTTTGTTGAGATTTAAACGAGAAGGAAATTATTTAAAAATATAGTTTTTCTCGTATGGATATTTGTTTTAAATAAAAACAGATTTTATAATTAGGTGAAGTAATAAATCTGTGCGTAAATAAGCCGTTAAATCAATAAAAACGATGTAAATGCTATGTGCAATAATTGGATTTATATACATCTTTTTAGCAACATTACTACATATATTTTGATACAAAATTCATTTCATACGAAATTGAGTTCACGGAAATTTAGGTATAAATTAATAATAGTTGATTTTAAATATTTAAGTTCTTTGAAGTTATGTTTTCGTACATTTTGAAATTCGAAGGTGCAACCTAGCCCTCAGGTGTAATTTCGTTTTTACTTTAATCCATTTATATGGCTTCCGTCTCTCCTCTACTCATTAACTTACCCGGTAGCTAAGAAACCATTTTAGCAATAAATAAATGATTAATGTATACTATTTCTATTCTCATTTCGACATCCATTAATTTTGATTTTTAATATTAAGCGGCTCTTAAACTTTTTTTTCAATTAAAGTGATTAAATTATTATACATACCCTTATTTTGTTTACTTAATGTTTTTAAGCATGGCTTCTTATTTGTTAAAGCTCGTTAAAAGCTGTTTAGAAAGGTAATAAAAAAGATAAAGTTAGTTTTCGATAGATCGTATTATTGCTGCGTATAAATATTTAATACGTTCAAAAATATACAAATTATGATGCATTTTAGTGTATTCAATATTTTCTTTATTTCTAATAATTAGTGAAAGCTTAAACATTTTCGGCTGAGGTTTATGTTTTTTTTTTACTTAAAGTGTCCAATCCAGTGTTAATACGAACACATCCATGCAGTCTACTAACCAAAAGCGCATTGTATCCTGAAATTTACCTTCACCAACTAAACTAAGAGCATAATACAAAGAATTATGATTAATATGCAAGAACCGTCTGAAATGTATCCAGTTTAGGTGTGAATATTCCAACTACGCCCACATTTGTGGCTAAATATGAACACCTTCATTTAAACCGTGACAATATTAGCATAATCAAGTAATTTTGTATGACAAAACACACCAGTGCACACAGATGAAACATATCATATTTAAGCACTTCGTATTTCTCGAATATTTAGTAAAAATATATTAAGGCAATGCTAAATTAGAGTGTGTAACTTTGTATTAGTTTTCATTTATTTCAGATTTCCATAAATAAATTCTTGAAATATTATAAACGTAAACATTTGTGTGGACGTGTGTTTGTTAATCATTCATGCAAAATCTATTGAACCAATTTCGATGAAACTTTGCAGCATTGTAACTTATGCATTACTATAAGACATAGGCTACGATTTATAAAAATATTGAGTGAATTAATCAATAAAACATTATCTTTTGCTAGTGGATACTCAGAATAGTACTACATTTTCAGGAGTATTATAATTTACAGCTGCTTTCTCGTACCAGTATAAAAACGGCTTAAGTGACATAATGAGACTCAATGAAAGGATTTAGATAAAACTATACAGTATTATTGCATTATAAGCTATAAAGCTTATATTGCATTATGTAAAAGCTAGCAGGAATTTGTACCCGATATGGCAATAGGCTCGCCCCCAATCACATCGTGGGACGGAACAAATAAGGCGAAACGTAGGTAACCTAGTTACTACCAGGAGAACATCTGCCTATCCCTTCTGGGAAAAAGGCGTGAGTTTATGTATGTATGATTTATAAATATATCGAGGAGAATAATAAACAAGAGACTATCTTTTGTTTGCCGATACTCAGGATTGGACTTCATTCAGATGCATTATACGAGAGTTACTTTATCGTTGAAAAAAAATTAAAATGAAAATAATTTATTGAATCCATTAAAATGTTCAACATTATTTAGATTCAGTCTTTTTTTTATTTCTACCACCCGGTTCGGAAAGCGGTTTTCACTAGAGAAGAACGGGCAAGAAACTCTACAGTATAAAAACAGCTTAAGCGACATGTGAAAAACTGGTCACGGTGAAACGACTAGCATCTAGATCGCGACCTGCATACGACCGATAAAAAGTTACCAGGAACTAGAACCCACTCCCGTGGGTTTATCAAGGCCACAAAGTATCCTTTTATTCTTTAGTATAATGCTCTCGATACAAAATCACGTTTATTGACAGCTTCGCTTTGTTGTTGAGTGAAAAAGTTACACCCAAGAACTCATTGTGCAATTCTTAAAATTTGTAGAGATTCCGCTACTTTATTCATTTGAAGAGAATTAACAGCAAATGCATTACTAATCTGAAATCTAACATAGGGCATCATAATTCACCGGTCTTAAAAAAATGAATTTGATTGTATTTTTCATCTGAACTCAAAGTAAACTTTTCTGTGTGAGATTTGTTTTTAATACATGCTTGACGTGCAAACAATATAATTACAGTATTTTTTAATAGATACAAAATAAAAAATAGTATTTGGCTGCATTTTTTATTCGAATCCAAAGTAAACTGTTAATTTTGATTTTACTAAATGTGAGATATACACTGTGGATATACATAGTATTATTACAGCGGTTTTTTTTGTCATAGAAACAATATGAAAATCAGAATTCAACTGTATTTTTCATGAATCCAGCATAGTAAACTTTTCTATTATAAACTCGAAAAAACTCGAGAAAACTCGAAATGCAACAACACAAAAAAACATCGGAAATTGTGTCAAAGACTCTATATCTAATAACAGCAAAAGGCTTTCACAGCTAAACTCATTAGAAGCAGATGGTAATAACGTACTTGTTTGGTCCCTAAACTAATCTAATTTTTTCGTAACTTATTGCGTTTTAACTTCGTTCTGATAAATATGGTAAGATCACTTATATTTTCTACATCAGTAGTCTTTTTACTCACATCAAAAGGGTTATTAGGAAAAATGATAGCATTAGTGTAACCTCTGCCTGCTTCATCGGGGATATGCGCGTGATGTCGTTGAGCCTTTTTTTCGTAGGGAAAATAGCCTAAGTCTGATTAGAATCTAGAAGATTTATGTATTTACGTGAATTTTATTAATTTTGATACCATTTTTTTACTACTCATCTAGTCTCACAGAATCTTCTTAAAGGTATAAAAAATATATAACAATGGTAATATAAAAAATTGTGTAGTTTAAAAATAAACCAAATAAAACAAAGAAATAAAAATTTGTACTGACAATCTTATCACATGACATTTCATCCCCACCCACGCACCTAAGATTATACATTGTGGGAGTTACAAAACGAATCCGAATTAAACCCACGCCTCCATATATTCCACCTGACACTCCGATACACACCAGAAGCAAAAGGAAGTAACCGACTTACGTTATCGTACATTATTGATCAAAAGCGACATTATCGTTTCACGCAACGTTTATTTATTCAGTGGTACAGACGTCCACATTCCGAATCATGTTTTATTAGACAACTGGAAGTGAGTAGACAACTGTGATTTGACACCTTTGGATTTATTGTTTTCTGTTACTAGTATATTATTTACACGAGAAGGTAATGTAGAAATAGAGAATATAAGAACAAAAATAGTGTAGTCGTTGAAAATGTGATATGCTTTTTCTAAAATTGCCTTTTTTTATTGCAATGAATGGCGAGACGAGCATGCCATTCGCCTGATGATAAGCGATATGACCGCTCATGGGCAGTAGCAAAACCAAACCCCATGAATACAAAGCAATGCTTGGCATTCCACTGCGCTCACCATGCTGAGGAATAAGGTGTCGGTGGTACCCAGGCGGCCTCTCACATATGAGAGACCTACCACCAGTCAGTCTTTATAATATTCAATTCTGCCAAAAATCATTCAATATAATATTCTGAATTTTGAAACACATTTTACGCAATTTTTTTTAACAAGAAATTTCCAGTGTTCCATTAAGGTGAGCAGGGGGCATAGACGAAATGCTCTTAAACATTTTTTGTGTGCATTTCTGGGACGTTCACAGCCAATAGTCATATAGATAATATTAAAAAAATTGTCAAAATAAATTTATTGTTAAATTAACAAAATTACGAAAGACCTTTCGGACCCGCTGGACTCAGATTCAAAGGAAATACCACGACTTAAAAAAGGTTGAAAGAATTTGCTTGCCTAGGGCGTTTCCATCTGTTTGCTATGGATATGCTTTTGGAATCGAACGTTAAGCAGTGGACTTCTCATAGCTAAAGACTGATGATAGATTAATATACATCAAATAACTTAATATGCAAGCTATGCTATATTTTTCTAACACCAATTTTAGCCACGTTCAATGTGACCGAAAAACGTAGAATTCATTTCATATTTTCGTCTGCAGTCAAAAGCAATACCCGGCGTCATATAGGTACTATGGTGAAAACTTGGTTTAAACTTGTAGTTATTTCGTGCCCAGCCACGTGTATTTCGTACTTTCAAACTCAGTTATTTGCGTTAGCCCTTGCAACTATGTTATGTTTGTGAAATGTTACAAAAATATGTGATTAATTACTCGCAATGTAAATGCTTGAGCGAGTAATGGAAAGTTTATAGTCAAAGGTTTTCATTGACGATTTTTTTTGGAAAAAGGAATTTTAAGAACGTTGGCACATTGAATTAAAAAAAATAGTAAATTGAGTCTTTTCGCGAGTATAAAATAAACTTGTAAAACACATAGAACGTATTAAGTATCTAAAACTTTAATCAGATTTAAATAACTATAGACAACGAAAAGTAAAAGTTTTGGTTGCGACTAAATTTAGTATGTGATCCACAAAGAAAACATCGGCTGAATATTTTTTTAGTCTAATAAAACTGGCCGCTTGCCTTTCGGGAAGAGGCCTTTTTAATGCGCTATGTTTTGTATCTCCGAAAATGTACAAGTTACTTACCACAATTGGACCATTATATAACAGTTGTTATATAGGTAATTGTAAATAGCTAAGTAACTTACGTCTACGTTAACTTATATAGGTAATCCCAGCATTACATGCCCAGACTGTGTAACTATCAACCACTAAATTGAATCTCAACCATGGTGGTGGTAGTACATTAGAATTATCTTGAATAATTGATTAAGTGTGTTAACAGGCGATTGGTGTAGATCGAAGGTGGGTTTCTGAGATATTACTGTATCGATCACCGCACAGGAACATATTTCTAATGAACAATAAATAATTAAGGCCTCCAGCTCTATAATGTCGAATAGGAAAACGATGATGAGTCTTTTGTAAAGTGCAATCACTGCCGAAGCAAAAACAACATCCTTGGGGGAGGCCTATGCTCAGCAGTGAACATCCTGTGGCTGAAGAGAGAGAGAGAGAGAGAAATAACGTGATATAATTTTTTTTTTCTAGATTTACCTGTCTATGAGTCTTGGGTGTTTGTCATAACTAAAACTTCCTTAGCAGCAACTTAAAGATAGAACGCACATTTTTTTTAGAACGATGTAATTTTCGCCAAGTACAATCAGTTTTTAAATAATCTACGAGAGGAATAGTTGAGAGTTTTTGATTAAAATTGTACAAGCGCTTTGCGAATATCTTTAATCTTTATAAAACCTCAGACTTCGAACGAATGACTCATAAAAACTAATCGTTCGGAATTCAATCCGGAATAAGCACCCATTCTTTTGTTTTTTTTTTATGTATCCCGGTTTTTATTTTCGGTTCATATTTTGAAGGTTAAATGAAACCAACATAAAAAATAATACAATCATAATATGTAAATAAGAAGCTACATAAAAATATAAACGGAATTCCAAATACATAGTGAGTATAAGCCAGAAAATATTTGTGAAAGATATTAGTGAAAACTCATTGAATAATAAAAAAATTAATTCCAATTTACGCACATGGGGCCACACTAGGATTCCTAATATTCAATAAATTCATTGACAAACCCAAACACAATATTAAGGTTCACCTTGAAGTCCAAAACCCGGCCCAAGATTTTCAGAAATACCTAAATTGTAAGTCACACCAACCAATTGGTACTCATTTCTTTTCTATATTCTATTTTTAAATTGGATCCGATAAATTGGCTCCAATTTATTTCCAACCGGACTCCAACTTTACACCAAACATTGGCGCAATCTAGCCGAGTAGTAGAGTTAATTTGTAGACGCTACTTCCGAGACATTGTGCAGGCGTTAGTAAAAATTTAATTCGCTCTTAAATTGCGCCTGTGAGTCATAAATTTTATAGCAATTTTCACTCAGTATCGTTGACATTTTATAAATAGATAAAAGTTGTACTTTATAGTTGACTGGTGAATATTTTTTTCGTAGAACAGGAATTTACATTGATGTTAAAAGATAAAGTACAGTAGAAGGAAGGAGGTGTGCGTCTCTGGCAATATTTATTATATACCAGACCAGGATAATTTTTAAATATAAAATAAATATGCTCACGACTTGGTTTGTTTTCATAGAGTTGACACATCTATCAGACAACTGATAGTAAAGTTATGAGCCGAATCATTCGGCAACATGCACAATAACAATTAGATCAGACATAACTTAAGCGCAGGAGAAGTAAGTGCATCCATTACATCAAGTAGAATAAAAATATCAATCCTCATTATATAAAACGAAGAAAATTTTTCGATCATAGTAACAAATCCTTACAAATAGAATGATTCAAATAACCCAAGACATGTTTGAAATACGGTAAATGGGTAAAAACGGCTGTAAAAGCACATTACGACCGGGGCTAAATTTAGGGCGCGCGGAAAATTCCGCATTGACTGGCGACCTCACCTGCTGGCACTGCACCTTGTCGTGTATACACGGCTTTATAGCAGTAGTCAGTGGATGCAAACGTATTGCCTGGCGTATGTATACGCCTTTATAGATGCAAATGGTTTTTATTTGTTCCGTCGGATGCGTCCTTGGGTTTTTGCTGTTTGAATTTCTAAATGAACAAAAATAATAAAAGAAATTATTTTACAGCCAATGGTCATGTTAAGATATGAATAGATAAAAGCGTGTCCAAATTCAGTATTATATATTCATATGGGACTCCTACGGAAAAATACGTAATGTGTTACAAATTTCATCCTCGTTTGAATTCAGAATAAGCAATCTAATTCGGGAGCTTTTTCCATTCATTTTGGTAACTTTATACGTTAAGATTGGATTTCAATTCACACTTAAAATGTCCGAAATTATAACAAGATACCGTGGTTTTACTAGGAAGACAAAGTGACCAAGTCAATCTTTACACAAATATTTGAAAATCATCCAAATATCTGCCATAGGGCAAGAATCAACTTCGCCCTCACTGTGCTACCGTTTCTACAATATTAATCTTTAAAATATGAACATATTTTTGCTCCAATAATTTAAAATATGAGATTCGATAACATGTTTGCTAAGTACGTTGTCATGGCAACAATTTCTAATATATTGACGGGAATGTAATATCGAAGAGCGCCGGATCTTTGTCATAGCTTGACGGATATTAAACCAAAAACGATACATGCGTTATTATTGCAAATATGTTTAATTTTTTAAGCTGTATATGCAAATTGATCGTATATTTTATAAAAGAAGTTGTGGCAAAGTTCAATTTAGCTAGGAATAGAATTTTTGTATCTTCCAATTCACTTTGTAATATGAGTAGTTTTCAACCAGCAGCATTGGTTACGAACACAGACTCATCTAGTCCTTATTATGAAAAAAATAACTTGTACGCATTGTATTTCCTGAATCCTAGGCACGTTTTCAAACCCAACACACATAAATCCAAACATAATCAGTCGTAATAAAAAATTATACGCAGGAATCAACCCGTAACTTTAAGAACAGACTGCTTTCCATTGCGTCAATAGATGACAAGACTCATAAAGCATCGGAAACCAGCAATTAATTAACCTCCATCATGACGTAATAACATCCACTTGAATGTTAAGATCAGACCCTGATAATTTGATAACATTACAAGCGATATTAACCCTTACGATAGCACTTCACACGTCCGAACTACCAAACTATCGCTTAAATTATGCTAAACTATATTTAATAAGCTAACCCTAAAGTTACCCTTTGTAGTCCCATGTCTAGAATGGAAAGTTGGTACAAATTCGGCTAATGACGAAGCGTATTGGACGGGTTAAGGCAATTTATCACAATATAGGAAACGCCCACTGAGTCGGCGGGGCGCTATCGGAAATTATTCGGAAAAGTGCGTAATGGGATTTGCTATGACAGGTGTAGTGCAGTGAGCGATTGATATGATGTTCTTTTTTTAGTGATTCCTCTGGCTTTACTTTTTCAGCGCGGCTTTTTCTCCCTATTCGTATTCGATACTTTAATGTAATGATGATTGGATGTCAATCGTCTACCAAACATAATTTCATAAGGGACTACAAAGTGCAAACATATTTTATCAACTAAAATGCACTCAAAATGTATTATGATTACGCAATCTGTGAACCAAGTCCAGGACCTAGCAATCCGCCGCGTGCACTAATCCAGCAAGTATATGTTAATGAAATATGAAATTATATTTGCACATGTTAATAGCGCGGTGTTCAGCAAGCCGCAATATGTAACGCACCGCTTGTAATCCTGCGCCATAATTAAGTTCGGATTTGTGAGGTTCACGGTAAAAACTTAATGAACGGTCGCTTTCGTGGGAATTAAAGCCTGGCTTGCAGGCTTGCTTTGATAGTTATTTGATAGGTATTGCGGTGGACTTTGTGGTTACTGGAAAAGTTGAAGGGTGATGGAATGAAAATTTTGTTTTTTTTTTTATTGTTTAGCTTTATTGAGTGGCGTCTATTAAATATTGGTTGATGTCAATGCCATGTAAGGGTTTTAAACTGAATTCAAATCGAAGGTAGATTTAAACCACTTTATACAAGTTGTACATACAAGGACTTAAATTTTATCTATCACATTTTAGAATGGATGCTCCGCGAAATGTTTTTGCCAAAAGCAGTATTTTTGTAAACCCTTTGTACATCAAGTTTTAGGTATATGCAAATTTATCCTGGCTCGGACCTTAACTTCTAGTATCCTTTCTGCATACAACTGAACTATTACTCACTTTAAAAATAAATTGGGTCAACTTACTTCGGCATAAAATATCCATAATTTAGGTAATCCATGTAGGTACATACTCAATAATGGACCGAAAATCATCGAGTCATGACGCCCAACTATTGGCAACAAGAAATTGTATTAGTTCACCAATCAAACTTGTGGAAACTTGTAAAGTGGATCGAATTGATTGCTCATAAATTATGTTGGACCTCAACACGTTATGTTCAACATTACACATTAGTTCGTAGTTCAGACTTTGTATTTCAAACTGTAATTATGAAAACTAAGTAATAAGTATGTCAATGAACTGTAGGTAAGTCCTGTAAATTAATTGTCGATTATTAGGCTAGTCACAATATGCGTTCGACATTTTATCTACCTTCTTAATTGTAATAAAACGAATCCGAACAAGATATATATAATTTAATAATTGTAAATAAAGGGTAGTTAAATTGTAACAGTGTTAAAGTGCGTGGTGGCCTGTTGGTAAAGGACCAGACTCGGCTGCCTACATGTTCACGGTGGTCGTGGGTTCAAATCTCAGGGCACACCTCCTCTGACTTTTCGGAGTTATGTGTGTATCGATAGTCAAACACCACGCACTTTAACGGTGAAGGAAAACATCGTGAGGAAACCTGCATACCGTAGCGATTTTAAATAATTTCTACGGTATGTAAGTCAGCCAACCCGCACTAGGCCAGCGTGGTGGACTATATGGCCTAACCACTCTCAATCGATTCTCTCGATTGTAGAGTAGACCCGTGCCCAGCAGTGGGACGTATATGGGCTGATAAAAAAAATTGTAACAGACACTAAGCGGATGACTAATACCTCAGTCCGCCCCGTGACCACGAAAACTGTAAAGTGATCGAAACGTCGGGAAATAAAAAAATGTAAAAATTAAATCAAATTCGCGATAAAATCAGTAAGAATTCGTTTTATTTCAATTTGTAACATTTGCGTAGATCTAAAAAATCATACACTTTCTGTATTTTAGAAACATCTATGGTAGAATATTGTTACAGATCATAAAGCCAATGATAATTTGTGGTTCGTTGAAATGTCTGAAGTTATTTCGTAGTCTTGGATTCCTAAAATACAGGATACGCATGTTGAGTACACGAGTATATTTTCTGCGCGCATATTTAATTGAAAAACTTACAATAAAATTTAATATATCACTAGAAAGTTACACCGAAGCCCCACCAGTAAAATGAATGATAAAAGAACATCTACTCATAAAAGAATATTTAAATATGAGCAGACGCAAAAATCCGGCGAGTATCCTTCAACGCCCGTCAACCTCCATTAAAGAAATGATTACTCAGCCACCTGCTCCAAAATTATCGCAACAATCTTTAAAACGTTTTAATACGTCTTTTGTGACTTGATGCCGTAATTTTACGTTGTTTGAGCCCGCCTTGTTTGAAGTTTACTTCGGGCCCTGGCAACAAAATTAAGTTTGCAATCCGCCTAAGGGATAATACCCATGGCCGCTTGTGAGGACAACCGATTAAACACGACTGTTAGGTGCTTAGGTAATTTGTTAGAAGGATTAGAGACTAATTCATCTTCGCGTGATATTCCGGGGCGAGTGAGGTTATATGGAATTATGAGATGCGATCAGTAGCAGCATAATTAGGCTTCGCTTGGACACAATTAAGTTAATGGTGATGAATTTCCCTAAGGCGTATTTTGTTGTCATAAAAATTTACGTAAATTGGAATACACAGTTTTTTATTTGCATATGAAAAATCTCAAAACCTGCATACCGTAGCGATTTTAAAGAATTTCTACGGTATGTAAGTCCGCCAACCCGCACTAGGCCAGCGTGGTGGACTATATGGCCTAACCACTCTCAATCGATTCTCCCGACTGTAGAGTAGGCCCGTGCCCAGCAATGGGACGTATATGGGCTGATACATACATACATGAAAAATCTCTTTCGGTTCTTCAACCACCACACAGTTTGTTCGTTTCTAAAAGTAATCGGTACTCTACGGCTTGAGAGCTTTAATTTTATTATTACAAAAATCATATTCGGCGCTTAAAAACATTTCAATAATCTAGAAACATATATACCCTTTTTATTTGTACAATTTTAAATTGTATAAATGGCAAAAAACGAGCTATTTTAAATTACATCCAATAATCTGAATCCAATAAATTAATTTTACCAACATTAAGCTCTATTCCGAGCCTCGCCGATACAAAAACATTAAAAGCCTTTCTGTAATGAAACCATTAACTAATTTCTCATAATTGAAATTGCCTTTACTTTGCGACACTCGCTGGAAGTAATTATCGATCCTTTTAGTATTGTTTTATAATCACTGTATTTTGGAAACTTTCAATAATTGTAGGTATTACTAAATCGCTTGGAGTCATAACAGTAAAGCCCCATTTACACGGGAGTTTCTCGCCTCGTAGATACGATTATCGTAAGGTAATAAAAATGTTCTCGAATGGAGGCCACGAAGCGGAAAGCGCAGCGTGGGACGTCCACCCACTAGGTGGTCAGACGACCTGGTAACGGTCGCGGGACGTCGCTGGATGCAGGCTGCCTTCAACAGGTCACTGTGAAAATCATTGGGAGAGGCCTATGTTCAGCAGTGGACTTCCTTTGGCTGATGGATGGATGGATGGATGGAATAAAAAATTTGCATCGTGTAAACATTGTCAGAACCCGATGATCTATGGTGGTTATGTCATGCGATAATCGCATACGATTCTCGCCGTGAGAAACTCTCCCCGTGTAAATGGCGCTTAATCCACGAATAAAATTCTAAGAATAATATGCGATCTTTTTTGAAGAACAATGCGTTATTTGAATTCTCTAATAAACTGTACGATTGTATGGTTACAAATCATAAGTTGGAATACACCGTACATGGAATAAAAGTCCAGCATTTAGTTAGCGCTCTGTTATAAATACTGAATCCTGAGAGAAACTTTTAACATTCGTATTTTTAAATAGTTGTAATGAACTAAAGAATTATCCATGAATAAAATCTATGAGTAATAATTCACCCTTTCAGAACTCTAATTTATCCAGACAGCCTCCGTGGCGTAGTTGGTTGAAGGCAGGCTGTGAGACGTAAAGCCGCGGGTTCGATCTTCGCACTGAGACAAATGTTTCTACCACAAGCATTTTTTTCAGGTTTGGGTGTTTGTGAGATTTTTTCTTAGTAGAGGTTTTTACTCAGCTTACTTAGTTCTACTTAGTTCCTGATACCCATAACCTGACACAAGGCCCGATCTTATGATCTTACTATGGGGTCAGGACTATATTTATGACTGTTCGGTGTATTTATTTATTTATCATCCATGAATAATTTTTAAAGTTTTAAACCCATTGTATCCTGACCGCACAAAAACATTGAAAACGTATAAAATTTTAAAGACTAATGTTCATTAGGCATTACATAAATAATCCGCGAATAAAAGCCTAGGAGTAATAATACTCGATATTTCCAAACCCCACATTATAATTTTAATATCTCAAAACCTCGAATAAACTTTAAAGTTTTGTATTTCACAATCGTTTGTAATAAACCGAAGAATAATCCGTGAATAAAAGTGGGTTGGTGAGTTTCGAGGCCATTGTTTTAGTGGAATGGTTCTAGGCGGATATTAGCCGTCAAAAGCGGTCTCGCCCGCCAAAATTATATCTGGAGCGAGAACTCTATACGATTCTTTGAGAGTTTGCGGAACGGACCGGGCCAGTGCCAAATTTTATTACATAAAATTTTCATATTTTATTCGAGCTGTGAAATTATAACTTTGGCAATGTCCTTCCTTTACAAATTAATTGGTTCCGTTTGAATTGATTAAGCGTAAGATGTTTTAGCCTACTACGGAGGCATTTGCGTATTTTTATTGTGCATGAGAAAACAATAAAAAAACAAAAACAATAAAAAAGTATATTGGTTTTTTATACTAGTATACTGTATAAGTGAAATACTTCGTTTTCTATCAACTCTTATTCACCATGTTAAAGAATGATCTGACTTGTAATTTTATGAGCGGCTGAATGACATCATCCCTTTAGGGCGAAGCCTGTTTAACTTACCACAACGACCTAATCTCATAATCGAATATTACACATTGCTTAACTTTTAAAATACTTTCCATCCATCCTTCCATCACCCAAAGGAAGTCCACTGCTGAACATAGGGCTCCCTCAATGATTTCCACAGTGAACTGTTGGAGGCAGCTTGCATCCAGCGACATCTTTTTAAAATACTTTAAAAAGTCGCAAATGAAATAAAACTGCCACAAAGAAGTATAAAAAACACCAAAGAAAACAGAGTTCAAGGCAATAAAACACTTTTGATCAATAACGTTTTCGCATAAAAACTTTTTCATGAACCTGTACAGATAAGGCGAAGTTTACATTTGTCGCCAAAACTTTCTCCCTGTATAAAATTGATATCTTCAAAGACAAAACACTCGCCTTACCCTTAAGTTAAATAAATGCTCCCAACTTTGCCAACTCCGTCTTTCCAACTCCAGAACAATTTTTGTGGAAGTTTATTTTATTGTGAGAAACATTTGAGTTTATTTCATCTTGGTATATGGAGATGAATAATTCAAATATTTATTCGAGCAATTAGTTGATTTAAATGAATAATGCAGGATTTAATTAGATAGAATAAATTATCCAGTCTTCATCCTGGAATTGTTACGCGGCTGTGCCACAAATACCACTGGTAATTCGCTTACATTTGTTACTATAAAAAGTAATAGGAGCCAATCTAATCGGCATGTGTACACAACTTTCTTTAAAAAAACTTATTCAAACGAGACTGCTATGAAAATTTCTAGTGTTATACGAGTTAATAACTGCTTACCATCGGAATTAGACAAATAACATAAACTCACGCCTTTTTCCTGGAAGGAGTAGGCAGAGGTGCAACCAGGTCACCCACATGTTGCCTTGGGTTTTCCGTCCCACGATGTGATAGGGGGCGAGCCTATCGCCATATTAGGCACAAATTCCAGACTCCAGGCTAATAATATATAGAAAAATCTAACATCACTTTGCCCGACCCGGGATTCGAACCCGAGACCTCAGCATTGTAATCATACCGTAGTACAACTGCGCCACTGAAGCAGTCAACAAATAAATATAAAGTAAATGTGGCAGAATAGCCACAAACCGATATTGAAAAATTCTAACAGTCGAAAGGTTCACGCTACAAATTGCTGCGTAAAGGGACTGCGAACAAAGGCAATGAATTTGCACACTCCCCCCGATTTATTCGAATCAAACACGTGAATATGGAGTATAGTAAAATATATATGTACTTCTCATTTCCGCTCTTAAGAAAACTCTTAATTTGAAATGTATAATATACAAAACATTTTAAAGTGACTACATATTAAAATTTTGGCGTGATGGATATTATAAAAACTTAAAATAGTACAAGACCTCTACTTTAAAGTACTAGTTAGATGTCATTTTTGTATTTTCTTTGATTAATGTTACGTAAAAAAGATAAAATGATTATTTTATCTGTTGCATTTATTAATCTGATTAATTACATAAGCTTAGTTAAAAAACTTGCCGTATAGTCTCGCCAATGAGGCATTGTTGTGTATTCAATTCCTATTCAATTTATACAAAACCCATAAATAATAAAAACAGTGTAAAACATTAAAAATGGATGATGTACAGCAAACAATTTTAACTGATGATGATCGTGCTAATGAAAAGGTTTTTCTGTTTGTGTTTCCGGAAGGCATCGTAACCTAATTAGTAATGAACAAACAATAGCTAGGGGAAGATGCTGCCTTTTTGTAATTACTTTTCTGGCTACTGTTTTCTCTTTTATATTTGAATAGGAACTATTTTGTGCGGTGCTGTAAAAAGTAGAACTGTATTTATTAAATAAAAATGTATAAATGAGCCAGATTTTTGCACATTAAAGATTTAAGTCATGTTTTGTTTGAAATAGAATTTTACAGCAACAAAAATGTTTTACCTGGTCCTAAAACGTTGGCTGAATGTATGCGATCTGAAAAGAAAAACACTATTATAATAAAATAAGTAAAAAAAACTATTTTAATCACTGACTCTAAATTATAAAAGTACTATTTTAAGGATTAAAGGACTAGTAGTGTAGTTAGTTACTTTGGGCTATCAACGATATTAAGATCAACCTCGATATTTCCGTAAGAAGACTACCAGCGCTATCTATTAAACCGAACTGCATTTAACGACCTTCACTAATTCCCCTAAAAATAAAATTAATACACCCAATAGTCACATCAATAGTCCTGACCCCACACTAAGATCGAGTCTTGTGCCGTGGGTATCAGGAACTTCGAGAGACTTTTCGGTTTCACAAACACCCAGACCAGACATTTGTCTCGATGCGGGGATCGAACCCGCGGCCTCTCGTTTCACAGCCGGCGTCTAACCAACTACGCCACGGAGGCTGTCAAATATATTATATCTATAGATAATTTATCGCATTAATCTCCTTTGTTACAGCCATCAACATGTTATAATGCCCACCGCGCCCCTCGCCCCGACTGAGAATGTGACCGGGGCTACTAAGTGACGTGATGCAATTTGTAATGCTGAACTTCTTAATAATGTTCGACGTGGTGTTCATATTCTTCCTGTTTCTGATCGCCGTCACGTGCGTCATGAACTACATGCCTGGGAGGAAGCGGCAGGAGGCGACCGAGGATGACGTGGACAATGACGTCATACCGCCACCGCCTCTGTTTGATGATGAGGAGTACGCGTGTGGCAGTCGGGATACGTATGTGGTGATCTCGCCGCCTCTGGACACGGAAAGGGTGAAGGACGGGTGTCCTGTGCACGTGGTGTGATGTGAGCACTGACTTAACAATGTAAGTTTATTTTTAGTTCTGTAACGCGCGAATACTCAAACGCTACTTAAATATTATGTTGTACTTAACTACACAAGTCCCGCTTAAACGAACTGGCTAAGTAAGACGCGAGTAGATAAGTGGAACTTAATATTTAAATGGCGTTAGAGTATTCACATTCATTATAAAAATCAAATGACAGGAACCCATCGTTGGAATTGGGCTTTGCCAAATGCATGAAAATTAACACTATTCTTAAAAAAATATTTGGAGTTACAGTTCATTATTTTTATTTATTTTATAAAACAATTCGCTACTACATATTTGAAAATTATTTTTTAGCATTACTTCTCTATAAATACCTTGCAAGTCTGAAAACAAACTGTTCCAAAGCAAAAAATTTGTCGTGGAAGGAAATGCGACCTGTCCCTCGCTTCACGGCGCTATTAACTCGAGGTGAAAGGTCATCGACTTAATACGTACCCGACGTTAATAACTGTATTTACGCTACACGCAGCTCTTTACAGGTGGAAATAAAAATAAGTTTTAACTCATTTGCTAAAGGGCAGGTCGTGATACTAATGTAGGGCTTAAAGTGTATTTCATTCAGGTTTGCTGACGGGAAGGTCTTAATTACCGGGTTAAAATTGGTTGCAATCAGAAAATTATCACGTTTAGTGTGCACTGTGATAATATTTTCTCCGAAATGTCAATGCATGCGGTGGCAACTGAAGGTAATGCATTTAATTTATTGATGGTGTTTTTATGTTAAACAAACGTAATGTTATTACCACTGATTGTCCTTAAACAATAGAACTTAAAAAATCTAGTTCGATCTAATACTAGAAGATTAAAGTAAGCATTTTTAGCATTGTATTGTATTGTATCAGCCCATATACGACCCACTGCAGGGCACGGGCCTCCTCTACAATCGAGAGTACGATTGAGAGTGGTGCATAGCATTTTTAGTGCTATGTACAGAATATAACAGTGAAATCAAACTATTTAATTTACACCGCTTGGTTAAATAAACTAAAGTTAGATTTTTTATCAGTCCAATAAAGTTCATTCATTAACCAAACTGCAATCTAAATGATTGATACGTTCGGAACTATTGCTAGAGTCCCACCTATATAATAAAGATTTATTCCATAACCAATGTGAAATGGGCATAACATTTTTTTTATCTTGTACAATTGGACCTATATTAATTACTAAAAAAAAATAAAAAAAAAATTATCCATGCAACCACACCACAAAACGGTTTTGTACCAAAACATTAATCACAAGCTACGCCAATTGGCCGTTCACCACAAATAGAGCTTGGCGTCTAATCTTTACAACGCTGAGGTCTTGGCGGAGTGCCATAGTCTCGTTCCTTAGACCCGCCGAAAACCTTACTTGCACCTGATGGCACGACCTACTTGCATCAAAGATTAACACCGAAAACAAACGATATGCTAATCATCTTTACATATTTTACATATATTTACTAGTCTTATATTCGATGTGTTTCTTCGACGACTTCATTAGAATAGTTAATACGACTGAAATATATTTTTTCACTTATTAATCGATAGCCTAGTGGAAAATCCTTTTTTACTACATGTGCTGATCTCGTATGCAAATATGCATGCTTCTAAGTTGGTTGATTTACCGCTATAGATCTACTGAAATCTAATAAATTAATTTATCGTATTTTTGTTCCTTGGAAGTTAATGAAAGCATACATGTGCAACTAATTGAGGTTATAATTATTTTATAAATGATCGTATAACATCAAATACTCAAAGAAAAATAAAAAAAATTGATATAAACAAGGCACATCAAATATTTTTTTTGCGAATATTTTTCTGTTCACTCGATTTATAATGTGCGAACTGCAAACAGTTGAGAGTGACTTGGAAACGCGAAATATTCAGTGGAAATCCTTACGCCCCAATATAAAACGAAACTTCAGGAATATACAGCCTCCGTGACGTAGTTGGTTAAACGCCGACTGTTAAACGAGAGGCCGCGGGTTCGATCCCCGCACCAACACAACTGTTTGTGTGGCCCACAAACATCTGTGTCGGGTCTGGGTGTTTGTGAGACGGAAAAGTCTCCTGTAGCTTCTGATACCCACAACACAAGACTCGATGTGGGTCAGGACTATACATGTGACTGTCGGGTTTATTTATTTATTTAATACATCAAATAACATATTCTTTGTTTTGTTGCAGATCAACGTAGGAGTTTATTACGAAGAAGCCTTATGAGATTGTAGATGTCGGAAAAAATGTAGACATTTTTTACCAATTAGTAAAGTTTTAATAAAATATCTTGTTACGTATGTAAGGATGGTGACACGGGACGCAAACGCACGGAAAGACATGATTCGTTTACAACACTAAGCATCGGAAATATTGGCATAGAATCAATTATGTAGGAAAATATAGTAGAGAAAGATCGCAGAGCCGTCAAACCTTCGTCTAGTAAAGCTGGAGTTTAGAGAATTAACAGCCTAAAGTAATCACACTAAAATAAGTTGAATTGAGACTTGCTAACTTGTAACCGTGTTTATTTTGAGGTAGATTTTTCCGTTTGGTACAACCCATATACGTCCCACTGCAGGGAACGAACCTCCTCTACAAATTACAATTGAGAGTGGTTAGGCCATATAGTCACTACGCTGGCTTAGTGCGGGTTGGCGGACTTTTACATACCTATCATAGAAATTTACTAATGGACTTAAAATTACCTTTTCAAATCTGTATCGTTTGTGATACTTTTATAGAATACAACTTGTCTGGACATTACCTAATTGATGAAATACAAGGAATTCTATTACAAGCTTTCAGCAAGCATTTAGTCAGATCCGAAAGGCCAAAGTCCTAAGAACCGAGAAAAATCTACATAAAAATAGACCCCGCTTACAAGTTAACTTCACAGCCTTTTAAATGCATACATTTGACTACTATTGATCCTAATTTCAGGTTTGCTAAAATGACCTAAGTTTGACAGCTCTAGACTTTCGACTATAGTACTCGACAATGGTGGTAGACATAGTACGTAGGGAATATTGTTGTTAATATATAATATTAAGGTGTTGAATGTTACTTTGACGCTCGTGGCCTAATTATATAATTTCCGTTGTGTTAATTAGTTTGAACAAACATACGAATGTTTGTTCACAGGCTCTGAACGCGTAAGCAAATAATTTGTTAAGTGTTCAATTTTCGCTACAAATATTCGCAAGTGCTTTGTTTAAGACAAACGTGACTGAATAATAGGTAATAGTTAACAATATTAGTTTGTAACTAGGCATACGTTCCGTTTGGTATTCTGTAAGTTTTTTTTTGTTTTTTTTTTACAAGCGTTTTAATTATATTTACATTTACTGTGGCTAGCTTACTCCACAATCAGGCCTAAATGAGGCATAATGCTTTATAGCAATTGTTTTATTTAATTTTTTCCGCTTTATTTAATGCGTTTTTAATTAAAAATTATTTTGTTAGTTACCATTAATATTCCTTTGTTCAACGGTTCTATTATACAAATATATAGATTACAAAAATATCTTAGATAGTACATGTTAGGTGATAAGATTTAATTAATAATAAAAAGACAATACATGTATTACGAAAAATGTTCTCATATCATTCCGGATATTTGATAGTTTAGCAATATATTTCTTTTTACATATGAATAATCGCTTAAATAAATAATTTATTGGATAAGAATACGTAATTCATTAATGTTAAATTGCAATCATTTGCATCTTTTAAATTCTAAAAACTAATTGTATTATTTAATTTAACAAATAAACGTGTGAAATATGTAACATTGCATAAGAATATCATTCTATAATTAATTATTAATATCGAATGTCTTAAAAAATAATTTGTAAAATTTAATGACAGATGTTTAATGTTTAATTAATTTCACAATTTGTGTTATTTAAAGGCATTAAAAATGTATACTCGTAATAATATTTTCGCAATTATTTTTATCATGTCCATTTAATTACTTTTTAATTTAATTTAATGAATATTGATAGAATATTTTGTAATTGTTTATCCACACGATGTAGTGTAGGTGTACCTGAAAATTTTGAAAACCAAGAGTATAAATGAATATTTAAATATGAACATCAAAAATTACGCTATGTGATATAATAATATACACAATTTATAAAATGTAGTTAATAGATAATTAATGCATTGTTTTGAAATGATTGTAATGTGTCGCAATGATGTCTGTTGTGTTATTGGGGATATATTTTATTTTTCTCAGAAAATAAGAAACCGCCTTTTACATATCCAACAATCCCTTACTTAATATAATAATTTACTGGTCGTAGGTCTCTCTTATGTGAAAGGCCGCCTGGGTAGGTATCACCGCGGTACTACCGCAAGGTCTATTTCTCCCATCAAAAAGCAGTGTAAATGCACTGTTCTGTTTCGGTTTGAAGAACATTGTAGCCAGAGTAACTACTGGACATAATGAGACTTAACATTTTATGTCTCAGGATGGCGAGCGCAGTGGAATGCCAAGCTCGCCTCGCCATTCATCGCAATAAAAAAAATCCTTTTCATCCAAAAATACAATACAACATTTAAATTTTTAATAGACAGATAATAAGAAGTCTCCAACAAATATCATTTGCTTATATTCCAAATACTGAAGAACAATCATATTTACTAATCATATAATTTTATAAAAACAATGAATATGAGCAAAAAAGGAAATAAGTTTATGAAGTATAAAAAAATCTTCACTTTAAAGGCATTTACTTTTTTTCGACTTTATCTTCAATTACTAAACAATTACAGGTTCCTATTTCCCATCCCGTCCATCATCCATCTGCATTTTTCTTTCCATCATGGCGTGTTATAAACAATACCCAACATATTTACTTCAATCTTTATAATTTGCTTCAACAAAAAAAGTTCTGACAATAAAATAAATCCAAAATCTTTATTCCAAGTTCCATAATTTACTGAACCAAAAGCAGTTCTTTCTTTAAATAAAATATCCCCGCTAACACACCAGCGTCAGAATTGTGACGAAATAATGTGGTAAATAAAATGCACTAAAAAGTGTCGTCATATTTGGTTGTTTTATTAAAGTCCTAAAATTCTGGCGTCCAACACACTCGCTGCTCTCTGACGATGATAAATAGGTTTTAGCTAACAACCAAGCTAGGAATCTAGGATAAACTGACCTATTGGAACATTCAAGAAAGATAAAAATACACGATAAATTATACAGCACAATTAAAAAAGTGCGTGGTGGCCTGTTGGTAACAGACTCGGCTGCCTACATGTTCACGGTGGTCGCGGGTTCAAATCCCAGGGCACACCTCTGACTTTTCGGAGTTATATGTGTATTGATAGTCAATCACCACGCACTTTAACGGTGAAGGAAAACATCGTGAGGAAACCTGCATACCGTAGCGATTTTAAAGAATTTCTACGCTATGTAAGTCTGCCAACCCGCAATAGACCAGCGTGGTGGACTATATGGCCTAACCACTCTCAATCGATTCTCTCGATTGTAGAGTAGGCCCAGATTGCGTGCCCAGCAGTGGGACGTATGTATATGGGCTGATTTTATTTATAATGAAAAAAGAGGAGAAATTTGTTGTCTATGCAATATTTTAACGGACACGGGCCTACTCTACAATCGAGAGAATCGATTGAGAGTTGTTCATTTATGTAATATTTGAATGCTTGTATAGGTAATTTGTATTTCCAATTTCGACCGCATGACATGTCACATTTTTTATAGAAAATTCAGGCTGTTATTCACCACACAAGTACAAAACCACAGGCAACAACTATTCTAGCCAGTTAGTAACTGGCATTCAACATTTTAATGGCTACATAGAATAAAAAAGAAATAGTAATTAATAGAGAGGTTGAAAACTAAAAACATGCAATTTATGACTTATTTGATAGATGAAACCCTTAATTAAATTCTTTACTAAAATTAAACTTATATAGTACATAGTTACCATGATGCATTCCTATTTTTAAAAAAAGGGGTAGGTCTCTCATATGTGAGAGGCCGCCTGGGTAAGTACCACCGCAATGTCTATTTCTCCTGCCAAACAACAGCGTTAATGCGCTATTGTGTTCCGGTTTAAAGGACATTGTAGCCAGAGTAACTACTGGATATTTTGTGACTTACCATCTTATGTCTCAGGGTGGGGAGCGCAGTGGATTACCAAGCATTGCTTTGTAATTCATGGTGTTGTTTGGTTTTGCTACTGTCCATGAGTGGTCGTATCGCTTACCATCAAGTGAGTAGTATACTCGTTTTGCCATTCAACGAAATAAAAAAAAAACTTTTTTGAAAAATTAACTAAAAGCCATGCTCCGTGCCTTTCATTCTCCTTTTACACCCTTTTGTACGACACAGTTTCCGAACGCCCTCCAAAGTACAATTTTACAGTCTCAAGTTTCCGAACGAAATCTTGTAGCCGAGACATTTTAATTAACGGGATCGTACTTGTGCCAATAAAGTGTCAAGATAATTTTAGGTGTTCGTCGAAGCACCTGCGCCGAAGTTCGACAGCAAATCGATGAAGCATACAATATAGACAATCGACTTGGAACTCGGAACAACGTATTGTTGAAACTCCTTTGAGTCGTGCGGAATTACAATGCGTATTCGCGGAATAAAGCGTATTTCGCAGTTACTGTATTCTGTTCTTGATACTTGAACAAATATTGAGTGTTCTTGTTTAGGCGTTTGTTATAAATAAATAAGTGAATATTGATATTCACATGTACGCTGGAGTAGTAATATAAATGTTCGCGTCAGTACCAAAAACTACGAAACACTTTTCGTACCGACGACACCTAGATGAATTGCCTACGCAAACATATCGAATCTTTTTCACAGCTAGCATATACATATCGTAATTTTTTTTATCTGATACTTATTTTTAAATGATTATCTTTATAATAACTTAAATATAATTTTGCAATTTCTTCGAATTAAGACACCTTACATATGAGTTTTTGTTCTATGACGGACGGACATACCATTTCAGTGTACATCGGTGGCTACGTATTATATAACTTAATAATATAGGCACATTCAGCCCGCAATCTATTTCGATCCCAGACGAGGTGAACTTCCGACCTTGTCACGTAGGTGCAAGTGCTTGCTAAAACACATGACCTTAAGACGGTTTTGTCTCACATTTTACAAATATATCTTTTATCTTTTAAACTAGTATGAAGAAATAACTAAATTGCACCCTGTGGTAAGTGCTGTGCAGACCAAATAGAACATACGCCGACACGAGATAAAGAAGAGCCTAAAGCCCCATTTACACGGGGAGAGTCTCTCGCCTCGAAGATACGATTATCGTAAGGATTTAAAGTTGCATCGTGTACCCATTTTTCATAACACGATAGTCAATTGCTTATGACGATAGTTTGTGTCATTCGGTAATGGCATTCGATTCTAGCCTCTCTCCATGTAAAAGGGGCTTAAGTGCGTAATGGCAGGTATAGAAGAATCGTACCTGACAATAGAATATTAAAGGCTTGTATAAATAAATCTAGTAGTAGAAATTACAACTAATGAGTGTGATTACCGAATGCCCAATACCCCTTTCCTCTTCCCATCCTTTTTCCTTCCCGTTCCCCTCCCAATTGGGCCGGCAACACATCCATGATCCAGCTTTGTGGATGCTCATGGGCGGCAGTGATCACTTACCATCACGTGACCTGTTTGCTCGTTTGCCGGATCTATGCAATAAAAAAAAGTAGTAGGAATGAAAATAAATACACCACGCAATACCGTGATAGTTTTATGAAGTGAGCAGGTGGAGTGTACGGCGAACCATCCGTCTTACGTCACAGATTGTTACTAAAAATATAAATCACCCCGTCGCACTGACAGCTTTTGTGTTTTACTACTGAAAAGAGAAAAAACGACAAAGAAATGCGCATTATGATGTTGTGGTTCTGTAGGTTTTTTAATACAGTAAGGCTTAACATGCGGTTCGTCGAAAGTGAGTAATTTTTTGTATTATTATTTTACATGTATGAACATCGCGCCATTATTCCAGAATGGATAGGTAGATGTGCAACTAGGACACCCACGTTTCGCCTTGTGCGTTCCGTCCCACGATGTAATCATGGCGAGCCTATCGCCATATCGGGCACAAATTCATGGCTCCGGGCTGATAATGAATAAAAAAATCCAATATCACTTGTTCGACCGGGATTTGAACCCGAGACTTCAGCTTTGTAATCGTACCGTAGTTGTACTACGGTAGAAGTACGCCAGGAACAAGTACGCGACGAACGCGAACAAGTACGGTACAAGTACGCCAGGAATTATTATTTTATTTTTGCAATGGCCTGATGAGCAGGTCGCTAGCCTGATAGTGAGGCTCACTTCGCTCATAAACAATAGCTACAACACTAAAAATCATTGTAAGTCCTGCACGGCATTGCACTGCGTTCATCGTCCGGATACATTAAATTTTGACTCCTAATGCCCAGCAATTTCACAGGCTACAGTGCCCTTCAAAAAGGAAAGCAAAAGTACCAACTGTCAACACACTGCTGCTTAGGACTTTTTTATAAACAATGTTTTGTATTTTATTAATGAATGGATTTTTAAAAATAACTAAAATATTTGTGTAAACCACAGGTATTTGTTACTAGCTGTTTGTGAGACTGAAAGGTCTCTCGTAGTTTCTCATACCCACGACACAGGCGGCGTATGTGAGTTGTTCAACACAGTTTTTACTTCATAATAATGTTATTAACTTACCACAAATGACTGAGTTGTACTTCGGTATACTTGCAAAGCTGAGGTCTCGGGTTCGAATCCCAGGTCGGGCAAACTGATATTGGATTTTTTTATTCATTATCAGCCCGGGGTCAGGAATTTGTGCCCGATATGGCAGTAGGCTCGCCCCCTATCACATCGTGGGACGGAACATACAAGGCGAAACGTGGGTGTCTTGGTTGCTAGCCTAGCCCTAGCTAGCCCTTCCGGGAGAAAAAAGGCGCGAGTTTTTATGGACTAAAATATTTTTGTAAACCACAGGTATTTGTTTCTGGCTGTTTGTGAGACTGAAAGGTCTCTCGTAGTTTCTCATACTCACGATACAGGAGGCGTATAAGGGTTGTACAATACAGTTTTTACTTCAAAATAATTTTATTAACTAACCGCAAAACCGTTTCACCCACAGCCCGCGGGTCCATAAAAGTCAGGGTATACGTATTACGTGGTACACGTGGGCGTATTCAAAGCCTAGTAAATGTGCATTGAATTACGGCGAGTAAACACGACGTCACATTCGGCTTGATGTGGGAAACAAATACGAATACCGGATTAAACAAAATTTTGTACGCGCATTCAGTGGTACAGACTTGTTCTTGCAAAAAATGTGAAATGTAGTTGTACAGATTTGTTTAAACTTAGTACGAATAATTTCTCTCTGGATATTTTTGGAAACTAAGTAATTGGAATGTGCGTGTTACTTTGAAGGGTCTACATACTAGTGGCTTCATGAATTTTACGTGTTTTCAAAATAGCAATTGGAGGCTCAAATTCAGCACCCTCGGTGTCTAACAATATTATATGACCTTGCCACGAAGTAATAAAGCCTTTAGCTGGAGAGCAATGTTTCATCATCATGTTCAGCCCGTTGCTGGACACAGCCCACAGCTGGACATAACCCTCTCCCAAGGTACGCCACAGAGCTCGGTCTACTGCTTTATGCATCCAGTCGCGGCCGACCATCTTGTGCATGTCCTGCCAGGTAACAGGCCGACCATCAAGTCGACCTACTGGCCGGATGACCAGATGGCCAAAGGGCGTCCCACAAGCAATGATTACGTAACGGATAAAAATTCTGCCCCTATTTTTGGGAAAGTATAGTAATATTTGTTCTTAATTATTATTGAAAAAAAACATCGTGAGGAAACCTGCATACCGTAGCGATTTTAAAGAATTTCTGCGGCATGTAAGTCCGCCAACCCGCACAAGGCCAGCGTGGTGGACTATATGGCCTAACCACTCTCAACCGATTCTCTCGATTGTAGAGTAGGCCCGTGCCCAGCAGTGGAACTTATATGGGCTGATAAAAAAAAAATATTAATGAGCATTACACGGCGCATTTTACTAGACATAATAATGTGTAGTTACTTTCATAATTATGACTACCTCGAAAACTTTTATTCAAACTATTTTCATAATAGTTCAGAAATAACCGTTAAACATAATAAAATGAAAGCTGGACATTACAATGCTAAAGTAATATTCACTAAAAGCGTAATAAACCTGAAATTGCGAAGATTATTTTAGATATTAATCGTCATAATAAAACCTTTAAGGCAGACAATATTTTAGTAGAACTAGACTGCCTCGGTGACGTAGTTGTACTACGATATTATTACAAAGCTGAGGATCCCGGTTAGAATCCCGGGTCGGGTAAAGTGATATTGGATTTTACTATTCATTATCAGCCCGGTGTCAGGAATTTGTGCCCGATATGGTGATGATAGGCTCGTCCCTTATCACATCATGGGACGGACCACATAAGGCGAAACGTGGGTGTCCTCGTTGCACCTCTGCCTACCTCTTCTGGGAAAAAGTCGTGATGTTTATGTAATATGTATGTAATATTTTAGTAGAAACACGTAAATTTTAATATTTGCATTCAGGTATTAGGTGTAAAATACACTCTAGTGGACAATTAATCTAGATAAAAGGCGGCAAGGGACTATTCTTAAAAAATATGAATTTGTCGCTTTAAATACTAATGTATTCAAATCAAAATATTTACGTTCTTTATTTGTCCTTCTGGGAGTCATAAGTCGATTTAATAAACCTGTCGAAAATTCAAAAAATATTTTGTACTACAGAATGGGACACATTTGTTCATTTGCTAAATTGAATTAATTGTAAGCTTAACGTAATTCTTAAAAAAAATGTTAAATGTCATGGTCATCCATTTATCTAAGATGCTATATTATTTGGAGAAAAATATTTCTTATGGTTGAGCCTTTTTATTGGTATCATAATTTGATGGTTGTTATTTTTAGAAACGCAATTATTCAAAAATGTTTGAATAAAGTTAGAATTGTTGTCAAAATCAAAATGATGTCTTCTTTCAGTAAAATTGCCTATCTAAAGAAAAAGATTCCGACGAATTGAGAACCTCCTTCTTTTTTTGAAGTCGGTTTAAAAATATTTAAGGTTCTTCCCCTCCATGTGGCATCGCGGTGAGGCGCCCTGTATACATAATACAGATCAGCTGTTTACCTAAATGTAAACAGATGAGTATAGATTCGATATGAAAAAATAAATTACGAATTGGTAATATTCGCTCTGTTACTGAGAAATGCAACACCATTTAGTGTAATCCTGACCGAAATATACTTAATAATTTTATGAAAAAATTTCACAAACACGTATATTTGACGTTTGACAGCCTCCGTGGCGCAGTTGGTTAGACGCCGGCAGTGAAACGAGAGCCCGCGAGTTCGATCCCCGCACTAAAACAAATGTTTGTGTGAACCACAAGTATTTGTTTCGAGTGTGGGTGTGAGACCGAAAAGTCTCTCGTAGTTCCTTACACCCACGACACAAGACTCGATCTTAGTGTGGGGTCAGGACTATGCATGTGACTGTTGAGTTATTTATTATTATTATATTTCACTAGATTAAACTTTCAATATTCCAACTAAAATCAACACGAACTGTAATAAACCAATTGTAATAACTGAAAATGCCTTGCAATACAAATAAAACAGTGGCATTATGTTTGATGAGACCGCGGTGTCAGCTCATTCAAGTTGGCAAACGCAATAAATCAATAACAGAGGACGTCAGTGTTTTGGGTGAATAAAATAGTTTCCTGTTCGCAGCCGCGCCCAAGGGTGTAGTTTTATAAGGGTAGGTATGGGGTGTATACATTTTTGAACCTTTGTTCTAACTTATGGCAGTATCGTGCGATTTTTTTTAAATTAAATTATGAGCTCATAGAATACATCATATGAAACTGGTCCAACAAATAATTTTAATTTGAATGTAAATTACACATTTGGGCAATTTTACAAACACCCATATTACTAAAAAAATAAGACTTATCAGATGTGCTGTTTTTTATTTTACAAAACGTTGTTTCGATTCAATTTGTGAATACACTGCAATCGAGGTACATTCAATTCCCTTTAGATTTTTCTTAAAAAATCCAATAAATAATTAATACTTCTAACAGTCACGAACATAGTCCTGACTGCAAATTAAGTTCAATTAATTCTTGTCATGGGTATCAGAAACTACGAGAGACTTTTCGATCTTACAAACACCCAGGTGGTGTCAGACGACCTGGTAAAGGTCGCGGGACGTCGCTGGATGCAGGCTGCCTCCAACAGGTCACTGTGGAAATCATTGGGAGAGGCCTATGTTCAGCAGTGGACTTCCTTTGGCTGATGGATGGATGGATGATGAAACACCCAAACCCGATACAAATACCTGTGGATCACACAAATATTTATTTTGATGCGGGGATCCAACCCGCAGCTTCACGTTTCAGAGCGGACGTCTAACCAACTGCGCCATGAAGGCTGCCATTACAACATTTAAATTGATATAACCAGCACTGATAATTCAAAAATATCAGTCGCACCAAATTCTTTCAAAATGTATTTATCGATTTCTAGGATCTCTAAAATCATTGTAATCCCCCATATCTAGTTCAAACTTCTAACCACTAAGTTCCAGAATTCATAGATCAAAAGGCAACCTAGTCATTCGGTTAGGACAGTTCTATAAATGCACCAGTGGTTGAATGCGACTCAGCTTTATAAGCTTAGTATCCCTCGGGAACTGCACGAAGGATTTAGATAAATTGTATTCCAGAATGCGATTTAATTCACGTGGACTTTAATATAATCTGGGGAAAGGAGATGCAATATGTATTTAAAATTTATCTTAGGGCTTAGAAAATTATCATTAGATAATATATATATAAAACTATATTCAAATAGACAGATTGAAAAAATGTGTCGCTAGTTACGTCAGCGTTATGGATAAATGGGTCGATTAGTTTGGTGCTTCATTTAACTACTTAAAGTTCCTGCGGAACGGACTTTTTACAGATTTCATTTTTTTTAGATCTTCGTCCAAGATTCATATTGCTGCCAATCGGACATTAAGGTTTTTTTATGGAAGAAACGTACCTTATTCGTAACCCCGAGAACATCATCATCATCAGCCCTTATTATCCACTGCTGGAGATAGGCCTCCTCCACATTGCGCCATTTAACCCCTGAGAAATCGAATGCAAACTCCATGATGATTGTTTGGCTAGGTAAGGTGGTAAAACGTAACAACCAAATATTGGAACTAATTTTCAGATTTCAGATTTATAATATTGGTATGAAAGTAAGTACAAATATAGGTAACAAAAACGAGGAAGTTTGTCAGTTTGATCGCAGCTGACAGGTCGTTCCGCCCTTCAATCCACTTCCCTCTTCAACTTTTTTACTCCGGGAAAATTAAAAGTTCCCGGGATTAACAAGTCAACGATTGCGAAGCCACGAGTAGCACCTCAACTTACATAACCGCGTTATGCGAATACTTCTCACTAACAAGTTATTGCTGCATTAAAATTATCTGATATCGGGCATAGTTCCATTAAAAAGTTAAGCCGATGTTGTCAATAGGAAGTATCGAAAACTCATCGTGCTGTATCATCCCATATACGTCCACTGCAGGACACGGGCCTTCTCTACAATCGAAAGTACGATAGTCAGTTGAATATACATGTTTTTTTTTAGTGATATAAAGGACGAACCGTAAATAACCTGAGTGACACAAGATTATTAGCCACATCACGTACTTATCTCTGAATCTTATTCACCATAAAAAAAAAATTCAGTGACGTCACTGAGAATTATTATCACAAATCAAATAACAAAAACAATTCTAATTAATAAAACGTAAAGATCAGCATAATCCTGAAAGGTAAACAAGAAAATCACTGAATGATGTAGAGTGAAACAAAAACCAACAACACGAACCAACCAACGAAGACATAAAAGGTTATAGTATTCTTTGCAGGAGTCAATAATACTAAAATTGCCATTAATGTGGCCGTTAAAGTAGCTACCCTGCCGATGGAGATTGTAAATCGTCTCCATAAACTGTGACGCAGAATCTACGTCAAACCCATGGCGTTCTGTTTACCTTCAACATTTTATTACTCAAACTAAGCCGCTTATTCAATCCGCAACTCTTCGTCCCCTAATTCCTTTCAAGATTCCTTTCCTTTGCATCAAACAATGAGTGATATCATTAGTGTAATTTACTTGGCATTCCCATTGGAGTTTTGGTAAGGATCTAAAATATGAAATCTGTTTTAAAGGATTTTTCTATAAATGACTTGGCACAGACCAATGCAGCGAGAGCAGGTCATCATTTTCTAGAAAAGGCTGACCATTGCAATATCGCTTAATTATCTTTGAGCCTGTCAGGAAATTAAATGTGACGATATTTTACAACGCTCTATTTTATTTTATGAATCTTCCACAATGGTGGCTAGTAGCTAAAGTTTCTTTTATAGTAAGTTTTAGATTCTTGCAAGAGATTGACAGATATTCAGCCCGCACTAGAGGATAGAGAATGAAAAAATCGGTAAGTGGAAGAATGCAATACTCGTATAAATGATTGGGTCTACACTTACGAGAACATCAGTGAAAAAACGTAATGCTACGGTATAACGTCACACATGTAATCTATTAATAATTTTTACTCACTCCATCTTATGATCTGTTACAAATCCCTTTCAATTCTATTTTACATTCAAGAATTCTCCCCAACATTTCCCGCTGAACTTAACTCGCTCTATAATTCATAGGTTAAAAATCCATTATATCCATGAGAGAGACGACATCATACAAAAAAGTGTTGTTGGAAAGAGACAGAGGTCAATCAGTAGCAATACAGATTGTTAAAATTTCTCGCATCAACTGACTCGCAGCGAGAAGGGGTATGCCGGCGTGGCGAACCGCATGAGGCAATCGTGTAAGCTCTTGCAGTTGGAAATTACATGATTTTACTCGTTAATCTGAATACCATGAGATAGTATATGCATTTCGGGCGTTTGGTTTCAAGATATTAAATACAAGTGATTGGCAGTAATGTGTACTGTAATTTTTAAAGCTTTTTTCATATTAATTTCTCTAGTGTTACATATCTGGGGGTTGTGCATCGTGATTCGTGAGATATTGGAATCTATTGCCAAATCGGCCATCCAATCGAGCAAGTCGTTACATTTGAAAAACATAATTTTTAGAGATTATAATTTTTTTAGTGTCGATGTCTGTTCCTTTTATGATGTGATAGGCGGCGAGCATATGACCAGATCGGGCATAAATTCCATACTTCGGGCTAATACTGAATAGAAAAATAAAGTAAAAACTTAAAACAAATAATTTTGGAAACTTACTAGTAAGTACTTATAATATCAAACAATCATTTAGCACGTCAACTTCGTCACATGCTGGTATAAGATCAGATAGATTAATACCCAGACTAGAGTAATGCATTATCACTAATAGCGATTATAAAAATGTGAAAGCGGCCAGTGCGCTTTATAAAAAAACTAAAAGAATTAAGAATAATAGGTAATTGCTAAATATATATGCACATACATTTAGCTATTTATTTATTTGTATACACTTTATTCCACACAAAAAACGAAATAACCACAGTCAGAAATCATAAAAAAGTACAATTGGCGGTCTTATCCCTCAAAGACTATTATAGAAGTAATAAATTTACCGCGGCAACAATAATAAGTCATAATACTTATGCAGTAAGCTAGATTTTACTTTAACCTAAATAAATACTATAGATAGACACGGTGCAAAACGAGATACAAATATTAACCCACATTTGCCTTTTCACATTCGCTGCAGGAAATCTAGCTGCACTAATTAACGCCTACAATTTGTTATATAATTCAATAGTCAAAGAAAAGCTGGGTTTTTGTATTTTAATAATGGGAACTACATTTTATGTATTGAATAGTTTGTACAATAACATACATACATACATAAACACACGCCTTTTTCCCAGAAGGGGTAGGCAGAGGTGCTACCAGAACACCCACATTTCGCCTTGTATATTCCGTCCCACGATGTGATAGGGGGCGAGCCTATCCCCATAACGGGCACAAATTCCTGACTCCGGGCTGATAATGAATAGAAAAATCCAATATCACTTTGTCCGACCCGGGATTCGAACCCGAGACCTCAGCTTTGCAATCATACCGTAGTACCACTACGCCACCGAGGCAGTCTTTACAATAGTAGTAGTTTGTACAATAACATTTAAATTAATATGAAATACCACCAGAAATGGAAATTGGACTATGAATTCTTAAATCATATTTATTTATTTATTTATACTCTTTATTGTACTCTTAAGTTACATAATAATTAAATATAAGAAATAAACTTAAAGTAGTACAATGGGCGGCCATATCGCATTAGGCGATTTCTTCCTGGCAACCTTATATTATGAGTGCAATCGAAACAATAAGTAACCTTTATCGATGATGATTTTGTTTATAGTAGCAAAACAAAGGGACTACAATGTACTGCAGTAGAATTAAAATAGAGTATCCACTGGCAAGAGATTATCTCATGCCAGTCGACAAAATGTCGGCCATGGCTAAATGAAAAGCGAATGAAACCAAAACGCGACTAACACAATTATTATAAGGTTGCTATCATCGTGTGCGGTGGTTGCCATCAACTTAGGGTCTACAGGTGCTATTGACATATGGTATTTAATTTGAACCACATGGTCCTAACCACCCCAGATAACGTTGTACCAAGTTTGAAAATAAACTGCCTGGTAGTTTTGTGAAAAATCTCGATTTTAGTTTTCAAGACTTCCGATCATCCTGTATGGGTACGAGTCATTTTACGGCTCAGGTAAGATCCCGAACCAGACTGAAGTTCAGCTACGCGGTAAAAATACTCGTAGTTATACGGGGTGGCCAAAAATCGTAAAAACCAAAATTACGATTTTTGTCAAAAGTCATTTCGGTATAAATGTGGGTTAAATTAAATTTCATACGTCAATATCACTCTTTATAAAGACTATAAATCAAACAGCACGTAAACAAAAAATACTAATGAACGCACGTAAATATTTTTGCAAAAATGTTTACCGTACAAATGCTAGAGTAAACAGGATTCTTTTTGTCCGCCGTCACCTGCACTCAACAGGGAGAACGTGAGCGGAATACTTAAAAATTGTATAACGTTTTAATTTTTACCTCGCTGATGCGTATCTGAAATGCTGCGCTTAGTATTGAAATGCCGGCTGCCTAGTTCCGTACGTCTATAGTTTTGTATGCAATTGAATTTGTTTAAAACGAATTTCTTTTTTATTTTATTTTAAACTTCTGTGTTTGGTTAGATTTTTTAGGTAAGGATTGTGCAGGTTTATGTACGTATTGATTAAATACGGCATTTTAAGGTATAATATCGCAACTTTAGAATTACAATGACGCAAGTGCAAAAAATTGTTACATTGGCTTTATAATCCACAAACATTTGACAAGTGACATACAATCGAATGCAACATCAACTTCCGTGTAATTACCAAAAACTCCGCTAGATACGAGTAGCGTCTATGTTGTTTTGAACAAAATTTGAAAGCAAGTTTTGTTTTCTTCAAGTTTCAAATGCGTTTTTGTCGAGTTTATACTATTTGCATTGTAATTCTAAGGGTGCGACATATAAAATATGTTATCGCCAATCAATTTTAAATGGTTACAGAAGATTAAATAAATGAAGTGTTTTATATAGAGATGCAGCAAGAGAGAATCTATGAAATTATAATCGTTGCAGCGAGACAAATGAATTTTCAAAAAATATTTTTCTCGCTTCTTAACCCGTACATTCGTTCTTACTTCCTTATACATTACCTTAGACCAGTAGTTCCCAAACTATGGGTCGCCAATACTTTTATACCCTTTACGGGCAAAAGGTGAGTCCTAAATTTGGCAGGTTCTGTTAGATGGCTTGGAGCCCAGTCAACTTTGGAAACCACTGCCTTATACACATACTGTTGCATATATTTGTTATTATAACCATAAATGAAGGAATTATAATAATATTATACACGGAAAGGGTAACATATAAATAAGACAACAGCGTAAAAGGACTTGTTTATAAAATGTTAGCATGTGTGAACCGATATCGTGCCAAAAGTAAATATCTGATGTAATTCTTGCATCTACACACGAAACTGACTCAGCAATTCTTTGAGAAGCATTTGCAAACTATTTAAATGTCGCAGTTCAATACTCGACAAAAACTAATAACCAAGAAGATTTTTATTAAGCTAGCCGATATAGAGTACTAACAATCGAAATGTAAGAGATATGTTTAGTCCGTAGCATATAGCCTATAATTTTTGGCGGTCCAATGTGAGTTGGGATGTAGGATATAGCTTTATCTAAATGTAACTAAGTTAACGGAAGTGCGTGGTGGTCTATTAGTAACGGACCAGACGCGACTGCCACATGTTCATGGTGGTCGCAGGTTCAAATCCCAGGACACACCTCTGACTTTTCGGAATCATGTGTGTATTGATAGTCAATCACTACTCACTATAACGGTGAAGGAAAACATCATAAGGAAACCTGCACACCATAGCAATTTGTATAAATTTCTACGGTATGTAAAGTCCGCCAACCAGCACTAGGCCAGCGTGGTGGACTATATGGCCTAACCACTCTCAATCGCACTCTCGATTATAGGCCCGTGCCCTGCAGTGGGACGTAAATGGGCTGATACAGATAACGATTAATTTAATTGTCATCCTCTACGTGCATCGACTTAAGACGCCATTACAAATTTCCTTTTACAAAAACCCAGTACCGAAGTACCGTCACAACGATTCTGCGCTCGAAGCGTCGTCGAGACAAAAAGGGAAGCAATGAGGTATAAAGTCGTCAGTACCCCTACTGGGTACCCACTAGCCACTAGCCAGTCGCCGTCGAACTAGCTTTTTTGCAGGGCTGCAACGCGCCGACTATGCACATTCAAGTTTGCCCACACTTCACACAAGGTGATATTATCTGCTTGCACAACCCTGCAGTAGGGTTTGCACTTGCAAAAAAGTTGAAAGATTTTTTCTTATGTTTTAATTTTAAATTATTAATTGGAATGCTATAAGTCTATACGATTCGAGTTGAAATAAACCTCATTTGTGATATAAAAAAACAAACTTATCCGATGTTTTTCAAAAAAGGAACATTGAGTTAGTAAGATTCCAGTAATTTCTCTTTTAGCATAGCTATATACACGAGATAAGTACGAGTAGAATCCTGATAACCACAACACAAGACACGTATCTTAGCTACCGTGCGGTTGAGAATCCACGTGATTACAAGATATATCAGTACTGTTCTATGTATTTCAGCAATCGTATTTTTCCGTATTTTTTTCGTTAAATTATTAAAAAAAATATCAGCGCATTAAAATATGTTACGGCTATGACTATCCAGAAAAAGAAGAGTATACCTCGCCAGTTGACACAATTATGCCGGCTTACTCGGGACATACAAAGTCTGAACCCAAAGGACACACTTGTGTGGATCACTATGGTGGAGTTTTTTTTTCCTTAATATATCGTGCAAACGAGCAAACAGGTTACCTGGTGGTCAGTGATCACTACCGCCCATGAACGTCCACAACGCTTGGATCATGGATGTCTTGCCGGACCATCAAATTGCGAGGGGAGCGGGAAGGAAAATTAACGGGAAGAGAAAAGGAGAATTGGGCATCCGGCACTCATCGAATGAAACGCGACAGCGAAAGTATCGCTTCATGTAGGTCTCCTATGACCATGGACGAGACATGACATGCTAAGTCATAACTGACAACAGCAATTTACACCATTGTATAGTTCGCTGCAAGAACTGAACAGAACAAAGTCCTTAACCTCCCCTATCACCTCCAAAAAACTAAAAATATCAATAAGTTCTCCTATAAAATTGATACATAAACGCATTTATCATACTAGCTATACCATGGCGGCTTTTACACGCTCATAAATAATTTTATGCGATCTCACCCTACTCCTTATCTTGCGATCAATAAGGGCCCTCCTGAACCGATCTTGGTAAATTTATTCCAATTTCCTCGACTTATATTTTGAGCTACATTATGTCTGTTCAACATTGTCGCGTCATTTTATGTATTTAATTTCCTACGTTTTGGTAAATGTGGTTTACATTAAATATATTGAATCGGTGATATTTCATCGATGTTTTTGGTGGTGGGTGTTCTTTCGGTTGGGATGTCGATCACGGAATACAAAGTGTTAACAAAACTGGTGTGGTTTCACTTTTGAATCGCATGACAAAATTAACACAATGCAGGTACATTATCAGATGGTAGTAAGTATAGTTTTCAAAACCTGGTATACACAGGCTAGATCCGATACTGGTAATTTCTATAGTGTAGTCGTCATCCGAACGAAGTCGAATATCCCAACAATGTAATATATTTGGTTAGCATAATACTACTACTAGCATGGAACTACGGTACGATTGCAAAGCTGAGGTCTCGGGTTCGAATCCCGGGTCGGGCAAAATCATATTGGATTTTTCTATTCATTATCAGTCCGGAGTCAGGAATTTGTGCCCGATATGGCGATAGGCGCCGCCCCTATCACATCGTGGGACGGAATATACAAGGCGAAACGAGGGTGTTCTGGTAGCACCTCTGCCTACCCCTTCTGGGAAAAGGCGTGTGTTTATGTATGTATGTATGGTTAGCATAATAGCTCAATCGAAATAAGTCTTCCCAAATGTGGAATGGAGCTGTCATTAACCATAGTCTTTATAAAAGATAAGTAATATTAGTATTTACGTCAAATATTTGCACCTTTCAGCTTCAGTTATAACGAGTCACAAGTGTGAATTCGGTAACCTCAAAATTCTTTCTTAGTAAATGCTCCAATATAATATGTTGTTGGTTTTAAAACCAAACTTATTTGTGATCAAAACAACCATAACGCCTCGAAAATATTTTTATGAAATTAAAATGTTCATTCGGAACATGGAAGTGAGAAAGATATCAAAGAGTTTTCATTCCACAAATTCAGATTTACAGTCGCCTAAGAACGGCTTATGTTCGAGGATGACACACTGGTTCTCGCTATCGGCAAGAACAATGATCGGGCGGGCGTTATGCCAAATTGCTTCAAGCAGGAATTTACAGATGGAGGAATGCAGTCCGCTGCTGTTTGTGAACAATGCTGCCACACTCATGCATTATGCGGACCTGACAATAGGAAAATATCACGATATCAGGCTTTTTGTTCGTAAAACTACAAGCCAGGCTTTAATTAAATTACCTCCATTGAAATTGGCTTTTATTCGCGAATCCACTTTGTGGGTTTTATCGCCTTTTTCTGAGTAATGTATAATCTTTTGTCTATGTTAATTTTATGGTGTAATTCTGGGTTTATTTCGACGTAACGATTACGTGGAAACGTTTGAGTGAATTTTATGAAAAAACCTCAGGATTTCAGTACGGGATGAGATTAAGTGCCTCCTTAATGTTAATGTAATGAAAAAATATTAAGGTCTGGTTTTATTATGCTAAAGCTTTTTTGGGGGCATGTTGTCAGTTTCACTCATGCATTTTTTTTAAGTAAAGTCGATCTGCCACTGTGGTACCGTTATTAAAGACATTACTCGTAGAGTGACAGATAATATACCCGCTGACTTGAAAGTGCCCACGAAGTGTCACAGCCTCTTAAATACTTAACTAACAACGACCTTTGTAACTGTATCAGCCCATACACGACCCACTGCAGGGCACGAGCCTCCTCTACAATCGAGAGTACGATTGAGAGTGGTTAGGCCATATAGTCCACCACGCTGGCCCAGTGCGGGTTGGCGGACTTTTTTTACATACCATAGAAATTTATACAAATCGCTATGGTATGCAGGTTTCCTCACGATGTTTTCCTTCACCGTTATAGTGCGTGGTGATTGACTATCAATACACACATGACTCCGAAAAGTCAGAGGTGTGCCCTGGGATTTGAACCCGCGACCACCGTGAACATCTAGGCAGCCGCGTCTGGTCCGTTACCAACAGGCCACCACGCACTTAACGACCTTTGAGGGTTGAATAAATTGAGCGTGGTAGAGCAAAAAATATTGTTTTACCGATATTAGTTGTAAAATTAAATGTAATCCATAATACTTTTAAGTATCTTTTAATTACATAACGATTATCAACAATTGGTACTCTTTGAATTCCCATAGAAATTATCTAAAAAACTCTACTTCTCGAGGAATCTACGTAAGACCTTCGTAACATAATATTACGAATCTATACCCAATGTGCTGGAATAACAGGATTTCGGACAGACCACGTGACGTGACTAAAACCTCAATCCGCAAATCTAGCTACTATGCTAAGCTCCACCTGTCAGTTTAGGTACATCAGTTTAGGTACATCAAGTTTAGGTAGAGGAGATTATAAATAATATGTATACTCGTATATGTAGGACATTATGTGGAAGATAGTTTTTAGGAAACACCGATTCAAGTTGCTACTTGTGTTTCAATTATTTTGTGAGTAATGTGAACAAAGTTTGGCAGCCTCCATGGCGTAGTTGGTAGACACCGGCTGTAAAACGAGAGGCCGTAGATTCATCCCTAGAGTACTTAAACGTCATTATTACGCAAGAAATTGCATAATCATTCTCATAATATGAAGCTAATACTGACACAACTATACTGACTGCCTCGGTGGCGTAGTTGTACTACGGTATGATTACAAATCTGCGGTCTCGGGTTCGAATCCCGGGTCGGGCAGTGATATTGGATTTTTCTATTCATTATCAGCACGTAGTCAGGAATTTGTGCCCTATATGGCGATAGGCTCGCCCCCTATCACATCATGAGACGAAACACATAAGGCGAAACGTGGATGCCTTGGTCTCTCTCTGCCTACCCCTTCTGGTAAAAAGCGTGATGTTTATGTATGTATACTGACACAATCCTATACTAAAAAAGCCTAAGTATTATAAAAATATTCTCATTAAACAAGCCACGGTATGCGAAGAATTTAATATAAACTCAGCCAACACACCCTAAATATTTAGTGGGTCAGCCTTCTCACAATTTGTTCTTTCTGAGATCCTTTTAAACGTATTCCGAGCTTTACAAGTTAGCAGTTGAAAATTAGACTAAGTGAATTATGTACTTTCGTGTATTTTCAGAACGAGTTTCATTTTGTTCCGTCTGAGTTGTGGGTTTGGGTGTGTGCTAATTGTAGTTGCTGAAATCCGATTGTAATATTATTTTTTTTGAATACAGCATTTAAAATTTTATAATTCAATTATTGATAAAAAAACTTTTTATACGTAGTAGAGGTTTGATTTAACACGTTAATACTCGTATAAAATCGATGTGGAATGAACGGCCTTGTTGTTTAATTCAATGGTTGAGACTGCGAGGAAAGTCTCTCTCTCTTGAGCCACAGGAAGTCCACCGCTGAACATAGGCCTCAAGGATCTCCACATTGACCTGTTGGAAGTGGCCTGCATCCAGCGACTTTCTGAAACCTTAGTCAGCCAGGGAACAAATTAAATTATTCGAGATCCTGTAGCTAGTGGTAGGATGTTCATACTCGCCCAAATACCGACCATCGCACGCAATAAAATGATTGTATGAGCCAAGATAATTATATAGACTGGCAGGATACAACTTTCACTCGCCGGTAGAAAAACTGTGAAATTTCATTTGCCAAAAGGTGCATTGACGTCACTGATCCGTTTCACTTTTGCTATTCAATCAAATAGGAATTTTCTAGCACATCTGTCTTTATTCCTTCATAGTTTGAAACTTTTATTGCTATTTATTGCTTTGGCGGAACAGTTTATTCCGATTCTGCGTTCTGGGCGACTTTACTTAACTCGACAAAATAACTTAACCAATATTATTTTCATTCAATTGATAATCGTAAATCATTTATAAACTGCTCCGAATTAAACCAGTTTGCGACTTCTGTATAATCACTGTATTGTAATCTTGTTTTTGAAAGAGCAACGCTAGAGTTTCTTGGCCATTCTCTGGCAGAAACAGCTTTGTGAACCGGGTGGTAGAGGAAAAAAGTGACTGAATCTAAATAATGTACAACATTTTAAAGACTCAATAAAGTATTTTCTTTTTATTTAATATCATTTAAAAAAAATATTTCTTTTGAAATAAAAATATCTCTTTTCTAAGTGATAACTTACATCAACTCATTAAGTTGCTATTAACTCATCTACGATATTCTTTTAAGCACCCAGCAAGTATCTTGTTGCTAAGCAAAGCTTGTGCGAAGTCTCGGCCTCTTGAAAATGCTCTTTTACTAATTGCGAGCACTTTACCTCACGTTCAACATCTGAACATCTCGTATCATAAATATGTACTGAAGGAAGTTGTGTTAATAAATTTCTTTCGGTAATTTAGTAGGCGCAGGGAACGCTTAGTCGATCCACATTAACATACTTTTTAATAAATTATTTAGTAGTTTAGGTCGTGTTTTTAGGTTTCTGTAAGGATCAATTATAAGGAAAATCATTAAAATAAAACTATTTTTATGGATTTTATCGAGGATTTGGTTTATTTTTAAAGCCCCGGAGTCACGAAAGCTGTATGGTTACTAAAACATGCGGAAGTCAAAAATGTAAAAATTAAACTAAATTCCCGATAAAATTAACTTTATTTCAATGTGTAATATTCAAATCTAAGAAACTATTAAGGAAAATAATTATAAGTAATGAAGATTTGATATGGTATATGAAGTCCGCCAACCCGCACTAGTCCAGCGTGGTGGACAGTGATAGTAAGCCTTCTTAAAGTCGCCGTCGAAGAGGAGCCCCATGTTCAACATTGGCCAAATATATGTTGATACAGTACAGTACATAAGTAATGTCCCGCTAAATATGCAACTTACCTAAAGGTTTTTTTGTGGTAATTAGCACCGATCTGCATCATTCTTACGACAAATAATGCGCCTTTTTTGCACAAATACGCGGAGAGAAAGTAGGTATTCTAAGTCAATGAAACATTGGATTGTTGTTCGATCATATAAAAAATATAAAAGTACCCGTAAAAAGCCGCAGAGTGTTTTTTGTTTTTTTTTTTTAACAGATTTGTTTATACGGTCCGCGCGTCAGTACTTCCAGTGATGTTCAATCACGTGGCGACAAAACAATTTGGTGTGAATCGCGCGGTTAGCACACTGATAGGATTTCAAACCACCTGTAGTTTTGTGTGGCTAGTATTGGAATATACGTGTCTACTGCTTTATGTTCAAAAAGGTTATGTTTGCAATGCAATAGACAAGTAAAATTTGAGACCAATTAAGTACTTTATTCATTTTTATTATGATCAAAGCTAGTGTGTTTTTTATAGCAATATATGGCGAGACGGGCAGTCATTCACTTGATGGTAAGCGATAAGACCGCTCATGGACAGTAGCAAAACCACACAACACCCTGAATTACAAGACAATGCTTAGCATTCCACTGCGCTCGCCATTCTGAAATATGTTAAGTCTCAATATATTCAGTAGCTTCTCTGGCTAGAATGTTCTTCAAACCAAATACAACAGTGCATTTACACTGCTGTGAGGCGGGCAAAATTGACATTACTGTAGTACCTACCCGGGCGGTCTTTCACATATGAGAGACCTACCACCAGTAGATAGTAGTGTGATTCTTATATTAGTATAAAAATAATGTACCGACGGACACACATATTGTCCTGATAGTAGATTAATATACAAGTCTCGTGTCGTGTGTATCAGAACTTACGAGATTCGGTCTTCCAATACACAATTACTTATCTGTATCTGTATCAGCCCATATACAAACGTCCCACTGCAGGACACGGGCCTCCTCTACCATCGAGAGTACGATTGAGAAGGGTTACACCATATAGCCCACACGTTGGCCTAGTCCGGGTGGCAGACTGCAACGTACTTCATACGATTATTTCTATAATAAGCTCTTCCCGAGAACTCCATACAAATACTCGTACTTAAGCATCGCAAAAACATTTATATTGATCTGAAAATAGAACGATTTTTCGTTTAATAACCGGTGTTAACTAACTTATAAAAATTTAAAAAAACACCTAATAATCAATACTATTTTCTGTCCTATGATTGGTTTATTACCTTCCATCTGTATAAAATTTTCATCATATTCTAAAAATGATCACCATGGTATATCAATAACGACCGCCTACATAGAGAACTAATGATCAAAACAATAAAAAAGGAAATAGCTGACTGCCTGCAATCTTATCAGAAACGCATGCAAATCCACCCAAACTTACTAGCAAGGAACTTAATGGAAAAGAAACCTAGTACAACTTTCCGAAGACTAAAGACACCAGCACCACAAGATCTACTATATTTGGACAAATCGCTGGATTTCGCATCAAACACGTCGCAAGACAAGTATTTCATCCCCAGCTAAATGTCGTATGAGAAAGATTGCAGGGAAAACAGAGAACAAAAAAAAAGAATTATTCTACAAATAAGATCGCGGGACGTCGCTGGATGCAGGCTGCTTCCAACAGGTCACTGTGGAAATCAATGGGAGAGGCCTATGTTCAGCAGTGGACTTCCTTTGGCTGATGGATTGGATTGGATTCTAAAAATATCTACATCAGTATTCTTGTAAAACCTATTTCTAACTCAGTATTCATGAGAATTTCCTGTAATGTGAGCTGATTGACAAATACATAAGATAGAAAACAAATTATTTTCGTCACGTAATATATTTGAGGTTCACCGAATTCTGTGTGACGTAAATTAGATATCCTTATTATCATTATGTGAGAACGTAAGGAATACGGGGTTCGTACCGATAGTCTTGATGAGTTTTGTGTCATGGGAATCAGAAATTGCCTTTTGGGATCCTGATCGACCTAATCCCGAGCAAAAAATATAATCAAAAACCAAACAGCAAATTTCTAAAGGCTGTAAATATAGTATGTGCATATTGGTTTATTGATAACCAACGGACTACCTCGGTGGCGTAGTTGTACTATGGTAGGATGACAAAGCTGAGGTCTCGAGTTCGAATACCGGGTCGGGCAAAGTGATATTGGATTTTTCTATTCATTATCAGCCCGGAGTCAGGAATTTGGGCCCCATTTGGCGATAAGCTCGCCCCCTATTACATTGTGGGACGGAACATACAAGGCGAAATGTGGGTGTCCTGGTTGCTACCTACCCCTTCTGGGAAAAAGGCGTGAGCATATCTATGTATGCATGTTCATTGATAACGATTGTGGAATTTAAAACAATATAATTTTTAAAAAGAAAGCATTTAATGAATAGAAAACTCTCACTGACAGCTGTGACAACAACACCGATAACTAAACAATCGAACAAATAACTCCACATCATCTACAACCGCGACTAACAAAGAAAAGTCTCATAATAACCCGGAAACCAACCCAAAACGGCCCTCAATAAACTGATATAAACCCGAGAATCGCGGGCATTATTACACTGTATTACGTACAGTCATTCCTTATCCCTTGAGGACGCGATGGACGTCCAAACCGTCTCTAGAGATTAGCTGTCCGACCCCTCAACAATAACAACCGATTGTGCCCCATATAGAAATTATAAAGCAATCCATCACATTCGGGGGAAATTATTTCGTGTATTGAAATACCTATTGTGGATTTTTGTAGTGTGGAAATGTACAAAGCAATGATTTATGTGGGTTTTTGAAGGGTTTGTGTGTTGAGTAAATTGTCGTTGGGGGCAAATTGAAGGTTTCTGCCTTTTGTGGTAACAGCGATGGAGTTAGGTAGTTTATGATTTAGGAAGGAGGTGTACTGTACTGTATCAGCCCATATACATACGTCCCACTACAGGCACTGGCCTCCTCTGAAATGGAGAGTACGATTAAGAGTGGTTAGGCCATATAGTCCACCACGCTGGCCTAGTGCGGGTTGACGGACTTTTACATACCATAGAAATTTATACAAATCGCTGTGGTATGCAGGTCACCTCACGATGTTTTCATTCACTGTTATAGTGCGTGGTGATTGAATATCAATACACACGTGACTCCGAAAAGTCCGAAAAAAAAGTCCGAAAATGTGTGCCCTGGGATTTGAATCCACGACCATCGTAAAAATGTAGACAGCCGCGTCTGGTCCATTACCAACACCCCACCACGCACTAGGAAGGATATGAAACGCACTGATTTTCCAAGTGAAACTTCTTTACACGCGTCTTGGAAGTGACGTCAATAAATTTCTCAGAAGGTACTGATAGTGACACTATTGTCATCAGATGTATTGTAGTTGCTTTGAGAAGATAAAAAAAAAGAAGAAAAAGACAATTCGTTGCCGAGAGGGTCCATATGGGTTTTTGGAAATGGTAGAGCCACGCTGATGAGAATCATGACTCAGCATGAATGGGCAGGCTCATCCGTGGCGGTGCCACTGTCTCACAGAAAATCGACGTGAAGCGACTACTCAGCTGTCGCGTTTCGTTCGGTGAGTGAGATTGCCGGATGCCCAATACCCCTGTCCTCTTCCCATCCTTTTTCCTTCCCGGTCCCCTTCCAATTGGGTCGGCAACATATCCATGATCCAGCGTTGTGAATGTTTATAGGCGGCAGTGATCACTTACCATAAGGTGACCTGTTTGCTCGTTTGCCGGACCTATGCAATAAAAAAAACAATGTTATGATATACAAAGCTCAAGACCTGTTGTTTGGTATGATAATCATTCGTTTAGATTTTGACATCCACACTAATAAAAAATAAGTTGTATTACGACTTCAAAATTACTTTGTTAAATGTTGCGCAGTAATATTAGGAAATTTAGCTAATGGAAAATAAATATTTAAATTATTTCAACAAGTTTCCTTAACTAAAATTTATAGATGAAAGTAAAACTACGAGTAGTATATTGAAGTTGGGGCTTTATGAAACTTATGACGCAATATTAAACAAACCTTTTGAAGCTTAATTAAGGCTAAGCTGATTAACTTCTGTAGAAAACATGGAAGAGGAATTTATTGCATTTGATTTAAGTATGGGCAAAATGTTTAAGTATGGGCATACTGCAAATAATAAAACATAGAGAGAAAGATAAAAATTGTTTCTTAGGTACAGCAAACGCCAAAAGGCTAATTATATTTACAACCCAATAATATGTATAACCCGATCATAGATAAAAAAATATTCCGACGAATTTAGAACCTCCTTTTTTTGAAGTCGGTTAAATAGGGAAGGAAAAATAACGGGAGAAAGTTTTATTGCGGCACCAGCAGTCTAACTCACCGAACTAAATACGATAATAAAGCGATCGCTTCGCGTTGGTTATCTGCGAGATAGCAACGCCAACCGGCACCCGGTCAAATCGGCCTATCCCTACAGCGGTGTCATAGCATGACTCTACTACTTAAAAGAATTAATATAAATAAATACACCCAACATTCACATACGTAGTCCTGACCCCACACTATGATCGAGTCTTGTGTCGTGAATATCAGAAACTAAAAGATTCTTTTCTGTCTCACAAGGAGACCCGAAACAAATACCTGTGGTTTATACAAATATTGTTTGGTGCGAGCATCGAACCCGCGGCCTCTCGTTTTACAGCGTTTTTACAACTGTGCCACGGAGGCTGTCGAATACAAGAAACTTAATTTTATTCTGACTTTATCTACTCGAACGTCACGAGTAGTCGTGGTATATTTTGACTGTCAATGTCAATATAATGACAGCCTTAATGTGAGTAATACCTATAGGGTAAATTTGACGTCACATTGACAAACCGTTATAGCGGTCGGGCTGTGGAGAGGGCTATGCTCGGGGTTTCCCTACGAGATCGAATCAGAAATGAGGAGATCCGTAGGAGAACTAAAGTAACCGACATAGCCCAGCAGATTAGCAAGTTGAAGTGGCAATGGGCGGGGCACATAGCACGGAGAACTGATGGCCGATGGGGCCAAAAAGTTCTCGAATGGAGGCCACGAATCGGAAAGCGCAGCGTGGGACGTCCGCCCACTAGGTGGTCAGACGACCTGGCAAAGGTCGCGGGACGTCGCTGGATGCAGGCTGCCTCCAACAGGTCACTGTGGAAATCATTGGGAGAGGCCTATGTTCAGCAGTGGACTTCCTTTGGCTGATGGATGGATGGATGGTCGGGCTGTTCGAGTAGCTACATTCAACAGCAACTGAATTCGAGCAATATCAACTTTGTATCAACGAAAAGTGCAGGAACTAAAACTAGGTAGCAAATAACTCCGCAGTCAAGTGACACTGGAGAGTAGTTCACAACTCGCTAATATTTCGCTATTTCAATATAATAAATGTAATTAAAAGTTGCCAACATTTTAAAAGTTATAAACCAGTTCGCTGCAACTCCTGACCAGTAATACGTTGCACTCAACGTCAAACTAATTTATACTGAAAATTCGGCTCATTTTATACGTAGTTCTGTCTATGAGCTTGATAATGTAATGAAGTTTTGTAGGGTATTATAGATTTTTAAGTTGATTCACCCACCTCTCTCTCCCTTTAGACTGAAATCTACTCTCAAAGTTTTCTAAGGCGTCTAGCACACAGTGGTAAATTTGCGGGCTCAGTTTCGTTTAGGTGCGTGGTAGCCTCTTGGTAACGGACCAGACTCGACTGCTTACATGTTCACGGTGGTCGCGGGTTCAAATCCCAGGGCACACCTCTGACTTTTCGGAGTTATGTGTGTATTGATAGCTAGTCAATCACTACGCATTTTAACGGTGCAGGAAAACATCGTGAGGAAACCTGCATGCCGTAGCGATTCTAAAGAATTACTACGGTATGTAAGTCCGCCAACCCGCGTTTCCAAACCCGTTTCGTTTTGTGTTGGCAGAGCAGTGACATCACTGCTCCACATGCCACACTTAGTGCAACGCAGTTGACATTCAAATATTATGTATTTTCTTGGAATCAGATCGCGAACGCCCTTATGGAGGACGAACAAAAATGGTGACACAAGTTTTCCAATTAAAAACTCGTACAATGTTTTTTTCTGTCATAATTGTATGCTAAAAAGTATACTGATGTAAATAAAACTCTATAATAACTAGAATAAGGGTCATATTCGTTTGGCTGCGTGGTGCAACATTAAAGCTGTTTCCCATGATTTTTGCTTGATCTTCCGCATGTTAAACTAGCTCTGAACTACGCCTCGATGTTTCAAAGCCAAATGAACATTTGGATGGAGTTCAGTCTGTTTGATACGACTTGTTTAATGACTCGTTTTCTGTTTTATTGCATTTGATATTTTTTATACTAACAGAGTAATAAAAAGCACTTGATGGTAAGGGCGCAATTATAAATAAATAAATACACCCAACAGTCGCATACATAGTTCAAACTCCACATTAAGGTCAATTAAGTCTTGTGTCGTGGGTATAAGAAAGTACGACAGACTTTTCAGTCTCATAACACCCAGACCTGACACAAATGTTTGTGGTGGTGCGGGGATCGAACCCGCAGCCTCTCGTTTTACAGTCGGCATCTAACCAACTACGCCACGAAGGCTGTCATTTACACTTGGTCGTTAGCTCATATTCAATTGCCTATGGAATTCGGACAAACGAGTAATTGTAAATGAACGCACTCGGGTACGCCCGTATTTGAACAGCTTACGTTTTGGTTTCCCGGTCCAGTTTTCCTTAATTGTCAAGCAGTACTTTGCCACTCGTCACAATGAGTAGCGCTGCTCTCCAAAAACTCCTCTCTTCCTTGCAAAACAAAGTAATTAATGCATCCAGTGCCCGAATTCGAGGAACGTCTTTCGTGCACCCGAATAGGTAATTGTAATTAAATGACTTTACTTCGTGTAAATAACCATTCCGAATGCTTAAGATAATCAACACTATAACCAAAAGTTTAAATTCACCTATTAGTGAACTATGTTTTGCAAGGGCATTTTAAAAATATTTTTCAATTTCTTTTATTTTTACCAATATTGATGATTATATTTTTTTAACCGACTTCAAAAAAAGGAGGAGGTTCTATATTCGTCGGAAAGTTGTTTTTTTATGTTCATCGATTACCCGTAGACACCTGAACCGATTTGGAAAATTCTTTTTTTGTTTTCAAGCGTATACTTTATTCTAATAAAACAATTGCTTTGGTCGAACCAGATGTAGTTAGTTGTGAAGGTGCCAACGACCAAGTGTAATTGCGTCATAAATCCAGTGCAGTCTTGATAGTGCATTCATGGACGTAAAGTGACTGTCTCCTGCAAATCGACACAATTTTGCCGGCCTGATTGTTTCCGGATATGTACTGGGTGAACCCGAAAGGCACACCACCAGGCAGACACACCTATTAGGATCTATATGACAAGTTCTCAACCGCCGTGTACAGTGTTTTTTACACTTCCCACACAACAGAATGATACATCTCGATTGTGAAATTCGATCGAGAAACAATGTTACGAGATGTACTGCAACAGTAATATTCATCATGTTTGGTAAACCTGCCGAGTTTCTATAGAAACACTAAACCAACTTTAGCACATAGTTAATAGAGGGAGAAATAGTATATACATAAGTATGTGTTATCCAATCCAATCCATCAGCCAAAGAAAGTCCACTGCTGAACATAGGCCTCTCCTAATGATTTCCATAGTGACCTGTTGGAGGCAGCCTGCATCCAGCATGTATTAGCTGGACTGCAAATATTCAAAAATATTGTAATGATAACATATGCACAAAGTGAAGTAAAAACATACTTTCCTCTTCTGAGACCATATTGCAAACTTTCGATACGTAGGAACATTTTCACCCGTGTAGAAAAATAATTGGCTTACAACTTTTCAACCAACCATCTGCCTGAATTCTACTTACTGTAAAAAAAACCAATTCCAGAGTCTTGGTTTATGAAAAATACGAGTATGTAAAAGTATTTTTTGGCGAACAATCAGTAGGAGTGTCAATTAATATTTAACGAGGCAGGTCTTGCATAATTCTTTTGTAATTTGTAATTATATAAACTTTAAACAGATTTTTAAAATGGTATAATTCATTCCCAGCATTTCGCTGTTTTCATCCCCACCACATTGTGTCAAAATTGTCTTCAGCAAAATGTAACATCAACGAAACGCTTAAAGTGCACTTCATCTTATCAAAGTCCTCTAATGAAGTTTTTTTAACAATATGCCAAGGTATCAAGCTTACCGAGCTGTTTGGAGTGCCATCCAATAAGATACGCCGTCCCATTGTAAGGATTAAAAGTGTTTTTGTGTCAACCCTTTTCGGCAGGAATACCGTTCCAGATTCGCGCACACTTCATTTCATTTTGCGATATTTTTTGTAAAGGAATATTGTACGTGTTTTGTAATGCGTTTTCGGCGGCTGTCATGTTTTAATTTAACTGAGTAATGGGTTTGTTGCGGCGCGAATAAAACGACATGTGTGAAATTTGAGGGATATTTTTTTTTAAAACGTTGGTGCGTTTTGTTTTTGCTTTTGGATTTGATTGTCAGGTGACTACCTAGGGTGCTGGAAATGAAGCGTTGCATTAGATTTACTGTTTTGGTATAGATTTGGGAGATAGAAGGTGACATGGGTATAACTAAACTTCAGTACAGTTATAACACGTTAAAGCACCGACAAAATATGATTACTGACATGATGAAACATCCTATACGTATACACAGCGAACCTGCAACGCGACACAATTGCATGCGCTTCCCATCATCATCTACTGTTGTCACTATCCGGCCATATTATATCATACATACATAAACTCACGCCTTTTTCCCAGATAGGATAGGCAGAAGTGCTACCAGGACACCCACGTTTCGCCTTTTGTATTCCGTTCTAAGATGTGATAGGGGACGAGCCAATCGCCATATTGGGCACAAATTCCTTACTCCGGGCGGATAATGAATAGAAAAATCCAATACCACTATACTCGACCCGGGATTCGAACCCTAGACCTCAGCTTTGTAATCGTACCGTACTACAACTGAGCCACCGAGACAGTCGTATGTTAGTATTGTATCTTACCTAGTAATATAATATAAATAATAATAATAAAAACACCCAACAGTCTCATACATAGTCCTGACCCCACATTAAGATCAATTAAGTCTTGTGTCGTGGATATCAGAAGCTATAGAGACTTCGAGGTCACAAACACCCAGACCCGAGACATGTATTTAAGGGCCTTACAAACATTTGTCTAAGTGCGGGGTTCGAACCCGCGGCTTCTCGTTTCACAGCCGGCGTCTAACTAACCGCGTCACGGAAGCTGTCAAAATATATATAAAATATAACCAACTTACAATATACTCGTATTGCCGGGGAAATAACACCCAAAAGCGCATTGACATATCAGGAAACATTCACTTTTTGACAGCGCGGCAGTTAAAATAAAATGAAACGGGATAGCATTTGGAATCGTCGCACGTGCCGCCGGAAATAGACCGATCACAGCAATCTATAAATGTTACATCGCTCTCGCAACTTCCGCTTAAATGGCCGACGGAGGTTTTTTTGTAAATACTCCCCAATGTAGCGATAGTCGAGTGGTTGGTATGTGGATTGTATATTGAGGGTGTTGGGTTTATGCCAGGTTGGGCAAATTATTTTAAGTTTATCAGTGTTAGAGCACTCGTATAGGTTGGCTTGGGATGAATTTGTGTCCTGCTGGATTGTAAACTCATAACATGATGAGACGAAAATAAGAAAAAAGATCTTAAATAGTCAGTAACAATAGTCTTTCCCATAAGGAATATGAGCCGTGATTATATGAAAAAAATTATAAAGCAGTCTTAATTTAAGGGTATTATTATTATAATAAATATATATGCTTAAAAGTAATAAATACATAAATACACCCAAACAGTCACATAAATAGTCCTGACCCCACAATAAGACCGAGTCTTGTGTCGTGGGCATCAGGAGCTACGAGAGACTTTTCGGTGTCACAACACCCAGACCCGATGACGTTTAATTAATCTTGCGATGACCCCAAGTAAGTGAAGTATGAGGACAAACATAATATAATCGTATGTCCCATGTGGGTTAATAATTATTATGCTCCTATTATTCCATAAACGCCATGACTTGACCTTCCCAATGTATTGGTGAGGTTATAAGTGACGTCAATGCGCATAATAAACAAGCCAGTTGGATAGCGTTTGGCTACGATATCCTTTCCTTTGATAACTTAATTTAATATTCATTGATCTGGTAGTTACATATAAAGATTGTCGAAGTCATCTAGACTTCATTATTTTAGTGAGATTATAGCTTTGAAAACAATTAAACAGTTTCCCTAGTAGTAAATCCTTAAGAAAAATTATTCCGCAGTATTTATAAATTTAATAAATATTAACTCTATATACGGGTTGTGTACAACTGGGTTCAAATAGGCTGGCACCATGTTATGTCTCCTAAGTATCGCCTACCTGATATTTACTACTTTTACAATAATGTGGAAATTGGAATAGAAGTATATTCATCGTGCTTATAAAAAATAAATTGCCATGCTTTTTAAAATCCAATATCAGAAAGCCTTTCAAAGCCAACCCATTTACAACCGAATCTTACATTAATATCTCGACCACGTTCCGGCCGCGAGTTATTGAAAACTCCGTTCGGAAGTTGACAAATTTTGAAGATAACTTTGTGGACCCTTAAAAAGTAATTTAAAGCAAGTGGTCGTAGTGGCAAGGATCAGCGTTTTTCTCTTCTCCAGGGACGTATCTGGTATCTTAGCTTGTAAGTATTTTTTAAAATTATTTAATTTAAAATAACTATCTGCGGTAATTCTTGAGGGAGGCCTATGTTTAGCAGTGTTCTTCTTGTTGTCGAAAGTGAGAATAGTATTAATTATTTAATTTAAAATATTAAGTATTTGTTCTAGTCTACAGTGAGCATTCTCTCCTTAGATAAATCATAAACGTGGTTCAAATATATTAATAAATGCGTATAACCATGTGTACAATTACGATTATCTAGCCATTTTGAACAATTAGTAGGTTACCAATAATGTTCAGAGAGACAGCGGGAAGCAATTTTCTTTTATACTATTTTTTGATTCTAAATGTATTAAAAATACACTCAGAAGTCACACACGTAATTTTAACACCACAGTAAACTTACTGTGTCCCTATCCGTCCTTACTCTCTCTTGCGTCTCTCTGTCCCTATGTATGCTTAGATCTTTAAAACTACGCAACGGATTTTGATGCGTTTTTTTTTAATAGATAGAGTGATTTAAGAGGAATGTTTATATGTATAATACATATACAGGGTGTCCCAGTTTGTACAAAAAATTGCATGTATCTGTTGTGGAGTGGAATCAAAAAACATCTTCACCCGGGCCTAGCTGGCATGGGCCGTAGTTAAAAATAAATAAATGAAGGTCCAATGCCTCCCTGCCTCAGTCTCTATTTGTCTCCGTCGCAGTGCCAACTGACAGAGAGCTATTGTCTCGAAGCGTGTCCACAGCAATATCGGTGGGTTCCCACCCCCTGTACAAACACGCCTAAATGAGGGACTCTTTTACACTCAATTACTTGCCCGACTAAATTAGTTACGCCAGATAAATATTTATTATGCTAAAGTTCGTGTAATGGATGATGTTGGGTGATTTTTCTTCGGACTGAAATTGGTAGAATAAGAAAGATGTGTTTTATAAATAAAGTGGGATACCTAAATGTTGTTTTGATGTATGAAATAAATTGCTGGTTACCATCTTTAACCGGATACACAGTGCATTATGTATATCGACGACTATGTAAGGTAAAAGGACGGTCTAATGAACTTTACAAGAGTTTTTTTTTTTATTTCACAGAATAGCGGGACGAGCAGGCCATTTGCCTGGAGGTAAGCAATACGACTGCTCATGGACAGTAGCAAAACCAAACAACACCATGCATTACAAAGCAATGCTTGGCATCCCACCGCGCTAGCCATCTTAAGACATAAAATGTTAAGTCTCATTATGTCCAGTAGTTACTCTGGCTACAATATCCTCCAAACCGGAACACAACAGTGCATTTACATGTAAGCCGCGTCAAAATATTGGTGTGGAAATGTTCAGTAATGACGTTCCCGCGGATGACGATATCAACAACCCCATAAAAGAAGGAAAATCGCGAAAAAATTCACTCGCAATGTGTGTTGAATTAAATTCAGTTCAAGGAATTCAAGCGGTGGGAATAAATAACGCCAGATTCCAAATTGCGGTCTCCGCGTAACACGTAATTTTACGTTCACACCACATTATAGCTTGAGACACAATTTCGGCATAAATAAATAAAGTTGAAACAAAATAAAAAATTCCGCAGATGCGATTTCCCACCGCGTATTTTAACGTAATAATCCGTTCATGACGCGACGCTGACGGAATTCTACGCGTCATTTACGCGACGCTGACGTCAGTCCACTCGTATAATCCGGCGAATGTAGGAAGTCACTCGGACATAATGAGGGCACGCTTGACTGACTAAAGCGCTTCTTATGTTAAGCCTATCATTCAATTCAGTCAAGTTATTTAATTTTTATACTGCCCGGTCCAATATTCACGAGTGAAAATACGTTTTAGTTGACGATTTTGGAACTAAAATAAGTCCTACTAATAAAAGTGACAGTTTGTGAGGATACATATGGATGATACCGTTTCACGCACGAAAACAATTTACATTTTGATGAAACTTTACGGTACATACTAACATACAGATTATAAATCAGAATAATATAAAAGCTATTTACCGGGCGATGGTGAGTGAAGCGTTCAAGTTTTCAATATTATCAATTAAATTCCACAAAAGCCAAAAGTGAAAATTTAGAATCAAAGAGGACACTATGTAAAAAAAACGTCCTATCCTCCAAGATTGGTCTATCTAGGCTTATGCCACATGGCTCTAAATTCCACACATGAAACTCCTAATTTGTACAGTTTTCAAGTGACTATAACCCTAATACATAGTGCTAGTACTCAAAATTAGCAAAACGATATCTTAGCCAGTATTTATGTTACAACGCTTTATTTACGACCAACAGTTTCGCGAATTTGGCACGCCTCGTGAACTGTAACAGACAAGAAAATTTATCGCCTCTAAATTTTATAAAAATGGAGTACTACTAAGTGGGAGCAAAAGGCTGGGGAGCTTAAATGTTTCAAAGAGCTATAAAAATATTGTCGCGCCTTTTAATG